>OX122884.1:0-2679166 GCA_944738645.1 Eristalinus sepulchralis | reverse complement strand
GCAGTCAAGACAATATACAAATACTACAAGGCACGACTACAATGATCCTTCGCTAAGTTTCATTTAGCTTCGTTCACCATCGGGCACACAAGAGGGTGGGGGGTCTTTAGCGGTTCGCTCTGTACAGCCAACGAATTGAGGTGTTAAGGAAGGTGGCTTTCGTCCCTAATTAACAACTGAAGTTGAAATAAAGGATGATCTTAGCTGCATTTCGTTAAGTTTTGACTTTGATTCTCCTTCTTCAGGTGGCATAACAGTCCAAGATGGTCCTGGGTCTCAACCAGCGCGTGAGGCAATTGGATTGAAAGTTGTCACACTGTCACTCCAATTGCCTCCAAGCTGGCGGCAGTCCTTCTCCACTTGTGTGAGTCATCTTAGGCACGTTGATAACCTCTTACGTCGTATGAATGACTCAGATTCGAAGATATGTGGTGTATCTGTAGACACTTGACTAGACGCATGCCAACCGTACAGCCCTTGGAACTCATTGTTGAAGCTTCTCCTCCAGTCGCCATCTAGGAAAACAGGATAAGCGACCCCCCGGGGAGCATTTCTCTCCAGAAGGCTCTAGAAGCTCGTTTTCGTTCATGTTTCTCCATCACAGAGCATGGCAGGGATGAGGAAGTTGTTGAACAAAGTCAGCTTTGGGTCTTTCAAGAGGGGCTCTATTATTCAATTGCCTCTTGAGCTCAGGGAAATAGCGATTGTTCTCCCTAGTAACCGCGGAGCCGATGTAGACGAAGTCCTTGACTGCCTCAAAGTTTTCTTCTGCCCAGTGTGACGCTATGTCCGAGCGATGTTGTGCGTCTTTCCTTGATAAAAAGTTTCGCAAGAGACCCATTTCCATTTCAATGTCAGCAAACACCTCATTGACGGCTGGCTGTGTTCGTCGAATCACGTCAATGTCATCCACGTGAATCAGCAGCTTAGAGGATCGCGACTCAGTGTTTGTCTTGTGAGTTTCGCTTGATCTTCTCGACAAATATGACAGCGCATCGCAATGCCTATGAAGTTATGCACACTTTGGAATGGAGGGATGCGCTGGAGCCCATTTTCCTTAAGTTTTGATAGGCGAAAGACAGGACCTTGGCTTGGCGGTCATTTGTCTCAACAAATAAGTTGGGCAGTGGTACAATTTTGTGGATGAGGTATGTACGCACATATGGGAATTTTTGCTGTTCGTTCATTCAAAAGTTCCTTTAAAGTGAAACTGGTTATCGTTCTTTAACGATCATAGAGGTCAATCACAGAACGTTCGTCAGGTTAACATCATCCTTGAAGAATGATGTTCAAGATCCGATGGCAAGGGCACCGAGAACTGCACTGTGGGATCAACTACTTGGTGACAGAGCGACGGTTTTGGACACCTGCCTCGTAGTCTCCTTGAAACAGTCAGTCAGTCAGTCAATTCAAATTTCGTCGCAAGACTAGGCTAGACGTGTCTACTTAGAAGGCGTTTACACAGAGAGAAGTTCCTGCCCCTTACTTGTAATTTTTGAACCCACATACATATGTATTCCTTCATGCGGAAAATGTTTGTCCATGTCGAGTGTCCTGTCATTAAGAACCCGATCATCGGGCTACGGGTGCGTTCACAATGAACATTTAAAATTGTCAAGTCCTTATCGAAACTTGTTTCTTTCTTTAGCTAAAAATCATTAAACTCCTGTTAGACTTTTGCTTCGAAAGCATACCACAGAAGACAGTCTCTAAACATTGCCTTCCCCCCCGTGACGCCATTCGATGACAAAAGATCCACTTCGGCGGACAGTAGCTGCGGCCGCAACAGAGGCAGAAATTTTTGGAGCAACAAGAACGAAAACGACTAAACGGCAGCAGCAACGACAACAATGCCGCTGATGAGCATAATGAACATAATGACGATGTTGGCCGCTTCTTACGACGACGGCGAGGATGATGACAGTGGCGCGGTGACTAGGTAGCAAGCAGCAGCAGCAGCAGGCAAGTAGGCATAAATGTACCCCATAAGTAGAAGGAAAACCAACGAACACGAGCACACGCACACACGAGTTGAGTACCCACCACTCTCGTATGCAAAACAATAAAAGAAAATCCACACAACACAGGACGGGGCAGAGCGCACGAAGAGACTCGACGCGTCCGTCAGGCCGTGTGTGCAGCGTCGACGTCGTCGTCGTCGTCGTCGTCATCATGTGTGTAAGAAGAATCAAACTACATGCGATGTGAAGCAGATAAAAATCACCTACTTCTTCATAAAAGAGACATATGGAAGCAATATAAAATACAAAACGCAAAGAGGAACGAAAACAGTGAGAGAGGCACTGAAAATCGGGCAAAAAAAAAAACGAACACAAAACGACACAACGACGACCGACGACGAAACGAATCTATTCAACAAACTGTATGTTCGATGGAAACACAAGAAGAAACTAAAGCAGGCGACTGAGGCGGCACAGGGGACCGGGCAGCAACCAGCAGCGAGTGGCTAGGGAGCTAGCTAGAGAAGATCCCCCCCGAATGAAAAAAAAAAAAATAACAACAACATGAAATGAAAGTCTAGTAAGTACCGCACATGAAAACAATGAACGGTCTAGGAGGGTGGCCGGCGACACGGGGCAAGGATGAGGGTGAATGCCACGAGGATACGTGTGTGAGGATGAGACTTGTGACTTGTCGTCTGAAGAGGGGGCGCGCACTGCAACAACAACAACAACAACGACGACGACGACACAACGAATGAAACATGAACAACAAGAAAGATGAAGCAAACAAAAAAAAAAGACCAAGAAATGACGTAAAATGGATTGGAGTTGAATTCTTTTTGAGGGAAACCCTAAGTGCGATGAGCACACAAGAGAGTTCACACTCATGCACACAGCTACATCAACAGCAACCGAGTGAGAGAGCGCACGTAACGAGAGAGAGAATCAGTTCTCTTAAGACAAGCAAAAAAAAAATAAAAAAATTCCCGAGTTATGTGCAAAAAAAAAAAACAATTTCGGTTGAGATTTGTTGAATTTGTTGAGATTTCTTGAATTTGCCGTCGATTCAGTTGTTGTTGCGGCATTCCAACGATTGAGATACACGCGTTAATTGAATCTTTGCTGGGGAAGGGACGGTGGGGAAGGAAAATGGTGAGTGAAATCGGAATCCGATTAAATTCAGAAGGGTCTACCACAAAAACCCCTTAAGAGGCGACAATTCTAATTCGGAAGCACCTTAAATGGCATAACAGAAGTTAACTCAAAACATACGGACAATCAGAAAATCCCCCCCAGGGCAGGAGAAAGACAGACAGACATCGAAAGAGAATGAGTGGAAGGGAGAGAGAGAGAGACTGAGCGAGTGAGAGAGAGAGCGAGGGGAAACTAAACTGAATGTGAACATTTTGAAATATGCCACAAGGCATTTGAAACAATTCCGGGCAGGGGTTGAGGAGGGTGAGGTGAATTTAAATTGAATTGAAATATGAGTAAAGATATGCCAGGCGAGATGAAGGTACTGTAAGGAGTGACCTCAAATATTTTGAAAAAGATACTTTCGGGGAAACGTAGGAAGTCACTGAAAGTTGTAGTCTTCTTTTTTTTTTGATTTCTTTGCTTGGGCTCACTTGGAAACCCTTGAAGGATGACTTCAGTTCTGTGTTGATTGCCAGACTTACAGTCTCCAGTGCGTGGTGACGACCGAGGTGGCTATGTTTGATCTCAAATAGAATTAGACGGTTTCGTGTGTGACCACCAAATGGAGTCATAGCTCATTGGCGGGCGAGCCTACTTGAGGTGGAAGGATCCAGGTGATAGGAGTTTTGAACTGATTTTTGGGATTAACAGTCGAAACTGGAGGTGAATTTAACAGCTTAGATATGAAGTGGAGGAACGGTCGCACGCTCAAAAGTCAGCGCCTTGCTATCAGAGCCATGTATGACAAGTAGTTGGGAGGCTTTGCTGGCACCAATGCACATCAAAAACAAGGATTCCCTTTAAATTTGGTTAAAAACCGACATCAGATGCAGTCTGGAACGCTTTTTTCTACCACCCTAGGTCCCGCGGCGTAGTGGCTTAGTGGGTTGACTCACACGCCGAAGGTCCAGGTTCAATTCCGGGACGGAACACATCGAATTTTTTCATGTCACCACCTCTTTCGAGTTGCTGACAACACTCAGAGTACCAATTGTCTATGAAAACCTTCTCAAATCTCGCTGTTTCGGAGTCGGCAAGAAACTGTAAGTCCCTTCTACTCGTGCAGCACGCACAACACGAAGAATCGTTGTAGAAGTTAGGCACTGGTCCCTTGTGGACTGTAGTGCAACTCAGTTATTTATTAAGTCTAAAGACAACGAAGCTCCTGTAAAAACGGTCTTCCAACCCTAGGATTTGGGTTTCTGTAGAAGAAGAAGATTGAACCCGGGACATTGTTAATGAAAGAGACTTTGGTTTTGACAACCGTCGGTTCAAGGAGAGGCAAGGAAATAAGACTGCAGTTAATGACAAAATGATGACTCCAAGAATAACAATTTTCTCCTCAAGTCAATGACAAATATGCCCCAGAGGCACTATAAAACCGACAACAGGGGCAAAGCAAGTAGCACCAGCTCTCAACAAAACGATACCCTTCGACGTTGAATTGAGTGAGACTGGCATCTAAGGTGATTCTTTCCTCCAGCGGGTACGAAACATGACCCAAAACCAAATACGAACAAATATCATTCTAAAACTCACTCCAAAGAGGAAAGAGAGGCATTGACTTGAAGGGCTAAGAAAGGCTCCAAAACTGTTCCATTGTTCCCAAGAATAGGAGTGATCCTTGAACACTTCACTTCCGTCGGATATGTTTGAACGCTTCACTTGAGCGCTCAGACTCAGCTTGCTGCTGACGGAAAAAAAAGTCTGGTTCATCGTACCACTAGGCAACAAACTAAATTTGTTGGAGTTCCTTGGAATTCCCGAGGAATACCAGCAGGAGCTTCTGTGACAAATCATCAACTGTCACCACTTCTCCTTTTTAATATTCTACTTTTTCTCTTTCTTCTTCTTATCCTTCCTCATCTTCTTCTTCTCCTACTTCTTCTTCTTCTCCTTCTTTTTCTTCTTCTTCTTCCTCGTCTTCTTCATCTTCCACTTCCTTTTCTTCTTCTTCTTCTTCTTGTATTACAGTCCCGAGTGGCCCTGAGTCTCAATCAACAAACCTCTCCAGCTGACGCGAACTCTACCCAGTTGCCTTAAATTTTGCACTCCAACTTGTTTGATGTCCTTCTCCACTTGTCTGCGCCATCGGATCTGTGCCCCTAATCTCTTACCTTGTACCACTGATTCGGTGTTAAAGACTATTCGGGAAAAAGCAGTCTTGTTCATGTGCTTAGCAGTCACAACGCCACATACCTGCCATCTGAGCAAAGGATGAAAGAAGAAGGAAGTGCTCTGCTGTATCACGGTCTCTTCTCCATAGAGTCACAGAAGGTTTCAAAGCTTCCTTTGGCGACGAAGCAGTGGCTCGCAATTTAACCAATAAGTCGTCGACAATCTTTTCTGTCAAACGAATTTCTCACAAATATTAGGGATCACACGCGTGCCTTGCTTACACCCTGCCACCTCCAATTGTCGCTCTTCAGAGTCCCAGCCATCGACGAAGGGTGCCTGAATTTGTGTGTTTAGAGTGCCTTTCCAGATCCTTGTCTAGTTTGTCTTATTACAGTCATTTCTGCAGGAATATTTTAAGGAAAAGCTGTCTTGAAACTCGTGCCTAAATTCTGGAGAGCAATGGCAAAACTGGTTGTGTTGTCGATGGAAGCCCTAAACATGGACGGCAGTACCTCCTCCGATCGTTGTCTTGTAAATTCGTTGGTGCTCTCATTTGCTGTTCTCCGTGATCAAATTCAGAAAAGACCTGTATTTAAAGGCCGCACAGTTTGCACTTGCTCCTCTCCTTCAGAATACAGTTCGTGGCCATTAGGATGGCGTATATTTCCGCTTGGAAATCCAAGGCAATTTCTTGGAAACCTCTGACAAAATTGAGATCTGGTTCCCCCTTGACTGAGATCCGGGAGCGAAGGACTGAATAAACATTTAGTTTCGAACCATGGAGGGTGAAAAGATGATTTAAAGTTGCTTTCTATTATTGACTGCGACAGGGCTCTCTGGTTCTAGGCACCAGAATCAAACTCTTCTGCTTCCCCCATTCTTCTTCTCATTAGTGTCCAATCCATTGAATCAAAGTCGAGGCAGTGCTTGAAGATGCAAGAGACTCTGCTCATATTGGTGGAAACTTTAGATCCAGTCATAATGTACGTTTGGATATGTCCGCAAATGTCGTCCTTAGAGAGCGAGGCATAACACGGAAGTCGCATACCACGATCAAAGCGTCAACCTTCGTTAAGTTTCATTTATCTTCGTTCATCAACATTCCCTTAAGTAGGAGCGATGACTTCAAATGACAGCGGTTTCTATTCGAACAAAAGTACTCTTGAAATTTTGGAATATGACGACGCTTCTGACTGCTTTTCGATGGATTTTGAAAAGGTCAAGACATTTTCAGACGGTCATTTTTGATTCAGGCTTCGATGTTTAGGCCAGTGGTTTAGCCGTCACGTCCTGATGATTCAGATTTAGATATTCTTGCAACATTCGCAGCTTTTCCAAATGTATTGGGTCATCAATCATGTCTTCTTTTTCGTCGGTCTTCATTCTCCTCGAAATGGAGGTAGTTGACTGAGAGCCACAACCTTCCGCTGGTATCTTATCCTTAAGGCAATCACAGGTCAGGCAACTTCCCACATTCTGTTGAAGTCCTCAAGCTAGAACAGCGACAACGCAGACGAGTCCACGAAAGACAAAAGGCAAACCTAAAGCAGACGAGTCTCCCTATGTCTAAGTAAAGACCAAAGCAATTGCCATGCAAGACAAATGCTTCAAGGTTGATTCTAGAATGTCAGATTCTTGGAGGCCTTGATGGGACGGGATCAACTCATTAGTCTTTTGGGCCTTGCAATGATTCAACTCGTGGACAGCAAGCCCCAAAACTCGTTTGAGAGAAGTCAATAAATTGCAGTCCCAAGTCAGCTGCTCTGAATCAGACTTCCAGTTGTTCAGTGGCAGGTTTAGAAGTCAATGATTCACTTTCATCTGTTTGATGGAAGCATTCAAAAGCGACTTAAACAAAAAATGATTCAACGTCTGTCTTCTGGCCGCCCTTTGTTCCGATCATTCCAAGATTAAGAAAACCCACCAGTCGTCGGAATGAACCGACAAATTAACCAATTTCTTCAAAAATTTGTCCTCATCCACGTCAAGTTGATTTTCCCCAGAATGCCGTCTCTTCTCTATGACATTCTGTTTATCTTTCGCGCATTCAATCGCAGTGTCTGTCTTTCCTCCTCCGTTTCTCTCCACACACAGGTAGCAGGGCATAAGCAATTTGACGGAAATTTCTGAAGTACTACATTTGTTGCTGCTTGTCATTTTACTGTTATTGCTGGTAAGCGCATAAAATGAAGATTATAATGTCGTTAATGGCTTCCACAGACGCCCCAGCTACTGAAACTGGTTTGGATTGAGGTTTATTGGTCCTTTAAGAGAACCTGGTGGACTTGGGTAATTTCATAATCATTTTTTCTGTTGGAAAACTATTGGCTTTGGGATTTCTTTGGGCTGTACTAATTGTCAGTTTATCGACTTTAAGGCCGCTAACATGAGAATTCCTTGCAAGGGGGGTTTTGGCGCGATGGCCGAATTTAGTATCCTTGGGAAATTTATCCGGTTGTGTCGAAGACAACTATCAAAAACGCAATTCACCGTGCAGCGGGAACTCCAAGCTACAAGTATGTATGTATGTTTGTTGAATCGGCTTTCGGTAAGCAAATTCCCTGTCCAATGCTGGAGAAGATACTGCGGAGGTACAACTGCTGGAACGGGCCTTCATTTCGTTGAACCTTTTTAACGTGCTGTCCAATAAGTTTTTTCCTCAATTGAAAATAAGGATAAGTCCTCGTCTAATTCAGGTTAGAACCGCCATCTCGTAGAAAACGTCAAAATCGACTCCCTCTAAGAGGTAAATGATAGTTTACAAATCTCGGTGAATGTAACCTCCACAAAGGAGATGTTTGAAGAAACCCGTCACGGCTCATCCTTGGCAGTCAAGCTTCTGCGGTCGAAACTCCTGAACATCTCCATCCATTACATTATAGAGTGTGAAGACATTTTTCAGACAGACAAAACCGTCAATTCTTTCTCCGGTTAAATGATTTTGAGAGACGCTGAAGTGTGTTGAGCAGGTTTCTTCAGTTTGTGGTTTTTGGAAGAGTTTGGAAGAGTTTTTTGGAAGAGTCAATTTTTAAATTAAAGTCTTACTTTTAACCATGAGCCTTAGAAACAGCATAAATTGTTGAGCATGCAATGGTGCCGCCTGGGAGAGAGGCAGTTTGGTGCACAGTGAAGCATCTTTGAGGGTATATTTAGCTCCTCTTACTCAAACTGAATTGGGAATTGGAGTGCAGAAAACATTATGGATGCCAGAAATGTTCAAAATTAAGAAGATCCCTTTTTCGAATGATTGTGGAGACAACGTCCAACATTTAAAGATATGTATCCCATTGCAGACTTTCTCAGAGAAATTTCTAATCCTCACATCTTAAATCTTGAAATCAATCCTGGTCTTTAAACATCCAAGCCACGTCTTAAAATCAAGACTGGCCAAAACCCAAATTCTGGGCGGTCGGCATGCTTAATCAGACCATGACTCCTTTGTGGCATCACTGGGCATTGTGCACACTCGTCAGCAGGCTAGGTCTTCCGGTGAACAACGTCTACTGTAGCTTCTGTGATAAGATCTCCAATGTCCTCTGTTCGTGAGTATTCCCCTTAAGACGAGGCCCATTTGGATGCATACTTCTTCGATCATCTGATTTAGCTGAAGGCTACAAGCCCGAGGCAACTTGGTAATTTTTTAGAAGACAGTTTGAAAGGTGTTTCCTTAAGATCACAGGGAGAGATGTACTTGGCACTTAATCTAGATCGTAACGTTTACCTCCCTTGAGGCAAACGTAAACTCCACGAATAACATCCTAGTGGAGATCCAGCGCACAATCGCTCCTGACATCCGGTGCTACTTCCGTTTGTCAAAACTACAGGACACAAACTCCTGACTCGAAGAAGCAACATTATTTCTGCCAAGTCCTGTTCTATGAAGCCAAAAGCTGGATGATAAGTCTAACATAAGTCCGCAGAGCTGATTCTTGGTGCCTTCGAGAGAATAATTCCACGTCGGATATGTCGGCCTGTCTGTGAGGAAGGTGACTGGGGGAGAAGACACAAAAGCGAACTGCATGAGCTGTACTTGGATGTGGATGTAATCCGGAAGGAATTCGCACTGGCTCGGCCACATCGACCGATAAAAATTTGTCGAATTTAAACTTCAAGCTCGACTTACAGCAGGATCAGGATCTGTCCCAGCTGAAGAACGAGGCCAAGAACCGAAGGTACTCGAAGTGGCTGCAATCAACCTGTTTGGATAAGCGGACCGATGATTCCCCACAGATGCGGCGCGTTTTGAAAGACATAAATAAAAACTTTAGACGAGGAGGATCACAAGGGGCACGCGGGGAAATGGATGCGTGTATGAAACAGGGTCCAACCTCAGCAGGTCTGAAAGCCGCGGCCAAATCAAGCAGGAGGAAACGAAAAATTATAATCTTACTTATGTAGCTAAAATAAAGTAAAATAAAATATATAAAAACCAATGCTCCAGCATAGAGGGTCTTTGAATCCAAGCCTCCTGAAGAGGAGGACGAATCTCCGGTATAAAAACCACGTCATTGCGTTTGTGTGTTGTCGCCGTGGCGAAGTGGGTAAGTGCATCGACCGCCTCGCAAAAGGTCTAGGTTCGATTACCGGACGGGACACCTCGCATATTTTCAGGGCACCACCTCTTTCGAGTTGCTGACAGCACTCAGAGAGAGTCAATTGTCATGAAAAGCTCCTCGAATCTAGCCGTTTCGGAGTTGGCAAAAAACTGTAGGTCCCTTCTACTGGTGAGGGAACAGTTGCACGCACAACACGAGTAGTTGTTGCAGAAGCTATGCCCTGGTCCCTTGTGGGCTGTAGTGCCATTCAATTATTAAATTAGATTTTGTTTGTAAGACAGTTTGGCTTTTATAATTGACTCGTCAAAGATGGAAGGTAGCCATATCTCAGCTTTGAACGCTCCATGAGTCCCCGGATATGTTTACTCTTGCAACGAGTTAAGTACCCACACTTCAAGGCCAGCAAATCCATGGACGGATGGATGGAACCAAACATTTCAAAACATTTCAAAACTGGCGTAGAGTAGGGGGAATCTTTTAACCACAATCGATCAAATTTTGCCTTTTGTTGGGGACTCTCATCGAAAATGGGTCTGTGAATGGGTCTTTCAACAGATGAGATATTTTGACACGCGCGGCCGCTTAGCCCTGTTGCTTATTCTGCAGTTTTATCAAACAGCGGCCTGAGCATGGACGTAACAAAAGAACAGGTCTACAATTACGGTGAAACTGAAGTGTTTTGACGCTAACTTCTTGACCAGACCCAAGAAATTTCATTCGAAGGAAGGTGCTCCTGACAGAATGGTTAACAAGGGAGGAATTTTGTCCTGATGCAAAGGGGCTCACAAAGCTGGATCATTGATGACAGGAATTCAACATTCCGCATGACAATAGAAACACTTATTTTACGCAACTAAAACTCAATGAGCTGTACGGCCGCATGTGCTTAGTCCAAAGCCGACGGTTACATTGCTTAAGTTGGCTAGGCCAAATGTAACACTGCTGCGGCCCTAAGAGTGCCTGAATCCAGCCAACAGATGATGTCCTCGTCTGAGATGGGGCAAACAAGTGAATGGATGATATCAAGCAATTTGGTGTGTGAAATTTGCTAGAGCCTGTGCTCTGTACGTTGCTTGAGAGATGGAAGCAAATGTAGAAGAAGAACAACTAAATCTTGTGTTTTTTGTCATTTTTGTAAGCCGGATGTTTCACTAAAGGGATCGCATGAGAGAGCTCCAGGTCGGTCGATCCTCCACCATCGACTCTCAGTAATCAGAAGTTATTCTAAGCGGTTGCGCGGGTTTGTGGACTTGATTCAACCACCTCACCATGGGTCTGCCGAGTGGTCGCCTATCTTAGGGAATCTAAGGCACTCCTCGAAAGTACTGATGAAGGGGACATCCGTGCCACGTGGCCAAATCAAGGAAACAAAATCATTTCTGTGTAAAGAAGTTGCTTGAACCGTCGCGTTTTGCATCCGACGAGTAACTTCTGCAACGGCACGAAGAAGTCTCATCTTGGATGTCTGTGTTGCTTAAAGAGATTCGATTTTGATTTACATTGCTTCTCTAATTTTTAGTCACTGCTTGTCTCCCTAAAGGGTATCCAGCGATCTAAAAACCGCCATGATTCAGACTAAAGGTTTCTATTATCTCAAACCTCAGCAGGTTCTTCTAAAACCAAATTTACATTTCATACACACAGAAGCCATTACACGGTGTCTCTGATATCCACTTCAGATATGTCCTGGCAGAAGACACCGTAAAGTCGTTCCTTCGAAATTAAATAACAATTACGACAATCAGCGATCCGATGACTTGGTGGCGATGATAAAGAAATTACAAACAATTATACAAAACCTCATACGTCACCAATTATGAACTGCATTCGAAAACGAGGGAAAAAAATCGAAATTTAAAGCAAACTCCGTCCTAAATCCCATTAAAATGCCATCAATCCGAATGCGATAAGGCGTTTCGTTTCGTTTCTTCAGCTTTTCGGTTTTCTTTTTCTTTTTTTTTTTTTTTTCTTGGTTGAGTTCGTTACTAATTAACTGCCAAAATCTGTCCCAAAGTGGTTTCCCAGTACACACACACACACTCTCGCGTGTGCCCAAGCACACAACAAGTCGCACTCATTCCCACAATCTGTGTGTGTGTGTGTGTTTGTACACACATCGCTCTCTGTTAACAGGCAACAAATTCAAACAAAAGATATTCTCCATTCCATAAATGAAATTGAAATACATTTTCATCGAGTAGCGGTGGCTGGTTGGCGAGGTGCGGTCGGATGGGAGACAGAGGAAATGAAAAAGGAATTGAAAGAGTGTGCACTTAAATTTCCCCTGATTAGGGCATGGTCTTGGTCTTCTCTTAAGTTTTTTGGGGGATATTCGAAAATTGACAACGGAGAGGGTAATGACACAAGATTTTCGATGCATGGAAGTGATTTGGAATTTCAAATCGATGACAGAAACTGAAATGAAATCAAAATGGAATCACACAACAGATATGCAGAGCAGAGTGCGATTCATCAATTCAGATTACTCGCGGGGGCACCGTCAAATCCAAGAGAATCCGACAAAAGTCGTGAAAATACAAGGAAACACAACGAAATCTAGTGGAAAACACATTGAAATCATAAATGAATGCATACGTGATTGCTTCACCGTGTACCGTGTCCGTGTAAGCGCCTCACACGAATGGGCAATAAAGTCGCTCTTGAGTTTTCACTCAGTCTCCCTCAGCCGGAGAACCGCAGAGAGAGAACATTCACTGAGAGTAAGAGAGAATTGAACAGAAAAAAAAACCCGAACTCGAGCAGAAATTGATGAAGTAGGTAGAGGAAAGATAGTCGGTTTAGATACATCGAAACCGAAACATATGAAGTAGGTGCAGGAGGTATTCGAAGTCAGTTCATTGCGAACGTGAGAACCGTGAAGACGTGTTTTTATAATTTCTCGTTTCTCCCCCTCGTCTCGTTCATTGAGAAGCGTTGTGTTGTGTGTTGCACTTCAAAGCAAAAAAAAAAAATTTTTTTTTTCTGACACACAAAGTCTTTGGAACACACCATCACTCATTCACGGTTTTTTAAATTTTTTTTTTTCGTCTTGTTTTTGTTTCTGGTTTGTTGGTTGATCTCACACGCATTGCTTGCCTTTTCCTAAGAAAATCAATCAACAACAAAAAAAAACTAAATAAACACTCAACCTGTGGATTTGCGAAAAAAAGGACATTTTGGGGAAATTATTTTTGAAAAGTGACACAAGAAAGTTGGTGCTCTCCTGTCTGTCTGTCTTATCATTGTCAACAGAAAAAAACTTGAGGACTTTCCCGCTTCTCCTCCTGTCCACCGCCACCCCCCCTCACTCTGTCAGCAATAATCTCATCAAGTCAAAAATTTTGACAGAAAACAGACCCGAAGAAGAAGAAGAAAACTTTGTTAACAGCTGATTTATGCGTGAGAACACTTGAAATGAACTGACTCTCCAAAAAGAAAGTGTGATAAAGACGAGGATCCAAAAAGAGAGCAAAAAAACGAAAAGACGAAGGTTTTGTGGAAAAACTTACACAAAGGATAACACACAAAAGTCTTTGAATTTGTGACACGCACAAGTCAAAACAAAGGATTATCTCGTATGTGTGTGAATATCTGCCCCCCCAAAATAAAGGATTAAAAATTGTGTTAGCGTGTGTGTGTGTGTGTGCGCGAAAGGATAACACATTACAAGACGTCAGTGATCACACAAGAAAGCAAAAAAAAGAAAAGTAACTCAATTAAAAATTTACAAGAAAGAGAGAGTGTGTGAACCCCACTTAAATCATATGTGGTTTACCTTGCAACAATAAAAAAAACAAAATTAGTGCTTCTTACTCTTCTCAGTAAGTCCTCCCTTAAAAGTCAGTGTCAGTGAGCTTCACTCTTCAATTCTTCCTCTCTTTCGCTAGTCTCTTGTGTGTTGAACTTAACTTGTTGGCTCTTTTTTTTTTTACCTCACTCATCATCAAAGAGAGAGAAAGAGACTCCCCCCCACACCGCGGCTCATCACCCAATCCTCTTTGACTTGTCGTACTTTGTGCAACATTTAACAAAAAAAAAAAAAAAAAAACCTCGTGAATGCATAAAGAAGAAACAATTAATCAAGTGAATCAGTGACGTTGTACCCAAAAGAAAGAACTCTTCCATAAACGCAACAGAAAAAGTGCTGCTTTTATTTTCGTTTTTTTTTTTTTTCTTTAAAATGACCTTGCCAACAACAACACCAATTAACGGTACAGACGACGATTCCGATATGTTCGGTCCCCCTCGATCATCACCACCGATCGGCTACCATCATCATCGTTCCCGTGTACCAATGATTTCACCAAAACTACGCCAGCGTGAGGAACGTAAACGCATCCTACAGCTGTGCGCTCACAAACTGGAAAGGATTAAGGATTCTGAGGCGAATTTACGCCGCAGCGTATGCATCAATAACACATACTCGAGGCTGACCGATGAGCTGCGTCGGGAAAAGCAGTCTCGTTACTTAGCTAATTTACCAAAGTGAGTATCTTTCTCTATCTTTACACACTGTGTGTGATGTGTTTTGTCCCTTCTCTCCTCAGTGTCAATTGGTGATGGGAAAAAAAAAACCGTATCAATTTAAAAAAAATTCCCTCTCAGTTCAAATGTGCAAATTTCTAAGAAGTGTTGATTACCCGCTTGATTACGTCACTTAATCTACTTCAGATTCAATCAAAGAAAATGGCGTTTACTTATCGCGGAACAGAAAAAAAAAATTGAAGAAAAAAAATTGCCAAAGGTCAAAATTTGAATTGTAATTACCTAGAGGCGCATTCAATCAGTCTTCAGTTTGCATTGAGGCAGAGGAAAACAAACAAAAACCACACAACAACACCATAACTCAGTGAAAGTGTTTTGCAAGAAGAAAAACCTTGACATTTTTTATTCCGGAATTTTTTTTGGAAATCATAATTTGATGACTTGACATTCAATTCGGAGCAGAATTTGTTGATGAGAGATAGGCATATGGTAACGCACAGACAGAAGTTCAAGGATTGATTTGAGACCTGGTTGTGGGAAGTTGGTGGGGTTTCCTTGGGATGTCTCAAGAAGTGGATTTTGTAGAAGAATCGAATTTAGGCTCTTTCCCTAAGTTTTTTTTTGTAACCATTTCAAGTCTGTGATTCAGAAGCTCACTGCTCTGATTTTGAGCAGTCATTTCTGTGATGTAAGGCGCTCCTTACAAGTTAAGAAAACAAATGAATCTAGTACAAAATGTCTCTCGGTTGTGATTTCATAATTCTTATAAAAACTGTGTACCGCGGGTGCCATATTGATCGTCTGCGCTGCCACGTACGTGAAAATTCATGAAATTAAGTGTGAAGTGCAAAGAGTGTGTGTGTGAGAGAGGGACGAACAGATAGACCGATGAAGGGAGATAGATGTAGAGAGACATTTATGACCTTTTCAAAGTACAGGAGAAAATAAGTGAAATTCTAGGCGCAGGATATACGGATAAGAATGAATTTATGACATGATTGCCCAGAAACGACCCCGTCCTCGTTCAATTTGTGATCTCATTCAGTGACCACTTGTGACATTTTTCTTCGGCATGGAAAATCAAGTCTCATGAAGCTCATTCAAAAGAATGGGACCTATCACAGTCCATGTGTGTTGTGAAAAGCTATGAGTTTTCTTTTTCATTTGTGATCTTTCTCTGTGAGGTGTCCTAAATTTTTTAACGTCACAATTTTGAGGCTCTTTGAGCCAAAAATAACAAGTTTGAAATTTTGAGTTGATTGAAAAAATTTGAACTTCTGACGGATTAAGGTCTAAAAGTTAACATGAGGAAGTCATCCTGTCAGTGTACCTACCCGTTTTTTTTCTAAATACTTAAGGATTCTATGGTGACGTCAGCCTGTCAGTGTTTTTGCTCAAAAAGTTTGAACTGCTTATTGCGATGTACTGATATGTAGAAAACCCCACACGAGCTACTCAACGTGACGTCAAGTGAAAGAGACTCGATTAGACACTTTTCATTGTGAATGCAGCGCACCATATCCTCTTGTGCCATTAGAACGAAGTATCACAGTTTATTTAGGGAGAAATTTACCAAGTTTTTGACAACTTCCAGTCCCCCTGAAAATGGGCAATATCTTTGAACACAACAATTTGGGTCATTTTCTGTCAAAAAGGCACTTTTTGGCTTTTTTTTCCGACAATTTGGCACATTTTCGGTGAAAAATACACTTCCGAGTTTTTTTTTTTTTGCACATTCTCTGCCAAAAATCCACTTCTTTCGACATTTTTTCTGACAATTTGACACATTGTCGGTCAAAAATACACTTTCGGATTTTTTTTGCACATTTTCTGTAAAAAATGCACTTCTTTCAATATTTTTTCCCTAAGTGACTCAGAATTTGAATAATTTAGCTTTATGTGGTGGTTAGAAATCGTTAAATCAAAAATTGAGGAAAATGTGGAACAAAAAATAGGTTAAGTGCCCTAAAAGGCCTTAAACAGGGGTCGACCACTATGCTAGCAACTTTTGAAATCAAACAACTTAAAAATGTCTTGCGACTTAAATTTAAACCATTTAAGGGTTTATAACCCCCCTCCCCCTCCCCTCGTCCTTCTAGTATGACCTTCTCGAACGACCGAGATTATCGGCTCCTTTCTAAGAGCCATCCGACATGCCTTCATTTTCCTTGGATATACAGTCCTCTGCGGGCCAACTTGTGCCCTAAACAGAATGCCGTTCCAATAGTCATAAGGGTCACCCGTCAAAAACCAACGATATCGTCGAAATTTTGAAGAGAAGTGGAAATTTTCAAGAAATGTCGAAATTTTGAAAAAGTGTCGAAATTTTGATGAAATGTCTAAATATCTTTAAAAAACGAATTCAAAATGTATGCAAGAGCCTTACTTTCCCTCTCAGAATCCTCTTGAAGGTTGTCTTTCACCCCTTTTCCTCTCATAGCCCATTCCCAGCCAACACATAGCGATCATTCCACTTCGACCCGTTTCGAATCTGCAAGAAAAAGAAAAGTAAATGTTGAAAAATGTGTCAAGTTCCTTAGAAATTTGAAAAGAAAGAGCGCCTTAGTACTTAAATGAAATCACGTACTTAATTTAGCAAGCAATTCAACAATTTGGAGCGAAAGTTCTCAAAAGTTCTCGAGAAATCTACCAAGAAACACGTTAAATTGACAGATTCTGAATAAAAAGAAAACGTTGAATGGATTAAAAGTTCCTCCGAAAAAAATTAAATCCCCTTCCCACATACTACGTAGGAAACCCCCACACAAAGTCGCGAAAAAAAAAAAACAAAATCTCAACCCCCCTCAAAGATCGAACAAAAAGAAACAAGCAACACTCTTCCCATTGTATTGCGAAATCAATGGCACGTGTACATTCAGCTCGATTTTCATGTAAACAGACATAAGTTGCAATTCAATCTGTGATGCATGCACCCCCACCCCGTTCTCCCACACACAATATAACCATAAGCACCGGAATCTCCTATCAATAAATTAACCTTCGAGGTAGTTACAGGCGCGAAAGAAAAATTAAAACAACGCACACAACGAGAGAGGGAGAGAGAGAAATTAAAACGATAATCGGATGATTAACCCCATCTTCTCTCGGTAATCACTTAACTACAACAACAAGCAGGCAAAACACACTTTTAGACGACAACAACACACATTGCCACCTTGTTCACGAGAATCAAGCGGAGGAAAATGAACAAAAAAAAAACCTAAAACAGAGGCAATCCATCCGAAAAGGAAATAAACTCCTCTTTACCATATGACGACAACGACGGCCAACGACGACGACATGCCATTTACTTTATTCTCTCTCCCTCTGTGTGCACAAGCGTGAGTGTGGCTCTGTGTGTGTGTGATGTGTCTCTCTCACATTTTTTGTTCGCCCTTCCTTCCTATGCCTCCCCCCCGCCCCCACCTCATCGTCTCTCTTCTGACACTCTGTGTCGCGCTATCTGTTTGTCATTTCGTTAATTGTAGCAAAACGACTTTGAAAATTCCAACGAACTCTCCACCACACCAATCTCTCACCCAAGCAACGGCAAACACACAGAAAGACAAGAAAATCCCCCCCAAAACCAAAAAAAAAAAGCCGTTCGCTGAAGTGTGGGGCGAGAGGGGACGCGCAGACTAAAGCATAAATGAAATTTCCGAGAGCCAACTTCGACGAGTAACGACGATTTCACAAAAAATCAAAAAAAAAAAAAAACAGAAACAATAAAACGCCGCATCCACAGAAATTCATAACAAGTGAAGCAGTGAGCAGCAAGCAGCAGCAGCAGCACAGCGAGCAAACAAGCCACAGCAAAGGCGCATAATCTCTTCCACTTCTCCACATCGTCGTTCTTCGTCGTTCGTTTTTTTTTTTTATTTTATGACTCCCTCCCTTCGTGTCTCTTTGATCACACACCTCCCTCACTCCCTTGGAGAGCCACGAAAAAAAATGCAATCTCTGCGCGCCGTCTATTGTGCACAAAATGAAACTGTTCCTCAAACGTCTATCAAGCGTACCGGGGGAGGGAGGGCAGGGTGATATGAATGCAACGCACGATTTCAAAATATTGCCTTATGTGTTGTGTACAGTGAAACTTACTTCACCTAGTGAAGACGTAAGAGCCGGACACACACTCGTCGTCGGACACCACGATGACGACGTGATGCGACGCATCGCGCATCCAAAAGTCAATTCACACAAAAGACTATCCAACGCCACCGAGTGGGGGCGACTAACTTGAGGTCACATCGAAAGTACTGACAAACGAACAAACAAAGTAATTAGAGAGAGAATCAATTTTTGTCTTATGCGCGCCTGTTTTTTTAAGTTTTTGTCTTGCCTGCCTGGTTGCTGGCAAAAAAAAACAGAGAATTCATTGCAAATGACCCTCGCACGCGTTTGCTTGCGCTTGCTTTGCGCTGCGGTGTGGTGAAGTGTAATTTGCTACGACTACTGACTGACGACGACGAATGATAGTTGATACTAGTTTTGAAGGCGTTTTGACGCGATTATTTCCGGAATGCGAAGAGGAAGGGGGGTCACCAGACACCCTCGGTGGTTACCCCTTTAAAAATTTGCTTTTAATGAAAATGACTAGTTTGGGATAAGGATTTTGTGAACAGTCAACTGGATGTCTATCATTTTGTTGCTTCTGTCTTCGGTTCAGTGGAGAGGGGGTGGGGGGGTCATCACAACAGTCACTCACAGCCATTGTCCCTTCAAAGTTTCAACTGATTGAACAAATTGAAAGAAGGGTTTTGTTTCAGTTTTTGATCAAAAAATCTGCCTGTAGTCGCATTGGTTGAGAACATATATTAGGGGGGTCACCAGTCCCCCCCAACTGTTGCCCGTTCAACGCACTTCTTTGAAAGAAATGCCAATTTGTGTTCCCAAAGAAAAGTTTCGCATCTAAATTCATGTCTTCTAGCTGCACTTGTGAATCTGAAGAAAAGGGTCAGCAGTCACCCCTTCTTAAAAAAAAATGAACAACCTGCCTCTTGTTGAAATGGAAATCCTCCAACATTGCCGCAAATTTCACGCAGAAAATGACAGATTTTCATCACATAACGTGAACAACCCCTTCCAGTCACCACAAAAGGAAAAAAAAAACTTATCGCCCCCTTCTTCCTTCCCAGTGGCTGTTTCAGTTTCGGTAGACCAACCCTCATTCATCAGGAAGTTGGTGAGTTTCTCTCTTCTTTTGACAAGGATTCCATTTCAATAAGATAAAGATTTCTTCATCCCCCCACCCCATTGGCGCCCAATCGTTGTCCACTGGTCGATGCGTTTCCACCCCCTAATGAAGGTCATTCTTCATCCTATCATCCTATCGAATTCATTAGAAAACTATAATCAAAGTCGGTGGTGTACACACAAAGGATATCCAAAAAGGATTTCTTTCTGTTTCTCTCTCTCTCTCTCTCTCTTGTTTGCCCGCCTCTGTGGGGCACACACGAAAGAAGTTATGATGATAATAATAGCCCGTAATAATAATCCCAAGTTTCACCCTCAAGATACAAACAACAAACACACACAGCGCAACAACAGCAAAGAAGAGCGTCGTTCGCTCTATGTGCCGTGCTGTGCTGTGTGCGGTGTGTGCGCTCCGCACAGCAAAGCCCTCGTTCGTCGTCGTCGTTGTCGTATACACTGAGCACAGGCCGAGCGAGAGAGTGAAGCATATCCGGAAGTGCGGTCGGAGGTGCCACTAGTGAACAAACATCGTGTGGAATATACATGTAAAAACGGTTTAACCAACACACGGCCCCTCCTCGCGGCTCCCTACCCCTCGGCCATCGATCGTCTCTCCTTTGCGCTTCGGTTACGAATTCGCTTGGTTTTTCTTCGCTTTTTGTGGATAAACGATGGATGGGTTGTGATGGAGAGGAGGATGACATTTGTAATTGAGAAAGTGTAACACTCTCCTGAGGGTGGGTGCGGACGACAACGCCGCCAACGACGACGACGCACACAGCAAGTGTGTGTGGTGAACTGAAGCTTTTGTTTATCTCTCTTTATGCACTGACTGTGTGCTGTGTGTTCGTTCTTTCGTTGAAATGATAGCGATGGTGGAGGAGGAGTGGGGTGGAGAAAAGAAGTGTGTTTCTGGAGAGCTTTTCCTTTGCTACTCCTCTCTGACCACATTATTAGGTTGGACGTCGTGTGTGTTTACATGGTAATGACCGATATTTATCGGAAGTGTCATTTAAATTACAAAAGAATGCACAAATGAGACGGTGAGAAGGGGGGAAGCGCGATGGGACGTGGTGTGAAACAGGGGAGAGATTAGAAATCTATTCTTTGATAATCGCTTTATCATGCGTCGTGTGAAAATTTAATTACTGCGTGTACCGGCTTAAAAATAGAAGCGACTTGTCAATGCTGCTAGCTTCTGTTGCGGCAGCTACAGTTGATCTCTGGGGCATTTCTTTAGATCTCCTTATAGTGTCGTTTCTTTACTTTCACTTTTGTCGCTCTGTGTGCCGTTGATGCAAGTTTTTTTTTTTTGTTTTGTGTGTTTTTGTATTTTTGCTTCGGTTCGAGAGATTTCTGTGTGTACGCGCACTCGGTGTTCTAATTTTCATTCGATTTTCTTGACTGTGGGGAAAATTGGAACGAATCTCTTAGATTTGTGTGATAGATAAGTTGTGGAAAAAGAGAAGAACTTCTTTTTTTTTTTCGATCTCTAATGTGGCGAATGTCAGTATTTGACAGATGTCAAGGATAGAGATGTCGGTATTTCATTTCCTGATTGGAAATTGTTTAACAAAGAGTTTCATTTAACTGTCAAATTTGACATTTCAATGATGAATTAAATCTCGATTTTGAAGTGATTAGAGGTAACAAAGTGATGTAGATTTCGAATGTGGTGTAACGCAACCCTTAATTTAATTTTTTGCGTTATGACAGATGATGATGGCCGATTGCAAATGAAGGTTAAGTGTCAAAGCTAATACCTGTTCTCGACCAACATCATCTCACCGACAGACTGTTGAAGTGAAACTCTTACAAAACACTGATGAATGTCAAATGACGGCTTGTCAACGCTTCAATATTCAATTTTCAGAATTTTATTCAGATGACATGTGATGACACAATGGCTGTTCTTTGTGTGTAATCAATTATTGCTAAGTGCATCAGACTGTGTCATATGTTGAAATGCATTTCAAAAGAATTTCCTTACTGTTGAAAGAATACAGCCATTTACGCATTTCGATCAGACAACATGTTAAATAACAAAATTTCCCCAAATTTGCTTCAAATTTTTGACACTCATTGGACTGTCAAACTCTAATGTGGTAAAGTTTCCACAAATTTGCTTCAAAATTTTGACACTCATTGAATTGTCAATTTCCATAACAAACTTGGCATGTTTTGCAAGTGAATTAAGCAATTGACAACTGACAACTGCTTCCCTTAAATGATCTGTCAAAAGAGCAAGCAATTTTATTCCAAAAGCATTCATTCTAATTACAAATTGATACATTTAACGTCTGTTTTGCCACATCACATAGTCTAGTCAAAGAAAAAAAATCCTTGAATCGTCAAATTTCATGTAGTTTAGTCAGATTTGGCATTTAAGTCATTCTGACACTTCCAATCGCCAGATTTTCTATCAAAATTATCGCAATAGTTGAAAAATGTTGTCATTTACAAGACCATGTGACATCTTGTAAATGACGCGGTCGTTTTTAAAGAAAATTTGACGAAGACTGGAAGTGTCAGAAAGGCTTAAACTACACTAAATTTGACACTTCAAATATTTTCTGATCATTCGATTTTCTTGAACTGTCGGAATAGCTTAAACTATATTAGATTTGAGACTTAAACAATTTTCTGATCTTATGCAAGTTTGACAGTTCAAAAATGTATGTTTGACCATCTTTCCAATCAAATGCCGAAAAAAGCGTCAAAATTTGTCGAATTGAATGAAAATTGTGTTTGACTGAGATTTAAGCCTTTCTTCACGTAATTTTCGTCGAAATTTGACACATAAGGTCCGTTCGACATCCCTGCTCTTATGTGAACGGAACGAGACATCTCCCTCCCTTTCGGATTTCATCAACTTTGTACACATGATTTGCTTTGTCAACTCAGATAGACCTTCAGTGACGTATGGCGACATTGACAAGTAAAACACGCGTGCCACTTTGCCACGTCATAGACACACACTCAACTCAACCTCAATTATTTGTTACTTTCAAGAGATCTATTTTGACATAATTGCTTAATGCGACAGGTCTCTCCACTCCTCTCTCTCTTTTTCTATCTCTATCCAAGCAACATATTTTTGTTTGTTTATCGTCACCGATCGCAACGAGACATTTCAGCTGATTCCAGCAGCAGCAGCAGCATTTGTTTTCCTTTTCTATGTCAACGTACGACATTGACAGCGCTTCAGTTGTTTTTTTTTTGTTTTTAGCACACACAAGACAACGATGGATGGACACAACACTCATTTGAATTTGAAATTGAATTTGAAGTCAAACTAAGATCTCTTATCCCCTCCCCTGTCACACACTCTCTCTCTCTCTCACACACACTCTCAGCTACTCGCCAACAAGCTTATCACAAATGTTCAAGGTGTTTTCTGCCACTTTAATTAATATCACCCAAAAAACCACCAGCAAATAGAAAACACAGAAATGGGTCTGTGATTTGCGCGGGGGCCTAGATTCAAAACATGAGAGCCGAGCGAGAAGGGAGGGCGGGGGAGAGCGAATAGACCACAGAAACATTGAAAAGCTATCCTCATTCCTTCCTCCTCCTCCTCTTCTTTCCCACCAACAACACACAGCAGAAGCAGCAGCAGCATAAAACCTCGATGAATTTAATTTTTTTTTCTTCTCTCCTCTCCTCTGCTCTCCGACAGCTTCGTCGTCATCATCATCGTTGTCGTTGCCTTCTTGTGTTGTAGTCTTCCACTTGTGCGGTGGGGCGGTGGTTGTTGGCTCTCTGTTGTTTCTTTTGTTTGGTGTACGTTGTGTATTGATTTAACCTCAATTTTTGTGTTGTGGGAAATTGGCGATAAAAACAATGAAATGCACACACACACAGCGAATAGAAGAGACACAAAATCACTTTCGCTTTTACAGTTGACAAACTAAATACCAAAGTTACACTTTTTCTCTCTCTCTGTTTGTCTTCTTTGTTTTTTGGAATTTTTGACATATTCGATTTTGATCGTCACACCAAGGGGTGAGGGGTGGTAGGGGGACACAGCGGATGTATTTCAAAGAGGGCAGCAGCAGCAGCAAATAATTATGTAAGCACACGATAGAATGTAGATTAAAATCGTCTTCGTTGCTGTCGATTGATTCCTCCCTCAGATATGCTGTCTTCCACAATAGTCTCATTCACTCTCTGCACCTCCTCTCCACACCACTACGACGTATTGTTTTTCCACTGCTGTGCCTTTTATGATTTCTTACATTTTTTTTTGTTGCTCTCGGTTTCCCTCTTCTTTTATGATGTATTATGCGCATGTTATGAGATAAAGTAACCCATTTGGGTAGTAAAGTAGTAATGAAGAAATATAAATGATGCTAAGCTTGTGCTCTGAACTAGCGCTAGCTGCAAGAATACCGAAACCGGTGGCAGAGTGTGGAGAGAGGGGGGAAAAGCGCGTTTATTTCTTTTTCTTCTTCAATTTTCAAGTGAAAGTTTTTTCCTTTTATACACAAACGTATCTACACTCCGTCACTCTGATATTTGTTTGTCTTCGTCTTCGTCGGCTCTACAACTGTGTTCGGTTAATTGTTGAATGGTGCACTGTGAGTGGCTGTTAGCTTCCCCAAGATAGTTACAATTAATGAGGATTTGGAAGACCATAATGGGAATTAGCTGGGAAATTATTATGACATCTCGAGGCCTGTTGCTAATCTCTCCTTCACATTGATAGCACTTTTCACACAACTGTTGCCACATTTTGGAATGGCTTAGGCGATGATTCTCAACAAGGAGGAGAACCTACTTCTGGTGAATTTAATCCACAATTAGGCGTAATATTTCATTCCGTCGAAGAGAAAATTGTGAAGAGGACTCTTGATTGCACATTTAGTGACTAGTCACTGTGATGAGTGTGAGAAATCGGTCATTTAAGAATCTTCCATCACGCTTCCGCTTTTTTCTTGTGAGGAATGTTTTGGATTCTGAGTAGTTTTTGTGAGCATGCTAAGAGATGGAGTGACCTGATGAAAATGAGTCTTACTTGTTCTCTACAGAGGTATCAAACTTCAGACTGCTTTAAAGCGATGTGCTTGAGAGAGTCGACATTTTTTGAAGATTTATAAAACACCCCCTTTTCGACTGTCCGTTTAGTGACAAGTCACTGTAATGAGTATGAGAAATCGGTCGTTTAAGAGGGCTACTTCCACGTATACCACGTTTGGGAATGACTTAGAGAACCTACTTCGGTTGAATTTAATCCACAATTAGGCGTAATATTTCTTTCCGTTAAAGAGAAAACTAAGAATATGACTCTTGATTGCCATTTAGTGACTAGTCACTGTGATGAGTGTGAGAAATTAGTCGCTAAGGAAGAAAATGACACTAAACGTCTACCGATCTCCCTCTTTTGTACTTCGAGAAGGTCACAAAAATCATGGATCACAGTTTTGTGAGGGTCTTGTAAATGAATTAAGTTTCGCATCACTCACATCAGATCACTTGTGAATGGGAAACCTTGTCAAGGACATGACTTTGAAAAGATCTGTTAGAGTGTTCCTACTTTGTAAAGAACTTTCTTGAAAGGGGTTGGTCACAATTGCAAAAAAAAGGGACTAAGCGCCAGTTTATAGATGAAAGCCTCCATCACAGCACTCTTTACTTCCTCTACTAGATTTCTTAGCCCATTCTGATTGAGCAGCAACTTCATTCCTGTCTAAAGACAGTCTGTCTTTCGACATCGAAGACGTAGAACCTCCCCTGTCAGCACTCACTTTCTGTCCTTAACATCCAATTTCCAAATTTCCTCTTACACATAAATTCAAAATCTAAATTTTCGTTTTATCTTCTACTTCTAGGTCTGATACCAAACCAGAATCAGCACGCGATAATGTCTTCAGTTCATACAACAGCTGTAGCATTGACAGTTCCGAGAATAACTCCTCAACAAAAGAATCAACAAATGCCCGCACAATAAGTTCCATCGATGCCACACAACCGAACAACTTGACTGCAATGACCAACCAAACAAATCACACCAACAACAGCAACAACACCAATAATAATCTTAATTTAACCTGCTCAACATTATCATCATCACGTCACTCATCATCCTCCCCCTCCTCATCCTCATCCTCATCCACTGGTGGTGGCGCATCATCATGCTCCGCGACATCATCACAATCGCACGGATCATCAACAACAGCCACACCCTCATCGTGCTCAGAGAAACGTGACCGTAAACGTTCCATATCCAGCAGCAGTGTCGACGCCGATTTAGAAAAACTCGATCGTGAACTGAGCGCCATTAACGCATCAATGCCGCTAATCGATCCAGAGATCACACAAGGTGCTGAGCAACTCGAAAAGGCAATGTCATCGCGCAAGCGCTTACGCAGTGAAGACGAAAGTGATCGTCTGGTGCGTGAGGCACTCTCACAATTCTACATCCCACCGCAGCGCCTCATCTCCGCCATCGATGACTGCCCGTTGGATAGTAAAAAGATTAAGCTCGCTGGCGATTTGGAACTGGATTTGGCCTTGGATATGAATCAAAATCAAAAGGAATTCGAAGTGATTATGGACGCGTTGCGGCTGGGGACTTCGAGTCCGACACCGGCGAGTGACTCATGCGGACAGGCGGCGATGATGAGCGAGTCGGGGGTTTTTCACAATTTGGTCGTGACCTCGTTGGAAACATGAAAGTATCAGTAAGAGAACAAAGTCTTTAGCAAAAAATCTATCTACTCACCACTCACCACACACCACCACCATTCATCATTATCACCACAATCAACAACAGAAATATGAAGCGGCTGGAAAACATGTCCAAGTTTGAGTTACCTCCGTTTCCGTTGTCCTATTTTTGTGTTGATTATGAAAGAGAGAGAAGGAAAGAGAAAACTTCTTTATCCCTCCGCCCCCTAGATGTGACACTAGTCATAACTGTGCAAAAACTAAAACCAAACCACGGTTTCATAGAGAGACAGACAGATCCCAACACTGATCAAAAAGTATTTCAAAATTCCAATTAAAAAGAGAAAAATTAGTATTTCATCGTTTCCTGGAGGATAACAGAAACAAAACTTCAAATCCTTCATTTGTTTGTATTGTTTTCGGTTGCTTTTTGAAGTGCAATTAGAGTATTCCTTACATTGGTGACGGGGTGTGTTCGCAAATGGAACACACACCCCCCACCATCACTCATCAAAGATTCGTTTTTTTTTTTTCTTTCGCTTTGTTTTCCCTTCACATGAACAATTGAAGATGGGAAAGAAAAGCTAAATTTAATCTATTCAATTATAAATATTAATCATCAATTAGATTATTAGAAGTGCTGTGATATAAATCAGTAAGAGAAAAATAAAAAGAAAAAAACATTTTAACAGGACAAACAAAAAACACAAAAAAATGTTTAATCAAAAAAAAAATAAAGAAATCAAATGAAAAAACAACAGAAAAATCTCTGTGTAGGCTAAAATATAAAACAAAACAAAATATGTACCCCCCTACAGATAATATGACAAGAAAACAATTTAGTACAGTTTTTCTGTTCTTTTTTAGGTTAAGGAGAAACAAAAGATAAATTTAGAGAGAAAAACAAAAAAAAAATCATTTAATTTAAAGCTATATAAAATTTTAACTTAAATTGAATCTAAAGAAAACAAAAAAAAAAATCAGAATTTTGTTGTTAAAAAAAAACGGTGACAAACAATTTTTTTTTAAATTTAAAAACAAATCTCAAAGAAAATCAAAAAAAAAAAATCTTTGTTCAGTATATATAAATTGTTGCCAGCATTTTAAAAGTTTAAGTTTTATTTTTTGTATCACAATCGTCTTTATTTTGTATTTAAACAAATTAATTTGTAAAGTATATATTTGATTTAATTTTTTTCCCCTTCTTTTTGTTCAAATTTTTGTAATTATGTTGACAAAACAAAAATCAATTTTTTTTATGTTTGTTTTTCTTGGTTACTCGTTTTTAGTTTTCGTTGTAAAAAAAAATGAATATATATATATATATAAAAAAAGAGAAAATATTGTATAATGTATATTTTAAAAAATGAGAACTTTTTGTTTTTTTTTTTTAATTTCGCTTGTAAGTGGAAGTGGAACTCGAAGGAAACGACACAATCC
This sequence comes from Eristalinus sepulchralis, assembly GCA_944738645.1. NCBI lineage: Eukaryota > Metazoa > Arthropoda > Insecta > Diptera > Syrphidae > Eristalinus > Eristalinus sepulchralis. Next base: position 2,651,541 of record OX122884.1, on the reverse strand, counting down.
TTCCTTCCCTCTCTCCAACAAAGAAGAGAAACAACTTAGGACCCATTTAGTGTGTGGTGCCTTCTCTGAGCCTATTGAAATTATTGTATTTTTTTAATTATTATATCATTTTAGTTAGGTTATGAGTATATACAAAGAAAAAACAAAAAAAAAACACATAAGTTTAAATAAAAAGTATTTAAAGTTGCAAAAAAAAAGAAGTGAATCGTTTTTATTTTGGTTTCGATTTTGGTTGCTCTGTTGTTGTTGTTGTGTTTTATGCTTTTGATAATGAATTTGCGTTGCGTTTGGTTTGCTTTACACGCTTTTGTGGCTTTTTCGCTTTTTTTTTCTTGTGAGGAATGTTTTCGATTCTGAGTAATTTATGTGAGCATGCGAAGAGATTTGTCTAAAGGGGGAATTGATGAGTCTTACTTGTTCTCTACAAAGGTATCAAACTTCAGACTGCTTTAAAGCGATGTGCTTGAGAGAGTCGACATTTTTTGCAGATTTATAAAACACCCCCTTTACGACTGTCCGTTTAGTGACAAGTCACTGTGATGAGTATGAGAAATCGGTCATTTAAGATGGCTACTCCCACTTATACCACATTTGGGAATGACTTAGAGAACCTACTTCTGTTGAATTCAATCCACAATTAGGCGTTAAAGAGAAAATTGAGAAGAGGACTTTTAATTGCCATTTAGTGACTAGTCACTGTGATGAGTGTGAGAAACGGTCGTTTAATATGGCTACTCCCACGTATACCACGTTTAGGAGATGATTTTCAACAGGGCGGAGAACCTACTTCTGTTGAATTTAATCCACAATCAGGCGTAATATTGCATTTCATCGAAGAGAAAACTGTGAAGAGGACTCTTGTTGCCATTTAGTGACTAGTCACTGTGATGAGTATGAGAAATCGGTCGTTAAAGAAGAAAAAGAAATGACACTTAACGTCTATCGATCTCCCTCTTTTGTACTTCGAGAAGGTCACAAAAATCATGGATCACAGTTTTGTGAGGGTCTTGTAAATGAATTCAGTTTTGCATCACTCACATCAGATCAGGGAGGGGAAACCTCGTAACTAACATGACTTTGAAAAGGTCTGTTTGAGTCTGTTGTGTGTGTGTTGATTATGAAAGAGGGGGAAAGAGGGAAAACTTCTTTATCCCCCGCCCCCTATATGTGACTTACTTATCAGATCGGCGACCCATGAAGGATCAGAGCCTGCTGCCTTCCATCGCTGACGGTCCTTGGCACGCTGCTTCCAGTCATCAAGGCCAAGCTGTCTTACGTCCGCGATGACTTGGTCCCTATACCGGAGGTTCGGTCGTCCTCTTCTTCTCGAACCAGGAGGCTCAGATTCGAAGACACTCTTCGCTGGAGCGTTGCTGTCCATGCGTTCGATGTGGCCGAGTGAGTGTAGTCTACGGATTTTTGCCTTCCGGACTACATCCACATCCCGGTACAGCTCGTAGAGTTCGCGGTTATGTCCTCTCCTCCATTCACCTTCCTCGCAGGCGGGACCATATGTATATCCGACGTAGAATTTTTCTTTCGAAGGCACCAAGAATCAGCTCTGCAGTCTTGCTTATCGTCCAGCTTTCAGCTCCATAAAGCAGGACTCGCCGTATAAGGGTCTTCTAGAGCATGACTTTGGTCCTTCGTGTCAGTTGTTTCGGCAAACCAAAGTAGTATCGGTTGCCAAGAGTGGTTCTACGTCGGATCTCCACTGTGATGTCATTTGTGGAGTTAACGTTTTCCCCGAGGAAGGCAAACTCCTTTACAACCTCAAAAATATAGTTGTCGATTCTTACGTTTTCTCCTAGGTGTTGTGTGACGGAACGTTTCTTAGGCGACGGCATATACTTTGTTTTCCCCTCGTTGATCTTAAGACTAGCTCGCTTCGCCTCTTCTTCAATTGAGACTTCAAAAGTCTCCGCTACGGCACGTTGGGAACGCGCGACGATATCGATGTCGTCCGCATATCCCAACAACTGGACTGTTTTGTGGAAGATAGTGCCTTCCGTGTTCCGCACTATCTTCTCAAGTACCAAATTGAAGAAGTCAAACGACAGCGCATCTCCTTGCCGAAATCCCGTGCAGGTTTCAAACGGCTCAGATGTCCTCGAGCTGAACTGCACGGCGCATCGCGTATTTATTAGCGTGGTGCGACATAACCGGATCAATTTTCCCGGGATCCTGAATTCGGCCATCGCCCCGAAAAGTTCGCCCTAGATGTGACACTAGTCATAATTGGCCTGTTGTAAGCATCATCCATTTTTAAGAAGGGACGATCCCTTAAACGTATTTTCGAAATGCGTTCAGTGACTTGAAAATAGTGACTAAGCTTCGTTTAAAAAAACACAGACACGAAATTCGCATGAAAGGAGTCGCACACAAGTGGTAAAGAGCCTTCGCCAAGTTTTTGTGCAAAATTAGTGGCAGCTAGCGGCAGGCAGGCATACTGATTAAGACCCATTTCCATCCTACACTTCAGCAACACCCTAAGAAGTCTTAACTAACAATTGGTACCCCAATGGCTACAGTAATCTCCACAAATGCAAGAACCACTGCAAATCCAAATGAATTTTAACTCACAACTTGACCAAGTGACGCTCTGCCTTTGATTCTAGTAAAGAATTCACTTATCAAATTCCAAAACAATTCTGATTCTAAAAAACAAGCATCAAATCGGTGTGGACGCAGAACATTTGTTTGCGTGCTAACGAACACGTCATTAACAACTTGCTGTGCTGCTTGCCATCCATCACGACGTCAAAGCAATTTGCTTATGTCAGCGGCTCCAATCAAGAATCTTACTGAACGGAGTTGCGGCGTGATGAAATGCCTCCAGGGGGTAAACAAATATGAGAATACAGATGCGAGAGACGTCAAACGAGTCATTGATTTTAAAGTCAAAACAAAACATCTTTGAGGCTTATGTGGGCGTTTTGATATGAGAGAGTTTCAGAGTCGAGTTATTTAAGGAAAAGAAGTGATTTTTCATTCTGATCGGGATGTTGTGCAAAAGGAAAACTCTTCGAGGAGAGTTTAAAGTTTCTCTAAGCCTGGCTTACACATATATTCCATTCAATGTAATTTAACTTCGGCTAACAGACTGAAGGTCCCGTGCTCGATTCATGGACTGAACGTTCATTTCGCGAATTTTATAGTACACCACCTCCTTCAAGCTGATGGTGAAGGTACTAATTTCATTCTTCAGAGTCGGCATTAAACTGTGGGTTTCACTCAAGAGCAGCACGAGTAATTGTTGAAGAACCTGGGCCTTGCTGAAGAGGCTGTTCCTTGCTGAAGAAGCTGGTCCTTGCTGAAGAAGCTGGTCGTTGCTGAAGAAGCTGGTCCTAGTTGATGAAACCAGGCCATGCAAACTGTAGGGCCATCGAATTTATTTCAAGCAAAAATTGGAATCAGTCACAAAAAACCAATCTACGCATCAATTAAGACTTCACAGTCTCAGCTCTGAGAGTTAACTGAGAATTTGTTGAAAGGAAGAGAAGATCACTTTCAAGACATGTTGCCCTGAATTTGGCGGAATTTAAGTCTACTTTTTTCGAATAGTGCAGACACAACTGTTCTGCACCCAGATTCTTCCTCTCTGTCCCTGCCTGAGACAAGGCATCCTTTCCCAGACTCAGTGCTCTGACAACCGCGATGGCGTAGTCCTTAAGACGGAAGTTCGGTCTCGGGCTGTGAATCACATAACCCCTGTAGGGACGAACTATTGTCCGTTTGTTATATGTGCCTGAGCCAATGGAGTTGTCCTGTGTTGACTTTTTGGATTACATGAGCGAGGGGAGTTCGTGCTTTATCTCCTCCTTCATTGAGTGGCACTACATCCCACATGGGACCAAGGCCTAGTTTCTGCATCAACTACTAGTGGTGTGTGTGCTACTGATCTTCCACGAGCAGAGGGGACCTACAGTTTTTTGCCTCCTCCGAACGGCGAGACTTGAGAAGGTTTTCATAGACAATTGATACTCTCTGAGTGTTGTCAGCAACTAGAAGGAGGTGGTGCCGTGAAAAAATTCGAGGTGTTCCGTCCGGAAATCGAACCGGGACCAGCTGGTTGGGTCCGAGCACTTACCCACTACGGCACGGCGACCACACTGCCTACGGGATCGAAAATTTCGACATCGAACTTTTCCTTCAAAAGAACTCAAAATCTGCAAAGTCTGCTCTGGTTTCCTGATAATCGTTCAACATTCGGTCTATAGTCTGAGGAGGAGGAAGTGTCTGCTAGACCGCGATGGTTTAGGAAGCCATGCCACTTCTTCCCTCTCTCTTGTTGTGCATGCCAATTTTACATCTTAAGGCCAGCTTCGAAGTTTGAAAAATTCCTCGTAGACCTTGCTCTGCATATTTTCCACCCCTCTCTGGCACATCCTTGGGATGGATGTTACAAGGTTGCAAGAGCTCCTCAAGAGCACGATTAACCAAAAATTGTGAGTTTTTTTGCGCCCTAAAAAGTCACTGATCATGTACTTCAGAAGATTTGTCAAATGTGTGACCGCTGGACAAGTGGGTTATGAAGGAAAATCTGATCTGATCTCAGTCAGAACTAGGGGTATTCCTTTCAACAAAGTTCCATCATCAGTAACTCAAGTGGCAGAGCAACGAATGACAGACGTTGTTCAAGGCGACTTTCGAAGTGAAGGCATCTTGTTGGTTCTTCAATCTGGTGGCCAGTGAACGCACTTAACCACTTCGGAATTGTGACTCTACGTGGAGTTCGATTTCGTTTCAGTCGAGAGTGAGTCTTCGGAGCAAGCCCCTTCAACCGACTCATCGACTTGCCCAGTGCGATGTGATAGTTATCTGTCGACTGAACTAAATTTGATTTTGGGCGACTGTCTCTTGCTGCTTATCCGGGACGAAAAGTCTTCCAATCTGAGCCATTTGGACAACGCAACAGAGAACGGCCCAGGATAAGTTGGCGCACACAAGTGGAGAAGGACCTCAACCAACTTGATGCGCGCAACTGGCGGCAGCTGGCGAAAGATGTTGGTTGAGACCCAGGTCCACCCCGGACTGTAGCGCCACAAGAAGAAGAAGAAGAAGTCTCTTGCTATTGTGCAGGCAGTAGACTTTCCACCCTCTTCACGGTGTCCTTTAACTAAACAGCCGCCAGTGATTTTGTGTGTTTTGATTGACTTCATTCAATGCTTATCCGGTTTAGCTCGACGTAACAGAAGCCTATCGCTACTTAGGCGTTTAATTCCCCCCACATTCTGGTCCGTTTTCTCCTCTCAACATACTTGAACTCCTCCTCCTCTTTCACAAATCGCTTGAATGTGACAAAGCCATGCCTTAAATCAGGAAAGACTTCCACTCTGTAGTTCTTAGGTGTAGCGCTGCGTTATAGAGGTTTTGCGAATGGCCCTTACCAGCACCGCTCTGAACCATTCTCCTCCGCTCTCCGCGTTTTCTTTCCACGGAAGTATGTGTCTTCTGTTTGTGATGGCACGTAGCTGGACATTGATCGCTAAAACCACTAGTTTTCTTAGTAGAAGTTGGTTTCTCTGAACAAACTTTGGGAGACGAAATAGCTCGAAAAGCTGTCATTTCAGTTCATCATAGCCCTTGAAAACGTTGCCAAAAGTCTTCTCTAAAGACGGAGCACACTTCTGCTCTAATTTTGCACGAAAAAAGTGACTAATTCCCCTTCACTGCTGTTCTCAGAATGTAACACTTCCCCGTACTTTTTTTTTGTTCAAACAAATACCCCAGGAGATTGAGGGAAAGACCCCACAACGACGCATACTCAACCTCTCTACACGCGTCGCCATACAGCATTTTCATTTAGAAATGTCTCAGCCTTTTGGTCTTTGCTCGAAATTCTCGAGTCGAAGTGAATTTCAAAATCGAATAAAATTAACCAATGACGCATGCAAGCAGCCGTGACTAAGCGCGTTCGTACTTTTCGTATGCAAAGGCCTTATCAGCAGAAACATTGCTCGCAAGTGCGAAATTCTTTAAAACGTCATGCAAGGGGTTGGTGACTTAATCATCGCGCCCAACGACAGTCATGACATCGCATCGCAGTTAGAAGCTGAGCTGTGTGCACGAAATGAAATGAAATGTGTGCCACATTCCACGGACATACACTGCTGCTCCAGATTTGATGTCAAGCCCCTCGAGGCAGCACAATCCTTCCTTTCATTCATCTGGCTCATCCACGGCACACAACAAGCACTCGTCGTGCGCCGGAGACCTTGAGATTAATATTTCTGTTTACAAACTCAATTTTCACTAGATGAAGAAGCGCACACATCCACCCCCCCCCCCCCCCCCCCCTCCCCGGCCTCACACCAACCACACGCCCACCCTTGCCGACAGTCCGAAACGAAAGCAAGCACAAACATTTCAGAGTGAAATGAAATCGAATTAGCCATCAAATCAAAACCACGGCCAGTTCCACAATACCGTCAGATTCGGAGCTTTTGATAAGAGAGCGACGTGTGGTGCGCGGTGACAAGTCACGACGACGCACCTGAACGATGTTGTCGCCACTACTGCTGTGGTGTCTCACGGTTTCCAACTGTGTGCGAGCGCTGTTATACAACATACACACGCAAGCTGATAACCCAGCTATTGTCAATGCGGCCTGATTAATTGTGACAAAAAGACGACAAGACAAAATGAAAAATGCGAAAAATCAAAACGAAGAAAAAGAATTTCTCCTTTTTCTAGTTCATGAATGAAACCGAAAGAAGGAATTATCTCTCTATCTCGTTGGCATTGAACTACTTCGCATCTCGTTCTCTGCGTGTGTACGCAGCTGCGTACGGTAGGCACGGAGGCGAGGGTGACGCATTTTAGGCTCTGTTTTCAATTATTGTTTACGTTGTTGTGTGTTTTTTTTTTCGTTCTGTTTCGAAGGACCAAATTTATGAAAATTGAGACCAAATGCCCACCCCCCCATCCCCTTGTCGATTTCCATCGCAATTGAAAAGCGATTTCTCACACACAAATCGTGACTAACGGTTTTTAAACTTCCGCACTGTAGTAGTGGCAATTAAAAGCTTAGTGTGAAACGATAGCCGTTGAGCAGGGCGACACAGACAGATTTACCGTCTGTTAAAATGGAATGAGAGAGAGAGAGAGGGGGGGGGGCAAAGAAAAACGGTGCTCTTGTGCCTAATGGAGGATTATAAATCTGTTCCCTCTGTTCACGCGCGTATGTGTGTGTGTTTGTGCGTTTCTTTTGGGGTGGCTGTTCGCGCAATGCCGTTCTTGGCGGAACGAGTGAAAGTGACGAGGAGTTTAGATTGTTGCGCTGTGTACACTCGCTCACTTGTCTTTTTTTTTTGTTTTTTTGGGTGCTTACACGCGTGGAAGATAAGACGATATCGGGCGTTCAAGATCACGAAGGAAGAGATAAAGGGATTATTGCTCGGAAGAAAATTGGTTAAGGTCATTGATTTTGACAAAGAGCGCGGCGGGAATCAACAGGCGTGCTGTAATTTGTGTAACCTGTTGACTTTGAAAATGTGTGGATTTTGAAGTCTCCTTCATCTATTCCTTTTGGCGAATGATTTGTACAAGGAGCTGTGGCACACTAATAGATCTTTGTTGCCTAATTTTGCGTCCTCTGGAGGGGAGGATGAGTTGAATGAAAGCGAAACCGTAGTTTCGGGATCGTCTTTAAGGCATTTTTAGCCGCAGAACATTGTCCGTAACTGAAGACGAGTGAAGAAATGTGTTGAGTGTGAGATTCAAACTGGCTACACAGCTTGAGGATGCTCTGATTGTGGAAAGAAGGCAGTCAGTGAGATAGCCTGTGGTTTTGAAGATGTTCACATGGTCAGAAAATAGCAAGTTTTGTCAAACAGCTACGATCAATGTGAACATTTTATAACGAAATAAAACATCTATCTATCTTTCTCTATCTATATATTTATCTCTATCTATCTAACAGAAGAAGTATTATAGTTGATTGAAAAAAAAAAAACAATAGAGGACCTAAGTGACTACCTTGTGGTACCCCGGGGCATGTCTTTGATAGAGAAGTCCCAAATTTATCTCTCAAAAAACAAAAGCCTAGGATATGGACGTGAAAACCCGTAGGAAGTGCTTGTCTGAATCACGAACTTTTCTAAAACTGATTTAACATGCGTTAAGCTTTCTTTCTTTTTGTCTATTCCATTGATTGAACGAGAAATAGATTAAAAGGTTGTTGGGAAGCGATAGTTCAGAGGTATAGGACCACTTTGCATGTTCCTTCTTAAATTCAGACAGACAAATGCATGCGTGAAAAAAAACATTGAGCCAACATTGGCAAAGTTTAAGGCACCTTCATAGTCGCTAGAACGAGCCGAGTCTTTGTCTACCTCACCGTAACGAAATTTCATCACCTATGCAACTTTAAATAATTTTTTTAAGCAACATAAAATAACCTAAAAAAAAAAACAAAAAAAATATATATAAACAAACAAACCCAAACAAATATAAAATATTTATATATGAAACTAAGTGCTTTTTAAAAACAAAACAAAACAAAAAACATAACTTTAAGAAAAGAGAAGAAAAATGTTTACAACAAAACCGCAAAATTGTTTTTTACAACAAATTAGCAAGCAAGCAAACTTTGCTAGAAAAAAAAAAGAAGATCCAATTTTTTTTATCTAATTTGCATCAGTGTGATAAGTATATAGGATTTAATATTCAGTTTTAATTTGTTTGTATTTTTTAAGAAAAACAAAAAAAACAAATTATATATATTTAGATATAAGCAAAAAAAAAAAGAAATAATTTAAAAAAACAAGGAATTCTTTATAACTTAAGAACTTAAGTAGTTTATGCGATTTTAATAAACAAACAAAATATATATATATATATATATATATACAGTTATATACACTTTGCCAAATGAGAACAACAAGAAAGATATGAAACCACAAGGAAATTCTCTTCGAGAAGAAAAAAGAAAAACAAAAAAACATTGGACACAAAAAAAGACAAAACTATGAATAAAAATGAAAATTTTACATATACATATTCTTCCTCTATCGTGCGTATATATAATAGGACCAAGGATCACATTGTTACTAGGACGTAGTTCATATTTTTCTCCCATCCCACTCCCCCCCATTCTCCTTCTACATTTCTTATGCAAAACAAACAAAATCTTAATGTAAAGTAGATTTAGAAAAAAACAAAACAAAAACAAAAACAAATTGTTAAAAAAGATTTAAACAATTCAATTGTAAAGAGAAGAAATAAAATTTTGAAACAAAAATTAAAAATTATTTAAAGTGGCTTCATTGTGTAAAACGTAGAATATTTATGTTTTATTTTTTTTTAATTTAATTTTTTAATCATAAGAAAAATACAAATTTATTAAGAAATCATAATACTCATGTGGGTCGGAGAGACTCAAACAAAATGAAATTCACAAAAAAAACCAAAAAAAAAAATTGACAAATTTAGGGCCTTTTTTTCGAAACATTTAAGAGCAACAAAAAACAAAGCAAACAGCAAACAAATTGATAAAAGACGATGAAAGTAGAAGAAGAAACACAATTTGAATATTGATTGCAAAATTTATGAATAGTTAATATTTAAAGAGAAACTAAGTGAAAGAAAAAATCATCAAATTTTTTGGTTAAATTACTGTAAGCAAAATGAACAAATATTGTAGAACGATAGAGAATAGTAGTAATTAACTAAAATTAATAATAAACAATAAAAAAAAAATCATTGAAATACATAACATTTAACGAAATGCAAAATACAATTGGAGTTGTTCTTTTTTTTCGTCCTCGGAATTGGGGGAAAGGGCGGAGGTAAGTTTTCAAGTTCGAAGAAGACATAAACGTGGCAAGTGCGAGTTTATCGACCAAATCTATACACTACGGCAGATCCTGGAAAACACCCAAGAAGTGCAAATCGACACCCACCACCTATTCCCCGGTTTTAAGGCCGCACATGACAGTGGGCATAGAGACGAGCTATAGACACGAGTGCCATGTCGAGTTTTGGCATTCCTTACAAACTCGTCAGATTGTGCAGGATGACGATGGAGAACTCTCCTTGCTCCGTAAAGGTCGGAAACGAACTCACCGAGACCTTCAATGTTGAAAAAGGTTTTAGACAAGGTGACGCGCTGTCGTGTGACCTTTTCAACATCACTCTTGAGAAGATCATGCGAAACCCACAAGTCAACACCAGAGGCACGATCTTTCAAAAGGCCGTTCAACTGCCAGCTTACACCGACGACATTGACGTGATTGGACGAATGCGGCCAGCCGTCAATGAGACCCTTGCTGGCATTGAAGCGGAGGCGGCTGAAATAGGTCTGGTGGTTAATGAGGGCAAAACGAAGTACATGCTGTGACGTATCAGACAGAGTGTCACACTAGGCAGCAGAGACTTCGAGGCAGCCTAGGACTTCGTCTTCCTCGTCTCCCCGGTGAATAGGGACAACAATACAGAATCGCTCTTACCAATCGCTGTTTCTTTGGGCTCAAGAGGCAATTGAGTAACAAACCCCTCTCTCGAAGGACTAAGCTGGCATTGTGTATCAGCTCGATGATCCTAGTCCAACTCTAAGGCGCGGAAACCTGGACGTTACAAGAAGCGGATGAGGAAGCCCTACGTCTTTTTGAGAGAAAAGTTTTGCGCGTTGATGGCATCTGAATAAGAAGATCTAACGACGAACTCTTTGGGCTGTGCAGCGACATGCGCCTGGTCAGGCGTCTTCGAATAAAACGCTTAAGATCGCTAGGCCATGTAGAGCGTATGCACACCACTGCTCTTGCCCGAAAAGTCTTCGAATCTGAGCCATGAAAACAACGCAACAGAGGATGGCCTAGGCTAAGATGGGGCACACAAGTGGAGAAGGACCTCAACCAACTTGGAGTGTGCAGCTGAAGGCAGCTAGCGAAAGATCGTGCTGGATGCCCCATCTTCTTGCATCGCGAACCAAAGCCTATAGTCAAACATAAACCTCCTTTTTCACGCTGAGTGGTTCTTTATCTTCTTAAGACAGAACTTTGCCCATAACTGTCTTAATAAGCGGCTGCAATCCAGCACATTCCATTTACAATTTACCCTTGCGACCGCATCTTAAAACAGTTTTGTTTTTAAATTAGGTCAAAGGTTGTTTCCTGATGGGCAGATGCAACCGCTTTCTTATTGAGTGGATCTTACGTTACACAAGATATTCCTAGGAGTCCGGCATAAGGTTGGGTGTTTTCAGACGACCCAGCTGGTCGGGCAAGTCTGAGGAAATATTCTCTCTCTTTTCAAATGGCACTCTTCTCAATCTTGTCTTCGTGGTGCACAAACTGAGGAAGTCGCCCCTCCTAAGCTTCAGTCTTGCAAGTCTGCAGTAAGTGGTGAAAATCTGAGCAGAGGAGGGATAACACTGTGGCACTACAGTCCTGAGTGAACCTGGGTATCCACAAACATGCCTCCTTATCTGGCACAGCCGCATGACACTGACTTCATCTGCTCACTTTAAGTGGGGCCTATAAGTCGGATACTTTAAGAAGAAAGAAGATGAGCAACAATGGCTAGAAATTCAAAAAACAGCGCCACGGGAAGGGCTCGGTACATAGACGAAGTAATTTCTAAATTTTCCTACTCGTCCGCAGCACAAATTTTTGCATTTGTCTCCGATAAGTGATTGCAACAACCAACACTGCATTATCTTTGGAGTTTCTTTTGAGATTCGTACATCATTGAGGTGCGTCTCATGTGGATGTGAAATGAATACGGAGCTAGGGTAGTTCAGTGAAGCATAATTTGAACTTGGGAAAAGGGCCTGTAATCCTTCCTGTACTCCATTTCTTCGTGGAATCCAAGATTCAAGTGAGTATTGAAGTCTAGATTGAACTGATGAAATCTAAAGTGTACTAATGGAAATGGAAAAAAAGGAAAAACACCTGGCACTGCGGAGCTTCTGCAACGTGAAGGAGGAGGAGGAGATGAATGCATTGAGTACAGATCCTCTTCATTTATTGTCCATCGACTTCGAAAAGGCTTCCGATAGCTTCAATCGACATGCAATCTGGGTGGCTTTACGCATAAGAGGCATTCTCGAAAAAACTATTACAAGGGCCACATGTGAAGGTAGGTCGTCTCACGCCTCGTGCGATAGTCCAGGGGAATTTGAGATCCAAAGTGGAGTTCATCAAGGGTGCAAACTGTTACCACTGGTGGGGTTCTGCGGGTAATCAGCGACGTAGTCCGCACAGCACTGAAGGACGATATTTATGGCTTTCGATGATCCTTATCTTGCCTTAAGCACCTAGATGCAGAATAGATTTGTTTACCAAAGGCGAAAAGATTGCAGGTATGTAGAGACGACAAAGGGTCTTAGAGACGCTGGCGAAAGGCGCCGGCTATAATATTGCATGCGAAGAGAGTCAAAGAAGTAATCAAAAGTAGTCAGAAACACTTATATGGCAACATCTACATTGAAACTCAAACCCTTGACTTCGAGGACTTAGATTTGCGGCAATACAGCCCACAGGGGACCAGGGCCGAGCTTCTACAACAACTACACGTGGTGTGCATGCCACTGTTCTTGCACAAGTAGAGGGAACTTACAGTTTGTTGCCGATGCCGAACGGCGACATTTGAGAAGCTCTTTCATAGACAATTGGTACTCTGAGTGTTGGCAGCAACTCGAAAGAGGTGGTGCCGGGAAAAAATTTTAGGTGTCCCGGCCGGGAATCAAACCTAGACCTTCTGCTTGTGGGTCGACGCACTTACCCACTACGCCACGGCGACCACAATTCCTGGATGATTGTCTATATTTCCTTCATTGAGGTGCTTCTCTGTCCTCTGATGCGTTGTAGCATTCGAAGACTCTCCGCGCTGGAGGTGTGTGTGCGTACAGAGTTTGTTGGTGAATCTTTCTCAACACCAACCACTGCACTGCACTTCTCTGAAATAAAAAGCGAGGAATCCCTTATCCGCGTCTCAAGCACGACAAGAATGTTTGAAGTGTTGTACAAAAACCAGCTTGGTCCTTCGAAAGAGGGCTCTAATATTCAATTGACCCTTAAGCTTGAAGAAACAGCCAAACAACAGTGAAGAGAGGCTTGATTTCGACAAGGACAATAATTGAGTGCCACTACAGTCCACAAGGGACCAGGGCCGAGCTTCTAAAACGACTCTTCAAGTTGTGCGTGCTCAAGAGTAGAGGGAACCTACAGTTCGTTGTCGATCCCGAACGGCGACATTTGAGAAGCTCTTTCATAGACAATTGGTACTCTGAGTGTTGGCAGCAACTCGAAAGAGGTGGTGCCGGGAAAAAATTTTAGGTGTCCTGTCCGGGTTTCGAACCTTGATCTTCAGCGTAGCAGTCGATGCACTTGGAAACTTGGACGTTACTAAAAGCGGGAAAGGAAGCCCTTAACCTCTGCGTGATCGTGCTAGCTGGAGTTACATGTTGATTGTGGTCCAAGTCCACCTCGGACTGTAGCGCCATTAAAGGAAGAAGTGTGAGTTGCCGACCACAGCTTTGCTGGGGGATTAGCCCACAGAAGCAAAATGAAATTTTTTTTAAGACTGATGCACAATCCATGGAAAAAAAGGTTCACCGTGTGGGACAGTGGTACAGAGAGCCTGAGCTCCAGCTTGGAGTGTAGCTTCATCCAAATGAATGTCAATCAGAGACTAGTGCTCTTAACATGGTACTTTTTTACACAAGCTTCATTCAAGGAAGGAGAGGAGACACTATAAGGAGCGGCAATTCATGTAGATAGGTACTTGAGCAGTCATAACCTCAGGTACAGGACAGACTGCAGTTTGAAAGTCAATAGGCAGGTTGATGCGTTGGAAGAATTCGGGCGAAGATGACAAAGGGTCTGAGCTGGGGAAAAACAGCGATGAACGTCCCTCTTTTATCTGCTCTCTGTGTGTTGTCAGCTCGAAAGAGGTGGTGAGGTGTAAAAATGCAGGGTATCCCGGCAGGGAATCAAACCTGTGTGGCGGTCGAGGCACTTACCCACTACGCCACGGTGACCGCGAGAGGGGTCGGACTTAGATTGATAGATCTGCGATCCAGCTGTGAGCTTGTCAGAAAAGTGTTAAAGGTAGAGACACCTTTCAAACCCACCTTCTGTTGCTGACGTAAGCCGAAAGCATATCGAATAAAAAACAAATCAAATTGAAGACCTTCCGCTTAGGAGTCGACGCTCCCATCTGCTGCACTACAAGCAGACAGTGGTAGGAAGCAGACGAACGAAGGCAACTCATGACATGAATTCAAATTCACTCGAAAGCATGACAAGACTTAGAACTTAGAGACACCGTCCGAGCCTTGGACGTCACTGCAATGAAATGAAAGGAAAATTAAGTGCGGCTTTACAAATTTGTATCTGAAATAGTTTTCTTTTATTAATTTCCACATTCCGTGTCTGCTTTATACAGCAGCAGCTATTTACAATACTTTTTCGAGTTTAACCATATTTGTTTAAAATTTTTTTTTTGAATTATTAGTAATACTGTAACAGTATTGCTTCTCACATTTCATAAAACAACAACATCTTAACGAACGAGAACGAGAACGAGATAAGATACAATACGATAGATAGATAGAAGTAAAGGAAGGGGGTGGGGGGGGGAGGTGAGAATTCATAGTGAATGTCGAACAGAAACAAAATGATGATTATACTTGCAATGCAACGTTTGGAGTAACACGAACTAATTTTTGAAAATGGTATGTGTGTGTGTGTGTGTTTTTGTTTTTAAACTTTAGGCCGAATGTTTGTTATCACAGAGTTATTAGTATTCAAGATTTTTTTTGTTTGTTTGTTTGTTTTGTTCACATTTTTCTTACGCGCTAATCATATTCTTAATTGCTTTCGCGGTTCTCTCTATCGTTGTTAATACTTAGTCTAGAGGGATTTATGTGTATGTGTGTGTGTGGGGGTTTTTTTGTTTTTAGTCCTTAAAGTCTAGGTATTGTATGTTTGTCGCCAACAATTGAACTGTCTGTCTTTTGTATGAGAAACAACGTAAAAAACAAAGTAGAAGGTATGAAATTAAAAAAAAAAACATGGCACCTGCTTAGGATTATCCTGGATACTGCTAACTGTAAATCTACCATTACCCATATCTGAAGTATTTGACATTTGTTTTTCCTGATCTTTGATCACGTAAGAGTGTCCTTGGAAGGAGGCGGGAGTGGGATGGGAGGTGGGGAGTGCTGGGGCATTGGAATGTGTGTTTGACCAGACTGGTGTCACAACTCGTTTCACAACTGTCCGAGCACTCTGTCAAGTCTTTCACGTTGTTCAGGGTCAGGCTGCCGTCGCCTTCGTTTCGGATGAGGAATCCCTTCTCCCCCACGATTTGGCTTTTGTATTTTGAGCGCTTGAGAAGGGTTTTGTCGTCTTCAAGGGCACAGCGAACGGCTTCGAGAACCTTGTCGGTCATGATTTGACTGAAATGTCGGACTATCCTCTTTGTCATTCAAGGAGGATCGACGAAGACTGAACAGAGAGGAGAGTGAATGTCTTTGAAACTGTTTGTAGACGCAATTTTGTAGAAGTTATAAGCGACAGAGTCAGTAAGTTAATGAGAAGAAGGTCTTCTAGGTAAATTGCCGTCGCATCACCAACGTAGCTGGGCCCTGGAACAGATCATTAAACGGGGGCTGACTCCGGGAACAGATCGATCATTAAGCAAAAAATTCAAATGGTGCAGGGAATGAGAATTATTGTCGCGTCACACGGAGATGCCAGTACCAGTGACATCCAATCAAGCTTCAACTCGAGGCTACATATGAGATTCTCTTGGGACTGTCCTGTCGTCATTAAACTCATTGCATGTTCATGTTTCATTGAGATTGGGAATACACACGAACGTGGCTGTCGTTAAAATAATTTATGGAATATGAATCACTTTTACCGCAGACTAAGCATTCAAAAATGTGATGACGAACAGTGGGACAGGCACATTTAACGTGAGCAGCAGAAGTGATAAAGAGGATAAAAGTGCTCCTCCCAAAAAAAGCCCCGAGTGAAGATCGCTTGCAGACACGTCTTTCACAATCGATGCCTACATAACTATCTCTCCGGTGCAACTAAGAGTTGGACATGCTGTGAAATCTTGGTCCAAAAGATGTGTTCGTTTGAGGGAATTGGCTTTCTTTTTAAGTAGTGTACAAGGAGCCGTTTTTTTCGTTTTACAATTGGCGCGCGCTAAAGGGATTATTTAGAACCCTTAAGTGACCGTAATTAAGTCACAGCACGGGCCGAACGTTCGGAGAAAGAGGGGGAAAGGACGTACCGGTGCACATTGGTTTTAAATGCCCGTGGATTGTAATGAGGGGGAAAAGTTGAGCTGGGAAGAGCATTCCATATTCGTGTGGTGCGGCTGAAGAACGCGCGTCTCTAAACTCAATTGTACGTCCGAAAGTGGGCTAAAGGGTGAACGGTGTCGTAACAATGAAATGTCTGTCTAAGGGAAGGGCCGCCAAAGAAATGTCTGTCTAAAGGAAAGATACGCCGCCTTGTGCGAATGGGGAGATTTCACAGTGAGTGGAAGAAGAGAAAGCGGGCTCTGCGTGTTGCGCCAAGTTGTGAATGCAGTCGAGGAGGCAAAGATCCTTAGATTACACTAGCACCACTACATGGAGCCAATGAACAACACTGTTGCAGAAGACTTTCGAATCCTTCTCTAAGTTTCCAGATGGAAAAAGATCAAACCTCTGCTAGAACGGTCACACGATCACATCACCTTGTGTTGACAGATGGCAAGGGATGAAGAAAAACGGCTTTGGCTCAATACTAAATAATCTACGAGTCAGGGGGTTCATGAGTAGGTCAATTAGTTAATCGGGACGTTATTAAAAGCGGATGAGGAGTTCGGGAACGAACTCACCGAGACGCGGCGAGCCTTCAATGGGGCGTTTGCTGGTATTAAAGCGGAAGCGGCTAAAGTGGGCAAAACAAAGTAAATGCTGTCATGAAGGAAGGACGCACAACATCGACGTCTCGAACAAAACGTCACACTAGGCAACAGAAATTTCGAGGTAGCCAAGGACTTCGTCTACCTCGGCTCCATGGTAAATAGGGACAACAACCAGTACCGAAATCAAACGTAGAATCACTCTTGCCAATCGCTGTTTCTTTGGACTCAACAGACAATTGAGTAATAAAGCCCTCTCTCGAAGGATTAAGCTTGTTCATCCCGATCCTACTCTCTGGCGCGGAAACCTGGATGTTACTAAAAGCGGATGAGAAAGCACTTAGTTTTTTCGAGAGTAAAGTTTTGCGTGCATCTGGAGGAGAAGATTTAACGACGAACTGTATGGACTGTGCAGTGACATGCGCCTAGTCAAGTGTCTTCGGATACAACGCTTAAGATGGCTAGGCCATGTAGAGCGTTTGGATACCACTGTTTCGGCCCAAAAAGTCTTCGAATCTGAGCCATTGGGACAGCCAAGGATGGCCTAGGCTAAGATGGGGCACACAAGTGGAGAAGGGCCTCAACCAACTTAGAGTGCGCGACTGGAGGCAGCTAGCGATTATAGAGCTCAGGTTTACCCCGGACTATAGCGCCACAAGAAGAAGAAGAAGATGATGACGAAGAAAAAGATGAAAAAGAAGAAAAAGAAGGAGCGAGAAGACGAAGACGAGGAATGCGAAGCTGTATATACAAAAGAGTATTAGGGCGACCATTTTGATAGCTGATAGGGTATTCAAAAAAATTACCGCCTGTGATACCGACCAGGTACTCCACGCTAAGCAAGACATTACAAAAGCCGAGACTATCATCCAGTTGGAGCAAAGGATGTCCTCGATATTAGCCGAAGTTGGACCTTATTGAGCTTGGTTTTGGGGAACAGCGAACTTCACTAAATTGCCAATCGACGCTAAATGGTGCTTCTGGAGAGTCCAGCGAAACTCCTCAATTGTAGCACATACGTGGACACTGAGAAGACAAAGAGCGAAAGAAGAAGTCGAGCTTCAGACAAATAAAACTACCATTTCAGAAGACATGCGTGGGCTGCAGAAGACCCTAGGAACTGACAGACATAACGCCTTCACTTCAACAGAAGGCCTAGTCCTCTGAGAAAAGACTCTGTCCCGGATAGAGTCGTGGTTTGTTGGCTAAAGCCGAAATTCCTTCTAGGTGTGTGTCACATAAAGAAGTCGTGGTTTGTTGGTTAAAGCCGAGATTCACTCTAGGTGTGTGCAACATAAAGAAAACGAAGGAACAATTGTGAAGCTATGTACCATGGAATTCTGCATCGTTTTAAAGGCTAAACGATTGACGTCTTCTGTTATGTTCTGCAATCTGCACCACCTCCAAATTGATCCAATAATTAAGTAATTGACCTGAAAAGGATAAAGAAAGCAGTTACACACCACATTGAGATCTCGAAACCGACTTCCACCGTGTCTGACGCGGTCACTTCGGAATCGTTGTTACCTTCTGTGCACTGAATACGAGTTAGTGGGTTTCTTGGAATGATATTTGGGGTTTCTTGACACTGCGTTCAAGCTGGAATGACTTAAGTATATTGCAACGTAAATGTGGATTTGATTGGACACTCTTACAGCTAAGCCTACATCTTCCTATCACTCATCATTCTTTGTTTGGACGGATTTCTTTCGACTCAGGTGAATCGAGGGAATATCCTTTTTTGAGCACTTACTCCTACTCAAATGCGAGAGCAGCCCAGTGGCTGGACTGCTGCCCGTAAGCGGCAGTCTCTTGGCGTCGAGATTTTGCTGGCGTTTCGCTGCGGAACTCTCCACTGGAATGTTGTTGTAGTTCTGCCGTTGAGTCTTCTGTTCGATTAGCTTGATATTCAGTTTGCGGACATTCTCCGGCGATAAAATTGTCACACGATTTGTACGAGTTGCGTTGCAAGTCTTTGGCAGGTTCTCATTCTTCTCAATGGTGACTGACGACACCATTGGCTGGGTTTTCTTCTTTTGCTCCGACTTTCGTAGGCCGAAGCGGCTGCTGAAGGTCAACTCCTTGCTGGGCGATGCGGAACGGTGCTCCGCAGCCTTCTTCCACAGCGATCGAGCGCTCTTTGTCTCGTCGGGGCTGCTGCTGGTCGAGGGGGAGATTTTCTTTCTGAGGTAGCCGAAGCGCTTCTCGGGCGGTTTCTCTGGAATGGCTAAGTCGGGCTTGGAAGTCTTTTCTGTGCAGCACTCGGCTGGAGGCGAGGTGAAATTCTCATCGGAGTCGGCGGCTTTGAGGGGGCTCTGCATGGTGGAGGAGAACTTGTGGCGGCCGAAGATGGGAGTCTCATTGACGCGGTAGAGTTTCGAGTCGGCTTTGTGGCGGTTGTACATTTTGAGGGGGGATTTGTCGCGCGAATCGCGGTCTTTGAAGAACGTGTTCATCGTGTTCTGCGACTTTGTGATATTGTGACGACTGGCTTCGTCTAGGGTTTCGAATTTAGACTTGCAGAGGTTCAGCTTTGTCCGGATTTCGTCCAGAGCCGATTGGTATGATTTGTGTGCCGTGGTCTTTTGTACTTCAACTTTTGTGGGAATTTCATCGGTGTCGTTATTGACGTTGCCGTTCTCTTCCAATGCTAGCGCCACAGGCTGGGGTGTAGCTTCACATGGTGCGGGCGTCTCTGGGACGTTGTTGTTTATGGATGGCGCGTTGATTGTGTTGTTCGCCGGAACAGGTACCCATAAGTTCGCCTCGATATAGTCCAGACTGGTGTCACAACTCGTTTCACAGCTGTCCGAGCACTCTGTCAAGTCCTTCACGTTGTTCAGGGTCAGGCTGCCGTCGCCCTCGTTTCGGATGAGGAATCCCTTCTCCCCCACGACTTGGCTTTTGTATTTTGAGCGCTTGAGAAGGGTTTTGTCGTCTTCAAGGGCACAGCGAACGGCTTCGAGAACCTTGTCGGTCATGGGGTTGCTCTTGACTGGGGTGACACACTTCCTCTCACGCTCCTCCTCCACGTCGGAGTCACGCTGGATAAATCGATGAGGCTGCACGCAATGCTGTCCTTGAAGCAGCTTCTGCTGGCGTCGCGTGCGAATACTCCCCCGGATCCTCTCCCCATTCGGAGAAAAGTCCTTACCCAAGTGTGGAGACTTGGGTATGTCTTTTGGCAAGAACATCGGTTGCGGTGTGGCGCAGCTCCGTTCGCAGGAATCCGTTTGGGTCTGTCCCTCGTCCCCGTGTAATTTTCGGTCAGCCAACAGATTGTCGCTGCTGAGGTTGGACTTCGGCGAGAGAAGTCCATCGGGAGTCGATGTTTGACTGGATTCCCTGGAAGCTTGGCTCTTGAAGTGGTCCACTTCATACGTTAAGGCAGTTGGTATCGGATGTCCAGAGGACGTGTGCCACAAAAGACTCTGCAGCCACAGTTCTAAAACTTCAAATGGTGGGCTGAAATGGGAAAAACAAAATTAAGAGTCTCTTCAGGTGGAGGATCGAAGAAAACTCAACCGTTTGTCAGGATTAAGATCACAACACAGGAACGCAATCTTGTAGAAGGTTTCCGGGCACTGTTGGCAAAATTTCTCCTTGAAGAGCGGCGTATTCAGACCGAAGTCCGATGTCCTCGGTAGGAAGTCAGGGTCAGCTTGTACACGTCCAATTATCTGAAAGAGACGACTCGCGTTAGAGAGGTTATCGTGTGGCTTACACACCTCGTCGTACTTCACACAATATAATTCCAAACGAAAATATGTCCACTCGTTCGTCGTACTTGTTGCCCTTCATCATTTCCGGGGCCATCCAGTAGGGATTGCCCACCACAGTGTACCGCTGACGCCGTTGTCTGCTTCGATTGCGGCCGATTGTACCGGTCTTCCCTGAGCATCGATCAAGGGTGCTGTACATGGGTGATGTGATGATCCTGGCCAGCCCAAAGTCTGCCACAATCACCGACTTGTCCTCCCGTACAAGGCAATTGAGAGAATTCAAATCCCGATGAATAATGTTCATCGAGTGCAGGTAACTCATTCCGCATGCGATGTCGTTGGCAAACGAAATTCTTTGCTCCCACTTCAGTGGACATCCCGAGTCGTGGATAAGCTCCTTCAGGGAGCCGCCGGCAATGAATTCCGTCACCAAGTGGAGCTTTTTTTCTTTGTACAGGACTCCAATGAATTTCAAGACGTTCTGGTGATTCAGCGATCGCAGGACAGCCACTTCCTTCAGGAAGTTCCTCTGGGCCTCCTCGTCCACTCGGTAGAGCTCCTTCAAGACCATCACCTCCTTGGTCACTCGATGGGTGACTTTGAAAACCTGTCCAAAGAACCCCTTTCCCAAGAGCTCGCCCTGCACTAGGTCTGACGCGCGAAATATTCTCTGCGGATTTGGTTCGATGCGAAAGGACTTCGTTCGCGCCAGGTCGTACAGCTCATTGTTTGGGGGATGATTCTCGTCCAGCAGTTTCGACATGCTTGAGCTCCTCTCCTTCTGATTCAGACTCCACGATGTTGTTATGGTTGACACGCCACCACCACCAACGCCGCCGCCGCCTATCACCTCCGGACAGGCATGACACCCCGGCGAGAGGTTGTTCTTTTTGTTCCTCAGCAGACGCGTCTTCAGGCCACTCATGTAGCCCTCATCCTTCTTCTGAAACAGCCGATCCTTATCTTCTTTGGTCAGTCGTGGCGAATCAGATTTGCCGAACGGCTGCAAGTACTTCTGACGCTGCGCCTCGTAGTCACTGCTGCTGCGACTCAGGTCCTGTGGATCATGCTCCACGGTCAACTGCAGGATCTTGTCTGTACTCCGGATGAGCTTGTCGATGTGCTCAATGGACGTGTTCCGCACTGGGGTGCCGTTCACCTCAAGGATTCGATCGCCTACTTGCACGGTGCCAATTTCCGGATGAAGGTCGATTCTACAAAGAACAGAACAGAACACAGATCAGATGGGGGCTTGCGATAGACTATCACAGGAACGAACGATGACACCAAATGAGAGAAGAACTGAAAAACCAACCGAAACGGAAAGCAAACGTCGTGCAAACGAAAAAGAAAACGAAAACCAAATTGCATGCACACATGTGAGTTAGGAAGAGTTAGGAATGTACCTATAGAGTCCGCAGCAGGAGTCTTTCGCCGATGTTATCAGGGAGAAAACATATTTCCCCACCTGCCCCAATATCCTACAAATGAAACTTACATCAAAGAGAAAAGAAAACAAATTTATTCAAGCGCCAGCAGTTCTGTGTGTGTTCTCTTCTGTTCTGTGTCAGTGTCTTAAATTTTGGGCTGTTCGCATGCGAATGTCACGTGTCGCAAGGGACCGGGCTGCGCTTGGAAATTCTTCCTCCGCCACTTCACTGGCGATCATTCGATTGCAATTCCGATCTCATTTTGAACCAATTCTCACACAAAACAACTAGTCAACCGATTCGTTGGACTTTTCGAGGTTACTGGCGTGCTTTTTGATTACATTCTGATTGTCACCCAGTCCTAAGCTGTGCACCTCCCAGCACAGTGCGCTTGTGATCTCATCGCGCTCGTGTGTTAGTTATGTTAGTCATGTGTGGATGGGCGAGAATGCATGTGTGTGTGTGTGTGTGAGTGGTGGTGTGTTTATGCCAAACAACAAACAAAACAAAAAACCCAACTTACTCTGATATCCGGACGGCGCGACAACATACTCCGTCACCGCCTAGAAACTCATCGCTGCCGTTCTCGTCGTCGGCGGTCAGGCGCAGCATAGACTTGGATGCGTTCGTCCAAGGGATCTTTATCAACCGGATCGAATGCAGCGGCTGACTAATGGATGACGTATCTGTTGATGGGGATGACTGTTGTTGCTGCTGCTGGTGGTGGTGGTGTTGTTGTTGTTGATGCGACGGCGGGTATTGCTCCTGCTTGTAGACCTGAGTCTTGTAGCATTGACCACAGAAGAGTTTTGATCGCTCGACCAGAGCGTAAGTGTCGCCATCACCGATATATGTGCCACACAGCTCACAGAGGAAGCACTCCGGGTGGAATTTGTGATCGCCTGCGACCATCACTGGACCGGTGATTATTGTGCTGCACTGCTGACAGGACTGGCCGAACTGTGTCCAGTAGTCGTCTTTGCAGAAGAGCAACCCGTTTCGCTCGAAATACCAACTCGAGAGCTGATCATCGCACACAGAGCAACGAAAGCACTCGCAATGCCATTGCTGGCCCAAGGCCGTCTTGTACTCGCGTTCGGTTATCTGATTGAGACAGCCCGAGCATAGGATCTCCTCCGCAGAAGACTTATCTGCAAGCAAAAACACCATCGTTAGCTCCCCCTTTTCACTTGAGATGCCGCCGCAATCCCCGTGTATGTGATCGTCGTCGTCGTCGTTGTCAACGTTCACGTTCACGACCCGTTCCCCCGCCGGAGACGACTGTTTCACACGCATGTTAGTAAAAACCATAATTTCAGGCACAATCAGGTCACAAACCATCCCCCCAAGCACACAATTCGACAGTTCCAACACGAAATTATCATCTCCCACCGTTTTCTCCCAGTTTTGCGGCGCTTTACTCACCAGATTTCGGGATTTCTTCCATCGCTACATTATTTCGCACGCGAAATGTACACAAAATCTTCACAGACTGAGACTGAGGCTGCGGTGATTGCTGTAGCGGCGGCAACGGCGGCTGCTAATGGTGGTGCTGCTGCTGCTGTCGCTGTCGCTGATGATGATGATAGTGCTAATGACAATGGTGGTAGTGCAGTGGCCAGTAAACACTTGAAAAACCGATGAATTCTTGTACATTGAGCAAAGTACTCTGAGCAATAATCAGTGCAAGTGCGAACCGATGGTTTGTTTTGGATTTGTAACCCATTAACCGAGCGCTGGTGCGGAATGCATGAGCAAGTGAGTTGCGTTCGTTTTTTGTTAGAGAACGATTTTTAGCGTTTGATTAGTATGCATACTTATGCTCTGGCAGGGAGGAATGACTTGGGACTGAAACTCTCTGACTGGTTGACTTGGCTGCCTGGCAGGTTGAGTGTAAAATTGAGCACGTGACGTAACGTGACATTCCATTGTGTTCCATGAATAAATACCGAAATGACAGGTTTTCTTTTGACTTTGGCCGCAGCGCAGTATTGCCAGGTTTTTGGGGGGAGTTTGTGAAGGTTGACGAAGGGTATAGTTTTGGTTTTAAGAGGGAGACGGAGTGGTGGTGTTGTAGACTAGAGGCTGGGAAGGTGTTGTGAATCTTTAATGAATTGGTGAGTCTGGGGATGTGTTTATGGAGCGGAAGTGTGTTAGGTCGTGAGCAGGTTGAAAGGGAGGGTGGTTGACTGGACTTGAATGATAGAAGCAGTGACTGATTTCTGACATTGAATATAGAAGCTGTGACAAGTCGAAGTCGGTGTGTCTTAGATGTTGAGGACGAAGATGACCGGCTAGGGACGGGAATCTTTCTGGAACTCAGAGGAAAATAGAAGCCAATGCTTGTCTTAAGATCTTAAGCTTGTCAGAAGGACTGAGTGGAACGTAAATACCCAAATCTGTTACTAGAGGAACTCGTTACTCGCTTCGACTTAACAAAAGGCGAACAAAGCAGGAACTTCTCAGCTTGTGTTCCGGTTAGCTGACTGCCTTTTCATCGTGTCATGATTTCATTGATTGTCTGGCAAGAAAGTTCGCATTTTTAAAGAAAAACTAAGAAAATGAAGACTTCCTAACCTCAATCGTGTTGTATCACTTGTAGAGCACTCACACACTATCAAAATCCCCTAAACATGTGACTGAATCCAATCGAAATTCGTCTGCTTCTTAAGTTGCCTCGGAAATATCTCAAGCCAGAAGGGTCTCTCAAACGGACGACGGCAGGTTTTCATATCGGCTTCCTTATCCTCTGAAAAATTTGCAATTCCTTTTCAAATCCTGCCCACAACTTGGCTTCACTCAAGCCCACTTCTCGTCAAACACGATCCACAAAATTCCATCCACCACTTTGACAGCTGTTTTCAATCGGGAATACATAAAACTCCGCTCACGCGTGTGTGTGTGAGAGAAAAAGAATTTTTGCTGTCACCGCTTTATAACGTACACGTACACTACTCCGGCGCGGTGGTACTGTCGTTGTCCATTGGGAAAGAACACGTCAGTCATTTCTACAACTACTTGGCACTTTCATTCGGTTTTTCATTTGAAACTCTCGAAGATTCGTCAAGATTTAATCAAATTCTAAATCTCCCTGGTGTATTGATAAATTGAAAGCAGACAACAGAAGTTGGATTAGTCCAGATTGCACGGAAGCCGCTAGACATAAGGTGAGTTCGTGGATGGTAAAGCCAAAAGTTTACAAGCTAACCTCGAAAAATCGGAGAGTCGAGGAAAATCTGTGTGGTGCTCTGCCAGTTCTGAATGGAATTGCATTTTTCATTGCAGACATGACGAGAGTGAAGGTTACCCCTTCATGGGGCTTGCGAGTGATGGCTCTTGTGGCCATCGTGGTGTGTAGTTTGCCCAGCATCCATTCGGCAGCCGTGATGTCTGTTGATCTCGGCAATGAGTGGATGAAGGTGGGAGTCGTATCACCCGGAGTGCCGATGGAAATCGCACTCAATAAGGAGTCGAAGAGGAAATCCCCGGCGGTGTTGGCTTTCCGAGATGGGGTGCGCTCGTTTGGAGAGGACGCACAGACTGTTGGAGTGAAGGAACCAGCAAGCGCTTACGCGTATCTGCTTGACCTGCTCGGCAAGCAGATTGACAATCCGATCGTCGATCTGTATCGGTAAGTCTGCGCAAACATCTTTGCCCACGTGACTCAGGCTAGACGCGCAAACTTTCTCTTTACAGCAAGCGGTTCCCGTATTATGAAATCGTTGGCGATGAACAACGCAACACAGTTATGTTCAAGAAGGGCGATGAACTGTTCTCTGTTGAGGAACTGGTTGCGCAGATGCTGGTGAAGGCCAAGGAGTTCGCCCAGGACTCAACAAATCAGCCCATAACTGAGTGCGTTCTCACAGTTCCGGGATTCTTTGGACAAGCTGAACGCTCTGCCATCCTCGCTGCTGCCCAATTGGCCAATTTGAAGGTGCTTCAACTGATAAACGACTACACGGCTGTCGCTCTCAATTACGGGGTGTTCCATCGGGCTGAATTCAATGAGACAGCTCAGTACTTCCTCTTCTACGACATGGGAGCACAGAAGACTTCGGCGGCTGTGGTCAGCTATCAGTTGGTGAAGGACAAGCAGACGAAGGAGACGAACCCAGTGGTTCAAGTGCTCGGTGTTGGATTCGATCGCACGCTGGGAGGCTTAGATATCCAATTAAGGCTGCGGGACTACCTCGCGAAGGAGTTTAACAATTTGAAGAAGACCACAACTGATGTCACAAAGAATCCACGTGCCATGGCCAAGTTGTTCAAGGAAGCTGGTCGTTTGAAGAATGTCCTCAGCGCCAACATGGACCACTACGCACAGATTGAGAATTTGATTGAGGACCATGACTTCAAGTTGCAGGTTACAAGGGAAGTCCTTGAGGAATTGTGCGCAGACATCTGGCCAAGGGTTGTGAAGCCCCTACAGCAGGCCATCAAGGCATCGGGTCTCTCCCTGGACGTCATCAGTCAAGTGATTCTCTTCGGAGGTGGCACCCGTGTCCCAAAAATTCAGGAAATCCTCAAGGATGAGATCAAGCAGGAGCTGGGCAAGAGCCTGAACGCAGATGAAGCCGCCACAATGGGAGCTGTGTACAAAGCAGCAGATCTGGCCACGGGATTCAAGGTAAAGAAGTTCATTCTGAAGGATGCAGTCCTCTTCCCCATTCAGGTTTCATTTGAACGTGACCCCGGCGATGGCGCCAGTGTGCGTCAAGTGAAGCGTGTCCTCTTCGGCCCCATGAACTCGTACCCACAGAAGAAGGTGATCACATTCAACAAGCACACCAGCGACTTCGACTTCTACGTCCACTACGGCGACCTGGGTCATCTAAGCGCCGAGGAAGTCGCCTACATCGGAGCCCTGAACCTATCGCACGTGGAGCTGTCAAATGTGAAGGAGACTCTGGAGAAGAACCAAAACGAGATTGTAGACTCGAAGGGAATCAAGGCTTACTTTGTGCTGGATGAATCCGGAATTTTCAGTTCTACCGGTGTGGAGTTTGTCTATGAAAAGCAGAAGTCTGAAGAGGAGGACGCTGACATCGAGGGCACTTTGGCCAAGTTGGGAAGCACGATAAGCAAGCTGTTCTCGAACAAGGACGGTGACAAGAAGGAGGAGGGAGCAGACGCAAAGAGCGACGACAAGAAATCAGAGCAAGCAGAGGAAGCCAAGGAGTCAGAGAACCAGGACGAGAAGGCGAAGGATGAGCTGCCGAAGGCAAGCGGTGCGAACAAAACTGACGATAAAGGTAATTGAAGCTGCGTCTGACGTGGTGTGATGATTCTAAGGATTTTCTTTCTTCCAGGTGCTAAGAACAATACAGTCAAGATTGTGACAGTCAAGGATCCAATCGACTACAAGTTGACCCTGCAGTACACCATTCCCCTCGACGGTGAGAGCTTTGAGAAGTCCGTTCAGAAGCTTACAGCCATCAACACAGCTGAAGAGGCACGAACCCGATTGGAATCCGCGTTCAACGCCCTGGAGTCGCATGTCATTGAGACACAGGAGAAACTCAGCAACGATGAGTACGCCAATTGCGCCACTGACGAGGAGAAGGACAAGATTCTAAGCGAGTGCTCCACAATCGCTGACTGGCTGTACGACGACGGAGCTGATGCTGGTGCTGAGATCTACGAGAAGAAGCTGGACGAGCTCAAGAAACTCACGAATGTGTTCCTCGCCCGCCACTGGGAACACGAAGAACGGCCGGAAGCCATCAAGGCCCTAGACAGCATGATCGAGGGTGCCAAGGGATTCCTGGACAAAGCAATGAACCTGACAAAGGACACAAATCCCGATAAGGATGTATTCACCGAAGTGGAAGTGCAAACCCTGTCCAAGGTCATTGAAGAAACAGCAACGTGGCGCAAGACCGAAGTTGCTGCCCAAAAGAAACTGAAAAGGCACCAGGAGCTGCGTCTGACAGTCAAGGACATCACCGACAAAATGGCTCTGCTTGATCGCGAAGTCAAATACCTAGTGAACAAAATCAAGATCTGGAAGCCAAAGGTAAAGCCAACCAAGAAGGAGACAAAGGAGACCCCTGAAGCCACACAGGAGGAGGAACCACCACAGGAAGCCGAAGAAGCACAAGACACCGAAGAGCCAAAGACTGAAGAAGAAGCCAAGCAAGAGGAACAGCCCAACACAGCTGAGAACACTATAGATCCCAGTGAGACAGAGGGCGAGCAAGCATCGCACAGCGAGTTGTAGAGAAGCATAGAAACAAGAAACCTATTTATTAAGTATTTATATACGACGTGTAGACCGTTTAATTCTTAGCTTCTCTCCTTCTCCATCCATCTCAAGACTCTGTCACAAGTCCTTCTTACTTTCCATTCCATCTTCTTCTTTAGTTTGTACACACGAAAGCAAAACCAAGTAAGAACAAGAACAGAACCAACTGTCACCAGGCATAGTAATAGTATTTGTATTTGTGGAAAAAAGGTGAAGCGCTCGTTCCTGTGCACAGCACTTCACAGTGGGTCACGTTTCGGATGCACTTCCTTCTAAGTTTGTACATTTTTATTTTTGTGGTAGAAACAGTTCTGTAAGACAATTCTTAAGTTATTTGTAAATCTAATTATGAAATTTAAAAAAAGAAAAACTAATAAAAATGAAATTCAATTTTTAAGGTGACTTCTTATGGAGATTGACTAGACTTATCGTTAGTTTGGGTCTCAATTGGGGGTATAAATCAGAAGAATGAACATCCTTCCTTCCTCCGATCCTTCCTTTTCTTCTTATTCTTGGGGCGCTACAGTCCGGGGTGGACCTGGGTCTCAACCAACATGGCAGCACGATCTCTCGCCAGTTGCGCACTTCAAGTTTGTTAAGGTCCTTCTCCTCTTGTGTGCGCTACCTTAGCCTAGGCCGTCCTCTGTTGCGTTGTCCCAATGGCCCACCTTCAATGACTTTTCGAGCCAGAGCAGTGGTCTCCATACGCTCTACATGGCCTAGCCATCTTAAGCGACGTCCATTCCGCAGTAACAATAATCCCAGCAACCAAAGCACAGACATAGGATAGGTCACCTGGAGAAGGAACGACAAATGGAGGTGAACTGCTGCTGAAATGAGAGAATGTAGGGAGATAAGTGGGAGAGGGGAAAATTTGTTTCAGGCATCTCTGAATCTGTCTTTAGGGACCTATGAGATCGAACAAGTTAACGAACAGGAATCCGAATGTTGAAGATGAGTGAAAGAAAGGCTGTCTGTGAACACAACTTAGCTTTGTCGACAGTTTGTGTAGAGGTATACAAAATGTGGTGTCTTCAGGCTGTTGTCGTGGCATGAAATAAATAAAAAAGTGACACCTCAGTCCACAGGGAACCAGGAGACTAGCATCTTCAAGGAACTACTCGTGTTGTGTTTGTTATTGGTTTTTGAAGAGTGGAAGGAACAAGCAGTTTATTGTGGACACAGAATTTGAGAAACTTATCGTAGACATTTTTTGCTCTTTGGTTGTCCTAAGCATCACGAAGAAAATTGGGAAATGAATGTGAGTAAACGAACTTATCCACGACGGCTTTGGTGATACCTTATAATCAAAAAGAAGCCTTAAACTTCTACTTGTCTCTTTACAAGATGACACAGTACTTCTGTACACACTTTGACAAGCGGACAAACTTGCAAGAAATGAATGAGTGCTGATACTGTCCAGAGGTCCTGGGGCTCTAATTCACGTAAACTGTCCAAAGGTCCTGGGGCCCTAATTCACGTAGGCTGTCCAGAGGTCGTGCAGCTTTTGGATTGGTTTCACTGAACACTGAACTCCCTGAATGTATGCACTTCTGGCCACTGTTTCGGTTGACGTCCCTTTTCCTTCCATTTTGTTCACTGTTTTCCCGTACAGTGATATTTGCTCCCGTGTGCCAAGCCATCAAAATTAGAACCCAGTCCACGATGCCAATCTTGGTCATACGACTTTAGCCTTAGCTCGGCGTTTAACCGTATTTTGGAGCTTGACCCTTAATCTTCATTCATTAAAGCATGTCCACAGCATCTTTCCTTGACTAAGAAATAATAGCAAGTGCCCAGCCTTCGTTCCTAGTTTCCTGCAGCTTCAGACCTCAGCCTCATCTGCCAGCTTTAGTCTTACTCCTCAGTCCTCTGCTTCAGTTCTCAACCTCAGTCCACAACCTCTGTCCTCAGTCTCAGTTCCCGGCTTCAAACCATAGCCACACTGGTTAGCCTGATTCCCCAGGCCTAGTCCCCAGTCTCAATCCCCAACCTCAGTCCACAGGCGAATTCATCAGCCTTAGTCCCCAGCTTCAGTCTCCAGCCTCAGTCCACAGGCGAACTCGTCAGTCTTAGTCCACAGTCTTAGTCCACAGTCTTAGTCTGCTGCCTCAGTCCTCAGGTTCAGTCTTCAGTCCTCACTCTCAGACTCTAGCCTCAGTTCCCAGTCATAGACCCCACCCCAGGCTTTAGTCTTAGCTGGGGACTGAATCTAGGGACTAAGGCTGACGAGTTCGCCTGTGGACTGAGGTTGGGGACTTAAGCTGGGGACTGAAGCTGGGGACTAGGCCGTGATCTTGTGGGTAAGTGCTTCGACTCACACGCCGATTCGATTCCTTGCATTTTTTCACGACACCACCTCTTTCGAGTTGCTGACAACACTCAGAGTATCAATTGTCTAGGAAAATCTTCTCAAGCCTCGCCGTTTGGAGTCGGCAACAAACTGTAGGTCCCGTCTGCTCGTGGACGATCAGACAACAAGAGTAGTTGTTGTAGAAGCTCGTCCCTTGTGGGCTCTAATGCCACTCAATTTTTGTTATCATCGTTCAACGCATTCGGATGATCTGGTCAATTCCCCACGTCTAAACTGAGTTGTCCTTAAAAATGATTTCTTCAGAAACTTAAGCGATGATATCTTAAAGAGGTGAGCTTATAATTGGGATGGGTCCCTCAGAAGATGATTTTTGTCAAATTTGAAAGCAACGGTACTTAATTTTTGGGATCTGTGTGACGGTCTCATGCCCTGCGCCATTTTTTAAATCAAAAAATACCCGTTGGATAGAAGTTTCTGAACACGTTCGAATATGTATCCCAACAGTCATTTTCAAGAATCACATAAATTTCGTTTCAGTCCGCAATCCAATGCCGTGGTTTCAAGGCAATCATGAAACCGGAACATAGCAACTGTGCACCAAGTCATGCGTGCCCCCTTGCACACATCATTTGCAGAAACAAAAACCAAACACCCTCCATCTGTCCATCTCTGATTTCATGCCAATTTCATTGTTTCATTCCCTCAACGATCCGAACGGCTGAATCAAAACCACACCACCATCGGTTCGTCCTCTTCCCTCTCTCACGGAAATTCCGTGCCTATCTCAGTGCATCTCACTCATCCACAGCACACTCCTGCCATCTCATCGCATTTCCTTGTCCTTCACCCAATGACAGAGTTAGGCTGATGTGCAAATTGCTGTTGTTGTTTCACAAGAACAGAACAGCCGTGTCGCGAGAGAAGTGCTGGCGAAAGTGTTTATTATGCGGAGTGAAAATTAATTATCCCCCAAAACGAAAGGACTGCAAAGAAAAAACTTTTCAAACACCATCAATCGCATTTCCCGATCGAATAAAACGCTTAAAGACCGTGTTGGTGTTTGCGTGAAAATCAATCCAAGAAAAAGAGCAAAAAAAAAAAACAGACAGAGACTTTGAGTGGGCCTTCCCTCTATTCCGAACAATGTGTGCTGTGTGTGAAGAGACAAAGTGAACGACACAACGAATTACCGAGAAAAACAGAAATCATTTCAATCTAATATCGAACCGCATCAAAGTCAACCCCAAAAGACGGGGAAAACTAATAAAGGAAACGGAAAAAATTTGTGAGAACTTTTCCCCCAAATCGCGACGGCGAGGGGAACAGGAAGAGAAGACGACTAACCAGCGAGAAAAGTTGATGCGCGGAGGTGTGGAGAAGGAGTAGAGGAGGTTCACTCTGTGGTGTGTGTAGTGTGGCAAAGGGAAAACTTTTTTTTTTTTTTGTGTTTTGTACAAAGACAAGTATTTAATAAAAAAAAACAAGTCCGCGAGTCAGCAGTGTACCACACACCACATACACTCAGTAGAGTGGACTGCCTGCTGTAACATGGCGTGTTTGAACACATTAAAGTTGGAAATAAAAACTCTCGAGAAGATCTTCACCAGGAATCATGAACGTTTTCAAATTCTCAATTCAAGTGTCGATGAATTAACGTGCCGTTTCATCGGTAAAAATGGAAAACGTTATGATATTCATGCAAATATTACGGTAAGTGATTTTTGCACACACAGAAACCCAAATACATGCCTCCAACTCATCCTCCTCCTCCTCCTCCTCCTCCTCATCGGCAACATCATCGCACATCCATCACACATGACGAAGGTGTGCGATGATAATGATGATGCGGATGACGGGGTCAGGGGACGAAAGAGGGGCTAAGCTTGTGAAAATTTTTTGAACATAACAGGATTACACAAAAAAAAAAAAAAAATGATGATAGTAGAAAGGCCATTTTGTTTTTTCCACAAAAACGAAAGGTGGAGAGAATGCAAAATGTGGAGGGGGGGGGCAAGAGAAGAGAGCAAATTGACAACGACGACGGCAGTGAAGATTTTTCATGTGTTCCCCCCCCTCTTCCCGCGCTCTGCACCATCTGACTGTGTAGGTGCCTCTCTCCTTCCTGAAGTGGGTGGTCGAAGTGGTGGGTTACAATCTTTGTGCATCGTCCTTTTATTGCCCTTTCGTAACAATTTTTCCGAATCCCAGCGTTTCCCATCCCTTCATTTCTCTCTCTCTCTCTCCCTCTCTCCCAATTTTCCTGCTTCTTTCTATATTTTTTTCTGTTCTCCTGCTTTCTGGATTCGTCTCCTTTCATTTTTCTTTCTCTCTTCTGCTGGTGGTGTTGTTTTTTTTTTTTTGCGTGCGAATTCGCACAGTGTTTTCGTTGCACTTGACACAAAGGAATCTCTCTCTCTGCACTTTGTTTTTGTCGTGTCGTCGTCGTCGTGTTGTTGTTGTTGTTTTACTTCTCACCTTAAGGTGTTCAATATATTCTCTGCAACATCCTGTTTCAGGTAGTGTGGTTTTTTTTTCTTTAAACTCTTCACACTCCACCAAGGTGGCATGTCCAAAATAAAGCAGCAAAGGCAAAGAAGAAAAAACGAAACGTCTGTCTATTTGGGTCGAGAGAAGTGTTGTTTCGCACACAACATATGTTGCATGCTGTACCGCTGTACGCCTGCTGGTGATGACCTAAAACGTGCGAATGTGTCTGTCGCAACCTTAATTCTTAAGACGATTTTCAGGGATTTTCAAGTTTATTCCTCACATAACGATATAACTGTCGAAGGATTATGTGGGCGGCCGGTTGAGAGAGAGCGAGAGAGAGGGGAGGGATGTTGATTTCTTGATTGATTTTGGCAAGCTAGCTGCTGGCAGACGGTCACGTACTAGGTGCTTCGGTGTCTGGATACATCAATTGATTTTGCACATGGTCGCGTTCACTTCCGGCGAATTTCACATGTGACTCTGTCGAGACACATTGGAGAGCCCTGGCTGCATGTGTTCATTCTTTCGGCTTCACGTGTCTTCTTTGCTTTTGATTTATAAGAGGCAAATTCGAGAGGCTTCGGGAGTTCTCCCAGCTATGTTCAGGATCATTGTTTATCTGCCTTGAAGGACGCCTGCTTCCTTGTGAACTTCACACATTGTTGCCTTTGTTTCAGACTCATTGGAGTTCCCCTTAGCTCCCTCTGGGGTTGTTCTTGCTCCCAGGCATCTGCACATGTGGTCAACATCCCATTGGAATCTCCTTAAATTTTGCCACAGAACAATGCATTTGTTGTCAGAACTTTCTAAATGTCTTCTTCATTGTTCCGATAGACAATTAGTTGTGCATTGGACGCAACAAAAGACAGATAGGGCATCTGTTTCAAGGGTGACCTGCTGCGTAAATGGTGATTCTCTCTCTCTCTCAAGAGGAAACAATAACTCCACCGTGAATCAATGGACAAAGGATTGTTCGGTTTACACAATTGTGAAAGCAATTTTCAACCTTTTGGAGATAGGTATGGACTTTATACGACATTCGAACTGACAGCGGTTTCGAATGTGGTTTTGCCGTGCGAAAATTATGAGCTAATCGCAACTGCGATAACAGAAACTAATCGATTTTGTTTATAGAAACGTCCGCGACGCTATTGAAGGCAATAATTAAAAGCTGACTGTGCGTCCCAGATGGCGGAAAGTTTCGGTGTCACATGCACCTCATCCGGAAAACATTGATTTTCGAAACTGTTACTGCATTTTTTAGGATAAGTCCTGAAGTGCATAGAAATGTGGGTGGCATACGTTGGAAGAGGGTGACAATTGTTTGCTCCTGGTGGTCTGTAGCAATGGTTGCCTGTGCGATATCTTGTTTGCGCTGACAGTAAATGACAGCTTAAATGCTTCGCTGCAGTGTGTCTGAATCCGAGCAACAGTGGACATCCTGAACTGTGATGGCGTATAGATGTGGAGCAGGACAAACTTGGTTAAATACACGACGTTGTCCGTACGCCATCAACGTCTGAGACAGCAGGCTATGGATCGTGTCGACTCCTCAGTTTAGACCTAACTCCCATCTAAATTGTAGCGTCACGCAAAAATAACAGGCAAGGTGTCACTTACTCTACTTAAAGTGGCGCTAGAGTCCGGGGTGGACCTGCTTCTCAACCAACAGTCCGGGGTGGACCTTGGCCTCAACAAACTAGCGTCTCCAACCAGATCGATCTTTAGCTAGCTGTCTCCAGTTTCGCACGCATAGTTGGTGGAGGCCCCATTCCACTTGCGTGCGTCACCTGAATTGAGGTCTTCCTCACCTGCGTCGTCCCTCGGGAGTGGATTCGAAGACTTTTTGGGCCGGAGCACTGGTTTCCATCCGCTCTACATGACTTAGCCATCTCAATCGTTGGATCTTCACCCCTTCTGGCTGAACAACTCCTCCTCCACTCACCATCCACGCAGACGGGACCGAAAATCACACGAAGAATTTTCCTCTCGAAACAACCAAGAGCAGCTTCATCCGATTTTGACAAAATCTATGCCTCCGCGCCATATAGCAGGACTGGGACGATTAAGGTCTTGTAAAGCGTAAGCAAGGGGTCACACGAAACACAAAATGTAAGGCGTCACTACGAGCTGTGATGAGATGGTTAGGAGTCCTCTGAGCCAACTCATTTCAACTGTTCCAAACACGCAAAGACCGAAACACTGGAGGTTGTCATTTTCAAAGTGTTTAGGTTTGACCATGTTTGGGTTCATTGCGACACCAAGCACTTAAATCCCTAAGATGTATTTTAAAAGCCTTTGGTTCTGGCGGCATGTGGAACGTCAAAAGTACTTTCCCTTAGTGCCCCTAAGACTTCCCAATCGGATTGGACTGCACATCGTGTCCGCAGCATCTAAAAAAAGTCGGCATGAAGGACGACAACCCTAGAGGCGTGTACTCCTTTGCCGCAATAACTTGTGAAAGCATCGACTGTAGGTCTTAAACATAATTTGTTCAAATTGAGGAGACAGAGAGGAAGGAAAAGAGAGCAGAGAGAGTAAAGTTTGGTTAAGGCCAGCCATTCACAGAAGACGAGGCAATTCATAACGATGTAAATTGTTGAACATTACCCTGCACCCACTGCATGCCCTTTGCCAATTTAAAGAAAAATAAGAAACCTCCCAACAGTCGTACCACATGCTTTTTCCACTTTTCTCCTTTCCTCAGCGCCACAGTCTCTGCCTGTAAACAACCTTCAACCTGCAAACCTCCCCAATTCCATCTAGTCGTAAAAAAAAAGAAAAACAGAAATCTGTCGACACATTATTGCCAAATGTCAAAACGTGACACAACCTGATAATCTTCCTTCCATCCACTCATTACAGAATTCCCTTCACGATAACGATCCGATATTCCGCTACACAAAGGAATTCCCAAGAAAAGGTCGACATTTCCACTGCCAAGACCACTTGCGAACACGCGGTCACTATTTTCGTAGGCATATTAAACTCCGTCGTGCCTCTCACTTTGATTCGATACCTTCACTCAGAGCAAGAGGCAATTTACGTGTCAGAGAGATAACAATGAAAGCATGACTCATCCAAGGCAATCGAACTGCGTGCCATTGACCGTGTAATAGAAATAAAATTCTTGTTCACTTCTCAAGAACTCTTTTCGGCGTATAACCGGCATATGTCAATTGTTTGATGAATTTCTATTGCTGTTCATGAGTGATGGGGGTTTACGGGGTGAAGAAGTGAAGTAAACGGGGATTGACTTAGAATTAGTGGATGAACTAAATGTTGTGTGTTTGGTGACCAAATACAAGTGAATATGACCAAAGACGACGTTGAAATGGCGACTAACGTGACCAAAGTTAACTCGGACAACGTGTTACGTCGTCAGTTAGACTGGAGAAGGTCGTTACGTCGTCGAGTAGACTTGGGATGATTGTTACGTGCTGATTTAGACGTGGAAACCAGCCGCACATTCAAGTTTTTCAACTTGGGTAACAAAAGCTAGCTAAGAAACATTGGCACGTCGACTGGGTCGATTCGGAAGTGTTGTCACGATGACTTCGATGACTAAAGTGGACTTGACGCCCATCACCAAGTCAACTTACGTGGCTCTTAAGTAGAATTGGAAATGTCGGTGTACCGGGAAATGATGGGTTTTCTATGATGTTGTAGATTTTGAAGGTACGAGGTGAGGAGAAGTTTTTGAGAACAACTACGGTCTGCGGAATCAGCATCAGCACATGTGTGGCGCTTGCGAATACTCCGACAGGTCCTGGAAACAACGGGAGAAGTACTCAGGGCTAGCAGTGTCCTTGGTATCCCTATCAAACTTTTCAGATTTTGAAGGTTGATAATGGAGAGCTCTTGCTGCTCCTTGACTGATTGGGGCTTGACCATCAAGAGGGTTCAATGGCAAAGATTTAGGACAAGGTGGCACCTTTTCGTTGGTTCTTCAAGTATCACAGATTGTGTGAAACTCTGCACAGCGGGCACGATTTTTTATTGGTCTCAGATGCCTTAGGGGGCAACCATCTCACGAACATAAGGGTGACATTGTGCTTGAGTTCTTTGAGCTGCGCATGGAATCTGAAGAACAACCAACTTTTGGCATTCATTGCTGAAGGTGATTCCACAACGTGCATTGGACAACTCGGAAGTTGAATGTGAGCAATCGGAGCAAAGCACAGAGGTTGTCCTCCATTGAGCAATCATCGGTGAATACTTAAGATGCCCAGGTCCTGTAGTGCGTAACACAGGATGTCATGAAGGCAGAGTTCATAAGCAAAGGTCTCAACTGTTTTAAGCAACTGAAAGTAGGCGGAAGATCGTTATGAATGGAGAACTAACTCAATTGCATCTCGTCTGATGCCCAGTTGAATCTTGGTGGACTTGTTTAGGTGACGAATCGAGGTTCTTTTCGGTGACTTGACTCAATGGGGGTGAAATGCATTCACAAAATGAACTTAACTGAGGACGTTCGGCTTGAAAATTTGTTCATTTGGAGAATTCGCGATCTTTAGGAAGGCATCCAAGGTAAAAGGGGTCTCTTTGGTAAGTTCCTTTCAAGCGTGTGTCTGATGAAATGCTTCCAAAGTGGTCAATCTTTTGGGAGGCGTGTACAGTGAACTGTTCTTCGCGCATCTTTGAAAGATTATAATAATTGAGTGGCGATACAGTCCACAGGGGACCAGGGCCTAACTTCTGCAACAAATCACGAGTAGAAGGGACCTACAGTTGTTTGCCGACTGCGATCGGCTAGATTTGAGAAGCTTTTTCATAGACAATTGATACTCTTTGAGTGTTGTTTAGCAGCATCAAAGATGTGGTGCCGTGAAAAAATGCGAGTTGTCCCGTCCGGGAGAAAAAAAAATCCACCCCTTCAAGGATTTACTACATTGCGTCACATTTGCCTCTTCTCACCCAATCTGTTTCGTGGCCGATAATTCTCTGTTACCCACAATTTATCAGAACGAATCATAAAACAAACTTCTCATGTTCATTTCTTTCCAGGAAACATACCCATCATCACCTCCAGTTTGGTTTGCCGAAAGTGAAGAGACGAGCGTCACAAATGCAGTACAGATCCTTAGCAACACAAACGGCCGTGACAATCACGTGATCAATCAGGTAATGAAATCACAATCATCGCCATCAACTCTCCACTAACTTGCATGGTTTTTCTATTTCAAGGTTGGAATTTTACTGCGAGAACTATGCCGCCTACACAATGTTCCACTACCGCCGGACTTAGACAACTTAACAATACCATTTCAATTGCCACCGCCTAGTGTATCTCCCCTTCATCAAATGCAGCAGCAACAAATCGAAGACATCGACTCCGATCCAGATGAAATCGAGGATCCGGTCGGCGATAGCGAGCAAGAAAGCGAGGGCGATGAAGATCTTCCATTAGAGATGGACGATGGTCGTAATACAAATAAGGTTTGCATCACTCCGCCTCGTCCAGTGAATGACTCCTGACGTGTGTGTTTTTCTTTCACAGAAAGATGAAATGGAGGTAGAACACCTTGCCACACTAGAAAGACTGCGACAAAGTCAGAGACAAGACTACTTAAAGGTATGAGTGATCTTCTCTTCACAATCTCTACAAACATTGATTTCTTTTTCCTCTCGTAGGGATCAGTTTCTGGTTCAGTGCAAGCGACCGATCGTCTAATGAAAGAACTACGTGATATATATCGTTCGGATTCCTTCAAGAGTAAAATGTACTCAATAGATTTAGTTAATGATTCGATATACGAGTGGAATATTCGTTTAAAATCTGTCGATCCAGACAGTCCGCTACACAACGACTTAGTTATGCTGAAGGAGAAAGAGGGCAAAGACAGTATTCTCTTGAATATAATCTTCAAGGAGACGTATCCATTTGAGCCTCCTTTTGTCCGTGTTGTGCATCCAATTATCTCAGGTTCGAATGAGACACTGATGAGATGTGAGCTCTTGAGTTACAAGTTTCTGATGTTTTTTTTCCTTGTTTTAGGAGGTTATGTGTTGGTGGGCGGAGCAATTTGTATGGAATTGCTTACAAAGCAAGGCTGGAGCTCTGCGTACACAGTGGAGGCGGTAATTATGCAAATAGCAGCGACTCTAGTCAAGGGGAAGGCTCGCATACAATTCGGGGCGACAAAGGTAAGTGTTTCATTGTATTTGTGCGGTTTTTTTTTGGTTGTTTTTGGTTTTGTGGGTTTGCGTTTTCTTTTTTGGGGGTGGTCAGTATGTGGAATTGAATTTATAATTTTAGGCCTTATCACAGAGTCAATACAGCCTGGCACGTGCACAACAGAGTTTCAAATCCCTAGTGCAGATACACGAGAAAAATGGTAAGTTGATGAAAATTAAATTTTATGCCATTTGTTGTGAGATGGAAGTGCGGCGGAATGGCTTTTGGACAGATTAATGATTTTTTACGGGGTGTGGCATACATACCAAAGGTTGAGATGAATTCTACGAGTCAATAGGCAGGACTTGGGGCTTATTGCTGACTCCAAACGGCGAAATTTGATAACAGCTTCGTATTCTCGACAGAGATGGTTACATGAGATGAAAGTTCAGTCAAGAAATCGAATTCAAGGTCTCCGGCGTATGTGTCGATGCACTAAACCAGTACGTCAAGGTGTACATTTGGTACGTTTAGACTTTAAAGGTATCCCTCTCGACACATGCAAGTTCAAAATGCGCTTGGACTTAATGCAAGGCGCTCAAACCACTACGTCAAGGTGTCCATTTGCCACTTTTAGACTTTGAAGGTATCCCTCTCGATACATGCAACTTCAAAATGCGCTTGGACTTGATGCCAGGCGCTTTCTGAAAGGTTCCAATTGAATATAAACAGATATGGCTTCTCTTCATGCCTGGTGTGGCAGTATAAAGGTCGAATAAAATCAGCTTAAGCTATCTACTTGCCCTGAAGTTGAAGAAGATAGTAATGGTTGGGCGTCTGGGTGCAAACGTTCAGTTCACTTGAGCCGAGACACAGTTGCCCGATCTGATGTAGAAGATTTGTTTGTTGGCGCATGAATTTCGTGCTCCATGTGATTGCCAAGAAAACGAGTCACGTCACTGAACCAAAAACTGATCCCTACGAGAAGAGGAAGAAACCAATGTTAGTGGAAATTTAGAAGAGAAGATGACTCACGCCACGCCTCATACGTCTAAGTAGTCTTGTTTCTGACTTTGTCGCAGTCTTTCTAGTGTGGTAAGGTGTTCTACCTTCATCTCATCTTTCTGTTAAAAAGGAAATCAAACATACACATCAGGACTCATTCAGTGGGAGAGGTGGAATGAGAAAATGATAACCTTATTTGTATTACGACCATTGTCCATCTCTAATGGAAGATTTTCACGTAGAATTGAACGTTTTTCATAATTGTTTATACGAAATGGTTAAACAGAGTCTTGCAGCACCAAATAAGCTTTTCGCCGCCTAACATTCTCGCCTACCTTACACATCGCTGTGAAACCTTTCTAATCATATATTTCTTGTTTCCCACAGGCTGGTTCACACCCCCCAAGGAGGATGGTTAAGAGGCAATCAACGCTCGAACTCCATTATTATTATTTTTTTTCATATCCATTTATCTCTCTGTTATATTTTTCGTTTATCGTTCGTTTTTATGAAACTACAATTTATTATTAAACAAACAAAAAAAAAAACAAAACAAACGCAAGCAAAAAAAAACAAAAAAAAACCCAAAATTGATTTCCTCGTTAATTTCGATCCAAAAAATAAGAAAAACAACAGACATTCGTAAACTATTTAAACGACAAAACTGAAAAGAAAAAAAAAACGTAACCACTTAGCAACAAAACAAAATGGTTAATATTACTACCGATAAAATAAATATATATATATGAATATATTATAATTATAAAACAATTGAAAAACGAA
This sequence comes from Eristalinus sepulchralis, assembly GCA_944738645.1. Taxonomy (NCBI): domain Eukaryota; kingdom Metazoa; phylum Arthropoda; class Insecta; order Diptera; family Syrphidae; genus Eristalinus; species Eristalinus sepulchralis. The sequence goes on along the minus strand of OX122884.1, from coordinate 2,610,557 downwards.
AAAAAAAAACAAAACTACATACTTAAGTTTATCATTCAATCGAAGAAAACAAAACAAGCAAACAAGAAATAAACATACGAAATAATAATATTTAAAGTTAAATAAGTAAACCACGTGAATTTGTTGAAAGAGAACCTACCAGACAGACGACAGACCACAGAATACAGCCAACAAACAATAAGCAAGAAAACAATAGTATATAGTATAAAAACGATAAAGCAAACAAATATTGTATATGCGTTCATTTTGAGTTCATCCATTTTATGATTATTTTTTTTTTTTTTTTAGTATCAGACTGTGAATAGATCTTTTTTATGTTCGTTTTTAAGTTGAGTTTTATTGGAGAAAAAAAAAGAAAACATTAAGAGTTGCAGAAGTGTCTTTTGAGTTTTGAAATGAAACGGAATCCCTTTCATCCTCGTGCACAAGAATGTGAAGTTTACGCGTTGTTAATCGCAACAGTGGGTTCATGCAGACGCGGGGTCTAGGGAGCTAACAAGTGGTTCATTTGGGCATGATCATAACTTGCTGAACCTTTATTTGTGTGTACTCAAGAAACGATTTGAGTGGCGCATAGAAATCGATGGAAATTCAAAATCAAAAGCGAAAGAATCTCGTGGGTTTGCACATTTCAACGCTAGGCGGAGCTATTAGCTATCTCTACGAAAAGAATTCTTCTGAAATTGCTGCCAGTCAGACAGATTTCTCCTTTTTCCATTTGAATCTTTGATCAAAACGAAGAAAAGTCAAAGAGTGCGACCAAAATTGGAATCAAAACCCCGATCAATTGACTTAAAGCGTCTTCTGTGCGTTTGGTTTCTTTCACTCATTCCCACCAATGCGCATTGGCGAGAGCCTTTCTGTTTCGGTGGTGTATTCTGCCCTATCCCGCATGCACGCCACGCAGTCGTTACGGTGTCACCGTCACACTATTCAGCCAAAATAGGAAGCCTGAGGCAAATGAGTTCGAAGCCACAATTTTTGAAGAAGACATTCTTTCCCCGAAAATAGTTGTTGGGTTTCACGTAACGCAGTCGTTGCGGTATCATCGTCACACTGTCAAGCAAAAACAGGGACATTGAGGCAAAGGAGGTCGATGCCACAATTTCTGAAGAAGACATTCTTTCCCCCGAAAATTGTTGTTCGGTTTCAAATCTTTAGTGAGAGTTGAGTTGAACCTTAATCTTCACAGAGACCATAGGTGTTACATGTCACATGTCACAGAGTGCGTTTGATTTCGTACTTGGAGTACTGTCCCAATTCTGTCACGTGAAGTTTTCAAATGATGCGACGCATCACGTTCTATGCCAGTAAGTGAAACCAATCGTTGCGCTCACAAAAGAAGCTCAATGTGAAATTCCACAATTCACGATCAAAAACTATTTCCATTGTATGTTTGCCAACTCAGCATACAACTGTCAATGACTCGTAGTGGTCACTGTTCGACTAATTCAACTCAAAGACGACTTTTAAATGCTTCCTTCATTTACGTACAAATATCAGTAGGAACCAAACTAAGTTTGGGACTTCGGAGGCAATATTCAAGTCAGGCACCGATTTCAAATCGAAAACAGGCACCTTAAGTGCATTGCGCACTACGAATAATTAGGCAGGACCTTAATGAGATCCACGACGAAACCTCCTCGACAGATTTTCATCAAGTTATGCGCTCAACTAAACTTTGACAACTTTGGCTGCTTATGAGCAGTTCCGTCGTAGTAGGAAGGTCCCTCCTTGACAGATTTTTATCAAGTTATGGGCTCAACTGACCTTGGACAACATTGGCTGCCTTTTAAGCAGTTCCGTCGCATTGCAAAGTTTCTCCACTCTTATACTGGACGGCCCAGGATTGAATTCCTTCACAAACATCTAAAAAATTTGCACCACTCGAGCTCTGATCATCGACCTTCTCTCTCTTTGAAGAGTAACTGAGGAGTGTAGACACCTCCCAATCGTTGTAGAGTAGAATTTGCTTAAGAAACTAAGCTACAGAGCACTTCTTCAGTTCAACAAAAGACGCTAGCTTCTGGTTATGTCCACAAGTTCAAGTGTCTTCCAAGCTGTCTCAACAACTTATTACCAATTCTTTGGGTTGTTGAGTGCCGTGGTTGCTTCCTATGGACCTATTCGGTCTATGGGGGTGTCAATAGCCTCAACTAACCTAAGCCCTAGTCCGTGTAGAGTGTAGGAATGTCGTGGTCAGTTGAGGCAGCGATTTCCTTTCCCCTCAGGAACTCAAGTGGAAAATGAGAAGCTTTGTCTGACTGGGGACAGCGATTTTCTTCCACCGGGGAATATTGTTGCTTAGTGGAAACGACAGACTCTCTCTGACTGGGGACTCGATATGGAGTTGAGAGAGTGGTGTGATTTTCACCAGATCAACCACAACTTACTTTTTGAAAATTCAGTGTCATAGCTTCTAAGTTTGACTGCAAGAATCCCTTTAAAACGAACTGCATGAAAATATGAACAGCCTTGGTCCTTGTTTTGGAAACAATGCGTGCGATCAGTAAAAAATAATAGTTCAGTGGCACTACAGCCCACAAGAGGCCAGGGCCGAGCTTCTACAACAACCACTCGTGTTGTGCGCGCTACTGTTCTCCCGCGATCAGTAGCAAACTATTATTTCCTCGAGTTCACAAAGCCGTCTAGCTAAGCCAAATCAATCCCGATGAACGACCGCACTGAATGGACTGTTGCGATTTAGTCTTAAGAAATACACCCATCCCCCCTTTCCCCCCTCGTCGATTCTAATGTATAATTTCTAAGCAAAAGAAGTGAAATGAAACTCAACTACTGCAGTTACAGCAAAATCAAACCACAGAAAAAAAAAGCGTTGCATCAATCTGTGTGGTGGCACCGTCATCTCATCTCATGGTCAATGTCCATGCAAACTCCACACTCAATCATCTGTCGTCTGAAACAGAGAACGTGATTGTGTGTAGGTTGCCGTCAGGTTTTGAATTAATTTCTTAAACTCTTTAATTTTTGTGAATGAAAAGAAGACAGCAAGACCGAACAGTTATATAAAAACGACATGTGTAAATATATACATACATACATATATATCATACTATAAAAAAAATTACATTTAAAGAAACAAATTCATGTACATTTTAAATGAAAACAAAAGAAGTCTTTTAATCAATGCGAGAGAGAGAAAATACGAAACAAAGTAAAAAAAACATTGTAAATGAAAGGAAAACAAAAAACCATGAATGTGTGTATGTGTGCATTTATGGAACAAAAAAAAAAACAGGAAACAAGATGAAGTAAAATAGGAAAAAAAAAACGAAGAAAGGGTTTAGTAACAATTTTCTGGCGTAACCGAATTTTAGTTTCTTAGCATATAATTTTGTTTGCATTCAATAATAATTATATTGAGAAGAAATAAAAACTTTGTACATATATAACAAAATTTAAGTGGTTTTCTTTTGCAAGCTTCAAGTTGGGCGCCATAGCGTGCGCGTCAACCATTTTTTTTAACAAAATTTTAAACGTAACCTTAAGTGCGTAGACCACTCACAATGCTGAAGATCCTCGATTCGATTCCCGGGGTGAACACCTCGCATTTTACACAGTACCACCTTTTTCGAGTTGCTAACAGACACTCAAAGATCACTAATTCATGCCGATTATGGAATCCGGCGGATTCATTGCGGAAGGAGAATTCTCGCTTCCGCTGTGTTTGCTTTTAATGAAAACGCAAATCATATCGGTATGGTAGAACAAGAAAAGAGGAATTATCGAAAACGCAACCGATCCGCCGTCCATACACTTTGTTTCTTTGCCAGCTCCAGCCTGATAGCCACCCTCAGCTAGGAACCTTAAGTATACAGGCAACTTAAGTTCGGGTGTTAAGGATGTGGATCTTCTTCTTTCCTTCTGATTATTTATGCAATCAGAAGGACAAGATATTAATGTCCTTACTCATACCGAGGATAGAAAGTCTTTCGGATTTAGCAACAGTAGACAGCACTGGGTCTTGGAGAGCTGAGGATACTGTCATCAGGAGTGGATTGGATTAGAAATGACAGACAGGAGATCATTTATAAAAATGAGGAAGAGTGTCGGAAACAAAACGGAGCCCTGGGGAACACCAACGATAATATGGTGAATATCAGACATGAACCCATCCAATACGACTTGTATTGAACGGTTCGAAAGGTAATTTTTAATCCATGGAAGAAGAGACTCATCGACACCATAAGCACGCATTTTCGACAAGAGAGCATGATGCCAGACTTCGTCAAATGCCTTTGAAATATCAAGCGCAAAAATCTTGCTTTCGCCTCCATTGTGCAAAGATTCGTTCCATTTGTCGGTGAGATATGCCATCAAATCACCGGTGGACCTGTTGCTGCAGATGCCTTACTGCTGGTCATTAAGAAGGAAAAAGAAGGATGAACGTTGATATGTGACAGAAAACAGCTGATCAGGAAAAGTATCGATAAGAAGGTTTCGCCGATCACCCGCCGAATCCGATAATGGGATCGAACTTCATATGTTGTTGCGACTTACTCCCTCCGCCATGAATCCGCCGGATTCTATAATCGGCAGGATTGTCTCAAACTTTGCCCCTCAAAGTTTTCAAAAAAATTTTGTAAGTCTCCTCTCTCCTCCTATTCCCGTAGCACGTACAATGTGAGTAGTTGCACAAGGAGATAGAACATAGTCCCTTGTGGACTGTAGTGCCACTTTTAAGCGTACAAAGTAACCATATCCTTTGAAACAAAATTATTTTGTTGGACACAAATTGTGGGAAGACAAAATTAATAATATTAATTGAGTGGCACTACAGCCCACAAGGGACTAGGACCGAGCTTCTACAACAACTACTCGTGTTGTGCGTGCTACTGTTCTCTCACGAATAGAAAAGATCTACAGTTTGTTGCCGACTCAGAACGGTGAGATTTGAGAAGCTTTTCATAAACAATTGGTACTCTGATTGTTGTCAGCAACTCGTGTAAAAATGAGAGGTGTCCCGACCGGGAATCGAACCTAGACCTTCGGCGTGTGGATCGATGCACTTGCCCACTACGCCACGGCGATCACAAAAAATGAGTCCCATCACTTTTCTCCCAAAATATGTTAACTTTAGACTTAAAAGATCGCTTTCTTTGATTCCCCTTTTTCAGAGCCGTTTCACAGGGCACTCAGTCGCCACACAAGTTCCCCGCCTATAAACGAAAGATGAACCATTTTGAAAAAGGTTCAAATCAGTTCTAAAAATATACTCCTTTTTGCTCAATACACACGATGCTCCAACTCCGTCTAAAAAAATACGATTTCTGAGGGTCTGCGAACTAAGCCTCCGTGCCACTGATGCTCTTTCTATTGAATTTTCTACCCTGCGAGTGACTTCTTCATGTTCCTCTCAACGTTGAGCTTTCTTGTAGGATTCGCGAAAGTGGTTCAATTTTGAAGCAGCTTGAAAGATCGGTAATGAGGAATGCCGAGCTTGCCAAGTCATCGGTTTTTAACTCACTGGTTGTTCCAACTCGCGGAATAAGATCTCGAATAACTAGCTGCCGAGATGAGATTTCTCCGTTCCGTAGCGAGAGGGCCATAGTTCGATGGTTTGGCCAAGTACTACAGGTGTCCCCATCATCACAACTTCAGAGGGTTGCTCTAGATGCGGTAGACTACCGCTCGGCAGACCCACGGATAGTTGGATCAAGCCCATAAACTCCTCTGGTTACGTTTGGGAATAGCCCCTGACGAGTTTGAGTCGATGGGGGGAAATCGTGCGCTGTCCAGGGGTCGGTCTAACGGAGACGGCAGGGCGAAAGCAATTCCTCCTCATTTCAGCAAAATTTGTTAATAGGTAGGCAGTGATACCGATCAAATCGGTGCATTGGTCAGATAGCGCCACATGCTGACTGAGATCTGAGTTTTTCTAAGCAGAATAAACCAGTAGATTTGATCAGCGAGTGTGCCTCTGATTTGATTCACCGTATGGAGCTATCGTACAATCCCTCCTCACAGACTGAATCAAGTGACTTAACTAAATGTGTCGAATGACACCAGGAGGAGATCACTAGGCATTCAGAGGCAATGCCACGTTTGGCTAGGCCATCGCCTTGGACTTTATTTTGGAAAACATTCACGAGAGAAGTGAATATTTGAGAACTTAGAGTACAAGGAAAATGAAGAAAGCATAACAGCACGGAACAGGAGCCTGTTTCCTTGATGATCATGCTTCGAATTCCTACTCTAACAAATATTCTACAGGCTAGCTAGTAACTGATGTCGAGAGCATGCTGATAGAGAATGATCTTTTGATGACAAAATGAGGTGAGGAGGATGCTGAAGTGTGTGCTCAACGGAGTTCTGCCAACAGTGCACAACCGATCTCCTGTTGCAAGTCCAGATGTGGGAGAAAATGAGCGTACCTAGTGCTGCGGGGGTTGTTTCTAAGAGCCACAACCATGCTAGTGTAAGAAAGTCTTTAAATACAGATGTGCCGTGTTTGCTTTTGTACTTAAAGAGTGACCAGCATCTTCCCCAGAGTTTGCACCTACAACCTAACATATCTCAAATTAACATTATTCTGAAAGAAATGGTTAAGAATTCATAGGCATCACTATGGGAATGGGAAGAGAGTAAAAATGGACAGTCTTGAGACTTCAAAAGACTGAAAAAACGCAAACACACCAAGGGAGGAGTCCCTGCATCGGGCACCTTTCTCGTGTGCATTGTAATTCCAAAGAACCTTAATATCACATGATGGGTATGATGGATACTGTTAGGAGTGGACTTCGTGGCGCAGTGGGTAAGTGGGGTTGATCCTGAACATCACGCGATCTTCCATGGCATCACCCACTTTTGCGTTGCTGACAACAAAGAGCATCAATTGCCTATGAAAAGCTTCTGAAATTACGCCGTTTGGAGTCCACAAGAATGAACTGCTTCCGTCCCCTCCATTCGTAAGAAAACAATTAATGACTAGTTGATGAAGAAGCTGGGCCATGGTCCCTTATAGACTGTAGCGCCATCCAATCTATTCCCTCTTACCTATAGACAGTGATATCGCTCAAATTTTGAAGGTTTTTCAAGAAGCACTCGTCAGAAATGCCTTTCCTTCAGATGAGAGGAGGAACTTCCTAGTCGTTGCGGCAATTTATTGTGGAAGAGACCACGTCTACATGGTTGCACGGTAACTCATGTGAGGTCGGCGATTGAGGATTAAAACTCCAAGTTCAAGTTCACAACGAGAAACAATGATGTTCCTCTGCACGATGTGGAATCAATCACACAATGTCCCTGACAGTTTCCGGGGTTTTAAGGAATGGCCAAAAGCCAAATTCTCCGACTTTGCTCGTATCAGGTGGCGACAATATGACTGCAAATTTGAATCGTAAAAAGACATATTTCACCCTAAAACTTCACTATTCCATTGACTTTTAGTTCATGAGTTTTTGCACTTGGTGCTATTATTTTGCACAATCCGAAATTCGGATAACGGTCATTTTTTAAGTTCAGAATGCACTTTTTTCTTATTTTGTTTATGGATCTTGTTATTGATGGAATAAGGATGCTGTGCAGTAAATATGATGTGTCTGTATGACGGTAGAAAAAATTTATTAGCAAAATACTGACAACGTCGAACATTGTGGTATTGTTTTGCACAGGGCTGTAGGTGTGGAGTGAGTTGGTGCGTGGTTGCGATGGAAGTAAAATTCGTTTCTCTCCAATTTGGGCCTTCTTCTCAGCATTTCGTTGTCAGTCCAATCATTCGGCATAGTATAGTTCTGTGGCTGTTTGGCTTTTCTCCAGATAGTTAATGTAAATTGTGAATTTCAAAAATCAATGCCCATCAGTTTCCCGCGAAGAAAACAATCCGCGTCTTTTTTGGGGAACATTCCTCGAGTGAACTTCGACTGTTTTGTTTGGTCTTTGATGTTGCGAAGAAATTAGACAAATTCACATCTGACGCAAACATTTTGAAAGAAAGAAATTTTCAATAAAGAATGCAAGTAATTGAAAAGTCTCAAACTGGATACGGAAGCACCATTATTCACTGCTGATTATTTCGCCTTCAAATTCAAAACAAATCGTTGGCTCTTATTGCTTTAACGGCGCTTGTTAAACAATGTGTTGAAAAGAGAGGTAAATGGTTCAATCTCGTATCGTTCCGCTACCAGGGATGAATTGATATTTCATAATGGTGGACAATTTACGAATGTTTGACACTATTGTGGGTAAAAATTCAGGAAATATTCGCCATGTTGTTATTTTTTGGATGGGAAACGTAAGCAACAAGAAACATGTTCAATGGGTCGTAAATAAATTTCAGAAATTAACCCATATCCCCCACAATTCGTAAGATATTGTCAAACTTTTGATGGATATAGAGGGGAAATCAGCTGATCGATCAGCTGTGATGCTGTGCATCTCCTTCTTTACTCACAGTCCCCCTCGCTAATCGATACAGCATTTACATTTGCAGTGTACCGAGTAAAAATATGGTATCTTTTGTCCACCGAATATATATTGCACCACTATGTCTGCATATTTTTATCCATTATTCCAGAAAAATGTAAGTTCAAGTGAGAGCACACCAACAGCGAGTGACACTTCAACTCAGTGAAAATAGATACAAGAGGTTTCAGAACAAGTTCACCCAAATCTTAGAATTTCGATATTTCGTTTCAATTAAAACATAGTTGCCTGAGCACTTCCCAATTCTCTCATCTGATTTCAAAATCAAACAGAACCACAGCACAGAAACGCCATTTTGACATACGTCAAAGTCCCCATCGCACAAGCCAAACAAACTAGAAATTCTTCAAAGGTGCCCAAGGAAATCGCGAAAAACAAACCTTTAGCATATGAATCAACAACATCCTAGAATTAAATAATGTCCGCTGTAGTTTTAAGTTCCAGTGGTTTAAGTTTCGATTCGTTTGAAAAACATGATATGCTGCAAAAGTGCGGTGAAGTCTTCTTGGAGAGGCAGTTGGGCAATCTCCTCTATCTCTGCACTCTCTGCGATGACAGATTCAAGGATGTTGATTTCTTTTTGAAGCATATATCGGATGTCCATGTGTCCGTGGAGAGCTTCATTGCATTCGATCCCGACGAATCGGATGAAGATGCATCCGAAAAGGAGCTACTCAACAATCAGGCCATGATTCAGATCAAGGAGATTGAATTGGTGAAAAGTGAATACCTGCGTTCATCAGATGAAGACGATGTGAGTAGAATAGCCATTCAGCATTAGAGTTTACAAAAATACTCTTTCCCGCAGTCAAATCATGAGGAGGTGTTCAACATTATCGACACAGCAGATGAAGCCCTCGATATTGAGGTGTGCAAAGACAGTGCTCCCCTGGAAGTGGAAATGAAAGTTGAAGTGGAGGAACCTATCATTATGGAGCCAGAAGAGTTGTCAGTTGACGATAAAACCGAGGAGGGACCGGAAAACCCCATCGACATCCAAGTGAACCCCGCTATAGTGAACAACCTACACCCAGAAGATGATGTAATCAATGCAGAGCAAGTGGAAAATGAAATAGACGCAACGGCAGAGGCTAGTGACGACGAAATACTCCGTTCGAAAATAAAGTGCAAATACTGCGGCCAGGAATTCGATTATGTGAAAGATCTGCGAAAACACGACTGTGGCCTCAAAAAGGGAAAGAAACTCCATCACTGCAGGGAGTGTGGGAAGATTTTCAAGAAGAAATCCGGCCTGGACATCCATCTGATGACTCACAGTGGCAAGAAGCCGCACAAATGTGATATATGCGGGACAGCGTACGCCTGCAAACAGAACCTGATAGTGCACGTACGGCGGCACACCGGTGAGAAACCGTTTAAATGCAATTACTGTGATCGAGCATTCGCCACATCGACGGAGAGGATCTCGCACATGCGAACCCACACCGGGGAGCGTCCGTTTGTGTGTGATATATGCGGTAAAGCGCACACCTCCTCATCCCAACTCACCGAGCACATGCATCGACACTGGGACATACGCAACTACGTGTGTGAAATCTGCGACAAACGTTTCCGCAACTCATACAACCTGCGAATGCATCGTCTGACGCATGAGGATGCACCGCGAAAGTTCAGCTGCGAACACTGTATGGCGGCGTTTAAAACACACAGCAATCTGGTGCAGCACGCCAAGATCCACCTCAAGGAGAAAAAGTACGTGTGCAAGATTTGTGGTCGTGCCTTTGCCCAGCATCCGGGGCTGTACAGTCACATGAAGTCGCATGCGATATTTAAGTGAGGAAAGAGTTGGCGTATGTTTTTTTTTTGTTTGTTGTGTTCGTGAAATTAAATAAATTTTAGTTTTTTCTTTTTTGTAAGTGGAGGAGTTTCATTTTTCTTCGAAGTTTGGGGGGTGGCAGCACCGCTTCAGGATAACGGTGTGAAGCTGGGTCCATCCTTCTTTCCCTTTTCCCATTTCCCACAGCCACATCACCACCGTGAACGGAAACCCCGAGTTTAAACCTATCCTGGGCTCAGCCCTCGATGTCAAACACTTTATTGCATAAAAAGACACATCTGCAAACTTTAAACCTACAAGTAATGAAACAGAAACAAACAAAAAACAAATAAACTTAACCTGCACAAACATCCAACCGCTCCCTTACGACCTCCTCAATAGTGCTCCTTTTTGTGCCTTATGAACGCTCGCCTTCCATTGATCTCCTCTCCACAAATCTCACAGGGCGTTGAAAAGTGCGTCAGCATGTGCTGATCTAGCTGCGATTGGAAGTGAAACGCCTTCACGCAGTACCCACACTTGAACTCCCTCTGCGACGCGTGCAAGCGAATGTGCCGCGTCAGTTCACTCTTCGATTTATACTGATTCCCGCACTGATCGCACACGTTCGGTTTCTCGCCCGTATGATCCAGCATGTGGTTCTTCAGTTCGGTGGTTGTGCCAAGGCGCTTCTTGCAAATCTTACACTCGTGGCGAAGCTCGCCCTTGTGTCGTTGCACGTGCACTCTGTAATTTGTTCGATCGGTTATTTTGAGGCCGCAGAACTCACAGGTGTACGGTCGATCGTTGACATCCAAATGTGTGTCCTCGTGGGCCTTCAAGCTCGGCTTGTACAGGAACCGTTTGCCGCAAGTGCTGCAGGAGTATGGGAGATCAACGGCGTGCTTCTGCTGGTGCCACTTGTACTTCGAACTGGAGTAGAATACCTCGTCGCAGAAGTTGCACTTTAACTCTTTACAACCGCGAATTTTTCCCTTCAAGAAGCTCAGCTTCTTGAGGAGCAACGTGCGCAGTGATGCCGATGCTTCGTTCTCCGGCTTCATCTCGCCCTCGGATCGGAGGGATTGAGCGTAGAGCGCCTGGAGTTTCTTGATCTGCAACACCACCGATTGCCGAGTGGTTCGGATCGAGTACTTGATTTCAATTGTCGTCGCGATAGCGTCGTACGCTGCATAGCGTACACGACGATTTCGGAAATCATGGTGCGCCTCATCCCACAGGCACTGACATCTCTGGAGGCCGTCGATTATGTCGAGGAGGATCTGAGATTTTGGGACCTGCATGGAAGAGGAGCACATTCATGAGGAGATACATTTATGCAGGTTGGCATCACTCACCTCAAGCAGGGCACTCGTGTTGCCTTTAAGGAATGTAAGCAGTTCGAAATACCACAGACTCGAGACGAATTTCTCAGTGGCAGTGTTATTGTTCGACTGGAATGTCTTCATTTTCCGCAGTTCCCCGTAGTAGGCGTACCGCAGGCGATTCAACTTGTAGTTCAACTCCTGGACAGTGAGTGTGCAGTGAAATTCCTGTTTCAGAGTTTTCGCCATCTGCTCGAAAACTTCATTGCGCTCGGCACGATTGTGGTAGTCCGGGTGGCCCTTGTTCCACAGACATTCGTTGGTCCTGTAGAGGTCGATGAGACGTGTCGTGAACGGATCATTTGGGGTTATCTGGCGGAAAGAGAAAGTAAACATGGATAGAGGTGGTGTGTGTGTGTGTGATAAGAATTGAATTTTCCGACCGGATTTCCCAATTGGAAAATTCATCTGCTTCGTGTTTCTCTTCGTAGGTCAATGGCCTCGTTCGTGGTCTGTTGCCAATTTTTTGAGGTTACTCGTCAAATGAGACTGTTTGCGCCTTCGCGTTCAACAGATGACGTAACCATTACAAAACACAAAATGTACACATACCTCATCCCCACGACTGCGAGCGTCTTTCCCTGCGCCAGCTTTCTGCTCTTCCTCAGTCTCAGTCGGACTGAGGTTGTTCTAAAAAAAGACACCAATTAGAGACTGCAACAGGCAATCGCCACACGCAAGGCAAACTCACAAAGGGGTCTTCAATCAGACCACTGGCATTTGTTTCCAATTCATTCACCTCCTGGAACAAGCAGCACCCAATCTCCGGCAGCAGGTAGCTTTCACTCGACCCCACGTCGTAGGTGTCCATAAGATTTGTCATTTCACTGTCCACCTCATCGTCGTTCGTGTACTCGATGAGCTCTTGGAACGCCTCCTCTCCATCCACCGCTCCCAGACTCGGCTGCTCTGCCGTAAGTGGGACACCGGAGACATCGGGAACATCGGGAACACTTTCACACTCAACAGCTGGAAGGGTTATCACGTCGCTGGCTGTCAAGGGTCCACATGGCGCGTGATTTACATGATCGATGAATTCGTTCAACGCACAAAATCCCTTGCCACACACTCCACAGTTCAGCAGAAAGAATTGCCTGTCGGGCGTGTGAAAGATTTCGCCACACTTGATGGTGAAAAACGCAATCCGCTGATCGGCCTCCACCACCTCCACCGACGACGGTCTTGTCTCGCCCGAGGTCACATTCATTTTGCGAGGGTACCCAACACTGCCCGAGGTACTTTTTCGCGGCCGTCCGAGTGTGCACTTTGTTTACCAGTTCGGAGAAAATCTAAACTTAATGACAACACGACGTCACCGCGGCGCGTTCCAGGTTCCAACGAATCTACTGATTAGACTTTTTTTTTGTTTACCTTCCTCGCATTTGTTGTCTCTGCCTCTCAGGCCTAGTCTCTCGCATGAGAGAGACGGATTTTCTGATTCGAAAATGTCCGATGATCGTATTTACGATCGACAAGTGTACTAGATCGTTGAGTTAAGTGAATTAAATTGAATGCGCCGGGGAATTGTTTACACAATTTGAATGCGGCGATGTGATCCGTTTGATGGTCGCGATGGGATTCGAGAGTCTCGAGGATGGCCGAGGGGTATTTATAAGGATTGCACGGAGTGTCCTTGAGCGAGAGGTGCGAGATCGTTGATGGATGTGTGAAAAGAGAAATTCTGATCAATTATGTAAATTACCCCTTTCGGGCGGGGGAAGGACGGGCGTGGGATTGGTTACGCAATACGGTTGTGTTTAATGTCCTTTTTGTGATGCGAAGTGAAGGACATTTCGATCGTTGACTGAATGGGCAAGGGCGTGTATGATAATTTATGGGTTGGATGTTTTTTTTTTTTTGCGTTGAATGAGGACAAGGTTTCCAATTGAGATTGATACTCGGTAGACCTTGACGAGATGGATGTGCAGACTTGATATAGAATTTCTGGGTGGAGTGAAAGACGCGTGTACCATACGAGAACTGATTGTTCTTAGCGTTGAAGACTGAAGCGATGTTAGGAACAATGGCTACTGTCCAGCTTATACCCAATCTCATAAGTAACCACGGCAGACACTTCCAATGATTGCAGGAGTTGTAGAGCTCACGGGCTTATGTCCAGCCCTTGCAAACGCGATTATTCAGGAATCTTATGGGCTGTACAGCGACATGCGCCTAGTCAAGCGTCTTCGGATACAAGGCTTAAGATGCCTAGGCCATGTAGAGCGTATTTAGACACAACTGCTCCGGCCCGAAAAGTCTTCGAATCTAAGCCATTGGGAAAACGCAACAGAGGGCGGCCTAGCCTAAGGTAATGCACACAAGTGGAGAAGGACCTCAAACAACTTGGAGTGCAGAACTGACGGCAGCTGGCGAACGATCGTGCTCGCTGGAGAGTCATGTTGGTCGAAGCCCAGGTCCACCGCGCACTGTAGAACCACAAGAAGCAGAAGAAAAAGAAGCAAAAGACTCAGAATGTGAGACACAGGATATCTTCAAGGATCAGTTGAGTGAAGTAATGAATGCAAAAGAGTGTTTTCTAGGCTGATGATAGATATAGGACTGGCGACTCGTGTCATGGATAGCGAGAGGACAATGGATCCTCGACCTGAAGTGAGCTATAAATATGTGTAAATGCGGCTAAGTGCGTCTTCTCCTACACTGGAACTCCATTCATCATTTCGTCGTCCTTTCTCGTCTTCACTTCTTTTGTAGCTAGAAACTACAGAAGGAGAGCATTCTTTCTCATCGCGTTAAGTCCGCCTTAAACTGTGTGCTCCCCTGTAGGAGACGTACATAAGTGTTTTTTGCGGTGCTCGGCAACTTTATCCCCTTTGACGGAGCCTTCAAATTCATTAAATTTCCTCTGTTCGGTAACGTAGTTAATCGGTTCTTCCAAAGCCCAAGCCAAAGCCAAACCGAATCTGTACGCGTTCATGTCCTTGATGTGTTCTGAATTTGTCTCTCCTTCCAACCGACAGCGACTTTTCGAGCCATGTCCCTTTGAGTTCGTACGTTTTCTACGGTAGTTCCTCGCTGGATTTTCAAATTTGTTAAATTTCCTCTGTTCGGTGACGTAGTTAATCAATGTTCTTTCAAAGCCAAACCAAGAGCGAATCTGTACGCGTTCATATCCTTGATGTGTTCCGAATTTATCTCTCCTTCCATCCGCCGGCGACTTTTCGAGTCATGTTCCTTTGAATTCGTACGTTTTCTACGGTAGTTCCTCGCTGGATTTTCAAATTTGTTAAGTTTCCTCTGTTCGGTAACGTAGTTGATCGCTTCTCCCAAAGCCAATAAGGGCTTCAAATCTATACGCGTTCACGTCCTTGATGTGTTTCGAATTATTTTCCTCTTCAAACCGCCGGCGACGTTTCTACGGTAGTTCCTCGGCATCTCTCTACATTTTGTTCACCTTTTTTCTTGTGTGCGGGTATAGCTCTGAGAATTGGTTGCACGTATTGTGCCAATGTCCTCTGTATGATCACATTCGGGACCTTGGACCTATGAATCTTGCACTGATGGGACTTACGACGTCAGCTTGGTTCCCCAGACCAGACAGAGAACAGACACCATCAGGGGTTTTGCTAGGGAAGTTTTAAGCAGACGACGAGTTAGAATGGCTGCCCTCACGACAAGGCATAGTTAGGTTAGAATAGGAATGGATGTTAAGGCATCCTACACAGTTACGAAGCTCGACCGGAAACTATATTCTGCTCAGGAGCCCCTGAAACTCTGTTTCAGCCTGAACGTGCGGTTGACCCCCTTGTGGGAGCATCGTGGTGGCTGTGGCGGGGAGAATTGAAATTAATCAACGGTGCTATACGATCTGATCTGTCCCAGTTACCTGGATCGCGTGGGGCCCATATGGTTGTGGCGAATTGCTTCTGATTCGACATGGGTGGTGCTTTGACCCACAGAACAGCAGAGGTGTAAAAAAAGGCCTCGCTCCTTACTAATGCGTAGTGACTGTCCCTTAAGACAAGAACTCAGATTGGGTACTTGGGATAGCTCCCAAAGCTTTAGTCAGCGTTTTCCTGACTATAGGTGTATGGACGCCAGGTGATCACGTAAATCCAAATGCACACCTCTTTTCTTGGTTGTTAGTCTCTCTCGTGAGTTCTTGGCATTTAAAGCATTATTCATCCCGTTGTGATCCACTACCAATTTTCGTCAACTTGAACTGGATGATGTGCTTCTGGGGTACTGGCACAGAAATTGATGAGCTTAAGAGTGTCGATCTCTTCGTGGGAGGCTTGGTCTCTTTTGATAAAAAGGTTTTCTTTGCCACTCGATAGCTTGTGCTCCTAAGCTACAACCACAAAACCCTGTCCAACGTCTGCTTAAGGAATTATATGGCGTAGTGGACCTTCACACACCGAAGGTCCCAGGTCCTATTCCCGGACTGAAACCTCGCATTTTTCACGACACCACACCTTTAGAGCTGCTGACAGAACTTAAGGATTACTAATTGTCCTTGAAAAGATTCCTAAATTTCGCCATTCGGTGTCGGCAAAAAGTTATATGTAGGTGAGAGAACAATAGGGCGCACAACACGAGAAGTTGTTGTATAAGCTAGGCTCTGGTTCCCTGTGGGCTATAGAGTCACTCACTTACTCCGTCAGATAGACTTCTAGTAGAAAATATAATTCTCGTCTCAGAGATGCATTTCTCCTTACCTGCGTTTGATAAGGAGTCTGCCCCCTCGCAGCCTGCCTTCTTCATCACCCTGGCTCGGAAAATAATGTACGAGAACTCTGCGAAGAGCTCCTTCGAATATCCAAGCATCATACAATGGCTCCACATGCTTGAATAGTCCTACTAATCCGGCAGGTTTGGCGTGTGACCCAGTGCCTCTCTGACTATTCTGGTTCATCTTCTTTCAAACTTGAAAAAATCCTCCTGCATATTTCTGAGAATCAAGTGGAGATATGCTTCAGCGACAAGGATGGCCTTGCACAACGACTTAGTGCAGGGTATATGTTTGAGAGTATTTCGGCACTTCGTACATATAATTTTCGGCTTTATTGCACGTGAAGACATAGAAAGGCTTCTGCCTTCTCAGAACCCATTGCAGTCATCGCTTTCTCTGCCTTAAAAACTGCCTACACAAAACTACCTCAGCGCTCATTGGAATCATCGCTTCCTTTGCCTTAGAGACTGCCTGCACTGCAGAGTTGTTCTTGAACTTAGGCCACTCAATTTGTTTCTAGTTCTGGATCTAACTGGCACTTAATCCCTTTGCAACCATCAAGTTTAGTTCCCTTACAGGGGAAGAGAGATAGCAAGATAAAAGAGAGGGAGAGGGAGAGGGAGAGATAGAGAGAGAGAGAGACAGAGACAGAGACAGAGACAGAGACAGAGACAGAGAAGGAGAGAGTAATCATTGTGCCATCTTGCATTGAACCTAACAGACGACAACACCAGACGACTGTGCTCAAGCATCCGGCTCCTATCTTGTCCTACAACTAAGAATACTCTAAATGCCACCATCTCCTATAACCCCCTTACCAATGTGAGCTCTTAGCAAGACATATTTGAACCTGTCCCTCGATACAGATAAGAGAAGCAAAGTGGAAGAGAAAGAAGAAAAAGCAGTGAGGGTAAATTGATCTACTACAAAACAGACGTCAGCAGAAGTTGGTGTTTAAATTGCGCCTTGTGTGCCGCTGGTGAAAAATGAAATCCTTTCCATTTGCTTCACGATTGGAACCCACTTCGGTCTGTGATCTACACTGACTTCTGCAGTCTAATTTGCAATGAGCTCTTTTGCATTTAACAAAGATTTGTCCCCAACTTTCACAACCCAAAGCAAATGTGCTCTGACGTGAGCCTTCAAGGACGGTAGCGAATGAAGTCACTCCACAGGTGTTCTCCAGTGAAAAATCAATTTTCTTCACCCCTGTCTTCGTCCTTTTCACACACCACCAAGAAACTTCAGTTTTCACTCAAAACTTGACCCAAAGTTTTGCAGGAGTTTCTCGTTCTTCCATTCTTGAAAATCGAGTCGCAGCAAAACATTTGCAAATTCATCATATTTTAAATTGACTCGAGTCGTTTTATTTCCCACTATTCTAACTGTGAGGCTCTCGCGTCCTAGACAATTCCAAATGTAAAAGATGCTGCTGCATTTGCAAATACGAGCACCGAACAGTCCTTTTGTTCTGTTGCTGCCTGTGTGTTCAATCTGTCAGCTGTCAAATACGAAACTGTTCCAAGGTCTTGCGTATTGTGTTCGGTCATACGTGTTTTGTTATTGTCTCAACAAGTGTTTCTGTAGGTGGCGTGACTCTCATTGATATGAATCACTAAAGTTTTGGTCAGTCTTGGCCTTCGATGACACATCTCCGAAAAGTGCTTGCTTAATGACGTAAGCTTCAGCTTATGGGGCAAGGAAAACAAAGTATGCTTCAGCTTGTTAATTTTGTTCCGAGAACACGTTAAACATTTTTTGAAGATCCTACGCATTTTGAAGATTTTTACTTAACGAGTGGAAAATTTGGAATACCAGCATGATGTCACGCTGTGACCACTCAATACAATCAAATACTCCTTAAACCATGCCCAGAAACCAAACGGTAAGAAAGGAGATGCACAATGCACACGTCTGCGTCTCACTACCCCCCTACAATTTCACAGCTTCGTCTACAATTTTGTTTACGAAACGTTTGCAAACGAAAAAAAATCAAACGAATTACATTCCACTCAGTATAACAGTTTCGCTGAAGAAAATCCAACAGTTGTCAAATCTTCGAACGCACCCCTCAGCTCAGCTCATCGTTGTCGTCCGTTTGACATATCGGTGGATGCGAAGTTGATGGTTCGCGTCTTTTTCAAATCGTTTTCGTGATTTGTTTTGTTGCGGAAAATTATGAAAATCACTGAAATTTTGCAAACACAAAATGTCACAAGTGAGAACCGACATACTGCTGAATGGAATGCGATTGGAGATACATCCGGCCAAGTTGACGAAATGCGGTGAAATTCACATCGACGACGACTGTACGAATGCCCTTCTGTTTTGCGCCTTTTGTTCGGATGTGGATGAGCGCGATTTGAAATTCTTTCGGAGGCTGGAGGAATTCGTCGATCACATTCGATGGCACCGCTCGGATGAGCTCTCCTATCCCGAATCGCCAAGTTCACCCAAGGACCCGATGAAGTATCCGTTTGAGGTGTTAGAAGATGATGCAGGAAGTAATTTAAGTGCACCACGTCATGATGCTGACGACATAACAGATTGGATAGCGCCGCCAGAGGAGCTCTTCGAATTGAATACAATCAGTAATTTCATTGAAATTGAGCCTCAAGCTGAGACGACGGACGCAGGCCATGGAAAGGGTGAAAACATTGCCGAAAATGTAGCAGGGGGCGTTCTGAATTCGGTGCTGCAGACAGACGTGTCAAAAAGTCAGGCGGCAGCTGTCACAACGGTCGTGGAAAGTGAAGTGGAGATGCCAGAAATCACCGGTGAAGTTCTGATTGAGTTGGTGGACTTGTTGAAGAAGTGTCCGTGCGTGTGGCATATCGCGACGGCGGCCAAAACGAGTGCAGACGTCATTGAGGGCGTCTACGGTTTGTTGACAACGCATTACAACAATTGCGCACAGCAGACGAAGTCTGTGGAGTATGTGCGCGGAATTTTGACACAAATTAAGGATTGCTTCTTGGAGGATTTCAAGCATGTGGAGGACGCAATGAACAATGCGCTAGATGGGCTGCCGTGGTACTTTCCGTACTTGAAGTTCTTGCTGGACTGTGATTCGCAGGAGTTGGACAAAAGTGTAAGTAGATGTGTTGGGCGTTAGCGAAAGAGGGAGGTCTAATACGTTTGAACAGATATTTACAGACTTTCTGTGCCCCCTTTGTGGACAAGATTCAACATCACAAGAAATTCTCTGGGAACATCTCAGTCACAATCATTTGGAAGTGGTGAATGCCACTCTCCCGGAGAGCACGCGACAGGAGGACACTGAACTAGAGGATAGCCAATTCGAAGACAGCCAACATGACGACGGCCAACTTGATGAAAGTCAATTGGATGATGCCCAACTAGATGACACTCAGCAAGACGACAGAGAGTCGTTCCACGAAAACAACGTAAGTGCAGCTTTATCTCTGCTCCTGGACTTTCGATTTAACCCTCTTTTGCTTTGCAGAGGTTATGGTGTGACTATCCAAGGAATATTTTGGAAAAGTTCATCGAAGTCTATAGATCTCAACCGCGTCTCTGGGACAAAACCAACGACGAGTACTTTTCGCGGCCGCTGCGACGTCAATCGTACAACCTACTGCTGCGGGTTCTGCGCCAGCATGACGGCACAGCGTCGAGAACGGAAGTCGTGAGCAAGATCAACCATCTGCGGACACAGTTCGCCTACGATCGTCGAAAGATGCTTTCCTCAGAAAATAACTCCAAAGTCACACCGTCCTGGATCTACGAGAAAATGCAATTCCTCTTGGGCAACATGGGCAACAAGACGCGACGCAAACCCCCGCCAGCTCTTAAGCCCCGACCGGCGAACTTCAAGAAGATGGTGATAAACGCAAAATGCCCGATATGTGCCTCAAACTTCAACGACCACTCGGGCTGGCTGAGTCACATGGAGTCGGCCCACACCAGCAAGGACTACCAGTCGGAAGACGGTTTCTTCTACTGCAAAATATGTGGTTGGCAGAATAAGACCAAAGAGCTTCTGATGCGACACATCCGCAACAGGCACACGCACAACCTGAAACGGTGCGCGGATTGCAATCTGGGGTTTCGGCTTCTCTCCCTACTGGCTGAGCATCGCGCGAAGGTCCACAACGACTTCTTTCCGTTCAAATGCGAGACATGTGATGAGGGATTCGCGACTCGGACACGCCTACGAACGCACTCGATGACACACTGGAGTGCAGAGGACCTGCCGTACAAGTGCGAGCATTGCGGAGCCAAGTTCTCCGATCGGAACACGTACAGCGGCCACCTTCGTCGCCACGTATTTGAGATGAAGCATCGCTGCGAGATCTGTGCAAAGGTGATGGCATCAAAGGCTGACTTACGGCAACATACGCGGACCCATCTCAGCGATTGTCCGCACATTTGTGATAGTTGCGGGAAGGCATTTCGCAGCGCTCAGCTGCTGACCGACCACCTGAACCAGATTCACGGAGGAGTGACGTATCCGTGTGACAGCTGCGAGAAGGAGTTCAAATCGGAAAAGCTGTTGGCGGACCATCAACAGGGCCACGAAGTGCAACATCACTGCGACGTGTGCGGAGCGATGTTTCTGCGATTGACGTCCCTGCGAAAGCACCAGCGGCTGAAACACGACTACGTGCCATACGATCATATCAAATGTGATTATTCGCTATGATTGCAGTTGTTGCTTTTTTGCCGTTTGTGCGTGTGTGTGTGTGTGATGCGTGTGTGAGACTGCTGACTGCAGCAAATTGTTAACTTGAGTGTATAGCCGGCAGTAGATGCCTAGGAATGATTGTAGGAGAAATGAAATGAAATAAATTAAGCAAAAAATTGTTTTCTGTTTTTCGAAAAAGATGAAAATTTTGGTTTTATTTGGAGGGAGGGGGAATACCCTCAATTTTCGACCGAAATTTCGAGAAAAATCGTTAGTTTTTTGAGATATGTATTTGGGTCAAAATGTGATGGGAATCCGGGTCGAATTCGGTCTTTTATTCGCTTGTTTGAAGATAAGGATTTCGGTACCAAATTTGTGCAAATGTGCCCAAATCGATTTCACATAAAGTAAATCTAAAAACTCTTGAAAACCTTTGATCGCATGTCTTTACATCCTTTCTGAAGTTGAATGCCTGTCCGTTGAGAAGGATTTTGGTAACAAAAACTTTGATAAATAGCCACGGAAGCAGCTGGCCTGACTGAAATCAGTTCAAAAACGAAACTTATATTCAAAACTGCGCGTATCCTAAAACCATACAATACGTACTTTTCACGATACTTCTCTTAGCCTGACGCCTGTCTTCTGACAAAGATTTTGGTACCGATTTTCAGTTGAATTGCGTCAAAATTAGACCAAAAGGCTTTCGAATGGGACTAAAATCAGTTCAAAAACAGGTCTAATTGGGAAAACAAGCTTGAAAACCTTGCAGTTGATGTGGACTCAATGTTTACGGAAATTTTTCTCATACAAGCAAGATTTTGGTACAAAATTTGTGACGAATTTCAACTAAAAACTTTCTCGAATTGGTTTCAAAATTTGAATACTTTCCCAAGGATCATTCGTGAAGGCAAAGTTCTGTGTACTAAATTTGTGCTAAATGATACAAAATCGGTCCGAAAATTCGTCTAATAGTACTGAAAATAGTTCAAAAAGTGAACCAACTTCGGGAATTCTGCGGTATCTTCAAATTTGGGAAAAAATTTCTGTCTACCTTAAGAGCAAGATTTTCGTACAAAATTTGTGCCGAATTTTATCTAAAAACTTTCTAAGGAAAGTTTTTTGTACCGAATTTGTGCCGAATGTCAAGCAAATTGTGCGGAGATCCTAACTGCCACAGCACTGAAATTAGGTCGAAAATGAAAAATCTAATCTTGAAACCGGTGAACGCAGGTCCAATTTCTTGCCTGATTTCAGAGCAAGAGTTCTGCTGAATTCCTACTCAAATGTTAACAAAATCAGTTTGAAACCTTAGCCGGCGACGCTAAGATCCGTTGGAACACCCAACAAACAGTTCAACTGTAGAAGAGACAACACCTGAACTCCGTTAGTTGTCTCTCAGTATATAGTCAGTCGCCAAGGTCTATTCAGCGCCGTTCAAGGTGGAGGTCAGCTTCGATTAGACTACTCTCAGCGACATGTCCAAAAGTGATTTTGCTTCAGTTCACTGTTTCGATAACTTTAACTTCAGCTGAACCCAAATACAACGTCTTCAGTTAAATTGAAACCGTGTTATCCAACCTTATACGCGCGCTCACACATCCGCCGGAGGTTAATTAACACTCGTCCATTTCTCACACCTCCGCGCTTCCTCGCGGGCCGATGATGCGACCAGGCTGACGACGTCATAGAAACTCCGTCGCAGATGAGTGTACAACTTGTTTGTGAAACTAAAACTCACCAGCCTCCAGTCCCATATATAGCCATCGTCAGTCCGTCAATACGCTCGGTGTCGTTGTGTTGTGTTGTGTTGTGACTGCAGCCACACCACACCGGTAGCAGTGGCGGCGCGTACAGCACACCCACACGTGCATGGGATTCCTGCGGACGGTTTTGGTGAGAGCGCCTCCTTCGTGGAGCCTGCCCCGCGTGCGGAGCAAATATAAGCCGGTGGCTAGATCTACGGCGGATCAGTTGTCGCTGCCCGCTTGCCGTTGACGCGTCACGTCTCAACCGTTCAAATTGAATTAAGTGTTTGCTTGGGACGTTGTTTTTGCATTTTTTTTGTCTCTGTTTTGGTTTTGGAGCACTGCCGCGTTGCGTCTAGAATAATGGTGAGTGAGGCTCCGGCCTTGAAGTGATGTAATATTTGCTTTAGACTGCGCGAACTGAGCTGGCGCTGTGTGTCAGGTGTGAGTGCGCGCGCACACACGCGGACCTGGTGTCAGTGGGGTTTTACGACTTCTCTGAACTCTACGCGCTGATCTGTTGGGCGGAGAGCGATTATTGTTCGTTTGAATTTCAAAAGAAAAAAGTACCTTTTTGGAGGGATGGTGTTTGTGTTGCTGCGTGTGCTTTTCCAGGGGATTTCAAGCCAAGGAGTGTCCCGGAACTAAGTTTGGTTTGGCAGAAGCAGATGGTGATTTGTTTGGTCAACGCAAGTAGTCCGTGACCGCGGTTGGTCTACTTGCCCGTCGTTGGGTGCGTCGCAAAAGTTGTTTTCGTTGAAAATCATCAACGCTCGGCAGACGGCAGACAGTCAAGGTCGTCGGAAATGTCGCTTGTTGTGCAGACGTTGGTATGCGTCAGTTGTCGATTTCGTTGTAGTGCTCCAAGTTGGTTTGTTTGTTGTCGTCAAACCATCCAGTCGGTGGTCGTTCTGCGACTTAAAGGCAAAATTATCTTCAGCAGCAATTGCAGTGTCTTTGTACCTGTTGGTGAGCCTCAGCACTGGTTTCTTTGAAATTTGGGTTCATTGGTCGCCGTCTGTGAAACGATTTCGTGGAAATTTGTTGATTTTTGAGAGTCTTCTGTTTAACTTCTTTTCGTGGGATTTAGTTGTCAGACCAGCGACTCTTGCCGGTGGTCTGCGAAGGAGCTCTCTCTCTTTCACCGACTTGGGGGCACTGATTTCAGGTGTCTAGCTTCAATTCATCTCTGTGCCAGAGGTTCGAGGTTGTTGGAGGCATTTATACGAAGCCCCCCTTGGCTAAGACTTTGCCATTCACTCTGTTAAACTGGTTGAATCACTGCATTCGGCAGATCTTTGCGTTCTTTTCTAAATTCACAATGTGACTGACTTCAATTGTCTCGGCAGGCCCTTGAGTAGTCATGCGCACTGTGTGTGTGGGAATAAGTCCATTATGATGTCGTCGTCTACTTCTGAGATGTTGTCCCTTAATTTCTTTTTTGGCTTTTCTCTGCGTTTTGAAATAAAGCTGAGCACGTTGAAGAACCCTTTCCCTCTCAGAACAGCATCGCAAACTCCAAGTGACTGCAAGAATACGTTTTTACCTGCTGTTAGACGTTGTTCTTGAGAAGATCGTACCAAACTTACATATAACATCAGACATATAACATCAGAGAGTGGATCTTCCACAAAAGTTCTTGTTTGCGCAGGTGACATCGATGTGATTGAAAGGCATTGAGACGTCCACTGGCTTTGAAGCAGAAGCGGCTAAAATCGATTTGGCAGTGAGCGAGAGCAAAACAGGGTAAATACTGTCACCAAGGAAGGGCGCTAAACATCGACATCTCAGGCAGCTTGACTTCGATTAAGGATTTCGGCTCCCCAATAAATGTGTGTGTGGTCGCAGTGACGTAGTTGGTAAGTGCGTCGAACCACACGCTGAAGGCCTTGTTTTTTCACGGCACCGCCTCTTTCGAGTTGCTGACAATATTCAGAGTACGAATTGTCTATGAAGATCCCGGCGACATGCACCTAGTCAAAGGGAAACAAAGCTTAGAATGGCTGAGCCATGTACAGCCTATAGGCTACATAACTCAAGCGCGAACAGTTTTTGAATCCGACAATGCAATAGAGGACCTCCTTGTCTACGATCCTACGATCCGCCCTTGTCTTAGACGCAAGAGGAGATGGACCTTAACCAACTGATTGTCCAAAATTCAAGGCAGCTGGTGAGAGGCCTTGCTAGGTGGAGAGGCTGGTTGGTTGTGCATTGCGCAGTTGTGGCCTTGCTTGCTTGAGTTCGTACAAATGGTTTCAGAAAGTAGCTAGAGCTCTATTTATACACAGGATTGATTTTTTATCCAGATGCCAGTCTCCAGGTGACCTTGAAAATTCTTCTCTGAGTTGGGATCATTCATCAATCCTTCAACTAGCTAGTTGCCTTAAGATGAGTACACCATGTCACGGAGACTTCCTCTGCTTTGTTGTCTCTAAGCTCCCATACCCCACTTTGTATTGTATTTGAGGCATAAGAATTGACCAGTATGTGAACTAAGGCTTGTTTAGGGCCTCCTTGACTCATCTCTGACACTCTTTATCTGACATCGACCGTCAAGAATTTTTTCGGAGTGCCTAAGTCCGTTCTGTTTGCGCCAGAATTGAGTGTCCCACTTATTTGTTCAGTCGCTTATAATGAATCCATGAATAGGCGAATGCTTCAACAAAAGTAGTTTCAGCTACTTCCTTTGCCTGGACGTCAGCTTTTTTATTTCCCTTGTGGTTTTCATGTCCTTGCAACCATCTCGCTTTTAAATCTATTCTCTGCCAGTTTATTGAGTGTCTTGTGGCATTCCTAGGCAGTCCTAGGACTCATTGCTTGAAGCTGCTTACAATAAAGAACTTAGAACACTGCCTCATATATGGCTAAGAGCTCAGCTTAGAAGACAGTAGGCTCTTCGGGGTGAGTGTCCACTTTGTCTAATACAAGCCAGAGCAAGTGACCAATGTTGATAGGGATGGCCTAGCCAACGTTATTCTTAAAATAAAGCCAACAGTTCAAAATCCACCTCAAAGAGTGACATTTTCGCTCTTGGATCTCATGTGGGTTGACATTGTCCTTAGTCCGACAATTTTGTGACGTTCGAAAATGGGCCTAGTCACTGAAGATACATAACTGCTCAACAGCCCCCTCGGCAGAGACACGTCGCAATCTGTTTGAGTGTAAGCAGTGTCGTGGCTTGAGGGAGGCACATTTGCGATTCACTGAATGACTAATAAACTTGTTGGTTTATCCTGGTTGTCCTAGTTGCGTCTAAAAATTTGAAAATCATCGCCGGGCCCTTGGGCTTCCTGTGTGTGTGTCGCGGCTTAAGGGAGGCACAAGCTGCGACATATTCCTCTTGTGGATTAGTTAAATTTTTGTTAAGATGAAGAACCAAGTCAAATTAGGGCAAGTTTTCGTTCGCGAAAGACTGAGTTCTCGTGAGCCTCGGTGTCTTCTGCACATTTTCATAAAAATTGAGTCCTGTCGACGTTCAGGCGTTGATTGATTGATTACTGAGCCTGTAGGCTCACATTGCATTACATCCTCTGGAAAGGATGTCTGTGGCGGCCGTCGAATGGGGAAATTGTGTGGAACTTTAAGCAATCAGAAGATCGATCTTGATTTACGAATTTTATCGGTTCTGGTATTTGGATGGTTGGCTATGCAGTCTACAGGGGCAGACATTGGATGGCGATGCAGTCCACAGAGGCAGACATTGACTTTGTTAAATAATGTCGCTTCAACAATACATCCGCTATCACCTGTTAAAACTCGGAAACTTGGAACAAAGCGGATCACAGCATCAGTGTAGAGATGAGCAAATTGTCAAGCTCTAGAAGGGGCAAAGCGCCCAGACTCATTTTTTCGAAAGATCTGCCTGCCACTGATCATCTTTTTCTTCTTCCTCTTCTTCTTTTCTTCTTCTTCTTTCTCTTCTTTTTCTCATTCTTCTTCATCTTCTTCTTCGTTT
Organism: Eristalinus sepulchralis; assembly: GCA_944738645.1. NCBI lineage: Eukaryota > Metazoa > Arthropoda > Insecta > Diptera > Syrphidae > Eristalinus > Eristalinus sepulchralis. The sequence goes on along the minus strand of OX122884.1, from coordinate 2,583,912 downwards.
TCTTCTTCTTTTTCTTCGTGTACCACCACAGTCCGGGGTGGACCTGGGCCTCAACCAACATGCCTCTCCAGCCAGCACGATCCTTCGCCAGCTGCTGCGCACTCTAAGTTGGTTGAGGTCCTTCTCCACTTGTGTGTGCCACCTGGGCTGTTCTCTGTTTCGTTCTCTGATTCGAAGACTTTTCGGGCCAGAGCAGCTCTACATGGCTCCTCATCCGCTTTTAGTAATGTCCAGGTTTCCGCGCCATAGAGTAGGACTGGGATGGAGCTGTTTTATGGGGCAGTTCTTAGTTCTTAGCCCTCAGGTGATGGTCTTCACGCCGCTATTTGATCAGTGTGCATATACAAAAGAGTTCCATAGAAAGATTCAAACCGACACTTTGCCACATTACCAACAAAATCATTTCCGAAAAAAACTGAATGGGTGTTTGAAGAAATTCATTAAGCGGCTCTTAAGACCAGTTACCCAAACTCATCTTCTCATCCATTTTCTGCCTAATCCCAGATGACTGGTCAATTGCAGTCGATCCGACGGTGACAAATCAAGGTGAGCAAGCAGCTTTCATCCCCCTCGAATCTGGTTTGCTCTTCGAAACTGTCAACAGAATTATTTGTGGGCGTTGTGGAAGTCATGTCGAAAGTCATTAAAAAATTCTAATCGTGTTCCAGATATCAATTCATATATTCCCCGCATAAATTAACCTTTTCCCACTCTCTCTCTCTCTCACACTCTCCGCGTTGACTCATTTCAGGTTTCAACACCATTTACGACCGTGCTTAAGAGCCTGCTGCTGCTGTCCGTGTGTTCACTAGCTTTAGGTAAAGCGTCCACCAAGCGATGTGTCGACTGTTCATACCAGAGAACCTACTACTCCGATGGATCCCCAGCCTCCTACATTCAAGTTGGTAAGAAACCAGTCCCCAACTAGAGGCTTCGTGCCACTTTCTAAGTCCCCCCCCCCTCAATCCTCCACCCCTTGTCCAGTAACCGAGCACTTGTTTACAGGTAGAGAAGTAATTTGCGGCGCCCACGCATATTCATATTTCAACCGTACTGGCTGTGAAGGTCACACTTCCGTTTGGTGTGTGCCACTCCAAGCTCGGTGTGGTGCCCACTCGCGATTCTATTTCCATCTCTGATTGAATTCTTTTCCATTCGAAGTCATGACTAATTGGGGATGGGGCGGGGGCGTTGTGTGTTCTTGCAGAGCGTCAACTGCAGCCGCAGACGTATGCGGGATGCTCGGGAAATCCATGCGGAACGAATGCCGCCTGCCATGAGGCGTCCGGTGGTCGACCAGTGTGCTCGTGTCCTCCGGGCCATAGTGGCAACCCCCTGACCGCCTGTGTTCGGGGTGAGTGCCTGGACAATGTGGAGTGTTCCGGTGGGCTGGCGTGCAAGAACGGACGATGTGTTAATCCGTGCATTGGAGCTTGCGGAACAAATGCTAATTGTGAGGTTAGTTGGTGGTTAATCCTTGTTTTGGCGAGGGGCATGTTCCTAAAATGTTTTCTTTTCTTTAACAGCCTAGGAATCACGTTGCTGTTTGTAGCTGTCCCAGAGGATACAAAGGAGACCCCTTCACTTTGTGCACACCGGTTGATCCTGGTAAGTTGAAGGATGACATTTTCTGGGTTTTAGCGTGGGACTTGATGGGGACACATGTGTGTCTGGCGAAAGGGAGGTCTCTAGCAGCAGAAGCTTCAAATTGCTTGAAGCAGGTGGAGTTTCCGCCGACAGAGGAAGTCTGTGGAACCCCAGCGCCTAATCACAGATTTCCACAAAGTTGAAGAGTGAAAGACTTTCACGTTTTCTAGTTTCAAAGGGGAGACTCTGAAAGTTCGTTTCGGCTGTTGGGACATGTTAATTGCGTACCTGCCCCCCAAGAAGATTTGGCGTCAATTTGTGTCCACTTTGAAGGATTGTTTTACCTTTAAATTACTCTCCCCAAGCAGCGACTTAAGATAGACTCTTCCCTACAACTGACGAGTCGTCTAGTCCTCCAGTAGTCTAGATAATGTGGTTTGACGTCTCTGGTCTCTTTGAGGTACCGCCCAAGAGCTCTCTGTTTAGGATCTTGTGCGGTTTTTGTGGAACAGGTTGATGGCAATCTGGATTTATTAAGATTCGGAAGGACTGGCAGTATGCTTCGTCTCACTAAGCCGGTAGTTGTACGCTTGTCCGAAATATCTCCCAGAGGCCTAAAGGTTACCAGGGAAAGGTGTTTCCTCATCTTCGTCATCCAGTTGCAGTTGTGTGTTAATCTCTTGCGGTCCTGTGTCCTTTTTGTACTCCTCCAATGTTCCTCAGATTCTCTCTGCCTAGACTGAGGATGACAGTGCGTCGGTTTTCAATTTCTCCCATAGCTCTGCCGATTACTAGTTCTTAGGGCTTAGTCCCTGTTGCAACATATTCGTTGACAAGGCAATGTCTGATGTCCCCTTTGGCTAGGATGTCTGCTTTGGTGTCAAGGAAGGCAGCTGTTTCGGCAGGGACTTCGTCTTACGCATATCGGTGTGAATGATATTGCTCTTGGTCCGACATCGCCCTCCACTTGACGTCCTAGTCCTAATTTTCGCCAAAAAAGTGCTACAATGATGTGGGAGTCCTGAAGACCAGATCATTTCGAAGTCACCCCGTGAAGATAGCTCTTCAACAACCCCCATGACTGACACTAACCGAAGCAAGCACAAGATCATCCCAATCGAAGAGAAGTCCAGGTTCATGCCGAGAGCCGCATAAAACAACAGGTCTTGTCTCAGCTTTCTTGGCCCTCCACATAACATCTCCCCATTCGAAGCCGCACCTTTAGGCCAGTCTCCACCCTCATTCATTAATCGCGTCCACCTCCACACTCGATTACGGGGCATTTTTTAATGACAGGCCGAGCGCACACACCTCACAAAGCCTTCATCGCGCCAAATCTGGTCATCCCATTCCAATGTTTTCTTCACTCTTACGAAACACATCTCTGTCTCTCTGACATCTATGCAAATGCACGCGATGTTCTCTTCCCAGGGCAGCCTTGATCTTGATCTCAAGATCAGCGTGTGGTGTGTTCGTCGTTAAATTGCGCAATCCATCCGGAGTCGATTAGGCGCCTGGCTCGCTCGTTAATGAGTGACAAGCATTCGGGTGGGAGTTCCTCCAATTCCACGCGCCGTCTACGGAATTGAATTGATTTGTAACTAGCTTCTGAATGGAGGCGTGGGCTGATGTTCGACTCCCCGGCAAGGCACTCGATTTCACGGCGGAGATGGTTTAAGTATGCGGAGCCACGTTTGGGTTTTGCAAGTCGTAAAGAGACGGTGATTTTGTGCTGGAATAGCCGGAAGTTGGCGAATGCTTTCCGTGTGGTTTTGAGGGTATCCCAAATTAGATGCTGGGTCGTGATGATTTTGGGCTAAGAAAAGCGATGAAAAGGGAATTGGGGACAGCAGGAGCAGGTTTGACAGAAAGCTGGTGAATGCGATGAAGTCTTCTTGTGGCAAGAGGCGGGAACGAGAACTAGATGTGGGTAGGACGAAGGCTGAAAGGAGCAGAAACCAAAGTTTAAAATGGAAACGGAATTTGAGACAAGTTTAATTTAGTTACAATGAAGGTTCAGGAATGAAGTCTGAAATTAGAAAAGGATTTTCAAGGATGAAGGCAGAAGGATGTTCGATTATGTCTGCTACCGCTATTGTCTTCCTCCTTCTACATCCGTCTTTAGCTTTCTATAAGTGCCTTCCTGAAGTCTCAGCAGTAGGAAACCGAGTATTGGTTGACGATGTGGTGAAAATTCAATCACTGTAAGAACAAGAGACATGAGACCAGTGACAGCTCTCGTCAGTAAGCTATGTCTTCAAATGGGTACGTTCACAGAGAGGTTTATCCCCAGGAAGCCACACCTCCAGAGAGTTACGCCCGCAAGGAGGTTCTTCTCCAGAGAGTTACGTCTCGAGGGAGTTACGACTCGAGGAAGTTAGGACTCGAGGGAGTAACGTCTCGATGGAGTTATGTAGTCTCGAGGAAAATTCATTTTCACGGAGGTACGTCTACAGATAGAATATAGAGAGATAATATAGGATGAGTCCAGAAAGAGGTACTTCTGCGGTTGTAGAAGCCAGGTCCTGGTCCCTTGAGGGTTGTAGTGCCATCCAATTATTACTTATCACCTCTGTAGATAGGCTCATCTCCAGGAAGGTTCTTCCCCCGGGAGGTACCCGTCATCTAACTAAAGTGAGGCTCGTTTCTCGGGGAGGCACATCTCTACGGAGTTTCATTAGATGAGACCAGAAAGACAGACATCTAGTGGGACTTGTCTGCAGAAAGGCACGCTTACAGGGAGATAGCTTTTCTGAGAGCCTTGCCCCCATGGAGGTACATACCTCTGCAGAGAGGTTCGTCTTAGGGGCGATTCGTCTTCAGGAAGGTATGTTCATCTTCAGGGAAATTCGTCACCAGAGAGGTACATTAGGTCTTCGAGTAGGTTCATTTTCACGGAGGTACCTCCTCAGAAAGGAACGTCTCCAGAGCTGTACGCGTACGTCTTACAACGACAATACCTCAATCATGAGAAAGATTATAGTCTATTAGGAGTCTGTTGAAGATGCCACAAAGGCTGGTGGCAGAATCGAGTATTACCTTCGCCATTTGGTTAGTTGGCGTAGGTCTAGTGCCGTCATAGGACAGCTTGGCGCTTGACTTGTAGTCCATCACGGGCGCTGTTGTGAGTCTGGACTTCAATTCGGTGTCAGTGGTTGTTGCGGGAAAGATGTCCCTTGTGAGGAGTACAATCCTTCTTAACCAGATGACAAGTTTTGAATTTAAGGTGATTGAAGATAAGAAGAAGGGTGTGTCTACTGCGAGTTGTGTTCCACAATTGGTGTCCATACATTTTTGGGCCAAGGATAACGACTTTGAATGTGGCGCTTTGTTCGATGCAAATATGATACGCAGGGTTTTGGTTTTGAGAGCCAAATACTTCGCACGTTAACAGAACTAAAAATTCCAGTTCTCCACCTTTTCATCCAAAAATTCTGCCCCTAAAATGCCAAACTGTCTATTCTGGCCCAGAACGCAGAAATGTGTTCCAAAATGTGCAAATTTTTAACCAACAAAGTTAAAAGACGCAAGTTCACCATCTTTTACCAACTCATCTATTCCCTGACCCTGACCAAAGCAAACCCCCACTGACCCACTAAACCTGCCGAAATCACTTTCACGATGATTACATCACATCCTCAGCGGTCATCCCCCACCGGATAGCACCCAAAACTTCCCGCAAATTCCCAGTCCATTCCCCATCCCTTCATTAGCCGTGAGTCCTCATTATTTATGGCTGACCCTTCTCGAGGCAGAACCCAATTCCGATCTAATTATCGAAAGAATCTCCTCCATTCCCGCTCGACTCCCATGCGACATTCATAATCCAAAACAGACAACAGCCATCCCGCCCCACACTGACTCACCGTCAGATTCAAAACATTCACCCACCGATTCACTCAACTCTGTCCGCTTTCCATTTACAGAGGAACAATGCCACCCCAGCCCGTGCGGGCAGAATACGAAATGCGAAATTCTCAACGGAGTCCCCACTTGCTCTTGCCTGGCCGGTTACATTGTGAGTACGGCGCGCGTGGGCGTCCGCTGCGCAAACAAATGCTAATTATCCCTCGCTCTCGATTCCAGGGCAATCCACTTTCCGGATGCAGGCACGAGTGCGACACCGACGGCGACTGCAGCGCCCGCGATATGTGCGCGAACTTCAAGTGTGTTCCCGCCTGTCAGCAGTGCGGTAAGCACGCCACGTGCAACGGGGTGGCCAATCACCGGGCGACGTGTGAGTGCCCCAAGGGCTACATCGGCAGTCCGTACACCGAGTGCCGTCCCGAGTGCTACGGGGATGTTGACTGCCCGGCCAGCAAGCCCGCCTGCTTCTATGGGATCTGCAAGAACACTTGCGATGGGGCGTGCGGCGTCGGAGCCAACTGCCAGCTGAGAGGATTGACCCCGGTCTGCAGCTGTCCCCGGGACATGACTGGAGATCCGTTTGTGCGCTGTCGTCCATTCACCAAGGGTAAGTGTGTGTGGCCACGCACCACGCCGCTCTGCTCTGACTTTTCGCTCTTCCTCCAGAGGATCTCTGCACGCCAAACCCGTGCGGAACGAACGCCATTTGTATCCCCGGACACGACAACACCGGACGTGAGCGTCCAGTTTGCAACTGCCTGCCGGGACACACGGGAAATCCGCTAACTCACTGCGCGAGGGTAGGTTTTGTGTGCCGAGATTTGTTGGAGGACCTGCAACTTAACGGTCTGTCGTTTGTTTCAGGGCGAATGCCAGAGCAACAACGAGTGCCCAGACAACAAGGCGTGCATCAACTACCAGTGCGTGAACCCGTGCATTGGAAAGTGCGCCACGGGAGCTACTTGTGAGCCCAAGGCCCATCTGGCCGTGTGCAAGTGCCAGCCGGGATACACTGGAGACGCGTTGGTCTCGTGCCGTCAAGCCCGCACTCAACCTGTTGCCAAGTACACTAACGACTGCTACACGTGTGGAAAGTAATTTGATGGGAAGATGGTTATGATGGACAAGGGAGAAGGAGAAGGAGGAGTGGGAGGAGAGGAGTTGCTTTTTTAGACGTTTTTGTTTTTATGAAGTTAACAGAATAAAGAGGAAAGGAGTTGTAACAAAGTCCACGTTGTTGAGAACTTGTGTGGTGAGTGGAAGGCTCAGGATCATTCATCTTTGATGGTTTCGGGGAAAAAAGAAAATGGCCAACACTCATCTTATCCCTGTACTGGAGCTTTTAGTTATTTTCTTCTTCTGAGACCCGGAGGAAGTCCGAAGATTCTTTTACCGCGAGTATTGTTGTAGTCTCTGCTCACGGTTTGATTCGATTTAGCCACAATTTGTGGGAAATTTTTCATCTCGAGGAATCTGTCCCTCTTCCTTTTGTACAGGCCAGAAGTGAGATGCAATCAAAGACTGCTTGTATGAGCGACAAAAGGCGCGAGCACTGTCCTAGCTTCGATTTAGTGATGGCAGTCATTGATGCCTGTAAAGCAAAGTTGGGTAGGGGGGGCAATCTTTTGTGACAGGGACACAACGGGTTGCCGGTGGGACATTTATGAGCATTGCGGAAGAAAAGGCTGAGGCTGAGAAATAAGAGGCTGAGGCGTCTTGTGGTTAATGAGGGTAAGACAGACAGACAGACAGCTGTCTACAAAACAGGCCCATCAACTCCAAAAATTCAGACTGAACGACTTTGTGAATATGTACAACTTGGAGAACTTTGCCAGCCACTCTCCGCAGTGTGCTCCGGAATGCCACATAGCCATAGATGTAAGACGAAGGGTAACCGACGTATATTTGGGCTTAGGCGGCAATCAAAACACAAGTCACTTTCTCGAAGAGCCAACTACAAAGATGGCTTATGTAACGAGTTCATTATCCAAGTCCTCTTGTTTGGCCTCTTGTTTGGGGCAGAAGCATGGACAGTATCAAATGCGGACAAAGAGATAGTTGGTCACTTCGAGAGGAGAATCCTTTTCTTTATGGAGGAAAAGAGTGACCAGCTGTACAACAAATTCGATGGTTAGGCGACGTACATTCGCTCACGCCCCAGCTTACAATGTCTTGGAGCAACATGATAGAGGCAGACCTCCTCTTGGATCGCGTGCTCAACTGGAAAAGGACCTGAATCAGATGGGTGTATGAAACTGAAGGCGTCTACACCAAGACTGTGCAACTTAGCGGGACACGTTGAATGAGATCTGGCTCGACTGTAGAGCCAACCGAAGAAGGACAAGCTGGATGGGTAGCTTGTAGACACCATGAAAACTACAGTCAATCCACAAGACTGATTCCCTTTTTGAAGAAGATGTGACCTTTGAGGAAAATACCTTTTCCGTTTTGTACTCTTGGCAGAATTAAGACAGTCGGGGCTTAGTCAGCTATGAAAGTTCTATCTTGGACGTCTCTCCAAAATTTAAAATTTTCTGAAACTCCGGCACATATTTGTAAATCGGGATGGATTCAATCGATGGCAAGGGCTCTGCTAGGTCACTGTGGTTTGTGACTTCTTCGCATAAACCTGCGACTTCGGAAACTTTTTGGAACCAAGGCGCTTGATCTTGGTAGCCCGTTGACAACATCTCCGAGTCCTCCTTCAAAATTCTCGTGAAGAATGTGGTATGAGCTGTGTGACGCCGTCCCGTGAAAATCATGTCCTTGAACTCTACGTCATTCATTTCAAACCAAAGTAAGCTAGGAAGGTCAGTCATAGGCGCCAAGGTCGTCCTCAGTGAATTTTGATGACAAGATCAGCTCAAATCTCTACTTCAAACGGTCACTTCTTCGGCGTGCATTGGACCCTCTTGTGTCTCATGCCGCGAGGCATCGTTTCAAGCAGAAATAAGCCTCATCCTTGACGAGAGTGCTTTGAACAAATTTGGGTCAATTTCCAATTCCCAAACTCCAGAGCCCATCGTGGAATGAACACGTTCGTGGCTATGAGTTTTGTTCGGGTACAGGCTCCAGAGAAGGGACCAAAATCCGCCAGGTTGTGGTTTCTTAAGGAAGTTGGTGTTCTCAGCAAAGTGAACTCGACAGACTTTAGTGCTCAAAAACTTTGATTTCGGCAAATTTGGCGAGTATGACGACAACGACCAGGGGACTCAAACTTACTCACCACACTGAGACAAGGGGTCCCGGTAAGACGGTGCAGTACTCCCTGACGCCGAAGATGTACTTGTGTGAGTTTAGAGGAGGAGATCAAGTAGAAGTCCGGATATCTGATGTAAGATATATGGACATAGCTGGATAGATAGCAAGTACGAGCTCCCGTCTAAAAGAATCGTCAAACGATCGATCAGCGGGAGCTGACAGGGAGCCTATAATGGATGCATCAACCCGCAGCACAGACTGTTGAGGTATAGTCTCATGATTGACAGCAGTATCCACGGCTTGTCAAGGATTCGAGACGCCAACCAGGCTTTCCCATCTTAACCACGTCCATTCCTTGAGTTCCTCGTCATAGAAGTTGCATTGAACTCTCAAGATGACGCTCCCGAGTCGCGATGACGCATCAACAGAGCATCTAGACCACCTTAAGCCCAAACTATCGACTAAAGCCGTCCTGGAGAAATGCGCTCAAGCAACAGAATCCGTCCAATAAAACGTAAGCCCGCTAAAGAACCTGAACCACGCTACGTCATCGAAAGCCGAATCTCCTCAAAGGCAAATCCCTTCCGGCACGTCTTTCTCATTTTAAATCAATTACACGCCTCTGAGTGGCCCAATTTTCGAACACACCCCATCACTCGAGTAAGACAAAGCGTTTGCCTCGCGGCCGCCAATTAAGGGCGCCCCTCGCGCTTATCATTCCAAGCACGACAAGAGTATTAAATTTCATTTCCAATCAACTGACAAAATCGAAATGTGCCCCGCGGTGGAATCCTGAATTCTCAATCAGTTCGCCGCTGCTGCCACACCCATCCTCCTCCTCCGGCAGGAATGGATACACAAACCCAAACATCTGATCGCACACACACCCATGCAAAGACGACTCAGAGTCGGCTGGAAAAGTGTCTCAAATTGTGGAACCAGTTCTTGAAGGGCTCAGCTGATTGCCACAAAAGCCATCCCCGAAGGATATTGACATCGCTGCCGTAACACAGACATAGCCACCGACGACGACGTGACGTGCGCGTGTGGTTGTGGCAAATAAAGCGAAGGGAAACTGGAATCAGGGAGTATGGTCAGGGATTCGTTACGTAATGAACCGGATTTCCTTTTGTTGTCGTGTCGCGCGGGAGATGCTACACAACCCCTTTGTCATGTGTGTGTGTGTGTATGTGTGTTTGCCGACTCAAGGATTAGCGACAAAAGGATGCACGCAACCAACCCCTTCGGCTTATCTCAGCGACGGCGAATTCCACCAAAAAAAAAAAACGCATGTTTGTGTCGCTTCCCGGAGAAATCTTGTTTTTCTGCTTGTTTGTAGGGCACTTGGCCAGCAAACTACCCTCGTCCTTGCATGCAAGAAGGGGGGGGACACGTGTCAGGTATGTTGTAAGTCGCCTTCGAAGCATATTCGTGATTCGCTGTTAGCCCAGTCATTTCGACTCGTTTCGCTTTGTTCTCATGCAAATGACACAAACGAGGATGTCCGCTGGTCGTGTGTGTGTGTGTGCGTGGATTTTGTAATTAAATTACATTCCGCACGAATTCGGTGGGAAGGGGTTGCGCAGAGGAGTTCAACGGACACAGGTTCGGTTTGTATTTGTGGACGGCGGCCAGGCGAAGGGTTGCAGGACACACGAGAGAACGGGCTTATCCTTTGAGTTATGAAAATATTGAATTAAAAATGGAAATTTCACGGGACTGCGATGAGAGGGGCTTAAGGACTTAGTGCGCTCAAGCGGAGGAAGGTTAAATTCATTTTGATGGGCGATGGCGACTGGCCTGGACGGTGGTCCCTGGTGTGGATGTGGACTGGATGACTCTTGAGGTTAATTGATGTGGCAGAGCAAGCTTTCCGGTCTTGAGTGTGGTTTGTTGACTTCAAAGAGAAGTTGGCCCAGTGGCCCATCTCGAGGGCAACTGCAGGAACTGCCTGCAGCAAAAAACAAACGCGCCTGACCTAAGTGCTTACATCATTCAGCTGGCTTCATTGACGTGAGTTGGCTTCGTTGGCAGGAGCCGGCTTAAGTGGCTTGGGCTGGTTTCAGTGGCTTGGGCTGGCTTCAGGGGCTTGGGTTGGCTTCAGTGACTTGGACTGGCTTCAGTGGCTTTGGTGGGTTTCTGCTGTTGAGGCTGACTTCATTAGCGGGAGCCGGCTTCAGTGACTTGCGCTAGCTTCGGGGGGTGGGCTTGGTTTCATAGGCCCGGAATGGCTTCTTTGGCAGGAGTCGGCTTAAGTGGCTTCGGCTGGCTTCAGTGGCTTGGGCTGGCTTCAGAAGCTTGGGCTGGCTTCAGTGGCTTTGGTGGGCTTCTGCTGTTGAGGCTGACTTCATTAGCGGGAGCCGGCTTCAGTGACTTGCGCTAGCTTCGGGGCTTGGTCTCTTAGGCCCGGAATGGCTTCTTTGGCAGGAGTCGGCTTAAGTGGTTTGAGCTGGCTTCAGTGGCTTGGGCTGTCTTCTGTGGTTTGAAATTGAAGTCGGCTTCAGTCAGTTAAAGCGGAATGGACCCAGTTTGGGTCGCTTGAGCAACGTTCCTTTCACACGGATCACTTGCTCATGAAATTCGTTTCGTTCTCCGAAACAATCAACTTCTTCAAAATTATTGCTTTCCTTCCACACATGTTCGCATTTTCCCATCCGAATGACAGCTGTCTGCTTCCCAACTGACAGCTCCACTCCTGTTCGAACGAACGAACGGGTGGTGGTGCCTTCATCAACACCCATCCCACACCCCAGAGACGCGCCTGCAAATTCATCAAAACATTCAGCAAATGCCAACTACAGCGAAACTCCTTTGTGTCGCGGTGAATGGCGTTTCCATAAGGCACCACCACGAGGATGCATGCAACTTTCACAATTTCAATTTTCTAACCCTAAGCGCAGCGAGCAGCGTAGAATGGACAAAAAAACTGAACACCCGCACCCCGTCCATTGCGCAAAGACAACATGCAAGACGCTAAATCAACAATTTCATTCATTCCACCCCCCGGGCAGGACAAAGGAGAACACAAAACCCTTCCACCGCCACCGCCACCGCCGCCCACCTCTTTCCATTCACGAAATAATTTGCATAAATTACTCCGGGGATATAAAAGGATGATGCAAGGATACAACTCTCGTTTCAGTGCACGCACTCACACACACACGCAAGGGAAAGCAGTGCTCTTTCTCTCCCTCTCTTTGAGAATCCATTTGCATACACATTCCTGCCACCCCCGCCGACGCTGCATTGCCAGCGCTTCTCTAAAAACCCATCGCGAGAGGGCTTCAACCCGAAAATTTTTTGAATTTCAAAGTGCGCCCATGCACAGGCGAGCGAGCAGGGAGTCCTGACACTGGGCAAATATTTGTTGGCCTCCTCGAATTCCTTCTCTCCCAGTCGCCGACGAATTTGCATAATTATTCCTCCAAGGAGTGCCGCCGCTGTCGCCTCTCCGTCCGTTCGCATCCGTTGAGTGCGTTGTCAGGAGAAGGGTGCTGCTCGGCTGCTTGGCCGCACGCTTCGCGAGCTAGCGAGTAGTGTAATTGCATTTCGTCCTGGATACAGACGGGTGGAAGGGAAGAGAACCCGAAAACTGAAACTGAATGCAAAGTCTGGCAGATACACAGGGGGGGGGGGGGGGGGGGGTGTAAATGTGCTTCGATTGCTGAGCAAATACGCTGACTTTGATGGGGTCCTGATGGCGATGACTACTTTTCAAGTGGCTTTCAAGTGCCGGGGAAGTTTGTTTGTTGGTTTCTCTTTGGATTTGAATTATGCAAGTGCCTGTTGGGGAAGGGGGAGGAGGAGGAGGAGGAGGTTTGTGGGGGGTTTGGGGTGTTTTCGTGGAACAGAGAGGCAAATGGATGCTGAGAAAGTTGCAACTGAGGAAGGATGCACGGTTTTCGAGAGACGGATGGTTTTTGAAATTAAGTTTCGGTTTTCATGATTTTTGTAGAAGTAGTCGAAGTCTTGTGACTCCGATTTCGGTTGAAATTTGGGACAAATTTTGTAAAATCTGTCGGTGGCTCCAGCCATTGAAGTCGTAGATGGAGCACTTTGACCAACATTTTGGACGGCGCTTGGAAGCCATAATAGCGTCGGTGATTCGGTTCTTTTTTTGAATGGGAAATCGCGCAGGGAAATCCGGAGAACGATTGGCTGTTGTGTACAGTGACACTTTTCCTGTGATATCCTCCGTACAAAAATAGATTTTGTGAGCTTCAACGTGGCAGCATTACGATTGTCAATGAGCCACGCCCTCTTGTCCCGCGGGTGTTCTTTCGCCACGACAACACACCTTCGCCGTTCTACGACATTGTTCTACGGCATTGCTCGGATAAGGCAGGGAACTGTTGGCCCAATCACTATATTCTCCAGATTTGGCTTCACGACTAGAGACTTTCTTACAAACGGCGAGAGATTTGAGTCGCCGAGAAATTCGAGCCGAACTCAAGTCGCTGCCATGGAGGCCTAATTTGCTGACCTCCAGGAAGCGTATTTCTCCGACAGGTCAATGAAGTTAGAGACTGGTGCTCATACATTGACATGTTGCCTTCTTGACACATTCCTGCACCTCGATGAAACGAGCACTGAAGTGGAACTATGTACAAGAATCCTTCAGTGTCCTCTTGTGTCTCTGTTTCTCTGTATTGCTGGTAATCCACTTTGTGGATCAGGTCTCTCTTAAATTGAATTTATTCAACAGAGCTAAAGCTAACTGAGTAACTTCCCACAAAGAGTACTTGCCACTGAACTACAGCGACTCTGGCCAACCGCAGCGATCTTCAGTAAAAAGAAATTGTGGACCCTACCTCCACCTCCCTCCAAAATTTTCGAAAACTTTTCTCTGATTAAATTTACATAACAAGTCGATGGAAATCATAGCCGGTAGTAGGCGAGAGTAGAATTTTTAAGCACTTCTCTCCCCCATCAAAGGGAAGCATAAATTAAAACTTTTCGCGACACACACACACACAATTTTGCTTGAACTTTGCTAATTAAACGTTTTCTTTCTCCTTATTTTCACCCCCTCTTCCCCATCATTCTCCTCGCTTCCAATCAAAGATTGAACTCAAAGCTAGGGCAAAGGAATGGAGAGGGGGGTGGCAATTAATTCAAAATCCCTTCGCACTTAGTCATAGCTCATTCAATTTACTGCTAAAAAAAATCCTCTTCTGACACACATCCACCGACACACATGTGCCAACGATCATATCCTTAAAAAAAAAGTGACAACTTCAAGGAGGAAATGACTCCTGAACTGAGCAAGAGAAATGAACTCACCTTTAAGTCAATTCGAGGGCCATCAAAAAGTCCTTAGGCACTGATGATGACAGGAGAGAGGAGAGAGGAGAGAAAACCGAGAGAGAGAGAGAGATTGGGGGGGAGATTGAGATATGAAAGAGGCTGAATATGAGATACAAAAGGACTTTAACTTGTTGTTCGCAAAATATTGCATTCAGTCAAGGATCAATAATGAAATTACAAGAATATCCTTAATGACACACGAAGGGGATGTGCAAAACCACTTGCACACCACCGCCAACAACAACATGACAGCCATCCGCTGGGAAGGGGCACGCTGTGAAAGAGGTGGAATATAAACAAACAGCAAAGAGGAAAAAGAGGAAAACTTGGCACAGTTTAAATGTTAAAAAGGAAATCAAACCCCCAAAAACGCCCGCATCATCATCATCATCATCATCACCATCGTCGTCGTCACCGTCATCGTTGTCGTTGTCGTTGTCGAAGGGATACGGAAGGAATGTAAAGGCTAGTGCCAAAGAAGCAAGTATCAAAAAGGGATTGCTGAGAAGGAAGACTGAAAAAGGAAATTCATAATTTTATGCACAAGAAAGTTGATCTCTTTCTCTCTCTCGAGATATCCCCCCGCCGATGTGTGAGTGTGCTCTCCCTCTCTCTCTCTCACCCACGGGGAAAAAAATCAATAAATGTCCTTTGAGCTTGCGTCAGCTAGCGACCATCTCTGTTCAACAAAAACCCCACGCAAAAGGGATACACATGTGTGGAATAGGGAAAATTTTCCGGAAAGCTCTTCAATTTCCAGGCGGCCAAACCCAAAAAACTTTCGTCCTTTCCCCATCTATGCCTCCATCACCACCACCACCACCATCATAACCATCATCCATGCATCCATTCTCTCACATGATAGGAATATCCCTGCCAACTGCTTGCTCCATCGTTCAGTACGAGTAAAGCGGTCTTCAAATCTAGCAAACGCGATTCTCGAACGCGTTTTATTATTCTACTCATATAATTTATTTGCGTCGCTATATAATTTCTCTTTATTTCGTAGGAACACATAACGACAAAACCACACAAAAAATATTTTAAAAATATATGTATATTCACCATCATTACAAAACCGTTAAAATCAGATCAAACGAAAGAAAAGTGACAAAAACTGAAAAGAGGAGTATCCTTCCACATACGGCTCAAGTCCAAAAAAGAGAAGATCCTTCTTGAAAAAAAAACAAAAAAAAGAACTCCTTTAATTTGATTTCTTTTAATTTTTTTCTCCCACACTTATCTTCAATAATTTCCATTCAGTGTGTGCAATATATTTTTTTTTTGACACTCAAAAGAGGAAAACGAAGAGAGAGAAAAAAAAACATAGAAAACGCAAAAAGGACCATTTCCAATGTATTAGAATTTATTTGCATTTCATACGCGACAAGGCATACATGTGCGGTTTGTGATAGTGTGTAATAGACAAACGTAGAAGCGAATAAAAGACTCGCCAAAGGAAAAATCAAACATAGAATTGAATTTAATTTGGTCGTGTTTGTTCATTTCGTTAGTTCATTCATGTTCTCTCTGTCTCTCACTTTCTTGAGTTGTTGATTTTCTGATTTGATTTTCGTGGATTTTCAATTAGTCCGAAGACCGAAAATACATAGAAAAAAAACATAGAATCGAAGGAATATACATAAATCCTCGCAGCAATCCACCCTGGACTACATCAAATCACAAAGCAAAGAGAAAAAATTCACAAAATCCAATCAAAGAACTCTTCCAAATCCTCTTCACTGAAAGGAAGAAACGCCAAAGAAAAAAAAAACATTTTCCTACGACGAAGAAGACCGTTTCCCCCGTCATTCCACAAATGCCCCGGCAAAGCTGAGACGAGAGCAGGAGGAAAAATCAAAGGGAAAGAAAAGGGTAAGTGTGTCCATTTTGTGATTGTTTCAAAATTCGATGTTTTTTTGCTATGTTTTCTATGTTTTGATCCTCACCGGGCGGTGGTCATGTAGAAAAAGTTTTGTTGTTTTTTCATTTTTTGAGGGAAAAAAGGAACCTTACCGGAATTCAGGAAAAGCGCGTGTGGGTGGAATACTCTATGTCCCAGAGAGAGGACTCTACACCCACACACAAACAACACATATTTGTGTGATTTAAATGACAGAGCGAGAGAAGGAGAGAAAGCTTTTCCCGGTTCCGGAAACTAACAAAATCAAGGGTGTGGTAGTTGCCAAGGATGGAACTTTCATTATTTACATCCTTTTCTTTGCACATTTTTCATCCTGTGTGCTTGGATGTGTTCGGAAACCTCCCCCCCCCCCCACCTCGCTCCTCTCTCCAAAATGCTCGTCATCACGTTCGTCCTTATGGTTCGCAGTGAATTGCAATTGATTTTGTGTTGTTTTATCCTGTCAGGCAGCATTGGGATGGTTGGTTAGATGGATAGATGGATTGCTGTGGATGGATGGATGATTCTGAGAGTTGGGTGGAAGGGGGGAGTTTTGCTCCACTTACCTCCTCTCTCTGAATTGTCAGAGGTTGCCCTGGAAATAGAAAATTGCATTTACTTATTCCCTTTTCCTGTGGTATTCCATTTAATTCACTCTCCCTCCCCCCACCCTTAGGTGTGTGTGTGTGTGTGTTTGCATGAAGGGGGATTCGCTGATTCCGTTGAATTCAGCGCTTTTAATGAAATTCTGGGCGTGGGAGTTGTCGGTTTTTTTTCTCTTGCTCCATTCGTTTCTTTAATTCCCCGGCTTGTGGTGGAGGCTGCTGGTGGCGGTGGCTGGTTTTGCAGCCCCCCCCTCATGCATGGATCCAATCGGAATATAAAGGATAATGGATGGATTGTAAATGGATTTCGGTTGCGAAAATGAAACGTTGATTGTTATTCGGAATCGAAGCGTAAAAATTGCTTTTTGGTTATGTAATTATAAAATGTGTTTTTGGTGGGAGGGGGGGGGGGGCTGAAGTTGTTTTCGAGGTGTGGCGAGATGAGGTAGCAGATTGGAATTGTTGACTCTGGACGGTCGCTTGAGAGAAGGGGACACACTCTCCAAAAGTGAAGTTGGTTCGCGATGGCAGGTATTGATTGGAATTCCTTTGAGTGTTCCCATTGAGGAGGAGAAAAAAAACGCTTGCGCGACTCAGCAGGATGGAGTGGGACCTTTGAGAGGTATTTCAGTTGACAAAAGCTGCTAACAAGTCCCGAGGGAGGACTCGTTTATTGGTTCAACGTTTGTGTTGTCATGAATTCATTCTTTTTTGTTTGAATTTGAGACTGAATTTCGCCTGGTAACAGAATTCAGATGGAAGCTCGGCTTGTGTGAGGGATTTCATCATCAGTTCTGAGCCACAAGCAGAAGTTGTTCTTTTTTCTTTGACTCACTTAAATGATTAAGTGAGTAACCCATGGTCGTTTAGCATAGGTAAGCCACGCCCTTACCCAGTCCATGCAATTGGAGACAATCAGATCACCTCCGGCATCCTGTCAACGTCCTGAGCGACAACTTCTCTACCACCGCAGCCCACATTAGCACAACGTTTGAACCTAGAGTTGTCTTACCTCGGAGAAAAATTTTTCAGATTTCTTTGAGTTTTCGAATTATCCTACACACACTCTCTCTTTCTCTCTCTGTTGGGTTTTTTTGACTCCGGGTACATCGGCGCCGTGGTTTAAGCCTTGATGGCAGGTCATCCCGTCAAATTGATAGAAACACTGTCTCTCTGCACTTCTCTCTCTGGTAGCTGTCGTCAACACTATTTCGAAGACTTGGCAAATGCAAAAACTGCGGTAAGGCAAGCACCGTCTGTTCGAACGGTAGACAAGGCTGGACCGCCGACAGGCAAAGCTAGGGAATCTTGTCGTGATCCTAAGATCATCTTTCAGTCTTAAAAGCGTACGCGTCATTGAGTAGTGAGAAGGCGTGTCAATGTTTGTCCTTCCATTGCCCCCTTTCACAAACTCCGACTCCAGTTAGCGTCATTAAACTCTAATATCCCATGTCAGCAACGATCACAAGATGTCATCTGAAATGCAAACAAATACCTCTGTGAGTCCTTGTCCGTTTCATTTACTCGCTCAATCAATCTTCATTCTCAGCGGCTAACATCAGCAATTCCTGTCAAAATCTCTCCGCTTCATGAAAACACAGGAACACAAAACAACCTAGAGAACGAAACCGGAGTGGCGTCTACTACTCCTTTGTTTTACCCTCTCGCACGGTGATCGTTTTTTTGGAAAACAAAAAAACAGAATCACAAAATCCGAAAAGCTGCTCCTGCACATGGCGCAATTTAAATGTTTCCCTCGGGAGCGTGATCACCTCCTCTTTGATTAGACAGCAGGGTAAAGGGGACAAAGATATGTTTGACATACGAACTAGATGACAAATGAGAGACGAAGGGACGCCGGATGAAGTGAATTGAGGAGGGGAGGTGGTGCGCGTTGAAATAAAGGAGACGTGTGTGTGAATGGAAGTGGTGCCGAAGTGGCTGGATGAATGCCTGAAATGAGATGGCAAGAGGGCTGTGTGTGAGTGTCGATGATTTGTCGATTGTTTTTGAGTTTTTTTTTCTTTTGGTATTTTGAGGAAGGATCAGAGATTTGGTTTTGTCCTTCTTTTGAGATGATGTAGATCTGTCAGTGTTCCATTCTGCCATGTCTTTAAACCCAAGTCACTGGGACAGGGCAACAGAAGACGTCCCAGATTGTAGAAAGAGACCTCAATTGACATAACAATAGTAATAAGATGACACTGCAGGCCACAAGAGACCAGAGACTTAGCTTCTTCGTACAGCTTGTCATGTGTTTTCACTTGTAGAGGCGGCCGTTGCTTATCGACTCCAAACGGCGTGATTGTAATGAGAACTCTTTGATTCTTGTCAGCAACCCAGAAGAGGTGGTGCCGTGAGAAAATGCGGGGTATCCCGTCCGGGAATCGAACCTAGACCTTTAGCGTCGACCCACCACCCCACGGCGACCACCCAACTCTCGTCTATGGTGACGAAATTTGGGTAATGACCGAAAGAATAAGACAAGCTGCTGAGATGAAATCTCTTCTTGCTTTTGGAAGGGTTTCTCGCCGGTGGGACAGTGCTGGGGAACTCAGTTTTGAGCAGCTACTTTTTCACTACGCCACGGCAAGCATGCGGAATTGGCGATAGCTAGGTCATGCTGTAGGGAAAGGTCTGAGCCCCACTGTACTGTAGTGCCATATAAAGTATGAAGATGCCTCACAAGATCCCAGTGTATGGCTCCTGCTGTCCCGAGCTACCTCAGGTGTTTCCAAGCGCGGTATAAGGAAGCCGTTTGGCCTTTCTCATGCTGACTTGTTCATTCCACTTCCCAGAATTCTTTAATGATGACGTGGTCTCCTAGAGCCCGGAATGGTTAAGGAGCTGTGAATAGTTCTACTGCCTGTTATGAGCCGAAGGTAGTCATGTCAAAGGTTTGGTCTTTCGTCTCTGCCATTTGACTATACAGTCTCTACGGTGGCATTCCGACATCGAATTGGACTTGAGAACAATGTTCTCTAGAGGAGCATCATCTTTGCAAAAAAGAGATGCCTCTCTACATATTAAAGCACTGAACGCTACTTGGTCCTGTTTCCAAAAATGCCATAAAAGATGGGAAACCTGTCAAAATTGTTGTATGAGGCAACTAAAAGACCTTTGAAACGTATCATTGGTAAATTTGGATGACATTGCAGGGCTCAAAGTCAGCTCGCATCTACAGGACACTGATCTTTAAAGTCTATGTTTTTAAGTGAGTCGGAGGCGTGCTTGGACGGTCTAGTTCTAATGATTGGTTACACGTATTGGGACATTCGGAAACGATGACCATTGAGGAGAATTTCGCCGTCAGAAGGGTACTCTAGTTTAGACACAGTACAGAACTTTGTCAGGGCAACACTTAAAAGACGTCAAGTCAGAACGACATACCGGAGTGAGAAGTTAGGAAGAGTGGTGGTGAGGAACTCAACTAGGAACCAAACACAGTTCGATCGGAGGGCATGTTCTACTACCTTAGGAGGTCATTGGTCCATTAAACATACTTTCAGAAGGACCATGCGATTGCCCCTCTTATGAGACTTACGTGGTGACTGTGGTTTGGCCCAAACCGCGGTTAGAGCTAGGGATCTCTTCGGAGCTTCTGATGCCATCAAGGCTGCCACAGGGCAGAAGATTACGGTGAAGTGACTCCTAACTCCGTGTGGAGTTGCATTCAACCGGCTGCTGTGATCCACAAAAAAACAGACGAGTAAGAGAGCCCTTCCTTCTTAACAAGGAGGTTTGGCTGTCGTTTACGACGCCCTTCCCATTGCCGTCATTGCCCTTAATTTTTGTGGCCATGGTGCAAGGTGTTGGAGGTTTCCTGACTCTATCTATATGGACTCTACTCTGTTAAGCCTTAAAGGCAGAGCATAACAAAAATTTAACATACACGCATGCTCCTCGGGTACCTCGGGCGCCCGAGGCTGGTGTGTCGGCCACTTCCTTACCTGCAATCTTTCTGTTTCCCTACTTAGCTCCTTAAGTTTCTGCTGACATTTCCACTCGTTTTTCTATTTAATGATGAAGTCAAGTGTCCAGATGGCAGCTTCACATTTGTATGTCAAGAGTTAGTTAAGTTTCCACCAAAGACAGATCAGAACGCATCTGTCTGAGGGGCACGTTTTTGCTGGGAAGATGCTGCTGCCTTTGCCGCAGGTTCGGAGTACCTAGTGCTGGCCCCATATACCCCTTCCCTATGCCAACTTCTGCAGTAAGTGGAGTGGTTCTCTGGGACTTGTCAAGTTGGCATATTTTGTCATTCTATTGGTCCGACGGTGACTGTTGGACGACAAATTTGATCTAGAGGCTCCTATTGCTCATACTGGCTGGTAAACTCCTCTCAAGCATCAAATTTAAGAAGATCCTGCTGAGCTTTAAACGGACGCTGGTGGAGGTGCATTCTCCCAACTTTCTGCTACTCTGCCAGCTTGGACGGATGGACGAGCAAACGAAGCTATCACTGAGGCGCCTTGCCACAACGAAGTGTAATCTGTTATTGAAGAAAGAACAAGAAGTGGAAGAAGTATTTCAAGTTCGACGACCAAAGCCAGTGCGGTCATCTTTAATGACAACCAGTACCAGCCCTCATTGTCTATACCGAAAGGCTTCTTCATCTAGCTGCTCTCATCGCGTCTTCCACAGGCAGTCGCAGAGTCTGCTGCCTCTTAAGGCACCTTTTACACTGCCCATTCGTCCCTAGACCAATTCTCTCTGCATTGGCAGATTGAAGCCACATCCACCGCACCTGCATGCAAATGGCCACGTAATCGTGTTCTCCAATCCGCCCTGTGATGGAATCACGACTTCATGAAGGAACTTTGCACTTCTTCACTATCCGTATCCCTTAAACCCGTCTTAAGCCGCCTTCAATGGCATTAACTGCCAAATCCCCACCTCGCCACAACACAAAATCCATCAAAACCCAAGGGGCCCCTTGCCCCACCACCAACAGCGCACCGACCATAAACCACACCCAACAAAACTTGAAGTCAAAAACCATTCAGAAAGATTAAATCACATCGATATTCGCCCCACGGTCCCGGCTCTTGGTGCACGCCATCTGTCAATACCAATTTGTTTCCTCCGCTTCAGACTCCCCCCCCCCCCCAGCCCCATCAGGGTATTCAGAAAGGAGCAGCAGCAACAGCGAGGAGGAACCGTATTATCCTTGGCACAAGGAAAACACACAAATTGACAGACAATGCGAGTGGCGGTGGTGGTGGCGCCCCTCTCGAAAGCCACCGCCGCCGTCTCTCGAGCACGACCTCCTCTCGTGCGCCGGAGAGGAGAGTGCTCCGCCGATCGATTCTGTAGTTCAACCAAAATAGAAACGTGAAATGTCGCCCGCTGATTATGATTGCGACGCGATAACGATCTGAGCACACAAACACAGTGCGGCCCGTGCGAGTCCCGTCAGTCTTTGTCAGAGCTGTCGACGTTCGACGAGGCGGCTGGTGGCGGCCCCCCGCGCTCAGAGGCTCGTGCATTATTAAGCAGGGCGCACCATTTTGCGCCAATAATTCATCGCTTTTCGTTGTTCGTGCCGTCCTCGTGCGGCTCGGCGGTCGCTCTAGTTTTCCTCGGTTTTTCTTTTGTTCGACGGATTTTTTTTTGTGTTTAATGTATCGCATTCTGGAAGGGGGAGAGGCGCATATATGCGAGGCTTGGCTTTTGAATGAGGAAAGGCAATCAGGCGAAAGGACGTGCATATGCTGATGATGTGCTTCTTCTTTCGGTGGCGCTAAATGGGTTGGAAAGCGGCTCTTTGTCGTGGAAACCAATGGCGTGGAAAAGGTTCCCTCGATTGTGTAGTGTTGGGGGAATGTTCGGAGCTGTGATGGAATGCCGTCCGACAGCTCTAAGTTTCTGCTGCCAAGACGGGACATCACGCAGGGCTTCTAGTTGCTCCTGAGGCTTCAGAGTCACGACGGAAGGCATTAAGGCACTGCTGAAGCGTTGGACAGAATGGTTCAAGGTGCTGCTAAGGCGCCTCTGCTACTAACGAGGGCTTCGAGTAGCTCCTGTGACTTTAGATCTGCGATTAAGGACCTCAAGTGGCTGCTGAAGCTTCTGAGATACCGGTACGGATACAAAAGCGTCATTCTAGAGCGCGCTTCTGACACATGGAATAGGGTAGGCTGTTGGTCATGAGTCTCTTGATCGCCAGCACTTCTTCGCCAGGTTCTTGGTGGCCAGGTCTGTATGTCACCAGGCTCTTGCACATCACAGGCTCTTCGTAGTCAGTCTCATCCTCTGGTTGTTACTCTGGCTGTGAGGCCTATTTGGACGTTACCCCGTAGGTCGCCAGGCACTTCCTCTTCATTACCATCCTCCAAGCCTGCGTCTTGGTTGTGAAGCTCTGAGTCTTCATGTCTCTTGACGTAAGCTTGAAGGTCGTCAGGCTCTTTTTCGTCAACCGCTTGGTCGCCATTCTCTTGGTTATAGGACCCTTTATCATGAGCCTTCAAGTGGCAAGGCTCTTGCACGTCAGACGTACAGGCTCCTGGCTGTGACCCTCTTGTGCGCCAGGCTCTCCCTCGTCAAGGGTCTTTGTCGTAGCTTCTTGGTCGTCAGGGCCTTTACTGTAAGCTTTGTGGATGCCATGTTCTTCTGGCTCTGGACATGGCCGTCAGATTCTTCGTTGTCATGCTCTTGGTCGCAGAACGCCAGCCTAGTGGTCCTCAGTCGAAGGGTTGTTTGATTTTCGACACCTATGTCTCACGTTCCACTTAGTTCACTTCCCAAAGGTTTTCCACGTCACATTCGTTTCCCTTGACAACTTCCACCACGATGCTTCCACAACTTCACTTAATCGTCAACCATTTTGCCTGTTACCACCAGCTAAGGGGTTGCGAAAGCTGAATCCCTTAAAACCCTTTTTCCAACACCAGTTCCTACCCGTCCTTGCCCGCCGCTGCCCAACGACCGCCCATGGTCGCCGCCGTTGCCTGGATCAAACTCGATTTTCTCGATTTTCCTGACAAGCCCTCAAACTCATCTGTCAGCAGCCTCCGAGCGACGTCGCTTGCATTTCGGGGGAAAGCTAAGCATTCCTCCAACCCCTCGACCATCCCAGCTTTTCACGAAATTTTCATTTTCCACACAAAGTGCTTGCAACACACACCTTCCCTCGTTCGCATTCGCTGACATGAAATATGCATTTGCCAGTATCGCTCACATGGACACACATCCCTGCTGCGACCCTTGACCCTTTCGCTTGCGCGCGCGGACTGGCGTTTTCCACATTTCATCTGGACGTGGAAAATTAATAAAATTTGCATAACACGGTGCAGCTAATGAGAGTGCAGCACGTTATCCAGGGCTCACACTCGTGTGGCATGTGTGTTCATTTTTTTCGTTCGTTCGCTGGATGCTTTCTCTCCCCTCCCTCGCACGGGCATTTTGCCGTGAGGGGTGTGCCGACACACAAGTTTATCTGCTGCTGTTAGATCTCTCAATTTGACTGCACTCATGCGTTCGTTGTGGCAACCCCAAGAAACCGCCTAGCCACCCTAGTCAGTGCAGCCATCCATCAGACATCAAGCTCTGCATATCTTGTGTCCAGGATCTGGTTTTGAAGTTTTTTTTTTTTTGAAAGAAAAATGGGGGAAGGTCAGCAGCAAGGAGAGCGGGCAGGACTTTTGAATGGACACACGTGTGCAGTCGAAAATCGCAGTCAAGACCGACATGAAAGGAAACGAATCTGAGAGAGTTGACCATTGTTAAAGACCTCGCGTGGATCTGAACCGAATGATGGAGTGGCAAGCGGTCAAGAAATAGAGGGTACATCGCTTGACTGAGATTTGAGAACTTTTAAACGTCGACAAGGCAATAATTGAGATTCTAGAACTTTCAGAACGTTGTTGTTTTTGAAGGCAGCCTGATGTGTCAAAAGTAAGAGCTGTGATGTCAACTTCTGATATGCGTGGGAGGCGGTTACATCCGTTTTCAACTTTGCTCCAAGCTCACTCCAGGCTAGGGTGTGCCCAAATATGGAATACGATTTTGGTCATCAGGAGGCGGGGGGCGATTAGCATTTGACATTCCTCCTCTTCTTCTTGGTACGAAACTTGGTACGAAGAGGATCACAACATCAGCGTAGAGATGAGCAACTTGTCAAGCTTCAGACGCGGCAAAGTGCGCAGACTCATTCATCTGGCTGCTACTGATCATCATCTTCTTCTTCTTTTTCTTGTGGCCCTAGAGTCCGGAGTGGCTCGAGCCTCAACCAACATGCCCCTCCAGCCAGCACGATCCTTCGCCAGCTGCCTCCAATTGCGCACTCCAAGTTGTTTAAG
Source organism: Eristalinus sepulchralis (assembly GCA_944738645.1). Classification (NCBI taxonomy): domain Eukaryota; kingdom Metazoa; phylum Arthropoda; class Insecta; order Diptera; family Syrphidae; genus Eristalinus; species Eristalinus sepulchralis. Next base: position 2,559,142 of record OX122884.1, on the reverse strand, counting down.
GTCCTTCTCCACTTTGTGTCTTAGCCTAGGCCGTCTTATGTTGCGTTGTCTGAATGGCTGAGATACGCTCTGCATGGCCTAGTCATCTTAATCGTTGTATCCGAAGACGCTTCAATAGGCGCAGCATTTGGCATTAAATAAATTCCAAAAAGTCTCATGAGAGAAGTTGCATGACGCAAACTCAAACAATTTCACAAGAAACAGTGAAAGTAGTCAAAAGTGAGCGAAATCAGTGTTAAGGCTGCATGAACTTTCCTAGATGAGCAAGCGAACAATTATAGATGAAAGAAGTTTCGCGAGAGAATGGAGATATCGAAAGTAAGACGCCCAAAACCTGTGCGGGGGGATAGTAGTTTATCGTTGACATCTATGGCATATTGCTGTAGCTTCGTTTACACCAACAAAAGCGGGTCTATTGTGACATACAAAGTTAGTTGTGAGGATTTCCACGTGAGATCTGCGTGTATACATGAGCAGTACCGCCTGATTAAGACCCACTCCACACTTTGAAGAAAGCATTACCTTCAAGATGTAGCATGCTGGCCCATGGCGCTGAACACTAGCATATCAGGAGCCTCGTGGATTCCATTTCGTCCCGGTGGTTTCTACAGTAGTCGCCGTGGGTAATGTTTAGGCGGAGGGTATGACTTGTGTTCCAGATGTTTACTTAGTCGTATTTTCAGTTCACCTGAGACCCACAAGGATATGTTTGTCGTGACACTTTGACTATGATCATTGGAGAAGTTAAAGAAAATTGTTCAAAAATTGGAAAAGTTGCATGATAGTTGACTGAAGAAGAATTTTATAACTTTTTGCACCACTAAAGGCGCGGATTTCAGGGAAGAAATACACCGGAAAAGTAAAAGACATGTCCTCGTAGAAAAATTCTCTGGAAATCCTGTCAAAAGTTGACACATGTCTCATGACAGAAATTACATGAGAGAGACTATAGGAAATATAGGTTGAAGACTTAGATTTTTGGAAATTGAGGCGTTAAAGCTGACTCAGGATAGAAGACTAAGTTACGGAGCAGTCATTTGTCTTGTGTTTGATACTTATTTCTTACATGGGTGAGGGGAACATACATATATCGTACGAGAGAACTTTTGCCAGTTTACTTCTTAGTTTATTTCAGTGATGTGTAGCCACGTAAGTTGGCGGGGCTATCCCCATTCTCATTTATCAGGTTAAATTCAAGTGACAAGATAAACAAGCCAAAGAAGAAAGTGAAGGAAATATAAAGACTGGTGCCAAAACTAGATTTTGTGTCACAGAAGTCGAAGAACCGTAAAAGGTATTTTTGTTAAGCGTCGAACTCGAACCAGAGACCTTCAGTTTAAACGTCCACGCATTCCCACGTTCAATTTCAAGCTTCGTTCAAGAATTCTTTCACAAGAGGTTCTGAGAGAGATGAACAAAGAAGCAGAAACAAACTCCATACACAAATGGGACGAATGTGAGACCAGTAGGAAGTTCCACAAACAAAGACTCTGATCTACACAGGGATAGAAACTCAATCACTTGCCTTTGATTCTAGAGAGGAAACAAAACACGAAAGAAGAAGGTACAAAGGATGGCGCCGCATAAGCGAGGACATGTGCTTTGAAACACCGCCGTGACAGAATGAAGAACAACTGGATTTTGCTTTTGACTGGTGAATCCTTTGCCAAGGGGCATTCCGAGGTGGACGCCGCGATAGAGCTCCCTCCAATGTTTAACTAATCCCTTTGGCAACGTCTTTTGAGTCCTCAATTTCATTCAATCAATTCGCCTCTTTCTTGTTTGCCATTTCAAGACAATAAACTTAAACACTGAAAGGGTTCTTAGAAACAGAGCTTAATTGCGGCATTTTATCAACTCATCAGACAAAACAATTTCTTGGGGTCGCGTGGCAAAGCTTGTCTCAAGCCCCATTGACATTTAAATGAGCTCTTTCCATTTCACCTCAAATCGGATTAGAAAACTGATTGCGCCGCCAGAAGACATTTCAGACATTCATAATTTCGGCTCGTTTCCCTCACGACAAAACCTATTTCACAAAAGCTAATGACTTCCCCAAACCCCTCACAATTGAATCCCACTCAATAACCCTTGAATTGACAGCTCAATCAAGAGCAAATGAATTACTCCTCTCACACTCCAGCAGCGGTCGACTGGCGGTATCGTTCGCATACGAACCTAAATTACACGTCCAAGATGTCCTCTTTGTGTGTGGTGTGTGTGTGTGTAGGTGCTGTTGGCGGTCGCCACCGCACGACCAACATTCCCCGTAATTAGGTGGCTCTCCATCAATATTAATCGAACGCGCCATTTACCTCTTTGTCCAATCGTGTCTCATTGTTTATTGTCGGCCATTTTCTGTTCGATTAGGCCCGCTTTTCCGTTGACTAGTCGGTGGTCGGGCGGTGGGTGGGTGGTTTGAGTTTGATTTGTGGATTGGGCACTGAGAAGTGGCCTATGGGGCATAGTGGATTGAGGTAGTTGTTTGTGCAGGGTAAAGGAAGTGCTATGCGGGTATTTTGAAATTTGAGGACCCAAAAGAGAGTTGGGTGTGGTGGGGTTTTGGGGAAAAAAGAAAGGACGACAAATGTTGCCTAATTCCCCATGGCTCGTGCCCAATTTGACTCTAGTGGACCCTAACTGCGCCCTCCCTACAGTGACCTAGTGACAGCCATTCTTGCGATCTCCGTTTATGGTCTCTCCAGGATCACTTTCTGTCGAAACACCTAGGGTCCATGCTTCAGACTCGGAGTACGGACCTTTGTTTCTTTGAAATTCTGCGTTGGATTTGCACATGGTCCCGTCTGAAAGGACCCTGAATGAAGGAGAGGACACGCGAACTCTCCCGGCTGTTCCAAGGTGTGGCTGTGGTTGGGAAGGCACATCGAACTAAAGGACAACAATGTTCCACGTAAGCAGGTCTTCTATTCAAAATCCCCAGACTTGAGAAAGAGAGGACGACCAAGCCATCGGTATGAAGGCTAAGTCTTGATCTTCGTGAGTTTAAGCTGCATTTTCTCCAACTTTGCTCAACTTTCCGATCAAAAGTTTCACCATTTGACGAATCTTCCCACTTCATGAGGTCATATAAGAACTCCCCCAACTTTCAAGGCATCTAACGCCTCCTTAAAAACAAAATTAAAATCAATATCCGCTACCACACCTGAAGGCGAGCCAACAAGACCAACCAGCAACCGCCCATTAATCGCCTCGTTAAATTGCCCATCCGCACCCATAACAACCCATCCACGTCCATCCATCCCCGAAATGTGCATTCTTTCGAATTCACATTCATCCGCTTCGCAGCGGGGAAAGCACCAGAAATTAACAGCGCACACTTCTGCAGCTCCTCATCGCAACACACTTCACGTGCACCACCCCCTTCCGCACGAACACACGCCGGACTCGACACATTTGTATGCACGTCGTCATCGTCGTCTAAGGTGAGCTATAATTAAGGAGCAAAAAAAGGATATTACATCACTACCGGTATTAGTTTGCAACCACCACCACCATCGTAGCCACCCCCTCGTAGCAACGGCTTTGTACCCAAACACAACAACGTTCCTCCTTCGCGTCCGCCTCGCAGTGCCCCCTTTCATCGTGCGGCAGCAGCAGCAGCAGCAGAAGAAGAAACAGAGGAAGCGGCCACAGAAGCAAAAGTAGTGGTAGTGGCAAAGCAGGGTGTGCCTTTGTACGGCAGCCAACCGTTGCCCTCTTGTCCACCCACCCCATCACAACGAGCGGGCATGTAACTATATCAATAATTGGTACTTGCGTACTGACTCTCTCCCGAGGAGACTGAGAGACTGCCAGAGCGCGAGAGAGAGAGAGAGAGACAAAGAGAGTGAACAAGGATACACAACGAACAACACAGGCGATGAGGAAAAAAGAGGAAGTTGGATGGAAAAAAATGCCAAACCGGTAACGAGACCACCGCCCTAAACGCCGGAGAGGATAAACCATTTTCCATGCAACAACCCCCCCTCCCACCCTGTGAGCAACCGCAGCCCCCACACAGGAAATTTCCAGCATCCCCGTTCGGTTATCCCGTGTTCTGTTTGCTGTCCCTTCGCGTGTATCCCACCCCCCGCCCGCCCAGGTGAGGCAGCACTGCTCCTGTTCCCACTCCCGCTGCACGAATTGAGTTCAATATCCTCGAGAGCAGTGTGTGCCACTCTCGGCTCACAGGTGACAGTGGTGGCCGCTCTAAATATAGCCACCACCACTCCGCGCCGCCTCTTTGCACTCACACAGATTTGATGGATGTCAAGCCGGTGCAAAGTAAATGCTGGTGTGCTGCTGCCAATTCTTCCTCGACTCCTGCACCACCTCCCGCTCCAATCTGCTGCCGCAGCTCACGCTGACAGTGTATGCGTTTGTATCCAATATGTCTGCCAGGCATCTGACGACCGGCCGTTATGTAGGGCAAAAGCTCCGTTCGCAGCATCTGGAGACGCACACAGGACCACGAGCGCGCTCTCCGCGAATCCTTAAAGAACCCTCAGCACACCACCGGGGACGGGAGCTTTCGCTGCTGCTTCAGTTGCTCCGGTTTCTTTTGCTGCTGCAGCAACATCTGATCGCCGGTGTTTTTTTTTGTCCTATGCGTGTGTATGAATGTGTGGGAGCTGTTTTCTCCCTGTGTGTGTGTGTCATTTTGCCGGTTGGGAAATCGATTTTTCACATGCGCACGAGGCAGAGCAGACTTTCTTTTCGCTCTCTCTCTCTCGCACCTTGTCCCAGACGTCAAAACATGCCATCAGATGTGCTCGTCCGTCCCCATCGTCATCGACGGTGGCGACATCAAATAAAGGTGTGCTGGGAGTGCCGAAAGGATGTGCACAAGAGGCAGAGTGGTTCCCATAGATTTCCAGGGGAAATTCAATACGGGCTGTGGGATTTGAAAATTCCTCGTGCTGTCGGTCGTCCAATTTCACATCCTTCTTCGCCTTCAAAGTCGGAAGGATGTGAAGTTCGCTTCTTGTTGTGGCTTTGCCCGGTGGAATCTGGGTCAGATTGTGGTGCAATTAAATGGAGGTTTGCCTTCCGGAAATTTGAAATAAGAAAATGAGGGAAATGTTGTTGACGTGTCCAGGTGTGTGGCCAGAGATTGGGAGGACAGAAGGAAAGCTGAGGGGAATCCTAATTTTACTCATTTTGTGTTCAAATTTAGACGAGAAACTGAGGGAATGGAACCAGAAAAAAAAGGAAGGCCACTATTCTCAGCGATGAGTCCTGCGGCCACCGTTCCCCCTCAGACCACCGGCACTCGTTCGTAGTCCTCGGTCTTAAGTCGTCGTCTTCTTCGTCCTCTGTCATTCTTGGTCTGTCCTCAATCCTCTATGCTCCATCTTCCATACCCGTCTCCCTACCATCGTCCTTAGTCTTTAGTCGCCCGTCCTACGTCTTTAGTCCTTAGTCCCCCGTCTTTCGTCCTCGTCCTTCGTCACCTATTCCCATTCCGTTCACCATCATTCGCCCCGTCTCCATCTTCCCCACTCCACCCTCCCCCGTTCTCCCTCATCCGTCACAAAACAGTAGACATCTTCAAAAAAAACTAACCAAAAAGGACATGAACAGACTTTTTTTCAAATCATACACACACACACACCACTCCCTCCCGCCACTTGGCTCACATTCAGCTGAATGCGTCCACCCATTGAAAGTATGTAGATCGTTCGTTGCGCTCCCTTCAACTCGTCAACAACTGCAAGGACCTCACCGAGACGTGACCCCTTTTTTTCACCGAAAAAAAAACGAAAACTGTTTAAAATTGCGTTCATTATTCACGGGCAGGTTGCAATTTCCCACAGAACGTGTGCCGCGCCGCACAACCCGAAGCACAACTTGTTTCCCGTTTTTTTTTTGTGTCCCTTCGCCTTTTTATCGCCTTCGAGCACGTGCACCGTGCAATGCACCGTCACCGCGCCTCACCGCCTGCCACCAAGCAAACAAAAGGACGGCGATCATATCGGCTTTGGTGTTTGCGAAAAGACAGCCGCGCACGCGTGAATCTCATTAGCAAGCATCTCGCAGTGTGGCTTCTCTCCCCCAATCGCGCTCTATTTCCGTATTTGTCCTGCGCTTCGCCTGATTGCGCACGTCTTCGTCGCTGATTTTGTGATGTCGGCAATCCTCCCTTGTCAGCGGGGCAAGGGCAACGAACTTAAGTTGAAATCACACACGCACACACGTCTAGCCGCGTCCTGACTTAGGCAAACGGCTTGAAAGGCAATAAATTTGGATCGGAATGGGCTGTGGATGTAAATTACAGCGGAAGACAGCTTGGTCCTTGCAAAAACAAAAAAAAAAAGGAAACCCCGAGTGCAGCGGCCATGCATTCACATTCACTGTCCCCCTCCCCGAAAAACGCATATTTATCGTCACAAAAGGACCTCTGCCGCCTCACGTTGCCGTCTCGATGATCGGAACAAAAAGTTACGTGTAACGAATAGGATCTGTAACCATAGACGGGCGATTACAGGGAAACGGTGTGCGTGCGTGTGTGTGACGTAAGTTATAGTTTATGACGACAGGAGGGGTGTGTGTTTGCGAAAGAGAGAGAGAGAGAGAGAGCCAACGATCTCGCACAGGATATACAAGCCAGCAAGCGTCTGGTTATAATTTGATAGAGAAAGGTGTTCATTACGGAGGGGAACTGTATCCGTCCCCTGTGCAGCGGGGTAGGGCCGAGGGCGATAAATGCATTTTCGCATTTTTAATGGTTCCATTGTTCGTAACGCGTTACGTGATCAATGGCTTTCGGGAGAATGACGACTAGTTTGCCGCAGAGGGCTGAGCAGCGGTGGTGGTGATTGTGAATGGAGCCGATCGGAGGGAAGACAGTGGCCGCAAACTGACACAAAGGCTGCGGAAGCAGCTACTGATAGTGAATTGATTGGATGTGGGATCAAGTTGCAGGATGATCGAGATTTTTTTGGAATCTCAGGGGCTACAAGGGAATTCAAGCAAGCAAGACAGTGGTGAGACTCAAGTGGATGTGGGGGACAAACAAGACTGTCTAGACTAAGACTGAGGCATATGTATCCACGACCAAAGATTAAGATGAGTCACTTCAGACACAGAGTCTAGTCAGAGCTCCAACATGGGCGAGGCTGATCTAATCCTTAGCGGCATGAATCAGAATGAGCGAATTTGACCTCTAATGCCTCAAGTTTCCACGCCCAGCCCTTGGAATTCACACCCACTCTCGCTAATCAATTCCTAATCCCTTGGTCGTCAATCACTCATATTTTTTTTTTGCAGCACGAGTTCCTTTTTACGATCGCCTCTCCCTAAAAATAGGGCCGATTTCCTAAAGATATTCGCACAATCTGCCTATCGCTGCGGTGGCGACGGTGTAGACATTAATTTCTTGACAAATTAATTAGATGTCCTGTTGCCCTCGTATTTGCTATTTTCAGGCGACGGAGGTCGTTAACCTTCCTCGCACACACAAACACGCATCACATCCCATCCCAACCCCGTGGACGTGTTGTGTCCTTCGTCATCGAAAAATTTTCGATTTCATAAAAATCCCACTAGGTCCTTTTCACATCCCACCCACACACAAACACACACACACACACATACCCACGCCCTTCAGTTGCCAACCGAAAATCCATAAGATTGCCGACGACGACGACGACGAGGATGCGGACATCGAAGGATAGGAAGAAACACAAGTTTCAGCTTCGTATCCTTTTCTGTTTTTGTGGCGGTCCTCACTCGCCGGAGGGTACGACCGAGAGAGAGTGCGATGGAGAGGGGGGAAGGAAGCGAAACCGGGTCTCTCGTAATAATCGTAAATTCTTGTGGCACAGCCTGTGTGCCATGGTAACATTGCGCCGCCTGCCGCCGCGCATGTGGTTCTAAAGTCCACCGGCCGGGGAGGCGGTGGATTGTGTTTGTATTGGTGATTGTATCCATTAAGGATTTGTGTCGCTGGAATTTACTGTTTTCTCTTTTGTGAATTGGTGGGGGCGGTGGGCGGCAGTGGTGGAGCTCCTTGCGAGCGAGATGCGAAGGAAATATTTAATTAAGGATCCAGCGCTCTCTGGGATATGGATACATTCGCCACGTGTGGGAATAAAGTTCACATTTCGGACTTTTGCTTACGCGACTGTTGTGGTTTCTGGGGGGGTGGGCAGAGAGGAGGAGGGGGGGCGAAGGAAATCTAGAAGTGCTCGCATTCGGCGAGGCCTTTTATGGGTTGTTGAGTCGTACGGATTATCTGCCGGATTCAGGCGCATGAAATGTTTATTTTTTCCCCCATCCCTCCTCTGCTCACATTAATAAATGTCTTATTCATGAGTTTTCATTGCCTCAGAGATAGCATGACATTTTAGCTTGAAAGGTTATATACAGTCGTTGGGCACAAGTGTCGAGTTTCGAACAAGTCGTGGCGGAAACGATGGCTCTCTGGAGAGATTGCTGCCGTAATGAGGAGCGAAGGGGACGAATGGCAGCGGGAGAAAGAGGAAAGGAAAGAGATTTAAGGCGAACCTTGGTCTATGATTTGTACAAATTTTGGGACTTTTTGGAGCTTAAAGACGCTGTTTTGCAGGCTAATAAGTCATCTTTGGTTCAATTCTTTCTTTTGATCCTTGGAAGCTACTAAAGGAGTGGGAAAGTGAAGGTTGACAACCTTAAAGTTGGCTTCATCTTTACTGATAGGCAGGCTGCCATAACATCCTCAACTTCCTTCTTCTGAGACTGAAAACCAGGAGTCGCCTGTCGAACATCTTTGTCTGTCTCGATGTCTTGTGAAAAAGAAATGAGGCTTTTATACCCAAATCTACGTTTTCTTTGCCAGTTCAAGCACGAAAAATGCTTCAAACCTCTTTTCGAACTTCTTTGTGGCCACCAAGTCAATTAAAACCTCTTCGACAGATTTCTGCTGACTACCAAGTTCTTCATCGGCACCAATTTCTTCCATCACTCTCATTGTGAAAAATTGAATCCCTCTTCGAACCCAGTTTCCGACAGTGTCCCTCCCCACCGAAAACCCAAAATTTAATCCACTTAATTTACAAAAGCACTAGACAAAATGCAATTTCCACTCTAAAGAGCCCCCACTTTCCCACATCCCCACACGAGGCAGCTTCCCTTTGCTTTGCCTCAACAAAACGACGATGCCGTCCGCCCAAACACATTCACCGCTCCCCAGAGAGGACTTGAACGAATCTAATTTTCATTGATTGTTCGCCTCGAATCAATCGACAATGAAGTCATTTCTTCCTGAGAGAACCTTCAGGCGCCCCCCAAATATCTCTTCACACTCACACTGCAAGCACGTTTCCTTTGCGGACGTCGAAGACATTTCTTAAGGGAGCACCGCATTTAACCTCAGGACACACATCGGTTCACCTTGATTCGGTGAAGAAAAGGAGTTTTTTCTCAACTCCAACCAATTTCAATTGGAGTTTGTGGGGGATTCTATCAAAGGACACGAAGGAGAAGGAAAGGATCCGAATTTGCATTTGAAGCGACGAAAGGAGAGGATATGCGGTTGGTTGTGAAACCGCTTTGCCCTTTATCGTCCTTTTGCGTGTTGCTACACTACTCGTTTGTGCGCTCTCCCCCGCGCGACGATGCCGGCAGGGGTGCCGGCACAACATAGGGTTGCAAGGCATTCTCAATGGGGTAGTGAGCGCTACTCGTTTACTTCTACCCTCTCGTAGTCTGCCGTCAACCTGATCCTTGCTTCAAATCACACATAACCTTAGTGTGTAGATGTGTGTGTGTGTTTGTGCTCTACAACTACTAGTGCAACATCATCCCCCTCGTCACAACACAATGGGGTGTGAATTGATTTTTGTCTGGCTAGTTGCTTTTCTACACACACACACACACACACACGATGACTATGCCTGTGTGTGTATGGTATGGTCTTTTGTTCCCGAAAATTCTGTTTCAATCATCCCCCATCGTCGTCGACACCACCACCAACATGCACCACGGCACGACCGACAACGAACGAACGAACGAAGGACCTTTACGCTGCCCTGACTGCCGGCAACGCACACAAATCGAATCTGAACGGCAAGCGGAAAGGACACCTCGTCGACTGAGTTCATTTTGTTTTCCTATTTTTCCCAGAGAAATCATCATTTCCTCTGCACATTTAAATTTCTTTTCAGTTTCCAATTCAAACTTTTTGCGTTTTGTTTTTCGGTTTGATTTTCATTCGGTTCGTTGTTCCGTTTTTGTGATGTTTTTTCGGTTTCTCAGCGTCTTTTGAGTTTTCTTCGTTCTTCGGTCTATCGGCGGTTTATTGGTCTATCCCCGTCTCTGCTCCGTCGGTCGTGTGCTTTGATTTTGTGACGTGGACAACCAAACCAGTGGTGGACAGTGTTCCAGAAAAAAAAAATTTGCAACAAAAAATAGAAGTACAAAGAAGTTCAAAATTTTGTTCGAAAATCATCGATGTGCGTCTGATGTTGGTGCAAAATTTGTTGTAAGTACAACGAGGAAGTTGTGGGGGGAGGGTGAGAAAGAAGAAGACGAGGGTGTGTGCTTTCTCTGCCTGCGCATGTTCCGATGTATGTGTGCGTGTGCGAAGAAAAGAAAATGAGGTTAAGTGACAGTCTCTGGCGGTGTTGAACGATGAAGCTTGAAGTGATTGGGGAGTGTGTCACCAAGATGAACGATTTTTCATTTTCTCTCCAGTTTAAAGTGGAAATTTACGCGTGACAGCGAACTGAATCGTGAATCGCACACTTGAAGTGCGTGCAATGAAATCTGTGCGACGTGAATGGCGTACAGAGAACTTTTTGTGCTTGTGTGTGAGAGAGAGAAAGAGAGGGACAGACTGTGATGAAATGAGTAGTTGTGGCTTATTTTTAAGGGCGGTTTACATTGCTTTAATTTGAACAGATTTTTTCCGATTATTTTTTTTGAGTTCAAAGGGGGTATAGGTGCTCCGTTTAGGCTCCTCTTCTTTGGGAAATGGAAGGACACTAACATTTTTTTTGTCAAGTTTGTACAGATAGAGGGCAAAACTTTGTAAAATCAATTTGATCACATTTCTGATTTCTGTTTTGTGCTGGGGAACACATAACGTCCATCAATCTGGGACAATTCTGCACTATTTTGAACGTTTTTTTTTAACCATTTCTCCAAACCTAATGGGAGATGTTGAGATATATGGTCAGAATGGAGCTGGATGGTAAACAACAAGCCTCTCCACCTGACACGTTTCACCATCGCAATAGACATCATCTATTATCTCGTCCTAATTGATCGGTTTTGAGAAAACTTCAGGTCAGAACTGTGTTATCAAGGCGCTCTACATAGTCATCTTCAGGATGATCTGAATTATTTAATTTCTTTTCTTAGACGGTCTAGAAACAATTGCCTTTTTGAGACAACTCAACATGCTTTGAAGAAATTGATACTGACCCAAATTTCGATCAGGACTCTAGTCGGTTAAAACACGGTTTTCCTTTTTTATGGATTCGTTTTCATTAACGAACTTAATGTACATCTCTTTACTTGATTCGCGATTTATTTTGTTGGTTGACAACCTAATTACATTTTCGTCAAGTACTTATTTGATGAAAAAAAAAAACATAAATAAACAACAAACGAAACCATTTACATGTGAGTTTAACTCACACTTGTCACATTTATATCTTTCAAGTTCTCTCTCTCAATGCCGTCTTTGATTAATTTAAATTTAGGTCCTGTATGTATTTTCTCTCAAGATTTTCGGTACATTTTTGAAACTAAATTTGGACCAATTTTTTAACCAAATTTAGGCCTCTTTTCTTAAACAAAATTGAAGGCCTCCGCTTTTCCTGAAGAACGTTTCGATATTGTTGCCAACGCAGTGCAGAGATCTAGAGTCGTAATAAATTGAATTGCGGAAAAATTTTGATCAGAAAGCCCACTGCCAACACCGTAATTTACACAGACATGTTGCAAAGAAGTCGTGAAGGAACATCCTAACTCATCTAGTGCTTAAGAAAATTTTGCAATGTTTTTTTTTCTCAAAAATTGTTGATGCAATTTTTGAGTAATCCTGTACTAAAATTTGGAACAAGAGTTTGGTATGATTTTTGAACTGAACTGTTGATCAAAATTTGCGTCGAAACTTGTCACATATTTTTTGGTTGAAGGTTGAACTGAATTTTAGATCAAATTTTGTACCGTATTTTAGATTGAATTTTGGACGATAATTTTTTGGTCCAATTTTTTCACGCACTCCGGCGGTGATTTCGAGCTTAATGAGGGTCGTATTCCTATTCTGTAACAATTTATCCTCTGGTCGAAACCGAATCGCCCTCTGTGAATCATTTCATCTGCTTATTTTTTTCTGAATATATTCTCCCTTAATTTATTTTGAGTTCAAATTTCCAGCAAGTGATAAGCAGACTATGTGCACAAAAGCCACATTTTGGGCCAGATCCTAAAAACTTCGTTCTTAATGTTCAGAGGTTTTATTTCAAGTTGAACATGCACCAAATTCGGGACGAAAACTTAGGAAAATCTGTCTAAGATCAAGAAAAATTGACGAAATTCTGCATCTAGAAAACGATGCGAATTCATTTAGGAACGGCCTTCAACACAATTGTCTTCTAATTTGTAAACCAAATTTCGAACTTTATTCTGATCTAAATTTTGAATGAATTACATTTTTTCTGTGGAATCCTGAAAGCAATACCCAGACAAAAACCTGCAAGAGACACCAAGAAATTGTCAAGAGAAACCCTGGTCCACACAGGAACCCCGTGGACATTTGGGACACTTACGTTAACCGGTTCCAAATCATGTCCATGCCACAGAAATTAACAAAAAAGAAAATTACCAACCCAAGGGACAAACACAGCCCGACAAGGATCAGTGAACAAAAACAACGAACACAGAACAAAACCAAACAAACAAACAACAACGTACACACCTTGACAGCCGATAACAGATGTTTAAGACCACAAGTACCAATTAGCAGAGCTCTCTTACAATGACTGCCTTTGCAACCTGAGAGCGAGCACCTTCACGGTGGGAGATACTGTAACACGCTCGCCTGCACTTTGGTGAAACCATATCGTCGACAAGGACAATAACCCGCCGGTTCTGTGGTGTGTCGGCTGACTTGTGTGAGCTGCCATAACTTCGTCATCCAGATGTCTCAAGGCAATTTTATTGAATTCGATTGAAAGGCATAAGGGACGGGGATCAGATGGTCTCCCGGTAAGAAGAAGGAGGAGGAGGACGACGACGAAATCGATTCTCGGGTGTCGGTGTCAATTAATTATGTCAATGCAGGAAAGGACAACAATGAGACGAAAAGGAAAGAGAAACAGAGAAAAACAAAAAAAAAAAACTTCGAGATTGTCGGATGCAGTCAAGTTCAATGACCCTTGAGTCCCGGAGACACACACACTTGGCGAACGGATAATAAGGACAAACAAAATAGTTCAACGTACCTTTCTGTGTTGCAGTTCACCAAATCAAAGTGCAACACACACTCGCCCATTCACTCCGTTAGGGAACGAACATAATTCCACTAATGTGCTGCATGCCAATCATGAGTTCTGCGTGTGTGTGTGTGTGTGACAAGATATCCCTGGCAACATTACTTGGTGTAGCGCGTGTTCGTGAATTGACCCCTTGTCGTGTAATCTTTTTATGTCCTGTGTGCTCCTTCCTGTCGGATGAAAAAGAAAAAAAAAAAACAAATTCAAAATGAAAAACAGGACATATGCAGCACGGAATCGAAATAATAAAGAGAGGGCGATAGAGTGAGAGAGGGGAGAAGGGAGAAACAGGAGAGAGAGAAAGAATTGCATTTCCTCCTGCATCAAGGAGAATCTCACAATAATCACCTCCTCGCCACGTCATATCCCATATGCCGGGATTTACTCTCCGATCAGGACTTTTCACATAAACTCACCCCAATTCAGGAAAGAGGAGGACCCCTTTTCTGCACACACACACACACACGGGAATGGATAAGGACGAGGACACAGAAAAGACATGCATTCGCCATTAACGAGGAGAGGAAATCCCTAAATCAATTTAATGCACTGATATCCTTGTCCAAGGATAATGGAACGCCAGCAGCAACAACATCCCAGTTGCAGCAGGGCTCAAATGAAAAAAAAAACCGAAAAATGCAAAGGGGGAGAGAAATGAAATGAAAAAAGACGAATGCAAACGAAGCACAAGCAACATCCTTTATTATTAATGCTCGTGCGTCCAGAGCCAGGATCTTCCAATCCTTGCGTCAATTGTCAGCGCTTGACGTTGTCCTCCACATCGTTGCTGTGGCTCGCTGTGTGTCTGTTAACTGAAACGAATGAAATTTCATTAGGCAGCCCATCATCCTCGACAGGACGCCACCGTCAACGTCGCTTCAATGCGTCCAAGCAACCCTGGGACTCTGGTTCTGGTTCCGGATGGAACTCGTTCTGTTTATAATCTCTATTGTTGAGTTATGAAAAAGTTTTGTAAATATTAAACTTGATCTTTGCAAATCTCGTGCACAGTCAATGGGGGGGAGGGAGGGTGCCCTTCGGTCGGTCTATGCCGTCATATTCTGTAGAGAGGGAGACGTTCTTTGGCTTTGGAAGAACGGGCTGAATTCAAAGTCCTGCAGCTGAGATGTCGTTTAGTTACACGCAAGAGCGAATTCGAGATGTGGGCGTACTGGGTGCCTGGGTGAATTTGGGGTTGTGAAAATTGAATAGTTTTAAGCCGGTGATGCGAAAAATGACGGATCTGTGGTTGAAGTCCTTTGATGTTGGCGCTCTAATCAGTTCATGTTGTCGTATGGGACTGTCGTTGATTGGACTATCTGTGGAGTGTAGGGTTGGGAATGAGATGAAGGATGTTGAAGGATGTCGAATTTTTGGCAGATTTGTTGATTGAACTGTGAAGGGAGGTGGAGGATTCTTAAAAAAAAATCCCTCGGTTCGTGTTAGGAGAGTGGCGCGGAAAATTTTGTTTTTTTTCACATTTTTCTTAGCTTCACATTAATGTAGCTGAGACGTCACTCCTTTGAGATGTGAACTCAATGAAAAGCAACTGATGGGGAAACAAGTCAAATTTCGGGGGATTCGCTCGAGCATAGTGACTTGCGGATAATTTGAGAAATGGTGGCTTTCAAAGCGGCAACCGTAGCTTGCTCCTTCCCAAAGACATCCGATCTAACATATCCAAAGACAAAATGGCGCACGATCTAGGCGGCCAATTTATCGCAGCGAAACGTGAAATTAAGTACTCAGCCAAAGGATATCTCAAGAAGTTCATTGTTTCACGCGCTGTATGATCTCTAGCGCTGACTTGTTGAAATCAGAGCCCATCGAGCCCATGTTCATGAGTCCTTTTACGTACCGCGATGAGGGTTACCGTCCTCGGTACACTCTTGCTACAGCTGCTATAGTCTCTCTCACTATGTGCTTGATGTGATCTCATCGATCGAATCTCCACCACCAATGTCAACTAGGATTCAAATTTGTAAATGGTATTGACAGGAGAGGTTTCAGCAGGTCGATTGTGAGCACCGTAACACATCGCACAATAAAAGCCATTTTCATAATAGACCTGAACAATTTGGAGACGCTGGTATGGTGTTAATCTTTCCAACATGATCTGCCAAACCATGCTGAATTCGAGTAACAAAGCAGTTTGATAGGAATCACGAGTTTTCTGTTAAGAAAAGCCTGTTGAAAATCGAACCTCACGATGAATCACTTGACAATCGAATCAAGTTTTTTTTAGATTTATCCGTTTTAAACGTTTGTTGTAAGAAAGTTGTGTCTCGTTGCATTTAAGGACGATCTTCAAACTTTAAACTGAACATGGTTAGAGGCAAGCGATTTAACAGTGGGGCAGCCCTTAATTTTCGCAAGCGTCAAAATTGGGGAAAATTGCCAACCACGTATCTTCTTCTTCTTGTTGCGCTACAGTCCAGGGTTGACCTGGGGCTCAACCAACATGCCTTCAACCACGTATGCAGAAGTCAAAAAGAGATCATGAATTGATTGAACAAGCCTCAAAACTGCTGCAAGTCTGAGAATTGTTGCAAGCCTCACAATAGTTGACGGCTAAGGTCTATTGGCTTAAGAAAAGTGAGACATTTTACGTCCATCTTCTTAATAAAGCAGAAGAAGCATATTCGATATTCGGAATAAAGAAAAAACTAAGAGAATTTAAAGCGGAAAAAATCGCTAAGATAACCCCCACTTACACAGGAATTCAGAGGGGAACGTCTCACATTCGCCGAAGGACACATTAATTGGCAGAAGTAAGATAAAGTCGTGGTCCCATTACAGAGGAGTCAAAACTCAATTTGGATGCAGCAGATGAGTTTTTATATTACTAGCATGACTTGGGAGAAATTCTCAAATTGCATGAGAGTCTCGAATGGTCGGCTAGCTCCCCGAAACTGAACGCAATAGAAAATTGTTGAAGTTACCTTTCTGTCGATGGTCAACGTGGCGTATCGGGTAAGTGCGTCGACTCACACGCAAAAGGCCTAGGTTCGATTCCCGGACGGGACACCTCGCATTTTTTCACGGCACCACCTCTTCTGAGCTGCAGAGAGTATCAATTGTCTATGAAAGGCTTCTTAAGGCTTAGATTTAAACATCCTTCTGATCTTGCTCTATATACCCTCTACATGACACAGCCGCCTGTAGAGGCGTAGCTGACTCTCAAAGAATTCCATACTCATCTAATGTCTAATGTCGAATGTGTCTTTAAAGGCGTGTATTCTAAGGATACCAGAGAATTATAAATTTGTCAATGTACGTTATATAATAGTGGGTGCGATGAACAGCCGGATTAAATGTTTCTTGTCAGTTAAAACAGTTCACATCCTTCTGGTTGTCAGGTTGAACAGGAGGACAGTGCCACAGCATTAATATGTTTGAAAAACATCAGAAGAAGGGATTTGATGCTTTTATTCAAACCTGTATGTCTAAGGTAAACCGAAACACTGGTAAGTGTGTTATTCAATGATATGGACTAGAGTCGCGTGAAAGTGAGCCTCGCCTATTTCCATTACTTCTTTACGACGAAAATTACTTCCGCTACGATGTTACTGGGATGTTCACATTCAATTAAATTTTTTTAACAATCATATGACGTGTGTTAGATTGTCACTATGGAACAGTGTACACGGAAGGCGACAAAACTGATAAACGCGCATAAGTGTCATTGTATGCAGTATGGCGCGCGAAACTTTCGTATCATTTCGGTAACCGAGGTAGTCTCTTGGGTTCGTTCGTTTAGAGGTTGTCAAATTGTCTGCAATGTGCTACTGTTCTCTTATGAGTAGAAAGGACCTACACAGGTTTTTGCCGACTCCGAACAGCGAACTTAAGAAGCCTTTCATATACAATTGATACTCTCTGTGTATTGTTAGCAGCTCAGAAGAGGTGGTGCCGTGAATAACCGCGAGGTATCCGGTCTGGGAATGGAACCTAGACCTTCTGCGTGGTGATCAACGCACTTACCACTCCGGCGATTACAAAGTTTGTTTAAAAAGTGTTTACCTTCAGTCTGGCGTCGCGTCGTTGTATAAATTCTTTAAGGTCTTGAACGTGGTCGCCGTGTCGTTGTGGGTAAGTGCGTTGATTCACACACCACGGTGCCAGGTTTGATTCCCGGAGGGAGGACCTCGCACCACCTCTTTGGGGTTGCCGCCAACACTCAAAGAGTACTTTTTGTCTATGAAAAGCCGTCCGAAGTAGGCATAAAAGGTTAGGTCCACGCTCCTCGTGAGAGAGAACAGCACGAGTAGGTTCACGCTCCTCGTGAGAGAGCACAGCACGAGTAGTTGTTGCAGAAGCTAGGGGCCGGTCTCTTGGGGGCTGTGTTGCCATTCAATTTTTATTAACAATAGGGGGAGTTTAACTATAATATGAAATTGTGGCGTTTTCAACGTTGTAAACTTCACCAACAGTAGCTGTGGAGCATTTTTAGAATAAATACAAATTTGGGAGAAAATGAAGAAACACACAAGATGACAGGGGTCTATGGTTAGCTTTTGTAGGGGTTGTAGGCATAGAACGCTGGATTCATTAGCTGGAGTCTTGATTGTCCAGTAACAAAAATAACATCTGAAATAGCACATCACTTCTGTCATTTGACCCGGTTACAAATTTTTTATATCGTTGATATCTGTTTATAAATTGTAATGAATGATGTTTGGCTTATGAGAATCGTCACTCGAAAACCAACCGAAATTCTAACAAATTTTTCTTTCTTTTTACTTTCAGATTGACAACTTGAGACAGCAAAACCGAGAGTCAACCGAACAAAGAAATAAGAAAAAATTCTTGCAAATCAACACCACCAAACAAAACCAACTATATACATAAAATTCCAAAAGAAAAGAAAAAACAATATTGAGTAATCCATAAAAACAAAAAAAAAAACACAAACCAAAACAAAATCGAATGTTCCATAAAACTGAAAAATAAAAAATCACAATTCTATATATATAGCAACAACAAAAGAAAATATATATATATATATAACCTAACCACAAACCAAGGATATTAAGTAAAGAAGAAGAAAAAGAAAAACAGAAAACAAAAAAAAATTTTGCTGTCTTTTTGCATTTTTGCAGTTTTTATATAGAAAACAAATTATACATGCATATATATATATAATAAAAAAATATATATATAAGAAGAAAAGGCTCACCAACACTCACTCATTCACAAAACAACACTCTTATCCCCCCCACACTCACACAGAAGCGGGCATTTTAATTTTCGTTCGTTTTTTCCTAGTCAAATTTACTCGACGACGCTCAGAAAATTCGACATTGAGTTGTGTTTCTTTCCCCCAAAACCAAAAAAAAAGGCAAATTTTAGTGAATTTAACTAAAGGAAAACGAGAGAGAGAGAGAGAGCAAGAGAAGAGTAATCAATTGATCGATCTGATCTAAAACAAAGAAAACAAACACACGCTCACACACTGATTAAACACAAATCACACACACACACAACAAGAAAAACCAAAAAGAAAAGGATATAACTTAACGAATAAATTATTTATATATATATACATAGAGTAATATAAAGTTTAAACCAAAAGGAAAGAAAAAACCAAAAAAAAAAACAAAAGACGGGACTTGTGCAAAGCGCAATCAATATAAATATAATATACTACATATATATATATTTTTAAAAATAAATTAAATTAAATTAAACCTAACGAAGAAGAAAGAACAAGTGAAGAAGAGAGAAATACACCTAGAGAATAAATAAATAAATAAATAATTTTTTTAAGGACACACATACACACACACAAAATAAATCCCAAGAAAGTGAGATAACTCTATATATACTATATATATTTGTATAGCTATATATACCGTAAGCAACTAATTTAAACAAACTTCGAACGGAACGCGAACGTCTTTCATTTGCTAACCTCTCGTTTTCGTGATCGTCGTGCGAATCGAATCTAGTCTGCAGACAGATCCCATAAAGTAGGCGAAAAGCAAAAACAAAAAAAAAAGATCGAAAAAATGACAAACGCTATGGAACTTGCTATCAAAAATGGCAGCACCAATGGCTCCGTTGACGGAAGCCAAGATGAATCTAGAACCAATTTGATTGTGAATTATTTGCCACAGACAATGACACAGGAGGAGATGCGTTCGCTGTTCTCGAGCATTGGTGAGCTGGAGAGTTGCAAGCTGGTGCGGGATAAAGTTTCTGGTAAGTTGAGATTTTTAAAGGAGGAAGTTTAGTTTTGGCAGCGTTGCTTACGCCCTTACAAAGATCAGAAAGATTGGCTGTATTAGGACCTTAATTTGGCGAAGGGAGAATTCGTTTCTTGACATTTGCTTCATCGGAGAGTTAGTTTAGGGAAAAGAAGTCCTCAAAAGAGTTCGAAATCCTGGGCACACAATTAAGCTTCACTTTTTTCTTCTTTTCTTTGTTGCTGGCATGCCAGTACCAGATGAACATATCGTTCCAAAACAGTGTTTCGTTGGGGGTGCGATCGCGGAACAGTGTCTGACGTCTCTGTCAGAGGCCTAGGTGTTGTCTTCCTTGATCTCGTTCCAGAACAGTGTTTCTTTGGTGGGTGACATCATAGTCTGAGGAAGGCTCGCCCTAGCCTCTCTTTATCTCGTTCCTCTTCAGTGTCTTAGGGTGGTTTGTGTCTAGAGCTAGTGTCTCACAAAGACCAGAAGGCTGAGTGTTGCCTTCAACAAAGTCTAAGTAGAGAAGAAGAAAATGTTCCCCATCCACTCAGCACTGTCTGACAGAAGGTTGGGCCACAACAACTTCTACAGCGACTGTTCAAATTAAGAAAATGCAGAAAGTGGTCTTGATTCTTAAAGCAATTGGCCAGCGCTAGCATGAAGTAGTGAACTCAGTCGGGTTCCATTCGGTAAACTACTTCGAAATGGCTTCAGACGAGCATATTAGCACCTCACGTGGCTGTACAATGGTTCAATGAGGTTATACGTCCTTTTCAAATGACTGATTCTGTCAATCACATTATTGGTACCCCTAGTTCTTGGCAACAGTGTCCTTCCTGACCATGAATCTTTCAAGGTTGTCATGTCTTCTTCTACATGCCGGTGTGGAATTGGGACTCAATCCACATGCATGTTCAGCTGGAATGCTGTTTCAGCAGATGAAAACCTCAGCTGGGATGCTCAGGCAGGCATGTTCATTCGCCAGAGCGCAACTTTAGCTGGAATAGTCTTTCGTCAGATTTTCGCAACTTCGTGCCAAATTCATTCAGGTCCTTCGTCGTCTGTTTCATTGCCCCAATACCTCGGGCTTGAAGACTCTGCGGGCTAAATCTGAGGTTTCCATACCTTCTGTATGGACTAGGCATGTCTAAGTCTGGTATCCGTAGACCCTTGACTAGGCGTATTGTCTCCTTACAGTCTTTAGAGTTCGAGGTTGTCTTGCGTTGACTTCTTCTCAATGGTTCAGATTTCACCTCATTTATTCAAGGCCTAGGTGCTACTTTCTCGAATATTCTGTTGATCTTCTAAACAAAGATGTTTGGTCTGTCATTTCTTAAGAAATTTACATCCTTGATACGTCACTCTTCAGCCACTTAAGGACATGACTTCTGAACTTCTTATGAAATCCATCTTGAGCAGCTGCTTTTTCGGGCGGAAAGGCCTTGATTTCGTTGGTTTGGCCCCGTGGTACAGATATCCCCTTCATAACGATCTCCGAGGAGTGCCTTAGATGCAATGCCATCGGGTAGGTGACCGTTCTGCAGATCCAGAGTGAGGTGGTTGGATCGAATCCATAAAGTCGCCTGGTTGCGTTTCGGAATAGCTTCTGATGAGTCGATGGCAGAGGATCCAGCAGCCTGGAGGTCTGTGCGTGCATTACCCTCGAGACACCTTTAGTGGTTAAAGAAGGATAATTGCGATGATATACCTTTCCCAAAAAGGGATGTTATCCTTATATTAGAGCTACTAAACTAGATTCCATCTGAGAAGTTTGGTGATCTCAAGTACTGATCATGAGAATTTCGACAGGATTTGACCTCCGATGCAAATCTTAAGAGTTACGCCTTCAAAAAGTATAAACTCATCAATTTCAGGACGTTTCGGAGAACACATTTAACATTCTCATCTGTTTGTCAATATTCACTCTGCTCTGTAGGTTCTCGACTTTACAAGAAACCGAGGTCCTATGGAGACTTTTCGAAATCCGCAGTGTAAGTGGTAGTCTGAAACACTTTCTTGGTTAATATTCTCAAGACAATCCGACATGCAAACTGTAAGCCTTTTGGACACTGATTGAAAGACGGTACAGTTTGTTTTGTCATGAATGGCACCTTTCCACCTTTCCATTCTCTGAATTTTTTCAATGAGCCATACTTCACCCAAGTCTTTAGTAAGGCTTCAGGAGGCAGCTAAATTAATTTTTAGGATCTTTAAGTAACGTTACCAAAGTGCCCAATAATTCTTCTCATCATTAACTTCTTAAAACAATCTTCTTTTAACACATTTCCTTTCTTCTTCTCATCTTTTTCATTTCAGTCCTTCCAGCATCCCTAACAGCACTCAATCCAGCTCTACAACAAGGTACGAGTAAGTTAACCCAAACCCATTATCATGCCGCCGTCATGTCCGATTGCAAAAGTCCATTAAAGCCCCCGTACTTTCAGGTCAGAGTCTCGGCTATGGATTTGTCAACTATGTTCGCGCCGAAGACGCCGAGAAGGCGGTGAACACCCTCAACGGTCTGCGTCTGCAGAACAAAGTAATCAAAGTATCATACGCCCGTCCAAGTTCGGAATCGATAAAGGGTGCTAATTTATATGTATCGGGTCTTCCCAAAAATCTATCACAACCAGACTTGGAGGCGATGTTTGCATCATTTGGAAAGATAATTACATCTCGTATACTCTGTGATAATATATCTGGTAAGTTCAGATTGGTGTGCTCGATGAGCAATTGACGATCGCCGATCACACGTGCGTGAGAGTGCGACATAACCTCGTTGTTTTGCTTTCAGTTGTTTGTTTTGTGTTTTTTTTTT
The DNA here is from genome assembly GCA_944738645.1 of Eristalinus sepulchralis. Lineage (NCBI taxonomy): Eukaryota > Metazoa > Arthropoda > Insecta > Diptera > Syrphidae > Eristalinus > Eristalinus sepulchralis. The sequence continues at coordinate 2,536,646 of OX122884.1, read as the reverse complement.
CATTTCTTTTCTTTCATTTTTAGTTACTGATATATTTGGCAATGTAAGCGTCGCCAAAGTTGACGGTACGTTTTCGTTTTCATTTCCTTTATGTTTCATTCATATTTTTGTTGCGTTTGCTTTGTCAATAGATGGCGTTCATCTCTAACCGCCTTGTTTTGCCCATCTCTTGCAGGTCTATCGAAAGGTGTTGGTTTTATTCGCTTTGATCAACGCAACGAAGCTGAACGTGCGATTCAGGAACTAAATGGCAAGACACCAAAAGGATATACCGAACCAATAACTGTGAAATTCGCAAACAATCCAAGCAATAGTGCTAAAGCTCAAATCCCACCACCATTGGCTGCATATCTAACACCACAGGCAGCTGCGGCCACCCGGAGATTGGCCGGTGCCCTCCCATCGGCCGGCAGGATTAGGTGAGATTTTTCAAAAAAATGTCCACAAGAGAAAACTTTCGGAATGGGAAGAACATTCCAGTGAAAAATTGAACAAAGACTCCTATTCGAAAAAAAAAGTGAATTTTGAGCAAGAAAAAGAACAGAATTCGACTTTCCATGTGATACAGACGTCAGCTGTAATTTAATTCAAAGTTTAATTTCAACTTAACGGTTTCTTTTTGAGTTTGAAAATTCGTTTCTTTTTGTTTGTGTTTTGTTTTTGTTTTTTTTTTGCGTTTTAGTGTGGGTTTTAATGATTTGACGTTGAATAAGTTTTCGTTTTGTGCGCGTACGAAATTCGATTTAAGTTCTCAATTGGCGTTCATTTGTCAGTTTGACGGCGGAAATTAATCTTGAGCAAATGAGTTTGAATTTATTTTTAGTTTCTTACAAAATCTGAGGGAATTTCTGTGGAGAAAATTTGCTGTAATTGATCAGGATGATTGGTGGGGTAGATGATAAATTGTTTCATCGGGGAATTAATCTCATTTCTCAAGTTGTTTGCGTTCTTTTGGAAAGGCTTCTAATCTCTTCAATTTGTCAGACGATTCTTCTTGCAATGTGGTATTCCCTGTAAGAAGGACAGGCACTGGAAATTGACGTCGTCTCAAAATGATTCGTTTTGAATTTAAAAAAAAAAGTTTCAGACTTTCTTTTTTTAGCAATGTTCGCTTCGAAGAAGTGTTGAGTCAATTGCATACTCTGTACAATTCTCTGTACGTCGAGTGTTTAGTTTGGGCCAAAAAAGGAGACGTAAGGCTCCTGAAGCAGCGTAACGGACAGCGGCTCGTATCCTTATTTGGACGTGGTGATGGAGGATGTGCAAGTGGCTTAGAGAAGTATTGGAATTCCCTTTCAACAAGCCTTTTGAGATGGGAAAGGATGTAAAATCAACTAAGACAGAATTTATGCCGTACGCCAGGAGGTATGCTCTTTGTCCAGGCAATGTTAAAACTACATAACTCACTTCCAGACCGAATACCTTGGCACCTCAAGGGATAGCAAGTTAACCAACAAAGCGAGCATGCAGTTCCGTTTTGTTAGGAAAACGACGGTTGCTCCTCTCTGCATGTGCAGAAGAATAATAGACCCACAGCCTTTAATGGCTAAGAATAGTTTTTGCATTTAATATCTTTGACTGGTGGCCTGAATTTAACTGAACTTCAGTTAGGCAAGAGAAAGAATCAACGCTTTAAGTTTGGGCTTTGAATGAGGTAATAGAAGAAACAATCATTTAGGAATGGAATTAAAGATTAGACGGACTTAGAGGTCAATCTGGATGGACAAAATATTGTCCATCCTGAACCTAATTGCTCATAGCACCAGACTGGTGTTAGGTGCTGCCACATCGGCAACTATGTCTGAATCATGGGTACTCTTTATAATGATTTCTGCAATTGAAACAATTCACTATTCTTCCGGCATCTGGCCAAATGTCGAAATAGCAAGGGAACAAACACTAAACACTTTTTTCATAGAAACCTTGAAAGAACCGTCATTAAATAAGAAACGTAATATTTATAGATAGGAAAAAGAACTAGACTGGCTGGGATAACGAATAGAAGGAACTGATGAGTCGTCTCGCCAACCAACAGAATTTCATCTCCTGTGAATACAATCCAACCACAGAACCTCCAACCCCTCGGCCTTTAAAAATCTATTGTATCACAAGTTTGAGATATTCGAAAAGACATCTACTATGAAAGGAAGCGAATTCCTTGTATTTGCTTTGATGTTTTGATTCCATTCACAGTCGATACCCTCTGTCTTAGTTGAATTTGATTAGATGGCATTCCAGGCCACAGCGCGTTTAAGATGTGAAGAATTTCCTTGTAGAATTAGGGTCTGATTTATATGCTTTGATTGTCGTAGATCTGCTGCATTTGGCAAGTGGTCTAGGGGAAGTTTATGTTGCCATTCGTCCATCAGTATTATAGCTGTGATCTGGTTTGAACGACAATAGGGGTCGTGACTATGTTTGATCGTAAGTCGCCAAAACTTGCTTTGGTGTCGAGCTATAAGGTCGCTGATAAAGTTGCCATGTCAGATAAACCATCCCCCAGGACCAGGGGAGGCAGTCTCAGAATTCGAAGCTATGTTGAGCCTACCAACGCCATCACTCCTATGAAGAGACTACCCTACGTCTGGTATGACTTCCCTACGTCTGGCATGGCTCTCCACGATGTAGACACACCGAAAACATGCTCCCTCATTTTTGTGAGAAATCCGTTTTATCTGTTCCTGGAAAAGACCTTAGCAGAATAAGGGGCCACTACGCAAATAAAATCGTCTACTGCAACTGCGGACATGACGAAGACATTGCAGATCAATTGCTCCTCTGCCACTAAACCCTGCCTTTGTTCAGATTAGGTGGTACCGAAGGAGCTACAACAAATGTAAGCTGTTGTCTTGTAGGACAATGTGAGTGCTCAAGTGTTGTTTAAAAAAAATTCTGATGAAAGGAAGGTTCAGAACTTGAGAAAGTAGTTTCCAACCAAGCGGATTCATACCCTGCAATCACCTTGTGTCCAGGGATCTAGGTAAGTGTGACTTAAATGCAGCGCAACCTAGCAGCATTTGACAGTTCTGAAGTTGGCCGTGTTTGACGATAAATACAGCCTGTCTGTCTGCAAAAATTTGTATTTTAACGCCCTTGTCAACATTAGACAGGTCATGTCTAACACAGATCCAGAATAGAAGTCATGGGTTCTCTGACTCCCGCTCCAACTTCGGATACAATTTTTGATCCATGTGGGACTTGACCCCATCATCATCACCGTTTTAGTTGACCTGGTTGGATGGGGGTGAAATGGAAGACCTCCAGGCCGTTCGATTGTCCGCCCACGACTGTAACTCATGAGGAGCTTCTCACAAACGCAAACAGGCGAGTTTGTCGATTACAACCACCTCGCCCTGTTTGTAACGAAATTCAGATTTTAGATCCTAAGGTTCAAACTTCAGCTCTAGACATCAATTTGGATCCGCCTGTCTACCAAACTTGTGATTACTTAGAGACCGAACTTTAAAAGCAACTTATTCACAGTGATTAAGGAGTGTGTCTCCCCAGGAGTGTGTCTCCCCAGGAGTGTGTCTCAGTCAGATTAGTGAAGCCAGTGTTCTGTAGATCCGACAGACTAGGGTTTAGCCAAATTAATTAAAGCAGGGGACTGTGGGTTTATTCAAACAACCGCAGGCACTGCTCAACTTTTTTTTTATTCCTACACCACATAAGTTTTGTCGTTCTTTTAGGAAATTTTGTTGGGGGCTTAAAAGGAGAACGGCACAACAAAATAATTTTAACAAAAAAATTAATTATGTTTTCAGACTTAGTGATTTGTGAACAAAATAAAAATTAAATTTAATGGTAAATTAAGTGCACATTTTCAGATGTTAGAGAAAAATAAAATTAGCAATGCAGTGAACAAAATATACATCGCAACACCTTAAAAATTAAACTGAATATATTTTCAAAGACCAACAACAAATCGAAACCCACATTAAAAAAGAAAATATAATTATACATAAACGACTTAGTTCCTCTTTCATCTAGTTTTTTTTTTCTCCTTAGTTAATCTATTTTCTTTTTCTAATTTTGTTTTTCCATTCTCAGTTATTAAGTATTTTTTTTTTTGAAAAAAAAAACAAACAAATAATTGTTAAAACAAAAACCAAAGAAAAAAAAAAAAGAAAAATTCGCCCGAAAAATATATAAATTCGTTTTTTAATTTGTTCTTTTATTTGTTTTCTTTTTTATATTTTAGCATTGGAAAAAGCCCGATGTTAGCCATTAACAAGGGTTTACAAAGGTGAATTAATTTATTTTTTTAAACCAAAAGAAACAAAAAAAAAAAAAGAAGAACCTATACTTTAATTTATGATTATGAACTGTTTCTTTTAGTCCCTTGAGTTTTTTGTTTAGTTTATGTTGTCTTTTGTTGTATAACTTTGAGAACCAGTTATTCCCTCTCTGTCTCTCTCTCTCTCTCTCTACCTATCTCTTACTCTATTTATCTAAGTGTCTTTTTTGTTTTGTTTTTGTTTTCTTGATTGATTTTACATTTAAGTTACAGTCATTTGTTGTCACTTGTTATATTTGTTGATTGAAAAATGTAATATCAACGTATTTGCAGAGTTGGTCTTTTCTTTTGCGTTTCAATTGAAAACAAAAAAAATTGTGTACTTAACATAATCTCTTGGAATGCGCAATTTATTTATTTTTGCAAAACATACTCGTACCTATAATTATATACTCGAACTTCTTAACAAAAAATTTATGTTTTAGCATTAATTGTTTTTTGTTTCTGTACAATTAGAGCGTTTGTATAAATTATTTTTTGGTTATTTAATTTCTTTTGTTATTTGTTAGTTTTGTTGGGATTAAGTTGACTTTTTGATTTACTTTAGTTTTTTGGTTCGTATTCGTTGCATCACTCACTTGCGTCAGAACTCAAAGTGGAAAGACAAATGAAACACAATTTTTTGTTTTTTAAATATTTTCAACACAAATCTTGTTTGCATTTGATAAAGAGAAAATGCGATGAAATTGATTGATCTGAGCCAGTAGGGGACGGCTTTTGTAGTTGACTAGGTGACACTGATGCTTTTTGTTCGAATATTTATAAGGCAGCTTATAGTTCACTTCCTTTTCACTCATATTCCATGATTGACTCATGTTATCATGATTCATAGATTCTTTCAAAATTTGAATTCGAAGATGTGAAAAAACAACGAGGAACGTCAAAGGCTTTCTTCTTCTTTCGGTTCTTTCATAAATTTTTCAAAATCGATTCCAATTTCCATCAATTTGTAAAAATAAATCGAGCAGCACTTCAGCTCACAAGAGACCAGGGCCTAGCTTCTATAACAACTACTCGTGTTGTGTGTGCCACTGTTCTCTCACGAGTAGAAGGGACCTACAGTTCATTGCTGACTCCGAACGGCGAGATTTGAGAAGCTTTTCGTGGACAATTTGTACTGCTTGAGTGCTGTCAGCAACTCGAAAGAGGTGGTGCTCTGAAAAAATGCGAGGTGTCCCGTCCGGGAATCGAACCTAGACCTTCGGCTTGTGAATCGATTCACTTATCTACTACGTCACGGCGACTACAAATTCGCCATTACTATCTATGACCTTTTGCCATTTTCCAGGCAGTTTCAAATCTCCAACGAAATTCTCTCGCTTATCAGCAGAAAAAAAAACTTGGCTAAGTGATTTTCAGTGGCCCTTCGGTCGGCCATTTTCATGATCCGTCATCACTCACTTTCATGATCCGTCAACATGTTCAGGGTTATCAACGATAGGAATGACCTAGGCCTTGGCAATTCTAGCCAATTCTTGTTGCTTCTCCATAATTGTTTGTGTACTGTGGAGGATCGAATTGACTGTTACGTTGAGATCTAGCAGCTCATGATGGACAAGTTTCTCCAACCTACAATTTCTTGTTTGAAGCCTTTTATGATCGAGGCTTCTAAGCCTTCCATAGTCGGTTACCGGTGTTTCACTATGATCGCTTCAAAATTCGGTTAATTTCCTTACGTTTCAGCAATACCACAGCTTCTGTCGGAGGCAACATCGTAGGCTTCATTTTGTCGGAAAACACTATTAAGATCGCACTCCTCCCTGAGATGCTGTCGATCTTCAAAAATGAGTAAAAATTCGGATCGTTATAAGATGCGCCTTGTTCTGTTCGAACATCGATTCTCCACCCTGTCCACCTTTCCTGTGTCCAAGCATAGAGTCATGCTGGGCACGAAGCGCTTTTTACGACAACAACCTCTACCGCTCGGCGTTGATAGTGCAGTGATGGTCTGATGATCAACGTCATTCGAAAAAGAAGGCCTTCGTTGAAACCATGTCCAGGTTGAACCCAGGTCCTGTACTAGGTGAAGTATGTTCTGCTAGTTCTTGAAAATGACACGAAATCGACTTTTTACCGATCGAGGCCCTTTGAAGATCGTGAATTTTCGTCAGTAACTTAAAACACAATCGTCACTGTCGTCAACTTAAAGTAAAGGCTATGGTGCCCATTCACTCTGTCTGGCAGTGGCAATGAAGAAGACATATTTTTAATTACATCTCGGTTCATGTAGGGTGATTCAAAGAGACTGCTAGAAGCAACCAAAGTCAAACACCAATCAGGGAATTTTTGGTCGTCTCAGAAACCTCACAAAACACTCACACATTTCATTCCACATCCACCGACAAAAGAAAAAAAAAAATCATTTCCCCTATCCACGCATGCTATGAAATTTGTATTCGAAATTAAGTAAATTTTATTCAAAAAAAAAAGTAAAAAAAAACTATGAAATACTTAATCTCTAAGAATGTAGAACATAAGCAAACAAACATAAATCCATCAAGTCAAGTGAATCACACTAACTTACATCGCATTTCTCTCTCTCTTTCTTTTTATTCTCATTTTTAGATACTCACCATTAGCCGGTGATTTATTGGCTAATTCAATTCTACCCGGCAACGCAATGACCGGCTCCGGTTGGTGTATATTCGTCTACAATTTGGCTCCAGAAACCGAAGAGAATGTCCTGTGGCAGCTATTTGGTCCGTTTGGTGCCGTCCAATCGGTCAAAGTCATACGTGACCTACAGACGAGTAAATGTAAGGGTTTCGGTTTTGTTACAATGACAAACTACGATGAGGCCGTTGTTGCAATACAATCATTGAACGGCTATACACTTGGCAATCGGGTATTGCAAGTTAGCTTTAAGACAAATAAAACAAAAACTGCTTAAAATGGATTCAAACAAAAAAAAATTATTAATAATTAATTCTAATTTTTTTCTTTTTCTTAATTTTTCCCCCTCTCTTCGTTCTATATTTTTTTTGTTTGGTCTTTTAAATTTCTTTTCTCTAAGAGATGTGTCACAAGAGTTTTTTAGTCGTAAATATTTATTAAAAGAAAAATTAAATCTTAACGAGTTTCCTTTAAAAAAAAAAATAAAATAAAATAAATTCATTTACTTACGAGTAACTATATATATATATATATGAGAAAAAATAGCTAAAATATGTGTTTGTTTTTTTTTCTAATTTTTTTCTAAATCTAAAATACTTAGTCAAGAAATGATATAAAACAAAAAAAAAATGAAACACCAAAATAATTTTTTTAATATAAACAAGAAAAAACCAAAAAATTATATATAAAAAAAAATTATAAAAAAAAACTATTTCTACACGTGTAAAAAAATGAAAACAAAAAAAAAATTTTGCATTTTTAAATGTGAACAAAAAATATATATATCTAAACGATGGCAATATTTTTGGAGGTTGAGGAATTTCAAAACAAAATGAAAAAAAAACAAAAAAAAAAAAAACTTTTACAAATTGATATAAAAGAGAAAACAAAATCGATATCAGACTTTATATAAATATTAAAAGTAAGATGAAAACAAGATATATGCATGTGCATATATATATTTTAGAGAAAACAAAACACAAAAACCACACGCAATGATTCACCGTCATACACACGAATGCAAAAAGAAAGAAGAAGACGAAAGCAGAGAAAATCTCACTCAGAAGAAAAAATAATAAATTTTGATGTTTTTTTTCATATGCGATTGTTTCTCCTTGTTTCGTTTGTCTGAATGCGGTCCCTTGTCTCGGGCACACGCGCATGTGCAGGGTGCGCCATCATAAAATGTCAGAATGGATATATTTGAAAGTGTTCACTTTTGATGAAGTAGAATTTTAAATTTGGAAAACTTCGATCCGAGGAGGCGTTCCCCGAGGTATTCTTCGACCAAAAAAAGGGTCCAATTGTGTCCTTGGAAAGGGCTATTTGTGAAGAATCGAAGAGACAATCTTGATGTGGTCTTTCAAGTGCTTGTTTTCTGCTCGTCGTAGATGACGATTTTCTTGCCCAAAATCGGCCCTTAACGACAGTCAATTAGCAGCTCCAGGAGCAGCCACATTGTCCGCCCGGACCGGCTTCTTTGAAATGGTTCCGAATACCTATACCTCCTCCCACTATCCGTGCCGCTTTGATTGCCTGCCATCAATTTTGTTCTTCATTGCTTCATTGTTGCGTTTCGGGCACTGCCTCAATTAATGTCTTAAGCTGAACTGAACTCATTCTTCCTCTTCTTCCTGTGGCGCTTTAGTCCGGGCTAGACATGGGCCTTAACCAGCCTCTCCAACCTGCGCGATCTTTCGCTAGCTGCCTCCAGTAGCACACTCCAAGTTGTCTTCTCCACTTTTGTGCTCTATCTTAGCCTCGGCCGTCCTCTGTTGCGTTGTCCCAATGGCTCAGATTCGAAGACTTTTCGGGCCGGAGCAATGGTGTCCATACGCTCTACATGGTCTAGCCATCTTTAGCGTTGCATCGAAACACGCTTGACCAGGCGCATGCAGTCGTACGACCTATAGTGTTCATCGTTGAATCTTTTTCTCCACACGCCATCAACGCAACAAGACCAAAAATCGTACACAAAACTTTCGTTCCTCATTCCTGTGTATTTGAAATTCTAGTGCGTACTGCAGGTTATTTAAAGTCTGAAAATGGGATAAGATAGTCTGTGATGTGACCCTCATTCTATTCCCTTCATTGTGCAATTTCCTTGCCACACACTTCCACTCGACTAAGGTGTAGAGACATATCAAGCATTGCACTGTTTCCTTCATCAATGTACAAGACATAACGAGTATTTTTGGACTTCGTATCAAATTATTGTCAAGCGCCGAACACCGTCCTAGTCCATCGTTAAGCCCCGATACTTGCTTTCGGGAATTTGAACAAAGGGACTGTTGTGTTCTGGCTTGTTCCAAGGTTGATGGATTTCTATTACTCTTACCGCCACTTCAATCCTTTCCGAGTTTACACTCAGGTTGCCAGTTTATTTCCATGTTAGGATTTGAATTTTATAGTCCACATAAGGGACTCTAATGGGAGCACTAAATCCTTTCCTCTCTCTCAGTGCCACTGCTGAGCCCTCCTTTTGAAGTCAGCTTCCTTACAAACATTAAGTTCATCCAGTGTCCAACGTTTTGTGTAGTTTATGCAATGTCTTGACTATGGCCCCCGGTTTGACGCTGTAGAAGACTTCCTCGGCGTCGAGAAAAGCGGTCAAGATGGCAGACTCAATGTTGTGCAGAGCAGTGTCAATGCCGTTCTTGATGAAAGAGGCTATTAGGCTCTTCAGTGTCAGTCAGAATGGCTTCTTCTACATCTTGTGGCGCTACAGTCCGGGCTGGACCTGGGCCTCAACCAACGTGCCTCTCTAGTCAGCTCGATCTTTCGCTAGCTGCTTCCAGGTGGGCACTCAAAGTCGGTTGAGGTTCTCCACTCGTGTGCTCCATCTCAGCCTAGGCCGTCCTCTGTTGCGTTGTCCCAATGGCTCAGATTCGGAGATGTTTTTTCTAGTCCGCGAACTAGGGCAACCTTGTTGTTTGTTCATTCCCTGGGTATGTGGGCAGTCCCTTTATGGGGTCTTGAGAAGGGGGTGAGGGGCATGATTAGTGGAATACAAACTGACAAATGGATAATTACAAAGTCAATCTGGGCTCAGTTAAATCCAAGACGCGGGCTCTCTCTCTCTCTGTCAATCAATGCAGATGAACCAAGTCTTAGGATAATCCTAATATTAATGAATTGGTGTGCCATGTGGCAAGTTACGCGCGGTATCAGAATTAGCTTGCGTTCAAGCTGTTTAGCTTTAATTCACGGAAGGCAAGCAGATTATGGAGTTATGCTCGTACTGTGACGAAAAATGAATGAATAGGTCGGAAGCTACATGCAATGTTCTACTTCTGGGTAACGTTTATTTCGAACAATGGTCGTCATTGCGAAGTAGACACGTATCTATCCCGGATTTTGCATGGCTCCGTCCTTCTCTCACTCATACTGTTCTATCTGCACAGAAAAAACCGTCACAACGTTGTGGTTTAGAGTTGGCAATAAACTGCGGGTACCTTCCACTAGAGACAGATCAATAGCATGCACAACAAGGGATGTTGTTAAACGAGTAGGCCCTCATACCTTGTATACTGCAGCGCTCCATTCCATTTACTTAACAGGGAGTCTAAGAAAGGTTTCTCAGAGGGGCCCATGTGGGCCTTGATCAATTTCCTCTGCTGGCAGCACCATTTTTTGTTAACTGCTGCCTTCAGATGGAGGCTAAGCCTGACATAGAGACTTAGACGGAAACTTCGACGTTACTAAAAGCAGATCAGGAAGTCCTTAGTCGTTTCGAGAGAAAAGTCTTGCATGCGAGTTTTGGTCGCATTTGCGTTGATATCATATGGAGGAGAAGATTTAACGGCGAGCTCTATGGACTGTGCTGTCATAGGACATCCCTCTGTTTAGAATGCGAGGGCGATGCAACAGACTTGGAGCACCAAAGATTTCATTGTATGAGCTTTGATGTGGCAAGAATTAGTTGATGATGGGCTGGGTCGGTTGAGGAATTGTTCTTTAAAGAACTTGAAAGAGAGGCTGGTATCTCAGCACTTGTCCAGTCATATAAATGCAGCGGGGAGATTGCTAAAGAGTACAGTTCGTGGATTTGAAAGTAGGCGCCTTTCACTTCATATTCACATCCTGACAAGATGGTTCACCCTGTAAGCACAGAACCCGCGAAGGGACAACAAGGAGGGCGATGCCGAAAAGCAATTAAAAGCAGAAAAAAAAGCCCACACACAAGAGAATAAATAGCCCCGCAATATTTTACAGACAAATATTTAAGAAAACAAACTAAAAGTAAAATAAAAAAAAATATATAGGCCCGCAACGGAACTTCACTGAGAAAATGAAATAAAAAAAAAGAACAATATATATATGTGTATATGTGTATAAGGAGATTTAGAAAAAAAAAGATGTAAACAAAAGTGAGAAATTTTAAGAAAAGAAACCATAAAATCCAGCTTCCAAATTTTTAAGATACTAGAAAAGTAAGTGTTTTAATATTAGAAATTTTCTTATAGTGAATTTTTACGCGCAAAACCAACAAAACCAAAAAAATGAAAGAAAACCGAAGAAAACCAAATTCCACAAGCAAACAAAAAAACTAAGGAAACTAACCAAAAAAAAACTAGGAAAACACAATTTCTAAGCCTAAGTTAATCCTCCTTGGTATTCATTATTTTTGATAGTTTTTGTTTTGTTTTTTCTCTTTTGTTTTATTCGCCTCCTTCTCAGCTCATTCAGTGAGCCTCGTCCTTGCGTGGACATGGAGCCATTTTAAATTAATACAAAATTATAGATGTATAATTTTTTTCTCTCTCTCTTAAACTTTAAGTGCAATATAAATGAAGAAGATGAAGATAGATCATGATATTAATTTAAAAGAAAAATGCAAATCCAAAAAAAGTATAAATTGTAAGAAATCAGCAACGAGACTTAAACAAAGAAACTAAATATAAATTTAATGAAAAACAAAAAAACAAAAACTCTTTTTAAAATATTTATAAATTTACAAAATAACACACACCCAAAGAAAAAAGAAATCAACATCAACAACAACAACAACACAGAGAAAAGAATTCTAGTTAAAATGAAAACCAAAAAAAAATATATATTACTAAGACTAAGTTTATCTTTTTTTTTTTAAATTAATACTTAATGGAAATACTCATTTCTTAAATTTAAATAATTAATTAATTGTTAAATTAAATGCACAAAACAAACAAAGAGGTTAAAATGAATTTAATGAAATTTTAACTGAGAGCACAATTCAGTTGTTGTGATGCAAATTTTTTGTTTTTGTGAAATAGTTTGCAGAATTATTGTAATTGTTGTAGGGACCTAAATGTTAAGGCGGTCGTATGGAATTTTGTCAGAATTGGGTTTTTTTTCATGATACAGCAGTTTCTGGGTAGATCTTTTTCTGAACGACAAAGTGGTTTCAGGCAAACATTTTTCAAGATAAAAGCTTTTTTGTGGGCTGTAGAGTGGTTGGAGAGAAACATTCTTTAAAACATGCTCCTTTTTCTGGACTGTAGAGCGACCCAAAAATGGGCTAGGATATGCTGGTATATGTACATCAAAATAGCAGGGTCAACTTGAGTCCAACGTAGAAGGATTTACGAGTAAGGGACCTTGGCTTAGTAGTTGACTTCCGGCAAAGCAGAAATTTGGGAAAAGTTCTTTAAAAAAAACCCCAAACGAAGGTGTTTCTGAAATTGAAAAATTGAGTCCTACGTAAAAGAATTCAATAGAAAGGCACTGCGACTACGACCGTGGCTGAGTTCTTCGCTCCCTACATCAGATATTTGAAGAAAAGTTTTTTCTTTTCAAAAAACCCTCTAAACGAAGGTGAGAAACGTGACACGAAACAAAGAAAAACACTGTGCAAGATATGGCCACAAACGGTAAGCCCTGGAGCCTTGTAGAGATCATAGATTTCACTCAAAATATGCTCTAAGTGGTTCTTCTTCTGTTTCCTTATTAAGCGCTACAATCCGGAATGGCCTTAGGCCATGTATAGCTGGCGAGGAAGGGTGCCAACTCTTTTGAGTTGCTGACAGCTCTCAAAGTGCATAAATTGTGAATGAAAAGCTTCTCAAATTTAGCGACCAAATATTGGAAGCCCGAAAATTGCAAGCCAAAAACAACAGGCAGTACAGGTGGTTGTCGAAGAAGCTCTGCGTTTCTTATGGACCTTCAAAGTCCACCTGATGGCACGAGGCTTGTTAAAGTAGAGAATAGGCGGTGGCGCAGCCACCTGATGGCACGGGGGCTTGTTGAGGCAGAGAATGGGCGGTAGAGCTAGTGTGTCAGTGGAACTAAGGAATATACCATAGACTGATATTTTCTTTCGGTAATGAAATTGTTTGCGGCAATCACAGTAGAAAGAGTGTGTTTTGAGGCAAGGACAGAGACCAGATGGGATCTGACAGTCTGCGCAATTTGAAAGTAGGAGCCCATGACTTAGCCTTTGTCTGTGGGGAGCTTTACTGCAGGAAGTTCAAGATGAATCCAAAATATGGCCAGAGCAGGAAAATGTCGCAGAGTGTGAATAAAAATAAAATGAAAGTGATTCTAGTCAGGAAAGACATTCAACCGCCTTAGCAATCATCCATCCTAATCGTAATTATTTGTTTTTTTCCTTTGCAACAAACATCTAACTTAATGTAGAATTATTCGCACAATTTGAAAATAATTTATCGAAACAAGCATGAAAGAAAAACAAAAGAAAAATAAACAAGCAACTCATACTCATGAAGGCGAAGATAAATCTCGCCGTCACTGTTCTCAGTTCAAATTCAACCATAACCTGTTCGTAAACAATTCAATTAAAACAATACAAAAATCTGAAGAAAAAAAAATCACAATAAAATGCCATACACGACATAAAAACAAAAAAACACAAAACCAACAACAACTAAACTTAACTTATTTAAATGTTTCTATATTATATAAAGTAAATATATATATATATATATATGTAACTGTATATATATATACTTGGTGTGAATCGATGTATTTATTTTTAAAGATATACACAAGCAAACAAACAAACCAAAACAAAAATGAAAATGCAACAAAAGAATATTGTACTAGTTGAAAATTTTCCTTAATTTTCTTATTTATGTTATGAAAACAAAAAAAAAAGTCCTAATTTGATGGTGAAAAAATTAAAATGAAAGGAAATCCAAAGAAAAGTCGCATATAAATTAAATTAATTTGATGAAACTCACTAAAAGTTGGGGATAAACCGAAACAGAAAAAACCGAAAGAAAAGTCACTTTAAATATAAAAAATGAAAAATGAATATAAAAAAAAAACAATTATTAGTAAGAAATACATAGAAGAAATTTTTAAATATAAATTATTCTCATTACTTAGTCTAATTAAATTATATTAAATGTACTAACAAACATGAAGAAAAACAAAAACAAAAAAAAAAAAACGTCGAAAGTAAATTGAAAAACATGGACAAAAGAAAAAAAAAAGGTTTACCAATTTTTGTCTTATCAATTAACTCTCACTCTCACTTTCTCTCTTATTCTCTATCCTGTAATCGAATATTGTAGTTTTTCTTCTGTTTGATTGTTTCTTCTTTTTTTTTTTCGACATCTTTTTTCTCTCACCCTAGTTTTTTTCTTATAAATATATTTTTTTTTTGAATTAGTAGAAACTATTTAATATATACAACAACTTAAGAATATATATATAAACGTTTATGTGTACCTAATATATAAAGAAAGAATTTTTTTAAGATTTTGTGGTTTATCTCATATTCTTTTTTTTTTTGAAACGTATTTTCTTTCTAGATTTAATTAATTTATTTTATTTATTTATTTAACTGAATGTAATGTGCAAATTTTGCTTAATAAATGAAAGAAGAAGAAAAAAACTAAGGAATCTGTTTTTTGTTTTTGTTTTCTTTGATGGAAAAAAAGAAGAAGTATTCATGAATAAAACAATTTAAGCAAAAACAAAAAAAAAAAAAAATCACAAAATATATTATATTATTCTAGTCGATATAATTACAATTATTATTCATTATTATTATTATTAAATTTAAAAAGAAAATGAAAAAAAAAACAACATTGAATAAATAAAACAAAACACACTTAAAGAATGTATTTCTTCTAATTATTATTATTATTATCAATTATTAATTATTATATGAATGTAATTTGCCCAAGTAAAGACAAAAAAAAAAAAATGACAAAAAATATACAAAAAAAATGACAAGTAAACCAATATAAATATTATTTACAATAAAAAAAAATATTTTATGTGTTTTATGTAATTTATGTAACCTAATCAATCGTATTAAATAAATTTGACTCTATTTCAACAACCCCCGCCCCCTTTCCACGCCCTCCACACCCCCCTCATCCATCCGCCATCCCAGCCAGAAACATGAGTACGATGAAACAGAATATAAGAACAAAAAAAAGAAAAAAACATTTTTTTAAAAAGCGCATCGCATGAATACTCTCTTTCTCTCTATATTTTCTCTAGTCAGAATTATTGTCTTCATTATATATAAATGAAAAAAAAAAAACAAACAAGTCAAAACACACAAGCATCAGAAAAATAAAATGAAACTGAAGAAAAAAAAAAACAAACAAACCAACAAGATAACAAGAAAAATGCAAAGAAAAATAAAAAAATTATATATTTACTAAACAAAAAAAAAATAATTTATGTAATTTAGTTCGTTTCGAAATAAAAATGAAAAATCTTACAAAAAAAATTAAAAAAAAAAACAGTATGTATTTATTTAGGCTTAACAGCCGACATTTCGCTGGTCCCAAAGTCCAAAACAACCACTGTTATGTGAATGATACCTTCATCACACAACGGGTAGAAGGAAGCTCCGGTAACTTGGTTAAAGGTGGGCTACCCTTCGATTTGCCAAGTGGCGTCCGGGCCAGGCAATTCGTGGAGTCTGTGAAAATGGGGCCACATACTAATAAAATCGGGCCGATCTGCGTACGTGGCTGCAGCAAGTTTCCCCTCCTTTCATCACTTATTAGTATCCTCATCACATGCTTCACTGAGAGAGAGAGAGAGAGAAACCTCAGCGACTGAGGATGTAAGCAGATTGATGATAGGCAGTCGAACTTATCCGTCGCTGGTCGTGCTCTGTGCTTCAATGTGCTGTGTCTCCATTGCTCAACGACGAGGGGAAGAATGCAAAAGGGAGCTAACTGGCACCTCAGTGTCCTGTGTCTTCGTTGTCCAACAACGATGGAAAAAATGAAATGGGGAGCTAAGTGGCGCTAAGTCTTCATCAGTTTTGAAGGCAAGGAATTTTTTTCCAAAATGGCAGTGCAGTGGTGGTGTACCTCTCGCATAACCGACGTCGACGCCGCTGCCGGATCCTTTTTTTTTTTGTCTAGGCGTCTCTCTCACTTTTCACCACAGGAAGTGCCAAAATGTTCAAAATTCCGAATCCATAAAACTTTACAATTCTGTTAGAAAGTTGGCAGTATCCGAACGTAGCGCCTCCTCCTATTCCTTCATCGTCCGCAACCAGAGGACAGCATGCTTTCCCTTTACCTTTTCCTTTGAAATGCTTCTTTCTGGATTTTGCTTTCAGTTTTCTCGAATTTTCGCCATTTCGGGAATTTTGTCCCAGGGTCGCACTTTTGCTGTTGCTAGATGGTGCTGCTATGGTGTCGGAAAGGTTAAGTTGAGACCGTTTAATTGTATTGCTCCTGGGTGCCACAGAGGGAAATGAAAAAAACTTGCCACCAGTGATTTACATAAGAGACTTTTCGCAATGCGGCGTTCCAGTCGCTGAGCTCAATTCAAGCCTACGTGCCATACAACTCATGCTGCACAGGATATTCTGCGTGTGCGAGTCCAAAGTAAAATCAGTTCACGTAGAGGAGAGTTCCAATGGCCACCGAGATCTTAGGATCCAGCTCTGTTCGTATTTTTCTTGTGGGCTTTTCATAAGTCGCAGATCTATTCACACATACCAGGGAGACGATGGGAGTGACTCCATTGAGTCTCTTTTCAACAACGGAACGACACAGTTGCGAATCACCATGAGAAGGTAGAAGCAATTGGTGCTGTGTTTTGGAAATTTTCAGCGATTAGTGAACCGTGTAGAGGGTGTGCTGGTGCGTTGTCATGATCGAAGAACTGAAATTCATCGTCAAATCAGTCCAAATACTCCAAATCCAAACTCCTCAAGGTAGTTGATGAAGATCACACTTTCTGAATCCAAAGAAAGTCCTCGCCTCCTACGGAATGCGTTCCTCGCGTCTAGTTCGCTGTTATGACTGTTCTTTAATCCTTAGCATGTATCAGAGGTTCCATGTTTCGTTGACGGTCACAAAGCGAGGCAGAACTTCCCTTGGGATTATGCGAAAACAGTGCCAAACATTGTTCCGAAGTGAGCTTATGGTTGTGCTTGTTGCACGAGGTGAGCAAATGCGGCACCCATTGCGCAGGTAGCTTCGTCATGCTTAATTTTTTATGCAAGAGAATGTACTACCCGCTGTCAGTTGAAACGCCTTTTGTCTCTCTTTCTCTTTCTACGAGATTGTGTATTTTTTCCTCTCATTATTTTCCGTGGTGGAAGTTTCCGCTCCAAGTCGGTATTGCTCATCAAAAACCACGTTAAAACATATTTCGAAAGTCGCCATCGATGGACACTTGTCACCGTACACCGCATACTGGCGCTCCTTCAACTCCATTGCCTGATTTCCTTCTAAAAGCAAGAACCGAATCACCGACCGATGTCCGTAGACGCGCCCGCTACATACGGTCAAAACAAAACTACCATTCGGTTAAAATTTTGACAGCCTACGACAGCCTACGTACTACTCGGCGGCAAGTTTCCCTTGTGAAGGCGACTCTATCGGGTGCTTATCAGACTGTCTTAGATTGACTGCCTGATTGAAAGCTGTCAACAAGTGGCTAGCAGACATTTCCCTCAAATTGGTCATTCTCCACATGATGTATGATATGAAGTTTGTTAGTTTGTTCATGTTGACATCCATTTCGTTGAAAATGCCATGCAGGTCTGATCCTCTCGCATCGATAAACATCAGTGCTTTACACTCAACATCTACGCAAAATTCGAACAGCATCTAAACTAAGCCCGGAAAGAGCAGAAGATCCGAACAGGTTGTTCCTTTGTTGATAATCCTTCCTGTAGTGACCAGCATACACCTTCACAGACGAAGCATTTCCTTTCTCTCCTGGACCTACACTGAACCATTGTTCACATGTATTACACATGTATCCTCCTCGTGGTTCTTTAGCCGTAGAATTCAGTCTTAGTATCCTTGACCCGAATAGTCTCATGCTCCGCCATGTTTTCGCCATTAATGTCAGCATCGTCATCCATAGAAGGGAAATATGAGCCTTGGGTAGAAAGCAGTCAAAGACTTGACTGTTACCCTACGGCTTCACAATTTTGCAGCTCTTCCTTGATGAGTCGTCGTCCGGGGTGGACCTGGACATCAACCAACATGCCTCTCCAGCAAGCACCATCTTGAGGTCTTCCCCATTTTTGTGCGTCACTTAGTCTAAGAACGTCCTCTGCTACGTTGCCCTAAAGGTTCGGAATCGAAGACTTTTTGGATAGGAGCTATGGTGTCCATTCCCTCCTCATGACCAAGCCATCTTAAGCGCTGGATCCACTTGGGTGCATCCCGCTGTACAGCCCGTTGGTGCATTCCGCCGTACAGCCCACACAGTTCGTGGTTGAATCTTTTTCTCCAGACGCCATTCATAGAAAAAGGACCACATCTCGCATGCCGAACTTGGTATTTATTAGGGTCGGAGATTTTCTTCAGTGTGCAGACCCTTCTTTGTTGGTTTCTTTTCTGTTTAGTACCTTCCGCTTCCATATTCCAAGGGAAGTTCTATCACACGCCCTGAGGCTAACCAGGACATCCCTGTCCTGGTTGCTCAACGTTTCTCTCTTTCATTTTTAATCAGTGTCAATTCCTTGTTTGTTTGTTATTGAAGCAATGGCTGGGTTGGCGGCTAATTTTCGCTCAGCCCGGACAGCTTTTTGACCTCGAACGCACTTCTAACGTTTGCTAGCTTCGGGGAAAGTTGCGCTCTTGATCTGAAATTGCGTAGACATTGGCATCCTAGCGAATGTTTCCTACTTTGTACCCGTCTTTTCCGACAACAAAAAGGAGTTTTTTATCTTTCACCGAAGTCTTTACACTCATCGTCGGACAAAATTACGCACAAAGGCATCCTTGGCTCACCGTACTCACAGTTCAACCGTGTCAAAGCGTAAATCCGAGTTACACCAAGTGCACCAACAAAGACTTGGATTCCTACAACACGACCGACAGCTGCTCGATCGCAACAAATATTTCGCGACGCGGTTTCTCACTTGAAATCGCAAAACCAACAGAATTCCCTCCCAAAGCCAACCCCTCTTTTCAAATGCATTTATTTAGATGACATCAAGATCTTTGAGCTTAAGTCTAGGGTTGATTTGCAAATCAATTCAAACACATTCACTTAATTCTAAGTCCTTGTTCAGAGTCACTCTGTAGCACGTTCGTTTTCACACTTCCTCTCTCTCTCTCTCTCCTTCTTAGCCACCCACTTAGACACCCAACTCCCGGCTTGGTGTCGTCGTGGCCAGCTGGCCGGTGTTGCTTCCCGGAGGCGGTGGTGCCACCAGACCCGGCATCAGACGGTTCAGAAAGCTCCGCGTAGCGAACGCCACATCATGGTTGGCAAAGCAGAACAGACACGAGACCACAAATCCCTGCAAACTCACCAGGATGACGGACATGATCTGATAGAAGCGCTCCAGTGGGGTGCCCCTGTCGGGCCGGTACGGCAGGAGGAAGTGCTGAAGCCCAAAGAGGGGAATCTGTAAGCAGTAGGAGGAGGTAGCATTGATGTAAGATGCAATTGAATGTGGAACGAGATTACCAGGATGATTGTAGCGCGAACTGCCTTACGGATGGCCAGAGGAGCTGGCTGGGCGGATCGGGGGTGCAGCTTCCTCACAATCACTCGCAGCACGTTAATGAGAAACACTGAGAAACGAGTAGCAATAAGGGGCGTGGGTGGACTCAGGCAAGTCCTGCCTGAAGGAAACTTACCAAATGAAGACATCAGAGACGCGCACACCGGAATCGTCAGGATCCACATGACTTCACTGTCGTCCATCCAGCAGCTGAAACAATTCAGAGAAGGGAGAGTGAGAGAGAGGGGGGAGGGTGGGATTGCTGAATAATTCAGGGCATACTCACTGCACCGAGTCGGTGGGGTGGTAGAAGCGTGCCGCCGCGTACCCGCCAAGGAAGAGCAGCGGCGATAGCCATCCGAGCAAGATGAACCATCGCATGACGACCGTGTCCTTCACGAATACCTGCAAATAGAGCGAATCGGGCAATAAATCCCCGTGATGGCCCTGTTTGTTCAAATGCTGCTTGCGTTCGCATTTGAGCAGAGAGCTTCACCCGCCCCACACCACCCGCCCGTCCATGGGTTTGTGCCACGTTCGCAGACCGCGTGGCTTTCAATTGAAGATTTAATTAAGATTTGCTGAGGGGTTATGCCTCCATTTGCGGGGGGTTGGCAGTCAATTAAAATTCGCTCCGGCGGAGAGCGATAGACACGCGAGCGGGCCGCTGCCAGGATAACAGACATTTTACGGCCCGAATGGAAATTTTGTTTATGGCCGCCTTCAGAACGCAGGCCGCCGGCAGCGCGGGGCGGCTAACTGGTCGAACGTAGAGCCACTTAAGGGGTTTTATGAGTGCACATCAAATGTCTTGTGTTTTGTGGTGCTCCTTAAGTGAAGTCGTTTCTTAAATGACAAGGATTTGCGAGGGATGTGGCAACGCGGCGAGTGGGTGAGCGATTATTTAAGACAAGTCGTTGTCAGAGACGAGCAGATGTCAATTGCGTTGTTGGCGAAATTCGCGTGAAATGGCAAGTCGACCATTGTTCGGCGGATTAGTACGTGGATTTGGCAGGGATCGCGGAAGCAAGAATTACGAAGGCAATGAACGAATGTCGCTGACAAATGATGTACTTAGAGGGAGATTTAGTGCTAATATGGGTCGGGTGGGGGTGGGTAATGGGGGTGGGAGGACATGATGTAAAGGTCAGAGGAATGCTCAGAGAATTACTATGAGCTAAAGAACATCTTTGAGTCTTAAGTCGAGATCAGAGATGATTTGGGAAACTTAAGTCACACTCCAAAATGCATTCGCAGGGTGAAGCCAGGCTTAAGAAACCAGAGAAGTCGCGTTTTAACGCAGGTTGAGGGCTTGAAATCGCGTTAAAGGATGAGTCTAAAGTTCAGCTTTAAGACTAAAACAGAGTCTTAAGTCAGGATCAAGGACTAAATTTAAGGTTGAAGTCGAGATCGAAGATAAATTCAGGGCCTGCAGTTTGGCTTAAACACAAATATAGAGGGCTAGGGTGCCCTCGAGACGAACAAAAGGCTAAAGTTGGCTTTTAAAACTAAAGAACATTTCTGAGCCTTAAGTCGAGATCAGAGATGATTTGGGGAACTTAAGTCACACTCCAAAATGCCTTCGGAAAGTGAAGCCAGGCTTAAGAAACCAGAGAAGTCGAGTTTTAAGACAGGTTGAGGGCTTGAAATCAAGTTAAGACAGGTTGAGGGCTTGAAATCGAGTTAAAGGTTGAGTCTAAAGTTCAGCTTTAAGACAAAAACAGAGACTAAAGTCGGGCTCAAGGACTAAATTAAAGGCTAAAGTCGAGATCGAAGATAAATTCAGGGCCTGCAGTTTGGCTTAAACACAAATATAGAGGGCTAGGGTGCCCTCGAGACGAACAAAAGGCTAAAGTTGGCTTTTAAAACTGGTTTAGGGCCTGAAGTCGTGCTAAAAGATGAAATCAGCGGCTAAAGTTGAGCTGAAAGCGAGTTCACTGACAAAATCTGGAGCTAATGTAGAGGCCAAAGATGAATGCAGAGCTCAAGAAAGTCAATAGGACCTAACACCGTACTCAAACTCATTTCACTGAAGACAAGCTTGAGAAGCTTAACGTTGCTACACCGCGCCATTTTCAGATGACAATGATGACTCCAAAGTATCCTTTTTCAATCACCTCCTTTCGGAGCTCCTTCTTTGTAAGTCCCCTACAAAATCCAATCAAACAAGTACCTCTCCCTTCCATCCCACTTACCACAACCAAAACCAGATGCAAGTGTAATCCTTCGCAGAACATCCAAAAGTAGTTTACCAGCATGCAGTAGTGCACCACCAAGTGCAGAGCAATACACCAGGGCTGCAGCAGAAAAAGAAAACCAAAAAAATCCCTTTCAGAAAAACACATTCATAAGGAGCAGCTCCACTCCCACTCACAGGATTCTCGCGGATGTCCTGTGGCCGCTCCACCACCAGCTTGTACCACACAATCCAGGCGATGCACGTGAGCGCCAACGATGTGAACAGATGCACATGTATCCGGATCCTCGTGCAGCGCAGCGATCTGCCCGAAATGAGAGAACAGTGCACCTGAGACGAATTGCATTTCCTTCAACGAGGCACTCACCGAAATCCGAGGAATATGACGAGGGACGCCACCAGGGCGACCAGCGACAATCCGTAGCCCTTCACGTACAGTTCATTGATGAACGAGCGAAACTGCAACGAAACGGAGCAGCCATGTGAGTGGCCAGATGGAGGAACGTGCCCCAACCACTTACCTCGAGATCATCGTAGTCGATGCAGTTGGTGTAGTTCGACCACTCCAGCCCGCTGCCGGGGTGATGATACCAGGTTCCGTTCTCCAGGCAACTGCAACGAGACTAAGTGGGTGTGGGATGCTGGCAAACTGACGGTGGGTGGTACACTTACGTCTTGTGCGCGAGGAATTTCCGATTAAATCCCTCCACGAATGCCGGGCAATATTGACTGAGCACTGTCCCACCGGGGGTGCGTGGCCAGCAGAGATAGCCATCAAAACGGACGGGGCAATGTGGCCGGCCATCGATATCCGGGTCCATGTCCGTGCCATCATCGAATTCGGGCACGAGAGTGACCAGCTCCACGTCGCCCGGTATCGGACTGGTTAAGTAAACTGCAATGAGATGGAGAGATTGCTTGTAACTGAAAATCAGAAGATGAACGTGATCCAACTGAGGGGAGTGTGAACGAGTGTTTGCACATGGAAGAGGGTCCTTTGGGAAGTGCTGAGAAGGCACTTTAATCGGATTTTGTAATGTAATGTAATGTGGAGATAAGCCTTAAGCGGAAGTGAGGGCGATGATTGGAAGCCATTTGTTGGGCGCCATGGAACAATCATAAGTTGGAATCATTGGAAGTAAGGTTTTGTCTTGGACAAAAGGACATGTTTCGGCGCACAAAGCGAAGAATACCCAGAAAATTGTTTTCTGTGCAAATTTTGGATTCCTTGAGAACAGGGAAGTGTCCGCAGGAAATGATTGTCCGGGAATAGGAGCCAAATTGATGATGAAACATTTTGAGACAGCCTAGTTACAGCAGTAACCAAACCTTGGAAGAAGCAAATGTTTCTTCAGAAGTAGGAGTTGTCTTGCCCTCTAGGCAGGAAGGGCTATTTTTACTGAAAAACGCACAAAATGCCAAAATTCAGAAAAGTCCTATGGAGAGGACGGAATCCACGAAGTCCAAGGAATCCGTAAACATTTACTTCTGACACGAGAAGTTAGTTTTGTTCTCAAAATTTGTCCCTTCAAAGTTTGGAACCGCTTAATCTCCAAAATTAGAATCTGCCCAGTCCTCCTCCTCCATTTCCAGTGCCATCATCGAGAACCTCAACTCCGTTGAATAATTCAACATCTTCAAGCATCCTCCTACCACATCCTCATTCATCGTCGGGCGCCACATTCCACCACAATCACCTGATACTTACGTTCTGTTGGTGTAATCGTCGTCTCGTTGTCACCGGTTTCATTCTTGTACTTTGTCATACATTCCAGGAACAAATGCGACAGGAATTCCTTAAGATTTCCCGTCCTGTAGGCGTACGTCATGGTGTCTCGTCGTCTATTCCGTGTGCTCCTCCTTGAAATTCCTGAAAGACAAGTGAAAAGCAAAGGTGACAAGGATGTTCACTAAATCGCCTCTGCATCGTCCATCACTGAGTGTTTGGCAAAATTTTGATTTCGAAACTCGGAACAGGATTATCCGCCCATTTCAGCATTCCTTCTTCTATTGCGGAGATTCTTCCCGACGAGGGCGACACGCTCGAATCGAATTAAAATTGAAATGCTTTGTGGTGCCGTCGCCGTCGTCGTCCTTGTCGTCGTCCGTAGGCGACTGTAGAGCCAGCTGTAGAGTGCTCGCTCTGCAATCGGTTAAGAGAGCCCACTGAACCATGAAATGTGGTGGCGAATCTAATTTGAGGATGAATGTGTTTGTTCAAGCGACGCATTGATGGTTACAAATTTGTCCACTTGAGCAGAGATTACTCCTCGCCGAGGCGCACACAACACACCGGAGGACGAGGCCCCAGAAAGGGAGCCTTTGACAGGGGGGGAGGGGGGGGGGGTGAAAAATTAAATTGTCTTCGAGTTTTGAGGCAGAAGAAGTGCTCTCCTGATAAGGTTCTCCGTCTTCGCTCACGAATCACTGCTCTAATCGGAAGGAGTATGGTCGGCAGGCAGTTGTCATATCTCTGATGGAGAGCTGCTGATGTCAGGGGAAACGGGGCTGGTTTTCGATTTAATTTCGAGCTTCCCAGGCGTTTCCTGGAGTGACCGAGGTCAGCAATATGATTGAGAAACTATTGCGCACTTGAGTGGGTACTTGGAGACGATGAATGAGATGAAGGGAGGGAGAGGTATTTTTTTTTTTTAAGTGGGGTAATGGGCTCTTGATTGATTTAGTTTTAGTTCGTTGTTAAATGACAGAAAATTCACTGTTAAATTGACTTTCTCCACGGTTTTAAATTTATCCAAACACAATCCTTTGATGGCTGCACCCCCCACAAATGGCTATAAATCCCCGCAAAAGTCGCACCATCTGATCCAGCTTGAAGTTCACCTCTTTTTCGTGACCTCGACCTTTGCGCATCACTCATCCTCTTGTTACATAATTTACTCAAAAATTTGCACACACCAGCCTGAAGTTTATCCAAAATTTGACTCATTTCGCAAAATCACATCAATCATTCGCTCATCATCGTCGCCGGAAACGAGTTTCCTCCCGGAAAACCCCACAACAACTTCATCAAATCTCCTTGACGTCGTTGTCGTGCGTTGCCTTGTCTACTCGCCCAAGCAATCTCTATGGCTGCCTCAGTTTTGAAGCATCATTTCCCAATTGGCAGTCGTCACCTCCCTTCGCCCCTCGAATGTCGATTAACCTCACTAACATTAGCTGGCGCCTCCTTGCATTAATTTGATTTCGGAAACTTTCAGATGAGGCCATACACCACATGACACACTCCACCATCTCGTGGCAAATCAAATTACCTTCTGTTCCGCCCCTTTCCTTCGCCAAATGCCATAGCCTCGACGCTCTCACGTTCATCACTGGAAAACAAGCTTGCGCTTGTCATCCTTCAGCCACACTTAATGCAATGCATACTCAATAAACGGGAAAAAGCTGTTCCGCTCTGCCTGCTCTCTCTCTATGAACCCAAAAGGGAAATCGAAGGGAAATCCTTTTCCTATTCATGCCCCCAAACAAATCATGATCCCTATTCCCATTGTGTGACCGTTGCGTAAGTGAGGTTATTTCTGAAAGAGGATTTCATGTCCTTTTCATATTTAAAGAGGAATCTCTGCGCTGCGGTCAGCTTCGGGCGGCCTGGATAATGGTGCTTTGGTTTGATTGAATTTTTTTTTTTTGAGTGGATTCATCATTCATGCCTGCACTGCCGCTGGGGCGGCGACGCGGCGGGGCACATCCTGTGGACCTAAGCTGGATTGGATTGGGTGAAGTGAACTTGACGCGAAGAAGAATGGGATGGCGAGTAGATCGATGTCAAGCATCGTTGAAAGTTTTCGGTCGAGAGAAATAGGAAACGCTAGTCAATCAGGAGCAGTTTTTGAGTCGCAAAAGTTTTCGATGAAAATTCAAAAATGGAAATTTTTGGGATTAGTTTTAGATAGTTGTGCACTTGGAGGAGTTGTGAAGAGCAATTTTTGGACTAAAATTTTCGACCTGTTATCTCTGCTTCAAGACAGTCTGATGGGAACCTCCTGTAGAGCAAATTTGTACCAAAAATTGGCGGATTTTGGGACGAATTTAATGCACAAGGAAAGTTTCATAAGGAATTCTTAAGGTCAGAATATTGGGTCACCTGTACAAAATTTAGTCAAATTCATCGAACATCTAAACAACTTTTGGGGGCAACTGCAGATGTAGGAGATTTTGGATCAAAGTCGGTAAAATCGAAGCTTCAAACAGTAAAATTTCGTCCAGGACGAAATTAAGGCTGATCAAATTTTAGAACAAATTCTTCTGAATCGCAGTTTAGAATAAAGAATTTCGTCCGAGACTAAATTTCGGCGGACAGCATTTTGGACCAAATGTTCAGAATTTGGGAAAAAATTAGACAAAGTTGTTACTCATATCACGGGGAAAATTCATATCGAAGAGGGTGGAGCAGAATTTCTGGTGAATGAGACGCAAAATTGGTGTCACAAGTGTTAAACAAATATTAGACCAAATTTAAAAGTTCAGATTTTTAAACATACAGACAGAGGTGAGATTGGTGCGAAAAGAGTTGACTCAAATGACTGGATGCATTCATCAACATTTCGCCTAAATGTTAAATCATGTTTTGACTTTGGACTTTGGTCAAAAAGGGGTTTTGAATGAAATAAATAAAAGTTGGTCTTAGTTTCAAAATTGACCTTCAGTCTTGAATCGTTGTTCATACTTCTAACATTCCCTTTATCTTCAAAACTAAAGACAGCTCAAGATGAACTCCATAAGCTCAATATTGGTTTTCCGTCCAACACTCATAGCTGAGCACAGAACTGAATCCCTGGTCCTTGAGAATTCACAAGTAGTTTGCTCTAGTAAAATACTCCTCTACACTACATTCCCCATTTCATTCCTATCCCCCTCTCTGTCAGCACAAATGAACGCAAGCATTTTTTACACGACCATAAATTGGTGACATTAGCCCCGAGGAATATGATAACAAAAGTCCCTGCCCCTCCCACCCGCGCCCCCGGAAGGGCATGATGTGACAAATTTAATTCACTTTAGTCGCTGCCGTAATGGAAATAAGTGCCCTGGAGGCAAAGTTTCACTCTCTTGAATCGTCATGCAGGCGGTTCCCTCTTTTGGAGGCATCATGTAAATTAATATTTCGAAAATGTCTGCCGTGAGGGGACGCCTGAAGGGGGTTGTTGAAGAATGAAGCGAAAATTTGTTGAAGAGGATGACTTTTTGAATTGACCTGACCAGGGCAGGTACATCCAGTTGCCTCCAGTGGAATTTCTAGTGCGTAGGTGCCCCAAAGCCAAGCTCGATTTGTCGCTTAGACTTTGAATTGCAAATCGGGTGCACATTTGCACTAGAAACCTCTACAGCTGAACTTTCACAAACAACGCCACAGTAGTCAACAGCCGTCACTCAAAGCTCAATAATTAGTTTTTGATTGGAAACCCAACTGGAAAATGCACTTAGTCCTTAACTCTGTATGGTGCCAAATTGGATTTGTAAGGATTCGCATGGCTCTGGGGGATAGGGACTGACGCGAGCCACAACTTGGTGGTGCAGGCGGTCGAATCTACCGATTATGCCACGTGATGACACATCAATCGCACGATAATTGGAGGTCCTGCAACTGCAGCTGACACTGGGTGGCATAGCCGGTCGGTAGAAGGTTGGCGCTGCCATATGAGTCAATTTGCAGTGAAACGTCGGTGGGAGTCGGTCGGATGGGGGGAGGAGCGAAAAATCGATGAGCATGCACTCGATGGACATGCTCGCGGTAATTTGTAATTACTATGTCAATCAATCGCTTCAAAGTGGTGGTAGGTGGGTGAGCTGAGTGGATGGAATCTAATTTTCTACCGCTTTTTGCCGGGGGGCATGTGATGGGGGATAGATTTGCGCACAAGAGGTGTGTTAGAGGGAACTGAATGAACGGGAGAGAATGTAGGATGTTGGAAATTAAAAAGATATCAGCTGCCAGGGAGAGGGAAAACTTTTGTTGTTACTTGAGTCTGAATTTAAAGAACTTCTACCGAATTTGAGTCAGAAAAAAGGCGGAATTGGCTTTAAAAAAGTTAAGATTTGACGAGCACGATGGAGGCCTAAATTTCAGACAGAACTTTCCACGATTTCACAGGATTTCAAATTTGGACAAAATTCATAAACGAATTTTGGCAACAAAATGTGACAAAATCTTTTGACATTTTGCGCGTCTCTGTCCCAAAATTTCGACGAACTTGAGTCAGAAACCTTACCGAAGTCTGGGAATTTTGGTAATTCGAACGAACTTGGGGCAAAATTTTTGTCCGAATTTCAGAATTTCTTGATGAACTAAGGCCACGAATGTTGTGTAATCCTGAAAATTTAGTCTTTAAATTCTGAGCACCTTGAACCAAAAATGATGTCAACACTCTGAATTCCGGTCGTTGAATTCTCACTTGCTCGAATCACAAACCAAGTCGAAGTTTCAGAATTTTGGCAAATTCATAAAATTCTGACGTATTTGGACCACAAATTGTGTCTGAGAATTCCAACAAATTTGGACCACAAATCGTGTCAAAATTTCGGAACTTGGTCAAAGTCTGAGTTCAGAATAACTTGGACCGCAAACTATGTCGGACTTCCAGAATTCTGGCAAAGTTGAAAAATTCTAACACACTGCGGCCATATCTCATGCGAAATAAATAATGTAGAAGGCGAAGAAGGTGGGCAAAACCGCAGATTTCGTACAGTTCACAAATAATGTTCGAGTTCCAAAATTTTGGACAAGTCCTAGAACACCAACGAATTCGGTCTCACAGTTTGGACAAACTGTGGCCAGAAATCCTACCGAATTCTTAGAATTTCGAAAAAGCCGTATTTGAACCACAAATTAAGTCAAAATCTCATAATTTGGACATTCTTTAACCAGTCTTGTCGGGGTTTCAAAGTTCTATCGGGCAGGGGCCAAAATTTGGTCGAAATTTTGGGCCAAACATTCTCCAGAAATCAAGATTTGTTTGTTGCTTTTGCTGAAGATTCACAATTCACACGAATTTGACCAAGTTTCGATTTCAAAGTTTGAAAGTAAGGACTGTTCTTTCTTCAAATTCAAAACCCGAAAAAATCAAGGTGCATGTCCTTCCAAAACCGGTAAACAGAAGTAGGCAGACGACAACAAGCAGCAAATGATTTACAGAATCCACACGAATATAATCGAATCCCTCAAAAGTCATTACGCACTGAGTATGTGTCATTGTCCTCCGAAAAAAAATCTAGTTTTCCTGGCAAAGGATTCCCTAAACACCTTTCAAGTGTCAACAAAAGACCCCAAGCAATTATCTCCCACTAAAGGCATTCCCATGCGACGGTACCTTAGTAGCGACACTTGACACCATCAAGCATGTCACCGCTAAACACCGCACAAACAGTCATTCCTCCTTCCCCTCCTCCACACTCCCGCCCACCAAATCGCTTCATAGGACTATTCGTGGACATCTATTTCTGGGACTTCTTTATCACCGCCACCCACGTGTCGGATTTGTTTTGTCAGCTCCCAAGTCTGCCAGTGATTCCACTCAAACCCCATTCCCTGGACGAGAATGGCTCGACGGCACGTTGTGCGCTCATAGATCCCGAGTAAATCCCGACACACGCCAAAGCCAGTTCGCAGCAACCAGTCCCCGGAACCACAAGGGCATATAAATGAAGTTCCACTTGCGATTTCTTTTCGCTCACATTCATAACTTCGTTTTCATTTCGAATTCCGGACAAAGAACCCCCGTCGTCGGTCGCCCGCCCGAGCATCGGATTAAGCAGCTCATCTTCACGCATGTGACCTTGGGCTCATTTACGAGCGAGCTCCCCAACCCTCGCCGTCAGTGGAGGGCGATTCCATTTCATCACCGCGCATCAATAGGCTCATCCACAGAAGAGTTATGGTCCGCCACGTTTGCGTTCGTTCGGCGCTCCAGAGTCTATTTCTGTGTACCTTCCAGTGAACGAAGGGTGTGCGTGTGCTGATGGATGTGTTAATTGGTAATTTCCAGGTCTGCCTGGCCGGCGAGGAGCAGCATTCCAAGCGATCTCAACTGTTTTGTGTTCGATAGCGGAAACTGATGTTTTTTTAATCGCCGCTGCTGGCGAAAAAATAACACAGCGACGAGGCGGCACTGTGCAGGTGGTGTGCCTTGTGATGGGCAGTGTGCCATGGGCCGCATGCAGAGGGGGATGGGGGGGACGACGACGACGAGCGACTGTGACTCAGAGTGAATTATTTACGAGACATGACGGCAAGATGGAGATTCGGAAGTGTTGTGATGCGGCAAAGAGTTGCCATGGCTAATGGACGATATTTTGGGGGTTCGTCCCAATTGCCATGGAGGGGGATGATCGATTTTATGGATAATGGTGTTCATTCGTGGAGAATTGAGGTCTTCAAGGGATTGATTGATGTTCGCGGGGGAGGAGAATCACTTAGCAAGATGGGGATGGATGGGGAGGGGGCGAATGTGCATGAAATGGCCTAAAGTTTCTCAAGCCAAGTGGATTGCAAATTTTTACGCGATGAATGCAGCAGGTTTTATGACAATTTTAAGGGTTTTCGAGAAGTGATTGATTTTTTAAAACAAAAGTTCACTGTGTATGTTCGATTTAGAAAGCCTTTAACGTGCGGTGTGGTATCCGAATAGCTTCGATTTTACTCGCCGTTTTCGAGATATGAGATTTTTTTAAATAAATCTGGTTTGGACAAGAGATTTTGCTAGTTTTCCAGTTCAAACCCTTCATTTTTGAGGACACACTGATATGCGACACACAGTTGTGAAGAGTTTGTGTGGCTTCTGCTCACTTTTCTGGTAAACATGTATTTCATGACCACCAGGGAAATCGCATTGTGATTTTCCAAAGCACACAGAAACCTTTCAAATGATGCTATTTAATACCAACGACGTAAAATCTTCTCCAGCAACCTTGAAACTCTCATTTCCTCCTCGACGGGCTGTCTCACAGTTAATTTTCGATTCAAAATACCGCCCCCATTACAGCCCACAATCAAGCAAATATTGTCGCCCACCACCACCACCGCACCACATACCCGGCGTTCGATTTTCAAAATCAAAAGTCAATCATTCATTAGCCCCCGGCGCTCATTAACGTCCATCGCAGACCTCTTCTGTGTTTTCCACCAGAACAAGAAAGAAAAAATAATTCAAATATTTTGAGTCCCCCTGCTTCGGCTCCCCCTCCCATCAACTGCTTCTCCGAATAATTAGATTCACTTCGTGGGGTCGCCCCGTCTAGTGGGCGGAGGTATCATAGTCAAAGTCCAATCCAGCACAGCGGCGTGAACCTCCCGCGAAGCGCATACCGTCCGCCCAGGTGGTGGTCCTCCGCGTAAGCGCCGAAAACCAATCGCGTGACTCATCAGCGGCAGCTCTATTTCTGTTAGAGGACCGAGGATCGATTGCGGCTGGCTGATTGGGGAGGGATGGCGGCGTGGCAGCACGTATTCGATTAACAACGACGATAAGTAGAGCGACCCTTCAGCGCATCGATATCGACAGAATTGAATTACTTCCTGCCCCAGACGGCTGGTGACAAAAGGCAGCCAACCTTTCAGGATTTCCATAGACTTTCTTTCAATTTTCCCACGGAAAATTCGTTTTTTTTCCCCTGCCAACACCGGGGTGGACGCAACAGGACAAGACACAGGTGCCATGTACACACAGCGTGGACGCTCCTGCAGCTCTCTTTTCAATTAAGCACACTGGAGTGCTCCTTTTAGAGGAAAAAAGTGCAAAATGTCTCCTTTGTCAATTGGCCAGGTTCCGACGATGGCAGGCTGCGGGAGGTGCACACACACACCCACTCACCGGGGACTCTTGCCCACTTTATGGCTTATGACAGGGGTTTCCTTTTTGCTCTCTCGCTTCCCTTCCTGCCGTCTGGTCTACCTGGTCTGCTTGGCTGCACGGCCTGCCAGCTTGTTGGCTGCTTGTTTGTCGAGCCTTTGTAATCGTATTTGCCTGTTGCGTGGATTTTAATGGCGGAACCGGTAGCGGCGTATGGCACGCTTAGCTGTGCATGAAGAAGCTTTCGGGGCGAAAGTGTCCTTTTAAAGGTCTGCTAATTGAATTTGGAACGTTTAAGGCAAAAGAGAGAGAGAGCCGCTACCGTCGTTTCCTTCATCAGCAGCGCTCGCTCGCTGATGATTGAGGGTTTCCGGGATGAAACAAAATTTGAGATGAAAGCCTTGGCGAAGATTGAAAACCTGGCACGAACATGACACTGGCCGGAAATTTAAATTCAGGTGCTACAGGGAAACGAAAATGAGGGATGCAGGTGAAGGCGTTCCGGGGAGCTCCTACTGTGCTTTTGAAGTGAAAGTTAGTCACGCGGAAGTGGATGATTTTCTAAGGGCATCTTTTGCATGGTTTCTGTGGGCATTTGCGTGTGAACACGCATCTGATTCATGCGGGGATTGGCCTGAAAAGTCATTCATTCAACTTGTTCCTAGAGTTTTGAGGAATTTTTGATGTCTATTGGAAAAAGTGGGAGTTTCGTCAATATTTGTTTGGGCCTCTCATTATCCAACTAAACCTTTGCTTGTACACACTGGTCAACGGTGATGATCAATGTCAACCTGGATGCCAACAATAATCCACGATTTCAACATTCCTCGCTACGTCCCTGGATATCGAAGACAATAGATGTTGTATGGGGAAGTACTGTATGCAGCGATCACTAGCTGTTCAAGGGTTAAAAAGCGACTTGTGCCTGGCTTTCTAAATTGATCGTTGTTATGAGACTGAAACACGGTATTGAACGCTGACTAAAGTGTCCTTCAGGAGGATGTGGCGGCTAAAAAGGAGCCTACGACCTCCATCAATGAACTCAACGTGGTCAACAATGTCATCACCTTGTACTCCGGTAGCTCATAGCGCTTAACGCAAATTGCACAAAAGTCGAAGCTGGTCAAGCTATGCCGATGGATAGTGAACACATTTGCATTCAGATAAGTGACAAGAGCAAGAGTATCACGGAGGGACATACTGAGACCCCCCGAGGTAACGAGTGTGTGGGCGCATTCCTTGGGTGGGCAGGTTCTGGGTGTAAATGTTGTCCCATTCAGGTACGGAGTAACCAACTCGAGCCGATGAGGAAGGTCAAGAAAACGGCGGGAAGGCCGATGTAAACCTGGCGTGTTGTCTCCGAAGAAATTAAAAGCAGATGCAGGACCCTTTCCTCCTCGTCCTTGCAACTTTTCAAGGAAGGAAATCATTCAAGGCGATGCCTAGTCTAGTTGTGTGCTCGCCATGCAGGCAGTGTCCAGTAATCCCTTCCACAGGCGGGCTTATTACCGACCTTTTGAGTCATAGTAGCAGTCTAGAATCTTTAGAACCACGTAGGACCACACTTCTTTTGAAGATGTGATTCAACTTGCATATGGCAAGAAGAGTGTGAATTCAATTGGCTTGAACAACATGGGATATATCAGCGAAAGACGTTAGTACCGCTTCCTTAAAATTCTATTGCACTGGTCGAGGACTGGAATGATTTCTGGAATCTCCCAAGATGAAATTTTCTAAGAAGTTTCTAAAGTAAAGGCACTATTGTCGCGTACATGACTGGCCTAGCATCCAGCACAGACAAAGATCAAATTGCTCAAGCATTTCATCTTAATATCAATAAGCGTCTTGGAAAGTGATTCCAGGGCCTTGACCATCCGTAAGTTATTACCTCAGCTTGGAAGCCACTTCAGTCATTGGGAAGACTTGAGTTAAGTTCTTCGAAGTACGTGTCACATTTTTTCTTTCGTACCCATCAGCGTGCTTGCGAATGAAGTCTGCGAAAAGATGTCGCCATCAGCATGGTGATAAAGTTTTGCTCCAGAGTGAGGTTAGGCACTTGGTAAACAAGGCTTTTTCTTCAGGAGCATGGAATTTGCTTTCTGGAGGATTTTTAAGTGTTCATGAGATATAACACATTTTGATGAGAAAATCAATCTCAAAGCTGTTCTAGCCTACTCTACCAGATGCTCTAGGCAACCAGGGCATCTGAGGATTGCTAATGCCTATGGATGCTGGTTGTTAGATTTGAAACAGGGGCCGTTGTGAGGGTCTAAGCCAGAACAGACTAACGTAACGTCATGCCAAAACGTACAATAGGGCTGACTTAAGACGGGTACATCATCGATTGTTCATATGTAATCACACATGAACAATCGAGGATGAGTCAAAGCGGACACTCCATCTTCGTGTTCATATACTCGTAGAGTTCAATTTTCGTTTTCCGGAAAGGATTACAGTCCATAAGGGACTTGGGCCAAGCTTCTGCAACAACTACTCATGTTGTGCGAGCTCCCACGAGTAGAAATGCCCTAGAGTTTCTTGCCGATTCCGAACGAAGAGATTTGAGAAGCTTTTCATAGACAATAAGAGCTCCTTGAGTGTTGTCAGCAACTCGAAAGAGGATCTTTGCCCTGGGATCTGTTGCGAAGAGGTGTCGCGTAGCGACGTGTTCCGTCCGGGAATGGAACCTAGACCTTCGGCGTGTGCCACGGCGGCCACAAAGGAAAGGATTGAGGATGACAAAATCAGTCGACCTTAAGTGTGCACTTCACTAGACTACGGTACTAAACAGTAAAAATCAATTCAGGGATATGGAGATAGGGTTCACATCAAGACTCCCATCAACACCCCTCTGGATAGAGCCGAATTTGAAGAGAGCAACGTCACTTCAGTGTCTCAAACGGGTTTTAAAGGGGACTGTGTCGTTGGGAGCTATGTAATCACGACTGTAGAGGCTTCAGGGACAAATAGAAAATAGAATCCGTCAGACATCAACTTTGCACTGTCCAGCAATGTTTTCTTGGTAGCTCTGGGCATTCTAAGACACATCCAGTTGAAGTCGACGGGATGGTTTTAAACGCTTCAGTATGAACAAAGATGCCTCAAGAGACTTCAGGAAGCTCTAGATTTAGGTCAAGAGAGACCCCATCTGTTGCGAGTAAATGAACCACGGCAACATCCGCGATGACACCTTGTCTCCGAATTTTGACAACGTTAGCCCATAGGACTGCACAGCGACATGCGCCTAGTCAAGCGTCATCGGATACAACGCTTTAGAAGGCTTGGCCATGTAGAGCGTATAGACCCCACTGCTCCGGCCCGAACAGTCTTCGAATCTGCACCGACAACGCCACAGAGGACGGCCTAGGCTAAGGTGGCGCACAGACGTGGAGAAGGACCTCAACCAACTGGCGGCAGCTGGCGAAAGACGGTGCTGTCTGGAGAGGCATGTTGGTAGATGCTCAGGCCCCACCCCGGACTCTAGCGCCACAAGAACAAGAAGAAAAAGTGACATTTGCACGCACAATTTGACGCAGAATCTTATGAGAAATTTAAAAAAAGACTAAATTTATTGCCGGAGATGACGCACTAATATATCTGCGACAAACATGTGGAACCACATATGTATGCTGAACACAGTTGAAAGAACAGAAAAGACTTGCTCTCCTTCGCAAAACAAAATTGATTCAAAAATATCTCAATAAAGTCGTTTTTTAAGTCCTTTCAAACATTCAAAGGATCATACTATTGACAGCAAACTCACAGGGTAACCCTCAAATGGGGGTCATATTTTCAAAGGCTCTCTCATTAAATGTCGCATATCCCAAATCCGGATTAGAGCGCCCCCTCCCCACGCATTTATCAATTCAATGTCTGTGTAAGGAATCCCTCAAGGCCAAGGGCACCCACAAAATGTGACAAATGCTTGCAAATCCTTGTTTCCCCAATCGGGAAAACACACACACACACACGCGCACAACAAAAAAAAGGACCTAAGCCTAATGGAAATTTAATTTTATGCCCAACAACAACAACAACAACAGCATGGACATCAACAAACACAAGTGATATGTCAACCAAGTGAAAAAGTCTCACTTCCTCAGATTAACCTTTGAACGAAGCCGGGTGTTGTGGTCGGTCGGGACAACAAAACAAAGTTGACACTTGCATCACTTAAATCCTTCCGCTCAAGAGACACATCCCTGATTGCCGGATGATTAGAACACACACACACACACAGACAGACGCAGAAAATCCTCAATCGAGTGCAAATGAATCAAAATAATTAACAGAGAGTGAAGGACATCCAGTCGGGAATCCAATTTCATCAACACGCTCCCCCGAGGTTGTGCATCGGGAAAACTCATTTGAGGCCACAACATTTTTGAAAACGCCTAACTGGGGAAGCGCATTAAAATTTTATGCGCGCTACGTACCTTCTAGTCATCCGTTTCAATCGTTACGGCTCCAGCACCGTGCCGTCAGGAGTGTGTGCGCGAAATGTGTCTTCAAATGAATGGACGGGATGTTTGGATGATCTTATGCAAACTTAATTCCCAACTCAGAGACGTTTCGGTGAATCGCACGCCATCCAATCAGGATCCGCGCGATGAAGGTCTCCTCTCCCGCTGCTAAAGGACGCCTTGCCTGTGCATTAGTTTTATCGCCAAGGTCGCACGTTGTCGTTGGCTGAATTTTAAAAAATCCCTCACGCACTAACCCAACAGAACCCTTTTACTTTTGTATGTTCGCACTTGCTGCGCGGGACGGTCGCACGTTAAAAATTCAAATTCAAGGCATCCACGCACAAACACGCCGTCTCTATCAGGCCTCTAATCCGTGTCACTTTCGCAGTTTGTCACCCGCACGAGATGTGATCCGCTTAATTGAATTAAATTGACTCGGTGGACCCTCTGTCGGCGGTGGCGTCGCGATGCTCTTCTTCAATGCGAGAGATTTTTTTTTTTTTGAAATGCATTCGAGTCTTGGGACGGACACGCACGAGATGCTTTGCACTTCCGGCTGTGCCGTGTGGTTGAGACCAGCCGGCTGGTGAAGGCTGTGATGGGAGATACGTCGCTTCCCGGAGGCAGAACACCAACTGAACTGGATTCGGGTCCAGCGGCGGATGATATTTGTTTTGGACTTTTTAACGCCGTCTCTGGCGGTAGACTGTTGATGCGAGACGAGGCAGCAGCAGCAACTGGTTGTATAACAGTTTCGAAGAAGATAACTGTACGTGTTGGGGATGGGGGTGAGGGTGGAATGTTTATTGGCCACATGTTGAGCGAGGAGCTTTTATTGGGAGGGAGGCGTGAGAGCTTTTGGGAATTTTCTATTTTGTGAGATTTTTCGATGGGAAAACGGGCAGTGGTGGATTTCATTTGAATTTTGTTCGAATGGGTGGTTAGTCTTGAAGAGATGTTCTCTTGTTGTTGGAAAATGCATTTTTTGAGTTTTAAAATTCAGTTTTTGGCCAATTACGGAGGTGACACAGAATTTAAAACATTCTCGCTTTGTGACAGTACTTCAAAATAAAAAGTTGTCAACCGAACCTCGAGTTCATTTTAGGAGATCTTTCTATTGATGTATCACTTCCTAGGAAACAATGCAATTTAACAATCTTTCCCCATCTTCGTGTATACTGGAGCCATCCCCAAACTATACCAACCAAAAACTAAGTTTTCATATACAAACAATGGTCGTTAAGAAGGTCGTCACATGAGTGCAAGAGATATGAAGGGGTTTAATAGGCATGATGGGCAGACAGGCACAACGAAAGGAAGCATCTCTGGTCGAGTGGAAGTATACTACCTAAGTTTAGAGGCTTTCTTGCAGTCTAAGACTCTTCACAAAATAATTTGCGAATCAATAACTTTTGACTGCAAATTTATTCTCTACTCCAAGCAATGGGGATTTTCTAAGGTCAGGTCTGCAACCTTACTGATATCGTCTTCAACTCTTTATGTATCTCAAGTGCTGCTGACTGTGGGCGTTGTAGCGTAGTGGTAAGTGCGTTGACCGCCACGCAGAAGGTCTAGGTTCGATTCCAGGACGGGACACTTCGCATTTTTTCACGGCACCACCTCTTTCGAGATGCTGACAACATTCAAAAAGTATCAATTTTCTATGAAAAGGTTCTCAAATCTCGCCGTTCGGAGTCGGCAAAAAACTGTAGGTCCCTTCCACCCGTAAGAGATGATGTACACGCTAGGACCTGGTCCCTTGTGGGTTGTAGTGCCATTCAATTATTATAATTATTGATTGCTGCTAACGCCCGCAAAGTTTTTGAAAACAAAAAATTCTCACAAGTTCCTGAAGCTCAAAGTCAGTGGCTGTGAGGCCAATATTATGGCATAGATCTTATGGTATCTCAAGATCCGTACGTATAAGATCTTATTCAAAATTTGTCTCATGGCTTCACAGAAGTCTCTGAGGGGTTCCTCATGGAAGTCACCTTGGTCCCTTAGTTCTAAGCTTTCCATATCATTCCTGGCTAATGCACCACCTCTTTAATTTCACCTGAATACTCCAAATTTGGTGTCAAAAGAACCTACATCAACTTAACATCAACAAAAACAATGTCTTCCATTTTCGACTTTTTTAAACTCGATCTCTCTAGGTTTCATACTCTCAAACGATGTCCATGTGGGCTCTAGATGTTTCATCCCTTATTCATTATTTTCAAGTTCTTTCTCCCTCTCTCTCTCGTGTCATATTTCAACACTTCCTAATAAGCTTTGAAAAATTTCCCTGCGGTTCGGGTAGCAGCTAAAGGAAAGCTTTCGTCTCTACTGGAGAACGCTTGTGTGTGCTCGAGCTACAATATTTGGCGAGCATCAGTTTAGTATTTCATCCCCAGATGACACTCTGTCGTTGCCAAGAGGGTGGTTGGATGGGGTGCCGTTTTTGTCGACTCTCCAGAAGAACATTGAATAACTAGACGATGTTGCATTTGAGACAAGTGTTGCCCTATCTTCCGCACACATGATGCCGGAGAAAATTCATCTTCGACTAGTTTCTACCCAGACCATGGCCAATATGGTTAAATATGATTTCCTAGACCAAATGTCAGCGAATTGCAGTTCCGGCATTTAGATTCACGGGTAAGTAAACAACGGCGTCAATTGAATCCAAAAGCAAAAGAGGAAGTGGTGAAATATTTTCTGTTTCGCCTCTGTTGCCCACTGAATGTCGATAGAGGGAGCGATTCATGTGATAGTTGTTTCAGAAAATGTACTACCTGGTGTACTGCCTGTGAGATGGAATGCGGCCGATAAAGTCGAAGGAAGAGTTACCAGACGAGCCATTCTTTGCGGACTTTTGCCAAGAAAGAAATCAAAAGTCTCTTCATCTGTCAATCGCAATACGTGTGACATTAAGGTTCTGAACATCCTCAGAAAGGAAATTTTCAGCCAACATCTTCGGAAGGGCCCTCAACAGGGGTTCAATATCTGCGTCGGTGGTTGGTTGTCTGTAGATTTTAATGGAGGGGCAAGTGATGGCAACGAAGACTAAGTTAATAGTTATAATTGAGTGGCACTACAGCCCAAAAGGAACTAGGACCGAGCTTCTGCAATAACTACTCGTGTTGTGCGAGCTCCCAGGAGTAGAAATGCCCTAGTGTTTTTTGCCGATTTCGAACGGCGAGATTTGAGAAGCCTTTCATAGACAATTAGAGCTCTTTCAGTGTTGTCAGCAACTCGAAAGAGGATGAATGCACTGGGATCTGCCGCGAAGAGGTGTCGTGAAGCCGTGTAGGATCACAGCAACTCGTGTTCCGTCCGGGAATCGAACCTGGTCTAAGTTCAGCGTGTGGATCGACGCACCTACCCACTACGCCACAGCGACCACGAAGACTAAGTTGGGAGACGTAGAAATAAAAAAAACACGGGGAGTCCCTAATCCCCAAAAATTTCTTTTGATACTTGAAAACATGCATATATCGGATGATACATCATGAGGTTTGCTTTTAAACAGGCTTTTTTTGACAGACTTTGTGTGATTCCTATCAACCAGCTTAACCAGTTTTGATCAGTATCATCTGGCAAGTCATGATGCAAAGATTCACACATCAACAGTGTCGCCAAATAGTTCAGCTCTATTGAGGAAATTTATCGGGCAGCAGTTGTGTTTTTCATGCGTTGCGAGAAATTTTTAAATGAAGCACGAAGCGCTCCTGGAAGCCGATGGGACGGCAACGAAACTTTGGATAGGAGCGGAATTGGGAACTCCTTTACATTCAGTCGACCCCCCAGAGAGCTTAAATTTCTTAATTATGGGTTGACGTCATCCGAGATTTTTTCACACCCCTGGTAAGACAGCTTACCCTCATTGTAATTGAAGTCAAGACCCGCCCTAACCCACTAACGGTCGTCCCAATGCGATCTAAAATTGACGGCTGAGTGCAATGATTTCAAGCGACATTCTAAAGCTTTGCGAAAAAGTCTTTAAACAGACACAGGAACTGTGTCAAATTTCTGGGAAATTTTGGGAGCATTTCTGAGAAATGACAGCATTTTTGTGAGTCAAGGACACTGTTCCATTTCAAAATCTGCCACCCTCCCAGCACACATGTTCCACCGCACTGGAGGCGACTCCCATGGATAAATCACAATCTTCCCCACAGAGTGACATATTCAATTTTTTTTCTCGGAATTTTTTTCATTCCCGTGATGACCTGTCAAAAGCTGATCCAACTCCGACAGCCAAGTCCCCTTCGTGCAGGGAAATCTGTCAAAGTCATTACGGGCACGCTCGTCGAGCGGAATAAGTCGGCCATTCAGAGTTTGTCGGAAGTCAGATCCCTCCTACCAGCACACACTCATCATGCCCCCCCCCCACCCAGTAGAGATGCATCGTATTCAGGTCAGAGTGTCACAACGTCGGCAGGACACCTCTCCATTAACGAGAGGGAGACCAGTAAAGGACCAGAAGCAAAAAAAAAAAACAAACAACAAACTGCCGCCGCCCCGGACTCTCACCCTTTTCGCAGCAGCAGCAGAGTGGAGTGTCCCCCAAAGCCAAACGATGTAAAGATCAAAACAACATTGAAGCTCCTCTTCGTCGCGATGATGTGGACGACGAACTGAAAACTGCAAGCTGGGCGATGGACTGGAGCAGGGTACCCCGGAGCGGCACACAAAGACTTTCCTGTCGCGCATTTGAATAAGTGGTTGTTGCCCGAGGGACGCTGCCGCCGCCGCTGCTGCTGCTGCTGCTATCGCCGCCCTTGTCGTTGCTGCTTGCTGTGTTTTTGCCTATGTTCCAGTGATGATGGGGATAGAAGGGCAACGAGAGTGTATGAGTGTGTGCGTGTTGGAGGGGGGGGGGGGGAGGGGAGTCCCTCTGGTTGTGTGCCTTTTATGAAAATGAAATTCTCGCGAAAATAAATGAAAAATAAAAGGAAACCGGGAAAAGGAAAGCAGAACACTTGGTGAGGGAATGGTGGGTGGGCAAGGATGTCCCAGCTCGCACAAAGAATCCGTTTAAGGACTATGAGAGGACAGGAAAAAAAATATAAAGCCACACCATTGTCAATGTGGCAGAAGTACTTCAGATAAGGATACACAGAGAGACAGAGGGAGACAGAGAGAAATAGAAGTAGTGTCAAGGACTCTAATGAACATGCACTGGGATCTGTTGTGAAGAGGTGTCGTGTAGCCGTGTAGGATATCACGGATATTGCGTGTGTAAATCAAACTAAAGCCTCTCTCAGTCAGAGGGGCAAAAAAAAAGGATTTATTGTTGCCTCATGGAAGCTGTTTGTCTGCATTACCACATGTCCCCCCCCCCCCCCACCCTATTCCCATTCTCATCCACTTCCATCACCGACCGTCCTCATCGTCGTCGTCGTCGTCGGTTGAATTGAATTTTCTACGCATCCTGGCGTCATGATTCTGAAAATTTTCCAATTCCTGAAGAGGATATGCTTGGGCGAATTGCTTTTCTATTATGAAACGATAATCACTGTACCGTTCAGTAGGTCGTTTATCCTTTTGTCGGGATCACCTCTCGCTCTGCTAAGGGGGTGGGCCATTGTGCCTGCGTGTGTGTGTGTGTGTGTGTGTGTTTTTGTGTCTGGCAAAGGTGAGTTGGGTCAGGTGCAGGGCTTATGAAGCACAGCCTGAGAGCATGACGAAAGGTTTCATCAGCTTGTTTGTGTGTCAAATGTGTGTTTGGTTGATTGATAATCCTTTGAATCCATGTCCTTTCAATGTGGAGCCCCAGCTCTAGTCGGTTGCTGAGTGGATGGAACGAGGTTTGGTCAAGCGAGAGAGCTGAGGAGGCTGTTGTCGAAGCAACAGTGGATATGAGAATGGATTGGATGGAGTCCTGCGTTCAGGTATTGAACGCGTGCTAGCAACAAAGTGTTAAGTTTTGTTGAAGATGCCATCGATTGCGGCTGGGAAATGGCGAAAAGGATGATGCGGTAAAGGTGGGGGGGGGGGGGGGGTGTACACTTTAAGCTTCTTAAAGTGACACGGAGCCTACGAATGTGATATTTTGGTCTAGTCGATCAAAAAATCAGTTCAGAGCATAATTCCTCTCTTCCTGAGAAAAATGTACGGATTTCCAGTCCGACCAATCGAAGACCCTCGTTTACCTAAAAAGATTAATGAACTTCTAGGCAGTTTAATTTCAACACAGCAGCTTCCGGTTTCGGGGAAAATTGTCTTTTTTTTGGACAGAATTTCTTAATCACCAACAATCTACTTCTTAATCGTGAATGATGTTCCCAAGTGCGCTGGGAAAACTGCCCCGGGTGATGTTAATCTTCCCGTCAGTTAGTTTACTTCCACCCTCCGTCGCACGACATATCTCTTCATTTCATGAGCGCAACAAAATGAAAGTGTGTCCGATGCTCTGAGACGTTTACCTCCCCCCCCCCCCCCCCCCCTCCACAAAATGCGGTTTAGACGGAGTATCGTCCATCCACCTCACCCTCCACTGTTTCAGTTGGATGCCCAAGGATATGGTCAAAGTCACCATAGAATCATTTATTTTGCAATTAATTAATTGAAATTATCCCTCTCCCCCACCCCACAAAAAAAGAAAGAACCAAAAGTAGCCAGGGGTCCGTTGTCCTTTGGCTCTTTTGTCCAGAGTCTGGTCGTCCAGCGTGCCCTGAATTGAAGAAACCTTGCTAGTGAATGGCTAACCTGTTAAGGAAGAAGGCAAAAAAAAAGGATATCCCAGAGGTGAGCGGGGGGATGGCGGGTTAAGGGGTTAAGGTGCGTCTTCTTCGTCGTCATGCTTTGACTGCTTTAAGCAAATACACCCGAGAGTTATCTTTGCTAATTACCGGAGTCAGTAGTCGGAGGGGGCCCAGGACGACAGGCCAAGGCCGGAGTAGACGCATACACACACTCATTCAACCAGGAACCTGGTTGTAATACAATTTAAATTAATTATTTTTTAAATTGTTTGTGATCTGTTTCCGAGACAGTCCTGTTGACTGCTTGCTTTGTTTCCCTCGCTTAAGGTGGTCCTTTGACGACCATCGCCTCGGTACTGTTTTTTTTTTTCCTACT
The DNA here is from genome assembly GCA_944738645.1 of Eristalinus sepulchralis. Lineage (NCBI taxonomy): Eukaryota > Metazoa > Arthropoda > Insecta > Diptera > Syrphidae > Eristalinus > Eristalinus sepulchralis. The sequence goes on along the minus strand of OX122884.1, from coordinate 2,493,295 downwards.
TCCTCCCTGTCCCTTCGTTGGGATGGTCGAGGCATTTTTCTTTTTGCGATGCTCAGTACTTTAAGGGTTTCCGGGAAAAATCAATTTAGGACTGTAAGCTTCTTAAAATTGAGTCATTCAGTGAAGAAGGGGAGGGGGGGGGGGCAGGTCCTTTTTTTCACCGCTGACTTGGATAACTTGTTCTCGTTGAAGTAATTATTTTACAATTTGATTGGTTATGGAGTGGAGTGAGGTGTAGGGGGGAGGGTTGGGGTGGAGGGTAATTTAAAGGACGTTAGCACATCGATTCGATTGGGAATGATGTCAAATTTTAAATTACCTTTCCTTCAGACATAAAGTGGGCTTATGAACTTTTGCAATGATGATGTACAGAATGTTTTGCTACACCCATTTTGAGGGGAGGTTTAGGGGACTGCGTGGTATAGTGGAAAGTTTAAGTCACAAAGAACCCAAATTTTGTCCCAAATTCTTCATGTTTTGCTGACAAGAACTCACCAAATTTGGGTCAAAAATTTACCACTGGCACAGGAAGCATTAGTTACAAAAATTTGGTCCAATTTTTTGCCTTAAATTTCTCACTGATTTTGGGTAAATTTCAAATAATTTTGGAACATAAATTTGTCTGCTATTTAAGGCCTAATTTTTGTCACTGATTTTGTGTTCAAGTATTTAACACGAGATTAGGAAGTCTTTTGCCAATTTTCGCATCATTTTAGGCCCAAAAATCAACACTGAATTTTTGATGTTTTTGACCAACAATTTGACCAAAACTCTTCGTTCGAAATTTGCTTTACTACAAGGTCTAAACAAATTCCTAACCTAATTTTGTTCACAAAATTTGTCTTTCAAAACAGGGAAATGTCTAGAATATTTCTCGATTTGGTACAAAAATGTTTGGCTCAAAATATGGCTCTCCGCTCTTCGACAAAAGTCAAACCTTCGATTATTTAAATTCTGAATTATCTATGCACCCCTTTTGTTCTGAAGACAATCATTTTGTTACCTTTTTGGTCCAAAATCTGACCTAAAGGCCCATCCCCCTGTCTATCCAAAAGGAAATACTATTTTTACACAACCGTCCACGCACAGACTCTCCTCAAACTTTCACATTTCGACACATGGTCTTGACGGGTGAATTCAAAGCTTTCCTTCGAAATTTTGAGAACAGAACCGAGCCGCAGGTCAGATTCTCTGCCTCCCCATCCACCCACATCGATCACGACCCAAGTCAAGAATTTGTTGATTAATCTCTGATGAACGTATACCATTGTATCCTTGAACGTATGCGTGCACGTCCCACTGACATCCGTTTCAGTATCGTTCCACCCACAGTCGGAGTTTAAGCAACAACTTACAACCGCAAGAGCATCGCCAAAGGATGTGGCAACCACTCGGCGAACCGTACTCACTCCGCCAGCCATCATTACCACACATTTTAGGCAAATTAATGTTCCTCCCCGTCACCGTCACCGCCACCAAACTGACTTTTAATTCGTTATCTGACCTGCCAGCGGTACAGTCCCCTCTGCCCCCCCACTACACCCCTGTGATGGTCCATTTCCATTTATTTTTCACTTTTCGCCAACTTTTCTAAATTAATTTGGAATGTATTCATTCGTGAACGACAGGCGGTCCCCGGAGGGCGTTTGCCGGTGTGTATCCCTGGCAATGGTTGTGACTGCGTGCCCTCCTCACCGCGCTAACAGGACATCATCAAAAATTTAATCGGCTGTTGAGCACGAGGAGCGGAGAACAACTAGAGTGACTCTTATGTGTGTGTGTGGGAGCAGCGGGAGCAGGTGGTGAGACATGGGGATTCTCCAGTTAATTGGGTGCTTGAAACGCACGTGAAACCCCTGTGTTTGGTTTCTGGGAAATGTCTTCGATTCACGGATGGCATCTGTGACGGTGGCGGCGGCGTGCACGTTGATGGCCATCTGTGTTGGCGTGCGCAAATCGGACTTCTGGGAAACTGAACGGCACGAATGCCTGCAGGTGGCCCAGTAGGGACTTCCTGGAGTCCTCAGAGTGCCAGTTGAAGTGAAGCTTCGTGAATGCAATCAAATGTGTGGACAAAGAGGTCGTGGGGAATTGGGTGCGACTGTTTTAAAGCGAACGGATGAACAAAATGATGGAGAATCTGATTCATTTCTGGGGCTTTCGACAGATAATGGGTTAAGAGGACTCTTTTGGAAGGTTTTTTCCAGGAATCGCAATTCATAACGCCCTTGCGAGGACAGATGCACACTTAGAAGGGGCATTGAGGGTGGATTTTGATTCGAACATGGGAACAAATTTGTTTGTTTTGCAGGGCTTTGCGTGAAACGGGGAGGGACTGTGCTGTTTCAGACAAATTTTCAAGGACCCGCGCCATGTTTTGAGTATGGACTCAGTTTCAACCCAAGGACCACGATGCCCTCACAGCCCTGTCTGCAGATCCGTGGAAATTTGATAGAAACCGGCCCTTTCGAATGTTCTGCCCCTAGAACGGCCCTTTTTGATAGCAAGCGTATGAGTATGCTCCCGGATTCGAATGAGAAACCATCAGACTAACAGTCTTCATTGCGGAAACCACAAACCCATCGAATTTTGAGTCAAATTCGGACATCCTACATGAGGAAGGACTCGTCCTAGAAATGGGAGTAGGTGCACAAACCCACATATGAACCATGAGAGAGTGAGAAATTTTGAGGCAAGGACCTACTTCTGTCCCTATGGGTGATTGTTTACGGAAGAAGAAATGATCTGACTCGTATTTGGTTGACCATACAATTTTTTGGGAAACCAAAAGGTCAACAATTCACGTCGGGGACTCTATTTGGAAGACAGCAGCCCCCCACATTAGGATTGCTGGCGCACAGCGACATCCATGCATAAGCGCGGAGTGCCGGCGTTTCTCAAGGTCTGTAGGATGTCGTTGTGGCAAACGCCAGAGTAAGCGCACAGATGCAAACTTAACCCAACTCCCATCGTTGTCAAGGAAATTCCCACCCCAAGGAATTCAGCCTCGCTTCCCGCCATCTTCATAAACTCTAATGACACTCCCTTAACTGCTTTTCTCGCCACAAAACGCTCAAGCATCGCATAAAAGCTTGAAATTGCCCTCATTAAACAAATCAGATCGTCCGCCGTTGCCGTGCGCCGTGAAGTTGTGAAATTAAAATTTAATTCATCAAAAGAAAGCGCCCTTGTTTGCACGCACGCATCCTCTACCTTCCCCCTCTCCGCCACCTTCCACCATTTTCAGATGCCAAAGCGTGCCATTTAGCCGGAAGTATCATCCTGGATGGCATCTCACCCTCTCGCCGCGAGATTATCTCACTTAACCGCGTCAAGGTGTCGCCTCCACGTCAAATGTGCACACACCACCCAATTACGACTTGATTGCTGTCCCAACTCTACGCGTAGTCCCTGTCATCACACGTCGCCCTCGTCGAGCCTAAGAAAATTTGTCTGCGGTGTTTAACTGACACACAAGGTGAACTTGTTCCACTGGGGGAGGTGCGCGCACACACACGCCACCCCACCCCGCTGCCTTCGCCTTTCGTTTCATTCAATTTTCTACAACCAACACCACAGCCTTCGTCGTTATCCCGCCGGGACTTCGCACATTTTTCAGAGTTTTTTTTTATTTCCTTTGTCAAACATCCCCCTCCCCCCCCCCCCCACTCACCCACTGAGCCGACGACGGTGGCACCTCTGTGAAACTTTGCCATAGTCTTCGGTCGTCCGCCTGCCACAGATTATTTTCATAAATTTTCCTTGTCAACGTGTTAAATGAAAAACTCTGGACGAACACACATACACACACGCAGGCAAACGATGGTGGGTGGGTAGTTGGGTGGGTTAACACACATATGGTAAGAGTAATTTTTATGCAGGTACTTGGAAGAGATAAATCCACAAAAGTCACACGAGAGGAACCAGCCAGTTGAGTGGATGTATGTGTGTGTGTGTGTTGGCAACGGGTGGCGGCAACTGTGTGTGCACTCGCGCTCGGTGGCAACGCCATGAATCAAGGATATCTGTGGGAACATTGACGCTATAACCCTTAGTGTGTCAGCCGCGCAATAAGGGTAATAACGATTGGGTCACATCTTCACTTTCAAACCGGGGGCGTCCTGAGTTGGGAGCACGAAAGGCGCTTCCTTGACTTCACATGTCAATGAAATATCAAAACAGGGAAGGTCTTGAATCAAAATTTTCGAGTTTGGTCGAAGATCGAAGTTTAAGGCTGTGAACGTGTTTCGTCTCAAAACAAGATCAGACCTTTAGCCAAGCGGAGTCTTTAAACCGGTTCCAGCCAGGGAAGTTTTAGGAAGTTAAACGTCTGTCTACTGAATAGAGTTTCAAAACCGGTAGGAGCCTCTACCTCTTCCTAGGCAGTTTTAGGAGATTCCACGCCTACGCACAAACTGGAGTCTCAAAATCAGGGACTCTGGGCAGTTTTACGAGGTCCGACGTCAACGCACTGAATGGCATGTCAATCCAAGGGGCCCCAGGCAGTTTTTGAAGATCTGACGTCTGCCCACTAACTGGAGCCTCAAAATTGGGGGCTCTGGAGAGGATTAGGAGTTCCGCTGACTGCGGACTGATTGAAGTCTCAAAACCAGTCTGTGAGCAGAATTCTGGCTCCCTCCTGCTGATTGGAGTCATAAAACCAGGAGATCTTCGCAGGTTTAGGAGCGCTGACTAACTGAAGGGCTCTGGACACTGGATGGAAACTCAAAACCAATGACTCTGGGAAGCCTTTGGAGATACAAACTCTATTCACTGACGGGAGGGCTCTTGGCAGATGTAGGAGATCTGACGTCTGCTAACAGACAGGAGTCTCGAAATCAGGGTATGGGAAATTTTTGAAGCTCTGACGTCTGTCTACTGACTGAAGTCTCAAAACTAGGGGCTCTGGGAAAGTTTAGGTGTTCCGCTGACTGCCAATTGATTGAAGTTTCAAACCCAGTCTGTGAGCAGAGTTAGGCTCTAGAAAGCTTAAGGAGATCCGACGTCAACGCGCTGAATGAAATCTCAAAACCAAGAGTTCCTAAGAGGTGTGTGTACGCAGTTTGCAGAGTTATGGGTTCTTCCTGCTGATTGGAGTCATAAAACCAGGGGATCTTCGCAGATTAAGGAGCTCTGACTTACTGGAGGGCTGTGGACAGTTTTTAATATTCCGACGTCTGTCCACTGGATGGAAACTCAAAACCAATTACTCTGGGAAGCCTTTAGAGATTCAAACTCCATCCACTGATGGGAGTCTCAGGAGCGGGGGCTCTTGGCAGATGTAGGAGATCTGACGTCTGCTAACAGACAAGAGTCTCGAAATTGGCAATTTAAGGATCTCTGACGTTCGTCTTTTTCTTCTTGTGGCGCTACAGTTCGGGGTGGACCTGGGCCTCAACCAACACGCCGTCTGTATACTGACTGACAGACGTCGTCAGACTTTGTCTTATGTCTCCCCTAAACAATGGCGTCGCGACCCCATTTATGTATTGCCTACCCTAGACTCTGAAACATCCCGCAATCTCATTTCTCATTCCAAAACCACAAAAGTTTCATCTTTCAAGGTGAATTCAATTTCCACAGGACCTGTACACTCTCTCTCCCCCACGAAATCCGCTCCTGTCTCACGGCATACCTGCATGTCTTGCGAACCTTAAAGCAACAGATGCCATTCTGCGGTATTCAATGCTTTCATTGTACGCGCACGAAACAGGATAACTAGGTAAGCAGTACAGCCGACAATAGGCCGTTGCCGCTGCCGCGTCCGTTGTCGTCGTCGCCGTGGAGTCGGGCCCGGATGAGGCATGAAAGACAAGCGACGTTCGGTTTGTTTTTTTGTTTTCATCCTTTGTTCGTCTTCAGTGTGATTTTTTTTTCCTGCTTCACCCTTCAACTCTTTCGGCAGGCGGACGGGCGTGCAACAAAGCCTATTCACGGGGCTCAGCATCGGTGGTTCCGTTGGTGGGTTGATGGATGGAGGGAGGGAAAGTATCACCTCCGTACGTGCGAAACAAATAGAATTCGAGGGGATCCATTCGCCGTGACGTTGCTCTGTGCTCTGGATGAGGATGAACAACAAGTGTCTTGATGCAAGAGGTGTGGGTGTGTGTGGGGGGAGGGGAGGAAAATGGGTTTTTTGTGCGAGAAACCATCACAACCAAACAGTTTACATTATTCAAAATGGTTTTTACAAATGCGCCGTCGAATATGGGGGGAGCGCGCAACGCCCACGCCCCCCCCCCCCCGTCATTCACCATCTTTCTCCATCATCGTGCAGCGCCTCCACAACAGCCATTAGCCTCCTTCGAGCCTATGGGGGCTGAAGGATGTGATGTTAGTCAAACGTTAAATCGATTTATGGCGCCGCATAATGCAGTGTCGGAGGGGGGAGGGGGGGAGGGGGGGCGCCCTGAGCGGGTTGAAAGTCTTACGTGGGTGAGAGTGTTTGCGATGCGAAGAGATTAATTACCAGGATTTGAGTTCGGTGTGGGCTGAAGAGAGGTAAAGATTTTTTGAATTTTTTTTTGTTTTTTTGCACTCCGACGGGTTTGATGTCTGCGAAGTTAACGAGGCGTGCCAAGGGTGAAGATTTCCACGAAAGAAAATTGATCTAAGATTATTCGAGGTAATGCTGTGTTTTGTTCAGCTCCAAATGGGCTGAGTTCAAGGACTTCTTCGTCTAGGGGAATCGTCGGCATTCGCCTTGAAACGATGAACTGTTCATATTTTCTTACAGTTCTGCGACTCGCTGCAGAAAATAAAATTTTATCCCACAGAGATGCCGCCGGCAAACACAAGACATCCTCGTCCTCGACGACGAGTTATCTTGATTAAATTTAATCAAACATCTTCGTGAAGACGCAAAGGAAGTTAATAGAAATCGGAGGAGTCCTTTGATGAACTTTTCGCTGGCATTGGATGGCAAAATGCATCAATTTGCATGATGAGAGGGTGGGAGAGAGAGAGAGAGAGAGGACTTAAAGGAATTCTTTTTCTGCTTTTTTTCTTCTTCTAGGAATTCTGTCCCTTGCAATGTCACAAGGATCAGATTCTAGCTGAGTGATGGATAGGAGCTTTGTACATGAACGGGCGGTTGTTATTTTGTTCTTGTGTAAGTGGGAAATTTTGGTTTAAGGTCTCCCGTCGGCGAAGTAGGCTGCCTTTTCAACGACAGACGGACTGACCACTTCCTTAACAACGAACAACCAAGGATTTGTGTTTGTGTCACGATTGGACACCGCGAGGAGAGCGAATGCAGATGATGGCATTACCGTGAAGCCATATTTTTTAACGGGGAAATGTTGATCGAAAATGGAGCCTTCTAGGTTTAGGATCTACGACTTTTGGGTTTCAGTAGCAAAATCTTTGGGAAGCATTGTAATCTTCATGTTCTATGATATTAGCAGTAGGGGCTACTTTGCGGTGCCTAGGATGAGTGAAGCAAGTTAACTCTTGTGGTCTGATCTTTGATGCTTTGGAGACTGCACCGTGGTTCGTAAAAGGTTAAGCGAAGCCACGTAGACCTTGCAGCCTTATCTCTAAGCCTTCGAAGCCCGTTTTAGTCGCATAGTCTGAGGGAACAGATGCCTAGGCAGCCTCAGAAACATGTCTAGAAAACACCTCTTTCCGTCTGTAACATGAATTCGGAAATGCCACAACTCCTAGGGGCTTGGTCTAGGAAATAGACAAAAATTTCAGGGACTTGCCCCAAATCTTGCTTCACGTTGGGTGTTAGCTGGATCCTTCTCGATATAGACAGTGTCGTGCAACTTTAACAGTTTCAATTATAAACCGCTTTCTGAACGATGGGGTCTAGCTTTGGGGTCTTTGGGAGCCTCTCTATATTTGTCGGAAAGTTATATTTCCACGAAAGTCCTCGACCATGCGTCCCGATTTTTTTCGCAGCCCAGTTTGAAGGTTTCCGAGAGATGTCAAGTAAGGTATCTTTCATTCAAGACACTCTCATGTACCTGGCGTTTTTCCAAGCCAAATTTTTAAACGCTCAAGAGGTTACTTTTACTCACTTACAACAAGGTTATCCACGGATGCGTTCAACATCTTGCCTAACCTTTAACTTTTTTTGTTCGAAGGCGGATATTATAGGCTTTCGAAGGCCTCATTTGACAGTCTTTATCTGTGGAAGCTTTCCGGGACCACGTTTTACCGGCCTACGTCAAAGGTTTCACCAGATATAGTCCATCACCTTTTCAAACTTCGACAGTCATCGTCTGTCATCCAATTTTCTGTAGATCGCGAGACACATGAAGCGAGGACATCCGACCACTATCCAGCACAAATTCCACTAAACGGAGATTTCGAGCCCACTTCGAGGGACATCTCGTCAAAGTTTCCCCATGAATCTGCCCAAATTCAAAACTTCATCACGGTAAGAGGAGCCCGAGATGCCTCTGAAGATTCGTCATTCAACAGGCGGGTTTATATCGAAGCCATATCGAGGCATTCTTCATCAGAGACACCCACTCCCCCACCCCGCCCCTTCTCATCATCTTCATGATTTCATTTAACTTCTCGACAAGCAAATATTTACACTCATCCTGCAGCCTCTAGTTTCATCCTCTTCCTCTCCACCCACTTCATAATGCACTCCAGACCGCGTCGCCACTGTGAAGTGCTCCTCCACGTCATCATCACCTCCCCCAAAGGGGGATATGTTTCCAAACAGGATTAGAGTTCTCCTCGAGATTTAATCAATGTCACTCTGCCCCACCTTGTCCATTGAAAGTTTTCCTCTGTTCAGTCGACGGGAGGCCTTCCCCCACATGACCTACCACCCTGCTATGCCAATAAAAATAACTGAAATCAATAGTAGAACAGGAAGCCCAGATGTCGATCATAGCTGCAACGACATCCGCCCCTCCCCCAACTCACCGGCCTCCATTCTTCTTCTCGAACAACAGCCACAGCAGCAGCAGCAGCGCCACCTGATTCCTGTACTTTCCGAAAGGCATCCATCCCGGACCTGATGTGAAATTATTTTCCTCGCTCACCGCCTCTGCTTGTTTTTGGTTCCCTGGAGTCTACGTGTGCGCCGGTGTGTGTGTGCTTGTCAGGATCGTAAATATTCTTTAGTGGGGTGGTGGAAGGCACAGCCCCTTATAATGAGGCAGAAATAGGCATACGAATGGCTGCTTTCATACGTGCCATACCGTCCATCCACTCCCCACACATTCACCCACCCACCCAGTTCGCCCGCCATCTGGTACACCGCCTGCTGGCCATGTAAACCGCAAGGATAATTGGCAAACTGTTGCTCATGGTGGGGGAGAGCAAGAGATTACTTTTCCGAGGCATGCGCTTTTGGTATGAGGCGGAGAGAGAAATAGTTTGGGAGAGCGAGAGAGTGCCGGAGAGAGAGAGAGAAAGTGAAGGGGAATGAATTCGAAGAGGCGGCCAGTGGGTGGAAAGATGGTATTTTTAGCCTCAGGTGTCGAGGCCAACGAACAGAATTCAAAAATGTGTGTTATCCTGCAGCTGGCCGAAGGACTTTGATGATCTGTTTCTCATAATTTCAAGTGAGCGGAGTGGAGGAGAAGGTTAAGTGGTCTGGCGACAGTTGCTGGAGGGATGAAATTCTTCATAGAGGCGTGCCAATCTCTGAGAAAATCTAGACATTTGAAGGTTTCGAGGATTGGGATGGAGTTCAGTTTGATGAAGTTGAGGCAAGGTTTGGCTGAAGGCTACTTAGAGGAGACTTCTATGGTGAGTGTGTTCTGGGATGTTTTGCCCTAGAGGGGAGCAGATTTTAAGCAGTCCCCGTTATTGTTTTCTTGTGGTGCTTGGACTAAACGGGGTGAAGTCGCCTTTTCCTTGGTCTTGATGTTGGACTGACGTTCACGCAGAAACTCCTTCGGATTGCGCTTAAACTGTGTCTTACACTGCTCTTGAAGAACCCTACGATTGCGCTTGTTCTTTGGAGTGAGCAAGGGCGGCACCCATCGCGTAAAAGGTTTTCTCATGCCGTGCTCTTTGAAATATCTACGTTGACGACTTTGGTAGGAATGCCAAAACTGAATAGCTGGCTGGCATTGAAGTCAGCGACTAAGTACTGGATGAAGACGAGCATTTCTTGGGTGTTTTACGATATTTGACGCAGTTTGACGATGTCGTCCTTAAGATGACTAGGCCAGGTAGAGCGTATGGACACCACTGCTCCGGCCCAAAAAGTTTTCGAATCTGAACCAATGGGACAACGCAACAGAGAACGGCCTAGGGTAAGGTGGCGGACACAAGTGGAGAAGGACTTTAACCAACTTGGAGTGCGCAGCTGGAGTCAGCAAGCGAAAGATCGTGCTGGCTGGAGAGGCATCCTGGTTGAGGCCCAGGTCCACCCCGAACTAGAGCGCCACAAGAAGAAGAAGAAGAAAAAGTGGAAGAAGTGGAATAAGAAGTAGAAGATGAAGATGTGGTCCACCAAAGGGCGCTGGTTGCCATCTATGACTTCACTGCTGAGCTCGACAGTACAGCCCAACAGGTTGAACGATCAGTCTTCCAGCGTTGAAACCTCAATAATGCGTCTACCCAACAAATAGAATTGAAGGAACCAGTGGTGTCAGTCATGAAATCATTTGACTGGCGATGTCATAAGCTGCTGCAAGGTTACCCTTTCACTCATAAGGTCTTCTGACAGAGCAGGAACAGACAACAATTCCTACATCTAGAAGCCCATTTTTAAGTGAGACAATTTTGGAAAACTTCCCGGAAAGTAAAGCCACCTTAAGTGAACTGGTCACGGATGAAAAAAAGGAAAGTCCCACTCAAAACATAGCGCCACCCACAACCTTCACAAAGTCATCAAGGTCCCCCATCACTTGACTTTCTTTCAGACTCACTTTTCCAATTAATTGCCTCATTCTTATTTTGTGCTTCCAACAATCACACATTACCCGCTGTAACTCCACCCCCTCCCCCACAAAATGACTCCTCACAATAAAAACCGCCACCACCATCTACCCCCCACCCCCAGGCACATACAACCCAATTAGTTCCAAACACTGGAACACATCCTCAGTTGCCCTGCCTCAGCCGCAGCAGCAGTGGCAGTCAAAGATCAAAAGATGCCCCAACACCCCACGATGCCGGAACACGTCTCAGACGCACCGCACAGAGAAACAAACAAATTTCCATAATGAACGACGTAAAACTTCAATCGCGTAATTAATATTAATTAGTCCCGAGTGGGAGACGACTCTCTGACGGGGCGGGAGAGTGTGAGCGGTCACGAGTGAAACTCTGCTCGAGGCACGTCAAGCCAGTCCTCCCCGGGGGCAGCGCTAATTCATTTACTGAACTCGCAAAATGCAGACGATCTGCGCGCTCGCTCTCCGCGAACAGATTTAATGCCAACAATTAAATGGAAGACCCCAACGATGACAGGGAAGGTGCAGCAAGGAGCACCTGCGGAATGGCACCTTACAGTCGTCGCCGCCGTCGTTGCCGTCACCGCAAATGTGATGCTTAATCTCTGATATTTATCCTCGTGTGGGGGTGGGAGGTGTGGCACCCGCTGACACTGAGCTGAAAATGTTTGCCAAGGATATTAATATCCGCTGCAGAACCACCCTTCTCGTCCTTTGTGCGGAGGCGATGCGCTCGCTGGTGCATGTGAATGGTGACGACAACGACGATGGTGCGCGGTGTTGTTTATTGGAGACTTCCGTTCGTGCGAGGATTATGCACTTATGGGGGGGGGGGGTGGGAGTTGGTCTTTATTTCTTTTAATAACGCTGGGATATGTGGGACAAGGACATATCGCCATCATCTCGCACAGACGGAGGGCTACCAGTTGACAAAGCTTTGTGTGTTGGATTTCAAAGTGTGATGACAGATGGCGATGGGTGAGTGGAGGGAATGCTTCTTTGGACTATGCCGTAGAGAGGGCGTATCAGCGTCTAGGTGATGATTTGTCTGTTTTTTTTAGTGGAGAAGGAGGGGTTTCTATGAAGTGACGCGTCTTCAACTTTCAAGTAACCGCCTCGGAGGATCTCGGATTCCAGAGATCCTAAGAAGACCCCGCGTGACTTGAAAATGAATCATCTGCTGTCTGAAATCTGTCTCTAAGTGAAATACAAGCCAAAATGTCACCTTCCCTGAAGGAGAATGTTTTACTCTAGGGCACTCTTGGTAAGGTAAGGCACTCGATTTAAGGCAGTCAGCGAATCTGCTGCCTAATTGTGTGTGGAGCATCGATCTGGGCAGAAGTAATTTTGCATTTTTTTTGTTACAATAGAGAGGCATGGATGATGGAGAGGTTCTAATGGCAAAGAAGTGAGGAATGGTCTCAAGTTCCTCCTCGTTCCCATAGTTTCTGCAGAGGTCACATTGCGAGGCACATCAAGTCTGAACGAATCTGTGGGGGGCCGTGGGGACGCCTTTTATGGTCCGAAGACCCGCTTTGCCTAAGTTGACGAAGCAGAAAGTGTGTTAAGAATTGAATTGTGGCCAAAAAGCTCTCAGACAATCTCTTGTTTTGTTCGCTTAATGTAGGCAAAGGGAATGGTAGGCATGACACCTCCGGGAGACACTAAAGAGTTGTACCCATGACTGGCAACTTCACCCACCTCACAATTCCCCTGGATTTCATAATGCCCTACATCTGTCCAACTTAAGTGTTGACGTACCGGACCATCACGGTGAGAGATAGGCGGCAGGTGAGAGATCTTTGAGTGGAGGGGGTTTCATTGCAACCTGACATTGCTGACATAACATCAGTCCTTCACGGTTGCCCACAAAAAATGACTAAATGCGTCAAATGGCAACTCCGAGGTGGTCAATTTGGAACGCCAAGTGCGCTAATAGCACGCGTCCTTCACGGTTGCCCACAAAAAAAGGCCAAATGCGTCAAATGGCTACTCCGAGGTGGTCAATTGAGAACGCCAAGTGCGCTAATAGCACGCGTCCTTCACGGTTGCCCACAAAAAAGGCCAAATGCGTCAAATGGCAACTTCGAGGCGGTCAATTGAGAACGCCAAGTGCGCTCATAGCACGCGTCCTTCACGGTTGCCCACAAAAAAAGGCCAAATGCGTCAAATGGCAACTTCGAGGCGGTCAATTGACAACACCAAGTGCGCTAATAGCACGCGTCCTTCACGGTTGCCCACAAAAAAAGACCAAATGGGTCAAATCGCAACTCCGAGGTGGTCAATTTGGAACGCCAAGTGCGCTTATAACACGATTTGGGAAATTGGGTTACAGAAGCGTCATCCCCAAAGACCCAGACCCTCCAAGTCTATGCCTTAAGTTCTCAGTTAAAGCAAACGTCGTTTGACACGGTTTGGTAACGCCCAACGTTGACCGCAGGATAGTTCAGCCTGAGCATCATTTTTGAAGAAGAATGGTCAAATGATGCCACCACTTCACAATTGGCACCAACTGCTGTTCTTTGTGAATGCATTGGTCTCTCGACAATAACCCATGGAGTTTCCCGCATGGCATGGCGGCATGTCCCAGATGCCTCAAGTTTGACATAGCTGCCGAGACGAAGATATGCCGCGTCAAGAAAGAGGATCAAAGCAGTTGTTTAGTTGCCCGAGACATAAAGTAGCGGATAGTCTCAGTGTCGATTGGACCTCGTAAGTGAATAATCCGAGATCTTTCTGCAGAAACCTTCACGGGCAAGTGCGTGGAAGGTTGAGCTGTTCAAATTGTTGGTGAGTTAATGTTTGTGAATAGAGTTCCACGCTCTCGGCCACAACACGGACATTCTCATCTGTGCGAAGCATACGACTACGGGAACCACTACTGATGAGGCTTGAATGCTAGTTTGTGGATAGACACCCACTGCAATCGCAGTTCGTTCTTCAGTTCAGTCAAAATATAGTTTGTGCGGTACAGCACTCACTTTGGGAGTTTTTCAACGTTCTCCAACCTGCGATACCGACTTCCTGACAATATTTCGAACCAGGAAAAGCTGTCAGTTTCAAAAGAGCCTATACCTTAAGAAAAACAACAGATGGCCTACTCTGAATAGAAAGAGACAAGCCTGTCGAACAACATTATTGAAACTTACGCTGTGACAGAAAGACAAGGCTTGTCCATCATACAAAGGCTTGTAACATAAAAAGTTTGCCTCTCCACTTGCCCTAACAATGCAGTTTCGACCAAAATTCTTTTCACATCCTTGTCCTAAGAACGCCGCCCGCAATCAACTAAGCCAATCACCCGCCAGCAGATCTCAGTTAAGGACACACCGCAGTGCGTCAGCGTTCTAATCAAATCTCCGCTTGATTGTGACTTTTTCGTAAATCCACTGTCAGCGCTATACCACTGTCAGCGGTATACTGTCATATTATCGACACACTTTCGCTACCGCACCGTCACCCCAACCCCTCCCCCCCTTCCACATTAATGAACACATTACCCAGTGTGCGAATGCCAGCAACGCACATGGCTGCACTGCGATGTGTGCCTTGACTCCGGCATCAGACAGCAATTAAGGCACCTGGCCTATAGATCCTACCCCCCTTACCAACATCCACCGCTCGCATCACACACAGCAAACAGCCGTCACAGTGTTATGATAATCACCCACGAGGCGGGAAGGACTTACGAAACGAAGTTATTGTCGCTAACCGCACTGTCGGAGCCAAGTCTACCGTGACTGAGCCGTGAGCGTACAAGCGCAGCGGCACTCACATGCCGCCCACCAGCGCCACCGCTGTGAGAAGGCAGCAGAAAACAAAAAAAAACAACAGACCAAGCAAGAAATCCGTTTAGAGGATGAAAGGACTTCTCTCTGTGGCGCACAATAAAGGACTCGCACATAATAATTCATTGTTGCTGCCCTCCGCCCCTTGTGTCGTCGTCGTCGTCGCCGCCACCACCATCACCCGTAAGGACTATTATCCTTCCTTCATACATGTGTCGCATCTGGCAGGAGTCTGCTCGTCGTACGTCTTCACGTCGTTGTCGTGCCGTCGCTTGTGTATACACAGAATCCGACACGACAATCTGGGCACGAAATGATGGGTGGGGGCGTTTGGGGGTTGGAGGCAGTTCCTCATCATGTGACCGTGATTTATGATTTCGTTACGATGACGACTGTTATCGTGTGGCGGTCGCCTCTGAATCTGGGTCTGGGTTCCGAGTTGTCTGGCTTCGATGCGCCACAGGTAGCGTGCCGCTGCTGACCAGTCGATGGCGACAAACTGGCTCCGGGTCCGGGAGAGAAAAAGAGAGCACTCACTCTTCTGCAGGTGGTTAAGGGGAAACTTCGAAAATCTCTTCGCTCTCTTTTGACTCTCTCTCTCTCTGTCGCTTTCTCTGCCTCCCCGCCCACATTCAACAGTTCGGTCATGGTCGTGTGTATACGTCGTCGACGTCGTCGGTGGAGAACACCATATCGTGTGCCGTGTCCTTACGCTCGACTGCATGCCATGTGTTTCCTGCTCTAGGCTACAAGTTGACTCTCTGGTGTGTGGCTGGCTCGGCACGGGATGTGGGATAAACAATTATCCACCCCGCGCACGACCGCACCGGGACCACCCAGCTGCTGCAACAGTTAGCCCAGATAGTCCTGTGATTTGTGTTTCTCTTTTTCAATATGTTCCCCCCGCCGATCGGAGAGTGTGCAAGAGAGGGAGAGATGGAGCGCACAAGCGAACGAGACAAACAGTGTGCGATGGTTTCAAGGATACGCAGGATGCATGAGCTGGTGTTTTCCTTGTTTTTCTGCGTATGTTTGTTGTGTGTGTGTGTGTGTGTGTGTGTGTATGTGTGTGTATGCCGTACCTGTTTCAATAATCTCTTTCTCTGTATTGTTGTTTCACTTCTTTTTTGTGACCGATAATGGAATTCTGAAAATTGAGCTCGTCCTGGTAATCCTTGATGTGCATGTGGAACGATTATAATTGACGAACTGCTTCCTGACACGAATGCTGGCAGTCATTCGGGGAATGGAGCTGAGCGACTGCGTCTGCAGGCGACGTGGAAATTTGTGCCGAAGTCATGTTCATGGTCAGTGATGGAAATTGATTGTTTCTCATTTTTGGACATTTAAGGTATTGCTTGAAATTATAGAGACTCCTGAGTTTAATTTCTACTAAGATGTAACATTTTCAACGCGTTTTAAAGCACTTAAGAATAGTTTTGGAACATTTTTGAGCTATTTTCAAGGATTTTTCGAAAAATCTGTCAACCTAGTGGAAGGTTTCCAATGTTTTCAAGATACCAAAAGGACTTTTAACATATTACCACATTTTGCAAGTCGAATTCGACCACTTTCTTTCACCACTACAGATTTGAAGTACTAACTGATTTCATTCAAGGATTCCGCGAACCTTTCTGAGCAGATTTCAAATGCTTGAAGGACATTTTCAAGAATGTAAGAAAATTCAAAACAAACACTAGAAATGTGAAGCATTGTTGATGAAGACGTGAAAAATGAGGAAAGGTCAAGTTTTGCAAGGAAGGAACGAGGGGGGATTCATACTTTGAAACAGGGAACAATTTGAGAAGCAATGTGATGCTACAACTGATACAAAAAGGAAACTTTACAAACCTGAAGGTTGTCCATGGCTGAGGATAGAGGTTGAAGAGTGTCATCTCGTCATCATCGATGTTGCTGTCCGGGCACAGATCTCATAGCTTCCACTCAAAATGCTGCTAAACTGATACAAAAAGACAAGAAATAAATAAGTGGCACACAATCCTGGTAAAAAGTACCTTCAATGCACTCAGAAGAGCATCAGCACGAGCCTCCAAGGGCATCTTCATCGTAAGCAAGCTCGTCTCTCAAGGCCCCAGTCCTCGGAAGCACATTTGCGTCTTATCTGCGCCACCACTCACAATGGCCTCCATGACTACATCACCCTATCTATAGGTTATCTGTGAACAGAAAAGAACTCTTGTTTCTGTTATAAATCTGTGAAAATCTTAAAAAATGTCAAGAAATTTTCATGCATACGCATTTGCCCACCACTTACACTCGTTTTCCAGGGTTCTTACCTCTTCTATACTCTTAAGAAACATTTAATTAAGATCAAAGTACATTTGTAAACATTTCGTTATGACAAAATTTTCTTTAATTCTCAAGCATATTCAATTTCTAGAAACATTTAGCAGACTTCTTCAGTCTTTCACAAGATCATGGCGCAAGGACACTCACTTGGAGGTCACTTGTGTTAAGAATGCCTGACGGAACAGAGAAACATGAGCAAACCTACAGAAAAAGTGAAACAATCTCCAGAAATTCTCCAAGTCTTGCCGTCGAATTAACTTCAGCGTCTTCACCGCAGTCAGGAGAAATCCACTCAAAAGCAGACACAAAAGAAAACCCCCAAGAAGCGCCCTACCACCACCGAACCCTCCCGCTGAACCACAACGTAGAGGTAATAGAACCTGTTCAGCGGGGGGAGTTGTCCCTGAAAAGAAAGGAAATATGTATAAATAATTCACCCAAACGACACCTCACACACGAAACCCCTAACCACTGCGACCCGCCGTCCGTTGACCATCGGCAGCGACTTCCCGTTGACCTTGTCTGTGTCGATAATCAAAAAACTCACTCACCAGATGCTGTTGCTCCTGGCGACGTTGTTGCTTGATGGCTTGAGTGATGTCAACCAGACTGAAGACCTACCTGCTTCGCTTTAGTCCCACGATGAGAAATACACATCACTCCCGAAAAACACTCGCGATCACCTACAAGCAACGATTGACGGCACGGAAACGCACTTGAACACTCATTTGAGAGCTTGTGGGATTGGAATTGCTCTTATGGCGATCACAACTCACTCGCGAAGGGCTCAGGAGGGACACATTTCGGGCAATTTAGCACTCGCGATGGGATCTGCAAACGAAATCGCGATAGAGACCGAATAGACGCGAACACTTTTCACTCGTGAAGGGCTTTGAACTTAAACCGAGGGGAAACTAGAAGAATTTTCACTCGCGAGGGACTTTTAAACGAATTTTTAGAGACCGAGGTAGATTCAATCGCTTCGGAGGAGCTTTAGAAAGGAACGGACACTGCACTCGCGAGGGACTTTCAAACTAATTTCAAGAATTCCGAGCACTTTGCGCTCACGAAGGGCTTAGATCAAGACCGAGATAGATTCAGATGCTTCGGAGGAGCTTTAGAAAAGAACCGAAAGAAAGGAACGGACACTTCACTCGCGAGGGACTCAGGGAAAAACAAGCACTCGCGATGGAGCTATAGAAAGGAACCGAAAGAATTAACTCGCGATGGAATCTAGGTTAAAGATGCCGTGGAAGGGGACTAAGAAGCACTCGCGATGGACATAAGCGCGACACAAGATTTAAATTTAGGCAGACGTAAGCACATTTAACTCGCGAGGGACTTCAGGAGGATACCGCGACGGAATTCAGACAAATTCAAGAACTTTTCATTTGAAACACGATACCGAGGTGAAGCTCGACATTTTTTCATTCGGAGTGGTCGACACCGACGTAGAAAGAAACTACCGCGAATGCGAGGTAACCGCGGACACGTTTCGCGCACAAACCGTATTCTAACTCGCGAGGGGCTTAACACAAGGCGAACATCACCCGCGAGGGACTGCAGACGGCACATAAGGAAACACAAGCAGGTATGAACACTTTGCACTCGCGCAATACGACGCAGAAGCGCACACTCGCGATGGGATTGGTGACGGAACGGAACGCACTCCCAATTGGGAACGGCTTTAAATATAAATCGCAGCGAAAATCGGGTAAATTTGGATGCATTTGAGACTCGCGAATGGTTAAAATTTAATCCCGGAGGTGGACACGAAATGGATTTTATATTGCGATTCGTTTTCTTTTCTCAGTTGGAAGATGTTGCCAAATTGTACGCCTTTCAACCGCGAGGCACCCGGCCGAAAAGAATTTCATTCGCTCTTGTCTCCATTAAACGGGGCTCCGCATTCTCCGCTGAAACATAAATTCATCCTTTACTTCACATTCTACTGGCCGAAATTTCACCAAAAACACACAAAAAAGGCAACAAAATGAACTCACCACTTTCTTGATTTCGAATTCCTCTTCAAAGAACTCTAATTGGAGTCTCTTCCTTCCGAAATAAATTTTTTTCCTTCCGTCTCCACTGCAATGGCAGCCATCTTGAATTGCAAATTTTCTTTTCTAAAAAAAGTCCACAAATCCATCGAAAAATGAGAATATTTCATGAATTTGTTTGTGTTGAGCACTTCAACTTTAGTTTTAAAGTATTTTTCAAGTGGAAACTCACCGGAAAATGCAGTTTTTCTTGAGATGAAAATTCCACGACGAAATTTTTGCTGCACAATGAATTTTATGAAACATGATCTAACTTGCACGCTGAAAGGGCTGAATAGCCGTTGCATGAAGGTGGGATTTTTTTTGAAAGGGGGAAATTCTTTATGGGAAAAAATGCAAGTGTTGGAAGCTTTTCTTTGAACTGTCAAATTTTGGCGGATTAAGGAAATTCACCTAGAGTTTTGTTCTGCCGATACGTGTCCACAGGATCACACGAAATATCGTAATCTGTCGAAGGAAAGGTGAAATCGAAAAAAAATTATCTTCCTGCAATCTAAGTTTCAAGTGGACAATAAGTCATGTCCTCAGAAGCGCATTAGCGTCTTACCTGCCCCACCACTCACGAGGGATCCCATGGCTGCATCACCCTATATTAAGCTTATCTGTGAACAGAAAGGGACTTAAACATGGTTTCTGTGAAAATCTTAAAAAATGTCAAGCAAATTTCATGGGAAAGTGGCCGCCACTTCCAAACATTTTCCAGGATTCTAACCTCTCCTAAACTGTTAAGAAACATTTAGTTAAGATCAAAATTAATTTCATTTCATTTCATTATGTCAAAATTATCATTAATTTTCAAGGATATTAAATTTCTAGAAACATTTAGCAGACTTCTTCAGTCTTTCACAAGATCATGGCGCAAGGACACTCACTTGGAGGTCACTTGTGTTAAGAATGCCTCACGGAACAGAGAAACATGAGCAAACCTACAGAAAAAGTGAAACAATCTCCAGAAATTTTCCAAGTCTTGCCGTCGAATAAACTTCAGCGTCGTCACCGCAGTCAGGAGAAATCCACTCAAAAGCAGACAAAAAAGAAAACCCCCAAGAAGCGCCCTACCACCACCAAACCCTCCCGCTGAACCACAACGTAGAGGTAATAGAACCTGTTCAGCGGGAGGAGTTGTCCCTGAAAAGAAAGGAAATATAAATAATTCACCCAAACGACTCCTCACACACGAAACCCCTAACCACTGCGACCCGCCGTCCGTTGACCATCGGCAGCGACTTCCCGTTGACCTTGTCTGTGTCGATAATCAAAAAACTCACTCACCAGATGCTGTTGCTCCTGGCGACGTTCTTGTTTGAGTGATGTCAACCAGACTGAAGACCTACCTGCTTCGCTTTAGTCCCACGATGAGAAATACACATCACTCCCGAAAAACACTCGCGATCGCCCACAAGCAACGATTGACGGCACAGAAACGCACTTACACTTGAACACTCATTTGAGAGCTTGTGGGATTGGAATTGCACTAAGGGCCATCACAACTCACTCGCGAAGGGCTCAGGAGGGACACATTTCGGGTAATTTAGCACTCGCGATGGGCTCTGCAAATGAAATCGCGATAGAGACAGAATAGACGCGGACACTTTTCACTCGCGAAGGGCTTTGAACTTAAACCGAGGGGAAACTTAAACGAATTTTTAGAGACCGAGATAGATTCAATCGCTTCGGAGGAGATTTAGAAAGGAACGGACACTGCACTCGCGAGGGACTTTCAAACTAATTTCAAGAATTCCGAGCACTTTGCACTCACGAGGGGCTTAGATCAAGACCGAGATAGATTCAGATGCTTCGGAGGAGCTTTAGAAAAGAACCGAAAGAAAGGAACGGACACTTCACTCGCGAGGGACTCAGGGAAAAACAAGCACTCGCGATGGAGCTATAGAAAGGAACCGAAAGAATCAACTCGAGGGACTCTGGAATAAAGACGCCGTGGAAGGGGGACTAATAAGCACTCGCGATGGACAAAAGCGCGACAAACAATTTTTATTTAGGCAGACGTGGGCACATTTAACTCGCAAGGGACTTCAGGAGGATACGCGACGGAATTCAGACAAATTCAAGAACTTTTCACCTGAAACACGATACCGAGGGGAAGCTCGACATTTTTTCATTCGGAGTGGTCGACACCGACGTAGAAAGAAACTACCGCGAGGGCGAGGTAACCGCGGACACGTTTCGCTCCGAAAGAGGTGCGCACAAACCGTATTCTAACTCGCGAGGGGCTTTGAGAAAGATACGGAGGCTTAACACAAGGCGAACATCACCCGCGAGGGACTGCAGACGGCAGATATGGAAACACAAGCAGGTATGAACACTTTGCACTCGCGCAGTACGTATGCTAGAAATAAACGACGTAGAAGCTCACGCTCGCGATGCGATTGGTGACGGAACGGAACGCACTTCCAATTGGTAACGGATTTAAATATAAATCGCAGCGAAAATCGAACAAATTTGGATGCATTTGAGACTCGCGAATGGTTAAAATTTAATCCCGAAGGTGGCCACGAAATGGATTTTATATTGCGATTCGTTTTCTTTTCTCAGTTGGAAGATGTTGCTAAATTGTACGCCTTTCAACCGCGAGGCACCCGGCCGAAAAAAATTTCATTCGCTCTTGTCTCCATTAAACGGGGCTCCGCATTATCCGCTGAAACAGAAATTCATCCGTTACTTCACATTTTACTGGCCGAAATTTCACCAAAAACACACAAAAAAGGCAACAAAATGAACTCACCACTTTCTTGATTTCGAATTCCTCTTCAAAGAACTCTAATTGGAGTCTCTTCCTTCCGAAATAAATTTTTTTCCTTCCGTCTCCACTGCAATGGCAGCCATCTTGAATTGCAAATTTTCTTTTCTAAAAAAAGTCCACAAATCCATCGAAAAATGAGAATATTTCATGAATTTGTTTGTGTTGAGCACTTCAACTTTAGTTTTAAAGTATTTTTCAAGTGGAAACTCACCGGAAAATGCAGTTTTTCTTGAGATGAAAATTCATGAAGATCGAAAAACGTTTTCACTGCACAATGAATTTTATGAAACATGAATAAACTTGCTCGCTGGAAGACTTGCTGAACAGCGGGTGCATCAAGGTGGGATTTTTTTTTGGAAGGGGGAATTTGTTTGTGGGAAAAAATGCAAGTGTTGAAGGCTTTCCTTTTTTTTCACTCTGCTGTCAAGCAAAAAGTTTTATGGAGTTCTGTTCATTTGCTGTGACTCCAGAATATCAGGAAAACCAATAAGAACCCACAAACTTAAATCTTGGGCGACTGCGAAACTCGTTGATGATGTCCCTGGGAAATGAGGAAGAAACGTACACGTATGTCATGGTTCTTACACCAAAAAAAGGACACACTTACCAGAGAAGTCGACGAAATCAACAAGTACATGAGTCTCAGGAATTCTCCAAGCAAGGAACTGGTTGATATGCCGCTGGAACAAAACAAAATTAATGCAAATGAGCTCGATTCTGCAATAAGCAACCAAAACAACAGAAGGGTGGATGTCACAGTGACACACCAGATCAGCTGTGAGGATGTTCGGCAGTTGTAGGGTTTATCGGGGCATGTTTGGAATCCCGATGTTGAGCTTTTCCCAGGATCACAGAGGAGCTTTCGAAGTGGTAGTGCTGCGAGCTTTATGTCTGAGATATGCGAGTGGGTTTTGTGACCCACTGCACTCACTGCTGAGGGAAGGAAATCCCTTCTACTTGCGAGATTTCTCCCAAGTGTAGCATGAGAGTTACTTGCAGGGGTGATCGAATGGGCAATCGCCTTAAGGGTAGACGTGGAAAAATCATTTCAGAGTGTTGTTCAGAGTGGTGGACAGGGTTAGTTTCTTGGGAAGAACTTTTCAGATTTGAATAGTGGTTAATTTTTGCCTTCAACGCAGCCGATTTTGGGTGCAGAAGTGCACAAGGGTGAGTGGTAAAAAGAGGGTGTACTTGTCCAATCATTATCAATTGGTTTATAGGAGACTTCTCATCAGGTTGCTGGAGGAGACGGAAGAGCAATCGAAAGAAAAAAGTTCAAAGGGTCGAAGAGGATCGACAAAAATTGTTTTAAACGCAGATTTGTGAATAGGAAATTTGCATTGTCGTGGAGGGAAGCGAGAGGGTGAAATTCAGGCAAAATTAAAGTTTCATCCCCCCAGCATTGCCAATGGCATTCCAAGGAAACCTCGCAGATCCGAATCAATGTCAATTTCCCATGAAATTCCCTCGCAATTAGATACTTCGCGAGCTAATTAACCACTTCCAACCTCGGCGACAGTCCTGCAGTGGGAAAAAAATTAAAAAAAAAATGTTTCACTTGGAAACTCGACGCATTCCATTGTGCGGAACTTTTAATTGCATCGTTCGCTCCAGCAGAAAGGGAATCATTTTTTTGCCAGCCACTCAAAGGGACGCAACATGGAAAACAATTTCAATATCACATATCAACCCACAACCGCCACCCTCGTCCCCTCGCTCCCTTCAACCAAGTATGTACTTTTTTGCCGTTGCACCTGCTGCGGTTGGGGCACTTAATTAGGTCCGTTCATAATAGGATTGCTGTCATGGCTCATAAGTGGCATCTGCCTTGAATTTCAGTTGACCTTTGTGCAAATGCACACAGGACATGGACAGACATGTCCTTGTTCCTCTGCGGTCGGTTTGAGGAGGTGGATGAGGTTGTTTCTGGATGCGTTGGATTGGGTTGTGTTCGTCAGATTAATATTATCCTTCTCCCATGACTTGTCGCCCACTTGAAACTTAACCTGCAGAAAAATAATTTTCGGTTGATTTCACCATTCGTTCGACAAATTACGATGTTCCGTGTGATCCTGGAGACATACATACATATATATCGACAGAACACAGCTTTAAAAAAATTCCCATCAAATGCATCAAGACCTCAGAGTGAAAAAAAAGCTTCCAACACTTGCATTTTTTCCCATAAAGAATTTCCCCCTTTCGAAAAAAATCCCACCTTCATGCAACGGCTATTCAGCCCTCTCAGCGTGCAAGTTAGATCATGTTTCATAAAATTCATTGTGCAGTAAAAATTTCGTCGTGGAATTTTCATCTCAAGAAAAACTGCATTTTCCGGTGAGTTTCCACTTGAAAAATACTTTAAAACTAAAGTTAAAGTGCTCAGCACAAACAAATTCATGAAATATTCTCAATTTTCGATGGATTTGTGGACTTTTTTTAGAAAAGAAAATTTGCAATTCAAGATGGCTGCCATTGCAGTGGAGACGGAAGGAAAAATTTTATTTCGGAAGGAAGAGACTCCAATTAGAGTTCTTTGAAGAGGAATTCGAAATCAAGAAAGTGGTGAGTACATTTTGTGTGATTTTGGTGAAATTTC
Organism: Eristalinus sepulchralis; assembly: GCA_944738645.1. Classification (NCBI taxonomy): domain Eukaryota; kingdom Metazoa; phylum Arthropoda; class Insecta; order Diptera; family Syrphidae; genus Eristalinus; species Eristalinus sepulchralis. The sequence goes on along the minus strand of OX122884.1, from coordinate 2,468,900 downwards.
GGCCAGTAGAATGTGAAGTAACGGATGAATTTATGTTTCAGCGGATAATGCGGAGCCCCGTTTAATGGAGACAAGAGCGAATGAAATTTTTTTCGGCCGGGTGCCTCGCGGTTGAAAGGCGTACAATTTGGCAACATCTTCCAACTGAGAAAAGAAAACGAATCGCAATATAAGATCCATTTCGTGTCCACCTCCGGGATTAAATTTTAACCATTCGCGAGTCTCAAATGCATCCAAATTTGTCCGATTTTCGCTGCGATTTATATTTAAAGCCGTTCCCAATTGGAAGTGCGTTCCTTTCCGTCACCAATCCCATCGCGAGCGTGCGCTTCTGCGTCGTATTGCGCGAGTGCAAAGTGTTCATACCTGCTTGTGTTTCCATATCTGCCGTCTGCAGTCCCTCGCGGGTGATGTTCGCCTTGTGTTAAGCCCCTCGCGAGTTAGAATACGGTTTGTGCGCACCTCTTTCGGAGCGAAACGTGTCCGCAGTTACCTCGCCTTCGCGGTAGTTTCTTTCTACGTTGGTGTCGACCACTCCGAATGAAAAAATGTCGAGCTTCCCCTCGGTATCGTGTTTCAAATGAAAAGTTCTTGAATTTGTCTGAATTCCGTCGCGGTATCCTCCTGAAGTCCCTCGCGAGTTAAATGTGCTTACGTCTGCCGAAATTTAAATCTTGTGTCGCGCTTATGTCCATCGCGAGTGCTTCTTGGTCCCCTTCCACGGCATTTTTATCCTAGATTCCATCGCGAGTTAATTCTTTCGGTTCCTTTCTATAGCTCCATCGCGAGTGCTTGTTTTTCCCTGAGTCCCTCGCGAGTGAAGTGTCCGTTCCTTTCTTTCGGTTTCTTTCTAAAGCTCCTCCGAAGCGATTGAATCTATCTCGGTCTCGATCTAAGCCCCTCGTGAGTGCAAAGTGCTCGGAATTCGTGAAAATCGTTTGAGAGTCCCTCGCGAGTGAAAATTCTTCTAGTTTCCCCTCGGTTTAAGTTCAAAGCCCTTCGCTAGTGAAAAGTGTCCTCGTCTATTCTGTCTCTATCGCGATTTCGTATGCAGAGCCCATCGCGAGTGCTAAATTACCCGAAATTTGTTCCTCTTGAGCCCTTCGCGAGTGAGTTGTGATGGCCCTTAGTGCAGTTCCAATCCCACAAGCTCTCAAATGAGTGTTCAAGTGCGTTTTTGTGCCGTCAATCGTTGCTTGTGGGTGATCGCGAGTGTTTTTCGGGAGTGATGTGTGTTGCTCATCGTGGGACTAAAGCGAAGCAGGTAGGTCTTCAGTCTGGTTGACATCACTCAAACAAGAACGTCGCCAGGAGCAACAGCATCTGGTGAGTGAGTTTTTTGATTATCGACACAGACAAGGTCAACGGGAAGTCGCTGCCGATGGTCAACGGACGGCAATTCGCAGTGGTTAGGGGTTTCGTGTGTGAGGTGTCGTTTGGGTGATTTATTTATATTTCCTTTCTTTTCAGGGACAACTCCTCCCGCTGAACAGGTTCTATTACCTCTACGTTGTGGTTCAGCGGGAGGGTTTGGTGGTGGTAGGGCGCTTCTTGGGGGTTTTCTTTTGTGTCTGCTTTTGAGTGGATTTCTCCTGACTGCAGTGACGACGGTGAATTTCGAAATCGGAGGCAAGACTGGGAAAATTTCTGGAGATTGTTTCACTTTTTCTGTAGGTTTGCTCATGTTTCTCTGTTCCGTCAGGCATTCTTAACACAAGTGACCTCCAAGTGAGTGTCCTTGCGCGGTGATCTTGTGAAAGACTGAAGAAGTCTGCTAAATGTTTCTAGAAATTGAATATCCTTGAAAATTAAAGAAAATTTTTTCATAATGAAATGTTTACAAATTTATTTTGATCTTAATTAAATTTTTCTTAAGAGTATAGAAGAGGTAAGAACCCTGGAAAATGACTGTAAGTGGTGGGCAAATGCGTATGCATGACAATTTCTTGACATTTTTTCAGATTGTCACAGATTTTTAACAGAAACAAGAGTCTGTTCACAGATAACCTATAGATAGGGTGATGCAGCCGTGGGGTCCATTATGAGTGGTGGCGCAGATAAGACGCAAATGCGCTTCCGAGGACTAGGGCCTTGAGAGACGAGCTTGTTTATGATGAAGATGCCCTTGGAGGCTTGTGCTGATGCTCTTCTGAGTGCATTGAAGGTACTTTTCCCCAGGATTGTGTGACACTTATTTATTTCTTGTCTTTTTCTATCAGTTTAGCAGTATTTTAAGTGGAAGCTATGAGATCTGTGCCCGGACAGCAACATCGATGATGACGAGATGACACTCTTCAACCTCTATCCTCAGCCATGGACAACCTTGAGGTTTGTAAAGTTTCCTCTCTCTATCTGTTCAAGTATCACATTGCTTCTCAAATTGTTCCCTGTTTCAAATTATGAACCCGTCCTTGAAGCTCTCCCACTTTTTACATGTTACAATCCACAACTTACCAGTTTCTTAGCCTTTGTTTTGCATTTTTTCATTCTTAAGACTTTTGCAAGCTTCAGGATTTATGTCCCCTTCCCCCGATCTTGTAGCCACCAACAGCCAACTCCCCGACTGCATGGAAACTTTCAAACAATTTGGTCTGTTATCATCCGTAATTAGCACTTTGGCATTCATTTCCTGTGCACGAAACTTTTTCCGTGTTGCCTCGAAGTGATGAATTAATTGCATTCGAGTCGATTGGCTGCTAAAATTTGCTTCTCCTGCTTCGCATCTTCGTTCAAATGCAATACGCACAAACGCTGGCGGTTGAGTGTGGCTCGTAATCCGAAGGTTGTTGCATCTTTTTCAGGGGAAACTTTATTATTTCTGAATAGTTGATGAGTGGGAAGGTTTGCGAGGGGAGGGAGAAGCTGTTCATGACTTTGATGGTGGGTAGATGTTTTCTTGATTTGAAGGTGAAGCGCGTGATGCTGGTTGTGGCTATGAAAACCACTTTGGAGGATGATTTAAGTGGCTGAGGCTAAAAGTTTGACGTTTCGTGATTCTTCCTTTTATGTCGGTTGCTTTCTAGATTGTAGAATGTATCATTCTCTGGTCCGAAGGTTAAGAAAAAATGGGTAGGAATTCCACAGAATTTATGCAGAAAATTGAATTGACCTTAAACTCTGATCAAAACTAAACGAAACTTGACTGCCATTCTTTCAAAATTTGGGTACAATTTGAGCGGAAATTGAGTGAAATTTTGGGGCCAACATGTGATGGAATTTACGAAAGATTGTGTTAAATTTGGATCAGAATTTGTATCAGAAATGAATTTAACTTAACGAATATTGCGAAGCCTTTTCCATTTACTGTTGTTTTTTGACTGTTTTGAGTCTGGCAAAAGCAAGGCTTGGTTTGACTGTTAGTAGGGGTTCCACTGTTACGGGGCTATCAAGGCTTGATTTGAGTTTTGGTAAGGTTTCACTGTTATGGGACTTTTTGAAGGTATTCAAATTTTTTTCTGCAGTTTCAATTTATTTAAAGTTTGATCGAAATTTTAACTACATTTTGATTAGAATTAAACTGAATAAAATCTGATGGAAATTTGATCGAAATTCAATCAAACAAATTATGGTTGAATTCGATATCGATTTAACGAAGACTTGCCAAATTAAATTGAACGAAAATTTGACAAAAATTGCCCTAAAATTGAATTTAGCCAAATCTTCGTAAAAATCAAAGGCTTCTTCTTCTCTCTGTCTCTGTGCCGAAAAAAAACTCATGAATCTTAACCTATGCAACCTTTCAAAGGTTCCTTCCTCCATCGTCCATAACCAACATTCGTCCAATACCGGAGCCTATCGTCTCCGTGCAGAAATAAACAGAAAGCGTTACCTTGCCAGCGGATGATACGCAATTAACCGACAGACTAAAGCATCTCAACCTGGCCAAACCACGAACCATCATCCAACTACCGTTCCTCACTCTTGCAATCCTCCATTCAGACTCTCTTTTCGCTCTCGGAAAACTGACGGAAGGATACAAGTTTCGTCGTAATCCAGTTTCGTTACTGTTGTTCCCCCATCTCCTAATAGCGGGGTTGCTTGGCAGCAGTGATGATGAAAGTTTCCATCTGTATATTGTTCCTCTCCGCAGACAGCAGTGGAAACAGAAAAAAAAACCAAAAAAAAGAAATGAGAGAAAACCCTTGAAAATCCTGTGCAGGCTTATAATGTGAAATAGTAACGGTAAACAGGTTTATTTTGTAAGCGGATTACTTCATTTATGTTGCTGTCGGTGGAGTGGATTTAAAAGCTATTTTTTTTTGCGTGCTGTGTGTGGTGTGGGGGGCGGGGGTAGGAGAGGTAGTTGGGCGTGTGACGAACAAATGAAGTGACTGTCTAATGGAGTCAATAAAGGAGACAGAGACAAGGCGGCGTTTTTGGTCGCAAAGGACTGGTGGGACTTTGATTTGAGTATTTCCGTGGCAATAAGCTGCCAATGGTGGTAGGTCCAGGAAGAAGGCGAAGGATAACAATAAATACGATTTTTTTTTGATTGATTTTGTTTCTTCTCACAAGCAAGGACATTTTGGGTGGGTCGTTTTTCAAAATCTGTGTATTTTTGAGGATCTATTGCGAGGTAAAGATGGCTTATACGCACTTAGACTAGAGAAGGTTCATTCTTCTGACAGGAGGGAAGGAGTTAAAGTCAGGGAATTGAGTGGTTTATAGTGGGACCCTTTTTTGTGACAAATTTGCAGTCTGCGACGGTTGTTAGCTTACGCTTACGATGCATACGCACACTGCTTGACTTTAGAGTATTGGTGCAGGCCACCACCGATTCCTGTAGATCCCTCAGTATGTTGGAGCTTTAAGTCTGCCATAAGGCTGCATAAGCCACATCAGGCAGGATGGGTATATCCAAAGGAGTGAAAGAAGAACTAAACCTTCTTCAATTCATTAACATGGCCAAGCTGCTGAAAACAACGACCCCACTGTCGTCTCTTCACTACATGGTGAATGTGGTCTAACCGGTTGAATATCGTCTGCATCCACAAACTAGGACTGAAATTAGAATGATTATGCGCATCGTACGCTCCTCGAGAATGGTCGCAGTGGCGTAGTGGGTAAGTGCGTAGACCCACACGCCGAAAGTCTAGGTTCGATTCCCAGACGGGACACCACGCATTTTTCCACGGCACCACCTCTCTCGAGTTCCTGACAACACTCAGAGAGTGCCAATTGTCTATGAAAAGCTTCTCAAATCTCGCCGCTCGGAGTCGGCAAAACACTGTAGGTCCTTTCTACTCGTGAGAGAACAGTAGCACGCACAACACTAGTAGTTGATATAGAAGCTAGGTCCTGGTCCCTTATGGGTTGTAGTACCACTCAATTATTATTATTATTACGCTCCTCAAATCACATAAAAAAACATTTCTGAAAGAACGCTAGTTTTCATAACGCAGCTGAACAGTTAGGAGACGCTGTGATGATGTGAGTCTTTCCAACGTGACCTGCCAAGCGATACTGAACCTAAATGGCGAATCAGATTCATAGGCGTCAAGTGTGATCTTTCAAAAAAATCCTACTGAAAATCAAACTTCGCGATGAATCACCTCCTCCCTTTACATTCTCTGAAAAAAAGAATAATTCACTGTAGGTAGCCCTATACACAAAAATTTTATGATAGAAGTAGGCTTCTTTTATGATTGTCATCATCCGTGGTCCAGCTGTTCACAATTATCCATTATCTCTATCTCCCGTCATCTTCATTCAAACCTTCCTCAGTATACCGCCATTTCTGTGCAAAAACCGTCCTCAATCGGCGAGAAAGACTGAAAAAAGAAAGACTTTTACAAACGACCACAACATTCGTCCCAGTTGTGCACTTTCTGCAAAGATTCTTCCCATCCCTCTGAAACCATCTGAAACACAGTTCTCTGCCCTAGTTCGAGACATAGAAAATTTCTGCACCACGCGCACCACACCATCATCAGAAATTCCATCACACAACCGCAACCGCCACCGCTGCGCGCCGCCACCATCAACTTCGTGATATCTCGAATAACTATCTTGTTTCCTTCGTTTCCTGTGCCGTTGGCATCATTAAAAAATTCGTGAAAAATCTCCCTTAAAGAACAGAATTTGTCTAGGCCTCATACAGCATACAGCAAGTCTTCATTTACCGAAATGAAGAAATCGCAAACATCATCCAAAAATGAAAATTAAAATCGAGCAGCAACAGGCGCCCAACAATGGCAGACAACACGAGAGCAAGCACAGAGCCAAACAGAGCGCGCCATTCAAAGGACTAAAGTGAAAAAAAAAGCCATCCCCAGCATAATTCATAAGGATTTTTACCTTGTCGTCGCAAGGGGTGGACGGGAGGGATGACAAAAAACCCACCACCTGTTGTTGTCATTGTCGTTGTCGTCCCGTGTCCTGATGGCATACATTTTCGCTCTTGTTCTTCCACAAGATACATATCTGCTGCTCCACAAAATTTAAATTCCGCCTCAAAGGATGGCAAACATCGACTCGTCGACAATGACGGGGAGAGAGAGACGGAGAGAGCGTGCAGCGGGATAGCTCTGTGTGTATTCAAATGGCTTTTATCTGCTCCCCCGCCCGGCCAAGAATCAAATCTCTAGACAGACAGTCGCTATAGTAGATTCCCCCAGAACATTGCCTCTCTCTGACACCCCACCCCCTCCACCCCATCCACATGTCTACCCGACGGAAGAGAAAGACAGGAGAGAGAGAGCTGCTCACTACCCCTCTTTCGGTAACATCCTAGCAGGTGTTGCACTCCAAAGGGGAAGCTTCACCGTAAAAGATTTGCTCTCGCGTTGTCCTTCGAATTCAAGGTTGCCTCTAATAATTCCTGCCATGCCGGAGAGTCAAGTTTTTCCTCTCCCTGGCGATTTCCGCCGGGCGCCACATGTTGCGCACGAGAGAGCGTTCAAATCTCAACGGGAACCCTCCACCCCCCCACCAGTTTACTTTCTTCGAATTTGCACTCTCTTCGAGAGAGTGATAGAGAGAGCGCGGCGCAACAAAGCATATAAATAGGGCGTCGTAAACGCGCGCAATTTCAGTCATCCCTTGGCCACCGTTCACAGTTGAGTTTCTTCAAGCAACGCAATCCGATGCGAGGCAGACATACCCAGGACCATCATCACCACCATCACCATCATCACCAGCATCACCTCCAGCAGTGAGTTCACAGTGCGTTCAGTGTGTGTGCAGAGGTGAGACGTAGCAGCAGCAGCAGCAGCAGCAACAGCAGTAGGAAAGGCAGTCAAATCGAGAGGACAAAGACAGCAGGCCCAACGGGTCCCTGAAGTGCCATGCAATTCCTCAACAAGTGCATCGGATGCAGTCTGCGCCCACTGTCTGCGCATCGTGTGTGCTTGCATTGAACTGAAGTGAGAAAAAGTGAATCGACGACTGCCTCACACCCCCATCTGTTTGTGAACGGCGAGGTCTCAGCCCTCGGTACTTGTTGCGTTCTGAAAGCAGTGCGCCATCCCCCTTCCCCGGAAGTCAGTTTCACCAAGGTGCAACATTTGAAAAGTGTTTGTGTGTGAGTGTGTGTGTGATCCTTTGGAAAACTCGAAAAGTGCGCAAGAAAACTGTAAACTGAGTGCAGGCCCTTAACCCTCAGCAAGACCGTGCAAAATGTAAGTTTTGTGATAAATTTTTTGAAGTTCTGTTTTTTTTTGTTTTTTTTTTTTGAAAATATCCCCGAATTGAGTTGTGAAGACTTTTTGTGTGAAGTTCTTCGGAGGCAATGTTGGAAATTGGTAGTTTTTGAGTTGCTTTGGGGATTTTTAACTGGTTTTCTAAAGGTCTACAGGTCGACATTATTTGGAACAGTGTTGAAAATAGACACTTTTGAAGGCATTTCGGGGGTTATGTGGACATGAGGAGATTTTGGGTAAGGGAGAGAGGTTGAATTTGGAAATTGGGTTCATAAGGGAAAGGTCTGTTGAAAAATAGGAAATTTGAGTGAACTTATCTTGATTCCTTTTCCTGTGGTGACTTCACAATTCATGGTAGGTCAGTTGCCAAGGTGTACAATGTCCTTAAAGTTTTGGTGCACATTTTGACGTTCTGTCCAAGACGACGATCTTGGGCGTTGAGCGTATACTTAATTGTTGGTCTTCCTGTGGAATCTTGACCACCTCAAAGCTTTTGCTGCCCAATGTGAATTTTTTACGAGACATTGCGCATCCCTTTATGATGACAGGATATTTGTACTTTGTTTTGTGCTCGTTTAACTGTCCTTGCCTGAAGCGCAGGACAGGAAGGACAGAATTGAAAATGGGCCACGAACAGTTTCAGGCGTTCCCATCATACAGCAGAGAGGACCTTGTTTGCGATGTTAAAGTGACTGATTGCTCGGTAGTTTGCGCTCTGGATGGGACCTCCTATTCCTGTGGACATTGAGTTCCATTTATCGTGCATATGTCCCTCTGAACATGTCTTACAGGTGAGGTGGTGCAGGCGCCCGACCAGATTGTCTGTCAGCTCCAGCATCTCCATTTGACTTCAGTCTCGATAAAGCTATCTCGAGCTCGCCTAAGTCCAGAGACGGAATTCTTGTCCATCGTCGTCTTAAATGAGTAGAACATTCTGTGGGAAAGCCAGATTTCGATCGCCAACGCCGTTTAATGGTCTGTCAGAAGACGATTTTGTGATTTTTGAAACCGCTGTGGTTTCTGTTTGCCTAACGCTGTGGTCCATGGAAATCAGACAATTGACTTGTTGAAGGCCATGAACGTTGAATAAGTCAGACAGGAATTGTGGGAGTGGTAAGGCACTATGTAGGTCGGCTTTATGTGAGTTTGTGGCAGTGAGTGTTGATTTGAAATCGAAAATCTGATCTATCGTGGACTTCGATGGCCCGAAAGCACACTGAATGGAAGCCTCTTATTCACTCAATGGTTTCCTTGAAATAGAAATTCAAGGCTCTGTGTTGCAAGCTGTCGATTTTAAGGAGAGTTTGGTCTTTTTCTCGACTGCGTGCAGTTTTTTCCGTTTTTGGAAGAGGTTTGAAGGGTCCTCAGGAAAATACAGAAAAACTGAGCCACTAACAAAACTCAAATCTTTCTTTTCTCGTTCTCGTGTTGCCTTGAAATTCGCTATGACGACTTACCAAAGTTCAGTCTCTTCCCTCTTTTTCATCATCACCAGCTAGACCACCAGCAAAACTTGAAAATAATCGCTCCTGGAGTTCCTTTAATTCTAACGTGAACCCACAGGCTAAGGTTCAGTCTCAAATAGTCGCTGATTCTGTACGCTGTCTGTATGAAAGCGTAAATTCCCCGAATTCCGTTTAGGTTTCAGGAACATTTTCAGTCTAAGGGACCTGTGTGGAGCCTCTAAAAGTATAAAAAAAAATCTAGAAGACAGTCAGAGTAAGACAGAGAGAGAGAATCGAACACGAGACGCCACCCCTACACTTCTTCTTCTTGTGGCGCTACAGTCTGGGGTGGATCTGGGCCTCAATCAACATGCCTCTCCAACCAGCACGATCGTTCCCCAGCTGCCGCCAGTTGCGCACTCCAAGTTGATTGAGATCCTTCTCCACTTGTGTGCTCCCCCTTAGCCTGGGCAGTCCTCTGTTGCGTTGTCCCAATGGCGCAGATTCTAAAATTTTTCGGGCCGCAGCAGTGCTCTCTATACGCGTTCTAGCAAATGTTATAGACTGACTCAGGCTTATCAGATTCCGTAGACGGAGGCTCGTAGCCATCTTAAGCGTTGTATCCGAAGACGCTTGACCAGGCGCATGTCGCTGTACAGCCCCTAAAAAGTTCGTCGTTAAATTTTCTACTCCAGATAGCATCAACGCAAACAGGACCAAAAGTCGCACGCAAAACTTTTCACTCGAAAACATTGAAGGCTTTCTCATCCGCTTCAAGTAAAGTCTGAGTTTCTGCACCGTAAAGGAGGACTGGGTGAGGAAGCTGTTATACAAGGACAGCTTAGTCTATGGAGAGGGGGCCTCTTGACCCCAAACAAACAGCGATTGACAAGAGTGATTCTGCGTTTGATTTCGGTACTAGTTGTTGTCCCTATTTACCGCTGAGCCAAGGTAGACGAAGTCCTTGACTACCTCGAAGTTTCTGCTGCCTAAAGTGACACTCTGTCCAAGACGTCGATGTTGTGCGTCCTTCCCTGATGACAGCAGGTACTTCGTTTTGCCCTCATTAACCACCGGATCCATTTAAGCCGCTTCCGCTTCAATTCCAGCAAACGCCTCATTGACGGCTCGCTGTGTCGACTCTACACTAGTCAGTTTTTGAACCCCACCTCTGCACTTCTTTCGATGGCAACTTTAGACAACTTCTTGAATTCTTGACGTGCTATTGATCTCTCATGAGTAGAGGGGACCTGTGGCTTATTGTCGACTCCCAACGGTGGAATTTTAGAAGCTGCCAATTGACCGTCAGTGAGACTCAAGAGCGTCATTAATTTCTGCCCTTGAAGAAACTCTAATTGTCGGGAAGACCGAGGACATTTTTGGTTGTTAGCGCTGCAGATGTTGTCCTACAATGCGGTTCGAAGGCAGTTTCCTATCCTAGCAAGTTCTTCCGCAGATTCTTTGCCTGCTGTGTCCTCGTATCGAGGGACACAATTTAAACCAGTCCCCTACCTCAGTTAAAGAAACTCTTTAAAAGCGACCTTTTTCTCTTCCCCATTCCAATACATCATCTGCTCACACAATAATAAAATCATTTAAATGTGCACAAGTCTGATTGGCTTCATTGCACTGCCCTCGCCGTACCCCAACCGCCCAGCAGAGTTCGAATCTTTGTCCCTTCGACCGATTCGACCATTGAAATGTTTATGGATTCATAAACCATTGCTGGTGAGTCCTTAAAAATTTAATTTCATTCAAAAAATTATACTACCGTTATCCGTGGTTTATTGGTATCCCTACAAGAGGCACATTCTGGACATTTGACATTTCCCCCCTCCCCCCCCCCCCCAATCGTTGGTTGTCGGTTGCCGCCGCCGTCGTCGTCACCATGACATTCTCCGGTCGTAATTACTCGATTTATTTGAATGGGTCGTAGATACTTTTGAAATCAATCAAATTGCCGGCCATTCGATTTTTAAAATTGAGCGGATTTGGCAGTTGAACGTCTCTGAGGGGGACCATCTGTTATTTTCTTTGAGTTTAATGTTGATAGGGGTCAATGGTGGCTCGGGGGCTGGAGCTTTGACTGGAGTCTTCAAATTAATGTCATTTACCTCAACGTAATTTGAATGGGGGAGTCTGTGCTTCTTTTAGGCATTTAGGCAATTAAGATGCCTGAGGCCAAAAATTTGACCGGAAGTTTATTAATTTTTTGTCAAGCTCCCGAGTTTAAGAGTCTAAGTTCGTGTTCAATGCACTCGAAAGTCATCAACTTCAGGTCAAAAGAAGCCTGAAATTTGGCCAAAATTTCAACAAACTTTAATCGATTAGTCAATATGTCGAGACCGCGTCTTATATCTTGTGCAAACTTAGCTCTGCTTATTTCTGCTGGAATTAAAGAGCCCGACAGGCGATTAGTCGAAAACCCCGAAATCTTGGAATCCGGAGAGACGCCAGCAACTCAAGAAACCTAGGTTGACCAATTTTTTTTGTAATTTTGTGTATTTTCCAAATTTGCGACGCCTTCCTTGAAAAGCACTCAAAGCTCCATTTATTAGGTTAGACGTCAGAAAAGGCCTAAATTTTGCAAGGGATTTTATCAACGTTTTCTGGCGCTGAACATTTTCAGTTCACGCTCCAGTTTTCAGTTCACGCTCTCTTCTAATAGACATAAACTGATGGGCCAATGACCCTCCAGGCTGAAACTTTAAGCTGGTGTAAGCCCCATTTTCGATGTGAAATAATTGGCCCGAATTTTGGGAAGATCTTCTTGGAACCCAGCTTCATAGGAGCGCAAAGCCAACAATGCGGTCCTCTAGAGTACCAAATTCTCGGGGTTTCATGTTTCATTCGAGGATTCCAATACCCAAAAGTGGCCAAAATTTGGACGAAAGTGCGACCAATATTTACTTAGATCCCAAAATCTTAATTTCTGTCTCGCCAAACATCCTGGAAAAGCAAATTTTTGGCTGTTTTGATCGAAACTCGTGAAAATCTTCAGTTTTTTGTGTGGCCTCTATTTTGAAAGGACTTTTTTACATGCCTTCGATGCGACCGAAAAGGACTAAAATGTTGGTTGACGTTCATCAAAATTTAAGCCTAAAATATTCGCCCTTCGACAGTCATGAGTAGAATTTCCATTAACAGGCGAAAGAGGCGTGAATTGTGGACAATTTTGATTTTTAGGCCTTTAACGCATTTTTGATCTTCGTAAAACCAGTGGAGACCATCGAATGGTAGTCGATTCAACAAAGCTACTACAGGAGTAAATTTTTGGATGAAATTTCCCTGCACTTAATTTTTGTCCACATTTTGGAGAAGAACTTAATACTAAGACTTCCAACTTTGCTTAAAATCCATCCCAAAACTCTGCCCCCCCCTCGATATGGTGTAAATTTAAAGCAACACTCCTTCTCTCCACTCCTCCCTTTCATCAGCAAAAAAAAAAAAAAGAAAAAAACAATGATTTGACGAACTGGGTCAGCAAATGTAATGTAAGTCTCCCGTGTGCGCACACATTCATTAGGGTGCGCGACCAGCGAAGAGCAATCGACAAAAAGGTCGCTGCTTGTGCCCCCCATTAGCCGTGACCCGCTCCCCGCACACAGATGCAACGGTGGTGGTCGGTCATAAAGCAAACACCCTCGCGGAAACCGCTAATAACTAACTTCAACATTTTATCCCAGCAAAAGGAGCTCACAAAATAAATTGCCACCAACGTGAAAATAAATAATGTCCCCTCCTCCCCCCTCCCAACCCACCGCATGACCCGGCCAATGTCCTGTGCATAGCTGCACTGCTGCTGCTATTGCTCCACAGGTTGTTTTTAACGACCTCTCCCCCAGTCATCGGTGGGACGGTGCAAATAGCTTGCGTCCAGCCGGCCGTGCTATGCGGACATGCAATTATCCTTTTCGGTCTGTGTGTGCGTTGGTGTTTGTGTAGGCAATCGCATTACACTTGTCAGGGGAAACGGTAAAATGCAAGCTAATGAGTCCGTTGCAGCGGCAGCAGCCGCCCTCCGGTGGGCGGCGATAATCTCTGACACTGGCTCGTCAGCTCGTCCAGGCAAACAGGATGCAGTGCGCCATCGAGAGAACGGATTACAGGGCGCCACCGAGGTACACATTTGATGGATTGAACGTGCAAACAGTCTCAGTTGTCTCAGGTTCAAGGCAGCAACACGATGTGTCCCCGTGCACGGGTTTGTAGCTGCGTGTGTACGCGGCCAAGTGTGTCCTCAGAGAGTCCTTATTTATGAAATAATTTAATTGCCTTGAAGAGAGATGTGATTATGGCTCGTGCATGGGACTGAAACGGCGATGGGTTTTCGGTGACACACCGCTACCACCATCATCGCAATCGTCGTCGTTGTCGTTGTCGACGTCGCTCGTCGTTCGTCGTTCGTAGCCACCGTTTAAGGGCCAAGGGATTATGTCGTAATTAATTAGATCACTCGATTAAGGCTGTAAGAGCTTTGATGCCCTCAGACATCGGTTCTGGTGGGACTTCAAATTCAATTGAATGCGACCAGGGGGGGGGATGCTTGAAATGTTGTCCCATTTATGGCAATCGATGATGTGTGTGAGTGCTGGCTGAGGGAATGGAATTAGGAAGGCTCTGTTAAGTGGGGACTAATCCATGTTTTGGGGATGGACGAACTTTCACACACTGTGGAGTGTGACGCTGATTTGACGGATTAAAAGCGGTTCACTGAAGTTAGCCGGGGGCTCTATAGAGGGCCTTGAAGGTCTGACCTAAAATTTAGTATTAATTGAAACCTTTTTTGATAACGTGGTTCTGAGAGGAGGTGTGTCCACGACGTCCCCGCAAGGTAGCTCTAGAAGTTTTGTGAGCCACGTGAACCGATTTCTTTTTTTCCTCTGCGTCATATCTCGACGTGTTGTGCCTGGTTTTCAATCCAAATGTCATCTTAGGGTCCAAATTCTTCAACAGCCAGAAAAATTCAAATTTTACCTCAGTTTCGAGCAACATTTCTCACCCCAAAGCCTAATTAAAAATTTAAATCCCTTTTGGGTAATGTATCATGAGATTTGAATTTGGGTGCAAGGACTAAAATTGGATCCAAAATTTTTTAATTGCTTTCTGTGTATGAAAACTTTAAGCTGAAATGATGAATTGGAGTAGGTCTTAATTTTTTGCTTGCTACTTTTGTTCGGTCGAGCTAAATGTCAAGGAGTCAGAGAGGCCTAAATTTTGTTTGAGATTCGTTCAAAATTTTGCCATGGTTCTTGCTTGACAGTCTAAGTCTTTATATTATTTCGACTTCTTCCTCCAATGAGAAGGAAGGAGGGACAAGGAACCTCAGTTGCTAGATTTGGTCCGAAAGGTGGTCGAAAATTGGTCAGAATTTTTAAAAATTCTTAACTAGAAGTTCCTAGTCCAAAATTTATAAATTCTAAAGATTAAGGACTTCTAAAGATAAAGGACTCTCTCTTGTACCTGCAATTTCCTCAAAATCCAAAGATGTTACTCGACACGTTGCAATGCTTGTGACTTTGGGGGTATCCGTGCGGAAGCAAGATGGCAAAATTTCAGACTAATCTGGTCGTACTCTCCCCTATCTCAGATCTCAAAGAAGGCCTATGCTAAGGCAGAGAATTCAATTACAGGTAATACACAGCGCACATGTGAATGGAAAGAGTACGATTTTGTACAACAACGGAGGCCTAAGATTCAGTGGAAATTTTGTACAAAATTTAGTTCAAGTCTCAATTGAAATAGATCAGAAGTTTCCGTACAGTTTGTCAAATAAGAGATAGACATAAGCCCTCTAGACCATTCTCCAGCCGAAGCTTCCAGCTAAATCCATTCACAAAAGAGTCATCATTCAAGCCTTTTCCCCGGAAAACTGCAAAAGTAAAACGTCCCCTAACGGCTCCTAACAGCCCCCTAAAAGCCATCTGCTTCCATTCTCAAATCGCTCCCCTGCACATACCCCACCACTGCACGCAATCGATTGAGTGCTGTCCCAACTGGACACACAGTCGTCCTCGTCATCATCGTCTCCACAACAAAAACTGGACAACTAAAACAAACATTTTGCCAATCACTCCCCTAAGCCCATAAGCCCATCTTTTTTGCTCACATGCATGGGACATGGCGTTGCCTTGCCAACCCTCACCCGGTTTAGGGTTGAGGGCCACTCTCAACCGTAACCATGGCTATGGGTTATTAATAACGTTACTATTCCAGGATAACGGTGGCCAAAATTAATAATCCACTCACCCACAGTCAATAATGTCACACGGTACACTTCGTCCTGGCGCAGGAGAGACGGTTTTGTGTATGCGATAAAAATACGAGCAAAAATCGATACAACAACCATTCAGTGTCGAGGAGCGAGCACCGGGCGCACCCACCCCTATCTGCGTCGACATCTCCATTTTCCCGCGGGCCGAGTCAGTCAACCGGGCCATCAATCGCTCGTCTCTCTGCTGCCGCTGATGCTGCTGCTGCCACAAACAACCTCTCTTCGGTACAACATCCTCATCATCATCATCATCATCATCATCCTCGTCATCGTCGTCATCGTCGTCATCGTTGTCGTTGTCGTCGTCGTCGTCGTCAGGGTTAGCGTCCCCCAGCGTCAGTCAGTGGCGTCCACCGACTGCCGCCTCCCCACATTTATCGCTCTACACAACCAGGTCGGGCTCAATATTGAGACTTAAAGCGTAATTGACTGAAAATTCGATGAACCATAAGGGTCGGTCGTTCGTCCTCATCATCATCCTAGTCGGCGTCGTCGCCATCGTCATCGGCATCGTCCACCGCCCTCTCTCGTTCACCTGGTCTGAGGTGCTGTGTGTAACGGAAGGGTGTACGGTGTCCATCAGAAACTTTATCCGCAACAGTGTACGATTTGACAAATTAGGGGACTCCTAGCTCCAGACCTCGCATCTCGAATGAATTTCGATCCCTACAATGGCACGACCAACACTGGAGAAAAGATGGACTGAGAAAGAGAGAGGGTGAGAGGGCGTACACACAGAACAGAGAAAGAGAGAAAGGGAGAATGGCAGAGAAAAAAATAAACAATTCTCACAGCACTCTCAGTGCGGATTAAACACGTATCGCCCAGGACACAGCACGATGCATGCCCGGAGAAGGACAACGGGTGCTCGGTGCTGGGGGTGGTCTTTATATTAAGATCACATTTTCAATGTTTTTTGCATCGCAGCACAGATGTTTCTATCCACCCTCGTATTGATTCGCATTCAACAAGTCCTTATGGCTCCTCGTTCGATGCATCTGCCCTCCATTGCCAGAGCCCCCCCCCCCCCCCCCCACACACACATGCTCCACTTGCTCGATGGGGAAGGCGGCGGCGACGACGAGGACGTTGTCAATTGATAAAGTAGATTCTGTTGAGGGTGGTGGGGTGGCTGCACTTCGAGTGCCATTGAATCCCTTCTGAGAACGAATTGAAAAAAAACTGAATTGCAACATGGATAGCAAACATTGCGTGAGAGCGAGAGATGAGTTGTAATGCTAATTCAAATCGATTTTGGCATTTCAAGAGAGAGAGAGAGAGAGAGAGAGAAGGGACTTCAAGGATGTTATGTCTTTTTTCTGTTTCGAGGATTTAATTGGAAAATGATTTGTGACGAGCTGCTGTGTATCATCGTTTGGGTAAAATCTCGGCCGAACTTTGGGATGGGGACTGACCTTTTATGGGGGTCGAACTTTTTGGCAACTTTTTGCTGTCTCAAAATGACTGTTGCAATTATGGGAAGACTAAATTTTTGTTTCTGTGCTGTCCGAAATTTTTCCCACAGTATTTTTAGTGTTGCCTCTGACTGAACTGTTTTCTGCTTTTCTACATAGCCATGCTGCTGAGGCGCCAGAGGCTGTCGAAATATTGAAAGTGTAAAAATTTTTGTTTGTTTTTTTTTTAATTCTGCGCCTATCCATTCCGAACTGTATCTTCAAGCGGTGAAGAAAAGGTTTTACTTAGTAGGTTG
This sequence comes from Eristalinus sepulchralis, assembly GCA_944738645.1. NCBI lineage: Eukaryota > Metazoa > Arthropoda > Insecta > Diptera > Syrphidae > Eristalinus > Eristalinus sepulchralis. The sequence continues at coordinate 2,451,830 of OX122884.1, read as the reverse complement.
ATTATCGATTAACTCGACAAGGCGTACATGGATTATTTTCTATTTAAGTGAACGAGAATTCTGGGTCCTTACTCTTTTTAGGCCGCTTTGTCACCAAAATCTCTTCCAGATCAGAAATTTGTTTGGAACTTATTCAAAAAACCCTTCATAAAATTAAAGACTTGGAATGGAAGAGATTGTACATTCTTTAGAAATTCAGTATTACAAGGCCTAAAACTTGATTAAAATCCTGATCATCATGATAAATTTTTTTTCAGATTATTAGACCAAGGAACCTAAATTGGCGTGCTATGTCTCCAATTCGTTCACTTTGAGCATTTTTACATCTCTCGGGAATTTGATCGATTGAAGTTCTTAAGTCCAAAAATTTGATCCAATTTTTTGTTTACATTTAGTGGACGACATTTTAGTCTTGATCTCACTTCGTTTAAAGGCTTAACTCTTCAAGTCTCTGTTTCTTTTGGACCAACAACTGTGGAAGTGAAAAAAGGCCTAAATTTTGGCCGACAGACTGTGAAGTTAGAAAGGGGCTAAATTTTGGCAAAAACTTCCTTACATTCTTAAGCTTCTTACTCACGGTAGTTGAATAAGGATAATTTCTTTAAGAGGGAAATGAGACCAAAAGCCTAAATTTTGCTCTTAAACTGAAATTTTGGCCGAAATTCGACGAAAACATATTCAGGTTGAAGGTAAGAAAATAATAAATGTACATGGTGTGTTTCGCATCTTTTAGAAATTTAAACAGTCCACAAAACCCAAGACCTAAAACTTGTTCAAAATTGAACCGAAACTTAGTCGAAATTTTGAGACAATTCATTTACATGCATTCACTTGGCACATCACTTGTTTTGTGTTCCAAGTCGACAACCATAATCTCTTGTTTATGCCTCAAGATCCTTGCAACCACAAAGTTTTCAATCCTTCTGGTCAGTCAAAGGACAACCAAAGGTATACATAAACCACAACTCGTCAAAATTTCCTTAAATTCCTGACATTTGACATCAAATCCCTCGCCAGTGTTTGCCACGAAAGCGCTCTTTACTCTGCCAGCTTAAGAAATCCCATCCCCTTTCGAATGGCCTCCGTCTCATTAAGTTGCCCTACGCAACCAAGGTCTCTTGGCTCAAATTTGTTCCTCATTTTCGAGTGTCGTCGTCCTAGGCGACCACATCCCTCCCATTAAAGACCAGCACTTCAATTAGTCATTCCTCTCCTATCCCTCTCTCCTCCTCTCACTCTCTCACACCCGGTTCTTTCACGTCCTTTGATCAAGAGTCTCTCAATAGGGAGAGAACGTTGCGTAAACATTCCAATTCTTATTTTCATCAGAATCCCACCAAAAATTTCCTCATTTATCCTGCAGGCCCACTCTGCCCTCTCCCCTCAGCCATGCTAGACCCATCCAATTACTTAGGAAAAACATTTACACATCAAAGCGAAAAACTATTTACCGTTGCAGGAGATGCTAAACACCGCAACCACTCGATGAGACAGGACCAACCTGCCATCCCTCCGTCACCGCTCGAAAACAGATACTTAACGACGACACAGAGCGATGTAATTACAAGCGAATTAAGAATTCGCTTCGCAAATATTAACACGTCATTAGGCGTTGTTTCTGCGCCTCGTTCGCTCGCTCCCTCGTGTTATTCTTGGGATGTTCCTCATTTATCTTTGAACCTCAGTTTGCCGGATGCCCGAAAACAACATCTCTCGAAAATCTCATTGAAATTCGCGAAAATCGGGAGGCGCGGAGGGACACAGGGATCGCTAAGGATTCGGGAAATCGCTTTGAAGTGCGCGTTGAAAGTTGAAAAATCGCCGCGAGGCGTCGACAGGAGGAAAATCTCTGTTCAAGAGGGATTAGCTGGGAATTATCTTCACCATTTTTGATGTGTGATGGGGGAGTGGAGAGGGGGGATGTCGAGGGAAACAGTGAATTCTTAGTTACATGCCGAGGGGCTGATTGCGGACGTTTGGCTATCGTTTGAGGAGTGAAAGGATTGGCAAAAGTCACATCATCTGTCACAGGTGTCAGCTGTGCTGTTGCTTGAAACGGGGCATTGAATTAAAAGCTGAGCGTCTATGGGGTACCGAGAAATCCGTTTATTGCAGGATCGTCGAAATAAGCCCTTGTTTGAACGATCTGTTCTCAAAACAATTGTTTTCGAAATAGAAACAAATTTTTGAAATCATTTCGTTTTTCAGCAAACTTCAACTGAATTTTTCAGCCACACAGTTGTGCTTAGCGGTACATATTTGGTCTTGAAATTTTCTGCTGGACATGAGGTATAGACTTGTGTGTACAGGTTTTAATGGTAAATGTTTTGTTTTCAATATTTTTCGAAATTGAAATCTTAACATAGCGTTCAGATTATACGCCATTTTAAGCTTTCAATCCGCCCAAATTTGGAACATATTCTCTTCTCAAAAGTATCCTTACGACATTAGGAACGTATTTCATGAAAATCGAAATCATCTTGGGAAATCAGTTTTCAAAATATGGCCATTTTTCAAAATTCTTTCATTTTCCAATCGATTTAAAGTGAAATTTGTGAAAACGATTAGGTCTTGCCCCGTGAAAGTGTGCCTCAAAATGTTTCTCGAGACAATACAATTTCACAAAGCTGATTTTAGCGGTAGAAACACTGTTTTCAAAGTATAAGTGATTTTTGAAAAATCAAAAAAAGCGAATGTACCGCCGATCGATCGCATTTTTCTTCAGATTTAATCATAAATCCATCCAAATCGATACACAACCACAAAATATAATGGAAGACCACATCGTTTCCTCCACACCACGCCCACCCCATTTCCGGCGCCCATTTCCTCAAATCAAACGCTCGACTTCGCCTTCACATCCTACAGTCAATAACTCTCGTTTATCAAAACTCATTAAAACCGCTTATGACTTTCCAAAATCACATCCTCCCTTTGTACATCGGCACCGCACCCTCTGCAATCTCTCCCAACTCACCGCAGCGGCCTCCGTCAAACTCTCTCACAAACAAAAGTCCTTTTCGAACTTTCATACCTCATTCACTCGCATAATGAAGATGAAGAAAGTTAAAACTTTGTCCCCAATTGATCCCTCATTCGCCCCCTTCCACGCACCGCCATCCCGCTCTTCTTAGACCTCATTCCCTCATCTACCATGTACGCACCCCCATAGTCACCCATTGAATGGTAATTTTTGCATGTGATGGGGGGTGGGGGGGGCAGTGGGGGAGCATAATGAAATATCCTCGTCATTCTAACGCGCGGCGAAGATGTCTACATGAGTTTCCATCAAATTATGTGCAAAAAAAAAACACTTTCCTCCCTCCCATGTCTCTCTCTCTCTCTCTCCCTCTGGTCGTCGTCCTTGCTCCGACTTAGACCGCAAACACACGCCGTCCCCCCCTCCGCCATCTAAGCACAGGCGAGAAATTTAAATAAACTCCATTCAATGGGATGGATTCGAGCGGACACACCGAGCGAGGAACTGTTTGAAAGTTCCATCCACAAGTTGCTGCTCTGTTGCTCTGTTGTTATTGGTGATGGGGGTGGTGGGTGGTGCTGTTGTTGTTGCGCAAGGAGCAACAGAGACTGAAAAAAAAGTGACTGAAGGGGAGTCCTGTGAAAACAATCGTAATGAAATCATTGCACGCTTACGTCGTCGGGTTGGACCTCGGTTGGGTATCGATTTTCTTTCTCGACCGTTTTGAATCCTTCCAGCCGCTAGGACATTTCTTGAATTTATAATCAAACCCGGAAGAAGTCGTTGTGTTTGCGCTTGATTTTTGGAACAACAGCAATCCGCTCCGCCGTTCCCACGAAGCGCGTACATCACAGCTTAGGCGGCTTTGAGCGGGAGCGGTTGGATGGAGGAGGGGGGGGCCTCTGTCTCATCCTGTCTTTTGTAATTGATTTTCTCGCACCCTACCCAGCTCTGTGTAGCAGGCAAAAGGATAATAATAGACATCCCGCCATCAGACGAACACTGTCTCGATTCAGTCCTTTGCTTTCTTTTCCTGTGTGTGTTCATTTTAATCTACGCTCTCTCCCTGTGTATGTGCGTGTGTGTGGGGGGGGCTTGCGGTTGAGGATGTGCGGCAACAATATAGAGCGAGCGAGTGTGTCCTGATTCCTTTTTGATTGGATAGCTGCGTTTTTTTTGTCGTCGTCGTCCTTTTTTTTCACTCTCGCTCATGCCGCAAAGTCAATTTTGGTGGCATCCTGGCGGATGGTGGGGGGGCGGGGTGTTCTTATCCTGTCATCAGTCTCATTGTTTGGCTCTTTCTCTTGCTTTCTCTGCGGCTCCCTCTGCTGTGTGTGTGCTCATTTGGTATGCATATCCTTGATGTTGAGTAACACTCTTAATGTCGCCCCTGCATGCTCCTCCTGATGAATCCTTGAAAGGGAAATAATGTTTACCTTCCACACACCACACGGCGAATGTGTTTTACACCGGATGTGTCGAAGTCTGTGACTGAGGTTGTAGGTTAGGCTGTCTGTCAGAGATTTTAGGTCCTTTTTGCAAACCCACCCGCTGTGACGATGAAAATAAACTCTCCCGGCAGGACATTTCATACACTGGCGAGATGGTGGCGCTCCGTGTTGACCTTGTTTCATTTGAAAATTTATTTGAAGCGAAAAGGGGGACGGTCGGAACTTGTTGAAGGTTTTTGAGAGGCTCTTTGTGCGAGTTGACACCACCATCGTCATCTCATATGTGGGCACAATGGACGAGGTTTCCAGAAGGCACCTGTCAATGGGACTGCAGAGCCTCGCATGGAGAATTGATTGGCATTTCTTGGAGTCGACGATGTGGTTATGAGTGAGTTCTTTGGCCCGCACCGGTGGACGGGTGCTTTGTGGACCCTGACACGGGAGCTTACTTGGGACGGAATCTTGATTAGAATCGATGCGTGTGCCGGAAGTGCCAAGATTCCATCAACTTGGGCACCAGCAGGAGGCCAAATAGAGGCCACAAGTATTTATTGGTTCATGGCACAGATTGAGGAAGATGGTGGAGGCATGTCTTGACTTTCTTCTGGTGCATCGTCTGGGAAGAACGACGAAAGAGTGGCCCCTTGATTGACAATTTTTTTTAAAAGGGTCACAGGATAGGCACTTTTGCATATTTAGTCCCCATTGCAGTCCTTTGTCTGACTCCCACGCACTTTGTTCCGAAAAAATTTCTAATTTTCTGCCCGCCCTTCAACAATTTCAACCACTCCTAGCCTGCCAAACCCCCCCCCCCCCCTATTCGTCCACCCGACTGCCTCCTCCTCATTCAGGCTTTATTGAAAATCTAATTTCGAAAATGTCGGAAACAAAGGCCGTGCTCCGTTTGTCCACCGTTGGCCCACCGCTACGCATAATGCACGCGTGGGATTGTCGTTTATTGGCTTCAATCAGCACTCACTCACTCACCCACGTCAATTTGAGAGGCTTGCGGTAGCCCACTGGTAGTCGGGTAATTAATTTAACACATTCGGGGGCGGCAGGTGGGCGAGAAAGTAGAGGCTGGGGCGGGTGTTGTGTGATAGCAGACAAAACAAATTATTAACAAAGGCCGATGGGAGGGTTGTAATTAGTTTAAACGCAGGCACTGCATGCCACTGACAAATGGGGTGGCTGAGGGGAGGGGTTAATTTAATTGAAAATTACACGGTACAAGCTCAGCATCATCTCTGTGTGTATGCGGAGATGACCCGAGATCAGATAAAACTGAAATTAGCCGCAAGGCGACAAAGGAGGCAAGCGGGCGTATGGGAATGAAGCAAATTGTGTGGAAGCCAGTTGACCAACAAGCTTTTTGAATGCTTCACACGAACGCGGTTCACTGGTGGTTTGTAACATAACTCACTGGGTGAACATTAAGGGAAGACTCTGGCTACCTCTAGAATACTGAGATGTGTTAAGGATCGGAACTAACAAGCCCCGATCCATGCTCAGGATCCAAGGAGAGATCTTTGAGATCATGTCCCAGTTAAGATCTCTTTCTCTTTTTCATCAAACTTAGGCCAGAAAGTCTCAGAAAAGGTTGCAAACTGTTTGCCAAAATAGAAGTCAAATCTCCATTGAGACAAAGAACAAAACCAATCCCCCCCTTAGTTTGGGCAAAATTTCAACTTCAAACTCATCAAAACTTTAAGACCCAATCAAAACCTCAATATCCCCGCAAAGCAAACACCATCGCCACTACCAGCGCACCCATTTGCGTGCTTATCTCGACATCCTTTCTCGACACCCACAGTCCATCCCCGAAGCTGAAGCCTGTCAAATTTTATCGAAAAAGAATATTCACATCATACCTTGGGGCGGAAAATTTGAAAGCCAAAACCACCTAATCCACACTTAAGCCCCGAATGGTATTCAAAAACTCCCCGCCCCCCGTCTGAGTGACGCTAATTCCTCGGACCAATCCCAAGACACATTGTTCGCTCGGCTGCAGCACCAAGGAGCCAGCCAGCACTAAGCAAGCACATGCTACCGTGAATATTTTTACGATTATCCTTGGACGATGTACTTAAGACGCTCCCCCAACCACCCCATTCAGCCGCAAATGTCTCCTGAGAGATTCCATCACACGACTTTGGCGGATTTTCTGTTTGCACCACTTCCGCCCACCACCATTCGCTTCAGTCAAAATTAAAGGGTTGCCCGGGTGCTGTGGGGAGAGCGGCTGCGGCGGAGATAAGCTTCAAAGTGTAATCGCCACCGAAATGTGCTTTTAATGATTCCATACACTCCCTGGGCGGGCGGTTGCGTTGACGGTAGCGAGGGCTCTCTAATTAATAAGCGCCGCGCTGTGCGTTGGAGCAGAGTTAAAGGAGACTTAATCCTCGAGGGCCGCAGCCGCAGGAAGACGCTGCTAACTTCATAATTTTACGAGCCTTGTGAACATGTGAGAGGTTTGTAATGCGTTCTGCCAGGCTTTACGATGGCGCGAGGCGCGCAAGAGTCACTTAGCGCTCAATGAGAGGGACTACTGTTAAAGGGGGGAAAAAAGGTTAAATGACGCGACGACGACGACGGCGGCGGCGGCATTGGTGGTGGTGGAGGAGGAGGAGGAACGGGTTTAATCGGTTTTATGTGGTCACTGAGAGGCGGTAAAACATTATGACGGTCGGCAAATAAGGGCGACGAGATTTGTGGTGGGGACAGGTGGACTAAAGTTGGGGCGGCAGGGTAGGGTCGACCTTAATTCAAGTCATTCAAAATTCCCTCAGAGCGGAGTACCACTTGTGTGTTCACTAGCAAGAAATTTTTCAGCTCTCATCGACTGAAGCCAGACAATGTCTGCAGACAGTGTCCGAAGTCGTTGTTTGTTAAATCTTGACTTGACTTGTCGACCTTAGGCCGGATTTTCGGACCCAATGTCTTTCTTGGGATATCTGAATCCTTCCCAAAGCCGCGTTCATCTCAGACGAGGGGTTCGGTAGAATAAGACACTTAACAACGAACTCTATGGGCTGTGTACGCTTAAGAATACAACGCTTAAGATGGTTAGGCCATGTAGAGCGTGTGAACACGCTTCGGGCTCCGGCCCAAAAAGTCTTCGAATCTGAGAACGCAACAAAGAACGGCCTAGGCTAAGGTGGTGCACACAGGTGGAGAAGGACATCAGCCCACTTGAAGTGCGCAACTGGAGGCTGCTAGCTGGAGAGGCATTTTGGTTGAGGCCCAGGTCCACTCCGGCCTGTAGCGCCACAAGAAGAAGAAGTAGAAGAATAGGTGCCGTCCTGTTTAAAGGTCATAACACAGATATGGGAACAAGACGTGGTTAAGCCTTATTTCTGGTTTAAACTACGTAGAGACGATGACATTCTCTTCACGACATAGGTCACTACAAGAGCCGCCCTATTTGTGAGGATAGAGTTAGTTAAGAGGATGTCATTTAATGAACCTTAAGCCCGATTCTAGGCTTCAACTTCGGGGCGAGATCTTTGAGACATTTCCAGCTTCGACTTGAAAATAATAAAAAGTCTCAAATAAAAGCAAGTTGGCAAAATGTCGCCCGAATCCAGTCTTTAACTATTTCTTTGACCCTTCCCCTCTTTTTCATTTCATTCTCATTCAACAAGTCGGGTCTTTCCGTCACGTATCTAAGCTGGAAAAGGCTAAAATCCCCAGTCACTATCGTCCTCAACAGACGTTTGTTCCTTTGCAGTCGCTATGGGTATTAACACCCAGTCGTCCCTTTACAGGATATATCCATGGCAGTGCCATGCCCATTCCAGTCTCAAATGAGGTAAAATTAAAATCCCTCATTAACTATGTTGTCCGAGCATCAATTTGAGGACAAAGTCTGGGAAAAAAATGCGTATCCAGAGATGTCCTAAAAGCAACAAAATGACCTAATTCCGCTCCATTCGCCGCCCCCTTCCAGTCGCGTATTTTTTCAGGAAAAATTTCCAATAACCTCCTTCCTCCTCCCCTCACCCTCCACCATCCCACTCCAGTGTTTTACCATTCCATTTTTGCTGAATTTAAGGACGAAATACCAACAGATCCCCATAACAACCCTGGATTATGCATTTTTCAACTTAATTACTCGACCGGGATACCGAGTCATTTCAGGGGCGGATCCCTAATTGAGAACCTCATTTTTATTCCCTCTCTTCCTACCACCCCTCACTCTTAAAAAAAAAAACACATAATCCCAGGAGAGACAAGCCAGGAATTCGAATTCACGTCATCGATACTAGGACGCAAACTGGTGTTTGGAGGAGGGGGAAGCTGAACAAAAAAAAAAAAGCGAAGCAACAGACGAGCTCTCTCAGAGCGCACTCTAATTGAGGACTTAACCAGGGTTGCTTCATAATTAATGTTTTTGTAACGCGAAATTAATTTGAACACCCACACACGCACACACCGGTGCCGGTGGCGGCACACCATTGTGTGTGCATAGGTCCTGAAGGATTTGAGAATGTGTGTTCTCTATGATTAAGTGATTAATACGCTTTGGGGATCGGAGGGATTTGATGATGTGTCTCAGTGGATTTCGCGAAAGGGGGGAGGTGGATGTGCCACTGAGATTTCTGCAATAAGGTGGTGGCAGACATGGTCTTAAAGGAGATTTTTTTGGTTTAGAATTTAAACGTTATTCAAAAATTTGCGCAAATCCTGGGACACGAAATGAGTCTTCGGTCGGAAAAGGATCCAATGGATTCGAGCGATTTTTAAATGAGTTTTTAAATGGTTTTCAATTGCGGTAGGCTTACTCTTCTTAAGGTATGTTCAGGGCTTAGGGGTGGAGCTAATACTCAGAATATGTTACATTCCGGGGTATTCTGGAGCACGAAGATGTTACATTCCGGGGTACACTTTGGCCTCAGCTAACAAGCTTCTTGATGGGTTGTCATCAGTTGTCTTCACTAAGGCACCCCAAGTTGGCTGACATTTCTGTCAAGTTTAGTGCATCAGCTCAGATGGGGATGTCTTCTCTTCTTGACGGCATTTCTCAGTCTCTGCGATGTTCACTCATATGATGACAATCAGCCAGAAGTCCACCAAACAGTTCTTCAACAGGGGGAAGCTTATCAGTCAGATATATTCAGTGAATGGGTCTTAAGCCACGTGCCGAGTTTAAGCCAAGAATCTGGCTAAGAACCGACAAGGCAACGCCTCTCGAATGGAACTTTTTCAGAAGCCTGTTAGTAGGCACCGGCTATGAGGATTTTCCAAGGTAACCCTTGTCTTATGAGCTAAGAAGTACCTTAAGCCGAGAATCGGGCTCAAAGTGAATTAGGCGATGTCTTGTGGCCAAGTCTTTACATTTGTTCTGTCTGTTTGGACTTAAAACACAGTCCAAAAATTAGGAATGCAATCTTGAGCATAACTAGGATCCTAGCTTAACTAGGACTAGACTTGGATTGGGAAACTATTTAAATGGACACAACGCTGGCATTTGATGAACCTTAGATTGGAGACCTGCTTTCAGAAAGGAGGACTTCATCCAAGATGAGGCAGATGATCACGTAGAGCCAAATCCCACGTCTGTTGTCTGAAAAGAGGGCAAAGCCAAACTCCACACGCAGGCTTCACGTCTTCGATGAAGCTTGTGAGTGGAGTTTGGCTTCACGTCTTTTATGAAACCTGTGAGTGGAGTTTGGCTTATATCACGGGGTCCGTTTTGCCAAGAGTCGCAGACTAGACGCCTTAGTTACCCAAGTACCAAATGAGATGATGCTTGATGGGCAACAACCCCACCTAGGTATGGACCGAGGCCTTTCTAAAACGGCTACCGCTCTATGGGTTGCAGCACCTGGTTGAGAATGCAACTCCACACTGAGTCGGGAAAGTCCTCTAAGTGCCGCCTGGCCTGGATCAGTACGGTGAACAACCTGATCAGTCAGCACGGTACACTAGCCACTGCTCTGCTCGGGTATTTAACCATAATCACCACCATATTACCACAAGGGGGCAGTCTGCCGAAGTTCCAGAAGCTCCTGACCTCCCGTGGATCCAGAATGTAGCCTCTGTTCAAGCTGTCACTGTCACCAGTCAGGTTCCCTCAAACGGTACGGATGTGATTTTGAATCAAGTGATTCATGAATCCAGTCACATCATCTGGACATTCAGAGAACAGTGAGCAACGTACAGAAACCTTTAAAAACACAGAAAAGGGTCGGTCCGTCTAGCAAAGAATTGATCAGCCAATACTTGCTCATGATTGCCCAGCAGTTTTCGAATTTGTGACGCTCTAGAAATTGTCGAAGGCTTGCGTCATCCCTTGGATCTTAGATGAGTAAGTTTAAAATCATTATAAAGCTTCCTATATGGACTTCCAAGACACCCGATGCAAAGAAGCAGCTGCGAGACTGCCTTGTCCAAATCAGTAGACAAACGCTTGCGAACGAAAAAGATGATTTTGCAATCTTTCGTTTTACTTCCCTTGTTTGGGAGGTTAAGTTGCTCTCTAGCATGCATGTTCTTCTCAGACCAGTTCTTCCACTTCATTACCATTCGCAGGCCTTAAAGAGATCTTGGTCAGCCTCTATATCTGACTCAGGGCGTTGTCGTTTACGGAGTTTTTCTCAAGCTTAAAGCAATGAGGCTGTTAACCACTCCCCGCTACGAAAATCAGGCTTCATCGAGTTAAACACTTCGATCGATCCTTTCAAATTCAAATGTTCAGCTCAAAGTTTCTGTCAATTTTAACCTCAAAATCTGCATAAAAATGATGACTTCAAAAAAGGCAGCGGCTCTGCTATCCTCTATTGCTGTCCCTAGCTCAGGACACTGCTTTCATCATCGCCGTCAGTCAGCCAGAATCCTGTTCAAAAAATTCCTCATTTATTTCTCCTTCACTCGCATTGACACTCCCCACCGTCGCTCATGCCCAGCCCATCTATTTAAAAATTAGTTTCTTCAAATTTCTCGACACCGACAAGGATACAAAAAAAAAATCACACACACACTCACAAAAAAAAGAGAATAAAAGAAAATCCCTTGCAGCTCCTTTGAATGGCCTACGCCATCCCAAGTCATGTTGTTCTCGATCGGCCCATCTGGCGCGGTATGCAGCCCCAAACCGATGATTGACACATTCGTCAGGAGAATGGGCGGCCGTACAAAAGGCCAACCAACCAACCAACCCACGCCGGAATGATGAATGAGCGAAGCGGGGAAAGGGGATCCCATTGCGTGTTGTTCCTTTGAAGTCGCTGCCAATATCCTTTTCCAATAATCCCCGCACAGCATCCGCCGTGTCCTATCTCGCCCTCTGGCCCCCTCCGCGCACTCTCCTGCCCAAGACGTGTGTACTTTGAGAAATAAATTAAAGAAATGCTTTTGGGGGCGAGTCGGGCCACACATGTTTGTTGTTTGTCCCCCCCCCCCTCTTCGCATTCCAACGCCACTTCCGGCAAATGAATGAATTTTTTCTTTCGTCCTCATCAAAACATGTGTCAGAAGCACAAGATGATGGAGATGGAGGCGCCGAGTCCTCTGCGTCCTTGAATAAATATTTATCACTGAATCACGGGCCTTGTGAGTGAGCGGCTAAATAATTGTTCGTGTCCCCCACCCAGCGGTCCTTGCCGTTTCGTTCTTTTCTTATTTACCTTGATGAAAAAGTAATAAGGGCGAAATGAAGTCCTTTCTGAGACAGGCGGCTGTGGGCTGAAGTTATTTCACGGACGGCAAACAATGCCATCTGGCGGTGCGATAAGGGCACTCCTTGAGGTGGGGCCGCTGCGTGGCGGTGCAGCTGACAGCGGCCGTGTGCGGTCTGTTGAACTGAGTCACCTCCAGGACACCGGTGAATCCTTTGAGATGTGAAATCTGAAGATGATGCAAAACGAATTGAATCAGGGATTTTTCAAAATTTGATTCAAATGACTGTGGTCCAACCATCCGCAAAAAAAAGAACTAACCACCTCCTTCCAGCAGAGCAACAGCAGCGGTCGAAATCAAATTATACCCCGCTTCGTGACGGTCGCACGCGCATGCAGAAAACAAACGGGGCAAAAAGAAATTGACTTAATTATTTTTAAAAATTTGCAATTGCAAAAAAAGGACAGCGGCGCTATCGCAAAACAGGATAACGTCAGCAACATGCCAACATGCCAATTCGAGTGTTTCACTTCGCCGTGCGGTGGGGATTGTGAAAAAACAGGACAGAGAGGCCCACAGTCTACACCCTCCCGCCCGCCAGGTGGTGGGATGGACGCTGAACAAAAGGAGAACTTTGACAGCGGCAATGGGAGCGATCATGATGACTCTAAGTAGCGCTAGAGATGGGGATGTAGATGTAGATTGAAACGAAGATGCCTAAAAATGGGACGAGGAAACCTTTTCCAAGAGATAGGCCATCGCCGAGGATTGCATTTGCTGAAGAAAACTTTTTCTCAGTGTATGTGTGCCGGTTGCCCGAGGGGCAATCAGCTGCGATTACCTGTCACAAGCAGGCGGGTTTAGTGTATTCCTGTCTCCCCTTCCATGCACCTTAACCACCAGGGGAAATTATTTAAACCCAAGTATTTTTCGTTCCACTGTGTGCAAGGAAATCCTGCAAATGAGGCAAGGATCTCTGCCGCAGGTGGATTAAAAACTTTCGTCGGAGTTTCGGATGCAGCGTGTTCTGTACCTGAACGGTGTGTGTGTGGTCGGCAGAGGGGGAAATTCGAGAAAAGACAAACTCCAATGCAACAAGAGAATTAAGGATGGGGAAGCATTGCTGCGCCCTAAGGTCTTGGTTTACTTGTCAGTTTGTAGCAAGGATTTCATGAGCAAGCGCAAATCATGCAGAATTAGGTGTGGAGAATAGGAAAGTTTTTGTTTGGGCATTTTTGAACGCATTAGCGCCTTCTTTGGTTTCACTTTGCCTTAACTTATTCGTTAAGTTTCGTCAAGCTTCGTTAAGTTTCGTGATGTCTCCTTAAGTCGACGAAATTCCTGTTAGTTTTTCGGGGACACGTTTGTGTCAATTTTTACTCTGATGAGGCTCTTCTTTCCACTTCGTTAAGTTATAGGTACCGACTGAGGCCATTAAAAGCATGGTGTTTTTCTGTGCATGCAATACTTTCGCAAGTCCATAGACTCACACAGATGAGATGTTGAACTATTTTCAACCAGTGGACTCACAAGTCCTTACAAGGCATCCTAAGCTTCAGTTAGGACACTTTCGCATGGACGAGTAAAAATTCATCCTAACTCCGAAATAATGCAAGTCAATTGCTTCGCTCCTGTCTCTGAATTTATACAAACTCCTCCATTGCTATAGCCTTTGTTAAATGTCACGAGGAGCATAACAGAACCGCCCTCACTCCCATCCAACGTGACGAAACTACCAAATCAAGGACAATTGGTAGCCAATTCAATTGACTCTCAATTTCTCCATCCATCACCTCACACCCCCTCCCCCTCACCCACCATATGATATATCAAAGAAGAATACATCTCCTTCCACCATCAGAACCGAATGACTTTCACGCCTAATTAAGTCAATCGCATCAATTGATCCGCAATCCGTCATAATTCAGAAATTCAATCGGATTGCGCGTCGATATGAAATTCATCGCAGGCGGACCCTTTCAACGCAGAAAGTGCCACACACTCATTCGGCCACTGGTTGCCGCACACCATCATCACGTCGAATGTGACAAAAGGCAATTTACCCAAACGGTCCCGCCCCACACCCATCACTCCGCAAACCGCAAGGACACGTCCTATTTTCTTAGTGGTTCGGCAATTTCGTTAATTAATACAACTTAATCGGATTTATGGCCTCAAATTGAGTTCGCAATCGAAGGCAATCGATTGATGCAGCAAAACAATCAATGACCAATGACCAGGGGAGCTGGAGAGGAAGGAAGCCAACTTGTGGTGGGCGCAAATAGATGGGCGAACGGCCGATCTGTGGGTGGACGTGGATATGCGACTGTTTTTCTGTGCAAATCCACTACTCATTTCGTTTGCTCATACTAATAAGGCACTCAGGATGGAGGATTAATTTCAATTGGATGGGATATGTATGTGAACGGAGTCGTCGACGGCGGCAGCAGGGAGTTGAAGGCTTCACCGGCAGGATGCCTGTGGATCGGCTTTTCATTAGGCATTCAAACATGATATTCATGGCAGATATTCTGTGGCTCAATGATGTAGAAGATTGGTGGAATATCAGGAGGGGGTCACGAGTAACTGGACGTGATATATTTGGGGGAAGGGAAAATTGAGTAAATTGGTGGGAAAACTTTCGCGAACTCTGTTGCACTCCTTCTTGTTTGATTTCTATCGTTTTGTCATCAACTTAACGAAACTTAATGGAAGTGACATCGATACTTTTTTGGCTTATGAAAACGGCGCCTCCCATCGTAGACGCAATGAATTCAACGAAGTCGTCAGGATTTAGATCGTACCCGACGTTTATAAAATTGACGAAACTTAACGAAGTATCCCTGTAGAACCAAATTTGACACAAAAGTGCGATCTCTTCATTTGTACCAATTAAAAAAATTTAACGAAACTTAACGAAACGATAGATTAACAGAAACAAATAAACCTCCTCAAAAATTCAAGTTGAGATGATAGGACAACCTATTCCAACACGTCTTTCTAACGAGTGTCAACAAATGTGCCATTTCGCCGCTTTGCTCGACTGCTGCCAGGTGAACTTCCTGTTGATGTGAAATTCAATTTTCTGGCACAAAGAGCATTGGTGACACCGTCAGCCCTACCACCGGCATCATCTAAGCCCTCCCTGGGCAAACAAGCCAAGTCAGTCATACGCTCACTTGATCCGCACGCCCACAGCGTATTCAACTACACAGTCAACAGTCAACAACTCAGGGGATTCCTCGATAAACAGTCAGTCAAAGACCTGCATGGAAGGAGAAAAAAAAAACCGATGAAATGCACCGATGGGGGCACTCGGCACAAGGGCTAACAGTTGAATCCTGAAAGGAAGTGAAAACTGCAGAAAAACCCTTTGGGACGATGACGGGGAGCGCACAGAAAAGCCACCTGCCCCCAACTGGAGTGCAGTTCACGGCATTACTCCGGGCATTGTTTGATTCAACATCATTCGTCGACGAGTGCAGAGTGCAGTCATTTCAAGCTGTTTACGCAACAAAGTCACTCCGTCACTCCCTCACCTCATCAGCACACTTTCGGGGTAGAAAATTGAATTTCTGATCCCCCGGAACGGTGGGTGGGTGGGTGTGTGCATGTTCCCTGTGCACCGACGACGACGACGTTGATGATGATTGCGGGAGCCTTCGAAGGACGACGAGCAGGTGAATGTGGTGGGAGTGGGTTTGGAAAATTTGTTGCAAAATTCGGAAGTTTCTGGTTTTGATTTAGATGTGGGCGATGACCTTCCTTTTTTTTCCTCGCCACGTACACGTCATTTGTCTTTACAAAAGCGTAAAGGTGAAATTTAGTACATTCCGCAGATGCCACAACTGCAGTTTGGTCTTGCGAATTTCGTGTTAATTAAGCGCTGGCGTGTGGGGAAGTGAGGAAAGCGCCGCTGCAGCCAACCATGCTATTTGAGGTATTTGAGCGGAAGATGCGATTTGCGCTGCGGATTTCGTGGCAAAAATTTGAGGGGAAAATGCAAGCGCACCCGGGCGGTATTTGCGGACATAAAATGAGAATTAATGCCTCTTTTGCTTTGCGTTGCGGGATTATGAAACGTTGGGGGGAATTCAGACTGCATTCATTCGCCGGACGGATGCAGAATGTGAGGGTCGTGAAGGCACTTTGAAGCGTGATGGTTGTCATAGTGGACGTTGAGATTGACTTGTGTTTTTAGACTGACTTGATGGTAGTTGGAAGAAATTTTGTGCTGACGGAAAATGGGAAATGATGCAGAGAACGGAGGAGTGCCGAAAACAGAAGACAGACTTTAGGGTAGCTGAGGTTGGCTTATATCCAGTCAATTAGGGTAATTTGACATTTTGGAGTGTGGCTTCTGTGAGATCAGGTTCGATTTTTGGATTGTCTTGCATATGTTCGCGATACCGCGTCGTCGAGTTGCTCACAACACTCCCATCGTACGCATTGTCTTAGAAAGCTTCTCAAAACTCGTCGTTCCGAGTCGGCAACCTATCGTCTCCTCTACTTGATAGAGTACGACAGAATTTCAAATTTGTCCTAAATTTTGTGTAAAAAGTACCATCCCTCTGACTAGTCTTATCCTCAAACCCAATTGTCTATGACATCTCAATCTGCAGCTATTCCCAATTGAATTGCCCAAGCCACCCTTCTACCTTCTGCCACCCCACCAAGGATGTCAAAATTCGTCCCACTTGAATCTTTGAGAAATTCCTAGAATGTGACACCTTCTTCTGTGCGTCATCCGAAGGCCCAACCGCCGACCATAACCACAAAAATCCATTCCCATCGACACGCCCGGAGATGAAACCAATTTAGTACTCGGATGGCTAATGGTCAATAGAGCTACGCCCCTAAGCAATGTTGCAACAAATAAACCACTAATCACCACCTGCCTCCGGCAGAAGCTTCCCTCCCCCCTCACCCCTCCCCCCTCCCCCCTCCCACCAACCCTCATCACCGCTCTGATTGTGGCGGTGTGTCGAATGGAAAAAAAAGTTTCTCTCAACTAACTTGAAAGTGGCGGCGGCGGCGCGGTACCACTCAATGCGAACTGCAAGTGCAACGGCAAAGCCGCAAGGACACTCTGGGGGGGGAGGACGAGTGAAAATGTATCTGAAATCGAGATAAACATTCCCTTAAATCTCGCTCCCTCACCCGGAAACCCGTTCATTCCTTGTCGACGAGCCCTTTGTACGGACTGCGGTTCGTTATGGCGAAGTTGATTTTCGGAATTTCACGTTAATTACGAAACGTTTTTGTATTCCATTAGCTATGCAAAGTGTGCCGCCATTAATTATCCTTGAAGAGAAGGAAAGGCGCCTGTGCCAGGCAGGTGGTGGCCAAAGGAGGACGGTGGCGAGAGCGGATACAGAAAGACCTGCGGATTTTATGGAATTTTTCGCCATCAATCTTGGTTGGCCAGCGGTAGAGATGCTCAGGAATGTATCGATTCGTTGCACGCTACCACACCCTTTTTCAACCCCCCCTATCCTATCATCATTTGATCATTGGGCGATGGGGTTGCATCAGATCAGATGTCTCGTGTATCCTTTCCACGAGGCCACGGGCGAGGATTATGGGCTCAGCTTTAAACACTTCACATCAAGGGGCCGCTGGGTGGCTGGCCAGAGGGGGGGGGAGGGGGATGAATTTTTGATCTGTGTGTCGGCTCGTAAAGTTAAATTAAAACATTCTCCACTGAAGACAGTTTTAATTACCTGAACGCCGTAAATATTCGTTTATTGCCATCCATTATCGCGGCAAATAGAAGCGATTGCCCCTTGATTAGGCGCCGCCGCGCGCGCTATGGGTCAGGGGTTGTCAAACGCGAGATTAATGGCAATCGACGTGGACTATCTGCCGTGTAGGGGGTTGTATGTGTATGTGTGGGTGTGTGTGTGTGTGCGGTAGGGGGGAGTTTATGATGCAATAAACTGAAGTGCCCATCGCTAGAAATTAAATCCGACATTTATGAGATGTGCCTGCTGATCAGTGGAGTGGGAGAAAGTGCGCCATCCTCTCTGCTGTTTACGACTTTGTTGGGTTATTAAAGACCGAGGCGTGGAAAATCAAAAATTCCACGGATGTCTTCGCATGATGAGGTGTTGTTGCTTTTTTTTCGCACGTTGGGCGGGAGGTTGGGGGGTGTGAAGGAATTTCACGAGAAAGGTCAGTAACTCTGGCGCACAGCCTACGCAGAGCATAAAATTAAAGCAGCAAGAGAGGGCGAGCTGACTACGTTTTAAATTGAAAGCAATTTCCGACAGGCCCTGTCAGCGGGATGTCAGTTCCTCTTGAGAAATCTGGAGCGAGGGCGTTCGAGAACACCCCCATTTAGGAGGCAGTTCACGTCCAAAAATGGGCGGGATGACCTCGCGAGATTTTCTTTGTCTTCCACACGGGCAACCACACAGGTTGAAGAAATGTCACTTTCATTGAAGGATTATGGAAAGTGATGTTTTGAAGCGTCACGTGATGTGACCAAATTTTAAGTCCTGTTAAGCTTTGAACAGGACTTGTCAAAGAGGTGGAGATAGTTGGAAGTGGTTTAATTTAATGTGATGGTGTCACAATTTGTAAAGTGACGGGATAAATCGTTCGTCATGACACGTGTTAGGTAACGTGAACGAAATCCAATTGGCGAAAGGCGTTAAAAGAAGATGTCAGTGCTTTCCTGATAGAAAAATTGTTGTAATTCTCATAGAATTCTCATAGAATCGGCTTAAAAAAAATTCGTCACGACGTGACGGATGTTCAGAAAAATAATAAATGATATATTTGTCGAGATGTAAAAGAAAAGACGCCATTCCAATAAAAGATTCGCATTTTCCTAGTGATCAGTTGCGAATGACTCTTTTCTTGCGTTTGTGACGAATCGTGACGAGCTGTTAGATTTTTTGAGATAACACGAAACAAAACTTCAGCTACTAGTTGCCGAAAAGCAGAAAGTAGTAGACCGATGAAGGAAGTTGAAAAAAATGTCATGATCACTCAGCGTCACGTGACGTACATATTTGGTAGTTGGGAAATATTCCTTTTTTTAAATGAATAAACGTAATAGTAAGGCTAGGGAATTGTTAAAAATTTTCAGAGAGATTTCGACCATCTAAATCTTAGATAGCGTCACACAATGTAACGTGACGCAACTTAAAAAAACTTTTCGACATATTTCTTTTTCCAATATAACCTGAGACATGTAGGTTGTGAAAAACCTAGCCAAATATTAGCTAGAATTAGAAGGTTTTCCTCGGCGTCACGCAATAAAACGTGACGGGTCCTTATAATCCTTGAGGTTTAGTGAAGGTTTCTTACTTCTTATGAGACGCAATGTTGTATGTTTACAAATTGCACCCAGAATCACAAGTTTTTACTCCGCGTCACACAACACAACGTGACGCTTCTTCAAAATCATTGAGGTTTGGATGTAATTATTTACATTTTTGACGAAACGCGATGTTGCAGCATAAATTACAGCCAGGATCACACAATTTTTCTCCGCGTCACGCAATACAACGTGACGGGTCTTAAAAATCCTTGAGGTTTAGTTGAGATTTCTTATTTCCTACGAAACGCAATGTTGTATGTTTACAAATTGCACCCAGAATCACAAGATTTACGTCTGCGTCTCACAACACAACGTGACGGGTCTTCAAAATCGCTTAGGTTTACATGAGATTACTAACTTCGACTAACGAAATGCGATGCTTAGGTTGTAAGCAAGTGGCAGAACCAACGACTTCTCCGCGTCACACAGAATAACGTGACGCGTGACATCATACCACTTACGACTCACATGTCCTTGCCCGTTTAGAAGGGTCAAAACGAATACAAAAAGCGAAAGTCAAAACACATCTTCGCGTCACACTATAAAACGTGACGCACCTTCACACTCCTTGAAAGTTAGGATGCTATCGCTATGCCCTGGACATCGCAAAAACGTCGAAAATTATCTGCTTCACAAAACTCTCCCAAAATTAATCCAATCAACATTTTTGCCAACAAAAGAGCGACACATCGCAAGCAAGTCGTGACAAAAAGCAAACAAAACACCACGTCCTTGTCGTTTTTTGTTGTTCTTGTGCAATTGTTTGCATTCTCCTTCACAAATCTTCTCTCCCGAGGGCCACTTATCAACTTGTTGCTTCCACTGCTGCCGCTCCCGTTGCAATTTGTTGTCATCCCAACCGACACATCGGTTATCCTTAATCACTCATCAGTGCCTTAGCACCAATCTGCCAGTTATGGCAAACTTTCCTCCTCATAAAAAAATCCTTTTAAGCTGAAAGCGAGATGGGCGTGCAGGAGCACGACCAGGAGCAGGAGCAGCACCAGAACAAACAGAGAAAGATACTTTGTTGTAACTTTTGAAGATAAAAACACACCCGACAACGACGACGACGTCGACGACGTTGGAAAAGTTTTTTCCCTTGCATCAGAACCATTCGGTTGGAGATTGACCCTTAAGGAGGACAACCCTCCCGTCACCCAGCATCGTAAACAGTCACAGCAACGTTGTTGCAGGAACAACTTTTCACTCAGCACCAGTCAGCACTCAATGCCGATGGCCTTCCCGCCCTGCTCATCCGCAGCGCACACGGGATTCCCGCTTCGTCGCATTCGGACTGCTGCGCTTCCTCCGTCGCTTCAACTACTTAACCAAGTTTTCCTATAAATCATCCTCGGCGAAACTACTTTCCCGACTAGGGTGGTGGCCAATGTGGGGGGGCTGTGGGCAACAAAACAAGGCTACGTGGGTGAAGAAACAGAAACGGCGGCGCACACAACTTAATTTCGATTTAATATCTCGAAACGAATTAATCACTCGCTCGGTGCCGCTTACACCTTGTGCACACCGAAGCGGTAGGTGTCCTGCAGGCTGTCTCTCACCTGCAGCTGCCTCGACAACGACGACGACGGCGACGTAGGAGACAATGTGCTCTCCTGTGACAGACCGGCGAGAGATCTATGCGGCGGGGGGAGTCGGGAGACGGCCACAAGTTTCTCACGCAAATAGAACACAAAATTAATTACTTCAGTTAATAGGATTTCGTGCTTGCTTCCGCATCCTTTTCGGACTCCTTTTGTGTGTACTCTCATCGGGACACCTACACACTGCTGTTTGGTCCTGTGTGAGCGAAGAAAGGACGAGGAATTGTGAGAATGATGTCTGCGGCTGCAATTACCCTATCCGCCAACAGTTCCAGGATCAAATGGATCCCCGTCGATGATTTTTTAATTAATTAATCCCAATGGCGTGGCGTGATGTGGCGGCGGTTGTGGTTGCAGCGGTGGTGTTGGCTTTCGATTCGCGCACCCCTCCGTCGGGGGCAACAGCGGATGCCAATGGGTACCGCACTGATGAAAATTGCCCCCGGCTTTGACATTACGGGGAATTGAAGGTGAATAGGATTAAGGACTCATTATGGTAATTGAGCGACGGATACAATCGGATTGAGTGCATTTATCTGGCGGCATGTGTGCGTTCAATGCGATGTGGGGGGGGGGGGGGAAGGTTTTTTCTTTTTTAATTTTCACGACGGTGGTGAGGATAATGGCCCTCAAGGGAATTAATTTGAGGATGTTCTGTTGGAGGAGATGATGAATTTCGGCGGGATGAAAGACCATTGTTGGTCGTTGTCTGGACTTGGAAACCACGATAATCTTCATTGTGTTAAGTCCACAGTCGCTGCTACAGACGCAAAGATCCTGGATCCCAGATCTCGGATTCTGGCAATACACGCACGCGAAGTTTGACGGAGAATGTGCCGTTTTCTGGCACTTTCTGCTTCTAAGACGAGGTTGTGGTGAGATCTTGAACTGAGGCAGGCCATGGAACAAGCTCATGAAGGCAACGCTCAAGCCCACAGTTGCCGCTTACAACGTTAGGGCATCACCCTAGAAGTCAAATCCTTGATACGCACTGAAGCCAGCTACATTCGACGCTGACATTGCAATTTTCGGCCACTTTCGGCACCTAAGCGTCAACCTTATGATCGCCAGACATCACGTGTGTAACTTTACAGACGCCCCAGGAGCCAAATCCAAAATTCCAGCAGGATATGCGATATTTGTGGAGTCTTTGAGTCCCTCTCCATCACCTAGGCTTCTCTACAGACGCCTCCAGGCGTGAAATCCTTCTCGACAGGACGCTTCTTCTTCTTTCAATTATTTTAAGGATTTATTTTGTCTTCATCCGTCACTCGTCCTTGAGGTCAAAAGTTTCTTGCCGAGTGATTGCACACCTAGATGTCTCACTCGATAGACGTCCTCCACCCACCTCCTTCCTGACCATGGCTCAGGGGGCCCCTTGAGTGACATGCTCATTTCCTAAGGCCGCCTCTGCAAAGACACACCGGCGGCATACTTTCCTAGGTGCCCCCTCCCCTTCTCTTCACCTCATCACCCTCTCAACGTCCCTCATCAACACACATGTCCGCAGATGTGTCACCACCGTTGTCCTCATCGCCACCGTTGTCTGATAAATGTTCGACTTACCAACCCAAGCTCAGATTGCAAACTTTGCCGCATTCTCCTCCCTCCCCTGAGACCCCACTCCATTTCCGTCGACAGACAACGGTGGCGATGACGATGGCTGTAGCGGTTGACTGGAGTGAATGGTGTTTTCTTGTAAATCGACTCCAATGCCAGCCTCTGGGCATCCGTGTCCCGGTTCATAAATCATCCTGGCAACCCAGAGTGGGTGTTGGCGAGGCAGGAGATGGAGGGGGGGGGGGGGGGGGGACTCGACAAAACTCGAGCATATTTATTACGCCGAAAAGTATCCACCTTCGAAGGCGCTTTGAAAGATAAATACACTCGCTGCCCCCCTGTCCAAACGGGACTTTCAGACAAGGTTGGGATTCGTGAGGAAATTAAAATGTTTCACCACTCACTTCTACCCTCCCCCTCGCCACCTCACATTCAATTTGTTTCAATAAGTTCAACTTTAATGCCAATTACCTCCGTCGGGGTGTGGTGCGGTGCAGAGACGGCAGCTGGCCACCGCAAAGAGTCCCTCCTTCTTCACATTCCATTTATAATCATTATCGAGTGGGAGTCGACCTGGCCAAGACGTGCACTTTATCTCCATTCGACTGCGAAGACGGTTGGCTTCCACCTTAAGTCTTCGTCCGTCAATTCTAGCCGTGTGGCGGTGGACACCGACACATCGATGGTGGGGTGCACCCACCGACATCGACAGACATGTGAATCCTGGTCAGGATTTCTGTGGATAACGTTCACCTGGCGAACGCCTAATGGCTTTCTTTTTCGCTTTTCTGCCCCCGTCCGCTGAAAGTGATTCTAGGGGTGAAAGTGAAAGTTTCACTTCAGTGTCAGTTTATTGAACAGTTTCCCGGTGCGTGTGCCGTGGGAGGTGTCTGACTTTGATTTGTTGTGTTGGAGCGTTTTTTTGACTTTTTGCGTGGACGGACGGTGGTACTAATTGGGCGGAAATGAGAGTGGCAGACATCGAAGCGGATGTGTGCGTGCGTGCTTCGGCAATGCCAAGGTTGTTGTGTTGATCGACATGAACGGGAATTGAAGTGTTATCCCGGTTTGCCGTCAAATATTTGTTTAGGATGTGCAAATTTTTACGGCTACAAGAGGGGGAACACTGTCTGGGGGTAGAGTATTGGGTCCCACGTACATTTTTGCTTAATGGACTTCAAAGAGAGTTTGACTTTCGGGAACATTGAAAAATCAAGCAATAGCAAGCAAGCAAATCTCACAAATCCCCAGGGACTGGTCTTCTTAAATTTGTCTTCAAAGAATGACGTATGTCCCCTCTCACCTCTCTCTCTTCCACCCCATTTTATGTAAGGGAACTAATGCTCCTTCAATTTGTGGAAGCTTTGAACTTGCTTTCAGACGAATTAGTCCCAAATCCACTTAACCATTTTACTCTCACTTTGTCTCTTCGTCTCTTTTCCCCCCTCTCTCGCTCTGCATCAGCCTCTCTGTCATTGCTTTTTCGTAAAAGTTCACAATTAGCATTACGTCTGATGTAAGTGAGTCCTTTTTCGTGCCTTTGTTCGGCCAAACATGAGACATCGACGACGTTCTGCTTCCTTCGCCCGCCGCACACGAAGCATAATCCCTGATGTTTGCCTTCGACGGCATTATCCGTCTCTCATACAAGGGATGATCTGGAAATTAAATTTGTTGCTAATGCTACACCTGCGAAACTCATCGTTCCCTTCGGCCCCCCCCCCCCTCCTTTCGGAGTTTGTGTTTGTGCTTGATACCGTCAAAAGCAGGATTATACCTCAAATGATATTTTATTCCCTTTCAGTGGTGGCTCTTGTGCTTTGCATGTGAGTGGGTGCGTGTGTGTGTGTGTGGAAGAGACAGTGATTCCACCTGTGTGTCCAGTCCTGAGAGACGTGGACATCCTTTTGAAATGGACTTCCGTCGGGTAAATATTTGCAAACAGATGTAATGAGTCAGTGAGCCACTAACGTCGTCAAGGGACGTGGGTCGAATTATCTTTTTGTGTCTGTTTGTGGGGAGGGGGGTGGGGCGTTTGATTTGCTGATGCGTATATTTGCCTCTAAGTTGAGTTAGCACTGGGGAGCGCTTGCCAAAAAGACTGAGACCTTGGCTGTGCATTGCAAAAATCAAATCATTCAAAAATTCCATTCATTGGATGCATTTACCCCTTTCCCCACATCATCCCCCCCCCATTAACAGCTCAGCACAGTATTTCTAATCGAATCGAGAACAAAGGGAGGGGGTGGAAGCAGAACCGCGCTCACCCAGTGTGCATCCGTTTATCAAACCCCGATTGTGGCCAACTGCCAAATTGTCGATCGACAAGCTCTTTTAATCCACAATTGATTGCGTTTCCGTTTTTTCCTTTGTTCCCCGTTTCCGGTCCATCTATCCATTCCGACTAGTGATTTGTAATCGCCGCTCACCTCTAGGCGCCGCTTGCCTAAGCTCGTTGGAGCGCCAAAAACCGCAGAACCATGCACCCAATGCGTGAACAAACCTCGACCGCATCACTTCCGCTGCCGCTGCTACTGTTCAATGTGTGTGTGTGTTTGTGTGTGCTTTGGATATCCTTTTTTCACGCACTGTATGTGGCGTGTTCAAGTTAATTAGTCATTCACCGCAAAATAGTTCACCCAACCGATGCATAGCAGCGCACACACAAGTAATTACCGCCAGGCCACCGATCCTTTGAGTCGCTGCTCCCTTCACTTGATTCCAGCACGACCCCCCCCCCCAAACCTTGGCCTACATCCTTGCCAGAGTAAGCTGAACATGTGGATAGATGAAAAGTTTTTGCGGACTTGTGAGCGGTAGACGGTGTGCAGGGGGGGGGGGGGGGGGCGGAGGTTGACAATGTGTCGAACGGAAGTATTAAGGACAAAGTAACGGAACAGTATTTTTGGGGCGGAAATTTTTGCGCCACCTGCAGCGTGTGGTAAATCGATTTCTCCGCTTGAAGGCTGAGCGTTGCCTGCAATAGATCTGTGTCCAATGACATGGATGGCATTTCTCAGGATTGCTGTGGGTGCTTGCTCAGTCATTGAAACGATTGCGGTCGTCTGGTCAACTAGGTGGCGTGGTGCTGTTGTCACTTGGACAGACAGGTTGTATTGTGTCACTCTGTCTGGTGTTAGAGATCTGATGTTTGGTGGTCTTGGCAGGGCCTTTGATGGCAGGTTCGGTCTCTTAATGATGAAAACACAGAGGGAGGGCAGAGTTTCCTTTGTCGCTAAGGGGAGTTTGTCTCAACTGTAGGCAGGGTGTTGATAAGTGAAAGCTTGGACCTCGGTTTCTGGACTTTATCCTTTAAACAAAATCCACTACACTTTAGCAGACTTATGTTTGTTGGCCACATCCGTCAATTCCTCCTCAAAAACACAGTTTTTAAGCGAATTTTCGGAGCTTGGAGTTTTTTAAAATTTGAAAAACACCGTTTTCAACATATGTAATATCACTCATCGATACAACTCATCGATATCCTTTTAAAATCAATGTTTTTTTAGCAAATTTTCTAGGTTTACCGTTTTCAAGGCACAATTTTACTGAAATCCCTGATTTTTTATGGCTCTTGTTTTGAAAACTCTGATCTTAAGGCATCAGAAATCTTTGCTCATCAATCTAAGTTCAAAAACATGGTTTTTGAGGAATAAATTTGTTTGATAAAGTCAATTAGACTTTAAATCTTCAAAACCCCGTTTTCAAAAATGAATTTTGTAGTAAAGCTGTTCACGAATCTACATAAATCTAGTAGTTCCGACCGTTTTTGACATTATTTTGCAGAACTGAAACTATCTAAGCCCAAAATGTTGTCGAATTTTCATTCGTTTCAAGACTATGCCTTCGAAAACATCGTTTTTGACACAAATTTTTGATAGAATCCTAGTCTATTCTCAAATTTCTATTTCAAAAACAGCGTTTTAGGGAACAATTTTCAAATTTCATAGCTTTTCGACACACTGTTTTCGACAAATCTAATTTGTTTCAGAGTTTTATCTTCGAAAACACCGTTCCTGACCACTTTTATTTTAATTTGAAGTCACCTTGAGGAACTTTTTTGTCCACTTCTCTTTTTTTCACTTCTCTAGTCTCTAAGCTATGCTTTGAATACAATTTTTCAGAATTAAAGTCATCTTGAGACTATTTTCTGTCCCTCACCTCCTTTCACATTACTTTCTTTCTTATGGATGGTCAAGTGTATATTTGTCTTCAAGGAACCATTCGACGACCCAAAAAGACATCGATTCATGGCCGATATTTAAGAATTCATCTTTCCGCCTTAATCTCCAACGCCTTGAATGATCCCATCACAACCCCTCTCCCCATCCACAAAGTCAGTCAAAGCCAGGCAACTGTAACAATTTCCCCAGATTCCTAAAGAAACACAATTTTCATTTCTCTTCCACTTCCCCATCCCTTAACTGGAGCGTTGGGGACCGGGGGTCATAAGCATCCCTCGTCCAATCACAGCCTCAGTGGTGGCGCTTACTTCTGGATCAATGATTTATTGATTATCATCGACACCACCGACATCATCATCACCTCATCTTCTCATCATCGACATCGTCACTGCCATGTACCTCAGCCCTCCACCCGAATCAACCATCTTGGGGTTGTTTTTTTCGGCATCCTGGTCTTCATCAGCGTCTACATCGTTTGGGGATGAGAATTATTTTCAATTAACGAGTACTCGGTACAAAGGCCTCTCCCCCCCGTTCCCTCCACCGCAACACGGGTGCAAGCAACTTAACAAGAGCACCTTCAAAACGCGCCACTTCCCTTGTCCCTCTCTCCTCACCGCACCAAGGCAGCCGACATTCACACGGGTCGTCCTGGAGCGTTGCCGTTTAAACTGATTTATTTATTCATGCGTTTCTGCGTTTCTGCGTTTCCACGGAGAACAGTGTTCGAGTTCTAGCGAACGCACACTATGGCACACGTGCTGTGTGCCGACCCACAAACGAAAGCTTATTTCCTTCATCCCCCCCCTCCCTCTCCCCCTCTCATGTCCTCACACAGCAGTACCTCATCATGAGAGTTGGGCAAAATGCTACTTAGTGCGCTGGGATTCTCATAAATTCATGTTTTTCAAATGAGATACATATTATTGCTTGGTTCCGTCTTTTTTAGGCTGTTTCTTGTTGTTGTTAAAATTTGTTCTTGTTGTTGTTGTTGTTTGCTGATGATGATGATGATGCGCTAGAATGGACGAACGGTATTCATTGGAATCAAATTCCAAGGAAATGATGCATAAATCATCATTTTGAGCGACCCTAACTGGTCCAGGCCAAGGGGTACGCTGAGAGAGGTTGTGCGTCTGTTTGGGGTGCTTATGAAGGACTTTCGCAAAACGAGAAAGCCCTTTGGGCGATATATTTATGGCGGACGACAAGTTTCAGTTCAGCAGATGCTTTGGAATGATGAACTGTGTGGGGGATGGGCCTGGGAATGATCCTCTGCCGAGTGTCGGGTGTTTGTTGTTTGGTCGATTTTGATTTAGTGTGGGCTCTTAAGAGCTCTTAAAGGCTCTGCGAGGTATTGTTCTTGTGAAAATATTGTGGCCTTCCATTGACTTTGTTGTTGAGTTATGTTTACTTTTTGGTAAAAATTTGAAGCCGTTCAGAATGACCCAGAATGTGGTTTTCAAATGGATGGTTCGTTTTCAAATATTCCGTTTTTGAAGGCATTGCTGTTTTTTCAGAGTATTCCAGGCACATGTCCATACCGCAAAGAACAGAGACATGTCCGTCTGCATGTTTTTTGAATTTTAAAAACACGGGTTTGCAGGATATTTGAAGTTATTTCGGCACTTCTTTCCACCACTTCTTTGGTTTCTCTTCTTTATTGACAATTTTCTTTGCAAGATTGGCAGGATTGCTCTTTTCCAACTTTGAGTGAACTTTGAAGACTCAATTCTCTCGTCGATTTGAAGCTATATACAAAGGAATTCACTTTGTGTGTAGGATTCAACTTAGAAACGTACATTTTCTGATCAGTTTACTAGGTTTTGAAGTCATCTCGAAAAAATTTCCATGCAGGACCCTCTTAATTTAAAGGTTTCAACTTCGAAAACTGCTTTTAACGCAACCCTGCAGATATGCAGCCATTTGATTTTATTTTCTTGTGTTTAATTTCGCGTTATTCAACGGTGTGCTTTCGAAAACAGTGGTTTTCGGTCAACAACGCCACGTTGCAGGCATTACGAGAGTAATTATAATTAAAGTTTCCCTCAATTCGGGACCCGAGGTTTCGAAAACATAGTTTTTGGCTAAGATTCCCACTTTTTAAATAATTTTGGAATGCTTTTACTGCTAAAGTCCACGAGATTTCTTTTGAAAACATCGTTTTTAACAAGTTTCCGGTTTTGAAAACATCAATATTTTAAAGGCTTCATTTCGAAAACATAGGTTTTTAACCCAGTCGGTCATTTTTCAAATCATCCTCCACAAGTATTAGAAGAAACGACGCCTATTTTTAGTTTGTCTTCGAAAACGCAATTTTTGACAAAATTTTGTGGTACAAAGTCCTAAATTCGTTTTGAGAGGATTTGCCTTCTTTGCCTCAGCTTCAGTTCGAACGTTAGCTTGAGCTTCAAATGCAAGTTTTGTTTGCAGTTATGTTTGCGTTTCAAACCTCAGTGCGATTCCCAAGGAAAATCTTCAAAATCGCCTCGCCTCTTTTTACTTCTGCCCACAATGTTCGTCACCTCCAGGCTTCTTTTTTTCATTTAATTAAGTCCCCAAAGAGCATTCCCTTTGATAGATTCGCTTAAGGCGAACACACCCGCCGTCTACTCCACTCCACACCTGCTAAACTTCACACGTAAGAGTCAATTTCAAAATTGCCCTCCAAGCAACGACAACAACGATACAACGATAACGATGTCGGCCTCATCAGATATCCAGTCCACGACCAGTCGCCCTTAAGGGGCCCGCCCTGTCAACATGTAAACGACCTCCGACCATCCACTCATAACGTGACCATGCCGCACACAGATGATAACAACTTTAAACGGGCCACAGGGGCACTCTCCGGCCTAATCCGTCCTTAATCATCTGTGATTTGATCGAAGCGACCACGTGTCTGCACAGAGAGACACGGACTCCACGAGTCCACGAATCCGTGCGCAGCGGGGAGCTGAATGTCAAATTTTTTATTACCCACCCATCTGCGACAGCGTCCTCGTACTCATCGGCGTCCAGCACGTGGCGCTAAAAATCAAACAGCTCTCGGCCGTCATCGTCCGGTGGGAGGCATAGGAAAATGCTTTGTCATCTCAAGAGGAGCTCTGCTGTCTCCGCCGCAACCCCTCTCTGCTTGGCATCGCGTGCGTGGGCACTTCATGCTGCTGCTGCTGCTGTTCCTTTGGCAACAAGACGTTCTCAGTCCAGTTTCGATAATCATTTCGAATCGTTTCTTTATTTGGGAGGTCTACGCCGCCCACTCTGTCTTGTCCACCCAAAAACAAAATGGACTCTGTGATAATCCCGTTGTAAGCCTTTGTAGGGCTGCGCCCTTCTCGGCTCTTAATGTTCGTTTATTTCCCCGGAGATGGCCATGACCGATAGCGGAGAGGGCAACGCTGTTGTGACTTTTTTCGTTCTGCGTTGCGTCTCTTCCGTGGGTCCTGGGCGGCATGGCGGGATGACGGCGGCATGTAAGGACATTAGTAGATGCGATGGCATTCGACCTACGCTTTGGTTTTCTCGGACAAATGAACATTAAACCCTTGGTGATGATCCCCCAGCCTCCGATGGGTCCCGCAGCACGTAGGGAGGGCGATAAAACCGAGTTTTATCGCAGAAATTAAAGAGTATCTGTGAGTAGTTTGCGAGCGGGGGTGTGGCGGCCAGTCAGATGGATGCTGGGCTCGGGCCCGTGCTCGAGGGGTGGGAGCCTATATTTGGCCGTAAATGATTTCCCTTGTGGAAATCGAGGGAGGCCGATGATGAGGGTTCGGAGAAATTAAAAATTTATCTTGGCTACTGCAGGGGACGCTCGCTCTTCGCTCTGGCTATTCATCTCCGACGGCGACAATGAGATGTTTGTGGGGCTATAAAGCGTACACGTCATACATCGGCGAAGATAAATGGGACAGCGACGGCTGGAGGCAGGTGTGGGGGAAGTGTCCTTAGCCGGAGGACATCAAGGATACTTGTGACGGTTGAGTGGCGAGGCTTGAGAGTGATTGGATGTGTAAATTTTGAAATGACTTGGGGATTCCTTTTGAAGAGCTGATTAGCTGTTGGTCCTGATGGCTGAATTAAACCTGTTTTTGAATGGAGGGGGGAATCGGCAGAAATGCTACTTAAGGTAGGGGGCTTCGTAGAACATTTTAGGTGTCTCCAGAGGCTGTCTTTTGAGAAGAATTCAAGGCAAGGTTCTCTTAAAGAGCGCCCCTTCAGACAATTTGTAAATTCTTAACCTTAGACAGAATCCCGTCAGTCGACTTCCCGTTGTCTTTGGGGATTGTCCTTCCCCTCAGCAGCGTCCTTTTTTTATCTCAAGCATCGTCTTCATCATCTCCAATGTCGTTTCCTTCGCCTCTATAACTCCAAGCGTCACTTTCATCGCTTCCATTAGAATTTTTGTCGTCTTCAGACTAGTCTCTGTTGCCTCCAGTGTCATCGTTGTCGCCTCAATTATCGATTACAGCGTCCTCTTTGCTTCATTGCCGCCTCTGTCTCTGTCAGCGCTGCCCCTAGCGTCGCCAGCCTCATATTTGTCGTCTCTATTGTTTTCATTGTTGCACCCGATAAAACTCCAATTCCCACTACCACCTTCAAAATTCCAATCAAGGTCTTTTAAGCCTTTATTTCCTTATCCCAACGCCATCTATTGTCTCACCCGAGCAAAAGGTTGGCGCCCTCACTAAAGCAGGTGGACAGTGACCCACATTACCGCCACACATCGTAATTTGCATCAAATGAACCGACAAATGGTCATCCGAATGCAAATCTTCGCAGACTCCATTACGACCACGTCCCCCTCCTCATCCCCACCTCCACTGGCGCACACATCTGTAAGTTCAAAGCGTCGCCGCCGAGGCCAGATGGGGACTTCTGTTTAATTCATTTCGCAATCCACTCAGCTGCCACATTCAAGCCCAGGCGCAGTCCACATCATCATCTCTAAACAATTCTGACGGGCAATTTGATTCTGGAAAGCAAATCTCTTACCCCCGTTCACCATTCCACCCCACAAACGATACACATTACGGTTATTCGAAGCAAAAGCATGAACATCATTGACACGCCGCTGCCGTTTGCCACTTCAATCCACACCGAACGAATGTGTCTGTGCTCTGTGGTGGCGGAGGGTGAATTGTGAATGGTGAGTGGGGTGGGGATATGGCAACGGTTCTCCGGCTGCGGATGGATTCGGGAAACTGGTCGTATCCTGAAAGATTTAATTTTACAGCAAATGAGCCATGAGAAGCGGAAGCGTTCAACGCGATCGTTATCCGCTCCATCCACGTCGAAGCTGAGTTGTGCCAAAAGGACTAGCTGTCGTGCTACTACGCCCCGTTGTTCCTTCCTTCCGAAATGTTTAGTTTTCTATCCATGCCGTGTGAACAGGGGGGTGGCGAGAGGTGAATCCTGTTTCTGGGAATTATTTATGAGGAAGCTATTGGTTTCATTGGTTCCGTTCGGATGACGGGTGGCAAAGCGTCTTCTGAAGGTCGGCTGGGGACCTCAAAGGGTGAGGGAGGGACACGCATAATGATTTGTTATTAATTTTTTTTTTCTATTCTGAATTCGGTTTCGGAGGCTTTGGGAGTGGGTACTGGGGATGGCGACGTCGGCGGCGGATGATGAAAACTGATTAATTGGTGAACAGGACGTTCGCCAGGCGGATATGGAAAATCTCGACGTCATGACTGTTATTGCTTTGGAATTGATATTAATTGTTGTGGCTTCATTAGACATACATAATTGTTTAATTGAAAAAATTAGACAGATATGTTTGCATGTTCGAAGTAGGGTAATTTTTCAAAAATTTTGACATTTTGAGCCGTTTCTCGTGACTTGTTTAGGCAAAGGAGAGGACTCATAAATTTCGATATAAAGGCGAAGAGAATTTCGTGCAAATTTGGTACAAAGTTTGGTACCACATTCTACCTTATCAAATCTGAAATGGATTCTTCGGCGGAAGAGCCAGTAAAGATTAAAGAGTTTCTGCGATAAAAACATTGTTTCGAAATAAGGTTGCTTTTGGAGGAAATTTGGAAATGTAACAAAATTTGGAACAAATTTAGACCTAAAATCATGCTCATAAAAGAGTAGTGAAATTAAAATAAAAAAAGGGCTTTCTTAAAAGACAAGGTCGTCTTGGACTTTTTCAAATTTCGGAGCAAATTTGGTACCAATTGATAAAAAATTGGTACCAAATTCTTCCCCATTAAGACTAGAACTCATTTTACTTAGGCAGAGCACACGTAAAACGCAGCGCTTTTGAGATATAGGAAGCTGTCATTGTTAATCAGAATTTGGTACCTTAAAACAGCATTTTTGGACAAATTTCGATGCGACTTTGGTACAAATTTGGGCCCAAATTGTTCTATGCGCCGTTTACAAACATGCCCCTCTAACTGGCACAATCGCGAACCAGCTTCTAAGTGCTTCCAGCTGTACATGAACTTCACGCAACTTCATAAGTTCCTTATTCAGTTGCCAACTCCTCGTCTGTTGTTCTGCTCACCTGCATTGCACGTTCACACATTTAATGCTCCAATGTCCAGTCGCTGACTCTAAAAAAATTGCACTCCCACTTGAACTGATTAATTTCAAAGGTCAAAAAATTACGCTAAACTCTGGTGTAGTCATCAAAATTGCCAGCAAATGTCCCTCCGAAGTGTCAAGGCACACAAAGTCTATAGCACTTCAGTGGCCCTACATGTGGCCCTTCACTCGAGTCCCCCTCCCTCTCCCTCCTCACTCTCCCCCTCATAATTTCAAATCGATTTCGCCACAGCAGTATCCCCAGAAGAGTAATTGCTTGCACACCAGTCAAACAGAGAAACCATCAGCGACGTCAATGTGCTTACAGGCACTTGGGCCTTCTCCGCACATTTGAAATGCAAATCTCCTCCAGACCCGCTCGGCCCTCAATCGAGCCGAGGGACTGAAACGGGACATCAAACGAGCCGAGCAAAAAGGTTCTTACGCATCGCGTCTACATCAAAGCGAATCCCTCCACTCCCTCCCATTCAGCCGAGGTCCTTCTGTATTTCACCTTATCACAGCGAAAAAGGTGATTTGCATAAATTAAATGAACGTCCCTTTCCGCCGGCCACCCCTGCAAACGCCATTAAGTCTGCTTAAACAAATTTCACAATTAAATTATAGCCCGCCGTCGTTGCCGCTGCGCGCCCCCCCCCCCCCGCTGCCAAATCACAGTGCGGAACCGTAAAATGCACTTAAGGACACACCGCCGTGTCGTTCCGCCATTTTTCCCGTCTCCCTCACGATTTGATGGATGTGTGCATGCACACACAGATTGACAGCACGAGCGCTCGGGTGCGGGGGCGTGTGGGGGCTTGCATAATTTTTTTTAGGCAAATTTACGTTGGTTTTACGAGCTTGCAAGGACATTGGCTCCCCATTCCATGGCGCGCGGCAACATGGTGAGCGATGCACGTTCAAAAATTTCCCGCAATAAAGCGAATTTTGTTGTTGTTGTTGTTATTGCTTCGCGGTGATGATGAGGGGATGGAACATGGCGATGGTGAGGTGTAGAGGCTGGGGCTGGGGCTAAAGGGATGAGTAAGGACAATACGAACAGGAACAGGTTTCCCTTTAGCATTTATTACCGTAATAAATGTTTATGATCAGAGAAGCGAAAGTTTAGGTTTTTTCTGTGCGCGTGGTGGTGGTGGGGGGAGGGGTTGCAAAATGGGATTTCATTTAACAAATAATCTTCGCCCGGGTATATGGTGTGGCGGACTCGGGGCTGGGAGAGCCCGTAATGGAACTGCGGCAAGGACTCGAGTAGTTTGCATGCGAACAGTTGTTGACGGCGGCACGGAGACGTAAAGCAGTCCAGAGACATCTGCACGGCCCCCGCAGCATGTGGGTGAAATGGGCGAAAGCACTATCGTAAAACTGCGCGAGAAAGAGAGAGCGCGCGTCCATTTGCATTTGATTTACAGCGCGCGCAAGGCTCTAGGCCATGGATGGGAAGAGGTGCGGGTCCGGGACTCGTGGAACTACCGAAGAGATACAGAAGCAGGTTGTGGGATGGTGTGAGGAATTTACTTCGAGGCGTCCATTTAGTCAGAGGTGGTGGGGGTGTTGTGGGCGAGTTGAGTGTGAGGCCAATTGCACTTGAAGATTTGGTCAGACTGTAGAAGGGGGTGTAGGGCCACAGTAATAGGGCAGACCCACAGCTAAAAACAGATTCACATGCAGGGGCCAAACCACATGCATAAACAGAGCTAGAGTCACTGCCTTGAGTACAAGAAAAGCCACAGACTTGACAGAGCCACAACCATGGTCAGGGCTACAGCCAGTGCTAAAGATAGGGTCACAGTCACAGTGGGAGCCACAGTCACAGACAGAGTCGTAGCCAGATGCTGAACCGCAACCAGAGCTTAAGCCACAGTCAGGAATACAGCCACAACCAGGACTACACACAGAGCCAAGGCCACAGAAAGAGTCGGACACAGAGGCAAAGCCCAAGCCAGAGCTGTGAACAGAGACAAAGTCATAAACAGGACCGCAACTACTGGCAGAGGAAGGGCCATAGCTACTCGTAGAACTAGATCCAGGGCCACAGCAGCCAGAGGCAGGACCACTGGCGCAGACAGCAAAACAGCCAGAGCCTGGACAACTGGCACGAGCAGAACCAGAACAGACAGAACCAGAGCTAGAGCCACAATTAGAGGCAGAGACTCAGTCACAGACAGTGCCACAGCAGATCCAGAGACAGACCCATCGGCAGAAGCAGAGTCACAGCTACATCCACAGAGGCGGGTCCATAGTCAGAGGCAGATGTAAAGCCACAGTCAGAACATCTTCCATTTCTAAACAAACATTGCCAACTGAACATTCCCGGCCCTTTCCCTAGTCACAAACTTCTCACTAGCAACAACCGTCCTGCAGGCTCCGTACGTCCCTCAATCGCACACCCAGACGACAGACTACTTCTCCGCTGTGCTGATGAACTCGTGCGGACGCACACTTCATCACCACAAACGACTTGATCGACCGTAGTGCAAAACCATTAAGCCGGGACTCAGTTCATTTGGAAACGTCTCCGCACAGCTTTCAGCCATTCATTCCGCTTTCAAATGCCATACGTCCGCACAGCCGAACACAGTCCAGAAGTCAAAGGAACAGTCGTCCGCTCGCCATCATCGCTCCCGTCTCCCAGGTGGAGGCAATTAAATTGACGGAGCCTGTGCTTCAAACAAAGGCCGAACGCAGAAGCCCATTAAATCGAACATCAGCCCAGGACAATGGCGAACGCGCTGCGCAAGGACGAGCCACCACGAGAAAATAGAAAAATCACAAAAAGGCCACTCCGACAAGTCCTGGAATTAATGATTGGTTATCAGCACACAAGTGGCCGTCCTTAGCATGGGCTCAAGTCTTCCCCGCGTCAGGGTGCGTGTGTGTGAGACGGGGCGGCGCGGGGAGAAACCTTTGAGTTTCCTGTTCAATGAAGTAAAAGATTGAAGCGCGAGCAAGAACATGAGCGAGCGCGGGAGGGTGGCTGGGGGGAGAGAAAGTAATGAAAGGAGGCAGGAGCATCAGGAGGAGGAAGTTCTTTTTTTCGTGGGGGCGGTAAAGCATCAAGAACAGATTTTTCATGGCTTTTACGTGGCTTATGGCACACAAACGTCGAATGACGCGGCGACTGCGGGGGGGGGGGGACAAGAGAGGCGCTCGGGAGCAAGTTTAAAATTTTCTGCGCCATCAGAGGAATTAACAATTTGCCGAGAAGGGGATGACGGCGTATGCGTGTGGACGGATAAAAGGATATTTGCCGCAGCCAGCGCTGAAAATATTCACGAGAGAAAATCGATTGCAGACATAATTTGAATAGAATCGCCGAGGAATTTCAATTGATGCGCACGGGCTGGAGGCGGAGGATGGCTTACTCTGAATGTCAGCCGGAGGGTGATAATCCTTGTCGGGAATTGTATTGCCTTGCAAACAGCTGTTGTAAGGCTATGTGTCTGTTTGTTCAAATCACAGCCTAAGGGGTGGCCGAGTGGGTGGATGCTCATTTCAAGAGTCAAAATTGACTTGAATCTCGTCTGCCCTTTAAATGCATGGATACGTGAGAATGACCCAGAGCATGTAATTTGGAACTGAATTCTTATTTTTGATTTGCCCATGAATGATTCAGTCTCTTCCTTGTTCCCACTCTGACACCTTCAAAGACAGAGCTCACTTGTCAAATCTGCTCATCTTCCTCTTCATCGTAGCTTTAATCAAGAAATTTGTTTTCCTCCTCCCTCTCCTTTCTGCTGTTTCGTCAGGGCATCACCCTCCCCCCCAACATTTAATGAGACATTTCCACGTCAGTCATCCAAGTCCAAATGGAAATTTGATTAATCTCATCAAAAACTTTCCTTTTGATTCCCGCCGAGTCTTTTGCGGTGGATAAGTGATGATGATGGTGTCGGCGACGCGACGACGGCGACGTCTTTAGCTTGATCAGGAAGGAGAACTTAACGATTTTTGATCTCCTTGCGGTTGATGACATCAAAGTTCTTGAGTGTAGGCAGAATTTCATCAAATACACCTCGAGCGTGTGATCTGTGGTGTGGTGGGGGTGGAAGGGGGAGGGGGCGATGTGGGTTGTCAAGATTAGCCTGAAGTGTGGACTTTAAAAATGTTGACTAAGGACATCGGTGTTTTGAGGAATTTGCAAAACCTCAAAATTTTTGTTGAAGAAAGTTTAAATTTTGAGAGAAAATTCGCCTAGTCTGTGAATGCCATGGCTTGGATCTATGTTGGAGCTTGGAGGTATGTTGCTAATCACGTCCAGGTGCCTTGACCATCGTGTGTTAAGTCATTCACAAACGGAGAAGGGGCCATGCAACTCAAGAATGTAACATTTGAAGTGAATATTTTTTTCATGGCCAAGAGGGCTTGTTCTTAACGTTGTTTCAAGCAACTTCTTAAGCCAAGTTTCAGTTCAAGAGAAGCTGAGATTAAAGCTTTAAACAATTTCTCGGAGATTCTCCTCTGGGACAAATTTTATGACTATCCTGCAGTGGGTCAGACATTTAGACAGAGAAAATGTAAGTCGAGCTTAGGTACAAAGATTTCAAAAATTGTGGCTCCGTTATGTACCTGAATGCCTGAACTTAAGGTATAGTTGCCTTTCCTTTCTGACAGTCTCTGGCGCGCTGCTTCCAGTTGTCAAAACCAAGCTCTGTAACGTCCGCAATCACCGTGGGTTCAGTTTTTCTCTTCTTCTCGAAGTCGGAGGCTGGGATTCGAAGACCCTCTAAGCTAGAGCGTCGGGTTGCGGTAGAGATTTTTAAAAATTGGAGCAAAATAGAACCATATTCTCTTTGGTGTGCCTGAGTTCAGCCCTATTATGATTATAAGCCAGGCTTTAATTAAGACACCAACTCAGTGGGACAAATTATTCTAAATTCAAGTGATGAGTGATATTCTTGTGACCTTTGAGTCTGTTCTAAGAAGAATCTGGAACAGAAGAGTCCCTTAAGCCAGGCTTTGATTAAGACACTACATTCTGTAAGGCAAATTATTCAAAATTCAAGCTATGAGTGATATGCTCGTGGCTTTTGAATCCATCCTGAGAAAAAGTTGGAACAGGAAAGCCGCTTAAGCCGGGCTTTGAGAGGGGAGTTTTGAGAGAATGTGACACTTTCAAAATAATTTGCTTTGGACACACTTTCCTTTTTCACTTTTACGCTCGAAACAACCTTCGGCTTAAGTCAAGCTTCGGTGAAGTCAAGATTCAAACAATAATCTTTCAGCCACATTCTTTTTCTGGGATAAGTTGCCTAGGTGAAGGATGTTCCTCTAGGGTAATGTTAAGAGAGGAAAATTTAAAGCCAAGAATTGATGAAGGGTTTGCCATAAGTCTTGCAACTAGCCAAGCTTTCGAAATATGGATTCAGTCGGCAAAATAGTGCGTTTTGGTCAGGTCAAGTAAGCCAGGCTCATGGCACTCGCATTGTGTGGGCAAAAGAGTGAGCTTTTGTCAAGTTTGTCAACTATAAAGCCAAGCTCATGTTTTTTTTTAAATGTTACTCGAAGCCATGATAGCAGGGTCGAGGTAGAAGTGACCCAAAAGTAGGCTCATTTTGTTGCCAAACGGATCGTGTAAAATCCATGGAACCTAAGCCCAGTTGTAGCTGTTTACAGGATTGGGGAGTGGACTGTCGGTGTTACTTAGTTGGCTCAGACCATCGACGACAACACGTCGAAGTAGTTTACAACCATTTGCGATTTTTAAAGAGGACGGCGCACGACTGGGACTACGATGGATATCGTTGGTTATGAAAAGACCCACTCAACTGGCATTTTTTACTCCAAGGAGCATTCTCATCGGTGATCCGCCAGTCGCCAGTCAGACTCCCAAGGATTGGGCTTGAATAATATTAACTTGGCGATTCGGCCGGGTGCATTTACAGACAATCTACGATTTCTGTTGCTAATCGTGTCTAAGTGCACAAGTTGCTTGGCTTTGTACAGCACCTTGATCATCCCTGTCATGCTCTAGGGCACAGAAAAAGCCTTTTCGTTCAGCGTCTTGGTCTGGGTCTTGTTTGAATTCATCTGAAGGAGAAAATTCAACGTCTGTACGGTAACAAGTGCCTGCAACACCCTTGGATGGATCGCC
The DNA here is from genome assembly GCA_944738645.1 of Eristalinus sepulchralis. NCBI lineage: Eukaryota > Metazoa > Arthropoda > Insecta > Diptera > Syrphidae > Eristalinus > Eristalinus sepulchralis. The sequence continues at coordinate 2,412,449 of OX122884.1, read as the reverse complement.
ATGTAGAGTGTATGGAAACACAGAGTTTCTGGTCGGTCCAGGGTCACGTCCAGCTCGGACTGTAGTGTCAACTTAAGAAGAAAAAAAGAAGATATAGATGATATCCTGAAACGTGTTCCTTAAGCTCAATCGTTTTCCACACCTAGGACCCTTACGAACTCCTCTTTCTGCCACCTCCACTTCCCTCATTCACTCCCATCTTAGCCGACCCCCCTTTCGCCACAGTAACCTCGATGTTTGAACAAACTTCGTCGGTGTCATGAAGATTAAAATTATGTCCTCCAGCGAAGTACCACCCCACTGACTCACCGTCATCGTCGTCGTCCTCCGTCGCCTGCATGAGAGAGCAGCACAGAAACAAAAAAAAGTGTATTTCATCAAATTCCCTGATCCCATTGATTGTGGAATCAAAGTTTCGCTGATTGTTTCCGCCACCGTAACAGTGAACCATTTTGAACTTGTCACAACGACCGAAAGGATTTTCCCATTTCTTAACTTTTGATTGGCTAAACTCTGCCCCCTCCCCAGAAAAATGTGTCGCTGGCTTGTTGAACAAGCGTCTGGAGGGATGGTGGTGGCAGGCGCTGACAGACAACACGACTGGGATTCGGGACTCGGCACACTAGGGCTTGGAATACAAAGTACTCCAGCTCCAGCAGATATCCTTTTTTTTCGGCTGCGACGACCGACTGCATATTCCCAGGGAGGTGATAATAAATTTGCGTTCCACATAATTCCCCAGTCTCCGCAGTGGCTTTGCTTCGTCTGGGAGGGTGTGGCGATGGTGGTTGGGGGGTCCTGTCGGTTGGAATCTTCCAACAGGACAACGGCATCTTGGGTGGCCGAAGATGAATGGCAACTTTAAGTGAAGTAAATATGTTCCTGCCATGTGCCTCTGATGTCCGCTTAGCGGTCGGGCAGCGAGGCAGGACGGTCTTCTTTCTCTCCGGCTTTTTATCTTGTCCCGTCTGCGAACTTAATGCGAACGGAGTATGATTGAGTTCAGTCGGAGTTGTGCGGATGCTGGGGGAAACATTTTGCTTGCTGCTGCTGCTGCAACATGGTGTCACATCCAATGGAAGTGGATTATGTTATCGCCCCTATTAGGGTCAAGTGGCTTGCTACATGAAAAGGCACTTAGGTGTCACTTTGATTTCGATAGAACAACACAGGGGATGACGAGGATGTCGATGTTGGTCTGGTCAACGGGTGGTCGCTGGATGGAATGGTAATTGAAGAAATTCTTCGACTCCTCTGGGCTAGGGGTGGTTTGGGTGGCCGATGGAAGAGAAATGAGAGAGAATGTCAGAAAGGTCATCTGGGTAGCTTTCAAGAGGTCCCTCGATGTGGATTTGTTTTGCATTTTGTTCCCCAAATTGATCCTGTTTTGATTTGAGATTTGAATGAATTTCAGATTTGGAATAATTTGGGATTCTAACTTGATGAACTGACGAGGCTTGAATGCCCTCAATGCCTTCCTCTAAGATGTCTTGGTGAGTAACAGCCACAACTGGAGCTAGAACCACATGCATTGCCATGGCTACAGCGAGACGAAGGCCGGTATGCAGAGGCAGAGTTGCTCAGAGATTCAGCACCACACCCAAGGACAAGATGATTGTGCAGATTCTCAGGCAGTAACGTATAGTCAGGGTGACGGGCTGAATGTGGTCACGGGCAGAGACAGAGTGGCAGCCGTTACCACAGCCAAAGCCACGACTACAGCCAGAGCCTCAGACTCCCAAAGTCTGGCCTACAACCACAGGGAAAGCGGCTGACGGAATCACAGCCGTCGGGAGCTTTAGCAAGAGCTGTTAAAAACTGTAGAAAGGACATGTATTGAGAGCTGTTGGAAGTGCTGAAACCATTCCACTACCAAGGCCTGCAATAAGGGCTATAGCAGTCGCAGGAGCAGCAGCTGAGGCATCCAGCAGGCTGTCGTTTCCTGCTTTTCTGTTGGTAGAGCTCACCTCTTTCGCTGCAATGTAGCCTTGCATGTCCCCTATTTCGCTCTGCGTGTATATCTGCTGACAAGAAAAACATTTCTAGAACCATGTCATTTGTGGACATTCAAAGTCAACCCCCCCGCCACCCACCGAGACTCCTGTCGTTATGTGCAACAGCGCGAAACCAAAGCAACCCACCCGGACGGCGTTCATATTGATTTTTCTTTTCAAGCCTCCTCCTCTGTACGCCTCACCTTGCATGTGGCACATATGCCATGGACCAACGCTGCTGAGCCACTCCCAACTCGAGCTTAACAAGGAAACCTCGCAAAAGTTATTCAGGTCACCGCTTTCACAGGACAACCACCACATCACGACCACTGCCACCACTGCGTTCCGGTATCGAATAGTGTTCGACAATTAATTTTATGAATTTTAAAGCAAAGCCTCCACCCCCCGCACCTCCATCCAGGGTGGCTGAGGGGGTGAATTGAAGGGCGTGTGTATGCTGTAAACAATTTTATTAATTTTTGATTTTTTTCTCTAGAGAAAGAGATAGAAAGAGAGAAACCCAACTCCCCCCTGCGTGTTTGTTGTTTTTTCCTGTATTCCGTGTTTTTTGTTGTTGTTGTTGGAAAGTAATTAAATAAATACAAGAGCAGTGCGGTGGCCAGGGCACCCGTGGTATGCCACCATCGCCACCACCCACGTGTTGTTATCCGGTTCTGCAACACTGATGTACACACACTCTTTGGCGGGAGGATGCAAGCGAAAGAGGCGGAGATTGAAGAGGTTGAGGGTTGAGCAGCCCCACCCACCACATTTGGGTGGAATTTCACTGAGGGGCCTGCGGGGCAAATATTTATTCAACTTGTGGATGCAGATGATAGCATGAACGACGCGTGTGCGTATATCCTTCTCTCCCCCGCTCTCGCCACCTCCATTTACAAGGTTTTAAGCCATGCATCCCAAACCAGAACCTGGTTAATAAATACTTCATCGCCGTTGCATTGTGGGGATGAGTGAGCGCGGACAAAAAAAAACTGAAAATAATTACGCCGCGTAATTGTTTGTTCATTTATTTCACAGTTCAGTACGATGGTCGAGAGGGGGAGGGTGGGTAATGGGCTTAACCATGCAAAACAGGTACCTTTTGTGTTGATAGAGCCTCTAGTCATGGCGTGCTTGCGCGTATTTTGGCTTTCAGCACGAATTTGATGGAGCCACTAATTGGATTTTTTTGGAGTGAGTCTGACCCCACCCCCATCTCTTGTCCAACTTCATTTTTTTTTATCCATAACTTTGATGTGGGATTTCATTAAATACTGTCCGTCGTCTTTTAACCATCTCCACCCTCATCTCAACCCTCATCCCCTCCCCTCATCCGCACAGTCCAAGCCACAAAGACTTATGACAACTAATAACATTAACCCCCAAGTGTTGCCGATGAACTAAACCCTCTCCGCCCCCAAAGACTAGCTCTCGGCTACCCCCCGCGCAACCGTTACCAGAGACCCTTGTCACAGGGTTCGCCTTCGATTCCGATTAAAGTCAAACCTCTCCAGTAAATCAATTCGGAATTTTTTCACACGCAAGCAGTGTGTCCTCTCCGAAGGATGATGCGCCATGGTGGGGAGGGGGAACATGAATTCCCAAATAGACGACCGGCCCTTAAGTGCTTTACCCTTTTTTTTCTTCTCGCCCAGTTTTTTTTTTCTGGTCCCTCCCCTCTCCCCGGCCCTTGCGTGTGCGTGTTATGGCAAATTTCCTGAACAACTTCCGACTGGATCCTTGCAAAGCCCTATCGATTAGAGTAAACAATAATGTCCTTTGTTTGTCGATTGGGGAGGACGACGGTGAATGATGACTGCCCTCCCACATTCTCTTTCAACGACCCGTTTCGGTCAACGACGCGGTGACGGGAGCGACAGTGGCGATGGTGATGGTGGCGATGCCAATTCTCGCCGATATTTGCTGAGTTCTTAACAGATGCGAACTGTGGCCGTTGCGGTGGTTGACTATGTGGCGAGGGGCGGTGGGGTGGGTGGGCGATGGGGTTTAAGTTTGTTTATGGCTTGAGGGATGGTGACGAGAGGGGATCAGACGACGCTGTCATCGGTGAATGGAGCTATTTTGTGTGTTATTTTAAAAAGCCATAAATTGTAGAGTAGCGAGGGACTCGTCCTGAAACATCCTTAAGGCAATGGAAAGACGTCGTGGAATGATGGCGATGGTGGCTGCGAGATATTTGCACTTGTGAGTGAGTGAAGGGTTCAAAAATGGAATCAAGTTGAATCTCTCAAGGGAGAGGGAGCCCGAGGGAGTGGCAGTGAGTGCTTCCAACTGGGAACTGGTCTTGTAAATTGCCTGTCATGTGGTCTCTTGCCGCAAATGTTTGAGTTTGAGGGATCACATGGCACAACTTTTGGTTGGGGCGACCGCATCTCACTTAGATCTTCGCGATCACATTATGATGCCAAGAATTGGGAAGGAAAGAGTGAGGTGGAGGTAGTGAGGAGTTTGCCCTTGTTCCTCTTTATCTCCACACCCCCTGCATATGTATGCTGTCATCGATGGGACCCATGTCTGATTGATGACTGGCCTCGAACATCGAATGTGTTCGAAATGTCGGTTCCAACACATGACCACATAATCTGGGCCACCACACAGGTGTCTAGGGATCACCACCGTCTCGTCTGCTAATTTGATTGGATGAATATCGAAGTGGATCCCATTTAAGTCATCCTCAACATGTTCACACCCTGTCCGCCATAAATTCCAATTTGAGTCGAAAACTCTTCTCCGTCGAACTCCCTTGACAGACGTTCCCATGATTGATAGCGGTTCCGAAGAACTTGACACCTTCGGCACCTTGAAAACTACACCACATGCGTTCACAACCCTTTCGCCCATCTTCATCGCAATTGGCAATATTTGACGGCAACGCAGAACCCCCGCTCAATCATCTGAGTAACCTTTCAATTTTATTGCCATCCACCGTCGTAGTCATAAATTTTCAAGCAGTGTCCCATTTGTCATTAGCACGACCACTTTGCGAGACGACGCCATCCCCAAAAGTTTCCCAAGTCCCCATCCCTGTCAGGCAAATATTGGATCACCTGTGGATCGTCAATTCATTATCTTTAAGCAAAAACATCAATCGATCACTCCCCACCCACCCCCACACCAGCCTTCAAGTTGCAACACGTGCCTGGATGTGGGGGGGGGGAGGATGGGTGATAAATTTTGTCATCCTTAGCCACTCACCAGCAACAGCAGCAATCTGTCAAAATCCTCGCACGTAAGGCTGTAAAACCGTTTGCTGCCTTAATCAATGACCAAAACCGTAGTATCACATGACAGCCAGTACACCGCACGTACACACCAACACTGCCGCCGCCGACGCCTCGATGTGGCACCCGTGCGTGAGGGGATGTTTGTCCTTGTTTAAGGATATCACAGATGGGCAGCCGAGTACGCAGATCCTCACACACACGTAGTTTCGCAGCACACCTCGTCGTCGTCGTCGTCGCCGCCGTCGTCCTCGTCGTCGTTGAATTCAATTTGGCCAATAAATTATGTATGCCTCGTAATTTGTCCTTCCTTTATCATCCATTTTGAAAGGGGCGGCGGACGGGTGTGGTGTTGGATGGTGTGTAATTCTCAAAGGACACCGCAGGAGAAGAAGAAATCCTTCATCCGGCGCATCACTCACTCACATTTCCGTCGTCCTTCAAAACAGTCAACACTCCACCCTCTCTTCCCGTATGACTTTACATTCCTTCATCCCTCTCACCAACCCCCTCACCATCACCAGCATCGCACACACACACACACATACACAGTCAGAGATGACGAAGATGATGGAGCAGAGCGCACCTCAGGTTCAGTGGTACTTATGTCAAGTGGAACGCAAAATTTAAACAAGATGTTTGTTGTTGATGATGTGGAAAACACATTATCCCCGGAAAATAGACGGAAAGAAGAATTTCCCTCAAATAGAACCGCCCTCCGTCACCCATCTGTGGCGTGTTCGTATCTCTAGCCGTGTGTGTGTGCGCCCGCCTGTCTCTGTGACCGTGTAAAGTGAAAGTTTTCCTCCTAGGGTGCTTTGTGAATATTTTATATCCGCCCCCCCCCCCCCCCCCCCCCCCCGCATTCCACCCAACCCCCGGGCACGGTAAGTTAATAAGAAAGATTGATTCGCCGCCCGCCGTCGACGAAGCTACGCCGACTCGCTGGCAAAGGAGAAGGCGAAAGTGCTAGTATCCTTTTCAAGGATTTGTACACGGGTACGGCTTGTTGGCGTTGCCATTGCCTGCACTTAGGGTTAAACTGCTTCTCCGACCGACGCGTTGCCGTCACCGCCACCGCCTCGACTGTGTCTGCAACCGAAGGAACCTGATTTGTAATGGGATTTGTAAACAGGACAAGGATGCTTGTCCTCCATCGCCTCCAACACCGCCGCCGCAACTAGAGTTGCGCGTTGATGTGCCCAACGCTGAGGATCCGTGGAACAGGGTGTGGGGGGGGGGGGTACGATGGGACGGTAATCGTTTTATTCGGGAAATAGAAAAACTTTTGGCCAAAAAAAGATTTCACAGGTATCCTGTGACTGCTGAGTGCTGGAAGAATCTGAGTTGGGCAGGCGATATCCTATTAAAGGAGAGATAAAGAAAAAATCTTGACGATGCGGCGGGGATTTCAACTTAATGAGATGTTTGTGAGGGGGGGGGGGAGGGGGGTGACTGTGATTGAAAGTTGTAATGTGGGTTAAAACCTGCCTAAAGTGAAGGAATCGACGGATATTGAGTGAGTGAGGGAATAGCATGGCTTTGTGAGATGGAGTGAGACGTGGCGAGACCACCTGGGACGAGACCACTTCCTTGTCAGCGTTCACAACTTCGGTCCAATCCCAATCAGTTGCTTCCAATTTTGCAAATTTTCAACCCCTTCCTCATCAGTCCGTGACAATTGAGAAATGCTGTAAGAAGTCTGTCCCAAAAGCTGGTATCACAAGTACTTCCCTGTGCTCCGATCAGCTCTGCCCGATCTCAATTTGGGAATGTCACCTACCTTCCTTCAAATGGCAACAAAGGGACCCCTACCCAGTCTCGTTCGAGGCGACTAGCCCTAGTTATTCCATAGAGGGACTCCTTGCCAGCACAATATTCGCCCCTAAGTGACAACCTCATCTTCCACAAGACCCCCCAGTCGATAATTTTTCTCAATGGGCTTCTGACAACTGAACCCATATGAAGACTAGAGGCAGGGGCCCCTCAAGATATCTCCGAGTCACTAGATGCTCCCCGCAATCAAAATCAAAGGCGATACCCAATCGAACTAGTCGAGTTTTGTGACACGATCCACCCACCTACGGTCAGCCTACTTGTGGAATCACATTTAATTCATGTTTTGGAAGCCGTGCCAAGAGATTAAACCATCGAGCCATATTCCTTTCCAGCTGTTCAACGTTAAGTTCCTCACACACTGTGATCCCAACAACCAGCTAGAGGAACAGGTTTTGAACCCAAAGTTCACGCCAATACGAGGAAGTGAAAGAAGATCACAAACTTGATTGATTTCCACATCAAGCTCGACCTTCCTCATTTCAGATCTTCCAGCTTGGCGAATTCTAAGGGACGAGCTAAGTATTGCTCCTCCCGTCACTTCTCAATCTTCTTCAATGTCAATCCCCTTACATACGACCTGATTTCTAACTTATCCCAGTGTGAACACTCTGAACACAATTAGAAATCAGGTCGAAAACGCATCGAAAATGTCAAATCGAAGTCGGAGAACTCCTGTCCAAAGTTCAAAACAAGCGTTTCAACACCGGTAGATCAGCAAATGTCTAGAAAACTCTTCAAAATTTGTCTCATTATACAGTTTTGTGTCCAAATTTAACTTAGGAGTTCAAATTTTCCAGTTTGGAGATCAGATTTTACACGTTTTCCAATTGCTCCTCCATACCTTCACCGAGCTGCACGACCTTGACTACCACATGACGAGTCAAAATTACGTTTCACCTGAATTATCCTTACCCTAGATCCAATAAAACAAATTCCCCCCCCCCCCCCACCAGCACTCGCACCCCACATGACTCAGCAAAACCCACATCCGCTTGAAAGTCATCCTACAGCCCCCCACACCGTCGAAAGGTCGAGATTCACAAAAAAAAAATCTTTTCGCCGGAGGATCTCTCATCACCGCTCTCGCACACACACACGCACACATGGTATATCCTGCGGATGCGTCATCGAATGAATGATGGATTCATTTCATTATCCTTTTCGCGCCACATACGCTTCCCCTCTTCCCCACATCCGGTCTTAATTCAAACGGACTCCGACTCAATAAAATTTCGCACCTACGTCGCCCCTCACACACACACACACACACAGGCACACACACGGGCTAAATTTAAAATATATTTTTCCATTTCAATCCGTCGAGGAAATCCTGCGGATTCACCCTCCGTACGCTTCACCCACAGCATCCTCTGGTAAACTCCCCCGTAATAGGCTAAGGACATTAATGTCAAGCGGCATGGCGGTGGCAGTGATGGTGGGGTGGTGCTCCTCGCACAAAGTTTTTCCATTACTCACGTCGAAATGAGGAAATAGAACAAAAAAAAAAAGAAAAAACTCCTGTATCCTGCGGTGAGTAGAGAGTGAAGAGGGTGGGGGGGGGGGTGAGGGAATGTAGCATTGCACGCACTTAACTGAATTTCCCGTGATTATTTATTTAGTTGTTTACTGCTGCTGCCACCACTGAGTCCTCCGCCATCGTCGCCGTTGTCGTTGTCCTGTGGTCCTTCTGGGTGAACGGTTTTTAATTTCAATTTGAAACGAAATTCAAAACAAACACACTGCCGGCTGTGTTTTCGTGTCCTTCGCCAATGATGGGGTGGGGGTGGGTGAAACCTCCGTTCACTCTCGATCAGACTTGAAGACACCGACAACGACACAACTGCTGTTGACAGGTGGTGGCGGTGTTTGTGTGTGCGCGCTTGTTGGCGTGGTACCCCAGAGGGGGGATGACTTGGTTAGAAGTTCTTTGGTAGTTTCTTAGTTAATTACCGCATATCGAGACACGCTGACACTGCTTGCAATGCAGATGACATGTGAAAGCCACTCCAAAGGCAGTCGCGTTCTGTTGTATCGTATGCGAGATGACAACCTGTCACAAGTCGCACTCGGTTGTCACCACAAATGTGTGAATGAATGATGTGAGCGGTAGGTGGTCGGAGGGGGGGTTCAATTGTTCAAGACACTCTGTTGTATCAGTTTCTTGATGACTCTTGACGAAAACCGTCACTCGCTGAGTTCTGAAAGTGGCTTCATGTCTCAGGGGGAGATGTCATCGTGTTTGGGGGGGGGGGGGGGGGGGCACGCTCACATGCGTGGGGTGGGGTGCGCTTTAAGAGTCGAATTTTTTTCTCAGGGCGATACTTATAAATTTCTTAAAAAGGTTAAGTTGAGAGAAGACATTAGGGGATGCGCTGTTTTTGAGAGGTTGTGAATGTCTCTTTGGGAATCAAGGATTTTCTTCAATTTCCAACTTTAGAGGAAGGTTCCATTCAAAGGGTCCTCGATCAGCTCGATCCATCGACTGTAAATCATCAGGAGCTATTGTCAAGCGTAACCAGGCGAGCTTATGGACTTGATTCAGCCCTGGGTCGCCTACCTGACGAAATCGCATCTAAGGCACGCCTCGAAAGGAAGAGGATAAAGGGGATATCCGTACCACGTGACCAAGCCAAGTATAGCCCCTCCATCTGAAGAAGAAGTCGCTCAACATTGAGTTCACCCTCACACTGCCCTATTTTTTAACCCCACCCTGACGAGAGGGGCAGTTTCTCGGCACGGAGAACTCTCATCTCGGCGACTTGTCGTCACGATCGTGTTGACCATCATAGGTGACAGAGAACCAGTGTTTCCTACTGGAGAGTTTAGAGGGTTCAAACCACAGTCCCACAAGGGGTCTTATCGGCAACTCCTGACACCAGAATGTACTCTCCGGTCAGACTGTCACTACCAATCAGGAAATTGAAGGCAACTGGCGGTAGATTGGCATTTTAGTTGGCCTCCCTGCAAGGAGGCACTCTCCTGTCTGTTGCATGTTCCTTCTTCTCAGCTAGTTCTTCCTAGATGCCCGCACCACAGTCTCTTAGGCCTTACTCACAACACCTCTATCTTAGGCATTTCCAAGCCTAGGAGATGTGCTTTTAGACCGCAACAATCTCTGCCTCCACCGAAGCAGTCATGCGGCAATTTGTGACTTCAATATGACACCGAGCATCATTGTGGCCGCACAAGCAGTCCACTCTTAATTAAAATTCACCCATGAGCCTCACGCATCGATTACTTCTTGCTCATCACAGCAGAAGAAAATCTCGCTTCCAAGTCCAAAATTGAAATGCAATCCTAATCCCAGTGCAGTGCGCCTGCAGCTAACTTCACAATAGCCGAGGTATCGAAATGCAAGTCTAAACGATATCCACTTCCATTGTGTTTCCTCGAATTTATCGCTTCTCATGGAGCAAGCGATGCTTGTCGAACTTCATCAGATGCATCCACTTCCCCCCCATACATCTCCACCCAGTCAACGACGGCGATCCTGAGAGGAGCTGGAGAGAAATTCAAATAATCCGAAAGGGATGTGTACGGTGCTCGTTCCTGCACATGTGATGTGCGGAGGGGAGCCGGCAGGTAGGGGATAAGAAGCTGGCTTGTGATACAATTGAACAAAGGGATACGAAGACACTGATTGGGACGTTGCATAAGACTGCCTTTCAATGGAATTTATGCTGATCCAGGGGTCAAATGGGTAATGATGGCTGGAAATGCGGATGAACGGCGGCGGCGGTGGTGGGGCGGAAAAAGGACAGGATCACAGCACTAAGTGGACTGTTGGTGTGTCTGGGGAAAGAGCAGTCAGCGGGGAGGATAGTCAGAGAAGGAGAAGGAGGACCTTCAGGACGATCAGAGAGATGAGCAGTCAAGGAGCGCGTTTCAAACACCTGCCAAAAGATGGCATTGAGTGGGTATGCCAAAAACTAAACCTTCCCGAAATCTTACCGCTCCATTAGGCAGACAGATTCCCACGTCAAAGTCTCTTGAATGTCACAAAGTCACAAAGCCTAGTCCCGGCAAAACTTTTCACAGTCCTCATCCCTTCATATCCCCGCCAGTCATGCATACGCAATGGCTTCTCTTCTGCCTCTCTTTGCCTCATGCCCAGCGGGTGAATATTTTGTTGAAAAAAAAAAAAACTTCCTCAAACAATCCACTTTTCCTGATGGAATGGCATGCGAAATATGTGTGTCATCTCCCTTCCCCCCTCCCGCTGAGCACCCTTTTTGACATCAATAACACAATAAGTATTAAAATTTTATTCAAAACGGCAATCTGCCCCAGAAACAATCAATTTCCAAGATTTCATGCTCTTGCGACACGGTACACACACCACCACTGGCAGAAGAAAAAAAAAAACACACACACACAACCCGAAGCGGACGCAGAAAGAAAAGCAACAGGATCAAATATTTCGGCATTCATCCGACCCAACAATTCTACTCTCTCCCCCCCACTCCTTTCCACCTTTTCACCCACCTTTCGAATTCCATCTATGAGATGAATTCCACTTACACAAAGTGGAAATCCTTTTGTTGTCCTCTTCATTATCCTTGTGCCCAGGTGGCCATCCCCGTTACCGTCGCCGTCGCCGTTGCCGCGTTGCCTCCTTATGGTTCAGTTCAGTGAGGCCTGCTTCTCGGGTCAAATTTTCTGGCATACGCAGGTATATACCCATCATCCAGCCACCCTCGTCTCGTGGGGATGTATCCTTGTCTATTTTTGACTGGTAATCGGATGTAAATTACACGAAAGTTAGTAGGTGTAAGCCATGCCGCCACAGTTGGAAAACGGAGGCGGATGAATGGGAATTGGCATATCAAGTGAATGTGAAAACGATGTGCCGACTTGGGAGTGTATGGAACGTCATTGGGGGCTAATTCATTGCTGCTGAGGGTGTGAGCGGGGAGGGTGAGGAGGGGGGAGTGGTTGTAACTGGTTGTGGAATTAAAGGATTCTGGAGAGCGGGGAATAGGGAAAAAGTTTCTCGGTGAATTTTCGCTGAATTGATGGGGTTCCTCAGGGCTCCACACAGTGACCCAATCTGTTTTTTATTTGATTTGGGGAATTTGAGATTGGGTGGTTTTTTTATGCAGGTTCATCGTAAGATTTTGAAATTGCTGTTGTTGCTGTCTGGTTGAACTAGATTTTCGGTTGAAAAGTTGACGTACAGGCCTTCTTCACAGGTGAGTGCAAGGACCTGAGGGGCTATCTTTCGTGACAGTAATTTTGATTGTCTTTCTCGCCGCCTTGTCTTCATCTCTTATCTTTTTTTCATTCTTCTTCTTTTCCTCCTCTATGATGAGCCATTCTACGACCACTTTTATCGAGAGTTTACTCGTGGCTTTCCGATTCCTTGTTCAGTGTCCGGTGGCTCCAACTTTCTCGCAATCTCTCTAACTTACAGTGAGTGCGGCCACTCAGGCATACCACTCGTTGATTACTGACTAAGTTCGACATGTGTGACCTGCAAGCCACCTACCATTTCCTTGAAGTTATTATGGCGCCCAACGTGGGATCAGATTTTTGTTAAATTTCAATACTCCAGGGAATGACAAAGGGAGATATATTTTTAGGTCACTACTACATAGTTCTACCATTGTTAAATTTTCTGTGTGGCACCGCGCAGGAGACATCTTCCTGGCACCAGATCCTCTTCAAAAACTCAAAAACCTCTCAACTCAGACAATTCCACGGTAACAGTGGCATTGCCTTCAAAACAATCAAAAATCTCCTCACAATGGCATTAGCCGAATGAGACAAACGTGCGGTGAACAGCACACATCCTTCGCGCGAATTCCCATCAAGCCGACACGGTGAGGATGCGAGGAATTGTCTCAACAAACCTCGTTCTGCAGTTATTTTCGATTTTCCCACGAAACCGTGCAGACCTTCAACTCAATTCTCTGGCACACTGGCACTTCCTCAACTCCTGTCGCAATGACAACGGGGGGGGCCACGCGTCTATAAAAATACCTCGAACTGGGTCGCGTTCTGAGTCCTTCGCACGACTTGCCACGCACAAGGAGCACAACGTATCAGCGCATCTGTGCCTGGCAGAACGCGAAATGCTTGCGACCGGGGAGAAACCTTAGTGTAACCAATTTCGCAGCGCATTCCCTCTCCCTCTATCTTGCTATGCCACCGGCGCACGTCATGGCGCCTGCTCTCGCTGTCAAGGCGAATCCTTTGAGATGGTTCTAAAAATACACCCTCAAATCCACTTAGCGGAATGAATCCTTTTCTTGCGCCCCTCGTGCGTCTCCTTGTCGTGGGGAGGAGCAGCAGCCACGGGAACAAACTCAAAACAACACCCAATTAAAGACGTTTCACGAGCCGGAGTGCTGCTGCGTGCACCTGGAACTTCATTCATCTCCATCTCCAGTCCTTCGCCCCTCGTCCCTCGCCGTCGCCACGCCTGCGTTGCTGCTGATGATTGAATTTCTTTTGACCGGCCGTCTGCGAGGAGCGAGAGGCCATCACAAAATGACCATTCCGGGTGTGGGGGGTTGGAAATTAATTTCCAACGGAAGCCAGAAGCGACTGAATCGATTTTTTCCTCTCTATTCCGCTTTTTTTCGGCTTGTGGAAGCAAAACAGTCCATTAGACAGCGGAGTGGCAGCGACGGCTGCGGCGGCGATGGCGTGCGAACATTTTGCAAAAGATTTGAATGGAGCGCGGGATCTCATAATTGATGTTGATGTCCTCGCTGACGGGAAATCAATTAAAAATTAGGACTAAACACATTTGTCCCGCAAGATGAGTGCGGGGAGCGGTGGGCAGAAGCAAAGAACAGAAGAGGAAGAATGTTTCTATCAAACCCCTCGAAGGATATTGAATGTCCTGAAATTAATTACTGAAATGACAGCGTATTCAAATAGACCCATCACTGATGAGATTGCTTTCGCTGTTTGTGGCGGGGCAGAGGAGGTCACTAATTGGGTCACTGAGTGACTTGTGTACGCGGCGCGTGTGGTAGGCGTAAGTGATTGTTGATTCTGAGGGTCAGCTGATGGTGGGGTGGCAACAAGTTGATGGTGGGTGGGGGTGGGGTATCTGATGGAAGGTAGCTTGTGTAGGTTGTAGTTGATCAGTGGAAAGTTTTTTTTTGGCGGCAGGGTTTGGTTTTGGCTTGTACTATTGAGGACTCAGTCTAGGACAAGTGGAGGTGGCTGTCGACTTTAAGCCTTGGTCCAGCTATTGTTGGTTCTGTCTTTCACTGTGGCGCAAGCTGTTTCTGTGGCTCTGGCTGTGTCTAGGACTCTGACTCCTGTCCGTGGCTCTGTTTGCGTCTGTGACTTCAACTGTGTTTGTGGCTATAACGTTGCATTTGGCTCTATTTGTGCGCCTGTTTGACGATACGGAATGCATTTACCAACCGAAGTTTAGCCTTAAGCGATATTTCCTTGAATTTGAATTGGCGCCCAACACGAAATCGCTTCTCGATGTAAACTCTGAAGGCTTCCTTGGTAATGAAACCTAAGGCATTTCACTGTCTTGCTATGAAATTACCGTTACCGTGATTTTTCCGTAAATTTTTTTTGGCGCCCAACAGGAGACCTCCCCATACTGCCAATTTTTTTTTTCCAATTCACGCGATACGATTGAAACGTGATGAAATACAAGCTTAACCGGCTGTTCTTTTTAGACAATTCGTTTTTGAACTGTCTGCGCCGTTTAGATTACCGCTGTTCACCTCTTCATCCCATCAACGCCTTGTCCTTGACCTCATGCCTTCGCCTTCATTCCAACCCCGCTTTTTGATCAGAAAAAGAAAATGTATGCCAACGAATGGTCCCTTGTCTGCCAGTCAATTTCACATCCACACACCACTTCGCGTTCCATGTCACTCCTGCCGCCGCTTCTAAGTATCCCGCCAATCGCATTACAAGGATTATGACCCGTCAATCTTGTTCAATTTCATGCCCGACATGCCTGTGAGTCTGTAAGTCTCACCGCCCCGCGCCATTCTCCACAACATCACTGACAGGCAAGAGAGTTGCAAATTTTATGCGAATGCTGCCAGAAACTCCTGCCAGAACATAGAATCGAGACGTCAGGACGATATCCTTTCGTGTATCCCCCTGAGAATAGTTACGTTTCGCATTTCTTTATCTTCCTGCGTTCGCTTGTCGGAGTTTAAAATATTCATGACGAACAGACGCCATTCCCTCCCCGCCCCCCTCGCCCTACCCATCCGCCATCACGAGATCTAATTACCTCGAGAATGTGCTCTCGATTCCCCGAGTCTCGTACCCGACAGATGTGCTTCGACTGGCAAGTATCGAATCCTCGTTCCGATGCAGCAGCGCAGTCACACACACGCTCCCGTGTCCTGTCAGCAGCAATTATTCGAAGGGAAAAAAGAGAAATTTAATTCAAGCGAAATCCGATGAAGAAACGCTCATAGAGACGCTAGCTGAGCGCTGTCAACGAATGACTGGATGGCGGATGGCGGATGGCAGTGGCGGCGCTTCATTGAGTGTATCAGATGTGCGCGTCGTCGCCCGTGGTGATGTGATGACGACGTGATGTATGCATGCACGCACTGCTCGGTCGTCCGCCCGTTCGCTCGCCGGGCCGACACACGTTTGACTTTAGGGCATGGCGACGATACTCTACTGAAGAGATACACCAATCCGCAGATACTCAGATATTATATATCAAATTAATCCGAAAAACATTGCACAGACATGTTTATTGTTGTTGTTGCTGATGGCGCTACTGCGAACCGAACAACGGTCTAATTCCACAGACAAACCGCCAAAAATGGCAGCGCCATGCCCCCATCTCATGCCACGGCTCGACGTCGCTTGTTTTTTGAGAGGGGGGGTGGAAAGAGGGGGAGGGGGGGAAGGTTAGGGTGTGTAATCCCATCGAAGGGGCTCAACGCAACGAATTGGATTTCGCAGGCACACACAACGTGCCTTTGATTGGGAGAACTTTCATTTTTTTCCTCTTGCTGCTGCCTGCTGCCGAATCAGGACAAATCCTTGGGGCATTACATGTGTGTGCGAAGCTTTTGATGTTGCGAAACGTGTTTCGTTGGTCGGCAGGGCAGGGAGACTTCCTGCAGAGAGAAGGGACGCGCGGATTGACAGAAGTTCCCATGGAAGCGGGTTTCGCAATTTTGCCGAGGACGATGATGACGGCGACGGCCTCTTTGAAGTTCGATGGGGCTTCTGAGTGGCATGATCTTTGCTCGTTTCATGCTCGAACACTGACGCATATGAGTGCCTGTCGACTTCTCTCTCTCTCTCACACCCTGTGTTGGGAATTGAAAACGAGAGTTTGATGTTGTGAGAATTTTCTTGTTGGTCTGGTAAGTGGTTCGATGAGCTCGATCAATGGGGCAGTCATCGATGGCCATCACCAATGGCGAAGAGGGTGTTTCTTTGCTCCTGTGGATCGGAAAATACGTATTTAGCTGATGTGCCTCGTCAAAACCATTTCGTTTGGCGCCCAACGGGAAATCGTCATGGCTTGGCAAAGATTGGTCATTCATAACCCAAAAACAGGCGTCGCCAGGACGAAAGACTGATTTGTGAATGGCGCTCAACAAGAAACATTCACCTCCCAGACGGAGAAGCTGACAAACCACATGTCGCTACAAAGGAAATTTAAATTTTGTGTTAAGAACCACCACAGGTCCTTCTTTAAAACTAATTGAACTGGTTACGAAGGGGAATCCTTTCATGCCAGAAAACGACATGGAGAGAGTCCAGCTAATTCATTTCCTTGATTTCTATTTGGCGCCCAACAATGGACCTTACTCAAAACTTACCAAAATTGCGATAAATTTTCTCATAACGAAAACCTGTACACTTGCAGCCGAGGAGCTCGATCCCGCTCCCCAGTCACGACATGGACTCGATTTCCATTTGGCGCCCGACAAGGGACATCGAAAATTCGTCTTGATATTCAAACTTAGGGAACGCTAAGCCATGCCATATGGGGTTCAGAAATCATGATAAAAAATAGCGTGACGTGAAAGTTGCTCAAGTTTTATTTGGCGTCCAACAGGGGATGTTTGTAAGAACCAAGACACAAGCCCTTGCAGCCTCGAAGCGAAGCTGATTTCTTGACTGATACCTGATGAAAGGTCACCGAAGTTTCCACTACTGCCTGGTTTTAATGTAAATCTCAGCAAATCATTATCCAGTTCAACGTGTACGGTGTGGTCACATTTTCGCCGAATCGAACACATATTTAATAACGTTCTGTCCAGTCATGATGTTTGCCTTTTAAATGCTCCCCTGGGCTATTTAAATGTCGCCCTCCATCCCTTGGCAGAGCTTAGGCCTCCTCCACCCAACAAAAAACCAAACAAAGCAAACAATTGAAGCACAGGCTCATATTACCGACGAAATCGAGCCCTGAGACGCACAACTAATGAGACAAATACCAAGGACAACTCCGGTTGTCTCCGGCCGTAGGGTGTTGCCACGCAACACTGCCCCAACTAAATCATCACCCACAACAACCGTCCAACCTCCCCCCCTCCCTCCCTTCCGGTCACCTCACAAGGATATCTTGGTGCTGTGCGCAATCAGTCTTCTGTTGCGCCCAACACATTCCTCTGCCAACGACATCAATCAAAAAAGTGAATATCTCCGGCATGATAATTGCTGAATATTTCAATTAGCCACGTTTCCAATGAACACACGCCACCACCACACACGGAGATGTAGAGACCGCCTTGCTCGCACGCACTCACCCGTGAATGTAGATACTCAGGAGGAAGCGCTGCTCAAGAAAAGGAATTCGATTGGATTTGTATCTCTGCTTGTTCTCTGCCTCTCTACCACCCGTCCACGCCAACAATAACTTCTTGAGCTGATGCGGGGGGAGTTGAAAGTTGTTGTAGTTGATGGATGTACTGATCCTTTGTTTACCATCTCAGGACAAACAGCAGGATGAGAGATTGTGCGAATGATGTATTGTCTCTCTCGGCGCGAAGCAGATACAAACAACACGAATGGTGTTGGCAAGCTATTATCCTTCTGTTTTCCATTAGACGCCATGTCGCGGCAACAGTGTTGAAGGTGGTGCGGGAGGGAGGGAAGGGGATGGATGAGTACGATTGTTTCTTCTTGTGTTTGCCAAGATGACGGTGCGGATGGGGACGACAAACGCGCGCGAATTTCGAGTGGAATTGCATTCACACCTTTTTGTTCGGGGCGAGGTGCCACGAACTCATCTGCGTGACAAATAACTTCGTCTTCGTCGAATGAGGGGGTATAGGGGCGGAGGGGCTAGCGGGTGGATTATGCCTTTTCACAATTCAAATTTGCAGTCATATTGAGAAGGCAATCTCCGTGGTACTTTGATTGCTTTGTGAGGTCCTTTGGGATTACATTGCACGCTAGGAAGATGCCCTTTTCTGAGGCGCAGGGAGATCCTCTTTGGATGTGCTTGCGTTTTTCAGCCTTTTGAAAAGAGATTTAAGAGAAATTTCTGTCAATCTTGGCGGGTGTGTTAAATCTCTCACCCTCTACATCTTCTTCTCAGCATCATTTGCGACTCTACTACTAGATCTCCGTTTTGGTTCCGGCAGGCTTCGGCCCGAACCCTATATCCACCAGATAGCTATTTCACCTCCCGGTAAAACTTTCGAACTTTGTTCCTGTCATAACACCTTTCCACCTCTTCGACCGCACGCTTCTCATGCTCTCTACCAAAACGGTTTTATGTTGAAAGGCTACAATCGCAACAGATCGCTGAGATCTTTGCCGACCGAGTCCCCCTGAAACTCTCCCAAAGTTCGACGCTACCTGCACTGACAATAGAAAAAGAATGAAAACGTAATCAAGAAGCCATCAAAGAAGCTACCGCTGATGTGCTGGGTCTAACGCCACCGCCCAGAAGGAACCCATGGTTTGACGACGAGTGCAGGCAGTCACATGCAGTTAAGCAGGATGCCTACAAGGCAACGCTGCATCGAACAACGAGAGCTATTCGTGAGCTCTACGAACAGAAAACCGGCTTCTCAGAAAGAAAAGCACCTCCATACGTTCATTTTTGCTCCGCCGCGCCTTACAGTCTTGACAGTACACTCCGGTTGAAATTCTTGGTTTTTGCGCCTGCGAATAAATGTCCTGGTCTCAGGGGTATCAAATAAAACTATTTTGAATTCGTCCGCCGTTTAGAAGGTCCCCAGTTCAGGTGTTCTTTCACAAATTTGGTTCGTTTTAGTAGGTTGCCTTTGACAGTAGTGGGACTTCTGGCAAGTAAATTCTTCTCTGCCAGCCTTCTTCTTATTATTGATGTGCTCACGGGTAAATTGAACTGCTCTTGTATTTCCTTAGCGTTCATAAACGGGTTACGTTTGACTTCTTCTTCTTCTTCTTGTGGCGCTAAAGTCCGGGGTGGACCTGGGCCTCAACCAACATGCCTCTCCAGCCAGCACGGTCTTTGGCCAGCTGCCGCCAGTTGCGCACTCCAAGTTTGTTGAAGTCCTTCTCCATATGTGTGCGCCACCTTAGCGTGGGCCATCCTCTGTTGCGTTATCCCAATGGCTCAGATTCAACGACTTTTCGGGTCTAGCCATCTTAAGCGTTGTATCCGGAGACGTTTGACCAATCTTACCATTTGTCGCTCATCGGCGGGGGTTAGTTTCGTAAGCCAATTTCCAACACCGAAGAACTTCACCAACACCACCGCTAATGAGTCCCCCAAAATCAGTCTCAGTGTCTAGCTAAAAATAATGCATGCTAAGTGTTAGCCACAGATGTACCCCAGACCCCAAGTTTTTTTTTCTGTCTTAATTCCAAACGTGAGAAAAACAATCCAAAAAAATAAAAATAACAAATATAAAAAATTTATTAGCTAAGTGTTTCTTTTTTGTTCAATGTTTTTTAACAAATAAACTTTAATCAAATGTTTACAGCTCCCCACATCAGAATAAGACACAAAAACAAAATAACCAATAAAAACTACCCCAATCCCAACCACCAACCAAGTAGTAGATCTGCGACCGCTCAGCAACAAGGATAACAAAAAATACCAAAAAAAGCATATCCCTAATCTTGTTTACAAATCAAAAAAAAACAAACAGAAACTTTCTAACCTGATTGCACTGTAACAAGCTTCAGCCACAGATATGAACCATGTCAAAACTTCGGCAATACAGGTCCATGGATGTACCAACAACGACTGCGATACGCAAAAAGTTAGAAGCGCTTTCGACTTGTTCAATTTGATTTTGCTTTTTCCTTTTTGTTTCTTCTTCTTCTTCTTCTTCTACTCACGGTTAAGTTTGTTTATGTTTTAAGCTCTCTTCTTTCTCCTTCTCGTTTGCTTTGTTCAATTTGTTTCCTTTGTTTGTTGCGAACACAACGCCATCTTGTGAGTTGTGGTGAAAATTAAGCACAAGTGTTTGATTGTTGCCTCGGATAATGATGATGAGTTTTTCATGCTTCACCACTACCATTTGCTATTTCAATGAGCTTTGTTTTTAGCTTTTCATTTCTCTTTCTCTCACTCTCTCCCTTATTTTAGATATTTTACCGTTTTTTCTGTTATATTTTGCAGTTGGCAGTTATATCTCTCTAGACATGATTTTATCACCAGAAAGTTCTTGTGGTGAAAAGTCCCTTCTTGTTGAGCTTTGGTTGAACTTTTGATTCTATATATATATATCTCTCTCACACACATTATCTCTCTCTCTCTCTGTTTCTCTATATCTATTTTTATACCATTCAGTGATTCTTAAGGTTTGAAACATTGATGAAAAAAAGCTCGTTTTGATATTTTTGACTTGACTTCTTCATGGCACATAAACTTTACAAAGCTTTTATGTATGTTTTGTGGGAACAAGGACATTCTTGTCTTGCTTCTTTAACTTGTTTTTAAATTTGGTATCTATCCCTATTTGTGCTTGTTTTGTGTTATGTTGAGCATGTGTTTCTAACGGTTTCTTTTTGTGCATTTTAGAATCTTGGATGCGAAGGGCTTGTGAAAAGGAGGAAACTTTAACGGCGGCTATGAACAGAATGCCATTCTATTGGAAATCATTGAACTTGGCGTTTGAAAACGAAGTTACAGGGGCTTAAAATGTGCCTCAGACTGTGGCGTCTTTATAACATTAAAAAATCACGAAGAATATCCTTGCAGCCGCAGCTGAAATAAAGTCCAAAACCTTAAACGTTTTTGAATCGTTTCAAACCTTGAAACTTTACACCAGTTGGAGCTCAAGACTCGTTCTGGATTTCAAAAACTTACAAAACTTCGCGAACAGTGCTCTTAAAGCCTCAAATCTTTGTCAGGGCATGAAAATCTTTGAAAGTATTGCTTGGATGTCCTCCAATTTAACTCAAGACTCACATACAATTTCAAAATCCTTCAGAAACTTACAAAGAGCACTCTAAATGGGCTCAGAACTAAGAAATCTTTAAAGGAATCATTAAAAACTGTCCTAAAACGGGTTCGAAATGTTGCATCAGATTACATGTCTTCGGAAGATACACCGAAACCCTACCAAACTAGATCACAAACGTTTTCAAAACTTCTCTCAAAAATTGTTTTGGAAAATTCTCAAAACTCCATCGAAAACTTAGTAAAATCTGCAAAAGAACGTTAAGACTTGCTTTGAACACCAAAATCCGACCATAACGCAATGAATCCTTCAGTTTTTTAAAAGGAGTTGGCCCAAAAATGTCCCACAAGTTGTTCAAAATTTCCAAAAGATGCCAAAAACGACTGAAAGTTTCCTGAAAACTCTGAACAAGTCGACAAATTCACTCAAAATGCCTTAAAACTCAATCTAAACTTCAAATCCTTGAAGGTTCTGCACAAATTTGATCAAAAATGGGTCAAAACTCCAACTTTTTTTGAAATTCTCCTTTTCCAAACACGTAAAACGTAGATTTTGAAAAATGTCAGCAGTTCTTTCATTTGCACCTATCGCCAACTACGAAAAACTGGCACAAACTTGGTTGTTGTCACTGCTAACCCCGGCAAATTCTGGACACAGCATGACCACCGTTCATTTATCCACCTCCAAAGCATCTCTGGGCCCTCCTTCGACGCCATATACAGTTCACTCCCGCCACTTCGTTTAAGTTTCCTACTTTTCCCACCCGGACACATCATTACCGCACGTTGGTTCCAAAACTCTTCAAAACTGACTCCCTTCCACTCGTACATTTGCAGGACTATGACGGCGATATGCTTCGTGTGCAATTTGCCAATCATGTCGCACCAAGTCGGCTTGGTGTGGCAAGGCGGCAACGGCTGGGACGACCTAGTCCGCGAGCAGGTAAGTCCTCACGCGCCTCACCACCAGCACACTCTCCTCCAATCCTTATGCACTGGCATCCCTTCTTTCCTTTCAGCTGGAAGAATCAACGATTCGTCAGCGTCTAGGCGGCCGCAGGGACTCAGCGGCACAGATAAACACTCCTCCTAGTACTTCACCGCCACCAGGTAAGACTCTGTCACATCGCTCTTATCCTTCAGCTCAGAAATCTATTTTTTTCGCAGGACTCCAGCGACGTCGCCGAAGTTCGCTCGCCCAGCTCACTGACATTCTTCGCGAATGGAGCGGCGGCGGCTCAAAGCGCGCCACCAAGGCGCCCCTGAATCGCCGCGAAACCCTCGCCGACTTGGCTCGCAACCTTCCGTGGCGGACTTCGACAACAGACGCTGGCACTGGCACCAGCACGAGTCACAATCCGCCACTGAAGAAACGCCGCGAGTCCAGTGCCGACTCGGGCATCCGTAGCATGAGATCGCGGCGAGACTCGTCACACACCACGGAGTTCGTGAAGAACTGGAACAGGCGGGAGAGCCCCGGCGAGAAGGAGGACCAACCGCCAGCGATATCCGTCGAAACCACTAGAGACGTAAGTTTGACGCAAAATTCCACCCAACACTCCTCCAGTCTCTTCCTACCTCTATCTCCAGGGATCACGGCGAGGATCAGGCGACAGCTATCGCTCAGGCCGCCGAGACAGCACTGTGGGCCGTGCAACCACCCCACCGCCTCCCAAAGTTGTGGGCGCTACAAAGAAACGACGCGACTCGCTGGCTGCACCAGAGTTCCCCAACTTCAGGCAGGAGCAGCGCCCTTCAACCAGCTCGACGGCATCCGACTCAGCTCCGTATCAAGTGGACACCGCTTGCCAGGCGCTTCCGCCGCCGACAATAATCACCAGCTCTGTGACCCCACCCGCGACCAGCCCCACCGCTCCCAAGGGCCGTCGGGACTCGACCACCCAGTGCGGTCGGGTGAACCGTCGCGATTCGAAAGTCGTCAGCCCCGAGAGGACTCCGCGCATGCAGCGCCTGCAACGGCAGGCCACAGCCTTCGACGAGTCTTGCATCCCTGGCGGAAGCAGTCGACGTGGTTCTCAACCAGCCCTCAGTCCTGATCCGCCAGAGGACTGCGAGCGTCGGGCTCGCCGGGACAGCTTAAGCCCCGACAGCGCATCGCGGGGTAGACGCGACTCCCGCACGCACTTGTCGCCTGACCGAAGCCACGACAGAGAGGGCAGTCCCCGCCGAAGGACACGCACCCTTCGCCGGCAGTCCTCGTCAACTGCTAGAGCTTCGCGGTCTCCAGACTCAAGCAGTTGCTGCTCCTCCCGCGACCCAAGTCCTTGTGCTCGCCCACCGCCCACCACCACTGAGGGCAACGCTCGCCCGGCCATCCGTCGGCAGTCGACCACCGAGGAGATCCTCATCGCGCGCGGCTTCCGTCGCCAGTCGACCACCGAGGAAATGATACGCTGCCGGAACTTTCGCCGCCAAAGCTCTCAGAGTGACGACGTGTGCAGGTTAGTGGGGACATATTTTGAAGGTCCCTTAGCAGGGCTAACGATGAGTCTCTCTCTTCCAGCAGGTACCGCGGCAGACGGGACTCGTCGGCGCAAATCATCGACGGCACCATCGGGACGATGACCGTCGAGACCACGAGCACATTCTTCGATTCCAGCACTCAGACAGGTAAGTCATTCCATCTCCGGTCTTGATCCTTTCTGGCATTTTAATTGTGTGACGGATAGGATGGGGTAGGTCGTGTCCCCGGGGGCATCGCCAACGGTCCAGGACATTATTAGGGTCGCTACGCTTTATGAACCGTCATTTGGCGTACTTTACGAGGCTGCTACAAGACGCATTTTGCCGGCGAATCCTTATCGAATCCGTGCGAGAAAATCGGACAACAATGCGCCGGGCTGTGATTGGCAATTTTGTGAACCTAACCGTGTCCAAAGGGGCTGCCTACGGAGCGGAGAGCTAGAGCAGGAGAAGCGAATGAATGGTGCAAGGACGCATTAACAGTAAAAAATGTGTCCTTTCTCGGGAGTCATCGAATGGCTGAGACTTAATTTACGACTACGTGGGAGAATTCCACTTGGGCAAGGGGGGGTAGGGAGGGGGATGGAGCCTGTCGACTTTATTAAGACAAATCGGGTGTCCTTTGGAAAGGAGTCGTGGAAATTTTTAGGATAATTGAGATGTTTTGGAAAGGGGGGGGGGCGAAAAGACGACTTGCTTTGAGACGTGCGCGGGCTTCCTTTCTGGGAGGCGCTCATGGAGACGACGACGCTTGAAAGTGTTGTCTTCGGGGTCAAAGAGATTTTTGAAAAGATTTTGAAAGCCCCAAGTCCCCTCTTGCAGGCCACACGACCCCCAAACGCTATGTTTCAATTTTGAATTGAGATCAAGGAGGGCCCCCTTTTTGGGGACTGAAGTGACCCAAGGCGACGTTGTCTTCGAATACCAGGCGACTCTGTGGAGGTCAGGGAGACAATCTCTGACTTCAGTAAAGGATTCCTTAAACGCTGCTTAAAGACATCGGGCAGGTACTCACAGCACGCCACTCTCCACAAAGCCATTGACCTCTCTTCAGTCCTTTTATCGTCACTCGTCCTTCATTCTCGTCACTAAATTGACTCAAATTGCCAACAAATCCATCATCCCCACCCGCAGCAGCCTGATGCAACACCTCCCCGCATCAACACCGTCGATCGTCGTCACCACCCCATCACGACCTTTCGCATTTTAATCCCAATAAGCGCTGAGCTCCCAATCCGTTTGCAACTATTTATAGCTGCTGCCCCACTGCCCACATGTGTGTGTGTGTGTGTGTGGCGGCGGTGGGAATCCACTAAATCCCTTGTCTATCGGTGGATTTAATTAGTCTACCGCCTTGGAGGTTGTCCTTTTTTTCGCCTTGCGCCGTACACAAACACACACACACACACACGCGACGGCACGCACGCGAGCGTCCCCAAGGGGGCAGCAGGCAAGCGAAAAGGATAAGAAAATTAATTACACGTGTAAGTAAATTTATTTCACAAACCCAGCAAACCCCTCCCTTCCGCCAGCAGCCATGTCCTGCATCCGGCGTGGAGGGAAAATTTATAATTAAACTGAACTGCAAATGGTTGACTGTTGCGACAGTGGGTGGGCAATGCGACAATGGGCGCCCGAGCGATGGATGGCAGCTTTGTGTTGCAATGTAGCCGTGGTCTCGTTGCTTGCATTCCGTTTGCATGTGTGTGTTGTTGTGTGGCTGTGCAAATCTCATTTCACGTTGTTTGCTGCAACATGGCGTCCTGCGAGAGCGCTAAACTTCTCTCCAAAGTCCAATCAGGATACATTTTCATTATCCGTCTGCGGCGCGGCAATGGGAGAGCTGTGTGGATGTGGAAATGGGGTCAAGCGATTGAATAGCGCGCCCCGTCGGCTAGGGGATGTCTTTATAGAGGCGACAAGGGCGGTAATTTGAAAATCTCTTCATGTGTGATTTGTTTGTTGTCTATGTGGCGCCAAATTCGCGACTGGGATGGTGTCGGAAATGGGTGGGAATTTATGGCTGCTGAGATGTGGGGCAGTAATGCGTAAGAGATGCATTTCTATAAGAGTCTGTGTAGTCTGTGCAGACTTCAAAAGAATGTCTGTCTTATGGGTCTCTTGAAGGCCATAGTGAGGGAGTTGTTTTTATCTCTCCCACACCTTCGAACATTGTGTGGCACCATCGGTCATTCTACAGAACGTCCGACATCCTAGACCCATTCCCCAGCGTTTAAGCACCTCCGACAGTTTCAAGGTGTCTTGAACAGTCCTCAAGCACTTCAGTTGTAAAACACCTTTGAACGTGCTGAGGCATCTTCGATCGTTGTTAGGTCTCTTCGACAGTTCTTAGGGATCTTGGGCAGTTCCTAGGGGCCTTGAACAGTTCCTAGAGACATTCGACAGCTCCCAGGGACCTTCAACAGTTCCTAGGGACCTTCGACAGTTTGTAGGGACCTTCCACATTTCCTAGAGATCTTTGACAGTTCCTAGGGACGTTCGACAGTTCCTAGGGACGTTCGATAGTTCCCAGGGACCTTGGACAGTTCCTAGGGACCTTCGACAGTTCCTAGGGACCTTGGACAGTTCCTAGAGACCTTCGACAGTTCCTAGGGAGCTGCGACAGTTCCTAGGGACATTCGACAGTTCCTAGGGACCTTCAACAGTTCCTAGGGATCTTCGACAGTTCTTGGGGACCTTCGAAAGTTCCAGGGACCTTCTCTTAAAAGCGTCTTTGATTGTCCTGAGACACCTTGACACCTACGACGTTTCTAAAGCACCCTCTACCGTTCAAAGGCCCTACAGTGCCTCTAACAATTCTATGCACTGAAGGAAGCACCACAGAAAAAAATTCAAATTTAAGGACCATCATCCGCAGCCCAACAGCACTTGTCATTTTTGTGAAATGTGTTCGCATCAGGAATCCAACTGATGACCACTTCAGCCTTCGATCTCTCGACCCCATGGCAACTTTGTTCGTTTGCTCAGCTCTCCGGTTGAACAAATTCCCGTCCTGTGTCCCATCATTGCAGCCGACCGCCCCCGAGCAACAGTTCCAACGTTCATTACACCAAAAAAGGACAATCCCTCGGCCGAACACACACAATGCACTCCCAACGTCCTTCCATTCATCCGGTCATCAATGAAATTCGGAAAACCCTCTGCCGGAAAAAAAAAACCGGAGGAAAACCCTTCAACAATCCTCGCTCAATTTGCTTGCTGCATCCTTTGAGTGGACGACGACGATGAAGCGCCACCCTCTTCAGATTTCGCACTGATTAACTGCAGGACAGTGGCGGCGGCAACGACGACGACAGTGTGGCGACGGCGGGGATGGTTATTGAAATCAGTGTCCTTTGAGCGGAGGAATTTAATAAAAACGAGTTTGCACTCGATTCACACAAGGACAATGAAGTGAACGCACAAAGGAGATTGGATTGTCCTTGTGTCCTCGTGTATCTTCCTCATGCCGCATTCACCTCCTTGTCGTCGCCGTTGTCGTAGCAATTACTCTCAACGTGCGTTGATTAAACTTTCAAGGGATCCAACACTGACATCCTGTTCCCCACTGTGGTGTGGCTTGGAGTAGGGGGGGGGGGGCGATGAGGAGCGCCACTTGAACAGAACGATATCCTTTTTCCCTTCGATCTCTCATGCCCTTTTCGACTAATTGGCGTCACACACTAACAAACACAGACGACGAAGAATATGGAAAGGTGGGAGGGAGGTAGGGAGGGTGGGGGATGGTAAGGTACCTGGCAAGGACGCACAGGCGCTAATTCGAAACCCACAAGTCGGTAGTTAATTGTCGTTAATTTGTAAATAAATAACCGACAATGAGTGGGTGACGCCCTCCTCAGAAGGGTCGGCCGTAGGATCGAGGAAGAGGGTGCCACACACTTTGAAGTTGATAATGAGTTCGTAATGAAGAATATTTTATGCTAAGTGACACGAGATAGTGCCACCTGCAGTCGTACCTGTTCCCTTCAAGGTAAAACTCTGAACTGGGACGTGGTGTATGAAAGGGGTGGAGGGGGAGTGGAAATGTGCGAAGGCTTGCCTGAGGGAGCTGTGAAACGTAGTTTGAGGTTGTTGTGGGGCCTTGGAGTGTTTGGGAAGTAAATTTTGGGAGGGACGTTAGTTGAGAAGCGAGGTCGAAGTCAGGACTCTGAGGGGAATCGCTCAATTTTAAAGACACGAGGGTGAAGTTGGCTTTCAACTAGACTGTGAGCAATGAGTTTTCAAGTCAATACGAATGCAGCTGTCATCCTTGATTACGTGAAAGGTTGCTCGACGTGTGAAGAAGCCTGGCTTTGGGAAAACTGACTGATGTGGTACGAAAGACTTCCTTGTTTGTTCTCAGTCAGTCGACAATCTTCCTTCTTATCCACTTCCTTCCACTTCTCCTACTGCTCCTACTCCACCTTCTCCTCCGCCTCCTTCTACATATCCTCCTCCTCTTCCTAATCCTTCTCCTCTTTCTGCTCCATCTTCTTCTTTACCTCGACCTCCTCGTCCTCGGGGTCGTCCTGCATCTCCTCGATCCTTTGCTCGTCGTCCTTGTCTTTCTCATCTTTCTTCTCCATCTTCTCCTTTACCTCCACCACCTCGTCCTCGTCGTCGCCCTGCTTCTCATCCTCCTCGGTTCTTTCCTCGTCGTCTTCACAGATCTCATCCATCCTTTCTTTTCGAAAAGATCGCCATGATCCACGCTGCACTGTGAACGTAGGGACTTATTTCCGAGAATTCCTTCCACTTGGCATTTGCATTCTTCACTAAGGAGCTTAGAAAACTGGTTCAGTTTAAACGCTCTGTTAAAAACTTAGCCTCCAACCTAGACCCCTACTTTTTCCGTCTAAAACTTGGCTCTAATCAGATTTTGACCAGCGCTTCTTGAGCCTTAATACCACCTCCAGCCAAATCTGTTGCCTCGGTATTGTGCCATAAACATATTTCATGTCGAAACTCGCCATGAATCAGTGGCTCCTTAGTCCGGTACTTGGCATAAAGAACTCCTGCTGCCTTTCTTCATCAAATTCGTCAAATTCTTGCCGCCCGCCCTCGAGCCCCTCTCTTCCTTGCGCAATAAAACACAATGGGACCATAAGATGCCTCCGAAAATATCGCATAAATTTGAAACGGCTAGCCGCCAAGGACCTTCACAACGCACCAGTGTCGGGCGCCATTCACTTTTGACCACCACCACCAATAGCAAGCAGGAACCAGTACAAGCAGTATATTCTTAAGCTCCATGGTTGATTCAATTTTTCGCCACCCCTCTCTCCCTCGCCGTGTCGAGCTTATCCCACGCAAGTGATCCGCCCACCCACACACAAACCACCCGCTCTTCCCGAAAGCCAATTCATTCAACAACACCATTCCACCACTTCCGCAGTATCCTCCAGGTGTACAGCTCGCTTACCCCGTCTCCGCGGCCATACCGTCCCCGGCTGAGACTCATTTTCTTCAGCCGATTTACTGCCACATTCTCTGCGTATAGGTGAACTGGCACATACACACACACACCCGTGTGGAAGTGGCGGCGGCGGCGGCGGCGGCAGTGGCAGTGGCCCTTTGTGTGCGGGCGTGCACGCGAACTCCGGACATATTACAACTCAAATCGCCTGCAAATTTAATGGAAATTGACTGCTCACCATAAAAGAATACGGCACCAGCACCTCCACCACTAGCAGCAGCAGCAGCAGCAAGCAGCGGCAAGCGCACACACAAAAAAAAGGACATTCCGCGCTCAACCATAAATGACATTAGTATCAATCCACACAAACACAGGCGCCTCACACACAAGCCAAGGGTCCATTAATTCTAATGTCATGCGGCGAGAGACGACGTCTTCGTCCTCCTCGTCGTCTTCGTCGTCCTCGTCATCGTCGTTGCTGTCGACATCTCTCCACAAATTCCCCTCAGTCTCAGTGGAGACTTCACACCACATCGTGGTGTCCCCGCCAATTGCGCAGGTTTCCCGTCCAGAGAGCGAAAGTGGCGCCCAACACAGGAAAAGCTTTCAATTCATAACCTCTCGGAGGGAAACGGCACGACGAGGGAACGGCAAGAGAGTCGGATAGAGAAAGAGCGAAGTGTGCCGTGGCTGTCATCGAACAAGGACTCCCGTATCCGTTTGTAAAGCGTTACACGTTCAGTTTTCATTGAAACGCAGAGCGGAACGCGAATGCAATCTCTGGGCAAGGAAAAAGAAAGAAAAAAACTATCTCAAGGCACACACAGAGCACACAGGACGTCCATCCTTTGAGGCATTCACGCCCACAGTAAGTGAAACCCGTCCATAGAATGCAGTTTTGACAATGAATTCGATTAAGTAACGAAGTGGATGACAATGCAGCAGGCGATGACGCCTCCCCTACGCACCAGCCACAGCAGCAGCAGCAGTAGTCGCAGTTGTCCCTCAACAGAGCTTTCACACACCGTGTCGCCACCGTTCCCGTCGTTGTTGTCGAGTTTCGTCGTCGTCGTCGTCGTCGTTTTCTGTTTTTATTCCTTTGCTCTGAGTGCCCTGAAGTGAAGTGAAAAAATTTTGTAAAATGTGCCGTGAGTGAGTGAGTGGCAAAAGGACGAAAAGGATTCGACGACAAGTCACTTGAGATTGTGACAAGCCAACAATTAAACGAATAAACCTCTATCTCCCGCTTATCGCAAGGAAACCAACAACAACAACAGCGAAAGGAGTCAAAAATGTAAATATCCTGAGTGTGTGTGCCCACGTAACTGATATCCTTGTAAACAAGTCACAAAGGACAGCGCGACAACCACGACAAATGACGAAACAAAAAAAAAGGCGGAAAAGCTTTTCCTTTCTCTCGCACTGACGTTAAATTTTCATTTTTATTTTTTTTTGCTTTCCTTGGAAGCCTGATCCTTGTGTGTGTATGTGTGTGTGTGTGTCAGTTGTGTGGACATTTGGGCCAAGAATTCCAATGTGACATATTCAACAGTTTGCCTCTAGTGGTGACTCCTTGTTTGTGTCCAACAAACAGTGCAGTGTCTTTCTGTGTCACTGTATGTATACCACCTGTGCGGGTGTGTGTGCGGAGTTTCATAGACTACACGCCCCATAGTGGAATTTTTCTCTATTATCCTTGTCATTCTATTCTGGCTGCGAAAAACGAGGTGAAACACACATTCTCACCTGTATACCTTTATCAGAGAAAGCCTGCTCGTCCTCTCGAGTGAGCGTGTGTGCGTGAGAGAGAATTTACTCAAGTCTGTGTGAGAGAGAGAGAGACTTTTTTTTGTCATGGTCATGCATCAATTAATTCGTAAGGATAATTAATTTATTTGTTTTTGATTTGTCGAGATACGAGTACAATCAGAATGTCCTTTTGGTCAATATTTGAATTCTCTTCCTTCCATTCTTTTTCTTCTCTTCATCTCTCTCTCTCCTGGAATGGATCATCATCATCATCATCATCATTTTTTTTTCCTGAAGTAATTAGAAAAAGGACTTCCATTCGGTTGTCGTTCTCACCCAGATTAAGCTTGTCTCGCTTGTCTATTGTCTTGTTTTGGCTCAGAAAGGATCCCACGAAGATGAATTTAATTAAGTGATGAATTTCGGGTTACGACGGGAATGAAAGAAACCACAGAGAATGCCCTCATCACATCCGATGAGTGGGTTGTAATCGTCTAAGAAAAGAATATAAAGGGATGTTGGTTCGGTGACAGAAATGACGTTAAGTGTCCTTTGAACTTTGATCAAGTTTCATCAATTTGTGTTGTCCTTTAGGCGAGGAAGTATGAAGAATTATGACAGACAGACTATAAAAAAAGGATTCTTTCGCACTGGGTGTAGATTATGAATTTGGGAATGTGAGATTTTTTTTCCACCGACTTGTGGAGTCTTTTTGAGGGAGTTTTTCATTTGAATGCCCTTGGCCAATGGTTTTCATTCAATCTCAAGAATCATCTCCTTCAATTGTCTTCTTTAAATGACACAGAAGTCGTTTTCTACTTGTGATTCTCGCCTTTGACAGTGGCTGACAAAAGGGTGATCGACCTTCAGAGTAGATTTTGGCAAGGTTAGGTAAGATTCGGAAGATCTGCTGATGCACAGTTTTCAGCCTTGGGATTTCAAGATTTTTTGTTCACATCCAATTCATGTTTGTTCTTTTTCTTGTGGTGCTACAGTCCGGGGTGGACCTGGGCCTCAACCAACATGTCTCTTCAGCCAGCACGATCTTTCGCCAACTGCCGCCACTTGCGCACTCCAAGTTGACTGAGGTCCGTCTCCATTTGTGTGCGCCACCTTAGCCTAGGCCGTCCTTTGTTGCGTTGTCCCAATGGCTCAAATTCGAAGACTTTTCGGACCGGAGCAGTGTTGTCTATACGCTCTACACGACCTAGCCATCTTAAGCGTTGTATCCATGGACGCTTGACCAGGCGCATGCCGCTATACAGCCGCCCATAGAGTTCGTCGTTACATCTGCTCCTCCAAGATGTCATCAACGCAATCGCACGCAAAATTTTTCACTCGAACAGACTAAAAGCTCCCTCATCTGCTTTTAGTGACGTCCAGGTTTCCGCGCCGTTGAGTAGGACGGGGATGCTTAATCTCTTATATAAAGCAAGCTTAGTTCTTCGAGAGAGGGCCTCTCTTGCCTCTTGAGCCCAAAGAAACACCGATTGGCAAGAGTGATTCTTCGTTTGATTTCGGTACTGAAACTCTTCTTCTATGAATTAAAAATTAGCTTCCCATCCATTCAATTGATGTAGTTTTGGATTGGTTCAAATTTTCTGGATGCTGGTATTCCCCAGGGTTCTGGTTTGTCTCCGGTACTCTGTCTTGTCTGCTGCTTTTAATTTCATTCAACCTCTGATATCTTCATTTCGTTCCTTGGCGCACATTCGTTCTCTTCAGCCAAAGACTTGGAACGGCTGCGTAAGTCACATACTTCTGAGATGGCTACAATATACAGGGTGGACAGTAATACAACGTCGTTCAAGAGGCTGCCTCGACTGGGCGTGTAGAGCAATCTATAACCCTGATTTTACTTGTTGATGCTTTCGGGATGTACCTGTCGGATTACTAAGATGTTTCTAGCATTAAGTGCAATCATTCCTGAAATGCTGACATAACACATGTTCTTCATGGCTGTAAGGGCCAAGACGGCTCATAACACAATTTTGAGGATTTGATACAGAAAAGGTCGATTTTGGCATGGGCTGTGTATACTGCGGCATGGCGCGCCATTCTAAGGAAGAGGTTGTCTAAATCCATTTGCACTTTTTTGGCTCTGTAATTAAAGACTAGGTCAACGGAAGAAAAATGGTCCAATGATGTCTACTGCACAGTCTGCAACACGCAGGCAATCTCTGTGGATGCCTTGCCTCTTCGGCAACAACGTGCGAGTCTTCTGAGTCACCGATGTGGTCTTTTTGTTTGTTAACGTAGCCGCCAAGATGATGATGCGCCTCGTTAGAGATTTTCGCTCAAAATCATTGTCCAATGATAGCTGCTCTTAGGCGCATTCATATCGAAACGGATGGTCGCACGGCTTTTGAGTCAATTGGACCTATAATAATAATTGTGTGCCACTACAGCCCACAAGGGCTAAGGACCTAACTACAACATTGTGAGTGCTACTATTCTCTCACCAGTAGAAGGAACCTAGATAGTTTTTTTCCGACTCAAAACGGCGAGATTTCAGAGGCTTTTCATAAGCAGTTGATGAAAGAGGTGGTGCCGTGAAAAAATTCGAGGTGTTCCGTGCGGGAATCGAACCTAAGCCTTCTGCGTGTGGGTCGACGTACTTACCCACTACGCCGAGGCGACCACGCGACAGAGATCTCCTGAGACTGCACACCGAGTGTAGAGACTAATGGCAATGGGCCTCACACTCTGGGCCAACAGAAGCCACATTCTTGTCTGGCATCAATGTTGTCTATTCCTACTAGCATACCAGTCTCATGAATGTTTAGCGCAAGCTCCAGTGTAGCAGTCGCGGTTGATGCTCCTTTCTGCCGAAATTTCTTTTCAAAAAACGCTATGCATGCGGCAGTTGCAGTTTTCAAAATGCATCCTCTTTACATGCCTCGAAAGGAATGCCTTTCAATTCATTCTTAAGCTCTGCTTCGTGCGGCTAAGCTTCCCGATGACATTTCTGATGAGACTCCTAGTACCTCTTCTTCCTCTGATACCTTTCTCCTCTCTTATTCTCCCTCTAAGCCGTGAGTCTTGTCCTTGGAGGTATGTACAGTCCATCAGTTCAAGACGGTCGACCTTCAAAATATTCATCCACTTGGGACCTAATACTCAATTTCAATTGAAGCCTCCATCCAAACCAACCCCAGTTTAAGTCAATAACGTGCTTGCGACTTTGAAGCCCTCTTTCACTTCATCGCTTCTCCACAAGTCCCTTCAAACGTCCGAAAAATCAAGGGATTAAAAAGCGGACACTCAATTCTAAGGCGTCCATTCTCTCTCTCTCTGCCTTTTCAGTCCAGTCCAGTCACATGGGCAACTCAAAACCCCAGCTCTGACAAAGGAAATCCTTCATTTTAGGCGTCACACCAAACCCTTCCAAGTCCCACCTACTTGGCATCGATTGCGACTCAATCACACCCGACTGAAGATGAGCCTAAAAGGGATTTGCTTCGCATTGTGCCATCCCTCCATTGTTCGCGTCCCTTTCCGGGGAAGAAAAAAGAAGAAAATTTAAATACCCTTCCCTCCGTCGCTCCATATAACTAGGTCAAGTGGTGACCGTCGCCGCCAAAAAGTAAAAAGAAACGAAACCCACAGCCCCATCGACGGCCCGAACTAATGGATGTGTAAATACTTTCAGGGCGAAGTCAATATCCTTTTTTTCTCGGCGTGTTTTCCTTCGGTCATCACAATGCTACGACGCACGGGCACTTCCGTCGATATCAGCACTTTGGGCCGAAGCCTCTTCTTCGGTTTTAATTGACGTCCATCTGGCGACGACTGGAGGATGGCAAAATCCCTGGCATTCTGCCGAGTACGCGAAATAAAAGGACGACCGCGGCAGCGGCGGCGGCGGCGGCGGTAGAACGGACGGCGAGACATGCATAATTTATTGGCTTTGATTGTAGATAAGCCGCTTAGCCTGTCGGTTGGCAGGGCGGGGGGGGCATGAAAAGGAGTGGCGTGAAGTCGATGTCACCGTAAAACAAAGGAATCCGTGAAAGGATTTGCCAGCGTCCTGCGGCCGTAAATTATTGAATTCAAAGGCAAACTTTGTGTGCCGCACTGAAATTCGCAGGCACGTCGTCTATTGTTCGTCAGGCGCTCGTCAGTGGCTTGCCTCACTCGGTTGACATCGACGGCGGAGGGGTGAATAAGGAGCTCGTATCTGTCAAAACAAGTCGGAGGGAAAAAGTTTGTTTTTTTTTTTGCGCAGGAGAAAGTTTTGCGAGTTGTGCTGTGATCGGTGTGCGCGCAACTGCTGCTGCTGTTGTCCTGCCTATCACCCGTCCTCGCAACTTGACGGTTACGCCGTAATTCGCAGTATCTAACGGTGAAATGTGATGGAAACTTTTCTAATATATGCTAATGAACTGCTGTTGCTGCCGTGTAACGCGAGCTCGAAGGAGGCACCTTGACAGACGGAACCGGGATGGGGTTGGGCGGGTTAGGGAGAGGGATTGGAATTTCACTTTCGAAAACTTCTAGCTTTCAGAAACGGAGTGTGCATTGATTATGGAGAACAATTAGAAGTTTTTTGGGGAGAGATCTGGAAGGCAATGACTTGTTGCATGATGAAGTGGATTTGGAGGAAAGATTGTCGGGGGCGTTGTCATGAATTTTAGCTGTTTCACAGATTTTCTGAGTGCAAGACGTCGTGCCACGTGTGCCACCGCACGCATTTTTGAACAGATTGGAAGATCAGTTTGAGGTACATTGTCGATGTACCAATTTCAGTCAGAAACTTTCAAACCAAAATGTTGCCAAAATTAGTACAAAAGTTGACCTAGAATCAGAAAGGATAGATCTTTCTTTTCACACACAAATTTTGTTCCAAATTCTGGTCCAAAAAGTGTAGCCTTCGAAACATGAGTTTCTTTTGAAAAGTAGTCCATGTCTCGAAAACGCTTCAGAAGACGTATAACGTAGATTTTATGTCAAGTTTTGTACCAAATTTGGTACCAAATTTTGGAAAAAAGACAAAAATTTGCCCAAAATCTAAACTGATGCCTCTTAAATTCGTTCTCAAGTGGTACATCAGGTAAAGCTTTCCTTATATAATTTTCTTGTCGTTGATGTTTAGACAAATTATTTGGTACCAAATTTTTGCTTCATTTCGAAGCAAAATGCTCCAAATCTGAACCCTAATCACTTGTTATATTGAACTCCATTTTCTTTTTCTATACAATTTGTTGTTCGCCTTTCGGAATATTTTGACACAAATTATGTTCCAAATTTTGACCAAAATCGGTCCGATTTCCCGATAAGAATTGCCCATGTTAGGAAAACCTCGCCAGCGTGAATCATGCATCGCTCCTTACCTCATCACAACAGTCGACAATGAATACAGACCCAATTTGGCCCCCTTTCTCATTCATCTTCTTCATAATTTAAGGACTCACACTCGCCAAAGGACTCCTACACGCGTCCTACAATTTGTCGGAGTGAATTGTAAAATTATCCTCACACGACGGAATCCTTTCCTTTCGCCATCGTTTCTTTTTTTTCCCCATTCTTCCTGTCGCCAGTGTCCATACGACGATGACAACGACACACTCATGTGCACGGCACTCTTGGCCACAGTCACTCCCCAGGAGGATGTGAAGCCCCCGACTGACACGGATGTGTGCAGCGGGAGACATCTGCGGGGAGGGGGTAACAAAAAACAAAATCACAAAGGAAATAGGATAATAATAGAGATTGTTCGCCACAGGGCGTTGAATTTCCACCGCAGCAGGACGTCTCTATGATTCACACAGTGCTCCATATCGCGCTATCTGTCGGTCAGTATGTGTGTGTGTGTGTGAATGAAGCGAGAGATTCCTTCTGTGTGACACTTTGATTGCATTGTTGTTGATGGAAAATAATTAATTCCACTCCGCCGAAAGATGGAAAACCGCTTGAAAAAAGAGAGAAATACACGACACACCGTTATACGGAGTCAAATTGATTACGTGACAAGTGTCCTTAATTGCGATATTAAGTTTCTCCTCATCAGACCGGACCTAACGACCCTGTATCTCATGCATTTATGGGTGATTCCCTTGGATGCTGCACGTCGTCCTCTTTTTGGTCGCCGCCATCGTCGTCGGGAATGGTGGCTGGTGACACTGGTGATGTGATGTCCTTACATGCGTTAATGGATTGCTATGTGATTTTGGGTATGGTCAGCAGAACTTCAATGGAGGACTGGAAAGGGGGATTTTGTCATTACTTGGGTTGGAATTTTTTCTAGAAAATTTCACAGTTTTCGAAACAAATTTGACCAAAAATCTGTGATTTTGGCCAATAAAGCTTGAATTTTGTTAAAAACCTTGATACTGTGCCCAACACTTAACAAAAAAAACTTGTTTTGGACTCAAATTCGGTCTTTAAATCGATCTTTTCATAATTTTTGAATTGAAATGATGTCAAAACTGAGGATTTTATCCCCACATCTGTCACTTTTCGTTGAAAATCCGCTACACACACTTCAAACTTCATCGAATTTATTAAATTATTCTGAAAATTTGCCAATTTAGACGGCAAAATATTTCAATGCATCAATATTTTGTTCAAAAACCCTCAAAACATCTTGGAAAACCTGTCTATCCACACTTTTTGAGTCGAATTTCGATTCAAAATCTATAAAATCTGTTCCATAAAGGTTTTTAAGCAAAGTTTCGTTGAAAATGTTCTTTCCCAAAGCCGTTTTCAGGCCCCCAAAAATCAACACCTTGCTCTGAACTCCATCTCCTTTTAAATCTCAATCACACTCTATTCCGTCAAACTTGTCATCGAAGGAAATTTCTGAAATTACTTGGAAAGCCACAGTGAGTTACAGAAAATCCCTTTCCCACCAGGAAACGAGGAAACTTTCCGGAAAGATTCATCGATACCCAAACACACAACTTTAGATCCGTATCAGCAGCCACCCTGTGGCTCTCCGCAAAGATTCATCGATAGCCCGACAAACAAGTTAGGGTTCGCTACGCCCACCCACCGTCCGGTCATACCAGCCCGAGCACGAAGTAATTAATTCCAATTTTTCGAGTCCACCTCACAAATCCTTTCAAAGCCTCCCACGGGACCCAGTAATTCCGTGTCGAAATTGTGTTCTCGCTTCCAAGCCGCCCCCTTCGTGGTGGTCGACGCCGTCGGTGGCGGTGGCGACTACAATTTCTCAATTTTTTCCCCTTTACTTCGGCTGTTCCTTCTACTGTCCTGTCCCGTCGCCCGACTTCCATTTGCATGGTGCGTGTGATGTCGGGTTAATTATCCGATGGTGGTGTCCTTGCTGCGGCGAGGACTATGTTTATCTTCGGCCTTCGACGACGACGGCGGTGGGGGGAAAATCGAAGACAATTACGAAAATTTGACTAAAATCCCAACCACCCAGGCATCCTCTCCGGGTATAATGGGAATATCCTTCAGGTGATGAAGTTTCCTAGTCCTGCTTCCATTCATAATTCATTAACACACGTGGTGGCCCCCAGTCTGCTGTGCGGCGGTCTCCCAGTCGGGGATACGTTTTAATTAGTCGCAAGCAGACGATTGAGCGTCCATAGGACGCGTGGGTGTGGATTAGGGTCTCGTATATTCTATGCTCCGTCGTTGGTCGTCCTTTTTGTTGTCATCGTAGTGGTCGGAGGCGTTGTCGTCGTCGTCGTCGTCGTTGCGTCGTTGGTAGTAAACACGAAGCTATCTTAAGGAAACGTGCGTGTGTTACGTTGGAATTCTACGGCCGGGTAGTAAATTGCGACGTGTCCTGCAATTAAACACGCTCGTCACGCATACGCATGAATTCAAAATTGTTTACGAGCTTTCTTCCAGTGCGCGGAGGAGCGAAGAGTGAATGTATGCTGGCGAGCCTCCTTCTGACGAGGTAACGTCACAGAGGGACTGTCAATAGGCAAAGGCGAGAGATGGAATCTTGAAAACATAACCCCACCCAACCCACCTTGTCATGTCTCATTTCGATAGCAATTAATCAAACCGCACACAAAAAGGACCACCTTTCGCACATTTCCTGAAACTGCTCGCGCCGCCATTAATCCTACTCTCAGCTACACCATTACGAATGCTTTCAACCAAAATCCTCGACAAATATCCTGTAAGTGACAATCGCGATTCGAATAAAGCACAAAACGCGCCACCAAAAGAACATGAAAATGGGTTGTGTGTGACGACGCCACCGCTGTGACGAGCCCGCAGAGTGATGCCTTGTCACGCACAATTCATTAAATCGCAAGCAACAGGAAGGGAGCTTGCCGACGCAATAACTAATAAGGGCAATTGTCGATAGAGGAAAAATGTGAAGAAGGGGGTGGGTGGTGGGTCGGTGGGGGGAGGGTCATGAAAGTGAGAAGATATAATTTTGCCAGTGGGTCATTTTGTAATAAAACAGGTTCTGAGGAGTTTATGTGCGATTCTGCAGATTTTTGGATTTTGATCAAAATTTTTTATTTTGATTTTGGACAAAGTTTGGAAAAGTGACAAAATTTGATTAGGGTTCTCATATATATCTGATCATACATTCGTCAAATTTTGAAAACCCACTCTTAAAAATCGGGACGAATTTACAAATTCTGATCAGTTTTTACTTTTCAATCAAAAAGTCAAAAAATCTTTTCCCTAAGTTGTTACCAGAGAATTTCAGGAACATGACCAATTCTCCGTGAAACGATTCATAAAAGAAAGAGCGGGAACTGCAAAATGCTTTGAATTTGGGGCTAATTTTCGAATTTTAGTCGTCTTACAGAACTTTTTTCCAAATTCACTATTTTGTCTCCGACATGTGACGTTGTCATTCAAAATTCGAATTGGACACTTAAGATCATGGAAACCATGAGCGTTAGACCCGACTTTTTGGAACAAATTACCCCAAAAACGGAATTTTTGACAATAAAACGCTCCAATTCCACATCTTTTTATTCAAAAACGCTCCAAAAACCTTTGAAAATTTGGTTTTTGGAGGAGTTGAAGATCTTTGTTCTAAAATTTCCAGCAAATATTCCAAATTTCATTCCAAATTTTTCCAAAAAGTGTTCGATTGTATGATTTTTGATCAAAGTTTGTCAAAAACTTTCTCATCTGCCATCAGAATTTCTTAACTTTCTTCCAGTTTCCTTCCCACAAGATTGTATTCTCATCTCATATCCCCTATAGATTGTTTTTTCTTTCTCACTTCACGCCATCGAATGTTCCTCCCATCCCCCATCCCCAATCAATGACATCCCTCCTGAACACCAGTTTAAATTACACCTCCTTAAGACTGAACAGCACTCCATCCACCCACTCCACTCTCAGCAGCATTGCCTTCTGAAATTTCTGTCTAAATTCCACAGAACATCCCTGCTTCTAACGCCCAACCACACCATCTGTTAGGTACGCTTCTCCACCCACTTCATCCCCCCCCCCCACGAACTTCTACACTGCCCATTCTCAGGAGGCTTCAAAATGTGTAATCAAAATCAGCAATGTGTCTTTGTCCCTGCCATCCTCGTACATAAGTGCCTCGTTCAAATCACAGACAAAGGGCTCTCCAATGGCACATCTCTCAGCCTCTCAGCCGCTCTTCATCCTTCACGACCCTCTCTTCCAGCGCAAAGCCCACTCAATTCCTAAGTCGAATCTACTAAATCAAAAGCGAAAGTATTCGCGCGAGCCTTTTGTGAGTTTCGCAAACAAATGTGTTACACAAAAAAATGACACCCAACGTTGCTTCTTATTCTTCTTCTCTCCCCTTGTCGCTTCGCCGCCCCTCTTTACCCTTCCATCATTCATTTGCACACAGAGGTGGGAATTAAATAACTGTCACTTCGGTTTATTTATGTTTTTCTATGCTCTGCTTTCACTCCGCCCCCTTCCCCCATGTGCACGCACACACAGACAGACTGGCGCTCGTCCTGCCAGTACTACAGCCCATTGTCTTCTTCCCCTGCGTGCCTTTCAAATTTGATTGGATTTAGGACTCACGGAATGCCAGGAGCAATTCGATTTCGCTTTCGTGTGCCCTATCCAATTCCTCGTTTCTTGTCCTTGTCGTCCTTTGACACGACTGTCGTCTTGTGGTAAATATTGAGAACTTAATTTTTATTAATGTCTTGTTTATCGATTCCCCCTCCCCCCCCCCACACACCCGGCTAGCTCTGCAGCTGTCCAGCAGTTGGTTGGCTTGTCGGTAATTACCAAAATTATGTCCCTATTTGCCGGGCCACGTCCATCCTCCTCCCAGCGCCGGATAGGTGGCCCCCCCCCAATGTCGGGACATTAAATTATCCGAAGGATTAGCATGTAAAGCGATTTGTTTAAGTCAGTTGCCGGTTAAGCCCGAGGGCAGGCGATGTTCAAAGGGCTCTGGGGGCACAATTTTATGGTGAAACTTTTCTTCTTCCTTATTCTGTGTGGAGGGGGGGTTGAGTCACATAATAAATTTGAACTCCATTCCCTTGTGAGCAATGCAGTGGGCGAGGGGTAGCGAGCATGGACCTTGTAAATTCACCCAGCGGCGGTGGCAACATAAGCCGTGTATGGTGTGAGAAGAGTCGGAGATCATTGGTGAAATTAATACTGGCCCCCGTCCAGTGGGTGGGACGTGTATTGATGTCCTGCTATTTGTAAGTGTTTAGAGAGGACACCTTGAGTTTGATGGGTGGATGGATCTAGAGGTGATGCGACGCATGTGTCAGTGTCGACATCTAGCCCGTGGGATTTGATTGCTCTTGAAGGACAACGGGCGGGCAATTCATCAGTAGGTGGGTGGGATGTTTAAGACGTCGTAGCTTTCCTATGAAGAAATTGCAAGTAAAGATAGATCATATTGAGTTCTTCGATACCACAAAAATTAGGTACAGGGAGCTGAGCAATTTTTCCTCCTGCAACCCATAGGCTTAGCGTTGACATGGGAGTCGAAGAGACTGTCAAAAGTCGGTTACAGACCCTTGTATGCTCAACAGAGGCCTAAATGTTCATGAGCATAGCAAAGCATTACCTGGTCCTGCGGCATTTTTGAGGCGACGCTTTGTCCATTTGTTTACCTCTTATGGTCATGGACTACTAGGATACTTTCCCGTTCATGGACTAGTCTTAATGTCGGTTCCTCAAGCCCCCAGTGCTTTGATTTTGAAAAGCGATGCCCAGTCTTGACCCATTGAGAATTTTGAAATTTTCTTTAGCTTGATGTGCACTGACTACTAAACGTCTGCACAGACCCGTAGAAAGGTTTTAAGACTCTCCGGCATTTCGAAACTATCGCCCTATCCTGGACTAGTCACATGCTTACTTGTGACTTCTCTCTTATCTTGTGAGTTGCGCCCGATCATGTTCTCGTCGAATTTGTTCAAGTTCTCCTAAAGTTGAGGATTTGCGTCTAGCCGCGTGTCAATATATTGGGCTCCACCAATTCTCAGAATTCTAGGCAGACCCCTCAATACGTTCAGCTGACAAAGATCAAAGTGCCTTATCTGTGGGAAATGGGTAACCATTCAGTTATGTACAGCTTCGCCTCAAATGGCGTCTCCTTAAAACCCCCGCAACT
The DNA here is from genome assembly GCA_944738645.1 of Eristalinus sepulchralis. Lineage (NCBI taxonomy): Eukaryota > Metazoa > Arthropoda > Insecta > Diptera > Syrphidae > Eristalinus > Eristalinus sepulchralis. The sequence continues at coordinate 2,369,872 of OX122884.1, read as the reverse complement.
GACTTTCAGTCCATAAATCGTAAATCAAACAGGTCATTCCTTGTCCACAACTTCAGATCAAATCTCACTTCATCCCATCAAAGCCCTTCCCTCCTGCATTGACTCTCGTAAACCACCGACTGCCCCACCGATCGCAACTCCCTTGCTCTTCGCCTCGATTATCATTTCATATTCATTCGTCTCCGCAATTGAATTGAGTGCCATTCGGTGCCTCAAATGACCACTAAATCATGACAAACCTCCATCGTGTCCTGTGTGTGCGCCTGCCATTCGGTCTGCCACCGCCACCATCCATCCGTCCATCCATTCATTCACCCCACCCACCCACCACTCAGCACAGGTCCGCACTTGTTATGCATGTGTTCACATCCAATTAGCCAGTCGTCCCAGTCCCCCGGGCAACAGCGGGTCCGGCGAGCAAATGAAAAGTCATTGCGTGCATGGACTCACAACATAGAGTGGCAATTATAATTGCCATTCGACGATTTGTCGAACAATATCCTAGCGCGACCTAGGACCTCGTGTCGCCTTCGTCGCACGGCTGTCTGACGCGACTGGTCACTGGTCTCAATTGAATAGAAATTGCGGTGAAAGTGGTTGTTGTCGGATCGGTTCGACATTGTCGACATGCAATTACAGAACATAAGGGTCGCAATACACCCCAACCGCCCCGCCCTTCTCACTGACAGTGGCAATCATTGAAACAAAGGATATTGCATTAAGGACCTCCCGCAGTGGCAGTGTATCATGCAAATGTTGCAAATGTCATCATTCATCCTCGTTCCGGGCGCATCATTGCTGAACAAGAGAATGGATTCCCTCCCCCTCCCATTCCCACCCCTCAGCACCAGTGATGAGAATTTTGTTTTTGAATAAAACATGGCAGTGACAGGACAACGAAAAGTATGCTTCCTTGTGAAGATATTTATCAAGGATGTTTGCAGACTATCAGGGGGCTTGAGAGGGGGTGGCACACGTGAAGTGAAGCAGAAATCAACACACAACGAGAGCGTATGCGATTCATGAATTTTTCCCTCCCTCCGCCTCCCACCGAATATTTTCAAGTGTTTGCTTGCGAAAACAACTTGAAGCGAAATGTGATCCTTATCTGCGAATGAGGTGGCGGGAAGGACGACAGAGAGGGTAGGAGGTTATACAAATATTGCTACATTCGAGATGCAGATGGAAAGCATTGGGGGTTATGAGATTAACATCGGTTGAGCTGTATGTGGTCGAGATAGAGAGAGAGGGAGAGTGCTCGAGGGACTTTGGTACAATCCGAATAAGGACACGCAATTGATTTGCCGGTAGAAGTGGCCTCGAGTGGACCACACTTGTCGGTTTCGAGAGGGAATGTATACCTTGATGGGCGGATGCAATGTAAGGAGATATCCGTGAATGACTTTGAGAACTGTTGAGGAAGCGAGTATTTGGAAAATTTCGAGAAGGATTGTAAGGTTTTTTTTAATGTTATGGCGCCCGACCATGGATTTTGAAGATCATAGAGCCTTTCGGCAATTCAGATCAGCCTGGGGTCAAAAAGTGGTCAAAGGGTCTGATATCAGTCCAGGAGCCTAAAAAACACGAGGTTCCCGATGGATATATGGTTAGGAAGGATGTCGCCCGATTTTGGAACTCTAAAAACTTCTCATGTTTGTGTGGAATTTAAATCTATGTCTGAAATCGCTCGAATTTCATAAAAATGGAGAATGAACTCACTAATCAGATTTCTGAAGTATTTACAATTTTAAGACTGGCGCCCTATCAGGGACCACACGCAGTGTGCATTTGAATTTTTATTTTAGAATTTATTTTACTTTGAAAATTGACACCCAATATATCAGTTATGCATAAGGATTCTGAGATATCCTTGACTATTGTAAGTGACACCCATTCGTAGACAAACATATTCCTTGGTTTTTGAAAAATGGCGCCCAATTGCAGACCATTCGAATATTCACACTCTCCTACATTCCCGCAGTGCCCCCCCACCATACTTCAATTTTCAACTCTTGGAAATCTAGAGCTCTTACCAGAAGGGTTTTCCAATCATATTGAACTTTCCGAGTGGCGCCCAACCGTGGATTTTCCAGCGGATGTGTTCAAGCACAACCTCGACCTCGTCCAACGGTAATCGACGTTCTACTCAAACCGTGGTCTATTCAAATATGAAAAAAAAAAAGATTGTGGTAGGGGCAAGGGGGTCAAGCACACACGTGTTCTCTGAATTCCATTAAAAATGAAAATCCTTTTATCTAGGTTGAGTAGGTCAGAACCCTCTTAAATTTTGCACCATCCCCTCGCCATCTCCCGCGGCTCCCCTTCTTGCAGCTCAAACAACAAACAAGGGGACACTCAACACCCCCCTTGGGCCGAACTTCTACACACACGCACACACACACACACACACGCAGCCATCTATGCAAAAAGTACTCGTATTGCATATCATAGCAGCAGGACGCACAGAATTGAATTCATTTCCACCCGAATAGAGTTCCCCCAAAAAAGTCCTTGTCATCTCAAAGCGGATAAACAGAGTAAACGATGAAAGGGGCGGCGCCCGTCCGATCGGGAGACGGGCGTAGCTGAACGTTTGAGTAAAGGATTTAAGCATCCAGTGCACACACATAATCCGTTTTCCATATTCATCGTGCCGTGGCGGCGGTGTGGCGTGACGTGCTGGGCGTATCCTGTTGCAGTGGCAGAGTGGCGCAACCATCGAAATCTCTCCTACCCCCCCACGCCTCGTTAGTTGTTTATTTTTCGGATGCACCCGTGTAAGAGGAGAATTCGCGCTGGCACTCCTCCTGTCAGCGTGTGCATTAAGCCGGCTTCATTAGGGTCAAACCGGAGGAAGGAACAACCGTGCCCCCACACAGCCCATGCCCGCCGCTTACCCGGGGGGCCAAGGACCTCCTGCGACTGATAATGATCCAGAAGAATCACAACAAGAATTAATTAAGTGTAATTAGTGATTCAGCAGCAGCAGCGGTGGAGGCAGGACGAGTCGAAGATGAGGAGTGATCGTGGTGGCATCAACAGTCAAAGTTCGCTGTCTCTCCGCGTGCGTGTGGGACCGGGGCTGGCGGGGATGTTGAGAACTTGCCGGGATCAAATTAGTTCGGTTGCATTGCCACTGAATGGTAGTTTGATGGCGGTTTTCAGTGCCACCCCCACCCCACTTCCGTCGTGGATCCCCTGTTGCTCCCATTAATTGCTATGGCACGCTATGGTGTCGGGTGTGTAGGAATGAGGGGGGTTTTGAGAAAGTTGCTCCTGAGTTTGATTAGTGGATATCTCCGGTGGAGGGTGTAGGTGGAGGGATGTGAATGGGAGAGCGAAACATTTTTTTGCAAGAATGCTACCCAACATCTCCCGACTGCTGCTGGAGGTAAATGGAGCGCTGTTCACCGTCGTGGCGTCGAAACGGGGTGGCGGGAGGGAAGAACTTAATTGAATTTAACTGAGCAGGTTGGTCTGCATCAATAGGGCGTGTGCTCTTACGTGCCGTACATTTGGCATTTGATGCAGGTCGCGTTCATAGTGCTTTGGGAGGGAGGGGGGGAAACTGTGAGTGAAGGTGAGTGGATCTTGAGGGTTATTACGAAACTCAGTCACTACCCAGAACAAAGGCGAATGAAATTGATTCTCAGTTGATAGGGGGGTAAATAGCTGCACAAGGTGGCCCCGTTGACCAAGTTGGTCCCGTTCCTGGCGGAGAAATGGAAGTGGAAATGGCTCTAAAGTCGCATTGAAGGTCAGAACTTTCATGAAACTCGGGTTCTGGACATCATTTCGACTGCCCGAAGTTGAAAACCGCTTACAGGGAGCTCAGCTTCTCGGGGATTTTTACAATAATCGCCAGGTCGGTAAGCCCTTTGTTGGAAAAACACAAAAAACTTGAGTTTTTGAACTGCCCTTGTTAAAAGCTTAATCAGGAGCGCTGGGACTAAGGGTTTTTGTTCGGATTTGGTGCAGTTTACGGAAGTTTGGCTCGCGTACCTTAGGTTTTTTAAAAAGCAACATGCATTATCTTTTTTGTGAACATTTTCGAACCTTTTTTGAAAGCAAACTTTGTACGATGTACTTTTTCTGTCGCCAGAAGGGCCACTCTGAACGCCTTTTTTGCCGTTTTTAGCTTGTTTTTGAACGCATTTCGGCATTGTTTTCATTCATATTGGCATTTTGAAGTCGTTTTTCAGCATTTTTTACCGATTTCCTGCTTCTTCAGCCATATTGGACATATTTTTGAAAGCGTTTCAAACATATTTTTCACTGATTTTCAGTTTTCTGGTGTCGTTTCTACCACCGTTTGCTTCTTTTTTCAATTTTTAGGGGTCTTTCGACAACCTTCATTCAGTTAGTAGCATTTTTTGACTTTAATTCGAGTTTTGAAAACATTTTCCCTTTTCTCAAACTCTATCTTCAAACATCTTCTTCACCCTTTGCTCCCCTTTCAACTCGAGTTCCCAGTTAAAATCTTGTTTTGACGGCTGTCCTTCTTGCAAATTCAGTTTTGAATGATTTCCTTTCATCCAAGTTGAGTTTTGAACTGGTTTTCATGACCGCGGGTTGCGGTCATGCGCCTCTGCCTAAAGTCAACAGAAGAGCCCTCATCGTGCCCCTTCTTTCCCCCCAACGTTGCTCTCCTGAATGCTTTTGGCGCTCCGCAAAACCCGCCCACCTGCGGAATCTCAGAATGTCCCCACTCCACCCTACGTCACATTAACGCCTCCCATCAAAATCAGAGCCCACCCTCTCAACCGCATCCCCATCACAATCTTGATGACATCAAGCGAGACAATGATTTATGGCAAGTCTCCCATGCGTGTGCCATTCTGGCATTCCGCATTCCAAACCGGATAACCCGGTTCGTCCTAAATAGCTTCCGATCAAGTTACACGTTATCCACGCACACGGCAGGGTTGGAAACCCCTTGTGGTCTGCCGACACACCATTCGGGGCCCCCGTCCCCAGCAGCTGCCGGAAATTCGACCAAGCCACCGAAAAGGACCCTCTGAGGAGTAATAATTATGAAATACTTTAAATTGCCAATCTCACATGACCCGAAGGAACCTGCAGAATCCTCGTATATCCCTTTCCGCTAGGACCTGTGTGCGTACAGTCCGGAGAATGCCAAGAATTGTGGATTAAGGAATGCAAATGTGACCCAACCCATGGGGAACCCCTGGAACGAAAGGGGTTCGTCGCTACCCCACCTCAGACCATTATGGACTCCCGTACAACACTCCCTCTCTCTTGTTCAGACTGCTTTTTGCGCTCGAAAGAAACTTTCACACCGGCGAAGCATGAAGAATTTTCATGGCACTGCTCTTTGACTACTTTCTTCTGCCGAACCGATGAGGGGAGGGGTGGGCGGGTCTACGGCACAAGACGACTTCAAAGGCCGCCTCTCCTCGTCCCCTGGGGGCACACACCCACGCAGTCTGTGGAAAGGTGTGACCAGATTGGGTTGCGGCGTCAGAGAAGCAACTCAAAAGAAGTAAATTTAAATAATCAAACGGAAATGAACTGCAGGCCGAGTTGCTCCTTGGGCGACACATACGGTTCACATTCAGTGGTGTGGGGGGGGAGTGAGTTTTGACGCAGTTTCCATCCACACACCCATTCATTCAAATTGAAAAATCGTTTTCACAGGAATCCGAAAAGTTTCCTCAGTTTGGTCCTAAGGACAAAGCTGCCAAGCAGCAGCCGTAGACGGAAGGGGGTGGAAGTGGGTCCTTTTAATATTCGAGGGACTCAACCGGCGTATTGATAAGGAAAAATGGAAATGGTGTCATTACACCACACAGCCACCGCCGGCAACTTTTGTTGCGGAGAAAGACGGCGACGCACGACGGTAGCGTGTGTACCTGAGGAAAATGGAGGAAAAGTGAAACATCTTTATTTCACTTCCCTGAGGGATTTTATGCGTGTTTTCCTTGTTTTCTCCCGGTTATTGGTTGCTCGTCTCGTTTGTCGTTATTTTTGTTTTTGTAGGCGTTCTGTGTGTGTGTGTGTGTGTATTTTGGGCACAGGGAGGCGATAATGGAGAATAGCTGTTGTGTCCTGGAGGCAATTTTTTTCAATCACTTTCTATTTGTTGTCCTTAAGTGTGACATTTATTGTCACGATGATGATGATGACGAATTGATTCTGTTTTTGTTCCATTGTTGGGAAGAACCACAAGAAGATCAGCGGACGGGTGTGGCGATGAATGAAGGTCATTCACTCGCCCGCACACCCGTCTTTAAACGTAACCATACTCACAAAATGATGGAAAATCAGCGTCACATTCATCTGCAGCCTTTTCTCGTTCCGAATTTTTCGACATAATCGTCTTCCATTCTCTCATCCTGGACACACAGAGCTCTGATCGTCTTTCAAGCAATTACACGTCGTCGTCGTCGTCGTTGCCAATTCCGCTGCTGGCTCACCAGACTGCCAATTCTGTATCCACTCATCTGTGAGTACAGAACACTCGCAAGCCCCACCGACATTGTCACGGCACCAAATCGTGTGTGTGGGTATCCTCTGATGTCTACCTCCTGTCAAGACAAGTGTGCGTGTGCCTTCATAAACATTCTTCATCCTGCCTTCGCCCCCCCCCACCAATTCATCCCTCCCCCGTGGCATAAATTCCATCTGTCACATTCAATTCACCCGAACGCATATGGATGTGTGTCCCCCTGTATCCTTGTTGTGTACCTGAGTCATGAAAAAAAGAAACGAACTCAAAAAATTCCTCAACAAGGATGTGTACTTAAAATGATGTCTTCCTTCTGGAACATCCCCAGAGAGAGAGAGAGAGGGGGAGAGAGAGAGCTCAACAAAAAAAAAATGAATAAAAACAAACTGAAAGGACTTTTGATAGATGTCCTCATGGCGGAAGACGAATTACTTCAAGACGACAACGCGATGAGGGACGTCGACTAGGACCGACTGAAAGGATAACAATATTTCAATTGAATTTTAAATTATTCACTCTTCAGGTTATTACACATGTGAAGGACGAAGGATCATTTGTACGGGTGTGTGTACTGTGTCGTTGTATGATATGTGTGTACTGTGTCAGCGTTGGCGTCCTTTGAGATGGAAACACACGTGTCCTGCTCCTCAATCTCTGGGATTCGGGTGCACAAACTTAAGCCAATTGAGCATGAGACTAAGAAGGTAGCGGTGGCGCGTGGTGGATGGAAGAGGTGATTGAAAAATTTCAACGAATGTGGGGGGCGCTACTCTACGGGTGGTCGACACGAAATTGAATTTTCATTTAACTTTGACGGTATTAGGGCGACACGCCGACACGGCATGGGGCAAGCTCGTGTCGAAGAAGTCCAACAGTAGCTCATGGGGGGGTGGAAAGGGGCGGTGGTGTGGTGTGGTACCTCTGACAGAAATCATTTGTCATGGGGATTACCGAAGGGCGAGTCAATCAAAGATTCTGTCAAGCAATGGATGTGATGCCTGATATTGCCAAAACATTGATGCCTGGGGGCGTTGGGCAAGGGCGATGCAAAGTGTGGCATGGGGTGTGTTGGCGGTGGAGACTCTGACTGTCTTCAGACTTCAGCTGTGACAGTCTCCATCTGTCGCTTAACTTCGATGAGCATGGTTCTCGGCAAGAATAGGCCTCAGTATGAACCCTCTTTTCGTAAAGACGCCTGTCACAGACTTCAATGGAGAAGCGCTTTGCCAGCCACTCCTCTTAAAGATTGACTGACATGGATTTCGACAAACAACTTCTTTAGCAGTCAAGCCTCTTAACCGAGAAGCATAGACTTCTACAAACATGGCGTTCGGCAGTCGCTCCACCTGATGCCCAAATTATACTGACTTCGATGCGTGTCATCTTCCCAAATAATTGAGTAGGCCTCCAGTGACCACAAGTCTCGGCAGTCACTCATCTTATGGTCAGACTGTCACTCCTCCTAAGTGTACACTGACCTGAACTGTAGAAAGCCTAAATTCGACGAGGTGTGACTGCCAACTTGGAGTTGGCTACAGGGGACCACTAGGAGGCTTAAAAATTTTCTGTCAGAACTTTGACCAAAATTTGGCAGGTGCTATTCCAAAGTGCTTTGATTTACAAGACATGGGAACTTAAAAAAATAAAAAGCAACCTACTCTGGGGATCGTAAAATTAAGGCCTAAATTTTTGGTTCAAAATTTTGACCATAATTTGCACAAATTCTAGTCAAAACTGCATTGATCGATAGAATAGAAAGAAAATTTGTAGCAAAGATAAATAATGTGTCGCCAAAGGACACGAAGGAATACGAGATGTGAGAAAGTGGTCTAAATCTTTGGCCCAAGATTTTGTTGAATTTTGTCCAAAAAGTTGAACCAAAATTACTTCATAGAGCTTGTGCTTAAAATATTCCAAAAAAATCCCAAAGACATCGAGCGAGCGGAATGACAAACAAAAGCCTAAATATTTGACCTTTTCCCAAATTCAACCCCGTGACAAAGCGTTGCACAATGTGTATGACACATCAAAGAAGAACCGAGAGCCCGGTACTTTGGCATGTCTCCGCCAACATCAGTTACATGAGCGGTGAATAAAAAATCACGCTCACAACACACCCCCCGACTGTTTGTGAACAAAACAGTCTCTTAGCAAAATTCACGTATCGCATTCGCAGAAAGGATGACGATTCCGAGAGACATCCCTCAGTAGAGCGAACGAAGCTCGTCATCCATCACATAATCGCCTTCACATCTCGGCACCTCTCACGGTTCCGTGATGTGACGGGGAAACCATTTCTCAGCGTACTCACGCTCCACCGCTGGTGACACATTCAGTGATGGACTCACGGATGTAGGGCGGCTGGGGGCCGCGACAAAGTGTTGAGGACGTTTTTTTTCTTTCGCTCCCCCTTCACCAAAACGTGACTGCGCGTGAGTGTGTCTGTGCACATCAATCATTTTCCTTGAGATGGAAGGGACAAGCGAACCGATCTCGGGCATCCTTTTTACCCCGCAATTACGTAAGTTGATGTGGCACTGCGGTGTGAATATCAAATGCAGTCAAATCGTTATGCTGCACAAAACATCAACCCCACAAGGATGCGAGGCGAACCATGTAGGTCAAGTCGATGGCAGGGGGAAGGCTCGGGGGGAGGGGGATAGAAAAATTTGTTAAGTTAATCGAGTGAATCCTTGTGAGAAAGAAAACAATGAGAGCGAGGGATTGAGGAGAAAATCTCATGGCAACGATGCGCTTCCGCTGCTCCTGCTGTTGACAATGACACAAAGGACTCAATCATGTCACATTCTAGGGCTTCTCATGAATAGGGCCCCACCCCCACCAATCTATCCTCATTGCTTTCGATTAAGTCCCGGAGTCGAAAACAATTCCCTTTCAACTGAAATCCCGAATACTAATCGCATTCACATCGAGAACAGTTGTTTGCCGTCGTCGTCGTTGGCGGGGCTGAAGAACAACAGGCAGCCGGAGCAACAACAACAGAAGCCCGGGGCGCAACTCGTGCGCGAAAATTCCTTTTCGCAGATAATTACATAAAACATGAGAGCGCAACGACGGTACGGTAACCTACCGCCACGACCGGGCATGACTCCCATCTGTGGGGCCGTTCATCCTGCGACGCGACGCTACAACATTGAAATTCGAAGAGTCGTCGTCGTCGTTGGCGTTGGTGTTGTTGGTGGCGTTTTGTAGGCGTTTTGTTAGTGTTACTGTTGTCGTCGTGGTGCCGCCTTTATGCCCTTTTGTTGTCCTTTTTTGAATTGTTTCTAGTTGTGGTGTAAATGGGGACAGGGGGCGTCACCGACCGTTGAGAATGAAGAATTTCTCTGTCGTTCCACGCGAAATGGCAGGCTTTTGATAAATTTGAAACGTTTTCGTGGCGTAATTACGTTTTTGAATTGGTTTGAGTGAACTGGGAGAGTGGGGATAAGCATCAACCTCCGCCCTGTCATCATTCTCAAAGCTCCCACCCCTCTCTGTGTCAATCGGATAAGGACATGTCTGGCAGTCAAAACACTCGACATCTCGACACCTCCATTTCGGCTTAAAACCGCCGCCATCTAAGCTCTTCTAAGTATCAAACCAAAGTCCCGCCGAAGGCCACGTTCTGTGTGCTGCACGCACCACAGCAGAAGTCTACGTGACATTATCGACAGCCCCGAAGTCGTCCCAAACTGCCTGAAGTGTGACCCCAGAGACGTCAAGATTTACATCACACTTTACGACTCAGTGGATACCGAATTACCAAAAGTTGATGGCTGCCAGGACATTAAACGCCAAACTACCATTCAAATCCATCCCGACCGCTACCAAGCAGGAATCTTGGTGCGTTCGACGAGGAACGCACGAATCGAACCCACGGACCGCCTCGTTCGCATTACGTGCACATTATTGGTCATTCCGGGAGACACTTCAATTACCTCTTGTCGGCCATACATTACGCGCCACGCTCTTCAACGTTCGCGAGGGATAAGCGCTCCAATAAATTTCGCAACCGGGCTGGGACCCCAAACCGATCGTAAATCAACACTGGAGTAAACACTTCCTCAACCCGTGCACACTCACACACTCACTCGCAGTCACCCCGTTGAAAGAGTGCATTTTCTAGGCCATTAATCCCCAACGCGCTATATGAGCGTCGTTATGGCGCTAATCCCTCCACAGGCGCCTCCTTTCTCCCTCTCTCTCTCTCTCTCTCTCTCTCTCTCTCTCTCTCTTTCTCTGTGCTCCATCTGTCCATCTTCACAAAGACCAGGGAGCCAGTCAGCCAGTCAGCCAGCCAGGCATTCCCAGGGCCCTCGTTCCCGAGTAATTAAAGACGGCCCCACTTGGCAGGATATTTAAATTTGTATTCCTCCTTGCCGTCGTCCTCACTGGGCGATGGATAATTAGAGCGGGAAGCCATTAGGATGAAGTTTATTGCGTTCGCTGCGCGCCCAGGAATCGGCGAACAATGATGCACTTCCTGTTGGTTAAGTGCGAAGTGATTATGATCTGGAATGCACTTCCGCCGCTGAGAGGGCGATGCGATGACGTGACGGGGCGTAAGTTTTAACGACATGGCATGGCGGCAAGGATGCTAATTGCCTTCGCGGTGTGGACGGCGACTGTGACAGAGAAGTGGGTCAGTGGATGAAAAGGAAGGCGCAATGCTCATGAATCATTTGACAACGACGACGACCGGTTGTCTACTGGGGGAGCATGATGAATGAACAAGTGAAATTCGTGGGGGAGGAGGGGGGGGATTTTAATAAATTTCCATTTGAGCTGTTGGGCACCAGATTTAGGTATCGTTTGCTCACTTAACTAATTGCTGAAGTTTTTTTTTGTGGCTGCTGTAAGACAACATACGGTTGTTGCGTAACTAGACCTTGTGCCTTCACCAGGATGTGAGGTTCAAGCTTCTATTGAACGCTTAAATTGTGAGGCAAACTCTGGCCATTTCCTGGCATTAACATTTTCCACGTACGCAGTGATAGACATCTATTGGGCGCCAAATTCAATTAAGCGAGAACCTCACGAAAGTGTCAAATTCCACCTTCTGTTGGGCGCCACCTTCCTTCAAACTAATATTTACCAGCCCTTCGATGATGGGAATGACACTCAAATGCCAGAAAATTGAACTTATTCAAAATCCCATCCCTTGGAAATCCCTGCTGATCCTTCGTGACATTCTTCAGTTCGATTGATGGACTCAATCCCCGCTGGTTTGTCAAAACTTTTCACAAAGACTTCATCAATCAGCCATCGGGATCATCGAAAGCAATGTAAATGACCCTCGCAAAGCGTGCATCTCGCCCTCTGTGACAACAAACTTTTCCAATTCCGCCCACCCTCCATCTGCCCAATCCCCTTCTCAGATAGAGAGAGTGAAAAACTCTGACAAACGACTGCTTCAGGTTAACCTTTCTCAAAGGATTCGTCCCCCTCCCCCTCCTCATCCGTAACCCCCTCTCCACCTCACAAGGGAACATCATTTCGTGAAATATAAAGTGAATTGCTTTGAATTTCTTTTGACAGCTTCTTTGACAAACGTCCGCTCTTTCGCTCTCTTCACCGTCCCGCCAATTAAATTCTAATTTAGGAAAGTCCTGGTTTTTTTTTGTTGGATCAAAATTCATGACCCTCTCCTCAATCGCATGATAGGCTTCTAACGTCCAACAACGACGGCTATGCAGCTTATCTTGATTAATGATTCGACGACAACGACGACGACGACGACGACGACGTCAGAGTGTGTCACACAGCAATCATCTTAATCCTTAATGAATACCTCTTAGCCATGACCGAGAACGATTAGCCATGGTTATGAGGGTGGGAGAAGGGTGTGTGATGGCCAGAATGCCGATGGAGAAAGTTTTATAGGCTAACGAAGTGAGATTCAAATCGAAGTCGACGAATGTTTGACGTTTGTTGCCGCGCGCTCTTTTGACGGAATGTGTCAATTAATCGACGGTTTAGATGAGAGGGTTGGGGGGGAGACAATTTCAAAGGGGTGCAATGTGTTGAAGGCATTTAATGGACGGGCTTATGAGGGGTTGTTGTTAAAGAAAGCGAAGAAAAGTTTAGTCATTCAACGTAATGTGTTTGATGACGAGGGTAATTGGAGGGTTACATTGGCAGTGAGGGGGGAAAAGGGGAGTAACAAAACTTTGTACAAAACTTTTTGGTGATGATGACGAGTGTTATGACAGGCCAAGCAACAGCTGGTGGGAAGGAGACTAAATGGCGCCCGAATGGTGACCAAATATATTTTCGTGGATTTCGAAACCTCGTTTGTTGTTCCTTTATATTCTGGCGCCCGGGCCTGTAAACCTTGAGAGTCTGACTACTCGTATGAACCCCATCTATAATGACATGGAGCTCGGGCGCCACAAAAACCTGTTTCTCTTTACGACCGTCAATAACTTTCTTAACTTGTATGCTCTGTCCAACACATTGAACCCACTACACACGGCAGCAGACCTAATTTTGTTGCACATACGCCCCCATAACCGCCTTTAAACCACCAACAGTCTACTGTTCAGTCGAAATTTATCTCAAATTGTTTCTCTTTGCAGAACCATCACCGTTATATGACAACAATCACTATCACGAGGAATGTCTCAGGTGCAACTCATGCGGTCTAAACTTAACTGGCCCAAATCAGAAGCGAGCAAGAAGGTTCAAGGTAAGCGAACGAACGACTCACCACTCCTAGTTCGAACCCCAAAATATCGCTTCCCATCCCATCCCTCTACCAGTCTCGATCTAGTCACAGAAACAACAAGCAACTCTCATAAAATTTAATTTCATCCACCAGCAGGGCAACCCATCTCCACCTGCTGTCGTTCGCTGGCGTCGTCCTCGACGTCGTTCCCGCCGTCATTCTTATGGCCCCAGGGCAGTCGGCTGTTGGAGGTGGGGAGGGGGGGGGTTGTATGAGGTTGTGTGTTGTTTTATGAAAATCTGAAGAGAAAACACTGAATGAACGGCAATTACCACCAGGCTCCCCCCGTCGTGCTCTGTTGCTCGCCCACAGGACATCGACTCTTTGACGCCGCGGCCGGGTCGTGAATCCTTCCATCGGTTCGCAATTTCGGCGTGCTCGCGAGCACAGAAGACTGCCAACCAACCCCAAATGCAAATTGCAAAATAATTCACCCCCAACGCGCGCAACGAACGAACGGCGAACGCAAATTAGAACCCCGGGCGGTAGCAGCGGGAGTGCTGGTGGTGGTGATGGCGGTGGCGGCGGATACATTATTTATGACGGCAGGAGCGGACTTTGAGAGAGTTTTTCATCGTTAATGGAAGGATGCACTCTGTGAAGTCAAGAAAAATATTGTTCAGCAGGGGTGGTGGCATTTGCATGAAGTCCTTCGATGTTGCTGGATGCCACGCCTTTGCTGGAGTTTTGGTTGCCTCGCCGATAACCTCGAATGGTGGAGATGAAGGCCATGTAGGGGGTCAGGATACATGTCGGTTGTAAGAGGCGCTGAAATATGGTCGGGATATATTTCGCTTCGCTGCTGTTGGACGCCAATCTAGAGCAGACGTCTAATAAAGTCTCCCACATTGGGAAGCATTGCTTGTCTGAGTTGGACGATAGATGCATGCAAATGTTCTGGCCATTTTCTGGAAAGGCATCCTTCTTTCGGTTCTCATCTTCTGTTGGGCGCCAAATTAAAGTTAATTTTGGCGTCAGACCGATTGTTCTAATCTCTTAGTGGGCTCCACTAACACAAACTGAAAAGATTTTGTTACGATATCTCTTCTTCTGTTGGCCGCCAAAATAGAGCAACCTTCTCAGAACGTCTGTGTCCCCCCCCCCCCACTTCATTCAATTGACCATCCTTGAGATCATCGTCGCATCTCGTTTCACATCCACTTGACTATCAAAATGCACAAACTCCACTCCACTTACTCTCTAAGTCAATTCCACCCATCGTAAGTCCCTTCTCGACGACATCAAGGATGCTAATAATGGTCCTCTTCAGGACGACATCGACTCGATGGTCCCCTCCACTGAAGCACCGCACTCATGGCCAGCAGTATACAAAATTGATTTCAATTTAATCAGATGTTTTACCAGTTGGCGCCGAAAAAGGTTCGAAGATGCGTCTAAGGGACGCCACATTCATTGTGTAACTACGTCGTCTTTGACCGAATATTGAAATAGCCGCGTGGGTGGTTGTCTATGTCGAGGGTTACCGTAATATTTCAGGATATCATCGTACCCCCTTGAGGCAGACGGGACTGAGGGTAGACTGCAAGATGTGCCGATTTGTTGGGTATTTGTGAACATAATTCGAATTTAACGCTTATGCCAATCTATGAGCGAATAAGGAGGACAAGGAGGAATGACCTTTGGATGAAATTTTTAGAGGATGTAGGGATGGCGATGTTTCGAATTGGAATCACCGCTTCAATGTGATTTTGGAGACTGTCTTTCGTCTTTTGTTGGGCGCCTAGTATGAACGTTTTTAGTGAGGACTCCCACTTGGGCTACAATTTCATGTCAAAGCTCGTGTAGGGCGCCATTTACTACTTCAGGTCGCTGTTAAGTGCACAAACTTCTAGCCACTATAAAATCATAAGCCTTCGCTACGTTTTATGGTTCCAGCTGTTATAAGCTCCTAGATCTGATCAATTTTCGACCGCTTTAGGACGAAGCCTTCCACCAGTTTTTGTCCAACCATTCGCTGGTGACCAGACTCACAAAAATGTTCCGCATCCCAACTATTTCCCTTATTTCTGGTCGAGGCGACAAATGGATGTCAATACAGCGTGTCTTGGTTTCGATACGCCTGCTGGGCGCTAGATTTGATCATTTTCGTTCAAATCTTCTGTTGGGCGCCAGTTCAGAACATTTGACCACATGACGTCCATATTTTCCGACACATTTTGATGTTGATTTCCGAAATCTTGAATGCGAATAGGACACTTTTTGACTAGAAAATCAGGAGGAAGAAGAATTTTTTCGGACGCAAAACCACCAACAAAGAGAAATAAAATACCACGCACCGCACTTTGCTCGCCGCCATTCGAATACCTGTCACATGAATGTCATGACTCCCTAATTCTCTCCGCCGAAAAAGAAACCTCAAAATTCATTCCATTTCCCACTCGCATCCTTAATTCCAGTCCACCACTGCAACATCTTGCACGGCCCGTGTGCCTTCAAATATTTACGCCCGGACAGCACTCCCAACCACAACCACTTGCTGCTAGCCGCCATTATGTCACTCTGCGACACTCCACTTTGCGTCCTCAAATCCCTAGGAGCCAGCTCCTCTCTCCATAAACCCACAAAACTACAGCAGCGAACGACATCGCGCCGCAGTCACTACCAGTGCTGCCAACGTCATTCTTTTTTTCTGTTCCAGGTCCAGCACTCTCTCTCTCTCTCAGCATGTTATTTATTTAAAATGATTTTTACATCGTACACAGGTATTCCGCGTGACCCTCGCCGCCCCTTGGTCATCCCTAAATCTGATCCTAAAGTCGTCACCGTCGTAGCTGTCGTCGTTCTGCGGCGAATTCAAGAATTCTCACCTTGAACGCCAACGCTCTGTGTATCCTTTGTCCTGAATAATTGAATCAAATCCACTTTCCACTCATGGCTCCTCTCCCACCCTTCCCCTACTGTTTTATGTTCCCTCCTCAAAAAGCAAAAAAAAAAAGTTACCGCTCTCTCTCTTTCTCTTTTATTCACAGAACCATATCCTCTGCGACTTACATTTCGCAGACGTTGCCCTAATGGAGTGCTCCGATTTCATGCAACAGCTGAGGAGCTTTAAGCCGCAATCACTTGGATCTGCCGTAGCCAGACGCAAGAGCTCAACCACGTTAATATTCCCGCTGCCACCGCAGGCATGTTCAGGTATGTTAATTTGTTCTTTTCTCGTTTTTCTTGCCATCCGCCGAGATGGGTGGTTCCCCTTACCCATTCAGGGGAAAGGGATAATTGTGAATGTTGGCAGGGCACACTCAAACACACACACACACACATACACTCCATTCCCGTGGAGAAACAAGAGTCAACGTGTTTTTCTCTGTGTTTTTTCTTTGGATGATTTATGTGTGCAAACTCGAACGCGGGTGGGGTGGGAAAAGGGGTTTGCATTTAAAATTCTATTACCGCTCCCTGTGAGGAAGGATAATGAAAATCAAATACATCATCTCACGGCTGCAAAGCGAAGAGGATTAAGCGGCGACAGTCAAGCGAGCGCGCAGCGGCAAGATGGAGTGTACGTGTGTCTGCCGCCGCCTCGCCTACAGCGCAAGGAGTTTATCCGCGCGAAGGATGAATGGTCGTTTCTTGTTTTTTTTTGGAGGGGGTGGATGGGGGCGGCCTTGTGTTTACCTGTGATTTGATCTGTTTTGTGAGCCATTTACGAGAAATGGCGAGGCAACGGGCTGCTGTCGGTCGTCATCGTCGTGCATCTTTGATTTACGATGTCACGGTTGATGGTGATTAAGATGCGACATCCGTGGATCGGGAGCTGGGGTGGAAAGTCGAATGCAATGCGTTCTGGTTTTTGATGGTTCTGGCGTCTGAATTTTTTGTGATCTGCATAAGGAGCTCATAAACTGTGTTTTCGATTAAAATCTCAAAATAATTCGCACATCCAGCGACTCCCAAAGACACTAAGTGTTAAGTTGTGATGTCTGCTGTCGTTGAGACTGATTATAGTCCTCGAGAAAACTGTCTTATTAATAACAAGTCCTTGGTGAGCTTCCTAGGGTCTTAAGGGCGTATGTGCAACAAAATTTTGTTTCCCTCCCATGAGCAGGAGTCCAAAGCGGAAGACATAGAATCAGAAAGTTGATAAATATTGCTGGTCGTGGGTCGGGCGCCACTTCCCATCAGACTATTTAGCTGTCACTTATATTATTCCAGCGGAGTTATCAAATCTTAAGGCCGATGAACAGACAACGGAGTCAAAACTGAGAAAAATTTGATGCTTGGTCTTAGTTCGGGCGCCACAAAATCTGTCCTACACGAGCAACTGTAAAAAAAAATCCACCCAATTGACAATGTTGCTGCACCACCTTCCTGACTTCACACTCTTGGGTCAGTCGGTGGAATGTTCTATCCAACAAATCACTCATTCCCGACGCGACAATTTACAATATACGACCACCTCCCAGAGTTTGCACATTTGCCATCACTCCCCGGAGACGTCCGCGTTACTGGCAACAGTTTATGTCTCATAATCACTTCGCGATCATAAAACTCTCGTCAAAGGTTTCACCTTCCCTTTGGGAAATGCCCACCTCCCCCCGAAACATCCCATCCCATGGAATTCACTTTATAATCGGAATTTATTGCCTGAGCTAAGGACACCGAACAGATGGAAAAAAATGTCATCTCCTGAAGGTTGAAGTACTCATAGCACATCTCCGAGACATTAATCAAAAAACTTTATCCCCTAAAATCTCTACACCCTCTCTGTCTCTCTCTCTCTCTTTCTCTCTTTCTCTCCTTCCTTCCCGCACACAGTCCAACAGTCATCGGAATAGTTTTCACTCGTAACTCTACAATCTCCGCATCTCTTTGGGGGGGGCGAAACTCATTAAAAAATTTTATCATCACACATGCACACACACACACACACATGTATCATCATCACCGAGGGACATAGGGACGAAATGAAATAAAATCAAAACCAACCGTGCCGCAGGCAAACTATGAACAAAACGCACGAAAAATTTTGTATATTATGGCGCCTGCCGCCATACGAACGCCATCACCGTACCATAGTCGTCCTCGTCGTCCTCGCCGTCTCCGTTTCCGTTTAACGACCGAAGAACTTATGAATTTACGATGTATGCTCTAGCAGCAACTACAACACGGAGGGGAGCAACGGCGGCGAGAGCAATACGGAATTTAATTATCCTTCTCGGATTTATAATTACACTATCGCATCCCTTTCTTATTCGCCCTCGGCCCTCAGTCAAGCGTAATCGTCTCCAAAAAACACATCCGCCCGTCCATCCCATCTACATGGCTATACGCCACACGGCCCCAATCATTCCCCGTCGGCGGCCCTAGAGAACGCGCACGGTTCGGTTGTGACATAAACATGACGTCTCATCATGATTATCTTATAGAAGTGACGCTAAGGACAAGAACACCCTCAGACACACACACCCACACACACTGCTCACACAGCCACCGCCGAAGGATGTCCCAATATATGAGGCGGTGGAGGGAGATATTTGCTGGGGCAAGTGTTGCTATTTAGCAGCAGTCCTCCGCTGTCTTCTCTCTCTGTGTCTGTGTGTGTGTTTGTGCGGCCATATGCTTGGCCCGCATTGTGTCACTTAATGTCATAATAAAACCTCACGAGTGTACCGTTATGTTGGACAGTTGTTGGTGCCGGAGGGGGGGGATGGGCAAGTTGTGGGATGAGATCCTTAAGCTATTTCGTTAATGGACATCGTATACAACTTCTTCATGACGAAGAAGGGATGAGGGTTGGGGAAAGGGAGGACGTAAAGGAGTTCCTTTGTGCTTGGCGTGTCCTTGCGGGGTGGATGCAATGCAGTGGAAAGAATGCAGACTTAATCGACCGGACTGCAGCAAGTCTTGTGTTAAGTCGCGACGAAGAATGCATTTTCGTGGTGATTTCGCCCGTAGGGGAGCATTCCATTCTTAACGCTTCTCCATTGGGGTGCGTCGGGTTCTATGAGGCGTAAAGTGAATTCTTAAGACCGGCGGTCTTGATTTTGGTCATGTGATGGCTAAATGCGGTATGGTGGAAATAGGGAGACCCTTGAGGGGGTGGTTCCGTGGTTAAGGGCTGTCCAGAACCAAAATATTACATCATAGAGGGCGCTGTTGTATTCAATTAGTTAACCAAGGTTTAGTTTTGGTGGCGAGAGGCTGCCGGAAAACCAGGCTTGGTGGTGATTGGCAAGCGAGAAGGTTTGGTGTCGGTAGACTCCTCAGACCCCAGGTTTGGGGGTAAAAACAACGCCCCTCTGGGCGGAAAAAAACCCTACAGACCCCAGGTTTGATGTCGAAGGATGACCCAAAAACCACGTATCATCGCAAAGAGTGTCCTTTCCTTTTCTTGTTGACATCCACTCTAATTCCAAAAAAAGGAGCTCACAAATATCGCTCCATCACAAATATCGCACTTTCGACAACCTGCCAGCTAAGAAAACACTCAAACGTCCCTAAAGCCACTGCTTGCCGCTGTCCACCTAGTCGCAACATCAAAATTTGATCCGCCCCCTCCTTAATATCATCCCAAATGAAATCACCGTCCGCTCGCTGCTACCCAGGACGTGTCCTAGAGGACTTTATGACCCAACTCCGTTCCTCTCGGAGCATCCTTTGCAGGCTCGTAAAAAGAGGAACTTTTATCTCAACCCTCCCTAGAATCCATCATCCTCCCGACAATTGAAACGCGGACGGATCGCAATAATTGCCGCTGACATTAAATTCACAGTTACACAGAGGAGCACCGTGAGATGTCATTGGCAGAGTCGTGGATTCCCAACGGAGCCGTCAAATGCACCGAACCCCAGAACCTCGCCCACTCCCCGCCTCTCGAGGGAGAACAATGCTGTCACCGCGCTGACAGCACAAACAAAACTTTTTTTCCCCAGTCCACCACCCAACGCCTGAAAGATAGAAAAATGGAAATCTCTGTAAACCTCCCTCCACTACCCCACCCGCAGTCGATTGACGGATGACATCACACCAAAGAGGAAGGGGGTGGGTGGGGGGGGGGAGGTTGAAATTCCAAAAATAAAACGCACATCGACTGTAAGAGCAGAGAAATCGAATTAAAGCGACACCCGGGACACCCGACCGACGCGACGGTAAACAGAAAGACGACTACCGGAAGACGAGTACGCATGTCCATCGATGTCGGCCACCCCCTACCGCCGAACGATGATTAATAATGCATGACGGTAAGAAAATCCTCAAGCTAGCCACACAGCGACAACGACGACGACGACGATAAGAATGAGGAGGAGTTTGTCGCCGACATCTCCGATGTCAGTCACAAACGCTGGCAAAGGAATCACCAACGACGCTGCCAGGAAGCGGAAGAAGCTTATCTCATCATCCCTCACGAGGCTACAGAGCAGCAGGGAGCACGTGACTTGGTTGGACAGAGACGTCGACGTGGTGCAGTGCGCGCGCGAGATGGAGGGGCGCAATCTGGTCTAATTGTTGGACCTGTTTGCTTTGCTGCAATCAAAGGGGATTAATCAATAAAAGTCGTAGACGAAGGGTGTTCCGCTCTGCGGTCAGAGGGTTGCTCGATTTTATAGCCACCAGTGAGAGGCAGTCGACCAGGTTATGCGTGACAAGCAAACTCACATCTGCCTCATTTGGTGCTTAAGGCATCACATCCTGTCTGATGAATATTAAGTAGCAGGGTGACGACGACGACGACGACGATGGGGGATGTTGTAGATGGATGGGTGGTGAGCGTTGCCAGGCCGCCAGACACGTTATTACCGACCCAACGACATTTAAAGTGAGATCTCTGATGTGGTGTGATTGGGGGGGGGGGGAGCGAGATTTGGGGGAACCACACGATCGCGTGGTAAAATGAAATCTTAAGAGAAGCTTTCGGAATTCGGGAAAGGACCAAATTTTGACACTTGTTGGGTTTCCAATATTTTTCGGGAATAAGGTTCGAAAATGTACAGAAAAGGGGACTTGAAAGCAAAAATGACCTAAAAACCTTATGGCGATCTAATTTTGGACCAAAACTGTACAAATTTTAGTCTGTCCTAAATTTTGTCAAAACTTTCCAAACTTACTTCGCTTAAAAATTCATGCGTTGAGCCAAATGAGGGGAAAAGGTTCGGATTTTGGTCGCAACTTCCTAACATTTTGACCCTAAAAAATTTGGAACTTCATGAAAATCAAAAATGTTGTCCAAAGTTTAGATAAATCACTAGTAGTTTTTCTGCAATCTTAAGATCTGCAGTTTTCGAACTTCTGCCAACCATAAGAACGTAAAATTTTTTGGTTCAAAAATTCTGAACTTTTTGAAAAAAAAAAAACTGTTCCAAATTATTCAAGTTAGCAGACATTTCTTTTGCCTTCTTGGCAACACTATCCGCTCACCACTTCTCCATCAATCACCCGCCAACCGATTTTGTATTCAAAAGACCACCACCCACCTGGCGTCATTCAATCGAAACTGCGGCTCAAAGTCGCGGATGCGATGTATTCAACCGGCAATTACACCCCACCGCCCCATCCCTAGGGGCTTACCCACCCACGCCGCATTGCCCAGCATTGTGTCATCATCAAAATTCATCCTCAACCCACGCTGCCACCACGGATGCTGGCCTGGTAAGCCATCCTTGGAGAGTGAAAAAATTTACAAACATCGACACGCATATTATTACTGACGATAGAACGTGACAGCAATTCCAACAGGGATTGTCCTTGTGGCCCGAGCGTCTGCTGATGTGGCGATGACTCATCGATCCCCTCTCCGCCTTGTGTTCGGGTGTGCATCTCGACGGGGATGATCCGAAAAACAAGGACAACGTCGTCGTCGTCGTAGCATATGCAAAAGAATCCCAGAGTCGCCTGACTGGATGACTTCTTCTTCTTTGGTGAGGATTTTAATTGAATCCCTCTCGCCACCCGTCATCTGCCAGAGAGATGAGATACGAGCACATCCCTCACCTGTCAACCTTCATTGATGGACTCCTTCGATGTTCGTTGCTGTCGCGGGAGGGGAAGAAACAAGAAATGGTTCACGCTTGATGGTTCCATTTCGGCGAAGGAGATCCTTCATCGATTCCATCTGCCATCTGCCATCTTCCCACGGGCTGGGACGGGGAGGGGGGATGAGTAGCAAAGATTTATGGGCGTTGTTCGCATTTTTCCTCGCTTTAACGAGGACAAGAGATGGATTCCTGCGACGCGCCCTGCCGCCCACTCAACTCACCTGGTATTTTGTAATTACAAATGTGTGTGTGTACCTAATATCCAACTGCGGTCCCACCAGGAACACGCCCCCCCCCCCCCCTCCCGTGCAATGGAACAAATCAACCGGATGACGCATAATAGAATTGGGATTCACGAGGGGATTCTCGATTAGAATCGAATTGAAATTGGAATTGCCGACTCAAGTCGACCGGAGGTGTGGCGGCGTGAATTGGAGATGATATCTTGGGGGAGAGCGCAACACGACGCACGGGGGACATTCAAGTGAAATGGCGCCGAAGAGACTGAAGTTTCGCAGTAATTTTGATTTTGATGATGATTCGCAAGACGGCCACTGTGCGAGTGGCTACCTTGGGCGGCCTTATGCTTCGTCCTTAAATTCGAAAAAATGCGGTATCATTTGTCAGGGGAGGGGAAATTTACTGGTAGATCATGGCTCATGGCTCTGCTGGATGGTGAATTGAACAAGGCGTGTGGAGGTGCCGTCACATGGATAAGTGGCCATCATTACTGAAATGTCCTTTTTTGGAACAACTACACACCGTCCTTGTTCGCCTTTTTAGGTCAAACTGCTACAGTAGATTTAAACAACTTTTAGAATTCTGTACCAAATTTTCTGAACTTTGTTCCAAATTTTGCGGAAAAGCACGAAAGTCGTAGAAGTCTAAATAACTGGTAAGGCCTGTACCAAATTTGTCCGAACCCTCAAATTGAGCTTCTACAATTTCTGATCAAGCATAAAATTTTGACAAAAACTTCGTTTGCAAGTGTGGCTACTGGATAGCGAAGATGCCCGACTGGTTGTCAGTTTTGTCATAATTGAGATCGGACTGCTGATTTCTAGTTTGGATTTTCTGGCCTCTGTGATCTAGATGCATCCACCTTGCCTTCTACAAACAAAACGTGGTGAAGGATGATACGTCCTTTTCCTTGGACTTAAACCTTTTGATTCCTTCTGAATGTTATTTGCTCTTTTCTTCTTTCGTCCCGCACCCTTAAATCCCCATCTCTTCCCGCTTCTTTTTACCCCAGAAACCGCCACAAACTTGAAAATGTTGGCAGTTCCCCTCGTGTTCTTCCATTAAGCTCTCTATCCCTATCTTAGTCTCGATACCTACTCCTTCTCATTCCCCCCATCATTAATTTCATCATGACCCGCATTCATACACGCGCGCGGCCAGAACCAGTCGTTAACGAAGTGACGAAGCGACGAGGAGACGACGTGCCCGCATTCCATCAGACGCCCTTCATTGAGCTGCAAATTCTTCATCTGCCACTGCTGCTGTTGTTGACGTCCATTTCCATTTGTCAGACGCTAAATTTTTTTTTTGTGGCTTACGCTCGACACGCCTACGACGACGACGACGTGCCAGCGAACACAACATTCCCAGAACGCTGTCGAAATCATCGTTCGCTTCGGTGACTGGTCGTCATGGAGACTGATTGCTGGCCGTGCTCCGAAAACAGCTGCATACTCCTCAAGGACATCGTGTCCATGTTGAGCGATGAAATTCTGGGCGACAGGTGAATCGTGCGTGTGAGCAAGAGATCATGCCACCACCGATTCCGCCAACACAGCCTACTTGTTTTTCTGAGGACTGGATATTTTTGGATGTTTACTTGTTTTTCTGTACCGTCCGGCCTGCGATTGATGGTGGGAAGTGATGTATTTTTGGAACTGCTCCGTTGCGTAGGGATTGATGATTTGAGGGAATTGAACTCTGGAAGACCTTCTGTCTGAGGAAGATGGGTTCTAAAGTATATTGGGGCATCATTCGGGAGTGTCTACGTCGTTTTAAAGAACTCGGACTTGGAGCAGGCATGGGCCACCAAATGAATGCGAAGACTGAAGACACCGCCCTGAAGCGGACCCACTCCAAGACGCAATTCTTTCTCTGAGGCTTTAGACTGCTCTAATACTAGAGACTCGCTCTAGGACAGGAGGCTGACTTTGGAGTTAGAGATTCTCCCCAGGCTACAGACTCACCCTCCGGCTGGCAGCTCATTCTAAGGCTGAAGACTTACCCTCAGGCTAACGAAGTCATTTCGAGTTTGAAGTCAGAGCTTGACATTCTGGTGGGAGCTGATTGTAAGGCTGTAGACTCTTCCCGATGGTGGAGAATCACATTCAAGCTGGGGTCATTTTAGACTCTTCCCAATGGTAGAGACTTGCTCTCAGGCCGGGACAATTTTGAAGCTTAAATCGCGCCCTCAGAAGAGAGACCTACAAGAAGGCTAGACACTCACGTTGAGGCTGGAAAATCATTCTGGAGGGATTAGGAGCTCACTCTCAAGCTTCAGAGCAGTCCAACCTGAGGCAGTGGACTCTACAACTATCGGAAGCAGCAGAACTTTGGGCGTTCTCAATTTGATCCCGATTGCAAACTGCGCTACAAAAAAATTACAAGTAGTGGAAGTTGGTCTCGAAAGGTCAGTGAATGGCTATCTGAAAGTGGATGAGTTACAAACGAAAAAAATCTTTCCAAAGATGTCAAAAACCCACAACACCAAAAATGTTCAAGTTTTCAAAAAACTGTTTAAGACTAACCAACGCACCGTCGTGGTCAACGTTCTTGGGACTTAGATTCACTCCTCAAAGAGTTGGGCCCTTTTTTCCAAACTAAAAGTTCCCCCACAGGTCTCCCTCCCTTCTCGCCACCCTTTGACAACCCTTAAGTCACAAAAAAAAATTCTTTAACGCTCGATATTCAGTCCCCCCTTCCTCGTTGCCCATTATTACGTATTCCCCTTTCCCCCCTGCCACCCGAGGAGGCTTTGTGCAAAACCCGTCAACATCCTCGCACAAAGCCAATAAGCCCAGGGACTGGACCGCAGCCGCCGCAACGCTATCGTCATCGTCGCCGCCTTACCTTTTGCGGTTTTTAATTAAATTTTCAGCCGCGTGCACATTCAAAGCTGCCCTCGTTTCTAATTACGCTTCACATTCCCCCCCGCCCCCACACCCGCGCAGTGTACACGACCTGCAATCGCCTTATTAAATGCATGACCACGCCACTATATGGACCCAACGTTGTTATCTTCATTACCACCCGCCTGGCGGGCAGCGGACAGAAACTTACAGACGAGCATACGCCGCCGCCGCTCACCCACTCACCATCACCATGGCCATTTCCTTTGCCGGTCGCGTCATCGCTAAGGTTCGGTAAAAAATTAATTTTCGAAAGTAAACAACGTTGCGCCGCCCCCCACACTCCATCACTTTGTAGTGACTTTTGCCCATTAGTTGCGGAGGGCCAAATCCGCGACGCAGTCTTTGTTATTTACGCGCGGGGGCCCAATACTCGTAACGGGTGGCCGGAGAACGGAGGGCTTCGTACACCTAATTATATTTTCATGCGGACTTTCGGTGCCGGTGCGGCGGTTTCTTTGTGCGGTGCGCGGAAACTTTCGCCAGGGAAGCGTTTAATCTGCGGCTTCAAACTTTTTCGACACTTGTTTCGGACTGTTGAACAGGGACAGCGTGGAGTGGAGTGGAGCACAGAGCAATGGCTGTGGAAAGAGGAGCACTTCGAACTTTGATGGGGAATAACAAAGTTCTTTGACCGAAAATTGATGCGACTTAACGCTTGAGAGGCATTCTTTTCAACTCTGTGTCTCTATAAGAATGGAGGAACTTTGTTTTTTTTTTTGGGGGGGGGGGGAGTGAATAGTGATCCTGTGAAACGTGCGGAGGTTGACAAGAAGTCCGTTAAGTGGTCCCGTGAGGTGGTAGAAGGGGGCCAAAGATCTATGCAACCTCAGAGGGTAATCTGAAGAACAGACACTGTGGCGTGTGGGATATTTTGACGTTGAGGTGTTCTTCTTTTAAGTTTTTTCTGAGATGTGCGGTAAGAGGCGATGGATTTTTGAATCTGCGGAGGTGACAAAAACAGGGGCAACGAGAGTATGCCCAGATGGAGGCAGCTGGTGAAGACCTTAACACATTGAAGAGGTTGGTCGACTGAAGATGTACACTTGGTCGTCCTGTGTTTGAAATGCAAAGGAGGAAAGAAGGATGCTTCAAAAGTCCAGCATATTTCCCCAAAAGCAACTTTTCTCTTGTACAAGGGAAGACTTTTGAAAAACGGCCACAATCCACAAAAAATCCGATTATCCTGAACAGACAAAAAAAATCTGAAATCATAAAACTTAGTATTCCGCGTGCCTTTTTCAAAAGGGACAGTATGCGCCTTAAGTGAAGTTCAGCTTGGGAACAAGTTTCTAACTGACTTTAGGTGGCGCTACAGTCCGGAGTGGACCTGGACCTCAACCAACAAGTGTCTCCAGCCAGCTAGCTGTCTGCAGTTTTGCACGCATGAATGGTTGAGGTCTCTTTCCACTTGCGCGCGCCACTTGAGGTCTTCGTCTACTCCGCCGTCCCTTGGGGGTGGATTCGAAGACTTTTCGGCTGGAGCATTGGTTTCCATCTGCTCTACATGACCTGTCATCTCAATCGTTGGATCTTCACTCTTCTGGCTAAGTCGATGTCGCTGAACATCCAGTACTCTATCTCCTCCTCTACTCACCATCCATGCAGACGGGATCAAAAATCACACGAAGAATTTTCCACTCGCAGCAACCAAGAGCAGCTTCATGCGCTTTTGACAAAGTCTATGCCTCCGCGCCATAAAGCAGCACTGGGATGATGAAGGCCTTGTTAAGCGTTGAACCTTGATTGTTCGAGTATACCAATTGCTTTCTTAGCCCAAAGAAGCAGCGTTTTTTGGGCTTCTTTCGGTTCTTCGTTTGATTTCAGCGCTGGTGTCATTGTCTGAATTGATAGTGGCGCTTAGGTAGACAAAGTTTTTGACTACCCCAAACTTATATCCGTCTGCTGTGACGTTCTGACCGAGACGTCAGTGTTGGGTATCCATTCTCGTTGGCAGCATAAACTTGGTCTCACCCTCGATAACCGCTAAACCCATTTTCGCGGCCTCCGCAATACCCACAAAAGCCCCCTTTAACATCACTCTGCCTTCTTCTGATAATGTCAATATCGTCGGCATATGCGAGTGTTGGATTAACTTCTGAAAGATTGTTCCTCAGGTATTGGCGTTCGAGTTTTGAACAATTCTTTCAAGAACGATGTTGAAAAAGTCGCATGACAGCGCGTCGCCTTGTCTGAAGCCTTTTTTGACATCAAAGGTCTCGGTTAGGTCTTTACCGACTTGGATCATCCTGCACAAACGGTCGAGTTTGGTAGGGATGCCAAAACTAGACATTGTTCTGTATAGCTCGTCTCTGGAGATGCTATCATACGCGGCCTTTAAATCGATGAAAAGGTGGTGGGTACCGATTTGTTGCTCCTGGGTTTCCTCCAAAATCTGTCGTCGTGTGAATATTTGGTCGATGATGGATTTTCCTAAAACCACACTGGTATGGGACGACCAGGTTGTTGACGAATGGCTTAAGGCGTTCACACAGTTTTTTGTTGGGATCAGTTTGGGCTTTTTAATTCTGGCACCTTTTGTAGACTGTCTAATCAATCAAACACGCTCCAGAATCTGTTTCATTTATGCTATCGAAAAAGTCTTCAGCCAGGGGGTGTTCTTCTTCTGCAGAAGAACACAGGACTTGATTTCAACAAGATGACCATATTTTTTCTAGATTATTTTTGAGCCATAGACTTCTTCTTTGATGCCAAGGATGGCCAGTGTCAAGGAAGTGTTGAAACAACTATTCATCGTAGGCCCGTCCTTTAAAAGACAAAAAGATCAGCGAACGACTGAGAATTCAATTTCCAGGAGGGCCTTAGTGTGCTAGAGAAGACATTTGCCTCAAAGAAATAATATGCCATAGAGTCATATTGACCGTCACCTCGATTCAAGGCCCATCGATGTTTTCTTTAGGGAAGACTTCATTTGACACTTGAAAGCTTCTAAAGGCCTCTATGACCACTGGTCGCAGTGGCGTAGTGGCTAAGTGCGTCAACCCCCACCCAGAAGGTTCGATTCCCGGATGTGACACGGCGTTTGGATTGGGACACGGCGAGTTGCTGACACGGACAAAGAGTGTCAACTGTCTATGAAAAGCTTCTCAAATCGCTCCGTTCGCAGTCGGCAAAAAACTGTGTAGGTCCCTTCTACTCGTGAGAGAACAGTAGCACGCACAACACGAGCAGTTATTGTAGAAGTTATACCCTGCTTCCTTGTGAGCTGTAGTGCCACGCAATTTGTTTCGGAACACCTTCTACCGACAAACGGACGACAGGTTGCAGAAAAGGTGATGATTGCTTGGAGCTTGGATATGTATATCACAAGAGTAAGGTTGTCGCTGTATACTTTCGAATACCATCTGTGGCTGGTTTTGCACCGTAACGTGTGAGGGAGGAGGCCTAGGGATTATGAGAGACTGGAGACTGTGCTACGTTCCCTTCATGAAGTACCCAATTTTCGAAAATTTTCACTTCGTGTTTGAGATAGGTTTCGATTTGGGTAAACTGCCACGTTGAGGGTCATTCCTCTAAGCCCACCCGTTGAGCAACGCACAGAAACACATAGTCAACACAAGTGTAACTAACATCTTGCAATCTTTTCGAAAAAACTCAGTTAACTCCATCAAAGAACTACAAATTCACTCCGCCCAAGCCCATCTACCACCAAACCCTTGTCATCCCAATCGCCCTTAAAAACAATTCCACGCAAATCAAACCACATAATCCTTCCAAACACCACTTACTATCACACGCATGATTTTTCCCGCCGCCATATTGTGCATTTTTTGTCTTTCTTCTGTTTAAATGTCAAACCAAACATTGCACAAGGTGATTTAATATTTGTCCAGCCTCCCTCCGACCCCCCCCCCCCCCTCCTCAAGGCCTCATATCCCATTCGGTGGCAGCGACAGCAAACTCATAAACCAAAATCAGGACATCAGTATTTAACGTATTTTTCCAATTTAACAGATTTATTTGCGCCTCGATTGCATTCGCATTTTTTCCTCGTCTCTGAAAAGTGACCCGAATTCAATTGATTCGGTTTCCAGGACACGAGATAATTGATTTGCACTGGGCAGCGGCCATTCATTCATTTTTTTTTTTTGAAATTCAATCCCCCCGAGGAATCCTAATTAGTACACACACGTCGCATGCATATGCTGCCCATTCATATCCCGCCGTCCGCCCTCAAGCCCGTTGCATCTCGAATTCATTTGATGGCCCTTAATGCCGCATTAAACATTACTCTCGCTTGCAGTTAATTGTAATTTAATGCGTGAACATGTCGGGGGGGGGGAGGACATTTAATAATTACACGAGTGTATCGGTAATCGCACGTGCCGACAACGACACAGTGGAGCGGCGGCTCGGCGGCTCAAATTCATTTAGCGGCCGTTTGGATTATTTGAAAATCCCTATTGCTGAGTAATCCTTGTGCCCCACTCCCCCAAACCCAGCTTGAGAGACGGAGGCACTCTCTGGTGGACCACCAAACATCATTAGCGGTATTTTGTCGCGAGGGGATGTAAATTAATTGATCATGTTGCGGTGTGACGGTGAGAGGAAATTGAGCAGTCAGACGGCGATGAAACTTTGAATC
Organism: Eristalinus sepulchralis; assembly: GCA_944738645.1. Taxonomy (NCBI): domain Eukaryota; kingdom Metazoa; phylum Arthropoda; class Insecta; order Diptera; family Syrphidae; genus Eristalinus; species Eristalinus sepulchralis. The sequence continues at coordinate 2,339,922 of OX122884.1, read as the reverse complement.
AACAGAGAGACGCATCAGCGCACAGACACACAGGCCCGCCTGTCAAGGGGACAGATTTGATGGGAGCTTGTGTTTGGCGAAGGTTGTCCACGGATTAGCGTCCATTGTTTGGGGAATCCGGGGTCAATGAGTGGCATAATTGGATGTGATTTGACAACTGAAAGGGACTAACTGGGGGGGATTTTCGTACGAATTTGGGGGCTTTTGTGGAAAACACACAGATTTTGGTTATTTATCTCGAGTGACGCAAGCAAGATTTTAAGATAAATGATGTATACGTCAGCGTGAAACAGGAGCTACTCTGTCAAGTGGTTGCCAACATGACTGCACACGTTTTTAACTTCATTTTTAAGAAGATCCTAAGAAACTCAAATGTCAACACGAGCGGTACGATCTGCCAAAAGTCCGTTCAGCTGCTGGCTTACATAGGTGAGATTGACATGATGGGGGGGACACATGGAGCTTTAGTTTAGGGTGAGTTTAGTGGCATTGAAGCGGAAAAGGGTAAAATAAAGTATATGCTGTCATCAAGGACAGACCGTCACAATGTGCATCAAAAAGTTTGAAGCAGTCAAGGACTTCGCTCCCCGGCAAGCAAAGAAAAAAACATCAATCGAAAAGAAACCTTGTTGGATCCTTAAGGATTCTCAAAAGCATGGAGAAGACATGAAGGTGACCCAAGTGAGTGATCTGACGCAATCCCTTGTAGAACAGTAACGACTTCCGGAACAGCAACGACTTCCGGGACAGCAACGACTTCCGGAACAGCAACGACTTCCGGAAGAGCCTAGAAATGGAATACAGAGAGATTGAAGTCAAGAACTATAATTTGCGGGCTTGAGTAATAGAAGCAAGATGCAGACAACCCCTCTCTCTGAATTGAGTCAAGAATATGTCGAGCATCGCCAGACACCCAGGCGGCACTTGAAGCGCTACGGAGATATTCATTCAACTTTGCGGCTGCCTGGGAATGGCTTACAACCCTAAGCAAGTAGAAATTGATAAACTACAATTGATTTAGGTGACAATCATGAAGACAACTAAAAGGTTGACATTCAGGCAAAAAAGGAGTGTCCAACAGACCCGATTGCGCCTTGGTCTCTCGATATACTCTAATCAAAAGAACCAATTTTGGAACAGCCAAATGACTACTAAACACTCAAGATAGTTCATGCAGCAAAATTGCAATCTGAATAGTGCCAAAAACGGCCTGGAAGGCCTCAGGAAACTGAGATGCACTGACAAGACAACAAGCGTGCACCTCTTTAAAGTGAGTCTCATTAACACAGAAGTCTTTAGGCACTATAGTCAAGCATATTTATACCTGGGAAGCCTGGCACTATCGTCAAGGATAATGAAACGCATGGAACCTGTAGTGCCCGCCTTACAAGAAATCTTTTTAAATGCATAAGAACAGCGCTCAAATCCTAGACCAGAAGTAGGCAATGTATTGGCCCTTTAAGATCGTTGTACCAGGGCCCTTTTATGGCACATCCTTAAAATCAATTCAAAAACATCAAAAATATTAGCTAGTTTGCAGAGCAGAACAAACGTGTGTCATAGTCTCCACGTGTCACATCATACGAGATGCCATGGAAGCGCTCTATAGCTCACTCAATTTTTTTTGAAAATTTGCGATGTGGCTTACAAGAGGAAACTTCTAGTGCCCAAATCTGTCTCAAATTTCGGGTAATAAGTTTGTTGTCTAGGGACCACCTCCATTCATGCCAAAACGTCTTCGCAGAGACGAACGATAGCGTCGACATCTTTCAATAACAAACTGCGAGCCACTTTCCGATTTCTCTATGCACCAGAGGGTGCCACTTTCAGTTTGTTTTCTCTGTATATTGGCTTTAGGCTTCCTGCATGGAAATTTCGTTTGCCAAAATTAGCCTTCTTCTTGTTGCGCTACAGTCCTGGACCTCAACCAACAGCATCTTTTGCTAACTGCCTTCAGTTGCGCGCTCAATTTTGGTTGAGATCCTTCTCCACTTGTATGCGACACCTTAGCCACCTTAACCGTCCTTTGTTGCGTTGTCCCAATGGCCGAGATTCAAAGACTTTTTGAGCCGGAGGGGTGGTGTCCATACGCTCTACATGGCCTACCCACCTTTAGCATTATATTCGAAGACGCTTCACTAGGCGCATGTCGCTGTACAGTCCATAGAGTTCATCGTTAAATATTCTCTTCCAAAAATCGCACGCAAAACTTTTCACTCGAAAACACTGAAGGATTCCTCATCCGCTTTTAGTAACGTCCAGGTATCCGCTGCGTCTTAGAGTAGGACTGGGATGATCAAGCTGTTATATAAAGCAAGCTTAGTCCTGCCTCTTGAGCCCAAAGAAACAGCGATTGGCAAGAGTGGTTCTGCGTTTGATTTCGGTACTGGCATTGTTGAGGTAGACGAAGTCCTTGACTACCTCGAAGTTGCTGCTGCCTAGTGTGTCGCTCTGTCCGAGACGTCGATGTTGTGTGTCTTTCCTTGATGACAGCATGTACTTCGTTTTGCCCTCAATAACCCTCAGACCCATTTCAGCTGCTTCCGCTTCAATGTCAGCAAACGCCTCATTGACGGCTCGCTGTGTTCGTCCTATCACGTCAATGTCGTCGGCATAAGCTAGCAGTTGAACGGACTTTTGAAAGATCGTGCCTTTAGTGTTGACTTGTGAGTTACGCACGACCTTCTCAAGATTGATGTTGAAAAAGTCACATGACAGCGCCGCACCTTGTCTAGAACCAAAGTCACCTTAAAACCTTAAAAAAAAGCTCTACCTGTCAGGGCCAAATGGACCGGTTTCACAAAATTTGGGCAGTGCCCCATGTAACAATAAACCAGACTCCTTTCCATTCCTCTTGAATCCTCCTCCTCTCTCCCCCATTCCTTAGCTCCATCGTATTTCAGCCAACTACAAAAAGAAAGTGTGTATCTGATCAGCGCCATCTATTCGGGGCCAGCTTGCCATTGTCACTAACTGTAAGAATCACAACAGGCGTATTTTTAAAAAGCAGCTTGGTGTTATATCTTACAGTGAGGGACGATGCCGCAAAATTCATCATAAACAACAAACAACAACAACGACAAAGTGAACAACAGATGGCAGCACTTTACTTTAAATCATAAATTAAAGAAAAACCTCCTCCCTCATCATTACCAATCGTTTATGGCGTTCATTCAAGTTGATTAGGAAAATTAGGTGAAGTCCTGCCGCAGGGATGGAGGAGGACGGTGGATGAAAATCATTTCACATTCAAAAACAGTTTTGAAGTTTTTTCTGGCGCGAGACAGGGAGAGAGAGCCAGCGAGTGTATGTATTTTGTGTAGGCGATATCTCCCAAGGATACCATGTGATCGCTCTAAGGATTCCAAGTTCACCCGCAAAAAAATTGGTTGCCTCACTCCAGTGTGGATGGGGGAGGGATGGAGGAGATGGAGGAGATGGAGTGTATAAATGATTAATAGGACAGCAGAGCAGCAAGAAGAATGTGTGGGTGTGTGTTTTTTTTGCCTGCTCGTGGATGGAGCAGTGATTGATTTCATTGAATGTGGTGGCGACTCACAGTTTTCTGCCGTGGAATGGGGTCATGGGAGCGTGCAGAGAACTGCTTGTCTGGTGGGCGGGGGATGGGGGGGGGTGATGGTTGTTATTCGGAATTGATGTGAATTATTTAATTTTTCCTTCGAAGCACCGAACAGCGGTGAACAGCAGCAGCTGTGGTTACTTTGAGTTTGATTTGCAGAAAGTTTTGTGGTTTTCTTTAAGCTAAACGATGGTGGTGGCGGGGGGGGGGGGATGGTGAGAAATTTCTAGTTAATGAATGAGATTCCTTCAGAGAGGTGTGCAATGATGAAGTGTTTGCGGACTGGAGAGTCAAAGAACAGAGTCGAGATTTGGGATAATTAAGGATTGTGGTGAGATTCAGGAGAAGTCAAGGTCCGCGGACATTATTTTGTGGCACAAGTAATTGATTGCAATGCGAATTCGATGTCTTGGTAGAACGGTATACTGAGAAGCAATTTGACTCCCTACAAATGGTCTGAAGGTGTCAGATTATGTCTCCCTAACAGAACTCAAACGCGATGACTCAAATGTCTCCCCGACACACGACAGACACGATGACTTCAATGGGTCTACAGTCAAGTTTCGCAAGTTCTAAAATTTGAACCGTCGTTCACAAATTTTTAGCGTCGTTCTTAGCCTCCAAGATCCCTTAGAAAAGTCGGTCTCTGCCTCCAATGTTCCTTCCAAAACTCCAACTGAGACCACGTTTTGTATCATTCTCCCCAGTCCCTTAATAGACTTGAATTAAGACTGAGACCCAAGGCAGCCCCTAAGATTTACACTAAGACTGAGTAGCGTTATTCAAGTCTTTAAGGTCTCTGCGAAGACTCAGATTTTGATTCTAAGACTCCTACTTTGATGGGCAAGTCTTCAATGCCTTCTGAGATTCAAACTTGTACTAAGCATCGACGTCGTACAACGCCCCCAGTTTGACTTAGAAGAAGATTCGGCTTTCTAACATCCTTCTTAGCCTTTGAGGCCCTTCCTAAGACTCAAACTGTGCCTGAGTTCCATGGCTATGTCCTATGTCGCCAAGGACACTGTCAAGTTCCCAAATGAGGATAAGTTCCGTCCTTGCCTTTAAAGTCCCTCCTAAGACTCAAATTGGAACTGAGCTTCACAGCGCCGGTCTTAGCCTCCAAAGTCTGTTATAAGGCCCAAAAATAGATTGAGCTTTGTAAAGCCTCCCATATCCCTTCATAGTAAAGGTTTCTTCCTCTCATTTCCATGCACAGCGAACTTCCATCTCTCTCACCCACCCACTTATTTAGACGTAAAATGGCGCCTAACTTACAGTTCCCCGCTGCCGTCATTCTTGCCCTCCATCCACGTCGCACACCGTTCGTTCGTCCATATGACAGCCAGATAATGATGTCAACAAGCACGTCGCAAAGTCCACGCCAAGCCTGCACTAATTGAGCCCGGCCACATTACTTTAAGGACGGCAGTAAGCGGCGATGGTGAGGCGATGACCAAGGTGGATTGTTATGCGGGAGAGGTGGAGGACGGAGTGGGGGAAGGATTAAATGTGCTCATGGCACATTGTATGTTTCATAAGCAAGCCAAACAGACTAACGTACAAGGATACGACAAACAAACGTGCTAAACTGATATTCCCCGAGCAAATAGCAAATAGAACCGACAAAAGGCGACTGGAATGTGTACACAAGGACACCCCGTACACTCCCGCGTGTCGTTCACTTTGTGCGAGCGGCGGCGCTGATGGCCTTACGACATCTGATTGCGATGGCAAGCAAAATTGCATTCCGTTTCCCAGTCTTACATCCTCCTGCCCCCTCTTCGGTTACCAGGGTCCAGTTTGAATTCAGGTTTTTGTTTCCCGCCCTTTCCCAGGGCGCTCGGTCCGCTCTTGTTTCTCTCGTCTTTCACTTGAGCGCACTCCAAGCGAGCTCATATTTACCTTGAGTCTTGTGGACCGTACAGTGGGGCGGCGAGGGACCCACTGCCGTGTGAGTGCTTTGAAATAACGCTGGCAGGAGTGGTGAAGGCAGGGGCGGGGGCTTTGTTAGATCCTTGAAGAGGTTCACTTCAAATGGGTCAAGTGAATATTTGCCTTGGGGATGGATGCGGCGGCCTCCCTTTCGGATCCAATTTCCCCCGAAAATTTCCCTTATTTGCATGCAGTACATGAGTGAGTGTGTGCAGTGAAGGGGGAGTTTGCGGGATGGAGGTCGAGAAGTTAAGCTTGCAGAGGTTTGGATTTAATTGATTTTCCATTGAATGCCGATCGGGATTTGAATGCCGAGAGACTAATGCTGGGATTTTCAGTCAATAGCTCCTGGAGTGCACAGCAAATAGGCAGCGGTTGATAGATATGACAAGAGCGAGAGAGAGAGAGCGGCAAGTGCTGAAGAGATATTTTCCGGCGGCAAGGATTCTTGAGGATACCTTTTGTGATTGTATCGCATGACGATGACAACCTTAAGATGTCAATCGGAGAGGGTTGGGGCAAGGCTTTGATACATTCCACAGGCAGTGGAATGGGCACTGAGACTATATTTTGATGTCATTTCGGTAGGAACTTGCTGGCGGTATTCAAATGTTGGCCTGAGGCGGTGTCTTAACTCAGACGACTTAAAAAATTCTTCCTAACTCTGGCTCCATCCAAAATTTGGCCGAAGGCGCTTAATCCCAGGAGGTATCCACATCAAAAAAATAGACGAAGACTTTGTCTTAACACAGGCTTCTTTACAATCTTGGACTTAAGCGGCGACTTAACTGAGGTGGTATCCATAAGCTGACCTGAGGCCCAATAGAATCCATAAACCAAGGACAACTCTGTAAATCCCTCCCCTACGCCTGTCCATGGCTTTCAAATTCCTTAAAATTTTAGGAAAATCCAACATACTCTTCTTCGTCTTGCTCATTTTTTATTTTCTACCCTCCCTGGGTACTTGTGTACCCCCACACCTCCTTACCACGTCCGTCAAAAAATACCCTCCATTCCTTTCGTTTATTTAACCGCCGCAAGGCACGTCAATAACTCTCTCTCTCTCTTAGCAACGGTTGTCATTAGATTCAATTTCAACTGGAATCCACCTGGGGAGGGAGGGGCATGACCGTAGCTAATCAACATCCGGCAGCACCTCAACACCAACCGCCCATCCGGTCGCTTGATTCATCGCCGCCCGCAGTGTCGAACTCCATCACCTTCATCGCTGTGATCCGCATCCGTCAGCATCATCCAGAATCCAGGGAGGGGGCCAAGAGAGGCGGCGGCACGTTTAAGTTGAAATTAATTATACACTAGTCAGTTTTAATTACACGACACGACGACACGGGCAATGTGCAGAGCACGAAACACGGAACGCTCGTCGACCTGCAAACAAATCGATTGAAGCCATCCCCCATCCCCTCACCCCCCCGTCAGCGCCCTTCTCACACATCATTTGGGGATATCCAGGGCGATTAACAAACGGAAGATCCAAGGACACCAGCACCCTCTCTTTTTGCTTGTTTGCGAGTTCAAGACACAAGCAAAAGGAAGGACACACAAATTTCTGCTTTTAACCACACTGCGGCAGCCGCAGCTGTGTACTGCTGGCACATAACTTCATCCCCAATGCGACTGACGGCACACACAGAACGAGAGCAAGTGCCTGCCACACCCTTCTTGTGCGCTCTTTTCTGTGTACGCGAACGACGCACGGTCTAATTAAATAAAATCCGCTCCCTAATGAAATTTTTGCACATTTACCCCAAAAAAAAAACCCCAAAAACACTGACGCCGCCGTGGGACGGATATGAGCCACAAGCACATCACACTCAAAGATGGCGCAACATCTGCTGCTCCAGCTGCCGACACGGAGCTCAATTACCCGTCACACAGAACGCGCCACCGGTTGTGTCATGTCGTTTGTCGTGCTCGTTTTTTTTTTTTTTTTGGGAGAAATTTTATCTCTTATCCCGTGTCAAGTCGGAGCGATGTCAGTCGGCGGTGGCTTTATGACTTCTGCCGCTGCTGCTGCTGGGGTAGCGGGCTTTGTGTCAATTTTCCTGAAAGCATGACAATTCCCGAAGCGGACGCAACGGAACGGGAAATTCACTGAGGAACGATGACACAGGAGCAACGGCGGCAAATGTGTTAGAGAATTAATTCGTTTCGGAAATTTGTTGCTTCTGGCATCATTGGCTTTAATCCTTGCCTGCGGTGCGATGTGTCGCTGCTGTATGTCAAGTGTTGGGAAATCTCCTGGCAAATGGCTTGTGAAGTTCATTTAGCTCTGGATCCGTATCCACTTTCGCCGGAATCCTTTGACGGGCGAGATGGATTGGGATTAGGATGGATCCGGAAGATTTCATGGTAATTGAGGAGTTTGGTTGTGATCACAGGCACCTGGGAGACCCTAAAGGGGCAAGAGGACTGTCTAATTATTAAATTCAGCACAAAAGCGAATGTCATCTGATGGAAACAACGCCGTAAATGAGTGTCTTTGTGTTACTGCGTTTTGATGTCGTCCTTGCTAAGTTTTGGTGTCGCCAAAGCGTTTCAAAATTTGTGTCCGGCCTCAATCCGCTAGGGCACCGACAGTCATGCATCGACTTCAAGGTCAACGTTCAAAGTGCGATCTTCGACGCTAAGTGATCCTTCAACACGATGGGGCAGCACCTTAGAGCCACACCTTGGTGTGCATTATAACGGCTTGTAGTCGTAAAGTCTAGTGTTCGATCCCCCACGTAAAAATTTCCCTTTCCAAGGCACGGAGCAATTGTATCGTATTCTAAGCCAAACCTTCAGCTTCGTCAAGCAGCCGTGCTTGTCGCTCCACTTTGCTGCCAACCCCTCGAGTGCATATCTAGGCAATTCTTAGCATTTCTTGAAAGGAATAGGTCCTGACCACTTTGCCCTACGATCCACAAAAGCCAATGAAACCTCCTACAGTCCCTCTCACATCACTTCACAGTTCAAATTTTCCCATTTCGCCAAAACTTTTCAAACACAATCAACAGATGTCTCATCGCCTTGCGACACACGTACACGAGCGCCATTAACCCTCAAATAAATCGAAAAGCCAGAAGTCTAGCACAACTTTCCACCCATTCCGCGCGCCATTCAAGTCAAGACGCCGCCGCCATTCTTCATCCACCGCGGCATTAAGCTGACGAAAACTTCTCTCCTCTCTCGCAGCGGCGTACAGCTTATGAGCTGCAAACAAACTGACTGACTGACTGACTGAATGGCTGACTGGGTGACTCGTTACTTCCGATTTACCACCCCTCTCCCACACCCGACGAGAATATGAACTATCACGCACAGACGTGCGCTGAATTTGCCGCGGACCCTGCCGTTGGTGGACTGGGCGGTGTTTGAAACTTTTCCCATAACACCGACCCCGATAAGTTACCCCCCCCCCCCACACACACACCGAAGTCCATGGCACATCCGGCGGTCGTTCATTTCTTGTGCTATCGCCCCCCTCACTCTTTTTTACTGTTTTAAATTAATAACAAAACTTCCGCACAAGAAAGCGGGTTGAAGCGGGGTGGTGGAGCGGGATGGGTCGGGATGGGGCTGCAGTGTGCACTCACGGCGTGTTGGCGTGTTTTGGAGATAAGTTCTTGTTTCTTTTTTGTTTTCGTAAATTAAAGGGCCACTACACACCCAGTGTACGGGCGAGAAAGTAGGTCAGGCTCAGTGATTCTTTTAAACCACCCTAAAGCGTGCAACGGGAGGGGGTGGGGGAGAGGGCGGATAAAAGGGCGAGTGGACGAAATTTAATTTCAGTAAGCGATGAGTGTGTGCTCCAGCTTTGGATTAGATGGGATTCCGGTTGGACCGCTCTTGAGGTTAACCGGGGTGGCAATTGAGGATGAACCGCGAAGGATTTGAGGTTTTTTATGAAAAGACAGAGGGCGCCTAAAGCAACGACGATGCGACGCTGCGACTCGTTGTCCACTTTCAAATTCATTCACCGTCACAGTCTACTCAGGTTGTGGATCCCCTTACGAGTCAGTGTCTCCCTGAGACGAGAAGGGTGTGTGTGTGTGCGGTTCAAGGATGTCTGTCTGAGAGTCCTTTGAATAAACCATTTCCATTGATTCGATTGATTGTCCTTTTTTGGTGGGGCGACGTGGCGCTGGGGGACTGAGGACATCCCTCTAGAGTGGCAGTCGTTGTCGTGTTCGTTCGCAGGACGCAGTCGTTGTCGGTAATTGGAAAGGTCATCGTTGGCAGAGACCATTCCGCTGCTCAAGTGAATGACAGTTTGGATTGTGTGCTCTCGATTGAATTATCCCCGCCGCTATCGAAAGAAATTTTGAGCAATCCCCGCCCGTTACACAAACACACACGCGCAGTAACTGCTCTTACAATTGATTTAAGAGTGTGGCATGAAAGGGGGGGGACGTGGTACACACAACGAAGTTATCCTTTCTCAAGCCATGAAACCACTTAACGAAATTACTGTAAACACTACATCTCAACTCGATGCAGGCGGAATAAGGTGAGTTTGTTAAAAAGACGACGACGACGACGACGATGGCGATGGCAATGACTCAAGTCGAGGACCAGCCGAGAAAGGAACCGGAAGATGGCTGAAGAGAGAGAGAGAGGTGAAGGAGGTGAAGGTGAATGAAATTACTGAAAAACATCCTGCAAGTGAAGGGAAAACCTGTGCTGGAGAATTACACCTTCCGCTTCCGATTCTTCACTCCACCGTGCGTCGTCGTGCTCACCCTGTTCGCCGTTCGTAAAAACCTGTGCCGAGACCTAGCAGCGGGAGCTATTAAGTCAGCTGAGGGATGTGAGTGCTGTAAAGTCCACAAAAAACCTTGGTTCTTAAAGGCGATGGATTTATCGCCGGAAGGGAGAGATTAACTGAGACTTGCACTTCTCCTTAGTGGATGGTGAGGGAGGGGGGGGGGGGGGGGGGGGGGGGGAATAGAGTTTTTTTTTGGGGAGGGGGGAATATGCTTCTTTACCAACTGTGATGGAGAAGGTGATAGAAGACTGTATTGTTGACACTGTTTGATGGTGGTAGCTTGTCTCAGAAGAATTTCAAGACGTTTGTCGTTCAGAAATTTGGGGTTTCTTATGATTTTTTTTGTACTTTCTCTAGGCACTTCTGAGTTGAAAGTAATGTTCAAACAGATTGCTTACATCTTCTGCATACATCCTGCTGCTGTCTGATTCTCTTAGGTATTTGGCAACTTCTCAGCCAAAAAGATGTTCCGCTCATATTCCACAAGGTTGAATGGTGCGGCCTTTTCTTTTTTCGGAAGAATTTTCTTGGCATCCATTAGAAGAAACTCATCCTAAACTCTCCATTTAAAAGGAACGCCCTGACTCGTCCATTTTCTTCATTCCCAAGTCTGTCTCTTAATAGCCAAACTATTCCCCATCGAAAATTGATTGCCGTCCCCATTAAAGGGACGGATTTTGTGAATTTAAATTTCGACTATTGCACGTCTGTGTCCATTAGTCCATTAACAGACGTCAAGCCAACTCTGCATCGGACTGAAAACACCCCACCGCCCCTTCATCATTTACTCCATCAGTTTCCCCATTGAATCGCTAACAAGCTTTCAATCCAACTGTCCACTAATTGAACACACCCCCTGGCCATGTCGTCGCGCAGTCATTTGAGTGAAAAATCAACCAGCAACGGCTTACAGTGCCTTTGTATCTCGCTCCGCTAGTATCCGTTTCCAATTTTAATTGACTACTGAATCTCCGCATATCGCATCCCCAAACCAGACAGCATACACAAGTCCACTTGCAAATGAGCCACTAATTGAATTCGACTTTCATTTATCCATACCTTCCTCCTCCCTCCTCTGCCTCTGCCATTCTCTCACATTCATTGTCTGTGTTTAAATTTTTTTTGCAGATGAATTCTGCGAGGAGTATCCGCACAATCTTATGCCAACTCCCGGCTACTGGATCGAGTGCTCCAGGCAAAAAATATCCCTTCCCAATCCGCACACATTGTGGGACGAAAGCGACTCAGAGCATGAGGACATCCGGGCGGGCAGCTCATCGGACGCGTATCTGGAGCGCGAATGCAGTGATTTGTACGAGGACGACGAGGACTCGGAGGCGACACCAAGGTATGTATACAGGATATGATTGCCAGCCGACCCGTTCACAGAGACATATGCGATTGTTCAGGAGCCACATGACTTTTATGAATTCTTTGTTTTGAGCTATTTTATACGAATGTTTAAGTCCTAGGAAAAAGACAACCATCGAGGAGCAGTGGGATCAGCAGGGCGCCTTCGAGCTAATATCCGTCGAGCAGGAGACCTACGAAAAGTATTTTTACGGGACTGAGCATTGGAATTACTTTACCAGCGACGAGGATCTCGGTCCGGTGATACTGTCCATCAAGCAGGAGACTCTGAATGGACGTGATCAGTTTCGGATACTGGTGAGAGCTGGTTCCTATACTGTCCATGGACTGATACCAGCTTCATGTGTATTCGCTGATAGGTAAGTTTTCAGTAGATTTAAATTTAAAGCTTGTTTTTTGTGAAGGATTAACTTCATATCCTTGAACTTTGAACAATGATTAATTTTCCGAGAAGTGTTTGTTGGGATATACCGTTTTCCATTGATTAGAAAGCTGGGCTGATTTGGCATCACTTTTTTCCATGTTTCAGTGGCGAAGAGCGAATACGATGAATATTTCCACAATTTTCGAAATTTTCTAGGACTCAGTTTTTCAATCTTTTTTTAGTGCAATGTTGGAAAATCTGGCAGTACTTTTTTTACAGTTTTTCATGTATAGTGCGATTAATAAAAGTTTCAATATGCATTTCATTGGCTAAGAATTCCCCACTGATGGCAATTTTGGATTGTCCCCATCAATTATCATAATCCTGGAGTTTGGCAGCACTTTTTTCTCATTACTTGTTTGATCAAAAACACTTTTTAGCGTGCATTTAGATGGCTATGGATTTCTCGATTGTAACCATGTGCATTTTTATATGGTTGACATCCACTGCTATCATTTTGGAAGTTTGGCAGCACTTTTTTTTACATACATATATTGTTTCCATAATTTTTTTTCTATATCATAACTTTGGAGCTCTAAGAAATCCTCACTGACAGTAACTTTTTGTCATTATTTTGAAAACTTGGCAGCACTTATTATACAACTTGAAGAAAATTTAAAGAAACTACGTATTAAAAATTCAACACTCTGTACCAGCTTGTTAACAGGCCAGGTACCTGCCAATAACTCCAGCCATTCACAAATCCTTTCATTTCGATATGATTGGCATCACTTTTTAAATAAACTTTTTAAACATCGAAAATGATTGCATGGATATCTTGCCAACCACATTCTGATATTTGATATTAAGTTGCTTTACAGAGTTCAATGCAGGTGACTCACATATATTCACATGGCATCACTGTTTTCAAAACTCGATTCACAGAATCTCTTTTTCAATGGAAAAAGTTTTCTAAGCAAATTCCCTTTAAGTCCACAATTCACAAATCAGTGTCCCACACCAACATGCATCCGTTCCATTCCCCCAAAGTGCTGCCAAACATTCCTTCAACATCTTAAGCCTTTCAATTTTCACAAAAACTTTTCTTTAAACATCCCCCCCTCCCTCCCCCTACAACACATACTCGTAAAACTAAAACTTTCCGCTAAACTCATCACCATTTTGTCTCTTTTCAGATATAATCGTGAAGAAGTAGTTAGATCATTAGGTAAAGAAGTTAATTTAAATCCGCCATTAACCTTAGGACAATTACCAGATACTCCAGAGGAACTATTAAAATTAGATCAAGTAAGTGTGCGTGCATGTGTCGTTTCCTCATTCTCATCCCTCGATCCCCATTTCGAAGTTTCTCCATAAATTGCCTTCGCTTCCTCGCACACGCATCCTGTGCTCCTCTTTCCTCCTTCTCACCGTCTCTCTCTCTCTCACTCTCTCTTAACGCAGTCGAAAGCGCATTAAACAATTAAAATTTTAACGAGCGCGAAAGTTTTCATCATCTCATCGCCGAATTTTTATTTCCACAGCGATTTGGCAGCACGAAGCAGAGAAAAACTTATCCCCCCTCTCTCCCTCTCGCCGTCTCTCTTGCGCGAATTATCTATAAACAAAAACCCAATAAAACTGTTTATGCATTTTCGCCATCTCCAACACCGCCCCATCCATCCATCATTTTGTTTCATGCACGAGTGTGTGTTTCATTTATTATTATTTTTTTTTTTTTGATACGCAACCCGCAATGCGCAACGGAGGATAATGTTATCCTGCCTGTAGCCACACGGTAATAAATTCAAGTGAAGGCTTTTACGGCCGAGATGATGTGATAAACTGGTCGTGTGCGCTGTTTGCATTCCTTAAGACTGTTATAAAACTTTCGTGCAATGCGTTCGAATAGTCCTACACCCCTCCTCCGGCCATTTTCCCCACGGGGGCCGCCACACTCAATCTTTTATGACACAATTTTTGCTGTTTCAATGGCGCGCTCCATGGTGATTTGCTGCGTGTTGTGCGTTTTTGTTTTTCCGTTTGTCAAAAATTGGAAATCATTGAGGGCGTTGGTGTGAGTATTTTTATCAGTTTACAAACAGATTTGGGAAACTTTTATGGATCTTCAATTAATTTCGAAAGATGGATTGCTCCCTCTATGGGACGACCATAAAATTGATGATGGCGTGAATGTGAACGGAAGCCATTTTCTTTTGACTTGCAAAAATAAACTCCAATTCTTTGACATTTTGTTGACGTCTTCTTTGGCATCACTTGCGAATTTGACATGCATTTGTCACTGTCAGACCTCATATGTCATTCACCATTTTGGAAATAGAAACTTCCACCAATTCACCGCCATCTTTCATTTGTCATCCCCAATCTCTCATCGCCATATTTGTCACCCGCCATCATCTGTCATCTGTCACCTGTCAAAATAATTCTTCATTTCCCCTCCGTCATCCACCATTTCACCCACTTTGTCATCCAATACCTGTCATCATCAAATCTGTCAACAAACTCATCAATCCTTCATTTTCTCTTTGACAGGTTTTTATAAAATCTGAACTCAAAGTAGGAGTAATCTTTGTTAAAGAAGATCAATACACTGAGGAGCAGATATTAGACAATAATGAAAATTCGTCGTTATTTGAAGAATTCCTACAGCTCTTAGGCGATAGGGTTAGACTTCGTGGTTTCGATAAGTACAAAGGTGGCCTTGATACTGTCCATGATTTGACAGGTAACTGATAATCCCCGCCTCTCTCTCTCTGTGTGTTTCCCTCTCTCATCTAAGTTCATATGTTTTTTTTAAGGACTCTATTCAGTTTACACAAATTGGCGTAACATTGAAATAATGTTTCATGTGTCGACGCTACTGCCCTACGAGAAGCATGATCCGCAGAAGCTTCAGCGCAAACGTCACATTGGCAATGACATTGTGTGCGTTGTGTTCCTTGAGGCTGACAATACACGCTTTAGCCCGGCCTGCATAAAAAGTCATTTTCTACACACATTTATACTGGTAAGTGTCACTAGTGTCACTAGTGGTGGAGTCATCTATTTGATGATGAGATTGGTTTACAGGTTCGAGTCTCGGCTAGAATTAAACACAAACCGACTAGATATGAGGTGTCTGTTGTGACTAGAGATGAAGTTGGTGCCTACAAGCCTTATTTATGGGAACAGTCTGTGTTCGAGAAGGGACCTATGTTTCGGTAAGTGCTGCTCTCTCCTCAAAACTGGTGTCCTTTGCATATCTCCGATCACTTACAGGGAATGGCTGTTGACAAAGATAGTCAATGGTGAGCGTGCCTCGTATTCAGCACCAAAATTCGCCCGCATGCAGGAGAGGACACGTTCACAAATGCTGGAGGATCTCGTGATGAATCTATCGAATCACGCCGAAACCGGACAAATCCCTAAACCATACCGAAGGGGTTCATGGAGACCCATCGGTGAGGATACTCGCATGTTCCTAGTGACAGTTAGTTGCTGTATGCGCCTTAGTGTGTCGCATAGTATGTACTCGAAGCTCTTGAACATGAACCGAACGTCCTTTGAATGATCAGATTGACTTGAATGAAATTTTCTGTTTCTTTCTTCTCTTGATTTTCGGGGATAATTTTTTAATTTTCTTTTTTTTTTGTTTGTCTATATTTGACTTTCAATCTGTTTCCTGCTAGTATCCTTTTTCTGTGAATGTATGTGTTTCTATTTGGTTTGTTTCTAGTTTTCCTTGTTTTTCCAGGCTGTGGGCGGGTGATGGGAATTAGGTGGATATTGAATTTGCAAATGTATGCACTGGCCCCACGCACACCCATGTGGCATGAGAGCAGTTGAGTGTAAGCCTCTTAAGGCGCTTTCCCTAATCCCTTGAACAAATATGAACTGCATGATGGATGGCAATGGGTCCATTAGGTGAATTATTAGCATTCCTGGAAAGTGAAGTGGTCCTTCGTCGCCACCCCTCTGAATACCGACAGTGTTCCTGAATATGTTTTGAAGTTTTTTTTTTTTTTCTTGAGTGCTTTTATGGGAAAATCGTTTGGAGGAGGAGCATTTGGCATTTGATGAATTTTAAATTAGAACCATCCCCGAAATTCTCCATCATGCGCCGTCCACTGTTTTTGTGTTGTCATTCTTCTGCTTCTTCTTGTGGGTGGACCTGGGCTTCAACCAATATGCCTCTTCAGCCAGCACGATCTTTCGCCAGCTGTCTCCAGTTGCGCACTCCAAGTTGGTTGAGGTCCTTCTGCACTTGTGTGCGTCACGTTAGCCTAGGCCGTCCTCTGTTGCGTTGTCCCAATGGCTGAGATTCAAAGACTTTTCTAGCCGGAACCGTGGTGTCCATACACTCTACATGGCCTAGCCTAGCCACCAAGTGTTGTATTCGAAGACCCTTGACCAGGCGCATGTCGCTGCACAGCCTATAACGTTCGTCGTTGAATCTTTTCCTCCAGATGCCATCAACGCAAAAAGGACCTTCACTGACACGTAAACCTTTTCTCTCGAAAGGACTAAGGACTTCCTCATCCGCCCTTAGGAACGTCCATGTTTCCGCGTCATAGAGTAGGACTGGGCTGTTTAAGCTGTTAAATAAGAGAGAGAGGGCTTGATTACTCAATTGCCTCTTGAGCCCAAAGAAACAGCGATTGGCGACTTGAAGACTTAAAATGTTTCCTGAACTCAGCTTGATCTCTGTTGAGGAGGAGTCCGCAAAAAATATTCTGAGCTCGAAACGCGTCTCTTTTTGAAAAAGGCCTCAGGTGAGACTGCAAAGTGTTTCAATAAACTCTCAATTTACGTCAAAAGATGCCACTGGAGGGAATTAAGTTCCAGAGTCATTAAAAAGAACTCCAAAACCATGAAAAAAAACGTCGTCTTTCGGAAGAAATTTGAACAAATCGCGCCATTAGATGTCACTCATGTTCAGCAGAAGATCTACTTTACCGACAGTTGATAAAAGCAAACCTCATTTCACCGTCTAATTTACCAGATCACATTTCAAACTTCCCAACACACATCAAGACCTTTATGGTGTACATTCATTTCCTGTCGACCCCTCTCTGCCACCGTTCACAAAACATCTGCTCACACAATTAGTCCCGAAGTGGAACCACTGGGGAATCCTAAGTGCTCCTCATAAGCAAGGACTCCCAAGTTTCCTTAGAAATGAACCCACATGTGTATTCGTATGCCGGTGAAAACTTACCCTTTCCCCACCGCCGTCCCCTCAGCAAAGAGTTTACATCTGAATTTTCGGCAATACGTTAGATAATTGCATTCAACAGTAATTTCTTCGAGAGAACACAAGGATTCCGAGGAATCCTTTCAAAGTGAGGAAAGGATAAAACAATGGAGAAGCAGAGCAGAGCAGAGTAGAGCACGGTTTCAGGAAACGAGTTGAAAGATGGAATTATGCGGCAGAGGACAGAGTGCTATGCCCCAGGACAGGTCCTCGTGAACGCATGGAGAGGGGTTGAGCTTCTGTGCACAGAGACGACACAGAGTTGCTGCACAATGAAATCTGATCGAGGACATTGTGCCTGAAAAATGTTTGTCTCTTTGTTGTCATGATTTATAGACTCTCTGCTCTGCTGCTCCCCTGCGTGTGGGGAGGAGAATGTTCAAAGGACTTGAATTCATGAAATTTTCTGCAAGATGCTTGATCTCAAGACCATCCCCTGAGAAGGGCAAACGGAAAACAAGTGATGGAAATTGAGAAAAAACAAAAGCCGCTGAATTTTTTATCTTCCATCCTGACTGTCATCCAATTACCCCGCCTCTTTGAAATTGAAGGCCGCCGCCACCACCGTCACCATCATCTCATCATCTCTGTTGTCATAAATTAGACTCTTCTCAACAGTGACACTTTCATTAGCCAAATACTGCCGATTTTACAAACAAAAATAGGTCACGTCACGTCTTCCTTCTCCTCCTCGCCAACCTCCCTTTCTCCACACCTTAATCGACTTCCGGCATAACAAAAAAAAAAAATGAGAAAGCAAACCTGCTCGGAATCACTTCAACTGCTGACGACGATTCCCAGAAAGAAATGAGCCACCAGGAGGCGGGTGATAAGAGGACAAACCGGCGGCGGCCCAACAACAAATGCAAATACACAAGTTGCCTCCTCTCATAAATCTTCAAAACGATTTTCTTTTCATCGACAACGTCGTCGTTGTCATCGTCGCTTCTTCAACTTATCAGATGGTCTTCCTCCGCCCGTCTCCCGCATCCACCCCACGTCATTCGTGCCACACGTGAAATTCCCTTCACAAAAGGATAATGTCGAGCACAATTGTTGTGAACTGCTTCTCGCTCAGAAAAAAAAAACCCAGCAACAACACCAGTGTTGGAGCGGCATCCTTCGATAAACTTCCCACAACCCCCGGCAAGAGATTCAATTTCAATTCATTGTGAGGCGATGGTTGTGGGAGAATGGGCGGGAGCGGCAAGGATACGCGATATGAAGGATCATATAATTGATGCATTCCACCGGTGACTTGATAACGTTGCAGAGGAAATTGTATCCCTCAGCAATCTGCAAGGATTTCTTCTTCTATCTTCCTCTCATTTTTTTTTTGTTGGACTTGTCTTGTTTTTTCTCTCCCTCTCTCTCTCCCTCCCTTTCTCTTTCGTCTTCATCTTCAGATACCTATCTACTTTTTTGTGCTTTCTCAAAACTTCACACGCAAAGATTGTCAAGCTTTCGTGTCGAAGAAACATAAACACAACAACATTGACGAACAACAAGAGCCGACGACAACGACAAGAAGTTCCTTCGAGAAGGACTCAGCTTGAAGTTTCACGACGACAAGGATGACGTTGAGGACAACACCGGGGATAACTCATGTTCAAGGAGTGTTCTGTGTACAATATGAGAGCGGGAGCGTGTTGGCTTTGAATTGAATTTTTTGTTTTCTTGTTTCCAATTTTTGTTTTGTTCGTTGCAACCGATGGCCTTGTGCAGATTGCTTGTGTTGGCTTTTTGTTTGTTTTGTTTTTCTTTGGTTTTGTTCATAACTCACCACCTTTGCCTGTGTTTTGTTGATGTGTAGACGGATATTTGGGCGATAACAAGGGGAAATGGAGTGATGGGCTGTCCTAGAAACACTTGCTCAGTCAACGCTGCAGCAATTCACATAATTTCCTTAAGGGGATAGCATTGAATGACTGCCTCTTTTGGCAACATTTGTAAGCCAAGTGGTCACCATTAAAACGAATAACATCCGCATGCGTTCCAAAGGACAACGTTCCAAAGGGAAGATGGACAGAATCTCGAAATCATGTCTTTTGAAGTGCGTTTCCAACTAGGGCCTTGTCTCATAAAAGCCTGCCAACCGTCAGTCACAAAGACGTTCTGTTTGTCTGTTCGTAAGCCTGTGAAAGCTGCCACCTCATGTCTCAAGGTTCCTCGCTTTTAGACATTTTCAAGCCATTACTCCTAAATGTTCCAATGTTCTCGCCCAGAATCCAAAACTGAAAAAAAAAATTCCAGCACAAACCTTATTTGCAATCCCTCACACATACGACGCCCCCTCGCCCCCTCGATGTCTTGACACATAGTCGTGCAAACAGTTTGTGTTAGCCACTGCATCAGTGTACCCCCGACGTGGGAAGCAGCCAAGTACAGCATAGAAACGCATCCTTTGCCTTCCGTACTTGACTGCTTCCCCCCAAAGCATTCCACAGAACAATCCAATTAATCTTTCTCTTTTCCACACACACACACACACACAATTTACAAAACTCTAGGACACATGCGGCCTTCATCACCACTCCTGGACTCAGTGCGTGATCAATTCGAAGACTACGACCAGTTGGCGAAGGACTTTACGCGGGTCTTCCTCAACGAGGAGCCCTCATGCCTCCAGAACGCCCACCTCTTCGACGTCGTCTTTCTGGTCGGTCAGTCCAAGCAGAAAGCCCGCTTCATTGGCGTTCGAGCGATCCTCGGTGTAAGGAGTCGTGTGTTTCAGGTGAGAACCGAGGGTGAATCAATTCAAATGGAGGGTGACTGATGTTTGCTTTTTTTCTTCGCAGGAAATGCTTTATGGCATTCAAACCGGTTTCGGTTCACCGCAGATTCCCGTCGCTGAGATCTTCGCCCGACCAGCCCCGTCCCTCGTGTCGCCTCAAAACCAGAAGCCGAAGAGCAACAACTACCTAACCGTGCCGGACATCGAGTCAGCCCGCCCCAAGAGTGTGCCCTCGTCGCCGATGGTGAAGCGCGCCTTCTCCCGCCTCGGCACCATCACCGCCGGCTGGGGCCGCTCCATCCGCAACAAGAACACCCAGCTGAATCCTGACGACAAAAAGAAATGGATATCCTCGCAGGACTGTTCCAGTAAGGATCTAACTTTCCATTTATGCAAAATATCGATGTGGGTTTTTTCCCGTTTTTTTCTTTTTTTCTTTTTAAAACTCAATTCTTGTGCTCTATGTCTGTGTTTTGTGAATTTGGCCTTGTGTGTGCGTGTGCATTGAACAAACACTCCAATCAACCCACCAACCTGCCTGCCCGCCTCCTATATCCCCCGACCCAATGTCCCGGATAATGTGTCCTGTGTGCGATCCTTGTTGTGGGGAAAATGAAATTTACATAAAAAACATGCCCGCTTGCATGCGGCAACCACTTAAAACATCCATCCACTCGATACACCAACTACACCAACCTGCAACACACCCACCGACACGGACACATTCACCTCACGCATGTGATCACCGCCGACGCCGCCGCCATCATTCCCCTGCCAACGTTCCTCGATCCCTCCTGCTTTTTGGTCTCGTTTTTTTCTCTATCTCTCTTTTGTCTCTTTTTCTCTTTTTCTTCTTCTTCCTCACTTTGGTTTGCCATCTCGTTTACATTCGTTTTTCTCTCTCTCTTTTGCTCATTCATCTTTCACCCATTCACGTGTCGCAAAAAAAAAACAACAATTTCCTCATCCATTCGCATTTGCTTCTCATTTTCAAAATAACAACTCGAAACTCGAAATCAAAAAAAAAAAAACAAAAAAACGAAAACACTACAGATAGGGACAGTAAGGACAAGGATGGCAAGGACAAGCCCGGCAGCAACCAACTGGCCGTGCCGCGACTATCCGTCTGCGCTGACGCTCAGAAGGTGGACCGTGCGAAACTCGCCCAGACTGAATTCAATATCATTGAGTTTGATCCGGAGACGTTTCGCGTGCTGTTAGACTATTTGCACACTGGAACGTGTCCACTGACGTGTGTTTCGATACCGGGTGAGTTATTTTTTTCTTTCTCTAGGGCTGTCTTTGGAATTATGATTTTAGGGTATCGCCAAAATTTTGGGCCTAAACAAATTCTTCGACGTTGCCTCTCTGTGTTCAGAAACCTGCAAATTTGGACTTAATAAATTTAACGGTTTCTGAAATCTGCTGTCGCCTAAAATTCATGATGAAACTTAGTTCAATTATCTTACTTAAGAAATTTGGGATAAGGTCAAAAAATGTCCGAAATTCACTAAATGATTGATCGGAGAATCGAAAAATTGCCTTAAGGCCCAAAACCTGCAATTTCAAAGGTCGGAAATAACTCTTACAATTTTCTTAATACGTGAAGAAATTTTGATCAAAAGGGTAAAACTTATTCAGAAAGTATTAAAGGCCTAAAAAAAATCTTCAACATGCTTCACCGCGAGTCCTTTCATCTCCAAAAAAGCGCCACAACTTTTATGGCTGATCAAAAATTTGCACAAATACGCTTACAAAATTTAGGTCAAAGACCAGAAATGTTCAGAATTGATTTAGGTTTAAATAAGAAACAAAAATCTTGATGATTTCAAGTTCAAAAATTTGTACAAAATTTCTGTTATTCAAAATTCGGTCGAAGGCCTTAAATATCTTAAGTGAAGACTTAGGCCTCCCATCACAGAGGTTGATCTCCTATCAGTTCAATAACTTCTGAAACTTCATTCACCGACATACTCTCAAAAAATCGCTTACCTCTTATTTTCTCTTCCCCCTGCAACTAGGTCTCCTTTGCGCCGCCGAACACTACGATCTGCCTGAACTGCTTCAAGCCTGCTTCCATCACTGCAAGCAATTCCTCCGCATCGATGTGGTCTGTCCGATGCTGATATCCCTGGAGAACTACTACTGGCGTTACACGTCCGCCTCGGAGCTGGTCAACATGATCCTCACATTCGTCGAGAACAAAGCGCACGCTCTCTTCAAACTGCCCGACTTCCTGAACCTGTCCGAGTCGATAGTCCAGATGATCATGTGTCGCGATCTGCAGACGCCCGAGATTCGGAAGTTCGAGGCGATGCTGGCGTGGGCGCAGAATAAAGTGGACAAAATGAAGACCTCCCCCAACAAGGACACGCAGTTCGAATTCGAGTGCATCATGGAGAGACTGACGCGAGACTTGAACTTGTGCCGCATCTCGCCCAGTGAGCTGCTAACCGTCGTTCTGCCGTCGAAGTCGCTGAAGAACGAGCGCATCATGGAGACACTGATGGTGCAGGTGAACCTGGGTACGTACCGCATGCAGGAGTTGGACGAGTACAGGAACCAGCTGCGGAGTCAGGACTCAAAGTGTAGCGAGGGCAGCGTAACGGTGCACCGGGGTGGATGAAACAGTAGAAATGTTAGTTTCGATGATATGGATGATGATGATGACGAGGAGGAGGACGACGAGGAATAGAAGAGCATGAGTGGGGGGGCGGGGAGGACTCGTTTGATGGTGAGGTTGGACGTTCGCTTGGGGGGACTCTGCAACGCACACGACTGACGCACAAGTCTCATCTTTGAAACGCACATCTAGGGTAGACCGGGCTTGGGAACAAGATGAAAGGTATTCGAGAGCGGTTTTCAGTGTTGTCCTTTTTTTCCTGCAAGTCAGCCCCCACCCTCACTTCAATCATTCTCCAAGCCAACCTCCAATCACCCCTCAAATGGAAGTCCGACAATCCTCACCATTCACCGACCACCGACCTTGTCTCGCTGTCGTCTCACATCCAGAAACTGACATCACCACATAGTAGCCGCTGAATATGTGTGTATGCGCCCCTCTCCAGGGATCCTACACACATATGAGCTTTGTAAGTATTTTTATTCCGTAAACCTATCCTAATCCGAAATTTTGAAAACTCGTCCTTGTGACCATGAATGAGACTGGGAAACCAGCAAGATGCCTCTACTTGTGGGATCGCGTCTCGTACGTGGAAGAGGACTGTACTTTGTGCTGACTGTTTGTTGAATTGATTTGTGAGAGGGCTTATCTGTCGATTTAAGTTTTTTTTCAATTCAGAGAGTTTCCAAGGCTTAATCCTAGTTTAAGCGGGCTTATGGTCACAACTGTGTACATCTTTGCACAAAAAGCTTTCCATCTGAGTCTTGACAGTCCTAGGCATGATTTTTTGAGTCGTTCCTCTCTTTGATATGGGGCCAAGAGCGAGAGTTCTTAAGCCAAAGTTTTCTGAATCGTCGTGCCGATTTCTGTCATCTACTAACCCATCGAAGCCTGAACTGTCGTTTTGTAATTCGTTGAGGGAGCCATGACTTCTTGGGCATAGTTTCCGGGCACTTGACCTCTTGAGCATAAGTCTCATAAGCTGGCTTCGTGAAGCCTTCTATTTGACGTTGCGCTACTGTCCCTTGTTGTCGTCTTCAAGGGCCCGCAACTATCCTTTGAAAGTGACCATCATGGATCACGAAATAGAAAGGGATAGTCGGCATACTATTCATTACGGTCAAAACATTCCACTGAGCTTATTTTAACTGTTAGAGAGATTGTTGTTGACAAGGGTGCGTCCTAGCTTAGGGAAAGCAACCTTGAACTAGAGGAAATTCACGAAAATTTAAGAAGATTGTCATTTGAGGCGTATGTTGACACTAAAAGCAAGCAAAAGACTTCACTCTGCTACCCATTTAGAAGGTTGTCTCTTTACCACTTGCTATGCTCTTAGGCCCTCAACGAAACTTCCTTTTTAAGGGTTCCTTATTTTGGTCAGATTCATGGTCTAGATTATAACGGTTGGATGGTGGAAAGACAGACAATACTGTCCTAAGTTGATTTTTTCTACCGGAAAATGCTTGGAAATTTGTTGAGAAAATAGAAGATAGGTTTTGTCTCTTCCTCGTGTGAAAAACTTACCCAAGCCTATGACTTAACCAAGTGTGTTAGCTAGTCAAGGAAGGCAAAGAAAATTCGACATGATCTGTGACCTTATTTCTCAGTCGCCAACTTGCTACTAACCTGTTCCATTAAAATTTGTTGCCTAAGCATCCCTCGTCAGAAAAGCCAAAAATTCATAGATCAAGTCAAAAAATCGGTCAAAACCCAGACCCCAGAAAAAGAAACACACAAATCATATTTATAACCACTGTACAGCAAATTTACTGTCTTCATTCAACCCCGGACCCAAATCATATTCAGTGTACTGTAAGAAACGCCTACAAGAAGCCTACACGTCTCTCAAGCCCTAGTTAATTTAAAAAACAAAAAAAACTTACGTTTCAAACATAAAATGAGAGAAAACTAAAAACGCTTACCGCAAACAAAGACTAAAACAAATTAGAGAAAAACAGAAAAAAAAAATAAATATTCAAAAAAAACACTAACAACTTGTAGGTTATTGTATAAACAAATTAAGAACCCCATAAGGTTACACTCAAACAGAAAAATCACAAAAAAACATCATAAATAAAGTATATTTATTGTTATACATACACACATTGTATATTTGTAAGTGTTTAAGTGTAAATGTTAATGTAAAAAAAAAACACAAAAAACAAAAACAAAATATTTAAATAAAATGCATATACTATATATGTGAAACTTAAATGATCAATTGCGCTTTGTAAAGAAAAAAAAAAACATAAATTTATACTTAAAAACAATTTAAAAGTAAATGTACTAAGTGTGAAAAACAAACAAAACTTCTTCAGAAACCAAAAAACAAACAAAGAACTAAATTTGAAATTTATACATATACATATACATTTATATAGTATATACACTGTATATATGAGATATGAAACAAAATGTTTTGATACTGAATTTAAGAAAAAACCAAAAACAAAAAAAACGCAAAAAATTACAAAACTATAAAACGAACAAAACCAAAAAATCATTAATTTAAATTTCTAAACCAAAGAACAAAAACAACAACAAATGAGTTCAGTTCAAAGAGGAAACAACACAAACATTTCGGCGTAACAATTTCGATCTTTAGCAGTTTTTTTTTTTTCTTATTTTCTGTGTGTCATTGAGTTTTGAAAAATTAAGGATTGAGTGAGCAGTTGATTGGAATTTGGGAGTTTTAAGAAAAAAAAAATGACTGGAACTACAGTGGCAGCCGCTCTGAGGTTGGGGAGAAAGTCGCGTAAAGGGGTTGAAGAGCTTCTGTCATGCCCACTTCAACTAAAATTGAGTCCACCAATGTGGTCAATTCAAGAGGCAATTCAGTAATGGAGCCCCCTCTCAAAAGACTAAGCTGCCTTTACCTAACAGCTTGAATACCGCTGTTCTGCCTTACGGCACTGAAACGTGGTCACTTCTAAGAGAGGATCTTCAACGACGATAATTCGAAGAAGAACTTAATGGGCTGAGAAGCGACATGCGTCCGGACAAGCGTCTTTGTTTACAACACTTAAAATGGCTAGGACATGACGAGCATATGTACACCACTGTTCCGCCCCTAAAAGTCTTCGAATCCGAGGCATTGGGACAATGCAACAGAGAACGGCCTGGGCTAAGGTGGCGCACACAAGTGGAGAAGGACCTTAACCGACTTGGAGTGCGCAACTGGAGACAGCTGGCGAGAGATGGTGTTGGCTGGAGAAGCATGCCAATTGAGGCCCAGTTCCGGACTGTAGCGCCACTAAGACCGCCGTGTCTCACAGGCTACACTGTTAGCTCAAGGAAGCAGTCTTTGAGCGATGGAAGGCATTCAAATTTTAAGAATTCCGATCGCACTGAACTACCCACTGATAGGCAGGCTTCAATTCAAATTGAGTATTAGGTCCCAAGAGGATGGAATTTCAACTTATTTTGAGGTATTCTGAATCATTTTAAGGAGAACCGATAAGTTGACTGACGGCTTAGAGGGAGAATAAGAAAGGAGAAATGTATCAGAGGAAGAAAGGAGTCTCATCAAAAATGTCATCGGGAAGCTTAACCGAACGAAGCAGAGCTTAAGAATGAACTGAAAGGCATTCCATGAATTTTGGAAAATGCAACTGTCGCATGTTTGACCTTTTTTGAAAAGAAATTTCTGCAGAAATTAAGCACCAACCGCGACTGCTTCACTCGAGCTTGCGCTAAACATCCATTAGACTGGTATGCTAGTAGACAACATTCATGCCGGACAAGAATGTGGCTTCTGTTGTCCCAGAGTGTGAGGCCCATTGTCATTAATCTCAACACTCGATGCACACTTTCAGGAGATGTCTGTCGCGTGATCGCCGTGTCAGGAACTCGAAGGAGGTGGTGCCGTGAAAAAATGCAACTCGTACCTAGACTTCCTGCGTGTGGGTCGACCCACTATGCCACGGCGACCTGATCGCATATCTCACCGAAAAGAGAAACCAAATGAAGAGAAAGCAAGTTCGTTGCGCTTGACATTTGATGGAGTCTGACATCAGGCAGGTTGTTTTGTCGAAAATGCCTGCTTCTGGCATCGAAGAGTCTTTTTCATGTTCTGGATGGATTCTAGTGACAAGTGACATCCACCACATTAATGAAGATGTTCCTCAGGGCTCTGTTTTGTGTCCGACACTCATTGTCATGTTTGCTACTTCACTGTTGACAGTCCTTTAGCTTCGTTTCGTGGCTCATGGACCTCCTCTGTGGTCGTAGACTCGGAACTGTTGACAGTCTTCGTTCGTGGCTCATGTTCTTCCTCTGTGGTCGTAGAATCGGAACCGTTGACAGTCTCTCAGCTTCGTTTCGAGGCTCATCTTGCTCCTCGGTGGTCGTAGAATCGGAACCGTTGACAGTCCCTTAGCTTCGTTTCGTGGCTCATGGGTCTCCTCTGTGGTCGTAGAATCGGAACCGTTGACAGTCCCTCAGCTTCGTTCCGTGGCTCATCTTCCTCCTCTGTGGTCGTAGACTCGGAACCCTTGGCAGTCCCTCAGCTTCGTTTTGTGGCTCATCTTCCTCCTCTGTGGTCGTAGACTCGGAACCGTTCACAGTCCCTCAGCTTCGTTTCGTGGCTCATGGGCCTCCTCTGTGATCGTAGACTCGGAACCGTTCACAGTCCCTCAGCTTCGTTTTGTGGCTCATCTTCCTCCTCTGTGGTCGTAGAGTCGGAACCGTTGACAGTCCCTCAGCTTCGTTCCGTGGCTCATGTTCCTCCATTTTGGTCGTAGACTTAGGACGGCTGCGTAACACATTAAATGTCGACATCAATCAAAGAAGACAGTGGAATGCAATTTTTCGCATCTACAGCTTAATGCAATCTACAGTCACTCAAGCATTCTGCAAGTAGTCCTCGTGTCGTTGAAGCCAAAAGCCTTACCATCCCCGGTATGTGAGTAAAGTCATCTCTGCCACTGATGGAGGTAAAGACCGTGTGGTGGTTACCTGACCCAGATTTTGAGTGAATCCGACTAGCGCACTTGTTTTTTGTTGGTGGTTGGGATACGCTGCACTGGAACTAGCGCACTTAACAGAGGCTGCATTCTGGAACCATGGCAGAGCAGGAGAAAGAAAGTAGTAGCCTAAGCGTGCGACAGGTTCCTGGTGAAAGTTACGTGGTGGCTTAAATTCAAGAGAAAAGCTGAGGTTGGTTATTCGTTCTGTCCGGTCTGAAAAAATCTTGCTCCCCCTGCTCACTCAGGTCACGCGGTTACGGGGACTATCCTGTGGCCGAGTGGTCTAGCGTTGCAACCTTGTGCAGTGACCTAAAGAAAAAACCGAAATAAGGGCCTCGGTTTCTATCAAGATGGAGTGACTTTTTCCTCAACTCAGTTGATACTTGGGTAACAAGGACGAAGATTTGGGATTTGGACATTCTTCCAAATCCCCCCTTAGGCCCCTTTCCTGGTTAGGGAGTCAGTCATTTCTTTGTCCTCTGACTCCGTATTCGCGGAGAGTCTTACTCTATTCCTTCTACTCAGCCCTTGAAGATTCTGCACATATGTATTTCCAAAAAAGTTCTAATTTGATGATGCAGGAGTCAAGTTTCATGATGGCAGTTCGACTATCTGACAGAGGTGTCACATTCGGTAGACTTTCTGTTGCTTTGTCTATAGGAGGGCTCTGTCCCTGTTTCTTCCTTGACCCTTTACCACATAAGCTGTCTCATATTTTTCAAAACTCAATGTACGCACAACATTTTCGGTTCACAACTAATTTCTTAACAGAATCGCATTCTAAGCAAACATTCAGTGTATGTGTAAAAACAAATAAAGCCCACCAAGCAAAAATTAGTTCACAGGAGAAATAAAAAAAACAACAAAACAGACAAAAAGAAAAACAGCAGACAAACTAAAGAAACAAAGTAAACGTGTTGATAAGTGTTAAACAAAAATAAGAAAATTTCAAAAAACAAACTCATCCTCTTCCTCCTCCCCACCACCACTTCTCAACTCTTTCACCTAAGACTGTATCCCGAGTCCTCCCGATTCCTCCACCCACCCCCCGATGAAGAAACTCTTTTTGTGTAAAATAGGATCTAAAAATGAAATTCTTTAAAAAATAGAACAAAATGAAAAAAATATTTAAAGAAAAAAAGAAAATTGAAAAGAAATATATTTTATGTGCAAATGAAAAATAAATATTGTTTATCCATATGTTGGTTGCTATATGATAAAAAAAAAAAACAAATTTAATTGTAAACAAACAAAAACTAAATGAATAAGATTTAAGGAAAACAAAAAACAAAAACAAAAACAAAAATGTAAAAAAGTTGTTCATGTGTGCACGGAAGGCGGCAGAAGACTTCAATGAATCTGACGCAGATTGCACACAAAAATTGAAGAATGATGAAGAAAAAAAATTAAAGTTGAGAGAAAAAAACCGCCTTTAATGGAACACTTGATGATTTCTTTTGGTTTTTGTTTTGTTTTGAGAGAATTGCTGAACAGACCCCCATAGGGAGAGTGTCAAAGAAGAAGAAAATCAAGAAACTTCAAGAATAAAAATGAAAATAAAATGTTTTTAAACAATTTAAAAAAGGAAATGCAGGTTTTTTTTTTGTATTCTCAAGAAATTTGACTGTTTTAAGCTGAAGAAGACGTCATATATATTTACAAATGCGTGGTTTGAGGCGTTCATTAAGGGACTTTTACCACAAAACGTTCTCTGCAAGAAAGAAATCTAGGAACAACAGATGCCCTTAAATTAACCCCACAAACGAGACTGCAAAGAATGCCTCACCTTGAACTTTTCCAAGAATTCTGCTATCAAATCAGTTCTACAAAAAACTTTGGATATTCAATCCTATTCGAATCTATCCGTCGGAAGGGCCTTTGGGCTACTAGAGTCTATGGAAGTCATGCTCTAGACTTGAAGAAAAAAAATTGGAGACCTTTATACCAGACTGAGAGAAATTGCAAAGAGCAGAACTTCGTCAAAGGTTAGTGATGCCATAAGGCCTGTGAATCCATGTTATGCACGATCAGTCAGAAATGCTGCAAATGCTGTTGATGACCAGAATTTATTGAAAGCGACGTACACCTCACGCTATGGTAACGAACTCACCAAGACCTTCAATGTCGAGGAAGGTTTCAGACAAGGGGACGCGTTGTCATGTGATCTTTTCAACTTCATTCTTGAGAAGATCGTTCGTAGATCACAATTCAACGCCAGAAGCACGATCTTCCAAAATCTCGTTCAAATGCTAGCTTACGCGGACGACATTGATTGGACATTGATTGGACGAACACAGCGAGCCGTCAATGAGGCGTTTGCTGGCATTGAAGCGGAAGCGGCTCAAATGGGTATGGTGGTTGATGGCGAGGCGACTTAACGAAGTACACGCTTTCATCAAGGAAGGACACCCAACACCGACATCTCGGACAGAGCGTCACACAAGGTAGCAGAAAGTTCGAGGTAGTCAAGGACATCGCCTACTTCAACAACACCAGTACCGAAATCAAGTGCAGAATCACTCTTGCCAATCGCTGTTTCTTTGGGCTCAAGAGGCAGGACTAAGCTTGCTTTATTTAACAGCTTGATCATCCCAGTCCTACTCTAAGACGCAGCGGATACCTGGACGTTACTAAAAGCGGATGAGTACCCTCAGTATTTTCGAGAGAAAAGTTTTGAGTACGATTTTTGAAGAAGAAGATTTAACGACGAAATCTATGGACTGTACAGCGACATATGCCTGGTCAAGCGTCTTCAGATGCAACGCTTAAGATGACTTGCCGATGTAGAGCGTATGGACACCACTGCTCCGGCCCGTAAAGTCTTCGAATCCGAGCCATTAGGACAACACAACAGAGGACGGCCTAGGCTAAGGTGGCGGACACGAGTGGAGAAAGACCTCAACCAACTTGGAGTGCGCAACTGGCCGCAGCTGGCGAAAGATCGTGCTGGCTGGAGAGGCATGTCGGTTGAGGCGCAGGTCCACCCCGGACTATAGCGCCACACGAAGAGGAAGAAAAGTCCAACCTGACTATGACGGATTTTGCATTTTAATTTGCACCTGCATTAACTTACGCAACAACGGCGTTGTAACAGCAGACAATGGACCCAATGTTTCTTCCAGCGATGGGGCACATTACTGACTCGTTGAGAATGTAAACAATCAGAATTGCCGCACTTGAGACTCAGAAAACCACCCAAAAGTGATCGAAGAGGTGAAATTACATCCAGACAAAAGGGTTGGTCAGTATTTTATCGAGGTTCTCAATGTTCGGAAGGTTATAGTCAATTTGGCACGATATGGTCGAGTTATAACCGATTTTTTTTTATCGGCGTTTGAAGATTATCACTTGGACGATATGTGATTTCAAGACGGGGCTATAAGCCATCCAGAACGCGCTGATATAGCCTCAGTGCGTGAGAAGTTTCCTCGTCGCGTAATTTCACGTTTAAGCGAAGTCAAATGGCCATGCGCTTGGACACCGTTAAATGTTTGTTCCATAGAGCTACGAAAAAGATTGCGTTAACCTGAATAATCCTCAAACTCTAGACGCATTTAAAAGCAAAATGGCCGAGATATTCTCCGAAATTTGCGCACAAATGGTAAATGTTTATCTCAAAAGCAGGCCATCTATTTAAATGATATTGTCTTTCACACCTAATGGCAAAGTCTAAGTCTCATGAGAAGTTAAAATTTTCATCAAAAATCGAACGCTGTGTGAATTTTTTCACCCTTTATTTTCGAAACCGAGTGATGAATTACCTTGTCATGAGCAGTGACAGCTGTTTCTCATTGCTGATGATCTAAATATGACCCAAACAGAACTAAATTGCTCATAAGCCTTCTGGCGAACAGTTTCTTCAGGAGTTGTAGGGACAAGTAAGAATTTGAGCCAGTGGAACATCTCCGTTGTCAGTCCTTCAAAAACAACCACACAACTCTTTTGAAAACAATGTTCTTTCATGAGCTCAGCGACCTCTCAAACTCCTTCTCTCTCAAACTGCTCTCTCCTGCCAGCAGGATTGTGAGGTACTTTCCTGCTCTTTGAACATGCCCTCCTACAGAGTCAACTTGAAAACGATAAACACTTTCTGTTTGTTTACTCCTCCTGTTTATGTGACTAATCCGCCACGCCCAAGCTCTAATTACTTCACATTCCCGTTTTCTTCTGACCTACACCACGGCATGACTAACACCTCAAATCGACACCTCGTCACTTATCTTCATCAGCCTCCACAGGCCAAATTCCTGATCGCCTCTAACTCATGACTCACACCGCGACACTCGTGCACGCGCCCATCTCAAAATTCTCCACAAGCAACTTCAAACGGAATGGAGTAGCAGTCGCGCAGAAATGTCAGCAGGTGTACTCTTCGCACACACTCATCATGGGTACCCGTGCTCATTAGGCAAAGAAAACATCTGTGCGATCGACAATGACTAGCGACGACCCACGACCAGCTGATAAATCGCACTCGGCCCAGCTGATTGGTTGAGTAAGGCAATGGGGAGTGCGACGATGACATCATATGGATTGTGTAATGATCTGATCGCCGACCGGTTTGAACAGGGTTGACACTTTTTTTTGGAAATTTGTAGGGAAAGGCTGCCCCTCCTTCTTTATTATCTTTGAATCGGTAAAAGATGTGGTTTTGACGGCTTGAATTTAGGGAAAAAGACTCGTCTGTGCGTGACGCCTTTTCACTCACAAAAGGAATACGGCATAAAAGAAACCCGAAAAGTTATTCAAAACCTCCCAAATATTAGGGAATGTGTTTAAGTGAACGAATCTAAAGAAAACTCAACGAAAGCTGATGATTTCTTTGGAATGGTTTGCTATCTCGAGTTTTTCGTAGTTTTGTCACAGAACAGGGCTTTCACAACACCTAAGATACCTCATTGAATTTTACGAGGAGATTCACTAGAATGGATTACGGGAAAATATTTTTATTTTAAGGTGCACTGCATTACCGACTCGATGGGTTGTTACAATTTGGTTGGTCCGTTGAAGACGACAGTCAGGCAATTTTCGAAAATTTCCCCTTCAACTTGATCACATCTCATAAGATTTGGTGTGTATGAAAATAAGTTTATAAATAATTCAATTTCACACCACCTCACAAAAAAGAAAAATCAAAAATTTCCTCAATAAGAAAATTTCCAAATTTCAAATTCCCTCTCAATCCACACCCGCGCCATCTATCCCGCAACCATTTCATCATTCCTCGCACTACCCTACCCAACCGTTTATCGACTCAAAACAAAATGGCTCCTCACTTCATCCTCATGACTTTTAAATCCAAACGTCTCTTTCGCACCGCGGTTTTGACAGAACGAAATCAATTGTTAGCTCGCTTGTGTATTCACCCATCACACGCAATACATAGTCGGTCGCTTTGGCAGTTTCATCGTCAAACGCGAGAATAAAAATTAATTTTCTTACATTTTCCCAAATTCATTTCCACACAAGTTTGCATTTAATCAAAGCCTAAATTCGCTGCGCCGCTGTGAGTGTTGAAATCTTGTGAAATTGACGGAAAATTCGGAAGAAACTCAGCCTTTAAATTCAGAGTTTGGATTTTTTTTTCGGTTGCCCTCGAAGTTTTCCCGTATTTTTGTTTGCATTCGCGTTGTGTGAGGGGAAAACCTTTGGAAAATCATCTGCAGGAAAATCGAAACAATTCAGTTATCCCCTCGATATACCCAGGAGGGGCTTGTGAAAAGTGAAGACGCGAGAAAATTGTGTTGAATTGTATGAATTGTAGTGCAATCGCTGTGCGGACTGTGTGTGTTCCCAGAGACGACGAAACGAAGTTCGAACCGTAAGTAATCCCGTTCCAAGGCATCTATCAAAATCGAGTCGAGTGTGCGAGGGGGGGTCGGGTGGCGGCGACGGTCCATCCACGCAGATGTGCGCTGGAAAAACTAGAAAAATCTACGATTTCCCTGACCCACTTTGGTTCGTTGGCTTGTTGTTCGCATTAGAGATTGTTTTCGCACGGTGGAGCTTCGGCTACGTTTCCAAAGCTATCTGTGTGTGATTTCTGTTTTTTGTGTGTTTTCCTCGTTTTCACTTATCGCACGAGGTCGACTGCAGCGAGTCGTGTGCGTTATCTCGCTAAAAATAAACAGACTTCTTCAGCAGCCAGCAGCCAGCTCCATGGGACGTGCTCCGTGTGGCCGCGGACAGACAGATGGCATTGACATTCCGTTTTTTTTTTTTCTCCGTTTTCAATCGAAATCAAGCTATTTTCTGATACGTTCGGGATTGGTGGTGCTCCTGGGGGTGGGTATTTACATTTTGGTACGCTTGACAAGTTTTATGCGTTCACCCACCCCGATGGGACACCAGAAAAGTTGTTTGACTGCGTCTGTTGTCAATGAACACCCTTTTTGTTTGGTTTTGTTTTCTTCTTTTTTGTGGTGTGCGCATGTCTGTCAGGATATTTTGGTTATTGTGGAAGTCACCACAGTGATCCTGAAGAGTCGGAGTTACGTTGCGTGCTTTTTGTGTTCTCCGTGCATGTGGAACAACCCTTGTTGTAGGCCGGGGGAGTCGTAGCTTCTGTTGTGACACCTATCTCTCGCAGGAAGTTTGTCTCAAATTTCTGCCCTCAAGTTTGTTGAGCTCTTTCAAACACCAGCAGGTTCTCAATCCCCCCATCGCCTGTGTGATACCTCGCACGCGTCATTTTTATTGAATGTTGAGAAGTTTCGTCACACGTTACTTGCTCTGCAGTCGTTCGCCCCTAGTAAAGAACTGGAAGCTTCCCAAGAAGGATCTTAATGGTTTCATGTCTCTGCACGCTCGCCACCAATTTTCCCATAGACTCTGCTTCTTCTGCGTCCCTCTCCCATCCGTGAGTGTGGTTGACCGCAGCAGATTGTGAGAAATGCCTTCCTAGTCGGCAGTGGGAGACTGTTTACGCCTTAGCATGTTCTCTCTGTGATAAACTACATTGAATGCCCTATGTGGTGGAGATAAAGTTAAAACAGAGGCCACTCGAAGGATTTTATCACTCAGGGGGACACTGTGCGAACAGTCTGTGGCGTGGCTGTGTAGCAACTCGTTGTGTAAAAGCAGTTGAAGCCTGCTACGTGTACCTTCTAGAACTCTTCTTACTTCAAGCTACAAATTCCCTGAGTTCTGGCATCATGGCCATAAACCTAAGCCCACTTATGACCATCAGCCCACAGTGTTGTCTCCGAATACGGCGATGATCACACCGACATGCTTGTCTGCGTCATCTTTCATCTCTTCGTCTTTGAAATCATCTTAATCATCGTCTTCAACCTGCCCTTCCTCACCATCCTCCTCTTTGTCACATCATTTTCCACCTCAAACACCCATCGAATCAACGGTTCTTTACATACTTTCATGCTAGACATCTCACCATGTCTCCAATTTCCCGTCGGTGAAGTGTGAGTGTCCCCTGGACAGGTTCCGTTGCCTAGGCAAGTTTTCTTTGGAGTTATTGCGCGAAAATCTCACAAGAAGCGGGACTTTTCTGCGTGGTTTTCCAACCGGTTTGTAGACGGATGCCATGGCGATGGCATAACCTGGAACCTAGACCAGTTTTGGTTCATTTTCGCGGGATTTTCGCGTGCACTGAACGTGCGGTGTGGTGGCGTGTGTTTGAAGCGATAAATTTCAACTGTGGGCTTGTGGAGTGGAGGTGGTGGCGTTGTAGATTTTTGCCAAGTCGTTAGAACGTAGGTGTACGTGGAGGTGTGGGTGGCAAATCAACTAAACAGAGGGCTGAATGATGGCGAAAGAAGGCCTTGTCTTCGATGAGGACGTGGGCTTTTCTTGTGAGACTTCATTTGTAATCGAAATTCAACCTCCTCGTCGAGATGATGCGGATTGCTCTAAAGAGAGAGAATGATGGATATGAATGATGGGCAACAAATTGTCGTCAGATGGGTGTGAAATGAATTTTCTCTGGTAAGACAACTTGCATCTGCCAATACAATAGCTTGTTTGAAAGCTGACATCTTAAGCTTCATTTTGTTGGAAGACTCTATAAAAGTTCCTTTCTCCCATGAGAAGCTATCAACCAGCGACTACTGTCGAAGGTGACAGGACGAACAGGAACTAGAACTCATTTGGCACTTGTCTGGATTGAGATTTCTTGGGAATTTCATTTTCCCGATCTGTGGAGAGATTGGTCATTCTCAATCCTATACATATTCAACGCTTTGGAACAACAAGGAGACCTCAGGAGTCTCCAGGTCACAATGGACCCACTTTGTTGATCTTAACGAGCCATGGGATTGCCTGCTAGATACCTCTGCTTTTCCTGGAGCCCTCTGCTTCTGCTTTCTATGTATTCTAAGACTGGACTGGAGTTGCCGTACTTCAACCGAGGCCGATTTGCTTCAAATCCGCCGCAAGTTCGTTCAAAATTTATGCTCCTCAGTCATGCTCGCTGCTTCCTGACCTCTGCTTCTGCTTCTCGTCCCTTCATTAATCTTCCCTCATGCTGTAGCGTCCTTCAAGCAGGGATTATGGCAAGCAAAGGAGCACTGTGATGACTGAAGACCAATACTCTATCCAAAAGGTTGGCAATCACCACAACTTCCATTAAGTTCCCGCAATTGCCGCATAAATCTTAATTGGAATGGACAAACACTTCAAAAGCCGCCTGGCATGTTTGCCGGGACACTGAAAATCCAAGGCAGACGCTGGTCCAAATCCTCAATCTTCCCCAAGGGTCACATGCCTTCATTTTCCTTCGCTGCAGTCACACAAAGAATAAAACAAAAGATCGTCAGAGAGCCCCTACCACCTCTTCTTATCTTCTAAGCAGCTCTAATCTGAATAAGCTCTCTTCCTAGTCAGCTTTGACAAAGCCCGTCGGCCCCTAAGAGGTGTCATGACAATTCACTGCGTTATTGGATTTCGCGCCTCCAGGTTTGGCATCCTTACACACATTTCTGCAGAAGCTGCAGGGGCGAGGACAAGTTTGAAACCCTTTCTCACATCCTCTGCGACTGCCAATCTCCTCCAAAATAGAAGAAAGAAACACCAGCGATTTGAGTGTGAGACACCTCACCTAGTTTTAAGACAATCCGCGCTGCATAACAAGGGACTCAAAGGCAATCTAAGTGTGTTGTTGACCACTGACAACCAAGCACTTCAAACGCAACTGACCTCTGCCTAAGCGACTGAGGCCTCTTTTCATTCTTTCACTTGAATTCTAATCATTCCTTCGTCAAGGAGTGTCTTTGCCCTCAACTGTGTTGCTGCTCCGACATCAACTGCAGGACGAGAACGACGCATCGACTGCTGTCCGTGTGGATGGCTCTCTGGATTGATCGTTTCCTCCACCAGAGCGTTGTTTCCTTTCACTTCTTGGGCTAAAATTCAAAGCCCCAGCCTTGCCTTACACTTCGAGTGTCATTTCCTTCTTCCGACTCACGATTCATAGCCTTGATTTGGTTCCCACAACACTCCACCTCCGGTCAAATTTCACACCAAAAAACAATCAGACATCAGCCCCCTTGATCAACAAATTTACTCTCAATCACCCGTCTCCGGGTGAGTGAGTCTACCTACCCTTCCGGTTTTTCACAGCGATAAATTGTATTGTCTCCCAACAAAAGAAAGTCTTCTCATCCCTCTCCCTGACCGAACACGTAAACAAATTATTCACCGCCGCACTGCTGTCCCTTCAGGTACTCAAGACTGCCTCACACTCTCCTTAATTACCCCCGCGAACTGACGACCAAATGGCTGTCACCCGTCCCCGGTGCACTGTCACTCCAGTAAATCACTTTCGCTCGGTTTTCCCTCCACGGCTAGTGACTAATCAATGCGATCCCCTGTCCCTTATCGCGACTGACTAATGCATTCAGCGCGCAGCCCACACGGTGACCTCTAGGGCACACCCCAGGGACTGCGCAGAGTCATGCAAATTGCAATCCCAGCGCTGCCTCCTAGACCGGCCACCGGCCACAGGGTCAACGTTTGCTGGAATTAATTCCGAATTAGAAGAGCGCTTCACAAACGTCGCGCGGCTGTTATCATGTGTCGCTCGTGTAATTATCGAGACCTGGACTCCGGCGGCGGGGAGATGAGAATTTTAATGAGACTCCTTTAAAGCGTCATTAAATGCTAAGTAAGTGTACGCAGAGTGGTTGCGTGATCCGGCGACGGCGACGGCAGCGGCGGCGATAATGATGAAGACAGTCAGTTGAAAGCTCGCTAAGCGATTTACGAGCACATTTTGATATGTTTTGAGGTGTTAAATGAATTTCTAATGGATTGCGGCTCGCAAGCAGCGCGATGGCCATCGTGTCGACACCGCTTGACGGGGTTGAGCGGTTGAGCGGCAATTCTCACGGAGATAGATGAGTGACGGGCGGCCGTCGAGCCTATGCGATGGGAGATATGAAGTTTGTTTGGCTTAAGTTTCTGGGGGCAAATCAAAATAAACGAAGAAGATCGGCGGGATTTGATACGATTTGCTACCGAAATGGGATCTGAATTGAGGATGTACCTTCGGATTGGAGCGCGGGACTGAGTCGGGAATGATTAAAGGGCTCAAGTGAAAGAGGTTTTTGGTGGAGAAACAGAAGCTGTCAAGAAGTTTTTTCTCGGGAATAGTGAATTATCTATGCAAACAATCTTTAGAGTCATAAAGCGAACCCCGAAACGAGTGTAACCCCATTTAAATTTGTGTCAGACGTCAGACGACGAGGAGGAGATCTCCGATTGATGTTCCTTGAATCCGGGTTGCTCAAACTTTCACTTCATTCTGGTGACGTTTTTAAAGGTCACAAGAGGAGTAAAGAAGTCTCAGGACGTTTGATTTGTAGGGTGTGTGACTTCTCGAATCAAAATTTTCTTTCAGTCTGATTCCTATGTTCCTGCTGCTGCATTCTGTGCCAGGCATTTTTCGCATGCGCTCCGGCTTCGTAAATACTACTTTAGGGCGCAGGCAGATAAGGTGAATTTCATTAACTTTTTTATGGTTTCGTTTCCACAAGCGAATTTTATATGTAAGTTAAATTTTTGTATGCCCGTCTGTCAGGTTTGTCTGTAAGACTTCTACATGCAGGGTGGATCGAATGAAAGTCTAATTTTGAAATCCATAAAAATGGGAGTAAGAGCAGGAATTCCTGTGAGATATAACGTGGTTTAAGTGGCTATTCGAACTGGCTCCGCAATAGTTCCTCCTGTCATCCCAATTTTTCAAGACTTTCTTAATAGTTTCTAGCTTTAGCTCACGCATAACTTGAGTGATATAAGCCTTAAGCACAAATATTTACTTTCGGATTGTTGGCCTAAAATCGGTCCTTCACGGTTTACAGAGGGGACAGCTCCCAACTGTATGGAAGCCAATTGAAATCGCTCATAAAACGATTTGGAAATTTCGTGCGCAAAAATTCGTCTTTTTCATGGGCTGTGTGGCGCTCAATCCATCATGAACTATAGGTCCCCCAAATCCGAAAGACCTAGGGTCGAGCATTAGTCTGTTAGGGCCATCGGTGACCGAAATGGATTTCCAATGATTCCACAAACTCCAGAAACAGCGCCAGACTGTCATTCTCTGTGAATGCATTAGTTTCCCGACGATGGCGTGCTGAGCTTACGGTCCCGAGATGCGGGAATTTGGTCAGAAAAGATGATCTGTCGGCCTAAACCTTTGTCCAATCTAAGATACTCTAAAGTACAAACGTAACGAAGTAACGCCTTTAATTGTTGCGTCAATTTGACCTTATAAGCGCATGATCCGAGGTCTTTGCGCAGAATTCTCATCGGGCTAGTGCGTGAAATGTTTGTTGAGCTGTGGAGATCGATGACGAGTGAATTTTAGTGAACTGAGTCTCATATCTTCAACCAGCAGTCACATTCTTGTCTGTGAGGGGGTCCCAAGTGTTTTATCCACAAACTTAAGCACAACAGTCACAGAGTGTGCTTCATTTCGGGAAAAACTTATTTTTAAAAGACGCACTGTTTAGAGAACCCACCACTGACTTTGGAAATTTTTCAATTTTTCACAGAGCTCTGCAGGCCTAAGGCAAATCATTTCTTTCCACGGAGATGTACGACATCAAAAAGGAACTAAACTTTTGAAACAGCCAAAGCCCAAGCTCCACCACTGCGCTTTTTTCAGAATTTTCAGCCTTTTCAAGCCATCGTTAGTGCCGCAGTACCTGAACTCATTCTCAGCACTTAAGGTAGCTACTTGAGCCTAGTAGGCCACATTCTTCTTCTGTGTGTTTACTACAAGAGAATGTTAGATATCTGCTTAGCGCAGTACGAATTTGCCTTCATCTTAATTTTTATTCTGACATCTTGTAAAACAGAGAAAGATTCGAAATAACGTGGGAAGCATGTAAGCAAAGACCCATGGCCACAAATTCATAAGCATCTTTGTGAAATCTTTGTGATTTAATTTCGTAAGTGAAGCCAAAACTAGAAGCACGACAAGGGAAACATGTGGAAGCCCAGGGGAGTCTAGTCTGGCGTGCGAAATGAAATTAAGTTAAGGAGCTAAGCTTTCCTGTTATCTCTGGACAGAAAAGAGCGCAGAAAACTTGTCGGTGTACAAACGAGACACTTTTCCGTCGCTTCCTAAGTCTACTTGGGCTTAGCGAAGACACCCTTTGCGACGCCTGTGGCGAAGGTGAAGACACTTCAGAGCACTTTCTGCGTCAATGTCCCGCCTTTGCTCTTATTAGGTTGCGGCTGATTGGCGCCGATGTAGTGCGAGCTGAAAACTTAAGCTCTTTATTACTGAAGCGCCTGCTGTTTTTTTCAAAAAACCGGAAGACTACAGTAAACGAAGGTGCCTGGACCAGATTTTGAGTCTGAGTGCTGCAGTGCAGTGTACACTAACCCCCAACAAAAAAAATTAAGGAAGTCCACAGAAATGTTTTAGGAACTCACGGCAGAATGAGGAAAGAAGGCTAAACGGTCTTATTAAGTCCAAATTTGGAACCTCGACGCCGGAATCTTACAGAAGATTACAACTGCCCAAGAATGTTGAGACAATAGAGTCCTCTTTCCAGAATGGGGATCAATTGAAGTTCTTAAACCAAGTTTTGGAGAACACCTCCACCTGTGTCTGGTGGGGTTTGAGTTACTTTTCTACTTGCCTGTCCGTTCATCAGACAATATTCTGTCAAAACGATGAGAATTGAGAGAAAAGTCGGTTCTCCTCGTCATCAACTTCCTGCCACCAAAAAAAACCTCTTCAACAGTCTCTCGCGGATTTCCCTAGAGAAAAAAAAAACGTTGCCAACTCGCCGTGACATATTTGTCAAAAATTTGCCTACAAAACCGGATTATGACTCCATTCTTCATCGTTCTTTCCCCCCCTCCCGGGCACAAGTCGCCGCGTTGACAATTGCTCGCCGAGATCTAGTTTTCGTCGCCATCTCTAGCCAGACCTTGACTTGTGAAAGTGAAGGCCAGCCAAAGTGGCAGTCCAACGACACCGGCCGTCGTTAATTATTTCCCCCCCCCCTCCTCCCTCCCAGCCTCTCACTAATTATACATCATTTCTGAACTAAATCTATCCCACACGTACGACTCCAGAAGATAAATGAAACCATTTCATGTGGCAAAAGGCTGTGCCGTCAAACGAGTTGTTGCTGAAACTCCAATCCCCTCACACACGCACATTTTTGTCTAATCTCTCAACAGGAAGCGCGAGGAGTTCTTGACCTCGTC
The DNA here is from genome assembly GCA_944738645.1 of Eristalinus sepulchralis. Lineage (NCBI taxonomy): Eukaryota > Metazoa > Arthropoda > Insecta > Diptera > Syrphidae > Eristalinus > Eristalinus sepulchralis. The sequence goes on along the minus strand of OX122884.1, from coordinate 2,298,643 downwards.
AAGTGGAAAATCATATCACATGATTCCCACAGCACCTGTTTTTTTGAATTGATAGAAGCCTCGAGGTTCTCCGATTCCCAAATGAGATCAGCCCCCCGGGTCGCATCTGCTGGGAGGGAGGGGCGGGCATTTGTGAATCCCGAGGCGTTTCTCGCTTTGATTTTGTTTAACCAACACGAACAAGAGGCGCGTAATTAAAAGGCATTGCGCAACCCAAAAATAGAAAAACTTCAGCTCTCCAATCATTGGATGAGCGATTGCTGGAGTGGGCAGGGGGGGAGGGTGACTTTGGAAGTACCGCACCGCGTCTCATGTCATGCCTCCGCCGGCTAGCCAGTCAGCAGGAGATGGTTTAACGGCGGCGTGTCTCTAACCTCAAGCGACGAATTAATTTTCCCGCTCTTTGCGATTGATTCCCCACTTCTTCTTCTTCTTTTGCTCTCCAGTCTCATCCGCGGCGAGAGACACACGTTCACTTGTTGTTTTCTTTGATTAATCGTCGATCGGATTAATTATAAATGCACAAGGAAGACGCGGTGCCTGGCTGTGGAGGGATGGAGGGATAAGTCAGCGGGTCTCGCGACTCGTTACTTTGACACAAGTGCAGCGGATTGGAAAAGTGGGCGAGCACTGTCAGTCGTGTCGGCGAAAGACTCGCCCGATAATGATGTCACTTTTGATTGCGTCTCTTAATCAATTAAACAATTAGAGAGTTTTTTTTTTTTTTTTGTCGTGCCTCCCTCTCTCCAATCATCTTCTTCCGTTGGCAAAGTTGTTCTTCTGGTGGTGGCCAAATTAGGAGTTTCCCTTTCGCGTTTCGTTGACGCGCGCTCGCTGTAAAGGGAATGACAAAAGGAAGGTGAATAGAATTTTAAATTCAACTCGACAGAGGTGATTAAGTTATGTGTGAAGAGACAGAAGTGTGTGTGTGTGATCAACGGGACGGGCGGAAAAGGCGGAGTTTGGGAATTAAGCAGTCGACGACGTTTGGTTTGTGGCGCGTGTCATTGTCGATGGGAAGGGAAGGAGAATCCTTATAACTGAATCGTTTCCGTTCTCTGAAATTAATCGGAGGTTCGATGCACTTTGATTTGACTCCCACACGGGGTATGCGGGGAGCGATCAAATGGGTTTGTGGCGTTGAATTGGAGTCAATGAAGTTTGGATTTGACTGAAAAACATGAGCTTTGACTACTTCTATCTCTGTTCTAGCTGAACCTCTCCGTTGTCGTCTGAGATTTTTGGGGAGATTCTAGTAGACCTTGTCGCAGATTTCTCTAGATTTTGAGGCTGAAGCTACCACTGCTATAACTTCCTTTTTTTTGTCTGTTCTAGCTGAACCTCTCCCTTGTCGTCTGAGATTTTTGGGGAGATTCTAGCAGACCTTGTCGCAGATTTCTCCAGATCTTGAGGCTGAAGCTACCACTGCTATGACTTCTTTCTCTTCATCTTCTGTAGCTCGTGTCCAGAATTTCCCTCTTCTTCCTCATCTTCCACACTAAGCCCCCTTCTTCACCTGTGGGCAGCCTTTTTTGTCGCAGATTTCTCTAGATTTTGAGGCTGAAGCTACCACTGCTATGACTTCCTTCTCTTCATCTTCTGTAGCTCGTGTCCAGAATTTCCCTCTTCTTCCTCATCTTCCGCACTAAGCCCCCTTCTTCACCTGTGGGCAGCCTTTTTTGTCGCAGATTTCTCCAGATCTTGAGGCTGAAGCTACCACTGCTATGATTTCCTTCATCGTCACTACCTCGTGTCCAGAATTTCCCTCTTCAGGCATTCCTCATCCGCATTCAGGTCACGTCTTCTGAGGTGTCTTACTTTTTGTTAGCGATTTTTGATATTTTTCCGCCTTAGAGGTCACTAACCTCTTCCACGTGCTTCCCCTTCAAACCTCATTCTCCTCCATCGTGGCGTCTCTAATTTTAATTCATTTCCCAGCAGATTGCCCTCACATGCATTTCCCACCCCACAGCAAACTGAACTGCCAGCCCAATCAAAGGACACAGCCGAAAAAATGCTTCACTCACGTCGTTTAACTGTCCACATAATTTTCAAATGCTTCCGCTTTACGACTTTTCTTTGTAATCAGCGTCCATTAAAACTAGAAAACAAAAAGAAAATCATACGCCCCGCTCCCCCTCTCTTGAACAACTGCTGTCACGCTAGTTTAGTTCCATCGCCTCCCTCTGCCATCCCTCCCACTGCCCAAAAGTCAAATCTAAAACTTAACGCATGAACCGACATCGGGGTCACCAGTTTGTTCTCATTAACCGCCGCTTTGCCTACTGCGCACCGCAAACAAAGACCGCCGAGCAAGCCAACACTGACACAGCTCCCGCTCTCGTCGTCTAGCTGGTATTTCCCTTTCCACACGTCAGATAGTGATCGCGCCGTTGCTGCGGCTTTCCCAGGAATACCCCTTTCCCTCCTTTCATACCCACGTACACTGTAAACAAACATGATTTTCATCATTTTTTCCCTGCCTTTCACGTCGATTTTCAGTCGAAAAACTAAATTAAAACTCGTCTTCTTGCTTTCAGAAACGCCAAAAGGAGACGCAGCCCACAACAGATCACCACGTTTATTTTGTAAGCAAATATTCCGAAGCCACGCGTTGACGCTCTCTCGTATATTTCGTTCGTTTTTAATTGTTTCTGTTGTTTTTTGTTGTTTGGAGTCGATCCTACGGGCTGTGAACCGGCGGCTTATGTTAACCGAAACCCACGTGGTGGCCATAGACAGAAACTCAATCGCCCCACCGCTGCTGCTGACATCATTGTTGTTCGATTTGTCAGCAACTATTCGGGAGTGTTGTAATTGCTGCACGCAGTGCGGGGAGACGGACAGGAAATCCCACGGAAGTTGTTCGTGCCGTCGCGGAACGCGTTTTTTGAATTAGAAGTACTGTACCACTTCGACGACGACTGAAGTGGTGGATCGGGTGTGTGTGTGTGTGCGCGAGTGTGTGAAGACGCGTTCAATTTGAAAATATGTTCGCTCCCGACTATGAGAAGCGAATCCTGAAACACTACAGTCCAACTGCGAGGAACCTCTACAATTCGTTCGATGCGGCCAGCACTTCGACGTCACTGGATCGATTCATACCATGCAGGTGAGTTGGGGGTGGGGTGTGGGCGGGGTTGATTTAGATTTAAGATGAAAGGTTAATTATTTTTTTTGATTTTTGAAAAATCTAGTTGGACGCTGTTTTTGACTTTCTCTTGGGTGGATGAGCAGGTTCGGACTCACTCCCAAACTTAAGACTTCCTTCTGGCACAGTGGTCACAACCCTCTTCCGCGTTGTTGATTCGCTCAATTTGCCGCTGTCAAGTCCCCCAATCTGCCCTTGACTCCTTCTAACAGAACGAATCTCTTAACGAAGATCCTCGTCTCCTAGGATGCGCTTCCAGTTTTAATTCCCGGCACTTAGCTATCCTTTCGTAGATTTCCTCGCTGCGGCATGTCATGTTTCCTGATTTGGAACAAACCGAAACAACGAACGCGAGGGTCTCCCCAGGTCTGTCCTCTGCTGGCATTTTGCGGGTCGAGCGATCTTAGACCACAATCCACCAACAGCCTACTCTCGCCGCAGATGGCTTTTTTTTCGCTCCACAAGCTGGGGTCTACGGGTTCTCCTCTGTCAAAGTAAACGACACCAGAGCCGCCGTCAAGGCTAAACAGACAATGCAAGTGAACAAGATCTCCTTGCGCGTCAAGCCACCATAAATCACTCGCCTCCTTTCCAATCAAAACCACTGTCCACCTCCCTGCATCGTCCAGCCAGTGCTAGGTCATACCTCCTTCACACGACACCGTCACAGCCCGATAGACCACCTTCTGTCGACGGCACCTGGCTTCGTGTCGGTGCACAATTAAAAACCGATCTCAACCAGACCATTCCCCAGGGATTTGCATAAATGCACTAATTGCCCAGGGATTGCCATGGATTCGCCACAGCCTGCCTCAGTTTCGCCTCTCTCGCGGCGCCCGCAGGGTGACTAACCTAGGTGAACGATTCCTAACTGTACACGAATGCGGAAGATTTCCACGCAACCCATTGAAGCACATCCACGTCGTCACATAGCCACGATGACAACGTCTATGTTACAGCCACGATGCAACGATGGCAAAGGCAGCGACGACGACAACAACAAACGACTGAGCGGGGAAAGCCAAAACCCGCCGAAGAGGAACAGCAGCAGCATCGTGAAGAAATCTAGCCCAGAGCACGACATTCGTGTGCGCGGCCGCGGCGCACAGATGTGCTGCAATCTACGAGATGTTGAGGAAAAGAAGCGGAATCCATTCGTTGCAGTTCAATGCACTCTCGTGTGCGCACGCCTTGTGTCTATCCAAAGACATCCACAAACAGATGCTGCCGCTAGGCGGAACATCATCCGAGGGGCAGCGGACTGAGTGAAGGAACGATCTCCCCGGAAACAATGAACACATGGATCGTTATGACTGCTGAAAGGTTCAAACGATTTCTTTTGTCCGCCTGACAGGAGATCTCATTGTCGGCCAGCGCCGCACGGCCCCTTGGTGGTCTCTTGTTTGTCCGCAATTAGGCAACTGTGGGTGTGTGGTTTTTTTTTCGGGTATTCAAAGTGGGCACAGCACATCAAGTGGATGTGTAGACGAGTGTTTTGACAATTGGCACGGGCGTAAACAAATTGCTTCTTGAGGTCTGAAGTCTGTGTTTGTTTGCCTAATCGACGGACAGCTTGTTGTTTGGGGGGAAGTTGACGAGGTGGCGGGCTGTTTTTTTGTCTATTTCGTGATCTAAAATTTGGAGGATGTGGAGTTCTTTGGGGACTTGAAATGAAGTTGGCGCTTCCTGTTGGGTTGTGTGGTATCGCAAGGGAGACTGGTCTTCGTCGTCTTTCCGGCGTCTAAAAGTTGCTTTGAAACTCTGTTTGAGAGGAGGAGAACCATCAGTGCTTGGGGGGCTTGAAGGACATGGGCAAGCGTTCGTTGGAAACATAAATTTCTCCTCCTAGCAGATTTCTGAGTCATATTGAACGTGTGTCCCAGGTTTGTTTTCTTGGAAAGGCAGCCTCAAGCACTGGGACAATGTCCACGGTCAACCACCCGCCCATTTCCAAGTTTGTATCGTTTGCTGGAAAACTTCTTATCCACTTAAATTTTCCTTTTCGTGTTTGCTAGTCTCTGCAAGGCCTGTTCTTCCGAAGGGAACATTCTTGGTTTGTCTAGGAAGCTTCTCAAGTGAATCATTCAATCATAGAGCAAATCTTAAATGTGCACGACACGAGAAGTTGAATCGCATTTCCTAGACTCATATCATCCGAACGAAACACGGAAAACAGCCCGCTACCATGCAACAAGATAGACAGTCTGTACCTGAATATCAACTAAGGCCTTCAATGAATTCATAAGCAATTTCTGCAGCGAATCCTAAGCACTTATGATCATGAAAGCAGTTCACAACCATCCTCTCTCTCTCCTCTCAGTCGGTTTCACGCGAACACCGCTCGCATGGCGATGACCCACCACCGCCGCCGCCGCAAAATATTAGAACCCCCCCACCGATCGCCCCCACACCGAGAACACGCCAACAGCAAACAAACGACGAGCACACAAAAATGAATGAAAACAAGAAAAGAAATGAAAAATTGCAGGAACCAGCAATTAAAGTGCAAACGAACCGCACGTTGCACGGGCCTTAGCTTTGTTCGTCGCTGCCTCACCTTGCATGTGAACTGAATTTTTTATTGCAAATGCCGTGCGGTGCGCGGCGCGGCGCAGTGCTTATGACGCGAAATAATGGCGGAGGTGAGCGCAAAAAATGATGACAATATGCAATTTAATAGAATTATTAACCAAAAACTGTTTTGGGACCAACGAGCGTGATGGTTGCGACTGCTTCCGGGGGAGGGGCGCGTGTCTCGACCCAGACTTTGGTGGCATCTTGAAACGTGACACGAGCCCGAGTGGTAGGAGCCGCACACACTGCATGTCTTTTGTGCGCGAGGGAACGTGACAAAGGTGGTGGTGGTGGTGGTTGGCATTGACACAACTGCTGGCGGCGGCGACGACGAGGCTATTGTGTCATCCTCACGGGTAAGGTTCTTCTAGGCGACAATTAGATCCTCTTCGAGAAGTTATGACAGCACTTTGTTTGTTCGAAGCGTGTGTCTGTTGGACAAAAGCGAACAGATGGACTGAGAAGGAGCCAATTGACACGAAATGTGGGTCAAGGAAAGGGAGATTGAGATTGTCCTTCAGCTTCTGAGAAGAAGTTTGCGTGAAATGGGACTGAAGTTATCCTTGAAAAAGGCCTACTTCTTCTTCTTCTTATGGCGCTACAGTCCGGGGTGGACCTGGGCCTCAACCAACATGCCTCTCCAGCCAGCACGATCTTTCGCCAGCTGCCACCAGTTGCGCACTCCAAGTTGGTTGAGGTCTTTCTCTACTTGTGTGCGCCACCTTATCCTGGGCCGTCCTCTGTTGCGTTGTCCCAATGGCTCAGATTCGAAGACTTTTCGGGCCGGAGCAGTGGTGTCCATACGCTCTACATGGCCTAGCCATGGCCTACATGAAATCTTTAACGCAGAGGTGATGAGGAATTGAGTGAGAAGTGCATTCCAGATGGGTTTCAAAACAAGATGTTGGAGATTCCAATTAGAAATCGAGAGATGCGATCATCCGCAGTGATGTTCGGTCACAAAAACAAACAAATTTGTGACGCCTGGGAAATCTGAAAATCTTTGAAGGAGTGAAAAGCCAAAAGTGTAGTCCACAAAGACCTCAAATGGAACCAAAACCAAGAACATGGTGCTCAAGCCAAAAATTTAAGATTCTTGTCAAAATTCAGACGACACCTTGCCTGTAAGTGGGATGTTCGCAGTGAAGTGGGTGGAATTTCAAAGGACCCTGAGCGGGTGCGATGAGCACCAAGGTGAGAAGTGCGTCTATAGCGACAACAGAGAGACTCGCCTTTTCAGGTTTTTGTAGCAATTGCGCAGAAGATGCCAATAAAAAGTTGGATAACTTGAGGCGGAGCGTTTAACAGCAACATCGAAAACGCTAAAAGCAACCTTCGCTCTCCAACTCAAAGACCTCAAACTTCATTAGAAAGAACGAATCTGTGGTCGCTTCAGCCAATTAAAAGAGCGAACCATTCAAAACAAAAACAATGTCAATGACGTCTTCAATAGAAATTCCGTTCAAGTACCAGCAAATTCTCACCTCCTCCTGGACACTTTCCCACCATAAAATCCGCCAAAAGTCTTCATCAAGACCATCAAACCCACACCACATGACTTTTACGGTCGTCACTGTCAATCGCTAGCCGCTCCCATGTGTGAACGGATCTCCCACGAGGAGCTAAGGCATTCAGAACGTGATTCTCGCTTATCCTGTCATCTCCTGTCACCAATGTCAACATCTAAATGGCCTCATTACCCGCCCCCTAGAGTCCTGTTGGTTTTTTGTTTGCTTTTTGCAATTCAATTGTGGATTTATGCAGACGATTTGGTCACGCTATAATTTTTATTTCAATCATTTTTCTTCGGCCATCGCCAACATCCACCAAACTCCTCCACCACCACACACGGCCGAGCATCTAGCTGGACAAAATGACATTAAACGCGAACGTGTGGTGCGCGGGCAATAAAGTGTAAGCGAGCGTCAAGGGATTTATGAGGCCACTGGCTTAATGGACATATGTTTGGAGTGCTTTGGCCCATCGAGGAATTGCGGGAGTGACTAGGAGTGAGAGTGAAGCTTTGAATACTAATAATGGAGTGGTGGATTTCGAAAGGGAAATTCCTGAACAAAGACGAAGGATCTTTGTGGGGAGGTGAGGAGATGGCGTGTGAAGACGAGATGATGGCGGGCTCTGATGAGAGGAGGAGATGATCTGGAGATTGGAGGAGACTGATTTCTCAGGAATTTGGCTTCGAGGTGTGGCATCTGAGAGTAGTGTGGGACAGTCTTGAAGATGAAAGGATGGTTTTGCCTTGGAAATTGGAGCACTTTTGTACTGAGGACGCTTTGGTATCCAATTGAAGTCAGTTGGTGCGTTGTTTTTTAATTCAAAAGTCAGTCGTTCCTCAGGGGATCAGTGGAGCTTAATCGTTCCTTTGCTACGGGTGCTTAGTCAGTGAAGTCGCTCTTAGGCCGTGCAGTTTTGACACACCATCGAACTTGGGAACCGCGTTCTTTTAACAGCCAAGGAAACTGCGGGTAAACCAGGGATGTACAACGTTTGTAAATCGGTCAATGTTTCTGGGAAGCCGTCCTTTTGCAGAGAGAAGTCCACAACTCAGGCCTACCGCTTTTTTTTTTGTCGCCTCAACTAATTTCTTGCCTCGTTTAAGCCACACCATGCGGAAAAGAGTCAATCGGCCGCCTACCACCCCGTGGCGTTGAGTGGAATTTTCTCGTCCTCCTCATGGCCAATCCTTGTGCCTTTCACGACGATTCCCTATCCCCTACGCACTGATTTCTCGTCTCTTTGATGGTGATTATTCTTCTTGTTAACGGTGATACCTCTCCACCTTCACGGTGATTTCTTGCCTACTTCACTCTGAAACTTTGTCCCCTTAACGGTGATTCCTTGCCTCCTTCACTCTGAAACTTTGTCCCCTTCACGGTTAATCCTTGTCTCCTTCACTCTGAAACCTTGTTCCCTTCACGGTGATTTCTTGCCTCTTTCACTCTGAAACCTTGTCCCCTTCACGGTGATTCCTTGTCTCCTTTCCGGTGATTCTTCGTCTTCTTCACGGCGATTCTTCTCTTCTCATCATCGTCCTTCCACTTGCGCAGGACAGGAAAACCAGAGGGCCTCCAGCATATATGTTTCATGTTGATTATTGCAAAAGGATTTTTTCCTCATCCTTCTTAGTCCTCGTTTCGCGTTAAAGGTCTATTTGGCTTCCTTAACTGAGAACTTCAAAAACACTCGATACGCCTATTCTCGATTGGCTCCCTGTGACAGTTCGCCTTCCTCTCTCATCCCACCATAACCTTTAAATTGAAAAAATTCTTAATATCCTTCTTTCTCATTTCAGAGCAAACAACAATTGGCAGACAAACTTCGCGTCGATCAACAAATCAAATGAGAACTCCCCACAGACGAGCAAAAAGCAACGCGATTGCGGTGAATCTGCTCGCGACAGTCTTGCCTACTCTTGCCTGCTCAAAAATGAACTCCTTGGCACAGCGATCGAAGATGTGAAGGCCGTCAGTGACGAGCGCAACGAGAACAACTATCTGCCCAGCGCCAAGAGGAATCTCTTCAAGTATCAGTCACCAACGAAGCAGGTATGTACTTTCTATCAGTTCTGATTGATTCTTTGAGGGTTGCCTGCGTTTTCATTCACTTGGTGATCTCTTATCTTACTTTAATTTTGTGTCTCTTCAAAAACGAGTCCTGGAGAAGTTGAGCACACTGAGACATCCTTCAGCTGAGTGTCCTCTGAACAAAACAGATTCTAAAATTCAACTACCGCTTACCAAGTCTCAAGGGGTCCCCCAAGATCTCTCAAATTTCCATCAAAATCCATGCCTCGTCAGAGAAACCGTTTCGTCTCAAGCACAGATAAGTGGACTCTTCCCAAGGGCTGCTGACATCCATCATCCCCAGAGAGTCTGCAATTTGCATGACAACATCGGCTGGGAATGGGGTCATCCACTGAGAGGCCAGCGTTCACCCCTCCATCTTGGACACAAATTTGAGTGCATATCATGACGGCATTCACCCGAGACTTGCATCTAGATTGAAACACAAAAGCGAACTCGCGCGCACTCGGGTGCAATAAACCCCACACCAACAGGCAGCCAGCCGATCGCTCCCCACCCCCTCGAGGCAATTGATATCTATTGTCCGCGGGAAAGCCTGAATAGCTAAGTGACCAACAATCAGAGCAACCAGTTGGCCCACACCTCTCGCGCTTCTCAGAACCGACCACGACGTTGACGACGGCGGTAGTGGCGTGCAACGAACTCACGAGCCACTTGGCCCGGGGATTGGCCTGTCTTGCCGTTCTGCCGTGCTGCCGTTCAGTACAGCTGATAAGGAATGTGCGCACAAAGTCATTTGCAAGCTCTGTGCAGTCCGCGCTCTTTGTGCTTCTTTATTACGTGTGAGATATGACCGTCCGTCAGTTTGTCCGTCCGGCGGGGAGCAGCAGAGAAGTGAACTCGTATGTTACGGTCTTTCTAACGCTCCACGGCGGCGACGAGGTACTTTTTGCATAAAATTCTCGATTCAATCCGTGCACGGAATGCCAACTCTGCGCGACAGGCAGCGGTGATCTTTGGCCACGACGACGCTGGCCGGCGAATACAAGATCAGGGGCTCTGAGCGGGCTTTCCGACGCTTTGGCAGCGCTTCCAAATGAAAAATCTTTTTCGGACAATTAACGTCATGTACTTTGGTTGTTCTTGTCTTTGGAAGGTTTTTTTTTTTTTTTGAAGCTCTCCGTGGGGGAGAGGGAGGCAAGGAAGCGTCGCGGTGGATGGATGAGTTATGGAGCATTGAGGTGGACAATTCAGAATGATGAATGGCCTGAGGAGTGGTGCCGAACTTTTGGTTGATGGATTGACGGGAAGGAAATGTGTCACACGAATGCATTGCCTATTCAAACGTTCCCAAGGATTTGCTTGACTGAGGTGGAAGGAAGAAGCGCTGTGCTGTAGGCGGGGCGGTTTTACTCCTCTCTAACTTGTAACATCTTAGAAAATCCCACAACCACGTCAAATCCCTCCCCAAACTGACATCTCGAAGGAGGATTCAAATGGATTTCCTTCTTCCGTCATCCGGGCACTGGTCAAACTGGTCCTAGTCACACAGACACATTTCATCGCTCCTCACTTCCTCAAACCGATTCAAAGCGTCCGACACATTCAATTCAACTCCATCCACACCGTCCAGGGACACTCCAGCATCAGCGACAAACGACAGTCCAGTCAACTTCATCGTCATCCAAGCGGAAATCCCACAGGATGTGAACGGCTTTCGTCCATGTCCACGTCGCTCATTCTGAAACAGGTCTGCTCCCACCGACTCCCAGCACTCCACCATCCTCGAACCCAGTCAAGTGTTAATCGCCTCTAATTGAATTCAATGCTTTGCACCTAGGAAGACGTGTCCCACCGTCGCGTCGGTGCTCCTCGAGCGGAACAAATTCAATTTTTTCTTGGTCCAGGTTGCCTTCACCGTGCGCCACCTAATCACTGATTCATCACGAATCAGTTTTATTTCCCGTCCGTCTATCCGCGTCGCTCCTCAGTCGGTTGACCATAAAACCCATCGTCTCCTCGTCTTACCACATCCTCACCCAACCAGAAGCTTCACACCACAGCTTTCTAAGCCATTAATCTTCGCTTCAATTACCGCACTCCGCTCATAATTCATTTCCTTCCATAGAAATCTAATCTTCTCCCAGGGCCAGCGGGTACCTTCTTGTCTAGGTCCGGATCCAGGAACTGTGGCTGTTCAATGCGCCAAATGCGCATAATTGCCGTGCTGCTCCGCGACGGACGGTGCGGTGCAATCTCTTAATTGAACAGCGACGACGGCGACGTTGCTGCAGTGGCCAGGGTTCCACTGACGGTTTCGTGATGCACGCTCTCTGGGGTGGTGGCAGATGTGTTTTGTTGCACCCACTTATGGATTTATTGCAGTTAATTGAAATGAAATTCCGCACGCTGGCCCCGGCATCGCGTACCGAATTCGAAGAGAACGAGACTAGGAATCACTTCCGTGTGGCTGCTCGGTTGCGCATAGTTGGCCGCGGATTCGTTTATCAGCCGGCGCTGGGAGGGAATCTCCTCAAGCATGCGATTGCAGGGAACTCATTACGATGTTAAGCAGTTCTTCATGTTCGTTGTGGGCTCGGCTTAGACAATATGAAATGGAGTTCTTCTTGGAAAGGTCGTTAACGAGAAGTGGCCTGCCTCCGCGTTGTTGTGTCACGACATGGAGTGGAAAGGGGAGCAGATGGAGGATTTTTCTAGGGATTGATGCTCTAAACGATATCAAAGAGATCACTTGTATCTTTGGAAGAGTGATCGGTGGCAGAAATTTGGTGAAATTTGGCGGAAAAGTCCTCAAAAATTGTTCAAAAACTAATTCATTATAAAAGACTCCTTAAAATACGGAAAGTGGATGTCTAGAGATCACAGAAAAGCCGCGAATTTCTTGCTGACATTCCGGAGCATGCACTTGGTCAGCCTGTATCCTGGAGAGTCATGCCATCTCTCCAGGATACAGGTGTCATTGGGAGACCCAATGGTCGACGGAAGCCCTAATCAAGGCAGTGGGTAGTCCCAAGGAGGGTTCGGGCCCAACGAATGCCTCTTTAGAGCCTTGCCTAGCTGGTTTATCGGCAATCTCGTTTCCCGTGATCCCGTGATGTCCCGGAACACAGACAAGTCTTAGCGAATTCAGTCTGCGGACCAAATTAAGGGAAGACTTGCAATGCTGGACTATCTTTGAAGTAGTCTAAGGATTACGTAAGGTCTTAAGCACAGCTTGGCTACCACTGCAGACGTAGATACTTGGCCGCCTTTGATCGCAAATCGCTTGAAAGACTGATGCGAAATTACCTAAAGAGGTATGAAGTCTCAAGTTGTCGTCTTTCAAAAAGCCCCATCCATAGTGGCCATAAGAATGGCAGACGTTTCCTCCCGGAAGACCGATGCAAAATTAACCACCTAATTACCTACAGCTACAGATCACTCCGTCGTCTTAGAGCTGTCCGTGAAAATCCGACGACATTCCCTTCACGGGTCAGTTTCTGGCCAGAACCAGTTCTGGACACGGGGAAAGTCGACTTTGTATAACCGACGCAGCTGGATGGTTGGTGACCCTGCATCAGACGGCATGTCCATGAGACTTGTGTCGCGCGAGGTCATCAAAGTTCCAGTGCGAGGCCATACCTTTTTCTCCTTTCGGAAGATGGCTTTGATTGTACAATCCATGATGTGGATGTCAAGGGGAAGGAGATTAAGCAGTCCAGCAGAGCCAGGCGTGCTAGGGAAGGCCCTTATGCAGCCGAGAAACTTGGTGAAAGCAGCAGTCATGTATTCTCGCGAAAGCTTGTTCCACCAAACGACTGATGCATAGGAGAGAAGAGGTCTCATCTTCGATGATAACCCCTTTGGAAAAGTTTGTTGCTGGTGATCTGATGGTTTGATTTTGAGTCAATGAGGGATGTATTTCTGAGGGACTTTTCAGAAGAATTTCAGTCCCAAACAGACGGCGAACAAATTGCAAAAATATTTCCGTAAATTTAACTGATTTTGAAAAATTCTCCATATCTCGAAAACGATGCCTTCTTCATTAACTGCTTGCGGATCGATTTTGTTGCTCCTGTTAAGGGGGTATTTTGAGCCCAAATATGTACCGCACTAGTCCGTACCGGGCTGGGAACACCGACGATGCATTTTTCGTCAAAAAGTACTTAAACAAACTTGTCGCTAGTGTCCTGGTGGAGATATTAGATAGTGGATGCATTTTTTGAGGGAAAGATTTTATACTCCACACGAGGACAAACACATAAACCGCTAGGCATAACATCTGTCGAGCGAATGGAGTTGAAATAGTCGCTGAACGAACTGAAACACTCATATCTTGAAAACAAAGCGTTCTGTAATTGGTGCCAGATGGAAATTTTCAATTCAAATATACACCGCTAAGTCTAAGATACGTCTTAGAGTGAACGAGGATAAAACGAAATTTATGGTGTCGACAGAGAATCGATCCGTCAAACAACACCTAGGTCGGAATGTGATAATTGACGGCCACAACTTTGGGGTGGTTAAGGAGTTTGTCTACCTCGGGGCCAGCGGGAACTCCACAAACGACAACTGAGTGGAGTCTCGTCGTAGAATCACCCTTGGCAACCGGTTTTATTTCGGTTTTGTCAAAACTTTTGACTCGAAGGACTCAGATAATGCTCTACAAGACATTAACCCTAACCGCACTCTTATACAGAGCCAACTTATCCTCCTCCTCCTTTTCCTGATTCGAAGGACTTAGATTATGATCTACAAGAAGCTAATCCTAACCGTACTCTTCTACGCCGAGCCAAGTGCTGGACGATAAGCCAAGCGGCAAAGCAGATTCTTGGTTCTGTTGAAAGAAAAATTCTGAGACGAATTTATGGTCCTGTCTGCGAGGAAGGCGAGTGGAGGAGAAGGCACATGTGCTGTACCAAGATGTGAATGCAAAAATCCGTCGACTACAGTGGCTCGGCCACATAGACAACAACGATCAGCCAAGAAGGTCTTCGAATCTCAGCCTCCGGGTTCGAGAAGGAGAGGAAGGCGAACCTCTGGCATAGAGACCAAGTGATTGCGGACGCTAGAGAGCACGGGCTTGACAACTGGAAGCAGGGTTCCAGGGACCGTCGAGAATGGAAGGCAGGTATAGCTCAGTCTCAGACCCTTCATGGATCGCAGGCCTGATTCACACAAATACAAGTCCTTCATACGCTGGGCATAAATATCTGGAATTTTGTTCCATTATTTTTCGAAAATCACTAAAAACTCAAAATCTGTGTGTCCTTCTTCGGTCTTTCTTCAAGGAAGAGGGCAACGCAACATATCACAGAAGAGCACCTGAATGAATTTGTTCGCTTCTCTCTGGACGTCCCCAGAATCCCACAGATTTCTTTAAACCTACCTCCTCATCAAACAGCCAAACATCTCATTCGCTTGACATTTTCGGCGTCGGCATAAAAAATCAGAACAATCCCGCCAACTAACTGGTTCAACTTTCCCCAAAAGAACTCCGCCACCTGTCACCAGCGCCTGCAATATGCCACAAAGCAAAGCAAAAAAAAACGCAAATAAAAACTAGTTAGGCACATTCCATAAACCCATTAAGTCGCAAATAATTAAGTGAGTCCAGTGTTGTGCGCTGAGCCTATCTCATTATAAACCCATAAATTAGAAGTCGCTTTGCATAGCTTATCACTCACTCGCCACGGCTTGAATATTCAGACGAGATCCTTTCTGTTTGCTTTAAATGATGAATATATTAGGTCGTCGAATATTTATGCGTCGAGGGGGGGTTGACATTTCGCCAAACGACTGAAACGGGTTCGCCGACAGCGCACGGTCGCGCCAATTCGAAAGGGATTAAACGAATAGGACTTTGGAGCGATTTTTTTTGTGGATCATCACTTTCAAATCGATATTTTGTTGTTGTTGTTGGTGTGTGTGTGTGTTTGGAGAATGATAAATTAATTTACGCTTATGGATGTCGTTTGGAGGGGGGTCTTTTGTTTGGAGGGTCAATCGTTTGTTATGGATTTTGGAGGGATTAATGGGTGTTGCTGGGGGGTTTGTTTGTTGCTTAAGAAGCGAAACGTGTGTCGGTCTTGTGTATGAATAGAAAACTTGTCAACTTGTAGACAATTTAAAGAATAAAGATATGTCTTAGAAACAGGGCACCTTACATTGGAAAAGGTCTGTCTGAGTCTTAGCCACCATGTCTTTCTACCTGGCATAATCTTTGGTCAAGTTGTATCCTATTCTTTTTCTTTTTGTGGCGCTACAGTCCGGGGAGGACCTGGACATGCCTCTCCAGCCAGCAGGCGGCTGCATCTAGTTAATAGTAATAATTGAGTGGCACTACAGCCCACAAGGGACCAGGACCTAGCTTCTACAACTACTCGTGTTGTACATGCGCCTATTCTCCCACGAGTAGAAGGGACCTACAGTTTTATGCCGACTCCGAACGCCGAGCTTTGAGAAGCTTTTCATAGCCAATTGGCACGCTTTGAGTGTTGTCAGCAACTTGAAAGAGGTGATGCCACTACGCCACGGCGACCACGCTCAAGATTGCATCCTTAATTTTTGGACAGAACAAATGTTGAGACTTTGCCACAACACGACACCACCCACCCACTTTGAGCCCGATTCTCTGCTTAAGGTACTTCTTAGTTCATAAGACAAGCGTTACCTTTGACCATCCGCATAGCCGGTGTCTACTCACAGGCTCCTGACAAAGTTCCATTCGAGAGGCATTGCCTAGTCGGTTCTAAGGCAAATTCTTGGCTTAAACTCGGCACGTGGCTTAAGTTGCATTGACTGAACATATCTGTCTGATAAGCTTTCCACTATTGAAGAACTGTTTGATGGACTTCTGGTTGATTGTCAGCATATGAGTGAACATTGCAGAGGCTGAAAAATGTCCTATTGGTGGGCGTCAAGAAGAGAAGACATTCCCATTTGAGCTGGTGCACTTGACAGGGACGTCAGCCTGCGAGGTGTCGCGTCTGGGAATTCAACCTAGACTTTCTGCGTGGCGGTCGACCCACTTACTACTTCGCAACGGCCACCACAGCTGTATCTAGACGCCCTCAGTAAAGGGAGGTAAGACTGTGCTCCCTCTCAATCCAAGACGTCCACCGTTGCGTTATTGTCAATTTAAAAAACTGCATTCCTCACAAGGCACCATTCCCCACGAAGCTCATTGAATCTTCTCCTCCATTTCAACGTGAATAGAACCAAAGTTCTGATTGTGACAGAATGCAGTCAAACTCTTCACTGCCACATGGTCAAATCGTCTGTGAAAAAAATTGACAAGTTCCCTTTCTTCTCTTTCATCAAACAATCTCTTCAACAAGTACAACTTCATCATCAGCATCGTCACCGTCACCCAATCAAGCCGAACAAACACTCAGGCCGTGACTTTACAAAGCGACACTTAAAATCGCATTCATCCCAATTGATCTTCGCCCTCCTCCTGGGGTCCGATCAATTCTACGTGCATCCACTAATATCTGTCACCATAAATCCATTACCATCAATTCTCATCGGGCGGTCAGACCGCGTTGCGTCGCATTGCGTCGCGTCCGCCCGCTCTGTCAAAGGAGACAGACAAT
The DNA here is from genome assembly GCA_944738645.1 of Eristalinus sepulchralis. Lineage (NCBI taxonomy): Eukaryota > Metazoa > Arthropoda > Insecta > Diptera > Syrphidae > Eristalinus > Eristalinus sepulchralis. Next base: position 2,281,778 of record OX122884.1, on the reverse strand, counting down.
CCCCATCCATCATGCTGGAGCGGGCGACCCATCCCCTCCTCGCACAGCACAAAATCCCCTGCCAATAGGTGTCGTGGATGACAATCAAATGCGTGTTTGCTGTCAAGTGCTGACCAGTCATTCAATCAAAGTTTCCCGTCGTCGAGCGACGGCTGCCAAGACGGTGTGCTGCTTGGTGGACGGTGGTGCTGCTCAACCCATTAACTTTATTGCTCTCTTCGTCAAAATTTAAATTCAAGTGCTCCAACAAGAGGACTCGAGAGTGGGAGACCAAAAATAGAAAGTCCGTCTATTCTTCTCAATGTTTCCACATCCATCCAGCACTTGAAGCAAAGCAAGCACGCCACGCCGCGGCAGAGTGTTTGCTCATTTGAATACCACTAAAAGTGTTTAATGTCAGAGAGACGCCTAGAGACGCCACACACGGATCCGCAACGAAAGACAAGAAATCGTCAAGCAAAAAGTAACAACAACAGAACAAAAAAAAAAAAAACAAACGAAAGAATGGCCAACCACTCGGCGGGGTTTGTCCTGGGTTCAAGGCTCTTCTTGTTGCGAAATTTAAATTCAGCAACCTATTAGGTAAGCATCGCCGTTGCTTTTTTTCTGCACACTCTTGGCCTCCTCTTATCAGGTTTGGCTTCTCTTCTCGGCGAACGCATAAATATTCATGATGAACCATGATGTATATCAATTGATCGGCCACAGGCCCCCTCACACAATTGGTTTGGCAAACTTCGGAATCGTAAAATGAGCCCAAAATCAGGACCGTGCACCTGTCGAGTCGTCGAGAGTCCGCTCATGACGCAGCTATTAAAATAGTTAAGCAGTCGACTGCTACCAGGGTTCTGGTGGGCCGCGACGGATTTACATTTTAGATGAATCGTGCTACAAATCGCGCCCGTGATTGCGATGGAGCGCGGGGGCAAATCACCGCACGTAGGTTGGGGTTCAATGAGCTCCACTGAGGGGGGCGGGAGGTGGAGGTGGATGGATGATTCAATTGAATTTCAATTCGGATAATTGTGCGGCCGCTGGTTTCGGCGAATTCGCCAAGTTCGTGAATTCGTGGGGTGTTACCTGGCGATTTTATTGGTCTGGTCGCACATAAAAACCAGAATTGAACGATCTACGTGTCGAGACTTGTCCACATCTCATCGGCAGCTCACAGCACCGCTCCGCGAATTCTGCGGCCAGCATAGGTGACTAAGAACGTCGATGACAAACTCCGAGATGCGGCAAAATTATTCTTTTGTGATGAAGAGTGAGCCTGCGTGTGGGAGAGAACACCTGTCACCGCAATTGGAATATAGGAGCTTATCTCATCTTGCGCGACAGTCTTGGAAGCGGCCTCTAAGAGTCGGATGTGAATCAGCCTTTAATTGGCTGCTTGTGACAAATTTGACCCGCTGGATGATGGGGATGGGTTCTTTGACACGATGGCTTGATTGATCGTTTGCGGAGAAGATTTACTGCTACATGGACGTGAGTTGCTAATTCATCAACGAATTGTTCGCCGGCTTGTAAGCCACTCCTCGATGTGATTTAATGAGCGATTAGGATTTCGGGCTGAACATGGAATTTTTTCTTGCGCTAAAATCATCATAAATCAAGCAAGTTCTAGCCCCGCGGTTGACTTTTGGATTCTGTTTGCAGAATTTTGAAGGGGGATCAGTGTTCTGCTGTCTCGTTGAGTCTCCCCTTAACAAAAACCAAAAATCCAGAGATCCTCCATTCAAAGTTCGATCAAGTTCGTGATCATCAAAGGAATCTAGGCTTTAGATGGTCAGCTTAAGAGAGAGTCTCATTCGTCGGCTTACAACCAAAGCAATTTTTGGAAAGCGCAACTCCAAGAGCTCCCTCTGCCTCGTTAACCTACATAAAGTGCGTCAACGGACTATAATAGTGGTCATCACTATTGTGATGTGAGGCAAAAGTTTGAAAAGAAACTTCACGATCACGCTCACGTTCACGATCCACGATCCCTGAAGGATAATCCACCTTCGTTTGAAGGCACATCAAGCGATCTTGTCCACGATGGGGCGAGACACTTAAACGTGTCTGAAGGACAGAAAAGAATGTTGGCACTGTTGGCATGATCAGAGATAGGAACTTTTTAACGATCTAATAACAATAATTGAGTGGCACTACAGCCCACAAGGGACCAGCTTCTACAACAACTCCTCGTGTTGTGCGTGCTACTGTTGTCTTACGAGTAGAAGGGACCTACAGTTTATTGCCGACTCGGAACGGCGAGTTTTGAGAAGCTTTTCATAGACAATTGACATTCTTTGAGTGTTGTCAGCAACTTGAAAAAGGTTGTGTCGTGAAAAACTACAAGATGCCGCGTCCGGGAATCCAACCTAGACTTTTTGCGTGGCGGTCGACGCACTTGCCCACTACGCCACGGCGACCAATTCTTCACGATCTGCGATCACGAATGTTGGACGCACTGAAGTTAGAAGATGAGTTACTCAGGGCAGTTCAAAGGATTGTCCGAAAGTATTCCACGGAGGCGAATCAAAACTTTAATGCTTTGATCGATGAGAAGGGAGTCTAGTTGCTGCTGATGTTTTATAGTGAAAGCAGATGAAACGGAAAGGTGGAGGAGGCTTGGATTCAAAGGGGAACGACGCTTAAGACCCCTGAAAGGTGATAACGAACATAACGTAGAATGACACACAAGTCCCTCTCACAGAAGCCGTATGTCATCAATGTCCATTTAAAAGAGGCCATTTTGGGTGATGAGAAGACCGAAAAAGACCGAAGACTCTTTCGTTTGAGTGTTCTTGTAAAGGAGCTCATTGTGGCCAAGTCTCGATATCAGTTCCATAGCCCACCGCGTCATCGTCCATTCTTCTCAAACAGCTATGGATTTTAATATTCCTCCTCTAAACAAGAGGATACCCACTTTCGTTTCTGCAAGGATGGAAAGTGAGATGCCTAAACAGATCACCGGCAGCCGATGAAGGTGTAAAGGTCCTAGACTGCAACAAAGTGAAAATGGACCGAATCAAAAGAGGGATGCAAATTTACGACGCCTACCACAGCGGAGGTAAAGCTTCTGCAAGACTAGCGGAAGCGACAAATGACATTAGGACTAAACCTGCAAGCATCAGAAGAGGAGATTAATTCACATGACAGACAGCTCGTAGAGGACTGTAGTGCCAACCGAAAAAGCAACTTCCCCCTCAAAGTGATAAATCTCCCACTTGACTTCGCTGTCTGACTGTACCCACCACAAGTTGGAAGTCAAGCGGTCTTTAAGTGCGATAAATGACTTTTTGGCACATCAACACGGATGTCAACGATCAGGTTTGACAACATTTTTTCTATCGCCTTTCGGAGCTACATTCTATTTGCGAGTAAAACGTGTTAACAAGACGATGTGCATGAACTATCTCCAATCGGCCAGAAGAAGTGATCTCTCCCAAACTCCGCCTTCAAGACATCTCCTAACGACTTAAAAAGCGATTGCCGCCGCCACGACATAGACCAGATCCAATTGATAGCACAAATCGAATTCCTGCACCCATTTCCTAAAGTTACAGTGGCCACCAACTGCCACCGATAGCTGGATCACCATTAAACTAAACTAAATACTTAAGCAGCGCGTTCTCCATCCACCACCAGCAGCAGCAGCAGAAGCAGCAGCTCCGATCTGGAGCAGTGATATCATCAAGAGAGTGTACATACCTGCCAAGAAGAAGAAGAAAAAAAACCCGCGCGCACATTAATGGCTTTAACCTTTCCAAAAAATTACGTAAAGAAGAAAACACACCGAGTCTATACATCGATGCCTCCCTCCAGAGAACACTCTCGCTTCGCTGTGCGTCGTCGACTCCAATTGGTGCGGTACACACACGAACCGAAGGTGGAGCTTGAAGCTGAAAGAGAAGGGGACGACGATGAGAACGTGAAATGATTCCGCGAGAATAAATTAATTTCGTCTCGACGTCGTCTTCGGCCAGCAGAAGCTCCTAATTTGCCCCGGCTGCCGACTTTGCATACCTAAGCAGGGCACCCATCACCCACGCAGATCGACGCGTCTATTTATGATCGTGCGACATTTAAGGGTCTACCCTCCGCGGAGTCGATCTTTTATCGGCACTTCCGACTGCCGGCCGGCAATCAATCATAAACCCCCTTCGCCAGCTGATTAGGTATTCCGCGGGGGCCCTTCTGCGGGGCACCATAAATTGGTATTCTATTGCTTCTAATAACTCAGATGGTTCACGGATCGGGGGGGTCTGGGGGCCTGGGTGCCTGGAGTGAATTTATTGTTGCGCGCCGACGTGCGTCTGTTCGGTGTCTATTCGAGAGGTGGGTAGGGCCGACACCGTTGCCGCTGCCAGTCATCGGTGGTAATTGACAATTTTGTAGATTTTATCTTGTGATGGCTTGTCTTGTTGTTTTTTTTTGGTGACAAAATGCTGTCCGCTGTCCGATCTGGAGCAGGCGTCAAGCGAGGGGGGGAACCGGACGAAATGAAGTGATCTTTTGTGATTATCGCGAGGAAACAATCTTTACGCGTGAGAATTGATGATGAACTCATCGGAGTTGTTTTTGTTTCGGCTTTGGGAGACGTTTTGTTGTTTTTTTTTTATTGGCAGACAACAAAAGACCGCTTCATCTGACGTTGACAGTTCGGTAGCCGGCTGCTAATTGGACACGGCAATGGATGAATTGTTTTTTTTTTTTTGCTCTCTTGAATTTTGACGGGATTTGTGTGGGACTTGTCATGGGTGGGTAGCTGGAGAGGGGAATAAAATCTGACGGTTTACATTGGATGGAGATGACAGTGCGCTGTGTAAAGGGGCGTTTCTTTTCGATGTTAACTCACAGCCTTCTTTTTCCTATTTGAACATCTGCAGGAATGTTTCTAATGGGAAGTGATGAGTTCAAAGGAAGGACGTCTGAATAGCTGGTCACCGTCGAGACGGTGGTATCACCTGTAGTTTCTGAGTTGGGATCACTTTGTAACCATACTGTGGCTTTCGAGGATAAGAAAGTGCGCAAATCTCAGTCTTTCTGGCAAGGGAAAGCCTCTAGCAAGCCGTCAAAGGGAGGAGGGCAAAAACCAAGTCATCGAGGCCGGCCAAGCAGTTACTGGGGCATCGCTACCGACGCAGAATGGAATGAAGACGCTACGACCTTGTCTCTGTACGATGATTGCAGTCTCAAAGTGTGCAGGAGTAACTCACCAAGCAGGAACGAAACGCTGCTCTCTGGGTCTCAAACAGCATGCCTCTCCAGGGGCCTCCAATTTCACACTCCACATTGGTTTAGGTCGGTCTCCACTTGTCTACACCATCTGTGATGAGGACTTCCTCCGTTGCGTTGTCTCCATGGCTCGGTTTCGACGACTTTCCGGACTTGAGCTGACCATTTTAAGCGTTGTGCCCGTAGACCCTTGACTAGGCTTTAAACATTCTCCTCCAAGTGCCCTCAAACAAGACAAGCGCGCTCAACACTCTCCTCTTGAGACGAGCAAGGGCTTCCTCATATGCTTTGAAAAACGGCCAAGTTTCTGTACGCCATTGAGGAGGGCAGGAATGGTCAGTTTATTGTACAATCCCTCTATCTCTCGAGAGAGTTTTGATTTTCTGAATTGCCTCTAGATCCCAAAGAAGTAGCGGTTGGCAAGAGTGGTTCTACGTTTCATCCTGTTACTGACGTTGTTGCCCGTATTTACAGCAGCACCGAGGTAGATAAAGTTCTCAGGGTCTTTGCTGCAATTCTCACTCCCAGTCCGAGACTTTGACTTGGTGGAAATTTTGATGTTGTAGCACCTATTTACAGCACTGCCGCGGTAGACCAGGTTCTTAGAGTCTTCCAATCCGAACGCTCAGACAGAGACGTTGGCGTTGGGCGTAAACATTGATTTTCTTGTCCCTATATACTGTGCAGCCATGGCAACCTCTAAATTTTTGCTGCCTAGTGTGCAGCTCCTTGCGAGACATCGAAGATGCGCGTTCTTTCGTGATGACAGACAGCCGCTTCCATCCCTTCAATGCCATGAAACGCCTCGCTGTGCTCGTCCAATTATCTTGGTAAGCCAGCACCAGATCGAAATTTTGGCAAATCGTGCCTCTAGTACTGACTTGTGAGTTTTAGATGAACTTCCTAAAAATGGGGTTGAAAAGGCCACGTAACCATACGTCTTGTCAGTCAATCTCATTTGGAGTTGATGGAGTAGTGAGAGTTTTCCTCGTTATCGTATATAACCGCAGGGAAACTAGACATGACACTGTCTCCCTGCACTCTGTCATATGTGGCCTTTCAAGTCGACAAGTGGACGGTCTCTCGAGGATTTGGCAAAGGCAACAATTTAGGAAGAACACGATTAGAGTTCAGTTGACCAGCGATTTCTGATCAGACCGAAAGCAACCAGTTTCACAATTGAAAAAAAAAATTCGCATTCATCTCCTCTCCAAAAAAAACTCAAATTTCGATAAAAGAAAAACGTTGAAAAGACCAAATGATCCCACACTTGCCTGGTGAATCCAGCAAACGATCATGGGAACAGAGAAGATGAATGGGGCAAGTGACCTCCCGCTTGAAGCACGCACTCACGAAATGCTGGTTGAAATCGCCGCCTCCTCCTCCTCCACCTCCTTCACACATCACACAGTTCATTAGCAACAATCACCTCCGATTTACCAGCACCAGCACCAGCCGTCCCCCAGGGGCGGCCATCCGCCTAAACGTCCGCACAATGGATTTCCATTCGCTTTGACACATATTGTTTACCCACGGCCGATTAGAGAAACACTTATCTAATTCTCAATTCGAATTCGTTACCCGTTCATCAGCCGGGGCGACACAGAGGAAGCGAACGCCCCCGAAATGTGGGATTAATCAATCTCCTCGGTAATTGTGTGCCCTCTCTCTAGGCGGCACAGCACAGCGTTCACTGATCCGGTTCTGTCACATGTGAAAGACCAGCTCAACGCCGCGCGCCATTAAAATGTCATATCAGCACCGGCACTGAAGAGAAGTGCTTCAAGTCCCTCTGTGGTTGGTTGGTTGGTCCGGCGTCCGGTCAAGTGAATGACATATTACAACACACGTCGGTGCACAGCGAAAGGTAAACTCTCGACCAGCACAAACACCAACAACACCAACAACAGCAAACGAAGAGACGAAGAAACAGATTTGTATCTCAAGCGGTTGGTGGTTTAGATACGATTAAGTGTACACTGTCGGTTTGTCGTACATTAACCTTATAATTACCTCGGTGACAGAACGCTTTGCATTTCGATATCAAGCAGAGCGGCGGCACGGCGGCAGCTGCCCCGGCGCGTTTCATAATTTCGTGGAGGTTGGGCTGAGTGAGCTTCTGGCGTTACACTTCACCTTTCTTTAATGACGAGCGCGAAGAGGAGCGAAGAGGGGCTATCTCATCACCAGCATCGTCGCATCGTTGTCATCGCTCAGCGAAGATGGATTTTGTGCATGTTACGCTTGTTGCAGTCATTCCAAATGCAATTATGAGATTAAACCGCCGAGATGCCGCCGCACAAAGATGCAGCAGCAACAGCAGCAACCACACCGATGTGTGGCGAATGAGCGCATTCCCGTGTGATGTGCTGTGTGGTGTGGTGAGCGCTGCTGACAGCCCAAAGTTGCGGAAATTAATCAGTCCCCAGCGCGGGACATTACTCTTGGCCGCTGGATTTATTTGAATTTAAATGTCATGGTCGGGCTTTGCTGCGCAGTTGCTTGAAAGGCGATGCGATTTAATTGACAATTGTAATCTTTCTCTCTCTCCCCTCTCCGTGTCGGACTGAGGAGGACGATGAGTGTGCATGCAAGGGGTGTGCGACGACCGGCCGCGAAACAAGGCGAAGTTATGACCAGTCTCACGGGATTAGAATTGTTGATGTGTTCCGCTGGGGGTTTGGGCAACACTTACCCGCCCCGGGTGAATAAATCAAGCACCAAAAATCCAGATTCAAGTCGGCACCGCCACCGCCACCGCCGTCGTCTCTCTGTGGTATGTAGATGCGCGAGGAAGGAGTTCCAGACAAATAAATATTAATAATCAGAGTTTCGGGACGGAGAGAACACGACCTGCCCGGGTGGGGGAGGGGGTGGAGATGGGGTTTTTGTCGCCTTGGCGTCAGGAATCATCGCCTGCACATATTTGTGCCGTGAATCAAGGCAACGAGCTGAGTGTTTCCAGCAAAAATTGGTCACGACATCGCCTTAAGGATGCGATTTTTTGCTGTGGCAGAGGCGGAGTGAGTCACTGTACCTCGTGAGGTTGTGTGTAGATTTGCTATTCACACGAGGGGGGTGGGGGCGGTGCTGATGCATGAGTGTGCAATGAAGTGTGCAAGCAGCTCGAGGAGATGGGCAGCTGAATGAAGTGATGCTGCATAGAGCGGTTTTAGCTCAAGAGGAACTCTTGCGTTGTGTTGACAAAGAAGACAAAGAAACACAAACCCCTAGCAGAGTCAGCCCTCTTCTTGAGCGTCACAGTCAATGAAATGCTTTTACTTCTGTTGACTACTAGGTGCGAAGTTGTGACCTGTTTGGATGACGTCCCTATTTCGGAAGTCCTAGTCCTCGTTACACAAATTCCGGCCTCATCCCTTTCGGTGTGGAATAACTCCGCCTTTGAGTGTAGGTGCAAAATTTCAGACGCTCGTCGTAGACCACAAATTCAGGTGGATGTCCAACATCAAAGCGTGACCAGGGAATACCCCGTCAGATCTGTAGCACAAGCTCCTAGGACATCAATGTCAATTTCTCAGTCATTGCCTTTTGGGACGGACTTGGGCTGTTGCCCATAAATCGCTTCTACTTCAGCAGAAGTTCTTTCCAGTACAGCAGTACAACGTGCTGTCCACAAAGAATGTTTTCGCTTTCAACTAGCAAGCATCTCTAATGAGCCGTCCTGTCTTGATAAAATGCCCAATTTGTGGCTGAATCGGGTGCCAGGACACTCATGATCCCCTTGGCGTCACAACTGTCTTGCTTTTCTATCCTAAGTTGAATTGACTCACTACCTAACCAACTGGGCAGAGGCAGAAGTGAACTATTTCCCGAGGGAACATGCGAAACTAACCGAAGTGAAATAAAGACGACGGAAGAGTTGCCGCGAATGATGTGGCAATGCCCTGCGTGGGTTCCGTAGTCCGAGTATCCTCGAATCGATCAGAGATCTCCGAAACATCCGCCAGAACCGACACCTATGTCCCCAATGCATCAATTAAACCCTCCCCCCACCACCACACACACAAACATTAGACTCCATCCATCGAACACGAGTGTTTCTTTTTTTTTTTTGTATTCACTTCCCCTCACCCGCTTAGCCAGTTAGCCAGCTTTGCAAATTTGCAATTTTTTTTTTTCGCAAGCCATCGCCCGCTTGTTAATGTGGCCTCATCCATTAGGGAGGCGTCGGTCGCCTCGTATCCCCAGAAACCGCACACACTGCCACGTTCGTCGCGCATACGTTTAGCACATCGGATAGGAATGCTCGTCGCGAGTTCATTCACTTCTCTTATCAATTCAGCGTCAATAATATGCCTCTCGCGCCTCCTTCAGGCACAGACTCATCACCACCGGCCGAAGGTATGATGAATTGACACGAAATTTGAATAACAATCACGATCTGCGCCGTCCAGGCCCGTCCAGGCACCGGCGAGAGAGTAGGTGGTCCGGTCGGGTGACAATTACGGGCGCTGATGAAAAAGTGAAATTCAATAAATTTCGCAGATATTCCGCGTCGCTCGTGGAACTAGTTATTTGCGCTCGTTTATGGGGATATTCTAAATGGCGGCAATTTGCAATTCAAATACGCTCAGCGTCGTCGTCCCGAGGGGAACAGGTGAATTGGTCCAAATTGCGGGAAGCAGTTTGAGATGCACTGGACGGGAATGAGAGCACAGCGCACTATGTTGACCCAAATTGAGAGCACGCCAACGCGTCCGCAAATTTGCTGAAGGCAAACATCACCCGCCTCTGTGTGACGAGGGGAACAGATGGCGCGATTTGGCTTGCAGCAGTGGGGGGCTTCTATTTCTGTTGTCACGAGCCATGACACACAGTCCGCGAGCGATACGACGAGGAGGAGTCGTGTGGTGCATTTGAAGATCCGACGAGTTGGAAGAGTGACTGAGCGGTGAGGCGGTGACTGGTGGCGCAGAATCGCATTTCTGAGGAGTGAGTACATCACTGCATGTGGGATTATGTGTCTCGCTGGAATGTGAGCGCAGAAATAGGAGAGGCCCCCAGATATGTGCATGCACCGAGCAGCAGCTGTTTTGAATGGTAATGGAGATAGATGTGGAAAATGAGTTGAAGAAACTGTATATTGAGGAAATTAAGGAGCCGGGGATCCGGATTTGTTTTCTAGCGCCGCTGTGTGATGAGCTGAAATTGGCGTGCCTCGCGTCCACTGGAATACACAGGTTTCAAGAAGCGCTTTGATTCCCTGATATTGAGACGAGTGAGTGTGATCTTTTGTCGCCCACGTCGTAGAACCTGCCCTCATCTGACCGTAAGTCACCGCAGACATACACTCCTCTGCAGGTCACATAAATCGCCACTCCGGAGGACACGTGTGCATTCCTCTCACATGCATTACCATCAATTCTCTGCCACTCGGACCATTCATAAATTCGCTTCGATACTCCTCTTCCCATGGCCTCACAAGCTCGATGACCGCAGGCGAGTGTGTAAATTGATGCCAGCGCGTCTTCCCGCCCATTTCAGTAGCCATTTCGCTTATCGCCGTCATTATTTCTCATTTCTCTTGCTTCTCTTCAGTTCGGAAAGGTCCATCACCTGTAGCCCGCTTACCACACCGCCTAATGGCATCTTTCCCACGATCTCGACGGGCACTCACATTGCGCGTCGTTCCTATTCCGATTCAGATGTCGCACCACACGTCACCGATCGTGAAGGACCTAGGAATTGACTGCTTTTTAGCGAAGGGGAACGATAAAAATTCAAATCTTCGCAGAATCTATGCCTACTTAGCCTGCCACTTAGAGGCGAGACCGCAGGACATGATCCACTCACAGGCTGGATCCCCGCCATTGGGAGGTATGAATAATTCATCCACTAATTCGATTGTCATATGCGCAGGCAAACTCGATCAAGAGCACGATGGTGACATAGAAGGCGCGCGCAACAGGCCGACCACGAGGAGATGGAGGAGGGCAGAAAAAGGTTCTAGACACGAGCCAATCGAGAAGACAGGCCAGACGCTGTTACGCAACGACGATGAATATTAATTAAGGGCTCGCCGCTGCTCGGCGCGTATCTTGTATCTGGCACCTGTTGGAACACATTAGAGAGGTTGTCAGGGCGGGCGTCTGTCGCAGACATGGGCGCTTTCTTGCCTTTTGTTTTGGCTCTCTTTGTAGGGCGCTACCGTTCCGATGAATATGGAAATGACACGGCGATTAGGATGAGGAACGGTTAAAGCGATTTTATTGGCAATCAATCTGCCCGACGCGGGGATTTGTTGTGTTGTTCCCACTGATGGCCGGCATAAAAGTCGTTACAAATCGAATTGACTGTTAAGTGGTGGGCTTAATTTTTGAAGTGTTTTTGTAAAGCCCTCACCGGCCGAGTGAAAGGCGATTGTTTTGGGAATAAATTTGGTTTCCATAACGAGGTGATTGAAGTTGAGAGCAAATAATGGGAAAGAAGAGGGTCATTGGACGGCTAAGAGGATGTCTTTGGGGGATTTGGTGGAAATGGGAGATTTATTCTATGCACGCGGCGAGCGGCGAGTAACATCTGTAATGCGTTCACCGAACTCGGGGTACACGCATCCTGGTGGGGTTCAGAGGAATTGAGGCATTTGAATGCGAAGTGGAGAGCAGACTGGGACCGAACCGGATGGGTGTGAGAACCAAAGAAATCCTATTTTGGGTGATATATGGAAGTGCTTAAGGGATCGATGGAATGCATGAGAAATGGGTTTTTTTTGGAGAATTTTTGGAAACGCTGAACAATTTAGAAATTTAGAGAGAGAGAGTGGGAGAAATGCAATCAGAGTTTATGGAGTTCTAAAACAGAAGCTACAGTCCGGATACTGGAAATAAGAGTCCTCTGTGACATTCGTGGGGACTCCCCCAGCTTCAGGAGATACCTTAAGACTGTTTCTCACGGCCAGAGGGAGCTTACCATCTGATGTCGATTGATTTTTGTGACATACTCTCTGATCCTTGTCAGTGACTGTGGAAAGTTGAAAATACACATATTGTAGAGCCCGCAAACTACTCGTGCTGTGTGTTCTGTCACGATTGCAGGGAACCTACAGTTTATTGCCGACGCCGAACAGCGACTCTCCGAGCGGTGTCAGCTACACGAAAGAGATGGCGCAGTGAAAAAATGCAGAGGTGCTCAGTCCAATGGTCCATCATGGCTCCTTCACCTTGTGGTTGTTCATGTGTGGATAGCTGCTGCAGAGAAGCAGGTCCAGGAACCAGGTTGACACACTAAGCACCTATTCTTCGACGGCCACACTGGAAAGGCTGCAATAATGAAAGTTGGAGCATAGAATGGAGCCTTCTTGATGATAAGATAATCAACTGCTAGGCATTGTTCAAATTAGCGACGTTAAGGACATCCTTGTCAGTGATGCCTATAAATGAAATCATCCTGATGCTGGCAAGTTAGACGACGAGAAGCAAAAAGTCAGTCGGTCAGTTAGTTAAGGACATCCTTGTCAGTGGGGCCTATAAATGAAATCATCCTGCTACAATCTTAACCACAGGACTGTGACGAGAAGTAAAAAGTTAGTCGCTCTAAAGTCTGTCGCCAAATTTTGTGTCGCAAAAGTGATCATTTAACAACATTAACATAAGAACTTCCAGGCCCGTGAGACATCAAGCGCTTACTTCAGTAAAACGGATCTCATTTAATTTTTCGTCTTTTCGGACGACTTCTCATCTTCTACACGATCAGCGGGATTTCTGATCGAAAACGTGGATTCTGATCGAAAGAACGGTGTTAGAATGTGTAGACAACCCGAGTCTCTGTGACATCAATTGCGAGAGGAACACCTTCACATTCACTTTTAAAGCTTTACCACTGTTAACTAAAGTGGATACTGGAAAACAAATTTGACCAAACAACAGACCATTGCCGTCCGAAAATCACTGATCCCTGCAACCGAAAGAGGACTTCAAACCAAATTCGCTTTTGAAAATTAGGATCAACGGCAGTCTTGCTTTGGGTCTTTTCACCGAATCTACGCCTTGTTAGGGGCTTCCGTGGCTGCAATTCTAGCACTAGTTGAATTTTCTTAGAACGCAAACAACGATCTTTCCGCAGAATTATCCAAAAAGTGGTTGGACAAATATCCAATTCCTGTGTACGATGGCGGATAGACTGATCCAATCCCATAGCTGATCAAAACCCTACAGTGTCCACAAGCAAGAGCACCGCAAGGGGGGTGAGGGGTCATCATGGCCAAATTTTATTTTTTTCGGAATTTTGGATTTTTTGGAACTTCGACCCCAAACACGTTAAAAACGTCTAAAGACGCTTCAAATATGAAGTCCTTACATAGAAACGGGAGATGAAAACAAAGCGCTCCCTTTCACATCTAGTCTCCAATCTCTCAGACTCCCATTATCGAAACCCAACGTCTCAAATTGAATTGCTGTCTTTCAAAATTGAGCCATTCTTTGATTGCAATCCATCAGTGCGTTCCAATTTAATCGCAATTCAAATCGATTTCTTTCGTCACAACCTCCCGCACAAGTTACGCACCACGTCTTCTCACATCCGCTCCTATTTCACGCATTGAATTTGAATACACTTACGGCCAACGCCCTCCCCCATCGTGCAAAAAGCCTACCACCGAACAACGCATCGAAGGGGCTTATAATTGATTTCTGTTTCGCAATTCAAATTCCGTCCTAGACCCAGTGCGACACTTTATTTTTGCATAATATTGGAAACGCTGCTCGCATCGTCAAAGTCTACACGGCGGCGTGAACACTGATGTGTATCCGGAATTTAAAATTTAGCCAGAGTACGCCAAGACACGACGCACGCACATGCGACATTGTTCCCTCCCCGGAGTGGCACACGAACGGAGCGGATCTTAATGAGATAAACAGATCGGAATGCGCCGCCCCTGTCAGACAGAGGCTGCTGCTGCTGCTGCTGTCTTAAGTGAAGAAACAGAAGAAATTCTTTGATTTCCCATTTACTCATTTTCTGACTCAATCGACCGCTGTATGCCCCGTGGAATGAGAATTCACTTGTAATCGTTGTTTTCGAGGGAAAAAATGTGTTCTAAATCAAATATTGATCGAGGGCGAAATGGTGGAGCCGAAACATGGGCTGGCACTGTTTACTCAGTCGGGTATCTTATCTGCAGTGTGATAAGCAAGCTTGTGAGAAAGTTTGACATGTTCTGGCGGAAACCCGAAGGTGCGGTGGCCTTCCTTTCCACCTGATTCTGGGGCAATTCACATGGAACGCCGTTTCTTTGTTGCTGTAAATCGATGATTCAAAGGTTTTTCTCGCAGCTTTGTCGGGGTATTTGTGGCGACTTATCGAGAAATGAGCTTCTTATCTTAACTATGACGGACAGGCAGTTCCATGAAGTTGGAACTGACTACTGAGCCGTTGTCTAATGTATATCACCCAGATTGGGTCAATAACATCTTCGCCAGAAGCTAGAACTTTTAACTTTGCCCCCGCGCCACCTTCAATTCGCCACGCCGCTGCTACACACCACACTCCGCCCCAAGCGACAGCAGCTAATCACACATGATTGCTTAACTAATAGCAGCCCTCCAGCTTTCAGCTAATTGCTGAACAAATCTCTTGATTGCATAACGTCCACAGACGATGGCTCCTCTAGCTGCAGGAAAGAATGCGAAGAAAAAGAAGAAACACCACCTCATCATCCCATCCCATTAACAAATTAACATTAACCCTGTCCGCCTTTATTCAATTAAACCACCCTCCACACTGGACCGCCGGCCAGTCAAGTCCGCTCTGCCATCCCATCCCGCAGCCATAAACTCGCTATTTTCGTGCCCATTAATCGAATCAAATGGACGCGACCGTAATGAAAACAAATTAAGTTCAACCATTTCCATCGGATACTTAATCTTTGCCAGTCTTCTCCTCCCCTGTGACACGTCCCGCGCTCCGTCGTTGCGCAAAGCTGATCACCCGCTTTGAGGCGATGAGAGGCGGCGGCGATAAGACATAATTTTTCAATTTCAAAAAACCCCTCCAAGCTGATGCGTGCTTGCCTGACATAAGCGCGAAATTGTTTGCTAAACACACGGCCTCTGTACCTTCATCAAAACCGCAGGTACAGTCGATTGAGAGACGCGTTGCTGCTGCTGATGGTTTTTTTTCTAATTTTGATTTGCCGTGAAAAGAGTTCATTCTGTTTTCGTTGTTCTCTCTTCTCCCTCCCCCCTGAATTGACTCACTCAGCGATGGGAGCGCACACAGCGCAACAGCTCTCGCTTGAAAGTGGCCAGAACGTGACTGGCTAATTACAGAACGCTTATCGTTTGCATGCTAATTGTTGGTACACAATTGTTTTCCACCTGGGTGGAGGGAATTAATTTTTTTTTTGGATTTGTTGATGGATTTGAAATACAATTTCGTTTTTTTTTTGTTTCTTTTTCAGGACTTCAACGAGCAGTGCCCGTATTCGTTGTCCCCAGTCAGTACCAAAAGCCAAAAACTTCTAAGATCTCCAAGGAAAGCCACAAGGAAAATATCACGGATACCATTTAAGGTAAGCATGCTCAAAACATTTGTTCTAATGACTCTAGGAACAAGGGACGGAGGTGTAATGTGGTCAACTGTTGCCGTCGCTTCGTGTCCACTGGTCACGACTTCTATGCGCACGACTCTTCTCTAGACATTCTCAAGCTTTCGGGCGGTGTGACTGAACATTCTGGTTCCAAACATTCTCTAGCTTTCAATTTCCAGTGGGTGTGGTTAGGAATACCTTATGAGCTTCTTCGGTTTTGAGCCCCACAGGTTTCGTCAATCGACCCTATCTCTTCCCCATCCCAATTCCTTCGTTAGTGTCTGCTTGCTGCCAGAATTCAGACTCCGTAAGCCATATCACACTCCGGCTGTCCCCGTTGGTTGAGGCATCATTTACCACTTCAGTCCACAAGTTTATGGTCATGGCCTAGCTTCATATGCGACTCACTATAGTTCGTGCTATTGTATTCTCACGAGTGTAAACGACTTAAATCGAATCCTGAGGTTGAAAACCAGTCATTCAAAGAAATGGTGCCACTTATGGACGATAGGACCCTAAGGCTACACTGTCCTCTTAAGAAATTCACCCCTGAAGGGTCTATTTGCCTCTGAAGAGCTTGAAATATCGCTCATTTCGCCTTAATGCCTGTAGGCTTATCTAAACTTCATCTGCTTCTTAAAGCCGGCTTCCCCTCCCAAGTCGCCTTTTGCTTGTTTCTTCTCCTCAAAGTTCGTAAACCTCTGTTCAACACACAAGAGACCTTCAGGTCGGTGGGCACTTCCAAACTCATGTGTCTATGTACCACCTTCCAGCCCCCTTCCTCAACTCAAATTAATCGCCTTCCCTCTCTCTCTCTTTCTGTTCTAGGTATTAGATGCCCCCGAACTCCAAGACGACTTCTATCTCAATCTCGTCGACTGGTCATCGCAGAATGTGCTTGCTGTTGGTTTAGGTAGTTGTGTGTACCTATGGAGCGCCTGCACAAGCCAAGTAAGTTTGCCCATTATCGCCTAAGCGTGGAAGATTTCTATTTACAATTTACCACGCAATTTCAGGTGACGCGACTGTGCGACCTTAGCCCAGATGCGAATACCGTCACCTCGGTATCTTGGAACGAACGTGGCAATTTGGTAGCCGTCGGTACACATCACGGTTATGTGACTGTATGGGATGTGGCAGCCAGTAAACAGGTAAGCAGGCAGCTCACGCAATCGACTGTGAAAACGCTGACTATTTGCTTCCCGCATTAGCATCAATCTCACCTACCTCTGTCTGCCTCTGTTTCTCTTTTTGCAGATCAACAAGCTGAATGGACACTCTGCCCGCGTCGGTGCTCTAGCCTGGAATGGTGACATTCTATCCAGCGGCTCTCGTGATCGTCTGATCATCCAGCGCGACACCCGCACCCCAGCGCAGCAATCGGAGCGACACCTCGCCGGACACCGGCAGGAAGTTTGCGGCCTCAAGTGGTCGCCAGACAATCAGTATCTGGCGAGCGGTGGCAACGACAACCGCCTCTACGTGTGGAATCAGCACTCGCTGAACCCGGTGCAATCGTACACCGAACACATGGCCGCCGTAAAGGCCATCGCCTGGTCGCCGCATCACCACGGTCTGCTGGCCAGCGGTGGCGGCACCGCAGATCGCTGCATTCGCTTCTGGAACACCCTGACCGGCCAGCCAATGCAGTGCGTCGATACCGGCTCCCAAGTGTGCAATCTGGCCTGGTCCAAACACTCCTCAGAATTGGTCTCAACACACGGCTACTCGCAGAACCAGATCCTCGTCTGGAAGTATCCGTCGCTCACGCAGGTCGCCAAGCTGACCGGCCACTCCTACCGAGTCCTGTATCTCGCCCTAAGCCCCGACGGGGAGGCGATCGTGACTGGGGCTGGCGATGAGACGTTGCGCTTCTGGAATGTCTTCAGCAAGGCGCGCAGCCAAAAGGAGAACAAATCCGTGCTCAACCTCTTCACCAACATTAGATAAACTGCAAACTAGGCTAATTTTTCACACACACACACACCCCTTGCCCCCTACCCATCTCCCCATTCCCTCTCCCCCCCATAGTCCTTCTCCACCCGGACAAAGGGACCCTCCAGACAAAAAATTCTTGTAATCTAGCAGTGACGTAGTGATTATTATTTTTTCTATTGTTTATTTACTAACTCTGCCTATTCTAATTTTTATCATTTTCATTTGTTTATATTTTTTATATTGATTTATACACACGCGATAATTGTCGCTGAACCGCGGCGGGCGTGCTGTGCGATTATTTATATTTACTTATTTTGTATCTTTTAAGTAACCTTAACCACAACTGTCAAACATACAAGCACACGCTGCCGCCCCCCCATACCCGAACCCTCCCAAACACACCCACACACATGTACTATACATATGTTAGTAAATGAAATGTCTAATATATATACAAACCGTAACTATACATACATTGAGAAGGATACAGCGGCAGGAGCAGTCGCGTTGTCGCCAGCAGGACAACGATCAATGACGCCCAGCTGTGAGATGAGAAAAACAAAAAAAATGGAGAGAGAGAGAATTAAGTAAATGTGTAAAATCAAGAATTGAAGAAAATTATGAATAAAAACTTGAAAATTCTTAAAGAGTTGTCAAATATTTCTGTCTTTTATTTTTCCCAGTAGATGGCGCTTTGCTGGGGGAGAGGGGAGAGGTCTGTAGAAACAAATACCCACGTCTAAGCAACGCCTTAGTGAGAACCGGGAGTGGGAAAGAAGTAATGAGGCTTAAACCCCTACACCCCATCTTGACATCCTTAGAACCCTTGTCTTGCCCCATCTTGACGTCATAAGAAGAGGTGAATGCATTGAAAAATTTTGATCAGGTACAGGTAAGCATAATGCACTGCGAACTGATCAGACCCGATACAGTCTTTTTACCCTCCTTAAGGAGCGTCGTGTCAACTCCTGGTTTGCTTAAGCCCTTGTTACAAGACTCGATACAGCTCCTACAACAACTCCTGCTACAAAGTCTGCTACAGCACATACAGTCATTCGAAAAATCCCCTGTTCAAGCCTCAGTACAATCCTTGCTACAGATCCCACTACAGCCGTGGCTACAGCACTTGCTATACCATATCCTACAACCGTCGATGAAGCCCTTGCCAAAATTGTCTACAGCCGTTCCTGCAAATTTGTAACATTCCTTTTAACGAGTCTCGATCTGCAACTGGCTACAACTTACAGCCTTCTTATAATTCCTGCTTCAGCCCTTGATACAACCGTTGGTACAGCCATTCGTGCAGCTTTGTAACAGCCTTTCTAAAGAGCCCCGATGCGGATCTGGCTACAACTGTTGCTACAGCATTCTTTCAATTCCTGCTACAGCCCTTGGTACATCCTTTCCAACAGTGATTGCTACAACTGGTGCTACAGTCTTTTGTTACATCCCTTGTTACAGAATTTTCAACCGCTCCTGCTACAGCCCTTGGAACAGTCACTGCTAAAGCTGTTGTTACAGTCCATGCTCAAACGTTGCCACAGCCCTTAATCCGGTTCCTGCTACAGCCCTGCCTACAGTTTTCGACCTTGCTACACACTTCACAAGCGTTGCTAGACCCGACGCTATAGTTCCCGTTGCACCCAATGTTACAGACTTTCCAACAGCCCTCGATGCAGCTCTTCGCACAGTCAATGTTACAGCCGTTGCTCCAGTCTGTCTAACAGCCCTTGGTACAACTGTTTCTACAGTCTTGTTACATCCCTTGTTACAGAATTTTCAACCGCTCCTGCTACAGCTCCTGAACAGTCACTGCTGTCAGTCCATCCTCAAACGTTGCTACAGCCCTTGATTCAGTTTCTACTACAGCCCTGCCTACAGCCATCCATACAGTCCTTTGCTCGACTCTAGCTACAGACATTGTTCCAGCACTTGCTAGACCCACTGCAACAGTTGCTACACCCGATGCTACAGCCCTTGCTACAGTTCCTGCTACTGATCCTACTGCAGCCGTGGTTACAACTCTTGTTACAACATTTCCTACAACCATCGGTGAAGCGCTTGCTAAAATCGTTCCTGCAGCCGTGTCACATCCTTTCTAACGAGCCTTGATACAGACCTGGCGACAACTATTGCTACGGCCCTTGTTACAGTTCCTGCTACAGACCTTGCTTCATCCTTTCCAGCAGCCCTTGAACAGACAGCTGTTGCAACAGTCTTATTACAGCCTTTTCAACTGGTCCTGCAACAGCCCTTGACACAGTCACTGCTACAGCTCTTTTTAAAGTCCAGCATCAAACGTTGCCACAGCCCTGTCTACAGCCTTCAATACAGCGCTTCGCCTTGCCGTTGCTTCAGACATTGTTACCGACCTTGCTACACCCGTTTCAATCGTTGCTACAACCGATGGTGTAGTTCACGCACCCAATGTTACAGCCTTTCCAACAACCCTCGATACAAGTCTTCGCACAGTCAATGCTCCAGCCGTTGCTACAGCCTTTCCAGCTGCCCTTGCTACACCTGGTGCTATAGTCTTGTTACAGCCTTTTCAACCGCTCCTGCTACAGCCTTTGCTATTGTTCTTGCTCCACCTGCTACTAAGACCCTTGCTAAAGTTCCTGTTACATCCCTTTGTTACATTCTTGTTCAAGTCTTAAGAATTGTCCTCGATACAGCCCTTGTTATAACTCCTGCTAAAGCCGTTGCTAAAGGCCACAGCCCTTACAGCCCTTTCTATCCCTTCTCTACAGTCCTTGCTGTAGTACCTGCTAAAGCCGTTTCTACAGCCCCTGCTTCAGGCAAGTATTGCAGAGACAAACTCCCTCCTGCGCCTTGTCTGGACTACCAAACAAAGTAACCAGTCTCGGAACAGCCAAAATAGGAAGTCCAGCTACAGTTCAGAAGGGGCTTGAGGGTGCTTCGTGTGGCACAACCAGGACAATACAATCTCTTCTTAATGTGTCCTAATACGAGGAAACTCTAAAGACGCTGTAGCCGAAGAAACGATGGCACGTCTAATGACAAACTGTCTATTACAAGCCAAACCAACTACAACTCGGACAGACTTCCAAGAAGTTTCCTTCCATCCCATCCAACCTTGTTGGTAAATTCATAAGAACATAGAGAATGTCAAGGAACAGGACACTAGTGCAGTGATTTTTGCAAAAGTGTGCTGCAAAGGATTTCTCTGAAGCGCACATGGATGTGCATCAGATGCAAAGTTGGTAACAGATCACATCCCACACGACTCCTGCCTAAATTAAATTCCCCCAAGAGACTATCCCAATTCCGAGAGAGTTCCTCTCTCAGAGTCAAACAGTCAGTTCCCATCAGCCATCGCTCATTAGTCACCATTCATTCATCTCCACAGCCACGTAGTGAAACTGAACGACGTGGAGTGCCTGCTTCCTCAGCTGCTTGCCTGGTACTTTGATCGGAATATTCATCGACCTCAGCTCGCGATGCATTTCCCCCTTCCCTACTGAGACCACAAATCGAGTGACCATTCAAATTCGTTCTCCAACCCAGACGCACAGTGATGATGAGCTTTCTCGAAACTGTGCTGACTCCCGCGATAGCCGTGACGTTTGCCCTTTTTCCGAGTATCGTCTGGTTTCCTATGTTACCAGGCGAAAAGACTCGATCTGAATGCAGTCTTCCGATGAACTTCCAATGGAGTTGGTTCCTTTTGCCGCAAAAAGGGGAAATCCTCTAGGCAGGCGCCTGGGGGGCTTCTCCTCAGACGACGGAAGAACACTTTTTCATTTTTTCACATCGACTCTGGACAACTTGGAGAACAGAATTCGAAAGCACTCACCTATTCATTTTCTAATCCCATTTCTTCCTTTCTCCCTCTTTCCCATTTCGTCATCTCACCTCATTCCGACACTCTCTCTATCTCTCTCTCTTTTCAAATCGAATCCACCCTGTTCACAGTCGCATGGGCGACTCCGGAATGAATTCATTCCCCTTGAAACACACGAGACAACTCAACTTTTTGTTTTCACCAAGAAGTCACACCAAATCGAAACAAACCACCAGGCGACCATGCTCCCGCAGGCGGTGTGCGTCCTTGTGCTGCGAAAGAAGGAAGTTCTCGCGTGAAGTTGAAATTCATTCACAGCGTTGATTGGGTGGCGGTTGCCTAAGCTGCCACTTGAGGGAGGATTCGTTCAACTGACCGACAAGGACGAGGCAGGAGCACTTTAAGAAATTTGTGGTTGAAGGTAGAGAACCGAATGGAAGTGATGAATGAGACAAAACCGCGACGGAAGAGACGGCAAAAGACTGCAAGGGTGTAGTAGTGGTGGGGGGAAAGGGTGCGCGGCATTCCCAAGGGGCATGGTGAATTGTTTTCGGGGCACGTCTCGTGGAGAGTTTGAATGAAGTTTGTACCCAGGCCGCAGAAGTAGCTGTGCGCTGTGCGTTCGAGAGAGTTTTTCGCGGCACATCAATCATTTCACTCTCGCTTCCATGCGACACACGTTTGCTAACAGGCGTCGATGACAAATGGAGGGATGTTCTTCCGTGGTTCAGTTTTTCGAGAATTTCTCATTTTCACTGAAGGGATGTTTGAATTCAGAACACTGACGCTGAATACGACGACGAATGAGGATTGAGGACGAAGCTGAGAGCGAATTGGAAGGGAACGTGGAAAAATGTGGGTTACAAGCACAAGTCAACAGGGTGGAAAGTAAGTCACGACTCCTAGGCACAAGGGCAAGTGAAAAATAATGAGATAGGGTGAAGGTAGCTTCGCTGTTGTGTGGCGGCCACTTGGAATCGATGGGAAAACTGAGGAAATCAGCAGGGAAAGTGTAGCTACAGCTTCTGTAAAAGCAGTTCGAGGGAATGCCGAACCTTGTTGAGGGCTGTGGGCGCTTGTCATTCCCCCGACCAAACTTTTGTTCGATCTTCTGAGGAAAAGTGACTGTTTGGAGCGCTTCATATCTAGGAAGGGCCAGATTTCCATTGAAACTGAGGAAATCAGCGCGGAAAGTGTTCCGGTAGACTTCGTCTTCATGGCTACAGCATCTGTAAAAGCAGTTCGAGGGAATGCCGAGCCTTGTTGAGGGCTGTGGCCGGTTGTCATTCCCCCGACCAAACTTTTGTTCGATCTTCTGAGGAAAAGAGACTGTTTGGAGCGTTTCTTGTCAAGAAATGGCGAGATTTCCCTTGAAACTGAGGAAATCAGCGCGGAAAGTGTTCCGGTAGACTTCGTCTTCATGGCTACAGCTCCTGTAAAGGGCTCACCAATCAGGCAGTGGGCGGTTGTCATTCCCCCGACAAAAGTTTTGTTTGATCTTCTGAGGAAATGTGGCTTCTTAAAGCACTTCGTATCTAGGAAGGGACAGATTTTCCTTAAAATTCGGCAGAGGGCATGGTTGGCACGTTTTAGATTCATCGGGTCCATGAATCGCGTAGACTTGCAGCTTAAGGTTGCCTGTAGGGGCTGCTGTTCCAGAGGCATTGTCACCTTCGCAATTTTCTGGGATGTCTCCATGACTTGGTGTCCAACACAGACGGAGAATGAAATGCTCAGCCTGCTTATGGAGTTAAACGAAATTGATTCCAGAGCTTTGACAAGATCTGAACATTCGTGAGGATGAAAACACGGATACTTCAGCCAGGATAGGGCTTCTCGACTGCCTTGAATCAAGCTGCAGTGATCCGAATCATCAGATACAAGAGTGGTTATTGAAAAAATTAGACTCTCATCGCTTGTAGATCTTAGCGCCTTCCACTCAATGTAATCGAAAATTTAAGATTGTGTAGAGCACCAGGACGAAAATGGCAACTGGATCCTAGGCCATTTAAGTTGAAACTACAAAGTCTGATTAAAGACAGTTCTTCCCTTGTCCCTGTCAAAATTCAACGCAGATTGGAGACAAACTAGGGAGTCTTGCTTAACGCCCCGCCAGAACAGCCCACAGAACAGAATGCCCACATCCACTCCAAACTCCAACAAATCCAAAACTCAAAGTCCCACTTTCAACACAATCACAAAATTTCACACGTCCACCTCCACCTCGACAAGCGAATCGCTGAATTCACATCCCATTCACAACGTTTTCCGCCCTCAAAAATCAAGCCAATAAACAGAGATTTCTCCAAAAAGCCAACCAGAACCCGAAAGCCGGGGGAACCCGAAACACGAATGACGCCCTATGTTCAGCAAAAGCTAGCAGGAGCCAAGAAGAATTGCAGGCAACTTTGCGTGTGTCACTCGGCTTCACTCGCCACAAAACCACACCCACTCCAATCATAGTCGTTGTCTGACAGTCCGTCCGCCGTTGCTTTGCAACCCCATCACCAACCCCTGCAGACGGCATAGCATGCTCAGCCCACTTGGACAACGGTGGCCGTTTCACCTCACAATCATTGCGCCGCCGAGAAGAGGGAAACGGAAAGAACAAAAAAATTCCATTTAGTCCAGCAGCAGTTACACGTTTGCGAGCAGGGCTTCCCTCCTTCCAGTCGTTCCGTTTTTATTGGACAGTTTTATGAGACAGCTTCCACTAATTTTCGGTCATAAATCATTTCATGAATTCGAACAGGCGCGCAGCGCCGTCAGCAGCTGTGTGCACTCGCCCGCCGCAACAGTCGGTCTGGAGTGGAACCGGAGAAGCAACCAGTTCTCTCTGTCTCTCTCGCTTGGTCGGCGACGACGGCGGCGGCGTTGTGCTTTCTCCAGTGACGCTCGTTGTGTGTGCCGTGCACACATACACGTGGAAACAGGCAGACGACAACGACGACGACGACAATTCCAGACACAGGTCCCCACAGGTTCTGCTGGGTTCTGGTGGACTCCTTCACCGCACACGCTGGCTTTCCACCCCCGGAGGCTATCCCAGCGGCGGTGTCGTTATCACAGATCAGGGGAGGATGGAGTGGTCGAGTCGGGGGTGAGTTTAGGGTTCGGTGTCTTTGTCGGAACGAATCACGTAATCTGGTTGGCCCCTCGGCGATGAACGATGACTACTGCATCTCGGGGGAAGTGTGTCCGGCAGGGCGGAGCACCGAGCGTTGTTTGTTGTGATTGTTTTTTTAATGCGCTGATAAAGAACAGGAGACCAGAGAGTGCAGGCAGATGACGAGTGTTTTTGCGGTGACGACAGACTCAGAACGGAATTGCGAATGCTGGCCGTCGCCACGAGTGGCTCTTCATTTGATGTCTTCATCGTGCGGCTGCTCTTTGTGGGTTTGTTCAGAGCCAGCTTAGAGTGCTTCGTGTCTCCCTTTTTGTGTGCTCTCTCTGCTGCGGCATATGATGACGAGGCAGTGGTGGTCGTGCGCGTGCTGGTGTCGGGGGGTTGGTTTTATTTATGAAAACCGGTGGCGCGCTCAGCTGGACTTTAATTGAAATGGAATGCTATTCCGGTTTCTGGACACTTGATGGCAGCGTGACGTCCTATGCAGGTTAGGTTTCGGTTTAATTTATTTTTATGGTTTGTAAGCAATTGATTCGGTTAAGCGGGGAAGGAGGGGGGGCGGTATGCTCTCGTCATCCGGGACTCGAAGCTTGTCATGTGGAAGGAAAGTGAAAGGAGTTCGAATGAGAAGGAGATGCATTCTTGCAAATTTGTGCAGTTTGGCGGGGGTTGTGTTGGTTGGTGGGGGAGGCTGACAAGTGGAAAATGGGTTGAGGAAAGGGGATATGAATTGTCTCAAACTGTGAGGTGTTCGATTTAATGAAAGGCAATGATCCGTTTGGAGATCCTGTATACGGGGTTGGGACAAGATGTGCTCCCTCGGTTCTTATCTTGAACTTTCACGGGTGGGTTCTCCCTAGACGGGGACAAGGACGTCTTTCCTTCTAAATGTTGACTCGGTCCTAGCAGTTTCTTTGTATCAAGACATTGACTACCTCCGACCCATGGGTGTCCTTTCTTCCTAGACGTAGACAAAGGACCAAGAGCGCTTTCTCTTTTGGACACAGATTCGGGGCCAATGGCTCCATTTTTCTGAACTTAGGGCCAAATGGCGTCTTTCATTCTAGACCTAGACTCGGGCTTTTTGCGTTCTAGATATAGACTACGTTTATTCGCGATCTTTCTTTTGGTTCTAAGCTTTGGCACCAGTCACATATTGGCTTTGGCTGCATACGATGAGATAGGATCCACGTGCATCTTTCCTGGTAGATGACGACTCAGAGCTTTGGAATCTTCCCTTCTGATCTGAAAACTGTTATACGTCCTTCGAAATTATCTAAGGAACAAAAAAAGTGTCTCAAGACGTTTAACATGTACGTCTGGAGATGATAGAAAAGATGGCAAATGTCTGGAGACGTGGAAAAATGTCTAAAAAGACTTCAGAAACGAACTCCAAACACCGCCAACGTCACAAGACCTACAAAAGCGTTTCAAAACTGCGCCCTGATCCAACTACGATCTCCAAGAAACTTGACCTTCCCATACCATACCGTGAAGCCAACGGCATATGTTCACTCGACTCCCCCCCACATCAAACACACACATCCTATTATTTTTTCACATTTTGTTCTTTTATTTCCAAATCACTTTACACTCAAAATCCATGACACGCAGCCCTCTCTGCCTCACTCAGAACCTGCTGGGACGGTTAAAGTCCGGTGGAATTGGTCGATTTGGTGGCAGAGTATGCGGCCGTGATGGTCTGCTCCAGGGTTGATTGATGCGCCCGTGAACTGCTTGCGTCATCGCCAAGACCAGCATGCAAAGCACAAAAAAGATTTTCGAAGCCAACATTATCTCGCGATTGTTTGTTTGTCACTTGAACTGTTAAGACTGGAATGCTTCACAATCTCCCAGAGCCTAGCTATATATAGCCTCTATTCGGGGCTGATAACACAAGACACCGGCAGAAGTCGTATCGCGTCACCCGGGGATGTTTTCTCTACGGTGAACCACACGCTGTACGCGAAGATGTTACCGTATCTCTGTAAACAAAGTTCAGTCAGGGGGTTTCCAGCAACTCCCTCCTTCTTCTCCTGGACTGTAGCGAAGAATTCCTCGATTTGAAACAAAAAATGTTTCAAACATTCACCCACCAGGCGATCATCAAATGCAACCCCATTCGGTCGGAGATTCTTGAAATTTCTCTCCGAACACACATTCCACACACGCAGACGACCTTGCCCAAGGAACAACAGAAAAAGAAAACCGACAACCAGTCGCCCCCACTGCAGCAGTTGGGAGGAGGTACAAAAAATGAAAACAACCCTCCTTCACACATGGGACAACCCTAAATTGGAAATGTGAGTGCGTGCAGGTGGGCGGAAAGAGGCGATTTCTTGACTCCAGAGGGGGATTGGAGTCGGCTTAGACGATGCCTGGACGGAGAGCTGCTGCGACGCACCGGATCCTGGGCGCCTGACGCCGAGGAGGTTAGGTTATGTAAAAATTGTGTGCACACAACCCAATACGGGCGCGTAAGCTGTGTGTGAGTGTGTGGTGTTTGGCTGAGAAAAATCGATGCGGAAATGGAAATTTATTTGGGTGGGCAGGGAAATTTGTTTGCAACAAGCTTGTATCTCGTTTACGACTTCCATTCGTTGTGGTGGGCTATAAATCATTGCAAAGTGCTCGTCTGGGTAAATGTCCCCCTCACAGGGGCAGAGAGACGTGAAAACTTTCCCCCAACACACTCAACATGTGGGCAGTGTGTTCACTTTCAGCCTCAATTTTTAATATCCATCAAAATGTGGCAGGGGAACAGAAATTTTGACTCGGCGGCAGGTATCCTAGTAAGGACCGCACCTTACGTGAGTCAAGGCTTGCTTCAGAGCTCCAATGAAGAAATGAGCAGCTTCCTAAAGTGGGGAAGGAATGGGTGAAAGGCAGAACGAAACTAAAACTTTGAAAACATTTCGACGAGAACTCCGAATGAAAGGGGCGATGCATGGCAATAGGGGTGGCAATTATCCAGCATCAACCACCTTTCAATGCGAAAACGATTTTCAAAATAGTCTCAGCCATCGAATTTCGCAGCCGAAACTGCAATGCGACCCGAGGTCGATGAATATTTCGATCAAAGTGCCAGGCAAGCAGTAAAATTTGCAAGCATTCCATCGACGAATGGATAAGTTAAGTTTTTGTAGTAGACCGGCTGTGAAAGGCGCACATTGGCCACGTACGAGTGGGGTGGTTCAATTTCGCACTACAATGCTCACATCGAAGCATGCACACCCGTCTTCGAGATGCGGTGCATTTTTTAAGTGAAGCTGAACTGGGGGGTTGGAAAAACGTGGGGCGGAGGAATTTCTTGAACTGGACTGGAACTGGAACTGGGACATGGTTTCAATGGCGCTGAGACTGCAACTAGAGCTGAAACTCAGTTCAGTGTGAATTGAAGAATGCACCAAAGTGCGGAATCGTTCTAACGATTGCTAATCCAATGAGAGCTGAAACTGGAGTTCGAGACTGAGTGAAACTGAGCTGGGACATGATGATAGAAAGCCGACATTTTTGAAAATTTCCCAATGTGGTCCTAGTCCTTTCAGTTTGACTGAACCTAGAACTGAAGGTAAGGTTGAGCTGTGACTGGGGATGGAGCTGGAGCGAGGCTGAAACTGGCGCTTAGCCTGGAACTAAGACCATAGCTGAGACTGAAGCACGAATTGAAGCTGAAACTGGGGCTGAGACTGAAGTTGAAACGAAAAGTGTGATTGGAGCTTGAGAAACTGAGGCTGAGGGTAAAGCTTGAGTTAAGAATGGAACTGAAACTGGGAGTTGGTTGAGCCCGAAGTTGAGGATGCAACCGAGGCTGAGTCTAGGAAGGAAGTGGGGCTGTATCTAGAGCTAATACTCGGAATGAAACTGGAGCTGGAATTGAGGTGAAAATGAGGCTACGGCTAAGAAATGAAAATGAAGTTGAGGCTAAGACGGGGCTGAGGATGGAAGCGGAACGAGGGCTGAAGATGGAGGCGGAACGAGGGCTGAAGATGGAGCCGAAACAGGGGCTGAAGATAGAGGCGGAACGAGGGCTGAAGATGCAGACGGAACGAGGGCTGAAGATGAAGTCGGAACGGGAGTTGAAACTGGGGCTGCAACTAGACTCCAGACCTAGGATTGGAGTTGGGAATCGAACTGGGACTGGCGCTGGAACTAAGATTGCAGACAGAATGACGGCTGTGACTTTTGATGAGATTCTGGCTGAGTCTGGAACTAAGAGTGTGACAGTAGTTGCGGCTGGAAATTTTCCGTAGGAACGTAACATGTAACAGGTCTTTTTGTGATAGATTGTGAACAGTAGTTTATTTTCAGGGTCTGGTCCAGGAAGAACATTTTTTGACTCTTCAATGAAAAAAAAGGTCAGTCCGGCAATATTTACAGAAAAAGCAAAAACATGTTTTTTTCATATTTGCAGAACTTGGAATACAACTGTCACATCTGTACTGGCAAGACCCGCACAACTGAATAAATCCTTTCTCCATCCAGAGAGCGCTGTAAATGCCATTCTTGAATTTCCACAGGACATTGCCTTGTAGGATGAGATGCTTACAAACTGCCTCAACAAAATCCCTCTTAGGTGTGTGAGGCGCAGTCGCCATCTTTAAACTTTCGATTTTTATCGATTAACGAATTTATTCTCAGGAAAATTTCATGCAAAACTTTACTCTTCCTGTCCTTGGAGTATGAAGTTCATCCGCACTCCAACTTGTCATACATATCAACCCGTCAATCCAAGACAAGTATTTTTCAACGTCTCGATTTGATTACCAGGCAAACAGAAACAAATGTTGTCATCTACGGAAATTGCCGAACAAGTGACAGACCACAATGTGTGCTAGGACTGTTTAAGAACTCAGTCCCCGGAAGGAGGCAAGCAAGGAATGGTTGGAGAGATCAAACTTTCTTTTTGCTAAAGATGTCAAGGACGAATGTGTTACCTTCAACTTTATGGTAGCAACACCGAAGTGTCTTCGTTCGTGTATCGTTCGTCACAAAGTAGCGTTCCACCGTTTGGAAGAAAGTAAGTGCCATTCAAATTTCATGCTATGCCCTAAGCAATGCGAAGCTAAAAAAATATTCAATATTTCCAGTACCAGACAAACAGAAAAAGGCACATGTGTCAGATCGAGATAAAAAGGAGGAAGCTGAAGGAGTTAGGAAGGAAGTTGTTGGGTTCAAAACCAAATGTTCGCGCTCTTCTTCTCCTGGAAAGTCCTTCACTAACTCTTTATTTTAAACATTAGAAACTTAATTTTGTGCATCCCTTAAACAGAGAAAAGGAACTACACGTTCATTCCAACAACACTCACAACACCCTCTCAATCATTAAATCTGCAAATTATTTTTTCAATAATCCAACTCGAGGAGCAGGCAAACAGGAAAGCCAGAAGATATCCGATCGAGTTACAGGACGAGTGGCAATTTTGAAGGAGAAGTTTGAAAACGAATGAAGGACGTGTTTGAAAAAGAGAAGGTATTGTAGAGGACGACAACTTCGTCGTTTTTGGCTCTTTAATTCACAGTGTCCTTGAGGTAAGAGTCCATCTCTTGTGCTTTTCTCTAAATCCACATCATGTAGAAGTCACTCAAAACTACAAAGCTGTTCAATATCTTGACTCAACTACCAGGCAAACAGAAATCTCTGCAGGTCCTCAATCGACTTACTGGGCGGGTGGAAATTTCCAATTATTTGAAAGATTTATCAGTTGATGGAGGTAAACATTGAACTGGCAAAGTGGTAGTCGTGGGAGAACAAGAACACTTAGTGGACGTATCCTTTCCAACAAATTTCAAGGTGACCACTTGTGGACATAAAGGTTTGTATGAGTTAGTTGGTTTTCTTTCAAAAAAGAGAGTTACTCTTAGCTGACGATATTGAAGCAGGAAAACAGGAAAACGGGAGAAAGTCTTTATATGCTTGAGGAACCATCAAGAATACCCACCAGTTAGGGACATCTACGAGAGTGGTCAGATAAGTATGATAGAAAGCCTACAAAAGGAAAACTGAAATTTTTGAAAATTTCCCATCGCAGTCCTAGACCTTTCAGGTTGATAAACATGACCCAGCGATGCCCATCTTTACAAATACGTTTTTTGGGGATCTGCGAAGTAGGCCTCCAAGACGAAGATAACGCCCTAATTTGGCTTAAATTTATGCGAGTACGGTTTTCATCTTTGAAAACAGAAAGATGTCGGACGGTGACGAATCAGGAGAAAATGGTGGATGGTGCAGCAATTCGTTGATGTGGTGGAAGAGTGCTCTTCGCCGTTTTTCCTGCAAATTTGAGTTGGCTCTCGTACGAGACCAAATCACAAGAATATGGTGGATGGTGCAGCAATTTTTTGTTGCGGCGGAAGAGTCCTCTATTTTTCTTCGCCGTCATTTTCTGTAAATTTAAGTCGGCTATAGAGCCGTGTAGATGTTTTGCCAGAACAGTCACAGAAAAGGATTATCATCACCTTTCGGACCATGTCTTCTTAAAGGGGACCTGCAGTTTAGTGTCGACTCCGAACTGCGCAAGTTTGCATAAGCTTGTCTTTGGTGCCGTGAATAAATTTGCGAGATGAACATTTACAATCGACTGATGGAACCCAAGTCATGCGACGTGAGTCGACGCACTTATCCACTGTTATATACGCTATTGAAATCGATTAATGGGTGGTGGGTATAGATTTCCTCTTCTTAAATCTTTTCCAGCAGCTGAAGGACCGGGCTTTGATGACCCCAAACCACTTCGGTAAGGAGATATTTGTGATCTTGTACACGACGTTAAGTTGATTGATCCCTCGGTAGTTGGTGCAGTGAAAGAGGTGTCTGCTCGCGTGGGCTCTGCTGGTCGAAAACCACACTGATAAGGACCTATTACATTATTGAGGTTGAGGTCCACCCCGGACTGTAGCGCCACAAGAAGAAGAAGAAGAAGACATTGTTGAGGAGCAGTTTCAGATGTTCACACAAAACAGCAAAGAGGATCTTCTTTGCGTATACAAGTTTAGGAGGCTGATTCTTTGGATGCGTCCCAATCTACCTTTACCTGATTTAAAATAAAGCGGGAGAAGGCGCTAGGAACGAGACGCTAGCACGTGCATCCCGAGAGTTGTTAAATGATTTCAGGTAGTGATTGATTGAGTGGCTCTAGAGTCCACAGCTGGAACAGAGGTGGAACATTTTGCCTAACTTGTATCTTTCATTTTTCAGCAACTTCTCCTGCTGTGCATGCTTCCCTTCTCGCCGAAGTAAGGGGGGGGGGGGGTGCAACAGTTTTATGCCGACTTCAAGTAGGGAGATTTGAGAAGACTTTCATAGCAAAGTGTTGTCATCAACTCAAAAGAGGTGGCGCCGTGAAAAATGCTAGATCCTCAATTCGAGAATTGATTCTGGGACCTTCGGGGCATGAGTCGACTCACTTACCGACTACGCAGCAGTGACTACAAGGGGAGTGCATTATTTAAAATTCAATGACGCTCGAGTTTCGTCCTCAAACAACGCTCGGCTTTGGAAATAAAAAAACCGCGTCACATTTGCAAATTGATACAAGGACAGCGCGGTGTGAGAATATGTTTGCGGGAAATGAGCTGATGATGGGTAGGTGGGAGGTTGGAGGTGAGCAATTAAAACCATTTAAAGTCGATAAAGAAGTTTTATAGACTTTAGTACCTGCTTCTAATGCACGCTAGCGCGGGGCAGGTTTACGTCGTCCACACGGCTTCTACAGAAATCATTCGAGGGAGCACCTAGACTACTTGCGTGCTCGTCAATCAGACAGTCTGATTATCTCTCCCACAAGCGGGCTTATGTTCGATCCTTTGAAAATCAGTAGCAATGTAGACACTGTATGATCAAGGGAGGTTCCATGTTTTTTTAGAAACCTGGTAAAGGATATGATGAGACTGGTTTCTGAAGTAAATCGCGTTCATGTGTAGTTTCAGCTTAAACGTAGCTGCGCAATGCAACAGACGACCTCCACGAGTGAAGTTGTGTTCAGAGGCAAGGAAGGACATCGCCATCAAGACAACACTTCCCATCTATTGGGCACCGCAACAGTCGATATTTACGACTGAAACTGTGCTCAGAAGCAAGGGAGGACCTCAGCATTAAGACACCACTGCTGTCCTGATGGACGACGACTGTCACGAATGAAGTTGCAAAAGACCTCGGCATCAAATCTGGGCTAGACCTAGACATTCGTGTTTCTAATGTAAGGCCAGTGTTACGGCATGCATATCTAACTCATCAGCTCTGCAGTTGTCTGGAAAGTCTCTTGGCCTCGCGCCCACGGGCACTTTAAACTTTTAATGCTCCCCTAAGGATGTCCGGCAATCAATGAGTGTCTTGGAGTTTAGTGAGACTGATTCCTGGGACTAAAGTGTTGCCTGACTACCGTGAGGATGAAGGTATCATTTCTTCCTTTGTCCTTTGGCTTCTGACCGCCGAGCCTGGATTCAAATACTCAGAGTGAATCCCAGACTCAAATCGTCCAAGGGCCTAGTTCAATTGTGAATTGTTTCTCTCTCTAGCGAGAAGAAATGAAAGTCTGTCTTCTGTGTGGGTTGTAAGTCAGGCACTAGTTGATCAGGGTGAAGATACGACAAACGTGTGCGACGTATGGGATGACTAAGTTTTCTCTTGTCGGCCTTGCCCTCTTTCGGTGATGTCTTGCTCATGAGCTGAAGTGACGCCCAATGCCAGCCGCTTCATTTTAATTTCGTTGTTGCCTATTTCGGAAAAAGGGAATTCTTGCCCATTGTTGTGGAACATTCTGCCTGGCAGCGGTACTTGCAACCCTCAGCGCCGTTAAACAGTCTACAGAAGTGATTCCTATGACACAGAAAAATGAGTCTTTAGTGCGGGAAAGATCGGTTCTCCACAACCTCAAAGGTTCATGCAACCGTCGCCCAAACCTCATGCTCAAAAAGAAAATCCTTTTTCTTTCCAAATTACATACACTTTATTTCGTAAGTTTATCGTTATAAATTTATTTCAATACAATCTTATTTTATTCCTTACATAATAGGTACAGGATCCTGTTTCACATCGTACCCCCTTCATTTCGGTTTGTTTGCGAAACAAATTTCATTTGTTTCCTGCCCTCTCTCTAAGGGTAATCTTGAATGGGATCTGTGGTGGATTGCTTTAGAATCCTTAACTTAAACTAAACCTTGTCTGGAATAACACAGGACGGTCTCCTCTGATCGAAGAGACCTCCCTCTCGAGTGAATACATAACAAGTTGCTTACGTCCTAAACAGTGATTGATCGGAAGTGGGGGAAGAAAATGATCGTGGCGCCTAAGACCACTGAACAATTTTTAACAGCCTGCAGGGTTAAGATTCATTCTCTCGCCTCGTTCACAAACTTTCAATCACTTTCAACACTTGGAACATCGTTTTACACAGTAAAAGGATCACGTCAAATCTTCTCTTCAATTATCACAATTTTTGGTTTCGAATTCCCTCTTCTTTTCTAGGGATCCTGTACAGCTTCGGGTTGTCCTGTGGGGAAAGCATCCTCGTCATCAGCCTCTAGTCAGAGATGTTTCCATTTCTTGCTCGCTGGGCATGGCTTGCAGGTGAGGCGACTCCTCTTCTGCGGTTGATGCGCTCCAAAGTCCATCTTCTCCACCACGACCTTCGTGTTAATCTTGAAGAGCAGGGAGAATTTCTTCACCGACACCGG
The DNA here is from genome assembly GCA_944738645.1 of Eristalinus sepulchralis. Lineage (NCBI taxonomy): Eukaryota > Metazoa > Arthropoda > Insecta > Diptera > Syrphidae > Eristalinus > Eristalinus sepulchralis. Next base: position 2,247,464 of record OX122884.1, on the reverse strand, counting down.
GGCGTACTTGTCAGCAATCGCAATCTGCGTGTAAATCTTTGAAAGGTCTAGAGGTTCGGGTTTCTTTCCGTAAAATGAAAATCCCACCACTTCCTCTTTCTTCTTCTGGGCGGCGATCGTGTTCGCCGCAGTCTTCGCAGTCGTTTGTTGGGCGCCCGTCGTGATGGTGCTAAAAAGCGGTTCCGCGGTCACCCTGTCGTCCGCCGAGATCGATGATTTCCTCTTTCGCGGCTTCGTCGAACTCGATGGTACGTAAGCGTTTATGTCGCGATCACCGGCACCCATGGCAACGGTGCTACGACGCTTCGCGATTTTCTTTCCCATCCCAGCTGAGGAGGGCGGTGGCAGGAGGGACTTAGCTTCACTCGCTTCGAACGACCGCTTGGCAATCAGTCTCGCCATGCAGAGCGGTGGAATCGGTGGCTCCAGGGCCTTCTTGCAGATCTCCTCGTACATCGCGATTATCCGCTCCGTGCTTCCGTACTGGGTGTGCACGAGGTTACTCTTGGTGAGGATCAGGCCGTTGGGGAAGATGAGCAACATTTGACCGAGCAGAGCTGTCATTTCTCCCAGCGTGTAGATTTCCTTAAACTTCTTCAGATCCTTGGAGTGCGCCGCATAACAGTGCTGCATGTAGGCGTTGAAGCTCTCCTGGGGCTTGGTACAGAAGTAGCAGGTGGAGAATCCTGCAAAGTGGTCGACCATGTGACGGAGTGTCGCCATTTCGTTGGTGGACGAGTAGTGGCACATGGCGCAGCGGTAGATCACCTCGTCTTTGATCTGCTTGTAGCGGAAGTTCGAGCTGCCGTGGCGATCTTTCTCGTGCTCAATGATGGCCGCCTTGTCGGCACAGATTTCGGCGCAAAAGTAGCACTGCATGTACACCTGGCACTCGCCCAGGGCGAGTATGTTCTTCAGGAGGGTCGACGAGAGATTCTTTACGTCTGAGGGTCTGTGCTCGCGGTGGTAGTGCCGTACGAGGAGCTCCAGTTGCTTGGGTGGAAACACGAATGGACAGTGGCCACACGTGTTGGGTAGCTTTGGATCTGCGGCGCAGAACGAGCGTTGAGCGTGTTTGGTGGCGGCGGTATGGAGACGCAATGAGACATGATCGCCGACAAAGGAGCACAACGGACACTTCAGAATTGAGTGGATTCGGAAGAAGAATGGTACTTTCGGGACAAGTTCTCCGTTTTTGAGGTGCCAGTGGGCGCTTCTCCAGTGGTTGGCAAGAAAGACCATCTCTTCGGCCTTGAAATCGCAGTGGAAGCACCCCAGCAGTCCAGGATGCACCGCTGTCTCCGGTTCGATAAGCTGAACGAATTCGACATCATCGTCTTCATCGTCCAGGTCTACGCCAGACTTGCTGAGGATCTGCTTTGTGCGCTCGGCATCCTCCTCGTTTTCCATGAGGATGCCGCGGATGCTGCGTACCCGCTTTGGATCGTCGCGGGTCCACAGGGGTCGGGTATCCGCCGCCTTATCCTGCGGCGTTTCGTTGATCTTGTAGAACAGGTACTTGGCTTCCCGCGTCTTCGACGGATGCTTGGCGTCGATGTGCTCCATGATGTGCGCCAAGTGCGCTGAGCCAAAGGTACAGTGCACGCAGTGATACTGGTGCTTGGCGTGGTGCACGGCATTCACATGGGAGATCATCTGGTTCCACGTGATGGTCTGGAACTTGCACAGAGCGCACTCCCACTTGCACTTGTTTCCTTGCGCAGCGGAAGTGCTGGCTGTTTCGGACGACTCGACCTCGTGGGATGATCCCTGCCCTGTGGAGGCGTTCTTTCCCATGATCACCTGCGTGGACTTGTTTACTTCCGTCTCCGATCGGTCGTAAGTCACCATGTTAGTCGACGGAACAGTGCTATGCTTGTCATGAATGTGTCGCTCAACCACGTGCTTGGTGTAGTGCAGATACTCACACTCGCCGCACTGGTAGATCTTCGGCCCGTGGAACCTCAGGTGCTGGATGACCCGCTCCGCACACATGGTCTTCTTGCAGATGTCTTCCTGGCAGTGTGGGCACTGGTAACCCTTCTCCCCGCTGTGCAGAGCGTTCAGGTGCGATCGCAGCATGTTGTCGTTTATCGTGAGGTACGTGCAGCCCGGCTGTCCGCAGACAAATCTCCTCATGTCAGGTACGAAGACGGGAACTTTGACAGTCCCAGCGGCATCCTTCGGCTTTGAAGCGCTGCCGGTGGTGTTTGAGCTGCAGGCGAGATTCAGCATCTTGTCGAAGTGCTTCTCGTTTTTCTCCAGACATGGCACAGGGTTGACGGGATCAACGCTGCCCACGTCCACTTCCTGGATGTGCAGCTGCAGGTGACGGAACATGTTCGTGCGCACCTTCGTCTTGTAGTTGCAGACGGAGCAGTAGACCTGGTTGTTGAAGATCGGCTGCAACGGCAGCAGGTACTGCTCGTGTGGCTGAAAGTGCGTCTTGGTCGAGGCTTTCTTCCGCTCCCACTCAACGAGCAGCTTTTCCCCAAACTGAACCACCTCCAGGGTCGTCAGCTTCTCCAAACTGAACACGAGGAACGGTCGGTTGGAATGATTTTCTGGGAGTAGGGCTTGTACCTGAACGTGTGAGGTGCGGGTATGGGAGTCGCTGTAGTGCCTCTGCGCCTGCTGGTAGTTGAAGAATGTGTTGCAGCACACGTAGCAGAAGTACCGGTGCCGTGAGTGGGTTTTCATGTGCGCCCGTAGAACAGCTGGTCTATGGTAGCTCAACGTGCAGTGTGGACACTTCAGGGCAGTGCCTGAGGGCACGGTGGACTCCAAGCCCGTTAAATGCCTGGTTATGTGCGACTGGAAATCCTTTTCGGACAAAGCCTTGCCGCAGCTTGCGGTGACTGGACATTTCCAGACCTCGGCGTCAGACAATCCCGTCTCGGAAGTCATTTCCTCCGCGGCTTCTTTGATACGCTCAGGGAAGGATTCGTTGCTGGGCTCTAGAGCGAGAGGATCCTTCTCCGGCTCCTCCTGCACCTGGCTACTGCCGCTTGCAGAAGAGCGGAGGATGTCTTGGATCTTCTGTGTCAGCTCGTTGGTGGAGGATGGTGTGACTTTGGTGTTGTGCCCCTGTTCCATGTGCCTGAAGTAATCGATGGTGTGCAGGGCTTCGAAACGACACTCGTGGCACTTAAACGCCCCTCGATCCTTATCCGTTCGCATGTGGAACTCGATGTGGTCGTGCATCGCTGAGCGTAGCAAGGAGCGGAAACTACAGCCCTTCGCGCAGCACTTGAAGGACACTTGCTTTTTGGGGGCTAAACTAGGAGGGGGAGTGCTCGAATCGGCTGGAGCTGGAGCCAGTGCTGGGGAATTCCTTGGAAGAGGTATTAGCGAAGGTTGCTGCAAGAGAGCACGGAAGTCGGTCAGCGCGTTCGATGGTGTATGCTCGTAGGTAATGGGAACAGGAGCCGCTACTGGGACAGGCGCTGGTGCAGGCACCGGTGCCAAAGATTTACCTCCGGCGTTCAAGCTTACAACCTGGAAAGGCAACAAAATTTCGGTTAAATACAAGCCGCCCAAGTGTGCGTGGGGCATGCTTACCTGACTGATCTGTAACCCTCCAGGCGTGGTGGGTTGGTTGATAACCAGATTCCTAAGGTCATCGTCCGTCACAGCCTCGGCGACTCCGGTGATGGTAAACTCCTTGCTGACGTTTTTGTAAAGCGGAATGTCGGCCTCAAAGCCCACCGGCGGCGTGGGCGGAATCATCGGTCGTGGGGCACTCTGCAGCAGCGATGTCAGGCTGAGTTGTGCCGGATCAGGAGCGGGCTCCTTTTCTTTCAGCGGCGCCGGCATATTTTTATCCGTCGACAGAATGTCACCTGTGAGGCGTCTGAATTTGATTCTTGGCTTCTCCACGGCATTCTCAGCTGGCTTCGGGTTTGAATGCACTTCCAGCATGTGCTGCATCTCACGACCTCCATCGACACACACCTGCGCCTGACAGGTGTTGCAGTAACCGTTCCACTTCAGAGTGGGATGCTCTAGGAGGAAGTGGTTTTGCAGCCCGTCAGGATGATCGGAGAAGAGGAACGTGCACGCCGCCACCATGCAGTAGTACTTCACGGAGTCGGCCGACAGCGAGAAACCGAGGTTTCCGATACGCTGGACACTCGTGCCTGTCATCTGCTTCTGTGGCGGGGCGGCAACAGCGCTCTGGTTCTCAATGACGGGCAGGGTGTCGCTCAAGTCGTCGTACTTGGTCTGATTAATGTCGGTGGCCATTTCGATGGCATCCTGAAGATTTGTCTGATCCTCTGGCATGAGGAAGATGGGGGATTCTAAGTCGTTCAGGTCCAGATGCGGGAAACTGGTGCCATCTCCCTCGAGACAGTTAAAATTGCTTTCGAGGAGCATGTCCAAGGAGTCACTTGGGGAATCCGGCAATAGGTCGGAGAGATTCGATATCTGAGGAGGGATGCCTGCAGCTGGTTGCGTTGTTGTGGGTTCCTGCGAAGTTCCTGATGCTGCGACAAGAGATGGCTCAGATGCGGGTGTGGGAGATGGAGCTGCCACCGGCAAAGATGGCTCCGAGGTGCTTGGTTCTTGCGTCTTTTCTGTGCCCTCTGTGTGCGAAGGCTTCCGCTTCTCCTTCGCCTTCTTAATGCCCTTCTTCGGCGCTATGGAGGCGTACAGCCGGCTTAGGGTCTGAAATATCGAGTTGTTCTTGTTTTTGTCCTTCCCAGAGGTGCCTTTGGTCTCAGTGATTTCAATGTCCTCCCAGTTGTCGTCGTCGTTGCCGTCTTCACTTCCCGAGTCATCGACTGTGGACTTGTCCCCGGGATCCTCATCAATGACAAGATTCCCGGATTCATTGAACGACGACGTCTCCATCGACGGGGAGACTTGCAGCGTGTCGCTATTAACTGGAGCTGGCTGCTGAGGAGCTTGAGGTTCCACGTCCATTGAAATAATTTCGCACGTTTCTTGGGGCACTTCCACTGCCGACGGCTCTTCCACAGGAGCTGGCGTCGCCTCGGCCCGCACTTCCTCCAACAAATTGTTCTGCTTCTCGATGTTCTTGAATCTCTGGCTCAGCCTCTCGGCAATCGTCATCCTGGGCACTTGCGCCGAACCGTCGCTGAACTGAGAGTTTGTGTTTACACTCGAGTCCGAGGTTATTGCCTCGTCCTGGTCGATGGACTTCAGCCGCTCCGTTAGTACGTCGGAGGTGGGTGAGGCCAGCTCACGCGACAGGAATACTTCCATGTTCGACTCCTTCGGTGTGGGGATTTCCTTCTCCTTGGCAACCGCAACTGGTGCTGGTGGTGGAGGAAGAATCTGCTCTGGCACTACCTGCTTTACTTCAGGGTTCTCCTCCATCTTAGGCACTCCCGCCGACTCGATCAGCTGGACTTTGATGATGCTGGCAATTGACTTCGCATCCGTCAGATCGTGGTGAACCTCCAGGTGCTTGACCACCCCACTGTGCAGCATTTGAATGAAGTTGCACAGGTGGCAGACGTAGCCACTGATTGTGTGCCCGCGCAAGTTGATAGGTTCCCGGTTTATTTTCTTCGCCTCGGGGCAGTACTTCTTGATGTGGTCCAGCAAGTGGGTGCAGCCGTTCATGGCCTTGAAGCAAGCGGAGCACTTGTACTGATACTCACCGGTGTGTATGGTGAAGTGCTCCATCCAGCCGCGGAGCGTGTTTGTCGCCTGAAAGTCACAGAACGGGCAGCGGTAGTGGAAGGCGTTGAGGTTGGGTTTCTTCGAGATCGCGTACAGTGCTCGGTTGCCGATTCCCTGCTTGATGTCCTCTAGAACTGAGGGCGGAAGGCGAGAGGTGTATATCTCCGAGTTGTTGTGCGCCGTAAGGTAGTGCGGGGCAATGAAGCGCGCCTTCTCCTTGCAAATAACGCAGCAGGACGCGTAGTCAGACATGGTGTGCCACTCGGGATTCACGTTCTTGATGAAAAGGTCGTCCACGGGGGTGACCTTCAGCTCCTTTGGCTCAGATTTTGTCTTTTCCGCGATCTCCTCGTTTTTCGTTGGTTTTTGAGGCGAGACTTCCTCGATTTCCTCAATCTCCTCGACATTATCCTCGATCTTCGCAACATCAGCCTTGAGCTTTGCCGCCACCTTCTCCTCCATCTTCCTGATTTTCTTCTTCAAGTGCACCAGTTCGATGTCATCGTCATCGTCCTCGCTGTCCAAGACTAGCGTCGACGGTGTACGCTTGGATTTTGGGACAGGCCGCTTCCTTGTGGTCTTCGCCACATTGACTTCGTGATCTGACTCCACCTCGTCGATTTCTTTTTCCTCTGGCAGCTTGATCGGCGTGTTTGGTTCGAGGACAGGCATCTCCCGGGCAGGACTCTTGACGTCCTGGGTCCTGCTGCGTAGTGCCCGCAGGTTTATCGGCTTGAGCGTAACCTTTGCCCTGCGGATGTGCTTCTTGTGTTCACTGGGGGACAGTGCAGTTGGGGCTGCTGGTGGCGCTTGCTTTGGAGGTTCCTTCTGAGGCTCCTTCGCCTTTTTCTGTGGTTCCGCCGCCTTCTTTGCCGTTGGCCTCTCCTTAGACTCCTCCTTGGCCAGGGTACACATCCGTCGCCCAGTGGCGGTCATGACGCCCTGGCAGATGAACATATCCCGGATGTCTTCGTTCAAGCGGTCCAACTCATTCTTCTTCCTAGGCTTTGATGCTCTACTGTTCGTCTCCTGCTTCTTGTTGGTTGCTGACGCATCTCCTGTCTCCTGAGTGTCATCGGGACTGTAGAGGATGTCCTGGATGGGAAGGAACAGAATTAGTAGGATTCACGTGTGGAAAGAGTGCGACTTACCTTGACTTGCTGGAGTTTCTTCTCGTCCAGCACCGCTTTGAGCATCTGCAATATGCCGTCCTTGTTCGTCGAAGGATCCACGATGCTCTTCAGGAATCCCTCAAGCCACTCCTGCTTCTTTTGATTCTCGTCAGCATCCACCACAGGTGTTTGTGGTTTCGAACCGGAGCTAGTTGGCTCCTCGTGAGTGCTTGCGTCATCCACTGCCATCGAGTCCTCGTTGTGCGACTCCTCTGCATCGCCACTTTGCGAGGTTGTGCTACTCACGGCACAGATCTGGCCGCTGTCTGACACTCGTTTGCTGACAGATTTGCTTCTGGTCTTCCTGGCAGCGGCAGTTGCGGGAGCAGGAGCAGGAGTCTTCTTCGCGCTTGTCTTCGCCACTGTCTTTCCCACTGCCGGGCTACTGGCTGGAGTGGTCTTGCCAGGGGTCACGGTCTTCTTTGCTGCCTTCTCGTTGAAGTTGATCGAAGCTCTAGTCCTCCTCTTGCCAGTGATTATGTTCTGAGTGGAGACGATGGAGTTGTCTGTAGACGGACCAAATATCTCCGAAGCCCTACGCACAGGCGTTGAGTTGGCAGAAGATGCTGCCTCGTCGGCTTTGGCGTCATCCTCTTCGTCTTTGAAGAGCGTTGATCGCCTGGAGCGAAGTCGACGTGGTTTTATGTCGACTTCTTCGTCCTCTGCGGGTTCTTCGGCAGGTTTCTCGATTGGAGACTCAACTGATTCTTCCTTTAGTTGCTCCTGCTTCTTTGACTTTGGACGACCACGTGTGCGACGCGGTTCAGGAGCTGGCGAGACGGCAGACTCGGTGTTCTCGTCTATGACGAAAGCATCGTCAGGTTGGGACTCGTTGAGGATTTCTCCAGTCTCATCGTGGCTTATGGCCGGTTCATGTTTAATTTTGGGAGTATTCACTGTTTCGGTGGCTGAACTTTGTTCTGATTCCTTGTTTCCTTTGGCTTCTTCCACTTTATTGGATGATTCGGCGACCTTTTCTGTTGGCTCTACAGGCCCGTCCTTAAGATCTTTTACTGGTTCAGAAGTTTTCTTCCCTTTTTTCTCGACTTTGCTGGATGGCTTCTCGTCCTTCTTTGCCGCCTTCTCCTCCTTCTTCACCGCTTTCTCGTCATTCTTCTCTTCCTTCTTCTCCTCAGTCTTTAGAGGCTGCTTCTCTTCCTTCTTAGGCAGCTTCTCATCCTGTTTCACTGACAGCTTCTCATCCTTCTTATCAGACTCATCCACGTTCTTTGTATGCTCCCCTACCTGCTTCGCAGACTCCTCCGTCTTGTGGTCCTCCACCTTCGTGTCTGGCTTAATCTCCTCCGCCGGCTTCGGTTTCTTTGGTATCTTGAAGCCCTGTATACCCTTTCCAAGTTCTTTGCCGTACTCCATGGTCCTATACATCTTGTCTAGCGTTGACGGTGTGCTTGGCGAACTCGCCGGCACATGGTCTTCACCTTCAACAGGCTTAGAAGAACTCTCGGCTGCCATGCGGCACTTGGACTGTCTGTACTCCCCGTAGGTCTTTGGCTCTGGCGGTTTCTTCTTTTTCGACTCCAAGTACTTCATCCTCTCCGTCTGGTCATTGCGTTCCGGGTTGAACTTCTCCGCGTAGACTGTGGAGGGTGGCTTGTGTGTTCTTGGGTCCACCCTGTTTGGCGGCATTCCGAAATGTGGTTTTGGATTGATAGGTCCCACATGTGGATGTGGGACTTTAAGTTCCAGGAGACTTGGAATGACTGGTGGATACTGTTGCTGTTGCTGTTGGTGGTGGTGCTGCGGTTGCTGTGGCGGTGGCAACGGTGGACAGAATTGCGCGGAAGGAATGGGCTCTACGTTTGCGAGGCGACTGTTCCTCAAGCGGGGGTCGTAGGAGTTGATGGTGGGCAGAACGTTAGCAACCGGGGCGGCAGCAACACTTGGCGGCACGATTAGAGCCGGTGCTTGTGTATTGGATTTGCTGATCCGCGGATCTGCGTTGCGCAGGGGAGCTGGAAGTTGCTCGCGCCGAGGATGCGGGTTGTACTTGAGAGCCAAACGCTCTGCGGGCACCACTGGTGTCTCAGGCACGTGCATCTCTCGCACCGGCGGCGAATGGATTTCCGACTGAGGGATAGAATCACGCCTCCGGTGAGGGTTATACTTCAGTGCCAGCCGCTCTATGACCGTGTCCATAGTGTGTGGAGGAGACTGCGGAGAGGCTTCGGGAATAATTTGTGGTGCAGCTGCTGCAGGATTGAAGGACTCCCCCTTTCCTTGTGCCTCAGGTCTAAATGGCTCCAAGCCCTTTTTCGTCGGAGTATGTCCTCTTCTGTAGAAGGGCTCCTTTTCATCCACGTCCTTTGATGTCGATGGTGGAGGTGGAGACTCAAGACCTGTTGGCGGTACCTTCGATATCATCGCCAGCTTCTTCCTCACTAGCTCCAATGCGCTAGCCTTCGAGTCCTTCGTAGTCTCACCTGCGTTCTGTTTGTTCTTCTCCTGCGCTGCTTCCAGCGATTCATTAAGGAGGTCGTCGATGTCGTCCGCACTCAGTGGAGGACTCTTAAGGACCTCGTCAATCGGTTTAATGGGAAGAGCGGGGGGCAGCTGAATGGAAGGTAGTGGCGTCGGCTTTTGCTTCATTTTGTCGTTTTTCACTTGAATGCGGAAGTTCTCGTAGCCGCCTTCCACCTTGTCGCCCAGCCGATTAAAGATATTGCTCATGGGAGGCGGGGAGGTGATTCGAGCCTCCGGCGGAGGAGGATTCGCGAATGGATTGAACGGCGGTGCTGGGGGATCTGGCTTTCGGTACTTGAAGATCGTGTCGTGGAAGAGCTTCTTCTGCTCCAAACTGATGTCGGGCAGAGGATTGAAGGATTGCGTCAGTTGATCGTGGATGTGTTTGTTGGGCTTCTCGTGGTGACGATGCTGATGCTGGTGCTGATCTGTGTGGTGGCTGCCGTGTGATGGTTCTCTGTACTTGTTGCGGTGTGATGATGACGATGGGGCTGGGATTGAGGGAGAAGGTGATTTGGGCACGTGCTTTACCGGAGGCTGTGGTGGAAATTCGTCCGTTGGGTCATCCCAGTTCTCCTCTTCAGAGCTCTCCTTCTGCTTGGCTTCATATCTTTGTGACACGCCGGACCGACGATGACCCGGCGGTACCGAGGAATTGGATGAGGACGTAGACGAGGGCCAACTGTTGTTGTGATGTGAGCTTGAGCTGGACGATGAAGACATTGTTGAGCTCCACCGTTTGCCGGTGCTCCTCTGACGTTCAAGGGATGGACGTGGTTTGCTGCTGACTTTGTGTCGACTGGAATCCACTGGTGATCGGTTAGACATGTGGCGATCCCAGTGCGCTCCTGTCCTCAGAGGTGAACAGCGTCGTTCAGTCGGAATCTCGACTGGAGGGCGGAAGTCCACGTCTCCGAACTGTGTCGGACTCGCGGGGCACGTGTTAACATCAGTTGACCCGCTGGAACCTTTTGAAAAGTGCTTATCTAGAGGCGAAGACACGTTCGGCCGTGGAGATCTCACGGAAGAAGTCATTTGCGTTGGAATTTCTTTTGTGGAAGGCGCTTTACTTGCTTTTGGAGGACTCACTTCATCAGACTGTGGGGGGATTGCAGAGTGAATGTGACTGAGGGCAGCTGGAGTGTATGTATGGGACTTACCTTCTCTATTTTGGCATGTAGCTTCTTCAAAACCGACTCACACTTCAACAGGGTGTCGATTTTCAATCTAAGAGGACAGTTAGTTTAGGAAACGAACAGGGATTCAATTCAGTGAGGACTTACTTCTTTTGATTGTTGCTAAGGAGACCATGCAACATTTTCATTTTTTCCAGCTGCGCTTTACGGGGCTTATCTTGTTCATTGTTCTTGAGCTTATCGATAACGCGCGTAAGGAATGGAATGTACATTTGCATCTCATTGAACTTACGCTCGTAGAGCAGATCTCCCATTGATTCGGACATGTTGACTTAGCTTCACAATTCTACAGTGATCTGAAAGAGAATGAAAGTGATGGTGAGACTGGAGGCACATTTGGAGGAGACAAAGAGGGGACTTCGTGCAAAAAGAAGGGCAGAGGAGTCGATTGAGAATGTGTGTGATTAAAAGGATGCCCCAAGGAATGTTAGACAAGGATAGAGGGCTGCAAAGACAATTGTCCCTTTTCGCCAACGAAGGGTACATGCGCTCATGATAAAAATGGTATTCATCAGGCCCAGTTTTTTGAAGAAAAACCTTCCAAATAAGCTGTTCCCAGCACTGATACGACCTGGCTAAAGCAGAAAAGGTTTTGCATTCCATAAATTGAATCAATTTTAGCGGGACTCATTCACATACTGCTTGTCATGGCAATAGCAAGAACGTTGCGTTCGGCTGAGTGTCACTGGTGCATGGGAGCGCGGTACTAGCTTCGAACAAGGTGATACTGAAGTCTAGATTCGCTAACAACAGCTTAAGTTGCTCAAGTTGACGTTGTTCCGAACTGGATCCTTGTGACCAGGACCTTTTCCAAATATACAAGACTGGAGCCTTTTATCAAAGTCTCATGTTGGGCAGTTCATTGTTTAGGCAGAAGCCGGTACGGTCTTGACAGTTTATCGTCAAACTTTGATGGTACAGTTTCCTTCTTTCTTCTGTTTCCGCTGATTTTGAGGCGGTTTCCACTGTTTCTGTGTCCTTTACAGAAACGAAAATCTAGCTTTATGCTGACCCCAAAAATTTTGTTTGTCGAGCATTTTGAAGGTGCACTTCTTCTATCAGATTTGGCCTTATTTTACTCTGCTTAACGTCGCTCCCACGTTTATCAATATTGCTGCCACATTTTCCAACCATCCACTGCCCCGATAGAAGCGACCACAACGCCTTCTCTCTGTCTTCAACGGTCGCTTATCGTTCCCGGTTATCGTTTCTTTTGGTTCGAGGGTGCAGCGTGGATATGGGTTGTGAATGAGTTCAAAGTAATTTTTTGAAGCTAGCACTATATCTCGGTAGTCTGCACTCACTTCCAGGTCTTGAGCCTCTTTTCAACATCTCTTCGCCACCTTATGGGAGTTGGATTTGGATTCAAATACTCTCGGAGCCTTAAATTATATTTGTACGACTGCGACTTCGAGTCCAAATTAGATGCAGGTCCAACTTGACCTCTGATAAGTCGAAGTTCCAACGTTTCTACTTGATCCGGCAACAGGCGAAAAACAAGGTAATCAAGGAGACGTCTTCCAGAATGTGGTTTGCTTTCGTGTTCAAAGCAGCAAGCAGTATATGTAGCCAACCGGAGAGCAGATCACTGTAGTAATAGTTCATGCAGACAGAAGATCGCCACAAGAGCTAACAACCAGGATAACAGACCTTCATCGCGGCAGGACACTTTGACTGTAAACCACCAAGTATGCACCGCACAACACAAAAAATGAAGAAAAACTTTTCTCTGAGAATCCCAGATTTAGTCCCAGCCTGCTTAAGCTCGTCTCGTTACATCCACAATCATTAAAGCACCAGAGGATGGCTTATTTTGACGAAAATCTCTCACTTTTCTTGCGCACTCGAAATATGATCAGATAAAAAATCGATGAAGGATTCAAGGGATTCTCTTGCGCCTCCCATTTCCACTCGCATGTTCCAATGACATAATTCAAGAGTTGCTCCAGTTTTCCTTGCCGCCATGTCAGTCCGTTTTTTTTCACGAATGTTACCCTTTATTCACTTCAGGATTCACTCGCTCTCTCTTCGTCTCTGGTACAATCGACATTTTTTCCTGTTGCAGGATTCGACTCTTTGGCAATTGAATCAGTGGCACGCATATATCCCCGACAGCTTTTTTGAGGGAAATTCAGACTTTAAAACTCAGATATTGCATACACCTATCCATTGTCCTGATTTCTCTGCATCACATCGCACAAACGCAAAATAATCGATTCATGAAGACCGCAGGCCGCACTGGACCACTATGGAATCCGATATCGCTCCGCACATAGCCCATATTTCACAGAAACCCTATTTGTTGCCCACAACACTCACTTGGATTCATTTAATCTACGCATCTGCCTCAGGAAAACTTCACACAGGACTACTCAAGGATTTACAAAAGAAATGGAAGCAGGAGAAAAAAAATACCTGGTCGAACTACAAAACGAAAAATAAAATGATGGTACACACTACTGCGCAACACTTACACATACACGACAGGATAATATTTTGCATGCACATACAACACATATGCACGGAGGGCAGGAAAAACAACAAAAAAACGAAACGATACACTATTTGTATCCAAAATTAAATTAGGGAACCTCTTGCGTCCGCCATAGCTGCAGACCGACGAATCGCCATCATAGTCCTCTCTCTCTGGTCGATTACTTGCGGTGCTCAAAAATTCACACCGGGAACATAAAACAAACACAAGTATACGCACATACAACTATCAGAGGGGCGCTTCCTTTTTCCCCCTGGAGCACCCAGAAGCATGTAATTCAATTAAACTAGTTTCTGCTCCCTCCTTGTGGAATTCGGTTTCCTTTTCTTAACTTAGCCCCACACTCGAACAGTACACCACCAGTGTACGTTGGAATTTATTGGCAACTGAAAGTCGGCTTTGACTCGTTTAAGCTTGATTTGCTGCACATAATGCAACGCAGAAGACAAAAATCACACACAGATTGACACGGAAAACACGAAAATAATTTTGACAGACTTCTTCACTTCTCAAGCAGAGTGACAGACGGCAACAGCGACGATGAGGAAACGACGACCCGGGTCGAAGAGAAATTATCCATTCATCCACCATTCGTCTAGGCAGCAGGCTCTTGCTCTTGAGTGTGACGGACGTAGTGTGTGTTGTGTGTGCGAGAAAAGCCCGCCAGAAAAGGAGTTGTTGTTGTTTGCCTAGGCAATTATGTGCGAGAGACCGAACCGCACGATCTAAACAAAGAGCGCACGATATGGAGATATGGAGAATTTTAAGAGAGCGTTTATCGAGAGGTTGGCTTTTAGTACAGTGAGAGAGGCATGTGTGCTAAAATCGCCGAGGAGAGGTTGAGATTGAGAATTTTTCGTTTGCAGCTGCTGCTGCTTTACATACATACACGAGTAAGTGCGTGTGTAACTCGCTGTCGTAATCGTTAATTTTTTTTTCTTCGTTTTAATTACCCCGAGGGAAGTGTTCAGTTTTTCGAGGTGCGTTTGCTTTGTGTGACACACTCGTGTGGTGTTCATTCATTGGAACTGTTTGATTTCTTGTGAGGAATTGATCTGTTGTCGGCTGAGTGCGGGCTTCGTTCTCTTTGACCCAACATGAGCTGTGCTGACTGCGATCTGTGCCTATTTTTTTTGAGTTGGTTACTTGCTGCGTGTGGGCGGTTGTATGAAAGCTGGTTTTTGTTGACTTTGATATGGTGTGTAGGTTGGAAATTGTAGTTTGTGTATTTGACGAAATTCTGTTTGTTTTATGCTTAAAATGTAAATATTTAGGGGGTAAACAGTGCAGGGGAAATTAGGGGTTGAAGGACGTGTGTACTTTAAGGACGATTTATTTAAGATGATCAACTAAGTTTGAATTACGGGTGATTACGTCTTATATGTTTATGCAGAAGATGCTTTTGAATATCCATTAAGCATAATTTACACGAGGACTTACACTTTGTTACACGAACGCGTCTTTTGTGAAGATTGAAATGAATGCGAGCCTGAGATCACACAGTGCCTCTCGCTCACACTTACTTGAATCTTATTAAGTCACTCGTCGTGTGAAAGACCTTTTATGAATTAGGAAAATCATTTCTGGAAAAAAAGTCGCGACTCACGAAACAGCAGAAGTCAAAGAATGAAAAAACTAGCTCTTTTTGTTAATTCCCCGCCTTCGTTCTGTTAACCTTTAAGTTATGAACTATGCGTCTCTCAACGTATGCCTGACTAGTCACGACTCACGCAAAAATTAAAGACAAACTTAAACGCGACTCCTTTTGGCTTTGCTCAAGGTAATTAACTGGCCAAACTCATCATAAAAGAGTAATAAATAAAGTTATGATTCACAAATTACCGAAGGAAAAGTCAAAGAAAAATCGGAAAATGAGTCGTGACTCATCATTCTCTGCATGAATCACGACGAATGTCGTATTATCGATCTATAGGAGCACTTTTCAACCTACGCATCCCTTAAGCTTATGAAATTCCGACGTATTGTCAATGATTTTGTTTAAATGAAAAAAGCATCAGCTTTGCGTGTTTTTCTTTAAATATTCAACAATTTTAAATAAACAAAGAACGAAAATTGTGACATAATTTTGACAAAAACTGAACGAGTTTTACAGCTACATCATTCACCGGGAATGTTCAACTTAAAAGATGAAATTGTTTTGTTTCAAAATACAAGTTGGGGAAGTTGGGAATCTATTTGTTATTCTTTCAAAAAGTTTCTTAAAATTGCAAATTTTGAAAGCCGAATATTGTCAATGTCACGCTCAAATATTGCGAAACCGTCTTTATGCAGAAACACTTGGAAATGAAAAGGAAAAAGGGTTCATCAATTCAAAATTCCTGAACACTTTAGTTAGACTTCCCTGAAGAAAACGAGGCAGTAAAAAATAAAAAAACACAGGTTCTAGCTTAATTTGCTCAGCCGTCTCCTAGATAGTGTGCCTTTCACAAACATGCACCTCACTTGCGTTTTCCACAGACCGAACAGACCATTCTCTGCAAAATCTCCTGCCAAGAGCAGGAGTTAGGACACGTAAAACATTTCTTTCGGATCTACTTTTAATAAAGTTGTGGAATCTTGCCGGCCAAATCCTTTGTTAGGAATAACTAAGACATTAAAGGGTGGGTATGCAGACTCATATGGGCAAGTCGAAGGAATTTTAAGCGGAAAACAGTGACAAAAATGAGAAATTTTACAGGTAGACAGAGGTACAAATGGTAAAAAATCTAGTCATCCGAGGCAAAATAACTTTTGAGAAGTGTCGACGTTCTTGTCAAATTAAGACTGATAGCTTGCAATGCCAGAAAAAGAGCAGGATTGAAGGCTTATGACACTTATGTCTAAATTACATGTGCGGCAAAACGCAGACGACATGTGCCCGACATTGAATTAACGTAGACTGTCACGATTTCGAAACGGGAACCGTACGTAGTAGGTCGCTGAAATAGTCCAAACTATTTGTTTAAGAGAGTACAATGGACCAGTTTTTGAGTCTGAGCGTGCTCCAGTGCAGTGTATACCAACCTTCAACAAAAACAAAATGTTTAAGAGAAGGAAAAATTGATGCTTGAGACGAAGGATTGTGGAAATCAAATTTTAAATCGAATCATGTCAACCACCAGGATATTTTATTCTTAACACAAAAATGAACAACTTTTTTGGTTTCACCTCATTTCATGTTCCTGATAAAGGTCATGCCTTAGCCCTAAGGCCTTTTTAAAATAAGACGACTTCCATGAAAACTGATGAAAAGTTTTCTTAAACTGGGAATATATCAATTTTTGTGTGTCCTGTTTCAAAACCCACAAAAAACTACCAATTTTTTAATGAGGGCAAAAAACAACACTCATTTTTCAGTGTCAAATTTATCTTCTGCCTTTACCACAATCTTGAGAATTCCAAAAATTGTTTGACCCCATCTTTACCTCTCATTACACAATCACTAGCTGTTTTCTTTTCGATTTCATTTAACAATTGACCATCAAAAAGTGCGTTTTCCTCCAATTTTATCGTTGAGCAACGTTTTACAGTCTTCTGAGATACTGGCGAGCACAAAAATAGTAGTATCAGAGAGCCATTTAATTGTTCTTTGTAAGTCTTGGAAAATCTGTTGCTGTGCAGCTGTCTTTGGTCTTACTTCGAGCTTTTCCAGACACTAAATATATGGAGGGTTCACCCCAGATTGTTACACCGCTGAAAACAGGCCGGAAAGTTGGCAAGCGCGTTTGTTTACTCTGCAATTGTGGCACTTATCGAAACGTATTAAGAGTGCTTAGTATATTTTGCTTCCTTCTTCATTTTAATGTTTGCATTATTTGGATTTGTGCGATCAAATTCTACTGCAACTTACGCAGAAATTTCTTCAAAAACATGAAGACCTTGTCCATTCAAGTCGATATTGTCACATTTCCTGCAGTTTTCCTCGACTTTGATGCGTATACGTGTGGGCCAAATAGTGGCATCTCTCAAGCACCGATTGTGGGAGATTTTGAAAAGGAAATTTGAGATATCCATAAAATTCTGTGTTGGCAAGTTTTCAGCATTTGGCACTCGTTAAATCTGAAAGACATTTATCACGGTTTCTATGTGAATTTTCAACGACTGTTGCAGTCTCAGACGATTGCTGACCAACTAGCTTCACTCTTTTTATCTGAGGGTAGCATCCCGGATGATTCTATGGTCTTCCTTATCCATCTTTTGAAATGCTCCTTAAGTACTCGAAATTTTTTATTGTTCCTCTATTTGAATTCGTTGATGAAATGGCAAAATGATCCTTTTTAGCGCGAATAATTGACATTGGCCGGTAATAAGATTAAGAATAGACGAAACTGTGTTGTTTTCCTCATGTCCTTTCCGTTATTTACTTCTCCATATGGCAGTTTTATGCCTAAGGATGGCTTCTAGGCGTTTCCTTATTTTTCTAGCAATTTTCTTTTGTATTCAGCACTGCTCCAGGTGGAACTTTCATATCCGTAGTTTTTCATCTATCCTCACGTTAGCACATCCCATCATTTAAACACAATTTTTTTTGGATAAACTTCACTTTATTTTCATAAATAACGGGATGAGGGCATAAGTGTCTTTAAATGTTCGTCAGAGATACGCTTCTTTCGATGGGGCCTTCTTACATCTAAATTTCACATTTCCACAAGATCTTGTCATCTCTCATCACAAACTCTTCGTACTCACATTGACTTTTTGAAAGTAGTCAGCACAGAAATGCAGCGTCATTTTTCAGCCTCCATCTTGGATTGCTGAACGGTTTATCATTCTTATCTTAAAACTCTTCAGATAACCTTTTAATTTCAGCGCTTTTTTTATTTTTGTCACTTAAGACTGGTCAACTTTTTTCCAAACGCTGTATTTATTCCTATTATCAGTTTTTGAAAGCCTTTCTCTTGCCAAATTTATTCTTCAGATCAGCCTTGTCTGCTTCTTCAATCTTCGAGTTCATTTGTTCCTCAAGAATGCACCATTTCCACTTTCACACACTCCACTCCATTTTTTCTGAATTGACACTAATTTGTTCGTTTCTCAAAGGGAACAGAACCAGAGACCATTTTTTTTTTCTAACAAAGACAATACAAACGACATGCATGACAGATGTTGGTGCCATGATGGGTGCCACGCATAAATTCTTGTCGATTTGTCTTTTCCTAGTTCCCAGCACAAACTACTCTCCCCATGCCATGCGGCGAGGCAAACGAGTTTTTCTTCTCCATCCATGCAACACAAATAGCCAGAAAAAAAAATCGTTTAATTAACCGGGGCCTACACTCAGAGCGGAAACAAATGGGCAGCGACACAATAAAAAAGTACAAAAGGGGTGTCACTGCCTCGACATATCTGAAACGCAATAAATACATCATCATCATCATACTCATCGATTTTTAGTTATTCTGCTGGGTTGCCTTTCCTCTCTCTACAGCACAGTAAATCCAGGTTTACACCTTTACCCACAAAAACACACGAATGCATCTGATTCAGGTCTTTTTTTTTAACTCTCGCTGAAAGGCCAAGAACATTCCCGAAAAGATCATCCCCCTCTCTACTGAGTCTTTACGTAACCCACCACTGCAACAAAAAATCATTTGAACACATATCCCGAGCGAAGCGAACAGCAAAAAAAAAATCTAAACTCGACCCGACAAAAATTGAAGCTGCTGAAATCGCCGGAAAACGATTGAAAATCTTAAAAATAAGACACACTGGAGCAACCGGTACGTACTGCAAACATTACGGAAAAACTCTACTCTCTAAAAGCGTATAAATAATTATTTTTCACGAACCTCAAAATGGCTTCCCAGCCGAGGAAAAACTGCTTGCAAACGTGGGTACTTATTTTTCGGTTTTGCTTCTGAATTGAATTTTATTCTCTCAACTAGATGTGTTCCTTCTTTGCTGCACGACAACTATGCGAGACGACATTCGCCGTCGATGCGACTTATCATGCTAAAATGTAGTGGTGGCAGTTCAATGACAAAATCTCACAGAAAACGACGAACAAAAGGAACAACACACGAAAAAAAAAACTCGGGCACAGCGGCAGAAAAAAAAAATTCAATTCCAGAAAAAACACCAGGAGAAATCTCTTAAGTCCACTGCCGAAGAGAGAGAGAGAGCAGCACTGTCCAACAGGCATCGAGAAGCCGCCAAATTTTTGCCACTACCGGGCGTTGGCTTGACTATGCCCGCACTGTGCACTCAGTCACGTTCAAGAAATACCGGACCGCACAGCGAGGAGCCTTTTAGTACTAAAAATTGATGTGCGTGGTGGTGTGTGTGTATGTGGGAGAGACATCCACGGAGAGAACGAGAGAGACATTTGCTCGGCTCAAGAATTGACTTGACTTGAATTTGGGTGAAGCAGAAGCAAAAGAGCCTTCAGTTGGTATGGATGGATCGTTCCTTTCACTGCGAAATTGCTGGTATTGTATGCCGAGGGGTTGGTGGAGATAGAAGAGGAAATCAAAAAAGACTGCAACTGTTTGCCAGGGAATGAATGTGAAACAAGTTTGAGCAGACAGGCGGTGAGTAAACATTTTTGCACAACTCCTATCAATTTTTTGCTTCGATTTTTCAGCCGATGCAGGATGTCAAGTCTTGAATATTTTCATAGTGCAGCTTTCCCCCAAAAATTTTATTTTTTTCTTGTGCGAAATGAACCCATGCGTGTGATGAGAGCGAATTTAAATCCTTTGTCCACTGTCTCACCGCCGACGAACCTGATTTTCATCCTTGGAAATGTCCATAATGTGTATTTTTATATCCCGCAAACTCGCAGCCATTTGCTCCAGCAGAAGTGCTTGAAAATGATGGCCAACAAATGACAGATTGTCAGAATTGAATCGATTGTTAAGTGCAAAGATGTTGCAACAAAAAACTCCTCAGCACTTGAAGGTGGATGATGAATGAAAATGCAGTAAATGGCTGCCGTCGAGAGAATTTTAAGTAGGGCGAGGTTGTTTCGTAATCATGAAGCCACAGGGTGATTCGAACACTGAGAAATCATGTGGATTGTGTGGAATGTATGAGCAGAAGAATGACACGAGTGGCAGAGTTCAGGAAAGTCACTTTTTTTCATTTCAGAAAAGAGCGAGAGAGATTTGTTTTGGGGTTTGAAATAAGAGCTAAAATATTTTAAATCAGTGACGTTTATGCAGTTTGTTGCAATGCTGCTGTATTCTTTTATATATTCTTGTACTTTACACTCTAAGAAGCAAACACATTAAAAGAGGGCAACTAGGTTGTTGTAGAAGCTAAGCCCTGGTCCCTTGTGGGCTGCAGGTGCATTGCAACAGAAAAGCCAGCGGTAGTTAGTTGCGTCTAGTTAAATAGAAGCTGACGCTGCAGGGAAGTTGCTATGAAGCTAGCTGCTACTGGGTTTTTGACTGCTGCTAGGAAGCTGTCTGCTGTTGAACAGCTAGCAGCAACTAGACAGCTGCCCAATCACAGAGCCGCTGAGACTGAAAATTTGAAAGCAGATATGCTCTAAGGACTGAACATTCGTCAAAGTCACTTGTGGGCTCTAAGTAGCCGTCAAAATGCGCTTTGAGATCGTGTCCATAGCATCCCTTTGAACATAGCTTTGTTTCAAAATCTCATGACATTCCGATACTCTGTGGTGTGGCTGTCGATTTCCTTCCAACTTTTGTCCCACTTTGAAGAGAGAGAAAGCTGGATAATTTATGTGACTATGTGGCGCACAAATATATTTCCTTCACAGTGTCCTGCGTACAGCTTTTCTAAGACACGTGGTCTCTTCGATTGATTCACTTTTCACAAAAAAAAACCTGTTTACTCAAACACCTCCTCTTTCCTTTAGGACCATTCTCACGCATGCCACACACACAACCCAAAAGCAACGACCATCTACAAAAATTATAAAATTAAATTCATTCTCACAGAACACACCCATTTGGACATATTCAACAACTGTGTGTCCATCTGTCATCCACATCCATACGACACAGCTGTCATTTTCACTCCCCAAGATGTAAACAAAAATTCCACTGCTAAACCACACGACACACAACATACCATCTCCCAAACATGAGACTCCTTTTCATCGCGGGCTTCTTTGCAGCTTGTGGTAGTTTCTTTGGGAAGCTATCTGGCGGTGAATTAGGTTTCCTCTCGCAGTACCCTCTCGTTCGAGACATTCTCCTCACCAAGGTATCAAGTGACATTCTCAGCTTAGTTCTCTTCCATAACCATTGATGGTCAGTCGTTGATATTTTTTCAAGCTCTCTTCATCGGCCTGATGATTGTGTGCAATGTCCTCAACTGGAGGTATTTCCTCAAGGCACTGCAGTCCACAAAACAGACCCTGACGGCGACTGTGATGTCCGCTGCAACTAATTACATATTTTCGGTGAGATGATCGAACTTCTTTCGATGCGAACGCGCGTCAACTAAATGCTATGTGTTCTTGATTCAAGTTTCTGTTTGGAATCTTTTTCTTTGGAGAGACTGCATCGGCTCTTTCGATTATGGGAATGGTTTCGATTGTGATTGGATTGTGTTTTCTGTGTACATGAGGCAATCAATAAAGGAATTCATTTGCCAGGGGTTGAAGATTTTTGGTTTAGATGGGGAGTGAGGAATGGTCTGTTTTGAAGAATCACTGCTTAGCAAGCGACTGCTGGGTTTTTGGTCGCAGAACTGTTTTCATTTTCGGTGAACATGTTACTCAGAAGGCACTACAACTTAAAAGGAACACATACAGAGCTTCTGCGTCAACTACTCTCTACTAGCACTCACGAGTAGAGGATGCCGGCAGATTTCTTCGACTCCGAGGAGTGAAATTTGAGAAGAATTTAATAGACTTTTGCACTCTCTCAGTGTTGTCAGTAACTCGAAAGAGGTGGCGCCGTGAAAAGTGCGGGATGGATGATAGTTCAGATTAGGAATAGAAAATGGGACGTCGACGCACGTAACACAGCGGCAATGTTATTGGATCGGTTCATTGGGACGGAAAGACGATAGCCACCCAGGCAGCTGTTGGTAAAGCAATCGTTGGTGGAGTGCTGGCAATTTTGCACGTAGGCAGTTCCAGTAAATGTTCCCTTTGAGAATCTTTAAATCTTATCTGACCGGATTTCCAAACGTGGAGCTCTGAGTCTAGGATTTCGTTAGCAACGCTGCTGCTTTGAAGAGTTACACGGATGGCTTCAAAAAGGAATAGGAAACAGGCACAGAGGTGCTTACCATGGAACGCGCATACAGGCTCTGGAAGCGGCAAACAGGAATTTTTAGTTGGCTAGACATTTCTACGCATCCCAAATTTAACCTCAAATCATTCTAAGTTCGTTGGCATGTGTGCAGGACGCCTAGCCCGGCTGTTAAAGTATTTGTCTTCTTCTTCTTGTGGTGCTACAGTCCGGGGTGGACCTGGGCCCTCAACCAACATGCCTCTCCAGCCAGCACGATCTTTCGCCAGCTGCCGCCAGTTGCGCACTCCAAATTGGTTGAGGTCCTTCTCCACTTGTGTGCGCCACCATAGCCTGGGCCGTCTTCTGTTGCGTTGTCCCAATGGCTCAGATTCGAAGACTTACATGACATAGCCATCTTACGCGTTGTATCGCTTGACTAGGCGCATGTTGGTGTACAGCCCATAGAGTTCGTCGTTAAATCTTCTTCTCCAGATGCCATCAACGACAACAGGACCAAAAATTGCACGCAAAACTTTTCTCTCAAAAATACTTAGGGCTTCCTCATCCGCTTTCTGCTGCCTAGTGTTACGCTCTGTCTGAGACGTCGATGTTGTGTCCGTCCTTCCTTGATGACAGAATTTTGCCATAAGACCCATTTTAGCCGCTTCTGCTTCTGCTTCTGCTTGACGGCTCGCTGTGTTCGTCCAATCACGTCAATGTCGTCGGCGTAAGCCACCAATTGAACTGATCGTGCCTCTGGTTCATTTTTAATCGTCTAGCTCATTTTATTCTAGACAATAGAGTCCACGCTTGTCCTGGAGGTGACTTGTGGCGTGCTGTTGTATAGCTTCGGAGCACCATCAGAGTGGGTGGAAGGAGTTCTTGAGGAATGCCACCACCAGACTTGTTTGTCACGTCAATGATGTGCAATCTACCACTCTCTTCAGCAGTTAATGGTAGCTACTGCCAGCCAGCTATCTTTCCTTGGACATCTCGGCGCCCTGCATCACAAGTACGATCGAAAAAGTCCTCAACTCCATTTAGACAAAGTATTTCTTTATTATTTACAAAATCCAGATCATCTTAAATAAGTCAACAAAATACAAAACAAAATTAAACAGTTACGAAAAACAATTGGTAAATGTCCTTCAAAAGACTAAAGCACTGACTGACACTTTGTACTCCACGGATCCCTTAAGTACACAACTCCCGGAAAGATGTTCCTACATATAAAACTTAACCTAAAAATGATGGATGATGCCGCAGCCTCGAGGCGCGGTAAACTTCCTCCAGCAGGGAGCACCCTGCTTTCGAACTATGGCCGTGCGATGTGAAAGGGGGGTTAGGACGTGGTCTTCGGTCTACAGTCTACTACTCTCTCGAACGGTGGGTGTGTTCGCCGGCTTCTGATAGCCGTTGCCGGCTAGCGACAGATGCGGCAGGATTGCCGGTCGTCCGTTTGTGGTCATCTCGTCGCCAGCGAACACATTGTTGTCGTGTCCCAAGTCGCGTGGCATGACTGTGGTGCTGATGTCCGTGGCTGGTTTGTCTTCGGCACGTCCATCGAGGAGGAAGCACGTCAAGAAGAACAGAATTGAGCTGACGCCGTAGAAGCCGGCATAGAAGATCATCAGGGAGCCGCGGTAGCCGATGGCCTTGGCAACGGGATCGACGAGGATGGGCAGGTTTCCTCCGATGTTGTTCATCACGAAGAGGAAGATACCGATTGTGGTTGAGCGAAGCTGCAGTGGAACGATCTCCACGACGATGGCGAACACGATACCGAACCACATCTCTGCGAAGAAGTAGCTCAAGCCGAGGGTGATCATGGCCCAGACGGGCTCAAAGTAAACCGATCCAAATGCTGGCAGAGTGGCGATAAGCTGACTGAGTGCCAACACGAAGGCTCTTGAGCGGATACCCATCTTGGCCACTATCTTGTCGGAGACGATGCCGCCAACCACGACACCGATGCTTCCAATTCCGATGGTCACGGCGAACAGCCACCAGCCGAGGTCCACGTCCGGGAAGTAGTTGTTATAGTAGAGGTCAGCGTTGTAGGCGAAGGTCATGCCACCGCAGTGACGGATGGAAGCGGCCAACATGAGCAAGATCATCCTTGGATGCAGGATAACGTCCCATATCGAGATCTTCTTGCCGTCCTTGGGGTGATCGCCCTCTCCGATGGCCTTGCGTTCAGGTTCCTTTAGCGTGGTTCCAGTGAGGATGGCGACAATGACTGCCAGCACTCCGGCGCCCAAGTAGCACACCCTCCAGCCGAGGTTCCAGAAGTTCAGCTTCGTGATGTACCGACCCACGGGGAAGGCAATGCCGTAGCCTCCATAGATACCCCAGTTGAAGATGGCCATGACCAGAGCGCGCTTGTCCTCAGGGAAGATGTCCGACATGATGCCGGTGGCAAGAGGATTGCAACCAGATTCACTGAAAGGAGAGCGAAACGTGACAGGACACGAAGGACAGCCGCACTCGATATCAACTTACCCAGCAGCCATGATCATTCTCAGAAGGATCAGATGCCAGTACTCCTTAACGGTGCCCTGGAGGATGATCGCCACAGCAAACACGATCGTGCACACGGTCAGCATCTTCACGCGGTTGTACTTATCCGCAGCGACGCCCATGAAGACGCCTGCAATCGTGAAGATCGCAATAAAACTCGGTCCAGCTAGAAGTTGGTAGTCCAATCCAAGACCGTTGTAGTTCCATTCACAGTATGGTGTACCATTGACGTTCAACTCTGTGCAACTGTGGAGCGGAAGAACGGAGATAAGAGCGGGAAGGGAGACACTTGGAGGAGCTGGCGAACTTACACTGTGCTGTTCTCGATTTTGTTGCACTGTTCCGGCAGAGTCCATCGCTCAAATTCTGTGTTGTTCTGCTGACAGGCAAAGTCACCGTAGTCCAATTCCATTGCGGTCTGTTTGGAAGTCACGCCGATCAGGTAGTGTCCCAGCTCGCCGAGGATGTAGCCAACCGTGAGGATGCCAAGGACGTACGAGTTGTACAGGAAACCGAGCTTTTTAAATACCGGCAACATTTTGATTGGTTTTTCT
Organism: Eristalinus sepulchralis; assembly: GCA_944738645.1. Classification (NCBI taxonomy): domain Eukaryota; kingdom Metazoa; phylum Arthropoda; class Insecta; order Diptera; family Syrphidae; genus Eristalinus; species Eristalinus sepulchralis. The sequence continues at coordinate 2,222,240 of OX122884.1, read as the reverse complement.
CTTTCTATCTGAAAGCGGGAGGGAGAGAGAATTTTGTTATGAGATGTGCATAGAAGAGGAAGGAGTGGAAATGCTGATGGAAAGAGAATTGGGTCAAGGAATATTCTCCAGAAATTCGTTTTTCCATACAAAAAGGAGGCAGTGGAGGTGTTAAGAGGCTGCTGGAGGAGGTAATGTACACGTCTTTTGAGGGTTTCACACTTCTTGTCCTCCGTCTAAAAGTCGAAAAAGAGATCTTTCAGACGTCGATGTTCAGCTACAAAGTTTCTATCTAAAAGCACTTTCCGTGTCGTGTGCCCTTAGAACCCACATAACTCGCCAGCAAAACGTCGTTAAAGTTAACATCGTTAACATAGCATCCAATCCAATTGAATGTTCAATTAAAACGAAATTACCTCGTTCTCATGAAGTCCTCTTCAAACAATCATCTCTTAATCGCATGCTAGATACGAGCTGCATCTCATCATTATCATCCATAACTGCAGCGCGATACCGTCAATCGATGGCTGGCGCGACGACGACGCCTCTTCGCCAATTAATCATTTTATTTCCCTAATAGCTTGCAGCACGACTCTGTTGATACAAATCGCCATCACCTCACCCCAGGAGGCTTCCTCTGCTTCAATGACTTCGTGCTCCCCCTCCCGACCGACAGAGATCAGTCTTATGTCAAAGGAATTTGAATTACATCATGCAGTTGCACATAGAACATCGCAGCAGGTCTAATGAGGCATTTATTTATAGAACCACCCGTAACTAGTTCTCGAATAGCAAATGAGCGCCCAATTGAGATGAGCACAACGACTTCAGGTCGCTCCAAGCACCTTCAAAATTAAAATAATTGCAGTGCTAGCCGTGTCGGTGCAATTTTCTCTGCCTTTCATCGGCGATTAGTTTGTTCGCGTCGCAATTGGGGCGCTTACATAAGACGAATTATTGAAACGAACAGATCTTGGCGATCACGGAAGACGGGTATTGCGATTTAAATATGATTTCGGGATTTTTTGGAGATGGGTGGCTACCCAAACCACTTGATTTGAAGAGGAGAGAGGCTGAAATACCTCAAACCATGTCGACACTCAATTCTGTTCCACTTTCCTGCGTCGTTGGATTAGATCAGAAAAAATGTCTGACTTGTGCGTTGTCTCTGCTTTTACTTCTGAACACAATTTGATTCAAGCCACTAACGACGTTTTCACTGGAATCAGGAGACAAGAAAATTTGTTCTGCAGTGAGCGCTGAATGCCTTCAACGATGTCGACATGCCTTCGCTTAAAGATCTCTTCTCCAGTTTTGAGCTGAAAAAAGTCCTTGCACTGTTTTCTGTTCTAACTTTTGACGGAGGATTTGATTACTAGGATTCGACAGAGGATTCGATTAAAGCTAGATAAGAGGAGGAAACACGGAGCTGAATATAGCCAAAAACGCCTGCCACGATGCCTTCTCCATTTTTGGGAGTGAAAGAAGATCAACAGTCAGGCTGCGTTGGAGGAAAACCCGAGCTGAATACCCCTTATAATGTCCGCTCTGTCTTCGCTCGGGCAAAGTTGTGTGATTCAATTAGATCAGAAAACCCAGCGCTAAGAAAACATCTTTACTGCATATACAATAATAATTGAGCAGCACTACAGTCCACAAGGGACCACGGCCCAGCGTTTGAGCGTTGTCAGCAACTCGAGAGAGGTGGTGCCGTGTCCTTTCATATACAACCCAGCGCCTAAAAGACATCTTCACTGCATTTACGTCCTTAAGGATGCAGATAATGTTGAGAAGGTAAAAAAAAGAACCGAAAAGCGGTGCTGAATATTGCAAAGTCTGCGAATATCTACTGAGTACTTTGAAAAACTGGGAGACTGTGCTCCTGGGGATGCAAGAGCTCTAGCATGATCTGCCGACGTATAGCTCAAACACGACGCATTGAGCTAATGGTCGTCAAAACCATTCCTCCAGTTCAGAAAGGAGAGACTTACCGCCGGTGTTGAGATTGACCGCTGATGTAAGTCGCCGTCTCGGTCCCATTAAGAATGCGTGGCACCTTTCATTTGGGCTCAAATCTAACTGGGCTGCAGATAACTTTGAAGTTATGGCTTTCAAAGGAATATGTGGAACCCGTCAGCTTGAAATTGTTGATCAAAAGGATGCCCAAGAGATTCTGTAGTCCTCATTTAATGGCAGGGATTTTTTTTTTAATTTGGGGTAAATCCCACACATCGCTCTTAACCACGGAGCTAAGGTGACAGCTGCTGTTGCTCAAGTGATGTCGATCCAAGAGATCTAGCTACAACGACGCATGCTGATCTTTGAGTCTTGGTCAATCTGGGGAAAAGAGAATTCTTTTCCGGATCTTGTCACCGGACTGTACAGTCACGTCGCGCGCTACTAAAATGTTGCCCTTGAGGGTAGAAGTTTCAACTTCACTCCCCCACTATGCCATACACCATGATGTATAATTTTCGTCATGCTCAACCCTGTTCTCATTCTAAAACGACTTCCCAATTGTTGCAGCCCATAATTAGAGGTTAACAAGCGGAGAATATACAAAACGTTGTCACATGCAACACCAGCGACATTGAACACTCATGTCCGGCTGGCTTTCCAACTTCATGAGAGCGCAATTGTCTTCCGGAAATTGCTGCATGCCGTGACATTTATCATAATTCTGAAGTTACCGTTAAGGTTCTACATGACTTTCGACCACAAAAACACCGAATAGAATCGAAGGACTGAGAATCTGTGAATACAGTGGCGGAAGAGTGAGCCTATTGGAAGGACAAGTTCAACGCTGACGTTAAAAGTTTTGGCATCGATCATTTTAAGTGTCATCTGTGTTAAGGACAACATCATAAAATAGTTAAACTTGTGAAATTCATCAGAAAAGAAAAAACATTCGTCAAAGCGGAATTCGGTAGCCCAAAGGCATAAAAATAAATTTACTACCCCAACGGAACAATCTATGCCTACTCATGCAGGTTAAGGTGATCATCATTAAGCATCAATTGTGACGTAGATCGGTTCATAAAAATTCACATCTCCCAGGTCCGCGGCAAGCTGTAGCCGGCTCCAAGTTAAACGCCGACGACACACTTCAGCAACGTTGCCGCCACCGCTGCGGCGCGCCGCTAGCGTTGACATAACAAGAAACAAATGAATATTTCATTAGGCACGATCACGACCGAGCCCGGCCGCAGCAGATCCTGTTTTGGAAGATCATTGATCCAAATGCATATTTGTCGAGCGCGAGCGCGGGCCATAACTCAAAAAATAACTCAAATCTATTGACACCGTGATGATCGCCAAAATCTGATCAATTAGGCAGCGGCTTGTGTGTCAGCCTGAGCACGATCAAGGCGATCAGCGGCTGAGTTTGATTTCATTTGAATTTCAATTTGACAGCGGTCTTGTGACCGCCGGCTTTTGAGCTTGACCTGTTCGCAGTGCGAGGAACCCATGCATAATTCAGCACCACGCCCACGACAAGTGCAGCAGTGTGTGTCTTTTGGCACGGAACTGAGCGGTCGCACCGCTGCATTAATTCAGGAATTATCCGACCAGCAAACAGGTGTAACACTTGCGTGAGTTTAGATTGCGCTCTTGGCCAGATGCCGGTTTCATGTCATTTCCTACGGATCAAAACAACATTCTCGCGGCTGTTTCTACAAATTAACACTCGAATGGAAATTAATTACGCCCGACTATTAAGTACATTCTGTCACTCTGCGGCGGTGGCGGCTAATTGATTCATTAGCCATTCAGCATGAATTAGCAGGTGCTTGAGACTGTAGGATTTTGTAATTGAATCCGGTGAGGAAATATCTAGTTCAGTTGAACGCTTGCTGAACGGAAGATCGTGAAAGAGGTTAAGTTGTGTTATGGGTGGAAAAACCAGGGCGGTAAATGGGTCTTTTTGAGGAAAAACCTGGTCAGGGATGGAGTTTTAAACTGAAAACTAGGGGAATTCTGGGACAAGTGATAGCTGTGATCTTTTAGAAGGCTTTTAGGAGACAGAGACAAAGGCTATTGAGGGCAATGTTTGATGAAACATTCTCACAGGATAGATGTCCTTTTGCCTCGGTTGAAGTCTTCTATGTACAAACAAACATCAGTCTGTGAATTTCTAAAGTCGTGAAAGCTTCTAGGCTCTCGCAGACATAGGCAGAGCTCTTTATTCATCAATCTGATCAGTTTTTGAGATTCTTCACAATGATTTTATGCCGATAAGGAAGTTCGCGTGCCACCCAATCAGCCTCAGTAACGAATTGCAACGGACAACTCCATGACTCTCGCAAGCCTCTGGATGGTAATCTGCATAAGGTGCCCAGAGCTAGTAAAATTTGGAATGAACGTTCACAGGCTCCGCAAAGGCCTTTGGAAGCATATCTGAAAAAAGAGGCATCGGGAAGGTAGTCGGCAATTCGTAGCAAACCTCGGTACTACCCGTCACTCTGGAGGACATGTGGGAACAAGTAAGCGTCAGTGAGGGAGTCTGTTAAGGTCCGTGTGGTCAACTGCGTCGACTCTTCCATGTAAGCTCTGAAAGACTTGAAGAAGCAAGTAAGCGTTAGTGAGGTAGTCTGTCAAGGTCCGTGTGGTCAACTGCGTCGCCTCCTCAGTGGAAACTCTGGCAGACTTGGAGAAGCAAGTAAGCGTCAGTGAGGTAGTCCGTCGAGAGCCGTGTAGTCAACTGCGTCGCCTCCTCAGTGGAAACTCTGGCAGACTTGGAGAAGCAAGTAAGCGTCAGTGAGGTAGTCCGTCGAGAGCCGTGTAGTCAACTGCGTCGCCTGCCTCCTCAGTGGAAACTCTGGCAGACTTGGAGAAGCAAGTAAGCGTCAGTGAGGTAGTCCGTCGAGAGCCGTGTAGTCATCTGCGTCGCCTCCTCCATGGGGGCTTTGGGCTGGAACTTAGAACCAATTCGCCGTTTGTCTCGCATTTTATTTATCACAGGAGAGTCTCTCATAACGCTCAGAAAGTTAAAATTGTCTATGAAAAGATTCTCAAATTTTGTTCAATTAAAGACCGAAGAAGTAAAGCAAAGTCAGACAGCTATGACTTTTCACAGAGATGGCATCTAGTTTCAAGCAAACGCCGGTCTGGTAGTCTGTTAAAGGAGTCTTGGGTCTAAAAAAAATACCGTCCAAGTAGTCTACTTCACATCAACTAAACATTTCCCGATAGTTCCTGCTTGCATGTCACAACTTACGTCACCACAATGGTTATCTTCTTGAAGTCAGTACCACTTGTCAGCTCATTTCACTTGTCACCGGACGATCATGGAAAATCCTTCGTCAACCCCGACATTGGCTTTAATTATCCGCCAGCGATGCAATTTCGTGACACAAAGACCGCTGAGGCTGCTGCAGAGTAGATCGAACTTCCGTCTGGTTACAGGCGGCTTTCTCGAGAATGTCAGCCAGTGCATGGCAACGTGGGTGAACGGGTTTTAATTTTTGCAATAATTTATCGCAATGATTATGGAAATGAGTTGAATGTGACGTGAGTTGAAAGCAGCATGTGGCTTGTTAATGCAACGCGATGAGCTGGCTGCATGCCCAGATGGCATCTACTCCACCCCAGTGACAGCGGAGATGACAGATGAGGTGTGGAGACAAACAAGTGCCACTTAGCCGTGTAGAGATGTGTTTGGTAATCGAATAGAATGACTCTTTAAGGACTGCTCGCAGCCATCATTTAAAGACAAACCTCAACAACGTATCGAAAAAAATCATCTTTCCCATGAGAGTCGTTCTTCACTGAATGTCACCCCCCGCCTCTGCACAGTATCTCATCTCATCTGCCACACGTTCCACACGTCATTCCATTCTTTATAGTCGCAGATTGAATCGCGTGCGCTTCTCGCACACACAACACAGGCGGGCGCCTCCAATTATTTCTTCAATGACATCGCGTAGCTTGGTGTCCCCAATTCGGGGAGTCATCGTCAATCTATCACGCACGCAAACGGTGCACGGCATCATTGGCAAATTCCAAGAATTCATCGTTGCCGCAAATCGATTAACGCACAGCAGCCACGGTTCAATGTTAATGTCAGGTGCGAAATGTCAGAGCCCGGACCGGACCCAAAACGCGCAAGGCCGTCCACTTCCACGTACCACCTGTGGAATGCCGCCGCCTGCTCCCAAATTGAACAAAGCATCCGCGTCCAGTTGTTCGGACTGATGAATCTGGCACCTATCGCCGGAGTAGATTTGTTCCGCGTGTTCTTTCATTGTTATCCAGATGGTCAATGTTTTGGCTGACACCCCATCTGTACACTCAAGGTTAAATAAATTAGAGGATGATGAGGGGGGTGTCGTGGAGGGGGGGGGGATAGAACTGCGCAGAGGCTAGGAACAATCGGAGATTAATTGAAGTTCAAAATTGACTGGCGGCAGCGACTTTATGTGCGTCGACAAAGGGAAAAGAATTGAAGCCAATTAGACACGAATCGCGAGCAAAGGCTTGTGCTTGGTCAAGTGTGGCAAAGAGTCAATGTCTGGGAGGAAGAGGGGACGACTGTCTTTGTTTTCTTCAGAAATGTCTATTGTTTTGTGGAAGTGAGTGATTTCTGGGGGAAATGAGTGACAGCACTTGAATTGAAGGAATTTGGTGGGGGAGGGGATGAAGAACTTGTTCCATCTGTGAAGCTGGGCCCGACTGTATCTCGTCTTTGGGCATCGCAACCGGATTCCCCCACGGAACCCCTTCTCGAAAGTAAGCCGCTCAGTCGCAAAAGAGACTTGTGGTGTCGATAAGGTAGCGTGGTTCTTGATGAGTGAGAATTCTCGCGCATTCCTTGAGACTACGAATGTCACGGCGTAAGGCTTGTCATCAAGTCTTTCTGGCTGGTCTATCGGCGTCTTTGCCAACTCATTTGCTGGCTGAGTTTGCTGACTCTCAAACTTTGCGCCTCTTGCCTCTCTCTTGCTTCACTTCACTGCCTCCATTGACACGCTAAATGACGGCCGAATGATATGCCAATTTCGTTGCAGCTTCACACTTGACTTCATGGCCATTCCACCTCCATCGCGCCATCACCGAATGCCACCTTGAACTTCTCCCCACCTCCATCACCTTGAACTTCTCCCTTTAACCACAATCAATGTCATTCCGCACGACTGCCTGAGCAACAAACTACTTGCGCGCTTCCTTCAATTAAGGATCTGTGTCACGTCTACTCGGCTTAAGTGCCAACCTCACGCGCCATTTCTTAATGGGTCAGGTTTGCCCATAAACGGCGCCCCTGCCTCCCGTGTCCGCGGTGCAGTTGGCTTAAGCCCATCAACAGGCCTAACCTCAGAGGCTTACCCTCTACGATTTTGCCACCGCACACAGGAGGCGGTTGATGGGCTGCATCCCCGGCATTTTGTCGTTTTTCGAATTTAATTGTCGCACATAAATTTTTCGAATTTCCCAACTTAATTGCCGATTGCGAGTGCGCTGGCATGGCCGGCATCTGGGCGGCGCTGGAAGCGGTCGCGTGGAATTCCGTGGACGCTTGGCCGGCTGACAGGTCGCCTGCCCGTTTACGAGGCAGTAATTGCACGCTTAAGAGCGGCATCTGACCATTAGCGCGATGATTCAATGCCACGTGTTGTGTGCATGAGAGTCGCATCTAATGCCATGACGACTATATCCCCTCGACACCGGCCGCATAAGGTCATGGTCTTGCCAATAAGAGGCTGTACCTGGTGTAATAAATATTAACGACGGCATTATGCAGCCGAGGCGACAAGAGCGCGCAGTTGTTATGCGATGTGATGGCTATCTGGCGTGGGGACGTGTTCGTGAGCCCAGGTGGAGGCTTAGCTCGACTCTACCAGCTTGGAGGAGGGGGTGGGGGGGGGGGGCTTTGTGTAGGAGTCATGCTAAAAAGAGAGTGTGGTGAAATGATTTTCGAGATCGGTTAGACGAACATTGAATCATATCTATGAACTTGAAGGTCGACTCTCAGGGCTAACTCCTTTCAAATCTGACACACGCAGAGTTTCCTTAAACAAGTCTGTCGGCTTTCTGCTGCTAAGGCAACCGATCGTCGCGCGATTGACATCTAGATTGGCCATCTGTTGCGTCGTGTGATGAGTTAACCGATCTTGATTGACTGGACGATCGCCACCGCATGCAGATGTAACTCGTGGACTTTATTGAATTGGTACGATGACAGTAATCATTGCATGGGGAGATCGTTCTGGTAATGGACTCGTGAACGATGCTGCTGGCATTTGCATTTGACTTAGATGACGGACTGAGTGCCCATAAATCAGAAGAGGATCCTCGGTTATGTTCGTCTTTGGATGATCAGAAATTAAACAGAATAAGAAGATTTGAGGGAGGGGTGACCTTTTTGAATACGCATACGCCCCGTTGCCCCATCGAAGACGACTCAAAGGCATCTTGAAAAGGGAAAGTCCCCCACTTACTCATGAACCAACCTTTCGTCAGGAAAGCCTTCCTAATTCCCTTCACTATCTCCGTGCTACCTCCCACGACATTCAAACAAAATCCCCGATAAGCATCGCCCTCTGACAGATGCTCCAACAAGTAGTCGTAAAAGTATTGAAATGACTTCTCCATTCATTACCGTCACACACGCGGTGAATTGTGTTACATTGAATCCAAAGTGTCGAGCTAATGACTGACGCCGCCACCGCCGCCGCCGCCGCCGCCGTCGCGCGTTGGCAGGAGGAGCACGTACAGCTTTAACGACCGCGTTAACAGCATGTAGAGCGCGTCCCGCCTTTATTGAGACTGTGAATGAAGATGTTTGGCAATTAAATTTCCCAAAAGTGGTATGCGTTCGGTTTATGTCAATGTTGTGGCGTTTTGTGGTGGACAGTGCAGGGGGTGGGAGGGCGGTGTGTCTGTGGGGATTGAAGGAAACTGATTTGGAGATGGAAATTGTGTTCCCTGCTGTTTAAAGTGTTCACACCCTAGGGGTGATAGTCCGTTGAGGGACGAGAAGATTTTGGGGACATTCCACTTGGAGGTCATGAAATAATTGTGTTTGGCAATAATTGCTCCTTGGGCTAGGATGGCAGAGGGAGGCTGACACGGCACGGCGAATTAAGGGCGACTGGTTGGTTTCTTGGGGAGTGCTGCCTAAAGACAGCTGCTCTTGAATGGCTGTCTGACGGTGACTCCCTAGGGACGGCTGTTTAGGGGCGGCAGAGGGTTGCTTTCGGGGGACAGCTTGATGAGAACTGCTTTAGGACGTCTGTTTGAAAACGGCTGCAATAGAAAGGCTACTTAAAGACGGAAGACTGAGGAGGAGACTGAGAAAAGACTCAATGACCGCTTGAGGGCAGTTGCTAAAGGATGGCACCAATCTGTTTGTGGATGGCTATTGCTAGTTGATAAGTGATTTGAGATCCTTTTCGTATGAATGATGGATATACCCCGTTGCCCTGTCGAAGGGGCTTCAAAGGAGATTGTCTGATGAAGCCTGCTTGACGGTGACTTCCTGAGAATGACAACTCTTGGACGGCTTCTTGAGGACCTCAGGTCTTTAGGACGACCGCGTGCAGACGCCTTCTCCAGGCAGACTTCGTGAGTTTGTCTATTTCAGGATGGGTACACATTGCTTTTCCTCCGCCTCCACAGAGTGTAATTCATATTCGAGGTTTCCAGCAGTCCGTTTGGTAATTTTCGTTTCACTGGACATAACCTTACACAGATCCCTAAACTGAGAGCCTAGACCTCTTTGTTTTGACCCCAAAATCCCAGTTGTGTGTAACATTGCCAACAGCCCCCGAACACCTGAATTGCGAAGAATGAGGATTCATGAGTCCCCTTCACAGCATTTCCCTAGCTTGACACCAATTTGTCTCGTTCCTGCCTTTCAAAAACTGACCAAATTGAAAAACTTGTTTGTCCACTCTCTCCTTAAGAATGCCTTCCCAAGATAAAACACCCAAAATCTATTCACAAACCCCTCACATACCATCGCATGATTCATCCCAGTCTTGTGCCACCACCTGTTGGTTTAATAGCCTCTCCTCCCTGCCAAAGTTCTAATTGCTGTTTAATGCGCGCACACCGCTCGTAAACACTGCAAACTAGCTTAGAACTAATTTCGGCGCTCGTAAGAATTCAATTGAATTTCATAAGCCCCCTGCCCCCCCATTGACTATGAGTCGGCGGCTCATGGGCAGTCAATTGGGTATGCTCGCAGGCACTTTCACTTTGTCATCTGTTTTCGTTTAGTGGCGACGACGGCACGTCATTAAATCGGTTTGAGACAGCGGAGTGTTAAGTTAGCACTCATTAGCCGCCTGGCATCCGCAAATGAATGTAAATCTCAGAGATCGCTGACACTTGACTTCAGCGATTAATGCACGCATTGCTTGCATTCTGACCAGCAGTGTAACATTTATGTCGTTTGTCAATTGCACCGCAACCGCAGTTTCAATGCGATTGTGAATTAATAGTAAATGGGTCGAATCGTGCGTCTATAGGAGAATTTGTGGTTGAATCTGGAGGTTTACAGTGGACTGAAGTCTGCAATTTATGCAGTTGTCAAGGGAATAGGTGACAGATGCAAGGATGCACCAGTGTTTGTTGACAATTCTTTTGACAGATGTCAGTTCATTCAATTATTGTCTTTGTGGGGTGCGTTTGCCGGACATTTAAGAGAGCCTTAATCGGAAAGTCGCGCCTGCAAGGATGATTCACTGGCTGATGGTATAGAAGGATGAAAAAATGAATGTTTGTGGATTAACGTCAAAGCAAGTGGTTAGGGGTGGGTACAGTGATGTCAAGCGAAGGGACAACGTGGATGAGAAAGACATCACCCCTGATACAGTGTCTGTCAAGTTATGGACATCAGTCAACTGGAATGTATATCACAGGCAGCGACAAGCTAGTGGAACCATTTACAGTCCACTTACACATTTAGCTCTAAATACTTTGTTGTTTGAAAATTTGGTTGCCAATGTTGGTAGAAAAACATACACGTGCCAGTTTGAAGCAGCGATTATTATGCTTCGCAATGTACACCAATTACGACATTGTAACGATTCCAGGTATGTAGCAGCTAACAAACAAGGTAATTGAAGTAACGATTTTGGGAGAGATAACACAGAGGTGAAGTTAATGGTTTTCTAAACACTTGTCACTTAATTTTAAACGACGTTAGCTGTGGGATCGGCTGCAGAATAGCTAATCGCTAGCTAATGGGATCAAGGGGGGGCCCTTTGAGATACTGATCAGATTTTATGCATGCTTGCCCTGTGGTTACATCTCCACAGGGCAAGCGTGCATGACCAAAAGTGCTTTCTTGGAAGTTTGGGCGCAATCTTTGAGCTTAGGATAAGTTTATACAAAGTCTTGAGTCTAGAAAAATATCTATGGATCACGTGCTGAACAAACAAGGACAGGGTGACCATTTATGGCTAAGTGCTGTCTTAAGGAAGCTCAACAAAATTTACGAAGCACTTCAGAAAGGTTTGAAAGGTTGAAGAGTTCACTAGAAATCTCGGCGTCTCTTGTCTCTTTGGAATATTAGAAAGCGTGAGAATGAGTGTGTGTTGTCCTGGACGCCATATATGGGCTGTCCGATAAGTACAGGGTAACTTATCCAGGGTTTTTTTGAGTCATAGGTTATTTTAACCCTAAATCTTGACAGGAATTCAATATCATACCTTCACGGAACGAAATGAATTGTTTTATGCTTGACGAACTTTGGAAAACATTTATTTCTAGAGTTAGTATGTCGCGGTGGCGAGTTGTGGTCTTCGTGGCGTAGTGGATAAGTGTGTCGACTCACGCGCAAAAAGTCTAGGTTCGATTCCCGGACGGGACACCTCGCATTTTTTCACGGCACCATCTCTTTCAACTTACTGACAACACTCAAAGAGTATCAATTGTCTATGAAAAAGCTTCTCAAATCTCGTCGTTCAGAGTCGGCCCTTCTACTCGTAAGAGAACAGTTGCACGCACAATGCGAGTAGTTTTAGAAGCTAGGCCCTGGTCCCTTATGCGCTGAAGTGCCACTCAATTATTATGTCCCCCAAGTAGTTTTGAATTTTTGGCAGAAATGAAGCTGAGACTGCTGTACGAAGGCATTTGTAAAAGGATCATGAGACTGGTATTCTAGTGAATAAGAATCATGGCCTCTGTCGACGTATGTTGCCCACAGATGACAAGGTGCCGACCATGAGGGAGAGTGGGAAGCTCAATTCGCCATCGATCTTAACAGATGAAATTTAACATGTCGTCTGAGAAGAATTTTGCTGCACAAAGGTCTCAGATTATTCGTTTACAAGGTTCAATTGGCTCAGGAAATGAAGGCGTGCCACGCATTTTGGACCTTGCAGCAGCTTGGATAACCAAAATTTTGTTAAAAGCAGAGTTGGCGATATCAATTGATTTCACCCTTTTACCCTGGCAATCATAAAGGACGAACATGCTCGCAGACGGCTTCTATCAAAATTTGAAAACTGACCGCGTGTGGCAACTGGTGTGTCCTCCGATTTTTACAAAATGGAAAAAATTTAATTCGGTATATAATTCTTCTTATGTTTGGCAGGGAAATTTAAGTGTGATTAGATCCCCGTTCACGGCGACTCTTCATCTTCCAAGGCGATCATAGTCCTGGTTCCCCGTAAACTGCTGCCATGGAGGATAACGTGACAAAAATTCAAGATTTGTTATTCCTTGACAGATTAACGATTGAAGGCGTGAGAGATAGATCAGACAGTAAGCAGGGAACATATAATAATATGAATCGAGTGGCTTTACAGCTAACAAGGGACGAGGGCTTAACTTCTTCAGCAACTCCTAGTAGGGCTTATCCTTCCGCCTCTCTTACAAATAAAGGCTGAAGGACGGACTCTTTTAGTGTTTTCAAGTGATGCAAACAGCCCAGGAATTGAGCTTGTTGACGCAGTACACAACGACGTGGATTATGCTGGATGCAAAATTTTGAGTAGTAGAAAGCTGTCCTCCATTGGACCACTTCAAAACAGCATTTGACGCAGTTCAAGCGTAATCCGAAAGGTTTCTGCGACTTTTCGTGACCATTGGCAAATCATGGGTCAAGTGTTTCTCACTGGACACCAAGAAGCAGTTGAAACAGTGGATTTCAACCCGACAAACGTGCTTCGAAAAAGTGGAGGAAAATTTGATGATCACTCTTTTCTGGGATTTACAAGGAGTGATCTGCAATGACTGCCTGAAAAAACTAGACGAAAATGGAGGTACACTATGCCAAAATTCTTGGACAGTCTTGATGACCAATGACAAACTTTTTGTCAGCCACTGTGGCAACGCATGGTTTCAAAAATTGGTTGACTCAGGCCAAGAACTGCTTTCCCGTCTGCACATCATTTGGTCTCGTGCAACTTCGCATACTTGGATCATTAGGTTAACACTTTTTGAGATAAGTTGGACAAGAAGAACACTTGCACAGAATGTTTTCGACGCTTTTGCCCTCCTCCTCCTCATCTAAGAAGACACTAGAGACGTCAGAAGTCGTATAAGAATAATTCTAGTCTTCTTCAATGAAGACCGAGGAGTCAGTGTCTAGTAACCAAATCCACAGAATTGCTCCTTAATTATAACTGACTAATTGATCTTTTTGGATCAAGGCCAGATTTGTTAAGAAATGATGGCCGTTAACAACCTTTTCGCAGGAGTGACATTTTTATGCCAAAGTGAAAATTTTCCTCGAAAATGTCGCCATTTTCGTACACATTTCAAATGTAATCGAATTCAAAACCAGAAACAACTCGCAACTTACTCAGCCTACAGCCAGAACTGTATTCCAACTGCACTTCGCTGCAGTCTCCACCTCCCCGTCCAATTTCCGTCACAAACACAAGTCAAATTAAATTTTGTCTCAAAACAATAAATTCCTCGAAATCTGAAATTGCGGATATCTGCGGTGGATTTCCAAAAATACTTCAACCAGTTATTAGCTACGACTCCTACAGATAATTATTATTGTTTCGATTATGTATAGAATTGTTATTTTGCGTCGTAGAGCATTGATTTGTGGCTTGACCTCGAACGCTGCTCCACACACGTAGGCGAGAGGATAAGAGAATGGGAGTAGGCTGCAACCACACGATCATCAGCAATGCCTTGTGCTGAACCCTTTGCCATCAAGGTTAAGCGCAGGGAAAAACCACAAATGGCCACGGAGCAGAACGAGTTTCTTGACCCTTTTCTCAGTCCACTGCGCACTTGTTCTCAGTGCATTCCTCGAGGGTAAACTTAAGACTTAGGACACCAACCTGGAGTTTCACTTGGAGCTTGTCTCCGAAATTCGAATCACTTGGAGGGAACTTTAGTCTCAGCTTCTTTTGTCGTTTTTTCTTTCACACACTGCACAACTAAGCCGAGCGCTACCGATCCGTTCGATTCCGGTATTCAACAAGAACTGATCCTGGTCGGCTGCATATCGCAGCGAGCATGCTTCAGTTCTTCGCTCGAGATATGCGCGGGGTACTTTTTGCTTTGTTGTGTGCTGTGGTGTGTTTGCGATTTTCTTTGTCGCTGGCCGTTGGTGGGGCGCGATTATTCAAACAATCGTGGTCATGGTGGTGGTGGTGGTGGTGGCGATGGTGGGGCGGCTTACATCACCAAGTCCCCCGTTCGATTGACAGAAGTCGATGGGTGTAGGACACGAGATTCCGCGTGCAAAAGGTTCTTGCGAGAGGGAAACTGAAAATCAAGTTCCTGGCTTGCTCTGGTTTTTTCTTTTCGGAATAACCGTATATTTACAAATTTGTTGGTTTTTCTGTCGTTTGTTTTGCGGTCAAGTCACGGAATGCTTTGCGGTGAATGGCGTTTGGAGCTAGCTCCAGATGGTGTGTGAACTAGGCGACCCTTGCTTCGGCGGATACTGTACTTGTGGTGGCGGAAGCTGTTCTGAAGGCTTTTCAATGGACAAGCGGAGTGAAAAAGTCGAGTGAAGTAGTGAAAGGCAGTACGTTGTGAAGTTGGAAACTATATGAAGGCTTGGTCGTGACTCGGAAGTTTCAGCAAGGAAGGCAGGCCATATTTTCAGCAAGAAGCCAGCAAGGGAGCAAGTCCTGATTCCAGCATGGGGTTAGGACCTGGCTCGAAAAAGAGCCTCGTCCTGCTGAAGACAGAGACAAGAGAAGGGCCTGTCATCAGGCTTTATATCAGGGAGGAGTTCTGTGTTCTTCTCTGGAAGTTCTAAACGAGCTGAATTCAAGGCCAAAGTGGCTTCCGTAGCAGACGTTGGTTATTGGAGCCCACAGAGTCTGGCTTAAAATTCTAAATTCCTCTCTGAAGTTTGACTGCAAATTCTCGATCAATATGGCAGTGACTTAAGAATGAACTGAAGCCGGAAACCGATTGATCTTCCAGATTACCCCTGTTTGCATTTAAACAATCTGCCTGACAACCGTTTAATGTCTTCATTGCAAAGTCAATTAATCTAAGTCAGTCATCTCCGCGTGGAATGTTAATCCGAACAAAATTGCTTTGCCTCCACCTAGATACACTTGTCCGCGCGGACAGATACAGATCCACACGAAATAAAACCCCAACTCAACAGCTCTGCCTTTGTCATGCAAATGGTCGATCGAGAACGATAGAGCGATCATCGCGCCAACTCATGCGTGGCTTCCTTATAGAGAGGTTCTTGTTTGTTTTGTCTTCGGCGGCTGACCTTGTCGGTAAGTCGGTGATTTATTATCGCCCCACGAAGAATGAGAATAGTGGACGGACGTCTTGGGCAGATAGATGGATGGATGAAATGAAAAGTTCAAACACGCACGCGGCCTTTGCGCATTCATACCAGACCACGGCCGGACCTTGATCAAATCGACAGATCGGCTGGAGATGATTGAAGTAATGACGCCAAGCTGTGGAATTTCTGCTTCACTGCCGGGGTGGATGAGGAATGAGAATAGGAATCTGAGACGCGGTTGAGTTGCAAAATTCAAAGTTTGCCAGTGGCAGAGACATCGTAACTAACGCCATTAATCCGCTTTAACGATTGTATCTTTGAATAGGACATGTTTTAGCTAAATTTAAATTTTTAAGACTCGTCGGAGAGCAGCATTTGGTGGAAGCTTGAGAAGGAATATGGAATTTTCCATGCAGAGTGCGATCATGAGGCAGTTTGATGCACGGGAATGTCATAACTTTAGCGTTGGCAGCTGGCAGACATCACAAACGCTGTCAAAAAGTGTCTTAAACTCTTAATCTACTAAGAACAAAGAGTTCAGATCATTTACCCCTCAAGTTCCATTTAATCTGTCTTCTTTAGACCGCACCATTTAATTTGTAAGCCATTCAGCCAGTGACTAATTCCGTCGAAAAAAAAACGAGTTTCATTGCCTTGACGTAGATTCTGTGGACAAACCACAATTCCCATGCCATCCTCTTAGTCACAGGATTTTCTGTGAATGTCCTCAAACGCCCCAGGGCAGGTGAACAATTTTTTAACACCCTCAACGTGCTCGTCCCACGTGAAATGTAAACCACTTCAAGACGCCGCCGCATCACATCGGTCGCTGTACACTGTTTTGTCCCAAAAATATCCCCACACGACTCCTTCATTACGCAATAAATTTTGACTTCAGATCGGTGATCTGCGATCGACAAACTCATGATACTGGAACAACAACAAACAACAACATTTGTAGATGGGACGCAGTCATTCCGGAAGAGTTCCGTGTGACTCAGGGCAACAGGTTTGTGTCCAAAATTGTGTTTGCACTCGAACTGGTTTCACGATTCGATCGACAATCAATCAAACTCTTGCTACCTAGCCCTGCCGGCACACATGGCCATGGCCATCGGTGCGGGAAACCCGCCCAAACTGGGAGTCATTAAAAGCGTGCGCGATTTTTGTTTCTTTGATCTTGACATTGGTGGCATCCGATTTTTGTGTGGATTTGGGACGGAGATTAACATCTGAATGGAAGTGTCATGCGGTTGGGGCGCTAAGCCCACTATCAGATGGATCAAACGGCAAGGAGTGGTCGTTAATTTCGTCCCCAAGACCGCAGCGAAAGGCCAAGAGAACGAGATTCGAAATAATTAAGTTTTACTTAAGCGTTGTCGCAGCAAGGCGGCTAATTGATGTTTTAATGAACACGTTGCGCCACCTTCAACTTCTCGTTCGGCCGCAGTGCACTCAGTTTCCCTGTCGCCCACAACGAATTCCGTACTGCAACTATGCGCGGAGTACTAATTTGCATTTATCTCCGCACATCTGGCAGTTTCTGCGTACCCATGCAGCATGGGTGCTTACAATGTGCTTGCATTTCAATTAAAATTCGCTTTTCTTGCAATTAAAATGCACCTACATACCACCATGCGACTGTTAAGGCGCTTAACTTTGGCTTACTTTGAGCTTAGAACGCGCTTACAACTCGCTTACAATTCGCTTACAACCCAAATCTACGACCAAAATGGCTGTTAAAAGTGTCACGGAAAGGGAAATCGAATCAGCAGCCGAAAATTGATATTTTCCGTTAACCTCACGACAGACAAAGAACCACTCGGCGTGTTACAAGTGGTAGCAGTAGCGAGAACCAGATAGCAGCACAGTAGCAACACCTGGAGTTGTGTTGTGTACCTTTCGGCCGACAAGGTCGGGGATCTGGTTGGTAACCACTTCGCCGTGTCGTACAGGTTGTCCGGCTGGCCAATGCCAAAGGGTGGTGAACGATTTGGCTAGCGGCTGTGGCCAGCACATTAGTCAACAATGCGTGCATTGGACTGAATTGCTTTGACTGGGCTGGGTCGCGAGCCAGCGCCTTGGCTAAGCCACCCACTTCACGTGGGGTGTCATATCTCTTGGCAAACAGATGGCCGCCAGAGAAAACGAACGTTGCATCATGCCGCGAGAAGGCTATGGCCATTGAGCTGTCAGGTGATTGTGTGTGCGTTTGATGAACTGTGACGACATCAGTCGCTTGTCAAATTTTTTGTCAGCTGTGTGGGTCAAATGGAGTGCTGCCAAGTAGCAGCTGTTGTTGCACCGTTAGCCTAATTCCGACGATGCCAATTGCTTTTGGTCATGCAAGTGACGAGAAGAATGGCAGTTGTTGCGAAAGATGTTTGCCAGTGGATGCATTCCGCGGTGCGTCGTGCGACTAAAAAGTCAATGGTATTGTTGCTGGAATTGAGTTATGTACAGTGAGTTTTTGTTGCTGTTTAAAGATTGTCGTCCACTTGAGAAACAGCGATTTTAATTACAACTCCTTTTTGGAAAGAAATAAGTGGCAACCAGTGAAGCGAATTCTTAACACGTCTAATGATTGTCTGAAGAGAAACAAGATTCGTTGACAGATGTCAAACAAGTTTAAGGGGTTGTTGATAATTGATGAGTGAAGTCAATCTTTTAAGCTTCTTTTAAATCGTGCACAGAACTAGAAGTACAAAACAGTTGAATTAAAAAGTGAACTACGGGCCATTTATAGTCTTGAGTGACAGCTGTCAAAAATTCATTTAGGTATAAGATTGATTTTTAAGCGAAATGTCTGTCTGATGCATTTAAGTCGATAGATGACAAATTGAATTGAATTTTTGTCAAATTGGATGTCGATAGGACTTTTTCACTGACAGCTGTCAAATATTTTGCAAAATTTAAAAACGCTGGTCACAATGATTCTTGAGGCCATTACATGAGGGGTACATAAAGTTGCCTCATTGATACCCAATGTGGTCTAATAGGATATTTCAACTGACAGCTGTCAATGAATTTGTTAAAATTGATCGTGACTGAAGTTGAAAGTTTCTTCTTGAGAACTCAAGGACAGTCTAATACCTAACTAGCAAGTAGCTTCAATTGACAACTGTCAAGCTCAATAGTTGGTTTCGTTCGCCACGTTGACTGCCATTAGTCAGCAAAACAAAAATCAATATTTTCGTTACAAATCCATAAATGTCTGAATATCTCAGAAAACCACAAGTTCCCCTATCGAATGCGACTCGCGCCGAGTGGTGTCAGCCAGCAACAGATTGGGTGCATTCCCTGGCCTAAATGATCGGTCACACATTGTGGTCTAAACCCGTTTCCGTTTATTTACGATCCCGTCCAACGTCAAGATAATCTGGTTAAATTAGTCCCATGACGGGTAATATCACTTCTTTTGTTGAAGATGAACCATCGACGGGACATCCATTCGTCGCGTGCTCTGGGGTGTGGAGAACACAGAATGCTGATCTTAGGATCCCCAATTGCGGAAAGATGGGTGCACTCTTCGCACCTGTCTTTTCTATGGGTGGGGGCTGCTAATGGCCTCCTTTCTCTGAATTGATTGCCCATTCCATTGGCGACGCCTTTTCGACACTTACTCACTGAAGGGGCGTCACTTGGACATATCTTAACGCCACCCCTGCAAAATCATAAGTTTCTGACGAAGTTTTAGTCATGTTTCAGGAGCAGAAGGAAATAGGGTTTGTTGGCAAAACTTTTCGACACCTTCAAGAAATTGTACACCATGTAGGGATGATGGCTGTTGCCTTGGACGCCAATTTGGAAAGCGGTGAGGGTCGCACTTACGTCAACGGCAAACTAGGTCAACAACTGAACTTCTAATTCATCAATAAATAATCCAGAACAGCGCGCCGCATGCACTCCAGAGAAGGGTATCCGCCTGCCGTCAGTGGCGGTCATTCAAAGTCATGCTGGCATTTCATCACGATTTGCCGCACAATTGAAATGCATTCGTATCTAAATCTCCGTCATTTCGATGATTTGTCACGATTTGTCGTTGTCTCAAGCAGCCAATGATGGTAAAGCGGCTGCCTTTCTAAACTCCACACTCGTTCGTCCGCACATTTCAATGTCAAGGCCGTTGACTGCAGTGCGCCCTCATTAAGCGAGCAACAGAGAATGGGATGTCACGCCAGATGCTAGACACACAGATATTCCACTTACAGCAGCGTCTAGTCGCCACACGCTTCAGCCGTGAACGGGAGCAGTCACGCACTACCTGTGCTGCGAATCAGCGGCTGTGGCGGGCCACGCACACCTGTTGGGCGTCATTTTCGTTGCCTCAAGCAATGCGACTCGGTCTCGGTTGTTGACGGAAACGCGTTCATGTAACGAACTTGATCAGTACCGGGTGGGCAGGGATTTCCCGGTCTCAGTCTGCCCACATGCGATGCTGTGTGAATCACAGCGGTTTTCACAACAACCCGCTCGAGGCCAGCTGCAATCATTAACCTTTTTGGAGGCAAAATCAAAAGACCGGGAGTGTATTTTTGGTCAGGACAACCGGTTTTGGAGCCACGCAAAAAAATAAATGGACACCGATGTAGATCTGGATGCTGTAAGTCACTTGTTAATGGGTTTGGCGGTTGGATTCCTGATCACGATGCGATACAATTAGTGAGGGGTTCAAATTGATGGGAGACACCTGTGGCAAGAGAATGTGACGTCATATGGATTGATACATGAGGTTGGAATTTCTGATGGAGATCTCAAAATATTATTAAGCAGTCAAAACTTCGTTAAGATTTAGGAATCGTTTTAAAAAAACGAAAAAAAACACATTAGTGAGGTGTATGTCTGACGGATGATTTCGGCCCTAAAAAGTTGACAATTTTATCAAAAAGCCTTAACAAGTGTGTCAAATACGGACAAATGTCTCGAAAATTGCTCAGATCTCGAAAATGACCAGCGGCGTGTTGATGTATTTTAAGTCAAATTGAAGAATATCCATATCAGAGGCCGGCATAACTCATTTGGGACCGAATGTGAGTTAAAACTTTATTGGAAAGCTGCAAAAACATGCCACAAGAAAAATGTTTTTTTTTTTCGAAAATTGCCCATATCTCGGAAACGGTCAGTTATCTATTGATTAAGCCGAATGAAAGGAAATCAATTTTGGACGCCAAACGAATAGATTTTGAACTTTGTCCGAGTACAATATTGTATGGGAAAGCCCTTTTCGCTAAGTATGGCCTTTATCTTAAAAACTCCACGTTACAGCAACTTTTTTTCTCAAATCAAATTTTGTTGTTTGTTTATAGAAGAAGAATTTGGTACCAAATCCAGCTGCTTGCACAGGAAGTCATTTCAAAAAACTTTTCCTTGCACAAGAGGCTTTTATTTCATTACCAAAAGCGAGCAAAATCTTCGTTTCAAAAATATACTTCCTTCCCATATCTCGAAAACTGTTGACAGCGTTAAGAGTTTTGTTCTTAAAAAAATTTGTTATTCGTCAAGAGAACAACAAGATGCTGGTGCCAAATTTAGGCCAAAAAGTGTCCAATACGGCTTCGAATCCCGGCGTATATCACAAAACATTTTAAAAAGGCGTTGTTTTTGAAAAGCTTTGCAGCACACTGTTTTCTGAAAACAAATTTTTTGCTTATTCTAGAAAAAATATTTTGGTACCAAAATCGCTTCAAGTAATCCTCGAATCGGCTCAAGGCCCCAGTTCCCGGTAATCTGCATTCAAACAGACCTTCTTCAAAATTCTCCAAATCTTGAAAAATGGTACTTCACTTGAGTGAAACGCTTGTTGTCAAAAACGCGTCAGATCGTTTTCAAAAACATGCACAAATCGATTAAAAACCGAGCTCTTTGCCCGGCAAAACTCCTTAAAAATTTGAAAACCACCCAGAATGTCCAGTCAATCCTCATCGCGACTCCCTCACAGGTCATCTCCACCTCAAGGCGATTCCTTTCAATCCAGTGCCTCACAGCCGCTTCGGAAAAACAAAAAAAAAATAATCGGGTATATTGCTGGCTCGTGTCACAATTTCCATGACACTGACAGCCCGTGTTGGGGAACTTGTTTATGTCAACATCCTTCCGTTTCGAGGCATTCTCAGCACACACACACACACACACACACGCACGTTGTCCCATATTCACCTCGCTCTCTCTCTCACTCACTGCCTCCGGTCCTTGCGGCAGCTCTCGAATGCCAGAAAAAGATGTCCGCTAGACACCCAGCGAGAGACACACATCCACTGCGCAAACTCTCTGCCAATGTCCTGGCACATCCTGTCTGTACTCCCTCACCCCCGCATAGAACATTTTTGATTTTCCATCGCACGCAACGCATTTTTCATCCTCAGTACAAATATTGACGTCGTCGTGGCCGAAAGTGTTCTTCGATTGCCTCGCACAATCCGCTTGTCACCCCCCCTCTGACCGACAGACAAACCCCGTCTGACCGTGGTGTCGCGCTGTGCAGCAGCAAAGAAGCAGCAAGTGAAAGTGATTAACTGGCGAGCAAATTCAATTTTGGGTGTCGTCTTGCGTAGTCGTCGTCGCCCGCTCGGTCGCCCCGCTCTCGGCGAAAAGTGAAAACCCCATTTTCTCTTCTACGAAACGAGGCCAAAGTCTTTTCCTTGCAAATTGACGCATAAATTGAAAGAGGAAAAAACTGAGTGTCCTGTGCCCTGTGTACGTTGTGTTGTGGCGTGCTGTGTGCCAGTTTGAGGGCAGCGAGAAGCGGAGCGAAAAGAAATTGTGTCCTTACGCGAAATGGGTGTGTATACACTGTTATAAGCGCTTATTTAGGTTAAAGCGAAAAACGACACCTCTGCTGACCCGAAGTGTGTGTCTCTGACAGCAGCAGCGGCGGCAACGATACACACATCCTTTCACTATCAATCACGAAAAAGTGTCGAGAAAAAACAAAAACGAAGACAATTCAGGGATACACCGCGCGTGTGAGTGTGTGTGTGTGTGCGTGTATGTGTGTTTGACAAATCCGTCCAGACGGGGAACAACAACAAAAAAAAGGAGGCCTTGTTGCAAATCATCACCAAGACACTTGTGGTGGCCAGGACTCGCCTAGAGACAGATGCTAAGGTAATTTATTCAGACTCCTGCAACGCCTACACGTCTGTTTTGCATTTTCTTTTTTTTTGCTCGTTTTCCTCTCCTGTTGCTGAAGGGATGGATCTGTCTTCGTCGTCCGTGCAGCAACCAAACGTGGTCAGTGGGGCCTCCCTCCACGAATCGATGTCCTGAATCCTTCGCTGGAAGCTGTTGATTATTTATTGGGCGTGGTTGTTGATTATTTTTTGTTGTTGCGGTGCAGTTGTACGACTTTGACCTAAATTGCATGGGACAAAGGACTTGGGTCCTGCGCCACATTAAAAGAAGTGCACCACTTACGGTTAATTATACTTTGTTTCAACTGTCCTGGACGGTGGACGATGCTTCCACATTTGTTCGGCGCTCTGATGGAAGTTATTGTCTAGTCCTCAGTACTGTTGGCGTCCTTTTTGTCGTTTGTAGTCCTTATAGGCGTTGTTGTGTCCTACTTGTCACTGCCGTCGTTTTCCTTGTCGCCGAATAGTTGTCCTTAAATGATGTTGTCCTCCTACTTTTCGCCTTTTATCTTTCCCAGTTACAGCCGTTCTCTTAGTGATTCTTCATTCTCCTAATCATTGCCGTCTTTCTTGTCCTGGCGGCCGTTCTATTTGAAGCCGTCTTCCTAGTACTAGCCGTCTTCTTAGCCGTTTTCCTACCTGTAGCCGTCTTCCTCGTCTTTATTTCTTCGCCATTTCTTCCAGTCGTGGCCGTCTTACTAGTCCTTGTGGTCATCCTATTTGAAGCCGCCTTCATAGTCCTACCATTCTCCAAGATCTTGCCGTCATCCCAGACGTTGTCCTATTCGTCGCCATCTTAATCATCGTCATTTATAGTTCGTCGCCGTACTTGAAGTCCTCATTTGTCATCTGTCCTCGTCGTTATTTGCCGCCCTAGTCCTCCTACTTGGAAGCCTCCTGCAATTCGATACCGCCCTTCTCGTCGAAGTCGTCCTTCTCGTCGAAGTCGTCCATCTAGTCGAAGTCGTCCTTCTAGTCGAAGTCGTCCTTCTCGTCGAAGTCGTCCTTCTCGTCGAAGTCGTCCTTCTAGTCGAAGTCGTTCTTCTCGTCGAAGTCGTCCTTCTCGTCGAAGTCGTCCCTCTCGTCGAAGTCGTCCTTCTCGTCGAAGTTGTCCTTCTCGTCGAAGTCGTCCTCCTCGTCGAAGTCGTCCTTCTAATCGGAGTCTCCCTTCTAGTTGAAGTCGTTTCTACAGTCGGTGTCGTCCTTCTGATTGGAGTCTTCCTCTTCATCGTCATTGATTGTCACTGTCCTCCTAGACGTCTCTTGCCCTTCGTCCACACCCTCCTAGTAGTCACTTGTCGTCCAAAACATAGTCCCCTTCCTAGTGTGAGGCGTGTTCCTAGTCGTCATTTCCTTGTCCTAGTCCTCCTAGTTGTAGCAGTCATTCTAGGCGTAGTCATCCTCCCAGTCGTAGCCGTTCTTCCAGCTTATCTTCATTTGTCGTTCGTTGTCGCTTGTCGCCATTATAGCGTTTTTTGCCCTTCTCTAGCATCGTCTTCTCAGTCGTCATTCCCCGCCTCTCCAGACCCTCCTCCTTCTCCACCTCCTCAGTCTCGTCCACTCGCCTAATGGCTTGAAAGTAATGAGAAATTAATAATCAAAAAGCGGGAATGGGGTTGATTGTGTGGGGAGGGTGAAGGAAACTCTGAGGTGCCACCGCCTGGGGTGGTCTGAATTTTATTCAAGAAATCTACGACTTCTGTGAAGAGGCTCCTCCACTGGCGTCTGTTGCCAGTGTAGACACGTGGCACTCGGTGGGCGTTTTGCGGAGCGAGACGATTGCGAGATCCTTTTGATGTGCTCGGGGAGAGTGTTAATTTGCGGAAATTTTGCGCGCCCCGTTTGACAAGCGTTTAGCCAGTGTGCGCGGAGGGGGAGGCGAGGGAGAGCGCTTTCATTTGAATTGGAAACTAGTTGGGATGTCATTTGTTGCAGAACAAACCGGGTGGGGGACATTTAACGGTCTTGACATCGAAATCTGAAATATTTACGCTTGTGGCAGGTCAAGGAGAGCGGGGGAGAGATATTATCTTCAAATCGTGATGTGAATACGCCCACTCGCAGCGTCTTTGATTGCTTTTATGTTCGGAAATGACGAGAATCATGAGGTATTGGTCACACCTTGGCGGAAATTGATACAGTGTCGCAATAAAATTGCTATTTTCTCAAATTTATACACGGTCCTAGAAGTGGAAAGTCGTAAAAGTCGAACAATAGGGCAGTAAAACACCTCCGAATGCAATGTTTTGGTCTAAGGAAATGACAATTGCTCTTCGAGGGACGTTCTATGAAACTTTCGAAGGGAACGTTCAGTAAGAGACTGACTTTGAAGGCGTGGCGTCATTGTTCAACTTCAGTTGCAACGCAGAACGATTTCCAGAAGTTGTTGCTTGATGATTATCGTCAAACTTCTGGCACTGTACAGTGACTGGCGCAAAAATTAGATCTTGAGATAAAAAAGACAAGAAAAACGTTCCGTATCGTCGTACCTCGGAAATGTTGAGTTGGGCGACACTCCAGCTTTTTCAAAATCGATTTCTTTTCTTGAGGGGAACATTTTGGTACCGAATTCCCATCAAAAATATGGCACAGTTTGCCACAAAAGTCTCTGTGACCTGAAATCCATTCAAGACCCTACCTTGTCACAGAGAACCACTTGAAAAACCAGAGAAGTGGCAGATTTCATTGATGTCGTCTTTCGCGAAGGGAATTTAGTTCATTATCGGTTCAAGTTTGATTCCAAATCAAGTCAAAATGCTTCTGAAGTTGCTGCAACGGACAATTTTTTGACAGTCTTAAAGGATTTATCGCTCCTTTGAAAGTTGGGCATAAGACATCTGTTTGGTATCTGACCTTTGCGTTGGACAATGCCAATACTTTGGAGCACAACCCTAGTGACATCAATTTGCGTCATCTGGTTCACTAGTCATCTCGTTCACCATTCATCTCGTTCACCAGTCATCTCATTCACCAGTTTTCCCATTGTTGCGTATGTTGCCATGTCCAGCTTTCGTGACTAATTCAACATTGGATTCGACGGGTATTATAGAAGCCAGTTCCTTGGGGCAAACCCTAGCTTGCTTCGAGCTTATATAGACCGACTCCACGGCAGAGAAAAACACCAGCCTGAGCAACCAGTCTGAAGGTAGAACAAAAGACAAGTTACTGGCAGCTGGCTTTAAACTCGAAATTCGGACTCGCCGAAGCTGTGAAAAAAATCTGGGTAAAGATTTAGGATCCACTTCAAGGAGTTCCTTAATAGGTATCGAAGAGAAAGACTGATGAGTGGAGTGTTCTTTGATCTAGCAGAAGTTTAGACAATCGAACGATTTTGACTGATATCACAATTTTTTTGACAGTCAGTCCAATGTAGACATCTAGTGACAGCTAGTCGCCAGCTTCGCCAGGAGTTCAGTTCAGCTCTAGGCTGGGTGCCCGGACACACAGACATAACCGGCAACAAGGTGACTGATCAACTTACAAAAGAGCGCTGATATTGCCTCGACGACTTTAGCTATCTGGAATATCACTCGAACCATTTGGCCTGAGTTCGACGACAGAAAGCCGACCCTGTCGTCCAGCTAGACAAAAATATGTTTTCTAGGCTCCGTCGGATCAGGACTGGAGCCGTAAGGTCTCACCTCTTGGCAGAGTTTAACATCACGAAGCTTCTCTTGATGCTCTAGCGAATCTTAGACGAAATCTCTTATTAACACACACCACAGGATCAGCGACAACTCACTGACTTCCGCAGAAAGTTACACAACATGATTCAACCTGTGGCGCTCTTTAGCTACCTGTGATATCGCTTGAACCATATAGTCACAGTTCGACGACAGAAAAGCAGACGCTATCGTCCAGCTAGAAAAAAACATGTGGAGGTACAGTCCGGGACAGGTTCTGGTTGCGATTGAAGCCTTAAAGTTTCGACTCTTGGCAGAGTTTAACATGACGAAGCTTCTTGTGATGCCTTATAGAATTTTAGACGATATCTCCTGTCAACAAGTATTTGAAGCGCTTCGCAGATTTGAGAATAGAGGTTCAAGAGCCTGTGTCACAAGCCAGGAGTATATTTAGAAGTGTGAAATGGGCCATGGCTCGAATCCCAGTTGGCACACGTCCTACACAACAGTCTTCTTCTTTCCCTCACTTGCCCTGAGGTGCCGAGCGGGCATGGAGAAGATGTAGGAAATTCGTCCTAGTCCCTCTGCATAGAGTCAGTTTTTCAAAACAGCCATTAGAAGTGACGCTTAGTCTGTATAGACAGTGGACCTTGCACAGCCAGATATTCATCACACAAGCCACCTGCAACTTCTTGAAGCAGGCCGCTGTGAATAGAAAACATCGAGGACAGGTTTCCGAAGTGTCGAAGTCGGTGTCAAGTTTCACCGGATCGAAGCAGACACATTTAGCTTTAGAAAACGTTTCATCGCCTAGTGGCAACAAGTCCACCTGTGAAAAGAAAAAGTAGTCCGTCTGTCGAATAAAATTGTCGTTTGTCAAACCCGTCATTCTATCTGATCACCATTTGCAACTCCACCCACATTTGCATACTCCCCGTGAAAACCAGTTAATTCTCCCCCCTCCCACGACTCCTCCAACAACAACATCATCAGACGACGCATACATTCCTGCATTGCCATTGCCGCCGCCCTTTGACCATTTGAGGAAATCCACTCGAGAACCACTCGCAAGCCACTTGCACACACATCTGTCGTCAAGCAACTAGTTTCCCATGGTCGGCGCTCTGCACTTGGCCCCACCGCACACACACACACATACATGCATCCATCCACACACGGGAATCCTGAAGTGGAATTGAGCGCGGTATGCCGTTCGTGTCAAATCAATTAATCATGACAGGCAATTGCGCGTCGATTTGGATTTTGCATAAGTCGATGGGGGGAGCGACGCACGAGGCGACGCCGACAGTGTTTCGCTGACAGATGGGCAAATAGAGTTATTTGCTGTCAGTTATTGGTAGCGAATGTGTCAACGTGGAACGAGACTGATTTGATGGGACGTGGTGGTGAACTACTTCGCAGTCAAGGACTTGTGTCTGACTAGGGAATGAGATGACAAGGGCGAGATGTGGGTATCGGGACAGGTGCTTGGGATGGTTGCTTGTTCTTTTGGTTTGTTAAGCGAGTTTGACGCGCCACGTTGTTCAGTTCATTTGAAACCTTTGTCCCTTTGTCCCTTTGGTCTAGCATCACTAAAGCCGATGCCGAGGTGCTGTCGATCCTTTTCCTATCAATGTATCTGCCCAATATGCTTGCCGATTTGCTAGAGCTCCTTTCGGTTCTTCTGCTTCTGTCCACTCTACTAGTTGACCTTCTAGATTTCTCGTCACCTCTGCTTCTTCTCTCCATTTTGCCGTTTGACCTTCTGCAGCTCCTGTCGCCTTTGCACCTTCTGTTCACTTTCTGGAGCTCTTCTCGCCTCTTCTGCCTCTGTCCACACTACTTGCCGATTTTCTAGGGCTCCTGGTGATCCTGGGAAGTCTGCTGGCTTACATCCTGGGGCTCCTGTCGCCTCTGCTGCTTCCCTAAATTCTACTGGTCGACCTCCTAGAGCTCATATCATCTCTGCTATTCCCAAAGCTATCTCAATAATTTGACCTGCCGCTGACCGTTAACGGACCTTTCGCACTCCTTCCAGGCAGACATTACCCTCTCACTCCCAGCCACTCGATTTAATTCTCCGTTAAGTTTGACTCGACAGACCGTAGCCCTCTTCCAAACCCCTCTTGATGCGGAAGGACAATTCACCACAGACCGCAGAACGCCATCAGCTCGCCATCAATCATCACAAACGCCTCCGTTCACCCTCTAGTCTGCCTTTTCTCTGAGAGGGAGTGTCAGTCCTCCGCCAGTCGGTGAAATCACACATCGACACAGTGAGTGGGACGCACTCGCGTGTTGCATGCAATCATCATCGTCCTGGTTCCGCTCTGATTTCTTCGCATGGAGGCGGCTCAAGCGTTCTTTCATCCGTACGGGCAGCATTGTCTCAGACACTGTCACACCGTTTAGCGACGCACACACCCTCAAGTCACTTGGCTCACCTCCCCATGCCAACACTTTCGTCACGGCCTTGCCCCTGGCAGTGGGCTCTGAACAATGCAGGAGCACCACTCAGAGCTATTATCCCTCGAATCAGAAATGCATTCACAGTCATGCTGCGCGTCCTTGCCCTTGTCGCACTCTCATCCGGCGACAACGACGGCGACGACGACGTCTCCTGCACTGCGTCTATGTGTCACTAACAAACACCTCTTGACATCCGGACTTCGCTTCTTCCTTCCTCTCGGTTTCAATGTCATTTTTCTTGTCATCAACCCACTCATCGGCAGCCTCCTTCAGTGGAAAAGTTGCATCCTTGTGCCGCCACTCACATCCCTCAGTTACTCAGAGTCAAACAAGCGCTGACGAGGTGGGCTGGGGACTCCCGTCATCCCCGTGAAGTACCTGTTACACGGCCGACGTGGGGAACGCGACGGGGAGAGCCAATAAAATAATTAGCTCCCGCCTCATTATCCGCGGTGCGTGTGTATACCTTGGTGAGCACAATTGAACTGATCTGTTGAAGGGGGAGAGTTGTACCACACCACACCCCACCCCCGGTGCGCCCGGGCCAAGGACGTTGATAAAGAATGTCGAGATGGATTTGGCACGAGTCCTGCCTGGCTCCTCCTGGTCATGGTCAGCATTTTAATTAACTTTGAGCCCCATCCCTTCGGGGTGGTGGGGTGAATGTCAGAAGGTCTAAGGCGCCCTCGGGACCGTGGGAGGTGATTTTGCACCCCCGCCTGCTGCAACGTGAAGCCACCATCGTCGTCAACGCTTTGATTTCGCATGGCGATGGAGAGGCTCTTCTCCTTGACCGACTCCGGCGACTCTGGACGAGCCCGATGACAGCGCGATAAATCACCGTCAATTCTGCTGTTTGTCCTCTAAACGGTCGGTCTGGTTAATGACGGTTTTGGGCTGGAGGTGCTCCACTTGATGCGGCGCACTTCGGGGCGTGGCCCGGGCGCCACCGTAGGTGGGCGACGCCGACAACAACGACGACAGCCACAGTCGTTAAGGTTTTTTATGGCCGTCCCATGAATTTTGTCGTAGTTCACGTGTTGCACGGTCTAGTGGTGGATTTTGTGGAGTGGGCGCTATTTTGACGGTTGTTCTGGTCATGTTAACAATGGTCAGAGGAGACGGAGACGGGGAGGGGAGGGGGGGGGGAGCGATTAAAGTGCCAAACTGATCGTTGTCCTTTTTTTTTATGTGTCCTGGGACATTTGTGGCGTAGATTGAGGGGCTTGTCAGCGGTCTAGACTATTGCTGGCAAACGGAAATCGCTTGAAAATGTGTTCTTCTCGGAAAGATTTGAGCACGACTTCCGCGCCATTTTCTCTATTTCCTCTGTCTGCTGGGACTTCCGGTTTTGTAAACCATTTTTGGAGCTCAAGTTGACTCTGCTGCTGGATTGAACTCTGTCTCTCAGCGCTAAGCAGACTCCAAGTCGAGGATGAGAACGTTAAGTAGCAGTAGAAGACGACGCTAATCAGGAGACGACGACAACTGGAAGACGACAACAGAATGAGCACAACGACGCTGAGAGAGAACGACGTCACACAGTAGAAAACGACGAAGTCAAGAAAACATAAGCATCAAGAGCAAGACCACCCAAAGCAAAAGCTTGCGACGCCAAGTGGAAAAAGGCAACGCAAAGCTAAAGAGGGTGGCAATGAATTCAACCAGGTGACACTAAGTAGAGTAAGCGGCTCAAATCAGAAGAAGTCTGCACCAAAAAGAAGACAAAGTCAAAAGACGCCGATGTCAACGCCATGCAGACGGAGATGTCGCGAAGTTAACGACGCCAAGTAAGCGGGAGTAATGGGAAAAAATCCAAATGGAGCTACCAAACCACATATCTTCCCAGGACCCAACAGACTCTCCAGAGCTCCCTAAGAATTCCCCAATGACGAAAGATCCACCTACCGACAAAATTCACGCCGATTAGTCAATTAACTGCACGGCCACCCTCCACAACCACAAGGCGACTGCCATCTGTCTAGGGATGGATGACATTTCAGACAGGCAGCAATCGACCCGCCATTAGCGATGCCACAATCCATTGAACCGCCCCGACAGCGGGAGCATAGCCCCAAGACCATCAATCAGCCGCCACACTGTGGCCCAGCTCCTCCGCCCGATACTCTTATTATGAGACTGCAAATTTTTTGAGGAAAAAAAAACGCGAAAGAGGCGAAAGATTCGTCATCCTCCGGACTTGTCGTGAAAATTAGTTTCCCCGCGCGAAGGATAATGAACCGCGGCTCATTTTTCATCATTCAGACGTCCCACCCTCCGCGCCGAACCGCCTATGCGTGCCAAGGCGAAGCTGGGAGTTATTTTCGGAGGACGTTGGTAAATGCGATTTAAATTAGCGGTAATTACAGTTTCGTTCTCAGGAAAGGAGCGGATGACTGCGCTGCAAAGGAAGTCTACTGGAAGCGGCAGAGGAGGTGGGTGGGAGGTAATCTTATAAGGACACGTGGATGACGAGAGGTGGAAATGTGACAACAAATCGCTTTTGGCTTCCAATTGAGGCCGAAAGTGAAATCGGATGAGCCGCGCCCTGCCAGGGGTAGGTCACTGTTTCTGGAGGACTAACGAGGAACTTGATTGGATTTGAGATAACAGGAATATGGCTTTTTACCAAGAAAAGAGATTTCTGCTACGGCTCGCGTCGGCACTGCTGGAGTGGTGGAGGAGTTTCGAGGAAAGGCCAACCAGAAGGACGCGTTTGGAGAAAGGATGGATGTGGTGATTGGGGTGGAGATCTTTGTCTGAAGTGAAAACAGGCGTGGGTAGAGGCGGCAAATTCCACGAAAAATGGCAGAGAATTTAAAGTGAAAGGACAGACGTCGACAGAGGCAAGGGGAGCTCTAAAAGGTCGACCAGTAGAGGCAACCGGAGTTCCAGCAGATCGACCAACAGAGTGATGGTGGGTGGCATCAGCTCCAAAAAGGTTGACCATCGGAGTCGACAGAAGCTAGAAGGTTTTCCAAACGTCAAAAAAGACACACACACACGCCATTCTCCTTGAAATGTTTGCCCACGTTTTGGTGTCGAAAAGCCCACTGCTTGCTCATCTCTTTCCTCTCTTCTGCCCCAACCACTTGACAGCT
Organism: Eristalinus sepulchralis; assembly: GCA_944738645.1. Classification (NCBI taxonomy): domain Eukaryota; kingdom Metazoa; phylum Arthropoda; class Insecta; order Diptera; family Syrphidae; genus Eristalinus; species Eristalinus sepulchralis. The sequence goes on along the minus strand of OX122884.1, from coordinate 2,190,262 downwards.
CGCATTAGGGGCCACGAAGTGACGGTTCAAACCTCGCATGGTTTCCCAAAATCAATACAATTACATGCCGCTCCCCAAGCACCAAAAGCAAACACCACTTTTCGTCAGTTTGAACGTGCGCTTCCCTCAAAATGCTCGGGGATAACAAACCGAATCCCAGTGAAATCTGGAAAGAAACCTACGTCGCTGTGGACCTCGCCTTCTTCTCCACCACACCACCGCTCATTTGTGACTTTTGCCGCACTCTTCGTACTCACCCGTCACCGTCGCTGCCGTCGGCGAAAGCCGCTTTATTGCGTTTTTATTATATTCCCCCCGTCCAGGGCGGCGGGGAGGATGAAAATCCACAATCGTACGTGTCAAATGAATAATTTTCTCCCGAAAATTCTACACGGAACGAGGCGAGCACACGTGCTCCCGCTAAACAATGAGCGAGATGAGGCTCCTTTACGTCAAAATTTGCACACACACACACACGCGCACATAGTGAGTGGTGGATAGGAACAGAGCCTTCATCCAAGGATCCGCTTTGACGCTGAATTCGTGCGGAAATTGTTTTCTTTTAGCTTCCTTTGTGAACCTAATTTGTGCACGGACGACGGCTGACGACTGTCGCCTCGAAGGCCTCACAGCGACGTGCGTGGTCAACGCCCGACTCCAGCTTCAGTTCAGTGAATCTGGGCCTCTCCGAAGGACACATAATCCGCAACTAGTGCGCTGCAAGCTGCCTAATAAGCACTATCGGATGATTGAATAGCTCCATCGGACTGCCTCCCTATTCGGGCGGAAAGATATCCTTCAGAGGACGCGCCAAAGGAGCCAACATCGCCACAGGGGTGACAGTAGCGAAAGTTTGGATGGTTCGGTCTATAAATAGATCCGGCCACCGGAGGCTGCATGCTGCCTGAGCAACTATCCTGTATGATGAGCGGATACATTTGCTGGAGTGGTGGCGGGGACACGGCGGGAAACGTGAGACACATTGGAGATGCTTTCGCTGGAATGTGCCCTCCATCTGCACCTGTTGAGGATTATTATCTTCCACGTGTCGCTTCGCCTGAAGGGATCGTCAATGTCAACAATGGTGGTGAGCTGGGGGTGCGATTGAGGACTACCAGCGATTTGAGGTAATGGACCGGGGACCATGATAGACTCTTGAAGGCGTGTAGGTTGTCAACAAGCTAAGAGAAAAGCTGCAAATGTTAGGCAGGACGAAAGGCAAATCATCGATGGCTCTTGTCGAGCCATGTTCCTGTCACAGGAACTCCAAGTTTACAGAAACTGTGAAAAATCGATCTCTTACTAGACATCACCTCTTCCCACTTGGCTGAGATTTCTTGGCGTCGCCTCCCTCTACCTGATGCCATTTTTTAACCGACGCCGGCTTCTTATTCTTTCAAAACTTGGCGTCTCCTTCTTCTGCTTTAAATCGTCATCTTCCATTTGGCTTCGTTTTTTTTTTTTAATTTTGCCTTCTACTTGGCGGCGCTTTCTCAAAATACACAGCAGCTCCAAAATTCACAGGAACTCCAAGTTTACAGAAACTGTGAAAAATCGATCTCTTACTAGACATCACCTCTTCCCACTTGGCTGAGATTTCTTGGCGTCGCCTCCCTCTACCTGATGCCATTTTTTAACCGACGTCATCTTCCATTTGGCTTCGTTTTTTTTTTTTAATTTTGCCTTCTACTTGGCGGCGCTTTCTTTTACTTGGTGGCGCCTTCTTTTACTTTGTGGCGTCTCTTTCCTCTTGGCGTCAGCTTCTTCTACTTGGAGTCGCCAGTTGCGCTTCCTTCCTCTTGGCGTCAGCTTCTTCTACTTGGTGGCCCCTCCTTCCACTTGGCGTCAGCTTCTTCTACTTGGAGTCGACTTCTTCTACTTGGAGTCGCCTTCTTTTACTTGGTGGCGCCTTCTTCCATTTGACGTCAGCTTCTTCTACGTGGAGTCGCCTTCTTTTACTTGGTGGCGCCTCGTTCCACTTGGCGCCAGTTTTTTCTACTTGGAGTCGCCATCTTTTACTTGGTGGCGCCTCTTTGCACTTGGAGCCGCCTTCTTTTGGTAAATGTCACCTTATTCTACTTAACGCCGCCTTCTTCTAATTGGCATCCTCTTTTAACAATTTTGCGTCACGTTCTTTTACTTAGCGGCGTCATCGTCTAGTTGCCTTCGTTTTCTTTAGCGTTGATGCCTTCTCCTTAGCGTCGTTGTCTTCTTCTTCATGTCAGCTTCTGCCACTTAGTGGAGATGTATTCTTCTAGAACTTCAATGTCCTCTAATCGTCCTCCTTTCGCTTTCCATTCATTGTCTTCTTCACTGCGTTACGCTTCTCAATGCCTAACCTTTGTCTCTTTTTCCTCATACCACAGTCTTATCCTTCTGCCATTCTTACAGTCGTCGTGAATTCTTTGTCCTTGTCAACTGTCTTCACTCAAATCCTTAGCAACTTCTGCTCGTTGTGGTCGTCGCTCTTTCGCCACATCGACCTTCCTCCTCCTTACAGTTCGTCCAGCTGCTGCTTCTCATCCCACCTCAGGACGGAATTTCAGCGCGGTCACTTCTCAAAGAGCCTCAAAGCGAAACCCTTTGATCCGAACTTCTGCTCTACAGCTTCGTTTCGAAATTAATGCCGTGGTTTCCAGACTCGTGCCTGCTGTGCTCCTCCATCCGTAACAGATGCGCCCCATCACTCGCACTCCCACACCCGCACACCTACACTCTAGATGCTTTTTGAGGTTTCCTCTCATCTAACCCCCCACCCACCGAGAGCATTTTCAAACAAAATTCCACAGAGATGTCCTTGAATGAATAACACGCCACCACAATCCACGCCCCCCTTGTCGTCGTCACCACACATTCCGTCCCTTGTCTTAATTTTAATAAATGAATAAACGATTTGATAATTTCATAAAATATCCAATAAAGGTAAACGAGGATCCTTGGTTAATTATTTGCCCTCGCAATGGGGACGCGGCAGGCGGGGATCATTAAAATTTCAAACTCAATACCATTTAGAGGCACAATTTGGGTGGACGGATCTCCTTTTTTGCAAAAGGACGGTGGAAAGGACACGGGGCCAGTTCATATCCTTTCATCGGCCGGAATGTAATTGAAATTCTAATTTGTCGCGTGTGAGGCGGATGGGAGAGAGGGAGGGAGGACTAAGAATACAAAGCACTCTTAAGGTTACTGTCCTACGCTGGGCTTCTTGTTCTTTTTTTAGGAGGGTCCCTTCAAAGGTGTGTTGGCAAAGGAATTCAATATTTTATTGGGCATCTTTTGAGCACTAAAAGGATTGCAAGGGAGCGTCCCTGAACTTCTGAAGTCTGAAATCTGAAGCATTTGCAAACAGGATTAAAGGGGGCTGTGCGGACCAATTGCTTCTCATCCCGAAATTGACTCGATTTGATTTATTTTTGGTAAAGTGTGACAAATGGTTGGATGGTGTGTTAAAGGAAGCAACGCCAAGTAGAGAAATGCGACGCCAAGCAGTACACCCCTTGGCGACAAAAATGCGACGCCAAGTGGGAGAAGGTGAAACCAAGTAGAAGGCCGCGACGCCAAGTGAAAGAGGGCGGGGCCAAGTAAAAGAAGGACGATGCCAAGTGATAAAAGTCGACGCCCTTTAGAAAAACGCGAAGCCAAGCAGTGAGGTTGATGCTCAGGTCTACCCCGGACTGTAGCGCCACAAAAAGAAAAAGAAGCCAAGCAGAAGAAACACGAAAGCGACGCCAAGTAGTAGAAGGTGAAGAAGGTGGCGTTGAGTACAAGAAGGCGACTCCAAGTAGTAAAAGGTGACGCCATGTAGAAAGAGACGGCACCAAGTAGAAGAAGGCAACGCCAAGTGGTAGAAGGGGACGCCAAGTCGAAGAAGGGGACGCCAAGTCGAAGAAGGGGACGCCAAGTCGAGGAAGGTGACGCCATTTTGAAGAAATTCAATCAGAAGGTGGCGACGTTTAGTGGTAAAAGTTGACATTATGTGCAAGAAGGAAGAAGCCAAGTAGAAGAAGGAGAAGCCAAGTAGAAGAAGGCGTCGTCAAGTATAAGGTGGAGACGTCACACTTGAAGAAGGTGACGCCAGGTAGAAGAAGAGTAGTCTCCCACCTTCCTCAACTTAGTTCATCTCCGCACGTGTATCAAACTAAGAGTCCTCCATTTTTCAAGTCTCCTCACACAGTGCAGAGCATCAGGTAACATTTCAAGGACACACCAGTGGTTTGCCGACGTCCCCTTCAATCTGCGCCATTGTCTTGACATTTCGTCTTTTTTTTCCGCTTCCTCGGCCGCACTTGTGGCACTAATGAGCGATTTCAGATTTTGATTGGACTTAGCAGACAAATCCCAAAAGCACTGACCACTCAGTATGCCGTTGATTGACGTTGACGTCAATTCGCACAGACAGCCACACGGAAAGCGGGCGGCCACGGGTAGCACTCAGCAAACGTTGCCTGACACGATGACGATTCCCAAAGGACCTTTCCCCTCTGGCGCGCTAAAAAAGGTTAGGAATTTGATGCTCTGACGCACTGGCTCCTTCCCAGCAAATACAACCCGCAGACGTCACTGCCAAGCTGATCCCACAAAGGGACGCCATCCATCCGCCGGCAGCCGCTCCAACGTGACTCGTGTCAATTCCTAACGGATCATAGCCTCAAACGTTGATTTTATTTTCAGCAACAGTAACGTCACCTCAGCCCCTGCCGAGCGCGTAGAACACTTGTTTTCCATTTTTTTTTTGGCTCACACCGCGTGCCACGCGCTCGCGGCACAAAAAAAAAATGTTCCCCATACGCCCCAGAGGCACAGGCATCAGTCGTCAATTTAGAGAACAGTCACTTCACATTCGTACAACAGCGAGGTACATCATCCAGCTATCGATTGACGGCACACTGAGGCGGCTAAACGCCACGGCTGGGACGCGTATACTGGGACAGACGCGAATGCCAATGGAGCAGCAGAAGCGTTCGCGTCAGACACGCCCGTGATGAGGATTTCGAATCCTTGTTGTCTAAGTGAAATGTTATGTGAGCTCTAAGGGGTATGGGGACGAGGGCGAGGGCTTACAGTGCTCCCCGAAGCGAAAGGAAAATTTTGATTGTTCTCCGGGATAAGGATGCCGAATAGCAATGAAAATTATTACGAACAAGGATATCATCATAAATGATGACTTTATGATGTACGAAGTCGTGATATCCTGTGACAAGTGCTCCTCCACGTCCTCGACGACCGTCTCTAGGTGCGGTGGTGGTAGTGGAGTTCATTCTCCCCCCTCCCCCCAGCAAACTTCACTTGAGATCCTGTTTGTTCTTTTGAAGGCGTTCTGGCTAAGTAATTGGCAATCGTTTCGGAGAAAATGTCTGTAATCCTTGCTGTTGAGTTTATCAAGGACGAGTGATTTTAACAATGCTTGAGAGGGATCACCCTTCTGGGGGGGGTCTTGGGTCTTGCCGAAACGAATTGCATTTAGCCGGGCTTTCATTTCATTATACGTCTCGGGTGGAGCAAGGGTCTTGCTCCTTTTGCACTCTGTGTTGAGAGGCGATTTGATGCCCTCAGTCAAAAGTGATTCCTGGGGGAACTCGAGGCGAAAGCAAATGGATTTGAATTGGAATCGGGACGGATTGGTGGGGAATTGCTAGGTGAATTTTAAAACTCGACTGAGTGGGGTTTTTTTTGCGTATTTTGAGTGCAGCTCTGAATTAGAGAATCTGTGTTGTGCGGAGGTTTAAATTTATCAACTCTTCCCAAGTCACTCATCAACTGAGGAGGACGTTACTGCAATTCACGAAATCTGTTGGACAGAAAGGTGGTATGGACTGGGACAACTTGCAGCTGCTGTCGAAGGCCGATAGGCCATCTCCCGGCTGTGATGCCTACCCAAGGGAGTATCCACAACATCAGGCGAGGCCAGGATCCTAACGGCGACTTCCACAATCTCAATCTTCCCTTCCCGAAAATGAAGCCACCTCAACAGTCTTGCTGCAAATTGTGGCGCCCTCTGTTGGAGACGTTGTTGACTGTATATTTGTCATTTCTATAAAGTCAAAGTTCAAGGATTCACGGACTTCGCATGTAAATTTAATAGAAAAAGAAAAACTAAAATCTTAAATCCCTGACCCCCCATTCCCTTGTGACCTATCCCCCCCCCCCATCGGCGCCTGTCAGTCTCCGACAGCAGCCCCCAAAGAGTGTTTTTTTTTTGTTTTAAAATCTGTCGCTTAGAAGTGCTTAAATTTCCCATTATCCCAGTCCGTTACCCACTTAAAATTGCCTACCCTGTGATTTCGCATTCAAGCACCCCTCCCCCTCTTGGCTGAAGCTTCACTTCAATCTCCTTAACTCAATCAGCAGTCACACAAACAACCCGGCGGCTACTAATCTTGCGGGTTCCTTGAAATCACTCATTTTGATTTTCGTTTAATCCACTTTCGCTTTGCTATTTTGAAGGCGTCTCTTGGTTGTTTGGAATCGGCGGCGACGTCGTCATCCTCCGCGTTGTTGTCCACGTTATCATTTTACAGCAAACTACACTCGATTCGTCCCTCTTCTGTCTCCACTCACAGAAAAGGCCGATTCGCTTTGATGACACTGAACCACTTGACTTCGGGACATAAGACCCTCCCAAGAGACGACCTCCCCCCACAAAGTAAACCATTCCTTCGCGCACGAAACGAGTGTTGCTCGCTACAGTTTTACTCCGAAACAACAGTTATTACTTGTGGAATGCTGAATACATCCTTCCACCTCTTCCCCTAGGCACTCGCGCACACACACACCCCCTTCGCAGGCAAACGCCCGTCGCTCCCACCAATCCGCCATCGCCAACTGTTGTCTGCGGCTATGAAATGATTTCGCGTGCAGTGACCTTACAAGTGGCCGGAGGCCATGCTCATATCCGATTCCGTTAATATCAGATGGTGGAGCTGTTGCTGCAGCCACACCCACAACTGTGCGGAGGCGGAGTTGGTCAGTCCTTTGGCTACGACGACGCGGCGGGGCACGAGATGAAAGCAATCGTGTGGGAGTGGGACAAGAGTTCGTTGGCCTTAGGCGCGAGACGGCGGCGCATTCCTTTGGAAACTCGTCGATTTTAAAAATAACGAGGTCTTCAAACGTACGCACATGTGATGCTGGCCAAGGGGGTGGGAAGGGGCGGGCTGTGATGTGTGAGCGGGTGTGAGAAAAAGGATTGCGAAGGTAATTCATTGAACTCTCCGGGAGTGAGTCTGCGAGAAAGGCGAAGGACATCCAAAGGGGGGACGAAGCGTGGCGGCAATAAATTCTCAAACATATTCCACAGTGATTTGCAATTTCTGACCTTGCCCGGTGGATGCTCTGGAGGGTGTGAGGAGGACGGATGCTGGCAAATACAAATGAATTTGGCAAAGGATAGGGGTTCATGTCAATCCGATGGATTTATTTCAATTCAAATGAAAATTAATTGGCTCCCCTGGGTGGGGGCGGGGTCATCAAAATGGGTTATCGGTGGAGCGTCAGGGAATAAGGAAATGTAGCAAAAGTAAACAGGAACGAAAACTTTCGATTTATCATCAAGATTTGAAGGAGATGCCGGAGGAGTGAAGGAGGGTCGTTGGACCCACACATCAAATAGGCAGGAGGAGGCATACACATATTTAAATCGCGACGAAATCCTGAAGGAAATTGCACAACCAACTGAAGGCAACAGGGGGGGTCTCAAAAAAGGGGTCGCCGGTTCCCTTAACAATGGAACAGAAATGTTATCATACGTTTTTGTTTTTTTCTACGATCGGAGTTTATGGAATAACTGAAAATATGAAGAGGGTCACATGGACCCAAAAAGGGGGTCAGTGGGACCCACGATGAAAATAAGATGGAGGATGTTTCATAATCCTCCATCCTTCATAATATTCAAAAACGCATTCAAAATCAAGAAAAACTGCCAAAAAAACGTGTTTAAGGCAAGGGGGCACTTGGACCCACGTTAGAAAAAGAATGAGAAACTTTCATGTGACTTGAGAAAACTAAAAAAAACCTTATATCAGGTCAGGAAGAGGAAATCGTTTTCAAAGATTTAGACATATGAACGGTGTAAATTGAAGAAAACACCCTCAAAAATTAGAAAGTCAGTTTTTTTCAAAAATAGTGAAGATTTTTCAAAACAACGATGAACTTTTGATCTTTAAAAAAAACTGCAAAACACATCAAAAAATAAAACTTCTTTCAACCCTTCGCAGCAATCACCTCTTAACACTTATCACCCTGGCCACATCCCCCCCTCTCATACCCACTCCCGCTGCCAAAGTCTGACAGCAACTACGCACTCTTATCCTTTCGCCTCCACAGACCTCAACTCACCCATCAGCGTTCTCATCTTCTTTTTTCTTGTTTCCGTTTTTAGAGGACATCATCTTCGTCGTTGTCATTGTGTAGCACCCACTGGCAACCACTGGCAACTAATGACATCCCATTGTCAGGCAGTCCTTCCATCCAGCGGCAGCCATTATCATCATCAATAGACGACCGACCGACGCGCACAGCGGGTTTCCATGGTTTAACCCATAATTGTGTTGCCTCTACGCACGCACGCACGCACACACAGGGCACCACCGTCTATCTCTTGTCGTGCACACAGCCATGGCATGACCTCGATTCCGGGAAATTCTAATTGGACGTGACTTTGTTTATTGTCTTCCATTGCGCGCACAAACAAGTATCCATCGACGGGCGGCGACATGGGCAGCCTGCCGAACCTGCACGAGTTGGAGCGAATTGAGCGCAAGCTCGTCAAGGAGCGGGAATTGGCGCTGATTGAACAGCGAGCCAGGGAGCAAATCGAGTCGAGCAGGGAAAGGGAGCGCGACAAACTGCCACTCCAGCAGGTAAGTCAATACCCAAGCGTGGAGGGAGGAGAGTCCTTATCAAAGTCTTCTTTACAGCACTCAGTCATTAACCCGTATCTGCTGAACGGAGCCGGGGTGGCGGGAGTGGCGGGGACCCCGGCACAGGTTGCCAAGCACCACCATCGGCACTCGCTGACCGCCCGGCGGGTTTTGCGAACTCGGAGCTCCGGTGGGTCACACAATATTTGGGACGATCCTATGATTGAGGTGAGTTTAGGGAGGAGCCGGTCTCAGGCAAGCCATGTTCATAATATCCTTTTCCTCCCTTTCAGCACCTTGCCGCATACTCGCCGATGTCGAATAGGTCACATAGGATCAACCCTGTTACCCCATATCAGGTGCAGGCGGCCCTTGCCGCCAGCCGTCGACGGGAGTCGATCAACAGCTCTATCGGGGCGACCTCAATTCGACGGCTTCTCACACTCAACAGCCGAAACTGCCGCCACAAAATCCCGGCGCACGTCCGCTCAAAGGTTTGCCGGGGGTTCACTTTTTTGGCCGTGGCGCATGGCCTCATCTGCGCCATCCTACTGCCGTTGGTGGGCCTGCAGGGTTCCAACTCGGTGTGGCACCACCACGAGCAGTGGGTGCGCGCTGGCCCGAATATCGGCTCAATGTTGCTCAGCATCTCATTCCTCATCTCAAGCGGTATGTGCTTCCTTACGACACGGCTCATCCGAAACATCCGCTACACACTCCTGATCGCCGCCAGCTATGTGGGGATGTGCGTCTTCCTCGTCGGACACCTGTACCCGTCGATCTTCACCCTCGTTCCAGCGTACGTTGTGCTCGGCGTAACCCTAGGCCCCGCGTGGATCGGCAAGATCGCCCTGGTCGTACACTTCGCCAGCAAGCTGAGCTGCTCCCAGCACGAGTGTGCCTTAACAACAACGGCGGATGGCTTGGACGATCATAAGGTGTTCTGCAACCGCGAGCAGAAGGTGCGCCGCCTGGCGCGTTGGTTTCAAGCCTCTCAGGATATTGGCATCATTGCAGGCGCTATCGTTGCATCCCTGGTGCTGGCGTGCACCTCCTCCGATTGGGACTGCTTCAATCTGAATTTCGTCCCCAGCCATGGCAACACGTTGGTGACTACCACCCAGCTGCCGGCGGCAACCACTAACGGCACCGAGGAGATGCCGACGGCAGTCGCCCTCACCAACAGCAACTTCTACTACCTCTTCGACGAGATGTACAACCACAACGAGCACGGCGAGAGGATCTGCGGCGCGGACATGTGTCCCGTGTGGACGGCTCCCGACGAGGACGATGCGAATGGGACGCGGCTCTACTCGCATTTTGCCAACGAGAAGGGTCGCGTGGGCGGCATCACGCTCATCGTTATATATCTGCTCTTTGCCATTGGCGCCCTCACGCTGACCTGCTTAGCCGGGAAAGTCGACTGCACGTTCCGCCACGAGCGGGTGAAAGGCATGACGGACACTCTGCTCTTCGCGGGGCCCATGGCATACTTCATCGGCACCGAGCAGGCCTACATGCTTGGCGACTTCACCAGGGTGAGTGGGGGCAGTGGGTGGGAGCGACGGTTCTAGTCTGACGTTGTTCTTTCATTTTAGGCGTTCGTCTCGTGCTCGCTGGGCATTAGCATGGTCGCCGGAGCGCTTATCGGCATGGGGATCATGCAGTCCATCGTCTCATGTACCCTCAGCATGCTCCTCCGCTACACAAAGCGGATCGTCATCATACGTAAGGGCACCTGTTGGCACTCTGTCAAACTGCAACTAATTTCTTCTCTTTTTCAGTTGCCGGTTTCTTCTTCCACGCCTGCCTGCTGCTGGTGCTCTCCCGCTGGAAGCCATCAAGCGACGACAGTGCCCTCTTCTACGTGATCGCCGCCAGTTGGGGCGCTTGCAACGGCATGTGGGAGACGCTCCTGATGGCCTTGGTTACCCTGAACCACGCCAATCACATCACTGAGGCTGTCGCCCCGTTGCAAGGCCTTCGCTTCCTTGGTCTCGGCGTTACCTTCGCCGCGCATGGCTTCCTCTGCGAGAACCCGAAGATTCTCATTCTCGTCATTATCCTAGTCGTCAGCGTGCCACCGTACGCGATGCTCGAAATCCGCCTTGAGTCCCAGCGGAAGGCCCACCTCATGTCCTTATGACGCAGCATCTTCAGTTAGTCCAGATCGCGCCACAGGATGGGCCGGACTAACACGATGTGAACAACCGTAGGAGTACGTTCACCGCTTCACTTAGACTAAGGATCAGAATTTATTTACATACCAGAGCCCAGTATTACTAGAGCCAGCGAGTCAGTCAATTCTCTCAATTTACCATTCCCCCCTGAAGACTTCCTCCCCCTACCCTCTCATACTAGTTAAGGATTTTTTTGTATAGAGTTAAGGACATTTATGGCGTGTATGTGTGTGTCTTCGTGGTACATGTGACAGCTCCCGGAAGGGCTGCCCCTCATTTTGGTGTTCAAAGTCCCCTGAGGCTGGCGATGTGACCGATGTGGTCGCGACAAACGCTCCAGGCGATCGCTAGTCAAGCATAGTTTTAGGCTTAGAAAATTAAGATTTACTTGGTTGTGGCATTGGATGCGGGGGATGAGCTCGTTGCTTGGGAACAGTTTGGTGGAAAATCTTGGCATTGAGGTGGTGGAGGACGAGATGACCTGAATGTGTATTAAAGCCGTGGAGTGAAGGCTTTTTGGAAAGCGAGATTTATTTCTTCTACTCACTTCGAAATGTATTCCTTCCTCAAATCCCTCTAGAAAATTTACGTAATCACGTCCTTCTGACGTATATTTGACTTTTAACTTCTTTTCTGCTGCGATTTCCCTTAAGGAATCGACGAAATCTTGTTCTTCTGAGGCACTTCCGGTTTCTTACTGCAATTCTGCCTCGAGTTCCTCTGGGAAATCAAAGAAATCTCATCCTTTGACAGACTTCTGACTTCTTACAGAACACGCGCGATGAGTTTTTTTGAAACTCAAGAAATTCTCGTCCTTTTAAGGTACTTCTGGTTGCTCACTGCATGTGTACGCCATCTGTAAAGTCGCGTGTCCTTGCAGCACTTCTTGTTACTTTCTGGACTTTCACTGGAAAGTCGAAAAACTTTTGCTGTTGTTGAAACTAGGAAAACTGTACCCGTGTGTGCTTCTTTGGCTAGACACCAAAGCCATTGGGACATCGACTGCTAAATTCAGGAAACCACTTCTGAGACTCTTTCTGTTACCTTGTCCAGAGGTTCCATTCTACATGCCATAGACTTTCCCTCAATCTCCAAGGATCCCCCATAGCCTCTTACAGTCTACTTAAATGGCTTCCCACTATGTCATCCATTTGCCACAATCAATCAGTATTATCCCTGTCGCCGGGTTTCGCTGCAGAAACTCCCGCTCGTTGTTTAGTTTTAAGGACAAACAAGATTATAGGACGTAAGCAAACAAATTATATACCAGAACGTTATCTAGATGATGTGTAAAATATTTATATGAATTAAGGGCCAAAAGATGAGCCAAACTCGGACGCTGCAGGTGAATCGGAAGCTCTGAGAATGCGGTTCACCTGCGCGGCCGTTGTGCGGACGCGCTGCGAGCGACAAGAACGTTAACATTTTAATTGTGAGCAAAAAATAAAAAAAAAGAAAAACAGTTTATCCCCACGTAACGGTGGCAAATAAAATGAGAAATTTCAGAAAAAGGATGATGCGGATTTTGATTGGTCGATGAAAGGAAACCCGACGTGAAAGGCCTTCAAATGGATCATGAAACTACACACATTGATGACATCTTACAGGATCCTATCTTCTAGAGACCAATTAAGTTCCTTTGGCCTACAGAAATTTAAGTGATTCGACAATTTTGAGCATTCCTGCCTTTAATTATTACATGAATTACAGAATGGTGTTCTTTCGGCGAACTTATGGAATTTTAGCCAAAATCTCGAACTTGTGATTCTCGAATCGACAGAATTTTGTGCATCTAGGGCTCTTCTGCACATTCTTGCATCCAATTCCTCCAGAAAATCAACGGAATTTTGAGCTTTTGAGCTGCTTCCAACATTTCGACCTCGAATACGAATAGAAAATCAACAGAATCTCGTGCATCGGACACACTTCTGGCGTTCCAACACCGAATTTCCCAAGAACAAGGAACAGAATTTCGTGAATCTAGGGGTCTTCTGGAATTCTGAACTTGAATTCCTTCAGAAAATCGGCAAAATTTCAAGCTTCTGAGCTGCTTTCGACCTTTCATCCTCGATTTCTATTAGAAGTCTACAGAATCTAGTGCATCTATGGGATTTTCTGGCATTCTGGACTCGAATTCTCCTAGAAAATCTGCAGAATCTCGTACTTACGATTCTCTTCAGCCATCCCTGCCTCGATTTTCTCGATAAAATAGACAAAACTTAGTGGTATGGAGGTGTTTCCGGCATTCGCGCATCGAATTCGTTTACAAAATTGGTGCTTTTAAGGCACCTCTTCCATTACAGCTTCGATTTCCTGTGAAAAATTTACGGAACCTCTTGCCTCTGGCACAGTCCTTTCATTTCTGCCTCGAACGCCGTTAGGAATTTTTTTCAAAATGTTGTGTTTCTGAAGCACTTTCCTTTTGAATATCCACAGAATCTTCGGTCAACTTATTGCATCTTTGCCTCGATTCCTTCCAAATAATGGCCAGAGCGTCAATGGTTTCATAAATTCTTGCCATGAGTTCCCATAGAAAATTGACTCGATTTTACTTTTTTTTCATTTTCCTTTCAGGCGTCTCAAAAAGGCGACGCGATGTCTGCCCAGCATTGAAACCATTACATTTCCTCACTCATATTCACATTTCTGGATAGTTCCCTGTCATTTCCCGCCCTCGAGTTCGTTCAAATCACGCCAAACCATGTTTCCTACACTCCTCCCTGCATTGCACTTCCAAAAACCTTAAACCTTAGACAACACCCAAATGCACGCATTCAAAGAAAAACAACGCAACACCTCATTCGAACACGATTTCTCCACTGAAATCGATTCCGACTAGGCACGCAGCTGACACGAACAAGCACTCACCCAGGCAACCGCGACGCCACTCATTCCCCATGCCAAACAGCACCAAACGCCAGTGCGCATGCGACTAAATCCAAAAAGTTCACTCACTCACGCGAGTGACTAGAGCGACGTGAACTTTGAGTGCCGTCGGCGTGTGTGTAGGAGGGGCCACTCTGCATGGACAAGTCCAAATGCGACCTATACACGATCGCCGTCGAGGCGACTGCCTTCTGCAGCCACCTGGGCGCCTGGTGTCCAAGTCGCTTCTAGTGGAAGAAGTCGTCGGCTTCCAGATTGGAAAAAAAACGCCGTCGTCGTCGTGGTGTGTCGTCGAACGCGGTGTGATGATGAGTGCGATCGCAGAAATGGGGTTGAATGCAAATAAATGCTGTCCTTGCACCGAAACGTGCGTAATGGGGTCACCTGCATTTGAATGTGGAACTGGTTTGTTGTGATTTTATAGCCCGCAAGACATGTGTCGTCACACTTGTTTGGGGAGATAATGAAAAATTACACGCCATTCATTGGATTTATGAGCGCGCAGAGCGTGTGGTTTTATTTCCTTGTTTATGAAGAAATGCTGCTCTTGTGGAGGAGAAAACACTTTCGAGCAGTTAAGACAGATGATGTACGTGACGGTGATATCTTGGAACTGTCAAAGGACATAGAGCAGAAGACGTGGCCGGGAGTTAGGTTTTGCAACTTTAAGGCGGTCAGAAGTCATCACATTTTTGAGGCAATTTCATCGAAGGAAATGAATACTACGGAAAGTCTTCGAGTCTGAGCTATTGGGACAACGGAAGAGACGACGGCCTAGGCTAAGGTGGCGCACAGAAGTGGAGAAGGACCTCAACCAACTTGGTGTGCGCAGCTGGAGGCAACGAGCGAAAGATCGTGCTGACTGAAGAGTCACGTTGGTTGAGGTCCGGGTCCACCCCGGACTGTAGAGCCATAAGAAGAAGAAGAAGAAGAAGAAGTAGAAGAAGAAGAAGAAGAAGAAGAAGAAGAAACAAATACTGCACAAAAACTTTGAGATTTTAATTTGTGGCCTCTACTTTTGAGCCTTCTGACCTTAGCGCTTCTAACAAGACTGAGAATGAAAAGGACAAATTTTCCAATCCGAGAGAAGACTGCTGAATGTTCCCGGAGAGGACTTGTGCCGCATCACCACAGAATTGTGCACAACACTGGGCAAAAAATCATCTTTTTGAACGAGAATTGACCTGGTGTTCGTTTTAATTCGAAATCACCGCAAGAAAGGAGTCCCCGCCGTTACTATCGATAACCCCAGTTTGAGAGAGATTTGCTTTAGTCAGAACTTGACAGAGTTGATTAATACGATCTTCCCAAAGGATGTCCAAAAGGAAGAATGTACCGCTAGAGACGGCGACGGGCCTGACATCATTTGCCTACTTTGATAACCCAACCACTTTAGACAAGCTTGAAGCCAATACCTGAAGTGCTATGGATGGTTGTTGGGAGTGGTAAGTTTGGCAAATCCTATGAAAATCGTCCTGACTCACATTCGAATTTTCTTCTTCTCGAGTTGCAACCAGGAATCAGAGATATGGATTGAAGCCTAATCGGTGTGCTGACCGCAATGTGGGTGTGAAGGAAGGTTGGGGTGACTGAGGCAGATGAAGAAGTACAATGATAGCAACATGAACGCCAAGGCAGGCCGATCTTTGTATTTTCAAGTGCAGTTCTCGGCTTTGTAAAGAGCTATCCTCCAAACAGAGGCGCTCTACGAAAGAATAGGCTTCTGCGTATATCCATTAGGCATTGGAGAGTTTCAGATTTCATAAGCATCTGGTGACTATTCCTTCTTGTTCTCTTAAATGTTAAGCTTCTAGACGAAAGCTTGTACTTTTGACCAAAATTTGAGGCAAAAAGTACAAATTGTCCAAAGGTTCGACATACCCGCTGTGACATCTTTGACAAAGCAAATCTGACTGACTCTGTTAGACTGTATGCTGTCCTCGCCTGCAGTTGATGGCTTACACTTTCCACTTGCCACCGTTGCACGTTTACAGTCGCAGGAGTCCTTAAAGGTGCACACATTCGCTAAGTATCGAATATTTCGGTACTCTTCTGAAGAGATGTCCTTACAGGTCCAACTGAAACTACTTATGGCGGTGGATCGTCGAAGAGTCCTTCTTAACTTCTTCCTTTGAAAATTTCCTGCGCTTTCTGTATTGCTGATAAGACATCATGATAAAATGCATCGACTCACAGGCCGGCGGTTCAAGTTTTGAATCCGGAATTGGGATTTCGTTCATTTTCCATTTTATGATGGGTCACCCTGACAACAATTAAGAAGGACTAGGTGTTCTCGAACAGCGTCTTAAATTTCGCCGTGCAAAGACGGCAACAAATTGCGGGTCTCCTATACTCGTAAGACATCAACGCTAGGTCCTGGTCTTTGTGGACTGTACTGTCACTTAATTTATTTTTTTTTTTCAAGCGCTTCCTAGCAATGAATAATCTCTGAGTTCATACCAGTGCATCTGCAGCATAAGGGTCGTTCACTTTATCGCCACATCCGATTGCCTGCTTCGTCTTCTTAGCGTGACACTTAAGCCCGTGAAAGACCATCAACCGAATTTTTTTGCATTTGCCTTCAGTTGTGTGCACACTAGGTTCATCGAGATCCTTCTCCACAGGGGTGTGTGTTTTCTCGTTCGTTATCCCAGTGGTTCGAACCTCATACTAGCTGAGATCTTGGAGGAAGCCTATTTGTCCACCTGTCCCTGTCCATCATCCATCGCTTCAAGCTACACTCTCTGCCTCCAATGAATTCCTTGAAGCTCCGTCATACTGCTCGTCTCTCAAAGAGCCTTTGTCTCGGCCACTCCGCGGTCCCCAAAAGTAACTTAAGTCCTCTCTAAAGTTCAAGACGAAAATAACCGCCTTGAAACCCTCAAATTCCTCAAACCATCGACCTTGCACCACGAAAAGTCCCACAAAGACCAAAAGAAGCCCTTCACAAATTCACACGTTCACCCTTCCAACCGTCACGCCGCCGCCGCCGCCGATAAACCATAAATTCCAAAGCAGGCGTTCTGGTATCGATTTCGTTCGCCTTGACCTAGGCATGCACTCGCCATCTATCAGCAGCCCCCACACACAATGTGTGGCGAGATTTTGTCACGATCGAGTGTCGGAACCCGCCTGACACGTGCATGCCCACGACAGTGATTGAATTACCGCTGGATTGTCACCGTCGTTGCCGCCGTCTTCGGTCGCCAACCAATTAGTGCTTTGACGGGCATGTGTGTAGCGACGGGGTGGGATGGGGGACGTGGGTGAAGCTTAAAAAGAGGGGACCCTTTGTTCTCGAAAAACATATAGACTTGGGCGGCCGACGAGTGACCTTCTCTTTTCCAAATTCACTGCGATGTCGATGACGCTGACGCAGTGGTCGATGCATTTAAGGGAACTTGGAGGTGAACGTGGATGGAAATTTACGCGAGAAACCTTCAAGCAATGGAAGATGTGAAACTGATGGAAGGAGGACTGATGAGTGGACGGGAACTCAACACACGGACAAATTGAAAGTCCCAGATGGTCCCTTAGAGTGCTCTGGACAAGTCACAAACTCCCGTCAAGCTTTTCACCGATTCCAAGCCATCTCTTCGTTCCTCCAGCTTGCTCCAGGTCGGCCCAAACTCCACCACAAATCATTACAGAAGCCACACTTCACGAAGTCTCACGGAACTCCTCATGCCCTGTGAACGTGTGTGTGGCCGCAAGATAATCTCGGCCTACTCGGGCGTGTTGTAAAGATTTTACGGTCCTCTGCCGTAACTCACGCCAGTTACGCGACAAGGGAAAGCAATTACCTTCCTTCATAAAGCGAAACTTTTGTTTTTTGCACTGACAGTACTGCCGACGACTGACGTGGCGGCGCAGTGCGTTGCATAAGGCGGCAGCAGCCACAAGCCTGAATTCAGCTCCAGCTCCAGCATCACCCAGCGAAATTTTGTGAGCGACAGACCTACAAATTGCAGCGCTCTTGCGATTGTTTCGCAACAAAACCAGTCATCGGCGTGATCGTGGCTTGTGTTGACGGAGACACCTCCTTTGTTACCAATGCGCTTCGGAGATGACCTTGAACGGAGAGTACAATGCTTCCTGCATTCCAGTTCATCGCTGTGGTGGTTCGCGGGTTTGCCGATTGGCGAATGTTCGATTGAGTAACACCGACGACGCGATGCACCGACTGCAGTGGTCGCTGAGATGTTTACCGACCCCAGGTGGTTGCGGAGATTGTGTTTGCGGTCGTTGAGGGGATTGAGATTTGCATGTGATGCCTGTTTGCTTTTTGTAACTGTTTGCTGCATTACTTGGGCAATTATGACTTCAGCGCATGATATGAGCGACGGCAATAGCAGGTGAAGAGGTTAATTGTGCGGAGGACTTTGGAGTGTCACTCTGGGTTTTCACGCGGTTCTAGAGTGCTTGGGGAATTGACGCCAGCAGTTGTGTGTGTAATTGCCTTTTGGAAGTCGAGAATCAGTGGACGTTAGTGGAACTTAAGAACCAGGAAAGGCTTTTCATGTGGTTTGCTCGAGTTTTGTTCAACAGAAGACAGCTCATGTGGACTTTTAGAGCATCACGAGTGTTGTGAGGAGTGATGGATCAGTTTAAGGCTGAAGCAAGAAGTAAAGGCTGGCAGAAAAGTTTGCCAGGTTCCAGAAATTTAACCTGCGGAACCCCCAGAGAGTCGGATTGTGCGATTGTGAGAGATCAGTGGCGGCAACAGGAAGTCTTAGCACGAAGGAGCGGATGTTGTCGAGTCACCTGAAGGGAGGTTTGCATCGAGGGCTCTCTGACCGTTCACAGATAGGAACCGATCTGCAGCATGTGGTCTTCTTTGAACTGACGCAAAGTCAACGGCAGGTGATGACTGAGAAAGACTTTTGAGCGTCTCAGGCTTGAAGAATTGACAAAAAGTCAGAAGGAGGCCAAGTACTGGACATTTTTTAAAACAAACTTCGACCACATAGCGCCTGGAAGTGTCTCATATCGTGACATAAAAGCCACATATTCTCACTCAAACGTCATCTCAATCTGTTCCAATCGCTCAGTGTGACCCTAAAATGCCATATTGTCTTTCAGGAACTCTCCGACGACCTCTTGAAATATTCAGATGACAAACTGGTCATCGACCACTGTTGACCAGCTTAGTCCAGGCCCCATATCGCTTGGCACAGCTCCCAATAGGTCGCCTGTTGATTCCCACTTCGCCTGCTCATCTCATCGCCCATCTCATGCAAGCCCCCTCACGGCCATGCAGTGAACTCCCAAACTCAATAAACGCACCACTTCACCAGACTGAATGCATCCCTTTATAAATTGTTTCTGTTCATTTCAAAACCTTCTCACCCCCTCCGGCCGTGCCCATCCATTCCACATGACTGCATGAACGAATTTGAAGCGAAAATCTGTGCAATTGTTTGTCTGTTTCCTGCGTTCATCTCCTGAAAGGATTTGGAAAGAGCACTTATCTGCACACTGCAGTGCATCGTTTAATGAGAGCAAACACACACACACAGAGGAGCCGAGGATCCAGTCATCGTACAACGCAACCTATTTCACGGTTGGCAACATGCACTCGAGTGCCGATGAGTGGAGTGGATCAATCACACACACAAGCGTCTCCCGTTCGTCCTTTATTCACAAAACAAAAACAAGTCTATATACAAACAATTCGAGAGGCATCCCCGCCCCCTGCTTCTCAGTCGATGTTCAGCGTCCGCAGACTGCAGCCGGCCGAGGAGGGAGGCTTCGACTTCTTTGTGTCCACCTTCCAGTTCGTCTCGTCCATTAGGTAGTCCCTGCAAGGAGTCGAGTGTGTGAGGCGAAAGGGAGCCATCTGGGGCCCATAAACTCACCTCTTCTCCTTCAGGATGTCCACCCACTTTGCTTTGATGTCGGCGATGGGACCCGCCTTGCCGCCGTATTCCTCCGGAAGCATCTCCATCGGGATGTGCTCGAAGAGGGTGCTGGAGCCAGGCAGGTGGAACTTGATCTGAAACCAAGTGGAGAGGCGTCTTGCCATCATCAACGGACTAGGCAGGGGCCATCCTGTTTGCTTACCAACTTGAAGACCTCGCTCTTGATGAACGGCTTAACGACCATCAACACCTTATCCAAAAATGACGGGCAGTTGAGGACGTGCACCTCCTTCAGTCGCACGGGGTGTGCCTCCTGGACAAACTTCATGTAGACGCGCAGCGAGTTGAACACCACCTTGGTCAGGTGGCGCAAGCTGAAGCCAGCCATGTCGAAGATTGGAATTTCGCCGTCTGCTAGGCCCGCCGGGTCCTCGGTCACGAAGCGGCAGTCGGCCAGCATGAAGAAGACCTTGACACCCTCGGTGAACTGAAACTACAACGACAAACACACGCGAGATGAGACAGTGCTCGGCAGCGGAGCTTAACCGCGCACTCACCTTGTCCACGTCGGGGTCCACGAGACGATAAAATAGCAATTTGCTCTTGTTTGGCGTCAGTCCAGGAATGGGAACCAGATCGCTACGGAGGGAGGGAGAGACACGGAAAGGTTAACGAGAAAATCAACGCGGGGTCGAGCTGCTTACGCAATCTCAAGCAGGCGGCGACTGCTCTCGTCGCACGGGTCACGCTTGAGGAAGATCTGCGGGTTCTTGTTGCGAAAATTGTAATTGAATTCGATCAGGCGCTTGGCGTTGTCCACATTGCCCGAACATGAGTACAGAAACCGACGCAGGAGGAGGGGATCTGGAATTGATGTGGGAACGAGTGAGAAAATGCCCGGACGGCCAAACTCCCCACCAAACCATCGATTCGCGTCGACCTACTCCACTGTTCCGGAATCGCAACGAGGTCAAGGTAACCGACGCCCCTGTTCACTCACCAATTCTGGGCAACTGCTGCTGTTCGACATCCAGCCACTTCACCAGCTCGGCTATTCCACTGTCCATGTCGGCACCGAGGTAACCCATTTCGCCTAGTGAGGCAATGTCCCCCAAGCACGTTGCAAAATTCGGTTAAAATTCAAACTGATCCACGCACACACTTGCTACACACACCGCGTCCCAAAATCGCGCCGAATGTCGAAAACTGAAACATAAAATGTGTTTATCTAGCGCGCTGCCGCCGCTTGCTTGGCGTTCACAGACGTGTAACGCGCGATCGATTGGTGCTTCGTTTCTGCTTTGATGTCCACTTTCGCAGACGATACAACTTGACCGCGCCACGCTTCCTGTACAACTGAGACTGATCGCTAGCGACACTCAGCAGCAGCAGCAGCAACGCCGACCCAGAGTTAGCACAGACAAAACTGCGCTGCAGCGTGGCGACCGTGAAGAGAGCGCAGAGAGAAAGAAAGCGCAAGAGAGGCGTTGGCCAACGAGATGTCTTCGTGGTTGTCATCGTCGACAGAGACAAAACCAGTTGACAGAGGGCATACGTCGGGCAGTTAACGACGCACGACGACTGGGGTAAAGATTCTGACAACCTTGAGTGAGATCTTAACCTGGGCGGTGGGAAGCCAGAACTGGGGGGCGAAGGAGTTTGAAAGTGAAGACGAACGGAAGGTACGTTCTAGATCGGTCATACAGTGCGACGTCATCGAGCGGGGGCTGTCTGAAAATGAAAGTAACACGCAGTAGAGGAGGCTGACAGCATAATCTGGGCTAGAAGGGTTTGAAAGCGAGAGTGTAGGTTTGAAGAGGCAAGGCAGCAGAAAAGCTGAAATACAGAGCATCGCACAGCAGAGTCATTTAAAAGCGAGATTCGAAAAGTAACGCGAGCCACACAGGTGACAGTAGTGTCTGAGAGCATGATCATCGATCAGGAAAACAAAATCGAGGAACATAAGAGGAACTCCGTCATGCAACAGAATCCGAAAGCGAGATCGGATCGTAGGCGCATTCTGAAGAAAGAGTGGGTAGCTCAGGCGTCCAGCAACTTGACCATCAATTGCCAAGAGTTTCAGAAAACAAGATCATCATGCGGGAGAAGAGTTGGAAGGTATCAAAAGAATTGCTTAGAAGCGAGATAGAGTGTCTGAGGCAGAGAAGTCCCAAGAGATCGTTAAAGCAGACCAAGCGTCACAAGCGTCGCCCTGGAAAAGCGGCTGCAAGCTAGATCATTGCGTGGCAGCAGTTTTTGAAAGCATGATCAGGTGACAGCGGGATCCAAAGGCAAGAATTTTAAATGCGGCAGAACCAGGATCTGGCACCAGAACTGTTTAAGAACAAACTAGGCGTCAGACACTGCGGGAGTTCAACTGCAGAGTCACTTAAAAGCGCGATAGGGTGACAGGCACGCGAAGAACCAAAGCGGGTGGTGAACACGTTCAAAAATAAGAGCGTTGGGCCACCGAAACAACTGAATAGAAGACTGCCGCTTGAAGTATCAAATGAAGATGTCTAAAATCAAAAGGTGTCACTCCTCAGAGGAATTCAAACAAAGAGCGAGATCGCCCGCCTGCCTGCATTTCAATTGCCAATCAGTGAGCCTCACGCGAAGATCACGTAAAATCGCAATAAAACATCGCGTCCTTAGTTGGGATTTGTATCACGCCCCGGTACTCTGGTTTTAGTGGGATTCTTGTGTCACCGGTTGGCCGGTGGAATACCAACGAGTGACGTGCGCGCACTGCGGCAGCGCTGGCAGGTTGTTCTAACAATAGATGTGCTGTAAGCGGCATTATCAGACCGTCGCTTGGTTGAACCGCCAGCCGCACTACAATCGCTGCGAGTGCGTTGAATAAGTTTCGGCGGGGAACTGCTTTAATTAGCATGTCAATTAGCCAGCCCTTTGACTTTGTTTCTCCTTCTCGGCGGTGGCGACGGGGCTGAGTGCTAATGAAGAAGAGAAACCTTTTTGACTTGCTGTGCTTTTAGAGCGAGTTTTGTTTTAATTTGTGCGGACGAGGTCTCTGGCCGAAGGGCGTTGATGACGAGATAGTAATGAAGGGTGGAGTCTGTTATGTGACAAGGCTTTTTTTCGGGATTGTGAAATGTTGTCTGCCGCGAAATTGATCTTAACTTTGACTGAGTATGGGTTCCGACGAAGATTTTGTGGGAAGATCCCACGGAGTGTTGTAAAGATCGTTCTTCGACTAGCGACACTTTCAGTCCTTTCAAATCATAGAGATCCAGCAGGCCCCGAAATTGATTCTGAACGCAACTTTGACATTATTCGTCCATCCATCGACCTTCCAGCCACTGTGCTTGAAGTGAATTCCCTCTTTCGTGCGGCATCTTCCCTTCGTGGGTATTTTTTTCCTGAGTGACAAACATGATCTGCTAGCAGCTTCAAGACTAAGTCCGGCTTCCCGGCTTTAAAGTTTGCCAAAAATACAACAAAAATTGCTCATCTCCTTCAAGGTTGAATGTTTTCCTTATAAAATCGAAAAACTTCTCATTTTGCTCTCTGCTGGCAACCCTACAACCACCGACTCAACACACGCTTACCATCGTTGAGACATCTCGTCGTTCAGTACACGCGCATACAAGTCAGCTCCAGGACCATGCTTATGCCGACTACCCACCACCGACTGCAACCCACCAACTGTTGTTGTTGTCGAAGCCAAAATACCCCCAAAAGTGAGAACACCCAGACGGGTGGTTGCCCTGCTTGCATGAATTTCAGTTTTATCGCCGCCGTTAGACTCTCTGGCACTCCGCACACACATCAGCACATGCCAGTACATAGCCGGCATTCCGCACACAGGCGAGCGCCATATGTACAGGAGCGGGTCTACCATAACCCACCCCAAGGTACTGGGGAATGCCCGCTGGGCGACCGAGTGTGTGTATCCCGAACTGGGTTGCGAGCGTGGATTTTATACCTCAATACGTCATCGGAGGGGCCCAGCACTTAACAATTACGACAAGGAGCTCAACCTCATTTTGTTCCCGTTCGCGATGGGGTGGCTGCGAGGGCACCGCGACGTGCCGGGCACGACTTTCACTGGATGACAATAAAAAGCAGAAAACATGAGCAATGGAGCTTTTTTGTGTGTTTGTCGTTGTTTGTCGCTTTTGTGCAGAGGGGTTCTTCTGTGTGGGAGGCCCCAAGGGCTGAGAAGGGCGGCAACGTTATGTACAAGCTGGATGACGATTGAGTGTTGCCAGGAGGGACTATGAAGCCAGTAGCTATCGGAAGGAAATGAAACGAAGGCCGGCACTCTTGAGACTGTCGTGGAGAGCTGGGACTGAATTGTGTGTGAAATATTGCCAAAAGGGACTTAGCTTACAAAGAAGAAGAAATTGAGCCAGAAATGAGGTTTTGCAGCACAGAAACTAGGAAAATGTGGTGATTCAGTAGAAGGTTACAATTTTAACTGCAGATTACTGCTTTCATTTGAAAGAGAATTTGGAAATTTATTAAGAGATTTGGAAAATAAAATAATAGCGTTTTTGTATTTGATAACATTCAGATATATTTTGTTTGTCTGGTGATGCCTAGGTTTAACTGACAGTAGGTGGATCCTTCGAATTGGATATCAGAGCCAAAACAAGGAGATTTTCGTTGAATTCGGATGGCAACGCTGCCATGAAACTTAACTCTACAGTCTTTGCCTAGCAAAAAATAGCGAGAGACGAACACAAGTCCAATTAAACGTGTTGATGCAGTAGAAGGTTTGAATTTGAAATGGAAATTGCTGTCATCAAGCAAGGTATAACTGCGTTAATTTTGAATGAATTTGTTACAACAAAAGACGCCATTTCGAAATTCAGAAACCGTTAGAAAATTTGGTCATTGTATGATGGTAGCTTTTGCTTTTTCGAACAGCATGTCATTCAAAGAGATTTCACAATTTTCAATTTTTTCCCTCTAGAAAGCACAACATATCAAGACCTCATCATATCTGGCAATAACATCAACCATCCCCCCCCCTCCCCCTCATTTACAAATCATGTACAACAAAAGCAAACACACAATGAACCCCAAAATACTCGTCAAACATACTGAGACTGGGTTGAGATGTTGTTGCCCTGCCAGCCACCGGAAAGGGGGATGATTGTGGTGGTTGTTGACGGTGAGGTGTGGGGTATTTGAAACTGGGAAACTCAGAGAGACGAGAAGAATAACAACGAAAAAGAAAACGTCGAACATATTGGGGGAGGAAACTTCATTCGTGTCAGCAGCAGCCACAAGCTTCAGTGTTCGTTAGCCCTTCGAAGGAAGTGTACACCCGGTCGACGACAAATTACGATGGACGTTCGTTTCGTTTGATTGTCGCGATTGCGTGTGTGTGTGTGTGTATGTGCACCGGTGTGATATATAATCCGGCGACTGTGATGATACGATGTATGTTGTTGTTTGTCAGCCTGAAAATATGCAATTTTTGTGTGATAAACTGATCTTGCACAGTGGACTCGTGAAAAAAGTACCCTTCCTCCCTCGCGAAAATTCGAAAAGAATGCAAACTCCTGTCCCCCAAAAAACAGGAATTACATAATCGTATCGAAATGGTTGGCATGTTAACCTACTATTCGACGGAAAACTCAAGCAGAAACGGTTTTCTATTATTTCTCGGTTTCTCCTCCTGCATAATCCCATCTACATAACGGCCACCCACTCTCACCTCCTTCCCACCCACACACAGAGCTATACACACCCAAGAGAGAGAGAGAGAGAAAGAGGGAGAGAGAATGAGCTCTTGGTACGTGTCTAATGAGACACAAAGGCACGGGAATTGGGTGACTATGAGGGGGTTTGGTGGGATCCTTAAATATACTCGTAGTACATTATAGTATTCTGTTCATGTCATGCGGTCGCTGCGTCTCGCCGTCACCATCTCATCAGTGGGCCTTCTATGGACGGGATAGTTTCCAGCGAGCGAACGAGCGTGGTGTCATGTCATTTGCATTTTATTGAACCAAAGTGTGCCAAAGTTGTCAAAAAAATTGAACTTTTGTCGAGAAGTCGAATGCTTTTCGGGTGAAGAATCTAATTATAGGCGGAAGTTGTTCATTTATTCATTACAACGAAGGTCGTTCGCACAGAATGTTGGGTTGGGGGTGCTGCGATACCCCCTTTCCCACGTAGCGAGAGACCACAACATGCGGGTCTTTCAGCACGTTTACGACATACTTTGTTCGATTTTTAGACGCCGTTCGGCTTTTGCCACCCCCTCAAAAAAAACTGTAATCCAATGTTAACCACCCCCCTCCCCCCCACAAACTTATGCGACACACACTCAGAATATCGAAGGGAACTGCTGAAGTGGGGGAATTCGATGAAAGTAATAAAAATCCAATTTCGGAATCGGAACTTCACTCTTTTGGGCGCCTATAGCGGCAATGCCATCGATGTCCTCGCTCGTCGCCCTCCTCCTAATCGCTGGTCGAAATGGTTATGATAATGAAATAAAGTGCTTAACCCAAGCGAATGGTGGAAAATGAACTGCCTTTGTGGCGATCAATCTTAATCGAAGTGAACGCCGGGCTTTCAGGACTAATGAGTACTTCAGGCTACCCTCCCCTCTCTCGCTCGGGGGGTTAATGGAATGGCGAATGGTGTTATTGGGAGCGAATTACTGGCAAATTGCGTTGCTTAATTGGTTAATGGGGTGGTGGTCTAAGGAGATTAAGTTTTGGGCAAGGTCTTCTGTCCGAAAAACTCTTTTTTTTCCTAAGAAATCCTCAAATTTATTCCACATCCATCAACTTTCAGGCGGTATCCACTAGCCAACCGAACGCCCCTCCCTACAGCGACACACCTAAAATCGAATAACAATTCACTGCCAGACTTATCAATCAAATCACTGTCTGGTCTCCTGTCCTGACTTCCAGACGAGGACGTTTGCCAGTACCATGGCACTCCTTAAAGTCAACACCCACAGTGGTCTCGTCAAAGTCATCCGCTCAAATACCCCTTTCCCCCATGCTTTTCCCATCAAACGGCAGCCGAACATGCAAATCTTTGGCGATGAATCATATTTTCGTTTGTTTACACGCGCCCACCTTTCGCTGTGAGAGCTCCCTGGCGACAATAGATTCCATTTGATTCGAAATAATTTCCACGAGGACAATATCTCTTGACTCGCTTCTCCCCTTCACTTCGTCCATCTCACTGCTTTCGTGCACACATCGCCTCACACCCCCTCAGGACACGACCTCCCGATTGTGGTGAAAATTTGATTTCGTTGCGGAGCTTTGTTTACCGACCAACAGAACTGATTACCACAAGCCCCCTTCCATCAGCTTAACTCTCAGCCTCAGCGTCAGCCTCTTATGCCCACCAGTCCTCCAGACAGGAGGCCACCACACGCGGCAGCCGCCTGTGGCGGCGGTGACGGAGCTCTGAAGTGGATCCACATCGTTAGCCGCAGGCAGGATAGTGAACTTGCAACCCATTGCCCGAGGATACCATGCTCGAGGAACGGCAAAAAACAAAAATTCCGTCCTTACACAAGGCTGACTGGCAAAACTTAATTGCGCTCGCTCTCCGGTCGAGCCAGAGTCGGCGGTCGGTGGCGGAGGTGGTGGGTGACTATGTATGGCCTCGAGGGCAATAAACGGGGCCATGGCCCGTGTCCAGTCACAACGACGACTACGACGACGTTGAAGCGGAGGCACAGCGGAGAGACTTCAATTTGATGCGAACGCGAAGGGAAAATTTATCGTCAGGATTTTAATGGACACACATGTTGGAGGGGGGGACCGCGCACAGATGAAGCGATAACCGCTGTGAGAGGGGGTTGGATGTGAGGCTAAACAAAGAAAGCACTTGAAGGCTGTCAAGGTGCACCGTGGCGCTGAGGATGAATGTGAGTGGGCGCTTCCTGTGCCTGCAGTTTTCTGCTTCTAGAGGCAACAGTGTGAGGTTCATTTGCAGTGCTGGCGCTTTGGGGGATTAATTAAAGCTGAATTATGGCAACACTTTGGGGACCTTTTGAGTGAAGGGGTGGAGCTTGGATAGAGGATTGATTTTTTTTTTTGATTTGTTTCGCAAGCTAGGGGGGAGTTGTTTTTTGTGGGTTGTGGTTTGAAGGTACACAACGATCAATTCGTCACACTCATTCTACTTAACATCGCAGAAGAGATTTCAGACTTCGATCTGTCTTGCTAGCAGATGAAGGAGATAGAAGTGCATGTAAAACGTCGCCCAATCGGCCGTTATTCTGAGAATTCTAGTGAAAATTAGCTTACGTACAGACCAGAAACAGACCTTAGCTGTTGGTAAGAGACACGTTGTTTCCATTCCTCAAGACCAAATTCCTTAGCCCGAACGATCAATTAACCTCTCAACCATTCATTTCAAGGCCCTCTTGGCTCAAGCCTTGTTGTCCCTACGAATGATGTGGCCAAGCTAGCTTAGTCGGTGATTCGGACGCAAAAGTACATTAGCGGCAACTCAGACAGCGGTAAAGATCGCATGGAATCAATTCCTCCACTTCTCTTTAGCCCTTAGCTCGAGAGTCGTGGAATGATACTTAATCAATTTGGAATCGTTACCAAAGTTTTCGTAACTGTTGGCCGTCCTGCTCCCGGACTATTGCATCCGATTAAGACCAGAGTTGCAATCCACGTCGTTGCTGCCGTCATTCCATCGGTGGTGTTTACCATAAGGTCCGCCTCAATCGCCTTTAAGTCCCACTTCGTGACCATTCCTCTCCTAGTCTGATCGATCTAAGCTCAGCAGTGGGACATGGCAGTTGGAGTCACTGCGCCCAAACCTTCGTAATCAAATCTCACCGTCACTCCTGTAGAATTTCTTTTTTTGTAGGATGCCAGAGGTACCGGTCCTTTCCAGAGACTGGAACCTCTGACCCGAAAATGTTTTTGTCAGATATCCGTCAGGCTACATCAGGTTTTGGATATCCCCGCAACTAAACATCTATTCTTTCTACGTGATCCGAAGTCAATGCACTCGGTTTTCTACAGTTTGAAAGACATCGAACTTTCCAGGACTTCATCAAGACTGGAATTAGAAAGTCTTTCTTTGGTCTTGTCGTGTCTTTCCAATTTTTTCTCTCACAACTTCTTTTTTGCATCAGATTGACGGTGACAATGCGAAGATTTTCCAGCTGTTGCCATTTCTTCATCTGACGGAGACTGCTACTCAGTCTTTACGACCTACCTCTAGTGGTTCATTCAGAGTTCCTCAGTGACTCTCGGGAAGAAGTTTCTATCCAAATGCAGGCACATCGACCAAACCGTGCATAGACAGCTTTAAATTGGAGAAAATCAAAGAATGCCTACTTCCCCTCTTGTCAAAAGTTGGTGCCGGTTTCAAGGCTTGGATTCCAATCTCAACACCTGCGTTTGAGTTCCAGCGACGTAGCTTATCATGCCAACTTTCTGTTTACAATCTGATCATGTTTCTCCACTTAGTAACCCATCTCTTGATCACGAAAAAATAAAAATGAGATAAAAGTGCAAAAAAAGCTCAAAAATATCCAAAAACAACAAAAAATAAAAAATGAGACGAAATTAAAGTGAAACAGCGGCAAAGTGTGTGAATAAGACGAGCAAAGCACAATGGATCCACGGAAGCAAAAGCGTCTTGGTCCAGCACCGATTGCCTCCTTCGAGAAATCATTCGAGGACAGCACAGCGCCAGCCGTAAATGGATTACCGCCGCCCATGCAGCGCGTTGCATTGACAATAACAGAAGCCAGTGAAGAGGTGAGTGTTTCCTTCTTACGATTCCCTCCGCTCTCTTCTGTGTGGTTGAGTGTAGTGGCTTCTATTTAAACATGACCATTGACTCCGATTATGGACACGGTCAATTCAGACGACGACCGCGGCGACTAGGGTGACAACCGCGGGAGGGTTCGTAGTGAGAACAGCGGGCAGCATGGCGACAACAAAAATTACGTGATGAAGAAAGAGAGAAACGACGGGGAAGACACCGCCGCCATCGTCGCCCAGATCGTCCTGCCAGCTGAAATGAATCGACCATGTCCACAGTTGAAGTTAATGGCGGGCCATGGAGATGACGAAAAGGTTGGCGATGAAAATGGTGTGAAACAAAGCGATGGAAACGACGATGAACGCGAAATAGTCGCTGCGTGACAAGACTCAATTTGTTGCGACATACGGTCGTCGTCGTCGGCGGCACCGGCACTTACCCTACACACACAACGAAACGAGTGCTTACACGAGATAATCCCTAATCCCTCCTGCCTCCCTTTCCACCGCGAAATTTTTTCTCACAGACTGTGCGGCAAATTGGATCTACCGCCGTCGCAGGTTGTAAATCCACTTGGGAGCAAAAACAAATGCGAGACGATTTTCCAGTGTTTACACAACAAATGGACAAGGTGGGTGGTGTCTGGTCTCGTGGGTCTCTTAAATCACAACCGAAAGGCACACGACTGCACGTCAAAGCTGAACTTTGCCACCGACCGATGGGCTACGCTCTCACCGATGAAACCGAGCGACCACTGATTGATGAGGGGTCAATGTCAGCCCGTCGAAGGGGTGGAAGGCTAGTGATTGTGGTCAAGTGGCCACATTCCACAGCCACTCCTGTGGAACAGTCAGCTCGGTGAGCACTCAAAAAACTTGAAGCACTTATCGGTCGTCGGAAACAGAACGCGTCCAAATGACCTCATTTTAACGTGGAACACCCTCTCGACCGCCGCAAACCACGCAATAAACCACCAAATCAGCAGCATTCCGCGATCTAAATATGCACGGCACTCGGTCCTCGGCGTTGTCGACCACCCCCCGTCGTCGTCGTCACGTGGCGACACGGCGCCGAGCGCATGTCCCGAGCACCACTCAAAGTGACAGTTCCGCGATTCTGCGCGCCGGCGAAAAGCTCGCTCTTTGCCTGTACAGTGTCTGGCAAAATGCACGCTAAGGGGTGGTGGAAGGGCGCCCAGCTGTGGCCCTTCTTCGTCTTCACGTAAGCTACTGCGACTGACAGCTCGAAAGCGCTTCATCGCCTGTGCCTCCTGGATGGCTGGCCGCTCTGTGCGTGTATTCCCTGCTAGTATACGAGAATCTTTCAGCGACGAACAAACGGTGTGCGTGCCGTGTTGCCTACTTTTAGGTGCAAAAACGGGGAGCGAAAAAAAAAATAAAGGATTTTAATTGAATTTTGATCGTGACGAGGCGATAATGAAGGACACGGTTTCTTTGACGGGAAATTAAAGTGGCTAACGGAAATTTTCTATATTTTTCAATTGCCTCTTGTATGTGTGTGTAAGTGTTGCTGCTGTCAGTGTGCGCGTTTGTCTGTATCCAGTGCCAGTGCCAGTGCCAGTGCAGTGACCATCGAGGTTGACTTTTCCTTCGATTTCCTTTACAGCTCTCAACCTCCTCCCTTGGCGTGTGCATGTGTGTGTGTGTGTGTGTGTGTGTGGTGTGGAATGGAGAGGAGGATTATTATAATTTATTGAAAACCGTTATTTTCCGAATCACAATCATTTTCCGTGATCCACGGAAGCATGTGTTACTGCTGCCGAAGACGACGACGACGGCGAAGGGCTTGTTTCCCTGTCAAGGTCTGACATGGTTCCTGCGGAAGCTTAACTCTGTCCCTCTCTGTCTAGCTCATTGTTTGGCCGTCTCCCTCAGTTATCGGTTCTGTGTGTCAAATTTAAACCCTCAAGGTTGTGTGGGGGATCTCTTTTGCTAGTCAAAAGCGTCGTCGTCGTCGTCGTCGTCCTTCCGCGCGGCGGTGAGCGACGGTTTTCATCTTCACGGCTGTTATTGTGACTGTGTGTTGTTTGTGTGCGTGTGGTTCACAAAGTAGTTTAATTAAATTATTTAATTATTTCCCCCAAAAACCTCCCACCTTCTCTCTTTCTTTCTCTCTCTCTCTCTCACTTTATTCCCTTCCCTCCCCAGATGATGGACTCCACCGGCAACGGAGGAGGTGGTAATGACGATGGAACGGATGACACAAAAAAACCTCCCACAACAACAACAACAACGACCTCAAACGACCGAAAGGCAACCCCATCGCGTAAACAACTGCAAGACATCGGCGGCAAACGCGTTCTGCAGCAGCAACAGCCGCCACCGATTAAGACTGGTCCCGCCGCTGCTTTAGCTGGATTTATGGAGCCGATTAAGAGCGCCACTCTGCACACGCCATCGACGCCGAGGATCGAGTTGAGCCGGGCGTCAAGTTCATCGCATCACGAGGAGGACAGTCGTGACAGCAGCCCCGAGAATGTGTTCGAACAGGTGATGTTGTGTTCAGTGGACGAGATGTGGCTTGTGTTCACTTAGAATGGAATGAGTAGACGGCAAGCGTGGCGTGTGTGTTCTTTGTGTGTGTGAACGTGGGATGTGGTGGGGGTGGTGCTGATGTCAAACATTTGATTTCATAAACGAGTCTCTGCCGCTGAGATTGATTGTCAGACACAGAACACACGCGAGCATACAATTGATTGTCAAGCAGTCAGGTGGAAGATTGTGGTTGTAGACGTGAGAATTTCTTCAAGGTTTCTTTCAGGCTGAGCAGATGAGAAGAAGGATGGGGAAAATGGGTGAAATTTCGGTAGAAAAATTGGAAATTAAGTGAAAATACCGCTAAGGAGGTTTCGGAGAAACGTAACATTTCAATAAAGTGGAAGCGATGGTAAGAGTTGAAATAATGGTGGCGATGGAGCCGCAAAAGAGACCGCAGAACGACATCAATTTTGATGTAAAAACCCCAAACTTGGTGCAAGTTGAGGAGAACGTCAAAAATGATTTCGAAAACAGAAGAAAGAAAAACTCAAAAAAAGTCTCCACATCAAGACTTCCCTTGTTTGGTCCCCAGAAATCGTATAAATGCGGGGCGAACCCCCAGGATACTTAAAGCTGTTGCGTAGTTGAAGGAAGAGCTGTTTAGACGAAAAATACTTTTTAGACAAGTCTTGCAATTTTCTTCAGTTCGCTGTCAAGAATTGTTGGTGTAGGATACATTTCACTTAAGCCTTTAAATTCTTACCGATGTCATACATCTTATTGTGTGTCATATGACCTTTATGACGACTACAAGCCACCATTTGCACTTTCTGGCAACATGCTTCAGTTCTTCTCGACTCTTACCCGTAGCAGCACTTCCTTCTCGAATCTTGCGTCCCTCTATGCCTACCGCATACTCTCCAATCCTAGACATGCCGCGTGGCTCTTCAAAGATTCCCTTGAGAAGCATATCTCCTCAACCACGCCAACGTGCCATCGCTTCCTTTCTCCGGCAATGTGTCTCAACTCTCGCCACAGCCTCCTTGACTCTCCACCGTTCTGCGCCAAATTTCCTTTGGAGCCCCAGGTTTTCTGCCGTCCTGTAATCAGAAGTTCCACTGCCTAGCTTGATTCGATTAACAAATTAACCAACCCATTGCAATCCACTGCCACTTCCTGATACCTGACCAGTTCTCTCGCAAAGGTGTTCAATAAGACGCGATCGAGCCAGAAAATTCAAAACACGTTGCATAAGTGTCCATTGATTGAATGTGATCGCTTCCCTCCAAGAGCGGCATCCATAGCTTCTTTGGTCTCAGGGTCCGTTCGTGCTAGGATTTGGACAAGACGGTTCATAAGCACCAGGACGCCAATGCTAAATGTGCTAGGGTCTCCTCCTTCTTCTTCGTTCATACATCCACTGCAGAAGAGGTTATTTGCTAAGCCTTCTCTTACGGCATGTCTGCCAATCATGTCCTGTGAGAAAGGCTTGAATGTCTCTTTGATTTTATTCAGAGTTGCGTTCGCGTTTGCGCTGACAAAGATATATTCGGTGATGTAGCGAAATGCCCTGAAGTCCTTCCTACTTCTGTTTCGAACCTCCCAGAGGCAGTCGAGTTTTTCCTTCCCTTTGAACCCACAGTCTGGAGATTTGGTTCGAAAGCCTTGTTTCTCGAAAATTTCCCTTGTGTCCAAAGTTGCCTATTGATTACTCCGAACATGTAGGCTCTCTGTGTGGCTAAAGCCTTCCAGTAGATATCGATGGGGAACAGAACAAGGAATGAGGAAGCCCTTAGTCTTTGCGAGCGGAAAGTTTTGCGTGCGCTTTTTGGTCCGTTTGCGTTGATGGCATTTGGAGGAGAACATTTAACGACGAACTCTATGGGCTGTACAGCGGCATGCGCCTACTCAAGTGTCTTCGGATACAATGCTTAAGATGGCTAGGCCATGTAGAGCGTATGGACACCACTGCTCCGGCCCGAAAAGTCTTCGAATCTGAGCCATTGGGACATTGCAACAGAGAACGGCCTAGTCAAAGGTGGCGCACACAAGTGGAGAAGCACCTCAACCAACTTGGAGTGCGCAGCTGGAGGCAGCTAGCGAAAGATCATGCTGGCTGGAGAGGCATGTTGGTTGAGTCCCAGGTTCAATACGGACTGCAGCCCCACAAGAAAAAGAAGAAGAAGAACAGAAGCAAGGTAGTGGTATAGAGAGCTCTTATCATACAGACACCCACGAATCGCCTACTTTCCTACAGAGGAATTTTTCTCTTTTTTAAACTTTTAGGCACCGTTCGTAGGAATTGGTTTCAACTTCCTATCCAAAGAATCTAAAATTGACTTAGTTCCTGCCAGGGACATACTCGTAGCAATTACAGACCCTAAAAGCAATTTCCAATGCTTTAGTCCAATGCATCACAATCATCCACCACATCCGCGTTTTGTTTTCTTTTCGGTTTTCTTTCATTTTTGTTTCCTTTTCTGAAATGTATCTCGTAGCTTTGTAGTTGAACTTGTCTTTTTCACTTCTTGGTGTTGTGATTGTTGTGAAATGAATGAAACTAACGCACATGAAGGTTGGCACTGGGACCCTACAGGAAACAATTGGTCTTGGCTTTCGTGAGGAGGGTGCCTTGGAGCTGCGAAGCTCAACAGAGGAGCTGTTCTTTATGGATCCGGAGGCGAAAAAGGAGGAACAGGAGAAAATTCAACACCAATTGCAGGTGAGTTAAGAAGTTGCGTTTCTTGTTTTCTTTTTATTTTGTGGGGGTAAAGATTTTTAATTCGACCATAGCTCGTTGCTTGAGAGTAGTACGTTGCCGATTCCTGGTTCTTTTAGGTTGTATTTTAGAGGAAAAGACCAAGCATTGTTTTAGGTTCAAGTTTGCACACAAACAAATACCATTTTAACCCTTTCTCGTCGACTGAGTTCCACACTCTCGTCGACAAAGCCACATTTTGAAGAAAAAACTGTGTTTCAGTTCATTGTCTTTGAATCTTGCTTATTCCTTCGCAATATCTTCTCGCCGATATAGCCCAAATTCTGAGACGCCCTAAAGCAGGATACTCGCCTAGATGACCTCCTCCCTCAGTTGGTTTGAAAACTTTGACGTTTTTCTACTCGCTCCATCCGGCCAACTCCTTTATCCGAACTTCTCGTGCATTTTCTTTCAGAAAACTCGCTCTTACAACCTACCCCGCTAAAGTCTTCTCGCTTTTACGAAGCATTCATTTTGTACCAGTCACTGTTGCGTTTCCCCTTTTACCACAGCATTCCTTCAAAGTTCCGTTCATGCCATCTTCCCCTCAAAAGTCATTCATTGGAGCAGTTCCTGTGTGAAGACTTTTTTAATTGACTTAAGCGAGTCAACCTTCTAAAAGATTCAAAAGATTCAACAAATTCCATTTGAACAGCAAAAGACGCAACCGCGAGACACCAAAATAGAACGCCACCTTCAAGGACCCACCTTATGCAACGCCTTTCGCCCTCTCCCAGACGGAACGAACACGCAAATCACATCCTCAGCCAATGAACATCGCAACATCTTCACAGTTCCGCACGTCTTGATGCAATCTAGCACATCCCAGCACATCCTTTCGCATCCTTCGGTTGGCATCAAAAAGCCAACACCGCCTAGCACAATTAGACTCTCTCCGCCCCGTTCAAATGGAATTATGGTTCGCCCCCAAAAAACAAGCAGTCCAGCGCAGGAGTCTATTAAATACATTCTGCAGTAGTCTCTGTCCAAGGACACCACTCAGCGCCCACACAGAGTCATCTCTCTGTCGCTCGTCTTCCGTCGTCGTCCGCTCTGACAAGGATACTCAATCGAACTGATATCGCAATAGAAACGGCTTGTTGAGAGCAAACTTTCATCTGTCACATCACCGTCGCCCCCAAGGGGGACATTGACGCCCCCTTCCCTCCCCTCATCCGGTGTCGCAGAAGAGTGTCAACCAACACACAATGTGTTGTCCTGTGAACGGCATTCACAATTGAAACACCGATGAAATGCACCTGATAGTGAACACATCTGTGACACAGATTCTGTGTCAATCTTCTGGGAACTGTGTCCCACAGTCGTCGTTGTCGTAGTTTCTGGTTTTGTTTCCACGATTTAATTAAACCGTTAAAGGGCGGCAGCGTGTAGGCGGCAGCCCCGGAGGGCCAACCCTGCAGCCTACTTTCAGGGACAACAGAAGCAGTAGCAGTAGCAGTGGCAGCAGCAAAAGCAGCACTAGTACCGTTGCTTAGTGTCAATGTAGGTTATTAGTTTGACATTCAATGGGTGAACTGGCTGTGAATGGGCGCGCAATACTCTCTCGCTCGCGTATGTCCTTACAATGGAATCGTCGTTGTTAATTAAAAAGTTTATTTTCGTAGTTTACCTCTCTCTCTCTCTCTCTTTCTCTCACACACTCACACACCCTCACAGTTGTGTGGTAAAAGTGAAGCACATATGTGTGGTGTAGCATGTCACCGCATAAATGAATCACTCGACACAACAAGCCTCCCAGCTGGCAGCGACGGCAGCGAGGAGAGCTGACTTTTGATTTAAATGACTCAAATCAAGTGGAATGTCCATTAGTTAGAAACGATTCGCGGCAAGGAGAGCACTTTAAACGGCAAATTGTCTCGGCTCTTACCGAAAAACGGGAATATCTGTGTGGCAACGTTTTTTTTTCTTTTTGCGTTGTTTTGGTTCGTTTTTGCACATTTTTGCCGAAGGACACGCGTGCAGTGGACAGGGTGCTGTCCTATTGTGGATATTACATCATTTCCTGGAGATATTTCTTTTGAGGAAAAACGAGTAAGTTGGGTAAATAGTCGTTCTTCCACTTACTTGATTGCTTCTCTTGGGGGGTCGGAGGATTTCCTTTGAAATGGTGATT
Source organism: Eristalinus sepulchralis (assembly GCA_944738645.1). NCBI lineage: Eukaryota > Metazoa > Arthropoda > Insecta > Diptera > Syrphidae > Eristalinus > Eristalinus sepulchralis. The sequence continues at coordinate 2,153,343 of OX122884.1, read as the reverse complement.
GGGGGAGGGGCCAAGGGGTGTTCCCAGAACTCACATCCAGGGGCAACCGAATGTTCCTTGGGACTCTGTTTGTTTTCCTGTTTTTACGGTGTTATGGAGATGAATTTTTGAACTTGTGACGAAACCTAAGCAAACATCATGTCACTCAGGCTAAGTGCGGACGAAAGAAGAAGACGATTTTTTGAAGTCTGGAAAACAAATGAAACCGTGATTGTCAGTCGGAATGGAAGACAAAGCAAAGGGTGTATCCTTGTGTACCTTATTCCATCCTTCACAAGTTTTGAGCTAAATTTACGAAAGCGACAACATTTGGACTACTTCTCTTTATTTTTCCGTTTGTCCTTGTTTTTATGAAGGCTTTCCGCGTATCTGTTATCATCCTAGACCTGTGACGGCAAACAGTTCTCAGTCCAAAATCGAGCCAAATAATTTCGTCAGGCTGACCATGTGAGTCAGCGGCAAGGGTGACTCAAACAAGAAGTGTGTCAACCATTTGAAGTCATGCCTAGAGTGGGCGAGAGCACTACGCCTAAATTCTTCAATTGCTTTGAGTATGGCTTCTAGCCACCCTGGTGTGTAGGCTATCACGGCATGGACTACAGTTGAGGGATTTCAATCATGAAGCTCGACGAGAATGGAAGTTGAGGAACGTGAGTCCTGATAGGTGCTTTTCTTTGGAGCAAACTGCCAAGGACTTCGGCAAGCATAAGCATCGACATTACCACTTTCTGTGGACCATCAGATGTGCACTCATCAGTTACTTCACTCAAGGTCCGACTAACCAGTCTTCGAGGCTTAGCAATCAACGCGTTTAGTACCGACTGTCATAGTCTTTGAACTTCGGACGTCACTTCTCTCAGGTCCCAAACGACATACACTTTGATAAACATGAGTCTCGGCAGTCATTTCTCTTAAATTTCGGCTGACATGTTTTTGTCAGCAGCTTGGCAGCTAATCCTCTCAAGGTCTGAGTGACACGCACTACGGCGAACACCAGCCGCTGCCGTCATTCCTTTTAAAGCCTTATTAACGTACCTCGACGAGCACGGTTTTGGACGAGCACTAGCTCCAGCAGCCACTCTTCCAAAAAATACCAAAAATTGACATTTGATGAACATCAATCAGTACTCTCTGCTTCAGGCCCTAATTTTAAACCTAATTCTAATTACGACTTCTTTGTTCCACTAAATCTAAAATAATTTCGCCTTCTTTCCCCTCTCTCCCTCTCTCTCTCTCTTTTTCTTTCTTTTCCGCAGCAAGCACGTCGTTCCTCACCACTCATCTTCAAATTCGACGATCATCAAACATACCTTCAGCAGCACCAGCGCAAAGACTCAGCAAGCTCAGAAGTCGCCGCCCTCCTCTGCATCTCGGGTCGCACAAGTCGCATCTCCAGCGTTGGCAGTCAGGGCTCCGCCGTGAGTCGTCTCTCCGCAATCTCAGGCGTCTCGCGATCGCCGTCACCTCATCGAATGCTCCTTGAAACCTCGTTCTGTGGACCAAAACCGCTGGAGAACGTAGTCGATGGTAGCATAGTGAGTGCCGTGGAGCCACCAACAGCGGAGATCCTCGAGCAGGTGCTGCTCTCGCGAAAGCATGACCCCACGCAGGCGGTCTTCGCGGAGGGCATCAAGATCGAGAGCTCCCCGCAGCGGAAGAAGCCGCCGCCGACGACCATCAGCAATGGGGAGGCGAAACGGAAGCCAACGGATTTGAACCGCCAAAGTCGACAACAGACATCATCGTCGAAGATCGCTATGCAGCGCAACAGCCGGCTGACGCCAAGCAAGAGTCCCGGCCAACTGGTGGTGGGAACCACGCCCAGTGGGGCGGAGTACATACGCATCAACCTAAAGCCGGACCACATGTACGAGGACAAGGGTATCGCTCCCAACGAACGAGTCGTCGAGGCCCCTTTGCCTGGGGCGCGGCCAGCTGCGCATAAGAAGCCCATCTCCCTGAGCCTAGGGCGCAACGCGGTCATGGACGAGAAACGACTGACGCCCAGCTCCAGCCCAAAGCCATCGCGGCATTCGGCTCTGGCGAAGGAAACCCTCGGCAGTCGCTCGCCGTCTCCAGCCAATGTGTCTGTATCCCGCAAGAGCTCCTTTTGCTCGCTCTTTAAACAGAAGGACTCACCGGACTCGCCCAAGGACAGGGTGCGTTCGCGGAGTAAAAGCCGCGATCGTTCAACGCCACAGTCGCAGAACCCGACACCCAGCAAGCAGAAGTCCGTGTTGGCTATCTTCAAGCCTAAGCGTTCTGAAGGCAAATCAAAGAGTTCCTCGCCGATTGATCCTGACTTCGGGCGTCACGTCCCGCCCAACAAGCTAGACACACCCCTGGAAACCTTTTCGGCCACAAGCTCAAGGCCTTCCAGCCGCCTGCGGTATTATGACACCCCGCCCGACGGCAAGGCCATCCACATACCACTGCACACGCCGCCTGAGGAAAAGGATGCACGCAAGCTCCTGGAGGCACTCGAGACGCGACCGCATTCAGCACCCACTCCCGTACCTCCGCCGACAATACCAGCTGCCAACGCACCCCTTAAGCAATCACCCACGCCCCAGACACCCGCACCATCCTGCCAGCCTCAGCCAGAACCAGAGAAACCTCCGTCAGTCCCAACACCAGCAACCGCAGACGAACACCCCGAAAAAACGGAGAAAGTGAGGCGTATTGAGAACCTTGACGCTATTCACACGCTTCCGCAGGATGTCGACGACAAGGAGCGCACCTGGAGCCTAGAGGTTCACCGGCACAGCTCGCAGGACAGCCAGGACACTATTCTGTCTGACAGTTCCCTACCAAACAACTGCTCGGGGCGTGTGAGCGCCCGCACGAACCTGGAAAACGTAACCGAGAGTCCCGTTCGCGAGAACGGAATTGCGGCAGAAGTGCACCACGCCCCGTCTGAACCGGAAGCTGCAGCGCCGCCGATAGAAGATGCCGTAGGGCGAGAGAAGCGTCGTCTCCTCTTCGCCACTCGATTGGGCTCCGGCAGCCAGGAGCAGATCTTTAGCACGCAGTTCAGCCTCTCCAAGACAGAGAGTCTCTCGTCACAGCTCTCAGACCAGGCTTCCATCACTGAGAACTCGGTTCACGAGCACCTTCAGCGCAAGGACACCGTCATCCGGCGGCCAGACGACATCGTCATCACTCAGAGGACCGTCATGACCACGCGCAGAACAGAGACGCTGAGGAAGCTGCGATCCGTGGACGACGTTATCTCGCCCGTCTCAAAGTCACGCTCGACTTCGGAGGACGAGAAGCAGAGCGCAGCAGCAGCCGCAGTCATGATGCGGAAGAAGGAGGCTGCCGCCAAGGAAGAGTGCCGCCGGAAGTCCTCCCGCTCCGCCTCTGAGGAGGACGATGTGGCGACCCACCGCCACTCACGGTATCTTGAGAATTTCGATGTCCGCAAGAAGTTCCACGAAAACGTCGCAGCTCGCAAGTCCAACACCGCTGTGGATGTGCCCAAAGAGGAGGATACTCGCTCGAATGAAGAAACTCCTGAGGCGGAGACGGGAGCAGTACAAGAGTCTGCCCCAGCTCCTGCCCCGCCCACGGAGAAGGTGCCCGAACCCAAACCGCCACCGTCAGCTGCTTCACTGCCTCCGGCTTACCCGCACCCAGTCAGCCACCACCACCACCTCACATCCGATAGACAATCAGTAGCATCGACTGACGAGCCCGTGGAGTCCTCTGAGAGCGAACGCGACTCCGAGGCGGACCCTAACCGTCTAAAGCGGCACCTCCCGCGGCATGTGGTCAGTGCCATCGAGGAGCACGAGAGCACCGGCCTGGTCTCACAGGATTCATTCGACGACGAGCTTCCATACATTCCGACGACCTTGCCTGAGGAGCGCGCCCACGGCGTAGCCTTGATTCCGATGAAGGAGCGCGCACACATGGAATTGAAGACCTGCCCTCTGGACCGTCCGCGGTCCACTACGCCCCTAAACCCTTCGCACCTCGAGGAGTACTGCGGCATTGTGACCCCTGACGCCAGCGATCCCGAGCACAGACCTCCGGTGCGAGGCGAGAAACTGCGCATCAGCCTCCCGCGGAAGGACTCCACTAAGGAGAAAGCGCAGAAGTCGAAGTCCCCTCGGCGAACGTCCTCATCCAGCGGCAAGAGCTGGTTCGAATTCGCCGAGGAGGCCATCCGCGGTCCGCCGCTGACAGACGCTGTTGTCAAGCAGCCGGCTGCACCAAAGCCTGACGATGGCCAGCCCGTGCAGGCACCTGCGCCAGCATCAACCCCTCAAACAGCTCAAACCGCACTGCCCAACAACAGGAAGACCTCAGGCCAGTGGATCGATTTCGAGAACATCCCCGAGAAGCGGAAAGCTCCCAAGAAGATCACCACCCTGCCGAAGGACACGCTGGTCGACGGAAAGAACGTCGGCGTCGTCGTCCACTACAATTACGTGAAGCCCGAGGAGTGTCAGTGCGAGTGTCACGAAGTGGAGCGAGAATCCGCCGTCACCCACAAGTCAATCGCCTCCGTGGACCTGTTGAACCCGACTGGAGAGGACCTGCAGCCCCTCTTGGAGCCTGAACCGCTTGACAATATTGATCCAAGGTAAGGGAGAGAGAAGGTGCGGGAAACAAAAGAATGACTTGCCTCTTTTCAGTGACTCATCCCGTGATTACAGTTGCTACACAGACGACGAGTCTGAGACGCCCAGATCAAACCGGACACAGGTGAGACTTTATTTACCGTCTAAGTGTTCTGATTGATGGAGTGTGTCTTCTGTTTTGCAGAGCGAAGAGTTTCCGCTGCGAGGCACGCACAGTCCAAGGAGCAAGAAGTTCCCCGACAACCGGTACTCTTAAGGTTCCAATTTGTGACTAGAAATTCTAAGCGATATGCAAAAGCAAGACAAAAGTAACGGTATCCGTGCAATGGTATGGGGGGGAGATGAAATGATGTGTGACTTTCACGAAAGATATGGGAAGTGATCAGATCAGAAGGTTTGGTTTTGGAGATGTTTTGGACAACTTTTCAGTGTTGCAAGACTCTCAAGCGTTGTTCGGTAAGAAAAAGAAGTAAGATACCAAAGTTTCAGATGGCCTGAGTTTAAATTTACAAAGATAAGTCCTAGAGTTCGACTTTGGGACCTCTTTGAAGTCTAAAAGGCATTCTTGGCTCTTACAAAACTGAAGTTTTTCTTTTAAAAAATATCTGCTCTGGTCTCGTGGTCGCCGTGGCGTAGTGGTAAGTGCGTCGACCGACGCGCAGAAAGTCTAGGTTCGATTCCCGGACGGGACACATCGCATTTTTTCATGGCACCACCTCTTTCGAGTTGCTGACAACACTGGACTCTGGAGTCGGCAAGAAACTGTAGGCCTCTTTTACTCGAGAGAACAGTAGCACGCACAACACGAGTAGTTGTTGTAGAAACTAGGCCCTGGTCCCTTGTGAGCTGTAGTGCCACTCAATTATTATTATTATGCTCTGGCCTATGTGTAGCCCACGACTTGTAAGCTTAAGGCAATCTTCCTAGAGACCTTTTGAAAGTTGACAAATTAACCTCGTATTTGGTTTTAAAGGATCATGTCTTGAGCTTGAATTTTAACAGTTTGGAGACACTGCTAACGATAATTTTAAGAAACTGGGGTCTCTGTCTTTAATTTGAACAGAGCTTTATAGGTTTGAATTCCCTTCGAATATTTTGTGTTGGACAAGGTCTGTTGTACAGACGAACAAAAACGACAGACCTAGACCAATTTCACTCTACAAGTTGGTTGAGGTCCTTCTCCACTTGTGTTTGTCATTAGACCCGCAGGCGTTCTCTAGTGTGTAATCTCTCTGGTTCGAAGTTGTGCACTCTAAGTTGGTTAAGGGCCCTTCTCCACTTGTGTGTTTCATTGTGTACATTGGCGTCCTCTAAAGTGTTTTCTCTCTAATTCGGAGTTGTGGATTCTTCGGGCTGGAGCTGTGTTGTCCATACATAGCCATTATCATTGGCTATCATTGTTTAGGCTCATGTCACGTACATTTCGTGGTTGAATCTTCTTCCCCAAGAACCATCAAGAGCCAAGGATTTAATCTAAAAGTTTTCTCTCGAAAAGACGACGCTTCTTCATCTGCTCTTGAGATTGTTTAGGCTTCTACGCCATTAAGCATCACAGAGTGGTCACAGGGTGGTTGGTTATTCGCGAGAGGGCTCGATTTTGCTTCGAATTGCCCAAAGAAACAACGATTGGCAAGAGTTATCCTTGCGTTTGATTTTGGTACCAATGTTGCTGTCCCTATTTATCAAGAAGACGTAGTCCTTCACTACTTCGAAGTTTTCGCAGACTAATGCGACATTCTGGTCGAGTTGTCGATGATGTGCGTCCATTTCTCGATGACAGAAAATACTTCTTTTTGTCTCTGTGGACCTGTTGAATCCGACTGGAGAGCAATTACAGCCCCTGTGGCCATTTCCGTTTCGATACCAGCAAACTCTTCATTGAGGACTTGCTGCGTTCGACCAATCACGTCACACGGACGACACTTATGCAAGCAATTGCACGAATTTTTGAAGATCATGCCTCATGTTCATTCCCCGTCACACCAAGTACGAACAAGGAATTTCTGCATCTAAACAAAAATACTAAAAATCAAATTTTTACAAAAGAGTAAATGAAAACCAAAAAAAAAACAAAAATCGTTTCAAATATTAAGCAAACATTCATGGACTAGAATTCACAATAAGCTACAAAAAAAAATATATTAATTAAATTAATAAATTAAATTATAATAAATTTAACTAGAAAGATATTTTTAAGTCCTATCTAGCCTTCCTCTTGCAATAGATTTTCTTTTTGGGTTCTTTTTTTTCTAGTTCGTATAACATACATATATATATAAAATTGTAATTTATATACACACATGCTCACACACTTATAAATATTCAAAATGAAAATGACACATAATCTCTCCCACTCCCTTCAATGGCTTTAAATAAATTATGAAGAAAATTGATAACTTTCTATACATACTATATATATATATATACGATATAAATAAATTATAAACAATTTAGTAGCGTTAGTTAGGGAAATTAGTACATTTTCATTTGTGATCTCATTTTTGTCGTTTATTTCTTAGATGTCGACTTGAAAATTGGTCGAGTCCTAACACTTCTTGGGACTTTGTTTTTTTGATTGTCTTTTTTGATATTTTTCCTCCATCATGTAACCTGCGATTTACAAAAAAAAAAATAATCTATAAACAAACAAACATATAAAGGAAAACCCAAAAACAAAACTTAAACTAATTGTTCGCATTAATTAATTTAAATGAAAAAATTTTAAATGTAAACAAATAATTATTGATTAATGTTAAGGAAAATCTCAAGGCAACACATGTGCATGAATTCAAATTATTCGTTTTAACGGTTTCTAAAATGCAAAAAAAGAAATAAACTTTCTTTTGTTTTTGAATTTGACGGAGACAAATGAGAACAAAATACTGCCACCAAACACAAAACACAAAACACTTAGAGTTAACGAATGCGTCTATTTGTCCTGGGTTCACATTCCGTTATGCAGCTAATTGTAGTCAAATATACATATGTTTATTTGTTGTTTTTGTATTTGTTTTTTTATTTCTTCTTAGTTAGTTGTTAATTGAGAGTAGAAAAGGAGTCTTTCTTTTTTCGATGAAAATAAGATGAAGAAGAAAAAATCATGCACTTCATTACGCAATAATAATGAACAAAAAAAAAATGGTTCAATAAAACATATTTCAAAACTAATTTCAAAAACATAGACGGTGCGTTGTTTTATTTGGGAGTTTTTTTTGGAGTCGCAAGTGGATCTGCTTCTCCAACTCAAGTGAGGAGACAAAATGTACGTCGTCTGCAAAACGAGGATGTCCTCCCTTGCATTGTCTTCAAAGGCACTATTGAATTAAAATTCGATTGAAGAAAACAGATGCTCTCGACAAGCATGAGTAAATTCAAATAAAATCGATCAATTTTTGGACATTAACCGGCTGCTTCAAGGACATCACACATTTGGGAGGTTATGCGTGAAATAAGATCGTGCGATTGAACACCATTTGACTCTTTTTTGGGAGGAATATATGAAGTCGCCAATCTAGGCCAAAGAGGCCGAAACGATTGACTACTTGGAGGACCACATTCGACAACATAGAAGACAAAATTCACGTTATTGCCGATATACAGTCCAGGTTGGACCTGGGCCTCAACCAACAAGCGTCTCCAGCCAGCTCGATCTTTAGCCAGCTGTCTCCAGTTTCGCATGCATAGTTGAATCTTCTTCCCCAAGAACCATCAAGAGAAGCAGAGCTAAAGATTGAACGCCTTCTTCATCTGCTCTTGAGATTTTTTAGGCTTTTACGCCATTGAGCATCACAGAGTTGGTCACAGGGTGGTTGGTCATTCTCGGGAGGTCTCGACTATTCAATTGCCACTTGACTTGGTCGACTTGGTACTAATGTTGCTGTCTCTATTAACCATAGAGACGAAGTTTTTCACTACTCTAGAAGTTTTTGCAGCCTATTGTAACATTCTGGTCGAGTCGTCGATAATGTGCGTCCTTTTTTCGATGACAGAAAATACTACTCCGCTTCGATACCAGTAAACTCTTCATTGAAGGCTTGCTTTGTGCGACCAATCACGTCAATGCCATCCGCGTATGCAAGCAATTGCACGGATTTTTGAAAGATCGTGCCTCATGTTCATTCCCCATTACACCAAGCACGAACAAGGAATTTCTGCATCTGAACAAAAATACTAAAAATCAAATTTTTAGCTGTCTCCAGTTTCGCACGCATAGTCGGTTGAAGTCCCTTTCCACTTGCGTGCGCCACCTAAGTCTCGGTCTTCCTCTATTGCGCCGTTCCTCGTTGGTGGACTCGAAGAATTTTTGGGGCGGGAGCGTTGGTTTCCATCAATCTTAATTGTTGGATCTTCACTTCACTCACCATCTATGCAGACGGGACCGAAAATTACACGAAGAATTCTCCCTCGAAGCAACCGAGAGCAGCTTCATCCGCTTTTGACAAAGTCCATGCCCTACGCGCCATATAGCAGGACTGGGATGATTTAGATCATGTTGGTGGTTCGAGGAGGGCCTTGCTTACCAATTGCTTTCTTAGCCCAAATAAGCAGCGATTGCCAGGAGTTATTCTTCGTTTGATTTCAGCTCTGGTGTCATTGTCTGAATTGATAGCGGTGCTTAGGTAGACAATATACGGTCACAAATGTTGGAAAAAGTCTTCGAAAATTGAACCTCCAGCTGAGACTGCGTTCAAGGCAATCGTGGCGGTAATTTGCCAGAAATAATATTTCCATTATAAGATCGTCGCGTAGTGGGTAACTGCGTCCGCCGCAGAAAGTCTAGGTTCGATTCCCGGACGGAACACCTCGAATTTTTTCACGGCACCACCTATTTCGAGTTGCTGATAACACTCAGAGAGTATTAATTGTCTATGAAAAGCATCTCAAGTCTTGCCGTTCGGAGTCGCCACAAAACTGTACGTCCCTTCTATTCGAGAAAAGAGTAGCACGCACAACACAAGTAGTTGTTGTAGAAGCTCGGCCCTGGTCCCTTGTGGGCTGCAATGCCACTCAATTATTATTATTAAGGACTCTGTCCACCTCGGCTCCGCGGTAAATAAGGACAACAACACCAGTACCGAAATCGAGCAGATCACAGAATCACTGTTTCTTTGGGCTCAAGAGGCAATTGAGTAATAGAGCCCTCTCTCGAAGGACTTAACCTGCTTTTTATAACACCTTGAAAATCCCAGGCCTACTCTATGGCGCGGATACCTGGATGCTACTAAAAGCCAATGCGGAAGCCCTCAGTCTTTTCAAGAGGATAGTTTTGCGTGCGATTTTTGGGCCTGTTTGCGTTGATGGCATCTGGAGAAGAAGATTTAACGACGAACTCTATGGGCTGTATAGCGACATGCGCCTAGTCAAGCGTCTTCGGATACAATGCTTAAGATGGCTAGGCCATGTAGAACGTATGGACACCACTGCTCCGGCCCGAAAAGTCTTCGAATCTGAGCCATTGGGACAACGCAACAGAGGACGGCCTAGACAAAGGTGGCGCACACAAGTGGGGAAGGACCTCAACCAACTTGGAGTGCACAACTGACGGCAGCTGGCGAAAGATCGTGCTGGCTGGACAGGCATGTTGGTTGAGGCCCAGGTCCACCCCGGACTGTAGTGCCACAAGAAGAAGAAGATAAATGCACTTTTTTGCATATTTTAGAAACAAAACTTGCATCTATTATTCCTGAAAAGTATAAATTCAAGGAAGAAAGAGGACAAGAATCTTACGAGTAAATCAAATGATCTAATTCCGAGCATCCTTCACTCGAAAATCGCGAGCACTTGAAGCACTCTAGTGTAATTGGGACTCGAAGCATTTGAGGCGAACTCACTCTGCGTATAGAAAGTAGCACCCGCCAATATTTCAATTCAAATCTGTGCACTGTTGTTTCTTGCTTTTCCAGAAGGGAACAAAAAAAAATGCACAGATTAAAAAACTGAATGAATAAGCATCAAAAATACTCCGAAAAATCCACATTCACAGCAACACTGTTTCCCCTCAAAGAGACAACTCAAATTGAATTAACTTCCCCTTCGAAGCGAATTCAAATGCAAGGCGTCTTAAGAGAAATTTCCCTTTTACACTTTCTGCGGCGAAAACATCTGTGAATCTCTTTCCAACTGAATTTCATAACAAAGAGCAAAAATCACAATCCGACCAGTGGAAAAGGTTTTTTTTTTTTGGCTCATTGCTGCCTTTGATTTCTTTTTGACATTCAAGAAACCAGTTATTACCGCATGTTCACCCCCCACTCCAGCCCTCAGACAGTGAAATTCTCTGCTTCTTCTTGCGGTCTGTCGCAAGAGGACGAAGGTATGCGCCAGCAGCGGATACAATCTCATTACGTGCACGAGTGTGTCTGTTTGTTTTGCTTTCAGTATTCTCAACATTCGAATTGGGCTTCAAAAAAAAAGAAAACCGGTTTCGGTGGGGACGTGTGACCCGAATGGGGATAGTAGGCGTACTCTAGAGCAGGAATTCGTTGTGACAAATGACAGAGTGGAGTGAATCAATTCAATTTCAATCTTTTGTTAAGTATGAGAAGTTATTGATTAAACAAATGTCACGTGGCTGCACATAAAATTAGATGGTTGGTGATGATGGGGCAGCGTATTGGGGGAAGGGGGTGGTTTGGATTGTGGGAAGTGGTAATGAGGGGAGGTTGCAGATGGAGTTAATTGGCAAGGTAAACCGATGGAATTTGCATAATTTCGTGCGGAGAGAAGTTAAACTTGGCGGAATGAATGTGGTTTGAGGTTGGTGGATAGACGCAATTGATTAACTGAATACTTAATGGGAACTAAGGACGACAACAAGCATCATCTTGTAAAAAAAAAGTTCATATTTAATTGGGGTGAAGACGATTGCTAGGAAGCAACCTTCAAATACCTGCTTTAAGTTCTTCCAACTTAAAAACTTGTATGGACTAAAATGTATTAAAGGCCTTAAGCGAGGAATAAGAAAGCTTCAAGCCGCTCTACGTTGTGGATCCCTTTTTCAGCCGTCAACGCAAACATAACCTCAACAACGACTTTAACCGTTTCTCTGGGATAACTTTCAAATGACAACTTCGACTTCGACTTTTTCTTGTTCAACGAGTACTTCGTTAAGGATCCAACACACCAAAGGGATACGCGGTACCGGTACAGAGACTGTGGCTTTTGTGTGTGCAGTTCGTTACCTTGAACTCTCTTAAAGTAATTGGTACAAAGGATCCCCGGCTTGACACTGAAACAAAAAGTAAAACTGACTAGTCTATTGTTTCAGACCTAAACTACCAAAGTGTGGGATCGTAGGTGCCTTCTTTTAGCCCAAGCCTGTTCTAGACAAACTGAGGTGGAAAACGAGATTTGAGGATCACGAGATTTCTTCGACTTTCATGAGGAATTTGGGGCAACGACATTGAAAATAGCAAAAAACTACATCAAGGACACGAGATTTTGGTGATTTTTCTAGGAAGTCTTTTAGACTGTTCAGCGATCTGTTCCCATCTCTCAAATCACTAACATTTGTCTCGGAAGTCATTAAAAACAAAAGTTTTTCAACATTTCAACTTCAAAATCTGCTCCCCACTAGTCAGACAAACACCAAACCTTAGTCTTCATGTGATCATGTGACCCAGCAATCAAATAATACAAGAATTTGGTCTCCTCTACCATTCGTCCTTCAAAACCATTTTCAATCGCCTTGAAAATCAATTCAAACACCAAAAGTTGGGAACATATCCCTCACAGTTACCCAAACTACACTCAAGGACCAGTCAAATTTCTGTCCCAAAATTTGGGACATCTCTACCAAGGGTCAAGAACAACCCCCCTCTGCCACCGCATGACAATAACACCACTCATCGTAGCCGCAGTCACAAGGCGAAGTCAAAGATCAATTCAATCGAAATTCAACTGAAATTCTCTCGTACCACACCCGCTCCCCGAACCGCGGCCAGAACACCACACAGTGAAAGGGGTGCGCCGCACATCCCAATTTAAACGTTTCTAAACGAACCCCAACAAACGTTTAGATGCGTATTTCTAAAACGTCCCACAGTGCGAATCAATTAAGCAGCTTCCCGGCGGCGGTTACTAATTTAATGAGAAATTTTGGAAAATACGTCGCACGAGCATCTGCATGCATTGGCAATACCCGATTGAAATCTAATGCTCATCGTTCACGGCGAAAATTCCTTGCAATTTCTCACACTCTCTCTCTCGCTCTCTCTCCTAGTTTCTATATTTACACGACTCGCGTTGCGATTATGCGCTCATATCATTGCATTTGACTACCTGCTGCTCTCTCACACATACACACACCACATCGCAGCGCACCAGACACCACTACAGCAAAAAATGCGGGACACACGGCGAATTTATCTGCCGACCAGCTCGCCACTCGACAGTCACCAGCTCGTGCTACGGCAACAGCTCTTTATAAAACGATACCCCGCCATGCATTACCAGTCATTCTGAGTAAAACTTTTGAACGGAGAACAACAAAAACTGTGAAAGTAAAGAAACAGCAACAAAAAGAAATAACTAAATATAGATCAAGAAAGCAAAGAAAAGAAGTAAAAAAGACAATTCAAGAGAAAGTGTATTGTGTGTGATTTTGCAACAAGACGCAAGTTAAATCCAGTCAACTGAATCTTCCGAATTCAATTTTGTGGAAACTTCCAGAAGACAGTCAGTCAGTCAGCTTAAGAGAGCCGATAGTGGACAGTCAGAGGAAGAGAGAGAGTGAGAAAGAAAGAAGTGAAAGAAAAGACAAAAAACCGAGTGCCTTAAAAGAACTACTTTAAAGACTTACAGTGCTCCTAGTTTAAGTTGCAACCACCCCCCCGTATCGATTTCGAACAAAAAAAGAGAGTGCCCGCCCGAGAGCAAACTTGTTGAACTGCACCGCACCATCCCACAGTTCAGTTTTCGATTTCTATTTCGTTCATTGTCAACGTAAACACATCGAGCTCCTCAAATCAGCAACAAAATGGCCTTCATGATGCCCGTGATGAAAAACGAATTCGACATCTACAACGGCAGTCGAACCAGGAAGCCGTCCGAGTGCAGCAGTGCAAACAGTGTGGGTGGGGGACAACGTTCCCGCAAGGTGTCCGAATGCAAGTCTGAGTGCCAGAGTTTCTCAACCTCACCTGGCAACGGTTTCGAGTACATGTCCCCGCACCACCGCATGCAGATGAATCGCTCGGCATCGTCGCGCTGTGCATTCCCAAGGAACTCATCGCGTACATCGCAATCATCGAATGCGTTTGCCGTTTCCCCCACACGCGCCTACAGCAGCCAGACCTCGAGCCCACCGAAGGCGGCCGCCGCCGGCAGTCAGGGAAGCCTTAATAAGTTCCACATCCGTCTAGTGGACAAATTGCGTAAGTCATTTCGCAAGGAGAGCGCCAAACGCTCATGAGACCCGTCGCACGGATCGTACTACGCTAACCAAACTTTCAACGATATTGACAATAACTGCACAACAACGACAACAACAAAAGAGGAGACCACTGTGGTGGAAGTTGTGGCGCCACTTACCCACCAACAGTTTGCACAATCGCCAAAAGCAGACGCAGACGGGGAAGGAAAAGAGGACTCAGCTCCATCAGCATCCATTGTCCAGTCGACACGAGCGCTCCGCATTCGGACGGACAGTGACAATGATGATGTGACAGCGCCAACACAGCGCGTCAGTGTCGCCAGCGGTTTTGGACGTTTTGCAACCATCCGCAGACGTATCACCGCGCCGCTGATGATGAAGCGGAGCTCAGCGAAGCGGCGATGTCGCTCAACGATAGACGTCGATTGTTGTCGTTTGCGTCCTGCCATTGTGGTGGCCAACGGTGGGACAACAGCAGCAGGTGAAAAAGATTTGGGAATGGGAGAGAATCGCCGCGGATCCACATCCGCCGGTGATCTGTGTTCCAGTTCCGAAGCAAGCAGTATGACTGGCTGTGACGCCAGCACAACCGCCGATCAGAATCAGCTCCTGATTAAATCCAAGCAGCGTCGGGCGTTCTTTCGTCGTCGACGACGGTCCACATCACGCTTCAGTTCTTGCAGTGCTCCCGGATAAGCGGAATTAATGGTGGATCACCACCATATTGTGCACAACATAAACATACACACGCAAAACTATGCTTCGCCGCGATGCTTCTGGAGGAGAAGGATGAGGAGAGGAAATGTCACGCTCGCTTAACGTGCTTCTGATTGTGCGCCCGCCCCAAGGTAGTTGGCTCCAGCAGGTGTTCGCCTGCGACATGAAACCAGAAACATACGCAATCTGGACCAAAAATGAAACAAGAAAACATATAAGTGATTGTAATATCGTAAATATCGTAGATTTTTTTTATACTAATTCAAATTGTTTATTGTTCGTTGTTCGTTTTTGTATTGAATATCAGAGGATTACAAGCATAACTGTATCACGTACATACATATATTTTGTATAGGGAATTGTAGACAATAGTTTCATACATACATACATATATCGTACGGTAAGGGGAGGATTTTGTAGATATTTGTACAGAAAAGAAAGACGATTTCGTTTTTTTTTTTATAAAAAAATGTTTTGCTTAATAAAAGAGTATAGTGGAAAATTTAAAAGAAAAATTGTGTTTTGTTTGAGGGAGGAGAGTGAGGAGGGAACATCTTTCGAGGGATGCTACAGTTCGGTGTGGGGCGCCAAACAATTTCCCACCAGCTGTCACTGATTTGTGGTTTGTCACGTCTTGTATTTGTCTGGGATTTGCTTCAGTTTCTTCGATTTTCTGTCCTATGCAACACTACAACTAAGTTAACTGGATTATGAATCGTTCTGTTCCTAATCAGGGCAGATGGGTTTACCTTCATTTGGTGTTAGAGGAATCAATGGTTCAATGACAAGCCTCAACAAACATGCCTCTCCAGCTGGCACGCTCCCTCGCCAACTGTTTCCAATTTCGTACACCAAGTTGGTTGAGGTCCTTCATGCGCCTACTCACATAAGGACGTCCTCGCACAGATTCAAAGACTCTGTTTGCTGGAGTTTTACTGACCACCTCAGCTGGCACGTTGCAGGTAATTCAAGGTCCTTGTCCAATTCAGCGAAATCACTAATCGACTTGCACGTAGACATACGACGTAGAAGTACTTGTACGAATCGCCTTAGGCAGTGATCAAAGGGGCAATTACATTTTATTGCCATAATTAAACTGAAACAGACCTTGCGTTAATCAGCCCATTCGTTAACGATGATTCATTGGTGCTGTGGCCAACAAAGTGGGTGGGAAAAAGTCTGAGCAAATGTTGGCCGTACGTTTTGTGATTTATTTTTTGAATTGCATTATGCTGGAACTTTAAGTGTGTACAGATAATGAAACCTTGTAGCGCACTAGATGTTTAATTCCCTTCTTAAAGTTTTTCATCTTGTTAGTGTGACGCCTTATCTCGGGAAGGGAATTGGTCTAGACGTTATTCCTCTCCAGCTAGAATGGTCTCTTAGCAACGATCTCACTCGCGAATAACTCAAGTAATGTTGGCTTTTAAAGCGTTAATCCTAGCTGGCTTATTCCTGAAGACCTAAGATTCTGTTTGACATCGCACAGTCTAGACTGCCAATTTATCGCAGCAAAACGTGAAACTCACCAAACTGAGTTCGAGGCGTAGTGGTAAGTGCGTCGACTGCCACGTAGAAAGTCTAGGTTTTTTCACGGCACCACCTTTTTAGAGTTGCTGACAACACTCAAAGAGTACCAGTTGTCTATGGAAACCTTCTCAAATCTCGCCGTTCGGAGTCGGCAAAAACTGTAGGTCCATTCTACTCGTAGTAGCAAGCACAACACGAGTTGTTATTGTAGAATCTAGGCCCTGGTCTCTTGTGGGCTGTTGTGCCACTCAATTTTTAAACTGAGTTCTCCACAAACTCCACAACTCGGAGCGCCGTCTTGTTGTAACCAAAGCTCACTGAAACCAAACGCCCGAAATTCAAGGCGGACACAGACCTTAAGAAGAACACAGCGCGAAAACCTTTGCCATTGACGGTGACTTAGCTACAGCAGCTATAGTCTCTTCCCTATGAGCTGGGTGTGGTGTACCCTGTCCATTATATGTAGTGGGGTTCTTAAATTTGGGAATGATGTTGGCAATAGTGGTTTCATTGGGTCGACTATGTGCACCGTAAGTTCCCTGAAAGACACGAAAAACATTTCTTACAGAACTCTGATTTTCAGAATAAATTTGAAGACATTTGAGACACTCCAGTGGTGTGAGGCTCTTCAGGATGACTTGCCAAACAATACGCTTGATCAGGCGCCTGCCGCTGTGCAGCCTGTGGATCATTTCCTCCAGATGCCATCCATACCGAAAACCGCACGCAGAACTTCTGCCTCAAAAAAGTAAGATCTCCCACATCCCCTACATCTTCTTCTTCTTTTTCTTCTTCTTCTTCTTCTTCTCCTTCCTGTGGCGCTACAGTCCGGGGTGGACCTGGGACTCAACCAACATGCCTCTGCAGCCAGCACGATCTTTCGCCAGCTGCCGCCAGTTGCGCACTCCAAGTTGGTTGAGGTCCTTCTCCACTTATGTGCGCCACCTTTGTCTAGGCCGTCCTCTGTTGCGTTGTCCCAATAGCTATGATTCGAAGACTTTTCAGGCCGGAGCAGTGGTGTCCATACGCTCCACATGCCCTAGCCATCTTCAGCGTTGTATCCAAAGACGCTTGATCA
Organism: Eristalinus sepulchralis; assembly: GCA_944738645.1. NCBI lineage: Eukaryota > Metazoa > Arthropoda > Insecta > Diptera > Syrphidae > Eristalinus > Eristalinus sepulchralis. Next base: position 2,136,056 of record OX122884.1, on the reverse strand, counting down.
GGCGCATGCCGCTGTACAATCCATAGAGTTCGTCGTTCTCCTTCAGGTGCCATCAACGCAAACAGGACCAAAAAACGAGCGCAGAACTTTTCTCTCGAAGAGACCAAGGGCATCCTCATCCACTTTTAGTAGTGTCCAAGTTTCCGCGCCATAAAGTAGCACTGGGATGATCAAGCTGTTGTATAAAGCAAGCTTAGTCCTTCGACAGAGGGCTCCATTACTCAATTGCCTCTTGAGCCCAAAGAAACAGCGATTGACAAGAGTGACTCTGCGTTTGATTTCGGTACTGATGTTATCGTCCCTGTTTACCGCGGAGCCAAGGTAGACGAAGTCCTTGACTACCTCGAAGTTTCTGCTGCCTAGTGTGACGCTCTGTCCGAGACGTCGATGTTGTGCGTCCTTCTTTGATGACAGCATGTACTTCGTTTTGCCCTCATTAACCACCAGACCCATTTTAGGGGGGCATGGGCCTATGCACACGAGGCAATGTCCTTCATCGCGCTCAACATGGCGAGCTGCCAAGACTATCCTCGTCCGTGCATAGGTCAAGTTAACATACAGCCTCCCCGTGGCGCCCCCTGGATAGCCATCACAGAATCGGTTGTGTGGTATGTATGGTATGTATGTATGCAGCGACTGGCATGTCTGTAGGTTGTGCGTGAGGCTAACTCCCTCACCACACAAAAATAACCGAGTTCAGAAACGAGAACATGCCTCGGATCCCCTACATATCGAAGGTAAAAAAATATGCACAATGTCGCGGATTTTCACGTGACTCAGATGAAAGTGCATCTGAAAAGTTAAAAAGCAGAGAAGACTAATTTGTTCCCATCTCCAAATATGTAACAGCTCTGATCACACGTGGATTAAGTTCCCTTGTTAAACAATGACAACCATCACAAGGAACAATCATTACTTTCACAAGCATTTCCATTAAATCGATAAACTCCCAGGGTTCCTATGCGATTGGCGTGTTTGAAAGTCATAAACTTCTAGGTCTCTGAAATCGAGAGATGACTGAGAGTTTACGATTTAATGTGAGTTATTGTCGCGCAAAACAAAAAAAAAATCAAGACTCCAGCTCTAATGACACCAACCGCAGTCTGTTGAGTCAAGATTAGTGGTTAATTGTTTGATAAGACTCACATGGGGCGGACTGCAATTGAGTTAACAACTGGCGGGGGAATGCAGGGGAAACGTGACAACGATAATGACAGGTTTTTACGTCGACGAATTGCCTTATTTTCTTTTCTTTTTTTTTCTCATTTTATATAACCTTCTGAAGCAGGGCTGTGTAACATAGACGAACTTCTGAAACATCTGGGAAGGCCACCATCTCCTTACACTCTTGAAGAAACGCAGTTTAATCCAACTGGAGATTACAGCCTGACACAGTCCACGCCTTTAGCTGATTCTCAAGCATAGTAGGCTGAAGTTATATCTCCACCCTCCGATACTTGTGCCTGCTGTCTCCATCTTCGCAATCGAAAAGCTTAATATGATACAGACGCCCCCAGATCAACGAATGCTCGACGGGGAACCTGTGGCCTCCATTACATTGATCGTTCGACGCTCCTTCACTCTTCAATGCGGTCCTTCAAAAACAGCTGCGTGGCGGTAAAACTTTTTCTCTGTTGCCCGTCGATGTTGGCCACATACGGAAGTTCTCTTAGTTCTCAGAATGATTCAGGAGCAATGAGTTAAGTCCTTCCTGTGGCAACTGGCTATCCCACAAGAGAGGAATTTCCTTTCACAGACTTCTCTTCTGGTGTCCAGGTGATACCTTCTATTCAAAGACTAACCACCCAAGAGTTCGCGACCATATCACATTTTCTCTGTTTGAACTCGACCAACAACTCACTTAAACTAGTAACATCAGGATCTTGTTCCATTGTCGTGGTTTACATGGCCGCAAGTAACCCATTTTTCACAGACAGTTCCCTTTCCCGACTGAACAATTTTCATTTCACTTCATAGCTTCCCGTTTCAGGCGCTAAAGCACCTTCATTCACACCCCCTTCACAAACCAGTTTCCGGACCCCAAAACTCTCTCAAATTCGACACAATTTCAATTTCAATGCCGTCACTGAAAAAGTTCAAGGAATCTCCTCCAAAACCAGTTCAAAAGCCCAGCACGGCGAAAATTTAAATTCAAATGCCCGCCGTATCGGGGCTACGCTTGGTGACAGCAACCCGTCCCCCGCTTGGCATTCATTTTTCACCTTCCTGCCCGGCAACAAGACGTGGCAAAGCGAGAAAATTCAAATTCGCCAAGCCGGTTGATTGGTAGTCGATCATTTATTCATATCGCCACCGGTGTCACAGCCGGCTTAAGAGCTAGAAGCTCGTGGTCGCTTTGCATTAGAAATTAATTCTTGTCATGGAGTTGGATCATAGACGGGCGCTGCAGATCGGTTTTTGGGTGTAGTCGGGCGTGAGGTGGTTTTGAAATGAGAGTTGTCAACCGGATGTGGGGAACCCTAGTGACCAGGCCCTCTGAACGCAATGAGTCACTGCAATTCCTCAATACAATGCGGGGTGCACCGGGGGATCAGCAAACAAGGCGTCAGCTGAGATCTTGCCTTGCTTGTGGACGCCATCAGAAACGATTACGTCCTCTGTTGCTTTGCCTCAATGCCTGTATAAATTCAAAGACCCCCCGGGCCCTGCGTTGCCCCTAACCTAACCGTCTTAAGTGTTGGAGCAGCTAGTAGATTGAATCGTCTGAAAGCCAATCGACCAAATCCATTAAATTATCTCCTGCAGGGCTCAAATTCACCAAATCCCCCAAACGCCAGCTCACCCTGCAATCCAAGATGATTTCATAAGCAATTAAGCAATTCGGTGACTCGGTGGTGGTTGCGTCTAGACTTTTCTCGAGATGTGGAAATTTTCCATTTCGCTGTTCGCCATGCGCTCGCCGATTGTGTCTGCATTCCCCCAATTCACTTTTCTCCGCTCGGTGCCAACTGAATACTTGACCGCCTGTGGCGTCTCCCTTCCCCGCCGAGTGCATCTGGCAATGGCACTTTACCAGGGAGATCCGACGAGGGAACGAGACCACAGAACGCGAAGATCTTAACGCCAAAAATAGCTTCGTTTAGTCAATTTCAATGTGCAACAGACTCTCTCTCGTCCCATCTCCCTTGCGATTGCCCTATTTTTCGGCTGTTACTCAATCTAATTGATTTCGCCGCGTTCAGCAACATCGCAGAACACGGATAATTCGCGCTCTCTAAAACGGTCTCGTCACCTTGGACGGGCTCCAAGACCGTAGTCGGTCATTCGTGGATGCCCGCATTTGGCAACATTTTTGCAAAGTCTATTTGTTTACCCTTTGACGCGGCACTGTTTACTGTGCCGGTACAGACTTAAGTCAACGACGGCCTTCTCCATCGTGAAAAGGTGTCAATATTTACGAGTGGTGCGGTTGTTGTTGCAATCGGACACTGGGCCCACGTGTGAAATTCCCTCCCAAATGGCTGCCTAAATGGGTGCACAGTGAAGCGAACTCATTGGCGGTGGCGGACGGCTGGCTGTGATGAAATAATTGAATTACGTCTTGACCGGCGATACTTTTCAGTGTGGAATTACACCGGGCAACCGTGAATTGGAGGCCCATCGATTGGATTACATTTGGGGCAGAATGACGGTGTCGGCGAGTGTGTGTGACATGTGTAGCGAGTCTTGATGACATTTCCTTTTTTTTTTTGCAATTAATCAACAATTGAAGTAAGGATTCAGCAAATGGGTGACACTTTTGCGTTTTAGGCATTCATTTGGAAGGGGACTGTGGGTGCAGTTAAAGGGTCATCCGAACAGCTGTTTCCTTGATGGATTTGTGGCTCACATTAGATGGGAAGAGGGGCATCGTGCCACATGACAAAAACCAGTTTCCATATAAAGAAGAAGTTTCTTTCGAACCAAACATTCTCTCGATCATCCAGTCCTCCATGTTCACTCAAGAACGTTTCATCAGCGCCGTCCTTACGTGGAAGACATTCACCACAGTTTCCCAATCGCCGATCGTCTTACTACGTTTTCCAGCCATGAAATCGACTTCTTACATTTCTGACTTCGTTCTGCACCTCGGGTGGATGATTCATAAATCATAAATTTTCCTTCTTCATAATGGATCGCTTCGCAACATTCACAGCAATAGGACCGCTGTTCTAAGAGCTCTGTTCGGCACTGAGAAGCTGCCAGAAGAAGAATTATCAAAGGAAAGTAATGCATGATCATTGGATGACGGTTGATTAACAAGGTTACAGTTTTTTTTCGTTACAGTTACCGCACTCGATCCAGAAATTCGATGAGTAAAGACTTCTTCACTCTGTTGGCTTCCTGAACTTCCGGCATTTCAAGTCACGGATTTATTTTCACATCCCCAGTCCTTGGCGCGGAAACCTGGACGCCACTAAAGGCGGGTGAGGAAGCCCCTAGTCGAGAGAAAAGTTTTGCATGCGATTTTTGGTCCTGTTTGCGTTGATGGCATCTGAAGAAGAAGATTAACCGGCGAACTCTATGGGCTGTACAGCGACATGCGCCTAGTCAAGCGTCTTCGGATACAACGCTTAAGTCGACTAGGCCATGTAGAGCGCATGGACACCACTGCTCCGGCCCGAAAAGCGAATCTGCGCCATTGGGACATTGCAACAGAGGACGGCCTAGGCTAAGGCTACGGTCACAAGTGGAGAAGGGCCTCAACCAACTTGGAGTGCGCAACTGGCGGCAGCTGGCGAAAGATCGTGCTGGCTGGAGAGGCATGCTGGCTGAGTCCCAGGTCCACCGCGGACCATAGCACTACAAGAAAAAGAAGAATAATTTATTTTCACATCACCAGCCGCCAGATCAAGCCACTTTATTCCACGAAGATCCTGTACTAAGGCTGTTCAAAACAGTTGTCAGTTAATACCATCCCGATATCTGTTTCATTCTTTGCCTCCTTTAAGTAGCCACTTGACTTGAATTGTCGAGCGGTAAGCCCAAAGATACCATCATGTCTTTCAGCTGTTGTGAACTGGATTCCTTTCATTCAAATCACTCCCACGGCATTGATGGGATTCGTTCTTTCTGGTGTACCCCTGACTAGTAAGAATAGCCTCACCACAGACTATATTCTGGTTCGTAGCAAAATTTTGACGCCCATGAATTGATGAATTCGCTGGTTAGAAGACTCTCTACGACGTCAAGAACCCTTGAAATCAATTTCAGTCTGATCATGCACGAAGCCCCTTAGACCCCTCGAGGGAGCACCATGGTAACAATAATAATAATAATTAAGTGGGACTACACTGCAGCCCACAAGGGACCAGGGTCTATCTTCTACAACAACTACTGGTGTTGGGCGTGCTACTGTTCTCTTACGAGTAGAAGCGATCTACAGTTTTTTGCCGATTTCGAACGGCGAGATTTTTTAGAAGCTTTCCATAGACAGTTGGGACTCTTTGAGTTTTGTCAGCAACTCGAAAGAGGTGGTGCCGTGAAAAATTGCGAGGTCTCCGGTCCGGGAATCAAACCCAGACTCTCTGAGTGGCAGTCGTCTCACGGCTACCAGCATGGTAAGCGAGGCCAAATACCAATCGTGGGGAAGTCAGATTAAATTGTATGCGTCGTCTGCTGTTCACCCTGTTGCCTCGGTTTCACAACTTAATGCAAACGAATGCTGCACAAATAACTCCAACGTATTAGAAAGGTCTTGCACCCTCTGAAAGGGCTCTTAAAAACAAAAGATCTCATCCGACATTTGAAGCATTCGAAGCCTTATTTTGACTCTGGATTAAAAGACCAAAAAGTAAGTCAACAATCAATCGAGTTACATAAACGTTAAAACCGATCAAAAATCAATGACATTTATAGTGATGAATCACAATTGAGTAAAAATCAAAGAAAAACTATGAAATCTGCCTTAAAAATCGAGGGCTTTGTTCCTTCAGAAAACAAAACTAGAACCTACAATCAATGACAAAAGAAGTTACCCAACTTTCCCGGAACTTCTCTCCCAATATTTCATCACACTTCCCTGCATTTCCACATGCGCCCATCATCCCATCCCCTTTCAGCTAGTATTACTCACAATTCGTGATCTAATATTTCGCCAAAGCTTCAACAGATTACATGACAAACGAGGGACTTACTATAAGTTTACACATCACATGCGGCTCTCAAGAGCGATAACGAACGGCGACGCCCGTTTGAAACGTCAAAACGCACTTAAGAAGCCGATAAGCAGCTTAGAGTGCATGCTTTCTATATTTTGTGACGTGGATAGAGGCACGATAAGGCGTTAAGTTCGTTAAGGCCACCGTGATGTGCGATCGAGTGTTCGTGAAGAGGCCTTGATTGTTTTCGAGTGATTGGGACGCACTTTAAGGTTGCCTTTTGCAGTGTTTGTTGGTTAATGGCGTCAGTAAATGAAGAAGGGGAATGCTAGAAGACGGATTAGGTGCAACATTGAATATGAAGTGGCAGACGTTTCTCACGTGTTCAAAAGGGACTAGATCTATCAGTGGGAAAGGGTAAAGTTCGATTTTTATAAATCTTCCAAGTTAAAGGATCAGAGACTCTGTGAATAATGTCTTAGGAAGCACAAGAGTTGAAGAAGGGAATGATGAACAGTCAAGAAACTTTAAGAAAAGACAGCATCAACATTATCCTAACAAAACAAAGTCCTAAGCCACGACGAAGCTCATCTTCAGCTCCTGTAACTTTCTTCTTTTCTACAAACGTCTTCGATTTTCGTTCCCAAGTCAGCAATGACTCCAAACCCAATATGTACGCACCCAACTCACAAACCAAATGACGTCCAAACACCATCAAATCTGTACATACCCCTCCCTCGCTTCACTCATTAGCACACAAAACAGCGTGTAACAAAGTCCATAAACACCGCATCGTCAGTACGTCAGAAAATAATCATAAAATCCTCCCCGTCACCCCTTACGAAGCAAAATGACACAAACGATAAAGGACTTCAGCGTGGATGCCTGGTGGTTGTTTGCTCATTACCCCCCTTTCCCTGGTCTATCGTCATCTGCTAATCTGACGCAATACCTTCACTCGGTGAGGTGATGGAAAATTCCATGAGCTCCTGCAAAAGTGCGCTTGGTCAGAGCGTCCTTGAAACCGGCGAACAAGGATAACACAAAAAATCGCCAAAGGGGTGTGTCTGAAAAAGAGAGAAACAGCCACACCAGGGGTTGTGCAGCGTCCACACAAGGCACTGGAAGTGTTGCATAAGCACAGTCCGGTGAGGGCACACAGTTCACCGGTGTTCGGGTAAATAAGATTTTTCGAATTCGCTTGAAGCATAACAGGCGACGCCAGGGTGTTGTTTTGAAGATGCACCGCACCCTGAGTTCAGAGATTCGCGCTGCCCGCGTTTCAATTGCCAAGATTTATCAAGCGCGACAGCGGTGGGCGGTGCAGTCGGTGGCATGACTAGCGAGGGGACATTGCCTGCTGAGCACTACAGAGATGGCTGTTGATGCGTGATAGCGCTTGGACATCTCTGCACTGGGTGGTGGGTCTAAAAATATGCACGATGCACGAATTGTTGCGCGCACCGTAAACGGATCACGGCGTGACGGCCGAATGAGCCAAAAAGCAGCTAGAAGTAGCCGGTGGCCGTTGCTTGGCACATGTTCGCATGCATAAAAATGCCGCAGTCGTCTCAGCATGGCAGTTAAAAATACGACCGGGAAGCATTTGTTTTGCATTCGAGTGGCTTGACGTCAATCGGACGATGTACCTTATCCTTGGGCAGTGCGAGCGGCCTCTATCCGAATCGAGGACCATCACCAGGAGGAAGGAATAAACGTCTTTGAGCAGTCAATCAGCGGCGACGGCGTTAATGAATGACGACAATGGTGAGATTTGATTGAGTTTATTTTTATGATGGTGCGCTGAGGTTGTCAAGTTCTTGTTGGAAGGTTCACTTTGCTGTGATGTAAGGCTGGAAGATAAAGAAGAATCGTTGGACCACTTTTGCTTCGGTTGCCCCTTCAATGAAAGTCTGCTCAGAGTCTCAGCAAATAAGAAGACCAAATGAAAAGCGAAAATCCATCAAACGAAATAAGGTTCATTCTGAATAGAATAGGTTTAGTTCGACACACCCCCAATCGGACAGTTTTCTTGCATCTTCCAGGCAACGTAGCTTATGAGATGGTTCACATTGATGACTCTTAGTTGGCCCATGTTGGCAAAGAATGATTTCTTTCAAATGAGATGTTCTTACCACTTCTAGGGGTGACCAAGTGTAGAGGCAGGAAATTGATTTGACTTCCTTAACGTCCAGACAACTTCAGAAAAAAGTCCTTGTGAGTCTAAAATGTAATAACCTGTAAGCCAGTTTAGAAAGGTTCAAAGCCTTAATTTCTGATCTGTTTAGGACAAGCTTGCAGTGAGCAGTGATGACATAAATTAAAGTCCTTAGTCTTACGAGGAAAGACTGATCAAGCGTTTCTCCCAAACTATTACTTTTTTAGTACACTTGCCGTTTATAAAATTTAGCCAGCATTTGACTTCAGTGGAAGATACAACACTCAAAGATGGCTAATTATCTATAAAAACTCAAAATTTCGTTTTCTGAATCCAAAGGACACGAGAAATAGGATTAATTTCGGCCAGAAAACCTTCTATGTACGTCTCAAGCATTTTTTGATGAAGACGGGAACACTAATGCTGGGTTTCTTTCAAGTTTCGCATCTGTACCTTCAGACGCTGCCGGAAAAGACGACCCCAGTTTCTAAACCTGTATGTTTGCACGAAGTTTTGCATAAGTGGCAGAATTTGTTGAAGTCCCCGGTTGGTTTCTCGTCTATCAAGAGGACCTCTAATCTCGCACGCTTTTGGCCGGTTTCACAAGCTTTAGACTGACGTTCAGACGGCCTAACTTCAAGATAACTTCAAGAATGCTGAATTGGAAACCATCTCGACCGCAGACACAAGCCAAATGCAACTTGTCTAAATTCCCACACTACGATTGCGGTTTACAACTCTCAACTGGATGAAACGTTCACAGCCCCATCACTGTCAAAGCCTTCCCAGTGTCAAAGTCTCCCCATTTACGCCACTCTGTCACCAATAAACAACCACTCGATGTAATAAATTCCCTACCACACCCCTGCCAGCCAGAGCTTATCACTGCACTTGTTAACATAATCTCCCAGGAACTCTTCACACCTGAAAACTACCCGTAAACATCGCTTCTATCAATTGGCGCGCAAAAAAAACCAACAACACCCCAATACAGTCCTGCCATCATCAACAATCAACGTTCAAGTGCGTGTCTGATAGAAGTCGTGTGGGGGCAGGTTACAACCGGAAAACTCCGCCAACCGACAGATAGTCGGTCCCGTAGAGTGGTTATCTAATCTCGGCGGTGCATGCCGCAACGACGACGGCGGCGGCGATGGCGGCAGGGCTTTGTTGAATTCAATTACGGACGCAGATGGGAAATATGGAAATTAATCGATTGCTCATCCGCCACTGCGCCATCGATGGACTTTGAAGCGAACGGTTGGGGCTCCCGTCGTACTTTGGAGTCGCGTGAACCGCACGGTTCCACAACGGACGCTCCGCGATGGTATCTCGATCGGAGTGAGATTAGTTTTGTGTTATTAGCAGCACGACGATCGTGGGTTTGGGGGGATGGGATGTATTTTTACTCAGTGTCGCATCGTCGTCATTGGGGCTTTTAATTAAGTGGAACTGAGTGGAATGGAAATGGAGACATCTGTCGAAAGGAAATTGAGGATTGTGGTGTGACACTTTAAATTCATGCCTTTTATAGTTGAGTTTGAGGGGTGGACATTTTTTGTAGGTGTTAGGTGGTCTAAATGTGAAAATCAGAATTTTGGCTTTTGAAGGTTTCGAAATTTTTGGGGTTTTGACATTTCGTTTCCAAGAAAACACCGTTGCCTCTGTCAAATGAAAGATTTCGGACCCAAGCTTGTGCCAAATTTGAAGTCATCACGTAGGCGAAACTGACTTAACGTTTACTCTGTCGAAAACCATGCTTCGTACGCCGTATTCCCAATTTTTGAATTCCTCCAAGATCTGTTTCTTGTCCACAAAGGGAAATTTTGGTACCAAATTTTGACTGATACAAAAATCTGTCCATACCCATATCTTCTGCCACTACATTTAAGAACCCCGCACTTCTTTATGAAATGAAGAAAAACTCTGCGCTAAAGTTGGCAGGAATATTTGGACCAAGAACTAACCAAAATTGTGTCAAAATGTACGAAAATATGATGCATACTTATTTTTTTTTTTTTGGAAATTTAAGGGTTTCTCCCTAAGTTGTGTTTATTTCAAATTTCATGTCCTAGCAAATATTTTGGTACCAAATTCGTGGTTAATTTCGACCAGAAAACGTATTCCACTTCAACGCAACGTAACTCATTCGCCCATTGCCAAAATTTTCCCAAAATCTCTCTGCAAATAACGGTCACATGATCCACAGTCATCCAAATCCAAATAAATTGCGGTTCCTTACTCTCCATTCAGTGTCCACCTTTAGTGACCTGAAACCAGTTCGTTGCGATATCCAATCAATTCCGACCAAAACCGGATCTCTCCAGTTACCGAAAGCCAAAGTAAACGCAGTACACGGCAATGAGGCACAAACAAGACACGAACAAGACACGAATAATACAAGTACGCATACAGCAGCGTACAAATTAACCGCGAAAACCTCAACAACCACAAGAGATATTACTCAAAACCACTATCGTGGTGCTACTGCTGCTGCTACTGGCCCTGTGCAGGGTAATCGAATCCCCGTTTTGTCTTATGGTTGGACATTCAAATGAGCCTCACACCATCCCCCTGCCGGCACATCATCTTAGGTGCCTGTTCAGTTGTACGACCACGACCACGACCACGACTGGGGTGCGCACTACTTTGATGGGGCGTCATGTCGTAAACTGTTCGTGCCGGGAAGTCGTTGCTTATTAAATAACCCTCAAGGACGCGCACAGACCGATCCCTACCACCACCGAAACCCGCGCCCCATCCACACTCGACACGGCCACGTACGGGTTGCGGTGGCATGTCCTGAAAAGAGTACGTGAACTCGAGTGAAAATCGATACGCATGCGATGACGCGACGTCGGAGATGGGGCTGGTTTCAGTGGCAACTGGAAGACCCGCTGGTGGACTGTGTGTCTTCTTGGCGGTAGACAGAGAAGGAGCGAAATTAATGATGACGATGATGGACGACTAATTGTTTGCCAAGAGGACGCTAATGCTCCAAACGGGGCGATGGAGTGCACAAGATTGTTGCTCTTGGATTAAAATAGATTTGTAAATGAAGATGGTGGCGCAGAGGGGTGTATGTGTATGTGGGTCAAGAGATGGTAAATTACATAATTTCAAGTTTGGTGATGAATTTTAATTGTTTGCACTTGTTGGCCTTGAAGGGATGTCTTTTGAATGCATCTCCTTGAAGAAGATATTAAATTAATGGCTGGACAACAAAGATCATCGTAAGACTCTTGGCAGAACGCCAAGGCTTTATTTTTAGCTTGGAAATCACAATGCCCGAAAACTCGCACCGCTGCACATCAGAAGAATCACCTCCGAATCGCACTCATCCTTCCCAGCTACGACTCGCCGGTATTCATGTCAAAGTCAACACCTTATAAAGTTATTTAAAGACTTTCTTCCATCCCCTACCCCCTTTGTCATCATCAATCATGCCAATCATAGCCACTTCCGTTGACCTTTCCTATCGATCGCTTTGACAGCACAACACCGCTGGACTTGATGTTCACTAATCGCATGCCGCCTTAGCGTGAAAATTAATTTCCTTAAAGGTCCCGGGTGGGTCAGTTATGATTAACTGCGTTCACCGTGCCTATCCAGGTCGGTTGAAGGGTAATTTATGTGCTCCGTGAATAGGCTGTCATGGTTTTTGAATTACGAGTATTGATTTCAGACAGCCAGTGTCATTGATCTTCCTGAGGAATTTTTAACTGCTTAAAGCGAAGTCAACAAACATGCAACGTGACATGTCTGTTGACCCACGAAAGAAATTCAATCACAAGATCTCTGTCGAGTGCATTGACGTCCATTTAAGTTCACGAGAAGATACACAGAAAACAAAAACATCCCACAGAAACATAACAGGAAGGCTCGTTTGGCATAAACATCGATATCGCAAGTGATGCCAGATCCCCCTTGTACACGGAACGCTGTAAGATGTCTCATCTCAGAATTCACGCGACAATGTCGTGAAAAATTAACAAGTAGAGAGTGAACGCCATTCTTCTGCTCGCCGTCCTCCTTGATCATTCATTAGCGATCTAAAATTAATTTAGACAGCTCGCTGTAGAGAGCAACGACAACGACGTCATCGCGTTAGTCAGCCGAGAGATTTTTATTGGCATTTCCTCTCGCTTGTGCACCGTTCCACAGTTTGTTTGTTTTGCTCAGTTTCTTCTTCAAATTGTGTCTAAAATTAGAAGAAAAACAGCAAACTGCGTATGCCACACCCATCTTGGAGCATATGCATAGGATCACCACTCACGGACGGACACCCACTCATCGGCTGTATGAAGCTCCCTCATATCACGCAGACAATGAGCATAGCAGACGCAGATCAGTAGGATTTGACAAGCGACGACGTCGATGAGGATGACTAAAAATAGTCGCGCTCCACGAAGCTTGGTACATTTTGCACTTCAAGTGGCGCTGAATGCGGCCGTGAGTGAGCGATTTGTAGGCAAATTCGTGTCCCAGTGTGTCCAAAAATGGACGGTGCTGGTTCGGGTTCGTGTTTGAAAACAGAGTAAATGTGCCAAAAAGCATCAATTTAAGACAACATTTTGGCGGGATTCCTAAAATTCTGTTTTTGTTGTGGACTTTTTTTGTACACACACATATGTACGTGTGTATGTATGTATGGGCGCCGATGGCGAGGGACGAATCTGATTTACGGAATCATTCATTCAAATGCCCGGGGAGAGAAGAATTGAATGAATTTCACGTAATGAGTGAATGTGCGGGAAACTTTTTGGATGGTATACCTATGTCAAATGTCAAGGTTTTCACTCTGACGATGGATGGTGTCGAAATCGTTCCTTTAATGAGGGAAATAAGAATTTTAAGACTTCCTGTTGTTTCTGTTTCGTTTTCAGATGCCTAAGAAATTTATGCAACGTTCAAAATATAAAGCACAGATTGACCTATGTAAGTCGTCGCATTCTTCTTGACTAGAGCAAAGAAGTCATAGCATTCCTCTTGCCTACAACAAGGACATGAGGAACTCCTTTGAAATTCTGTCTAACTGACAGAACAGACGGTGAAGATGAATGCTTACTCCGATTTATTTTAGCCGACCCTGCTTGGCCTCTTCCTTCTTCAAGCATTGACCAGTGCTTTCAGGGCACTGGTTATTGTATGCTCTTAATATAGGAAGATGCAAGCACGACTCCTTTAAATTGATTCTACAAACCTTTAAACTGAAAAGAAATCCCCAGGCAAACCAGGACGCATTTCTTCAGTTTCGAGCGCTTTGCATGCGGTTAAGACAGTAAACGTAGAAAGACTGGAAGTAAAAGTGGCCGTAATTGTGTAAAGGAATCAGTAAGCTGTTTGTGAAGACTCTAGATATTCAAAAGAGGGTTTATTTTAGTAGTGGCCACGAAGGTTAGTGCTAATCGGGCTATTAAGTGAGTTGATTTTCTGTCAGACTGTTCATAAGCCTGTTAAAAGTGTCTACGTCCTTGTGTGTTTAGTGTCAACAGGAGCTCATTGTTTGATATTTGACACAGAAGTGTGAAAAGTGTTAATTTTATGTTCAATCGACTGTCTGGTTGCAAAAAAAAAACAAATTAGATCGATCGAACAAAGCGTTTTGTGCAAGTCGTACTTGTTGATTCTCATGAATTCATGAAAGTGTGCACTTGCTTTTGGCTTTTCGGTATCATTTAGAATTTCAAGTGATTCCTGCAAAATTTATCATCTACAATCTTTCGAATATCATTCTTGTGAAATTTACTTTACCGTATACGTATGTAAAGCAGGTATGCATTTACCACTCATATCTGGGAGGAACGAGATTTGAGGAGAAGTGAAAGATGTCGGAGCTTGCATAGTACAAACCGTCGAGCACATCTAACATAGAAAATGAACAAGAACATTCTAGGCACTTGAATCTCACCCTCTAGTTTCAAGAAGGGAAAAAAGAGGAAACCTACGTTATGAAGTTTAATTGGTTTGCTGTGGAGCTAGAGAGTGCCGTATTATGTCAGACTCTGACCCTTCTCAGAGTCTCGGTTTGATAAATTATGACAATTGTGTGTGAAATCATCTCTGCTACAAAAGGCATGCCTTCAATTCCAACTTCACGTTATCTTTTCATACGGGTTTTATGAACATAACCATTCATTGCACTGTAAAAAAAGCAAGTTTAAAGTCCACTTCTATAGGGCGCGTTCATTTAACGTCTGACAGAGACGAATTCAAGTTTCGGAAACTTCAAATTCAAACGTAGATCACAACTTTAAATTGACTGTCTTTGATTCACATGAACACTTTCCAGTTTCGTGTTCAAGTGCGTCCCCAAGTCGCTTTAAAATACTCGATCTTGTGACTAGAGTTTGTCAGGGAGTTGAAGCCATAATTTTTATATTTCATTGCTCTTGACAGTTCAATATAAGGAGATGAATCCATGACAAGATGAGTCTCATGCAGTTTGCACTCTGCATCTCTTTTCTTGAAACTCTACATCATCACCCAAAAATGTTGTTTCCCACCTACATTTCCTTAAACATTCAAATAAGCATTTCCTTTCCCGGTGAGGAGATGCACCACCCAGCCACAGAATGTCTCAACATTTAGCAGACTACCCACGCCTGGCGTTCGCTTCCTTCTTACCCCCATCATCATCCAAATATCTATTTCATCTAAAAATAAATACTAATGAATGTGCTAAATGCAACAAGTATTTCATCATCATCTAGTCAACGGAAATATATCGCGTATCTTCCCACGTTTGGCATTCCGACACGCCGCCGGAGAGAAGAACCAACGCTCCCTTATCTCAGAAATGATTTATCAAATCAATTCTCTCGACAATTTAATTTGTTCGGCGCTTTTTTAGGAACTGACGTCAGTCAAGAAGTTCGCACGAAGCGATCCACTTAAGTCTGCCTGCTTTGCCAGCAGTGCAATTGAAGTGATCAAACTCAATTCAATTTGAATGCGTTCATATTTGACACATGAATCGCTCGTCTTAAGTGAATCATGTGCCAGCTGAAACCTCCTCCGCCGTCGATGCGGAGGGAAAGCACGGAAAACGTTTTGAATAAATTACTTTGCGAGAGCAAATGCAAATGTGGTGTGCAAATATTTTAGAACTACTGATCGTTGTACAGCAGCTGGTTGGAATTTTAGGATGCAGATGAGCTCTACTCAGAGTGGGTGACTTAATGCGTTCGATGCCGATCGCCGCCGACGTGCCGATGAAGAGAATACTGATGTGGCTATTAATGGACACAAAATGCAGTCGGCTTGTACTTCCTCACTGATGGGGGATTTTCTGTGTATTTCTAGGGGCAGCGAAGAGGTGTGACTTTGGATTTGCATTTCCGATAGGAAGAGAGTCATTGGCTTCAAATAGCGACACATTATGGCTTTTCGTCGCTGACAGAGAAGTTGACCGTACCTTTGTTTTAATTTAATAATTGAGTGGCACTACAGCCCATAACGGACCAGGGCCTAGCTTTTGCAAGAACTACTCGTGTGGTGCGTGCTACTGTCCTCTCACGAGTAGAAGCGATCTACAGTTTTTTGCCGACTCCGAACGGCGAGATTTGAGAAGCTGTTCATAGACAGTTGGGACTCTTTGAGTTTTGTCAGCAAGTCGAAAGAGGTGGTGCCGTGAAAAAATGCCAGATGTCCCGTCTGGGAATCGACCCCAGACTTTCTGCGCGGCGGTCGAAGAACTTACCACCCACTACACCACTGCGACCTTCGTTTTAGACCCTCGAAATGTTTGTCTTTCGAGATCTTGGACTCTTGAAATTTTTTACTCTCAAAATATGGGTCTATGGCAGTTTAGGGTTTCGTCATTATCAACGGTTCGGATTTAAAATTTTGTTATACCTCTCTGAGACATATTCAGAGTGACTTAGTTGCTGCCTAGGCAATGAGCCGTAGAAAATCCGTAGCTACCTAAGTTTGCGCTCCTTTTTCATTCCGCTTCTGACCACGCTATTGTCGTCATTACTAGAGGCTAAGTCATCCCCTATGGCAGCTAATGGCTCAGTTTCAAAATCGGGTATATGTATCACTGTTTACACGTTCGTTGTGATCAAAACAAACTAAACGGTGGACCCTTGCCTTCCAGGCTTGATTAACGTCTTCGTACAGTTTTTAATGTAAAGCTCGAGGCAGTATAGTTTTTGAGTCCAAAACCTAAGGTCTTGCGAGGGTAAACAGATACCTCCAACCTACAGAGTCTTTGCCAGGAACACGGCTAGAGACGCGACAGGATTTAAGATGCCACACAAAGCAGAAGGGAACCTTCAACAAATTGGCACAATGTAAGTTAAGAACTAGTTAGTTAAGGAGCCTCAATGATTGAAGTCGAAAGGTACCCCAACTCGCAGCTCGCCATAGTTGAGAACTTAATTCTTCTTCAGGTTTAAGAGTCGACTTGTTCTATTTTAAGCGCAAGTACCGCTTCAAATCGTTGCAATTCCCGAGTCTTGTTCAATTAACCCAAACCTGCTCTACATCAAAGCAAACATTTAAGAACCGCATCCCACTACCAAAATCGTTTCCACATTTTCTGAATCCTGCAGGATGCTTAAGCTCTGAAGCCCAATCTTTAAAGAATTTCAACCTAAGACCGAACTCATGGGTGGTACCTGTTGCCAAATTTGCGCGTTTATTGTTCTCCCTTACGAAAATCTAAACTCACTTGTTTACTTGTCACATAATGTTGCCAAACAAAAGCCCACACCCCATCAATCCACCCAGTCATCTTCGATCTCGACGTTGTCATCCCTCAGTGAAACCGGAGACCAACAACAATACCGTGCAGCTGCCCCCGTCTGTGATTTTTTGGTGCTGATCCAAAATTCCAACCCGTAGGTTGCGAACAAATTTTCCATTTCCTCAGTCCCGTGGGTGTGTACGCTTGCTCCCGCGTCGCATTTCCCTCACGCTACGTGACTTGTGCCACGTCAATAGGCATCGCCTGTTGCGATTATTTACGACTCGTCCGGCAAATGCACGCCAAATCGACCGAAAATACGGCGCACTACTCCTTGTCCATATGCCGCACGTAACTTTGGTGTAAAATTTCTATTTATTTATGTTTATTGCCGTTCAGTCATCAGCGCTTGTCGCGCAGCTGGGGAACCTTAGCCACTCGTCAGCCGGCTGCAGAAGATGCCTGTGTCGGTGACGGTGACTGTCAACTATTTGGTCATCGTGCCGTTAGTCATCGTCGGACATGTCAGCGAGCAGAAATTTGATTACAAACCTACTTAGCACTGTGCGAATGTGTTTGAACTTTAGCGAGGTGGGGGTTAGCACCTCCGGCAGAATCCACACTTACTGCTGCCATTAACGAGTCGTTGTGATGACACTTTCCTCATATTGCATGTCCCAGCGAAGCACGACTGAGGGTAAACAAAGTTCGAGGCTTAATTAAAAGCCGCCGGGCGTTGAGTGCTTCTAAAAATAGCTCCACAATACTTACTTTCTAGTGTGTTTACGTTCGATTTGTGGGTAGATTCATTAAAACCCGTGCTCAGGGCACATGCACGGCTTGAGTTTCCGGGTTTGGGGGGCCTTAACATTTTTGTCTCGGACAGTGCACGCATTTATTGAGAAGTGCGAGATTGTCGTTGACAGAAGCCCCTTTTCACATGAGCAAGAGTGAGAAAAGGGAGGAAACTAAGACAGGATGGACAGATCGAAGCATTTTTAGAGGCTAAGACTGTGGTGCAACTATGCCCGAGAATCAAACAATCGCATAGTTAATTCTGGTTAGCTGTATATGTTGCTGAGTCGCCAAATCGTTTCGTGTGACTTCCTGAGACTTGGTCTTCTTCACAACTGTTGCTGCACAGTTTCCGACTACATCTCTTCCAATCACGGTACACACCGTCACAAGTCCATGCCACCTCACCTCGTCACACACAGTTGGATAAACCATTTTAAATTCCCCCGCCCCTTAAATCTGATTCACTTAGACAATTTCATTGGCGCCAATGCCGCGCAACGGTAATTATTGTCATCTGTCACTTCAAAATGCGATTGATGGCATAGTTATGGAAATTTACTGCAAAAAAAAAAAAAATTGCTGCATACGTTTCGATCAAATTCCACACGAGCAATTCAATCAGTGGCGGTCTTTGGTCCCCATTCAGACGCACGCGTTCGTGTCGTAGCTTCGAATCGAAATCCACAAGTCATCTTTCTGTCGGTAATTGAACCGGTTCGAAGTGGTTTGCAAGTCGATGGCAATTAAGTGGAATCAATCTTTTGCGGGAATCAATGAGCCACCCTATCGGTTGGTAGGAAATTTACCGAGATTTCGCGCTCGATTCAATTGAATTTGACGAGAGTGGCAATGCGGGGAAACCGTTCAAAGGTCGCTTCAAGAGTTAGGTCAGGGCTAGAGGATTTGTCAGTCAGTCACTCCAGCAGACAGTCACCTTATATCATTGCGGCGAAGCTCTCTACCCCGGCTTCACCTGGGGGGGCTTCAATGTTTCGCAGCTCAATTGTGTCATATTTCAAAGGCTGTCATCCGATTATGGTACAACGCACACAATGGCGCGCACACACATTCAGCACTCGATTGGAGCACGTAACCAGCTTTGAATGGGGAGCCAAGCGACACGACACAATGGACGACGACGACGACGATGGCAGTGGCGGCGGCGCGACGCTGCTGCACAGCTGGTGTGTGCGTTAGAGTATGTATTTCCAGCTCAACAACTGACTGCCATTGGTCGGGCGCGATGTGTGTGCATGGGGCCCGAGATGAGCTGCCTCCAGGAGATTTATTTCTTGACTTTTGTTGTCTGTTGCGGTTAAATGGTCAAGATGAACATCGTTTCAAGAAAAGGGTTCACAAGGCTCTAAAATGAAGTGAGAAGTGTCGGAAGAGAGAAGAAATTAAGATGAGCGAAAGTTGTTTTGCGAGGAGGAATCATGTCTTCTTCCGGGGCATCAGCGGGCTAGTTCGAAGCGGAGTTGGATTTGACCATCTCCCTTCTTAAGTAAGAGTGGCATGACACATATTCCCTAAGGCTAAGAACGCGACAAGAAAAATTGATGCGGCTTTGTGAACAAGCTGACAGGACACAGAAAATAACGAAAAATATGGAACTAACAGGACATTTCGCAAGAAAAAGGTTCATTTTCCATTGTATCAGTCTTTCCAGTGTCCACGGCATGTCCATGTCATGACTTACCTGACAAGACTCAGCCAAGAAAACAATTTTAGAGTCCACATAGCCCAAATAAGATGAAGTTCAAGAGCCAGATGGACAAGAGAAAACCTAACGAGGTTGTGCGAGGGACGAAGTACATTTTGCAAGAACGGACACTGCTTTTGTAAAACAATGTTCTCCTCTGAAATCACTTCCTGTCGGAGGAATGAATACTTTTCGAACTGGTGAGCAGTTGTTAGCTGTCATCTGTCATCTGTCATATGTTCTCTGCCATCTCTTATCCGTCAGATAGAAAAAGTTTTCATATGCAACGTCTTTCAGTTCTCCAAGATGCATCGTAAACAGATAGGAGTCAGAAAAAGGGGTCATCTGTTATAGTTCCTCTGTCATCTGTCAGCTAAGGTTGACAACATGAAAAGGAGTCTCCTGTCAACTTTAGAAGACGTACAGGAACGAGAAGAAAATGTTCCCTCAGATCTCTCAGACCAGCATCCTCTACAAACTCATCTCTTAAAACCCCTTCTGACCCTAACTTAGAGTCCAAAGTGCCTTGGACACCTTGGATTCCACGTCCCAAATACAGAATTCGCATGCAGACATAAGCGAAATGCCATCTCAATGATGGCGGTGGCGGCAGCGCGGTATCAAATTACCAAGCGTTCTTATGTTCCGACATTTCCACGACCAGTGGACAACTTAGCCGGAATGTATTGCAAGTTTTCCAGCAAAGTTCCATTGTCACGTGCGGCATGTGTCGTTCTTTTCACGCTGTAAGCGTTTTCAGTCGTTTTTTTTTTTTTTTTGTTCACTGTCGTCGTCGGTGCCGTTGCCGTTGCCGTTGCGCTCTGTCGAACAAAAATCGCGCACACACAAAAGCGCCTCCATTCAGCAGTGGAATTTTCCACTCACTCGCCCGTCGTCGTCTAACACACAGTGCGGGTCTAAAATTAAATAAAATAGCAAAAAGCGAAGAAAAAAAATGAACAGAAACAAAACGAGAAAACGACCACCGAACTGTTATTTCTGTATTACTCCCCCCTCCCCCTCCCCACCAGCCTTATTATTTCTTTGTTTTGTTTTCCATTTTCGCCGCACGCTGCTGGTGGTGTAGCCTTTCGCGGCGAAATCAAAAGCAAAGCAATGATCGACTGAAACAACGGGACCGGAGCGAAGGACGTCAGTTTTATGTTATGATAGATCATGTTTTATTTTTTTTTTCTCCTCTCTCCCCTTTCTTTAGTTTTGCGTCTGGCTTTTGATTCTTTTATTCGTTACATCGATGTGGTGAGAGAGTGAGGGGGGGCGGAGGTCATTTGGAAACGTGCGCGGTGTGGTATGCGTGATAGTGAAGCACGTTCTTGAAGGGATTTCAATGAACTTGAGAACTTTGAACTTTGACGTACATTTTGGCTTTTCTTTGCGTGGGATGTCTTTTGTTTTCGTTTTTTTTTTTCATTTTGCGCAAACTTTCCATGAATGATTCAAAGAAGGCGCCAATATGACGGGTAATTTTTCTGTTTAACTGATTAATGTTCAGGAATGTGAATGCGTTGATCTTTTTTGTACAATCCCGCCGCCGCACGGGAACGCAATAAAATCGCCTGTACAGAGAGATCTGTCAGCGGGATTCACTGAAATAGAATTGGTTATGTGAAAAAATGCGACGTTCCGCATGACCTTGGCACTTGAGTTACTGCGACGCATTTCACGCTGTTGATTGAGACGAGCGCTGTCTTATGAGGTTATTTTTTTGATTTTTGACAGCGATTAGATATGTACGAGTACATGTCAGAGCAATGTCATAACAATGAGAGTACGAAATTGCATTTTGGGTAATGGAGTGGTGTAACTGCGTTTGTTGATGTTTTCGATTTGAGCCTCTGCGCAAAGTGACTGATTCATAGTGGATCAACAAGGCTGTCGGTTGCATCTGACATATTTTTTTGAAAAAAACATTTTCTTTGTTTTTGTGGACATATGTGTAAATATCTTGTGGACAACAGAAATTGATCACATTCAGGGAAAGGTCTGTAGGGGAACACACTCAAGAAGGGGAAAGCTGCATGAATTGGGGGCAGCCGCAACGTCATGGGCTTGGGTTTCTTACATGGCTAACCGCTTAACTTCCTGGGAAATTGTTTTCCATCACGTAAGATCGTTTAAACCAAATTTGACGAAAATTCGCCTATGATTCGATAATAAAGCCAAAATGGCCTACAGTCTGTTACTTTGCTCAAATTCCTTTGACTTCAAGCAGCCTACATACTTTGAAAGAAGCTCTGTCAAAATTTAAGACCATTAGTCGTACCATTTGAGTCAAGTCTCTTGACACAATATCCGTCAAATCTCCCCATACTTAAGCACTTCCAAGACGCTTCTAAATTTTACCTACCTGTTTACCTACCTTCTTAGCCTTGTGATCACACAATCCCATCACCAGTCAGACTCAGATAAGTTCATATGAAAAAAAACATCTCTTTATTCCTGCACGAGGTTCATGTACATCTGTTCCCGGCACGCGATAGCCGCACCCTAGTCGCTGGCCAGACAAGTCTAACGACGCAGACGGTCGCAATAAATTAAACTCTTGCATTGTTGCAGACACGTTTGCCGGCTTGTCCTTCACTTGTCCTTCAGTTTGCAATCGACCTCAAGTGTGCACATTCCACAAGATCTCTGACACACAGTCACAGGCAAAGGCAGAGGCAGACAGACAGATTTCCATTTCTTTGTTACATCACGAGACGTGTTCACTGCGCTGCGGGAACGTGGGAATGTGAACTGGTTTTGCGCGGCGAACAGGACTTTCTTCGCGATGACACTTTCGCGTGTCAAGATTTGCTGTGATTAGCCCCCCTCCCCTATCCCCCACATAGGGAGACATCTAAATATTTACAGACGCATCTGCTTCACGTTTGTGGACTATGTTTGTAAAAGAAACAGAATTTTAAGACAAGTCGTATGACGCACGCGTGCAAACAAGAACAAAGTTCTTTGGATTTGATCACGAGACTCGATAGCTTGTGGATTCTAGATTAAGCAGAGCGATAAGAAGTACATAGGCAGTAGCTTCTTTATGCGCCACGTCTGTGGACAAACCCCGGTCGTATCACGTGTGCAAATTGGAAAACAACCTGCAGTCTCCCAAGATCAACCTCCGTGTCTCGTCACTAGCCAATGCCACAGCAACACAGGCGGACAGTGATAAACTGACCACTTCCGTGCAAAGACAAATGTGAACCTTGACTCGCCGTAGTCGCCGCCATCGTCCGGTAACCTTTCAGCTAACTCCAAGCGGCGGACAAACAAATGCCAGTGATCAGAATAAACAATCTCTCGTGCTCTGCACTCGAAATTTCACCCGTGATTTATGATCGCCAGCTTGGGGCGAAACAAAGCCCCACAGCGGAGACGACGCCGCCTTGTTCACACAACGAAACACTTGTGCATCAATAAGCTTTCGATGGATGTGATGATTTTGAAAATGCCTATCATCACACTCAGAGGTCGGGGCATTGTTCGTCGTCGTCGTCGTCGTCTGTGCGGGACTCAATTGGCATCACGCCAAGCGTTGCAAGATTCCATTCAAAGTTTATGTCGCCGCCACCGTTCTGTTTCACATGAAAGAGTCGCCCTTATACGATTGTGTCGGTGGCGGCGGCGGCGGCTAATTAATGTCCTCTCTCGGCTGCGTGTTGTCCTGAAAATAGCGCAGAAAAACTGTCATCGTGCCAGAAATCCCCAAATTCTTTTCGGCTTACGATCGACGGATGAATTTTTTTGAAAGCGTCCACTCGGCGTACATTTCTTCTCGAACACAGCGCGAGGATGATCCAAATATTTGCAATCCCCAATGTGTTATGAACTCAACATTGTCGCAGTGAGTGTCTATTGGACGGCCGAATGAGAGGCGACAAGTTGTTGCCGGATGTTGAGCAGTTGTGGAGATTTGTGCCCGGGGCAGCATTGAATGCGGTGAAGCGGTTGACCGCATGACATGCGAGCAGTGCGTGATCAGGTTTGATGGAGTGGAACAAATGCTGGCGTAGAGGTTGGAAATATGGATGCACTGAGGAGATTCTCGACAGCACAGTGTGTCGCGCCAACTGGCCTCGAAAACAACAAATGTTCCCTGCGGAACGAATCAGTTTACAGATCCACAAAACACACATGTGTTTCTTTTCACAACATCATGCTTGTTAAAGTTAACGAGTGCCGGGAGATTTTCCCATTCCCCACCAATTAGCATATCAACCACCCGATTTGCAATCTCAGACACACCCGCCATCCCATTCACGCGATTCATCGCAAGTCTTGACGCAATCGAGCAATCTTCCAGGAAAACACACAGACAGTGCGCGCTGCAGTGGAAAGTCTCCACTGACTCACTTGGTCATTTGGCGACGCCACTTGAAACCGCTGACGCACCTCTCCCGGGGTATAAGTCCACAGATCCAGGAACAACGTTGCACTGCTTGACTTGTAATTTCCTCAAATTAAAGTGTTTTCGAATGCAGCCTGCAACGAGGCGTTCGCAGCTCGCAAACAAATAAACTTGTTAAGCCTTATTGAAGGTGACGTTCGTGTGCGGTTGATTGAAGGCATTCAGAGGAGGAAACTGAAAAGGGGGCGGACGGGAGGTGGAGGCAAAGGCGGAATGTAGGATTGAATTGGCGTTGATGAGACAGAGGCGTGAGTGAGAGCCAAATCTGGAAGGGAAACAGAAGTTGAAGTCAAGAAGTTGAGTGCAGACGAAATGGAGAAACAAGGAAGGAACGAACCCAGGGCGTAGCTTAAGACAGAAACAAAGATAGGGCTTAAAGATGAGTTCCTAGATGGGGTTCAGGATACGACTTAGCCAAGAACAGACCAAGAGACCGTCTAAAGACAAACATATGTGTGTAGTAATGCAGCTTTGACCAGTCGATCTTACGACGGAGTCAAAAACGAATTCCAGAAGCGCTAGGAACGCGGCATAAGCCAGAGCTAAAAAAATGGCTAAGAGACTCTCCCAAAAACGGTTCTGCAAACGCGTATAATGGTAGAACCGAAAACAAAACTGGCGAAAGAGACAAAGACAGGTTTGGAGTCATGACTTAGGACCGAGAAGGAGACGGACCTAGACTAGACAGGCCTACAGAATAAAAGACACCGTAAAATTCGCACCTGAGTCAGCCAATGTCGAGGTTGAATACGCGGCTTTAAAGAAAACCTAAAATTTATTTCGCAATGGACCCGAAGACAGATGTTAAAGGTGCGATTGAGAAGCAGGAAAGGATAGCTCGAAGGGACGATGATGAGTGCTGCTCGCGGGCGGCAAACGAGAAAATCACGCAGCTAGAGGAGTTCGAGCAAGAGCTTAAGTACGCGAACTTCGCGAGATCCTCAAGGAGCACGACCTGATCAGAAAGGAGAACCAGAAACTCAAGGAGGAGTACGGCAAGCTGAAAGATCGTTTCAAGGGGTCATTCAAACAAGCCATGAAGCGGGAGAAGGCGCAGAACAAGAACCTGAAGGAGGAGCTCGGATACACGCGCCGTGTGAGCTGGAAGCAGAAGAAGCACTACCGCAACGAGTTGGACTGCTTCAAGCTGCAACTGGACAAGCTACAAAAGGAGTTCATGCAGATCCAGTTGACCAACTCCGAGTTGAAGGAGGAAGTGTGCACGCTGCAGAAGGAGCTGGTGTTACTGCACGAGCAGAAGAGCGAAGAATTCGACAAAATTCAAACAACAAAGGAGGACATGTGCACTTTGATAAAGAAGCGGCTGGAGGCTTTGTTCGTTGCTCCCTACCGCATGATCACGGTCAGTTCCTTCGGCGCAAAGGTGAACTCGGTGCCCAGTCTGGCACAGGAACTCAGCGGCAGTTCAGTGAAGCGATTCCGGATGGAGGAGCCCAAGGATCTGATGACAGCGACTAAGAATTTGAGAACAGTCCTTAGTAGCATGGAGGTACTTCTCTCGGTTTACATATTCGGCAGGAAACGGCCAACAGAATCCTATCCCACAAGCAATTCCAATCTGTAGCCAACGACGATAAAAACCTGGCTGAAGCACGATTTCAGAGAATACTGAGTAGGAAGATCTAGATGAAATGTGGAGCAAGTCGAAGACCAAATGCAAATAAACGGTGTAAGCACAACAGACAGCATCAGCCCAAGAGCTGTAACAAGGACATTGCCATAAGTCCAAACAGAAGCCATCGCCACACAAAAGTCAAGAGCAACGACATCCAAAAAAGTGCCACGCCCAAAATAAAAACCGGTTCCTTGTCCACATCCTCTTCAACTTTCATCCTCCACACGCCTGTTCGCCCGCCAAAAACAGCAGCCGCCGCCGCCACCAGTCCGCAGTCCACTTCACAGATCGAATTTCTTAAATACGCAATTCGTTGGCGATGGCGCGCCGATGACGACGCACCGCTACCGCCGCACGCTGATTGCTGGTAATTGTTTTGTCGTCACAAGTGACGGACATTAAATGAACACCACACGCCAATATTAATTGATTGATGGCGTACGTGTGGTGGACGCGATAAGGCCATTGTCTCTCCCGCTGCCGTTATCTTCGATTAATCGAGATCGCGATACGCCCGGAATTGCGGCGATTCCTTTGAAACCGCTTCGTCAGCGCGCGAAAAAATCCCCGCGCGACAGTGCCATCAATTAACCACTTGTCCGCGCACTAAATCTGCATAATTCCCGCAGATTGATAGATCGAGGAAAATACACGCTGCCCGCTGACCCATTCCCAGCGCCGATTGATGAAATGCATCAACTTACAATTTGTTATGAAATATCGCGGCTCACTGGTTCAAACCGGATCGACGTGAGGCTGTGAATCTGGGAAGCGGTTGACTTCACAGACCTACCATAATGAAATTGTTGTTTAGCGCCAACTGGGTTCTCGGATCTCTCGCTTGATAATTACGTCTAAGCACTGGTCATTAAAGGCGAGGCGACATACTGCTGGGGCTTGTTTAAGCGGTCAGCGCAGGGAATGTGACGAGTCACGGTTAGTCATTTGCAGTGACAAGGCTGAGATCTGTTCGAGGGAAGTGTGTGAATGTACTAGGGAAAGTCCCAGAGATAGAGGGATGTGATTTAAATAGAACAGGGTACGTGGTCGATTGTGGGTAGAATGTTGTGAGATCAAATCTGAGCCAAAATCTGGGCAAAACGTTCACTGATGCACTCTAAGTCCGTCTAAATGGCTCTGGGGGCAGTTAACACTTCGGAGATCTGCCAGATTTAACACCCGTGTCTTAGATGAAGATTCTGTATTGGGCAGCGACTGCTGCAGAGGCAGTGAGCGTAATGAGTGCGACAACGACTAAAATAATGACAACCATATCGCAGACAGACTTAAAGCATGCACACACTAGAAGGAATGGCCGCCAAGACTTGGAAAATTCAACCACTTTGAAAGAACTCTGTGTGTTGTAAATTGTGCAGAGAGAATAGAGGGATGATGGATGTCATGTACGGAAAAATCAGGAAAACGGAGGCATAAACCCTTCGATGACAAATCCAAGGATCGGGGGATAGTGACAAGAAGGAGGGGAACAAGCATTCGCTTACGTCGAAGCCAAATATATCGGTGAAGGCATTCTCAAAGCAAAAGTGTGATGACGGCAACGGGGACACTCGAATGGGATGCAAGTAGCTTACACAGGTGTCATTCGCTTGCAGTCATGATTGGAGATCGGAAATCAAGGGCAAGGTCAGAGTCACGAAGGCGATAGAGAGAGAAAGAGACTGTTCCTGGGGCAGCGCGAGTGCATCAAATCAAAGAAAATACTTAGGACGGGTGATGCTTGAGGTTCAGGTTCAGGTTCACTCCGGATTGTAGCGCAGCAAGAAGAAGGATGAAATTCCAAAAATATCTTACCAGAGCTCTGAGAAGTAATTACGAACATTCCTCAGAGACACGAAAGCTGTGCTCAACTGCATTTCTTTCACAGATTGTCCGTTGACACACCTTTGAGAGGCTGAATAAGATTACAATTCAATTCATTCCGAGATTTTAAGTGGAAACCGAGGTAGCATTCTGAAAAAATCACTTTCGAGGGAACAGTGAGTCGTAGCCGCGGCAGCAAACTGAAGTGGCATGGCCTACCGCCATGCAGAATTCTTCATCTTAAAAACGTCTTCGTACAACAAAGTGGTCATCACTGCTCAGAGAAGAATCAGTCATTCCATTGCGAGTAGCCTTCAGTGTCAGAATTCAAGGCACAGAGCGTGTGGAAGGTATAAGAGAAGAAAGGTTCCTGTGACTTGTGCCATAGGCAAACCCCACAAGGTCAAGGAGATTCAAATTTGTTCGATTTAAGTAGACTGTTCACATCACCTCCACATGAGATGACCAAGTTCTCACATTGTTCTCCAGTGTAGCAGGACTTGTGTGGCAAACCTATTGAAGGCACCTGCCACTGGCCCTGATCAATGCCTCGAAAGAAAAGAGTGTAGGGAAAGGAAAACCTTCTTTTGGTGAAAGAAAGGCCATTATATATGTTTTAGCCATACCCTCAGGACTGCAGGAAACAATAGTCTACGCCACGATATCCGTATATATGTAAGTTTTGGTGTCTTTCAGGTCCCAAAGTAAGTGTTAAGATCTGCTCAGATTCCAGGAATATGTGCAAAGTCCACTTGGAATCGTCACAAATCACCTGCCAATGGTTTCGCAAATGGCTAAGATCACTAGACAGATCTCCCTGCATATGGCGCCGGCATTTTTTGAGTCTCCGACAGTGCGAAAAATGCAATAAAAGAGCCAAAATATTGAAAAACACAAAAATTTTAAGGGAAAAAGGTGAAAAACGGGAGAAAATATCGGAAAATTAAGAGCGGCCGGAGAGGCCGCTCCGAGGTTATATAAGGGGGTCCAGGCGCGGGAGCGAGTTTAGTCTGTCGAGAGTTGTCCTAGGGTGCACATCGGAGGTAATTGGGGTTTACTGATTTTTTTCCCAGGTACTCATGTCCTCGGGTGCATGTTGGGGTCACCACCACCCACCGGTGATGGCTGATGGTAGGCACGTGTCGATGGTGGTTGGTGCCTTCGATGGTGGCTGGTGTCTTTGATGATGGGTGATGTCTTTGATGATGGGTGACGTCTTCGATGGTGGCTGAGTTGGTTGATGGTGGATGACATGGTTGCTGGTGCCTCACATCTGCGATGGTGCCTCACGTCTGCGATGGTGGATGACATGGTTGCTGGTGCCTCACGTCTGCGATGGTGGATGACATGGTTGCTGGTGCCTCACATCTGCGATGGTGCCTCACGTCTGCGATGGTGGATGACATGGTTGCTGGTGCCTCACATCTGCGATGGTGGATGACATGGTTGCTGGTGCCTCACATCTGCGATGGTGCCTCACGTCTGCGATGGTGGATGACATGGTTGCTGGTGCCTCACATCTGCGATGGTGCCTCACATCTGCGATGGTGCCTCACGTCTGCGATGTTGGATGACATGGTTGCTGGTGCCTCCTTTCTTGAATGGTGGATGACATGGTTGCTGGTGCCTCACATCTGCGATGGTGCCTCACGTCTGCGATGGTGGATGACATGGTTGCTGGTGCCTCACGTCTGCGATGGTGGATGACATGGTTGCTGGTGCCTCACATCTGCGATGGTGCCTCACGTCTGCGATGGTGGATGACATGGTTGCTGGTGCCTCACATCTGCGATGGTGCCTCACGTCTGCGATGGTGGATGACATGGTTGCTGGTGCCTCACGTCTGCGATGGTGGATGACATGGTTGCTGGTGCCTCACATCTGCGATGGTGCCTCACGTCTGCGATGGTGGATGACATGGTTGCTGGTGCCTCACGTCTGCGATGGTGGATGACATGGTTGCTGGTGCCTCACATCTGCGATGGTGCCTCACGTCTGCGATGGTGGATGACATGGTTGCTGGTGCCTCACATCTGCGATGGTGGATGACATGGTTGCTGGTGCCTCACATCTGCGATGGTGCCTCACGTCTGCGATGGTGGATAACATGGTTGCTGGTGCCTCACATCTGCGATGGTGCCTCACGTCTGCGATGGTGGATGACATGGTTGCTGGTGCCTCACATCTGCGATGGTGCCTCACGTCTGCGATGTTGGATGACATGGTTGCTGGTGCCTCCTTTCTTGAATGGTGGATGACATGGTTGCTGGTGCCTCACATCTGCGATGGTGCCTCACGTCTGCGATGGTGGATGACATGGTTGCTGGTGCCTCACGTCTGCGATGGTGGATGACATGGTTGCTGGTGCCTCACATCTGCGATGGTGCCTCACGTCTGCGATGGTGGATGACATGGTTGCTGGTGCCTCCTTTCTTGAATGGTGGATGACATGGTTGCTGGTGCCTCACATCTGCGATGGTGCCTCACGTCTGCGATGGTGGATGACATGGTTGCTGGTGCCTCACATCTGCGATGGTGCCTCACATCTGCGATGGTGCCTCACGTCTGCGATGTTGGATGACATGGTTGCTGGTGCCTCCTTTCTTGAATGGTGGATGACATGGTTGCTGGTGCCTCACATCTGCGATGGTGCCTCACGTCTGCGATGGTGGATGACATGGTTGCTGGTGCCTCACATCTGCGATGGTGCCTCACGTCTGCGATGTTGGATGACATGGTTGCTGGTGCCTCCTTTCTTGAATGGTGGATGACATGGTTGCTGGTGCCTCACATCTGCGATGGTGCCTCACGTCTGCGATGTTGGATGACATGGTTGCTGGTGCCTCCTTTCTTGAATGGTGGATGACATGGTTGCTGGTGCCTCACATCTGCGATGGTGGATGACATGGTTGCTGGTGCCTCCTTTCTTGAATGGTGGATGACATGGTTGCTGGTGCATCACATCTGCGATGGTGCCTCACGTCTGCGATGGTGGATGACATGGTTGCTGGTGCCTTCTTTCTTGGATGGTAGCTGACATGGTTGATGTTGCCCGTCATGGTTGAAGGTGCCGGACAGAAGCGGACTTCAAGTGGCTTGATGATTGGTGGGATCTGCTCAAATGAGTATACTTAAGTATTTCTTTTCTACACACAATATTTATTCATACATACACATATTATATATGCGCACATATACATTCGTTTGAGTCATGACTCCCGCGTCGAAAATGTACATGCTAGCATGATGCGGGCAGGCGCGCTTCGTCGAATCTTAGGTTCTGAATCTCCTTCAAGACACGGACATGTGTCCTTAGGTTAGGTAGGGCTTTCTCACTTCTCTCTCTTTTCAGCTCTGCTTGTTTCATAGTTTTTCAGGTTTGTTCTTCTAATTTCAGGTTTTTTTTTTTTTCTTCCGTCTTAG
The DNA here is from genome assembly GCA_944738645.1 of Eristalinus sepulchralis. NCBI lineage: Eukaryota > Metazoa > Arthropoda > Insecta > Diptera > Syrphidae > Eristalinus > Eristalinus sepulchralis. The sequence goes on along the minus strand of OX122884.1, from coordinate 2,105,305 downwards.
GTCCAACTTTCCGGGCGAGTCGTGGTGATAGTCGTAGTATGTAGTTCCCTAGTAGTATTTAGTTTCCCTTGCCAGTCTTGTGGTAGATAGCATCAGGCTTGTTTGCGCAATGAGCTCTTCGTGCGGAATTGCACTTCACCGAAGACGCTTGAATAGAGCTCGGGCAGCTAGAGTTGAGGCGCTTCCCTCGCAAACGTAGTGTAGACAACGGACGGATGATGTGCATCAAGTTAAGATAGACAACATCCTGTTCGTTAGTAGTAGTTGGATGCCATTCAGCGCATTCAGTCGAACGAAGTCAGAATGGAATGGACACTTCTCTCGTAGTAGTTTATCAAGTGGATGATATGCATCGTAATGACACTACAACTACCGCACGGTCAGTGGCCCAATCCAAAGCTACAAGAATTAGCAAACTTTCGTTCTTTTAGTGGTGGTGGGATAGTAGTTGCAAGAACGTTTGAAAAAAAAAATCTAATTGGGTCATTTGATCCGCTCGCGGTAGGTTGAGTGTTAAGATAGACAACATCCATTTTGTAGTAGTAGTAGCGTAGATGACGGACGGATGATATGCATCGAATTAAGATAGACAACATCCTGTTCGATCATATGAGTCAGAAGTGTTCTCCTTCGACTTCCGATGAATGACGTTGAACTGAGACTTCCCTCGTAGAGTAGTAGAGTAGACGACGGACGGATGATATGCATCAAATTAAGATAGACAACATCCTGTTCGTTCGTAGCGATCGGAAGCGCCATCCTCTAAGTCTGTCTGGGCCTTCAACTCTTCATGTGAAGTTGCCTCCGCCGTTGTTGCTCGTGACTGTAAACAAACTGGTGCTCCTCCAAGACAGCAAATAGATGATTGCCTTCGACTTAAGACGGACAATCGTATGCCTCCTTCGTAGTGTAGATTGCAGAGGGACTCAGATTTCCTTTTAGCGTGACTTTCAGAACTATTGATTTATTTTGTGGCAGTTTGAATGTCATACGGCGCTTCTTAGAGATGTTTGGGTTACCTCTCCGTAGATTCTTTCTTGTAGTTCAGTAATTTCAGGTTTAGCAGATAACGACTCGCACCTATTCGCAATCTCGCAGTAAGCATCAGTAGTTAGTTGTAGTCGGAAGACTTCTCCTTCGTGCTCGTCGACGCTCCCACTTCTCGGTGCAAGGTTACAGTTCACCGAAGTTGGTGGTTGCAGCTAGACGAGCTGGAGTTGAGAGAATGGCTTCGCTTTGAAGTAGAGTAGACAACGGACGGATGCTTTGGCTTTGTTCGTTTTTGTGCAGGAACTCAAATTGATTTAAGCGCGATCGGCTTTTAGAACTATTGATTGATTCTGTGGCAGTTCGAGAACAGCCCCTCGGCGCTTCTTAGAGCGATGTTTGAGTTTCTGCGTAGATTAGCATAGACAGCGAATGCTCTTAAGTTTGAAACTTTTTTTTCATTCTAGAGCTTTAGCTTTGCACAAGGGGCTTTGGAAGGGATCCCTAATTTTTCGAGCCTCTTCTACTTGTCTGTCTCCTGGGGTTAGTTTGGGGAAATCTTTGATTGCCGGGACATCAGTTTCGTCGGTTTCATCGGTTTCATCGGTTTCATCGGTTTCGTGGGTTTCGTGGGTTTCGTGGGTTTCGTGGGTTTCGTCGGTTTCATCGGTTTCGTCGGTTTCATCGGTTTCATCGGTTTCGTGGGTTTCGTGGGTTTCGTGGGTTTCGTGGGTTTCGTCGGTTTCATCGGTTTCGTCGGTTTCATCGGTTTCATCGGTTTTATCGGTTTCATCGGTTTCATCGGTTTCATCGGTTTCATCGGTTTCATCGGCTTCATCGGTTCCTTAGCATCGAATGCATCTTTTATCCTCCAAACTGAGGACGATCTCTAGATTTCGGTCTATTTTGTGGCTTCTGATTTGGGCACAGTTGTGTCCTCGAGATAGTCCTCGTTTAGTCGCGCTTTTGAGACTTAATTCAGCCTCGGATCAAAAACTTGCTTTTGATTGCAATTTCGTGGCTGCAGAGTTCGAAGAAAACCTCACTGCTTCGTCTGAGGTGATCGGTAATGGCCAAGGTTTCCTTAATGTGCACCTCGTTTCAAGGGCCAGGTCAAGAAGATGCTGCCTTGATTTTGTCTCTGGCTTCGGTTGCGATTTGGAACTCGATTTGAATTTTGATCGTGATCAACTTTCGTCTTCGATTTCAGACGTATTTTCAATAAATTGCCGCTATGGTCGGTTCTGTAGAGACTTAAGCAAGAAATTCGCGATCCTCCCGGGTTCTCCTTGCTGTCGAAGGCATTCGCGATGGTGTTTGACTGCTGTATTCCTGAAGTTCCTGTATGGCAGGCAGCGCTTCAAGATTGACATGCAGATAGATACATAGAACCAGATTAGCAGATTTGAAATGAAGTGTGTGAGTGTTGTGTGTTGCAAGCAGATGTGGTGGCTTCTTCCCTCTGGGAGGAGGCTGAAAGTGGTCTCACGACCTACCACATCTCTTGCGATTTGTGTAAGGGCCCAAAAGTGTTTTTTTTTTCGTTGCTGATCAGAAAAGCTGAAGGAATAACTACAAGCAGCTCAACAATGACCACAAGCGGTCCAACAGAAGCAAGCCGTTTCCTGATCATATTTATATATTTTTTTCTTTATTTTTTTTTAAGAAAAACACAGAAGCTCCATTTGTACACAAGTGTCTGAGGTTTCTAGTATACTTCGCGACTTAACTTAATCTTAAACTTAGCTTAAGGAGCTTCTGTTAGGCTTTGACTTGCTTCGCGTTGCTTAATTAATTCTTAGTTGTTCGACACTTTCCTTGCAATCGTTGCAAACGCTTTCGTTTCTGGAATTTTTCAATGCAAGACCTCAGACTTAGTTTCTTTAGATTAGGCATAGCTAGGGCTTAGAAATTTCGTTCAAAACACTTGGGAATCTCTGTCCTTATCACGGGCCAGGACTATCGTTACGTTAACTTTAATTGAGGGTATGCATGCACTTGGTTCCGGGATGTCTGCTCCCCCTGGATTGGATTCTATCAAAGGACATCAGCAGATCGGGTAGAATAGTTTAGACAGGATGGTTAGGTTAGACAGGTTAGTTAGGATAGCTAGATGCGATGCAGATTTTGAGTAAATCTTTGGACAGCCAAAGAGCTAGGCATAGATAGGGCCGTCCTTAGACAGGGATAAGTCACTTTAAGTAGGAGATACTTAGTCAGGCACTTAGCTTAGATAGGTAGGGACTCAGAGTCGTTTGTTTTTTTTTTTGCTAGTCCGGTGTAATTACTTCATTACAATATCTTTGCACAATTTTTGGTTTTGCTCGAACGCAGATCAAGAGTAGGTTTAGACAGTTTAGGAGGGAGATAGCTAGGTGGACAGCTAAAACACGAAATTTTCTTAGTTTTCCAAAAAATTCTCCCACTTTTGTCGATTTTCAAAATTCTTGTGCAAAGATCTAGGGCTTAGAAATTGCAGACTTAGCCACGTAGAAAGCTTTTATCGCTGTCAGTACATTTGCGTTATTCGGGCGTGAGGATATAGGCGGTTGTTTTTTTTTTTTTTTTTTTTTTTGTGGCGGTGGTAAAATGCTCTCTGCGTGGAGAAGTCTGTATAGGTTTAGCTCGCGACTTGGTGTAGGACTTCGAGAGCCAAACACAAACAGGTCTCTTTGAAGTTAGGTAGGGGACCGCTCAGCGGACCCGACAGGTGTCCCTGAGGATAGGTAGGGAGACCCCTTGAGTGCTTCAAACAGAAGTGCTTAAGGATAGGTAGGGGACCGCTCTGGAGCACAGCAGGTGCTCTCGAGGATAGGTAGGGTTCTAATCTTTTCTCTTCTGTTTCAGCGCAGAATGGCGTTAATGCAGCTGCGTTCTTCGATTAAGGCTTACGTGCACGTGTCTTGCATAAGCATTCCTTGGCCATTTCTTCTCGTTGTTAGCCGTCTGGTTAGTCGGAAATTTTGGCTTCGGTCGTAATCGATCGCGAGAACATATAAAGAGGCGAGTCATTGAGGATATGGAAGCGGCTGAAGACGGTTTTCGATCGACACATTGCTCGGCGGACCGCGATTGCCGTTGAAGCAGACATCGATTGAAGCGGACATCAGGTGAATAAGAATCCGGATTAGATTCCAAGTCCAGAAACCAAGCTCCAGCTCCTGCTCCTACTCCTGTGTCTGCTCCTGTGCCTGCTCCTGCTCCTGTATTGTGTGTAAGTGAAAGTGAAAGTGAAAGTGTGAGTTGATATGGTGGCTTCTTCCCTCTGGGAGGAGGCTGAAAGTGGTCTCACGACCTACCATGTCTCTCGCATATGTGTAAGGGCCCAAAAGTGTTTTTCGTACGATGACCAGAAGAGGTCCAACAATGTCCGCAGCTTTCCAGTTATGTGGCAGAAAAATGCAGCGTAAGGCACTTCGGTGCATACAAAAACAATCAGTAAGAATTTTTGTTCTTTTATTTCTTTAACTTCCCACTTCGGTTCTCGGTTGGAAAGCATGCATACCACTCTATATATTTCTCGGGAAAATTTATTTCCAATTAACCCCCTCAAGACGGCAAACAGCTGTCTCTGAGGCTAGGTAGGGGAACCCTCAAGTGACAGACCGGTGTCCTTGAGGCTAGGTAGGGGACCCCTCAGGACCCAAACAGGTGTCCTGAGGCTAGGTAGGCCTCTGCTCTGCTCTTTTCAGGTTTTCTTATTTCGTTTCAGGCGGGCGCGACGCGACGGTATTATTTTCTTTAGAAATCATTTGAGGAATCAAGTTGAGGAATCAGTTGGGGAAGCATCTGAAGAATCAAGTCTGAAGTCATCTGTGAGGAACCATTTGAGAAATCATATTGAAGAATCAGTTGAAGAAGCATTTGTCTCGTACATTTGTGGATTCATTTGAGGACTCATATGAGGACTCACTTGGGGAATCAATTTGACGGATCGCTTGAGGAAGCATTTGTGGACTCATTTGAGGAATCAGTTGATGACTCTCTTGGCTTCTAAATACTTTAAATTTGCGTTAAATTTGAGGAATCAATGTTGAAGAATCAGTTGGGGAAGCATCTGAAGAATCAAGTCTGAAGTCATCTGTGAGGAACCATTTGAGAAATCATATTGAAGAATCAGTTGAAGAAGCATTTGTCTCGTACATTTGTGGATTCATTTGAGGACACATATGAGGACTCACTTGGGGAATCAATTTGACGGATCGCTTGAGGAAGCATTTGTGAACTCATTTGAGGAATCAGTTGATGACTCTCTTGGCTTCTAAATACTTTAAATTTGCGTTAAATTTGAGGAATCAATGTTGAGGAATCAGTTGGGGAAGCATCTGAAGAATCAAGTCTGAAGTCATCTGTGAGGAACCATTTGAGAAATCATATTGAAGAATCAGTTGAAGAAGCATTTGTCTCGTACATTTGTGGATTCATTTGAGGACACATATGAGGACTCACTTGGGGAATCAATTTGACGGATCGCTTGAGGAAGCATTTGTGGACTCATTTGAGGAATCAGTTGATGACTCACTTGGCTTCTAAATACTTTAAATTTGCGTTTAATTTGAGGAATCAATGTTGAGGAATCAATGTTGAGGACTCAGTTGGGGAAGCATCTGAAGAATCAAGTCTGAAGTCATCTGTGAGGAACCATTTGAGAAATCATATTGAAGAATCAGTTGAAGAAGCATTTGTCTCGTACATTTGTGGATTCATTTGAGGACACATATGAGGACTCACTTGGGGAATCAATTTGACGGATCGCTTGAGGAAGCATTTGTGGACTCATTTGAGGAATCAGTTGATGACTCACTTGGCTTCTAAATACTTTAAATTTGCGTTTAATTTGAGGAATCAATGTTGAGGAATCAATGTTGAAGAATCAGTTGGGGAAGCATCTGAAGAATCAAGTCTGAAGTCATCTGTGAGGAACCATTTGAGAAATCATATTGAAGAATCAGTTGAAGAAGCATTTGTCTCGTACATTTGTGGATTCATTTGAGGACTCATATGAGGACTCACTTGGGGAATCAATTTGACGGATCGCTTGAGGAAGCATTTGTGGACTCATTTGAGGAATCAGTTGACGACTCACTTGGCTTCTAAATACTTTAAATTTGCTTCAAATTTGCGTTAAATTTGAGAAATCAATGTTGAAGAATCAGTTGGGGAAGCATCTGAAGAATCAAGTCTGAAGTCATCTGTGAGGAACCATTTGAGAAATCATATTGAAGAATCAGTTGAAGAAGCATTTGTCTCGTACATTTGTGGATTCATTTGAGGACACATATGAGGACTCACTTGGGGAATCAATTTGACGGATCGCTTGAGGAAGCATTTGTGGACTCATTTGAGGAATCAGTTGATGACTCACTTGGCTTCTAAATACTTTAAATTTGCGTTTAATTTGAGGAATCAATGTTGAGGAATCAATGTTGAGGGACTCAGTTGGGGAAGCATCTGAAGAATCAAGTCTGAAGTCATCTGTGAGGAACCATTTGAGAAATCATATTGAAGAATCAGTTGAAGAAGCATTTGTCTCGTACATTTGTGGATTCATTTGAGGACTCATATGAGGACTCACTTGGGGAATCAATTTGACGGATCGCTTGAGGAAGCATTTGTGGACTCATTTGAGGAATCAGTTGACGACTCACTTGGCTTCTAAATACTTTAAATTTGCTTCAAATTTGCGTTAAATTTGAGAAATCAATGTTGAAGAATCAGTTGGGGAAGCATCTGAAGAATCAAGTCTGAAGTCATCTGTGAGGAACCATTTGAGAAATCATATTGAAGAATCAGTTGAAGAAGCATTTGTCTCGTACATTTGTGGATTCATTTGAGGACTCATATGAGGACTCACTTGGGGAATCAATTTGACGGATCGCTTGAGGAAGCATTTGTGGACTCATTTGAGGAATCAGTTGATGACTCACTTGATCTCTAAGCATCACTAATAACGCGATAATTTGAGAAAGCACGCGAATTTTAAATTTAATGAATAAAGACGTTATTTACTGAAGGCTAAGTCCCTAGCGCAGACGAGGATACGTTCGAATCTAAATCTGCACTCGTAACCATCGTTCTTGTCTCAAACACTGTCTATCACGGCCGTCAATGCGTCGGAATATGTCCTTTTCAGGGCATTAACTGCAACTAAAGCAGGACATTGAAATTGCGATTCACAAAATCCCCTTATTCTTTCTCATAATAAGTGGAGATTTGAATTGCAGACAGATGTTGCTTCAAATGATGACTGAAACCGGCTAAGTCAAAACTTAGTTCGGTAAGGAGCATCATTTTAAAGCACTTGTTCTATAGGTGCGTGTGTTTTTGGAATACGAGAAATTATACATCAAATGAAAGAAAATGTATAGCCCTTGTCAACGTAGAGATCTTGGCATTAAATGTGGGCCAAAGTTCCATCAGAAAAAGACGAAGTTTACTATCACTAGTGTGAGAAGCTTATTTTGATATCAAGCTGAAAGTGGTCCATCGCACAGCGACTTTCGTTTGTTGGAGTTTTTTGCCTGTCTTATGAAAAAGAAATTGGTACAGAGACCACAGAAACCGATTCAAAAATGTATCTCAAGCCACAAGAAACCTTGTATTTAAAGGCGTTTTGTTTTTCTTCATAATTCTATACGTTGAAAAGGGGGAACAACTATCCCGAAGTTCCCATCATTCGACAGACCATAAAATTCTCTTCAAATGTCCTTCAGATCACTTGGACCTCGAACGCAGAATTCCCGGGATATACGCCATCCAACTTAACTTCTACGATTTCACTCATTTCACTCACTTCGTAGCTCAAATTCTGAGTTGAACTCAATTGATTTTCATCCAACTTTATTTCACGCCAGGAACGATTTCGAATTCAACTGAAAGCTTATTCTGTCAGAAGCCTTGTCTCGTCTACCTTGACAACAATACCGGCAGCAAAATTAAACGCCCGAGCTGCCTTGTTAATGACCGTCCCTCAAAGGGTTAAATGGCAAAGGATAAGCCTTTATTTGAGTAAATGAATCAATCCTTCCTTCTAAATTATTTGCTTTACAATTCGTGGTGAACCAGCCTGCACCTGCACTCCAGCTCCCAAAATAACTTCCCATTCACCTCCCATTTGAATCGCCAAATCGGTTGGCGCCCCTCTTTCCAATGACTCCTCGTGCGTCCATTTGAGGAATCGTATGTCCACACTTCACTAGACACTCGCAACACAAAATCCATTCATTGTTGAATTTTTTCCTCCAAATATCGTCAACGCAAAAAAAATCAAAAACCTAACAAACTTACCCAGAAACACTACCAAACTGCATTAACCAAACGAAACTAGCAAGTACACGCACCAAAAGTGACCAGACGATATGCAACGATTAGAGAAAAATCTTAGGCTGAGATTTGTTCGAGGGAAGAATGTGACTTTACTAGGGAAAGTCCCAAAGATAGAGGGATGTGATTTAAATAGAACAGGGTACGTGGTCGATTGTCGGTAGAATGTTGTGAGATCAAATCTGAGCCAAAATCTGTGCAAAACGTTCACTGATGCACTCTAAGTCGGTCTAAGTGGCTCTGGGGGCAGTTAACACTTCGGAGATCTGCCAGATTGAACACCCGTGTCTTAGATGAAGATTCTGTAATGGGCAGCGACTGCTGCAGAGGCAGTGAGCGTGATGAATGCGACAACGACTAAAATAGTGACAACCATAGCGCAGACAGACTTAAAGCATGCACACACTAGAAGGAATGGCCGCCAAGACTTGGAAAATTCAACCACTTTGAAAGAACTCAGTGTGCTGTAAAATTGTGCAGAGAGAATAGAGGGATGATGGATGTCATGTACGGAAAAATCAGGAAAACGGAGGCATAAACCCTTCGATGACAAATCCAAGGATCGGGGGATAGTGACAAGAAGGAGGGGAACAAGCATTCGCTTACGTCGAAGCCAAATATATCGGTGAAGGCATTCTCAAAGCAAAAGTGTGATGACGGCAACGGGGACACTCGAATGGGATGCAAGTAGCTTACACAGGTGTCATTCGCTTGCAGTCATGATTGGAGATCGGAAATCAAGGGCAAGGTCAGAGTCACGAAGGCGATAGAGAGAGAAAGAGACTGTTCCTGGGGCAGCGCGAGTGCATCAAATCAAAGAAAATACTTAGGACGGGTGATGCTTGAGGTTCAGGTTCAGGTTCACTCCGGATTGTAGCGCAGCAAGAAGAAGGATGAAATTCCAAAAATATCTTACCAGAGCTCTGAGAAGTAATTACGAACATTCCTCAGAGACACGAAAGCTGTGCTCAACTGCATTTCTTTCACAGATTGTCCGTTGACACACCTTTGAGAGGCTGAATAAGATTACAATTCAATTCATTCCGAGATTTTAAGTGGAAACCGAGGTAGCATTCTGAAAAAATCACTTTCGAGGGAACAGTGAGTCGTAGCCGCGGCAGCAAACTGAAGTGGCATGGCCTACCGCCATGCAGAATTCTTCATCTTAAAAACGTCTTCGTACAACAAAGTGGTCATCACTGCTCAGAGAAGAATCAGTCATTCCATTGCGAGTAGCCTTCAGTGTCAGAATTCAAGGCACAGAGCGTGTGGAAGGTATAAGAGAAGAAAGGTTCCTGTGACTTGTGCCATAGGCAAACCCCACAAGGTCAAGGAGATTCAAATTTGTTCGATTTAAGTAGACTGTTCACATCACCTCCACATGAGATGACCAAGTTCTCACATTGTTCTCCAGTGTAGCAGGACTTGTGTGGCAAACCTATTGAAGGCACCTGCCACTGGCCCTGATCAATGCCTCGAAAGAAAAGAGTGTAGGGAAAGGAAAACCTTCTTTTGGTGAAAGAAAGGCCATTATATATGTTTTAGCCATACCCTCAGGACTGCAGGAAACAATAGTCTACGCCACGATATCCGTATATATGTAAGTTTTGGTGTCTTTCAGGTCCCAAAGTAAGTGTTAAGATCTGCTCAGATTCCAGGAATATGTGCAAAGTCCACTTGGAATCGTCACAAATCACCTGCCAATGGTTTCGCAAATGGCTAAGATCACTAGACAGATCTCCCTGCATATGGCGCCGGCATTTTTTGAGTCTCCGACAGTGCGAAAAATGCAATAAAAGAGCCAAAATATTGAAAAACACAAAAATTTTAAGGGAAAAAGGTGAAAAACGGGAGAAAATATCGGAAAATTAAGAGCGGCCGGAGAGGCCGCTCCGAGGTTATATAAGGGGGTCCAGGCGCGGGAGCGAGTTTAGTCTGTCGAGAGTTGTCCTAGGGTGCACATCGGAGGTAATTGGGGTTTACTGATTTTTTTCCCAGGTACTCATGTCCTCGGGTGCATGTTGGGGTCACCACCACCCACCGGTGATGGCTGATGGTAGGCACGTGTCGATGGTGGTTGGTGCCTTCGATGGTGGCTGGTGTCTTTGATGATGGGTGATGTCTTTGATGATGGGTGACGTCTTCGATGGTGGCTGAGTTGGTTGATGGTGGATGACATGGTTGCTGGTGCCTCACATCTGCGATGGTGCCTCACGTCTGCGATGGTGGATGACATGGTTGCTGGTGCCTCACGTCTGCGATGGTGGATGACATGGTTGCTGGTGCCTCACATCTGCGATGGTGCCTCACGTCTGCGATGGTGGATGACATGGTTGCTGGTGCCTCACATCTGCGATGGTGGATGACATGGTTGCTGGTGCCTCACATCTGCGATGGTGCCTCACGTCTGCGATGGTGGATGACATGGTTGCTGGTGCCTCACATCTGCGATGGTGCCTCACATCTGCGATGGTGCCTCACGTCTGCGATGTTGGATGACATGGTTGCTGGTGCCTCCTTTCTTGAATGGTGGATGACATGGTTGCTGGTGCCTCACATCTGCGATGGTGCCTCACGTCTGCGATGGTGGATGACATGGTTGCTGGTGCCTCACATCTGCGATGGTGCCTCACGTCTGCGATGTTGGATGACATGGTTGCTGGTGCCTCCTTTCTTGAATGGTGGATGACATGGTTGCTGGTGCCTCACATCTGCGATGGTGCCTCACGTCTGCGATGGTGGATGACATGGTTGCTGGTGCCTCACGTCTGCGATGGTGGATGACATGGTTGCTGGTGCCTCACATCTGCGATGGTGCCTCACGTCTGCGATGGTGGATGACATGGTTGCTGGTGCCTCACATCTGCGATGGTGGATGACATGGTTGCTGGTGCCTCACATCTGCGATGGTGCCTCACGTCTGCGATGGTGGATGACATGGTTGCTGGTGCCTCACATCTGCGATGGTGCCTCACATCTGCGATGGTGCCTCACGTCTGCGATGTTGGATGACATGGTTGCTGGTGCCTCCTTTCTTGAATGGTGGATGACATGGTTGCTGGTGCCTCACATCTGCGATGGTGCCTCACGTCTGCGATGGTGGATGACATGGTTGCTGGTGCCTCACATCTGCGATGGTGCCTCACGTCTGCGATGTTGGATGACATGGTTGCTGGTGCCTCCTTTCTTGAATGGTGGATGACATGGTTGCTGGTGCCTCACATCTGCGATGGTGCCTCACGTCTGCGATGTTGGATGACATGGTTGCTGGTGCCTCCTTTCTTGAATGGTGGATGACATGGTTGCTGGTGCCTCACATCTGCGATGGTGGATGACATGGTTGCTGGTGCCTCCTTTCTTGAATGGTGGATGACATGGTTGCTGGTGCATCACATCTGCGATGGTGCCTCACGTCTGCGATGGTGGATGACATGGTTGCTGGTGCCTTCTTTCTTGGATGGTAGCTGACATGGTTGATGTTGCCCGTCATGGTTGAAGGTGCCGGACAGAAGCGGACTTCAAGTGGCTTGATGATTGGTGGGATCTGCTCAAATGAGTATACTTAAGTATTTCTTTTCTACACACAATATTTATTCATACATACACATATTATATATGCGCACATATACATTCGTTTGAGTCATGACTCCCGCGTCGAAAATGTACATGCTAGCATGATGCGGGCAGGCGCGCTTCGTCGAATCTTAGGTTCTGAATCTCCTTCAAGACACGGACATGTGTCCTTAGGTTAGGTAGGGCTTTCTCACTTCTCTCTCTTTTCAGCTCTGCTTGTTTCATAGTTTTTCAGGTTTGTTCTTCTAATTTCAGGTTTTTTTTTTTTTCTTCCGTCTTAGGTCCAACTTTCCGGGCGAGTCGTGGTGATAGTCGTAGTATGTAGTTCCCTAGTAGTATTTAGTTTCCCTTGCCAGTCTTGTGGTAGATAGCATCAGGCTTGTTTGCGCAATGAGCTCTTCGTGCGGAATTGCACTTCACCGAAGACGCTTGAATAGAGCTCGGGCAGCTAGAGTTGAGGCGCTTCCCTCGCAAACGTAGTGTAGACAACGGACGGATGATGTGCATCAAGTTAAGATAGACAACATCCTGTTCGTTAGTAGTAGTTGGATGCCATTCAGCGCATTCAGTCGAACGAAGTCAGAATGGAATGGACACTTCTCTCGTAGTAGTTTATCAAGTGGATGATATGCATCGTAATGACACTACAACTACCGCACGGTCAGTGGCCCAATCCAAAGCTACAAGAATTAGCAAACTTTCGTTCTTTTAGTGGTGGTGGGATAGTAGTTGCAAGAACGTTTGAAAAAAAAAATCTAATTGGGTCATTTGATCCGCTCGCGGTAGGTTGAGTGTTAAGATAGACAACATCCATTTTGTAGTAGTAGTAGCGTAGATGACGGACGGATGATATGCATCGAATTAAGATAGACAACATCCTGTTCGATCATATGAGTCAGAAGTGTTCTCCTTCGACTTCCGATGAATGACGTTGAACTGAGACTTCCCTCGTAGAGTAGTAGAGTAGACGACGGACGGATGATATGCATCAAATTAAGATAGACAACATCCTGTTCGTTCGTAGCGATCGGAAGCGCCATCCTCTAAGTCTGTCTGGGCCTTCAACTCTTCATGTGAAGTTGCCTCCGCCGTTGTTGCTCGTGACTGTAAACAAACTGGTGCTCCTCCAAGACAGCAAATAGATGATTGCCTTCGACTTAAGACGGACAATCGTATGCCTCCTTCGTAGTGTAGATTGCAGAGGGACTCAGATTTCCTTTTAGCGTGACTTTCAGAACTATTGATTTATTTTGTGGCAGTTTGAATGTCATACGGCGCTTCTTAGAGATGTTTGGGTTACCTCTCCGTAGATTCTTTCTTGTAGTTCAGTAATTTCAGGTTTAGCAGATAACGACTCGCACCTATTCGCAATCTCGCAGTAAGCATCAGTAGTTAGTTGTAGTCGGAAGACTTCTCCTTCGTGCTCGTCGACGCTCCCACTTCTCGGTGCAAGGTTACAGTTCACCGAAGTTGGTGGTTGCAGCTAGACGAGCTGGAGTTGAGAGAATGGCTTCGCTTTGAAGTAGAGTAGACAACGGACGGATGCTTTGGCTTTGTTCGTTTTTGTGCAGGAACTCAAATTGATTTAAGCGCGATCGGCTTTTAGAACTATTGATTGATTCTGTGGCAGTTCGAGAACAGCCCCTCGGCGCTTCTTAGAGCGATGTTTGAGTTTCTGCGTAGATTAGCATAGACAGCGAATGCTCTTAAGTTTGAAACTTTTTTTTCATTCTAGAGCTTTAGCTTTGCACAAGGGGCTTTGGAAGGGATCCCTAATTTTTCGAGCCTCTTCTACTTGTCTGTCTCCTGGGGTTAGTTTGGGGAAATCTTTGATTGCCGGGACATCAGTTTCGTCGGTTTCATCGGTTTCATCGGTTTCATCGGTTTCGTGGGTTTCGTGGGTTTCGTGGGTTTCGTGGGTTTCGTCGGTTTCATCGGTTTCGTCGGTTTCATCGGTTTCATCGGTTTTATCGGTTTCATCGGTTTCATCGGTTTCATCGGTTTCATCGGTTTCATCGGCTTCATCGGTTCCTTAGCATCGAATGCATCTTTTATCCTCCAAACTGAGGACGATCTCTAGATTTCGGTCTATTTTGTGGCTTCTGATTTGGGCACAGTTGTGTCCTCGAGATAGTCCTCGTTTAGTCGCGCTTTTGAGACTTAATTCAGCCTCGGATCAAAAACTTGCTTTTGATTGCAATTTCGTGGCTGCAGAGTTCGAAGAAAACCTCACTGCTTCGTCTGAGGTGATCGGTAATGGCCAAGGTTTCCTTAATGTGCACCTCGTTTCAAGGGCCAGGTCAAGAAGATGCTGCCTTGATTTTGTCTCTGGCTTCGGTTGCGATTTGGAACTCGATTTGAATTTTGATCGTGATCAACTTTCGTCTTCGATTTCAGACGTATTTTCAATAAATTGCCGCTATGGTCGGTTCTGTAGAGACTTAAGCAAGAAATTCGCGATCCTCCCGGGTTCTCCTTGCTGTCGAAGGCATTCGCGATGGTGTTTGACTGCTGTATTCCTGAAGTTCCTGTATGGCAGGCAGCGCTTCAAGATTGACATGCAGATAGATACATAGAACCAGATTAGCAGATTTGAAATGAAGTGTGTGAGTGTTGTGTGTTGCAAGCAGATGTGGTGGCTTCTTCCCTCTGGGAGGAGGCTGAAAGTGGTCTCACGACCTACCACATCTCTTGCGATTTGTGTAAGGGCCCAAAAGTGTTTTTTTTTTCGTTGCTGATCAGAAAAGCTGAAGGAATAACTACAAGCAGCTCAACAATGACCACAAGCGGTCCAACAGAAGCAAGCCGTTTCCTGATCAAATTTATATATTTTTTTCTTTATTTTTTTTTTTTAAGAAGAACACAGAAGCTCCATTTGTACACAAGTGTCTGAGGTTTCTAGTATACTTCGCGACTTAACTTAATCTTAAACTTAGCTGAAGGAGCTTCTGTTAGGCTTTGACTTGCTTCGCGTTGCTTAATTAATTCTTAGTTGTTCGACACTTTCCTTGCAATCGTTGCAAACGCTTTTCCGTCTCATATTTTTCAATGCAAGACCTCAGACTTAGTTTCTTTAGATTAGGCAAAGCTAGGGCTTAGAAATTTCGTTCAAAACACTTGGGAATCTCTGTCCTTATCACGGGCCAGGACTATCGTTACGTTAACTTTAATTGAGGGTATGCATGCACTTGGTTCCGGGATGTCTGTTCCCCCTGGATTGGATTCTATCAAAGGACATCAGCAGATCGGGTAGAATAGTTTAGACAGGATGGTTAGGTTAGACAGGTTAGTTAGGATAGCTAGATGCGATGCAGATTTTGAGTAAATCTTTGGACAGCCAAAGAGCTAGGCATAGATAGGGCCGTCCTTAGACAGGGAATAGTCACTTTAAGTAGGAGATACTTAGTCAGGCACTTAGCTTAGATAGGTAGGGACTCAGAGTCCTTTGTTTTTTTTTTGCTAGTCCGGTGTAATTACTTCATTCCAATATCTTTGCACAATTTTTGGTTTTGCTCGAACGCAGATCAAGAGTAGGTTTAGACAGTTTAGGAGGGAGATAGCTAGGTGGACAGCTAAAACACGAAATTTTCTTAGTTTTCCAAAAAATTCTCCCACTTTTGTCGATTTTCAAAATTCTTGTGCAAAGATCTAGGGCTTAGAAATTGCAGACTTAGCCACGTAGAAAGCTTTTATCGCTGTCAGTACACTTGCGTTATTCGGGCGTGAGGATATAGGCGGTTTTTTTTTGTTTTTTTTTTTTTTTTTTTTTGCGGTGGTAAAATGCTCTCTGCGTGGAGAAGTCTGTATAGGTTTAGCTCGCGACTTTGTGTAGGACTTCGAGAGCCAAACACAAACAGGTCTCTCTGAAGTTAGGTAGGGGACCGCTCAGCGGACCCGACAGGTGTCCCTGAGGATAGGTAGGGAGACCCCTTGAGTGCTTCAAACAGAAGTGCTTAAGGATAGGTAGGGGACCGCTCTGGAGCACAGCAGGTGCTCCCGAGGATAGGTAGGGTTCTAATCTTTTCTCTTCTGTTTCAGCGCAGAATGGCGTTAATGCAGCTGCGTTCTTCGATTAAGGCTTACGTGCACGTGTCTTGCATAAGCATTCCTTGGCCATTTCTTCTCGTTGTTAGCCGTCTGGTTAGTCGGAAATTTTGGCTTCGGTTGTAATCGATCGCGAGAACAGCGTTTCATATAAAGAGGCGAGTCATTGAGAATACGGAAGCAGCTGAAGGCGGTTTTCGATCGACACATTGCTCGGCGGACCGCGATTGCCGTTGAAACAGACATCGATTGAAGCGGCCATCAGGCAAATCAAAATCCGGATTAGATTCCAAGTCCAGAAACCAAGTTCCAGCTCCTGCTCCTGCTCCTGCTGCTGCTCCTGTGTCTGCTCCTGCTCCTGTATTGTGTGTAAGTGAAAGTGAAAGTGAAAGTGTGAGTTGATATGGTGGCTTCTTCCCTCTGGGAGGAGGCTGAAAGTGGTCTCACGACCTACCATGTCTCTCGCATATGTGTAAGGGCCCAAAAGTGTTTTTCGTACGATGACCAGAAGAGGTCCAACAATGTCTGCAGCTTTCCAGGTACGTGGCAGAAAAAAGCAGCGTAAGGCACCTCGGTGCATACAAAAACAATCAGTAAGAATTTTTGTTCTTTTATTTCTTTAACCTACTCACTTCGGTTCTCGGTTGGAAAGCATGCATACCACTCTATATATTTCTCGGGAAAATTTATTTCCAATTAACCCCCTCAAGACGGCAAACAGCTGTCTCTGAGGCTAGGTAGGGGAACCCTCAAGTGACAGACCGGTGTCCTTGAGGCTAGGTAGGGGACCCCTCAGGACCCGAACAGGTGTCCTGAGGCTAGGTAGGCCTCTGCTCTGCTCTTTTCAGGTTTTCTTATTTCGTTTCAGGCGGGCCCGACGCGACGGTATTATTTTCTTTAGAAATCATTTGGGGAATCAAGTTGAGGAATCAGTTGGGGAAGCATCTGAAGAATCAAGCCTGAAGTCATCTGTGAGGAACCATTTGAGAAATCATATTGAAGAATCAGTTGAAGAAGCATTTGTCTCGTACATTTGTGGATTCATTTGAGGACACATATGAGGACTCACTTGGGGAATCAATTTGATGGATCGCTTGAGGAAGCATTTGTGGACTCATTTGAGGAATCAGTTGATGACTCTCTTGGCTTCTAAATACTTTAAATTTGCGTTAAATTTGAGGAATCAATGTTGAGGAATCAGTTGGGGAAGCATCTGAAGAATCAAGTCTGAAGTCATCTGTGAGGAACCATTTGAGAAATCATATTGAAGAATCAGTTGAAGAAGCATTTGTCTCGTACATTTGTGGATTCATTTGAGGACACATATGAGGACTCACTTGGGGAATCAATTTGACGGATCGCTTGAGGAAGCATTTGTGGACTCATTTGAGGAATCAGTTGATGACTCTCTTGGCTTCTAAATACTTTAAATTTGCGTTAAATTTGAGGAATCAATGTTGAAGAATCAGTTGGGGAAGCATCTGAAGAATCAAGTCTGAAGTCATCTGTGAGGAACCATTTGAGAAATCATATTGAAGAATCAGTTGAAGAAGCATTTGTCTCGTACATTTGTGGATTCATTTGAGGACACATATGAGGACTCACTTGGGGAATCAATTTGACGGATCGCTTGAGGAAGCATTTGTGGACTCATTTGAGGAATCAGTTGATGACTCACTTGGCTTCTAAATACTTTAAATTTGCGTTAAATTTGCGTTAAATTTGCGTCAAATTTGAGGAATCAATGTTGAAGAATCAGTTGGGGAAGCATCTGAAGAATCAAGTCTGAAGTCATCTGTGAGGAACCATTTGAGAAATCATATTGAAGAATCAGTTGAAGAAGCATTTGTCTCGTACATTTGTGGATTCATTTGAGGACACATATGAGGACTCACTTGGGGAATCAATTTGACGGATCGCTTGAGGAATCACTTGTGGACTCATTTGAGGAATCAATTGATGACTCACTTGGCTTCTAAATACTTTAAATTTGCTTTAAATTTGCGTTTAATTTGAGGAATCAATGTTGAGGAATCAATGTTGAGGACTCAGTTGGGGAAGCATCTGAAGAATCAAGCCTGAAGTCATCTGTGAGGAACCATTTGAGAAATCATATTGAAGAATCAGTTGAAGAAGCATTTGTCTCGTACATTTGTGGATTCATTTGAGGACACATATGAGGACTCACTTGGGGAATCAATTTGACGGATCGCTTGAGGAAGCATTTGTGGACTCATTTGAGGAATCAGTTGATGACTCACTTGGCTTCTAAATACTTTAAATTTGCGTTAAATTTGAGGAATCAATGTTGAAGAATCAGTTGGGGAAGCATCTGAAGAATCAAGTCTGAAGTCATCTGTGAGGAACCATTTGAGAAATCATATTGAAGAATCAGTTGAAGAAGCATTTGTCTCGTACATTTGTGGATTCATTTGAGGACACATATGAGGACTCACTTGGGGAATCAATTTGACGGATCGCTTGAGGAAGCATTTGTGGACTCATTTGAGGAATCAGTTGATGACTCTCTTGGCTTCTAAATACTTTAAATTTGCGTTAAATTTGAGGAATCAATGTTGAAGAATCAGTTGGGGAAGCATCTGAAGAATCAAGTCTGAAGTCATCTGTGAGGAACCATTTGAGAAATCATATTGAAGAATCAGTTGAAGAAGCATTTGTCTCGTACATTTGTGGATTCATTTGAGGACACATATGAGGACTCACTTGGGGAATCAATTTGACGGATCGCTTGAGGAAGCATTTGTGGACTCATTTGAGGAATCAGTTGATGACTCTCTTGGCTTCTAAATACTTTAAATTTGCGTTAAATTTGAGGAATCAATGTTGAAGAATCAGTTGGGGAAGCATCTGAAGAATCAAGTCTGAAGTCATCTGTGAGGAACCATTTGAGAAATCATATTGAAGAATCAGTTGAAGAAGCATTTGTCTCGTACATTTGTGGATTCATTTGAGGACACATATGAGGACTCACTTGGGGAATCAATTTGACGGATCGCTTGAGGAAGCATTTGTGGACTCATTTGAGGAATCAGTTGATGACTCACTTGGCTTCTAAATACTTTAAATTTGCGTTAAATTTGCGTTAAATTTGCGTCAAATTTGAGGAATCAATGTTGAAGAATCAGTTGGGGAAGCATCTGAAGAATCAAGTCTGAAGTCATCTGTGAGGAACCATTTGAGAAATCATATTGAAGAATCAGTTGAAGAAGCATTTGTCTCGTACATTTGTGGATTCATTTGAGGACACATATGAGGACTCACTTGGGGAATCAATTTGACGGATCGCTTGAGGAATCACTTGTGGACTCATTTGAGGAATCAATTGATGACTCACTTGGCTTCTAAATACTTTAAATTTGCTTTAAATTTGCGTTTAATTTGAGGAATCAATGTTGAGGAATCAATGTTGAGGACTCAGTTGGGGAAGCATCTGAAGAATCAAGCCTGAAGTCATCTGTGAGGAACCATTTGAGAAATCATATTGAAGAATCAGTTGAAGAAGCATTTGTCTCGTACATTTGTGGATTCATTTGAGGACACATATGAGGACTCACTTGGGGAATCAATTTGACGGATCGCTTGAGGAAGCATTTGTGGACTCATTTGAGGAATCAGTTGATGACTCACTTGGCTTCTAAATACTTTAAATTTGCGTTAAATTTGAGGAATCAATGTTGAAGAATCAGTTGGGGAAGCATCTGAAGAATCAAGTCTGAAGTCATCTGTGAGGAACCATTTGAGAAATCATATTGAAGAATCAGTTGAAGAAGCATTTGTCTCGTACATTTGTGGATTCATTTGAGGACACATATGAGGACTCACTTGGGGAATCAATTTGACGGATCGCTTGAGGAAGCATTTGTGGACTCATTTGAGGAATCAGTTGATGACTCACTTGATCTCTAAGCATCACTAATAACGCGATAATTTGAGAAAGCACGCGAATTTTAAATTTAATGAATAAAGACGTTATTTACTGAAGGCTAAGTCCCTAGCGCAGACGAGGATACGTTCGAATCTAAATCTGTACCCGTAACCATCGTTCTTGTCTCAAACACTGTCTATCGCGGCCGTCAATGCGTCGGAATATGTCCTTTTCAGGGCATTAACTGCAACTAAAGCAGGACATTGAAATTGCGATTCACAAAATCCTCTTATTCTTCCTCATAATAAGTGGAGATTTGAATTGCAAACAGATGCTGCTTCAAATGATGACTGAAACCGGCTAAGTCAAAACTTAGTTCGGTAAGGAGCATCATTTTGAAGCACTTGTTCTATCGGAGCGCGTTCCTTTGAAAACGAGAAATTATACATCAAATGAAAGAAAATGTATAGCCCTTGTCAAAGTAGAGACCTTGGCATTAAATGTGGGCCAAAGTTCCATCAGAAAAAGACGAAGCTTACTATCACTACTGTGAGACGCTTATTTTGATATCAAGCTGAAAGTGGTGCATCGCACAGCGACTTTCGTTTGTTGGAGTTTTTTTTCCTGGCCTATGAAAAAGAAATTGGTACAAAAACCACAGAAACCGATTCAAAAATGTATCTCAAGCCACAAGAAACCTTGTATTTAAAGGCGTTTTGTTTTTCTTCATAATTCTATACGTTGAAAAGGGGGAACAACTATCCCGAAGTTCCCATTATTCGACAGACCATAAAATTCTCTTCAAATGTCCTTCAGATCACTTGGACCTCGAACGCAGAATTCCCGGGATATACGCCATCCAACTTAACTTCTACGATTTCACTCATTTCACTCACTTCGTAGCTCAAATTCTGAGTTGAACTCAATTGATTTTCATCCAACTTTATTTCACGCCAGGAACGATTTCGAATTCAACTGAAAGCTTATTCTGTCAGAGCCTTGTCTCGTCTTCCTTGACAACAATACCGGCAGCAAAATTAAACGCCCTAGTTCCCTTGTTAATGACCGTCCCTCAAAGGGTTAAATGGCAAAGGATAAGCCTTTATTTGAGTAAATGAATCAATCCTTCCTTCTAAATTATTTGCTTTACAATTCGTGGTGAACCAGCCTGCACCTGCACTCCAGCTCCCAAAATAACTTCCCATTCACCTCCCATTTGAATCGCCAAATCGGTTGGCGCCCCTCTTTCCAATGACTCCTCGTGCGTCCATTTGAGGAATCGTATGTCCACACTTCACTAGACACTCGCAACACAAAATCCATTCTTTGTTGAATTTTTTCCTCCAAATATTGTCAACGCCAAAAGAATCAAAAACCTAACAAACTTACCCAGAAACACTTCCAAACTGCATTAACCAAACGAAACTAGCAAGTACACGCACCAAAAGTGACCAGAAGGTATGCAACATTTAGAGCAAAATCTTTGCCGATTGCATGACACTTCTGCGCAAAAACCATTGCATACCTCGTGGGCGAAATATATGGCATACCTATTGCTTTTCTGAGGTTTATGGTCGCCTGGTATTTCAGATGAAATTTTAACCAAAATCGAGGTCTGGCTTCGTGCACATGGGTGTGGTTTTGTATGGGGGATATGGATGGTATGCCATGTAGTATGTGGAGTGCACATGGGAGGGTGGTGATATGGGATGTGGTACGAATGTGGTATGTGGTATGATTGGCTTTATGATTGGCTGTTTGTGGGCGGTATATGTAAGAGGTTGTGAAGCGGTATGAGAGGAATGTAGGATTTTGATCAACTTGCATTCACGTCAAAGAACAAGACCACAGAAGAAGTGGTATAAGGTGCGCTTTAAAAACGAGACATCGGTTGATTTTTCTGAAATCAAAAGGAGGGACGGTTTGCTTGTTGCTAATCCTTAAAAGGACATTTTGTGCGTTTTATAAATAGGTTGACTGTTCTTGTAGCAGGTTGCTAGCATCCTCTGAATCAAGCAGACTAAGGCTGCTAGCCCAGAGAGATGTGCCTGCATTTTAATGTTGCTCTAAAAAGGACATTTTTGGTTTTGTACATACATACCTACATATATGTGGCTTGCTTGGAATGATTGCATTTTGGTCTTTGGTTTGTTTTGGTCTTATATTCTGTGGCGCAAGTGACTGCCTCTCTTGACAGAATTGTGTGAGTGAGAAGCACGTAGGACCTTGCAGGACACTTTTTCAATTTCTGCCATGAATTCCTTCAGAAAATGAACGAAAACGTGAGCACTTTGCTCAGCCCCTATAGTTTTGTCGAAGCAAGCGATCGGATCCCAACCTTTTGACTCCCTTTCCTACAGTCCTTACCAACCCTCAACCAAAGCGAACTCCCTGCACGAAACGCGGAAAACAGAAATGTGGAATTTCAAATTCACCGCCCAAAATTTTACTACACCACACCACCACAGAACAGAAGAGGAAAAACCCTACAAATGCCTTCTCACCTTCGCTGACATTCTCCACCAAACCGATTGTACCAACAAAAACAAAATAAAGAGAAGGAACGGAAAAAAAACTGAAAATTTCCCAACACCACGGCAACCAACGACAGCCATTTTACAATGTTGCCACCATTTAATTTTTCCCTCACATATCTGACACCACTGTCAAAGTGCGAACAAAAAAAAAAACCGAAGAGAACTCTCCTTCTGCAGCGCAAACCATCGGCCGTGTGTTGTGTGGTCGGGTGTTGACTATTTTCAAGAGTTTTGTTCGCGGGTAAACAAAAATCGGAAGAAAACTACTTTTTGTCGGGGTGACAGTGCGGGGCGGAATTATATCGTTGCAATGAACGTCAAGGAGGAGAAATACACTGTGGAGGAGGAGGTGGTGCCGGTGGTCCTGCATCCGGGCACCTACAGCACGTACACGATACAGACCTTTCAGGCGACAGACGAGGATGCCACTGCAGTGGCAACGCTGGAAGGTAACCAACTGCATCAGATCAACGGCGAGGGCGGCATCGAGCAGATAATACACCTGAATGAGGGCGATTGTGTGGAGATAGCCACTATGACCACCGCCTCGCCGATGGGGACGGTGGTGACCGGAGCCATATCGGACACTTCGTACCACAGCGACAATTCGGCCGAGTATGCCATGGTGCCGGAGACAAGTCGCGCGAAGACCTATTACTGCCCCAACTGCGGGAACTGCTACAGTGCGGCGGGCAGCTTGAAATTGCACATTCGTGCCTGCACCCGAGAGAAGGAGGCACCCTCCAGCGAGGGGAGAAAGTGTGAGATCTGCCAGAGGGTCTTCAACTCGAGCACCTATCTGCGCGAGCATATGCTGCGACACACTGGCAAGGGGCCGAAGAAGTGCCCCAAGTGCTATCGCAAGTTCATCGACGACGCCAAGTACGACGCGCACCTGGAGACCCACAAGCTGGAGGAGCGCATTGCCAAGGAGGCGGGCAGTCCCATCAATTCGGATGCGAGCGGGGAGAAGAAGGTGGTCAAGGAGTACACATGTTCGTTCTGTTCGAAAAATTTCACGGTTGTCTTCGATTCGCGTCACGCCAAGCGGCGGTACGCCTGTGACGAGTGCCGAGAGAAGTATTCCAACGAGGAGATGCTGAAGCAGCACAAGGCCCAGTTGGAGGAGAAGCGTGAGTTTCGGTGCGAGAAGTGCGGCAGAAAGTTCGTGTTCGAGGGCTTCTTGCAGCGGCATATACCCTCCTGTGATGGGACCATTCGGCGTCGACGGGATCGTCAGTAAGGGCGTTTACGCTGCGATGTAAAATCTCTTCTTCGTTAATCTTTTCTCAGCCTTCTCTTATTTCTTTTCTTTGAATAACTGTAATTTTTAATGTTTGAGATAAAAATAAAACTAAGTTTTAAAATGAGCGAATGGGGCTGGTTTTTGAGATGCAATGCTGCTGGTTGTGTCCTATGTGCTTCAGGATATCAGTGGAGGATGCGGCTTCAATTGCGTGAACGACTTCCTCGATGAAGTTTTAGAGATGAGCGCTGCGCACGTCTAACAAATCGGCAATGACACAGAAGCATGTCAAAGCAAACCTCAATAACTCTCTTAAACAAAAAGCTCCTTTTCCCGCGGACAAGGCTACAGCGCGGTGCCGTTTATTTCAACAAAACGAAATAAAAAAATAAATTAGCTAAGGCAGGACAGTCCCCACCCTCCTTATGACCACAATTTGACACTGGAACGCTTGGCGTAGTCTTTATAGTCAGCATGGGCGTAGAATTCCTTGAACAGTGGTGTAAGGAGTGTGTCCTTTGGCAATGTCTTGTAGATGGGTTCACCGTACCAGGTGCCGACCTGCAAATCAGCAAAAAAAAAATTCACCAGTAACTCTGGACTAAGATTCCCTCCCCCGCCCTTAGCGACAACAAACCTCCCATCCTTTCACATTAGCCATCAGTTTCTCCTCCTCATCACGGTTTCTTCTCAGCTGCTTCAAGTACTCCCGATCGCGTTCGGCAATCAGAATCGGGAAGATCACATTCTCAGCTGAACGCATCTCGATTTCCTCGCGTTTAATCTGCTTCGCAGTCAGATTGTACACGTAGATGCCGACGACGGTGGTCACGGCATAGCCGGCGATCATTTGCCATCCTAGAGAAGCATGAGAATGATGTAAGTGGATGTGTGAATTCAGATTGTGCTGCGGAGGGTGCATGAATGATATTTACCAGTGAAGTAGCTCTTCGCCGGGACACGAGCGAATGGAATTTTCTTGTAGCCACCCGGTGGGGGCATGTCCTGCTTCTTAGCTGCGGCTGTCGAGGACATGGTGCGTGAATTTTGGGGGAAAACTCGCAAAAAATAATGAAAACTGCAATTCCTCCCCAGAAGAATGAAAATTCGAATGTCTGAAATGTCAAATATCGCGTTTGCATAACATGACAATCAGTGATGCCAAGTCGATGAATGATGGGACATTTTTGTTTTTTTGTTTGACTTGAGGGATGTTTCTTGCTTGTGGAGTGGTGAATAGGTTAGCGATGACGGCACGTAACAGACATTTTATTAACAGCAATGTTTTTATACGTCTGAGGGTAAAACGGGAAAGGTTTTACGAAAGTGGAAAAATAAGAAAAATGGATCTTAACTTGAATCTGTTCACGATGTCGTGACAAACCATACGTAAAAAGATGTCGATCAAGTGCGACAGTGGTGATAATTTTGCCATTTTTGCATCACTACTTCGTCGATGATGTCTCTTGTGTATTCTCACATCATCTGCTCAGAATATTTTGCTCCTTTTATGGGCGGGTTTCTATTCCTGGGCAAACTCAAGTGAATTTAAACCTCGCATGAAGTCAGTATGCTCAGTGTGGCTTTATAAGCCAGTAGTCTTGATGTATGGTATTGCCGTGGGACCAATCAACAATCGCATCACTTCCAGGTTCCTTTGCTTTCCTTTTCTGCATCATCTTAGGTGATCCGTATGTTTCAAAGGCATCGGAGCAAGCATGCATGATCTCCTTCCCATTCGAGGAGCAGCTATGTCCAAGGGCTATTGAATTTTTGGTAGAATCCCTTTCACAGCACGCCACAGTAGTCACGATGATGAGGACATACGAACGCGTCGTCTAAGAAACTTAATTCAAAACTCTTTTAAAAATTAAATTATATTTTCTTTCAGTAGTATTTACATCAATTTGTTTATTACTTCACGGTTAATAAATTCTCTCATCTCCTAACTTGCAGAAAATAAAATAAAAAAAAAACGAAAGGAGTCACCGCTTCAAGAAAACTAAGAAAATCAATCGAGCGCGCAACAATCAAACAAGTCTCCCAAACAACTTACGACTTAGATGCTTTGTTTTTCTGAATTTTCTCTTACACTCTACTCCCTCCGTCCTACACACTTACACACTAGAAGTCAACAAAAGTATCCTATTCTCCGGGCGCTAAGACAAACAAAAACGAAGTTTTTCTCATACAATGGCTATGAGGTTAGGGTTGATTTACAAAAGAGCCGGACTGTTCCTATCTCTTACATTAACAAGAAACATTTTTTTTATCTATGGTATGCTTCCTCGGGCACGATCACAGCGTGTCAGAGTGCGTGACCTAAGATACTTCTGTTCAATAAAAAATAGACTTATAAGATACAAGAACGTACAAAAAAGAGCGGACTGATGAAAGCGGGTGTGCGCGGGGAATGAATTATTTGACGAAGGCCTCCGGGGGGATCTTGCTCTCCTTCTGCAGTTTATCGAAGACAAAGGCAGCGTGATTGTAGTCCCAGTTAGTTTCTTCGAGACATCTGGAAGGAGAAACGAAGCGGAAATGAGAGTCAGCAGGAGGAAATGTGATGCTGGTCTTACTTTTTACTCCACTCCAAATTCATATTGCTTTGTGCGCTCATCGCCTGGATCATTTGCAACTTTGTTGCCTCGTCGGGAATCACAGGTACTTGCGGTGCCATCATCGCGGATGTAGCTGCTAACGAAGTTGATGGCTGAAATCACAGACACCCATGAGTCCCCTCCTGAATCGAGCATTCTGAAGACCTACCTGATTGACTTGCAGTCGACTCTGGAGTCCCCCAGCTGCAGCTGGTTGAATTGGAGGCAGACCTACCGGTCCGCTCGCCACTACAGGTGCTGGTGGCTTGAAGGCTTTCTTTATCTGAGAGTACGTCGCGCTCGATAGAAATATCAATTCGTTCCTTATGCAGAATCCGCCACCGGCGGGAACAATGATCAGCTGCCGCTGGAAGTAACGAATCTCCGTGTTGTTGCTGGAACTGCTGCCCTGGCTCGTGCTGGCGCCGGAGTCAACATTAAACTCTTTGAAGAGACCGGCAACGGTGAAGGATATCATTTTTGGCTGCAAAGACAAATGGTGGACTCAGCAGTGGTCAGATGAATGGGAAGCGGTTTGAGAACTTACAGTGAAGAGAGTCAGGTCGACGGTGAAAGATTGCGGATCGTGCTGTGTCTTAGGCCACTCGGTGAACGTGGACACGACCGGCAGACGGCCAAACTTCAGCAATCGTGACTTGTCACTGTCAGTGGTCATGTTCGGCCGCCGCAAGTTTCGATTGAACTTGGAGAACGCCGAGAGTCTACGCAAAAGAATGACTTCAGATCATGGCAGCGAGAGATGGACGGGGGAGATCTTACCTTCCAGATTGACTGATCGGCGGCAGTGCAATGGACAGCATCGCCTGGTCATGGTAAGCATCCAACAAGGGCTGTCGATTATCCGAGTCGAAGATGATGAAATATTGCTCCAGAAACTGGCGCACCACATCCGCTCCGGCAGCGTCGCACAAGAACGACGCCTTCGGCTGTGGCAAAGATGCTGTGTCACTGACATCGAAGAGAATTTGCGGCTCCAGTTCCTTACCGTCCTTGGATGGGTGTACATGAAGAAAATCAGTCAAAATTGGGTTCTACAGGGGGGGAGTGAGTGTGGGGAGAACTTACCAATTTTTGGAGTTTTGGGAACTTTTTGCGTACTTCACTGTGAATCAAGATTTAAGTTTAAAGTAAACAAATATCAAATGTTACGAGTTTGTTAAGAAGAGTGATCAGAAAGGTCTCTGTTCTCTCAGTGATTTGAAACGATGCTTAAACGATGGTGGCTGCGGTGGGGAAAGCGGATATTATGCGCGCGATATTTACTGCAAACGATTCCAAGGTGGTTCGAGGATAAGATTGGAGTTGGAAGAGCGAGCATTGGAAAGGAGATCAATCAAAGAATTGCTTTCTCAATTCAGAGATGATTCATAAATCGTTTTGGAAGGCTCACTGAAGTACTCTTTGTGTTTAGAGATTTTGGTTTTCTTTTGTAGGAGGAAGTAAAGCTATTCTTTTGGGGCACATTCTGACACCCTTTATAGCGCGATGGCGATGCAAATGGCAACACTTATCCCCCCAGCTTCACTCTGTACACGTCGATTTGTTTCGTTTTTCTTTCCACTCTTTTGTAATTTTTTTCTGTTTTGTTTTTTTTTTCTTCCCTCCACCGACTGGTGTGCACCTTTTTCGGGAACACCATTGTCTGTGAATTTCCAAAAAAAATTTGTGTCTACCCTACGAAATCCCCTCCCTTTCGGCTTTTGTGTACACAACTCCTTCACGAGGAGAACTAGTGCACCAGTGGCAGATGTAACTGCTCTTGGATTGGCTGCACATGTTGGTTGTGTTTTATTTGAAGCGACGGAAGGGGATTATCTTGTGTTTTCCTTTTTTCTTTTTTTCTCAGTCAGAGTCTGGTGGTTTTTGATGCTTGTGAAGCTTTTGTTCACGTGCTTGGAATGGAATTTATATTTTTTTCTAATTGTTTCCCCCAGGTAAAGTGCTGCTAGAAGCATCTTGTAGCTGATTCAAGCTGTTTTTCGTATCAAATGATGCATTTACTTCTTCTTTATGAGTGTGTCTCATAGTCACCGAGAGCTCTTCAGTGTGCGTTGTGATGTGGAGAAACTTTCACTCCACTTGTGTTCTTTTTGTGCCGAATATTGATTTGATGGACCTTCTTGTTGTCCATTGCTCGTCGGTTGGGTTGGAATTTGGGATGATTACACACTTTGGATTCGTTTTCTCTTCAACTTCAGAAAAACATTGAGATTTCATGCCTCTTACCCGGTGCCTCGCATCGTTACCACTACGCTTCAGTCACTGTCACAAATTCAGAGAATGTACAAAAAGAAAATATATTAAATACAAAAAAAAAAGAGAAGCGGAAACGTTCTGATTTTGAATCGTTGCCTCCATCACAAGGAGTACTCCTCGCTCCACGCCGCATGTGTCGTGTCCTGTTGCCACAATTTGATCACAATTCATATTCGCAGCAGCAAACAGACGCGGATGACGCTCTTTGGGTTTCGAGTGCCGCACAGACGCGGAGGATACAACGTTGAACCAGTGAACCAGTGCCACCAGAATCATATATTTCATTTCTAATACACAAATTGATACCTGATATAAAGGGATTGATCTTTGTAACGCATTCGAAGTGGATTTGATTTTAAGGCGAGCTCGTAAATGTTGGCATTCCGGAAGACCATCAAATGGGCTAACGATGGAATCTGAAATTGGACGGGGAAGGATCATTATTTAGACGGAAACTGGACGCGGATCTGAATCACACGGTGATCCTGCAAATTTAAATCAGATTATAGCATCGTGTGTCGGAATCTTTTTTTTTTTTTTTGAAACGTCATCAGACTCTTGTACTCCATTTTCCACTGCAGGAGATTGCAAACGTGGTCAGTCTCTCTTTCTCTCGTCCACCAACTGGTGTGCAGAACCTTTCTAGCGTCTACACACCAGCAGCCCCCGAAGTAGATTGCAGGCTTTTTGACGCTTCTATTCAAACTGCATCTCATCAGAGTGAGCCATAGCGCTCAAGTCATTTGAGTTCGATTCACACACGCTCCTCAAACTGGCGTAGATCTACATATCAAAGAGTTCGTCCTTCAACCCACGTAAACTCACCTTATTATCGTCAAGATATAAAATCTTAAGATGTGGCAATCGTTCCGAGATATTCTTGAAGCTCTCCAGCGTCACAATTTGATTGTCATTCAAATTCAGCGCGACCAGGTCCTGAATGTTCTTCTCGATGATATTCAGTACAGCGACCATGATTTGCGGCTGCGTTAGGGAGAAGAACATGTTCTTGAAGTCGGGATCTGCGTAGAACTTGGACAAATCCAATGCCTTTGTGTTCATGTTGTAGCGCTTGACCATGGCAAGCTTCACCGTCTCCTTGTACTGTTCGTCGATGGTGATGTGTGGAGTGCCGGGACGGACGCGGATCGGTAGCCGGAAGCCATCATGCATTTGAATGTAACGATCGCTATTCTGGAGGATCTCGGCGATGCGGAATTCATTCACATAGAATATGACGCAGTGCTTCTCGGTGCGGAAGTAGTATGGCGTGAATTTTTCTGGGGCGATCGTGGCCAGGATTTGACGGATAAGCTCATCTTTATCGTATCTCTGACCGAAATTTGTCTGAAAAGAGAACAAATGAAAGAACAGAGGATTGAGACATTGGGATGATTTTGGATATTTGAGCTAAAAAGATGCATTTGGCGATGTTGGAAGACGTAAATGATACTGATGGGATTAGAGAAACACAGCAACCGATCTATGAGCCATCTTTAAGGGGAAATTATGAGAAAGTTTGCATTGTCAATGCGCGACAAAGAATAACAAGAACTGAAAGCTACCCAGGGCCTTAAAAACAATAATGTCCTTGAAGCTCTTTTTTGGCTCAAACCTCTTCAGGATCGACACTTCTTGCTTCTTTGCTAGAAAACGATTTGCGTCTGGATAGACGGCTATGATTACAAAGATGGCTCCTAGATGAGTTTCCAACAGGAAAAGGAAAAACTCATAAACTGACAAACAAAATGTTTCTCGGAGCATGCATACGATCACATTCCCACACTGAGTACTTCAAATAAAATTCTAGTGTTGTCAGGTTTTCCCCAAAGCAAAGACATTTCTATGATACTTTAAATTATTATCCGCCACACACACACAGTGTTGATCAAATAAATAACCATCAATAAAAATATTCTAATTGGGAGGCAATTGTGGGAGAATGAATGAAATTAAATCAACACTGCTTTGAAACTGCAGACTCACTTCCTGTGCCGCACAGTCGTCAGAAGCTTCGAATACCTTTCGTCAGACAAAAACAAAATCAAAAGCGACGAACAAACAAACTTTCCAGACCCGGTTCGAGTGGTTTGGCAAACTAATCAAACGTGTGTGCGTCCCTGAACTGATATCAGGTGACATTGCACGCACGCATATTGCCGAGTATTTTAAGCCAGCCCAGCGAATCTAGGTGAACGCGCTGTACATTGCTCTAGCGCTTGATTTTATCTTTGCACAGTAAAACTCCTATCATGCACAAGCCCATGTCGAATGGAAAGAGGGTGGGGTGGTGTATCGTCTTGGCAGGAGAGTGGTAAAAGTTTTATATCCGACAGCGCACTTTGAGCTCATAATTAATGACTTTGTAATTTGATTTATGGGATAATTGAGTGAGGAGAGGTTTGGATAGTGATGGTCGCGAGGATTAGGACAGACAGCGCAGTCTGTTACCTTGGGCATGATGACGGAGAGACAAGCAAATATTTAAGCAGACTTTTGATAAGATCCACTATCTTGTTGTGTACAATCGACAGATGGATTTCGAACGAATTTGATAAGTGGTGATTGTATTTTGTAAGGCACGCGATTAGCGAATTTAGCAACTACACTGAAGGCGAGCAGGTTGAGATTTTCTTAGTTTGGATTTGGCAATGGACTTGTTTTGGTTAAGTGCCTGCCTTACTCCGTTTTACATGGTATATACACTACGGGCTAGCTGACTCTCGGATTCTATGGCGTCACCTCTTTATGGAGGTATGTTGGAGAGGTCGGCAATGATGCCTGCGTAAAATGACTGGAGAAATTGGAACACTGGTGATGAGTTAGAGCATAGTTTTCTCTGACGGGCCTTGACTTTACTCTGACGTAATTTTATCAAGACACTTGTTTAAAACAAATTGGAACAAAAGGGCGCTGAACATAGAAAGAACAGTACACTTTGTGCCAACCTCAGGCACCCTCAGGTTCTCGACGAAGCTGAGTCGCCAAACAACGCTTGAAAGTCGTTACAACTTTTTGGACTAGAGCTGAATAGGTTTCAGTTAGCGGTGAACTACGGTAGCCTAAGTTTTAGGGTAGGTGGGGTTAGTTACCTATAGCCCAGATTAGTGAGCTTAGATACGTTTTCCGGCTTCTTTTGATTTGACATAGGCCTTTGGATTCTGGTCACTTCTCCTATCTCGGCTCTCTTTTCTTTCTCTTTTCTAATTTAGTTACCCGTCCGTGATCAAAGTAGAGTGTATTCGTATCTCTCTCATCATTTGCTCCTTAATGACCAAAATAGCCGACGAGGAACTAGATTCTTTGACCACAAAGTATTCGTATCTATCTTTACTATCACCTTTCTCTCTCTCTCTTCACATACCACAAGGGTCTTGTACGAAATCATGAGAATGCGTCTTTAATTCAACGAATGAGAAAACAGAAATTCAAGCTGAGGTAACCGTCAACCGACGCGCGAAATAAAGAGGATGTAGAACTGATAAGCTGTGTCATTGGCGTTATTTCTTAAGAAGTCGTAAAATACTTCTTCCAGAAGAGAAGATAATGCTATCGGTCATGTGCATTTAATGGCAGCAAAGAAACGCGGGGAGAAATTTTATAAAGGCGCATAAATCACGCTTAATTAGACGAATGACATATGTGAGGTTGACGCTTTCCAGATCTGTGGCTTATTCCCGGCATGAAAATTTCGCTAATGAAGTACGATCTCAGTGTCCACTTTACATCCTCTCCACATGAGTATGTCTATCAGAATTTCCAATTAAGGGTGATCCAATTCGGAGCAAGAGGCATTGAAATTCCTTCAACTGCAGCGTCCTCTGATTATTGGTCTCTCACCAGCGCCATACGAGCACCATATCCGACGTGAACACAGTGATCTACTCGACCTAGCCTGAGACAGTCCGAAATTACTGCAATACACAAATTTCCAGCACTTTCTGTAGCTGTAGCTGGATTTTTTCTTCTTCATCGCTCGAAGATAAAGTCAAAGTGTCAGAGTTTCGGCGTTTATTTTATGACTGATCGACAAGATAAAGCTCTCTGAAACGAGATACGTGGACTAGTTTGAAAACCAGATCCTTGTCCAATGAAAATGCTTCTACAGCAACTCCTTTGCCAATGGATGAGGATTAGGTGGTAGGTAGAATGAAATTAACTCTTCGCCTGTGTTAAGTTAAATTGGATTAGAATCCTTGCCGCTAAACATTGAACTTCCAGTTGATGCTTCCCATCAGACACATTACATAATCATAACTATCAAGAGCGTTCTTCAATTGCATTCGCCTGCACTCCACGCAAACATTGCCATCGATAAGTTCATCATTCCAACTAAATTCCACAATTGATACCCAACCCGCCTCCTCCTCCTCCCCCTCTTTCTACTCCCCACAAAACCAACATACACACTCGCCTCCATTTGATTGAATTCAGAAACAATAATTTTGTCGTGACAAAAACGACACACTATCGATCAGAGGAAGCTTCCACGCCAGCAACCAGTAGTTTCTCAACCAGCAAACTCATCATTCAGTGCCCGCATTGCTTGTAATTGAATTCAATAAACATTATTGTTTTGCAACAGTCCTCCATTTGCCGCAAACAATTCCACCACTTGGCACATAGTTCACCCGACAGCAGGCCTTTCTTATCTGTCAAATGATCTCTCGCTCTGGACACTCGACGTTCTGTGCGCCGCATCTTGAATCAGTAGCAGCAGCACAACAAAGTGCTCGTCTCTCTCTCTTATCACACATAAATTAAACGAAATTGAGCCTCATCCCATGGCCAAGCTCGATCTGTTAGATCAGTCCTAAGCTGTAATTCATTTCGTTTAGATCACCCCACAACTGACACACAAACCATGTCCACACCACATGAACGAGCGCTCTGTTGGTGGCTTCTGCTGCTGGGAGTTCTTGTGAATTCGGCTGTTTCCTACGTCCCCAACAAGCCGCCCCCGTCCGCCAGTATCGTCGAGGAGGAAGTCACCGACACACCACCCACCCGGCAGCATGTTTCCCGCATGTTGCGGCCGAGAGGAACGACTGCAGCACCCTGTGACATTACGAAATTCGTTGGAAGTCCGTCCGACAGCCTTGACGACAACCGCCTGGGTGGACCTGCGTACGCGAACAACGACCACCTGATGGTGGCGTCGAAAGCGAGCGAAAAGGGCGTTCTCAGCTTCAACGACATTCTCACCCTGCTGGCGTTCTGGCACCTGGCCAAGGAGTACAACAGCTACGAGCTGAAGCCCAAAGGAACCGGGCAACCGGCTGTGCTGGCAGTGAACGATGTGCAGGACGGCAGTGCGTAGTTTTCTGTGAATCTCTAAAGATGTCGATTTGCGCGGCGGAGATGGTGATAAGTGCGAGTATTATCAGGCAGTGATTGACATGTGACATGACCGTCTACAATAAAGTGGAATTTATATTTAAATCTGTTTTTTTTTTTCGATGATAGGGGTGGGGATGTTTTCGTTTGTTGTTTTTTTGCGCGTTGTTTTGGGTTATCTTCGATCTCTGGGAAATGTATGTCAAGCAGGTATGAGTTGATCGGTTGTTGCACGGACATCATTCATTTACTCAGTTCGTTTGAAGTCGATGAAAAACCTGTGTATGCGTGGTGCTTCGTATTAGACAACTCTCGTCTAAGATTAATAGAAGGGGAGTCAATGATTTGCGTGGCATCGCTATTGGTCTTATTTGGCTTAAGTGAGGTTCTCTTTAACAGACCCTCACTGTACTCAAGTTTCTCTCTCCTTAGCGAGGCGAGGGCATAAGTTGAACCGCAGTCCTGCTCCTGAAACTGCCTGATACTTGTCCAAGGGAATAGTTAAAGGCAGGGACTCTCAAACCAGAAAGATGACAGGTGATTGGTGAGCTACTTCTGTCGCTCTCCAAACCGAGGGTTGGATGTTTTTCAGTTCCTAACACTGAGTTATCTTGGTAAATATATGTGCATGGGCTTACCCCACTACGGCGAAGCTCTGGTCTCTAGTGAACGAATCTTTCCTTGCTCCTTGTGGGAATAATCGCGTGCAAAGGCTGGCCAGCCTCTGCATTATAAAAGCCACTACTAGTGACTGATCAAAAATCGTAAAATTGAAATTTTTATCAGTTCGCTCTGCACACAGAATGAACAGCAGCACACTGAACATATATACGAATGGACCAAGAACCGATGAAGGAACTGGAGGAGGGGTGTTTGAGTCCAAGACAAAGTAGTCCAAACCCAGTCAGATAATCGATTCACTATCATCATGTCCCCAGACTCTTACATAATTATATCAAAACTCGTGTGCCCTTAAAGAGATGTGTAGGAGAAACAGTGACGTTCGGGGACCGAAGGCAACGAGATGTCAGCCTCTTGGTAGAAAAGTGTCACGAAACGGTCACTTAAGACGGCTTCAACCATACCGCGCTGGAGAAGACCACGACCTTAGGACCAGAGGAACCAGCAGGACTGTGTATCAACACATGTTCTGGGATCTTGTATGACTCTCTCCCGCAGGGAGCATTGTTGTGTATGCAGGTACACCATTCGCAGTTGCTGGAGCGATTTGCCGTCTACAGATTGTTATAAGAAACTGGTTTAGAGAGAATACTTATGTCGTGTCGAGCTGGACACAGACACGACTACGGCTTGCAACGACTTTTACAGCAAATGTTTGAATAAAGAAGATGAATCATTCCTCCCTCATTCTCTGCAACTGTCTTGTTGTTACCTCCACAAGGAAAGAGACCTGATGATCATGATCATGATATCTGTATGTTCGTTAAGAATTCAAAATTGTTTCAGCAGCACATTCTGTGAAACCCCATCACACGTGTCCACACAAGATGCATGCTATTCCTCCACATTCAAATGCCAAAAATTAAATGAGAACGTAATTTCAAGTCTATTTCTTGGCTTCCACATCTCCATGCCACTTTGCAGCCGTTTGGCATAAGTTGACGCAAAGACTTTATTTATTCGTACACGTTGCCGCCGCCGCCACCGCCGCTTGTTTACTGCATCGACCCCCCACGTTAATGCCCAAAATACCCCAGAAACGTTTTCAAATCTCACTGGAACCACGCCGCACAAAATGCATACACTTTTGTTTTGTCTGCACTCAGTGTCCATGCATCATATTCGCATTCGCATCGACCCGCAAATCGCAACCGCGGTGTATTTTTAGCATGAGACAACGATTTGTGTGCTCCTCGAGCAGCTGCCTTTCATAAATACGTTAACACGATAGCATGACATCTTCTGTCTCCCTC
Organism: Eristalinus sepulchralis; assembly: GCA_944738645.1. Taxonomy (NCBI): domain Eukaryota; kingdom Metazoa; phylum Arthropoda; class Insecta; order Diptera; family Syrphidae; genus Eristalinus; species Eristalinus sepulchralis. The sequence continues at coordinate 2,069,561 of OX122884.1, read as the reverse complement.
AGGCACGGGAAGTCTCTCTCAGTGGAGCAGTGGACGAAGATCACATTTCCCCCCCTTAACGAAGCCACAGACACACACACGCACACACGTCGGCTGAGAGTTGCATACGACACCGAGTTGAGTGCACATGTGACCGATTGTTTTGCTGCCTTTCCATTTGTTTTAATTGTTCTTGATAAATATTCGCCTTTTCGATGTTAATTGTGTGGCGAAAGTGAACCGCAAATACCCAGAAGCCGAGACGGAGAAAAATTCCATCAACTCGAGCCGCAATCAGAGGCGCTCTGGCGGACAGTCGTCATCGAAACGCAATCGAGAGTTCAGCTTACGAGTGAATTGCGGCACGCTTGATATGTTCGATCGGTCGTTCCCCATGTAAAGTGTACGTGTGTGTGTGTGTGCGCGCTAGGTGGCTATTTTCAAGCGAGAAAAATGTCTCAGTTCTCTGCGTGGGATTACTGTGTCCTGGCCGCGGTGCTGGCCGTATCAGCGGGTATTGGCCTGTACTACCGCTTCACCGGTGACAGACAACGTACGACGCATGAATACCTCCTTGCGGGGCGGACTATGAGCGCGGCTCCGGTGGCGTTTAGCCTGATGGCGAGCATGATGTCCGCCATCACTATTCTCGGGCTCTCGATGGAAAATTATCAGTTTGGTACGATGTTTGTGGTTATTAATGTGTCGTACGTAGTCACGACGCCCATCGCCGCGTACTTGATCCTGCCGGTGTTTCATCAGCTTAAAACTGCCAGTGTGTACGAGTATCTGGAACGGCGGTTTGGGTACGCAACGCGGCTGGCAGCATCGTTGGCCTTTTCCCTGCAGATGACTCTCTACATGGGCATCGTGCTGTACGCCCCCGCTCTGGCCCTAGAAGCGGTCACTGGACTCAATCGACAGTTTGCCATCTTGGTCATTGGGTTGGTGTGCACGTTCTACTCGACAATTGGCGGAATGAAGGCTGTCCTGGTGACGGATGTGTTTCAAAGTCTGCTAATGTTTGCGGCCATCTTTAGCGTCATCATCTGTGCTGGTGTCAACGCAGGAGGTCTCGCAAACATCTGGAGCGCAGCCGAAGACGGGCACAGGATCAACTTCACGGATTTCAGCTTAGATCCTACAACGCGACACACTTGGTGGACACAAGTTATCGGCGGAGGGTTCACTTTCCTCTCGCTCTACGGCGTGAACCAGACTCAGGTGCAGCGACTGTTGTCTGTCAAGAACTTGAAGACGTCGCAGAGGTCCCTGTGGGGGAATCTGCCCATTCTCTGCCTCTTGAGCTTTAGCACGTCCTTCTCCGGGCTTTGCATCTACTACTACTACAAGAACTGCGATCCGTTGCTTGAAGGACGCATCAACTCGCGAGATCAAATCATGCCCCTCTTCGTCGTGGACACTATGGGACATTTGCCTGGCCTCGCAGGCCTCTTTGTGTCTGGAATCTTCTCCGCCAGCTTGTCTACCATCTCATCTGCTATCAGTTCTCTGACCGCAGTCACTCTGGAGGACTACATCAAGCCGTTCTGCACGTTCATTAGGAGGGAGCCACTCACGGACAAGCACCGAACCAGACTGTCGAAGATCTTGGCTCTCCTCTACGGGCTCATCTGCATCTGGTTGGCCTTCGCCGCCCAAGCGCTGGGAGGTGTTCTCCAAGCATCTTTAACGATATTCGGAGTTGTGGGAGGACCCCTCCTCGCCCTGTTTTCCCTTGGAATGTTCACAACACGGGCCAATCAGAAGGGTGCTATCGCTGGCTTAGCTTTAGGGCTGGCGTTTGCCTTCTGCATTGGGTTTGGACGGCCAAAGCCGCGTCCTGTGCAGCTGCCCATGTCGACTGAAGGATGTCTGGCGGCAGCTTCGGGTTCAGTGCCAGCGGTGAAGGAACCATTGCCAAGCGACGAGTACTTCTACCTCTACCGCATCTCATATATGTGGTACTCCGCCCTCGGGTTTCTCGCCACTTTCATCGGCGGCTATCTCCTGAGCTGGCTGTTTGAGGTCCTGAAGCTTGACGAGAATTCGAGAATATACAAAGACAAGGAGCAGAGTCAGTTCAATTGTGATTTGTTCGTTCCGCCTCTGGCCAGACGTCTGCAGGCGGAAAACTCTCGACGCGGTGGTGATGAAATGGAACGAATCGTAGGGTAGAGGATCTGTCTCATAGAAATCAATAAAACAGGGTGTTCCCTATTCACAAGTGGTTTTCGTTGTTTCACTTTTTTGCAGTCAACCTCACGTGCTAAATTCTGTGTGCCCTGATCTGTTTTGTGAGCGTCGAATTTCTTCAGTTGTCTCCGACGCATGTTTTAGTGGAGGGGCAGCGAATTGATTAGCTCTCGCGTCAAGTTCAAACTGACCTATATTTGATTTCATCACTCTTCCTCTCTCCTTCTTCACACAGCACGTGGAGTCTCTCTCACACACCCAGACTCACTTTAAATTTCTGTTATGCTCACGGTTAAATTGTCTCTCTCGCACTGACGATAAACAATAGTTCTCCGCTCTGCGGTTTCTCTCGAAAGAAACTCGAAGTACCACACAATCACATTTCTCAGACGTCAAGAATGTGCTTCTCTTTCATCAAAATTGACAAAAATGCGAAATGCGTGACGACCAGACGAGAGTTGGGATTGAATTCCTCTGACGGACGGAGGACATCATACATTGTTGCACTGTCATCATTACCATCGATCACCGCCTCCTCCTCGCACTCGCCAAAAAATATATCCTAAAAGCCCGTAAAGTCTCCTCTCGCTCGGGCCTCATCGTTTACAGCTATTTCTAGCTGAGTACACACAACGAAACCAGAGCGCGTTCACCGATAATCGTGTGCGCCAAGTGCATTGCCAATCACAGGTGTCTGCGTCGCTTGGAGACTTGTTAGTCTTGTTTTGACGTTCTTGTGGATCAGTTCAGTATTCTCGTGACGCCGTCGGCACCCCAAATCTTCCAATCAAACGAGTTTAACGCCGTTTGCGGACGTAATCGTACACATTGAAGTAGAGTTGCGACGTCGACCGACACGCTTACGTAAAGCGGAGCGCGCGAACGAGTGTGTTTTGACTTCGATCGACGATGATAGTGGACTTTCGCGTCTGATCGGTTGGGCATTTCATCATCATAACGATGGCGGCGTTCTCGGCGTGGGATTATTGCATCCTCGCCGTGGTGCTGATCATTTCAGCGAGCATCGGAATGTACTATCGGTTTACGGGCGGAAAGCAGCGCACAACGCGCGAGTATTTGCTCGCCGATAGGAGCATGAGCATCACTCCGGTGGCGTTCAGCCTAATGGCTAGTTTCATGTCAGCGATCACGATCCTCGGGGTGTCGATGGAGAACTACCAGTACGGGACAATGTTTGTCATCATCAATCTGTCGTACGTCCTCACCACGCCCATCGTGGCCTACTTGATTGTGCCGGTGTTCTACCAGCTGAAGACTGCCAGTGTCTACGAGTACCTTGAGCAGCGGTTTGGGTACGCTACGAGGCTGTGTGCGAGCTTAGCGTTCTCCCTGCAGATGATCCTCTACATGGGTATCGTGTTGTATGCTCCAGCGCTTGCATTGGAGGCTGTCACGGGGCTCGATCGGGTGTTCGCGATTCTGGTAATCGGATTTGTGTGTACGTTCTATTCAACAATCGGTGGAATGAAAGCTGTCCTGGTGACGGACGTCTTTCAGTCGGTGTTGATGTTCGTGGCAGTGTACAGCGTGATCATCTGTGCGACCGTGAAGGCCGGCAGCTGGTCGACCATCTGGAGTGTCGCCCAGGAGGGTGGAAGAATCAATTTCTCAGACATAAGTCCTGACCCCACGCGGAGGCACACGTGGTGGACGCAGTTGATTGGGGGATGCTTCACATATTTGTCCGTCTACGGGGTGAATCAGACTCAAGTGCAACGCCTTATGTCGGTCAAGGACCTGAAGTCGTCGCAGAAGTCGCTTTGGTGGAACCTGCCTATTCTGTGCCTGCTCAGCTTTAGCACGTCCTTCTCAGGAATATGCATCTACTATTACTACAAGGACTGTGACCCGCTCCTCGAAGGACGCATCAACTCCCGGGATCAAATCATGCCCCTCTTCGTAGTGGACACAATGGGTCACCTCCCGGGACTGTCAGGCCTCTTTGTGTCTGGCATTTTCTGCGCCAGCTTATCCACCATATCCTCCGCCATTAGTTCCCTGGCTGCTGTCACCCTGGAGGACTACATCAAGCCAGTCTATGAACGACGAGGACGCGAACCACTCTCCGATGGTCGCCATGCTCTCCTCTCGAAAGCGCTGGCCCTCATCTACGGTCTCGTCTGCATTGGCCTCGCCTTTGCCGCAGGAGCTCTCGGTGGAGTTCTACAAGCCTCCTTGACGATATTTGGCGTAGTTGGCGGACCTCTGCTCGGACTCTTCACTCTTGGCATGTTCACTAAGCGAGCAAACCAAAAGGGCGCCATCGCTGGTCTCTTATTGGGACTCGCGTTTGCATGCTGGATAGGATTCGGACAACCCAAGCCAGCACCACCACAATTGCCTATGTCAGTGGAGGGCTGCAACGCTGTAAACGCAACCCAATCCCTAATGGAGACACGAGAACCTACTCAAGACAGTGACTACTTCTACCTTTATCGACTGTCCTACATGTGGTACTGCGTCCTCGGCTTTCTATCGTCGTTCATCTGCGGATATGTGCTCAGCTGGGTATGCGAATTGCTGCATCTCGACGAGAACAGGAAGGTCTTCACGGACAAGGACAGGAGCCAATACAACTGTGATCTGTTTTCACCGCCGATCGCTAATCAGCTGCGACGACGCAACCTTAAGCGAAACTCAGAGCACCCTGAGCCGATCGAAAAAGTTCAAACTGTGGCCACTATTACTTAGGAAAATTTTACTTGTTAGCGTCTAATTGTTGTGTGTTTGTTCTTTTTGTTACTTTTGCATTTTTACTAATAAACGTTGGTTTGTATAAGACGAAGACAAGGGGAATGCATGCGTCATCGGAATTTACTGCTGATAGACTGGGCTTATCGGTTAATTTTATGAACCCGTGTCGTGCTCATAATTGGGGATTACTACGGAACTTTATAGTGCAGGCTAATTAATGAGAAGGTTCCCGAGAGAGATGGGAGACGAATGCTGTTTGTTGGTAGGGGGGTTTGGATTATAAAATGCTGTGCTGGAGTGCTAAAGAGGGAATAACGAAACTTAATTGACAGGTGGGAAGCATTTAAAGTTGTACTCTGCGTAAATTTTGACGATTTTATATATTTCTCCGTTGAGGTATGTATCAGGAGGGTTTTGTAGAACTCACAGCTGTTTCTGACCCGTTTCTGCCCGAAATTTGCGCATAGCCTTGTAGAAGGCCAAGTGAGACTAGTTACGTGTCGTAGGAATTTTTACGGTTACATGACCTTTGCTGCAGAAAAAACGGCAACAAAGCTTTGCATGCCAAGCACAGGTATCGCTTCCTCAAGGATTCCTGGTATTTCTTACCCTCCTCTACTTTGAAAATGTATCAAAGGTGTTTGTTCCTGATTCGAAGCTGGGACAGCTTGGCCCACAATCCTTCCTCTTGTTCTGTGAATCTCAGAAAATAGATTTAGTCTTTGCAGTTTGAATTGGATCCGTATGACGTCATTGTTGTAGCCATCAACTCATCCATTGCCGGCTTCATAATTTTTTTCAAAATTTCAGTTGCGGCAATACATGTCTAGGCATGATTCGATAAACAGAACGATTAAGACAACGAAACCACGTGGATGAGCAACAGAGCTCTGGTTGAAAGAATCTTTCGTTTTGTGCTATAAGGATAACGAGATACGGGCGAGTCATTTTCGATTCTCATGCAACAAGTTTTGGGATCCTGCGGGGGCTAAGGTAGTTGAAATGAAAGATCGAATATCAACTAGGGGCTAGATGACAATAAATCAATGCTTCGAGGATGTTTGGTGGAACGACGCAGTGAAGCCAGCATCGATGAAGCTGACGTGGATGAAAACACTTAATAATCGCCTCTTACGTATTACACAGGGTGAAATAATGAATTTGAAGAAAACCAGAAAATGAAAATTCTGGTTCTGGATAATACACTCCTTCAATGCGCACACATACGCCTCTTCTCATCGCAGAGAACATAACGTAGCGTTCAATAAACAAAATAGATGGGGCTGACCAGAATGACTTTGTGGCCTGTTACACCGTGTAAACAACTACTTAGTATATCAATCTCCTCCTCCAAAGTTACGCGGCACAAATTGCAGCCGCACATGTCTACATATTTGATAACGAGCTGCAGATATCTTGATCATAACGTAATGGATAAGTGATCGCATGATAGATGAATTAAAGCCTAAAATTTCGACTTCATGCAAGTTTCACACGAAAATCTTATAACACGTGGTTCCCCCAGATGCCGAATCTTTCATAAAACCTGTTTAATCATAAAACGCGTCTGACCCTGACGAAAATCTGAAAATTCATTCTCACGAATTTTGCTTGTTTCACGTTTTTCTGCCGTGAGTAAAATACAAAATAACTACTCAACCATTGCAACCTAATTCTTGCTGTCGTCGACAACATCCATTAAAAAAACCAAAACCAAGCATTCAAAAATTGCCGTCACTCTGTCTGTTGAGCGCACCTGAGCTCACAGGACAACGAAACACTATTCTATGAATAAAAACAAATTTTACGACTCACCGTAATTTGATACCATCCCAATGCAGTTCGCACCAACTGTCTGGATCCAAATTTCCCCCGAGGAATCGGTGATCCCTTCCGTCTGCCACCACGTTCCGCTCGTCCAGAGTCAAACTGAAAGATACAACAGAATTGTTATTATTTCACAATTCCCCAAAACAAATTCCACATTCCGCACACTTACCCGTGTACCACCAACAAACTCAGTCATATCATCATCGTCCTCCAATCTCGAGCGAATTGCAAGCTCCGCCATTCGACTCTTTAGTCCCCCCTTATTCTGTACCAATCCGGAGGGCTTGAAGCTAACCCTTCGTGTTGTGGATCTATCCTTTGCACGATCATCATGCTCTGAAAAAGTGATTGGATTAGGTTTTTTTTTCTCAAGCAACCTGCACTAATGGCGGTTGAAGGGCGGAAATTCCACAGCGAAAATACAAAAACGTAACTCACCATCGGAATAGTTTAATCCACTAAATCTATTTCCATTGTTATTGTAATTGTTTCGTTGGCCACCACGTTTAGGCATTTTGAGAATGTTTTTTATTTCAATAAATTGAGCAGATATTCTTTTTAAACACGCGCAAAAATAATGAAATGTCTCTTTGCTTTATTGCGAAAAAAAATTAAATCGTCAAATGGGCTGTCAAGTGGCGATGGGTTGTAGTGAAGTTTGTTGCGGTTGGTTAATGAATGGGTAATCGATGTGCCATGGATGTATGGATGAAAAGAAAAACATTTTATTGATATGTGGCTGCAAGTTGTTGTTAAAAAACTAATTTATCTTCGAATTCATAATTTATGTTGAAATTTAAATCTGAATCGCAAAAAACGAAGCGCGTAAGTTCAAAGATAAAAATATCTTAAGAAATTGAAAGGCATGGTAATAATATGAAGAAGAAGAAGAAGATATCTTTAAAGCAATCTTTCTTTAAGATGCTCCTAATGTCAGTTATTTCTGCAAATGCGCATGTATCTGCTTAAGCTGCAGTTGTTGTATAAAACCAAATCAAATGTGAAGGAAATCTTTTTCAAACTTCTTGTTCTTAAACATTCAATTTGCTCTCATTAGCTGATAGAAGTGTCTTTCTGTAACTCCACTTGCAGCCAGCTCTCATTAGCAGATAGAAGTGTTCTTTTGTAACTTCACCTGCAGCCTCTCCTTCTAACTACAGATGCTCCCTACTCCTACTAATCGCCTGTCGTCCTCTCAGCCGTCAGAGGCAACGATTTCTTTCCAAAACCTGGATGACGAATTTTTATTTAAAATCAAAAATAAGCTTTTTGAAGTTTCTTCGGGAACGGGACATTGGAGCGTGATCAAGAGAATCCAAGAACGTCTGTTTAACTCAAACTTTCGCCCAAAATATATCCGAAATACAGCAGAGTATGCGCAGTTAAACTGTTTTAATCTGTGAAGCAGGATTCAAACCCTAAAATGTTCGTTTTATATGTCCATCTGGTGATCTCAATTCGACACCTCTCCATTGCTCTATCTTAATCACCCTCTCCCTCCAACCATCAATCTAATTTCAACCTTTCATCGGCCACTTAAATGATAGCCTGCGGGCGCGCAATTACCGCTCCTCCTGAGTCCGTATTTTTCACCGTCAAGCGCGGCGTCAATTACTTCAAAACCAGGTTGTCACACGACATCAGCGGTCCACTCGCATGGACTAGCCAATTTGGGGAGGGGCTGCACGGCACAAATCTGTCAAGCGAACCTCCGTCGTTGGCGGTCCGAACGAGTTAAGCCCCTTGAGGCAACATAATGCAATTCACTCACTTGCTCTCTCTCTCTCTCTCTCCCTCTCAGTGTCTCCGCTGTTGCTTCAGCGCAGTCCTCCACGCGCATAATTTCCACTCCCGCCGCGCGCTCACAAACCGATGCCGACGCCACCTAACATCACCATCATCGCCATCTCCATCGCCATCCATGTCGTCGTCGATGTCGTCGTCGATGTCGTTGCTGTAAGACCCCCAAAACGATCGCCGCCGTCGTCGTCGCGCGGATCGATTTTTATTACTCAGCAACAATCGCGGCGAAGTTAAAAAAGCTGTCTTGGTGTTTGTTTGCCAGTTCACGTCTTGCGAGCCGACAACAACACAACAACCGACGAGCGACGACGGCAGCAGCAACAGCGACAACGACAGCGCGGCGCGGCGACGGCGGCGGTGGCTACGAGAGCTACTACGAGAGAGAGCCCCCCAGTGCCAGCGCAATAGCCAGAAGCACCAGCAGCAGCAGCAGCACTAGCGTGCGCCTCAGATACTTTTCGCAAACAGACCGGATTACCAGTTGAGTTTGTTCCCTGATTCGCGCGGCACTTGGTGCGACTTGGGTCAGTCGCAGACCGAATATTTTCGTGAAAAAATCGAATATTTCGTTTTGAAACCGGGATTTGCCTCTCCATCGCCGCTTACTTTTTCTCTCTCTCTCTCTCTACTTCTCTCACTCTCTGGGGCTGCCTCTGGAGCTGTCTTGGGCCGGCTCTGTGTGTGCGTTCGGTCGTCATCGTGATTTTGTTTTTCGGTGCGAAAGGTCACAGAGCTTTGGTCGCGCAATCGTTTCCAAGCCGCGGTGGTGACCGTGAATCGACGCTCTAACGGGCCGCACAAATTGTGAATCTCTTCCTCCCCTTGCCGACCCTTGGATCGTCGTCGATTGGACGTTTTGTCGTCGTTGTCGACGGTCGTGTGTGTTATCAAATGTCCGATGTGCCGCAGCCGCCAGTGACGTCGTCCGCGGCTAAATTTGGCGGGAGAAGCTCAGTGCTTGCGAGATACGATTGCCAATCGGTGGTGGAGCTTCTCTCTGTGTTATCTTGCGTGTATGTGTGTTGTTGTTGTTGTTTTTGTTGTTGTCGAGTGAAGTCAGCCAAAGTTTTGCAGTGTCGTTTGGTATGCAAATCGAATCAAAAGGCCCCCTCTCCGTATGATTTTATGTTTGTCTGCCCCCCTGTCCCTCTTTAAACCCCACAATCAGCTCCACCGGGCGTGTGTATGTTTGTGTGGCTCCATGCACCTGCAAGTGTGAATATGTGTTACTAGGTCGTTCGCTTTGGAAAAGCAGCCTGCGACAAACAAAGCAAAAAAAAAAAGAGAAAAAAGCGTCGTTCGGAGAATAGCGTCATCGATATCGCCGCAGTCTCAACCACACAGAACCAGTCGTTGTCGCAGTTGTCGCATCGTGTGTACTTTCAATTTCATTCATCAGCAGCGGAGGAGGAGACGCTCCGCGAGAATTGCCGAACAGGTGAGAGTTTGCGATCGGCGTGGGCTCTGAAGAAGGACAGACGCCTGCTATGAAAGTGTTTGACTTCGGGGAGAGTCTGCGACGCTGTGCTGTTGTTTTGGGCTTGAGTTTGAATGTTTATACAGGGAGTCACTTAAGAAATTCAATTGATTGAGAATTTCACATGATTGCACGCTTGAAACGGGGTCGTTTGGGAACGTCTCTCTTGGAAATTAACGAACAACGGATATTCAACATCGTTCTGGGTACGTTTGCCAGGGGTTCCATTCGAGATGGCTTCGTCTAGAGTTAATAGATTTCAAAATGTCCTACAGGTGTCTTTGTACACCTTTTGGCTATTGATCTTCAATTTAATCGGCTTAAGACGCGAAGTAGGCTGCTCAAGGGCGCTTTTTTTTTCTTCAAAGTTCAGGTTAATTTTTACAAGGGTTTGTACTCATCTTTGGAATCCTTGGAGTGAAGACCACGGCTAATGAGTTCTTCTTCCGTTTTTCTAAAGTTTAGTTGAAATTTCGATGACGTAAGGGTCGAATTGATACGGTTTTAAGCACCTTGAGAACGAAGAATGCTGCCAATGGCCACCTTTTCCCGGTCCAAACTGCTTAGCTTAAGCTTCGAGGATGATGGGGCCTTTAGAATATGAGACACAGTCATCTTTCATCGTTTTGAAAGCCAAGTCCGTTACTAATAATCCTTATAGTGCGTCTCCACTTTCCCTAAGGACAACCTCAAATTTAAAGGACATCAATGCGAAAAGATTGGGGCCGCATCTTGAACGACTTTTGTAGAGATGAAGGCTTTCGATGGGTGCCTCTTCACCCTTCAAAAGCTCAATCAAGTTCAAAAATTGGGGCAAACTCATCTTAAGCGTCGTTGGAAGCATTAAACACTTCGATGTCTACTTGGTCATCCTTTTCGAGGCTCAATTTAAGTTTAAATTACCCAAAGGATACGCTTCTCAGCGTTTCTTTGAAGCCGAGAAGCTTCTGATGGACGCCTCTTGTGCGGCTCGGTTGTGATGATCTTCTCATGGGCATCTATGGCAAGCGCTGCATAGTTTTCTCTAAGAATAAACTAACGTTTCAAGGACTTGTCCCTTTGATGATGTTGATAGTAACATTTTGAAGACCAAAAAAGTTAGAAAGTGCATTCGCCTTTGAAACGAACAATTCGGCTTAAAGGTGCATTTCTGCTTTCCAAGAAGCTCGTCTCAAGTTTCAATGCCACTGGGCTTGTAGGGATATCTAACATGGTCACGTGGCTGATGAGTTCCAGAGTCAGTCCAGTGTTTGACGTCAACACACAATTATACTACTTTTTGAGTTTTTTTTGTTTTCAACAATGCCAACGCCAGGAAAGCTAGAAGGTCCTTCTTTGAAACGGAGAAGACTGAAGAAAGATGCTACATCTAAATTTTCCTAGGTATGTCAAACGTACTCTGTCTAAAACTTGTGTCGATCTTCAAGATTTGGCTCAATTCTTAAGGACGCCTTAGATAGAAGACTAGAACGCGATTATCTTGGTCTGTCTTTAGGGAGAAGAAGTCTCATCGTTCTTCATCATCTTCCACTTTGTCCAAGGCTCATCATAGTTGAAGGCCGGATACTAGATTATGTGCTTATTTGAGGCTCATTTGAAGCTCATTTGCATCTCATTTAAATTGGCTGTATTTCTGTATCGTAGAGAGAAGCCTATTTAGAGCGCTTATGACTGCTAATGGGCATTTAAAAAACGCGCCAAACTCAAGCACGCGATGCACCTCTGAATTGCTACCCAAATTTTAAGCACGTGTGGATCCTACTGCCGCGTGGCAGCTGGAGTATACGCTTCTTTTACCAGAATCACTACGAAGGTGATCAGCTAAAGCGTGCTGCAGTCTTTTCTTTTGAGAAAGCAACGTATTTCGGGTCATTTACTGCCTTCATCTTGTCGAATTTGACCAACTTCCATTTTGTTTTCGAGAAGCGTATCCATCGACGCTCTAACTTAGGAGGCAAACAGTCCTAGTGAAAATTCAGGTCCTGAATATATTTCCTTCAATCCTTGTCTAGCAAGTTTATATGTGCCACAAGACCTTGATTTCAACGTCAGTTCGCCTGTTTTTTGTCTTACTTTCTATCGCCCTTCCGCCTCATAGATTCGTGCGCATTTTGAAATTTCCGTTGCCTATCTCTCAGATCTTGTCCACTCCCAATTAAGGTCTTCAAACTGTCAACCAATATGCCAGACTCCCCCCCAATTCTGACGCAAATAAAAATCAGCACACGGTTCCCTTGATTTGCCGCCTTCCTTGTATGCGTATCAATGCCTCCGAAGTCGGACTCAAGCACGGCACCATGGATTATCGAAATGAAGCAATTCCCAGTTGCCGCACGTACCCACAACTTTGGACATCTGCTGGAGGAGTTACACAGTGCGCACAGGGACCACCCGCGGAGTCAATTAAATAAGCAGCTTTGTTATATCTTCGTTTGAATCAGATTTTCCCATAAGCGATTGCCAGTCTTCGAGTCGATGGGTACGCGATTTTTGCCAAGACAGCGAGGTAGTGGCGCGAGTAAGGAGACACATTTGGGGACAATCGACACGAGTGACGAAAGTTCAGTCAGGGTCAGAGACCCAGAGACGTCATGAGTCAACGTCGCTTCTGGTTAAAATAAATAAGAGTGTCCAATGACACTTTGCAGCGGTTTTTGTAAAACCTGCCTGCCTAGCACTTTCTAGAGCGCAAAACAAATCCCAAGAAAGCAAATAAATAGAAGCTCATTGTTTGGAGCCATTTGCTGACTTCCGCGGAAAAGCACACAAATCGCCAGATCCAGAGTAAGCAAACAAGAAAATCGGTCCGCGACGCGCACAGTCATTGTACGGTAAACAAAGTGCGCTCTGGATGTGAAGAGCACTGGCCAACGCCGCGCTGCCTAATGGCCAGAGATCACGAGATAAAAATGAACCCCGACCAGCTGCAGGAGTTGCCATGGTTGTGTACTTCACTTGGCAGACAATGCGAATTGGATCACTTCAGGTGAAACGATTACGAGCAGCGGCGGCGCTCCACATTCCAAGCAAACGTATCTGATGGATACAAATTTTTATTTGAGTCGTTCGCGCACTCTGATGAATTGATGTGAATGTGGAACGCTGACCATTTACGGCGGCACGGCATTAAGGTCGACTCGCCGCACACTCACGTCTCACATACTAGTCACGGGAGCACACCGAGTTGGGGTCTCTGGCATATGACGGGCAGCTGATTTTCGTGTGTGTTCAGCACATGGGATTGGGCGCTCCACTAACGACCGAGAGTCGCTGTCGATGGATGGATCAGTGACGGTTATGGCAGGTCGTTAACATTTTTCGGATTCTTATCCACGTTTGAGTGAGGTCGCGATGGGGGAGGAGATATCGTTGCTTGGACGGGAAATCAATTTGACGTCAGATTTGTTTATCCCACGGAGAAATTTAAATGAAAATTGTGGAATCTTTTGAGGTGTCGGATGTGGCTTGGTATTCGGTAGTTTTTGAGGAATTTCGATCTGTCAGCAGTAAGCTTCTTTAAATGGTGTAGGCAGAGGAGAATTTGAATTGAATTTGAGCATTTTCGAAAAATCTGTAAGGTTAAGTGGGGAAGACTGACATGTTGTGGATCTTAGGTGCAAATAGACACTAATGCTTTGAGGAGGAATTCGGGTTGGAATTCAAAGTAAAATTAATTGTAGACGTCATCCACGATCCAAATGGCGCTTTACTCAGTTCGGCTATAGTCCAAGAGGGCCATACAGTGCAATGTCTAGTTTTGCATCGTTTGTGTACGATGACGAAGGTGGAAATCTCTCTGCGGCGTCAAGGTCGGTAGCAAACTCACCGAGACCTTCGATGTCAAAAAATGATTTAGACAAGGCGACGCGCTGTCATGCGACTTCTTTAACATCATTCTTGAGGGGATCGTGCGTAACTCACACGTCAACATCAGAGGCACGATCTTCCACAAGTCTGTTCAAGTGCTAGTTTATGCGGATGACATTGACGTCATCCAAGAGATCGTGTTAGCTGAAGAGGCATGTTGGTTGAGGCCCAGGTCCACCCCGGACTGTAGCGCCAGCCGAAGAAGAAGAAGAATGGCACTGGCTGCATTGGCTGTGTCTCTTGTTGTAGTTCTAGCTTTGGTCCTTCTAAGCTATCCTGTAGCCTTCTCTCAGATGATTACATTTGTACAAGCTACGTATTCTTTAAGATGCTTTTCAATTTTGTCCAATTAATGAACTCAGTTCTTGCGTTGAATAGAATGTCTGTTACGGCTGTTATTCTAAACGGAGTACCAAAACTCTCTCCACTCTATGCAATCACTCCCTGGCTGCTTTCGATTACATACATAGAGTTGCTTGAGGTTATTCTTTCTTTCTCTCAAACACTTCTTGGGATGGAGTTACCTCTTAGCTTCCTAGGATTTCCTTTTCTGTCCCTAGACTCTTGGTAAGGTTTATATTCAACGTACAATTAGCTATCATCGTCAAAATCATTTTCGTTGACTCTTTTGTTTTCGGTGACTCGATCCTCCACCATCAACTCCCACTCAGCAGGAGTTTCTAGACTTCATCCAATTACCTCGCCTTGGATCTGCGGAAGCGGTCGACTACCTGATTGAGTCGCATCTAAGGCAAGTCTCGAATGGCCGTATCATGTGGCCATACCACCGATGCATAACCCTTTTTGTCCGCACTGTTGCGTTTCTCAGCCAATCTCGGCGAATTAGACCCACAGCAGTAAGCTCGGCCTTTCTTATTTCTAATCTCCCAAACTGCTACATATTATCCGCTTAGGCAACCCTGCAAGTAAGCTGAATGTTGCTCCTCCCATCACTGATGAAAAAGCTCCCGAGGTACTTAAACTTCTTCAACTGTTTTAATGGGAATTAACTCCCAAGTCTTCTCAAGCAACATTCTCCAAGTGAAAAGATGGTCCCTTGTACTTTTGCCAGGACGAAGGCCGCACTATTCCCCCCTCCAATCTGAACTGAACAGTTTAGTCGGATCTTTTAGTTCAAATGGCTGTCAAAAGGAGAGGATTGGTGCTCACCTGATTTTTTTCTATTCTTGACCTGCTTTCGACCTCGATACCTTCTGAGCTTCGATTAAGGACTTCTGATCGGCGATTATGGCGATCGAGTCATAAACGTGTCCTCCTTTAAGCTTGAGAGTCGCATCTCTTGTTCTTACGTTTTTTTCAGACTCCGCTTAGAGTGCGCCGCGTGTCGAAGTCATTGATCATGGCAACAGATCCTAATTTTTGGGCCTCAATTGAACTTCAAAGCCTTTGGAGTGCAGCGTGTCGGTCGTGGGGACTGAGCATCACATCCTTCGTTTTCAGGTTTTCTTCAGGCTGATCGAAGCAACTGATCCTCAGTCTCTCTGCTCCAGAGCCTCTATTGGAATGCAGCTTTAAGTCCTTAGGACTTTTGCGTAATGGTGACTTAAATGCTTGTTTCGGTTGTTTCTTCTTGAATATTCACTTGTATCAACGGCGCTTAGAACCTGCCATTTGTCATTTAAACCAGTTCAGCCCTGTCATCTCTGCTCCTCTCTGTTCTTTTTGCTTCCCATTTCGTTCTTCGTTATGTTAGGGTCACACATACCTATCTACTTTCACTACACACCCCCATAAATCTAATCCCCGCCTTTCTCTTCTCTGCCAGCTGGTTAGTGACGTCTGTCTAATCTCCCAAGAACTGGCTTTGACCAAAAATCCGCGTATTTCATCGCTTCAAACCACAAAAACCACATACACGTGGATCCCCCCAATCTCCAAAGCCATCCATTTAAGCCGCACAGCCGCACACACACCGACGACGACGAAAACGCTGTCACGCCAAAAAACAAATAAGCAAAACCCTGGCGTGTGCAAGCTGCGGTCCTATGATTTATTTGATACCCCGACAGGTGATCAGCAACCACGTCATGCCATCGACGGCGACGACCAACGACGAGATTATGACCAAACCGTGAAGACATTCAGCTCCGCGGAGAAGCCGCTTTGAAGTCGCGAGATGTAAGCAATGCGTACGTGGGGGATTTCGCCGACTGCTTGCATAGGGGATACTGGGGGCTTTCGCGAAATGTTAAGGGAGATGGCTGACGCATGTCGCCGAACCGCAAAAGGTTAAAGAGGAGTGCTGCGCGGCATGCGGTCTGCGCTTGGATTCCTGTTTGCGGTCAACAAAAAAAAAAAGAAGTCAATCAGCTTTGGAAAGACCACTCACCGCCGTGGCTCTGGCTTTGACGTCAGCAGAGGTGGTGGTCACTGATTTCATTGTCCGACAGATGATCGCGAGATTTTTCTAGTCAGATTTTAACTTTTTTTTTGGCTCTTTCTCTTAGCCATGGAAACATGATGACACCTGCGTGGCAACCGAAGTGATCGTGGCGAGAGATCCTATTTCTTTGAGCTCGAGCTTTAAACCTTTTGGAGTTCAGTGAAGCGATCGATGCGACTGATCATCGCTTCCTTCGTTATTTTCTTGGGCGTTAGGGCTTTCGATCGTCGCTTCGTTTCTTCTTCTGCTTCTCCTATGCTCTAGCTTCCAACTTATAGAACTCCTTCGTGACAAATGATCGACTTCTGAGTGACGATCACGGGGACTGATCATCGCTGCCTTCATTCTTGGGTTTCATCTGATCATCATCTGAGCTCCAGTTGAGGACATCGGCGCCAGCACTGCTTGTGACAACGCATTCTCACTTTCACATTCTCCAGACCCTCCTGCATTTCAAAGTCAATGGTTATGGCCGCCCTTGACCTTAACAAAAATTTCACTGATCACTGATTTCAATTTCCGCTAACCATTCCCGGTGCACGATGCCGAATCAAGCCGACAGCGCTTCGTGTCCAAAAGGCAATCATTGTATCTTGAATTTTCGTATCTTAATGTGCTTAATCTAATCATCGCTTCGTTCACATTTCGTGCGTCAGAGAGCGCCTCTGACGTCGCCAACTCCCAACAGAAGGACAGACAGAGTTTCAACATCCTGCCGCCGCACCAAAGAATATTGACCCACATTCACTCCCAGCGAGTGGTTGCAGTACGAATTACAAAAACAAATAGTTCCCACCCAGCTCTCTCCGTTCTGTCAGCAGCGATCGCTGGTCCCACTCTGGGAAAGTTGGCGGTTCGTCGTGATCGCCGTCGTGATAGTTGTCGTAGTCGTTGTCGTGGTTTTTGATTGACAGTCTCTTTGGCTCCGTTTGGCGAACGATATGTGATACATGCCCTGACCCGGAAGTCATTAATCATCCTCCCAGCATCGAGATGCTTATGACAGCGGTCACCCGTCGCGCTGATGTTGGCGACCGGAGAAGACGTCATTGGCGAGCGAACGAGAGAGGGAAGTAGTGACGCCTTCTCTAATGCAACGACGACGACGACGACGACGACGAAGATGACTGCGATGATTGTTGTCATTAACAGCTTCGAGTGGAGCGAGAAGTATCGGCTTCGATTTACTGCCTTCATGCTTGTTGGTTTCTCTCGACGGTTTTGGTTGATTTTACGACGCTCTCGCAATTATACGAAACGGAATACGAACACGTACGTGGCCGATAATGAGTTACGTGATCACGTTCATACTTGGAGCGGCTGTTTGGAGCTGTTCTTCTGAATTCTTAATGAGATGATACGCACTAGGCAGTGACCGAGCGCACTGTGGCGTCGAAAAGAGGCTGCTGATTGGGGAACGGACATGATTTAAGGTTTGAGACAACACTGAGAAGACTTGGAAGGATGCTGATGCTGCGAATGGGAGCAGTTAGGCGGTGCATCAAGAAGCTACGACATATTGGCTGCTGCTACAATCCTGGCTATAAGCTGATTGCTGGCTGGCTGCTATCTGCGTGCTAGCTAGTTAGCTGCTAGCTGGCTTATGGTTGGCTGCTGGGTGGCTGGCTGCTAGATGGCTGCTAGCTGGCTTATGATTGGCTATTGGGTGGCTGGCTACTGTCTGCTGGCTGGCTGATGGCTGACTAGTGGCTACTGGCTGGCTGCTGCTACTGGCTGACTTCTAGCTGCCTGACTGCCGACTAGCTGTTGACTGGCCCGATGTTGAGTGCTTGGTTTCTTGTTTGGTTGCTCGCCTGTTGGCTGCTAGCTGACCGTTGGCTGACTGCTGGCTGATTTTATGCTGGCTGGCTGCTGGTTGGTTGCTGGCTTCTATTTGGCTGTTATCTAGCTGCTAGCCTGGTAGATGGGCAGCAACTGGTTGGCATCTGGGTGGCTGTGTGGTTACTAGCTGCCTAGCTGATCATTCTGACTCAGAATTTCAAAATTCTATTATATTCCAAAACTTGCACAAAATTACGAATAATTTCGGTCCCTACTTGCCTCCAATGTTCTCTGGTACATCGGATAGCAGGCAACTTAACCCACGTGTGTCCATGCTGCATGTCTCCGCTACACATGAATGAACCACCATCGTTTTTCAATGAAATCTCCAATCACCCCACTCTCCGCCCTCTGCTGCCCTCCCCCTCTTCCGCGAATTGCACCTAGAACCAGTATCAATTCGGCATTCTCTTGACGCGTATTTTTGCCGTTTCCTTTGGTCTTTAATGGCTGTCCCGGAGCGGCAGCTGCAGTACTTCAATTTTTGTGCACCGTCTTGGCATTGGACCTCGGCGCGAGATAAAGAAAAGTGTTCATGTAGAATGGAAAGATACGGAGATACGTGCTTATTAATCGAGCCAACAGATCTCGGCGGCGGCGGTGGTAGAGGCGACCTTCACTCTTTGTTGGATGCCGAGAAGGGAGGGGACCCAAATCGACAGCGGCAGCGGTGACGGTGCGCCGATGACTGATATGGCAATTAATTCGTGTAACGTTTCGTAATTGCTCCTCGCAGGCCAAATGCACTCACGGCTTGAATTTCGCTTACTCGCTTCGTTTGGCCCCGTCAGTTCGGAGGGAAATGGAGCGAATGAGTGGCAGGTTTTTCGGTGAATTCGGTGTCGGCGGCGGTGAGGAGCAACGACACAGAAACTATAAACGACTACTGGGGCATGACTTGGTGGTTCACTTGACTTGACGCTGATTGGCATCCGGTCCCTGGGGGGGCGAGAAGTGAGTGGAGACAAGTTTTTTTTTGCAGCTAGAACTACTGCGTGTGCATTTGTTTAGATTGTCGATTGTGGAGCCGTGGGACGAAATTCTCAATTGAATTGTTAGAGCTTGTCCAAATTCTGGATCATGCCTGTGGTGTTGTTCTTGATGAATTGATTGATTGAATGCGTTGTAAGTGACACTTGTTGCAGTCCTGTGACGATGCAAAGTATTTTTCTTGGTGTTTTACAGGACGCAGTCTTGCAACAGATTCCATACAAAGCTTAGGACTTATTTTATTCCAAGGCTCTGCAAAGAAGCCTTTCTCGAAATGTTGAAGATCTTCAATAACCTAGAATCAACTTAGAATCAGCTTAAAAATTCTGGGAATGAGACTGAAGATTTCGTTCTTAATATATTTCGACAACTGAAGAAGATAAGGAAAGGTCGCATGGCTCTCCGCCCTCGTCTTGATTCCAGGACCGCACCCTCATCGAGAGGAACTACATTTAGGCCTTAACGTCTAAATATCTTTAGACAGTCTTAAAAGGAATGTTGTTCAGGAAGTGTCCATCTCCTGGAGCGCAGGATGTCACCTTTGACTGATTTGTTGATAAGTCCATCCGCCACCATCCTGTAAGGGACTAAATTCCTGGTATACGCTTAGTTTCCTCCCTCTCATGTTTGTGAGTAGAATCCAAATTCCTCTCACGGGAATCGGCTCCAATTTCGGTCAAAAAAACTTGGCTCCCGAGTTTCACTACGTGGAAACAGGACAGAAGTTGCCTTGTAGTCTCTGAGATAAATTTCTAAGCTAATCCGCATTTAATTAGCAACTGACGCAGGTATGCAATCCGAGGAATGAATAAGCTCTGACTCCTTCACTTTTGAATTGTGAAATGTAGGCCGCTTTGTTGTGAAATTCATTTCACATCTTCACAGTTGAATTATTGACGCTTTAAATTGCATGACTCATAAGCAAAGCATAGCCGGTCGAATATGAATAAATACGCTCTAGTTCAATTCTGACGTATTTTCGAACACAAATTGACGTGGGTTGAGGAAAAAACAAAATGGGCCTCCTGATTCATCTTATCTCCGATGTGACACACGAAAAGTTCCGGTGTCTCATTGTCTTCTCGAACGCAAACAGCAGCAGCGACTCATCGACTGTCATCTCCACAAATCACAAAATAAATGTTTCTCAACTCATGACAGATTTTCCCTTGAAATCTCTTTACAGATCGCCCCCACCTAGTCGTCGTTCGAAACAGAAGCTGACAGCGCGCAGACTCATCCTCCCGTCAGCCTTCAGCACGATCATTCCCAACGAACGATGAACAATGAACGAGGGCAAAATTTTCCCCGAGAATTCCACAAACGCAGAAACACCGTCGTCAACGTTAACGTCAGCAGCAACGAAAACTCGACCACAAATGACAATCCCACCCACCACCATCACCACCGGCAGCGGGACATCAAATCAAAGAAACGAAGAAGATCCCAAGCGATCGCTGCGAAAGCTCGCCGCATCCCATAGGTAGGTCAACATGCCCCCGTAACCCTCATAGCACTCATAACGGTTGTAAAGGCATTAACGTCAATTGAAGTGTCTTGCAACATTTCATTAAACGTCAACAAAGCACTCATACATTCACCCATTCACCCAGTCCATCCGCACACATTAAAGAGAAAATTTTATTACCGCTGCTCAAAGGTTTATCTTTATTTCCCTTTCTGTGTAGACAATTCTATCGCCACTTGTCAACGTCGCAGCGTTCTCCTCCCACCAACACCACCGCCACCACCACCACCGCCGTCGACGCCATCGCTTCCGCCGCCGCGCTGAATGTCAATCGCGGCTGCAATGCATCGACGGGAATGGCAACAATAGTCCCATGCACTGATAACAGGAAGAGCTGGCCCGCCGCTGGTTGCTTTGAGGGTGCACGGTGCGACCCACCCCATCGGGCAGCATCCCCCGCAGCAGCTGACGTGGATGACGACGACGTTGATCAGCATGTAATGCGTGTACTTAATAGCTCTGCTGACGTCAGCCGCAGAATCAAAAGCCTGGTGTCAATGGGAACGTCAAACGAATCACATCAAGGTTCCTGTTTACACGGCGAGGGCCTCTCAGAGACACCACCGCCACCACCACCACCACCACCACCACCGCTACTGCTACCACGACCCCCGCCGGCAGTCGCCGTAGCGGCTAATCTAATCGGCCGCCCGATAGACGTAAGCAACACCGCCGATGTTGGCTCCGATTTGTCAACCCACTCCAACACCAGCGCAAATGACAGTTTTGGCAGCGCAGCACCCGCCGCCACCGTCGACGGAGGCTTCAGATCCACTGACGTGCATGACGATAAGCAACACAGCACCACCACCACCACCAGCAGCCCCATCACCAGCTACACCACGACGAACGCAAGCACAACGAACGAGAACGTAACGACGGACGGCGGCGACGGCCCCGCGAGCAATGTAGTCGTGAGTACGATAGCAGTACAGTCCCCGTCGCAATTGCCGAAGCCCGCACAAGCGACGAATAATCAAAATAAATGGACGCGCAGCGAAGAGCCGAATGTTAGTTGCCATTCAACTTCTGGAACGTCCACATCGCAGCAGCAACCGCTGTCGTCAGTCCAGTCACGATCGTATTCAGTTCATTCATCGCCATCGTCGCCGACGTCAGCGTCATCATTGTCGCTGCCATCTACGTCCACATCCGCAAACAGACGCACATTGGTGGAGCAGCGCAAACGCGATCTGCTCGAACGCTCGCAAGAGGATACCAGAGCTCGCAGTAGATCCCGATCACCCGTCGTCGAGGACCTGCAACGTTCAGCTGCGCACTTTCCCTCCGTCGACCGGCTTGTCAAGATGTACACGAAGATCCTGCAGGACAACAAGCAGCCAGCAGGCCAGACAACCACCCTGACAAAGGATTTTGAGAAGAAGATGTCGCTCAAGGAGCAGCAGCAGCACGAGGAGCAGCTAAAGCCGTCCATCGACGCGCATCGCAACAGCCCACTCTCGGACGAGGGCTGCACCGTGGGCCAGTCGCCGTACTCGTCGGATTGTGATGACGACAACGAGTCGATGGTGCGGCCGGCCAAGAAGAAGAAGGAGAAGGTGGCGCGCTCCGCAAGCAGCGATTCCGCCCTCGGCCTGGACGAGGAACCCATGGAGCCACCAGCAAATCTCAACCAGGGCCGTCGCATGACCCTTACCGTCACAGACCTGCCCCTGAGGCCCGCCCTCTTGCCGCTCGCCGAACCGACTGACCTGCCAGACTCCCCTACCGCTGAGGTTCAGATCTCTCTGAACGCTCTGCTCACACAGACCGCCGTCCCAAGCAAGGTGTTGCTGGAGGAACGCGTCGTTGAAATCCCCGAGGACCGCTTCCCTTCGCTGTCGAGCTCGCGGCGTGAATCTGCCCAGAGCTGCCTGAGTGACTATCCTAACAGCGAATGCAGCGGGGTGCGGTTCGTGCGAACTCCCTCTGTCGTCGTCTCCGATTACTCTGACGATCTGATGTGCGGCATCACTCTCGAGGAGATAGAGTACTTCCGTGCCCAGAGGCTACGCCGGCGTTCGTCCGTAGAGACCTCCGGCACCGAGAAGGACGACGCCGCCTCAGACGTCAGCGCAGCCTCGTCCTGCAGCAACCTCTACTACTGCGGTTCGACAATCAGCGCCCTAGATGGCGCCGAGTGCTACGTCAACGGAATTCGCATGCCCACCGACCGGAAAATCTCCGACTGTTCCACTTGTGACGGCAGCGAGGACGAGGACGTCCAATCATTCGTCATTCCCGAGCAGCCCGAGGACCTCAAGGACTACATCAGCTACTGCACGGATCAGTTCGTCGCCCAGCAGCAGCAGCAGCAGGCGGCCAACGCCAGGAAACCAAAAAAGGTAGGCGCCTTCGACTCCTGCACCACCGCCAGCGGCAACTGCGAGCTGTAGACCGTCGCTCTCTGCCCCTGCGCCTCCGCATGTTAAATCTCCGAACGCATCTGAACGGTTCCCCGAGGTTCCAAAGGAGGTCCGCCGACGCCCGCGCGTATCTCGTTTAGCTCCTAAGCGCTCTTCTCTAAGTATTAACTTCTAAGTATTAGTAACTGTATGTATGTAAGGTACTTTTTTTAACGTTCAAACCAAATAGAAGCCCTGCCTGCGAGGGCGGACAACGCGAGACGTCTCGCAGGCGCATGGGCCCAAATAAACACAAACTTGTCACAAAACAGAAGAAACACCTCAAGAGCTTTGTCTGTGTGTGTGTGCGTCATAGGTTGGCTTTGGCTTTGGCTTTTGACATGTTCACTTCGTCGATGCAGCGGGCGTGAGTCATGCGTGTGCATACGTCGCGCCTTCATCGTCGCCGCCACCACCAAAGCCGTGTGTACGTCATTCTCGCCCTCTTTGCACTCAATTGGCTGTGACTGCGATGGTTGTTGGGATTTTTCGATGTTCGCAAGTTGTCGTGTGGGAGAGGGAGGGGGAGGTTCTTGCAAAATTTTGAAGGCTGATTAATGAACGCCCCCGTGTCGGTGGCACGCTTGATGTTGCGGTTTGTTAACCTTTGCTTTTGCGTAGGCTTTGAGGGGATCAATCAACTGGGACGGATTGCTGTGGACGTCACTTGGCCTTGCTTTGACGCACACCGCTGCGTCAGGTGTGCCGTGCTCACGAGCAGGCGATAATGCGCGATTAGATGGCTTTTAAGGCGGTTTGCGGCGGACGAAGGTGGTTCGAAGGTTGAATGGGGAAAAATTTGAATCATTCGTCACAGTCACAGCGAGTTCGGGGGATTTTTTGACGCACAAGTGCAGGAAGAGACGATTTTTGTTGAGATTGTGGTTTCCCACAGGTCTGTCCGGTAGCATTTACATTGGGGAATTCTGGAGATGAGAATAGATCGGGGCCATAGATTTGAACGTATGGCATGTCTTCAGACAATTCAAATGAACAGCAAGGGATTACATTTTATGCAGTGTCGACTTTCGACAGTGTGACACTCATTCACTTCATCACATGCACCGCTAACAGGCTCGATTACACTTTCCTCTTTCTGTTTCATCACCATTTAACCCTTTAACTGCTCTTGCAGACGCAAGAATGATCCTTCATCCCTTAGCTCCTTAAACTCGCTTTTCAAGCTGACTTGTGTCTCAAAGGTGACTGGCGCCCAACACTAAACCACTTTTGAAAATAGAAAAATTTCAGTAGATTTTCTTCACAAAGACTCACTTTGTAACCTCGTATCTCAAGACTCCATCTTCCAGTTCAAGTGTCGCTGACCTCCCTCCTCCCAAAAATATAAAACAAGCCTCCTCCACCCATCTCATGACGTTGCCAACGACCTTATTTCTCCCGCTCATATGAAACGCGCAGTTTCCCCACACTGCGCACATCTGCTTCTTCGTCTTCCTGAAACGCTGCGACATTAAAACCGTTTACGACCAAGCTCCACATAAAGTCTGCTCAGAGGCGTTTACTGCCGCTTACTGTGGCCATTCTGTCATGCGGCCATGCGGCCATTCGTCTCCGCAACGTAAGCCGCTCCGCCAAAAAAAGCGCTCACCTAGCAATTTGCATTCCATTCCTTCGGCCCCATTAGCCCGTTCCGCGGCCAACGAGCCATGACCAAGCTCAACACCATAAATGTGTCGCTAGCCTGCCCAATTTGTTAACGCTCCCCCCCCCCCCCCTTGGGGAACAACTGCACGTTTCCATTTTCTAAAGGAGGGCCTACGTGCGCCAGCAGTACACAGCAATCCAAAGCACGTGCGTCATGTTCGACGATCTCAGTGGATTTGGAGCCTGGGACGGCGGGCGGGCCGTGTGCTGATTAGAATTGGAAACATTGTCGATCGCAATGAACGCGTTGGCTCATCGGTTATTTTCCGATCGTAAACAGCGGCGATTTGGCGCGCGAGGGATGTGTGTGTTGACATTTTGATGTTAGACGACAGGTTCTGGAAGTCAATGAGGCCGATCAGGCAGACTGCCTCGTAAGGAGTGCGACAGCGCGGCGTACGTGTGCCACTACACGTTTGCATCGCTCTAGAGCAGGCATTCCTTGCTCTAATGTGTGATCATTTGCATTTCTTTGCTGTCGCGAGATCCATTTGAAGAGTGCGATGAGTTCTGTTTAGACTGTTTGGGGATATTGTCTTTGTCTAAAGATTTCTAGAAGATCACTTGCTTTACAGGCTCCTTCTAGGAGTGAAAAAGATTCATAACCTTGACCTTTTAGGCCTTAAATTGTGTGAGTTCCCCAAAAATTCTTCTTTCTTGTGCGACATTGATATTTCTACAGGGTGTCGAAATAGATGAAGTTTCCTTTTGATTTCTGATTTGAGGTTAGACTTGGAACTCCCGAAAACGTCACTCGTCACGTAAATTTAGAGCAATTACAGATCGAAACCGTGAGCCTTTCACAACTTTCCATGCATCTCCAGGCACTGACGCACTGAAATAGAGAGAATCCTTCGAACATCGTTCACATTTGCCTCTCCTTTGGAGTGCAGAAGCACCAGATTTCATCAGAAACCCTCCGAATTCGTTCAGTTTTGTGCCTCGTGTGGCCTTCTACAGAGTTTTGGCACATATTTGAGGGCCAGAAATGGACGATACACAACTTAAGTACAGATATAGTGCGGAGAGGGGCCAAAAAAGTCTAGAATTCCCCACAAGCTCTCTAGTTTCTTGTCTCCATTAGCCTGTTATGAGACATTAGCAAAATTTTGAAGTGGAAACGGCCTTAAAATGTCGAGAATCCCTTCGAAATTCTTCAGTTTTGAGCTTGTCTTGATCTTCTACAAAGTTTTGGCACAGATTCAAAGTTGTGAGAGACCTTTTGGAGTTGTCGGTCGCTTGGAACTACAACTCAACTGCAATTCACTTCAAGTGACACTAAAGACGTTTTCACTTAGTTCTTCAAAAGTCGAAAGGTCGAGTAGCCAATTCGCTCTGAAAGTCTTTGTCCACTGCGGACGTCAGCTGTTTTGCGTCGTTCGATCCTTCACTTCCCTTCACAAACGTCACCCAAGCACCTTCATTCACGCACACACAGCCGCAGACTCATCCCCACACCCTCGCTCGCAGACTGACACTGAGTACACATTCCTCCCGCGATTACCCAACCTCAAGAGATATCACACTTCAGATAGCGAGCGCTGGCTTAATCTTCGAGAAAATTAATTGCAGGCCTTATCTGCTTGCCCTAGTCGCCCCCGCGCCCGCCCTTCGTCTCCGCGTGTGGGAAGTTTCTGGGTTTATCTGCGGCACTCGGTCGCTTACGTTCGTGGGGTGTCCCATGGGCGGTGGCATGGAATTTTTTCCGTTTGCCTTCGACCTGCACGACCTGGACGACCTTAAGGAGGTCCCTTAGATGCGTCGTCGTCTGCCCTCCGAGGCCTCGAATTGTTTTTCTACGTTCTGTGGGCCGAGTGACTAACGCCGCGCTTGACGTGCGCTATCGTGTCAAACGCTGATAAGGGGAATTTATTGATTTATGACTTTTTTCGATGGCGACAAGGTGTTCGATTTGTTGTTTTGGTTGCGGTCCTGAAGTGGCTGCCCCTAAGAAGGGAGAATCGCGCGGCCGGTTGGGGCGGGTTGAATCTGCCAAAAACCGGAAGGGTAATCTGCGTCTGTCGATTTCGATGGGATCGGCGATGGTCTTGTGGATTTCCAGAGGTCGTGACAAAGTTTGGGTCTGTCTGGCCTATTCTCTCTCCCCAAAATGCACTCACCAGCAATCGACAAAACATCCCGATAACCACCAGCTGTGGTGGTTCCCAGAGCGAGGGACGCGATATTTGTGTACACTCCCACGTATCTTTCTGGGTTACTGGCGGCGATAGCATTTGTGCCTCAATTCGTTTCGATGGCATTTAGCAACCGCATGTCGTTGTCGTCGTTCGTTTTGTTGTTTCCACTTGATGTCTGGAGATTGTCGTCCGCTTGTGTTGACAAGCAGCCCTTGGGGGCTGCGGATTGACGTCAGCGCTCGCAGACTGCACATCCCGTTCCGTGTGAAACGACAACGACGATCAGACAATCTTTTGTGTTGTGTGTGCACTTGTTTGTTTGTCGGCGGCGGGGATTTTTGGGAATCTTTGTGTTGATGTGAGTCGAGTGGAACATCAAATTTGCCTTTGAATGTTTTTTTTTTTTTTTTCTGGCGGTAGAGGGAATGATAATTAATCCGCTTTTGTACGGCGACGCTGTGGCGACTTCCTCGGTTGGGGACTGAAGCGTCAAATGATCCTCTTTGCAGATGCTTCTTGTTTGACGTCTTTCGGGAGGTTTTGTGCTCTGGCTGGGGTATCTTCTTCGAAAGTCTGAGAAGGAAGGTTGTGCTGAGAAGGTCGTCGCCATGACCAATGAAGTCAGGGAAGGAGCTCAGTACGTCAGTGAAGTGCTTAAACTTTAATTTGCCCAAGACGTTGATCAAGGTCGAAGCAAACTTTAGGTCCATTCAGCACATGGACCGCGAGTGACCGCTTAAGTTCCACTGTAAGTGTCGTG
Organism: Eristalinus sepulchralis; assembly: GCA_944738645.1. Lineage (NCBI taxonomy): Eukaryota > Metazoa > Arthropoda > Insecta > Diptera > Syrphidae > Eristalinus > Eristalinus sepulchralis. Next base: position 2,041,962 of record OX122884.1, on the reverse strand, counting down.
AAAGAAGCTTTTGAGTTCTTTCTCTTTTAAAATCCAGGCACGACCCCCTGTCTTCCTAAATGAGTGTCGGGTTTCTTAAATTTGTCCAAATTATTTGGGAGTCAAATTGTTTTTTTTTTTAAGTGCCGGGAAATTCGCCCTCGTCTTTGTGCTTCTATGGACTATCTTTCCTCCTTCCTAAGGTGTTAACATCGCAGTGTGCGCAGAGTTCCATTAAGCAACTGCTTCTTTGAAGGTTTTGTCACTTCACATCATGATTTCAGAAGTATAGCCTAAATTCGATTCCATCAGATAGGCTAGCAGGCCGAGGAAAAGATGATGGAGCTGAGTCCGAAAGTTTGCTAGGTTGCTCTTGGACATATGTAGGTTATGATGAGTTGGTATCAAGGACGGAGGGCGTTTGAGCCGCTACTTCGGCTCCCATTTCTCATGTTGTTCGACTAATGAAATAATGAAAAAAGATCTGAAACCATCAGCTTGATTAGTTCATTGTTGTTTTCTACTGTCCAATATATCAGACATGGGTCCGCCTCTGCACAGGGAAGCTTTTCCGAAATGGAGCTATAACTCTACAAATTTCAAAACTCAATTTCACCACCGATGAGAAGTCGTAGACATTCTTGTAAGCTTCCCTTAGTTCCGAATCTAAGTTTCTACGTCTCGGAATCGACTTCAGCTCTTGTTAGCTACAGGTATGGACTATCTGACGATGCACAACTAAAAGAAGATCTATGATCGTCAGGATTTCAGGATCAGTGGTCGGTTTTTTTTTTATTAGTTTTTTAATATCAAGTCCCTCAGTCTTTCAGTCGTTTGTCTTTCAGTCGTCAGCTTCTGAATTATAAGTCCATCAGCCGCCAGTCTTCAGGCTCTCAGCTGTAAGTCCATCAGCCGCCAGTCTTCAGTTCTTCAATCATTTGTCCCTCAGTCATAAGACCATCACGATCTATAATTTTTTGAAGAGCCCTCTTAAACGTCGTCCTGTGCTTGGCTTTTCTGCATCTCGGAGTCACTGATCTGTGTCCTCCTCTTGGACTATGGGACGTATCACGTCAACCATACAATATTATCTTACCCGCAGGCCATTTACCAGATGTCTGATTCCATGATCCATTACCTCTCACTATAATTGCTGATTCTGACATTTAACATCACTGATCGCCAGAATTTCAAGATCACTTTTTACTTCTTTCTTTCCATAATTGTCTATGTTGTTCCTCTTCATAATCTCATTCATCTTTGGATTAGACCTTCTTTTCAGCCTAGTAAATCTACACCGCATAGAGGAAACTGATCTCTAGAATGGTTACAAAACTTTCGGGTTTTCTAAAATTAATTTTCCTTGAACCCTATCAGTCTTGTCTAAGCTCTTTCTTTACCTTACAACTTACCTTCTTTCTTTCCCAATAGTTAGAGCTTCTCCTTATTGTTACCCTCCCCTTCTACCATCAATTCTTTTCCGAAGCTCACTAATCTCTAAGATCGTCTGATCACTGTCCGATTTCAACTTGTTAGATCTTCCTTACCTCTTTCATTTCCCTCCTCCTCCTTCAGCTCCATCTTCACCCCTCCACATGACTCATTGTCGCCTTCAATCAGTCAACTTAAAAAGAGTAGTCATATCCGTTATAACGGCAGGAAACGCTTCAAACGCTTCAAACGTTTCAGACGCTCCCAACCGTATCTGCATCGAATGTAGAAGTCTATTGCCCAGTCACATACTCGTAACTAAAGCGTCCCACCGACGACACACTGTCACTGATTGACTTGCGATAGGCGTCCAATTCGCGTTCGACAAACGTCGCATCTACATAAGTCGATGAGCTGATTACGACTGATGATCGTGACGGTGGCGGTGCGCGGTGTCGTGGAACTGCTGTTGCAAAACGTTTAAGTCTCGTTGCAGTCGCAGCAATTGACTGATGTTGCTCTCTGGAAAGTGGGTTGGGTTTGCATGCTCGTCACGGGCTTTTTCTTTCTTTTGCGGCTGTCAATCTGGAGAACTCATGGTGGCGTCATGCCACTGCAGGTTGCGTTTGAAATGAGACGCACGCTCTGGACTTGCGTCAGAGGTTCTTATGATGAACCTTTAGTTGGATTCATCAGTTGTCAGTGGGCAATTTTTTAGTCGACGGTGGTGATGAGTGGTCTCCTCACGACACAACTGAAGTTTCCACGCAACTGTTTCGACCCACAGCTCTCCAAATTTTAGTAAAATTCGCCCCGTCCTGGATTGTGAAGTCACTGATCGTTGTCTTCTTCTCACGTGTCAGACGTACATATGTCCCCACAATCCTCTAACTCAGACAACCTTCGTCACCCGGTCCGACGTCAATAGACGTCATCGCTTTCAAGACGAAACTATTCGTCCCAAGGCTGCGTGCACCCTTAGCGACCTTATCGCCGCCCAACGTCAGCTTGAGATTAGCGGCCGCTGACGGAGAATGGAAAAAATAGTTCAGATGGTTGCACATGTGACCGCTGCCGCGATACGGTCGCTATTTATAGACAAACAGCGTTCAGGCGTCCTCTTCAGAACGCCACTCGCGATGGCACCTTTATTTGCATGTCCCGCCGCCACCGCGCTGTCCCGATAAAAAAAAAAACTGCACGGTCTGTGTCAAGCGTACGCGGCGTATTCCAGTGGACCTCTGACGTCAAAGCCACTGATCTCCTCCCTCCTCTCAGAGGCACTCTTGCTTCTCCTCTCAAAAGCTGGCCTTATCGCGTCCGACTGTCATCGCGCAAAATCTGAAGCGTACGAGTAAACAAAGTCTAACATCTTGTCGCACTCAAAACTGGGTGCGGGGGCGCCTAGGTGAATATTGGGCAATAAACCGTCAGATAGCTGTAGGCCTGAAGTTCGTGACGAATTGACGCTAATGAATTCCTTTCTCTTTCTCTTTGCAGGTGAGTGCCGGCGAGGTTGCTTTCGAAGGCGGCTCTTGTCCAAACAGAGCATCGCGCAAACACGGAGGTATTTACGAAAATTTTTACAAGCGGGTGCTAAAAGTCTTCGTCTTTGTGGCCTCGTTTCGCCAAAGTATGAGGATGTCGGGAGGTCCAAAATCACGGGACGTTGGCACTTGGCTGTGGCAAAGTCTGCGGTGTGATGTGATGGCATTGTTGATTGGGTTTATGGGGGGGGCTTTCAGCCGACGAGGACGGATTCTTTCTAGAAATTTTTGTGACGTCAAGTTGTTGGCAATGAGCGGAGACTGATAAAGCGGGTATGGAGACGGGGATGGATTGTACTGGGTTCTCGTTAGGAAACGAACCATTAGATCAAGCGTGACTTGTGTGGCTTTTGAGCTTGCGACGACATTAGGATGGCGGTTTTCAGGTTCTAAAGTAAGTGCTTTCTGACTGGTGCGACGGATCATCGACATTTTTTATGCGTTTGCAATGCCTGTTGATGACATTTATGGGTGGTGTGCAAGCGAAATGTAGACTTGGGCGATGGGGTTGGTAAAGCTGGATTTTCTGACCAATGGGCTTTGTGGCTTCGTCCACTGGGCTGGACTGGACCACTGGGCTCTGTGGCTTTCGTCGGCGCACTAAACGGTGTCGGAAAGTCGCACAATTTCAGTGGTCATTTGACACGACTTCAACATGAGATTGTGGTTTAAGTCAAATCAAATTCTTCATGTAGAAGGTACACTGCTCCCGTCTCGATGACACAACATGACTTTGATAACTATGGCACGGGGTGTCATCATCCTCCTCTTACAGGTCCTGATGGCTCCACTGTAAAGCACAGAAATAAGTATTCCTTCTGCCAAGATTGTGGAACCAAGATATGTAGGTCCGGTCCCTGTGTTCCTCTCAAATGTTACTTGCCAATAGAGCTGAAAGGTTTATTTGAAATGTCTTGGAAATTCGAAAACAAATTCTAAGCCTCACCGACTTAGGCGTGGGTAGTGGAAAGTGAGAGGAATATCCTCTTGTTCCTTTGCAGTACCACGACATCTGTATATCCTGTCGTCGGTGGAACCTATCGTCGTTTTGTTACACCTTAGATTGTGACAATTAGAAATCCAATGAACGCATTTTCATCGAACCCGATGCCACTGATGGTACTTACACTAATATGTATACCGGGCCACATCTGGTCTCACTGGTAGATCCAAAGAGTTTGGTGTGTGCCTGTGTGTGTGTTTGGTCTGTCTAGCTGTGGAGTTCATTTCAGGCTAATTATTGACCCCATGCAGGCAAGCAGGCACATCACACATAGAGCACATGTGCGGCGAGGTGGTAGTGCCCCGCCTCGCTGGATGTGTCCCGACAGAATCAGTTGTTCGGACAAATGAGTGCATGAGTTCCTCTTTGCGCAGGTTGACGATCGTTTGAATGGTGATGCCGGCAATTTGTGTTCCTCCATTGAAAGAGAGTTTGGATCTTCATGTCATTCTTCCTCTGCATATCGGCCGGAGTTAGCTTTATCCGGAAAAGAATGGCTCTGGACCCTTTCCTTCGCAAGAAAATCATGCGGTTAAGTTCCTGCGTTCAGGAACTCAGCAAAGGGTAGTACATGCTGTGAGGTAAAAGCCTTGATATCTTCTATCTGTGACTTGTTTTATTCATTGAGGTAATGCTCATCCGACTGTCAGTAAGAATAGCAATACCTACTTTTAAGATTCAATCCATGCTGGCTGAATGTTTCTTTGACTGCCATAACCTGCGCTCGAAAGACACTGCTGTGATCAGATTATCTGAGTGAGCAGTACAAGTTTGACTATTCGGAGTATATTCCTGTGCCTCTTCCCGTCGTGGTTTTCGAGTTCACCGGGCGTAGAAAGGCGTGTCTTTTAATGCTGTCACGACGTTCCCATTTCGTCCTTTCATTCGGCATTTGGTAGCTTACAATCTCGCAACGAAAACATGTTGCCCCTATTCACCTGCTTTGTCGAAACTCAATGTTCCGAGGGGCTTAGGACTCCAGCCGCTTGGAGTGTGATTTCCACTCCATATTTGCAGCAGAGTCTTGCATATCCGGTGTAAGAAGGTTGAGAATCTATTCAAGACCAGCGTTAGCCTGAGGCAGTTCTGCTGATTGCCGACTGATACCTCGAGGCATACCAGTTGCTGAATGGCTTGTCAGCGCGTTAACCTTTGTGAAATTGAAGGCTCCCCTGCACCAGACAATGCTCGCATACGATTGGACGAGTCTTACAACTGCTGTATACATGCGCAGAATTGTTTTAAGGTTTTAAACCTCAAATCCGGCAAAATAGTTAATTTCTTAATTTCAAGACAATTCACACTTTCAGTTGGGGAACTTCCTGCCAATTTATGGAAGTCAGAATGGCTACGAATGGCTTCGAGAGCAGGAGAAACTCAGTCTCATGGGGATTAACATGAGTCCACATATCAGAACGGATGAATGAAAACGAATAAATCCAATGAATTTAAGGACTGCGTCATCAGCACAGCTAATCCTTCCCCTGCAGATTATCTAATAAGGACCTTTAGACGAGTTGAGATGACTTCTTCCTTTGCCGAGTACCCCTTCAGGCAGTAGCCTCAATGAAACTATCATTTTGCACGACGGTTATAGGAATACACTTGAGCAGACTAACAATGATGCTTCCGCGAAACCTGACTCGACCGAAATCGATTCAAAAATCGACTTAGAAAACAGCACATATCCCGAAAACTTTGCATCGACTCCGGCTCCCCTCGTGGCAAAAGGGAAAGCTTGCTTACAATATCAAATGTGTGACAAATTCATATTTGAAAAGCCACGACCATGTGAAACCGTCTAAAAATGAACCTATTCGAACGTGAATTCAGCTCAGTACAAAATGGGGATAAATAAAAAAAATTTTCAGACATCGTTTTGTTTCCGCCCGGGTTCGAACCGGGGACCTTGTGCGTGTGAAGCACACGTGATAACCACTACACTACGGAAACTGGCTGAGATTCGTTTGCTTAAGTTTGGATATTTGTTGAATTAGAATGAAATTTTTGTGAGTGAAGCGCTTTACTTGAAATGAAAGCATTTTTCAACTTCAATCATTCTGAGTATTAACTTGCTTATTGGTCCTGATGGCATTTGCTTCTAGTGTGTGAACAAAAACGGATATAATCGAAATCGAAAAACTGATGGTCTTAGGTGAATGAGCAGTGAAGCGCCTGGAAGGAGAGGAAATGGCGAGAGATACGAATTTACTCAGAAAACAGGGGCAAAGTAGCGAGTGGATAGTAGTTTCGACGTTTGCTTGACGAATGTAAAATGTGTACGTCTTGATGACATCGTTGTGTACTTGGCATTAAAGTCTTCTACTGGACATTCTCTTCCGCTTCTACTGAACGTTGGCGTCGCTTTCTGCTACTTGGTGTCGTCTGCTTCTACTTTTGACCTTCTTTCACTTGGCACCGACGTCTTGTACTTGGTATCTTCTTTTACAACAGCAAACTCACATGAACATCATTCATTACATTCCACAACATTGTCTTTTTGAACGAGCCAAATTAAAGGGGCACCCCTCCAACGACCTCGCACCAACTCCGCCCGATAAGCCCCCCCCGTTCCAACGTTGCAGTCAACAGCCGCCCTCGACAGAATGAAAAAGTGATATCGCAAAAGACTGTGCGAACAACAAAACCGTAAACACCTTCAACTTGATGCGTCGTATCTATAAATCTGTCCGCGAAGTTTGCTGAAAAGAGAAAAACCCACGCACCACGGATATCGCCGCCCTCACCCGATCCATCAAACCCGATAAGCCGGCAGTCAATTACTTTTCCGTTTATCTTCCCGTGGTTTTACTTCCACGGCTGACGTTGTTTTCTTGCGTCAGGCACTTGGGGTGGCTCAGCGGGCGAGTGGGGGTGGCGATGGGCAGTGGCGCCATCCGCCGGGCACTTGAGGCAATTAGCAACAAAGGCCATCTGATCGAAGGACTGAATATCTGATCCGGGCGCTGATTCAATTGCCACGTCCAAGGGTCGTTGCTGTCGTCGTAGCCGCTGTCGTTAGACGGGTGTTTGCCGCATCGCCTCCCCCCCGATTCAATTGACATGTGTGCATTCGCAATCGAATTACTGACGTCCGTCGAGAGGCTGTGCATCGCTGATGGGGTGAGGCGGCTTAATTGAATTAGGCACGTGATGAGTGCGATCAATTAGATCGACAACGACGGTCGATCGTCGCTGCCCGATTGGCGAACGTCGATCGTTGATCGGGGCGATTATGGATTTACACTTGTTGGCCGTCGCTGATGGGGAGTGCCCGTGTGCGTTAATTGAGTTGACTGTGCTGCAGTTCAGGTGCGTCCGGCTGTCATCTCGCACCCAGACAAGTTGACATTTCGCACAGCACTCGCATGGTGGGCTCTCCAGCAGCACTGGCAACTCGTGTGAGTATCACGAGTTTTCTGCTCCACTTGTGGCGGTGGGACGGTGCGGCGATGGTGGCCTGCGAGCGCTGCGACAAGCTGCCAGCGTACTGTTGTGTCAGCTAATTGCTTTGAAATGTTAATTGAATGTCTTCTGGTGATGTTTACGAGATCGTGATAGGACCGGAATGGGTTCGTGCTGCGACCGGGGTGGTGGCGGCGGCGGCGGGCGGGCGGCAGAGTGCTTGCATGTCTCCGCGTTTCGGTGTTTTTTGCGTCTCGCTCTTATCGAAAACTTGTTACAGTTCCGATAACTAGGCATTCACTCGATTAACGATGTTCGTCGGCCTGTATTTTGTGCTGTCATGGTTTCTATTGACGTCACACGGGTTCTTGATGGGAGGGAAAAAAGGGGAACGACAACGGTCAAATCATGAATCACGTTGGTTTCGGTGAGCAGTTGTTAATTAAGCGTAAAAAGAATTAGCGATTGAGTAATTATTTTGAACGTTCAGTTCGGCTAGTGGCGCAGTAGTGATATGGATGGTGTGGTGAAGAGGGGGGGGGCATGGTGGTTGGTATGAAGGCCATGTGAGAGGTTGTTTTCAGCTCATGAACGATTTGTATTCCGTCATGTAGTGTTGTTGTCTGTCTAAAGCGCACAAGGCATTGGGGTGACGGAGAAGCACAGAGCGTTACTAAAATATGCAGTGGCAGCAGTTAATGGCTCATTCATGCTGTCCGATAGACAATGAAACTATGTTCTAAGTCGATGAACAATTTTCAGCGTCACGAAAATTTGTCACATCGTCACGGAAAAACCATCTATTCTATCAGAGAAATTTGCCCGAAAATCTTTGTCTTACATCATTGAAAATTATGTTATAGCGTCACGAAATATTGTCACAGACCATCACAAAAAAAATAAGCAAATAAAATAGGGCTAGCTTGTGGTCCATTCATACAATAAGAGATATGTGTCAAACTACGAAAATTGTTTCAGCGTCACGAGAATTTGTCACAGTGTGTCACAAAATGGCTGTAATAGGCCATCTTCTTCTTCTTGTGGCACTACAGTCCGGACTGTAATAGGCCATCATCACTGTAAAATGCAAAAAATTTGATCGAAACGTCACGTAGTGGGCTAAAACAAACACAGCAAACTGTAAAAGGCTTTTCTTAGGTTTTTATTTACACACTTCGTCACGAAAAAATGTGTAAGCGTCACATAAATTGTACATGGGTCTCACGGAAAAATTTTCATGGGCAACCTGGAGTGACGCTTCGATGAAATTTTGTATAGAGTCACGAAATATTGTCAGAACGTCACGCAGAACGTCAACAAATGAAAATGATGAATGATTTCATGCAAAAAATGTGATAGCGTCACGAAAAATACAAATGTAAAATGAGGCTAGGCTACAGTTGATTCAGTTAAAAAAGTAGCGTCACGTATGAAGAGGTTCTATTGTCACGATAAAAATGTGACAAAATTGAGAAGTATTTAAATAAGAAAAGTTGTGGCGAATAAATTTGCGATGGTGTCATAAGTTAAAAGCGCGAATTGAATTGAAAACGTTGCGTCACAAAATATATTTCACAAAGAAACCGGAAATGATCATGGAACGCTGTAAACCGTCACAAATTAATAAACAGTGTTTAATATACGGTGAAAGAACCTTCAAAACCGCCACCAATCCAGTTTCAAACCGAAACCAGATCAGTCGGCTACCATCAAACGCTTTCATTTGCACAATTGAACACGTTTAAGGCGGCGATTGGATTCATGACGGAAATCGATACGGCAAACCATTAAGTCTAAAATATTCCGATCATAAATCCATTCTCTGCTTTCGACTTCGATCAGCAATTCCACCTGGTTAACGGCTTGGCGCTGATTAGATCACTGCGAGAGGCATTTCTGCCAAAAATAGCCTCGCGAAACCTGCAAATTGATCTGATTAATGCGTCAGCTTGAACGCAAGACGGCCAAGGTGGCTAAGTGTCGAAAGTGGGGACTGACGTCAAACCGGGGAGCCGCAGAGATCGTGAGAATTAGTCCAGATGACGGCTGGAGGTGTATGTTAATTGAATTGGACTTCGGACCCGCAGAATGCGTCAATTCGCGTGACGTTCGCCAACGGTGGCTGTATTTCAAGCGAAACCCGTGCGGTTTCAACAGAATCTCGCTCACCACCGTTATGATTGGCTGATGAGCTTTATTGGATGCGAGATTGACGGCCTTTACGGTGTGTCAAGTGGATTTATGGGTGCAAGCACCCGCCGCCGCCAACCACCACTGCTGGGTGACGTCAAGCCGAGTGCAAATTCTTTTGTGGGGGGGTGCACATGACACAGAGATGTCACAATCTGGTGACAAGATAAGTGCGCCTCGAGTGGTGTTACTGGAGACTAACGGTGAGGGTGCGCTGCAAGTTGAGTGGATGAATGCTTGTGTGTGTGTCAGTGAGGGATCAGTATGTAAGCGAGTTTGGCGCTGATTCAGGGGAAATGATTCAGGTTGTCAGGTTGTGAAACGGTGTCCCATGTCAGCGCTGATAGCTGAGCGCTGATGCTAAGGTTTTCAAGGAAACTGATTTTTGAATCACTGCTCAGATGATGTTGGCGGAGATGAGTAGACTTCGGTGGTCGGCTTTCTGACATACTCTTTATTTTTTTTTCCGAAAAAAACTTGATGTCCCGGACCGTCTTCGCTTTCCTTTTTTCTTTTCTTTTTTACAAACATTTCGTCTTTTGGAGTTTCGAAACAGCAGATAGAAATTTGGTCCGAAAACTTTCCACTTTTGCCCTGGAGTTTCTCCTTAACGTCGATTGATAGTACAGGTGGTGGGTGGTCTTGAAACTCGCGGTTCTTTAGTAAGACTTTTTCCCCCATTTTGAATTCCTCATTGTGCGCTAAAATTTTGCAATTCTTCCCGACCTATGGCGACCAGGCTACCTACTAAAATCTCACAGCTGCGTCTTCCAAAAAACATTCCAAACATTAAAAGCTTCAATTCTGCCCAAATTAAGACTATCCTGCCTTCGATCTTCATTTTTCCATTCCAGCACAGAAAATTACTTCAAACTTTCCATTTCCTCTCTCCTACACGATCACCATCATAATCTACAAGATATGCAACGAATTTCGCTCGCCAAACGCGCAACGCCCACCACCGATCATCGTCGATCACTTACGAAATCCGTGCCTACTTTCGGGCTCCCCAGCCACACATCCCCTACAGTCCCGTCCTCAAATATCGCACCACAGTCGTCTCTCACTGATGGATGCCTCACTGTGGGAATCCACTTGAGAATTATTTTCCCATTAATCGGCGACGGAGCCATCCATTGCTCACCGCAGTCCACACATGTGGGCGTTCAGCCCGTTCAGACGTCCGCTTCGAGGATTTATCCGCGACAAGCAAATGGGTTTTCAAATTGATTTTTCGCCGTTGAACGCGTTTGATTTATAGCCGTATGCGCAGAGTTAGATAGTCCAAATTATCAAGAGGCGGCGGACGTCCGCGCAGGTCGGAATATATTCAGGGAACCTGTGCCGTGGACAACTGGACGATGAAAAGGCGGCTAGCGATGGCCACTAATTAGATTAAGCAGATACCAAGCGACCACCGTCGCCGACGAGAAATTAATTAAAACGTTGCTGACGCTACGGAATCGTCATCTGGGCGAGCTTGCTGCCTTCCCAGGCTCATTAGTTGGACGCGGAGCATAGCTCAGCGGCGAGGAACAATTAATTTCAATCGGTCAGCGCGGCACTCATGGATGCGCATCATGTGCGCGCTGCACAGACGAATGCCGAGCCGGCGGCGGAGGGGTGGACTGAGAGGACGACATCCTAGATGCCAGCAAAAAGTCTGTGAATTCCAAGTGAGCCCACGGACGGCGCTGGTGACGGCGCGCTGGATTCTGAGGAAACAGACGAACTATCTTGGGGCGGTGTTCGTCGAATCAGAGCTGATAGATGATGCTCGGAGCGCACACAACACGCAGCGCGGCACTTGGGGCTTGAATTCCTGTCGCGGTCCACAATCGGATTAACATGCAGCGATGGCGAGCGCGCGGCGAGCGTAGAGCGTAGAAATATTTTGGTTTCGCCGACTGACTAGCGTATGAATATGTAACGCTTGCGGGCCCCGCCAGAGATCGTAATTGATTAAGACATCGACACACGATCAAAAAGACATCGATTCCGAGTGCCTGCTGCTAGCAGTTGGGTTGAGTGTGTTGGATGGGCGGCCACAGCGAGGACGGCTTCCAGGAACTGGATCTGTCTGCTTTGAATGTGCGCGGGAAATTGAAAGGTCGGCTGCGAGCGGTGTGTGACGATGATTGACTTCTGAAGGGTGAACTGACAGGAGAAGCGAGAAAGCGTGGGTTACGGAGTGACACTGATTGGAGATCGGGTTTGTGGTGACTCTCAGACGACGTGGTGCTCATGTGGTCGAGGCGTGATGCGTGGATTACGACCTTTTCCTGATCACGATAAGCGGTCGAATGACGTTCACGGGCTTTTGATTGGGGTGCGGGGTGTTTTTATAGGGGACAGATGATTCACGTTGGCAAGATCATCCTCCTCCAGTTTCTGGTTGCACCACGTCTTCTGGTGGCGTGATCACCCATCTGATTTCAGGAGATCACTTCCAGCTGGCGAGATATGCATACGATCGTCTTTTGGTACCACGATCGCCAATCTCACATCCTGACCGCAGAAGATCATATTTTGTAGACAATATAGCAATTTTTCCTTCGCCAGATCGCCTTCCATCTTTTACAAGATTATATCTCTTGCCTCTTGCCTGCGGAATGGCATCTTTACCTCACGCAAGATTGCAGAAGGTAATAAGTTAGTCACAAGAATGTCCTCCTGTGGTAACAAAACGGCCCCTTCTGTCAAAAGTCGGCAGAAAATCCTATCTAGTCGTTCATCGTATTTTGCTGCCAAAATCGCTATCCACTGTTGGCAAGATCACCCTCCTCTGCCACCTGCTTAGAGAAGGCCATCATGACCACTCACAATTTGGTCACAAGACCACTCTCTCACTGCACTCTGCGTATCCATTCCGGTTCAGTTTATTAGATCCTTGCCGCTTTCGCACCGCAAATATGTACATCCCCGCCGCCAGTCATTCGATCGCCGGACCCTCTGACAGATTTCATAAAACTATCTCGGACCAACCATAAACCTCTCGCCGAACCAATAGACAACCATTACTCGGCATTAAGTGTCTTGCACTCGCCATAAACCAGTTTGCCGCACTCACACAGCCATTTGCGGAGCGAGAGAAAAAGAGCACGCGAGAGCAATCGGAAACGGCAAAACCCTTGCGGCGGGTCCATCTCCCGTGGCAATCCACTAAATCACAGCACCACACACACTCAGTCGCCGCCACCTCCGCGCCGCCGCCGGGATAATAAATCGAAATCCGATTCGGAATCACCGCGACGATCAGATCCTTGTGGCCTCTGTCCCGTGTGCGTTTGTTTATATCATCATCCGATCGTTAAGTGCCTGTGGCGGCACTCCAACTCACCACACCACCCACAAGCCGAAGTCGCGCCGCGTCTTACACACGCAGTCCGCGTGTCTTGGCTCCCCACTTGCGCAGCGACAGCAGTGGTGGGAAGCGGCAGCGTCTGAGGCCGCAATTTCACCACACCACTCTCGTTATTTGCGCGTGCGAATAGTAAATATCAACAGAACGTTGGAGTCAGTTAGACGCGTCGGTCTGCAGCGTTAGGAGCGTATCTTTGGAGCTTCCTGTATCTGGGAAGAACAATTTGAATTCGATTCCTAGTGGCCCTGAGCGTTCAGCACTCATCCTCGTCGTCCTCGCGCTCGTTCGGTGTGAACAAAGAACTCTGCTCTGATCTTGGTGCGTGTGTTGTTGCGCTGCGTCGACCGCCTAGTTGTGGTCGTTTTTGTGCCGCCTCTCGTGTTCTCGCAATCGACGGTCGCGGGGAGCGAACCGAGGCGAAAGCGTAAGGAAACGAGACGAAACTGCGTGCATCTCGGTGCGGTGTGTGCCCGGGAAGAGATGTGTTGAGATATTTGTGAAAGTGCATTAAAGGAAAAAAGACCATCGTCGTCTGCCGGCCGTGCTTGATTTTGTGTATCTTCGGGGTTAGACTTCTTCGTGTTGCTGCACTGTGTTCGTCGTTGATTATCTGCAACGCGCTGCGGATGCCCAGATAGAGAGTGAATTGCGTGAATCTCGTCGATTGCCTGGATTGTCTAGAGGGCGATCTAAAGTGAGTAGAACTTAGATTTGAAGTGTGTGTTCGTTGTTCTTTTTTTTTTGTCTCTGTCTAACGATGATGTGATGTAAAAGAGGTGTTTAATAAAATTTGCTTCTAGACATGGGAAGGACATTTTAGGCATATTTGGCGTTATAGACTGTTTTTAGGCTCAATTGCTTACCTGTTCTCAACCATATTAGTTCGTGCTCGCTTTGGAAGGAATAAGTTAATGCGACAGGCTGCGGCTTAGACGGAAGGAAATGCCTTTAAGCAGATTTCCTGCCGTGTTCCCAAAAACTCATTTAGTTGACATGCTGCCTAACCAGTCGGCAGTGATATGCTGCGTCGCAGAAAGCCTCTTCATTTCCTTCCACAAATGATGTACCGCCGAGGGTTCCACGGAGAATGTCCTAAGTCCATTAAGAATTCAGTTTGCATAGGGATCCAGTTAACGAAAATAAGGGACGCTATGAAAGTAGTGATATCTTGCAGGGGAAGTCATAAGTGGACGAATAAAACGAGGAGTCCATGTAGTGAGAATAGGGAAGGATAAGAGTAATCGGAAAGAAGGTGCAACTTCAGAAAAATTTAAGGACTAGTCACCAAAGAGCGATGGCTACTGGATGCACATTCGTCCTTGTGGAATGTCAATCGAAAAGCAATAGATGACATTTGTGCTGTCATTTCGAATGATTATCACGGGCCAATTGAATTAAACTTTGAGGAGTGGATGACAGAAATTTCGACGGAGTAGCTCGCTGCTTCAGCTCCGAGACGGCTCTAGCTTCGAGTCGTCTTCAGCTCCGATGCGACTTGAGCTCCGAGGCGGCTTAACCTCCGAGGCGGCTCAAGCCTCGAGGTAACTCCAGCTTCGAAGAGGCTCCAGCCAGCTCCAGCTCCAAGGTCGTTAGTTAACATCGTCATCGCCGGAGCACTCACTTTCAATGAACGTTTTCAATGCTTCCCAACGCTGTCTATGCGTAGATCGGCTCGTTTTGTTCCACTGAGGAATGATACTAATTTTCTGTCAAGATTTCGGCGGAAGACAGCTGTCAGTGTGAAAATAAGAAATGGTTTGAAAAAACCCCTTAGAAGGACCACTCGTATTGGCTTAATTTTTTTAATTTTGCTTTTAAGTCCATCACTCTGCATGAGCTCCTCACATCCTAGCTCTTGGTCATCTAAAGGAAATCAAGCATTCCTTTAATTATTTTGAGTCAACTACCTCGTAGACTGTCGAGTGTAAGCCGCAATGAAAGAGTCAACGATTCTTAATAACTGAATTGTGGTGCTACAAAAAAACATTCTCGACATCATGTGCCGCATGAGCCGGTGGACTATTCTTACATTGAAAAACATTTTTTTTACTCCCTTTGTCAAAGTCCTACAGACATTCCAAATTCTCACAAACAGAGAATGATCCTAGGCAGACAAAGCCTTAGAGTCACTGACGCCTACAGATTCTATCTATATCCATGAAAAGAGATCAGGAATTAGATATAATGCCATACAACTTCTCAGTTTGTAAAGGGGTGGTAATTCGATAGAGGCGTTTTCTTGGCCAAATAAATATGTATAGTCGTTGAGACAATTTCTCAGCCTCGTCCTAAACCAGTTGGCGTATGTATTCAACCAACTGCTGGTCCAGATTTGTCCTAGATTCTATCTGTCGTTATTAGTTGGCTAATTTTGTTGGACATTCATGTCCTCATATTCACAATGGCTTAGTGGGTAAATGCGTCGACTCTTAAGCCGACGGTCCCAGGTTCGATTCCCGGTCTGGGCCCCTTGTGTTTTTTTCTACACCGCCTCTTTCGATTTGCTGACAACATTCAAGGAGTTTTCAAATCCAATCTCACCACTCCGATTCGGCAAAAAATTGTCGCCTCTGCACGTCAGAGAACAACACGAGTGGTTGTGAAAGTTAGGACCTGGTCCCTTGTGGGCTGTAAGGTCACTCAATTGCTATACAATCCCTAAATAACCTAAGTGCATCATTTTACTGGCATTTGTGTATTGTTTCTTTAAGGAAAGGAACACAAAGTAATCCTTCTTTTTCTTTTTCATATGGCACTACAGTCCGGGGTGGACATGAGTCTGAGCCAAAAACTCTCTCCAGCTGGCATGATCTTTAGCCAGTTGCATCTAATTCGCATGCCAAGTTGGTTGTGGTCCTCCTTCAGTTGTGTGCTGCGTGGACGTCCTTTGCTGGTTCAGAGTGTTAGACTCTTCAGCAGGGGCATTGTTTTCCATGAGCACTTCATAGCGTTGAATCCGTAGACTACCAGGCTAGGCTCATATCCTTGTTCCGTCTGTTCATGTTTGAATCAGACATCGCTAAGGACAGAATTTTTCTCCTGAAAAAACTTCTCCATCAGCTCTTGGGATTGTTCAGACTTCTGCGTCATAGAGCAGGACACGAATCATCATCGAGAGAGTGCTCTTCTACCCAGCTGTTTCTTCAGCTCAAAAACGTATCGATTGGCAAAGGTTATTCTGCTTTCAATCTCGAACTGATGTTGTTCATTCTGTTAACTTGAGAGGTAGACGAAGTGCTTCACTTTCTTGAAGTTATAACCGCCAGTACTGACGATCTGGCCTAGTCGTCGATGTTGTGCGTTCTTTCTCGATGACATCACTCGTTCACCGTGAAACCCATTCCGCTTTAATACCAGCAAAAATTCTCGCTGTCTTCGATGAATCACTTCAACGTCATCCGCGTATGCGAGCAATTGTATGGATTCTTGAACATAGTGCCTCTTATGCTAGCCAGTGACTTCTGCACGACCTTCTCACGAACGATCTTTAAAAAGTCAGATGACAGCGCGTTACCTTTCTTGACATTAAAGATCGGGATAAGTGCGGTACTTAACTTAACAGAGCAGTGAAAATTCTCCATCGTGAACCTGCATCGCCTGACGAGTTTAGCAGGAATGTCAAAGCTAGAAGCTCGTCTCTATGCACGCTGTGATATGATTGATTGTATGGCACTACACTCCACAAGGCGTACTGAAAAGCGTCGGTTCACGTTGGAAAATATTGCCAGTGAGTGCTTTGTCCTGGCGATGGTGACTCAGAGTTGTCCATTTGACCATTTGGGAATCGTCAAGAACCGATGCTATGCCAACAGACTGGCAACGCTTCAAGTACTCAAGGCCAGTATCAACCAAGTAATCTGTGGGCTTCAACCTAAGACTATGAACGACCTCTGAGGTTTGGGAGTAACCGAATGCGCTTCTGTGAAGCCAGCCGAACAATAATAATGAGTGGCACCACAGCCCACAAAGGATCAGGGCCTAGCTTCTAAAACAACGACTCGTGTTGTGTATGCTACTGTTCTCTCACGAGTAGAAGGGACCTACAGTTTTTTGCCGACTCCGAACGGCGAGATTTGAGAAGCTTTTCTTAGACAATTGATACTCTTTGTGGGCTGAGAGGTGGTGCCGTGAAAAAAAAGCGATGTGTCCCTTCCGGGAATCAAACCTAGACGGCGACCACACGCTGTGATATGCGGCCTTGAAATCGACGAATAGAAACTGAGTGCCGACTTGTATCCCTTGAGGTTGTCACAGGATCTGCCGCAGTGTAAGGCCTAGCTTCTTTCGTAGCTAATCGTGCTGTGCGTGCTATTGTTTATCTAAAACTCTAGCGGACCTACAGCTTCTTGCCGATGCCGAACGGCAAATTTAAAAAAGATTTCCATAGACATACTCTTCGAATGTTTCAGCAAATGCGAACAGATGCCAAATTCATTGTCTTCTGTCCATTTGCTAAGGTTATCAACAGTAGACGCATCAATGTCTGAGAATTGTCATCGCACACTATTATTTTCTGTGTGATCAGAGCACAAACCTTACGCACATGGTCAACCTCACGGACAGAGAGTTCTCCTGACCAACGACAAAATTTCTCCAGATGTCTCAACGGTTTTCTTCAACCAAAGTTAGCTACCATCTGAATTAAATTCCTAATGAGATCCACGACATTTCCCCCCTCAACCCCTTCGTCCGACTCTTAACTTGCAGATCAACTGTCCGCCTAGGTTCATCAGCCAACTGATGAGAGGTTCCCACTGACCACGTCAGGATGTTTCAATTCGAAGACGCGACTGAAGGAGGCACATCCATCCTATGTCTCTGGCCCCTAAATTGAGATCTCCTTGACAAGCGTGGAGATCTGCGGTGGTCGGCAGCCGTCTAATCCCCAGGCAAGGTGTGCCAAATCCATTCGAGGCCAATTACGAGCTTTTTCTTCGACTTCTGTCATTTTGGACACGACATTGCTGGTCCCCCTCCCCCCGGCCGCAGCCTGCGTGACCACCATAGCCGGACTTAGCAGAATAAGTTGCTCACGTTAATTTATGTGACACAGCATAGCATTCTGACATAAATAATTGATAAGGGCTATACGTCCACGTCCACGTCATTGGCTGGCAGTTCCTGACTCCGCCGACATCCCACTTGGCTGCGCTACAAATCTCTGCGCTTGTTCCGCCTGAAACGGCAGCGGCGGCGGCGGCGGAGAAGTACACGCTATTGGAGCAGACGAGCAGGGAGGGGAACCTAACCCTGATGATCAACAACTGCCTCCTGGCTCAGACGACTGGAGTCGGAGCGGCAGTCGTCTTGGAGAGCGGTGTGTTGCGCTTGTCGCTGAACGGGAGGCGAGGATCAGATCGCGTCCAGTTATGGCAAAGAAGCATCCATGCGTTCGTCTGTCTGTCTGGCCGTCCGTTTGTCCCGCTCAGTGACTGACGATGACTTCTCCTCCTCGATGACAAGGTGAATTGCTGATATGGATTTACGAGTTATGGCGCGTCGGACCGCGCAGATGGATGTTTCTAGTTTTTGTTGGCCGTCCCCTGTCGCTGGTCGCTGGTCGCTGTCGTCATAAATCCACCGATACACGCAAACAATATCAAAGCGTTTTGTTCGCGAATGGGGACGCGCTGCACAGCGAGGCATATGACTACAACTTAATATGATCCGCGACGTTGTGGCATAATGGGTGATCTTTACGGTCTCGAGATGCATACATTCATGGCAGTGCTGGATGGGTAGGAGGCAGGCGACGGAGAGTTCCATTCTTGGTATGACCCATTCCCTACATCAGTTGTCGTCTAGACAGAGTTTGGCTTCCTTCAAGTCGGAAGGTGATCTCGTTTTGGGTAAAAATTTACGGATCGGGATTACCGTGGGCTTGTGGTATGTTCTGCGCATTTTGAGAAGGGACCTCCAGACGTGGTCACCACTTCAGAATTCTTTGAATGGTGGTGGAGAGTGAATTCAATTAAGAGAACATTGCATCCTTAGGGAATTTTTAAAAGATCGCTTAGAATCGAGTTATATAATTCCACGGCCCAAAAAACGCGTGTCTTACAGATGTCTAGCGCTCTGATCTATCCCAGCTTTTGCTGGTCACCAAGTTCACATCCTAAATCCAATTGTATCGCTAAAAGTTCGAAGAGGGGAGCGTCTTCAGGTGATCCTTAGAATAAAGCCATCTCTATAATACGATCGCCGCTCTTCAGAAGAGTGCGTTCATCTCTTAAAATGTATCGGTATCACTGTGATCACTTCAATTGCCTTACTTGACTCGACCACCTAATCCTTCACTGAGTCCAGTCTAATAGCTTCCTGCCGTGAGCAAGATCAATGATCTGCATGAAGCTCGTTCGCCTTTCAACATCTCAAGACCTTCTTCAGCCAGCAATCGATCTCTTCACATGTGCCTCTCGCAGTCATCAATCCATCAAACCATCCGCACCAATCATCCCTGAATCGTTTTTCTCTTCTCAAATAATTCCCCAGGGCACCTTCATTAGCGCGCACTGATCGACCGCCGATTAACGATTTGGTTGAGTCAATCAGCATCAATCACGCTCCGACACCGAATCCATTCGAACACTGACACTAATAGATCTCCTGAATCAATTCCCCAATAGCGCCTGCGGCCAGTACAGATCCTTCACCGCATCGCTGCGTGCCATCTGAGTCTCAATCGGCAGCAGCAAGGATTGCGCAGCGGCAGAGTGGCGGGGCCGCTGAGCTGATTTATAGCCACCCGTGGATACGACACAATATCACCGTTGGATGCCGCACCGAGCGTCGCTGTTCTTGAGATCTCGCTCCACCGATGGGTTCACGGCTAGAATGCACACCCCACCACCAACTCGCCGTGTGGAGGCCGTTGCCGTTGCTGCCACCGATGTCCGACTTCCTATTGGATTATAATTTTTTCCTAAATTGCACGACGCAAGTCCATAACTCTGCCTATCGCTGCGCGGATGGGATGCAGTCACGCATCTGGTAGCCATGCACAGGTG
The DNA here is from genome assembly GCA_944738645.1 of Eristalinus sepulchralis. NCBI lineage: Eukaryota > Metazoa > Arthropoda > Insecta > Diptera > Syrphidae > Eristalinus > Eristalinus sepulchralis. The sequence continues at coordinate 2,022,036 of OX122884.1, read as the reverse complement.
CACCATCTAGATTTTGCCCCAGCTTCTGGTGGTGCCGCTCTGCATCGTTAATCACAGCCGGTACGGCGAACACGACCAAACGACATCCGCACCCGGGTCGAGCGACACTCGTTCCGAAATCGAATCACCGGCCACTTGCTTTGCACCACAGCAACACCTCGTGCTCAAGTGGGCGTCTGCTGTTGCGGCTTGTAAGGGGCGTCAACTTTTAACGCAAATGAATGTGAAATTATGACATGCCTCCTAACGGAGGCATGGGCTTGTCTGTGGGGCAGCTGCTGCACGCGTTTCGTTGTCGAGGTGTCTGTGTTCTGTTGTTGACAACATTGTCTCGTTGACGCGTTCGGTAGGCGTCTGTCAAGGTGTTGTCTCCGGCCGTGTGCGCATATTTTATCAGCGGCACACAAGAGAGACTGGAGAAATTGATGGCTAATTGATGAGAATTTATTGTCCGGGCGTCACGATGAATGGTGATGATGATGGCACGCATTGCCTGCGGGGGGAGGGATTGATTGGATGTCAATGGAGAGGGCAATGTCATAAATTGGACGTGATGGCGGTGTCAAATTGGAGATCAAGTGTCCTCTTTCGAGTGCGTGCTTGAGGAATTTTTATTGAACTGAGATGCGTTGTCCTTAAGCTTGACGTAAGAGCAGTCGTTAAGTCTGATTGGATGAGGAAATTTATTGGGTGCCTGCCCATCTGTCAAGTTGAAGGCATTACTGAGGAACAGGAAACCGTTTGAGCTATAAAATTCTGCCATCTTGGAACAGAATCTTTGGCATCGATTGCCTGGGATATAGGTGCAGGTATCAGACCGGAGAAACATTGTAGCGATGACATTGAAAGATTCTAAAATAACCCAACACTTCTAAGAGGATCTTTTACTTAGACAATATTCAGAAGTGCTTCAGATAAGAACGATTCTCCGGATCTCTTTAATCCTCGCAGTCCCCAAGATCTTTCCAATCTTCATACAGCACTCTCCGAACCTATCCGTTGTTCAATCACCTCTGAACCATCTCCAGATCATGTGTCATCCCAATCCTTCTCATCCAGCTGCAAGAATCTCTGATCCACAGAAGCAACAGCAGCGACACGATCCACTGCGCATATGAATTCAGCTCCGCGTAGCGTAACTCCACAGCCGGCAACCTGGTCACGAATTTATGCTAATCCCCTCGTTAGATTGAGACTCGCGGAAATACCGTCCACCTCAGGTTCCCGCATACATTACCCGCACAGCATCGCGTCTCGCTATCTCTCCGTTGTCACACTACCGAAGATGGTGTATCTCGCAGCATGTCTCCCGCAGAATCTGGATGCCATCCCAGACACCGGCAACCAGCCACCAGCACCACCTACTGCGTCCAGTCGAGGGGACAAATAAAGTTGAGACTTTATTAGAACGCTTTCCCGCGCGGCTAATTGCAGCGGCGACACACCTCGTTCACTTGGTGTTTGGATTTATTTCGGACCATCTGCATCCGTCTACTCTACTGCACGGATAGTGCACCGTCGTCTGGTTTGCTCCCTCCTCTTCCTCCACCTCACCCTCCTACAAGACCTTCCCATCGATTGGCAATTAGTTCGCGGCATCGCTGGAAGACCGCGCCACAGGGACAGGTGCCAGGGCAGGCTTGTAATGGGCCTCTTAATGGGAAATTTGAAATCGAAATTGGATGCCAGCGAGATGCCACTTAACACGGCTGCGCCGGAACGCGATTTATGAGCAGTCCTGGGAGTCTGGGAGCTGTGGTAGCCAATTTGCTGTAGTAATTCGAGTGCGTGGCGGGCGCATAAATAGCCTGGAATGGTCCTCTTTAATTGGTGGACGACGACGGCGACACGGGAGAGATATGGATGCGACGCCACGATACGTTAGTTGTCGAACATAGCTGCACGGCCAGGGTCGGAATTGAGCGACTTATGCACTCGTTTGTGTTATCTGCCTGATGAGTGTGTTGCAATTGAATGTTTCGGGGTTGTGTTACGAGATTGGATGCCTGCTGGTGGGCTGACTACTGGGCATTTCGCAGTGCGCGGTTGGCTTTGAATAAATTTATTACCCACTTGTGGGCAGTTAATTTTGTAAAAGGAGTTCGCCGGGGGATGGATGAGTGCCTTGGGGGAGTAAGAGAAGATCAGAGATCAATGACGTACCTGACTTCTTGACCCCTAGTGATACTTCCATGTGCCGTCCACATGATTTGAATCATTGGCATGTCTTCATTAGGCTTCTAGAGAGTCTTTGAGGTGGCGATGGATCTTCGTTAAGATTTCTTGTAACGACGATCAAAAATCGTGTGACATGGAGATCTTTTCTTGGCCCGAAAATGGGCCTACTTTGGAGTTTTCGGAGCGTGTTCTTGAAACGATGAGACTTTGGGAGCAATAGAGAATCTTTTTGGGTCTTCACCTCATTTTTTGAGCCTGCAAGCAAACATCTGAATAATTTTTTGAGGTCTCCCGATTTTTCCATGAAACGAAGACGTTAATGTTTTTTTCCTGTGATTGTCTTGCCTCCTTGGGTTCTCAGTGTTTCTTCTTGAGCGCTCGTTTTTACTGCTCCGTGATTCCTCCTACTCACTTCCCAAATATTTATCCAAAAACCAACAGAAACACTCATCAAAACCCGGTCACACCCCGTTGGCACCACCCACAGTGCCAAAGATTGCCTCACGAAAGTTTGCACCTCAACTCTTTTGTTTGCCAACAAGTGCCACACTCTTGCCGTGTGTCGCTGCCATAACCACCACCACCCTCGACGTCACTTTCTCCACTCAAATCCACTCGATCGCTCTAATCTGTTACGTCTATTTGTTGAGGGGGAAATATTGAAAAAATCTCCGTCCTCCGGTTCCACTCAGCCATGCCTTCTTGACGGCCAAAAGTGTTCCCCACTTTCGCGCGCTTCTGTTTACCAAACCACTTCGCCGCCACCACCACCACCATCACATCAGCTGTGGGTCTGGGAGCAGCAGGGAGTCTGTGGGCAGCAGGGAGTGTTTCAATAGCTCGCTTGTGACAGGTTCCATCGATAATAGGTGGAAGTGGGAAGTGAGTCTTTTGTCGCGCACCAGACAAAGCCATTCACACTCTCCCACACGCTGCCGGCACTTACAATTGTGTCGCTCTTGCGTCGATTCATTTGGGACTAATCTGTTTGCCACCTTACCCTGTTTGTTGTCGCTTCCCACTTACGGTGACACTAAACTTCAACCACAACCGCTGCTGACACTGCCATCGTTGGTGCTGGTGTCGGTGCCGGTTGATGATGATGACGCTGGTTGGCGATCGTGGTGATCATACCGATCACGGTGATCTCACTGATCGTGGTGGTTGTGCGTTTGTTGCACAAACCTGAGTATAATTGTATCCACGAGCCATTTATGCCACTTGAAGTTGTTAATCAGCAGCGCTTTGCTGTTTGTGACACCTTAAACGCTTTAATGAAGCGTTTGCCGTTTTGGATGCATAATCAGCGATCTGAATTCTGAGCCGGATTCCACGTGTGGAACTATTTCACTTTCTTGCTCCTTCAGTGCGTTGCGTTGGAGCCGCTTGAAGTTTGACTGGCTTGACGCACGGCATTGCACGACAGCGTGGCGTTTATTGCTTTTTGGCATTTAATTGACGCTTAGGAAATGGTCGATGTCAATTAACCAGTCGGAGGAGGTTTAGAAAGGCAGCGCGCACTCAATGGATCGGCGAACGATTGTGACAATAAATAAGTTTTACGAGCGATCGGACCGCGGAAGTGATCTTGTGCGTCGTCAGATGTGACGCAACTTGCGGGAGGAGAACTTAATTGCGTGAAATTTGGACTTAATTGACAATCATGTGCGTATACAGCGATTATGGTCAGGGCCGATGGGCAATTTGGGAGGCAATAAGTTGCCGGAAAGAAATAAATGGCAGTGTGGCGTTGAGGTCTTTTCGGTTTACCAAGAAAAATTATCTCATGGGGGGGGCCTTTAGATTATCAGCGGATGTTTGTTTGTCAGTGAATAGGGGGTTTGTTGTGAAATACTTTCAAGGTCTGCTCCTGTTCGTTATATGATTTCTTCATCCTTCCGAATATTTGCACAGCCTTACTGACTGCATATCGTTCCCCTCTTTGCCCCTTCCTAACTCTGCCTCGATTTCGCTCCTTGACCGCATTCACTTATAACATCAACAGCTTCCCCCAACCAACACGTCTCACCCACACCTTCTTTTTCTTCTTATCTTTTCAGGTATGTAAACAAACACCTCTCTTTATACGCCTACAAAAACACCCCGTCGTCAGTCGATCGCAAGCACGCGCAGTAAGCCTCTTCACACGCCCTAAGCGTCTCAAGACGCATCGCAGTCCGCAGTCGCAACCGCTAACAGCCACCGCAACAGCATGGCTCTCTTCCCATCATCATCACGCCCTCGAACTCTAATGGAACAATTGCTGGCACGCAAGATCGACGCTGCCGCCGCCGCACAAACAGGGCCCGGCGGCAGTCGCCTCTGCCGCACCGACTCCCTCGACTCCACCAGCAGCATTGGATCCCTAGGCTCGATGGTCCTCGGCGACGACGTCTGTCGCTGTGACGACTGCCTGTTGGGCATCGTCGATCTGTACGTCATCAGTGCAGAGGCCGCCACAAAAAAGGTATACCTAGATTATGTAGAACTTGTCTCCTGTGTGTATGTGTGTGTGTATGTCTGTTAAGCAGCTTCCCACGAGGAGCTGGTACGTAAATCGATCCGCTAACGAGGAGCCCCTAAGTAAATCGGTGGCGCGGGATTTGACCAAAAGAAGAGACGAAACATCGGCTGCGCATTGAGCCTCTATTCAAATTAGGGCGGCTGCCACTGAACCTGAAGAACTGGCCAAACTCTGCGCTAATTGGTCTGATCCTCGATCGTGTTCTTCGTCGGATCGTCAGATTACCGGTCAGCGTCCAGCACGACCTGTCAACCCATTCTCGGCGGCTTGTCAAACGTGCGTGCTGTGGATCTGCATCTCCTGAGAGGCATCAAATTTCAGCCAGTGCTTGGACTTGAGGAATTTGCAGCGCGAACGCCCACCGCCCGATGCAAGACGAAACCTGAGCTCTGCGTGCAGACCGCCGGTTTAATTGGGGAAGCGGTTTGCAGTCGAAATCGCGATCCTCCGGAGGGAACCACTTGGGAATTCCTATTAATTAATTGGTTGCCGGAAGGCCAGGGGGATGAATGTTTGCACATGGTAATGAGTTGTGGCAGGGTAATCGGATAGCGCTTGCCAAATGAATCCGCAGCGGAATTTGATAATTGGGACGGGGAACTGATTAATGGACTTGTCCCGCCTGCTGATTGGAAGCTGGAGCCGTTGCGGGCTCGCTCTCTGTCATCAATCAGGCGGCAGTGCGCAGTGTCCTGATGTGGTAGCGATAGTTTGACGGTGACGGGACCTGCTACACGGGTTGCTGGAGCATGGACAGGATCAGTATTTTGTCATCGTTCATCATCGTCGCTTCTGCGAGTGCAGCGTGTTTTGGTCAGTTTTGGGATTATGGTCAATTAAAGTGCTCTTCGGTGTCCCACTTCAGGAGCGATAACGTTTCAACGAACCGAATGCTGTCAGTCGAGGCGAGTAAGGCCGGGTGATGGCAACTCGTTCATCTTAATTGAAGTGGGTTACAATCAGCGAGAGAGGCACATTGGGCACCATTTCTTGGGGGGAACACTGAAAGCAATCAATTTTGTACGGTTGGGGAGATGCTGTTGGTGGAAGACGTTTACTTCAATGTTGTCACAGTGGCCTTGGGGCTTTCTTCCCTGTCTTTTGCTCCGCCAGAAACAAATTTGGTGCGATGGCAGGAACCAGGTCTGGGTGTTAGGGAACCTGAAAGTCTAACCAGAGGCTATACTCTAGTATCCCGACAATGTGCTGTCTGTAATTCAGAGCCAACTCACGAAGGAAGTTATTTTCCGTCACAATCATCGAGATGGAGAGGAACTTTTCTAAAAGTTTCCTCAAGCTTCCCAAGTTTCCATCCAAATTCGTGAAGGAAAAGCGTTCTCCTCATCCAATTCCACAACCACTTCTGTTTGTCATTCGCGTACGTTCCACTGTCCACCAGATAGTGCCACCAATCTCTTCCCTATGAAAAGCTTTTTTTCATAAGACCCCCTAAAGCTCTCTCTCTCTCTCCTCTCACGCATGCACTCTCTTTCCCATTTCAAATCCCATTAACCATCGTCGTCGTCGTCGTTGTCGCCTGTAACCGCCACAGTCATAAAATTAAAAATGAACACGAGCTGGTTGCGTAACCGACCATGGAATACAATCCTCTATAGATCATGTTAGTTGCTCTCCCTCTCTCGCATGCTAACCGAAGCTGCCTTGAACGCGATGCGGTGGTGGTCCTCCCACCGTCCGGCCGCAGCCGCACGGCAGTGTCATCTTTTGCGGTCTTTCTCTCTATTGCGCATTCACGCCGATTCCGAGTCTCTTCTTTGCGATGGTACTGCTTGTAGGACCTTGAGTGGGCCAAATGCGAAAGGGGTGGAGTGGGGGGGGGGGTTTGTGTCGATTAGGATTCGACAGCATATTGACCTTGAAGCGTGACACTTTGGATTCATCGAGGAGAACGTGACCAATGCCATTCGGGTTTATTTGAGTGCGTCTCTTCATGAATTTATAATGATCGTCTTGGTCATGGTGAACGGTTAGGCGGGGGTTTTGGGGGGCTTAGAGGGGAGCTTAGAGGACTGGTTTTGTTTCTATGACGTCGGCTGACGAAATTGAAATTCGCGCACACTTTTGCTTTTTAACCACAAATTGACGTAAATTGCTTCAAATTGATTTTGAAATTGAATTGTTGGAATGAAAGGGAATAAAATGGCTGATGAGAGTGTAGTGTAGGGCGTGGAGAAGGGGCAGAATGGCATAGGGTCTAACGTGGACGAAAAATAAGTTCAAAGAACAATTTGTGGCGATTGGCGTCAATCAGAATAGATGATCATATGCCAGGAATGGTGTCAATGGACTGAGAGGTTTCCTTGAGAAGTTTGCATGTTCTTCCGTAAGACAATCTTAAGCGTGGCGAAACTGATGTTGGTCTCTTGATTTCACTCTTGACAACGCTTGACTACATTTTTTATCTGCGATCTTAGAACTCAGCTTGATGATTGAGGAGGTTTTCCTGGGATTCTTTCTTTGCTTAAGCTTCGCCAAGTCTGACTTGTCTGATGGAGCCGACTTGTTCAAGATTTGTTGCGCTTACAGGGCTTTGATGCAGCCTTACGAAACCATTTCGTTTGACAAAACCTGAGTTTCGAAAGTGTATGTTATCACTTAGACGAAAAATCGCGTGGTTCGCTCATTCGAAACATTTCATCTTTAAGTCACGCTTAAATTTACATTTCTCGCCTTTAGACTGAAAGTAAGTTCACAAGACAATCTCACGAGATGTCCTTATTTGAGCTTGTGGACTGACAAGAGCTTAGGTTTCTAAACTACATTGTGAGCAGGGATCCACCGCTTTGAACTGACTTCCGAAAACTAAAGCTCAACTTAGAGCTTAGAATAACAGGGCTGTACAACGAATGTTGCTAACTTTCGTCTCTTTAAGGCAAAGTCAGGAGTTCTTATAGAAGTCCTTTTGTTTTTTAGAAGACCTTTCCTTTTTAATTCTTCATTCATAGTCTTAAGCCTTGTTTTAACGCTCAGTTAGGAACCTGACCAAAATCTTGTCTGACTTTCTTACTAATAAGACGGAGCCGTCTTAGGTTCCCAAGTTGTGTATCTCTGTCGATTAAAACTCCAGTCTTACGAGATTACGCTTCAGTTGCACAAGATCCACAGCATTTAGTTTAAGCTTGATACAAAACCTCAAGCTTGACATAAAAGACTCCAACTTGATTAGCACACATTCTCGGTTTAAGACAAGCTTGGATCCTAATTTGTAGCCCAGTTCTCATTGGCATCATTGCTTACAACACACAGTTCACATCGTAAAACACCTCTTATCACTGACGCCTCGCTTTCATTAAACGCTCATGAAATTTCATTTCCCTCCCTCGTCCTCCCCACATCATAAGCCACACCGACTATTTTAAATTCCCAACTCTTACAGATAACGACGAACCTTGATCCCCTCAGTCAGTCTGGTACAGACATCGTCGGCGTCGCCGCGTCGAATTTGCTTCCGAAAGCTCACCGAGCTCACACCTCGTTCCAATCACCTCGCGACCTCTGTCTGCCTCTCAGACGAACTCTCCCGCAGCTTGTTCGACTGGAGAACTGCCGCCGTCGTTGTCTTCCTCTGTCTGCGTGTCGGAGGGAGCCTGTGTACAGTCGGAGTTTATGTGTGGGGTTGCCTTGAGTGTGTGACGTCAAAGCGGTGTCTTGAGAGTGTGCTCACAGCGGCGGGACGACCTTTGCCATTGGCTTGAGTTTCGTATCTCAGCGTTGTGTGAAATTACTCAAGCACCCTCCCGCCCAGCACCTAGACCACATTCCTGGAATTGACTGCGTGCCATGGAGGCGAGTGCCGTGCTGGGGGAAGAGAGGTAATCTAATTTCTAGGCCGCTATTTGATTTAATTGTTCTGTTTGCCTTCGCCTCGGTGGGGTTTTTTTTTGTTTGACTTTCTATGACGTCAACGAGAGTACGAGTTTGCGTTCGAGTGTGTCTTATCATTTATCAACTGCTCTGTGGGACTGTGAAGACCTCCCCCGAGCCGGTGCCGGGTTTCCGAATATGACACACGTTTGAACGATTCCACGTTTTGAAGTCCGTCTCGGTCACAGACAATGACTGGCCTAGTTTCGAGACAAGGCAAATCTTATCAGCTTTTGTGCCTCGACTAAGCAAGATTAGATGTGGCAAGTCGCACGTAGAAGGTTGATGCAGGGCAGCTGAAAACGGAAATTTGCCATCGGAAAGATATTGAGAGCCTGATTTGATAAAATTTTAATGTTGGTATGCTTTGGCAGTGTTCAGTAGGATCTTAGTTGTTCCAAATCCAATCCCTGAACTCGAACTTTCTTCCGATACCGCTTCTGACATCGAAATCTCTTCGACGCTGGATTATCTTTTGTCCCTCAAACCTCGTCTGTAGATGGAACCACTTCTTCGGTAGACTTTTTCTCGTTCCTGGAGCCTTTTCTGTGACTGAATGTTACTTTGTCAGGAAACCTTTTCATGTCTCTGGACGCTATTCTGCCCTCGGAACCTCTTGTACTACTGGAGCCCCTTCTGTATCTTTTTCTGTAGCACTTCTTTTGTCTTTAAAATCTCTCCTCTCCGTGGATCCTCCTCTGCCGTGGATGTTTCTCTGCCCCAGTCCCTCGAAAATCTTCCGCAGTTGGAACATCCTCTGAATCTAGATCATCTTGCGTCGCTGGGTCCTCTAAGGTAGTTGGAACTGTCGATAGAAGTTCTTCTGTCCGAAGTCTGTGAACTATGTCGGATCTGCAGTCGTTATGTATCTTCACCAAACAAGCCGCTAACATTGACTTCATTCGGTTCATACGTTCGACACATTCGTCCTAAGAACACTCTTGTTTTTGTTGTTGTTTCCAAAGCCTGTCTCTTAAAGACTTATTTTTCAGCCTCAACCAACCAACACCCACAAACCACAACCACAATGTAAGCCACTTACACCAAGTGCTCCAAATGTTCCTACATGTGTCATGACTCACGACACACTCTTCCTGTGGTTGCTCGTTAAGTTTGCTTTTGCTTGCTCTGTTTACCCAACCCAGCCCTCGTTGCAATTGTTCTCTAACTCGCCCAAGGCCAACAGCCCCCCGCCATTCTCTTTCATCCTCCAGAAGCTTGCCCATCGCCCCTAATTAGTGTCTCCATGTACGTTCGATGCACATCTAGGCCGTGTGCCATACGAGAGCACCTACATGAATTCGCCGTCGCCTACAGCTGGAGGATGATGATCAAAGCCCAAATTTTCTTCGCTCTCATCACCTCCCCTGGCCGCTCTTTAGGCTGATCTTAGCCGGAGTCTATCGGGCGCACACAGCAAAACCGCAGAGACCACGAGAATGGGAGAGTGAGAGAGAGTCGATCTTCAGCAGCGGCGGCGACGACGCGGCCACACATACACACCCGTACGCACGTCGCTGTCATCGTTGGTGTGAGTGCGCAGCAGCGGATGTTTTTTTTTTCGCCGCGAAACTCACACTTTCCTCTAGTCAAAGTTTTGAAGTGATCGCGATCGGCTGTCTGTTGGCTGAGTTCGATTCCCGCGAAAGTCTGAATTTTGTTCGACCCCCCCTCGAATCGTTTCCCTTTTCACGGAGAAACTACAGCGGAAGAAATGTAAGAGTTTTGTGTGTTTTGAACATTTGGAGGTGATCGTGCAGAGAAGCGTCGTGAAACGTGATCGGTGGCGGTTGCGGTGGCGGTCTGTTATCAGTCTTGGATTGACATGTGTGCGGCGTATCGATCCGTAATTGATCTACAGAGGCTGACTTCCGGATGACTAAGTTGGGCGTTGAGCCCACGCAACCGGCCTGGAACTGATATGGGCATGAGTTGCGATGATGACGGAGGCGATGAACGTCGTCGTCGTCGTCGTCACCGTTTGTCGAACAGGGGACCGAACGGGAAAATGTTACGAACAAGTGCAAATGCGGCGATAGCCCGAGTGTGTATGCGTGGAATAATTAGCGTTGGCTTGTGAAAAGAATGGGAAGGCGTCGTCGTTGTCGCCGCCGCCGCAAAATGACCAAACGATTGGCGTAATCTGACTGATGACCTTCGCTTGATGGTTTGTAATGCGCAATTCAATAGGAATTTATGCGGTGAATAGCCGCTGCGTTGATAGCAAGAACGTTGCTTTGGAAAGTCGTGTTTTGAAGAGAATTTCATTTTTTTCTGCGTCACCAAATCCTCCAAAAACTGGCGTTCGAAGTCTCAGACGTCCGTATCTCGCTCCAAGGCTAAGAAAGCTCTGGGAGTTGGGTGCCTATATGATATGCATACAGTCGGACAGCCCCGCAAATTATGAAAATTGCATTCCAAGTGTAAGAAGCTGCTCTGAGTGAGGCCGCTGTCAGTTGGGCCGGTTGATCTCTAGGATTGTCCCCGATTTTCAAGTGATCGCAACCATCAAGCGTCCCTCTGTTAGTTGGATCGCAACGTGCTATCGCTGGTCTCTTTATCCTTCAGTCACAAAATTTGCCAAACTATTTAGGCTCTCCTGTTCCCGGATCACACTTCATCCTAAACTGATCGCGAGGTTAGAACTGTTCAGTGGGCCGGTATATCCCCTCAGGTTCCAAAAATTTCTTGTTGAACTTGTTCCACACAAAAACCGTCATTCTTCTCCGAAGATTTTTTTTTTGAATCTTCAAAATCACGAAACAGCTTTACCTGTTATCCCCGTCCCCCTACTCCACTCGATTATCTTGACATCAAAAACGATTGTCGAACAACAACTTCCCACGATCAGTCGTTAATTTCATCCCGAAAACCAGACGCGACTTAACGATCTGTCACCTGTCGCTGATTGGATTTTGCCACAAGATCGCCCAACCAGTGCTGCAAGTGCCAGCCGATATTATTTACGGCCAAAACCAGTCGCTCGCTCTCCCCTGGCCATGACGTCAGCCAACGGCAACCACGACGGAAAGACAACAGAAAAAAGCGTCGCATTCCCTTTCCACCATTGATACCCGCAACACGACACCACAATTAATTACTTCAAATGCGCGCAATAGCAACAGCGGCAGCGGCAGCAGTGGCGGCACAACCAACAATTCGAGGTAGAGCAGCAGAAATTCGTCGCGAAGTTCATTAAGGCACTCGACTGGTTGATAATTAAAAATTAAATCGCGCGCTGATGTCTGCATTTAGCCAAAGTATCGCAAATCATCGTGCAAATCTGCGCGCGCACCCAACTGGACCAATCAATCGACGATCTGTGAAAGTTGTCAGTTGCGCGGTGGAAAGGCGCAAAAAGTGGACGCTCTGTCCAGCTGACTCCCAGCAGCAGCGACGGCAATAATTCATAAGAATGCGTGTTAACATGTAACCGATACACGGCTAGCTAAGTGTATTCAGCAGCTCGCCAGGTATGGACTGCCGGCTGGGATTGTTGTCACTGGCGGACCCTTATGAGGGGACCGAGATGTTTTTCGACTCATTGAGGGGGGATGTCAAGAAGCTGTCAATGGTTTTGATTGACTGGGGAGCTGTAGACTTTTGATGGACGATCTCATGGTTTGAGTTATCATTGCTCGCCTGGGAAATGTTAGAAGTTCTGCAAAGTAAAGACAAACAAAAAATTGGCAGTATGTACGTGGGCTGAGCTTTATTTAAGCAATGACTTGAACGCTCTGATCAGTTAGTACGTCAGTTGATCCCATTGAAACCCGCAGTCTCGTATCTAACTCCGTCTCAGTTTGATAACCAATCGACCCTTATCACGTTCAATGAATCCATTCAGTAGACGATCAGTCGATCAACTTTTGCCGACATAATCGTCAGACTCTCGTCTCGTTTGCCTTTTCATTGTTCTCGATCACTTGAACCAATTGATTCCCATCTGTGTTTACTCGACCCCAGCCGACGACATGGAAATTCTCCACAAAACTGATTCATACATTTTATCGTCCCGCCGCATCGGGAATTCCACAATCCAACACTTCAGTGCTTCACTCTGATGCTAGTTCCTAGAAACACTCAAATTTAGCACCCGCTTGACGTCAGACTGTTGTTTTGTTGTTTGAAAGGTGAGCACGTTATGACTGTGAAGCAAGATATCTCTCAATGGGTCAGCACTAAGTTGTGTTGTTATCTTCGGGCGGGCGGGGATAGTGGGCATTCGTCAGGGGTATCAAGGGCTATCAGAGGATGGTGATAATTTGTAGTCTTAATTGGAGCATTGATAGATCAGAGGTTTCATTGTTGTCAGTTGCTGGGCGGGGAATTTTGGTTGCTAAGGAGCGGGAAAAAGGAGTCTTTGAGAGATGATATGGAGCTTATTTTTTGTGGTTGATGAAGATGAGTTGATGGGATTCGCTAAAAATAAGAGGTCTGAAACTCAATTCTTGTGGAATCTCATTTTGAAAGCTATAAAACGAGACCTTTTGTCAACATTTTTGAACTACAAAACCATTGAGGCCGCATTCATTGTTTTCCTTCACAATTTTCACCTCGAATTTCATAACTCCGCTTTCCTCAAGCACTACAGGCGATGTACATGTCAAGTTCTCTTCCGTGAACCACATGAGATCCTGATCCACGACGTAAAAGTTTGCGAATTCCGAACCACATGATAGGCCTGAACTCAGAGACTTTCTCTAAAATTGTTGACGGTAGCCATCATGTTCCCTGCCGAATCTCCTTTTCCTTCTCCAGAGTGCAGCGCATTTCTCTAAAAGTTTTAGTCTACAGGTTTCAAGTTTCCTCTTCCGAACCACGTTTGGGCCCAAATTCAACACCTTTCTCAAGATTTTTTTAAAGTTTTTGGAAATTTGACATCAAGTTCCCTCTTTCGAACCACTTGAGGGCCTGAATCTTACCCTGCTCTCTAAAATTTTAAAACGGAACCTGTGAAGTTGCCTTTTTCCAAATCCCATTGGTACCCGAAGCAATCTTTCTTCCGAATCTCGTCGATTCATTAGCTTTTCCTGGGGTTTAAGTGGCGTTACCTCTTCCAAATCACCTTAGGGACCGATTTCCTTTCCAAACTCTGTTAAAGTCTGAATCCATCGACAGTGAAGGTCAATTTCTTTTCTCTCTGATTTCACGCGCTTTCGAAGAATGTAAGACTTTTGTCGTCAAATTCACCATTTTCGATCTAACACTGCACCAAAACTCGACTTTGTGTCTCCCTATATCTTTATGAGACTTCCGGCTCCATCCAATTTGAAGAAACCGCCTCTAGTGGCATCCATGATGCAGCTACTCTCAGTACTAAGTTCTTCAAACCTTCCTTCGTCTTTGATTTTCCAATGTGCCTTCAAAGTGATTCATTGTTAACCAAATTCAGTCCCAAATATCCATCGACATCAAGTTACACCCCTAAAGCACCACATAAACTTTGCCACACGAGTCAATCTATTCGTGAAAATTGATAGACGAACACGGCGTTAAATCCCTTCTCCATCCTCCAACTACAAGGCGTCATTTGTCGTCGTCCCATCTACGGGCCCACGCCATACACGGCCTCAGAGATCACCTTCTTCACCCCAAAAAGCCACAAAAAGCACAACACCTCTTAACGGTATCCGAGTATGCAATCACCGTCAATTGGCTCACGCACTAATCTCCCTTCCCTTCTCTCGTCGCGGCGCTCAAAAACGCAAAAACCATCAAAATTCGTGTTGCAAGTCAAAGGCAAAAAAAGCCGATTTCAACGCGCCAAGTGGCAAAAGAACGCGTGTGTGTGCCTAAACCGACGCGACAAAACTACCGCCACGACCGCCGCGCCATGTCATACTCCACTGCAGACACTGCTGCTGCTGCTGCTGCTGTTGCTGGTGACATATGGGCCCCGGCAATTGATTGTGGTCCTGCCAAATTTAGCCCGAGACCTGTTACCATTTTCGTCACCCCCTCGGGAGCAGTCCGGCGGCCGGGGAGAATCGCTCGGCTTGCAGATGAATTGTGTCGTGTCCATGTTGATGGACCGTGGCCATCGAAACCGGTGATCGATGACATTTTGGTTGAGCGCGACGCCCCTCTGGCAGCGGTGGCAGTGGCTCCCCAAGATTGTATCGTTTGACATTTTGTCGAACATGGCACTTTGATTTACGAGCGCAGTTCGCGTGCGAGCGCGAATCCGCATCTGACACGTTGTAGATTTTTGTTTTACAAATTATCTACTGGTTGGAGTCCCTGTCCCCCTCCTCTCCACCTCGGTTGGTTATAATTGAAATCCAGCCGTCTGTCGATCGTTGTGTGGAATTTGTTAATAATAAGCGCACATGGCGTGGAATTCATTATGTGCGTCTCTTTCGTGTCATTTCGGTGTTTAGTGGCGTTTATTACAAGGAATGAAAGGCGCGGAGTGTCATAAACTTTGCGCGCGGTATGCTGTCAGCACTACCTGGAATCTGGGTGGTGCCACTCCTGCTGGGATTGGATTTCGTTTTAGACATTCCCAGAGTCCAGACTCACTCGATTGAGGGCTGGTTCCTTTCTATTTCTCCTTCGCTTCACTCTGTTCACCACCTTGATTCTTTCTGGTGTCCTTCTCGGATGCTTCTGGTGTCCTTTTCAAACACATCGCGTTTCCCTTTCGTTTCATAGTTCATATTTCGCCTCCTTCTGACTTCCTCTTTGTCTCCTACTGGTTTGCTTTTGCCTTGTTCCGCTCCTCTCCTCCTACTCTTTTCATCCTTGTAATCTTCAGGTTCCCTCGTCTTGTGTTCTTCTTCAGATCTCCTGCTCACAACGTGTTGTCCTCTCCTCACCTCCTTTTAGCCTCTTCCATGTCTGTGTCTCGCGTCCTCGTTTACTCATCACCTTTCCAGTGCCCATCCCGCTGTTCACGACGTGCCCAGAATCACCACAAAACCTCATCGCTTTGCTGCCCCGCCTTCTCCGATGTGGCGTAATGCCAACATCAAAAGCGATCCCATTAACTGCTTCACGACAAGACATTCCATCATGCCCCTGTCGAGATCCTTGCCCTCGATACCAGCCAGGGACGCGCACATACTCCCGAGAAATCTTTACCGAACATGGCATCAACCGCGATCGCCGTCGGATCTGGCAAATTGTCCGTCAGATGCACGACATCGCCGCGTCGTCGCCTGACAAAGAGGGGCTGGGTGCGATAAAATGGAAAATCTAATGTCCCCCGTACGCATCAGCAGCACTCTCGATTTGGCTGGAAAACGATTAAGCGGAAGGAGGACCACCCGGTGCGAGGCAATTGCCGTCATGGCCGCTCGAGGTGGCTTACTCTGTCGGCGGCGACAACAGTGGCAGCGACCAACTCCCATTGACGTAGTTGGCATAAATTCGCGATCCTCATTGCCTCACAAATTCGAGAGTATTTAGTGAAGAACCGTTTTATGACGGCTAGCGAATTTTTATGGTAATTCAAATGGCTGGCGATTGCTGTAATTAAAGTGCGGGCTTGTGCGGCTTGCGAGGTTTATGGGGCTTGGGAAGCTTCTGAGGCTCGCAGCAACAATGTCACTGAGACGGGCGAGGAATTTCGGATTCGATTGTGTGGAATTCGGAGCGCAGACGGTATTTGGGCAATTAACGAGTTTGATCACATTCCTATGAGGAATTGGCGACAGTCAACGTAGAATATGACCGTTCAAGGGCGTGAGAAAATTGTGAACGTGGACGTCGTTTTGTTTAATGTGAACTAAGACGTCATTCCATCCTGCCTGGAAGGGGCCCAAACACCCTTTGCCGTCGGTGCACAGTACCGTTTCGCGAACATTTAAAGGACTCGAAGTCTTAAGGGTTCCCTACCTTATTTTTTAGATAGAAGTGTCAATCTAAATTCCACAGCTTTACAGGCATTCCATATCTTTCTGAGAGCGCTGTACGCAAATAACTGCCTTTCCTTGAGACTCACTTCCTTGTCAATCCTGCAACATGAACGTTTTTTTGATAAAAAGCAACGCGCTGAGTTCCCAGCCTTGAGGCGCTCCAAATCTTGTTAAGTAACCTCTTAAAGAACTTTTCCCCATCACAACCATCCGCAAACGGCTGGATCTTAAGCCCCGACAAAAAACTCATCACCACTTTTACCACATCCCCCACCGCGCCGGATGCCTCTCGTCAATTTGCTTTCACTTCCATCTTCAGTACACTCCACTCAACACAGTCATCAATCAGTCAAGCCCCCCCAGCCGGAGAGGAAAACAAAAATCTCCAGCGCTCATCTCCTCTGACCCAAAGCGCTGATAGTCCAGCAGCACTCCGTCGCCGCACCACCACCCATCGCGCTTCCACTACGGAGTGTGAAAATCTATTCTTAGCACGATCCCCCTCCCCCCACAAACGCGCATTGCTGATATTTTTGTGTGTTTCATCTTTCGTTTATGTAGATCTGTGCCGCTGTCCAAAGTGTTTTGCGAACAATTAGTGTGGGGCCGCAAATGGCAGCAGTTTGAGCGAATAGTCTCGCGATCAAACAAGGAGACCAGCAGAACCCCATCACCTCCCTCCTCTCCCCCTCCAACCAACCGACCGACAATCGTCGGCGAACCGTATGTGTACGCGAAATGAATCGAAATTCGAGATTCGCGGTGAAATGTTGATAAGATACTCGAATCGATAGCAAGCCGCAGTAACGCAGTGACCGCCGATTAGTGAGGACCGTGACGGCGAAAGCAGAGCAGAGTCAATGCGCGAGTGTTGAGATAGAGTGCCGCGAGTGAATACGCCAAACCGAAGTGCGAAGTGAACGATTTCTAGACTAAGCTGTCTTTTATGGATTTTCTGAATTATGTGAACTGGTGTTGTTGTTGTGGTTGCAATCGTATTCGCATTCGAAGGAAGATGTCTATTTGTGCGTACCCACAAGTGAGAATATACGAGGATTTTGACAAAATGAGCGCCAAGGAAGTTTACTACAACGAGGCCGGTAATAAGGTTACCGTTAAGCTGCTGCACTTTCCCGACGTCCCGCCGGAGGACGTGCACAAAATAAAGTTCTCTGAGGACGAGAACTCCGAAGAGGAGGACGCGGACGTGTTAATAGTGAATGGTGCGCCGACGATGGCAGCAGGCGTCGTCGGTGAGCAAGAGGACTACGCGGATGTGGACGATGAGGAGGAGAGCCCGGTGGCGGCGACCTCCGAGGTGACACACAAGAAGACGCTGCGCAAGAAGTCGCGCGAAAATTTGCTGCACCAGAGAAAGTGTAGCAAAGCGTTTGCCGAGGCGCACGGCATATCGATTACACCACCCCCGGGGGTGACCGTATCGCGAGCTGCCGGCGGCGGCGGCGGCCTTGAGCCCATGTGCGGCGGGAAGAGTTTACTCAGCCACCGGCGATCACCGGTGGAACTGAGGACACAACTGCTGTCGCGGCGATCACCGTCGCCGTCTAATGGGACTTTGTGCCCTGGATATGTGCAGTACTCGAAGTCGTTATTGGAG
Organism: Eristalinus sepulchralis; assembly: GCA_944738645.1. Taxonomy (NCBI): domain Eukaryota; kingdom Metazoa; phylum Arthropoda; class Insecta; order Diptera; family Syrphidae; genus Eristalinus; species Eristalinus sepulchralis. The sequence goes on along the minus strand of OX122884.1, from coordinate 2,003,969 downwards.
GTGCCAATGCCGCGGGACTACGGCTATGCGTCGAGTGATGACTTGAGTTCAGAGTGGGACTCTGATGTACCAACCACCCCTCCGGGAAGGGGAAAGGATAAAGTTAAGGTGAGTGTGGGATGTGGACAGGATTTTCTTAAGAAGTTTTTTTTAGACGTTTCGGGGTGTCGTTTTCAAATGTTTTTATTTCTTTACATATTGAGGTTAGCTGTGAATGCTTCTCAGGTACTGTGTACCCTTAGCCGCCATACTTAGTAGAAGTGGAGAGCTGTGCGACACTGACATCTCCACTTAAGTGAAATTATTCCCACATACTTTAAATTTTGTTCTATTCTTCTGTCAGTTTGTAAGGCTGAAGCTGTAACTTCCCTACTTATCATAACATTAATTTTGATGAGACCCAAGTCTTTTAACTTGGTTTACCAGATTTAAATTGACAGCTGACAGTTGACAACTTCAAGCTCCTCCTCTCAAGCCACTCCCAGCTTACTCTACTTCAGTTGTCACAGCTTTAATCCAGTTTCATCCTACACATTCTTTCACTGTGACATCTGACGAGAACAGTCTGTCAAATGTGACAGCCTTCCCACTAGTCACGCACGAATTGCACAAATGCCAACGTGCCTGTCAGTCCCACACCACTCTGCAACTATGGTGCGCTCTAATGAGGCACGCACACATACACTTCATCGCCCTAGCACTTCTGTCAGGTCGTCTCTAACTCTTGACATCCCGCTCGGTTAATCTAGTTTGACAACTGCTATTGCCCGCCTTAATTGCCAGCATAGGCGTTGCGCAACATTATCTTGACACAAGCTAAGCATGCTCCCCATCTAATCTTATCTTCAAAAGCGAAGACATCCCGTGTACTCGACGTCGTTGTCGCCGACCTTGCATACCTCGTCACTAGCTCGGCGATCACAGTGCGAAGGCGACGACGACAAAACTGCTGTCATCTCTGGCCTAGCAGCCAGCCCAACATCATCCAGCCAGCCGTCAACAGCTGCTGTCAGGCGGTGGCGCACGGAGTGTTTGCTTTCGCCTTTCCCCCGGGGAGCGTCATGATTTATGAATCGCTCAGCCGAAGAGACGCAGTACCGTGCTGCAAATTAATTAAAATATACGACCGAGCGACCTCCTCGCGAAAACACACACCCAAGCGAGGAGAGGTTTTCCTTTTTCTGGAAACTGCACCGGGTACCACTCGGTGCGAGATCTCGGCCGTGTCTCAGGCGCTCGCAACGTCAACACGGCAGTCAGTCAAGTTTGGTGCGGGAAGTTAGCCGCGCGTGTATGTGCTGCGTGTCGCTTAGTGAAATTGGGTCAAAGGGTTATGGTTGTCGGTAAAGTTGTGTTCTGTGATTGTGTCCGTCTCGTGGTGTATGTACCTTGTCCTGTTATTTATGTGTGTGTGTGTTAAGCTGTGCCTAGATGTTAATCTTTTCCGTATCCCTTATGCACAACCCCCACGGCTACAATTGCTTCACCTTCTTGACGCGCAAATTCATCGCCGGTAAATATGAAGTGAATCCGTGTAAGGCCGGACGAAGGTGTCCCATCTGCGGGGAGCTCAGAAAGGTGCGTGAACTGTAGACTAAAGTTTGAAATTATTTTTGTTCCTTAAACCCAATTCCTAAGTTACCTGATGATCCCAGTTCTCTAGTGTCACTGAGTTCCACTTGTATCACCAGGTGTCCCCCATTTCACTTTGTTTTTGTCGACTGTCCTCCACTCCGTCAGAGGCTTCATTCATCACGAATTCCTGGGTCACTCTTCACAACAAAGCCACATTCAGTCACTTAATCTGCTTTGTCTTGGCCCTATACCGTTGGATGTAAATGTTTCGCTTGTGCTCGATTTGTCGGTGCTTGATTCATGTTTTTATTTCAAGGTCTTTGTCATGCTTCACTGCGTTGCTGCTGTTCACCTCATCGTCCACTTTTAGCGGTGCTTGAGTCATGCTGCTGGTCACGCTTGTCGGGTGCTCTTCGACGTCATGCTTCTTAGTTTCCGTGTCTGAGCTCATTCTTATTAAGAAAATTGATTCAGATGCCGGGTTTTGGCTGGTATCAGCTGCCATTGGGGATTTGAGAGGCTTTTGGTGTTTTTCATTCACACAACTTGTGTGCGCCATCTCAGATAAGGACGACCTCTGTTGTCCTTTGCTTGGATTAAAAAACTCTTCGAGTCGTAGCAGTGTTATTCATCTACTGTGCGTTGTATCAACAGACTCTTGACTAGGACCATGCCGCCCAACAGACTTGCGATCCCGGGAGAGTCGTGACCATCGGTTAGTTGCTTAAACTTAGATTGCCACTGAGAAGCATGCTTTTGTCACTATGTCCAGGTATCCAGTTCAGAGTTATCACATGCCTTGAGGTCGTCACAATAGCTTGTAACTAGCTGCGACTTGACTTTGGTGTTCGAGCCTTCACTGCGGGCACCAAGGAGTAGTGAGAAATTGTGTCATTCCTCTGGTTAAGATTCGAGTCCTAAGATAGACTTTCGTTCAACTGACATTTCTTTCACTGCTCGTCATGTACTATGCGTTGGTATTCTGTCATTTGGAGTAGGCACTAAACTTTAGACTCCCAGCCACTCGTGGCATGAACCATAGCACACACATTGGGAGTGCTTATCAGGGAAATTCGTCTCTGCTTCCTTATGGACTTGTGGACTGGCCACCGGGCAGTCAATCAGAATCAGAATTAATATGGAGCTCCGCTCGAAGGGCTTTCTTTGTGGATGAATCTAAATTCGACGTTATTAAGCCCGATGGAAGGGGCTACTTTGCAGAATATGCTTGTATATGGTTTGAGGGTGCATAAGGAATTCGAATATTAACCATACTTGCCTTCTTGACGGTCAAAAGATAAGTTGGGATCTAAAGTTGCTACACTCCAAATTCAATATTGAAATGTAGTTCTGCTCACAGTCATCATGATCACTGTGTGATCAACCACGATCTATCGGCTTCCAGTGATAAGGGAACAACATTGCAACTGTGGGCGTAATAAAGTGGTATACGTGAGTTGAGAACAAAACCAACGCCGTTGCTTGCGATGTTTTCAATAAAAAATGCCGGGATGGGTGAACATCTTTTCATTTCTCTATCGCTACCGGCTGTCGATGTATGTTAATGGAAAGGGAATCTGTGGCTTGTATAGAGGACAGATATCACAGCGTTTTTCAAAGTTGCGATTTGAGCTTAGTAGTACTCAGCAATTTAGTCATCTTTGACTCTATGTCCTTATAAAGCCTGAAGGGGGAGGCTCACCAACGGACTCTAGACTACACAGCGCCATAGATCTAGTCAAACCTGCGCAAGTCTTTCTGCCAAGATATCACAGTCCCAGTCAACGAGTCATTTTAGATGGCAACGTTATAAAGGGCAAATGCACAAGTATGGTCCGACCCGGGAAAATAAGACCACGTCTCAGAGGGCGTGCTGAAAAAAGACCTCCGCTGAGCTCACGTTGCATCAAGCAACTAACTGAGTATTGAGTAATGCTCAAATCCACCCCGAACTGAAGCGCCAATTAAAGAAGAACAAGTGGCTCTCCATGATCACTTAAAGCAACTGTCTTCTTTTCATTCCTCTATCAAATTCTTCGACCGATAAATAGTTCTCTAAGGGAACTTCTCAGTTTTGTATATATTGTGTGCCCTGATCACTGCTTTTTTTAAGCGATTTTTCACGCAAATGCATTTCTCTTTAATAGACCCCTCTTTGGTTACGTATTCTCCATCAACAGCTTTCATTACAGACATATCTGCTGTGTTCCTCCTTCACGTTTAGCTTACGAAAAACCTTCGCTTGCCGCTCTAAATCTGTCCGATAACACATGAGCACATATTTTCCACGCAAGAACGCGCCCCTTCCCGCCCCATTACCAAACCATCTTATCAACCTGATATCACGCACACACACACACGCACATACACTCGCATACCCACCCACGATACGAAGAACTTTGTTTGCTTTGCCTCCTAAGCCGCAAGCACATAATAATAATAACTGCGCTGCGCTCCTACTCCTACCGTTCGTTCATTTGTTCGAAAGTAATTAAAAAACAAACTTTCAGATAAAAGCAAACCAGGAAAGAGCGAAAAAAAAGCTACACGGGGGTGAAGGATTTGCATGTGCCCCGACGATGGCGTGGCGTGGTGGCGCTGGCTTATGCGTAGTTGCCGCTGCTCTAGAGTCACGACACGGACGACGGCGGAACCTACGTCACGGTTGTTATTGTTCAAAATCACAGAGATTATGGTAAGACGACGCCAGTTGACGCGGCGGTGATGGCGGGGGAGGGGTTGGAGGCATTCGATGTATGCATTAATGGGCTCAACCGGTAGTCTGTTTCAGGAATGTTGTTTGGCCCATAAATGGTTGCAGAATTGTTGAACCTATGGGCTTTGTGAAATTACTTTTTGGAGTGATTGGTAATGACTGAGTGGGACTGGGGTGCAATGGGGATCTGGCATTGAAATTGTCATTTTTCGATCCATTTCATCATCATCATCATTTACTTTGTCAATGAAAACTGTATCAAATTTCTGTCAACGTCAAAATGTACTTTCGAGTGCTTTCGAGTAAGATCTATTTCACATTCAATATGAACCGAATTCTTTCGACAAATTCTTCTTCTTTTACTGGCGCTACAGTCCGGGGTGGACCTGGGCCTCAACCAACATGCATCTCCAGCTAAAACAATCTCTCGCCAGCTGCCTTCAATTGCGCACTCCAAGCTGGTTGAGGTCCTTCTCCACTTGTGTGCGCTATCTCAGCCTTGGCCGTCCTCTGTTGCGGTGTCCCAATGGCTCGGATTCAAAAATTTGTTGGGGCCGGAGCAGTGGTGTCCATACAAGCCTTCTTAAGTGTACGCCGTACAACCTATAGAGTTCGTGGTTAAATCTTCTCCTTCAGACGCCATCAACGCAACTGGACCAAAAATCGCACGCAAAACTTTTGCCTCAAAAAGATCAACGGCTTTTTCAACCGCTTTCGATGGATTAATTCACATTCTTTCCGAAGAAATCGGGCCCAAATCCTGCTCGATTTCAACAGTTTTCGAGACACTTTCTGATTTCAAAATCGGTAGAGCCCACTGTTCAAGGTTTTTTGATCAATTTTTTGTTAACTTTAAAAGTGTTCTGGTGTTGGAAAGAACCCAAATCTTCAAGGCATATGTGGTAAATGTTCATCTCCTAGTTGGAGGCACATATCAGATCAAATTCTGCTCGATATTGCTCCAACAAAGCTCTCTAGACACTTGTCAAAAAATCGATCAAATTTTTCAAATATGCTTGACAAATTTCTAGTGGTGCACATCTATTGAAATTTCGCGAAATTTCAAAGGTTTTCCTTCTTAAATTCTCATCTCAGTCCGACAGAGCTTGCAGCTCCCTTGACAACCCCTCGAAATAAAAAAAACGTGGAATGAGTTGCGTTCCCTCTTTCAAACCGCACCATTGTGACTTCAAAGTACATTTGCACGTCAAATCAAAGTTGTCGACACAAACCCCGCCATTGTCGTGATATCGCAAAAACAAAGCAAATCACGAAAAGCAATCAAGTCCCGTGTCGACGTGATTAATTGGTTCACCGCCTGCTACCCTCCTTCAGATAAGCAGTCGGTCACCCCTTTCATTTGCGGACTCCTTTCACCAGCTGATAAGGCTGCTGGCATCGATTTCACCTCTGTATCGACAAATTTGGGAAGTCGTTCACATTCGTCCTTGATGACCGCATGACTGTCTCCAAGTGCCTGCCGCCTCCCCAAAGAGCCAGGTGAGCTCCCATGGGACACCCGTTGATCGCCTTCTCCGCGATCCGCCAACAGTGCTGGTCGACATTTTAATCAACTCTAGGCACATACTTCTCCGATCAATTAGAGTCAATTGGCCTCGAAGAACGTAAACAAACCAGATTCGTTTAATGTGCGACAAATTGTCGGGTCTGTCGCAGTTTTCTTTTCGGGTTTCGTGGTGGTCTCTGTTGGGCGTCTGGAGAAATGATTTGCGTGGCGGCTGCGACGTGTTTGCGTGGCGGTGTGTTGAAATTCGAATGAATGTTGATTTATGGGCGCAATATTTTTAAAATCGACGACAATCGTAACCGACTTGCGACGGCGACACTTTTTTTTTTTTTTTTTTTTTTTTGCAATTTTTGTTGATTTTATTTCAGTTTCTTTTCTTACGTACTAGACAAAATTACTTAAAGCTAGCTTACCTAAGTGAACAATGTTCTTAGCCTAACTTACTGACCCTATGCGGGCACTCTAAGCTAATCTAATCTTAATTTTAATTTTAATATGCCTTTCGGCGTCCGATTTTATTTATTTTGATTTAAATCTTAAAGTTAACTTACATTATACACCAAGAAAATTTAAAAAAAAAACTTGGCTAAAAGATCTCAGTTTTTTTTTCTAAAACTAACTTAAAATTTAACCTAACCTAAACTATGTCCGTAACGCAATACGAACGCGTGCACCAGGGCGTATGCATCATTATATGGTGCACATATAGTGACTATACGCCGGTGCACCTTTTTTTTTTTTTTTTTTTTTTTTTTTTTTTTTTTTTTTTTTTTTTTTCTACTACCCTACCCTTAAAAACTATGTAAGTTGGCCACTACCATGTCCAACTGTCCCCTATCATTGGTAAGCCAACGGCGGCGGAGGCCGAATACGGTGCAACCACCAGTAAAATTGCCGTTCTTTGGCTGACTCTCTCCTGTCTCGAGCAGAGATCGCTCTGCTGAACCGAAGCAGATCCTCGCGGTTGCGTGCGACAGTGTGTTCGTAGTTGAGTCGCCGGTCCTCTGTTCGACGTACGACATGGAAGATAATAGGACATCCTTCCGTATCCTGGATTAGGCCTTTCATATCTAAATAGAGGAACGCTTCAGGAGGGATGAAGCCGTTAAGACGCACACTCTCGTGGTACATTTCATTGGGGTAGTAGGCCCCAAAGATCAGACTGTTAGTCGAAGTCATAGCCCGTGCCACATGCCTTCGAATCAGCTTAATAATGAAATTATCTATCCTAATCACCTTTGCCTCGTTATACAAGACCTCGTTGGGATAGAATTTCTTGTACTGAGATTCAGGTGTTCGATACAACCGGAGGCAGGCCCGAAGACATTGCCTCTCGAACACCCTCATCTTTTCCATCTGGGAAGAACTCACGTTGAACCACACTGGACAACCATACGCCATGACTGGCCTGATGAGGGCCATGTAGCAGATGACCTTCACTCTGGTATCAAGTTGGCTGCTGTAGAACAACCCCCTTGCCACAGCAAAGGCCTTTTTGGCTTTCGTCAGAGCCGCATCTATATGTCTGTTGAAATATAGATACTGATCCAACCAAATGCCAAGATACCTGACTACATTTTTCACAGCTAACGGCCGTCCTTGCGAATCCACTATGCGAAACTTACGCCAGTTTCTCTTTGTATCCCCTGAGGCCTTGGGCAGAGGCGTCCTGAACAGGATGATTTCACACTTCCGGAAGTTGACTTGCAACTTCCAGTCGTCGCAAAATCGCTGGATTATCTCGAAGTCACGTTGCAATAGGATATTTATTACTTCGACCTTCGGACCTGATCTGTACGCAATGATATCATCGGCGTAAGCTATTAGGTGCGGCATAGAACCAATAAGATCGCTAGTGAATATCGCGAACAAAATCGGCGAGCCAACTGCCCCCTGTTGCAGACCATTTTTTATGTTAAAGACTGTGGTAGAAGTTACGTTGCCATTCTTCACAACGAACTTTCTACCTGTTATCATGTCATGGATCATATATAGCAGTGGTTTACTAATACCGTATCTGACCAACTTGAGGAAAAGTCCTTCTAACCATACAGTATCGAAGGCCTTCTCCAAGTCAACCAGACAGGCGCCCGTGGCTTGCTTTTTGCAATTATTCCATTGAATGTCGGATACCAGCTTAGACGCGGCATGTATAGTATCATGCCCCGCCCTAAATCCGAACTGGTTGTCCGGTAAAATTTTCTTTTCCTCGACCCAATTTTTTAAATCGTCTATAACTATCTTCTCAAAGACTTTGCTTATGCGACGGCGACACTGCTGCGCGTTAAGTGCTGCTAATATTTTTGTCTTTTGAAATACATTTCTGACGTGTGCTGACTTTTGGTTTTTTTTCTTATCTTTGCAGGTAAGCCGTGAGTTAAGGAAAATTGGTCAGCGCCTCTGGTTGGTTTGGTAAGTTTTTGACTCTTCTATGCAGGTCGTCATCAGAATGCTATTCCTTTTCATCGCCGTGACCTGCCGCGCTGCCCACTCATTCACTCGTAATCCACTTCAAGCGCTAACAATAGCTTAGACCGCACAACCGTCGAGTATGCCACACAATCGGCTTTTCGCTCGGCTTCCGTGGGCGGTCGAGATCACGAGTTCATGTGATGATCGTTTGTGGATACCACAAACTAATTGAATTACAAGTTCAGCCGCGCTGCTGTGTCCATTCATCCGGCTGCCGACGCCGCCGCTGAAGCTTATCCACTTCAACTGCTCTTCCACGAGAGACGCGCTCTTTCTCTGTGTGATGAATGATTCGATTAAAATAATTGAACGCGCAGCGAAGCATAACATGAGCATGACTGCTGAACCGCCGCCACCGCCGCCGCCGGCAGAGTCGAACAGCGAGCCGCGGACACGTTCACATTGTTTTGCGCGCGCCCTACTGACGCATTTCGAAATGAATGCTGTGGTGGGGTGTGCAATGAAATTAAGTCTGAAATTGATTGGAAATAACTGTAATTGTTTGTCACACGATACGAGCCAAGGGAGTGTGACTAATTGACGGTAAATAAGTTTTGCTTGAAAAGTTGTTGTCGGATCGTCGAACCGTCGAAGTCTTGTCTGTCCGGTTTGCACGGTGGGTAGGTGTTTGTCAATTACTTTGACCTTGACTTTTCTCAAAAGTTTGCGGCACTTGTAATAGGTTGACATTTTTGCGAGACAAAGTTGCATGATCCTAAGATGAGCCTAAATTTCTGAAGCAAAATGCGGTCGGCCTAAAGAAAAGCTGATTTTCGAGGAATTTGGTACAAAATCTGGTCAATTTTGGCAAACAGACCTAATCTGACACAAATTCTTATCTCGTTTGAATCTTGAAGTTCTCGAAAGAATTGTCCCACAAACTGTGGACCACATATAAGTCAGAAGGAGGGCGCAGTTTCGTCCGAACTCCCTGCATTTGGCTGAAGAAATCAAAAATCTTTCCATCGTCGGGTGTCACTTTTCCCACTTGGATATCCTCTTCGTCATTCCTGACAGAGTCTCGTAGTCCGAGTTAAAGCTCTCTACTCGGCCAATTCTAGGCACTTTCATATTCTCTCAAAATCATCCCGATCAAGGGCATTCGCCAAGCATACAGACGTCCACTACTATTAGCGTCTGTCTGACCATTAGCGTTATCTTACGTCAAGCGACATCTAAGCCAACAGCCGCGTTGGTGGCAATGGTGGTGGGGATGTCGTTTCTCGATGTCTATGATTGTGGCGATGACATTACGTGCCTGAGGCACATGTACGTGCCTTGTGTTCGAATGATCGGCCTTAGCGGCTTTACATAAGCCAACCGCTGATCGGCTTTGTAACTCTAGGCATCGCCTTGGTCAGTGTGTCAGTTGGAATTTCTGCGGTTAAGGGTGCAACTTGCGTCTGAATTGTTGCTTGAGGTTTGTGGTGATGTATGTGACCGTGGAGGTGATTGCGGTTTAGCAGCAGATGCATCGGGAAACTCTCAGGGAGTGTCATGCGACTAATTAAGTTGACGAAGATCGTCTTTGAGAGCTCGATTACTGCTGATTGAAGTTGACAAATGTCAAGGAAATTCTCCGCCAGATCGATGTTGCGGTGATCATGCTTCGAAGCACGCACGATCGCAGATTACTTTAATTTCAATCACGGTTTAGAATACCTGGCAAAACTCCAACATTTTCAGGCTCAAAAAAAGATACTTTTCCAAACTGAGAATCAAATGGATCTTGGCTTTCACATTTGCATTACATTGCTCCACTCTGCAACGCCACAGAAGAAGTCATCGTCTTGCAAGTTGTCAACCATCTTCGGTGAAGACGATCCTCCGTCCCCCCTTGGGGTCAATGAATCATTAAAGCCCACTAGACCATCTCTTCGCATTCCGCTGCAAAGCCGGCCATCATCAACCGAACGAATCTGACATAAAGATGTTGTCGTACACACGAAACACAGGTCCCGGCCAATAGCCTGACACGCTGCCCCCTGTCGCGTGGCCATACATTGTAACTTCCACCGAGAGTTTCAAGGCACAGAAACAAGCGCTACATTCCACAACTCTGCTTTGCGTCCATCTAAGTAGAAGGGGGGAGGGGGGCACCTCGCCGAGGGGTGTAAGCTAGCAAACTGGCAAACAGTCAACAGGCACCGAGCTCTAAGCACAGCTCCGGACACAGCACAACCAAGCAGCACACACTCAATTAGCATTGACGTCAATTTGAGTTTCTCCGTTTTTATGTGAAAAGAAAATCGAAAACAAAGTCAACACCGGCCGCGAAAGTTGACACAGTGTTGTCGTCGTCGTCGTCGTCGTCGTTGCCTTCATCTTCCTCTTTGCCAGATGATCGGTGATCGGCAGCGGTTACCGATCGAATGGAGTGACAAAGTGCGCGCTCATTGGTGGCAGAGGCAGGCGTTAATTGCCACCCCTGGCCCTGCTGCCAAGCCCCACAGCGGATTTGTTATGCAACCTCCGAGTGTCAAGTGGGGCAAGTAACGACGCAATGAAGGGCGTCACTCGCTTCTCGTACACAATTTTATGCGACAGAGGAACGTGCGCATGCGTCATTCATGAAGGAGACACTCGTCGTTGAAGGGGCTGCGCGCAGCTGAACTGAGAGTCTCGAGTAAGCGCGATAAAGTTCACTAGGTTCAACGAGTTGTTGTCGTTCGAATTTAATTTCATTCTCATTGCATTTCGATTTGAATCGGCATTCCAACGATTGGCAGGGAGTCAGAGAACGTCTACGGGTTTCGGTTGCTGAATGGGCTGACGTTCATTCACTTGTCGGCGCGGTGCTGATAAACATGAGATGTTTGACTTGTGATTAGGATGCAAAGTGAGGGCAATGACGTCTGTCGATGAGGGGGTGGTACAATTGAGTAATTTTTGAGAGGCTCTTGAAACGTCATTTAGGGGACTCCGTGAGGTGTTGGTTTAGGCATTAATGTGCGATGAAGATAAAGTAAACCGCAAACAAATCTCCATTTCACATCAGACTCCCCCAGGGAATGTTGCTCTACAAGCACCAACGCCTTCCCCCCTGATGTCTACTGTCACGTTCCCGTCCCCAATCGGAGTCAATTAAAAACGACAATTTGAAGCCACGCGAAGAATAAACCTTAACTGCCAGGAATGCTGATGAAGCCGGATAGCTTCTCTTAATGGCTCCACCCCACTTGCGTCACAATGACGCCGCGCAACTTCGATGGAAAACTACTGAAACTGCCGCCGCCGCCGCCGCCGCCGGGCGTCGACAACGACTACTCGGTCATGGGCAAAGTTTAGACGCGTTCCGTTCAAATCAATCGGGAGAAGGCTGCTTGAAATTCCACTCATCGCACTGCGCTATCTACGCAAACACTATCGCTCGCGCGCTTATCTGCAGTCAGAGATCAGCTCATCGTCGCCTCCCCCACAGCTCACACCCACCGCTGCGACGCCACCGCCTCTCGTGAATCTCAATTAAGCCCATCAACCGAACAATTATGACTTCCAATCTCGAGAGTGTACCGCTGCGGGCGGCCTTGACAGCTAAATACGTCTCAAATTCTGATATTTATCGCTTTTCCCACCGTCGTTGCCGCAGCTCACTGCGGCCGCAGTAAATTAACGATCAGCACGAGGATTTAGCGCCAATTGCAGCGCCGAGTGGATCAAGTGGACCTTGTCAAGTGCCTCAAAGTGCCGTACTCCGACACGATCCAATTAGGTTCGGAGGAATACGCTGACAGCATCGTACTGGAGACGACAGGCCGTCAACTCACAGCGAACGGGTTCCGCGTTGAGCGCGACAAATATTTGCGCATCGGTTGACGCAATCTCCGAGGGCTGCACGTCGCACCTGGTCGTTGGGCAGGTCAGGGATCAATGGGAGTTTGTTTTCATTTTTTTTTCGGAATCCCTCTGATAAGAAACGTTCAGCTGCGCGGCCTTGATTCATGCTACCCGGTGATAAGGAGGTTGTTAGCTACTGGGGGGGAGACCATCCGAGACCATCCGCGAAATCTTCCGCGAACACGATGCCTTTGCATGAGCTTTCAACAATCACTCGAATTGGGGGATAATTGACCTTGTTTTCGATGACAATACGCTCAGCGTGGCTTTCTTCCAAAATTCACCGCTGATTAGCGACGACAAGCTGACGCCTGTGTGCGCTCGTCCCCACATTAGACGTGTGAATCGAAGTTAATGGCCTGGAAATGCCAAAACGGACGTCAGAGCCCGAGAGAAAGATCTCCGATCACAGATTTCGACTGGGAGCAATGGAGTGCGGGAGGACGATCATGAAATTTGCCTCTGAGTTCGTTTTTCGGAACCATTTGAATCACGGTTAGCGGACGTAGTCAACAGGAAGTTTGAGGAGAGCTGAGGGAGGACACACAGTCATAGACGGGGCAGGAATGCGTGACTAAGGGCGGTGTTACGTGGATGGGCAAAATGTTGACTAAACTTCTTCGGGGAAGTGCAACACAATGTGTCACCAGAGGAAGATGATTCTCTCGCCAGTTGAAATGAGTTTGGCTTTCAACAAACAAAAAACTAAAACTCACTGGCCTCTGCCGCGTTCAACGTTCCCACGACATTACGGCCAAGAGCCACACGAGCAGCAACTTTCAAAACTCGACGCGTGTCCATCCATCATCCACAAATCGTTGCCCCCAAATCATCATCGCTCATAAATCAGTTCTTTGTTGGCATGGTCGCATGACGTATGACATTCTCAATAGAAAAAAAAGTTCACATGCTTCGCCTACCACCCCCACCATCCTCGCCAATTCCAACCAACGTCACATTCTTCATTACACCCCTCGAGCTTCGGTCGTCAATTCAATTCCTAAACAAGACCAAAGCGCACAATTGGCAATCTGCAGCGGAGAGGGGCGGAGGAGGGGTTGTATAAAATTAATCGAAACCATTAACCGCATTCCGAAATAAGTTTTATTCGCTTGTTTTGATCGTTTGGGCCCGAAATTGGACTCGAAGAAGCTGCCCCCGCGGGCCAATCGCAATTGAAGCGATTTGTATGAGAGACGCGCGCTCGCACAACGAGTGAAGTGTGTGCGTGTGCGCGGCTGTGTGCGCGATTTGATTTTTTATTGACGAATTGACCAGAGCTTGCGCCTGTCATACGAAATGCGTGGATAGGCACAAATGTGATATTGATTTGCCCGCTGCAGTGTGGGTGGTCACATGTGGGCCGGACGTTGTGTCCTTGACATTCCAAGGCGATGGTCAATGATCAGGAACTGGGCCTTGGTTGCCGCTTGAGTTGTTCCTTGGACAGTGTGTTCTATTTGCCTAGCGTTTACACCCTCGTTCGTGTCAGGACTCTCTTAAGGCAGTGACTTGTGCGCAAGTTTGAGGTAAAGACTCCTGGAAAGTGGAATTTATGCCATCTGGGTGGCCCTATAGTCTTCTAAGACGACAGCGACCACAAAACATACACGAGCCGTGCCTTGAAGTTTGCCTTTAAAGACGTCGTTTGAGGGTCTTTGGGCCAGGTTAGATTTCCTTTGGAAGCCTGCGCATGTCTTGCTGAATCTATAGAGCTTTTTATAATTTTGTGAAATTTCTCGAATCTCTCAGGATTGTCCAGCCTTCAGACAAACTTGTCAATCTGAAAAGGAGACGTCTTAGGGGCCGCGTCTTGAATGTCGACAGCTTAGGGGAAGACAGAAAAGGAGGTACGTTCTTAACAAGGGGCGAGAAGTTAGGATACGACGTAGGACGACCCCATTAGAGACGAAGCACAGCCCAGGAGGGAACATTTTATGTGCCGACGGATTAGGGTGCAAGGTTTAAGAAAATTAATTTTAACTTGGAAGGTGACGTCTTAAGGGGTGAAGACTGATAAAGCAACGACTTAGAAGGCGAGGATAAAGAAGGCGACTAAGTAGGGGGCAGCTAAGGAGAGGACGACTAAGGGTGTAACGACTAAGGAGATGGCGGCTAAGGTGGCGACGAGTAAAGAGATGACAGTTAAGGACGCGACGGCTAACAGCACGCCGGCTATGGAGGCGTAGGTAGGTTGATTAAATAGGAGGCGGTGAAGAAATAAGGAGGCGAGAGCTAAGGAGACAACAATTAAGAAGGCGACGACTAAGGAGGCGGAGACTAAGGAGGCGACGGTTAAGGCAGCGACGAGTAAGGAGGCGGCGGTGAAGGAGGCGGCGGTGAAGGAGGCGGCGGTGAAGGAGGCGGCGGTGAAGGAGGCGAGAGCTACGAAGACAACAACTAAGAAGGCGACGACTAAGGAGGCGGAGACTAAGGAGGCGACGGTTAAGGCAGCGACGAGTAAGGAGGCGGCGGTGAAGGAGGCGAGAGCTACGAAGACAACAACTAAGAAGGCGACGGCTAAGGAGGCGGCGACTATGAAGGCGGCGGTGAAGGAGGCAAGAGCTACGAAGATAACAACTAGGAAGGCGACGGCTAAGGCGGCGAAGAGTAAAGAGACGACGGCTAAGGACCCGACGGCTAACAACACGCCGGCTATGCAGGCGACAACTAACGTGGGGCGATGAAGGAGCAGGCGGTGAAGGAGGCGGCGGAGAAGGAGGCGACGACTTAGGAGGCCACGGTTAAGGCGGCGACAAATACTGAGGCGGTGCTGAAGCAGGCGACGACTAAGAAGGCCAAAACTAAAAAGGAGACGACTTATGGGCGAAGGTGGGGGGTGGGGGGGTATTAGGGAAGATGGCAGACGACATTTTAAGAGACAATGGCCTGGGAGACGATGTTTTAGGTGTTATGGTACAAGCCGGTGGCTTAGAACGCGACGACTTACTTGGCACTAACCTATTGGTAGACCCCTTTGAATGTGACAGCTTAGGAAATGATGTCTTCGGGGGAGGAAGCGACGTCTTAGTAGTCAATGTTTAGGAATTTAAAAACGTAATGTCTCCAGTCTGAGAACGTACGTCGTCCTTAAACAAAATCCTTTGATTTATAACCCACCAAAAAATCCTAAACCTTTGACACCTTCAGACAGACAAACCCTGAGAAAACGACAATTGAAATTTTTCGAACTTGACGCAGCCTGCAAACTCGCCATTCAAACCTTTGATTTATGGCACCACTGAGGCACGCCAAAAAATAAATCCCAAAGCACTCTCCAAGCTTCGTCTCCAAAGCGCATAAAATATCAAAACGAAGCGCTCAAAAGCGGTGATCGTGTGAGGAATCTTTGATTTCGGTAATTACCGCTGATTAATGGTGACAAATTGACGTCAGTCTTGTGCGCCGCGATACTCCGCTGCCATCAGACGGACGTGTCAATCAGAGTTAATGACCTGGAAATGCCGCGAAGTACGTCAGCAGTGTCCGCGTGAGATCAAGGTTTGCTCTGCGGCAGTTTGAAGATTTCAGTCTAAAAGTGGAGTGGGGAAACTAATTTCAAGATAAATCGTGTGACATGCCCGGGAAGCAGCGGACAGGCAACACGAGTTCTTAGAATTCAGCTCCGAAGTCCGAATGATTCACTGGATGCGCCCTGAGTCAGCCGAAAGTGGGTGATAAACAAGGGAAAACAAACAACCACCGTTTGTCAAGATCTTCGTGACCCAAAAATTCCCGACAAGGATGTGACATAATGCATGCGAGGCTTCGAATTCGGTCAGGGGCTTTTAGATACGACGGTGGTGAATGATGGAAGTAATTAATGGAAGGGTTAAGCAAGGGAGGGGGTGGGGGACTTTGTCTTTAAGCGGTCTGCGACGTTTTAAAGTGCACAGGACGGGACCCAGAACGCCGTTGGCTTAGAGGGCAGTGGCTGTATCGGCGAAGGTGTAGAAGGTTTGGATGAGGCGGCGGAGAGGAGGTAGTTGTCGACTTAGAAGGAGGCGATGTCTTAGGAGGGAATAGCTTGGGAGGTGAAGTCTTGGAGTGTGATGGCCTGTGAGGCGATGAGGACAACGGGTTAGGAAGGAGTGACAACTTAAGAGGCGTCGGCTTAGCATCCTAATCAAGGGCGTTTTAGAAGACGATGACCCAGAACTACGGCTTAGATGGAGGCGTTTGGGAAGGCCATGTCTAAGGAGGACAGGCCTAGGAGACTTAGAACACGCAACGTCCTAAGAAGCCATTGCTTGGTAGCGGAATGCTTAGGAGGCAACAACAAATGACTTACAGAGGGACAAGGAAGGTGGTGACACGCCCCTAAAGATGACGAAAACTGGGACATTTTGTTGAACCTCGAAAACGGTGCATGGTTCTTGTTTGCCCTTCGAGAGAAAGAAACAGACCTGTGTCAAGATTGCATTCAAAAGCAGCAAAATCTGAATGCGTTCGCATACATCATGCTGCATTCCACTTGCCCTCCTCTCCTAAAGCCGCTCTCGCCATCCATTCACTCACAATTACCTCACACTTCCTTACGCAGCCAATTGATCCAAAAGACATCTTCCCCGCCTCATCGCATTCGATAACCTTTCATGGTCTGCATGTCGCCATGCATGTCCTTTCCTTCACCAACCATCTGACCAGTGTTAGCCAAGATTTCGTGACGCGCGCAGTCAGTTGCTGCTAATTCACATTTCCATTCGATCGCTGATTAAAAGCTCCACGTCAAGTAGATGTGTGCACACGATTCGTACACCATTCCGTGCACGTACTGCCTAAACGTCAAAAAGCAATTATGACCAACTTGAGCGCCGACGAACAAATCAATTACCCAACCGCGCACCACTTGTGTGGTCGGACGTGTCAACTTTGAATTAACGTGTGCTGACTTTGGTTTCTATTCTCTTGCAGCCGTCGGGATGGCGAAAGATTCGCAACATCGTCCAGTGGACGCCGTTCTTCCAGACGTACAAAAAGCAGCGCTACCCATGGGTCCAGCTCGCCGGCCACCAGGGGAACTTCAAGGCCGGTCCGGAGCAGGGCACCGTCCTGAAGAAACTCTGCCCAAAGGAGGAGGACTGCTTTCAGGTATTAATGCGCGACGTGCTGCGCCCCTACGTGCCCGAGTACAAGGGTCAAGTGACCAGTGAGGATGGAGAATGTAAGTCGTTTGCGCAGCTTAAAGGGACAAGAGCTTACCGTGTTCTATTCGCTTTCGTTGCAGTGTACCTCCAGCTTCAGGATCTGCTCAGTGACTTCTATCAGCCGTGCGTGATGGACTGCAAGATCGGGGTGCGCACGTACCTGGAGGAGGAACTCTCCAAGGCTAAGGAGAAGCCGAAGCTCCGCAAGGATATGTACGAAAAGATGATACAAATCGATCCAGAGGCGCCCAGCGAAGAGGAGCACAAGGCGAAGGGCGTCACCAAGCCGCGCTACATGGTCTGGAGAGAGACCATCTCAAGCACAGCAACCTTGGGTTTTCGAATTGAGGTGAGTTTAACTGGCCGGAGTGGGATTGATGGGCTGAAACTTCAAACTGGTGTTTTTCTCATCCCCAGGGCATCAAAAAAAGCGACGGAACCAGTTCGAAGGACTTTAAAACTACAAAGTCACGTGAACAAATCAAGAAAGCATTCCAAGAGTTCATCGAAGGATTCCCTCATGCATTGGTAAGCTTCCCCACTGACCAGGACCATAGAAGAGTTTTCTATTTGTTGTTTCTTTTTGTTGTCATGTAGCCTCGTTACTTACAACGCCTGCGTGCAATACGCGCCACTCTCGAGTGCTCCGACTTCTTCCGCACCCATGAAGTGATCGGCAGCTCACTGCTCTTCGTGCACGACCGCTCGCAGGCCAGCGTCTGGCTGATTGACTTCGCCAAGACTGTCAACCTCCCGTCGAACCATCAGATCGATCACAACACCACCTGGAAGGTGGGCAACCACGAGGACGGCTATCTCATCGGAATCAACAACTTAATCGACCTCTTCACCGAGATCGAGACGGCCGCGGAAGCTGGAGAGAGTCCGGCCAACAGCAATAGCAACAGCAACAGCAGCTCTGAGGAGTGCACCACGCCGACCTCAATCGATCCAGACAAGGACAGCTCACCGTACCCAGTCGTCGTGGGGCAAGCAGACGCATCCCCTCCACCGCCATCGGAATCGAAGGATTAAGTTGGCGCCGGCGCCCAGATGCGAGTTCAAGTAGACAACAAATTCTTCATTTGAAACAATTCAACTTATCAAGACTGAAGCTAGTAATTTATTATAAAAAGAAACAAAAACAAAATACAATCCAGCAGCAAGTATCCAGCAGACCCAGCAGAGCAGTCCAAGAGCAAGTCTCGGCAGACCCCCCTACACCCCCGCACACATGCGCACATATTTGTATGTTTATCGTTAAGTTCTGTTCTTTTGTAGAGTTGTAAGTTTGTGAAGCAAGAGTATCCTTAAGTGTATTTATGCGCGAGGGAGTTAAATTCCCTCTCTCTCTCTGTCTCTGGCTTCTAGATGCCCAGAGCAGACGATTTTGAAAGAGTTAGTGATGTAAGTTTGTTTCTATTTAATTAAATCCACACACACATGCACTCAATTTATAATCCACAACCCCTCCCCTTCCCCCACCCCACTCACACCACACACACGCATATGTATGTTGAGAAGAAGGAATAGTTATTGTATGATAAAATAAAAAAAAAATATTGATTTAGAATATTTTTCCCTTGAAATGAACGGTGTTTTATTCAATTCCGCACAAAAATTCAAGTTTGACAAAATCAAAGATCTCTCAAAAAGTGCAGAAATTCCTATCATCATTTAAAAAAAAACTCTGTTGAGTCTATGCAACCCTACGAAACACGGTTTACAATCAACACGGTCAACCATCAACATCCTATGTCTCGACAAAAATTCCACATCGAAAAATTGAAAAATTCCTCGCCTAAACACCAGGCCACCAGAAATGCACAGCAGGTATCCGGGTGGGAGCTGGTACATTCGTGTCTCAGACACAGACAATCACGATCGATTCGATTGATTGTCTCTGACTCATGAATGAATGAGTGATTGGTATCAAATGTAATCCCATATCATAGACACATTACTTAGCACGGACACCGAGGATTTCCTCTTATACATTTCGGTTGGAAACCACAATAATTTAGCAAAGACTTACTTAGTGTGGACACACAGATATTCCGAAAGGGAGGCTCTGATAAGTTTAGTGTGGACACCAACTTTAAGAGGAATTTCCCAATAACTTTCGTGTTTAAGACCATAATAAATTCCTTAGTGTGTGCACCCACTTTACGTGGGATTTCCTAATTAATTTCAGGTGGGAAACCAAGATTAATTTCCAGAGTGTGGACACCCACTTAAAGAGGAATTCCCTAATTAGTTTCTGGTGGTTTTCTGAGTGTGGACACCCACTTAAAGAGGTATTTTTATAAATTTCAGCAGAGACAATTATAACAAACCATTTCGGGTGTGATTTAGTGTGGACACATGCTTTTAGAAGTAATTTCCTCAACAGCTTCCACTTCATGTGATTTTGTTAAAAGTTCCCCTAACAGTCTGACATTCAAAATCGAATTGAAGGCAAAATAAAAGACAATTTTCATGGTTTACAATGTTTGTTCTGGCTTTCTTTTAGTCTTCACTATTTCCACTTAGTCAATTTTACATAATGCTTTGTTCACATATTCAGAGATTTTCGAGTAATAAAATATAATTGCTTATTCCAGGTTATTTCCATCATACATTCCTATTGTATTTATTCGATTAATGTTTCACGTTATGTATGCACTCTTCTGTGTATATATATATGTAAAAAAAACACGATAAATTAATCACTACTAATATCGATTTGCAGGTAACACCCAGAAAAAAAAAACTAAACTTAACCAAACTGTGTGTGCAGATTCTCGTATTAACCTATAAAATTAACAAACAAACAAAAAAATACATACATACAATGTATTTCCTTACTAAATATCACATTTGAACTGAAGAAAAATGAATTACAATCAAAATAGAAAGAGTATAAAGTACACAGGGTGTGTGTGTGTGTGTGTGTTGAATTGAGATTACGCGAGATTCTACTGAGTTGCAAAATCGCCACAAGAGACGTGGATGAACGTCGCTGCAACCGTACAAAATATGTATTCCTAACAATTAATTTACTTTAAGATAAACACTTAATTCTACCACTGGTTGAGATTTCTTGTTTGCGCTTTGATTATCTACACATGATACCCGTCCGTTCCGAGAGTCGTCCCGCTTAGACCACTGACCACCACTGTCCCCGGGTGCAGTTTGAATTTTACGCCTTCGGGTAGGTGGGCAGCTTCACCACCTCCACCTTGTCCACAACCTTGAACGACGGGAACAGTCCCATTTGATTGGTTCGAGTATTCTTGCCCTTCGAAAAGCCGTCCCAGTGGTTGCCTGCAACACCGACCAGGTCGCCAGGTTTCATGTGGATTTCGTCGTGATTTTTTGGGTTGTGCGCGATGACGACCTCGCGATTGTGAGGGTTCTGCCCGCCATAGTAGTAGATGTCGTCGAGGGACTTGAAACGATTTGCTGCATCCGGGTAGAGGGTCTGCATGATTTCGTAGGCCACTCGACACACTTGCGAGCTGAATGTGCACACCAGGTAGTCGCAGAGGGAGAGCATGTGAATGTCTAAAATGATTCCGTTGAGCGACGAGTCTGTGTAGCGTGTTGATACGGCGGCCATGCGGGCAACGTCCGGATCACCGATTATCTCGTAATTGGAGTACTTCTTCTTTGCTTCCTCTATGACTCGGGCGTCGTCTGAGGCCAGAAAGATGCGCCGGTCTACCTTGCTACTGTTCATCTCCATGGTGAGATAGAAGTCTTCAACGTGTGTCATGTATTCCTCTAAGCTGTGGAATGCTGCCTCTGTTCCCACTTTGTCAGTTCGTCGCACGTGGACTCTAAGCGAAATAAAAAATCATTTTTTCTTCTCCTTCCTGCACTGGAATGCCGTTAACTTACCCTACAATTGGTTTCTTCCACCCCAGCTTCTCCATTCCGTTCTCAAGCATCTCCTTTATTGCATGCTTCGGCTTCAGAAGATACTTGAGAAACTGCCCCACCCACCAGACGATCGGGTCGCCATGCAATCGATTTAGACGTGGGGCCAGGTCCTCTGGAATTGACAGCGGTAGATACGGGGGCCGTGGAACAAGGGAATCTATGATGGGAAGCACCAGAACTTGGGTGTCATGCTGCCCGGGCCAATTGTTTGCATGCACCGCCTCCACGTCGGTGCATGTGTCCGAGATTGGTTGGAATACCTCCTCCCATCCGCCCTTATGATACCGCCACCCTTTCGACTTCAGAATCATTGTTCTCTCCGTCGCGTAGGCCACAATAAAGCAGTACACAACGTGGTGCAGCTGACACCCATACCCGCAGCCCTGCAATTACAGAGAAAAAAACACACATACACACCACAAATGAATTTCCGCTTTCAGATTGCCTCTGATGACTTGACGTTCGACGGCACACTTACCTTGTTCAATTTGCACACCAGCTTTCGGGCGTTTTTGCAGTCTTTCGGATTCTGAAGGTAGTACAGTCGTCGCTGCACCAAATCACTGAGATCTTGAGCCTCTTGGTGACGCCAATGGTTGTAGCCGTCCACCGATGTCATCCGATCGATGTCAAAAAGCAGAGAGCGCTTGTGTTCCGCCCCCAATTGGAGAATTGTTTGGATTTCCTCCGCCAGGTCTGGCATATCGGCGGCTACTCTCTTCCGGATTTTGCCCAGCTCATTGCTGTAGTAGTTCCACGACTCCTGTGTGTTCGAGCGAACACGCCGACGTAGTTGTTCATACTCCAGGGTGGGTTCGTTCGTTATCTGCGGAATGCGATTGGTGTCCGGTGCGCTTGCTGAACGTTGAAGTTTGTATTCGAGATTTTCCATGAGCTTCTGCGCTGCTTGCTTGTCCATTTGGTCGCTGCAAAGAATATAGAGGCGTTGAGATAAAATGCTCTGGCACATATGACACGAAAGCAGTCGACTACAAACATCGATGCCAGACAAAATTTCATCACCAGAGTGGTTGGCAAACAATTTCGTCGTGGCTTATTTGAGAAGCTGTTCGATGTCGAAGGCCATTTAACAGTCGTTGCTACTCACCTCAGGAAGTCGGCCATCATTTGTCGCAACTCGTCATTTCTCTGCTTGGAATGCTCGAGTATCTGAAGGGCTTGGTTCATTCGTCTTGTGCTTTCCTGATCCACATTGAGGGGCTGAGTGTTTAGTTTCGATACAAAGATATACACCAGGAACCCCCATGCTATGATGAAAATCATCAACGCACGAACCCATGAGCTGGAACCAAGGAATGGTCGCAGTACAGACATTGAGAGGAGTGTGTGTGCTTAGTTGCGCTTCCACGTCAATTGATACACAAATTGAGATTCTATTCAATTGCAATGCAGTCACCCGGCCGGCTTTTATGTTGTCAAATGGATGGCATGAAGTTATGCACGAGTACAATTCCTGAATTTGAAATGCTGCTGCTCGACGTTGTCTTCACACACACACAATGGGCGCATGCATGAATTCATAAGATGCAGATGCCAACAAGATTATGTACGGTATACAGCCCGTGAAATTCTGGCATCACAGCGGCAAATGTGTTGTTGTTACGTTCGAACAAATGAATTCTCCAAATGGGATACACGACGACGCATCACCACAAATTTGTGTCGGGTGGCACTTGACTTGTTTTACCGATCTCTTGGGTGTGGAATTGACTGCTTACGGGTATTCAATGTGCATAATATTTGTGAACTACTGAGGGTGCGGGAAATGTTGAGTGTTGCTTTATCCCCGGTAGTCGAATAATTTATTAAAAACCTCCGCCCATCGCACGATTTCCAACTTAAATGGACGAGAATTCATCAACTAGAGGGCTGATAAGTTTCAATGTCAAAAAATTATTTCTCTGGTGTTTGCGCTGACAAGAGCTTTGTCAAGTGACAGCAAGTGATGCCAAGTCTTGTTGGTGGTGAAAATTTTCTGTTTAAAACTGAACTTTATTGTGATGACGTCATCTGTATAGTGTATATATGAGATGTCATTTAAAAAATTAAATGTTGATGGTGAGAGCTGCGGCTAATAAGAAATTTTTCCTGCGGTTGGAAATTGATGCAAAAAAGGACGTCAGTGTCGAAATAAAATCAAGGACTACATGTACACCAATTAATCCTCCGAGAAGAATGTCCTTAGCATCATCTTTGCCCCTGTTTAGGACTTTAAAGTGGAGACAGTATACGGAAGCTTACGTATTGCTGTACATAATTACAGTTTATTTTTGAATCTCCAACATGATTGACTTTGAATCACTTTCACATTCCCGTGGTTCAATCCACCAGAACACCAAAGAATTCTCATAGTTCACCACAACATCTTCGCCACTCGCATCTTCCTCTGGATTTACAAAATGGAACTGTCCCGATGAGGTGGCAATAATCGGTTTGTTGGGATGAAAACTGACCCCATTGCAAGAGTCATCGTGCACTCGAAACTGAAACAAAGCAATCGCCCATCAGCATACAATTAAAATCTAATTCTCCTTCACTTACCGATCGCCGTTTCTCAACATTCTTCAAGTTCCAAACTCTCAGCATACCTGTTGTGTCACCGCTTATTAACCAGTCATTCAGAGGGCTCAGGTCGAAGAAGATTCGTTGATTGGTGGACACACATCGATTCAAGGTCGTTAGTGGCTCGGAAAAATTTCGCATATCCCAGATGCAGATAGTATCGTCTTTCCGAGCGCCGCTGAAGAGCATCTCACCACTATTTGAGTATTTGAGGAAAGTTATTCCACCCGCGTGACCAAGGAGTGTTGAAAGACTGCCAATATACGGTGATCTCTGATCGTAGAGGTTGATGACACCCTTCCAAGAGCCTGATGTGATTATGTTCTCATTGTGCGGAGTGAAAGCGAAGCACGATATGGCTTGGTTTGTAGAGATTTTAACTGCATCTCTTCCAGGTCTAGTGGAGAAAGAGTAATAATGAAGCGAACGTATTGACTCGTGATGTAGGAACATACATATCAGTGTTGAACAGGCGAATGCACTTTTTGTAACCTCCAATTACACGTAGACCATCGCAGGAGAAGGACACGGATATTGCAGCTTCGATTTCATCCACATCATCGTAACCACGATAGGAGGCCCGAAGATCACCATTGAAAGCATCCCACATGTGAATTGGTTCATGTTGACGGGAAGCTAGCCAACTGAATGCATTTTTTTAAGAGAAATATCGATGATGAATTGTATGCACTCACCAACACGTTTCTGGAGCTGTGCTATTCATAAAAGGATACCATGCGCAGTCGTAGACAGTCCCACCTTCTCTCACATGCACAGCTGTTGTCAACTTCGAAAGCGGTCTCTTTTGGGGCAACTTCTCTTCATACAAGTCTAGTGGTAACTCCACCAAATGCATACCTAGAAGAACTAATGTAAGAAACTGTTGATTTATGATGATTCATTTGGTGTACCATCAAGATGCACGGGGACAAGACAACACGTTCCATCTGGAGACCAAAGACAGCTTTTTGTGAAGCATTGTTTATCAGCATCTGTGGGCCAAAGGTAACGACCAAGTTCGAAAAGCTTGCAGGAAAAGAAGGACGTTTCATCGGGATAGTTTGGGTCATCCTGAATTGTTGTATCCATTTCCGACGCGACCGCCGTCACTTCCATCGATGCGCTCACGTCTACGTCTACGGTTGATTCGAAGTTCGCAGTGTCATCTTCGAGGACGCTGTTAATTTGACTTGTGTACTGAGTTTGGTTGTCCTCCACATCGACAATAGAGGTGTTAATGTCCTCTTGGGATTCCAAAGAGAGATATGTTTCGGCTTTGAATGTTGATGATGTGTTGGTTGTGTTCTCGTTTTGACTTGGCTCATCGAGGTTGGATATGATGGAATCCATAGTGAGTTTAAGCGATCATTCGGAAATTGATTTTTTGAAGAAATTGTTACTTGTAGACAACCGGAATATCTAATGCTAACGATTTCAAGTAACGGTGTCGAATTTAAAACACAAATCACACAGAAGTACAGTGGAAGCTGAAATTTAGGTTAGAAAACAACAGAATTGCCGGCAAAATGACATCTGTCACAAATTATCAGCTGTTGCACACATAAACAGAAATGGGCTGTCAGAAAACATGGAATCGACCGTTTTCACATTCATGGCCTTCTACATTTTTGCAAACACAAATCAATTCGAATTAATTAAAGTCCTGCCTTGTTGCATTTCATCACTTCACGCCATCAAGCATCAGACATTGACTCCTACTCACAAAAGATATTCCACCACTGATTTTGGAGGGGAAAGCTACAGATGCTACAAGAACAACAAGCTGTCAAAAATTCCTTCTGCCCCACCTGAACGTGCGCAAAGAAAAAAAAATTCATTACACTTCTTGCTGTCAACGACTGAGTTGCCTTTTTATTCGAAAATATCTTTCATAAATATTGTCCTGAATCGAGCGATTTTTCAAAAATGATTCTAAACATCCTTAAGGCACCTCTGGCAGCGAACTCCGTTCAGCAGTTGAACAAGCTGACCTTTATCAGTGTTTTCATTCGGCAGAAGGTAAGTTCAAATCCTTTCCGTATTATGTAACGGGCCGTCTTCCTTTCACATTTCCTTCTCATCACACAACATAATCATACTAAAAAATAAATCAAACTTCAAGAAACCAGGACAAATGCTCTGATGAATGCATTTAATTAAGACACAGCAGCTAGGGGGTATCATATGCGGTTCCAGTGTAATGTACACCATGTACTTAGATAAATATGCGATTAAGGTGGGAGGGAGGAAGTGCAGCGAGCGACATCAGAAACTGTTATAGGAGGAGAAGTGAAAAGTGTGCAGGAAAGAAAACATCATTTACTTGGAAAATAAACCTGTTACTGAATTTGATAGGTTTTTTTCGGTTTTTCATTACACATTCCTCCCGATTTAGTTCAGTTTGAGTCGTTACGTCTTCCAAACAGAAAAGCAGTCGGTGAATTTGTGTGAGACGTGTAAGACATGACTAAAGCTGAAAAACTGAGTTCCTTTTGTCTTGAGGATTCTACGGTATGTGCTGTTATTATTCGCAGGGGGGTTGGGGAATGTTTTTTCTGCTTTAACTTGGAAGGGCAATGCAAATATTATGGAGGGATATAATGAAGTTTATTTATAGATTTGCCCGTTTCAAAAGAAGATAATGAAGTATCAAAAACGCCTGCAACATGATTCACTTGAAAATACATGACCTTATGGTAGGTCAATGGCTGATGATAATCTTCATCCACCACTCTTAAGGCTACAGCTTACAATCTGCCTAAGGACGACGGCTTTTTTTTTAAGTATTGGTGCTTGATACACTTTTAATGTTCATTACACTACACAGAAAACAAAGGCCCATCCCACTCTGAATCACCACACACAGTGAGAAATTTGAATAATCTCTGCCCCTTCGAACTAGTTTCGCACCATTGGTTTCTCAGTCTGTTTTTTCTCCCCAGTCAAAGCGGTCTTAATTTATTTGCATCACAGTCTCATTTAATCTGTTACGTTATTACCCGCGACCATGGAAAGTTCTCTCGTGTGATTTAACTAGCAACAACTGATAAGAGATTCAAATCTATTTACAGAGTACAGGATTTCGTATTGAAACTGATACGTTCGGAGAGCTGAAAGTACCAGCCGACAAGTACTATGGAGCCCAGACAATGCGATCCATGATTAACTTTCCCATTGGTGGATCAAATGAGCGAATGCCCGTAAGTTCTCCCAGGCCAGTTTAATTCATGTCTAACTCATGTCTGTTTGGCTGTAGAAACCAGTCATCCAAGCTATGGGAATCTTGAAAAAAGCCGCTGCTGAGGTGAACAAGGAATTCGGTCTGAAGCCTGAAATTTCAAAAGCTATTTCCGAAGCAGCAGATGAGGTAATTTCTGGAGAACTGTACGAAGATCACTTTCCTTTGGTCATCTGGCAGACAGGGTCCGGCACCCAGTCTAACATGAACGTGAACGAGGTATGTATGCAACAGGATTCGCCCCGCAATAGCTGTAGAATATCAAATTCTAGGTGATCAGCAACCGAGCAATTGAAATCATGGGAGGAGAACTAGGATCAAAGAAGCCCGTCCACCCTAATGATCACGTGAACATGTCACAGAGCTCCAATGACACTTTTCCCACTGCCATTCACATTTCGGTTGCCTTAGGCCTCACCACAGAACTGAAGCCAGCCCTCAAGATCTTGCACGATGCTTTGGAGCAAAAATCGAATGAGTTCAAGGACATTATCAAAATAGGCCGCACACATACAATGGACGCCGTCCCACTGACCCTGGGCCAGGAATTCAGTGGCTACACTCAGCAGATGAAGAACGCCATCGAACGAGTGGACGCTGTGATGCCACATATTCTCCAACTGGCATTGGGTGGCACTGCTGTTGGTACAGGCCTGAACACGCGTATCGGATTCGCTGAAAAAACTGCCGCTAGGATAGCAGAACTCACCTGCCTACCCTTTGTAACTGCCCCAAACAAATTTGAAGCCCTCGCCGGACGTGATGCTGCCGTTGAGGTGCATGGAGCCCTCAATACAATCGCTGTAAGTTTAATGAAGATCGCCAACGATATTCGTTTCCTTGGATCTGGGCCGAGATGCGGTTTGGGTGAATTGAGTTTGCCTGAGAACGAACCCGGTAGCTCCATCATGCCCGGCAAGGTTAATCCAACACAGTGCGAGTCTCTGACTATGCTGTCTGCTCAGGTGATGGGCAACAATGTGGCCACCACTATCGGTGGATCGAACGGTCACTTCGAATTGAATGTATTCAAGCCTTTGATTGTATCCAACGTCTTGAGATCCATAAGGCTGCTAAGTATGAATGGTAGACATATGGTAGTGGGTGCGACGTAATAGGTGTTTCTCTTTTTCAGCTGATGGCTGCAAAACCTTCACTTCCAACTGCGTGTGTGGCATCAAGGCAAACACGGACAACATTAACAAGATTATGAATGAATCTCTGATGTTGGTGACGGCTCTTAACCCACATATTGGCTACGACAAGGCAGCGAAAATTGCAAAGACAGCGCATAAGAATGGAACCACTTTGAAACAGGAGGCCATCAAACTAGGTTATCTCACTGAAGAACAGTTCAAGGAATGGGTTAATCCAAAGAACATGTTGGGACCCAAATAAACTGATGGAGTGTGTTGAATATTTTGCACTCACAGTTCAGATGAAAGGAAGATTACTTAATAAATGTTGATTCTGTTTATTAGGTGTTTGGTGTTTTCTTTCTGTTAGATGTAATGCAACCAGCAACAACCTTTGCGGGTATCTGACGCAGAAGCTGTCACTCAGAGCTGGGAATTACCGTTGGTTAAAGCAAAGTTCTGCTATAGGCTTCAGCGTCACGTACATATATCGTAATTTTTAAAAAGAAAGCATCTGCAAGATTTGCAAACGTAAAATATTAATTTACCATCCCTGTGCTGTACTGGCTCACATTCTCCTGTTCATGACATTTCGTCATCTGTCAAACATTTGTTTTGCTTCATACGTTTATTGCAAAAGCAGTCTTTTAAGTCCACAAAACATTAAATAGATTTGATTTAAGCCATGGAAAAATCACAAAAAATGCCAAAAGTGGCGAAGGTTTGTGCACACCCCTTTCCAATAGCAAAACAAAACTAAAATATTTCATTTTATAGGTGAAAAACAAAGCGCCCGCCGAAGTTCAAATCACAGCCGAGCAACTTCTCCGTGAAGCCAAGGAACGTGACTTGGAAATCCTTCCGCCACCACCAAAGCAAAAAATCTCCGATCCAGCTGAGTTAGCCGACTACCAACAGCGCAAGAGAAAAGCTTTTGAGGATGCCCTCCGCAAGAATCGTATGGTCGTCAGTCATTGGATCAAATACGCCCAATGGGAAGAGTCACAGAAAGAAATTCAGAGAGCTCGTTCGATTTGGGAACGCGCCCTCGACAATGACCACAGGAACATTACGATCTGGCTGAAATACGCCGAAATGGAGATGAAGAACAAGCAGGTTAACCACGCTAGAAACCTCTGGGATCGGGCGGTTGTCATCATGCCGCGAGTTAATCAGTTCTGGTACAAATACACGTATATGGAGGAGATGCTGGAGAATGTAGCAGGAGCGCGAGCAGTCTTTGAAAGGTGGATGGAGTGGCAGCCAGAAGAGCAAGCGTGGCAGACGTACATCAACTTTGAGCTTCGATACAAGGAAATCGATCGAGCACGATTGATATATGAGAGGTTTGTGTACGTCCACCCGGACATTAAGAATTGGATTAAGTTTGCTCGGTTCGAGGAGAATCATGGATACATCAAAGGGGCTCGAGGGGTATACGAGAGGGCAGTGGAATTCTTTGGTGACGAATACATTGATGAGAGGCTGTTTATAGCTTTCGCAAAGTTTGAGGAAAATCAGAAAGAGCACGACAGAGCGAGGGTCATCTACAAATACGCACTGAATCACCTTCCAAAAGAGAAGACTCAGGAGTTATATAAGGCGTACACAATCCACGAGAAGAAGTATGGTGACCGTGAGGGTATAGAAGACGTAATCGTGTCGAAGAGGAAATTTCAGTACGAGCAGGAAGTCGCAGAGAATCCACAGAACTACGACGCTTGGTTTGACTACCTACGCCTTATAGAAGGTGAGGGAGATTTCACAGTAATTCGTGAGACTTACGAGCGGGCAATTGCCAATGTGCCGCCGGGAAATGAGAAGAATCTGTGGCGAAGGTACATATACTTATGGATCAATTACGCACTCTTTGAGGAGCTGGAGGCGGAGGACGAAGAACGCACACGTCAAATCTATCGCACATGCCTGGAGCTGATTCCGCACAAAATATTCACTTTCAGTAAGATGTGGCTGTTGTATGCAAAGTTCGAAATCCGCTGCAAGCAATTACAGCAGGCGCGGAAAACTCTCGGCATGTCAATTGGCATGTGCCCCCGCGATAAATTGTTCCGGGGATACATTGAATTGGAGATTCAACTGCGTGAGTTTGACCGTTGTCGAATCTTGTATGAGAAGTTCCTCTCGTTTGGGCCGGAGAACTGCGTGACTTGGATGAAATTTGCGGAGCTTGAGAATCTGCTGGGCGATATTGATAGGGCTCGAGGAATATTTGAGCTGGCCATACAGCAGCCTCGCCTTGACATGCCGGAGCTGCTGTGGAAGGCATACATTGATTTCGAAGTCGCTCAGGGGGAAACTGAACTTGCTCGTCAACTATACGAACGCCTCTTGGAGAGGACTCATCACGTGAAGGTCTGGATGTCGTATGCGAAGTTTGAACTCGCGTCTAATGAAGGCGCTGAAGAGGACAATGAAATGAGAGTCCGATTAGCAAGGAGAGTCTACGAACGGGCAAATGACACACTCCGACAAATTGGAGATAAGGAATCAAGGGTGCTTCTCCTGGAAGCCTGGCGAGACTTTGAAAAGGAGAATGGAGATGAGGAGACTCTGGAGAAGGTAATGGAACGTATGCCACGTAGGGTGAAGAAACGTCAAAAGATCATATCAGACACTGGCGCCGAAGAAGGCTGGGAGGAGGTCTTCGACTACATATTCCCCGAGGATGAGATGGCGCGGCCGAACTTGAAACTCCTGGCAGCGGCGAAGATGTGGAAAAAGCAGAAGGAAGTTGGAGATGAATCCAACTCAGAGACCAACTGAAAGGTTCAAAAGAAAAACTTAAATGAATGTCTTTTTCAAGAAAATGTTTAATAAACGTATATTTTTCGTAGAATCTAGTTTAAATCGAAAAGTTCGACATACTCCTCAATTCCGCAAAGGTTATCTGGAAAGAAATCATTAATGTTTTGTAGTATCCATATCTCTGCCGAAGTACACCCGGTTATTCACAGTTCATTAAAATAAATCATATGTACACACAATTTGGCTATAACACTTTTGGGATAGTCACTTCAGATTCGAAAGTCCACGAAAAAGTTACTTTACAAAAAAAAAGGAAAACAACAGAGATGTGTGTTATACTTCAAGAATATCCGTGTTAGATACACGAAATAAGAAAAAGAAACCAAACAACACTGAAAAATTGGGAAAACTGGGGGTAGGAGGAAACAATCGTATTTAATATCAGTCAACATCCTCTAGCCGTACTGGGTGCGTAAACGGTATAACCGACTTCTTTTCCACGTCTCGAGACAGGGCTTTCCGCATGTCTGAAATGGAGCAATGTTAACGTTGTGGTGATTTAGGGGGTGTTCGCTTCTTTACCGTAGGCATCTTCGTCTCGATCTCCGGAGTAGTACTCCAACACCGTTCGATAGATGATGTAGCCTAGATTCGTGTACATATTGATTGCCACTTTATTGCTAACTCGCACGAACAGGTCCACGAAATATGCCCGCTTCCTGAAACAGAGTGTGATTAGAAGATTCCCTCACTCTGATGTGAGGTACACTCACTTTTCTGACACATCTTCTAAGAAATTCATCAAAAGGGCTCCAAGCCCTAATCGCCGGTAGTCGGGGGACACAGTAAGACATGTCACATGTCCATGCCAGTTCTCTCGTATGCCTTCGGTCTTTCCCATGACTAGAAAACAATATAAACTTCAGCTAATAATCTGATTACTTTCCATCGTAAATTTACTGTAGCCCATAATCTCCCCGCTTGGTGACTCTGCGACTTGGAAATACTCTGGCCAACGAGCGAGATATTGGGTATAGAATGTTAGCCCATAAGTCTCCGTCAAGGGATCAAAATTCCTAAAATATTCATTCTTGAACAGCCGGCATGGGGAGTTGAAATGATTTCTTACACATTATTGAACTTGAACATGTCATCACATGTGAATGGACGAAGTGTTGTCATCTTGGAAATAAATACTTGTTTTACTGTCTAATCGGGATTTTCAAATAATGACTTGCTGGTTTTAGAAATTTAGATTTTTGTAGAGAACTCAAGGTTTTGGCAAAAAATATCCTCTTATGGTTGACAATTTTAAAACAGAATACAGGCGGAAGGAATGGATTGTCAAAGCAACAAGGGCTGCGTTCAAGCGGGCAGAAGGCTCCTGAATTTGGTGCATGTGCATAAACAAACGACGATGGACTACACGTTTTACGAAAAAAATAATTTTTCAACATGAAATTTTTTCAAAACTCTGATAAAAGCATATAACAAAGTTCTAAGCGACTGATAGGTTCTTTGAAAACGGCAAAAACTTGTTAATGTATCTAATATCGAAAGGTGCCACAATTAAACAAGAAATCTACTCCATTTCCTATCATACATCATCAGCCAGATGTCACTACAATCGCAAAAATAATACCCAGCAAACAAGCCGCTGTACCAAAATTCATCTATCCATCCCGCTCATCCTTGCGCAACTAGAGATAGCGCCTATTCATAAAGTGCTCAATTCGCTTTTAAAAATGGCGTACAAAACAAGCCTTTTGTCCGCCGGGTAGTCTGTGTGTGGAAAATTTTTTCTCTTCGAGTTTTTTTCTTTTATTTTTTTCAATACGATTTCCCCGTGTAAAATTCGATTAAATGTGAGCGATCAAACCCCCATAACGTTAGTGAGAAATTGTGCAACATTTTAAAGTCAACTAATTCATTAAACTATCGCTGAGAACCGAATAAATATCGAGTAGAAGCACACACAAAAAAAAAAATTATCAACGATTCACAACTTTTTCTTGTGTCGTTGGGGTCTGTGGCTCGAAGACGACGAAGTGGGCCACAGCAGCAGCAGCACAGCACACACAGTACATTAGCAGCTTAGGCAGTGAGAGCGAAAATAGAAAACGTCACACAAACTGAATTTGTACGTTCAAATAAATCTGTCTTAGTTGACTGTAAGCGGGGACATAGCATTTGTTAAAATACGCCTTGCAGTGAAATTTTACCTGTGGAAAAACTCTAAAGTTACAATTTTTCAATACCGTGTCTCGCATCCAGCATTTGCGGCAGCTGGCTGAGTGAGAGAAAGAAAAAGGAAGGAACAAAAAGAGATTGACACGAAAAAGTCAAACGTTTTGTGGTTAGGTTATTGCATAAAATATTTCTTATCGTGGCGTGTATTTCGCTGGGAGACACTGGAAAATCGCGAAACATTTCATGCACTCGGTCTGGAGGTAAGTTTGCAAGGATTTTCTTTCTTTTGTCAAGGCTAAAATCGAAATTCGATTACACTCCTTCCCATTGAGAGTGAGTGAGTGTGGTTGGGGAACATGGTTGTGCGGAACGGGTTATAATAACGCTCTTTCGGGTTGTCCATCCATCGTCGTCGTCGTAGTCGTTGTTGTCGGGTTGGTTGGCCGCTGAGCATGTGAAGAAAAAAAAAACCCACTTTATTTGGCTTCTGAATAAAACAAATTATTAGGTGCCGCGAAAATTTGTACATAATTTTTTTTGTGGGTAATTTGTATTTTAATGCAAATGGCTGATGTTAAATATACAGACATTAGGTTGAAAGAGAGACATTGGTGAACAAGAGAAAGAGAAAAATGTCGTATATGCCTATATGTCAGAACAAACCACCACAGAGACATCAAGTAGTTTTTTTTTTTCTTTTCGTATTCAATTTAACTTGATGTATATAAATGCCAATCATACAAAAAAAAAAACGTAAATTGGTAGATCTTTTCTCATCATACAACACACGAAATTCAATGCAGTGCAGCATATTTTCTGTCGTCTGTTTCTCACGAGCGCCAAATGATGAAAACAAAAATAATGCATTTATCTGACATTTCGTTCAACAACTACAATGTTCGTTCTCGGTGCGTACCCCACTACACAAGTATTCTCTAGTCTATAGTCGTATCTATCGTCTTCTATGCGGGGTGAGAAAAAAATATATTTCGAAGGAAAAAGCAAACGAAAACGAATATGTGAGATTTTCGCGCGCTCACGGTGAAATGAGATAAAATATTCAATCGGCGGGGTTGCTTTATTGTCAATGAGTTTATTACACATTTTGCTTCGGAGACAATAGCACGCGTTTTTCTATTTTGCTCTACGTTCATGAGGCCATTGGCGACATGGAAATGCTTGATGTATTATTGTAGCCCAACTTTGATAACATTAGAGTGTTCGCAAATCTTAAGTTTTCGTTAATTAAATAGTCTAAAGATTGACATTAAATGGGTTTAATTTATTTTCAAGACAGTTTTACAGTGCTAACAAAGTCTTACAAAATATCCACGTTGTAGACGATATTTTGTGTCAACTTTGTTGTCCATATAGCATATTCCTATTTGCGCGCGCTATAAAACTACCCGCCGCATTTTATCATCGTTTCATACAAATGATGATAATGATGCCTGCCTTTCTGTTTGCTTGCCTGCCAGTCTGCCAGGCACTGGTGGTGGTGACTCTTGTTCAACTATGTGCTGCTGTTGTGCACACAGAACATAACTAGCTCTGCTACCCTTATTGAGAGAGAATTATGTTTTCTTTCGCCGTCGTTATTGTTGTCTGTGAACATAAATGTTGGTTGGGGAAGGTTTTTG
This sequence comes from Eristalinus sepulchralis, assembly GCA_944738645.1. Taxonomy (NCBI): domain Eukaryota; kingdom Metazoa; phylum Arthropoda; class Insecta; order Diptera; family Syrphidae; genus Eristalinus; species Eristalinus sepulchralis. The sequence goes on along the minus strand of OX122884.1, from coordinate 1,969,217 downwards.
CTGTCTTTTTTTCTTCTCTCGTTTTGTATTTCAAGGGTTGTTCTGCTTGCCTTCAATTCCAATTTACTCTGTTGTTTACTGGTGTAGATATTTCGATTGTAACTATTATCGATTTCCTTTTTGGATATGTTGGTTCTGGGATATAGTAAATTTATTCAAAAATCTTAATGAAACATTTATACGTTGATCATCAGTTTTAGAATTGAAGAACTACAGCTTCTTCCCATCAAGGCTTTATGCCTGGAAATAAATTTTATAGGGTAATCTTTTCTTGAATCACGGTTTAAGGAAAGTAACCCGGTGCGTAATTAATGATACTCTAAAACGTGTTTCTGAGGACTGATGTTGTGCTTCTCATCAAGTTATTCCCGTACCTCGCACTTATTCTCCCGACTATTTGCGTGTGCGGTAGAGTGTGGTTGATTTTAATTTTTTAATTGGTTTTCAAATTTTATACATAACATCCTCCCATCCCCTTCAACGTTAAAATAAAAAAAATTCTCAACTGTGGCATATGAAATTAAAAAATCACCGTCTTTATTTTCACGCCACTCTATCATCGGCTACATACACTTCAATTGTCCATCACTACCACATTCCGAACATAAATTCCTTGCAGCATCCACCTCCAAAATTTTGCGAATTCAGTGAAAGTTACATCGTTACCCAGTTTTGTAAACAATTCAGCATGGCTGAACTAACCGACACAGCCGTACGTTAAAGCATTCTAATCTAAGTACCTGTACAGTCTGGATCCTCGCGCAAGATAAGAGGAACTACACAGTCCACAAGGAATCGGTACCTATGCAGCTTCTTCGAGAAATATTCGTGCTTTAAGGGATATTGTGGTCTCGCATTCACGAGTAAAGTGGAATTACTTTTTGGAAAGCAATACGTAGTTGGTGCAATGAATCTCTTCAGATTACCTAGTGGCGATTGATGGATGCACCCTTCTCCATACTCAAACATTCCTTTTTTGAGCCAATGAAGTCTGAGCTGTGAAAATTGTCATCAAAACCGACGTCCAGTTCACAATCAGCGTCAAGTCTGTGTCAGATACGTTGCCATGCCATAACCTAGATTGACTCTAAGCTTTCATTCCGTCATGCAAAGGTGCTGATTTAGGAGCGCAAGCCTTTTCTTTTTCTGAGTCTACAATCTACAAATTTGTGCTGCTTTCACTTGCGGACACCAAGTTGGTTTAAGTTCTCCACCATCTCAGTTTGGAAAGAATCATTGGTCCAAAGTTGCGCTCAATATCTAATCATCCTAAGCATAGCCAGATGCACCTGCTGTACACTCCATTAGGTTCGTTGTTAGAGCTCTTGAAAACACCTTCAGCGCAAATAGTACCAAAGATCATACACAGATCTCTTCCTCTGAAAGGCCCAGATGGTTTCTTCACCGACATGCAATGGCGCTTATCCCTCTGCCTCATAAGGAAAGCTGGAATGATCGAAATATTCTTTACTTGGCCTTTCTATTGCACAATTGACTTTTGAAACTTAAAAGGCAGACAAGAGGCATGCGAAGATTTAAACAATTTTCGCGTTTTCCAAATGCATTTTAAGCCGTTTCCCACTCAATGACAATTTAGTATTGGAGCTTCAATAAACTCTAGCGTTAATTTCTTTCTTTCTCCAAATGTGAAGAAATCAGTTTTCTTTATCCGAGGACCACAACCTTAATCCAACAGTATAGACAAGACTGTACGTGTTTTGGGTAGATTGCTCAATCTGGCTTGTCTGCACGTCAATTATGTTCAGGCTTTAAAAAACGCCCCCTCAAAATTTTTTTTTGCAAACTCACCACACAGCTAAGCTCTAGAAACAAAAAAACATCAACATTTAACGTTAAATTTAATTATGGCCCGAAGTACCAACATCAAATCACCTCCATATAATATAAATCTGTCACTACAATTTTATGACTTAATAAAAGCTCATCCCGTCAATCGTTCAGAGTCTACGACATGAGATTGAAAGGGTAGAGAGAGTAACCTACATTTACCTGGATAAAGCTTACGAACTTGCTCGCTCGTACTTCATCCCACTCTATTCTCCTGCACAATGGGGTTTCATCAGTTTGAACACCATTGGGGTGCACCCTACCCCAACTCTCATAATTTGTCAGTGAGAACAAACAAGCAAAGCGCGCCTGTGATAAACTCTCCCCATCACATCATTGCTATGTCATTTGAAAATGTGTGCCTGGCAGGCAGGATAATAGAAATGAAGTAAAAGGAATTTCTCCCAAGTAAATTTAGACATATTCATCTTCCAATAGCTTCTCAATAATTTCACACAAGGTAATCTGTCTGCTCTGTGGGTATATTTGAAAATGTGAATACACATTCAAAGAGCAGTCAAGAATAAATTCTATTTAGGTATTCTAAATGGTCTGCGCGTTCCTTCCCCTCAATGTTGAGGTGGAGCAGCCAGCCGATCGGGGGCTTCAGCTTGAGTGTTGAGGTAATCACAAGTTGTTGCATCTAACGGCGGCGGTTGAGAGAAAATGAAAATTCATTTGTAACCCGAATAACATCCATCTGTTTTCCCCATTGAGTAACATGTGATTATTTTTAGAGATCAAAATTAATTTCCACCTCCTCTTGCGTTGGGCACTCACTTCTCTCACTTCTTGTCTATTCTCTTACCCTCTCTCTCTCTGGGTTTGAATACAAACGAAGATGCAGCGCATGTGTGTGTGCGTGTTTGTATGAAGAATCCGCACCAACTCACTGCTGTTCATGTCATGTTGCTGTGGTGAATATCTGAAAGTTGATTGCTACGAGAGTATAGACAGAATGAAATTCCCGCTTGGCCTTGTATCACGCTACTCGCGTTTAAATGGTTCGTTCCTGTGTACGCACAAAAATGCTCAAAACTCACAAAACAAAAAAAAGTGAGATTTTATGTGTACGACGTCAAACGTCTGTTGGTATGCGCTGCTGCACAGTGACTCGGTATGGCTTAAATTTGTTTGTTCCTTCTCTCCTACTCGTCGCTGTTTTTTTTGATGGTGTGTCGTGTATTCTGATATAAAGCATAAATAACAGTGTGGCGTGCGAGTGTTTGTAATGGCTATGCAATCATTTTTGCGTGTTTCATAGTCATTTTAAAGCACTGCTTACAAAGTGTGATTTTCCGACTGTGGCACATCTCTTGACTTGAAATGCTGTGGGGATGCCGTTTGATTGTAGATGGTGCGGCGCGGCGCGGTGTGGTTTTGTTAAGCAAGGTCTTTGGGTGTGCGGTGTTCTCCGCCCACTTTTTCAAGGCCTTTTTAGCCACTGAAACGTCATGGGAGGCTTAGGTTAGATTTCCATGGCTGGCATTGCAGAAGCCATAGATCACATTCTTTACGTATTTAGATCTTTATGAAGTTCTTTACATTTTGATCTCACCCACAATGTCAAAAAGGATGAGTGAAGACTCAAATAAAATGTCGGCAAAGAGAAGGACAGGAGGACCCGAAGTCATCGCTTTATCATTTATTTCTTAAATTGAATGATTGAAGCGAGGAGGACAAGTGCATCTTAACTTAGTGTGCAGTCTAGAAATAAGATAAATTGTACACAACTTCACACAAAAAGTGTACTCGTCCGCCTTTCAGTCTGTTGTTTAACAATTGTGTAGATAACACGCATCACTGAGTAGCAGCGAACAGTTTTGTCGTCGCACGACTGTATTCCAATTCAATCCAATCCACCTGGACAAGTCTCTGACATAAAGTTGTTAGTGCTTACTACATTCAAACTATAATTACACACTACTTCTGGCTGGCTGACTGGCCTGGCATGCCCTGCGTGACTGATGTATGTATACATCACTTTGCTTCATCAAAAGCCACCACCAACCGGAATGAGCTCATTCGCCTTTTTCTGCTTCAGTTCCATTTTTTTTTTCTTGTGTTTTGTTTTGTTTCCCCGCTCTCTCGGTAGTGTATACAACTTACATTCATTTCACAAAATCCCTCGTCATTTCGCATAATCCCCGTCCGCCAACTCTTTCTCCAACACAGCACAGTAAACTTGCTCATCTGCTGTTGCTCTGGATCCACTCGGGCAGTTGTCTTGAAAGACAAGAGTATGAGCCCCACACACAGCACCGCACACAACACAACTTCAATAACTCACCATAGGGTCAAAGAAACATATTATTTGCCAGCTTGCCTCGTCGTTTTATTAGCATTCCTTGTCTCCAGCTATTCTTTACTTGACTTTACTTATTATTATTATTAATATTAATGTTTGTTCGTGTTCTCTATTTACACTTTGGCCTGTATTTTGCGTCGTCGCTCTCTTGGCTGGTTATATTTGCAGTCTTTGATGAGTGTAAGTAGAAGGGGGGGCTGAGCGGAATGGGGAGCCCGCGAATGTTGAATGTATTTTCAAGTATTATTTTTTTTGCTCCTTCTTTTTGGTCTTATTGTTCGGCTTACGCTATACTCTCTCGCTGTGTTCTTGGTTTTCTCGTTCACTCACCCACAAATAATGTTATCTCTTTTTTCCATTCCCTTTCCTGAGGCGTGACAACGCGAATGAATGAAACCAACGATTTGTGTTTCAGGTTTGACGACGTCGGACGACATCGACAGCGGTGTGTTCTCGCTTGTAGTTTAATATTTGTCTTATCTTACCGACTCGCTCAAAAATATCGCAAAAAGATTGGGAATAAGTGGAGCAGAGTTGAATGCAAAAGAAAGTGCGCGCAGCAAGCCAATCCTATCGATGACCCGTCGACGACGTTTGCAATAGGCTGCGGGGGGCAGGCAGGCACATTACTTCTAATGCGGGTAGCTCGGAAGTGGTATGTATATGTAGGTTCTCTTATTTCACTTGCAAAAGTGTAAATTTAATACAAAGAACTTGACTGGCAGCAATACAACCACATCACGCCCCGACAATGCAATAAACGATGTGAAATGAAGTAAAGTGGATTGTTTTTGTGTGGTGAGTTTGTGCGGTTTTTTGGGGTGGCCTATATGAAGGGGAAAACTTTCGGAATTTTTTACGTTTAATTGTGTATCTTGTTTGTAAGTGAATTTTAATTTATTTGCTTTTCTCTCTGTTTTTCCTGAAGTTGCTAGTTTTGTGTGCAGATAGCTTGTGTTATGTGCGAATTCCGTACATGCCCATTAATGACAGTCATTAGATATTGAGTGAGAAATCTTCCATTCATATGTTTTGTAGGCGTTTCACTAATCATGTGCTTTGACGAGTATCCCGCCTTCTACTGTCAGGCATTTTATTTTTAATTGTGTTGTTTTACGATTAATAAATGTACAATTGCGCGGTTGTCAATGCTGTGTGTCTGTCATAAAAAGCTGTTTTCACGTTTTGAAGACCTTAGAAGTTGGCTTTGGGATTACTGTAAGTCTGTACAGACATACTCATTTGAATGTCTATTTCTAAAACTTTATTTTTTACTTTTGCCCTCAGTTCAAGCATACAAAAAAATTAAATTCCTTTCGCGTTCAAATTCTTCAAACAAAAGATGTGCTTTCTCGACCTGACCAAGCTACCGTAGGAGGATGTAAAAGTTATCTTAGGATAGTGCTCCATCAGCTCATTATTTTTTACTTCGTCCCAGGACTTTATTCACAGAGTTCTACAGCACACATATTTTTCTAATTTCTTACTACAAGTTAGTTTCAAATCCGATCCTCTTGAAATGGACGCGGATTCGGTGACCCATTGCGAACTATTCACTATTTGCTTCGTCATGACAAGAATAACAGATCAATTTGGTTCTAAAATTGCAAATCCTTCACCATGAAGTCGTTCACTAAATCTTTCGTTTCACATCTCACAATTTTTTGAAATTCTTATCACAATTCTAAGACGTTTACAGCACGAAATGGATTTGATGACCACTCACTTTCGATTTATCCATTATATCCTTCACCTTGGCAAGAAGATTATTAGGGCCGTAATCGATCTAGTTCTAGACACTTTACACATTGCTTCATCTCACACATTTAACCGAACTTTCTGTAAGAAAACGGTGCGTGCACGTTTAGTCGCCCTTCAGCGACAGATTATTTATCATCTGCTACCTGAAATTAAGACATTTACAGATCTGTCACAATCAAATCATACTTTCACAGCTTCCTAATCTGTCCCCCTAACAAATCCGCTGTACTTCGTCACCGCTTACTACAACCAAAATGCCTTTCAGGTGGTCAATCAAAATCATCTTGCCCTAGCACTCTCCTAGATCTTGCTCCGTCCAAAGTTCACCATTCTCATTCCGTTACCTACCCCAAAAAAGCAAAGCAATGACGCGAGACTGTCAAAAACTAAACACTCCACTCGTGTGTCACCTATCCGCCGACGACAGTGTCAAGCTAGCTAGCCAGGAATTCCGTTTCGTGCCCATCTCCTCTATCTCGTGTGTGCTGGTGGTGTGTGTCACCTTCCGCTTCGAAGAACTACTCACTAATGTCGAGCCGTATCGACGAGGCGTCTGCCACCACCGTTGTCGCTGTTGCTGCTGCTGTGCTGTGCTATGAAATGCGAATGCAGGCGCAGATTAAAATTAAAATCCCCCCAAAGAGTTTGGCCGCGCGCGAGAGAGACGACGACGACGACGACCGAGCCAACCAACGAGCGAGAGTGACATACGCTCGTATTCTTTCGGTTGATTTATTTTTTGTCTATGTAGCCTCTTGTAAATAGGAGGAATCACCTCCACCACCACCACTGGTGTTGCTAGTGTTTAATCTGTTGCGCGCCGCTATCGAACTAATAATACATGCGATTGGTGTTTTGTCCTCTGTCACGACTAATGATGCTCCCCCGCAACTTTTGAACTTGAACTTATTCGTTTGTGGGACGTGAAAACAGCTTTGGAAAGGGATCATAACCTCATTTAAAGGACTGTGTATTTTAGACTCTAAATCAAGCCATTTATGAAGCACGTGTGTAAATTGTCGAAAATGTATACACGGAAACGAGGAGATTCGAGTTCAGCCGATTTCTGCCGCTGTCTCCGCCTCGGTCACTGATAGACCGGTTTCTGTGCTCTGCATTTGCATGGATGACTTTCCTGTGCGTTTTTTTTGTCTTCATCAGCTTGCGGGGGGAGTACACACAGTGTACGAATGTATCTTTGAGATTGCCAACAGGCGGCAGCACTTTTTGTTTTGGTTTGATGTCGTTGAACTTTTAGTTTCAGTTGCCGGTACACTCACAGGCAGGCACATTATTTGCGGGGAGTAGTGAGTGCGCTGCGTTGCGTCGTCGATAGGAAGAGAGAGGGAGAGAAAGAGAGCGTAGAATTTAGAACGATGCGAGAGCACGGTTAATTTGATAACAGAAGGAGCAGCACCAAGTGGTAGCATTTGCACTTTGGAAACGCCGCCTGAGGAAATAAATTCATTCAATGCCGAGGAATTGTGAATTTTTGTTGATGTTTGATATGGTCTGTGGGGGGTGTGCTGATTATCATTTCTGTGGAACATATTGTGTCTTTAAATTGCCTAGTAAACAAAATTAATTCAATGCTTGCTCTCTGTTATTTTCAGGATCTCTGCAGCTTGTGGAAGCAAAAGGAGAAAGACTGACAAGTAGATGTCAAGAAGTAAACTCAAAATGAATTCAATCATCATCACATATGAGCGTCTGTAATCCCTGAAACATATTTAGCGCGAGAGAGCAATGCCTCTCTCATGCTGACGCAGTTTACACAATTTTTTGAACAGCGCCAACATACGACGACGCTGACAACAAAGAAGAAGCGCAACCAGAATTGCCAAAGTGTATAACAAAGTAAAGCAATGAATGATACAAACAACCCGACATTGCATCAACATCAGCAGCAGCATCAGCAGCAGAGCTTACACAACACCGAGGACAACGAGGAGCCATTGGTTTCATCGACATCAAATGACATAACACCCTCATCGACAACGGTTGCCGTAGTTGTAACATCGCCAACCAGCAGTAGCAATAGTAGCAGCAGTAGCAGAAGCAGCCAACAAGACACAGCAGCACCACTTTCACCAACATCCTCATCACCGGCAAGAATCTGTGTGACGTCAAGCACAGGCAATAATAGTAATGACTCCCTCGTTATTGTGCCTACCACTAATCAAGAACTACATCAACAGGAGCAACAGCAACAGCAACGGCAACGGCATGATAATGAACCTCCGTCAGAGGGTTTGATTAAGCCGAGTTGCAGCAGCAGGCAAAGCAACACCGCCGAGAGTACGAATAAAACTGCGGATACATATAACGATGCAGAAGCAGCTGCCGCCTCAGCACGAGAAGCAGAAACAGTGGCCGAAGGAGTTTCAGTGCCATTACTAGGATCAAATAATAGTATTAGTAATATAAATAAGGATAGCGCAAAGTCAGACGATATGGTTGCGCTGAGAAAGACCTCAAGCGAGATGGTCGCAGTCGCTTCGACAAGCGGAAGTAGTAATAGTATTACTAGTGATGTCAATAGGACAAACTCAACAAAGATCGACGACGGTGGAGGAGGTGGCAGCAGTACTGACGATGGCGGAGGAGGAGGCGGAGGATGTGGGGGCGGTAAGAAGTACACAAATCACAGCGAATCTCAGAAGGAAGAGGACACCAGGAAGGTGGAGCCCCTAAAAATCAATCTTATCCGTCACGAGACCACAATCCCCAAGATCACGATAAAACCAATTGTCAAACCATCAGAGTCTTCGAGTTCATCTCTGGATGGGGTTGGCATGGAGAGCAGCCGTAACTCTCCAATACCAAAGTTGACCATCAAATCTTCGATGATCACCGGAGGTGACGACGCCCCCAGTGAACCACATATCGTGCCCAAGCTGACAATAAGAGCGAACGATACGAGTTCTACTGATGCCACCACAGCCTCCTCCAGCACATCGCAGCACACAATCGTTCCAAAGCTGACGATCAAAATGGACAGTGGCGGTATAAATTGTATAAACAACGATAAATCTCACTACGTAGAACTCTCATCCTCGTCCTCATCAACCTCCTCATGTTCATCGCCCTCCCCACCATCAGGTCTTGACCAACAACCGCCTTTACCGAAGCTTACGATCAAGACAACACTCGATGGCACTGCTGAAGCCTTGATATCGACAATCTCCCCATCACAATGCAACTTTGTCGGCTCGACATCCGCCAACAGCATCGGTTCACCGACAATTCCAAAAATCACAATCAAAAACATACAGAAACCCACCTCAGAGGAGCCCATGGAGTCCGAAGAGGAGGCAAAGGTGCCCAAGCTGACCATCAAGACCAGCCAGGAGCACGCTGTAATCATTCAGCACAATGACTCACCGAAAAGCCAATCTATTCCAAAGATGACGATTAAGACGAAGTCCTTGGAGATCCACGACTCCGAGCCTACAGAGAAAATTCCCAAGATAACAATTAAAACATCAAGCAACAGCAACGACAGCTTCACCATCAAGACAGTCCAAGACAGCAACTCCAACTCAATGCCGAGCAGTTCAAATGCCAACACATCGGCGAACTCCAATCAATCAATCCCCAAGCTTACTATTTCCGTTACTGAGTCGAACACGACGTGCACAGTAATTGACCAGTCAGTGGATCGTGTGCCCAAGCTAATGATATCCCGTCAAGATGATCATTCAGTTGATTCTGAAAAAGTGCCTAAAGCAGAGAAAGTTCCCAAACTCACCATAAAGCCCATACCGCCATCGCCAGACAGCGAAGTGTCCGAGAAGCAGGTTGTCCCGAAGTTAACAATCAAAACTAGTGCAAGCACTAGCAGTCTGATTGCGGGAGGGGATGACGTGCAGGAGAAGATTCCAAAGTTCACTATACGCACGTTGGAGAACAGCGGAGATCATCACAAGCTCACCGTAGTCTCAGACACCACCCACAGCGCGGACTCCGCCGACACCAATGAAGAACACAAAGTCGTCCCAAAGTTGACGATAAAAAACTTATCATCTCCAAAACTAAAAATCAAAGCAATTCCAGCCGACACAGCCGCCGAAGGAAAACTAAAAGAAAGCACAGTCGCCAACGCCAGCGAAGATAATTCATCATCATCAGCCATAGTTTTGGAGAACCATCAAATAAATGAAATGATGAATCAATATATAAACGACGTGGAGAACGTATTGCCGAAAGTAATCCTACAGAATCACGCTGTTGTGAATCATAACTCTACCTCGCGGTCGTCGGCATCATCCCCAACCCTCACCAACGCCACCGACAGCGATCGGAAGAACTCCTCAGACATGGAGATCGACAAAACGCTCCTCAATCATGATCCGCAGTCATTCAACAATGTCACCATGAACGCCAAGTATCCATCAAGCATTCCGATACCGAAGCGGACGCAGATTATTGACACAGTGGATTTGACGTCGTCCCCGTCGCCGGGTTCTTCGCCGTCGCATTTTTTTGACGACCAGCAGAACTCGGTTGCGGCGAAACAGGTTCCGGGAAACTTGCTGATCGATCGGACGGAGAGTAACAACCACGCGGTGGATAGGATTTTTCATGTGTCCACTCCAACTGCGGCCGTCGTCCCACAGCCTTCTCCCGTTCAGCAAAATGAATCAATCCCCAACGGACAGCATGACCGAAGGTACTCCCGGTCGCCGGCAGTCATGGAGTCTATAGAGATCCTAGATTCCCCGGAGAGCAGCCCCAGGCCGATGTTTGAGGAGGCACACAAACTTTCAGAACCGAAGACGGTGACCACGCCAGTTGCGCCCTGTCCCCTAAACACGTCGTTGCCCATTGCAGTGCCAGGACCTATCCCAGCAATGACTCCTGTAACAGCGCCAGCACAACCTGTAGCGCCGCAACAACAACAGACGAAGGAGAATCATCGACTGCCAACATTGAACCACACCGTGAACCACACTGTAAAGACTCATCACTCATTTAATAACAACAAGGAGGAGCAGCAACAAGTGCGAGTAAACAATCTAAAGAGGCATGCCCCTGGGGGAGAGATCTACTCACACGACGGCCACAAGATGCCCAAACTTCTGAACTACTTAGAAAGTCCAAACGCAATGGGGCACCAGCAAAATAAAAATTTCCCACATGCCCTTAATCACATTGAGGTTCCGGTGAACAATCACGTTAGGGTGCCGAAGAAACTGCCTACTGATCCATTGGCCATACCGGCAGGTTCGCCCCCACTCTCCATGGAACCCAAAGCGGTGGACGAACTCGCTGCGACAATGATGAGAACAGTACCTGAAGTACCAGTGGTGGCCCCGCCTGTTAAGCGGAAACCTGGGAGGCCGCGGAAGTCTGAAAAGCTAGCAACACCACCCGTCAGTGTCGAGGATATGGAGTCCGAGAGGGCAGCAAAAGCGAAGCGCGTCCTACTGCTGCGAAAGAGGTTAGCCATAGATCTGGTCGGTGCAGAGCAAATCGATGATGGTGCTCTCAGCGAGAAGCGCAGCAATCGAACACCGGGGCGACGAAGAAACGCAAGCCAAGGGACACTGAATCTATCCCGTGAGAACTCATGCACGGAACGTTTGCAGCCACCCCTCTGGGCTAAGATGAATAAATCGTCGTCGTTGTCCTCATCTCAGTCATCTCAAGAAACGCTTCCGAATCACAACAATGCCTACAACGCCGGATCATCGTCATCATCTTCCTCGATTTCATCACTTTCAATTTCGAATCAGATGCTTGAGAACGCTGCAATGACGATAGCGCCGCGAAAGCAAGTCGACGGCAATGACGTTGATCAGAACGCTGGCCTTCTGGAGCGACAATTGTCGACACCCATGACATCCGTGACGATGCCGTTTCAAGATGAACTCTTCACGACACCGAAGACTGAGAACAGGGGACGAATGGAATCTTTTGATGGATCTAGTGGTAGGTGTGCTTGAAGTTGGTTGGAGTTCAAATTAAAATTTAATTTTTTCTTTTCAGAAGAGCCACAGTCACCGAGGACACCTTCAAGAGGTCGTGGACGGGGTCGAGGACGAGGTCGAGGCCGAGGTCGTGGCCGTGGCAGAGGAGCTGGAATGGTTGCCCTCGGCGGTGGTGGTGTCGGTACAGGAGGTGAAGGTACCGGCGGTGGTGGAGGAGTTGGAAGAGGTGGCGGAGGTAGCGTAGGAAGACCTGCACATAGACCACGATGTATCGGCGGATTAAAGCACACACCAGATCCCGAGAGACTGAAAGGAGTCAACTTTTTTAGTCCGGTAAGTCACACGTTTTTTTTTCTGTTTGTTTTGTCTGGTTTCAGACAGACGAGATGTGCAACAAGTGCCGCCTCTCTTCTGTCCTAATTTCATTCCATCCCTGCTCTATGAAGTGTCACTGCTCCGCCAATTGTCTGTATCTCTCTCGGTATCAATGAGAATGAAGTGCTAGTGTTGATTGAAGATGCAAAAACTAACTTCACTTGAACTCGCAAGGTTTTAGATGAAATTAAAAGAAAGACAGCGGGAGATAACTTCCACAAGCCGTATCCACATACGCACTGGATAGGCCCCTATCACACAAGAGAGACGACAAGTGGAAGAAACATTGTTTGAAACATGTCTACACAGATGAATAGATTAAGTTTAGCACCTTCAAGTAAAGAGCAGATTCCTCTTGTCTGCACAGATTCGCACATACACACATTGCTAACAAAGTTGCTCGTTGAATGCAAGAAAAAAGAAAAAACTCAAGGATCTGCATCATTGAGCTTAAGTCCACGACGACTATACAGGTGAAAATAATACAAATCTATGAAACCGAATGAAAAATGAAACACGCATCTCTCGGTGGGGCAACATTTATTTCTGTACATTGTGCGGAAGAACGAAAAGAGCGAGAGGGGAACGTTTTGGGGGAGAATCAGCGCAGTGAAAAAGAATAAGAACAGGTGATGCATTGGTGTGTATAGAGAGAGAGGGGCACACACATACAAACAAGGCCAGTGAACATTGTAGTGGTAGTGGGTAGAAAGAGATTAGATGTGTGTACGTGCGTTTGGAGTGGTGAAGAGTATCTAGGACAGACAAACGAAATGAATGAGAGTGGTGAATTTACACATCGTTGTTTCTGACTGTTTCGTGTTTACAGTGGCGCGAGAAAGTCAAGTGTGACATTATGACATTTAGAGCGCTGAATACTGAAAAGTTATTCTTAATTGCAAACATGCAGGAAAGAGTCTCGTCAATCTTCCGAAGGTAACTCCTCTTAAAGTCCGATGTACACTACCTGTCTTCTGTTGTGCCATTTCAACGCCAAAGCCCTTCATGTATCCCAGAACATCGTTTCTCCGTTTTTAGAGCTGCTACGATAACGACAAAAAATTGATTTCATCTTTTAAATCCTCAATTCTCTCTATACATTTTCAGGAACGGCGGAAATTGGAGGTACAAGCCAGTAGTGAAACAACACCGGCGGAAGTTCAAATCTACGAAGAGGATACTCGCATGAGTGCTGAATTAAATTCAACACAAAAGTAAATACAAAACCCTTCTGTTCCAAGGGAACAATTTATACAAATTCTTGTTTTCATTGCAGGCAAACAGACTTCCTAAACAACGATGACACACAAAGTTCCGTAATCAGTAACACAAGCATTTTAGACGCTACCACGGTTGCAGGCAATTTCCGGAAGGTTAAGAAGAAGAAATTCGAGGTAGTCGCTGCCGAGGGGTAAGTCAGAGATAAAGGTGTACATGCGGGAGTTTACAATAAAAAATCTTTTTCCTTCACTGTAGTGCGGAATTCACAGTTGACTTAATCGCGGAGTATGATTGGCCACCGCCAAAAGGCTGTTGCCCTGCAAAAAATCGCGATACATTCATGATTCAAGAGCAGATAGCTTTATATTTAGGTATAAAGAGTTTCAAGCGAAAGTATCCCGACTTGCCGCGACGGCAGATCGACATGGAAGAGAGAAACTACCTGCAGGAGAAGGGCTTGGTGACTGAGAAAATGTGTGATCTTGGCATAACCGCTGTGTGGGCTTCCGATGTGCTAGACATTATGTACACTGATTTTTATGAGAAGTACGAGGAGTATAAGAATTATGTGCGACAGAAACATTTGCGCGAACTCGAGGCTAAAGCAAAGGGAGCATTCAATGTGTCTGGTCGGGGCATGGCGACAAGGGATCGTGCATTGCACTCAACATCGAAATGGAATGCACATTTTAATAAGTCGTAAGTGATGAAAGGTGGACTTTAAATCGGAATGAAGATCGCTAACAAAACTTTCTTTTCTTTGTGTGTTTTGCAGGCGGAAAGAAGAGCGCCGGTCGTGTTTGGATCTGCAGACGTTGGTTGTTAATGTTCCACTTCCAATTAAATACGCTAGCCGTCCAACGCCTGTTACATTAAAACCATTGGAACCGTCGAATAGTTATGCAATGGCATTGGTTCCAGGACAGTTCTGTGAGAACTATCGACAGTATACGCCTCAAGAATTAAGGTAAGCAAATGACTCTACTGAGCAAGGATGTGTGTTCATAAATGCGTGTTTATTTTCAGAGCATATCCCATCAATACAGTGCTAGAAGATCCAGTCAGATTAAATGATCCAAACTATTTGGCGAAGCTTAAAAGCGCCGAGTATGCAATTTCAGAGGCTGACAGTGTGTCTTCGTGTGAAGATGACGCAGATGATAAAACGAAGGATAGCAGTTCCAGCAGTAGTGGTTCATCGGATTCTAGTTCAGATGATTCTGTAAGATTGAAATCCCATCGTCAAGCGTGACTTGCGAATTTATTGTGAATTTATGCAATTTCAGGACTCAGAATCGTGTCAATCCTCCGACGAAGACAAACCACCTGATGGACTCAAGTGCTGTGTCTGCCATCTGCCGCAGAATCGTAATTCAAAAGGCCTGCCGGAAGTATTTATTAGGTGTTTTACCTGTCGACGGAGAAGTAAGTTTCACACGTTTCCCTCTATCCGGTCGCCTCCATTTCATGTGGTTTTTTCGATTATTTTTCAGCACATCCTAGTTGTATAGAAATGCCAAATAGAATGGTATCACGTGTGCGAAACTACAATTGGCAGTGCGCTGATTGTAAGTGCTGTATAAAGTGCAAGAGAAAACAAGACGAAAACAAGATGCTGTTCTGTGAACAATGCGATCGTGGTTATCATATCTACTGCCTTGGTGTTAAATCTGTTCCCGATGGTGCGTAAACCTTGAAATCGTCAATATTTTCATATTTCATGTGATCTCTTTGTCCTTAGGTCGATGGAATTGCGACCGATGCTCAGTGTGCATGCGGTGTGGTGCAACCAAACCAGAGGGTCACCTTCCCTCACCCACAGCAACATCACCAACTGGCAACGCTGCTGCGAAACCAATCAAACACAAAAAAGTTAAATGGATCAATGAGTATCGAATTGATCACATAACAAAGCTGCGCGAGCATAGCTCAATGTTGTGCGTTCCTTGCGCTCGATATAAGACAAATGCCCGACGCAGCACCACCGGTTCCAGCGGCAGCAGCAGCGGTAGCAGCAGTTGCAATTCAATTATGGGATCAAACTCCACAACACATTCCCATAGCAATCCGCAAATGTCACCGCCACCCCCGCCACCGCCTGTTGTTGCAATAGTCACACCCGCCCCACAGAATCTAAATACAGTGCTCTCGCCGGCGCCTCAAAAACCGCTGCCGAAGGGAAGCGGCAGCGGCGGCGGCAGTGGCGCCTCCACTGTACCTACACCAAAATTACCAACACACACATCATCATCATTATCTACAACATCAACATCATCATTATCCACGATGACATCGCCGCTGTAAGTAGCTTATTGAGTGTATGTTTAATTTTTTTTTTTGTTTCGACCAGGTTTTCAATATATATTAAGTTTGTAATGCTAAACGAACAGAAGAAGAAACAATTTTAAGTGCTTAAGTGAATAACCGTGTAACAAACTTGATAAGAAAAAGACTAATTCCACTAAAAAAAAAAAACAGGATGTATGTATATGCACACACACAAATTAAACAAATCCCCCTTCCCCAAACGCAACACACCGCAATTTACGAATT
Organism: Eristalinus sepulchralis; assembly: GCA_944738645.1. NCBI lineage: Eukaryota > Metazoa > Arthropoda > Insecta > Diptera > Syrphidae > Eristalinus > Eristalinus sepulchralis. The sequence goes on along the minus strand of OX122884.1, from coordinate 1,953,218 downwards.
CTTTTTTTTTTATTTTTATTTACTATGCAGTAGATGTAATTTATATTTTTGTTGTTAATTTATTAAACAAATTACAATACAATTAAGATAAATAATAATTTGTGTTTAGAAATGTATTTTTAGTTTGTTTTGTACGAAATAACGGAAATGGGTTCTGATTTCCAGTTCAAACAACAGGTCAGACATAAGAGGAAACTAGGGGACTGAGCTTCGAGATCTTGTTTCAATTGATTAGAGAAATTATGTTGTTTTGCTTGAATTGAGGTACAGACAAGTGAAAAGAGGAAGCGATAAACAATGGCTTTAATGAAATGTAAATGTGGAGTTGACCGACTGACTGCGCAATCGACGCAGTTCAGTGCAGAGAGCATAGAATGTCTGCTCCTGTACCTGTTTGGTATCAGGTATCATTGCATTTTTCATCAACCAGAAACCAGCTCTTGAAGTTTCTTGATTTCTTTGAGTTTAGGCAGGCGTTTGAATAATCCTTGCTTATCACACCAACCAACTGTCATCCTTTATATCGGCGCACACGTAACTTCCAATCGCCAAGACTAACTTACCTAGCACTCGCTATAACCTAAACCTTCATCTTCAGTCTTTCTCTTCCTGCCTGGAGGCAGGAACTCCAATGTCTCTAACTTGAAGCAATGGTGTCCATTCGGCACAGCTCGTATTTGTCTGTTTCACTTTCCTTGTAGCGCAGAAGTTCCAAATTTTGTACTGATTTTGATATCGTCCTTCAAATACGCTTTTTTTTTATTAGAAAACTTTACAGGTGATTGTCAAAATTGCATTAAATCAATTGAATCATCGTCGTCGCAGATTAACCACATCAAACAGAGCAGAGGACGACATCAGCATGGCATGTTTAAATTGGCTTCTTTCTTACTATCAGTCAGTAAACTTCTCTGGTTTGCTTTAGATTCTTGGAGGAAACCGTTTTTGAACGTCAGCGGACAAAAAGACACTTCTGCAGCGTATGCGTCTATGAAAACGTCTAGCAAATGTGCATGAACTCTTCAGCAAAGTTAAACGTTAGAACATCGTTCAATCGTTAAAAATTTCTTCAGCTATTCTTTTCAAATACTTCAATTTATAAGACAATCTTCATGTATATCGACACACCTTAGAATTGAGGCAGTTGGTCAAAAAATAAAGGTCCTTTCAAACGAACTAACAGACTTTAAAATGCATAGTTCCCAACACGATTCTGATAAACTTGGGCCAATATTTCCTTGCTTAGCGTCAAAGTTTCCCTTATATGACCTGAACCTGCGGACTAGCTGAGTGTCTCTACAAGATCGTTATCGTCTCTTTTTTATCATATGTACCCCACAAAGAAACTTCTTACGTTCGCCTCAAAATGAATCGATCTGTGCATCGACGACAATTTGTTTAGTTTCTACTTAGTTTCTTCAGCTAAGTCTTTGAAAATCAAAATCATACAAAACCCCCCAACACACACGTAACAAAATACATTTATTATACGCAGTGATAGTTTAAGGAATGAATAATTTTCGTTTTTTTTTTAAATAAATAAACTTAGATATATTTTTTTACGAGACAAGCAGAAAACACAAATTAAATAAACAAGAATAAAAAAAATGTATAAGAAATTGTTTATTAATTTTAGGAAAACTTTATGAAATTGAATAGCTGTACATGTATGTTTAAGTTAATTTAATATCGCTCTCCTTGATTCTTTCTCGAAAAAAACAAGAAGAAAAAGCAACAAAGAATAAAAAAAACAATAAGCAGCATCAACTACTAATTAATCACTAAGAACAAGAAAAAAACAAAAACAAAAACAAAGCAAACTCATTACTTGTACAGACAAACAATCCCCCTATAAATAAGCAAAAAAACAAAACAAAAAACAATTGCTAGCGGTAAGCCTAACTATGAATTAGTTAATATTTTGTGTACAACATTTGCTATGTGTATATTAGAAACAAACAACAAAACAAAAACACGAAAGAAAAAACACGTAAAAAATACAGAAGAACATTTAAAACAAAGTACATATATATTTAATTGTTTAAAATTACTAATTATATGTTTATTATTTTTTTCTTTCTCTCTTAAGTTTGCCGTAATTACATATATATGTGAAAGTTGTATATTTTTATATTTTAAAATAAATTAAATGGATGGATAAGAAACAGTTATTAAAAAGGAAAACAAAAAACAAATAAATAAATTAGGATTTAATGTGAAAAACAAAAGAATACATATATGTTTATTAATTTAAACGGAAAACAACACACACGATTTTAAAACAAAACAAAAGAAAAAAAACGAGAAAAAAAAACAGAAAACAAAAACCGAATAAAAAACAGCAAACTACCACTAAGTAAAAATCAATAAAAGTAAATATATGTATATATATATTTCAAGAAATACATAGCTTTTTATTTTGTTCCTTTTTACACGGCGTGGTCGCCGTGGCGTAGTGGGTAAGTCCGTCGATCCACACGCAGAAGGTCTAGGTTCGATTACCGGACGGGGCACATCGCATTTTTTTAACGCCACCACCTCCTTCAAGTTGCTGACAACACTCCAAGAGTATCAATTGTCTATGATAAGCTTCTCAAATCTCGCCGTTCGGAGTCGGCAAAAAACTGTAGGTCCCTTCTACTCGTGAGAGCCCTAGTCCCTTGTGGGCTGTAGTGCCTCTCAATTAATTATTATTTACACGGCACACCCTGTTAATATTTATTCAACGCTGGATGTCAGGTTACAGCAAAAGTTCTTATTTTTCTAAAGTCTGGGAAGGGCTTGTGCATCTATCAGTTTCTTCTTAAACGAGATCGTAGACTAGGCGCTTCCAGTTCTTCCATTACTCAACTGACAATAAAAACTCATGGTTACATGTGGTCAACACGATCTAGCAAGCCTAAGTGTCTTATTCATTGACTAGACGCTCATCGCTTCAGACGTCATCAATGCATAACAGAGTCAAAAGTCGTATGCAGCGGAAATCGCAAAGTCACAGAGCAGAGAGCTCTAGGTTGGCCCTTAAAAGACTGAAACAACGGCTGACAATAGTTAGGCATTCGATTTCAACAACGGTTTTGTATTCCCTACTGAAAACTGAGCATCTTGTGGTAATCTGAGAGTTTCGTACTATGTTCTTGAAATGATGTTAAAAAGCTCATTAAGAGCACGTCGCGTTGTCTTAAAACTTTTACCTTTTTGATATTGAAGGTCTCGGTCAATTCGTTTCCGACCTTGATATAAAAGCGGAGTATTGAGCTTTACAGCACAACTTGGCAACGCTGTCATATGTGACTTAAAAATCAACATCTCGTCTTCTTCTTCTAGTGGCGCTACAGTCCGGGGTGGACCTGGGCCTCAACCAGCATGCCTCTCCAGCCAGCACGATCTTTCGCCAGCTGCCGCCAGTTGCGCACTCCAAGTTGGTTGAGGTCCTTTTCCACTTGTGTGCGCTTAACTAGCCTGGGCCGTCCCCTGTTGCGTTGTCGTAATGGCTCAGATTCGAAGACTTTTCTGGCCGGAGCAGTGGTGTCCATACGCTCTACATAGCCTAGCCATCTTAAGTGTTGTATCCGGAGACGCTTGACTAGGCGCATGTCGCTGTACAGTCCATACAGTTCGTGGTTGAATCTTCTCCTCCAGATGCCATCAACGCAAACAGGACCAAAAATCGCGCGCAGAACTTTTCTCTCGAAGAGACCAAGGGCATCCTCATCCGCTTTTAGTAGTGTCCAAGTTTCCGCGCCATAAAGTAGGACTGGGATGATTAAGGTGTTATATAAAGCAAGCTTAGTCTTTCGAGAGGGGGCTTTATTACTCAATTGCCTCTTGAGCCCAAAGAAACAGCGATTGGCAAGAGTGATTCTGCGTTTGATTTCGGTACTGGTGTTATTGTCCCTGTTTACTGCGGAGCCGAGGTAGACGAAGTCCTTGACTAGCTCGAAGTTTCTGCTGCCTAGTGTGACGCTCTGTCCGAGACGCCGATGTTGTGTGTCCTTCTTGATGACAGCATGTACTTCGTTTTGCCCTCATTTGCCACCAAACCCATTTTAGCCGCTTCCGCTTCAATGCCAGCAAACGCATCATTGACGGCTCGCTGTGTTCAACCAATCACGTCAATGTCGTCGGCGTAAGCTAGCAATTGAGCTGACTTTTGGAAGATCGTGCCTCTGGTGTTGACCTGTGAGTTACGCACGATCTTCTCAAGGATGATGTTAAAAAAGTCACATGACAGTGCGTCGCCTTGTCTAAAACCTTTTTTGACATTGAAGGTCTCGGTGAGTTCATTCCCGACCTTGACGGAGTAGCGAGAGTTCTCCATCGTCATCCTACACAATCTGACGAGTTTGGTAGGAATGCCAAAACTAGACATGGCACTGTATAGCTCGTCTCTATGCACACTGTCATACGCGGCCTTGAAATCGATGAATAGGTGGTGAGGGTCGATGTGCATTTCTTGGGTCTTTTCCAGGATCTTACTTCCCTGGCCTGAAACCACACTGATAAGGACCAATCAGGTTGTTGACAAACGGTTTCAGGCGTTCACACAGTACGGCAGAAAGGATCTTGTATGCGATGTTAAGGAGACTTATCCCTCGATATCAACAAATACGATCGAAAAATCAACAAATACGATCTGTAATTATGGATCTGCACTACTAGGATTATCCCTAACGATGAGGATCCTCTGAACGGTTGATTATCCGCGGAATAATCTTAAAGAATCACAATACGGTAAAGAATGCTTATTAGGTTCTGGCGAATTATAGCAACAACATTTTACGTTCCTTCTCTAAAATTACGCAACCCCTTCAACACCTGGTAATACATTCGTCAATTCCCAACAATTCGCTAACAAAACTTTCCAAAACTGACCTAACTATCTTCTCACTTTGCATAACAAAAGAGCACTAATTTAGCTGCAATTTGCATAACACGCGTTCTATAAAAAGTGTTCCCCACTCACGACAGCTCCAATTCTACCACTCAGGATGAGACTTCACGGAATCTCAACAAACGACGCCTTCAAATACCACTGGATGGTTTGGAAACTGACCGGAATCCGAGCACCAAATGGAGTCTCCAAAAATCTCTACACGGTTTACACGGTTTTCATAAATCTCTTCTTCACGATACTGTTCCCATTGACCCTCATTATGAATCTATTCTACACAGTCGGTCTGCAAGAGGTCTGCGAAAACCTGACAATTACGATAACGGACACTATCGCGAATTTTAAGTTCCTCAACGTGTTCTTCGTCCGATCCAAGTTGCTGGCCATCTCGGATATTGTGGAGAAACTGGACGTTCGAGCGCAGGATGATCCCGAGGAGCGCAGAGTGCTAAAGAAGTCTATAGATGTGTCGCAGAACGCGTTCAAAATTTTTTGGTTTCTGTACACCATCGGAACCTGCCTGAGCGTGTGCAAAATACTGATTGCTAGTGAGAGGAAACTCCTCTATCCAGCGTGGATTCCCCTGGACTGGGAGCAGTCATCAGCCCAATATGGAGTCGCCTTGGGGTATCAGGTGTTCGGTTTAATCGTGCAAGCCATTCAGGATGTGGCAAACGACTCGTATCCGCCGGCTTATTTGTGTGTTCTAACTGGGCACATTCGAGCGCTGGGTCTGAGGGTGAGGAAAATTGGTCGCTGCAACACAAGCTTGGAAAAGAACTATTCTGTGCTGATTAAATGCATTCAGGACCATCAACATATTCTCGAGTAAGTTCTGACAGAGTTTCAAACTGTGTGTAAGAAATGTTCTTGTAGGCTCTATAAAACAATTCAGGAGATCATCTCTATCACGTGCTTGGCGCAGTTTTTGTGCTCCGCTTTGGTTCAATGCACCGTGGGGGTGTACTTTCTGTTCATCATAGATGACAAGAATATCTCGTCACTTGCGCTTTCCGGGATATTCTTCTTGGCAGTTACACTGGAGATTTTCATTCTTTGCTACTTTGGACATCTCTTGAAGACGGAGAGCGAGAATCTCATTGATGACTTATACGCCTGCTACTGGACTGATCAGCTGCCAAAATTCAAGAAAGCCCTGAGGATTTTCATGATGCAGACACATCGAAAGAATGTCGTTCTGGCTGGGAATTATATTCCTGTGGACTTTCCCACCTTTTTGTTGGTAAGCTAAGGCAGATGAGACGAATGGAGTGCACTTGTGTTGAAAATTGTGTATCTTCTAGATAATGAAGTATTCCTATTCTGTGTTTACGTTGCTGGTGAGGTTCAAGTAGAATGGGGTTCTGTTGGAAAATTAAACGAACGTTGGGGCAGATTAAATAAAATATTTAGCACTAGTAAGAGTTCTCTTTTTATTTTAAGCCTTGTCTCTTTTTAAAGCTCATCGCGTTGAGCACACGACGTCTCACTTTGTCCTTTTCCTTAAAGTGAAGACTGTCCTCGAAAAGGTAAAATACACTTTCGCGGTGTGAGCTATGAAGACTTCTCTAATAATGACTTGACAATTTTTTTTCCTAAGGAAAAGTAGAAATTCGGGTATAAATTATCTGTGGGTATAGAAGTAGAGTAATGGATGATTCATGTAACATTCAATTCCTTCAAATAATGCCAAAGCGAATTAGGAGATGTGCAATAATAAGTTATCATGAGTAGTTGCAATGGCAGACTGACTGCTTAAAGGTTCATTAAACTAATGAGAATCAAAAAGGACAACCATAGCAATTTAAGAGCTCTTTCAATGATGATTTGAAAACATTTTAAACGGGCTTTGCACGCTGTGAAGGAGAAAACCAACCCGTCGTCTTGCTTAAACCTGGTGGGATGAGCTGTGAATTAAAAAAAAATATGAAAAAATGAAAACTGAAGTTCACGGATGGGTGAACTCAAGGAGACGACCTTTGCTTGCCGTAGCCTCAGAGACTTTCGAAACCCGATGTGCTTAGGTGCGTACAAAACGCAAAAAGACATTTGTAAGAATACCGAATACTCTCATTTCGAATTAAAAAATTCTTACGTTCCGACATCAATATTGATTTCAAATTAAAATTTGTTTATTTTCTTATTGCCCAAAGCATTCCAGTATTAATGCTATGCACTCGCCTCCTCCTTTCACTCACTGGGGTAAATAGATTTCCAAATAAATTATCACACAAACGCAATCCTCTACACCGCACACAATCACCGCACAGAATTGCCAGAGGGAACTCCACCAGTAGGGGTCTTTGAACGGTCCTTTTGGTAAACTCATTAGAAGTTCACCATGTACACTGCCGCTCGACACCATCGTGCCGTGCCGCCGTTGCCATCGCCATCGCCAACTCTGTACTTGCCTGTAGTTTTGTTTGCCTTCTGTGTTTAATATCTATCGACACTCTAACCCTACGTCTTATTTCTGTCTGAAGAACTTAATGTAAACAATTTTTGAGTTTGCATTTATCACCTGTGGGTATGGGGTGGTGGCGGCGGATTGGAGTTTCAAGGAAGAGATGTTTTTGGTAGGAAGTTAGAGATTGGTATACACTTATCAATTTATCTCCAAGGTAATGACATACCGAGTCGATTGGGTGGCGCTGCGATGTGCAAGAAGCAGCTAAGCTTTAATAACAACCACTTGTGTTATCCGTGAGATGGTAAAACACGGCAGGCATTTGAAATATTGACAAATTTTTGTTATTGGCTTGGCTTGGCACTGTGTGCTGCAACTGCTATCCAAGATCTCTCTCCGTGTAACCTTTAAAACCTTATTGAAAGCTGCTCTAAGGATTTTCAGTACGAGTTTGAGCAAGTCATGGAGTGGATCTTAAGAATCGACATGGGACAAGTTACCAATTTATTCGGCGGACTCTCTGCACTAGTGCATTGGTAAACATATTTCTCTTGTCCTTCAAAACGGGTAACTTCCGCTCAAGAGCTCTGTATTGATCCTTTACAGTAAACTCTTACAAACTACTTTTCTGGTCTTCCGAAAACTATTCATGTTTCTTATAAAGGAACTCCCACAGACCGGCAAAGATCTATTCATCTTTCAAGTTAAATTTGATTTTCTTTTGAGTGAAGAATGCAGAAAACAAAAATTCCTCGCACGTCATCGTACATCAATCACGCGTCATCTTCATTGTAATAATCTTGAAGAGCATGACACAATAAATCCACAGACTTACCTCTAAATCCACATATCCCACGGCAGTTGCGTACGAGAGAGAATCTCTTTAGTGCTCGTAAATTAACTCGCTGCTCTCTCTTAAATGGATATTCGCTCACATTTATCGTGGGGCTAAGGAATTTTATGCGCGCACAGGTGTGCACTTAAGGTAAGTCATCCTGCCTGATTGTGTGTGGATATTTCAACATGTGGCAAAGAAAAATCCGGCTCATGGACAAGCCCGTCCGCCCGTCTACCCTCCGGGCAGCTCAGATGAAAGACAAGGAAACAGGTAAGGAGATATTTATGGAATTTTGCATTTAAGGCTTGATCTTATAGGAAAGTCGTGTTGCGCGAATGGCACGCAAACCTATTGCTTTGTTTTCCTTGTTGCGCTGTAAGTCAACGTAGTCAACGTATTGAGTTACTGATCCAGGTCTAATTGGTAATCAATACACGTCGACTGGTGTAGGATGTGCGAGGAAAGTGGGGACAGTTCCTGGTGAAGAAATTTTGTTTCTTTCGATTTTCACACTGACGGTGACTGTGAAGTGGTGTTTGAGAGCCATTTGTGGATCAAGTAGACATCACAGGCGACATCAGAGAGGAATTTAATTTCGGAAAAATTTAAAAACAAAGAGCGGAGGAGATCCAACAAGATCTTGCTAAAGTTTTGTAAATTGTTGTGTTCCAGGAGTCTCGGAGGTGGGGATTTAAGTGTCAAGTGACACAGTAAAATTTCCCAGATTAAAGTCACGTTTTGGTTTACAGAGCTACACGCTGAACAGTTGACAAAAAAGCCAAGCGAGCCCTACTTGGGGTGAAACATACATTTTGCGGCGAATGCTAAGAGTTGTGCTAAGATCCAAATGCAGTCCAAAAGACGTACCACAGTCGAGACGGCACCATCGGCAGCAAGGGTAACAACGCTTTCGCCCAAGGGGTCTTCAAATTTCAGCGCGTCTGATACGTAAGTCAAACTGCAGCGGTTAGAAAGAAAACAGCTCACGGTAACACTCTGAACAAATAGACAGACAAAGATGACTGAGCTGCGATATAGCTTGAATTGTCACGATGTAAGTTGTAGAAGAAGTTGGCGACGCAATCCATTCAGCGGAAATAACAATGGACTCTTTGCAGACGGCTATAGTTCTGCAGATTGTACATTTAGATCATGTGATTCAATACCTCTAGGCATAGATTAGGAGGCTACGTCACAGATCTTTGCAAGCTGGCTTAACCGGCTTACAGTCATTGTTGAATGAAAGATGGGGACCACTTCCGTTGAAGTGTGAAGCTAAATCTTCGGAAATTGAATTGAATTGAATGTCACTGCAACGTTTCTTCTTCTTCTTCTCCTTCTTCTTCTTCTTCTTCTCCTTCTTCTTCTTTATCTTATTCTTCTTCTTCTTGAACCTGGGCCTCAACAAACATGCCTCTCCAGCCAGCACGATCTTTCGCCAGCTGCCGCGAGTTGCGCACTCCAAGTTAGTTGAGGTCCTTCTCCACTTCTGTGCGCCACCTTAGCCTAGGTCGTCCTATGTTGCATTGTCCCAATGGCTGATGTGGGGACTTTTCAGTTCGGAGTATTGGTGTTTATACGCTCCACATGGTCTAGCCATCTTAAGCATTGTAGCCGAAGACGCTTAACCAAGCGAATGTCGCTGCCCATTGAGTTCGTCGTTAAATCTTCTCCTCTAGATGCCATCAACGCAAACAGGACCCAAAATCATCCGCTTTCAGTAACGTCCACTTTTACGAGCCAGAAAGTAGGACTTGAATAAAGCAAGCTTAGTCCTTCGACAGAGGACTTTATCACTCGATTGCCTCTTGAGCCCAAAGAAACATCGATTGGCAAGAGTGATGCTGCGTTTGATTTCGGTACTGGTGTTGACTGCAAACTTTCTACGCCACTAAACTCTTATAGATTAAAGCTGAATCAAGAATTAAGGCCACACGATCAATTGGATCGACGTAAAACCCCAAGTTGGCCAAGATGTCTGAAACAAACCAACCACCACTCGATTCCACAACGGTCAGAGACTGCTGCAACCATCTCCTGACGCATTTGTCCTCGACTTCAAACTGTAGCAAAAGTATGATTAATTGTTCTCTACAACCAAAGATAACTTTACTGATACCTCAAGTCAAATTCTTATTGGAAAACCCGCTGTAGATCAGCAGACATGTGTTCTTTTGACTACATCCCCTCATTCATTGCGTACACCATTATACATTCCAAACAACGCTCATTAAATCCTCCACAGTCACCACACCCTCCTCAGGAATTGAAGTCCAGCTGACGCGCCACTGCATGACAATCAGATCCAACACAAGATCCCCCGGTAAGTCTCTTTATCAGTTGTGTTTTTTTCAACATTCTTTTGATATCATTTTCTGAGAGACGGGCCGAGAGAGAGAGTCTGTAATTGTGTGCGTCTGTTTCATTCTCTTTCTCTTTTAATGAGTGCCTGAATCCCCTCGATTTCAGCCAGCTCCACCAGCAGACGGGCACCACTCCATGCCTCAGTAATCGTTTCGTGTGACTTCGCTAGAGAACATTTGCTGCGATCGACCGACGACGGGCAGCCGGCGGATGATTTTTTTTTGTGTTTTTGAAGTTCGTTCGGATTGTTTTGTTGAGGTAAACACAAGCGAAATAAGAACAGAAGTTATTTTCTTGTCTCGAAGAGGATTTCATTGATAGCGGGCGACACACAAGAACGCACACGGCTACTTGCGAAATACACCGAGTTTTATGCTGAGTCTTGTTAGTCACTTGCACTTGCTTTGCGGCGGGGCAATGTGAGGAAATCTTTGGGGGGAAATTGCATTTCCTTTCAAATGAAAGTCAATTATGTGTGGCATTCAAGAGAAATACCACACCACAAACAGCGAATGAGGTAAACATCACGAACCGCGTTTGTTTGATCGCGTGCAATAGCCGAAGATTTCTCTTCTCGAGTCTATTTACTGCGCGTTCGTCTAAAATTTACTGCAAAAATATACTGTGTAACATACAGTGCGGAGAAGTGGTGATAGATTGTTTTTATGATCGTCGACAGCAGAGGAAAGCTGCGACTGCTGCGAGTGTGGTACTATGCTGTGAGTGGAAGCATGAAATGTCCATTTAGTTTGTGACATAAGCAGCAATAATCAAAAAATTGTTTTTTTTTTTGTGTGTGAAAACTAAGTGAATGTGCGTGCTTTTCTATACACGTCGAGATTCTGCATGCGAGTGGAGCTAGCGTTTGCCGAAAGAAAAGTGTGTATCCGGATGGAGATCTCGTTCACGCACCGGCTGTGGGATTCGATTCGTTGTCGGTACACACGGATGAATGCATCTGTTCTGAGTGATGTTCGAGGAGGGAAGGGGACATTGTGAGGAATTTTTTTTAATTCGAAAGTGTACGCATAGATGGCCTCGCAGCGCGTGTACATAAATTATCATCTACCTGGTTTGTGGCTTGTGTTTGATTTTGGTTGGTGATAAGTTTTGTTTATGTTTTCGTGGGTGTGGCGAGAGATTTTTGCATGAGTCTGGGTCTTGTGTTGCAAAACAATCATGTTTACGGGCGGCCTCATGCATTTTTTATTGTATTTTGCAAATGATTATCGTTTACATCATTCCTCGAGGGGTTTTTAATCGACTAAATCCACACGCTTACACTGTTCTTCGTAGATATTTAACATTTTGTAATTTTCCCTCAAGCGTGCTCCAATCACGGTACACCTTTTGTCTTCTGTTGATGTTGACATGGTATCGGTGCTGTTTTTGAACTTTATTGCACCCTTTTTCCTGAGCCTTACTTCCAAACCCGTGTAGTTTCTTACCTTGCAGAAAATACACTTGCATTCTCCCAAATAATTTCTGTGGATGTTTTTATGGATCCCTGTGCTTTATTCAAACCATTACACCGCTTCCCGTGAATTTGTTTAACTTGCTAACGCAATCGTAAGAGTTTTTCTTGCATTTTAAAACAAAAAAGCACACTTACGCCATTCATCGTGAATCATATAAACATTTTCACCGCTCCTCGTGAATTACTGACACGGTTAGATCGTTTCCTGTGCACTTTCGTGTCTGGTTGTAGAAAGTAGACGTTTAAAACGTTCTTTGTGGATAATTTGAACTACATTGCTGCCTTCATGCTTACCCCGTAAAAAATGCCTTTCCCCGCATTTCAAACAAACGCTAAAACTGCGGCTTTTGCATTCCTGTGACATACATCGCTCGTGCTTCCATGAATTGTTTTCATTGAACTTCGTTATGCGTGGTGTAATGGGTAAGTGCGTCGACTCACAACGCCACGGACCCACCGTTTTCGTACTGAACCGCCTCTTTCAGGTTGCTGAACACACTCTAAAAGTACAAATTGTCTGCGAAAAGCTTCTCAAATCTTGCCATTCGGAGTTGGAGTCTGCAGGTTCCCTCCACTCTTGAAAGAAGAGTAGCACGCACAACACGAATAGTTGCTGAAGAATCTAGACCCTAGCCCCTTATGGGTCCGCCTCTCGATCATTTTAGATTGTTATTTCGATCCCAGTTCATCATATAAACGTTTGCATCACTTTCGGGGAATAATTTACACATTCACACGACTCCCACGTACTTCTTTCACACTAACTCCGCTCCTAGTGCATTTTTGTGGCTTGTGAAAAAAAAACCTCTTTGCACTTTTACATGTGGACTATTTAATGTTCGCACCACATTCCGTGAAATTTTTACACGCTTTTGCCATTGTCCAGGTTTTTCTTATGTTTACCGTGAACTCCGCTCACCACAGATTTATGCGTGTTTCCTTCAGAAAATAGACGCTTACACTGTTTTTCGTGGATTATATAAAGACCACCAATTTTGTTGAAATTTGTATACATTTGCACAGTTTGTAGTGCATTCTTTTACACCCTTAAACTGTGACTTTTGTGCACTTTTATGACTTATCTTGTCGAAAATACTTAAACCGTTCTCGTCAATGAATGAATCTCTTTATTAAATTTTATACCGCAACAAACTTTCACCATTCCCCCTGCATTTCCACTCATCGCTAAAAAAACGAAGCTAGGAAAGACAGAAAGCAAATATCTGCAGTTAAATTTAGCATCTCAAACGAACAAAATCTGTGTCGTATCCGTTCAGCGACCGCATAAAACACAAATTCAGCCTCAATCTTCAATCTTACCTTGACTACAAAGCGAATTTGTAAATATTGCAAAATCCGCGCGAAGTCAGTGAAGAACGGAAACAATAGAAGTAATTGTTTACCTTCCATGTGCACGTCATACTGTTGTGTAGGTCAAACAAAAAATCATGCATCCGACACCAGGTCTTTGTTCTTGTGCATCGAAGCCACTTCTGGGAAGCAGAAGCTTGTGGAGCACATTATACATCGAGTCATTTGTTTTCATTCGATTGTGGTCACAATCAGAAAACTCAGATCGTGTATCTTTGTCAATTTTGTCTTGTTTTGAATCTTTGGTGTGTGTGCTGTTTTTTTTTTCTTCTGAAGGTGAAACCTAGTGAGGGGGAAATGGTGTCTTCGATTATGTAGTGCTGGATAATTGCCAAAAAAATCGCATCGGGAATAGTGTAAAAATACGAGAAGAGAGTGAAAAAAACGGAAGACCATTCCGCGCGAATGCGTATAAATACAGCACAGACGACGAGAGAAAATAGTGCGAATGAGTTATTGGGATACTGCGGGTGGAACTCTGGTGGGCGGTTGATTGAAACAAGTGGATTAAAAGGTGACGCCCGAGGATAACAAATAGACTAGAAATACATTTTGAAGATAAATTTGTAAGACATAAAAAAAAAAAATGAAATGAGTTCTTAAGGGGTTTTCAATAGGGACTATGTTTGCAAAGAAACATCCCGATCCACTCTGCGTGATCTGTACGCTAAGGCTATTGTGGTTATTGTCGCTGCGATGTTCTGTTTAAAGTTTTCAACTACAATTCAAGACTAAACGACTCAAAGATGCCATTGAGTGCAAATCTGTGTAGAAAATGATCGGGTTATGGCCAACAGTCAGTCCGAAAAATGGAAAATAAACCTCATCGGACTCAGCAATATGTCAAACGCTTGATTAAAGGTCGTGCGTCTGTTTTAGTTCTTGGGGACATTCTAACCTTTTGTTTTAGTCTATTGAATTGTGTGGCACTACAGCCCACAAGGGACCAGGGCCGAGCTTCTACAACAACTACTCGTGTTGTGCGTGCTACTGTCCTCTCACGAGTAGAAGGGACCTACAGTTTTTTACCGACTCCGAACGGCGAGATTTGAGAAGCTTTTCATAGACAATTGATACTCTTTGAATGTTGTCAGCAACTCGAAAGAGCTGGTGCCGTGAAAAATGCGAGGTGTCCCGTCCGGGAATCGAACCTAGACTTTCTGCGCGGCGGTCGACGCACTTACCACTACGCCACGGCGCCATAAGTTGATTTTATTAAACGCACGATGTAAAATCTTGCAACCAAATGGAAGTTAGAAGCTCAAAATGTCTTTTCGGCCCTTCCAGGAAGGGATTAAATCGACAGCCATTAGCTACTTGTCCATTTTAAGGCTATTTTGAAAAGCAGTGCCATATCTAGGTTCGATTATTCTTATCAATCTTGACAGATTATGTTAGATGTCGATGTAGAACTTACTCTGTTCATTCTTGACAAGATCGTGCGAAAGTCAGAAATTTCATATCGGTCGATTGGCATGATCTTCCAAAATTTCCTGCAGCAGCAACTGAAGCCAAAGAAGCGCCGTCCATGCCTCTGCCATTCAAATCAGTGCAGCGCTTGATTGATCCTTCGGGCGATGGCTTCAATAAACGATTCCGAAGGCGCAACTTAATTTGGTTGTTGATTTTCAGACGAAATTAACAAACTGATTGACTGTCTCGAAGTTCTTCTGCTAACAACGTATTGATAATGTAGAAATTGAGACTTTCCCGTGGCTTTAATGTAAAACGAACAAATGCCGAATTTTATTAGAAGCGTGTTTGTGGATGGAAACAACTCTATAATGAGGTACACAAACCGCATTAGTTGAACCGCCACCGAGGAGGAAAGAAACAACTTAAAACTGACATCTGGGTCACACGTTCAATTAACTCTGTTGACGATGTACCTTATCAGAGACAGTTTGTTTATCTCCAAGAGCTGACAATGCGCGGTTCAAAATATTTCTCAAGTTCAGCAAACGATTGGAAACTGTACACAAACAAAACCGATCTACATACATGGCCTCGCAGTCTGTTCTGTATCTTACAGACTCGCGATCTATATGTACTCTCAACTCCCAAGATACAGATATGTATTTAATTTTTTCGGATGAAGCGCACACATACACGCCAGTGCTCGTCTGAAAGTGGGTTAAGTCGCGGGCAACGCTGTGCGACGAGATGTAAACAGACTCCCATTAGTCATTCCATCCACAGTAAGATTCGTCTTAATAGCCATGGGAACGCATATAAGTAGTTGCCGCTATGCAAGATATCGGGTCTAGAGCTGATAAACTGTTCTTCAGTCTCTGGAGGAGAACTTTGAAACTTGAAACATGGAAATGACTAATTTCTTTGGAAAGATGAAGGAGCAAAGATCACTTCTTTAACAGAAATTGATGAACTTCTCAAAGGCTGGAGTTTTCTCCGCGATTCGAATACTTGAAGTGAAGTTGCAAATGCTATCCATCAGACTATTAGCAGATGAAGACAAATGAAGTGCAGTGTTCTCTCCTTCTTCAGTCTCTAGTCAGACAAGTGTCTGTGCAATCATGAATTAACTGCAATTGATGCTTTCACTTCTCTCGTCGTCATCCCTGTTTATGATTCCCAGCAAACAATGTCAATTTATGTTCGCCCGATGAGGGACCATCATCGAAACACATGCTGGCGTGCGTCGTCGTCGTCGTTCCATCACACCGCATGCTTGAAATCGATTCCCCTCAATGGAATTCTGAGGAAAATCTGAAAATAAGAATTCAAATCATTCCGGACATGACTGAATGTGAGTCAGCGGCTGATCGCGCGAGCTAAGCAATTCGCTTTTACGATCTTGTTGTGGTTACACGGGCTGTGTGTGTGGAACAGGTTTTGCAAGCAAGTCAACGTCACTGAGTGGCGGTAAATTGGGATTAGCTCAAAGCAACCACAAGCGCGGAATAAATTTAATAATCTCCGCCATTAATTGACGCTTTGTGAACCAATTTGTGAACTGGAACATCTTCGTTGGAGTGGCAGCGGACGCGCAAGTGGCGTGGAACCTTTGTACGTGTGGAATCGATTTATTTTTCACTTCCGGCGTGAATTGTTTTGCATTTTCTTTCAGCAAAAATAAAGAGAGTCTCTCTTCCGGCACAGAACATTTTCATCGAAATCTATTTCCATCCGAAATGTCGCCGAAATTGTTTTATTTTCAAGGGTCAGCGCTTAACCTTGTCTGCAATCGGTTCTCATGAATCATTCCATCCCAAAAAGTGAAGGCCACCAATCGAATAACACATAAAAGGCAGAGGAACGCGATTTTATTTTCATCGTAATGAAAGAAAGACGCGAACTGTAAGTAGGAAACCAATCTGTCTCCTCCGCGTCTCAATGCGCGCCATACAAGAACGTTCATCCGTCCGCCTCCAATAATTAACCCAAAAACAAAGCTACAGGCTCTCGATTCTCAAGTTTTCTTCTCTCTTTGGAGTCATTGCACCTAGAACAAGAACAGGGTGCGCGGTCACAACCGCGAGGTAGTCACTCACCCAAGTGGTGGTCATCATCAGCTATTCACCATGCCCCCATGCGGGAAGCCGTATTTGTAACAATGAATACAACAAAAACAAAGGACACAGCACACATAGTCACACACACAAAAAGATTTGCCAGATAAAATAAATACGTGGGCTTTTATAGTTCAGGCCGTCCGACCGTCCAGTTGTCCCAGTCAAGTCCACTCCCATCTGCTCCCCCTCTCATCAGTTCACACAGAACTGAAAGAAAAAAAAAAAGGAAAGAGGAAAACCCCCTCCCCCTAACTAGAGTGCGTAGTCAATCGAATGAAGTGCGGAACGGATCCGAACGACTGACCACTGAATTGGTTGGTTGTCGCGCATGTGGCTTCTTCTTTGAATGCATCCGTTTCGTTTGTTGTGAGTTGGGTTGACTGCGTGTGCTTTGAGTGCGCGTTTTGAACTGGAGTGGACTGAGAGGGAATGTAAATGCAAAAACTTGTCCAGTATGCGGGTTAAGTGTGCTCTTATCTGCCTATTCACCTTCGTTTTATTTCACTTAACCGGCAGAGGAATTCATTAGAATGATCATAATTAAATGCACTATCAGAACTTGCACTTAGTTACTGACAAGTAGAACACATTGGTTACTCAAATTGAAAGGCTCTATTAATTTGTGAGGAGAGTGGAGGAAGATTGAGAGATCTGTGGAAGATATTAGGTGCTGAGAAGGAGGATATTCTGCCTCAATTTCTTGAAAAAGTTTTCTTTTAAATTTACGTGAACTGAATGAAAATAGATTGAGTGGCACTGCAGCCTACTTGGGAGCAGGCCCCAGCGTCTTTTGCAAATTCTTTTTTATGTCGATCTTTTCATAGAAAATGAGGAATCTTGAACTATGTGTCTTTTCTCTTACTTACCTTTTGTATGTTCAGGTAAAAAGTTTCTCGAATGTAATTGTTCAGAGACGGCATTAAATTCGAAGTTGAGGAAAGAGCGTGAAAATATTTTTGAAGACCTATGGCGGGAAGGAATTTGAACATTTGATCTTATGGTTTATATTGACCCGCAATAAGTTGTCTCGATTTCGTCTAATCAGACATCAGGAACCAATCGAATACAGAATTCGACCTGTTTGCATGTCCCTAGTGATGTATGAAGAGACAAGTAGCCATAAGCGTCTTCGACAGGAGAACGGTTTCTGCGTTAAAACACCGGCTCTGTGGCTAGACAATAGAAATCTTTGGGGTGTTGGTAAAAATTTCTCCATAGTTGAACAAAGCATGGAAGGGAATGTCCTTAAAATTTCTCCAAGATGCGTTTAAAAAGATACGACTGCATAGGTTCTTAAGCTATCATGCATATGAAAGTGGAAAACGCTGCATGAACACTTGAACACCATAGCCATTGATGCAATAAAAACTTTATACGTACAACAACACTGATATGCTTTCAACGTCAATGTCCACATATCCAGACACGAAAGCAATGTCTAGGACTCATAGAAAAAAGAAGAACATACCAAGAAAAAAATCAGATATGCATTTAAAGACGGGTCTAGAGAGCCTGAAAGTTTTTTCATCCAAACCAAGGAGACAAAGGACGCCGCCGAAGATCTAACAACAGTAACGCAAGCCCCAAAACCACGAAATACAACGGCGACAATGAGTGTCCAACAATAACGACAAAATCCGTCACCCAATAACAACAAGTGTTCACTACAACAAAAAAAAAATCCATGAACAAGGTGTTCCCAACAGCAAAAACGTTGTATGTCACCGAAGATCTATCAATCCATAACCGGGATCTACAACAACAACAATTCATGTCCAACAACAACAACACATATCCAAAAAGACAAAGAAAATACCCAACAACAACAAACGCATTTCCAAGAATTCACTTCGACACAAGAAAACCAGAAAATCTAGAGGAATCCCTGAAACACACTCCACAGCTTTTGAATTGAAATTGCAAATGCTCAGAAACATACACGTCCGGAAAGATGGCTTTTCGGTATTCAGGCGCCCGAAAATGCATCTGTACCTTCTTCATATTCAAAAATGCAACAAGACCAGTTTTGAATATGAATAATCCTTACAAGAAAACTGATCTCTCCTTGGTTGCTTCTGTTGCTTACAGACTTGGTCTTAAGTCTCGTCTTCTCAGCTATTTGATCTGTTTTTAGTTCTCTACGTCATCAAAGACTAGAGCTTCCTATACCAGTGCACATGCTAGGGCATACTCCAATGCACTGAAGCTAGACCTAGAAAGAATCCATCTTAGAGATCTTGAACTCAGTTTCAATTTGTTTCAAATCCCCGTTTCAGTTGTTTTCCTAGTTTCCATAAAGTCTTAAAAGGACGCAATTCTGTGTGTTGTTCCTTTATTGTGGTTCTTCCTAAATCCTACTGTCCACTGACCACTCCTCGCCAGCTAAAGGCAGGATTCAACGTAGATTTCCTAAACAAAATTCCCAAACAAAACATTTTTCTTGATTTCTTTCATATTTCATTCAGTTAACGTCGCAAATAACTGTACATCAGATTCTTTATGGTCTCATTCGACAGATCATGAAGTTCTCTTAAAATGTGTCCATATTCATTGTAGTCATTGAATCACTTATTCTCGAGATATAAACCATCAAAGGTCATCCCAACAGATCTTGCGAAGTGTTTTTCCATGACACAAAAATCCGAGTTGAAAATAATTGATTTTTACCTCATTTCTTTGGTGAAATTGAAAATGTACATGTTTCGGGGCAGAGAAAGTGGAAAAATCCGCATATCTCTTAAACGACTACATGGATTTCAATGAAATTTCACAAGTGGGAACTAGATACATAAGGCTTCAGGAATATGAAAGAATTATCCTTAAAGGACATTTCATTTTCAGGATAATTAAAGCTAAACATCGTTTTGTAGGCTTGGCTACTTTATGACGAATTATTTGTATAAAAACTGAACAGTTTTAGCTAAGTTTTGATGTTCTTTAGGTTCAAATAAGGTGGGCTGCATAGATGCAAAGAAGTTCTATCAAGGACATTTTATTTTAAGGATGCAGGATGGTCAACATCATTTTGGAAGGTGTCCTAGAGCAAACATCTCACAGAATTCTTGATGGAACTGATCGAAATTTGAGAAATTTGTAGTCGATGTAAGTGGCTTCTGACAAAGGAGAATATTATTTCCAAAGGACATCAAACCTCCAGGATGGACTACTGGCTGAAAGTGTTTATGTCACCATTGAAAAGCGAACGCACATCATGACTTGGGCATCGAGGATTCTGAACTTAAGTCGCTCGTTAGATGACTTCCTTGTCTTCATAATCACCTTCTTCCTCTTCAATGCCTTCCGCACAGTGACCTGGTTTTCTTCTGCGTACTAATCAGCCAACAAACCAGCTCTCATTATCTAATCATCAGTCAGACGGTAATTGCTTTATTTCTATCGTCCGTCTCGAGTGGATGTCTAATTATCTGACAAGACGGTGCCTACGCACCGATTCACGCTCACTCCATGCCCATCTCACACTCAATTCTCAAGCGATTCCGAGTGATGAAGAATCTCCTGAATTGGGAGGGGAGACATCACGTGAGTTCCTGGCACACATGCCAAACACATGTTACACCATCATTGCGTTGCGCTCTTCGTCATCATAATTTCCTACTACTTTCCCAACTATCTTCTGCGTCACCTCGTAAAACGCGATCGGAATCAATTGAATGCTAATTTTACAGCACTCCAGAGAGCGCCCAGAACAACCGCTCTGGTACACACACGAGCCCAGCACACCGCTGCCGAGTTGAATTTGTTATGCAGCGGGTGTAGTGTTTTTAATAAACATTTTTCGCCGGCAATGTCTGTTGCTGTTGCTGTCGCTGTTGCCCCCTACGTTTGCTTTCTACGATGAAAAATGAAATCGAAACACGATTTTCGATTGCACGCCAAAAGCGGAGGAATTCCGTTGAAATGCTAGAGCGACGAGACGCGCTTTGCGGGTGCGAAGCGTTCAGACAGCCAGGGCAGATGTAGACGCCACACGTCGCCAGTGTCGTCGCGGTTTTAAATGTCAACCACCTCCCCCTTAGGCACTACATGGGGTTAAAGTTGAAAAAACTTATTATGCATGATGGTGATGACGACAGCACGACCGACGACGCATGCATTGCTAAGCTGCGGGTCTTGAATATTTTAACCGATTGCAGCATCTCCAAGCTGGATTGGGATAGTTTGAATTAATCAAACCGAATAAATGGGATTGGGTTTGCCTTGCGCTGCCTGGTGCGTTGTCGTGTGTCATTCTGCGGTAAGAAGCGAGAGTGTTCAAATGCGATGGGGGGTCATTCACCCTCCTCGGTGATTAGAAGCAGAAGAGTAAAAAAAAAGTGAAAGGAAGGCTCTCGAATTTGAATTTTTTTCTTGACTTCATTTCAATTCTGGGAAACAATGCTTGAAACTTAAGCTTCATTGTTTTGATGGGCAGGGAAGTGTTTTGGGTGGTGACGGAGCAACAGAAGACTGAGTGGAATGGTGGATTTTAGGCAACTTTCTTTTGACGTGTGTTTCTCAACTTGAACTTGTACGAAAAAAAACATCATCCAACTATGTGTCAGTTCTGGGTCCCAGATTAATACCGGCTCAGGACAAAAATTTAATCGCCACTTAACTTGCCAGACAAGGATCAAGGGAGGTTCTTTTAGCGAGGAAACCTACTTTGGTACTACCCGTGTTGGAAATATACATATGATGCCTTGGTAAGGGCTTCCATCAAGCCTAGCTGAAGGTGGCGTCTCAACTGACGTACTTACAAGCCAATAAACTTAAGTGGGTGTCGATGAAACCCTGTGCGGTGATTAACGATGTCTGGACCGCAAGAAGGGGAAGCCAACGTGCCATGTGTGTTTGTGTTTGGATCGTTGTATCGAACTGCCTTTGAGCACTGCCGCGACACAACCACTCTTGTTTAACGCCAGACCTAACTTGGACGTTTTTGGTTCAATGGCAGAACAGCCCTAACTAGGGAGGTGTTCATAAGCATGTTTGTTAAAAGCGTCGTGTCATATTACAGCGAGACAGTCATAGATTCGGAACAAATCCCCCTTCCCTTTCGTAGTGCATTGCTAAGGTAGCAAGCGACAAAGAAGTGAAGCTTCAAAGCCTAGGCCGTTTAAAACTGTTCTAATCACACTTCACGTTGGTTGGCTGAAATACTTTTTTCTGAAGCTCTAGCATCCTCTTTTCTAACACTATTCTCTTTAAAGAATGAATCTCAAGCTTCGTTTTCCATTTCTTGCAACAGACGTGTCAGTCTATAAATTTCCTTTTATCGCCAAGTCCCCGACAACAAACACAAAAATCTCAAAATGTTCTCTTCCTTTCTCAATCTCATCATTTGAACCATTTTCTTTCTATTTTCAGAAATTTTCAACGAAGAATTCAAACCCAGCTACCTTCACCACCCACTTTTGGCCTCTACTGTGTTCCTCTTCCACGCAGCGAATTTTCATCCTAGAAGTATGCACCACTAGAAATAGCGGATAAACGTTATCGCCATGACATCAGACGAAGTTATTCTGCGGTAAGTTCCTACAGACGTCCTCGGATTTATCCCCCCCCCCACTCCCTCTCCACCATAAATTCAGTGCATCCTTGGCATAATTGAAATTTTATTGAATCAAAGAAACATTGAATCGAAAGCAACAAAAAACATAATCCAACATTAATTCCTCCTCTGACGACGATAAGCCATTGAATGCACTACCTGCTGGTCCTGCTGCCTACCTCCCAGTTCCCTTCTCTTTCGCTTTCCAATGCTGGAGACAGTTCCAAGTTGCAGGAGAAGTGGATTACTGGCTAGAGCTGCAGCAATCCCGAGCACGGCAGCGCTTGCCAATGGGATTAGAAAACTCTTAGCCAGAAGCGCCTTATCGTAGCCATGTTTGCCACTGCCATGATGTCCACCTCCACCACCATCATGACCGGTGGTCACCGTGTAGCTGGAGTAATCTCCTTCGTGACCGTAGCTCCCGTGTCCTCCGTAGTTGCCGTAGCCCCGGTTGTAGAGTTCGATGGGAATTCCCTCACCGGCGCCCCCGCCCTCAGAGTAACCGTGTCCATTGCCCGAAGGGACATAGTATTCATATTCGACTGCTTGCGGTGGCCCGTAAGGATGTGCGGTGCTTGAGCCATGATTTCCGCCTTCATAGCCAGAGCTGTAGTGTCCTGAAAAGAGAACAAATCGACATTCTTCCGGCTCACCTCGTCTCGCTCTTCACGTGATTCTGCTTACCCACACTGATCCGGTCGCTGAGTCCTTTCCGCTCCTGCTGCTGCTGATGACTGGGATCATTGTTCGACCAGCTGCCACCTTTATAGCCATATTTTCTATCGGGGAATGCAACCGGTCGGGATGGATATCCACCATTGTCGGACGACGGCGCCGGTGGTCCCCTGGAAATGTAATCATTCGGGGATTATTTCAAAATTATCCTTACAACATCCAGCTTTGATTACAAGCCAGGGAAAGAAAGGATTAAGAGGAGGATGGACATAAATTGATAACCCACAGGAATTTCATTCTCGCTCTGCCCACTCTCCACTGGTCGCAAATATTTTTATTGCCACCTCATCACCATCACCAGGACTCCGTGTGTGTCCTGTCTGACTTCTCTGTGCGGTGAGTGGCCATTTCCTGCGACGAAAATTGCATGAATGCGTTGTTCATAATTTGTTATGTGCTTTTTTTTCTTCCGTCATCATCCCCCTTGGCGTAGGGGACGTTTATTGTTGTCGTTCTCGTCGTCGTCGTCGTCGTGTGTGCTCCGTGTCCTGTGCTCACCACTGAACTTAATGGGTATTAAGGTGAATTTGTTCGTTGGATTAGGATTTCTTCCTTGTCCAACTGCAGGACGTGGGCAGGGATGTGGACATTCCAATGCGGAGAATGGATTTTTTCGTCCTTTTTGCCTTTTTTCTCTGATTATTCTCCATGTGGAATGGAATGTAAATTGATGTGTTGGGGGGTGCTCTGGGCTATGTCATGAATTAAGGATTTGCTTCATGGGATTTAAGGATTTCTCGGCAGGCATTAGAGGCCGCTGGGATTGCGGAAAGTTCAAAAATTGACTTTACCTGTAGTACTCCGGTGGCGGATCATAGGACTTCGCTGAGAGATCTTCCTCCTTGACGCCTCTCTTCGTTAATCCATCTTTTGTCAAGTTCTTTGTGAGACCTTGCGCTGCAGTCACTGAATTTGATAGCACTGCACTTGTGTCCGCTGCCAGACAGAGGCTTCCAGAAAACACCACAAAAACCACAATAAATCGAGACATTTCTTGCACTCGTACTACACGCGTATCCACCAAAATCGAACTGATTTCCATTGAGGCACTTCGGGTAGTTTTATAAAAATGAAAGTTCCTCCTCAATTGCCTCTCCTCGGTGGGTAATTTCACATCTCGATGGATTCGCAAGCTATTTGTGAGCCCATTGTGACTGGCGACGCTTCAAGATGTCGCTGCTGTACTGTGGATTGTGTGTGCAATGGCACTTGTATGTAATTTTACCGATTGTCAATTAGTGTCGTCAACTGAGCATCAGATGGAATTCACTGAATTTTCCTAGCGTTTCACTTTTTCATTTACGATTCCCTGTGTGGGCCAATACATGTCTACAGAGGTGGCTGCGTGTGCTTAGCGTCGCATGCAAAGTTGCAAACGTTTGTTGAAATACGAGTAAATTGTCAAATCGGTGTCGACGTTCGCTCCTAATTTTCTTGATGAAGACAATGACGTCGTCAACGACAAGTGATGTGTCGTAACTATGAAGCACTTCCAAGCGCGACCAAGGAGTTGATAGGAGACCGACTGGTGTTGGTTGTTAAGTAATAGCCCAATGGGTGGATTACGTGCAGCTATATTCAGTTTTTTTTTGGCTTATTTAGATGGTTAAGAGGCGAGGAGTTTGGTAAATATTTCATCTGCAGCGGAGATGTGTGGCCAATTTGTCGCTAGACGAGAATGAGTTCAATGTTAGGAAATTAAGCAGTCGTTCAACTGGCCTTGGGATTACTGAAGAATTTGTTATCGTGACTGCCGTTAAGGACCACCATTTTTAAAACTTCTGTGAGGCCCTTGAAAAATTCAGTTAATGAGAGACAAATGTTCTCTCAAACCACACTAAGTCATCGGACATCCAAGAGGAGATGTCCATCAATGAGAATCAAAAAGGAGGATCTATGACAATATAAAGTAGGCACTTGACATTTTTCTTTTTGGAAATAAATCGAATCCTGTTTGAGATATCTGCGAAAATTGTAGTTGTTGTTTTTTTATCCAAAGGATAGAATAGGTTTCAATGTGTTTCATATTTCTAACAGGAGCAGGTGTTCTGTTCCACGTGTCTCAAGGGTATACGATCGCCCGCCACCGACTCTAGCTCATCGAGAGCTACATATGAACTTGCAGTTAATTAGTTCTGAATGTACAAAGCGATCACCTACCAATTCGCATTTTTGACAGCTTCTAGAATGTCATAGAGATTCAATAATAAATAAAATCGATGTGACAACTGTGTCTAGTCTAAACGCGAAGAAAACACAGATTCCATCAAGAAGAACGATATCCAAAAACTATTTTCAATTTTTCATTGTTTTGTTTCTTCCTATCAAAGGGCATTTTCAAACACCCCCATAAAATAGCGGTAATTGAAAACAATTCCCGCCATGCATCGCAACCACCACACATTTTGCGAACTGTCAGCGAAACAAATTGCTACGATTTGCAAATCCTCGTCCACACATCAACGATCAGAATCCTTTTGAACAAAGGCGACACGCACACTCACATACACCCGGATCGGTAAATGGGATAAACATACTATATGAAGATAACAAGGATATACGCCGATGTTCGTACAGAAAACACGCAAATGCAAGAAATCCATAGCCATTAGCTGTTGCAGTCTGAAGAGCCTTCAGGCTGTAGGGATGCCACACCTCTCTTCTCGCCGCCCTGCCATCCGGAATTGTTCGTGCGGCTTCGGTGGTAAATTTGCTTCGATTTGTTTCATCGTGATGTGGATACTAAGCAGCCAAGGAGCTTGAACTTCACAACGGAGACAATCAATATCCTCCGGCATGAGTGAAGGGGAAGGGCAAAGAACAAAAGGAGTTTTTCTCGACAAGGATGTATCCTTTGCATGAATAAGCATCCGGCAGGAGGGCGGGTGAGAGAGAAAAAAAAAATGCACAGAAACTCAGAGGGGAGGGACGATCGCAATTGATTAGTTTTTTGCTGCCATTTACCATCAGTTTGCTCACATGTGGGCGGATTCATTGGATACGAGAGAAATAATCACTTCATTTGGCCTTTGAATCCATCCTCGAATCCTTCGGCGCTGATGTTTTCGAGGTAATTTGCTGGAAGCGAGAATCACTTGCAAATTGCTGGGCAATTATTCAACCAAATTGAATCAAAATGATTTGGGAGGGGGGTGTGCGCAATCAGACATCAAATGATGCTGAGGTTGTTGATGATGATTGTTGCGGATATCCTTGGTGGGGAAGGATGGAGGGGAGATGCGTGTGTGGAGATTTGACGAGGATGAAGAATTTTGTCGTGATATGTACACAACATAGTCTCTAAGAAGAAGAAGAAGAAGCGGAAAATTAAATAAGCCTTGTCGTCAATTGATAAAATAAATCATTCAAACTTCTACGCAATTTTTGAACACTTTAGGAGTGTCTCTATCAGTTCTTCCGTTCACGAGGATCTGATATTCCAATTGCGACAATCACACAAAACAACTGGCACCAAAAACAAGTGTACATGGACGGAATAGAACCTTCTTTAGCGACTCGGTAATTGTGTCCTTGCAATGTGTGCTTCTTGCGGCAGAATGTATCAGTTGGGTACCCATTCTATTACTGATCCTGCATTTATCTTGGCGTTCTTCATCACAAACAAACCTAAATAGAGTGCGGCATGATTGTCTTATGAAGTGTCCCTCGCCTAAGGCCTTAACCATCTGTGGCCACAAGTTTAGGGAAAGCATCTTGATGCGGCGCTTTCTAAGACGAAATTAACTCAGCTTTGGAAGAGAAGCGAATTTTTGAGAAATGTCACTCAGCTCTGACACTCAAAGTGTTGGACATGCTTCCCACCACCTTTCCTTTTCTCTGCCTTTCGCTGCCTTTTCTCCGCCTCACGCTGCTTGCACCTAACAAGATCGTTCACAACTAGTTTCAAGACATCTACAGAGAGTCGTTTTATTGCAGGAGCATTGCCGGCTCTTGCTCTCAATATACCCCAATGAACGTCGTCTATGCAATCCCAAATATTCTACCTCCAACACCGGTTTTTGACTGTGTCCTTGTTCTCATCAAAGTTAAAAGAAATAAATCAGTCCTAACGTACGACATTTCTGCACAACGAATACGATTTTAATTAACTTTTCCCCACAAGGATTGCGGAAGTTCCCCTGAAGGATATCCATCCACCCAGGGATAAGAATGAAACTATTGCCCCCAACACACCGACAAACAACTCTAATCCAACCGCAGGAACTCATAAAGAATTTTAACGAGTCGAACTCTTGTGATATGACAAAAACAATTTCGACAAGTTCTTCATCATCATCCCAATATCCTTATCTGCGGGCCGCCACCGAAAACTCATTATGGTCACATCCATTCTGACCATCAAATGGCAGAGGCGAACAATAAAAGCGAGCGAGGGGCGCAGAGCAAATTCCACAAGTGAGGGGACACGCTCCCAAAAATATCCAAACAGGAGATGAAATGATATTACCACAAAATGAAAGTCCTTCGAGGAGTGTGTAGTTTTTATTGCAATGGTGGGAGGGGGCGGGTGTATTTTTTAAATTAAACGGAGAAACTTCAGGTACTTTTGCTTTATCTCCCCTCAAACCAATAACCACTGTACAATGATTTGATACCAGTTTGATGAAGTTCACTGTTTCCCTTTCTTTTTTTTTCACTTCTTTTCAGTCGCCAGAGATCGACGGATGGAAATGGCTGTGAGACAATCGAGCCACCACCACCACCGAGGTTACGTGGTCAAAGCACCTACTTGGCGGTAAGTCTAGACAATTCTTTTGAATTCGCTCTCTTAAAGGGGAAGGTCTGTGAGCTTTTGTTCACGCAGCTGAGTGGAGGGCGGGGGATGGGATAAAAGTAATTTTCAGCATCATTCTGCCCTTGCACCGGACCGGGAAGGGGGTGAGTGTACAATTACGGCTTTTATTACCTAACCTTGTCGTTCACATTGTTCCCCCCGCCGCCGCCCTGAGTGGCATGATGATAATGACTTTGCAACGGGGTGGAGGTATAGCTTTAGTCTGTTTAGAGACGGCGGGGAATTCTATTATTGTGAACGGAGTCAGTTAAGGAAAGGGTGGAAGTGAAATTAAAATTATAAACGCATTACGTTGGTGAATGATATTTTTTGAACAGCGATCTTTGAGGAGGAGTCCATGAAAGGAGAGAGGAGCTCCATTAAAAATGATGGTATAATCAAAACGGCCATTTTTACTGAATGTTTTGACGCTATGAATTTGGACATAAATTTAAAGGTGCGTGTGCGGCGGGTGGTGTAAAGATCCATATTTCGGACACTGTTTAGGTAAATGTTTGTGCTTACTTCAGGGCATCTCTGGATGGACATTCCTTTGTGCTACTTACAATTGCGGACCTTAAGGGATGTTTTAAGAGTTTTAAGAGCACATGGGGAATATGCACAGCTCCTAAGTTTTACGAGTTTCATCAGACTTTTAAAGATTCAAGCCAAAAGTCTGTCTTTCGATACTCTCGTTCGGGAAGTGTGTACATGGGGATAGCTGCGGACTTCCTTTGAATAGACGTAGGTCCTGGTATAATTTCATCCGTTCTGCTTTGGACACTCGTGAGGAAACCCAGCACTGTTGGGGTTGTTTTAGAAATCACATTAATGACACATAAATATCATAAGAAGCTCTTATCTTATCTTATATTATCGCTAGAGACAGGACTTCCACAAAATTTTGCTGGTTCGTACTTTTACCTGGTTCTTCTCGATACTGGCCAGAACGTAACCGTCAATAGTGACTGCCATAGAGCCGTGATTACTGAATTTTTCGTTCATTAATTGAACAACCCCAAGACCTTCAATGTCAAAAAAGGTTTTAGACAAGGCGACGCACTGTCATGTGACTTTTTTTAACATCATCCTTGAGAAGATCGTGCGTAACTCACAGGTCAACACCAGAGGCACGATCTTCCACAAGTCAGCTCAATTGCTAGCTTACGCCGACGACATTGACGTGATTGGTCGAACACAGCGAGCCGTCAATGATGCGTTTCCTGGCATTGAAGCGGAAGCGGCTAAAATGGGTTTGGTGGTAAATGAGGGCAAAACGAAGTACATGCTGTCATCAAGGAAGGACACACAACATCGGCGTCTCGGACAGAGCGTCACACTAGGTAGCAGAAACTTCGAGGTAGTCAAGGACTTCGTCTACCTCGGCTCCGCAGTAAACAGGGACAATAACACCGGTACCGAAATCGAACGCAGAATCACTCTTGCCAATCGCTGTTTCTCTGGGCTCAAGAGGCAATTGAGTAATAAAGCCCTCTCTCAAAAGACTAAGCTTGCTTTATATAACACCTTAATCATCCCAGTCCTACTTTATGGCGCGGAAACTTGGACACTACTAAAAGCGGATGAGGATGCCCTTGGTCTCTTCGAGAGAAAAGTTCTGCGCGCGATTTTTGGTCCTGTTTGCGTTGATGGCATCTGGAGGAGAAGATTCAACCACGAACTGTATGGGCTATACAGCGGCATGAGCCTATTCAAGCGTCTACGGATACAACGCTTAAGATGGCTAGGCCATGTAGAGCGTATGGACACCACTGCTCCGGCCCGAAAAGTCTTTGAATCTGAGCCATTGGGACAACGCAACAGAGGACGGCCCAGGATAAGGTGGCGCACACAAGTGTAGAAGGACCTCAACCAACTTGGAGTGCGCAACTGGCGGCAGCTGGCGAAAGATCGTGCTGGCTGGAGAGGCATGTTGGTTGAGGCCCAGGTCGACCCTGGACTGTAGCGCCATAAGAAGAAGTCGCTACGGAGTCGGCAAAAAACTGTAGGTCCCTTTTACTCGTGAGAGAACAGTAGCACGCACAACACGAGTAGATGTTGTAGAAGCTAGGCCCTGGTTCCTTGTGAATTGTAGTGCCACCCGATTATTATTATTATGTGAAGTCGCTAGTTTACGCCAATAAGCCAGAAATGATTGACCACTTGAAGGACAACATTCCTCGCATTAATGCCGACACACGGCCACAATTGTTGAAAAAATCATAGAAAACAGGACCTCTGGATTAGACTTCGTTCGAGTTGGCCATGGGGATCATTTGCCAGAAATCTTTTTTGAATTATCATTTCAGAAGATTATTTTTAACTCCAGTTGGCTCACACACAGAAGAGTTCCCACGTTCACTTGAGAAAAAAGGGAAAGTCTGTCACATTTCCATGCCTTCTTTGAGCGAAGGAATGCCGCATTGTTCTTTAAGAAAAAAGAAATTAAGTATTCCCTCCTCCTCTTTGCCTTTCCGAAGGGAAACATAATTCACTCCAACTCCTAATTTGCCATTACTTACAACCACACCTCCCATACAGCTGCGAAGAGCTTCTTGTATGTATCTGCCCCCATCCACCATCCCACGCTTATAACATCCATAACAACTCCTAGAGCTTATAAAATTTTAATTCACTAGCACTTTATACAACTCATAAAACGTGCCACCGCCAGAGGGGCACTGTAAACGTTCTAAAGTGCGCTTCCCTGTCCCGTAATTCACCCACGGCGAGGACGACGCATACTCTAATCCTGCGGAAACATCATTGAAAGCACCTGCTTAATCGCAACTAATCGTCTGGCACACGCATTAAGTACAAACTCATCAAAGTACATCAACATAATCTCAATAATGATGTCAGGACGATTGAGGGGTGGCTGAGTGGGCGATGGTACTTGAACATCGCAGCTCGGAAGCAAGTTTATGATAATCCATTCAAATGGACTTTTGCCAGGACTGTGTGCCAGTCTCTCCCACCCATCACCATCTAAGTGGATTGCAATTTACTCAGCAAAACACTGCGCAGTTCACCTGTGCAGGGTGAAGGGCAACGCAAACATCATCACCCATCACAACCACCTGCGTTTCGAAACTCTCAGACCTTTATGAAAGTTTTCTTTATCTTTCCTGCAACAAAAAGGACACATGAGACAAGGCAGCAAGAAAAAAAAAATCACGAACTGAATAAAGACAGCTGCACGACCGCCACGCGAAGAAGTGTGGAGTGGAGCTGAGACGCATTATGAGCCACCAGCCAAGAGTATGAAAGGATTTTCACTTTCTCAACTAATGGCCACAATGATGGAGAGAAAGAAACTGTGTACAACAAAAGAAACCCATTATTGTCTTGCTGAAAGTCGCTGTAAAATAATTACCGCGGGGAAATTAGAAAGTTGCACCACCCCCCAACCAACCCCTTGTCGGCGAGTGTTCAATTGTTGAAGCAAAGAGTTGGGAAATGCACTTTAGGTGGTGCAAAGATGATGCGAGAGATGTGGGGCAATGGAAGAAAAGTGAAACGGAGATCGGAAAGTTATGGAAGTTTCGGAAACTCACCGTTTCTTGCAAGGGAAACTTTGAAACAGCAAGGAAGGTGGAGTTTTATGAAATTTTATTGAAAAATTGTCACAGCGACATTCTTAGCATAAACTCCTTTCAGATGGCCCATCTGTGTCGGAGTGGACTATTCTCTGTAAAAATTATGTTCCTTTCATTATTGCTTTCGTTGTGACGTGCCAGCCATGCAAGGCTGGACAATGGGAAATTTTCCTATTGGCAGAGGAGCACAAGGATTCTTTCAATTTTGTAAAATCACATTTTTTCTTCGCTCTTCAGATTTTGTTTTTCTCTCACGCAAACTGCTGGACTCCGACTTGGCTACGTGCGACTACCTGAATTTTGCCGTCGAACCTCACTAAACTTAACGAGAATTTTTGAAGGCCCTCACACCCCACCTCAAATAGTCCCCGGAAAACCCGCCCTCAACAGAAAACTCTTTCTGTACACGTAAAACTTGATTAGCATCCTTTCATGCCAAACCGTCGCCTCCTCCTACTCCATGTAGTCACAAAAATTCCAACGCTTGTCAGCCACTTAATTTGTGAAATTATTCAAACAAAACCCCCTCCTCCACCCCTCTATAAATACCACTCATTGAGATTCATCATTCAAATGAATTTTAAATTCAAATCTGTCAAGCTGCAATTCAAATTTGAGCGTGTGTCCCCAACGCCAACCGAAAGTTATTCAACCCTCCATGATGCGGACCTGATGTGCTCCTAGAAATATGCTTCAAATGCACCCAACCACCGGCCATTGTTGGCATTTAAGGCGTGTTCACGATTATGCCCAAGCGAATTACTTACACACCAAAAACTATGCAAAAATGTTTCGATGGGGAGCTTACCATTTCTGTTGCAGCATTTTAGAATGGGGACTGAAAGTGGACTGAAGGATGAAAAAAAAAACACACAACGTCAACATGTACACCGACCGGAAGGCGTTAGGAAATGAAAATTCAAACAAACGACTGACGATGGACGCCGAATGGAATCTGTTCTCGGAAGGAGGTTTTTTGAACTTTTTTTGGTACCTGGTGTGGTTTGGCAAATCTCTCTCCCGCCCGGTTCCGAGCCGCCATGACGAACCTCCTGTGACCTGGGTGAGTTTGAATGGCAGGATATGTGATTTTGTGAGTTGCTGGTGGTTTTTGCCCTTTTTCCACCCTCGGAAGCATGGAGTAATCTAAGTGCACAATGGATGTTGATTTTACCAGGACCACCGCAGAGTAAGAACTCCACCTCAGAGAGGGGGACAGACAGGGACTGGGACGTTTTTGGGAAGGCGTTTTGTGGGGCGCATCCATTGTGTGGATTCAGCTATTCAACCGGAAGTGCAATGGTAGTGACTTTTCACAATCATTCTGTGCCTCTCCCTTGCTTTCTAATTACAGATCAACTTTTCTCCATCCACGCGTTCAGACTCAGTCTGCGTGTGTGCCCACTGAAAGGGGGCAGCAAAAGTGGTTACAATGGACTACCGGCTGGGGAAATTGACCTTTTGTTCGGCGACAGTGAATAATGGTGAGCAGTGGCGACGTTTTGAATAGGAAATTAGCAAAGACCCCCTTCAGCAAGGGAGCGGGCTTTTGTAGGCACAAGTTGGCGCAGATGGTGCTGTGAAGAGTGGGGGACTGAGCCATCTACGACTTGCTTGACAACAAGGTCACATGTCGGCACTTGATTTGTAAGAGCTCACACCTCGTTCTGTTCGATCCTTGTTCACGTCGTCGTCGTCGTCCCACGGCCCTCTGCCATCACCTTCGGATCCAATTAAGAAGTGGCATCTTTGTAAATCGCTCAATCCAGTGCGGAAATAATGTTCGCTGATATAGTCGATGTTCTTCAAGCAATCATCTCTCCCCCGCCCCCCGTCCATTTAATATGTAAATTTAATTAAAGTTTTCACTCGCCTCTACCTGATCGCTTAGTGCTAGCAGTCGTAACGTAAATCTTCGTCCCTGTCCGCATTCGAGACCAAGGCGAACTGTGACGGCGCCGATTCGGACACAGTCCGCTCAATTCGTTCAGTGAAAGGATTCCTTGTCGCTAGCAACCCTGAAACAGCAGCTGGCGCCTGGACTTAATTCGCAAATTAAATTTCAATAAATTATAGCGCCTCGCGCGTCTCAGTTTCGCTCTCACACGCGCGCCGCACTTAACTAGTCCTCTCTGGCGGTGGCTGGTTGATGACGATCATCGCTCAGCATAACTGGCTCGCCAACGCGAGCTCAGAGTTTGCACGGAGGAAAAAAAAAAAAAACAAAATCCAACCAAACGAGATATAGACGCGCAAAGCGGTGCTCTACTGAGACTTACTGTGAGTGACTGCTGAAGCTGACCCACGATCCTCAAACCTTTCGCTTTTGGCTATCGCATCGTCTTCTCCTTTCTGTGTGTGTGTGTGTGCAAAACAGTGATCAGCGATGATTGCTGGACCCGAGGAGGGTAATGAAACGATTTGTTTACTGGATCCTGATATGGGGTAATCATTTTGAAATATCACACGCCTTAAGATAGAAGCCGCCGCCGATGCTGCATCATCTGTGCCGCGGTGCAACTGCAGCATTCAATAGAGGGAGCAGCACTAAGCGGCAGCAGCGGCAGTGGGATTCGATGAATCCTCGAGCATGAGGTGGGGACGATGATCACCAGCGAGATAGAGGGAATAGATTCATCTTTGTGTTTGTGCCTTTGTTTGGCTTCGGTTACGCTAAGGAGAGGATGTCTGGTATTTAGTTGTCAGAAATGTAATATTAACGTAAATAGCCCTGGGGGACGGTGGGGCAAATTGCGTCGAGTTTGCAAGTTCGGACACATCCGATGGACACTGCTGATATTCCAATTGAGTTGAAGATGTTGTCTAGAAGATTGCATTACTGAGATGTGATTTATGGGCAGTTGGGATGGAGATGTTTTCTGCCTTAGATGGATATGCTTGATTTCAGGGCTCAACGTGAATGATCTGTGTACCATGTTTGATCACCTGGGTCTGTCGAAAAATCGACCTATTCGTATTTGCTTCTTCAGTTCCTTAAAACAGGCAAATTCTGACCTTGTCGTGTACTAGACCCCGATGTTGTGATCTCTCCCATAATGATGGCACTTTCTCTGCTTCGACTTTGCAAAGAGTTAGATTTGTTTTGGCAGCATGTGTCTACATGCCAGCACACGCCTCGTTGGCGGCTCTCTGTGACCTATGAGCTCTGTTGGTCAAAACAAATTTCATACGATCCCCATTATCTTCGTTTGGACTCTCAGTACGGGAAGGTGGTGGACATAAGCCGGCAAGTGGTTCTTCTGCCTCCTTCAACATCCCTTCTAGCAAGGTTGCCCTCTGTGACATTGTCCCCAAAGACGCAAATCTCAAAATATTCACGAAAGAATTCTTAAACGGAAGTTCTCAGATGATTCCCATGCTTTCGGTCAGAGCGTTAGACACAGAGCCCCCGCATTAGGCTAACAAGCAGCAATCATGTCTATTTGGCATCTCTTGCATTCCAATGCCCCGGACTTGCATAATCTCCCCCAATTTACTCAGCTCTACGACGCACAACGCACAACGCACTGTGTGTGCGATCATTCAGCTGGCGATCATTGACACTCCTCGTCCCACCACCACCCATTAACTTGCGTGCGGCCTCCATTCTCAATTGAAAGGAATTTTCAACCCCCGCGACGTCCCCCAAAGCAGACGTCACATCCCCCTACCATGAAGGCCATCACAGCTACACTCTGGATGCGCATAGCTCACAATTGAAGGCAGGACGACAAGTCGTCGTCGTCGTGCAACTGCAATTGTATCCAACATCTCCGCGTCTCAATCCAGGGAAAACAATACGCGGGGACCAGACTGATTGAAATTAACACAAATGAAAGGCACACACACATTACACTTAAGCCGCTGGTCGTCGTCGGCAGCACACATGCACGACCCCACCCCAATCATGGGAACCGTAGGCAGTGTGTCGAGCTTCGCTTTTGTAGCCGGCCAGGCCAAGCGAGACGATGACACTCGATAACTCGTTAATAGGCAGTGGAATCCGGGTGCCGGATGGGGAAGGGGAGGTGGACTTGCGCTAGTTTTAGATACAAGTCGTCATATTGTCGCGATTGAATTCGCAAATTCATCGCGATAAGATGTAATCGGATGCGTCGGTGCATGCTCGGCGCAATGAATGGAATCTGGGTTCTGACGCAAGTTAAACGAACGAAATGCGTGCTTGACGTTTTTGGTGGTATTGATAGAGGAGAGGAACATTCCGTATGCAGGGCTTGTGGTTGCTTTGTTTCGTAACAAAATTTTGTTTTATGTGGTTAGGACGTTAACCTCAGGTCCATTACTTCCAGATGAAGGCGGATCGGTGCATACACTCGTTGTGGAGATGGTTAGCCAGGATTGGACACCAGGCGGCTGTATGTCAACTTGGTTTGTGCGCTAAGAGGGACAAGAGGCCGGCTTCTTACTAGATTGAGTGAGATCAGTCACCTAACGAAAGACTAAGTGCCCTGGCAATACCTTGATCTTCCCCGTCCTGCACAGGAGGTTTTTAAAAGTGGATGAGGGAGCGATTTTTAGTCCTGTTTGAGGTGATGGTATCTGGAACAAAATATTCAATGGCGGAGGACGCGTGCGCCTTGTCAATCTTTTACGGAAACAAGGCTTAGGATGGGTCTATGCTCATGGCAACACAGTTCCAGCCTGAAGAGTCCTCCTTCGTCCTCCTCCACCTTCGTCCTCCTCCTCCTAAGTCGTCCTCCTCCTCCTAAATCGTCTTCCTCCTCCTAAGTCGTCCTCCTCCTCCTAAGTCATCCTCCTTCTCCTAAATCGTCCTCCTCCTCCTCCTCCTTCGTCCTCCTCCTCCTTCGTCCTCCTCCTCCTTCGTCCTCCTCCTCCTAAGTCGTCCTCCTCCTCCTAAGTCGTCCTCCTCCTCCTAAGTCGTCCTCCACCTTCGTCCTCCTCCTCCTTCGTCTTCCTCCTTCTTCCTTCGAGCCATTGGAATAACGCAACAGACGACGCTCTGTTCTAGGGAAGCAAATGCAAGTGAAGAACGACATACTCGTAATTCATTTCGTGTGAGAAATTGGAGACAGCTGACGAGAGAACGTCTTGCTTGCTGTAGAGGCATGTTGGTCGAAGCGCAGGCCCACCACGGGCTGAAGTGCCTTTCTGATAAGAAGAAGAAGAAAAAGAAGAAGGAGAAGAAGAAGAAGAAGAAGAAGAACTGGGATTAGTTTGATATCCGCTTTGGATATCACTTTGAGAAGTCAGCTGAAACTCTAGCGAAATCTTGCACTTTCTGAGGTTTACGTCTAGACCCCAGCCTTCAGTTTAGGCCACTAGATCAACTAATCAGATAACGAAATGGCAACATGATCCACATGGACAATAATTTAGCAACCATTTCACAGAGAGAGAGAGAGAGAGAAAGAGAGAAAGATATTTACCCCTTTTAACTGTTCTTCGCCTTCAGAGAACTTTCATGAAACTTTTGATCAGGAAAGTCCTCAACTTCCTGTCCTATCTAATTCCATCCACATCATCATCCACAACATACACACATCTCGCTGTCTCTCTTTCAAATTGGAATTCGCGATTACCTACCCGATAGCCGGCGCAAATCATTTGCACATCTGTCCCGTACCTTTCTTTGATGCCACCTAATCGCAGATGGTTTCGAGCACTCGCTTGCAATCCGAACGGTGTTCGCGTCGTCCGCGCCTCCATCGCCCAGATGCAATGCACAGATATGCGCTCTTCACAGCCAATTATAGCAGTCCTCTAATTCAGTCATTAATCACGATGTACCGGTATAAGTGCGGTGCACATCCGCACATCTAGTGCCCCTGCGGCAGCAACGTGCCGACTATCTTCAATCCAATTATGACGATTTAATTGATCGTAAACATTATGAATTAATCCACTCGGTTCCCGGAAAAACATCGTTAAATGTCATCTCTGATCGGTGGCGGCACACGGGGCTCAGCGTGCAGAGCAGCGCTCTGGCCCGTCACGACGATCAAAATCCGAAGATATCCGCTTGGGAGAGGTGAAAATCAGATTGATTTTCAGTTCACTGTATGATGCACAGAAAGATGCATCGTCCGATGCATGGGGCACACCGGCCTGGCTGACTGGCAGGCTTATTACAAGAGCGCGCCTCACAGGCCACGTGGGTGAACTGGATTCTGTGAGACGGAGGACGCGAGGCATCTTCGGTGCTGCAAAAAGTGGAACTTAATTCGAGTGAGGGGAGGAAGGCTTATGACGGTGGCGGCGACATGGCGACGGCGACGATCATGGTGGTGATGGTAATTTTCCGAATTTATATATGCGCATGCGCAAATGCGAACAAACGCATTCACATCCACGCGGCGGTGGTGATGCATCGGTGCTGACGCTAGACAGCGGAGAGAGGCGCTCGCTGACGCGAAACACACACGCAGATGCGAGAGGCGCGCAAGAGATGAGGGCGCCCAGCATAAGGTTCGATGGCTGATTAATGAAATGCATACGAGATGACTGGCTGCGTAAACGTGGGCTTGAGAGGCTCCACAGCGGAGAGCACACGACTCCACGCCGAGGTGTGATGCATAATGCATCACGTATCTGCGTTGTATCTCGGCCTCTCTTGCAGTCTTGTTGTGCATCTTTTTATCTCTTGTGCTCATCGCAGGGGATATCTTCGATCTCACTGAATGGACTCACTGACAAGACAGCGCCGGCCAACTTATCTTCGGGTGAGTTTGATTGGATTTAGGAGTCCTTTGCTGACTTTGTTGCCTATTCAAGTTTTCTGTTGTGACAAGAGAAAACACCCACAAAGCTTAATCCAGGGTTTCTGTTTGATTTCATCAGCCGAATCCAACTATGGCTTCCTGGTGGTGAATCCGCAAAAGTTGTGGGTAGACTGCTGCTACGAAGGTGATTACCGCCACCGACGCTGTGGCGTGGCACATTTGCATTCGAAACGCATTAAGAGGCGCAAAAATGAAATTCAGACATTTCGCTGGAACCATCGTCATCACCATCGCCATCGCCATCGCCACCACCTTTGCTATCGCTGTCGCTTTTGCAGTCGTTAGCTTCGTTGTCGTCGTCGTCGTCAGTAATCCCTGAAACGAAGCCCGTAATTAAAATCTCTGCCCGCACCCCACCTCTCTGTGTGTCCCTCTGGCGTGTGGGATTGAAACGGTTTCCGTTTGTTTGTCGTTCCTCGAGAACTGTCACTGTCAGCTGGGGAACGGCCCGATAACCCCTCTGTCGCGTACAATCCTTCCGTGGACGCAGCCACATGCGATGGCTGCCTGCAATGGAATCCCGTGTAATTAGAGATCTCTCGCCAAATTGAATTCTTATCTTGCAACGACCTTTCTCCGTCCGACTGCAAGTGTGTGCGCTGCGCGAGCCACCACCCATTCTCGAGTGCATGAGAATTTTCCCAA
This sequence comes from Eristalinus sepulchralis, assembly GCA_944738645.1. Classification (NCBI taxonomy): domain Eukaryota; kingdom Metazoa; phylum Arthropoda; class Insecta; order Diptera; family Syrphidae; genus Eristalinus; species Eristalinus sepulchralis. The sequence continues at coordinate 1,914,245 of OX122884.1, read as the reverse complement.
TCCCGACTCCACTTCAACTTCAATTTGCATAAACATAATTTTCATATTAACCCCGTGAGCCGTGTGAGAGAGGGGAGACAGCCGCTTTTGCTGTTTCTGCAGCAGTTGCAGCAGCAAAGCAGTTGTACAACGATTGCAAAGATTGCCAATTCATTGTGGGAAAAGTACAAAACAACTTGAAATGCGGTTTCAGTCGCTGCTCAGGCGTCATTTGTCTAAACTCTTAGAGTTCCATTTGTTTCCCCGTGATGTTGGGGGGGGGGCTTTGCGCAAGTTGTCGTGAGTGGGGAACGAAGTAATTTGTTTGTGCTGAGCTTATTTTTGCGAGGTTACGCGCGGAGTCTAGACGCGAGGTGCTGTTTGACATTTGGCCGATTTTCGTGCGCTGGTCATTGGTAGTTGAGCCTGCAGTTGTTCACTTTCATGACTGAAGACTCGAAGTCTTTGACATCGCGTAACAGAGGGTGCTTAAGAAGGATGTCAATCAATTTGGCTTGAACGCATCGGAACGGGTGGTGAGTGATCAGACTGCTCACGTTGGCGACGATGAAACTATCTGAATGGGATTGTGGTCCATTTCTTGCTTTCAGGGGTACCTTTGAATAATAGCAAAATCGAAATAGAAAGCAAATTTTTTGAGATTCAGGTGATTTTTCGGATTTGCGACGTGTTTGGCTATATTTCTAAAGGAAATGTTCATAAAGGTGTTTTTGGTCCCGGCACAAATCCAGTATGTATCTCCAACAAAAAAAGGATAAGGTACAGATGGACAGACTGTAGAACAGCAACACTGTGAAGACAGTTATCATCTTCAAACCACCGTTATGTGAAATGAATGCGATTCTTGGTGAAGCATAACATAGTTGACTGCATTTTTTCATGTAAACATGGTTACGTTTGAGGTGAAATATCACGAAAACGATGTGACCTACAGAAAAAATGAATATAATTGATTTTAAAGGCAAGAATACAAGCTATCGAATGGATATTTCAACAGATAAATTTAAGCATTGCGTGGGTGTAATATTTAAGAAACAAATACTTTGCGGCGTGTATCCTGTGAACGGAAGATCGTTGAGGAACCTACTGTACATATATTTCAAGCCCCATATATGGACTTCTACTTCACCAATTTTTAATCCAATCCCTTAAAAATTCCGTAAGATATGAGCATTAATGTAAGGTGATCTCTAAAAATTAGTTTTAATTCCCTGAATCTCAGGAACAAAATGTCCTTGAAATATTAATTTGACTTACATAAGTAGCTTCATATGTAAAGTCTCAGTGAAGCAACTTTGAATAAAATCTGTTGTGAAAGATTAAAAATATAAGCAATAATGTAAATTAACATACATAATTGCTGTTCTCCGTCGAATATCCTTGCAACTAAATGTCCTTCAAGGATTCCCATTACATATATTTATACCCCAACATATGTAGTTTACATGTGTCAAGTTTCATTTGAATCTATTCAGCGGTTTAAAAGATATTTGCATTTTTCTATTTTTTCTGCACCAAAACTTGCAGGTTTTCAATTTCACCAAAAACTGGGGTGAAAATCAAATGATTTCAACGTGGATTTTTTTGCCACGGTAAAACACATCACAAAATGTGCTCAGTTTATGTTTAATGGCGAATATCTCAAGAATGCGTCGTTCCATGAACAAAGTTGTTATGAACAAAGTTGGAGGCAGTTTCATGCTCTGTTGGGTGATGTAGGTGTCGAGATGATTAACCGTTATTTGTGGTTGTTACGTGAGGGGGAAGTAGAAAATCTGAAGAAATGTGTAGTGTGTAGTTCTATATCGAATATCTTTGAAATGATTTATGGTTGAGAAGCTATACAAACATTTGCTGGAAGCCTTTTGCATCTGCTTTAAGTCTAGAAGGGATCAGTCAAAGTTACTGGGTGCGTTGTTAGATATATAGGCTTAAGCAAAGTCACCTAACATACTTATTTACACATTCAGTGTGTTTAAAAACTATTTATCCTTAAGTGATCCTTTTTACTCCATTTTGCAGTCCTACCTATTGCCTTTAATTGTGGTTGATTTCGTTCTCTTTTGCGGGAATATCTCGACGGCAAAAATGGAGTGTAGGGGCGCTTAAAGCCGGAAACTTGTTTGCTTTATGACATGGACACACAGCTGTAAGTCCACAAATACTCTTCCCTCCTTGCGCCTGGTTCCTCTTTAAAGCCAATTGCATTGACTCGTCACCCTAAAGGATTTCCCTGTCAAAATTAAAAATCCAGTGCCTCGCCACACTCAAATTTCCACCACTCATACCGCCGTTTCATATTCGAATTCATTAAGCCGAGCAAAAAATCCCAGCAATCTCTTTATAAACTGCAAATTAATTCAAAAATGAGAGCGAGGGGGATCCAGTTCCCGACCAGACAGACTCAGCAGAGTAGTAGTTTACTTTCAAGCTCTCCTTCACTCAGTCCGCCAAAGGACAATCAACTCGGCAGTTTCTTTTATCCGTCCGTCTCCCGTGCAGTTGTGCACGCCAAACTATTGCGGTGAATCAGCAGAAACCAAAAAAAAAAAAGAAGCACCCGACAAGGGAGTGAAGGGAAAAATGGGAAAAGCATCGAAAATCCTTTCCCGCATTCGGTTGACAGAATCAGAAGCCGCGCCGCGCCGCGCTCTAAAAGTGTTGCACATTCCATGCGACCATCCGAGAGAGTACTCCCGCCGTCGTTGCTGCCACCGTCGCCGGTTGCATAACATTAATGGATGTCTGAGCAGTTGGTTGGAAGTGAATAAACGAGGAGGAGATAATGCCCCTCTGCCACCCCTCGTCGTCGTCGTCGTCGTCTGCCGTGCGCCCGATGCAGGAAGGATTTGCATTTGAGTTGTCACTGCCGTCAGATGACGTTCGCGGGTGAATTATAGAAATGAAGAGTCATCATGAGTGGTTTGTAGGGATAGGTAGGGGTGGAGGCACAAACTTTCTGCCTATCAGTTGAGGAGATGATAGGCACGAGGTGGAAGATAAGAGCCAGACCATGGTTTTTACTTCGTGGATTTTGTGCAAACAAAATGTGGTTTCAGAGAGTGTCGAAGGACCTTTCTGAAGGCTTCAGCTGAGTCCAGGCTTCAGTCGAAACCAATAACTCGTTGGAGCTTTCCTTCATTGAATCGAGGACATCCCATTCTTGTGCATGACGCTACATCTGAATCCATAGCTTGCCGCATTTACCAACGACACTACACAGGGACCCCCAAAGCCTCAACAGTGCTTCAGTTGATTTGCGGAACTCACAAGAGTTTCCCATTGCTGTCCGTGACTTATTAATTGCATTAAGGAACTCACTAGAGCTTACCGTCTTTGTGCTTCAGTCAAAACGAAAAACTCACAATTGTCCATGACCTACGACCCGTCCGTTGAATCGGAGTAATGTCTGGAGCCCCATCCTCTCCTTTGGTCCAAATATCACTCATCCTTGCCCATGATCTAAAGCAGTTGTCGCCTGCCATAAATCTTCAGTTTCACACCACAATTCAGTTGAATTTCCTCCCCCCCGGCACGCAGTGGCACCTTCAAAGCCATCAGCGTCCTCTCATTCAAACCATTCCCGACCTACCTCTTTACAAAACTCGCTGTTCCCTCTCCGGAGGGTCGGTCCCTCCGGCAAAAAAAAAAAAAAAACTGTCATTATGAGCTAAATTAATAGCCGGTGTAATTTTTCCGTGACGCCTCATCAGCATCACCTCGGTCGCGTCTTGACGTTTCTGCGAGAGGACGAAAATAGAAAGCTACGCGAAGTCGATGACGATGAAGCGACTGCACGCTGCACGCGTTCAAAAGATGCACATCTCCAAAGAACTGCTGCGACACACATAAATAGTCGTGTTGTGTCTGTCGCGAGGCGAGCGACTGAACAACAAACTCCCACCACAGCCGCCGCCAATGAACCTGAACCTCAACGGTGTCGCTGGCTTGGCGGCTAGAAGTCGTGCGCACCATCATCAGAAGCCGCGTCACTCTCGATTGCAGCCAGCCATGCAGGTCGGTTCTAGTTAAGGCGCGCAATGCGCTGCTGCGCATTCTAAAAATAGTCGTCACCTTGCTTGGGAACCTCCTCGGCTTCTGCAGCTCCTTAGTCTTCCGTGGCGTCCCGCTTTGGTCTGGAGTTTCCTTAATCAGTAGCGCGGCATCGCACATTGCCTTCTATAGATGCTGGCGGTCGACTAGACGATGCTGCTGGGTATACAAGAGGCGGCGCGATGATCGCCAAAAGTATCTCGACGAGAATCATCGATATCATTCTCTTGTCGTTGTCGTCGTGTTCTTCTCGACTACTTGTCCTAGTCTTGTTCTTTGTCATCCTCCTCATCGTCATCATTGCTATTTGCCTATTTGTTGTTGTCCTTTTCTTATTAGCCTGCTGCTCTTCCTCGTCCCACTTGTTTGAGACCTACAGTCAGTAGAGCTCCTCGTTTTTGCCCTTTGTCGTAGCTCTTCTTGTCGTTGTCATATTCGTTATACTCGTCGCAGAATTCTTGGCGTAGCCCTGCGCTGATGATCGTCATCCTCCAATTCTTCGTTCTCCTGCTCGTTGCCGCCCAATTCGTTTCCTTCCTCCTCGTCACCCTACATGTCGTTGTAATAGTCTTTGTCTGTTTGGCAAGCACCAACGAATCGAGCACATCAGTGCCCAAATTGGGAAAGGAAAACGAAACTTATTCCAAAAAGGACACGACGTGCTCTTGGGAGTTGATCGTCGTCGTCGCCATTGTCGCTGTTGAGCTGTACATACGCCACACTGGAATGTAAACATTTTTTATTCCCACCAGTATCTATCTTTGCCACTGTGCCTCGTCGTCGTTGTAGTCGCGCAGAGACCATGTGACTCGGCGCTAAAATAAACACAGGACTGCATTATTCACCGGCATTGCTGCGGCCTCTGCTGCGCTGCCACTGCAGCTGAAGATGGTGCTGGAAGCCGGTGGCATATGACGGTGACTAAAAGGACTCACAGGGAATATCGGGAATCGTGGCTTTTACTTTCCGTGCGAAGAAGGTGAAAACTGAAAACGTGGCTGCACTTTAAATTAGCACATATGCGCGTCCAACACGGTATCCGCGGAGCACTGTATGCGCTCACAGATCATATCGTTCTACGTGTGAGTCAGCGCTGCATAACGATGACGAAGGCCTCGCTGCAGAGCACATCTGCCACTATCAGTGGTGCGGCGAACTCCAGGCTCATGCCATGGAATGTCGTGACATAAGGATAATTAGTTTGGTTAAGAAGATGATCGCGCTGGAGTCACCTGATAATTATGGAGAATATGCACGGACAGAACGTGTTGCAGGAGGGGGCGGACAGAGGTGGCAATTTGTGCGCAGTTTGCAAATTGCATGAATTGTTTGGTGTGTGACTAAGAAGAAAGGGAAGTGATCGAGCAACTGGATAGCTGACAATGGATCAAGAGTCTGCCCTACAAGCCAACTGAAAGTAATCTAGAGTAATTGGACGATAGGGAGAGAGGAGTGATTGAGGATCCTCAGAAGTGATCGTGGGCCGCCAAAGAGGCCTAGGACCACAATTTGCTCTAGTGTCCTTTTCAAAGAGTGGCGAGAGAATCTATCGTGGGGTTTCATTAACGACTACAGATGTGATCAAGGGTCGTTCCAAATGAACGAGGGGCGAAAAAAGCGATCGAGGACTACGAAAAATTGAGCCTGAGTCATCTACAACTGATAGAGAACAGCCCCTGAATGTGATTGAAGAAAGGCAAGAAAAACGATCGTAAAAGTGTGAAACCTGTTCGGGAATCCCAAGAAATGGTTATGGCCAGGCAGGCGATAATCAGGGGTTTGACGAGAGCGATCAGACATCCAGGGAGTCCCAAGAACATCGAGACTTCCCACAAACTCATTGAAAACCGCATTCTCCCAATTAAACGGCTCCAACGACGATGACAATTACGCCCAACCTCAAATTGCAGTCCCCCCTACCGTCCGACACCCGAATTGCAAAGTTCCCTGTTCTGACCTGCCATCCCTATTAGGCACGTTGCACCAGTTCACCTTTCATCGTCCACAGCAGTCACGTCACCCCTCCCAAGCGCCATTTCCCAAGTATCACCTAGTCCCCCAGAGGACTCCTTGGTGACTAGAAGGTTTCCTCCTTTCGAATATTCCACTACACTCGGTCAGAAGCGATCGGCATATCCCGATAACGAACCTAACAGCGAAAACAATAAAACACCACGAGCCATAAATCCGTTGGATACTTCATAAATTACTGCTCCGCTGCAGCCCAGCGTGCACAGATGCAGTCAAATGATATTCACACCGATCCGACTGGCCGGCCCGGCCAGCCGTGAGTGTGGCACACCGCAAAGTGTGCCAGAGAGCCGCCAGGCACTCCACCACCTATCAACGGTGCGGCGGTCCAGCGAACAGCTTCATAACTCAAAATATGTTCTCGTCCGCCTTGCCCGACTGTCCATCGCTACCATCAGTGCATCTGACCCGACGGCGGTTCCTCGGAAAGATTTCTCTATCGCCGAGCGTCACACGACTCGCCACCACCTGGCGATGTCACTCAACAAGCCCCATGATTGATCGCGCACCGCGCAGGACTCCGCGCGCCCGCCTTGATCTGACCGGGACAGTCAATAATCCTTGTCCTACACATGTGATCCGTACGCGCGGCAAATTGGCAGCGCTGCTACAATTAATTTGCATAATCTCCACGCGTGTTGTACACCGTTTTGTCCAACGGCCACTTCTCGCTCCAGTCTCTGCGCGGTAAGCCGCTTACGCGAGGATCGCGCGGCTGTTCTAATAAATCGCGTTGCGAATGCCTCCGTTCCATCGCACAGTTTAGCGATGACTTCCTTTTGAGCGCTCTCTCAGTCTTTCTCCGGGCGCCCTGCGGCCACTGCACGTTCCTGCGTGACTCTCCATCTCGCGCAGATAAAAGGTGGAACAAACGACCGCATTAGCACCATTTGACAGATGGTCGTTGTGTTCTGACATTAGGACATAAATTGCACTTTTCGTGGATCCGCCACGTCGGTCCTGGGTGATTCACTAGCCGGCGCGCCGGTTCAATCACTCCACTCCGCGTTGCGCTGCATAGAATTAAAATATTCCAACAACGGGGTACACGATCGTTTGTCAGCTGAATTGGGTGGCGATAGCGCGGCGCGGCGGGTTGGTGTGGAATGCCGTGGAGCAGTGTGCGACGGAACGGACTTCTACGACGGATGATGAGCATGATCGGCGCTGTGATGGAGAGTGATTGTGTAAAGTGGCTCGTTGGATGGGAGTTTTGTGCACGCCAGACGGGTTTAAATTGCCCGCTTTTCGGGTGAAGATCGATCGGAGACAGAGATAGTGACGCGAGATCGGTCTAAATGGCAGCTGAGTGTGAAGAGCCGTGCTTACAAGGTGAAGATCGTGTCCGCGTCTTCAAAATGAGGGCATTGGCCGGCAATTGAAAATAAGGAAAAGGGATAGAGGTGGACTTTAGGTCACAATCGAAACCGTTTAGTAGCTTCTTTCCTTCAGTGGGGCACCGAAGAAGAGCAAACGTGATCCTCAGTTTTTCGATAACATTTAGGATCTTCAATCATTCCTAGTCTTTCGACTTTCATGATCCTCGATTTGTTCCAGTGATTTTCGATAACGTCTGATGCTCCTGGTGCCCTCTTTGGTGTTCCTTGATAACTGCTGCCGCTCCTTGATCTCTCTTGCGCCTCCTATGCAATGCCTTGATCCTCACTTCAGTCTTTCCTCGATCGGTAACGATGATCGTATCAACGAAGATCGCATCCCCAATCTGTCTCATCATTAACCACTCAGTCAGAGTTCTATCTTCACGCCCATTACGCGGTTTTTAACCTCCATCCAGCAGCAGCACCAACGGACACCACCATCCCAGCTATTGTCACCGCTGCGTAAAACCTCTCCTTCGCGCTTCCCCATCGCTTCGGCAACCGCATTCGCAATTCGTTAATCCCCAGCCCCACATGGTGGAACCTAGGAAACATGCCTCGAACCGCCGCACAAGTGCACATGAGCATTGAACCGTGAACGAATCGCGAAGGAAAACACTATAAAGTGCAACTTTGAGCAGCAGCAGTCGAGCGACAAGCGGCCCCGCATTCTCTCCACGAGTTTTGCATGCAAGTCTCCACTCGCCCAGTAAATTCGAAGCTCACAGACGCAAGCTGGGCACACACCACTCACAAACGCTGGCTTGTACGGTGGTGGTGGACGTTGGATAGATAAGCGCAGTGCCAGGGAGGCAGAGAGCGACTCAGCGAATAGAGAAGAAAAGCAGAGGACGAGAAAAAATAAGCAAACACCGGCAGATTTTCTGCCGTCCCGCACCATAGCATGTGTTTGTTGTGTGCTGTCGGACGCAGTGGTTCGATGCGGTCGGATGTTTGACTCGATCGCACGGACACGACATTCTCCCTCTCTCGTGCAGCAGCGACGACGGACTGGTGGGCTCCCCACAGCACTGCGCTGCGGATTTATGTTGCGGCAGTCTTTCAGTTGCTTCCCAGCGCGTTTGTTGATGTGGGAATCGCGCAATTTCGCGAAACTCGGTGCTGGTGTGTTTCTTTTTTTTGCTCTTGTGTTTGCCTGCTTCAACGACAACAACGGTTTTTTCTTTCGCGGGGGTTTTGCGTTTTTTTTTGTTGCGTTGCTTTGAATGAATTGAAATTTCCTTATTGTCGTGGTGGTGCAGCAGAGGAGTTGTGTTACCTCGTGCGCGGCGTGGTGATCTCGTACCTCGGTGTGCGCGGTGCGTGCGAGTCCCCATCTCCTTGGAGTTTCGACCCCCCGTCCCCCTCCCCCGCCACCGCTTCTGTGGATACAAATTGTGAAGTTCAAGGTTTGTGAATAGAGTGCATACCTGTGCCTCCCTTCCTGTGCTCGTGATGCGAGAAGAAGTGAAACAGTGCTCCGCCGTCGTCGGCGATACCATTTAGATCGTGTCCCGAGATGGTGTGTGTGTTACGTCATAATCATAACACTTTTTGGATATCTAACAACCGGAGGAACAACCAGCAGCCGAAACAGCAGGCAGCCGAATTCTGTGGGCCAACGAGAGAGAGACAAAGGATTAAGTCACCGCTCTCCGTGCAATCTAATGGATACATCGATTGTGTTCTTTTCTGTGTATCTCGTTCGTCTGATCTTCCTCGGCGATGTTTGCTGATTTTTTTTTGTTGCCCGTGCGTTTTTTTTCGCGTGTAAAATTTGCTCAAAGAGTTTGGTGTGTGCCGGTGTGTGTGTGTTTGGTCTTCTGTCTAGCTGTGAAGTTCATTTCACGCTAATTATTGACCCCATGCAGGCAAGCAGGCACATCACACATAGAGCACATGTGCGGCGAGGTGGTGGTGCCCCGCCTCGCTGGATGTGTCGCGACAGAATCAGTTGTTTGGACAAATGAGTGCATGAGTTGCTCTTTGCGCAGGTTGACGATCGATGGAATTGTGATGCCGGCAATTTGTGTTCCTCCGTTGAAGAAGAGTTTGACGTTAGCAGCGTGGATCTCATTTACTGGTTTTGACAGTGGGGATGCTGATCTTTTTGACAAATTTTCAATCGAGATAGGAAGTTGAAAGGTTTTTGATCACAAAAGCGCGTCAAGAAGCAGAGACAGGAGAAGAGGCATTCTTCTGAAAATTTTGAAGTTTTGAATTTCCCCAGAATAAACGTGTCCTTGTGTGATGATCATCCTCTCGACCGCTATTGTGACATTTTTTTGGTTTTTAAATTTGGATTTAAGTCGGGCTTAGAAGGAATCAATCAATTCTCTAAGTTTGGGAGAGTGTAAAGCGGCGAAAGAGTGGCAATTGTTAACCGACTGCAACCTCTGGGATAGAAGCTTGTAGAAGCCATGGCTACTTCTGCGTATGCGGTTTCGTTTTAAAAGATGGCTATAGAAGATTAGTACGAGTTAAATAACAACTCAATTCGCCAAACCTCGTCTGAAACTAAATAATTTGTACATTAGAAACCTACTTATGTAGCTCACCTAGATTGTCGGTGCACGGACTGGTTAGTCTTCTTCACTTGAAGACCTTTGCACCCTCAGCAAGGTTTTTTTCGCATCTTTGGTAATTTCTGATCGAGTTGAGGACCGATTTGTCATCAGATAGCTCTGAAATGTGAGTAATAATTGCATCTAGCAATACTAACCATACCTTGTGCGAAAGGTGATAACTGAAGTTTCATTTTCGTAGCAGACGTTCACACAGCATAGCCGAAAAGAAGCAGTCGCTGTTGGTTTTCGACAAACCTCTTAGATTGACCAAGGAAAGTTCAACAACAATTACTCGTGTTGTGCGTGTAGAAGGGACCTACAGTTTTTCCCGACTCCGAACAGCGAGATGTGAGAAGATTTTCATAGACAATTGACACTCGTAGAGTGTTGTCAGCAACTCGAAAGAGATGTTGCCGTGAAAAAATGCGAGGTGTCCCGTCCATGAATCGAACCTAGACCTTCTGCATGTGGGGCCACGCACTTACCCAGTTTGCCACGGCGATCTCACGTCCTGTGCCTGATCTAAACGTGTTCCTGACATTTGTTCAAGCAACCACCTCTTTCGAGTTTCTGACAACACTCAAACAGTCCTCATTGTCTACTAGAAACTTCTTCAAATTCGACCATTCGAAGACGACAATAATAAGTCGCCTAAGTCCTCTCTTGAAAATCAAACAAAACACGAGCATGTAGTGTGCTGAAGAAGCTCCTCCCTGGTTCCTGTGGAATGTAGCACAATTCACTTTTCTTTGCTACAGGAACAGGCTCCACAGGTCTCCTTCTTCATGAGGTTCCTCCTTTTAAAGTGGCACTGAATGAACGTCACACCATGAAGGAGAAATCAAGGTTTGAGTGGCAGATTCTTCCTGAAAACAATGCAGCCTACAAGCAGAACCATTCACTAACCTTTCTGCAATTTGCCGCGAGGGTAAATGTCGCTTCACCAACCGTTTAGCTCCGAACGGTAAGGAGACTGCTCTGTAAGACTTGATGTCACAGCATTCATGTCTCAGATCCTTCGCGTGATCCCACTACAGTGGACAAATGGTCCTTTCGCTTGATCACAACTCAAGTGAGTTTTTGACAAATTTGCCAGATTTTCCGACAGTGTGGAGATGTGGAGTATTCTATTGGCAGGACAGAGGCAAAAGATTCAACCCCCAACATACACACAAAATCTTGATCAATTCCCAAACGAATCAATTCATGCATCTAAAAGCAAAAAAATGGATTTTCTGTCAGTTTTTTCTCACTTCTGTCCCATTGTACACCATCCAGTCAACGTAATTAATTAACAAACAAGACAAATCATCTCGCGATTAAATTGCTCATCGCTGTGAATGAAAATTTGCCTTCTGGTCCTAGGGGAGCTTCGAATCCATTGTTTTTGAGAATTTCGCAAAGCTCACTACTAACTGAAACGAATCAAGCCAAGCCAAGCCTCAACAACCGTCGCTCGTGGAACTAAATTTTATGATCGAAAAGAACGTGTTTCTGCCTTCGAGAGTTAGAGCATTTTAACTGCCTAGCATTCGAGGAGGACTTTAACCTCGCTGGGGGCTGGCAAAGGGGGGGGGGGTGGTGCTCAGGTTCTCTTGGATTTTATTGTAATCTATCAGTTATTTAATTGCCTTTGTTGAAGGCGACAGACACCGAGAGAGAAACAGGAAAACAAATGAACCTTTTAAACAAGTGACCTTTCACGTGCTATTCTTAGCTCACCCCCCCAAAATAAAAAAAAAAATACGAATTTCCTTATTCGCGTCGTTTTAATCAGAAATTCCATCGTTTAGCGCTGTCCCTTGCGCTTCGGTGGACGCGTTCATAATCTGGGTGTGTCAATGAAACCTTCGCACCGTGGGCTCGCGCGCCTCTCATTAAGATTCCATTCAACTGCGATCAAGCCTGTTGGACGTTGTTGGTGTCCGCTGCCAGCCATGCACCAGTTTAAGTGTACAACAACCTCTTATTTATCACCTTAACCCGACGCGATTCAATTAACTGCATCGGTAGGGGTCTGGTATACGGGGACTGTGGGGCGACAGAGGTGGGACACTGATGGAGGCCCATGGTGTAATTTGCAGTCGACTTGTTTGGAGCATTCCAAAGCGGGTCATTCGGGCAGCCTGTTGCTTACCTATCTGTCTGCGAGGAGAAATTGAAGCAAATCCGTGAAGTTCGTGAAATTCACGATATCCCTGGACTTATCCTTATCTCGTCAGGTGGAGTTTCTGCAGAAGAAAGTGAGATTCCGCTGATTGAGTCACACGATCGTCGTCGCCGCCGCCGCCAGTGAACATGACCCACAGAAAATGGGACACCGGCAGAGACTCTTAATCAGCTCGCTCAACATTGTCGCTACACCGCCGCGACGTTAAGTGATCAATAAACAACGCACACGATCGCGGCGAAGTTTGAAATTCGAGAAAGCAACTCCGCCAGATAGACGCACAGATACGAGTGGCTTTGAATTTGCTCATCGTTCGCTCCCCGTTCACTCACTCGTCGACGTCGTCGTCGTCGTCGTTGTTGCTGTTGCTATTTCCGATGTACGGCCGGTGATCGTTTATGCAAATTCTGCCTCCGCGACTCTGGCAGCTGACTCTGACTCCGTGTCGCCGTTGCCGTTTGTCAGATTTGCTCCGGATCTCATTAAACAGCTACCAAACGGCCGAGCTAACCAGTCCCCCGGATCGGGACGTGTAGGCGTGGATGCTAGTCGCGTTCCCTTACTCACCGTGTGATTAACTTCGGTTTTCGGTTCAAACTGTCGTGTAGTACGAGGAATTTGATATGCAGCGGTGATCGCACAACCGTCGTCGATCGAGTTGCCATTGATCTCTGCTGCTAGTTGCAGCAGCCCGAGACGGCGGACTCAGGCGGGGGACTCAGGTGGTCTCGCTCCAATGAAAGTGTGCGTTTTTTTTTTGCGTGACAGGTTCATGCGCGGCCGTGACAAGTGGCTCCGGCTTCAACTCAGTTGGTCGATGTGACATAATCGATAGAAATTGCTCTCGCTTGGCCAGCTTACCTGATTGTATGTTTTTTTTTTTTGGAGGAGCTTACTGGCCTGCGGTTTGTTTGTTTTGTTAAATAAATGCTAATCGAGAGATGTCCGACTGGGGGTTACATGTGTTTTCGCTGAAATGGGGCGGCTTAGGGAAATGGGGCTCTGAAAACATTGCCGCGAGGGCTGTCCATGCGGCGTCGGCGGTGGCGGGAGTGTGAAATCTGATTGGGAAACACTTGTGCGCCGTGCGAGGTTAGTCAGCCTGTGCATAGCTGATTAGGTGAAGTTGACATTCGAGAAACTGGACAGAGGTAGAGAGTTGACTTCTGGTTAATCGGGAATGTTAATGACGGTGATCTTTGGAATCTGTGACGAATTTTGATTAGATGACACAACCATTGAAATGTTTCACATGTAGCAGACCTTGTTTACTGTGATTTTAAATTCTGATATCTCTTCGATCGGCTTCCAGTTTGTGCCTAAATTTGGGCGTGCGAGGGGGTGGCTGGGGTACTCATTATTTGATGGTTGATGGTCTTGAGGGTTTAACGAGCGGTGATTAGTTCGAAAAAGTCTTCTTTACGATGAGTCGTGGTACGGTATGGAATTTGAAATTCATGTGCGATGATCATTGATCGGCTGAGTAATTGCTAAGCGGGCTGATTTTGCCAATGGCCCTTTAGATTTAGTGCACACTTGGTAATTGAATGGTCATTTCGTTGAAAATTGATGATAATGTTGGTCTTCCAAGGTGAATCTTGGCCTCAAGGTAGCGCTCAGTTGCTGCCTTTGATTTTACTAAGATTTGCTTTAACTTGTACTTAAGGTTAAGAGCTATTCAATTGAATCGGATTGTAAGCCCTCCATATGGTCCCAATCGTGATGATCGTTCTGTCAAACAGACCAAAGACTGTAGAGATCTGTTTGAAGCTTCATCGACTTCCAAAGCAGTTCATGACGATACCTGCAGGTAGAGTCAATTTCTACTGAATTCAGACGGATATTCAATGTGTTGTGGACATTGATGTCAATTTAGCATTTCAACAAAATTCCCTTAGCTAGCGACCTTGTCTTGTCTTCGCTCATAGAATCATTCAGCCAAAGGATAGAGGCATGAACTAGGCGACGATATCAAAATCGAAACATTCTTTGTTTGATATCCCTTTACAACACGTTTCGGACACGAAAGTGGCGCCGCAACAGCAATAAAAAATCACTTGTGCATCTCATGTCTTCATGCGGTCTTTTCACCACGATTTTAATTCGTTCAACATTCCCATCCGACACAATGGATCGACATTTTACCTTGGTAACGGAAGCCTTTATCTCTTCCTTTAAGATCCTTGTTCTATTGTTTAGCTCTCCGTCATAAATCTGTGTCCACTCTGACACAATCAAATCTCTTGTACGCACCCTGACATAATGGCAGTCGCTGTGAGTCGCATTTCAATGTTAAATGTGGAAAAAAGGGCCCCTCCGTCTGGTTATCTGATAGGACAGAACCTACCTCAATTCGAAGGAGAGTGTTTACAATTGTGCCTACCGAACACACTGATAAGGTCCTCCGTGCACTCACTCAATTAGCCAAGCTAAAGGGAAACCTCCGCCATGCCGCACGCATGCCTGCTATGAATCATAAACAGAAACGAAACGAAACGCACGGAGTGATAATGATTGCTCAAAGTAAACATGGTGATAAGGAGTGGAAAAGCAAGAGGAGGACACACACATGTTCGTTGCGAGGTCTATCCTCGTTATCGGCTGAAGAGCGGTTGAGGAGTACAATGGCGCACTGATATGCTACGTCGTCATCGTCGTCGTTGGAGGCGGCAGTTTTGCACAAATCGATAGGGGCGCTGGCAGTTGGGCTTGAATACATGTGTGGGAGGCATGTGGGAGATGGAATGGTTATTGCGGAGAAGGCTGGGTTAAGAGGTTGTAAATTTTTAGAGCTTAATCATACTGATTGGAAATGGAAGAGGCGAATATAACTGCCGGAGGGGTGTACTTGGATGAAGGACGGAGGATCGTAGTATCGTTCTTTGATGATCGTTTCGTG
Source organism: Eristalinus sepulchralis (assembly GCA_944738645.1). Classification (NCBI taxonomy): domain Eukaryota; kingdom Metazoa; phylum Arthropoda; class Insecta; order Diptera; family Syrphidae; genus Eristalinus; species Eristalinus sepulchralis. The sequence goes on along the minus strand of OX122884.1, from coordinate 1,899,146 downwards.
AAATTGTGTCCATTAGCAGGATATTAAGCCTGTTAATCCAAGTAATGCCGATCTTGCTATGATGATGGTTGATGGTGCCATGATAACTGTCGACATTCTCACAATGAAACATAACGACCTCCTCTTGGTCCACGTTCTGTCAAATGATCTTAAAGATCCACGCAGTTGTCGATCGCTGTTGACATTAACACGATCTTGCTGCGATCACTGTCAGCTATTTGAAGAGATGCATCCCAACCGTTGGGGTTAAACGCCCATCTTGCTCCGATCCTAGCTGATCTGGCCACGATCATAGCGCATGAATCCAGTTGGGTTTAAACGCCCATCTTGCTCCGATTCTAGCTGATCTTGCCACACCCATAGCGACACTCAAAAACCCCTTGATTGGGTCTAATTCCTTCAACCTCTTTTATCAGCTGATCCTCCAGCCGATATTCTCGCAATAAAACACAACGACCTCCTCTTGGTCCACGTTCTGTCAAATGATCTTGAAGATCCACGCAGTTGTCGATCGCTGTTGACATTAACACGATCTTGCTGCGATCACTGTCAGCTATTTGAAGAGATGCATCCCAACCGTTGGGGTTAAACGCCCATCTTGCTCCGATCCTAGCTGATCTTGCCACGATCATAGCGCATGGATCCAGTTGGGGTTAAACGCTCATCTTGCTCCGATCCTTGCTGATCTTGCAACACCCATAGCGACACTAAAAAAACCCTTGATTGGGTCTAATTCCTTCAACCTCTTTTATCAGCTGTTCCTTCAACTTCTCACCAAATTGGCGTTCACCTCCATTCTTGCTGCGATCACTGACATCTCTATTTCAAATCGATTCCAAGAACATTCGTCCATCTCTGCAGCTCGTCCCAAGGACGTTGACTGATCAGCAACCTGTTTTACGCGGCATTTGTAGAACCAGTAGAATGCGATCATCCACTCAATCTTGGGACGACTTTCTGCGAGCGCTGCCGTCCCGCGCGTATAAATTTCTCTAAAACTCGCCCGACTTACCTCCACCGCAACCGTGCGTCGTCGTCGCTCAAACAAAGGCAGAATGAAGAAAATAAAACCCGCGCACTGCTTCCTTCCACAACCACGTCTGCGCGTCTTGATCGCGGCAATTCTATTCACTGGCTATTTTTATCATTCCCATTTCAAGAATCGCAGCGAACACCGAACGAGGGGAATCTTATCCCCGATGCGTTCCGCAGAACTTCGGCTGTTGCCACTTGCCGCGAAACCAGTAGCCAGTCTGACGGAAATTTTTTATCAGAAAGTGAAACCCTTTTCAGTTGCCGTGTTGTGGTTGCTCCATTGTTCGCAGAATCGAAGGCCCTTCACTGGGTCTCTGCGTCGCCGCCGCCGTCGTCGTCCTCTCCACTAATCGCCGATCGTCGTCGGATCAGGACTTGAGGGGCTGAATTAAATTAACCGAAAATGATTAGATAAGGCCGAGTGGTCTGCCGTGGAGTGAATTTGAATTGCAACAGAAAGAAACCCGGGTTCGGTACGGGAAGTCAGGCGCAGCGACTCGGAGTGAAAGTGAAATTCACAAGTGTATGACAGATTGACGATTCTGTATCAATCAATTCAAGCAAATATTTGATCTTCAATTTACATAACGAAGCCGATGGCGACGCAACGCACACTGTAAGCGTGCGGGAGAGAGAGACTCGGCGTTGCGATGCACCACGCAGCTTGAGGGTTTCGGATGTTCTCCTCCGTGTCGTTCGCTCAATTGACGTTTGCTTGCCGGTCACGGAGCGCGGCGGCGCGACGGTGACGGATTGAGGGAGTGGAGAGTAGGACAGATATGCTGCTGTCGCCGCTGTCGTTGATTTATGATGACCGTCCGTTGGTCGTTGATTGAATTAGTTTCATTGCTTATCAATTGCGGGCAGATGCTGAAATCTTAGGCATTTGATTTAATCGACAGGTCATTGCATTGAGAGGCGTCGTCGTTGTCCGCTCTCCGTCTGTTGTTTGTTTGTTGAAAACTTATCGCAGTGGTGGCTGTTGTTCCTGTTTGCGAAATGGTGACGTCTACGTTAAAGGTCTCATAAATTTTAATCGAATTCCGCAGACGGATCCTTAACCTTATGCCGAACCCTTGGACGTTTGTTTGAGTCTGAATTTGGTGAGAAGATTAATGATTTGTGTAACTGCAAGGGAATGTCTGCTCAATTCACCTTGAAACTGCCTTCTGTTGAACCCGGTTGCAGTGCAGTTGTGAATCACGCCTCATCATGCCTTTGTCAGTATCGACCCTAGCACAAGGACACTCAGAAGATATGTGTTGGGTTCAGTGATCGTCTCGCCAGAACTGGATCATGTTCGCAGCGATCAGTCAAGTGATCCTGTCGAGGAATCTTTCATACTCACCTAATTTGCTATTTTCCAGCTCAAGATTACTGTTGCTATTGCCACGATCAGTGTCGATCCTATCACTCGAATCTTGTCTAAAGGGCCTAGTTCTACCAAGTGATCTAGTCGGCTATCTCTCAGACGGTGTTGGTGCAACCGATTTTGCCAATATGACTGACTTCTAATGCTGGCTTTATCGCGAAGTTGTCGACAAATGTCACTGACTTCAGAGGGCTAGTGTATTCAGAATTCTTGTGGCTTCAGACATCTTGTGCTCACCAGATGATCCCTGGGTTTACACGACTACGGGCTTCAAGCGGCAACCAACTCTGTATGTCTACTAGATCAGCGCGGCTACCCGTGGCTAGCAGTGACTACAGGCGGTTTGCACTTGAACATACTTACCACCTACGCTGACTACATATGGCTAGTGACTGTAGATGACTACCCCTCAGGGGCGGATACCCGCTATAAGTTACCGATTCCATCTAGTTCTTGAGAAAAGGAAGAGCTTTCAACAACCTCTCCCCATTTCACCTTGAACTTATTTTTCTCTGAACCCATCCCCGGTCGCCTCATCGCCCCATCGAATTCCCAGACAGTCTATTGGATCCCCGAACTAGCCACCGTCACATTCTGCTGATAAAAAAATGCCAACCTCCCACTTAGCATGCAGACCACGTCGTGGAATCTCAGTCTTCGACTTCCTCTTGCGTCAGAACTCGAACTCGCAACATTTGGCAGGCTCTCGCCACATCGCCGCCCTCATCGATAAATGAGTGATGAGCGGCATGCGTAATGTGCGCTTGGTCCTAAACCCTCGTCTAGAGATACAGATTCTTCCTAAGTCCTCCGCTTATCTAGAGAAATATTTACTCAAGCCACTGTAGATACCCTCGCGTTCTCTATCGCCAAGCCGGGCCCACGAAGGAACCCATAAACCCACCGTATGGCGGATTAATCGCGCAAAGGCTCCAAATAAGGGCACAGCACGGATAAAAATTTCGTCGAAAAGGCGAAAAAAAAAACGAGGACAGCCCGCGGATGAAGGAAAACAAACAAAGAATGCAAGCAAATAAGGCTGCGATAACGCTCGCTGGCCAGCCAGAAGCACGCCACGTACGGAGTGCGTCTCTTTTTCGGCTTCGTCCAAATGTAAACGTCTCCTCAGTGCTCTGTGGTGTAGTATTGTTTGTTGTCTGTCGGCTGTCGTTGCTGGGCTGTCGTCGTCCCTCTGTTTGTCGGCTGAAAATTTTTTTTTTTGGCAACGTGTTGTGGCACAATTCTTGCTGTCGGGGGATTTCCTTCCTCGCGACACGAGGAGGACAAATCTCGAATGCACACCGCATGCACAGCGGTAATGTTATCTGCATGTCCATCTGGGGAGGTATGTATGAGAGAGTCTTTCGTGGCTGTTGTCGAATTTCAATTAGATAGCAGAGTATGAAGGATACACGGACTGACGGACTGACGGACGGACAGTCATTGAAGGAGCGACAGACGACTGATAGGGCACACCGATCAGGTTTCGATATCTGTCACTGGCGACTTCAAATGTCAGGGCAAGAGAGTTGAAGAGATTTATTGTGGTGAATGAAATGCGGTTCATTCTGGTGGACACTGGCGGTTCAATGGACTAGCGTGTGTCCTTTGTGTGCCATTAAAGAGGTTATTGATTTTTTTTGAATTCCCTTCCCAGTGCAAGTTCTCATAAAAAAAAAAGAAACTGACACCACTTGCAAGTGCAGTCGCACCACTATTGTGGTAGGCATCAGGAAGTCACATTTCATTGCATTTCTGAAATGAAAAAAAAACAGGGAGGAAGGGGGGGGGAGGACTTGCCTTTGTTTTGCTGCTCTATGCCACAAGTGAGAGAGCAGCAACGTCCTAACAATGGGAGCCGCTGCACTATACAGTTTGCCGCCACACAAAACACAAAACACAGCCTGTAGCGTTAGTAAACATTGCATGAGTGCGGTATCCTTGCGTCCTTTGAGACAAAAGGATTTATTTCATCTCCTGCGGTTGTTTATTAATGAAGGAAAGCGCTGCGTAGGAAAACGGATATTATGAAATGTCTTTCTCTTAAGTAATGAAAGTGTTACGAAGAGTTCATCGACTGAACACTGATTCTGTTGCACTCACTAAGGATTACGAATGTTCGTGTTTTTTGCAGAAAATACAATTGAAAAGACTAGAATTAAGTTGAAAAATAGAAGTTAAAGAAAAGTGTAAAAATATAATTTAACAAAAAAAACTCAACAAATGCACAAACGGTATAAAAGGATTCTTTCAAAATGGTCAACGCTGTCATGGATGCCATTGCGGTGAGTTCTGGAAATTTTTGGAATAATTTTTTTTTTCGAATTTAATGAATGTTCTGTTGGGCATCGAAATTTCCCTTGTTTTCTGATTGTCCTCTCACAAATTCCATCCCTCGCCTCCTGCATATTTTTGAACTTTTTTTCCGACTGGAAGCTTCACAGATCTGCGCCATTTCATAAGAAATTTATTCCTCCAGTATCTTCTGTTGTGTTCCCTGTCAAAATATTTTCAAATACTCTCTCCCCTCTCTCTCAAAACCAAACTCAAAATCAAATTATTCGTTTCTAGTCATTTCCTGCCACAATTTTCGACTAGTCTACAGATCCCATTAAATCTGCGGTTTCTGCCCCAAAAATCCATCACCCTATCCTTGTATCCACTTAGCCTTACCCAAAACCACAGCCATTAGAGTCCCCAGATCCCATTCTCGCTCTGTCCAATGCAATTAAACTCAAACGAAATGCCTGTACGCCGATCCATTAGTCTTGATTGAGCTTAATGCCTTCTCCATTATTCACCGTCTTGTAACCGCCGCGGAGTTGACCTTTTGTCGGGCGGTTCGCGGCGATCGCCGATGCACGATCATCGCTTTCTAGCCGATTGCCCAACGGCCAAAGTTGCATTATCCACACCTCTCGGTGCGCTCTGTCTGTCTGATTAATGATCGTGGTAGGGCACGCCCAGCGCGCCGAGACTGCTGCTTCTGCTGCTTCCCATGGATCTCAATCGAATTGTATCTGTTCCGGATTTTTATGTAAATATTTGCGTTCATCCTCGAGTGCTGGCCTGGGTAAGTTGAAATTGCCGGAGCTTGAATCATTTGTACGGCTCAGTCTGTGACTGTCTCTGTTTATGTTTCTTTTCTTCGGATTTTCGTTGGCTGTGGGTCTGCGTTGGCCCCGTTTTGCCTTGTCTTCGAGGCTTTGTGGCCGAATTTTTAATTTGATTGCCTCTTGAAAGCTCACTTACCTCTGGCTTAAGAATGGACAAGTCCACCCGCAGGGCATGTTCGCAATGCTCCGAAGGTTCCTTCCCTGTCGCTCTACATCGGATACAGTTTGACGTGATAATTAATGTGGCGGCGACGGCGGTTGCGGTCTATACTCGACAATCGGCAATGAAGACAATTGTGTTTGTTTGGTAAACTCCCTCTCAGGGGCGGCCGGCTTTCATAAGTATCGTGCGATACGAGGTACAGCGGTATCGCGTACCTTATGTGTGCGCGTGACCTCGCCGATTTTGGCAAAGCAATTTGAGGTACACTTGAGTGTCGCGCGGCTTGCGAGGGGCGATGAGTAATTAAATTCGTGAGCGAACGGACCTACATTCCTTTTGCTCTGTGATGCGTTGTTGTATGATGGCTACAAGAGGTCTGGTGGAATGATGACTTGGCCGTCCTGTCGATAATTTTTTATTTCATCATTCTGACAGGCTCCCAGAGGACGTCTCTCTGATGTGCGGTTCCTAGCCTCATGAGGTGTTAATCATCATCGTGCAAAAAGTTCTTCAGAACTTAGCCGTCCAAGTAGCATCCATGCATCACCTTCCGCTCCCAACAGATGTCAAGAGTCCACTGTTGCATGGCGAAGGAGAAGGTCGAACTCGAACGCAAAAAAACACACACCCGCCCAATGTCAGCTGGAAGTGTTAGTTGAGACCAGTTCGCGCTACTGTCAAAGACAAACTCCTCAGACCGTGTCGCTTAGTTTCCGGTCAACCGCACCTCGTCCACACACACACAGATAAGATGAGGGACCGAGAGACAATTTATCCCTGCCCAATTGATTAACCAACTGACAGTGCAGACAAATGGGAACCCAAAAGGAGGTACAAACTGTCACCAGAAAGAGCCGAGCACCCGCATCTATCATCAAATTCGGGGACACAGACCCATTAGGAGAATTAATTTGACATTGGGATGTCAGATGAATTGTATTGGTGGCGGGAGATGAGATGATGTTGCGTGACGGGGTCGTTAGTCGCGGCTTGCTATCGCAGGGGACGTACTGCATGATTATGCGCGCGATGTGAACCTCGAAAGGAGTCAAAGATATGCGAGGCTGCGTCTATGAATCGACTAATTATAGTTTTCGCCATGAGAAGCAATTGCATACACGCTGGCAGCGTGCGGCTTTGCCATCAGCCGAGAGCTCGTTGGCGGCGAAGGGTTAGATATGTGCTTGAACTTTGTGATAAAAGTTCGACGATGATAATAAAGAGGAACAAGCTGACGACAATGACGGCGATGAATATGTTGGCGATGGAGGAGGAGATCTTCGATGTACGAACATTTTAGCAATGGTTTTGGAAGATACGACAGAGTCTTTTTTTTGGGGATTTTGGCTTTTCACGAACCAAAGGTTGCTGAATGTGGGGGATACAACATATGCTGTGAAAAAATGAATTTTTAAGTCAAAATTTTAAGGCCTAAATTTAGGAAAAAGGGAACAATGACGAAAACGAAGCTTAAGGCAACGAGGGAGACGTTGAAGCGATTGTTGACGATAACGACGACGACAGGACTCTAAATTTTGAGACCTAAATTTCGATCAAATTAGATTCTGGCATCAATAGAAACTTCAACATGAAAATTAAGACAACGTAAACGTCACGATTTTGTGGACCAAGTGCTAAGGCCTAAATTATACAGCCTAAATTTTTAGGCCAAAATTTTGCAGCCTAAATTTTGAAGCCAAAATTTTGCAGCCTAAATTTTGAGGCCAAAATTTTGCAGCCTGAATTTTGAGGCCAAAATTTTGCGGCCTTAATTTTGAGGCCAACATTTTGCGGGCTAAATTTTTGAGGCGTAAAAGCCAAACGGCCAGAATTTTGACATAAAGACTCTGTAAATTTTTACACCGGCAACCATACTGACACCAACGCAAGCGACTGTCGATTTTTCCTTTTCGTGTGGCGGGGTCGATGTAATTTAGATGTCGAAATGGAATTTTTTTTCCGTCTAATCAGACGTTGATGGATCATCAGTCAGCTTGTGAACATTCACTCCATCGGTCGCCTTCACTTTGAGATCGGATGTCTCATTAGCATAACCTGACACACAATGCTCCCGCTGCCCCCGTCCCAGGCATTCACCATCCATCATGGGAGAAGCTTTCCTTTCGCGCATTTGACGAATGTCAAACTGTTTCGACAATCCACTCATCATTTGATGACACTTGCAAATATTTGAAATCTGATGCACAGAGAGAGAGAGAGAAACGAGGAAACAAAACAGCAACCGTTCCCCCTATCTGTCGTCATCGTCATCCGCACAATGGCAAAAGCCATTCCCGGGCTGGTAAAAAAACGACCATCCAAGGGGCGCAAGGCAAAAACAAAACTGAAAAAAAAAATATGCAAATGACGGTGAAATTAATTAACCCAAGAGTTGCATGTGCAAGTTAGCGCTGTTGGAGCATGAAATTTGATAGCCATGCGCCGCAGCAGAAGCGCCCGCCTCGCACAGGGTGGCTCGCCGTTTAATGCATTTGTCTGTCATTAAAATGTTGCGGTAAATTCTATGCATCTAGCGGTTGTCAGACGCAGATGCAGCGCGGACTCGACTCGAGCGTCGTGTGTCTCTTGTGTCAAATTGATGATAATCACCAGCCACCACAACCAGACTCTTTGACTGGGATTTTCCGACGCATGGTGACGCTAACGTTGATTGATTGATTGGAAATCTGGTTCTACCGCAATTCTTTTGACAGATGCGGGTATCTGCTCCTGCGGTGTTTGGATGTAACGAAACCGCAGAGGCAATCGCTGGGTGGATGGTATTTGCGTGTGTAGTTGACGGGAATGTAAGCGTAACGACAACTGCGTGCTTGTCTAACGGACAGGTTAACAGAATACACTCAAGTCAACACAGACTAGACGCGAATTACACTTGAGAACTTTTGCAAATCCTCTGAGAGACAGACGCGCGAGCGGTGCACTTCTATTTAAAATAATTGGGCTACCGTCTCCACGTCGTTTGCAAATCATATCATCCCCCTGGGTGGTTGCCTGCTCTTTCACCATAAATAATCGACTCGTGTATCCTTCTTTTCAACGAAGAAGCACTTCCTTTCGGTTACTTCCTCTCGCTTATGCGTCTGTTGCTCCTGATTCTAATACTGCTGCTGCTGCCGCTGGTGGTGTGGTGAGTCGTCCCTCAAGAGCTTCGTGCACGTATAAGACTCCTGTTCCGGCGTCTCATCCAATAAACGCGATCATAACTCACGTAATAATCTTGAATAAATGTTATTGCGGTTTCGGTTGTCTTGGCATCCCATCCCATTCCATTTGGGTCTCTCTCGTATAATCCTCGGAACAGTTTGTGTTTTCTTGAAATCCCCAGACCACGGGGCGAAAAAAGTTCTTCACTTTTTTTTTTGCTGAATGAAACGTTGCTTAGAAACTAACACTCAATGGGGATACTTTCGACGGGGATCCATGGAGATGATGCAACCCTTCTCTCCGTGGGGAGCATTTCTCATTTCTGTTGGATTTTCCTCAGTCCTCTTCGGCAGCGGTGTTTTGTTCATCCCCCGCAGGCATCTGTGCACCGTGGTGGGCGATGGGTACTTTAGAGTGCAGTCAGAGATGGAACATCAATTTCGTTATTATAAACAAAAGGGGAGTCCTTTGTGGTTGGGGGTGGTTATTTATTTGTTCATTTGAATTCTGATTTTCATTCGTGTTTTGTCCTATTGTTGAAACAGTGTTGGATTGGGGAAAGAATTGAATTGGTGTAAGTGTTCTTGACCTTCTGATGATTTTCTGGAGCACTTTCTCCCCAAAAAGAAATTTAACTTTTATCAGAAGTCTAAGCGTTTGTAAGCCAAGTATCAGTCGTCAGTTTCAAGAGAATCTTGTGTGGTTTCGAATATCTCCCGTGCCTTCTCTTTCTTTAAGAAACATAGAACGTCGTTCCACTCCTTGCAATGGGTAGGTAAAAGTTGTAGGCATTCCCATTTAGCTCACTTACTGTTTATAAGGGTGGCAACTGGTCTAAGACTTCTTTCGCTTAGTTCGCCTAAGTTATCGAAAAATTAAGCCCCCAGGTGGAACTCACTTTGTTTCATGGATTAAGGGGTTCAAAGGCGACAAGAAACGCTTCATTCTTCCTTCCAGAAACTAGACAACGAAGATCTTAAGTCTTCCCTACAAGAAGGACCTTCATCATCTGTCTAAATAATTTTTAAGCCTTCCGAGTCTTCATATTCTTACAGCTTACCAAAGGAACTCTTGTCCTACGTCTTATTTTCTTCAAAACACGAGACAAACGTCCCATCTGGTTCCATCTACGTCAAAATCTTCACCTTCTTGCAGCCTGTATCCCTTTGAAAGCATCCTTCAGAAGACCTTCTGCCTGTGTCTTTTTCTCATCAATAAACTGCAAATTTTATCCATTTCCTGCGAAACTTCCCATCAAACTCCACGCACTTGTTCAGCAAGAACTCGTTTCCAGCTACCACTGCACCTGGGAATGCCCGACACACGCCCAGACGTGGGCGTTGATAATTGCCCCCACTCGCTAACACACTCACTCACTCACCCACCGGCTAGATAAACTCGCCAAGCCTTCCTCGCCATATTTCCTGCCGCATGCGCGGCCCAATGATGCATTCTCGACCTCGGTGCTGCTGCTCCTCCACCTGTGCTCTGCTTATTCATTGTCGATAATTATAACGACCGGAGTGAGTGTTTCTCTGGAAGGAGAGCCTACCGAGGTCTCTCCTCTGTCTGTGGGAAAGAACAGTAAAATTTTATTGAGTCGTTAATTTGTCAGTGCTTTGATCTTGATTCCCGTGCAAAAACTCATTACGACGACTACGCGCAGACTCACTTGCAGAGTCGTGCGCGCGCCTAGGAGGAGGAGAGACTGTGCCGCGCAGCAGGACACCCATCAATGCGCGGTCGTGACTCTGTCACCAAAGCATTAGATGACAAACTCCAGTGCTGGCAGTCTTGAATGGACTCTCGGCATTGTGTATGCAGATTGGCGTGGCGCACCCCTCCAAGGCCCCGGTGGTCATGATTCAGTGCCTCGCTGCCGCATCGGAGGCAGCAGCGCGCTGCAAATGTGCGCGATAATGCTAATGCTAATCTTTTGTGCCAGTCTACTCGTCGTCGTCGTCATTGGTCGTAATAACAGCGAACCGTTGTATGGAACGTGTAATTTGTTTCCGTGGGCACCCTTCATCGAACGCGGTCCAAGCGAATGGTAGGGGGGAGAGAGCGGATTTAGGGAAACACTTGTTTAGCTGGTGGTGGTGTGGTTGGGTTGGGGGTCTTATCTGCCTTCCTCATGGCTTTGGCCGAAGTCATTGCAAGGCGCAGTGGAATTCTTTGTTTGACAATGTTGCAGCGTGGTGGGAGAATGGTTCGCCGTCCCCCCGTTTAAATTGACTTCCGATTGCTGACGCATGTATTCCCAATTTTGATCACAACTCTCGTTTACTTGCAGCTCCTCAGCTCACTGGCCACCGACTTGGATATAATGCTGAATGATCTCCGCTCATCGCCGAGTTCTCGTCTCCTCCCGCCAGTGTCGCACTCGTTGAATTCCTCGTCGCCGGCCACTGTTGGCGGCGGTGGTGACAGATCCAGCAGCAATCAGTCTGTACAAATAATTCCATCGCAGGCGGCGGTGTCAACGACGACACGGGGAACTTCTCCCGCCTCCGAGCGTCGTTATCATCACTACTACTATCATCAGCAGCAGCAGCAGCAGCATCATCAGCAGACGCACCAACAGCAGCACCAACAGCAGCATTCGAATCAGCAATCGTATCGTCTCAATCAGGAGTATTTCTCGTATCGGCAGCCCAGCTCCGCGAATCTTCGGACAAATGGACTGCGGTCAGGCGTGCAGGTGCACCATCAAGCAGCAGAAATAGCATCCATTGCCAGTTCAAATAGCAGAGGAGGTGGAGGAGGAGGAGGAGTGTTTCAATCGATTGTGACTGGCACCACCACCGCAGCAGCGACCGCAACGAGTCCCAGCCATCTTCATCATCAGACATCATCAACAGCAGCATCAGGAACACCACCGACAGGAGCTTCATCATCATCGTCGGCGACAACAACAACAGCAACCACACTTTTGGGGTGAGTCACTACACCGCATGTGTTCTTTATTTGAGAAGTTGCATGTCTTTCCCATCCCCCCGGCTAGGATTCCCCAAGTCTGTGTCCTACCTGGGGTCTTGCATCCTCGCTGAATGTTTTATGTGTTGCACACCGTTGTACCTTCCCCACCCTCCGGGGTTGCGCTCCAATGTTTGTGGTCAGCAATTACTTCTGTCGTCTTGGGTGTGGGGGCGCACGTTCGATTTCAAGGGTTTATTGCAGTTTTATGCTTGTGGCGGCAGTGGTGGGTTCTGGACCATGGAGAACGGTTTAATTTCGATTTTCTCGTGTTATTGAGAGAATCGAGCGTGAAAAGTTGTGGGGAACACGAAAACTTTCTTATGGAATATTTGTTGGCGTGTTTCTACCTTAGAGTTGCAGGAAAGTTGGTGATCGGTTTTTGTGTTCCTTGGTATCCCCTTTTGTCCGTCTAGCTCCTTATTGGCGCGACTTAAAAATTTTTGAGGATTAGGGAGAGAAGTTTGTCGTGGTTTTCAAACGTCACACCTTGCAGTTGGTCCCTTTTACAGCTCAAACCATCTACCAAATCCTTCCTTTTGATGCAGAAAAGCTTACAGTTTTAAGAAGGCGATAGAAAGGCACCAGAAAGAGTCATGAAATAGCGAATCAAATGGAAAGCCGGTGACTTCAATGAACAAAATGGAAAGGCGAACGAAATAAACCAAATTTCACGCGATTTCTCCCTCTTTCACCAGACTCCGTCAACGGCCTTCACGTTTGCCACAATACGTTTCACAGATGATATCCGTCATTAGTCAGATAAACCGTAAAATTCGCATTTTCTGTCGTCAACGTTGCGCAATACTCCTTCAAAAGTAGCAATTATCTGCCGGTGACAACATATGACTCTTCACATCACCGACACCCCCACTGACAACGGAGAGCGGCAAAAAAGGTCAAAAGGCCATCTTAAGCACACACACACAGGCATACACGCCTTTCATTCAGCGCCCGCATCGCACAATAAATCACCGCCGCGTGTCGCTCTTTTGACGGTTTTCTTTTGTTTATGCAACCCGTCAAGTGCAAATTCGGCCGCACGTCAAAAACACATGTCAATTACTTGTAGTCGTGTGCACAGTCTCTCGCCTCTCTCCAGCGGTTTGCCAATTAAATTCAAATGAAAACAATTACTTCGGGCTTGATCAGTGGACTGGGCCTTTGTCAAATCCGCTTAATGGACGCCCTTACCGCTCGCGTACCCAGCTCACCGCGCACGTAAGCCCCTCATTCAGTTGTCAACCGGCAGCGAGCTGAGGTAAAGCGAACGGAGGAAAAAAAAGCGAAAGTCCATCCAGCACGAATCATAAGTCTCGCGCCAGAGATTCGATTAATTTCGGAGACCAGGTCGGTCGCATGAGCGTCAACTCTGATTCTTCGCATGGAAATGCAGTTGTTTGCCTCCTCTCGTCACAGTATGCATTTCCCCCCCTTCTTAGCTGTTTCCTCTATCAACAGTTGCGACGAGAGTTACATCGTGAGCGGCGACGATACCGACGAGCTCCAACTCCGCCGCCGCCGACGATGACGGCGACTACTGTTGACTGCCTCTCTCTAGCGCGCGAATGCCAATCTGTCAATTAGTGTCAAAATGTGGTAGAAATTTGTTTTCCCCACAGGTAGAGCTCAAAGTGACTACTTAACGTATAGTAGCTGCTGCTTGCCACTGCGACGACGACGACGACGGAACACACTGGACACAGGCACCACCACTCACACTTCACGGAGCACTCGAGCACCGGGCGACGCTGGCTGGAGCGTGTGCATTTGATCATCAAAGTGGCGCGCATACACAACATTCTGCACTACACCTGGAATCCGATCTTGTGATTGTTGACTTATGCAAATTAGACCCCGGCCTGAGATAGTTCAGATACGAGTGTAACTTGTTGTTGACAATGTTGATTGGGTTGCCGCGACACGAGTGAAAATTGGTTCAAGAGTTGGTAGGAAATTGTAAAAGTTTGGGACGGAGGCTTAGGTGATGTTTTGTACTCGTGAGGTTTCTTGAAATGTTGACGCATCGGGTCTTTTATCTTTCTGGAGGTTTTGTGGGGTCCGATCTTAAGTTATGACCTGTTCTGGCAAATTTTTGGAGTTTTCTGGTGCTTTCTTCAACATTTTCGAATATTTTTGAAATCTGTCAAGCCTCTTTATCATAGTATTGACTTTCCTTACCATCCCTACACTACCGCCTTTGAAATTTGGGCTTGGTGACGAGACTTTTTGGAACATTTTTTCAAGTTTGGACGATTATTACATCTTTTTGGACCCTTTCTGGTGCTTCCAGCATAACTTAGGCTTGCTCCGGCATCTATCTCACAGATTCCTCGAATTTAAAGCATATGGCAGATCTATTCCGAAACCTAACTGATATCTCTTCAATAGCTTATGTCATCTCTGATATCCTTTTGGAGACTTTTTGGCACCTTTTTAAAAATTTAGGCCTATACTGGCTTCTTTTTGGTGTCTCTTTGAATTCCTCCGCAAGATGAACACTTTTCACCTTTTTCGAAATCTAGTCTTTATCAGGTTCATGTCTGTAGGCTTTTTCGTCGTCTGCTGACATTTTTCTTTACAATTTAGGCCAGTTCTGACACATTTTTGTTGTTTTGCTTGCCCCTTTTGATAGACGTTTCCTGCATCCGTAACCCTCTCAGGTAATCTCTCTCGTTTCAACTTTCATATTCCCCAAACTTCATGTCATTGATTTACATCACAATTCCCCCGGCATCCTGTCATAGCAGTATAATCACATAAATCCTTGAAACACAGTGTCACCTAATCCAGGATTAACACGTAAAATTATTAAAATAAATATGATCCCTTGAGTAGGGCTGTCAGAGCCTCAATTAATCCACTCAACCGACATGCAATCATCCCCATAAAGTCATAAACTCACACCCATACAAACGAAACCCATTTCGTGCGTCCCTCCGCCCTCTTTGCTGTCCTGTCATATGCTGTTTCTCTGAAGGATGATTTCATTAATTGCCTCACGTAACCTTGTTCTCCCTCGCGCGACGGAACACATATTTAAATGTCCTTGTTGACAATGTTTTGTCATTTCCTTTTCCCCCCTTCAAAGCCACGCTATTCTCAACTACTCCTGTTGCCAGGATATTACTTGAAGTTTCTTAATAAATTCTCAGGCGAGTGCAAAAACCCTTTCTGGGCAGTCGTGCGTGGCTGTTCTGTTTGTGCGTCTGTTCGTCTCTGTTTGCTCACCGCATCGCTTTGGGGGTTAAGGAACATCATAGCGGGATTAAACTTCGCGCGGCGTACCACATTGATGAGGGAGAGTGTGTGGAAGGGGGGGGGGGGGGTCTGGTTGTTGGGGAGACATCAGCGGAAACAATTCGAAGACATTATACGAGTTGTGCTACACATTAGACCGGCGACATGGAGTGGGAGACACATTCCTCTATCCCTAAACCTCACGGACATCCTTACTTGTTCTTGGAATTGGAGAGAATCTGTTAGTGAGACGGTTAAAGTTTTTGCTCGTGTCCTGTGTGTGTGTGTTCTTTGACACGAGCCCTAGTAGGCGGCCGCAGGTTATCTTCAAGAAAATTCAAGGGCTCCGCATGGAAAGGGGTTGCTCTCGTCTTTGGGGTCGTCCTTTGTAAGAGAGTGTTATTGGATTTCAGTGATTACATTGTGTTCTAAACGGAATGGGAGGGCGGACGGAAGTGAATAGAATTGATTCGATTTACTGATTAGGCTTAGGGGAGTAGCTACGGTTGGTAAGGAGCATAATTTTAATTATGAGCTACACGTAATTGAGAGGGGAATAGAATTATGATTATGACATTAGAAGATTGCTTGTAAATCTTTATACTTTTGCTAAGCTGCTTTGATGTTTTGCTCAAAATACTTACGAGCGTCCTTGTGGAAAATGTCTGTCTTCATAATTTAGGTCCTTTCTGTCTCATTTCTGAATTATTTTAAAATTTAGGCCTATTTCGTTGCGCCATCTCTAGAATTTAGGCCGACTCCTACACCTGTGGGAAACATTCTGTAACCTGGTAGGTCTCCTTTTTGGCATAATTTTTGAACTTTCTGGCACTTTCCTCATAATTTAGGTCCGTTCTGACAGATTTCTGACTCCTTCTACATAATTTGGGCCTGTTCTGTCACAATCACCAATCCAAAAGTTCTGTTTCGACCTCGTTTCGTAAGATTCTTGTGTCTACTCTGTACGCACATCCTTTTGGAACATTCAAACTCCTTCCGCGATAATTTAGGTCTGTTTTGGAATAATTTTGGAAAGTTCTGATCCCTTCTCCAAGATTTGTATCTGTTCTGATATCTGTTTTGATCATACTAAAAAGTTCTACATAACTTAAGCCTGTACCGGCATCTTCTTGACACATTCTGGAACAATTTAGTTTAGGCACCTTAGAAAGACAAGAGAAGGATACACTCCTTGTATAAGCTTGTTTACAATTCTTCTGACTTCGAGAAGCTCCCCTGCAAATTCTTTGACTCCCTAAAGCGCGTACGTGTATTTACACAAGTCACGCATCGCCCCCAAACCTCCCACACCCAAAATTCAACAAGAAAACAATTACAAACAGCAACTACACCCGTAAACAGTCGACTCCCGAAAAAAAAAAATCCCGGAAACACCGTTTTGATTTATCGTCGGCAATTCATTTTCAGTCCTCTGCCGTAAAGTGTCCTTTGCGATTTTTTCTCCTGCATCTTCGTCCTGCGGTGGCTCTCCGTTGGTCAGACAAACGGCGGGATACGAGCCTCGATGACATTGTGGCTGCTCGCTTGGTGCGTGCTTGCGTCTGTCCAACGGGGTGTTAGTTTCGGTTTGCAGCTCGGTTTCGGTTTGTTTTCGGTTCGTATGTATGATTTATAGAGGTTTCATTAAATGTTTTTATCGAGAGCATGTGGGGGGTGGTTGGCGGTGTTGGGCAACCAGAGAAAGTCATTCCAGGCCATTGAATGCGACGGGGAATATTGTGATATGTGGGCTTTCGTCGGTTCAAGTGCTTCACACAGCCCCCTCGTGGTGACTGTGGGGAACAGCTTATGGCGTCGAAAGTGACATTTTAACAACCCAAAGAGAATGCTGATGGCGTGTTGTGGCGTACGTAGAAATGCACATAAATTCTGGCCGAAGATCCTTGTGTGTGACCCTTGGCGCTGGAGCACAGAAATAATTAGCAGGCGGCGAGTGAGTGGAGAGGCGATGATGTGGTGTGAAAAGTATGAGAATTGAAGTGAGGAATTTGTCCTTAAGATATTCGAGGGATTTGCTTGGGGATAAGGTTCGAAGGGATGAATTAGATGGGATTTATTGCGAGGAAAATGACGGAGCAGGGGAGAAACCAAGAATTTTAAGGGATTCGGTAGCAAATTTAAAAGCTTTCAGACCATCTAGCGAGGAGTCTCCCATCGACTTTAAGGATTCTGGTGCCTTCCTTCACAATTAGGCACATATCCAGACCAAATTGAAAAAGAAATTGCACACAAAATGACAGAAAATCTCACATTTCCTGTACAATCTCCGCGACGGAAGCATAAAACAATCCCAGCCATCGTCTCATCAATCCCCATTAAGCCATCATTTACACACCCCACCCCAGTCGTCAGCAGTCAAAGCGGTTTGAACACCCAAAGTCGTCTGGACAGTCAAAGCGTTTGTCAGAGTCTCGCTCAAATCACTGCTTAGCACGCACATCACACAACCACAGACATCTCACGAGCATCCGCTTCATCCATTATCCACTTGCAGGTTCTTGACCGTCGCCAGCATCTCACTCAGCCTTAGATCGACGTCAAGCCACCGGACGCGTGATCACTTTTAATCATAGCTCACCCAGCCGCGTCAAAAAATTCAGGTTGAACCACATCCAAGAGAAACTGTGCCTCGGCCCAAGCTAATTGGTCATTCAGTGACAGTTGGCGGAGCAGCAGGATACCGGAAGCATTGCGAAACTGTGACACTTCTGCGCGCGAAATTAATCTGATAATTTGCACGAACGAGTAGCTGCTGTACCCTCGGGCTGTTGGTCGACACTTTCTGTCACTTTCGCCAATCATCATCATCATCGCCAGTGCGGCCGCAGCGGACACTGGAACTTGTAGCTAATCATCAGATTATCGCATCGGATTAATCCGAAAATAATGATTTCGAGCCGGAGGAGGTAAAACAGGAGATTTATGGTTGCGGCGAAATGACGGTAATTACCTGCGTGCGGCTAAATTGTACCAAATGAGTGAATTTAATATTGATGACAGCATGAGGCTGACGCCGATTTGGAGTTCTTTGAGGGGGATTAAGTCAGTGCGTGAGCTTACAAAAGGCCGTAACTAAGAGACGATCAATTTGCGCTTGACGACAACATCATGTTTGTGTGTGGTTTTCTCGATGAATGAAGTCATTAGCGTGTGAGAATGACCAGAAATTGCGTCAGAATGGTGTCCAACTGATATTAATTTGTTGGAAAAGACCTTAACTATACAGAAGGCGCTCTATAGCAGGCCTAAAAATGTCCTGCGACCTCAAGTATATGCCAGAAAAAGCCTAAATTATGATAAAGACGCCAGAATGATCCTAAAATCCTTCAGAAAAAGGCCTTAAATGTGAATTAGTCGCTAAAAAGATTCTGAAAAGGCATCAAAACAAGCCTGAACTATCCGGAAACGGCTCTGAAATCAGAAGAGGCCTTAAAGTATTTAAGTCCAAAGGCGAAACAAGTCTTAGTCGTGAAGACGGACTAAACAATTTGCGCCAAATCAAGTCGAAATTTGTATCAAGGCATTCAAAATTTTGTTGGAAAGGCTAAATTTATGAATAAGGGCCAGAAAACTCTAACACATTGATTTTAAAATTTGTCGGAAATTCCCAAAATTGTGGACAAACCGTCAAAATGACTGCGAAAAGTTATCACAACAGGCCTAAATTTCGCAAATGGTTTCA
Organism: Eristalinus sepulchralis; assembly: GCA_944738645.1. Lineage (NCBI taxonomy): Eukaryota > Metazoa > Arthropoda > Insecta > Diptera > Syrphidae > Eristalinus > Eristalinus sepulchralis. The sequence goes on along the minus strand of OX122884.1, from coordinate 1,880,376 downwards.
GAAAGATGTCAGAAGAGGCCTAAGTTATTCAAAGAATGCAGAAAACTGCAAATTAAATCATAACTACCGTGCATGTGGACATCAAAATGCCCTACAAAATATCACAATGTTCCAAAAAGAGTTCACAAGGACGTCTGGCTTCTATTTTCTTCTGTTTCCTAACTTGTGCACATCTTATGCGCACCCTTAGAATTAAAATCTCACCTAACACACATTATCACCACTCACGATAACCTTTCTGCTAACTCAACCCCCTGCCGGAACTCGTTAACTCCCACCAAGGCCACACACACTAGGTGTCACCGCTTGTCAATCGGTCTCTGCCCGATCTCTCAATTGCAATCACAAATCCCTCGGCAAACAATTTCAAAGCTGGTGCTGATTAGAAGCCAAGGTAGGGGTTGTAATCTCTCACGGCTCACGATGTCAGAACGCACTGCACGTTAACCGTCTCGCGCTGACAGCGCCGCACTTATCGGCTAAAACAATCAGCCTTGCAGTTAGACATTCGCAACACGACTGCAGCGGTGCGAAGTTACTTTTCTGGTCTCAATCTGGTTAATCCCGTGGTGTCCCAATTTTTTGTTTGCGTTTTTTGCCCCAGCGCTGGAGTAGCCCACGCTTGCGACGCCCATGTGCCGACGAGTCCAGTTTCTGTATCACACGGATACATCAGCTGACAGATAGCCCACGTGAATCGCGCCTAAATGTGAATTTCATGTTTGCTGGGGGACCTGCGCGACTGCCTGACTTGTTAGATGTCACTTTCGTCGCGGGAGAAAGTTCTTGAGCACAAAGGCCACGAGCAGGGCAGTGGTGGCGGTTGTGTGCGTTCGCGTGAGGATTACGCAATCCGGGCTGAAGTCCTCCCTGAAGGAATATGATCTCTGGTGCACTGCGCCACCTCCCCATTTCGTTGCACAAGCACAAGTGACTTAACTGATTGTTTCCGGTTGCAGATGAATGGGTGCTTGCTCTGGCGGCTGTGGCTGCGGCGGCGGCGGACGAGGTGTAACAGCTCTGGTGGCATGCCGGTGGAGCTGCTCTTCTAAATGGGGGCCAATTTGACATGAAAGCTAGTTGTGTTCGCGGTAATCGTCTGTGCGGCCAACAGTCAGACAGCTAGACAGATGGACAGAGGGTCAGGCAGACAGTTGGACTGACAGGGAGTCGATGTGCTGGTGGCCAACGGCAACGGTGGCGTGAGGATTTCGGCTTTAGATCGGAGTGAGCGATTCGTTGGTATGGCGATCACGTCGTCGTGCCTGAGATCTTGCACCGATTCGCCGTGTGCCATGTGCTGTTCCCTGCCGCCTTTTGCCGTGTGGTGTGAGCAGTTGCTGTTGGAGTGGGCCGTTCACCGCGGCACATGGCGACGTGGCTTGCTAATAAAAATGTCTAATTCACACGACGCGACACTAGAGTGATGCTGTAGCTGGAGCTGCTGATGGAGGATGAATCAAACAGAGACACAGACAGACGACATCATTTGAATACGGATTGTGGATAATTGTTGGGAGGCTAACGCGCGCGCGTGCACAGCGTTGACGAGTGTCAAACGGTCTTGTGATGCGAATATGACATCATTTCGTCGACAAAGTGACACTTAATGCAGCTGATTGTCATCTGATGTGCGCTGGAAGGAGTCAACGGACGCCACCGAGTCGGGCTGGAATGCGGAACTTCTTTGCGGCTTTTGACAGCAGATAAGATACAAGTTAACGAATTGCACTTGGCGATGAAATGTGTGGCGATGGCAAAGTGGGCCAAGAATTCCATGCGGATGAGATCAGACGACGGAGAGAAATGAGGCGGGGTCATGCTAATTTTGAACACGGAGACGGGTGATTATCACAGAATATAATTTCACTTCCACATAGAGGACGCGCATAACGAAATACCGCCGATAGATATCCTGTAAAAAAAATGCAGCCACTACTAACGACGTAACCTCCAAATTCCCGCAACATGCCCCCATTGAGCTCCTTTAGCTCTAAGCTCCCACATGTGCAAGTGAAAGGATTGCCTTGAATTAAAAGGGCCACATGTAGAATAAATAATTGTTTCCGCTCCACCTCCACCTACGTCGCGCCTCTTGGCGCAAGCTGCAAGGAGACATATTTATGTCCGTTTGACCATAATTTTATTCCGTCCGGGCGTCGCGTCGTGTGACAGTGTTTGCAAGAGACCTTTGCAAAAGATAACACCTCCTGAAAAGGACACAATACCCCACACCATCGCCCCTGCCGCCGTCACCGTACCGGATGGCCACCCAGATTAATGACCAAAATTAATATACGAGTGTCATAAATTATTCCTAATTGCAATTTAGTTTGCCCAGGATATACGCATACACCAGAGGAATGCAGTCCGTCGGGGGTGGAGTCTGATGGCTGACTGCCCGACTCTCTGCTCGGCAGTTTACATGTCGCTTACAATCGCCGTTGTGCATGGCACACAAGTTGTCCGTCGTGCCGTGGCGTTAAGACAAGCGACGGCAGTGGCGGCGGCCCGGCGTCGTCGGTATCCAGATGCAAATTTTATCGATCGATTAATTACAATTTATTTACACAAAAATTACCCATAAAAGTGTCAAGATGAATTGATTCTCAGTTGTTTCACGCCTCCGGAGGATTGGAGACTGCTCTGACGGGGAGTGCAACGTGAGTGAAAATTAAATGTAAACATGGAAAGGGCAGCAGTTTGAGATGGTGCTCCAGGATCTCAGATCAACAGCCACAAGGTTCGCAACACCTGCAATCGAAGCGCGCTTCAGTTCCCCCAACTGCCCCCAGTGCGCTCAATCACACGTAATTGAACCTGGCACCGAACACCAGTCAGCACGCCGGCGACCAACGGCGGAACGGTGAACCCATTGCGCAATGTGCGCGCACAACACGCCCGTCGGTGCTGACGCTGTTTAACCATTGAGTGCGACACCACACAGCAGCTCAGCCCCTGTTCAAGCCACATCCTAGATGAGTGCATTCACCAGCGGCGTCCAACTAAACTCTGCCTAGACACAGATCTCTTGCGGATTCCTCACTGAACCCTCTCCCGAGTCGCTCATCTGTCCCCGTCCCCTCCAATCACCCCAAACAACTCCAAACACAGACTGCACCTTTGTCAAACCTCGTCGCCACCACCACCACCACCATCATCATCGTCGTGGTCGTCGCCTGCTGCCACTGTCGATCGGCGACTCTTGCTCGCCGATCTTGCCTTGGATTAATCAAATTAAGTGGCGGAGTATAAATTTTCGATTTCGGCACAGATTTCGCTCCGAATAGCCGTGCCGCCTCCAATTGCGCGAATTGGAAGATCGATCGAATGTGGCGTTGCAGGTTGGTCGCTGCCGCACCACCGCACTCCATTTCTCGACACGTTTGTGAAAATTGATAAATTAGTGTTTATGTGCGGTGTCGCATGATAACTGAAAATTTATTATCCTTTATCTCGCCACCCAGCCCCCTGTGCTTGTAATTAAGTAATTGAGCGTTCATAAGGTGGCCAACTCCGGCACGATCGATTGAGTGATCATATTTCGCAAGTCGCGACATTCGGTATCTGGGTGAATAATTTGTTCGACAATGATTGAGGGAGATAAATCCTTATTTGAGCCGATGCATCCCGGAGCGGTGCAGAGCAGACAGAGATCGGGAGAGAAATGAATTACTCCGCGGGATGACATTCGGTTGACAGATCGCTCGTGTGTGGACGAGCTCGTGAACATTTCCTTCTTGGGAGCGTGAAGTCGCGGTGTCGGTGCGTGCAGGAGTGGTTGCCAGCGTAGTGCATTGCGTAAGGAAAAGTTGTCATGGCTTTTGTGCGTTGGAAAATTAATTGGAGACCCATGGGGTGTTGGCTTCCGGGCTGCGACTGCATTTAGCGAGTCTCTGACAGGACTGTTGACAGGGGATGACTGATCTATTGGGTGAATTAATGGCACAACACCTCCGCCCAGTCCTATATACGTCCTTCCACTTTCTCTTGACAATCTTTGGACTAATGACACGACTTGACAAATTTCAGCTCACAATGAAACATGAGGCTTGGTGGTAAGTGTACAACGCCTACGAGATCAGATGATAAAGAGAAACTTGCCGGAAGAAGAATTGCTTAGCAAGGACATTTGTGCACCGCTGTTGGCTCAACATATATACTTTGAGTCGTCCATATCTCCAGGTGTCCCGGTACACGTTCTGTCGGAGAAAACAAAATCTGTCACGAAAAAAACTTTAAAACCGGTTAATCGAGTCAAGACTGCCTCCTAATGCTTATATCCTTCAAACTAGCACCCAACTCTGTTGCAAAAGTCCAGAAATATCAGCCTGGATGTCTTCGCTAAGTACATATATGGCGAATTTTCATTTAACTCAATACCTAACTCGCCTCTGTAGCCAGTCCTCTGAATGTGTGACTTATATGTCCCTGACCCAAGAACCCGTCAATTTTTTTTCTATTTTCGTCGTCCTGCATATCAGATCCTTCTTGTTTCACCTCATCTAAGCAATTTTAATCAAATTTGCATAAGAAGTTTGCGAATATACACAACAGTGTAAGTTATTACCGAAAAATCAAGTTCTCCCTCAAATATCCTCGAAACGAAATGTCCTTCAAGGACTTATTTTACACATACTTGTAGCTTAGAACATCTACTCTGCATATGTGAAGTTTTATTTCAATCCATTCACATGCTTCAAAGTTACTCCAGTTTCCCCGCTTTTGCTGCCGCGAAATTTGCATGTTTTCAATTCCACCAAAAAGTGTAGAACAAATCAAATGATTTCACCTTGGATTTCGCCGTCACGAAAAAAAGACTTGATAAAATTTGCTCCGTTGCCCTTTGTTGGCAAATATCTCGAGAATGCATTGTCTAATGAAAAATGTGAATATGAGCAAACTTGATAAAAATTTCATGATCTATTAAATGAGTGGAGGGGTTTTGTTGAAATACCGTTATTTTAAAGGTAAATTGAAGGAAATTCGCAGGTAATCAAAAATCACGATGTTTGTCAGAAAGTTGAATTTAAAACTCTCTTAAGATGAGATTTGGGTTGAGTTTTGTAAAATAGGAAACTGTTGGAAATGTGTAGTGAACCATGAACGTTGATATCACACGTGCAAGACACCTTAAGGTATGTGGGGACTAGGTAATGAATTGGTTAGGTACATTGGTTTGCTTTTAAAGAGGTTTTCTTTTCGAAAAATCTTTTTTACAGCTCAAATGGACTCACTATTCCTCACAATTCCTGAATGTCGGAGCTAGGTAGACTGCGAAAGGCGATAAGGTGTCCACAGTTCTAGACTTTAGGTAGATTTCGGCATAGAATCCCATTTAAAACTCAAAATTTGTTTCCCATCCCTGTTCAAATTTCCTCTTTATAAGAAAAGCTTAAAAGAAAAGCTTCAAGAACCAACACCTAATGGCTTCAATAATCGCTTTTGCTAGGAGACGTAAAGTTTAGTGCTGGAAATGTGAAAAGCATTCTATAGACTTGGAGTTCTTGAGTGTTAACAGCAAAGTGAGAGATGTCTATCCCTCTCGATGTAAACTAAACTCCAGTTTAAGGGAAAATATCGAGTTCTTAGGGCAAGGTACATGTTTAGGAGGTTCAACACATGGCCGAACTTACCATTCTTCGCCATGGCCACCACTTTATGTTCATTCAATATTTCATTAATGTTTCAAAGACCATCACACAACTTCAACTTTAGATGCATAAGTGTGACAAAAATTGAGACATTCAGGCACTTGCCTTGACTTCTGTAGATGACGTGGCTTATCCAAAATATTAATTTTCAATGCAGATCGTCATTTGAGACGCTAGCCACTTAAGACACAATCTAAACGACTGTATAACAAACTTTCGTACAAATGCCGCACATGTCCCGGCAACCGCACCAATTCCTTCAGCAATATACGCACGCACTCCAGATCTCCATACCGGTGGATCCTCCTCCTTCAAGTACAACTCATGAATAGCTATGTATGTCCAATAACAACCGAGACAAATTTCCATCAACCACCGTGTTAGCCCTGTCGCGAGAGAGACGCATTCATGAGACACCTTGTATGTCGTGATAATGGGGACCTTCTTACATACCCCCGCCAATGTCAATCAATCCGTGTCCTAGCAAACTTTTGTTATAATAATTCCCTTCGGTCATATGATGTGGTGCTTTTCAAATGGTTGGCTTATCACTAACAGCCTGTGGTGCGCTAAAGTCCGCGGTTATGCATGACCTAGTTACTTCAACAACTGCTCGTCCATGCTTTTGCTCTTTCATGTGTGACACTTACAATGTAATACCAACTCAGTCAAGCTTCATTGGTGACGTCGTGTATAACGTTTGGTCAGGGTGACATGACTTTCTGGTCACCTTCCGCTTGGGAATCGATATTCCTCTCCATACGACGAACCAAACAATGAAATCCATTTATTTCAAGGACACACAGTGCCCCCTCGAGTAGAGCACGTGTTCTCCCACGGCGTTCTACACAATAAATCCCTCTTTCTCAAAATAGACACGAACAAGCCAAAATTAGAAATGTAGGTCTTCTCCACACCCTGCTGCCAAGGTGATTTGTCACAACACAAACCACCACCACCATCACCACCACAACCCCCAGCTATCGCAATTATCTAGACTTGTTTCAACTGATTAGGCTCGTCGTACAAACAATGAGCAAAAAAAAAAGCCTTCACACACCGCTGTGTGACTTGTGTTTGTTCATCAGAGTCAATCAATCCGCAACTCACTCCAGCCATATGATCTCATTGAACACTTTCGATTCAATGGAATCCATTCGAAACCGATCCATTTCTGGAGAAACACCAACATCACCGGTCGACGAGCCGGTGCCCATTTCACTCTCGTTGACAGAAGCCCAGGCACTTCCGTTTGTGTGACCAATTAATAGGCGAAAACTACAATTGAGCTTAGTCATGCCTTTTTCCTCCACGCCGCGCACACACAGCCCACGCATTGTTAAGTAACGCCATCATCGTCGTCGCTGACAAGGTGCTGAAGACAAAGATCTCGCAAACCAGCAAACCAGCAAACTCCTCAAGACAGCCGTAAACTGATACACAAGTACACGCCGGCCACGGTGTGTATAGTACATGGAGGGAAGTTTGGAGTGAAGTGATATTTATCGATGGGCGTCGACCAGTTTGGCGTCTAAATATCGATAAAACCGTCAGAACGAGCTCCGTCATCGAGCCCAGTGCATGCCGCCACCGCTCCTCTCTGCCGGTCGGGGCGATGGCAATCTGCCGCTTTATGGTTTGTTTATTGGGAAAGTAAAGAATTTCGCAGATGCGGTGTAATTGAAATCTGCGCTGCATGTGTTTGAGGAGTTTCGCGAAATTCCCGGCAATCATGCGGGATTTAGCGAGTTTTTGTGACGAGCGATGTAATTCACGTAAATTAACAATTTTATTCTGTCAGCTGTCTGTGCGGATGGCTGATGGTGTCAATGAGCGGCAAATGGCTATGACTCAAGTTGATGATGGCTTTTAAAGAGACACATGTGTGCTTTTGTCACAGGTGTAGGAACTTTAAGTTGCTGGTGGAAAGTTATCAAATTTCAGTTGGTCATGAGTCTTGTAAGTATTGTAGAATGACGCCGAAGCAGGACGCAATATTATAGTGAAAGTTTCCTAAAGTCTCAGGTTCAAGATTTTGAAGATTTCCTGTTAGGAGGATTAACCAATTTCAGCAGTTTTCGAGGTATAAATCGATCTTAAAAGTTTTTTTGGCAACCCAAAGGAAATTTGAGAAAATTCAGCAAATTCCGTTCAAGACAATGTGCCATCTGCATGGAGGTTTAAAGAGATTTCGGTGTAATCGTTCTGGGCGACAAGTTGGGCGACAGTTTCTGGCCTATTTTCGGCACATCTAGTTTCCAGAAATGTCTTTTGTTCCCAAAAATAAAAGTTTAGAAAAAAAAATTTTTTTGACCTAAAATTTTGGAACCTTGGCGGGTCATTCTTCGGTTTTTGGGGGCAAATCCAGCTGGGTGCTTCGAAAAAATTTGGGTACCATTTTCTGAAACATTTTGTACATCATATCCTTAATCTGATCTAAGAAAGAATTGTTAATAAAGTCAGGGCTCCGAAATTACTGCTGATGCGGTGTGAAGGCGCTTACCAAGTCATGTTCTAAATTTGGCACATTTCTGATGATTATTGATACAATTTTGACTGCGATTCGGTTCAAAATTCTTCAACTTGTGCATGAAGCATCCACGTAGGACTTACCCATTGCTCGGACCTCCAATTAAAATAAATTTTTGAAAATTTTTTGGATAGAAATTTGGTGCAAATCTGACCTAAAACTGTTTCCGATCTGTTTCTTTTTTCAGGCGCGTTCCAAAGACTCAGCCAGGTTTTCAAACAGATTTGATCGAAATTTGGTACGAATTTATCACCAATTTCCGAACCTCACAGTCACTAGATGTCACGTTTCTCTCTCTCTTACTCCTTTCTAGTTCAAAAACGTCTCTCAACTCTTACTTTCTGTCACACCAAAACTCCCATTCAAACTTTTGAAATTCTCATATTTCATCACAACTCCATCAACTCCAAACCAATAAATTTCCGATTTATTTCTGATTTTGTTTTCCTGCGTTAACATATGCAAATACTCTCAGGTCGTGGCCGGAGGCCTTCTCGAACCCTCCCCACCCATCACCTAGCCAGCAGCCCGCACTCGACAGCGTCTTCGTGGCCGGTTGCACACGAACTTAAAGTAAATTGAAATCTCATTCCAAGATGCCACAGCAGAACTTTTCCCATTTGCAGTCGCAATTCTGCGGATGGGGCGGGAACAGATAGAAAAAAAATTCTCGAAAAACTTTTCGCTTTCATAGTTTATGCTCCTCGAGGGAAATTTACGACAAAACTGCAAACTAAAGTCGTTCTCGTATCCTGGGTTGTTTGTTAATTTTTTTTCCACTCTCTATTTGTAAAGCCTCTTGTTGCGACCCTCCTAACGCCCCCCAATTTTCAGTGCATTTGGGGTTGTGCCGAGGATTTGTAATGAATATGAAATGCGCTAAAGGCAGGCGGCCGGCGGCGGCGAAGGTTAGGCCTAAGGTGACAAGCGACAGTCATAATGCAGTCGTTGGAAAGTTGTGTAAGTTTCAGCAAATTGATGGCGATGATGATGTCAAGTGAAAGTGGAATGGAGGACAGCACCTGGGCGATGCTGGGGAATTTCCTAAAGGTGAGAAGTTTAAGTGATTTCTCGAGGGGGTTTATGGCAGCGAAGCACTAAGGCGACAGATGGTGTCCTAAAGTCGACCAAATGAGAGATGCCTTGGAAAAGGGTTGAAATCTAGGGCTGAAAGTGTGAATTTCGATGGGGTCTGTTGGTAAATAATTAAGAAAACATCCTTTGAAAAGTTTTAATGGGCGATAAGTGGTCATTAGATGGTGGGGAGAGTGGCTGGGGGGTTGATTTGTGAAAAACAAAGTAGGTTTGTAGTGTTCCTCTTCTTCTTCTTCTTGTGACGGTACAGTCCGGAGTGGATCTGGGCCTCAACCGAGTGTCTCTTCAGCTAGCACGATCTTTCGTTAGCTGCCTGGGCGGTGAGGTGGACCTGGGCCTCAACCAAGATGCCTCTCCAGCCAGCACTATCTTTCGCTAGCTGCCTCCAGTTGCGCACTGCAAGTAGTGCGTTTGTAGTGTTCATCTCTGTTTTATGGTGCTTTCATGGACTTTGACAAGAGTGTAGTCATATCTTCGTTGTTTTCTTCAGATTCTGAGAAGATTTTCGACTTCAAAACCATCGAAAAGAGCCCCAAACCTAATAAAAAATATAAAAAACTAACAACGACGACAAGCGACGTGTTTCTTGATTGAAATGTGTCTGAAATGTCTGTGAGTTGTGCCTAGAATTTGTCTCCAATATGCACCTTCCCATCTCGAAGACAGACAACATTTTGATGTCCAAATGATAGACACCATAAAATAGATAACTCTTTTGAAAGCTTACCATCGCCCATGTCCCCCACTAAAAGTCTTTAAGTCTATGGACTGTTCGAAGTGGGTTGTGGCTGTTTTCCTTATCGCCCTCCAGACATTTTCAGTCGCAAACCATTACCTTCCCTTTCGCATGTCTCACCCATTACACGTCTCACCCTGATAAAAACTTAATGAACTGTCCCTTAGCCTAAACTGCTGCCCTTAAACTACCACTTACCAACCGCATTTGTGTCCTTTTTCTTCTAGGTCCACCTCACGGACAACAGCAACAGCCACCCACACCGAGCGAGACTTCTTCTGGTGAGTCACTCTTTTTACTCCTAAAATATTCATTAGACACAGTAAATCGTGTATATCCTTTTTTTTTCAATTTACTATCCTCCCCCGGTCCGTCCCGGTAAACGTCTTAGTCTGTCCGAGGGCATTACAATTTAATTTTTCACTTCTCCTGAATTGCTTTGGACGATAAAAATCGAGTGTGCTCCTTCACGCCAGTCGGTGTCATTCCGTTCGAATCCTAATCCCAGAAAGGATTCCACCTGAATTAGAAAGGGGCGTCTGAGCAGTAGCAGCAGCAGCAGCAGCAACACGACGGCGACTTAACTAAATCAATTTGTAGCCCACCACCTAACGGCCTAAATCGATTTTCCGGGACACGGATCCATTGTCCTTTAGCCTGTTTCGCTTCTTCATCCCGTGAAGGATAAGAAATTTCACCACGTGCTTCGGTAATTTGTTTTTTCCGGTTCACAGAGGCATTGGCTGCCGCCGCTGCCGGCCTCTCTGTGTGCGAGGGTGAGACATAAAAGATGGCTTTTCGATAATCCTTTTTCACCCCTCGCCCAGGACACAGACAGAGACCTGTTACCTGTTGGTTATCGGTTCTGCTGTTAACATGACTTCCAATGGCCTCCTTGTGGCTTCATAAAATGCCAACCATCACGGGGGGCGCTCGGCTGTGGGACGGCGCGGCGGTTGGTCGTAAAATTTTATCCATAAGATTGAATATTTGAATTTCAACTGCTAGGATTGGAGGAAGTTCTTAAGTGCCCGCGCATTCTGTGTACTTTTAACTTTAACGAGGTTGTACACGATGAGTGAGGAGGTCTCCTTATCCTCGACTCCTTCAAGACGATGACGACAAGGACGACTAGGACGATGATGGCGTTAACATCAACGTTATGAGTCATAAATTATATCCTTTATAGCGGAAAGGACATGATGGTGGTGGTGGTGGTGTTGGCGGAACATTGTGAAAATTCATAACAATCAGAGGAAGAGTAATGGGGTTCGCACACTGAGGAAGGGGAGAAAATTACCCGGAAAAACTAGACGAGTTCGCGTTGGTAGTTGACGAAAGTGGTTGATGGCGTGGAGTTTGTTGGTGTCAAAAATGGACTGGCTGACTGCCTGTCTGACTTGATGGTAATGCTGATGGTGTTAGACGTTGAGGAGTCAAAAAGGAACTTTTCGCTGAAACTCTAAAAAGACAAGTTGTAGCACTCGAAATTTATGTTACCACTTGGAAGTTTGTTGGAGAAGGAAGGTCTGATTGAAAGTTCACGATGTGATGGAGTGGGAAATTAGCTGGTCTGTGAGGGGATGAGACGAGGCAGAGTGTCAGCGAAGTGAATATGACTCAGAGATAAGTTTGAAACTTCAGGAATTGCTTTATGTTTTCGTAGTGAAATTTTGGGCAACATTTAGTGCCTTGCGCCAGGAAGACTTGATGGCCATCCGTGTTGTGACTCAAGTGGCACTTTGTATCAGCCAATTACTTCCTAATTCCTACAGCAATTAAAGTGGTACAATTTGCCTTTCCTTGCCAACCTTGCATCCTTGGATGAGATGGCCAAGTAGTTAAATCTTCCTCTGAGCTACGTTTCAGGCAATGGAGACATTCCGGGCCCAGATGATGAACTGGTTAATCTTGCTGCTTGCTTACTTCTGTTAAAGGAACACGATGGTCTAGGTATGGCTCTTGTCACTTGCAAGCTATGCTTGCACCTGGACGTGATCAACTCGATTAACAGCCGATGGCCAACTGGCAAGTTCTGTGTGACGTCAAAAAATATGTGGCTTAGTCTTTATCCTAAGCTTTCAAAACTACTCATCGGTAAAAGAAAGTAGACATGGATCGACTTCTCTGTACATTTAGCTTTTCGATTGATAAACATTCGTTCTTTGCATTCTGAACAGACTCCTCTCCGGCACCTACGAGAGCGGAAGGCTTACGAACTTGGCCTTGGTTAAGCATTAGGTGCCACAGATTAATGTCTTAGAATGAAAGACTACAGTGTCTGTGATGAAAATATTTGTTCTTCAGATTTAAGATTCGTTGGATTCCAAAGAGATGAATCGAACTCTCGCCTTTCATGTTTGCCTTCGACTCCTACTTTCAAATGTGACAAAAGTCAAAAATCAATCTAAAAGCTTCAAAAAGTACTCGAATTCTCATCAAATACTCCCTCCTCTCCATTTCATTCATCATTGAACTCCACTTCCATTACATCGTCATCAAAGTAAAATCAGTCTTAACGTCACATTGTTCGCTTCTTCAACACCTTGTGTTGTTTTAAAATTCATGCAACTTGCCTATTCTCCATCCCTCGCCCAATCCACTTGTCATCTGAACAATCCAAGCGTCTAAAACGACATTTTCAAACCTTTTAAGGGACATTTCACATTTCTTCGACTCCCAACGAACCCCCTGCCGGGCTGGGGCGGAGGTGGAGGAGGAAATATAATGCTGTGCCGGCGTCAGTTTCTTGTTCTTCTGCTCTGAAAAGCGAGCAAGGAAAAAAATGTTTTATTAATATTTTTCCATGACGCGCCGTAGAATATTCACTCAGCTCCCGATGAATAAGTCGGTTTTTTTTCCATTTCGTGTTGCATGCTTTTTGGCGCACACACATCGAAAGACTTTTCAGTTTTCACTTGTCTACCTCCTGGAAGAACTTTTCCGCTCAAACTCGCACTCACTCCACGGAAGTCCCCCTCGATTCCTTTGTTTTTCCTTGTTTTCTATTTTTTTTTTTTGCCTCCTCCTGTGACAAAGCTCCACCGTCACTCATGCTCCTCAGGTGGAGTGTGTACGGTTTTTATGGCAGAAGTGGTTGTGGGATGGGGTTGGGGACTGGCTGTGCATTTGGCAGGATTTATGAAACGCGAACTGCCTGCGAACAGTTCGGGTGGGAGGTGGATGTTTGTTTGGAGGCCTTTCGAGAGGGGGTTTGCGGCTCGTTTAGATGGTTTACCCGCCGCGCACTTTGTTGTGGGGAGCCGGCGAAACTGTGTTACTTGCACCTGTGCACCAGGCAGTTGATGCCAGCCAGACCACGAGTGATATGGTGGCTATGGAACAGGACCTGAATATTTAAACCGATGTTCTGTGGGGAGGGGGAGCAGGAAATATGTTCCGAGGGTGATTTAGGCGATCGAGCGATGTTGATATGCAACGCACAGCGTTTTTGGACATCAGCCAATGGCCCGAGAGGTGATTGGTGTGTTTCGCGGTCTGATTTGTCTAGACAGCCCTAAGCAGGCATCATTGTCTAACCGCGTTTTATTGCTTCCCCCTGCCCACTTCTCCACAAGAATCCTTAGCTTTGTCAAGTACCATTGCCGATGCACCGACGTCGTCGCCCCTTTTTGAAATCTACTTAAGGCGCACCGCACAACGTCACCGCGAGCTGGGCAACCAAGCTACTCAACGCGCAGTTGAAAAGAAACGCAACCACAATCCTTTAGGACGTCGGCAGGATGTTGGGAAGAAGTGTACGTTTTCCTCAGCACCCCGACCAATCCCAGTCCCCATTGCAGTCGTAAGAGGACTTAAGTCGAAACTCAACCGTAGCTTACCTAGAGCTCACCCAGATCTCCCGCAAACCTTTCTCCGCTCTCCCCCGGCATTTTTCGGTAACTAAATGATTTAGGTAATCGTGGTGGAGTTTATGCAGAAAGCAGCGAAAGAATTATTGCAGCCCAGCGGGGATAAATTTGAATAATTCATGGGAACAGCGCCCGTTCTCTGTGGCTGAGTGGAGATGCGTAGAAGTAGAGGGAATTGATTTTTTGTTGCCTCTATTCCCACGTCAGAGACTCCACCTGATGCAGGTGCAAGCGGCGTGCTAAATATGTTAAAGACCTCCACCACAACGGCAAGCAGGCGGGGGAGGGCGGCAGACAAACGCTAGGGTTTAGATATTTATTGCGGGAGGCTGGTACGTGACGGGAAAATTCAAAACTTTCATTCACTTAAAAACGGGCAAGCAGTCAACCGAGCAGTGTGATATGGACACTTAGGATATTGGATTCGGTTGGGTTATGGATGTGGAGGGGGAGAAGAGTTCTCAAACTGGGACAGATTGAGAGAAGTCTGAGAGAGTGGGCGGGGGGAGCTTGTTTCGATGTTTATCTGGAACAGGCAGGATATAGACTTCGGAATTTATGTTTCCCCACCATTCTGAGTGGGGAAGTATGGAATTTGGCAGAGTAGGCAATTAGTTTCGAGTAGAGATAGGACGCCTAAGTGCTGCGTGGAATAACTGATGGATTTGCTTCAAAAGGGACGAAAACTTTGGCTTTGCAAATCTAAGAAGAGAGTTCGACGTCACTTAAGTTAGGTGAGTGTGTGCAAGGAAGGACGTCTAAGTGAAGACAGTTTCGTCTGATGTGTAGCTAAGACAGAAGCTCAGTTATCAACAGAGCCCACGTTCACAACGGCCTGAAGCACATACATGAGGACCTCGAACGTTTCGAGTAGAGGTAGAGTTCGTGAATATTTTAAGTTTTCTCATTTTTTTTTTAACATCAAGGAGCGCTCTTGAGTGTATGACACACATCCAGTTTTATTTCATCAATCATCTCCCTAATTGACCAATTTTACGATACAATTTGCGTCACATTCCCCTCTCGGACTCCCGATATTCCCTCCAAGATTTTGTTATCCATCTAGAAACTACTCAACATTTTATTTCTTTCTTCAACAATTTGGTGGTGGTCCAATAACAGATGTCACTCCCTCCTATCACACACACACATAGTCATACACAGAAAGCACTTCATTTGTCATCCTTCCATCAAGACCATTCACTCTGTTCCCATTTTCTCGTCACCAAACATAAAATTTCACACCCTCTCTCACAGCACTGCCACACACAGAGCAACACCAGAAAAAAAAGGACTCTATGTACAAATCAAGAAATTATGCTAAACAGATTCAATCTCATAACCGAAGGAATTGCATTGTATCTTCAGTGGCATAAAAGATAACAACCGTCATTTACCAAACGTCGGCAAAGACCCCTTTTCCTCCATCATTTTTTTTTCTTCTCGTATTTTCCTTCCAAGAAGGACACAAAAATTCAACCAAAGCTCCAGCTATTACCATTTACATAATATTGCATTCACTCCCCAGTCAGAGCACTCACACCCCCCCTCCCCCCACACACCAACCAGTGTTCAGTGCTTGGTTGCGACTCCATTGTCGGTGGGCAACCCTAAAATCACGAAGCAACCATCTGCTAATAAGCCCAGAAGTATGCAAGGATTCAGAAGATATTGAGTGTTGAAATGACAACTGCTCTGCAATAACTCACACCCATGCCACCTCGTGCTGCTTGTTCGTCGTCTCCTTGGAAAGGATGTCTGTTGATTTTTTTTTTCGTCCATCCTCTTCCATTTCCTTTTTGTCTTGAAATGAAAACGTCGGATTATGAGAGTGGTCATTCGGGGAGCCATTGCAACGAAGTCATGTGGAGAGAAGGCGAATGACTTTTGAACTGCTAAAGTGTCCATTTCGCCACATTCCTCGTTGGTGGTGTAATCCTTTTAATAAATATTTAAATAAAGCGTGCTTTTGTGTTTGAGGGGGAAGGGGGAATAGTATGATTGTTGTAATCCCTGTTCCAACCCCACTCTGACCTCGTCCTCCTTTTGGTGGCAAAGTTGTTCCGAGTTAATTAAGTAATTGCTCCTGCGTTGTGTATGGCGGTGGTCATCTTTAATTTGGAAAAGTGAATTGCTATGTCCTAGTTGTAGCAAAGCAGCACTTAGTTTGTGTGTGCTGTGTGCCACTGACATTCTCTACGGGCGAGAGAAAAAAAAGCGAGAAACCCATGACCGAGTGCTGTCCGAGAACGGGACCATGTTAATTGGAAACTTTTCCAATTTTCCTTGATTCGATCCAATTAGGATACGATGGGAATAAGTTGCTTTGCGAGTTCGATTGCGCCTTATGTGGCACCAAATAGGCGTAAGTTTTGATATGCCTTCTTTCCGCTGTCTGCTCTCCCCTCCCTTTGACGTTATTTTCTTCCCCGACTGTCTGTCTATCTGTCTGCATTTAAACACTCCTTCCTGTGGGTCCTGGATGCGAATCGCATAATGGAACGTCTGTCGGTATTTAAGACTAATGGAGCATTGCGATGAAGAGGAAGCACGTCGAGCACTTAAAGCGAAATGATTATGGCTGGAGGTTGGTGCTTTTAAAGGGGGGTTTCATCGCGAAATGGTGGGATATTTGATGTCAGACGGGGCTTAACGTTTGAAAAGGGTTTCAAATTTAAGTGGCGGTCATGAAGACGTCTTCTGTTGTTTGATTGACGAGCATCTAGAGTCGGCAGGCAGAATTAAGAGTGTTAGACTAAACATACGCGCGAATCTAGGGAATCTAAGTCAAGCTTCGAAATTTGTATGGTGAAGCTGCAGCTCGCAAGGAATTCTGAGTCTGACTTCTAGAGGGACCTTCGTGTCTTGTTTAGAAAACAAAAACATATCCTTGTTCTTCAGATTACACCTCAATTCAGGAGATCTTCGGAATCCATTTGTGGCCTATTTATGCAAGTGACCTAGGGAAATCAAATTTAACATTCTCCACCTACCCCAATCTCTGTCTCTGTGTCAGAAATGAATTGTCCTTGCTGCAGACGACAAGAGCACTCATTACAAGGCATCATTGAGGCAAATCTTCATAGAGTTTCAGTTTTAAAATAGCAAACGTAGAAAAGAACGGAGAAATGTACTTTCACATTGAATATCCTTGCAACGAAATGTCCTTCAAGGATTCACATTACGCAGACTTGTAGTCCAATATATCTTCTTTAAGTTTGTGAAGTTTCATTCAAATCCATTAAGTTGTTTCAAAGATATCTGTATTTAACATTTTTTCTGCTGCGAAACTTACCTGCTTTTAATTTCACCAAAAAGTGAGGTCAAAATCAAATGATTTCAACTTGAATTTCGGTGTCACAAAAAATTCTTGACAAAATCTGCTTAGTTGACCTTTGATGGCAAATATCTTGGTAATGCGTTGTCCAATGATAAAAATGGATATTAACAAACTTAAAGGAAATTTCATGATCTGTTGAATTAAATTATGACATTTGATAAAATGCCGTTATTTCTGGTAAAAATTAAAGGGATTAATGAAGAAAATGTAGAAAAGCGGTGATTGGAAGTTTTGTTGCGAAAATCGAGTTTAAATCTGTCTTTAGATGAGAGATTGGTTTAGTATAGTGAAATTTGAATCAATAGGCGATAAATATTTACCAGAAAACCTTAAGATAAGTCGTGGCAGAGCTCTAAATTCCATGAAGACAGCAAGTGACGGGGAAAAATTTTCTACAACTCCTGAATCGACCATAATTATGTTTTCTTTCGATTTAAGAAACGTTTGACATTGAATTGGAATAAGAATTCGAAAAATTTTGTAGAACTGTTCAAAAATCGGGTCCACACTTCAGTTCAGGAATCACTTCAAAGTACCTAAAAAACCCATTCATACCCTCTTTGCAGTCTCTAAACTCCTTCAGCGTCAGAAAACACAAGAATTCGCAAAAAAATGAACTAATACGAGGAAATTCAAAGATCAGACATTTTTCACTGACCCCCTCTCCGTAAGAGCGAGACTGGAATATACAAGGTTTCGGAATTTTTTTACGCGTGTTGGTTGTGTCGATCAAATTGCTGTGAAACTGATGAACAAGAAAAATTCACTCAACTCTAGTCACCTAGATCTACTCATGTGCTTGCCACGTCTGTTTATGACTTATCATCAGTAGAAGAAACCTCGACTTTGAAATATCACAGTACTGTTCTTCCAAACTATGGTTAAAAGCAAAATTTGAAGCAAATCACTGGCCAAAGAGAGAGCGCTTCTCAAGATAATTTAAGTCAAATTTAAGATCTTCGTTCTCTTACGCCACCTCTGTCTTCAACAAAAAAGAAAAGAAAAACCTTTTAAATTGCGCGACACATTCTCAGGAATTCATCATTTCTCTCATCCTCCACATCGTCACATCGGTGAACTTTTCAGGCGACAAAAATATGAATTGCAAATTACTTAAACACTGCAGAAGGATGCTCCCCAAACGATGGCATTTCATTTCATCCTCCTGTGGCACTCTGCAATAGTATACCTTCGGTCCCTGCATCAGGACACCAGCCATTTGAATGAGAAAAAAATGAGTGGAAGTGAATTTTGTTCGTTTTTAATTATTTTTTATGATGCCATCCGCCAGAAATTGAATAGAGTGTCCCCGAAAGTGCAAAAAAAGAAAGAAAATTGTGAAACGTTTGAGGGCAACGACATTCTGCAGGAATCTTCTTAAATTTAATTTCACAGGAATCTCCTGGAACCTCCTTCAGATTCGCATCTCTCTCTCCAATGGACGCACCATCCACAGACTCAACCTCATCCTCCCTTTAGGAGAACTTCTCAATTGAGTGCAAAAGTTAGAATTGTTTGCAATTATTTCAAGTGTTTACTGAGTTTTTGTTTTGCCAAGACAAACACGCACACTTTTCGTTGGAAGTTTTTGTCCTCATCCATTGTCGTCAACGTCGTTGAAGGAGTGCTTGATGAAAATAATGATTCCCGTAATGAATTTGAAGATGTATTGAACGTAGAAATCGTTTTGCAGAAATAGTTGTAAAGGAGTTTGAAGAGGAAAAGTTTGTCATCATTTCGCAAGTTATTACCTTGTCCCTCGAATAAATCATTTCAATGCCAGAGACCTTCTCAGCTCGGTCAAACCCTACCCCGAAGCCCTTTCGTCACCCTGACTCTGGTGCTTAACCTCAAAACATTTTCGTGTCAGGAGTCATTTAGTTTGGAATTCATTGCCCGCACAGTAAGCACAGAGAGCTCTGCGGTCGAACTTCACTCACACTCGTTGTGGCCGCCGCCGTTGCCGCGATGATCATTGCTTCTGTCAGTCAGTTCTGTTTCGATTGCATACACACTAGCCGCTGTGTAGTCAGTCGTTTGCCGCTACGATTGCTATTGCTAATGCCGCACACAAGTGCTTATTATCGTCGTAAACCATTTTTCCAATTACTTTCGGACTCAACAATAGGAATAGCAGCAGCCGTGAGTGCGACTGAGTCTGTAAGCAACCTCATTGTTGATGAATGCCGTGATTGCACGCTTGGTCGAGTCTTAGGTGATTCACTTCCTTTCTCCTATCTAGGTTAATGTTTAGGTTAGGCACTGAATATCTGTGCAGCGTGTGGAGTGGAGTGGGGAGATCATTTGGTCAGAGAGAAAGAGAAAAAAATGCCTCATCTTGGATGAAGAATTTGTCAAAGTCTTATTCAGAGGTCTATAGAACAGATGAGAATCAAAAAGTAGGAATAACATATTTCAATTGATTTCTTTCCTTTTCACTGAGCGCATCAGTGGTCTGGATCAGCGATTTCACGTTGCTGCGGGAAGTGAATGTCTAGAGGTCCGTCACAGGACCATTTCTAAATCATAAATTCTTAAACGAGTCTACTGGCATGAGAGTGAGGACTTAAACTTGTCGTGAACGCTGTTTTGGATCTACACTACGCATAAAAATGTTGCGTTCGCAAAATATTTCGAAAACCTCAGTCTTACTCTTGGCCTGTTCAAACAGTCTGCCAAGTTCCAATTGGAAAAGGCCGCTTATTTATCGACTCTCATCCTCTTCCAGTCTGCATATCTCAGACGGGCGACGACGACTGGCCTCCGAACTGCACTCCACTCCGTGCGCCGGGAGTATCCTTCCGGTCTGTCGTCCAATATTTATGGTTTTCAATATTAAAATTTTCGCATGCCGTAGCAGGACTTCGTCCGCTGCTAGGACGCATTGCCTACCGCTTTTTATTTGTCATTTCACTCTCATCTAGCGAGAGCGGACGGAGATGCGAAAGGAAGGTGGTTCAGCAGCAGCGGCATGGAGAGTATGAATTTTATCTGTACTCAGCATACAGCTAGCGGGCTTTTCGATTATTGAACACAGATGTGTCCCGTTCACATCAATCTTAGATTAACTGCCCACTCATCCCGCGCTCTCGCATTCCACTACACTGGCAAACCTTTCGATTAAATTGTATTTAAGTTGCGATGGTCGGTGGGCGGGCGATACATGGCACAGCACTTATTGCGCTGTATTGCCCTTGGGGTGCGACGATAACGACGACGACGGCTACGACGAACTGCGTAGCCTTTGGAGGGATGTTTTCCACCGCGCCACCAAAAGTGGGTGGCTCTGCAAACCACTTGAGTTCGGATTTCGATTGTCGGCGTCGTCTTTCTTCAGCGGCTGCACGTGCGAGGAGGGTGCAGAGCTCGTGTTTTCGGTGTAATTACATCGACGCATCGTTTGCTTCTCATTAAAAGTTCCGCAAGAGGCTTGAAATGATTTCCTTTGACATGCGAAATTGTATATTCGTCAAGATTCTAACCGCATTCCGCATCAAATAATCGGATAGATTCTTCCCCAGCAAACCGCCATATCATATACATACGCGTTCCGCAACACGTCTCTCGCACACACCATCCATCCATTCAACCGTCCATCAGCGACGGCAGTGAGCTGTTGTTTTCTAGATCAAATATCGCGTCCGAACGCACCTCACACAGATCGATCTGATTCCAGCTAGCAAGCGTCAGCTGGTCCATGACTTCACGACTTGTTGAGCGGAATGTGCATCTCGGTCGCCTCAATGATTTTACTTCCTCTCATGCATCACTTTCTAAGCCTCTGCTCGCGCTGAGTGGGGCATTGGAGCCGCTGATCGCAAACTGACCCAGTTCTGTGCGAGGGATCCCGCGCGAGCGTGAATTTTCATTTATCTGGGTTTTCAAGATGCGCACGGCCCACGTTCTTTTGAATGAATATCCATCTCGACGACGATGTTGATTGGGCCGCTGAACGCGAACGTGGCTTCAAGGTGAAAATTAACGTTAACGACCGTCAATTGCAAGTGGCTTAGGCTGTCCGTGATCATGGAAGCTATGATCGTCTGCATCCTCGATTCGTTGCTTTCCTCGCCCGACCAGACACTTGATTTATTTGAATTTAATCAAGGGAAGAATGGCATCGTCACCTGTCGCCAGAACGTGTCCCGATCACGTCATGCCTTACAATCACAGCTGGCAAACACAGCGTCGCACACGACGGACATGTGCCTAATTAAACAGAACCCACCCCAGGGGACAGACATACGGTTCCTGGCGGAAATTAAATTCTGGTCACACATCGAGAGGTCTAGGGGGTGGAGGGGTGGCTATAGGGTGGTGTGACCGGGAAGGACATGAAGGATGACGATGACGAGGATGGCGAGGAGAACAACGGCGAAAAGGATTGCAAAGAGCACGACGCAGACTGCCACGATGAGGGCATTGTGGAGGACGACGGACACAGCGAACATGGGCAGCATGACAAGCACTATGAGGACGACAAAGATTTTATAGACAAAGAATACAACAAAGGTGGCGAAGATGATAGAGATGACGAAGAAGAAGACGAAGCTGACGAGGATTCCGGTGAAGACTGAGAGGTGAAGGCAACCAGTTAAACGATGAGCATTTCGACAAGCACAAGAACGCAAACTAAGATGGTGCAAGAAAGGCCTTACATAGCACCACGTTCCCGTCTTTGAAAGATTTTTGCTGACTCCAGCTCATGAATCTTAAAGAAAGTCGCAAACGTTAAGAAAAAAGTCGAAAATGTGAACGACAACGAGTACGCTGAAAAACAGCAACGAGCAAGTCGACAAACACAACGAAAACGATGATAAAGAGTTACCGATGGAATGAAGACCGACGACGAAAGTACGATGAGGACTTAGACGGAAAAGATGAGGAGGAATGAGGTCCACAGTGCCATCTCAGAACCATTAATTTTTTCCACATAAACACATTTCCATTCCAATCAAAGGACACGTTCTGTCCCCTTATCTCTCTGTCTCCCACTACCTCCCATCCACATCCAATGCGCTTCTCATTCGTATGTCAGACAGAACATAACCACTGTAAAGTAAATACCAAATCCTTTTGTCTGGACACTCATTCAAGGCAAACAGTTGCCAGAATCTCGTTCGAATGTCCTTTTAGAGGGAAAAATGAAAAATCAGGGTTCACTCAATGCGGTAGGCGGAAAGATGCTAAATTTAATTAGATTCACACTCCGCACAAAAAAAAAACCGAAAAGGATATTTGCTCAACTCACTTCACAGTTCATTGGAGTAAAGTGCTGCTGCTGCCGCTGCTACTGCCTGGGATTAGTTTGGTCCGTTTCTTTTTTCTGGTATTCCCGGGGAGTAATTGTTCGCCCTCCGGGGGCAAATAGAGCATTCTCTTGTTTTTTTTAATCTTTTTAAGGGTTTTTCCATTCATATTCCTTTTTTTGGCATTTTTCCTTTGCCGGAGCAAGGCAGTCAGTGGGGTGGGGGGGGGGTTCATATTTTTTAATGGCGCATGAGCCCATATTGGAAAGTGTCCTGAGTGGCGTTGGGGTGAGTGGCGAGCTATAAATTCTGTCTAAAGCGAGCGAGCTTAGATCCTTTAAACGCATATCATTTGAGAGAGGTGGGAGTGAGAGTGAGAGAGACAGAGATGGAGGCACATCGCGGGCTTTGGGATGCGGTGGGTGGGCAGAGGATGTAAATTTATTATGATCCTCCCTCAAGGTTGTTGTGGGGCTCTGTTTAAAGCGAAACTTGTAATCTTCTGGATCATGTCGAGAGATTTGTCTAATTTATACCTCAAGTGGCCAGAAGATAGGGTGGGGCAGGGGTGGAGATTTCGTCGGATGTTTAAGGGAGCTTGGGTATAGACGCACTTTTGGCTGGTTTTATTGCCGCGAGTGGCGTCGACGATGGCCACGAGAACCGCAACAAATGAGGTCAATGCCGTCGGTGGCGAGGATGATGGCAAGCAGGATGAAGGCGACTATAAACATCAAACCGAAAAGAACGACAGTAACGAGCACCGCGTACGCCTTTTCTAGTACTACACCTTCTTAAACAAAATCCTACCTTTCGTGGTGGACTGTCAACTTTCTTGGCAGTCTCTCGACAGCTTCGGCTTCTGTTGCTCTTAATCTCGCCTTCGCGATTGGTGGTTCACTTTTTCGCTATTTTTTTGATACTTCAATCCCTTGTTGTTCTGCATTGTGCCTATTTGCTGTCGACAGTCCACCTTTTCGCAGTCCTTTGACAACTGTAGCTCCTTTTGCCCCGAAACACGACTTTATCAATCTATGGTCCAACTTTAAGGTAGTCTTGTGGCAGTTTTTACTGCAGTTGCTCTGAATTCCGCCTTTTTCTGGCTCTCTTCCCTAAAAGCGCATTTTTTCTCCAACTAAAGCCCTCATTCACCAGTTTTCCCCGAGTATTTCAGAAGATTCAGTTCTCGATTGACATAGGTTGCGCAAATTTCAGTCCACAACTATCATGCTCCGGCAAGCTTCTTTTGTTCGCCTATCTACTCTGCATGAGAATCTCTGCCCAATGGCCGGTAAACAAAAAACCCCCTTCTTTCAAACAACGCTCGACAGGGTTCCACTTAAGGTTCCCACATCGCCAAGAGCCCAAGGAAACCATCCGTGACAGTCGAAAAACGTTTCCTCCCACTCGCATCTCAACCAATTCCCTGCTGATTCACAGTGACCGATTATAGACGAGCAACAAAATTAGAGTCATCATTCACGGCATGGGCCAAGAGTGACACATCCCCCCAGTCCGTCCACCACCACCAAAGGACAGACACTCGAAATTTCTCCGGAAAACCAACTCAAGTGGAAACAAAAACACGTAATTGGTACCAATCAAGCGCGTCACACACTCCCCCTCCTTCTGTTCCGTCATAGGTGAGTGAGAGAGCGTCAAAGTTCAAACCCATCTCCATCTTTGACACACGATCAGTTCTGCAGGCACCGCCGAGCGCCAACTTAGATCTCAGCTTCGGCCAGTAGTGCGCGCTATTCCCCACACACGTCATCCCGGCTGCTGACTCTCGGCTGCATTCCTCCGTGTGGTGGACGTGTTGTGTTGCGAAAAATGTTGCGCGCGCTCTCTCTCAGTCGCTGCCTTACATTCGAGCCGATCGCGCGTCCGGAGGAGAACCCATTGCTTCGTCGTCGTTGTGCGCGCGCGGCGATACACACAATCAGGTGTGTGTGTGTGAATCATTTGCCAAAATTTTTTGTGCGCGTTTTGTTCGCCCCCACTGTATCGGAGCGCTATCTTTCGGTGTCGTGTTGCGCGTGTTATCAGGACGTTATCTAGCTCTTGGTCGCCCCTAACTATCGCCAGGTTGTTTCAGTGATTTCCTTGAAATTTCGCAACTAAGTCACGCACGGTCGAGTTCCGAGTGCTTGCTGCAACGGTGGCGGTGTGGTGGATGCGTCGTCGTCGCTCCTCTGATGGATCTGTGTGTGCTCGGTGATTCAATGCATTTCGAATGAAAGCCGGTTATGGGGCAGGAAAAGTCTACGAGAGAATCTGGAATTAGTTCGGTCCGGTAGAAGAAGTGGTACGGGGCACTGCAGGCTATTTTTAGACCGACGACAACCAATTTTGGTGAATTTGCTGGTTTGTGCGGCGCGCCGGTGTAAGCCATTTGGCCGTTTTGCCGTTGGATTGAATTGGATATTCACGTTTGGAGCTCTTCCTTGTTGGGTGACAATGACCGCGCCGACCATAGGCCGGAGTTTCTTTGAGAAGATCTGGAATTTCGCGAACTTAAGGTAGGTTCCGTGTGGTGCGGAGTGCCTTTGTTTGGGAAGGACAAGTTGATCGTGCGATGAATCACACGGTGCATTGGATTGTGGGGAATTTAATTTCGCAGGAAATCGAATAGGTGGCGGTTTTGATTTATGGGGTGGGCACTGAAGGAGCCCGAAATGAACTCTGCATTCGCAGGGGGAATGCTAATGAATTGTCAGCGACGATTTGCGGACTTCTTTTGATGTTTGCCGGGGGGAAGTGCAATTTTGTAACGTTAAGTGGAACTTTATAGTCCTCAGGCGTTGTTGGCCTTCTAAGGTGCGGAGTTTTCTATTTTTGCAGGCCGACCGTTGCCTCTTTTTGCGTTGCGATCGCGATTGTGTTTGTTAAACAATTTTTGGTATGTTGGATCAGTTGACACGATCTGAAGGGTCTTTACTTCGTTGGTTCTTGCCGCAAAGGATCCACTATCGACGATTTAAGATCCTGCTCCCGTAAATTATGCTGTACTGCGGTTGAGATCTCCACAGCTTGTCGCTCCAAATCATGCATACACACAATCCTCAAAGCATCCCTCCTTTGCACAGTCCTCACAACAAATTATCACCAAGAATACCTCTCTACATCCAAAACTCAAAGCTGATGACAGTCACAACTGAAAAACACCACAATTCCACCGAGAGGACATATAAAACAAAAACCAAGTATTCCCTTCGAAACTGCAGAGAAATTTCATTAAACTTAACCCAAACTTTGAAGTCATCTCCAAGAGGTAATCGACAGCATCCTGGCCTTCCCCCCAAACCCGCCCCCTCCCGCACATCTTCATCTCTCAATCCTGAAGTGAGAGTGAAAGAAAATTCAAATAAATTTATTAATCTCTCCTCTGGGAGCCGTAAAGCTATAAAGCAACCAAACAGCCAAACAACAGTGCAAACTCGTTACTCTAATTCAACTCGATTCTCTTCAAAAAATATTTAATTACACCGAGAGACCGGAACATCCGAGCACCCGCATCCTTGCCGGGAAGCCGGCGGAGAAGGCAGAAGCGAACGCGCATCCTGAGCGGCTGTGTTGTGTTTATTATTTCTGATTGTTCTCCAAAAACCAAGCCCACAGGCTCCCCCTTAAACACTCACCCCATGGCCCCGACTTCCCCGAACAGAGTCACTACTCGCCTAGAGATTTATTTCATTAAGGCACAACATCAAGGGATATCATCCTTGCTTTCATTTACAGCTGCATGTCATGTCAGGTCGGGCGGTCGGTCGGTCGGTCGGTCTCAACGGGGTAAGGGATAGAGTTGTGAAGCTCCTTGGGTTCCGGTGAGGACGAGTATATCTGCTGGCTGCCGACTGTTGGAAGTGTGCACCTTTCTGTATGATTGCCTGCGGTTTCTCGCAGTCGTCGACATCAGTTAAGCGGGAGGGAGGGAAGGGGAGCAGTAACAAACAAAAAACGTGAACAATATTCGCTCCTAATTATCCGGGCAAAGGATGGTCTCGAAGCGGTGAACGTCCTTTCGGGGTATGGGATGGCAGATCTTCTCTCTCTCTGACGGGTACTTAGTTTTATGTGATTCTCGCAAATTACTTGAAACTCATAAATGGAATTGTTTGGCCCTTGTTTCCTGACCGGAGGGATGGGGGATGGTTGGATCCGGGGGGAGTTGCCACTGCCACCGGGAGATGGTTGCCAAGGCTGTAAAGCAATTTTCATTTTGAAGAGACGAGAAAGTAGATTAAAAAGTTTGCTTTATGCCTTTGGACTTGTGATGCGATAAATGTTAAAGTTTTCAAAGTTTTTAAAGGGGGCCTGGCGTGGAGGGAGGTTTTGGTTGCTTTTGAGGGTATTTTTGATAGTCGTTTGATGATCGGTACTTCTTGTAGGGGAAGAGGTAGCTTGTAGCTTTTCAGCTAGACGGAATAGCAGCGGAGATAGTGCGACTGCGGCAGTCCAATGGGGGGCTTGTGGTTAAACGAGTTGTCAATCCCCCGGAAGTGGAACACAAAGGTGGGCGGCTGGACGACGAACTTCTTCTGATGACGAAGGCTAATGAAATTAGTTTGTTTGGGCTGAACGTAGTTTACGTTTAAGATGGCTAGGCCATGTAGAGCGTATGGACACCACTGCTCCGGCCCGAAAAGTCTTCGAATCTGAGCCATTGGGACAACGCAAGAGAAGACGTCCCAGGATAAGATGGCGCACACAACTGGAGAAGGACCTGAACCAACTTGGAGTGCGCAACTGGCGGCAGCTGGCGGCAGCTGGCGAAAGACCGTGCTGGCTGGAGAGGCATGTTGGTTGAGGCCCAGGTCTACCCCGAACCGTAGCGCCACAAGGAAAAGAAGAAGAAGACCATAGTTTGGGATACTAATTGCGACGAGGGAAGTTAATCGTGTAATATCCATCTTACTCGTCTTCTTCAGCAATACCCTTGATGGAGTAATGAGCGAAAGGGTCGTGTACGACGTTCACCCGTTCATCTGGATTTTAAATGTTTCACGTAATTGCAACCAAGCGTCCTGCAGCTAGCCAGATACCATCAACTGAAAACCAAAAAATTCACTTCTTGGTAGCTCTTCCATCACCTCACATCATCTTCGACTAAATCTTCGCAAGTGTATACTCCCAAAGACGCGTTGTTTTGCCATTTCTAAGCAATGTCACGAAGCTTGACTTAATTTCCATCAAATGCCTCTCGACCTGAATCCAAAGCCCCCCCTTTCACCAACAAACAATATGTGCATCCAATCTTCATCTCAAAAACGTTCTTGCGCTTGATTGCGATTTTCCTCACGAGAGCGCGGTTCACAAATGCACAAGAAAATGACCAACAGCAGCATTGTGTAAAATTTGAATGTAATCCTCAGCTTAAAACCATAATTACCGCCGTCATTACGGCCGTCTCTTGCGAGTGCATTGTCTGTTCGACAATCGTGGAAAATAGGTTGCCACACAACGGTGCGCTTCTGTGAATGAGTTGACGACATGTTTGCGCAGAAAAACTCATTTTGCTGCTTTTTCTCTAGAGTTAATTCCCCTCAGAGCCAACGAGTCGCCACCCAGCTCAGCGCCCAGCATCCCACCACAGATGCAAAATGCGAGGCGCGTCGCGTCGCGTTCCTCACTATTAATAAGCGAACGAGATTTTGATGGAAGGCAGCCAGCAGAACTCGTATGCGACTGAATTCCAAACGTAGGCTGTCTGGTTCGCGCGAGCAGCGCTCTTCCTGATCCCACTGACATAATGGACATTCAAGCATCAGCCCGCATTCATGCATTAGCCGCAGTCTGTGATGCAGTGCGCCCTGTGCAAATGCAGCGTGCGTTTGTCTGAGCGCGGCGTTGGTTTTGCGACATTAAGTGCGTTGACCAGACGGAATGGGAAACTGCTGGCACTGGGCCCCACCAGTCGGCACAAGATCGATAGGGAGTCGATCGATCTTGAGCACGCTAAGTGCTGAGAGACCTCTCAGCGACAAGATTCGCGGGATGAGTCACATGGGGAATGTTTTTGTAGGAAATGTAGAAATTATTTATGTGTCTCGGGGAATTAGTGAAAATTTTATTTTTGGCTAGCGGGTGGCTGAAAAACGCTGACAACTGAGGAGGAGTCCAATCGCCACCGTGAACTGTGGTGGGCGAATATTTTGACGGTGACTTTGATGTTATGGGCGGGCGGCTGGTGGCTTGGGACAGATGTGTGGTCATCAAAGTCTAATTTCAATCAGAAGATTGTCTGTCAATGACCTCTCGTCGATTTTGGAGACTTAACTAAGAAGAATCATGGAATAGTCTACGAAACGTGAAAATTGTAGTTTTAGGACACTAAAACAAGAACTGTGTCCAAGTGTGTCGACTCACATGCTAAAAGTCCCAATGAAACGCTTCTCAAACCTCATCATTCGAAGTCGACAATAAACAGTACGTCCCCTCTGATCGTGAGAGCCTAATAGCATTCACAACACGAGTAGTTGCCAAAGAAGTTAGGCCCTAGTCCCCGGTGAGCTGTTATTACTTGCTATCACATCAGCTGATCCCTTTGACAGTCAAAGGGAAGATCATTTTTCCCATTCAGTGTTACGTATCAACTAAGGGTTCTTAACACAACTGATTCTATTCCACTAATCAGCGCCAGTAGGGCACACTTTGCTTCAATCTCATTCTAAACTTGATTCAAATTTGATTTTCAAAGGAAAAGTTTTCTTTCATATATTCTTTAATTTCTCACATAATTAACGGTATTTCTGTCTGACAGTGGGACTCATTCGACAGCCCTTAAAATTTCCTCTAAGTTTGCTTATATCCACTTTTGTGATTTGACAACGCATTCTCGAGATATTCGCTATCAAACGTCAACTCAGCAGATTTCGTCAAGTGATTTCTCGCGACACAAAAATCGAAGCTGAAATCATTTGATTTTTACCCCACTTTCTGGGGAAATGCAAGACGAGCAAGTTTCGCTGTTGACAAAGTAGAAAAATTCAAATTTCTTCTAAACGACAGAATCGATTGAAATAAAATTTGGAACATATAAACTAGATATGTAGGGCTTGAAAATTATGTAAGAAGGATCCTTGAAGGATATTTAGTTTCCAGGATATTGCAAGAAATTACAGAATTTTTGCATATTTTTGTTTTCTTGTCGAGATGTCACGTTCAAAAAGTTGTAGTTGAAATTTGTCACAGTGTAACTAAACACGGAACAGATAACGTTCCTTTGGGGAGGTTAAGAGCGATGTAGACGTACCATAAACGACGTTAAAAATGATTTTTGCTGATCGACTCGGCTTTTTTCGAATGTGACGATTTTAAAGAGTGATCAGTGCATCTGATCGTGGCATGCATCACATAACAAAGGATTGGTAGTCAAAGGGAATAAGGTTTAGGAGCCATGACTGGCGCTAGGTCGTTAAAAACTTGAAAATCTTCCAACAAAAATACTTGAGAAAAAATGCTTACCTTTCATAGTTTTGTCATTTGCTTAAAGTCTGTTCGTTTCTTCTTCATGGCGTCGTAATCAGTTCTAGTCCTGACAGTTCTAGGTGCTCATAAAAATAAATCTCAGCAGCTGTCGTGCATTTAAAATTGATGATGTATTCCCGCAAAATCAATTCGTTATCCTTCCTTCAGCGGAATTCAAATTTCTGTAGCGGCAACTGTATTCTTCTCTGTCCGTCCGCTTCCTACAAAGTATTCCTTCATTACACTTTAAAACCAGGTCAATCACACCTCGTTCCGAATCCACCAACTTTATTTCTTTTGCCTCTTGCTGCTTGCGCTTCAAGCTTCACCCTCAAACCGGCGCCACAGAACGCTCTCCGTTGCAGCTCCACTTCAAAGATCCACTTATTTTCTTAATCGCTTCCTCGTACCAACTGTACGATAATAGACAAGCAAATTGCATTTCCATTAATCACTGGATCGCGAATATCGCCTCTCTCCGATGCGCGGCAGTTCATCATTAATCCCCATCATTAGAGCTTCGATTAACTGCAGAGCAACGTCTCTCTCTCTATCTCGGTCTTCCCCTTTTTTCTCAACTATTTTCGGTTCGTAAGTGGCAGTCGTTGGAGGTGTGGGGTGGGGTAGGGGGGATCCATTAAAAATTCATTGCCATCATTGGAGTACTGAAACGGGGCAGATTTCGATCGAGATCGAGTATGATTGACACTAAAGTGATGCGAGCAATCATCAGAATGTGTGTTGACAACATCTCCCGCTCCTTGTTGGCGTTTAATTGAAATAAATTCGAATCACATTCGATTGAGGAATTAAACGAGATGCAATTAAACTTTTACTACCCACCAAAGAATTGGTTGGGGGGGGGGTGTAGTGAAGCCGGGGAAGGTCTTATGATGTATTTAAGGGTGTCATTGGAATGCCTATTGGGACATAGACCTTGGGTGCTCATCGTCTATCTATTGATAGCAGAAGTTTCGAAATCGAGTGAAGATTGAATTGTTTTTTGGGAAATGTGAAGCAGCTGTTTATCAATACCCCCCTCCCCCCGCGCCACATCCACTCATTCACTCCCAAAAAAAGCCGCGAAAGTCATTTCAAAATTTCGCAGCAAAATTATTTTCGCATGCCGTCATGCTCACGTAACATTAACATGTCTGTTGTCTGCCCCTCCCCCTCGCTTTGCACTCACTGCGCATACACTGCACATGCTGCTAATAAATGAAATTCCTGAAATTTTATCGTCGAAATGCAACGACGAGAGAAATGAGAGAAAAAAAAGTTGTCACCCAGTCCCGCGGCTGGAGACATGCAATTGCCCAACGAACGAAGTGTTTCTTATTTTGCAACAAAACACAAGCACACATGAGATGCACTACTAACATTATTATCGCCGTAGCCCTCGCAAACAGTTGTCAGGCGAGGCTATGCACACTTTTGGAGAATAGATAGACACACAACACACTGCTCACCAAAAGAGCGACGAAAGTTTTGCAATTTATGACCAAACTATAGTCTCCTTGGAATCCTTTTTCCTTTCCTCAAGGATATGCGTAATTTATGAAGGTGCTGGCATTTTAAGTGGAATCTGCTTCACCTCCACGTCGCACGTCTTACGTGGGGACAGACCAAATATCTCGCTGGCCCACCTCTTCATCACTCGCATCGTGCAGCGCAAAAATTGATCTTCGTTACAACCGGATATGATTCACTTCAGACTGGACATCGTTCTGTCCGCCAGAGTATTTCCACCGTACCTTGAATTTTTTGCAAAGATCCCACTCGAAATTTTGCGCGAAATGTGTGCTTATTCGCCTCACCAAGAAGGTTTTTGCCTGATAAGCATGATTTGACGACCGTTGGGGCCTGGGGGGAGGGTTTTGAGTAGGCGATATGTGATATCGATAAACTCGTCGTGGCGTTGTGTTTTAGGTCACGATAACGATTTTCTGTTTTGCTCATTGATTACTGTATTTGCCTGTCTTTGTGATAAAGTGATAATTTTTTGTTTTTCTTTCTCTTTTCAGGTAAGTGAAGCGAATTCGTGTTCTTTTACAAGAGTGTTGCATTTTTTGGGTGAGTTTTCCATTCATCCATTTGAGGGAATTCACAGTCTCGTTCTTAAGTGTCAAAAATGTTCCGATTTCGTGTGTATTTTGTACTCCTTTCTTTGCCTGAATAGATTCTATGCTTTGTTGTCCATACGTTCCGTACGTTATCCTTAAATCTTCCCCTTAAATCTTCTCCTCTAAATGTCACCAATGCAAACTGGTCCAAAATCGCACGCATGTAGCTTTTTGTCATCCACTTTTAGCATCTTTATCAGTGCCCCTCTAAATACAGTCTATTCTAGCTGTGAGGTGATCACAAATAAAAATGTTCTCTCCATTCTCGATAGTTCTCTGTAGTTAAGGGGCATTTTCGCTAGAGAGTGCAAATACCTTTTAAACGAGTCCAATGTCATCGCTTGTCATTTTCGCATTCCATCCAATCCAATGTGTGAATTAGCCGCATACAGTTCTAATCGCCTTCTCTGACGTCAAATCATCATTCCTTGACTAAAAAACTCCTTCCCAGACGATTGCAATTTGCACCCCTTTCCGTCTTCTCCAGTCACCCTCCCACAATTGTGAATCGGTCAAAGTAGTTCGCACACATCCGCTCTCAAAGACTCCTCAAAGTTCACCCTCTTATCGTGTCATTCGCACATATCCGTCAGACATCGTGAATTACAGACGGAAATCCACAATCACACGACAAAAAGTTAATTGATTCCGTGTCAGTCAGACATTCCTCAGGCGAGACGAGAGAAGTCGGGACGCAGGTTCTTTTCCTCAACCTCCTCCTCCACGAGATGAGACCAATATTCTCAAAAATTCTATTGTTCTTCTTTTTGCTGCTCTGTTTCGCATTTTATTATCTAAAGTGTACGAGTGGGGTCGCAGATAGTTTTGAGTGAGTTTTTATTGCCACAACGACACGGTGGTTATGTGCAATGGTCATGCTATTCCTGGACACAGGCGCAAATGACTGCGACCGACTTGTGAATTCTTTCCCATGACTGTCGTAAGGCTGTCCATAATTAACGCGTGTACATGACATAACTACGTTACGATCCTGGCTAACAGTTGTCACATAATCGGCAAGGAGCCGGGGTGGAAGGACGATTTGATTAAAAAGGATAATTTATTGATTGTCCTTGTACGCTACGGCCATTCACATTCGCATCACAATTCGATGAAATAAATTAATGACGGCGATTAAGGGATTAATTGTGACCCGGGGGGCGGAGTGTGTGGACCATTTGGCCATTGAATCAGTATTAGATTCGAATAAAGGGAATATTTAGCGAGAGAATTAATTGAATTTGCGGTCACAGAGGCGACGAACAGCGGCACGCATAAATGCTCGGTAGGGTGGAAGAGGTGGTGGCGACACCATTGCCATCTGACCATAATAAGGGATGGCAGTAGGGGTGTAATGAAAATATTTGCATACCTTTGAGAGATGAAACGGTTGTTGTGAAAGTGGTTTTCGACTAATTTAATTGAGAGCCTTTTAATTTCATCGCTTTCGATGACGATGTGTTAAACGCCCAAAGCCCGGTCTAGGCGAAAACATTGCCCCAAGTGTAAGGATATCCTGTTATCAGTCATATTGTGAATAGTCCATTGGAGTCTTACCTTCAGTTCATTTCATAAGTAACGTGTCAAGTCAAGTAGCCATTCGAAGGACTTTTTAAACCCTCAAAACTTCCAAATTGAGCACAAATTGAAATCAGTTACTTTCGACTGTGAATTTGTCACATTTATGAACGTAGCTTCGATCTATTCCATCACTGAAAGACCGTAAAAATATCCTTTAAGCCAGTTTTTCACTTTCTTTGTTTCCTAGAATGGTGAATAAGATTTAACTTACAAAATGTTTGGAGGGTAGCTTAGAGGATACCCCATTATCAAGCTTACACTCAAACTGATCGCTTCCCATTGTGAATTGGACACATTAAAACCTTCTAAAATCAGACACTTTCTATTGTGAATCATCTGCATGAGACTTCATCTTACATTTCTAATAGATTTCCAAACCAAGCCCACATCTCTCAACTGTTTATTGGACATCTCGAATAACCCGTTTTATTTCCGCTTCCTCCAATTGTGAATTGGCCGCGTAGGTCTCTTCATTTTCTCGCCCTCGTTGACGTTCATCGTCACTGCTTTGATTTCCATCCGGCAGCTGTTATGTCCGACATTCCATTCGCCTTCCTCACAAAGTCCACCAGTCACACATGTTCTCCTCACCAGCCAGTCAGCCATCGCCCGCATAATTTCCTCCAACTTGGAGTTCATTTCGAAGACAACGACGGTCGATGGCGCGGCGATGGAGAGGCGATGTTAACGACGATGACAGGCATCTCTCCCTTGTGGAACGCATCGTTACGAGTGCAAACTGCACAAGTGACTCAAGCAACACGTGAAACTTTTGAGTGGTTTATCGGAAAGCTCGCGGTCGTCGTGCCTGAGCAGCGAGTGGTTGGTATCTTTGTTTTTATTTTTATCGCGCTTCACTGCTGATGCTGTCGTTGGTGCTGTGTTCCCCTTTTGTGTGTATCTGTGTGTATTCCAGAATGTAGCCGGCAAAAGGGATTCGGTCTAGAAGTTGTTTACGTTCCCTCCACCGGAAGTTTCTGGATTCGTTTTGCAACGGCCTACATCAATGGATGCTTGCAGCGATCCCGAAAAAAAAGGGAATTCGTCCATCGTGTCGCCACACCCACAGTCATCGTGGTCTTGTTGATTCTCACGAAGTGACCACCCGACCTTGGCCGCATTTGCGTTTCGATCCATGCTGGGCGTCTTACTCATCACTTCTGTGAATTTCTGCCGATTTCGCCCCGTATTGGGTTTTCCGTGAACCGATCTGACTGATGAATTTTGATGACACTCCAGTGGACGTGCCTCGGACTTCTTTCCTCCTCTTCCTCTGAATGTTGTCGGCTGTCATTAGTAATCTGTTCCAGAGGCACTATCATGCGATGGATTGATGGATGGCAAGTGATTTATTGCCGTCTATGGTGGTTGTCGCCTGGTTTGCCTTTAAAGAAAAAAAGCCGGCTTTGAAGTGGAACTTGTGGCGGAGTCGGGTGAATTTGAGAGCAAACGAAAGCTCACTCGACGCGCTGACAGTTTTCTCGCATGAGACTGTATCTCATCGGCTGTGGATGGCTGATGGAGAGTGCACGAGAGTTGGTGCGAGGGTTTTGTTGTGGTGGACGATGATGTTACCGCACATGGCGGGCGGCAGCAGCGGTGATGCAATTGATTGAGGAATTCATTAATTATAGGTTTCGTCCTGGGAATAGGAGGGTCTGTGGGATAGTTTAATGTGATGCGTCAAATTAAAGGAGACGTGGGAGGAGATGCGTTGCGAATGGATAAAGTGTTTAAGGCACCGCGAGAACCGGGAAAAGAGGGGACAGTGACGCGGCTGTCATGTAGGGAACGGTAGAGAGGGTGGTTTATCTTGTTTGTTTAACAAGATCTCTTTCAAATGGAGAACGTATTCAATCTTTGAAGAGATGGACTCAGTTTCATCTTGATAGCATTCTCAACTTAACAAATTTCTTCAAGTATTTACTCGGAATCCTTAAAGGATATTCGGTGTCCAGGATAATCAAATCAAATCTTTAACTTTTGCATATTTATTTTTTATTGAGTAAATATTCAGATTAAGTTAACAGATACATAGATACAGAATTGACAACTCTGGGGCCTTAGCCCCTCTAGGGCCCTGATCCCTGTAAGGTCCTAGTTCCTCTAAGTCTCTGGTTTCTTAAAGCCCATAGTTCGTCTGTGGCTCTGGTCCCTCTAGTCTCTGGAATCTCTAGTGTCCAGGCACCCTGGCACCTCCAAAGCACTGGCACTTCTAAAACTCAGGCACCTATAGGTTCTGGCACCTCTAGGGCTCGGTTTTACTGTATAGCCCTAGCCGTCTATGTTCCTGGTTCCACTAAGTCTCTGCTCCTCTTATGGCCCTGGTTTTTCTTAAGCACTAGAACCCTCTGTTTTTCCAAAGCCCTGGCACCTCTGTTCCCTGTAAGGCTCTCGTTCCTCTGATTCCCTAGTTTCTCTAGCATCCTGGTCCGTCTATGACAATGTTTTTTAGGAGCCTGTTTCTTTTAATATGCTGGTTCATCTAGAACCCTGTTTTTTTCTAGGATCCTGGTTCCTCAAGAGTCCTTTACCCTTTCCCTGATTTTTAATCTCTGGTCCCACAAAGTGCAGATTTTTTTTGAAGCGTAACAATGCCATTTTGTATCCCTTAAGCAGCACCTTATCCCTATCCAACGTCTTTGGTTCTTTTCACCGCTACAGTTGACAGCAATTCTCAATCTCCGCCGCATGTCAACTCCAATCAAGCCTTCCACCACACGCTCCAAAGTCTCTCAGACATCCTCCGACCAGCACTTGTGTATCCTTCCTCCTTAATGGAAACGCCTAATTAGTGAATAATTAATGTCCTTACCCGCCAACACCTGCTACACACAATCCTCTCTCTCTCTCTCTCTCGCTGTTGCCACACTCAAGCGCACTCGGACTTCACTCTCGTGCGACATTTGTATCTAGATACACCACGCGTTCACCATTCACCACTGGTTTCGCTCTCTCGCCGCATTCATCCGGCAGTCAGTTGAACTTTAGATTCCACAGAGTTTGGTCGTATTGTCGCCGGTACGGATACGCCGCGAATTCGTTCACAGAACTCCCCCCGCCCATCGCCCATCCACACACCCGACTCGGTAGCAAAAGGGATTTCCCAATCAAAACGGTCTTCATTTCGATTTCTCGTGTTTTCCCTGTGAACTCTGTGCCTGTCACACAGCAGTGCAGCAGGCAGCGCAGCAGTGTGTGCCGCTGTGCATGGAACTGACAGCTGGTGCATGTTGCGTATCGCGTCGTCCGCCTTCGTCGTCGTCGTCGTCGTCGTCGTTGCGTCGTCGGGGTGGTGGTGGTGAATATTTGTTAGCCGCTGTGTGTTCCGGTTGGTGTGCTGCACATATAGTACATAAGATCCAGAAGAAAACAAAAAAAAATTGTTTAATGAGCAAAAATACACGAAGTTCGTGAAGCTTTTGTTGTGTGTGCCCCGCTGGCGGAGCGAGGAAGATGTGTATCATCGTCGACAGTGTGTGTGTGGTCTGGTGAAGGTGGATGGACCACTTTCGATTTTGTATTTTGTTTATTGTTTTTTTTGTTTTGCCTGCAAGTTACTTGATTTTCACGTTTCTCGTCTCAGAGAGCCGCGGGTGCAGTGCTTTCGCGAACAAATCAAACATTCTGTGCAAATTAAGCTCCCCATCTGCGGCGCGGACGAGAGGTTTTCCAATCTGAATGCCGTCTGTCTGCGGCCACCATTCAGTGCTCGTCCGTCGCATGTGTGTGGCGATGTAGCGCGAACACTGACCTTTCAGAGCAAGCGATCCATGCCAATTGTATCTGTGTATCCATTTGCGCCTGCCCCCACCCTCTGAGCTGTGGGGACACAACTGTGCGGAGTGTGTGTATAGTTTCATCTAGTGTATTCTTTTTTGCTCTGCTTCATATTTTGTTTATCTTTATGCAACGCAGAGCGCGACGCTCGCGTCTTTCGTAATTGGAAAAATGCTTTCAAATCAAATTCCATCTCCGCCTGTATTCTGATTTAGATACAAAAGGCGTTGAGTCCATTTTTTTTTTGTTCAAGAAATTCGGGCAATTAACGAGGGTTTCGTTTTTATTTCCATACATTCATTTTGCGACTGTTGTTTGGTTGTTGTTCTACGGTCCGACAAGCGTAGGCTGCGAATTTGGACTTTCGACGGCGCGGTCGTCAGTCGCACTCTGTGATGTTGCGTGAGTGAGGACTTCCTTTTTGGGTAGGCTATGGTAATGATGGGAAAAAATTGACTTGGCAAGACAAAAGACCGAGACGACGAGAGATTATCTTTGTTTTTTGTGGCCGTAACTGAGGACTGATGGAGACGCGTGAGGTCTTGAGCGAGGGTTGCGCAAGAAGGCGTCTAAGCGAGAAGATTATATTTCATCATCAGTTCACGAGAATTTGATTGTTTTGGTTTGTGGGTCGAAATTTTCGACCGAAACGTTTGTTTGGTTGTAAGAAACCGAAATTCCGATGGTCACGATCGGATATTGTGTTGAAGTAGCGGGGACGTGGAAGTTTGTTTTGCCTTCTGAACGATGATTCTTACAGCACTTTTATGAACTTCTCGT
Source organism: Eristalinus sepulchralis (assembly GCA_944738645.1). NCBI lineage: Eukaryota > Metazoa > Arthropoda > Insecta > Diptera > Syrphidae > Eristalinus > Eristalinus sepulchralis. The sequence goes on along the minus strand of OX122884.1, from coordinate 1,842,166 downwards.
GTTAAATACTTGGCCCGAAGTTACATGACACAGTAACTTGAATTTGGGCCTGAGTGAACCTTGAAGTGTTTAAAAACCTCCGGAAACAAAAACTTGCAAAAACTTATTGCACTTGCTAATCAGACAAACAGCCAGCGAAGGCCCCTGGGGGTGAACAACAGACAACTGCAGACATATCAAACTACAGACGGCACTGCCAAAGACGGACAACAGAAGACAAGAGCCTAATTTTTCATTTGGATACGTTTTTTGGCATAAAGTATCAGAAGGACCGTGGCGTAGTGGGCAAGTGCGTCAACTCACACTCCAAAGGTCCTAGGAGCGATTCCTGGACTGAAGGAACAAGAAGCTTAGGACCTGATCTCTTGTGGTCTGTAGTGAAGTGTATGTTAGGAAACTGCCAAAGTACAATCATGAAGCAGTTTCGATCCTGGCTGTAAAGACACTTCGATGAAACCATCACGGTCAATTTAGGCTCATTCACTTTATTGCCAAGAAACTCCGCATGTAGGGAATATCGCGCCTCTTGTGCTGTTTCTATATTCGCAATCTTCTTGCCCTTTGTGTAGTCCTTGGATACCCCAGTCGACTGTTAGTCCACACACGGCACGGTTCAACATCGGCTGCATCCAATTGCACATTGGCGCAGTTGCTTGCATATATTGGAAAGACAATTGTCCATTGAAACCGCCTAAAACTGCTTCAGAAACGACCGAATCAAATGAAAGGGCATAAAGGACAACAAAAAAAAAGGTGGAAGGCCTTTTTTCTAGGTCACATCGCGGCTAACTCAAATCAAAATCAATTGAGGTTAATGTATTTCTCGTGTCAGTCCGCCGTCCAAGCCGTCATTAGACGTCAAACCTATGCGAGACTACCACCCACATACCCGAAGGGCTAAACACAAAACCAAACACCTACACCCACAACACGCAGCCAACAGAAAATTCATTCTTTCGCTTGTAAATTGAGAAATAATCGTTCGAATTAACCCATTTGATTTACGACCTACCCCTTCCCGGGGTCTATTTAAATCATCAAAGCAACTGCTGCTGCTGCTGGCCCCTATAAACCGGCTGCCGCCGCTTCACTCCGTTTCATTTGTCCGGTTCCGAGAGAGCGCGCGTGGTATTCAAATGAAATACCGCGAGTCGAGGGAAATCAAATTAGAAGACATATTGTCGTGTGGAAATAACTTTCCAAAAACCGGAAAACTGATGATTTTATTCGAACGCAGATATCAATGGGGCTGCAGTGCAGAGAGGTGCGAGGTACCCTCTTCTCTAGATAACGAACTCCACAAAACACGACACGACATCGAAACATTGGAATTTCATCGTCTGTCGTCGTCTGTCTTATCGATTTATAACCAAATATAGGGGAGGAGCAGGCACAACACACAAGGAATGTGTCTCCCCCTCTCTCGCGGGACGGTCATTCAGAATTCGTTTTATCGCGACCGCAGATACCCGCATTTGAAGCGGGGCGGTCAGGTATGAAGAACAAACAGATTTCTGATTATCGAGCCGTTTACACTAAAATTCCTTCATATCTGTGCTGTGAAGTAAGTTCTGCCAAATGTGCCCAACTCGAGCAAGATACGAATCGATGTGATAAAACGAATTAATTCCCTTTGCTGTAGGTGTCTGTGCTGTCGATCGTGTTGAGTAATAAGTGAACAATCGTGCGGAGAGTAAGGAACAACTAACAAGCACTAGTGCGATTGTATTGGATAATGAGAAAGACAAAAAAGAAAAAACGAGTTTTGAAGCGCCTCCACGCGAAGTAAACTGGGAAAATGTTCAAAGCACTGAATGAAAACGTGTGTAGGAAAACCTGACGAGATTCGAGATGATCGAGATGATCGTTGGATTGGTGGCAACATGGAGGGAAAGTTGAAGTTGAATGGATTGAGAAAGACTTGCAGAGGCATCCCACGTTGCGACCATCTGGAAAATTGGTTGGTTTGAGTGACGATTCTGCTGCAGAAGTGTGTCGTAGAGCTAAAGCATGAGTGAATGACAGGAGAAACTTTAAAGAATTTTATAAATTGGCGGTCGCTATGTGGTCTGATCCAATGACTGTCTTGATAGGACCGTTTGATAAGAAAATTTTCAATTGAAAGCGATCTTGGTCTTTGGAGAGATGACCAACTTCTACCTCTGATGCTTAATAGAGTTCTTGATGAAAGGTATGGCATGTGATTGCTCGATCTTTTAAGAATCGGAGACCCAATTTTTACTCTAGTATCAAATATGAAACGGTTGCCAAGGGGAATTCTATGTTAGACGACTTAAGATGCCTTCTGAGGACTTCTGAGAACTTTAGATAACCTTAGACGTGACAACAAACGACTTCTGCGGACAACAGACGACTTCAGATGATCACTGACTTCACTTAAGGACTCCAGATGGCAAAAGATGACAATGGACGACAACACAACAGACGACACCACAACAGACGCCACCACAACAGACGACTGTAGCCAAGGGACTATAGGCCAAGGGACTATAGGCGTCAACAAAAAAAAAAGATTTTCGATATCAGGCGACAAAGAACCACAGCAGACTACAAAACGCGAACCTGAGAGTCATGTGGTTCCGGCATCGTATCCACGAATGTTAGTCAGTTGGTGACATTTTCAAGACGACTTGAGAAATGGCGTCACACGAAGCTGTAAACAATCATCAGTTAGGCGCCGAAAAACAGGTTTGGCAAGAAAATTATTTTCTAAGGGCGACTTAGTCACTAGGCCAAAGCATCAGTCGAAGATCGATGACCATTTTCAACTATCCGTGGTCATCCTAGGCGTCTTTGTTGTTAAGAAATTAGTTCAACCCACCAAAAAGTCGTCCCCGTCCAACTGATCAGTTTTTCCAAGCTCTCTAACTCCTAAAATCTACGAAGTTATTGGCAAGCCATGCCATAGAGACAGCGAGAAGCTTAAAAGATCCAATCGCACAACTGGTGGACAGCCAATGACCCTCAGGAAGATCTCTTTGTCTAACTGATTGAATCCTGGATGCTTCCCACCTTTCATAAGCGTCTATGACCAACAAAGAGATATCTTTTAAAAATGAACACTCATCTCGACCAAGTTGCTCTATAAGGCCTCTCTATCGAAATGCACAGCCATCCCTTGGCGCCAGTATGCCGGTATCCCTTAAAGCAAAGCTCGAAAAGTTGTCACACTTGCTTACCTCACAGAAATTCAGTTCAAACTCCATATAAGTTCAAATGCATACAAAATTGTCGCTCATCTCCTCCTCCACTTCACTCTACACATCTTCCTCATCAACGTCCATCGCATCGGAAGCAATCATCTCCCTCAGTAACAGATGTTTCTTACATCCGTTGATGCAACATAGCACTAGTGAATTAGCAACCTTCACTGCAACACCTTCGTCTCGTCGCGCACCCGATGCATATCATGCTCCACCGTCAGCCCACTTTTCATTTCATGCAACGCCTCCTCTCCCCCACTGGGCCGCTGAAACCACTTAATTTGTGCTTTAACTTGATTCGGTTTCCATCTTTAATGGCTGGCCTTTTGAAAAAAGTTTCACTTGCTGCCCCCAGCCCCCTACCGCACAGACCAGATATATTGGAGAATTTATGCAACCAAAAGTTTTATGTGGGCATACCCCTTTAGGAGGTTGCAATGTGTGCACTGCTCGCCGGTTTCTATCGGCTAACGAAATGCAAATAGATACGAACCGAGAGCAATGTATGTGTGAGGTGGCTAAATGCGACAGGAACGACACGTCGAGAATATGTAGGGAGACACGGCAAACTGTCGAAGCGGCGTCGGCGTCGGCGCTGAGCCGCATGACATTTGAGAGCAAAATTTGCATTAAACTGAAACTTCATGGAGATGGCGTCATTGTTGGCAGTTGTTCTCACAATACTCGCCGTCGTCGTGGTAGACTTGGTCGCTGTCGTAATACTTGCAGTCGTTGCTATTGACTTGGTCTTTGTCATACTTGTCGTTACCTTACTCCATGCCGTTCTCGCACTCTTCGCTGTCATTCTCGTCATCAGATTTGTCGATGGAGCTCCACTCCAAATCAGTGGGAAGTCTGTCCCGTACATTTGAACTGTCACTATCACTTTCCTTTCGAAACAATAGGTCGTTGGGGTCGGCGTCATTCAAGGGTATTGACAGGGTTAGGAAGTGATGTTTTGACATTTGTGTGGTCCCCGTTCTCGCATCAAAAGTAAGGTCAGGGTGAGTTGATGGTTGGATTGTCGGAGTGTGTGACATTTTGCGGGGAACCGTGTTTCGACATCAATCACTCCCGTTCCTCCCCGCTCCAAGAGATAAGTTCTTCTTTGACATTGACACGTGTCGTCTTCTTAATCAGATTCCCTTTATTGGCTGCGATGGAAAGTTGATGTGCTTTCTCGCAGACGCACCCCTTGGTAATAGCTTAGAACCCAAAATTAGTCAATAAAACGTAATAGGCTGTAACTGAATTTCCATTCGATGTTCAATAAGCGGCGACGGCATCATGAAGACATTCTCTGCTGCTGTAGATAAATTTTTATTGCAATAATTTACGCCGTGTTAGCTCGTTGATGGGTTGTCTTTAAATTCACTCGCTTTCCGACAGAGGGAGGGGGGCGGCGAATGAGTTGTTGGGCGTTAATTGGATATCCCTAGAGACTCATTTGTGCTTCGAAATTCATCCAAAAACGGTGCTCCATGTCGGGAGATAATCTAAACATACAACAGCTCCACCATCTGTAAGTTTTCTCTCCCATTCAGCAGATGTTTCCAGGCCTCTGCCACTTGAAGGGAAGAAAAAAGAAGATATTTATAATCTCCACTAATGCAATCCACTTGTACTCGCTCGCTCTCTCTCTCTGTTGGATCTTAGCAGCCGCACACGCACGCACTCGCCATAAATCCCAATAAAATGTCAAAAATTTAAGAAATCTTTACTTCGGTCAGTTTGGATGAGGATGAGATCCCCCCTTCCCCATCGCCTTTGACAACATAAACCAATGTGAAGAAACGAGATCAAGGTGCCGACCACACTGCCACTGGCAGTCGCTTGGCGTCTCTCTGTCGTTGTCGTCCTCCACATCAAATATTGCGCAAAGGTCAGTTAACGAGACGACGGTTTTGTTTCGTTTTTTTTTTCGCTGGCGTAAAATGTTCAAACAAACAGAGCTTTTCTCGTCTACGTTTCGGATTCACGTTTCGACGTTTAACTTGTCTCGTGGGACGAACGGAAGAAAAAAATATATTTTTCCGATTTCATTTTTTCTGATATCTGTCTGAAAAAGTTCCACGACTCGTTTTAAATTTAGACGCAACAGCCCTCGCCCTGCTTTTCAGTCTCCTTCTTGCCGCCCCCAGTGCCTCCCTTCTTGAGTATCAGAGGAGAGTAAAGAAAATTGAAAACAAACATGATGCTCATCAATTGTGGGCGACGTATGCAAGGGAAAGCTTATGCCTTTTCTGATGCTATGCAGACGGCTGCAATCGGAGATTATCTTAGATGACGTTTCTTCAAGGACATGTCGTTGATGAGATATTTGAACTCAAGTAACTTATAGAAGATTTAAAGTCAAATATCTTCCCTGGATGAATTCGTTCGAATGTTGCTGGAGTGAATGATCGTGCGATAGACTTTAATTTATAGAAAGATGGCTGAAGGATAGCAGTTCTTATCTTGATTTTGATACCAATCCCAGTTGGTCTCTGCTCAGTTTATTAACAAGGATCAATTGTCTCCAATTATGGACACCTTATATTTGTGTACGTCTTGCTTCACTTGTCGGTTCGTCGTCATTTTACCGAAGAAGGTTCTCTTTTGCATGCCTGCGCGTCCTGTTTTCAAAAACCTTCTTGACATATGACGTATTTTTGCAGTTTCTTCCTACAATTTTGGTACAAATTTGGTCGTGAATGAGTTTTTTCGTCATCAGCACCAGCAATGGCCACGTACAGCTCGTCATTTTGCAGATTTTTCAAATTGTCTCATTTCTAAGACGCTCTGTTTTGTTAAATTTGAACTTATGTCATGCAATTGAAGATGAATTTGGTACCAAAATGTGCAAACAAGCAATGAAATATGCAGTCTTTACGATATGACTCATTTTCCAAAATAATATCAATTTTTCGACAGGTTGTAACTGAATGATAGATAATTTCGAAAAACTGTATAAAGAATTGGTACCAAAATGTTTACCTTACGGATGATTGCAAATTTTTCAAAGCGAACTGAAGATCACTTAACGTTTTAGATGTATAAACAATTTTCCAAAAGGCTCTTTACATACGACATACTTCTTACAACCCTACTACACAATTTTGACTCGAATTCTGGTCCAAAATCTTTCTCAGCAAAGACTTTTGCCTCTTTTGCCAAAAGGAAAATCGATGTACAATGCACTAGTTTGCAGATGTGAGGGGTTTGCCAACAAAATTCCCTTACAAAGGTTTCTGTAAAGTTTTTCGAACAAATTTGGGACAAATTTAAACGGAATTTGGAACAACTTTGGAACAACATTTAGAACAAAGGAAAAGACGAATTTTAAAGATGTAGATGTTCTGTGCGACGTGATGCTTACAGGATTTTCGCCATTTTTAAATAAGTTTCATTGAGGAACTAGAGCTTAAGCTAAACTTTCGAACCATGCTCTTAAAGCCACAAAATTTAACACATTCTCAATCACCTCTCACCCATAAATCACATCTTCAAGTGAAACAAATGAAAGATTTCCCTCAACCAATCAATTATTCAAAGCCATTCCTAGACCTGATGTGTCACACCACAGGGTATACTTAATGTCACAATCACACGATGGACGCACTAAGCATGACTCACAGGCAATTATTTCTTAGAAGCAAACAAGCTTAAGCTGCTGCTGCTAATAGCTTAAACAAGTTTTTTTTTTGCTCAAGTTAAAAACAAACGCGCCGCCGAGGAAGAGAGACAGAGAGAGCAAGACAACCAACTACCAGAGACAACCAGTCGAGGTGAACAACTTTACTTCGTCGCCGCCAGTCAATTAAGTTTTCTGCAATTCGTTTTTATTGATCGTAAAACCCCGACACTTAACACGAAGAGTTTAAAGATCGCTCTCCGACCAAACTCTGGGGATGTCACTGCGCTCCGGTTGGCCGTTAATTTCACAAAATGCACGAAACTGCCGATCCGGCGATCGAAAACGAAAGGAAATCATGCGGGAAAAGCGCACAGATACGATCGTGGAAATCTGATAAGCGCACTCTAGCGCACTAGCTGCATACGTGGTGAAAGTTGTCAACGGTTGAATCAGCTATGCGGCAATGGCAAGTCGCTTGTGGTCCACAGGTTAAATGAAATTATATCTGCGAATTCTTTGGCAATTCTACATCACCTCTCTCTCTGTGTGCCGTGTGCTTACGGTTAAACGACTTTAAGTCGTGGCTACGCCATTGTACGTGACTGCAGGCAGCCGCAAAGAGATGATATCGACGGTGGCAGAATGAATTCACCTTCCAATCTCCGCAGTGCCCGCCTTCTGCTTTGCATTGTTTATTGCGTTATTATGCCAAAGTGCAGTGTACGGTTACAACACGGCAATAGTAGAAGAGGTTAGAACAGCATCTGCTTGTGTAGTTCGAACTGCAAGCGCATGCAGCAGCAATCGTGAGGCAGGGACATTAAGTCGAACAAGTTGCAAAATGACATCCGGTGGCGGTTTTATGAATTTCCTCAACTTGTTCGATCCCCAGATGAGAGGTGAAAGTGCCTCATCGCCGGGGTATCAAATTCCACACGAATCAAGTTCAAAGACCCCTCTAATTGCTCCAAAAACAACAATCACGTAGCTTCTGAAACAAAAAAACATTTGAGAGTAAATAAACAAAGTCTCCAGCCAGTTACCAGCTAGACGCCGGATTTGTTTATACTCGAATTGACCCAATTCACACTTTGGTACAAATTAATCGTCTATTTGTTTATTCATCCAGCCGTGAGATGATCCGGGGCGACGCCAGCGATTTGAACACAAAATCACGGGGATTAATGCTGCAGCCAAACTGCAATTTGTTTAAAACAAAAAGTTCGATGTTTGCTTGTGTTGCACCACAGGAAACGGGTGAAGTGCAGGACAGGAGGTCGTTCATGATATTGCTACGGATGTTGATGCTGCACTTGCAGTTGCAGCTGACGGGGAAAAAGTGGACACAATGAAATGCCACGATGCGTGATTTATATGAGCTTTTAGAGCGCCATTTGTTTTTGCCGACATCTTGGCCTTTTTTGTGCAAGTGGATGAGCACGAATGGCAAATGCCTTTATAAACAAAAACGTGTCAAGAGTCATCACTTGAAGAATTAGAGTCTTTCTGGAAGCTTGCTTGGGACTTCACGCGGATCTCTTTTAATTTTCTTGGACTAACGTCAACATTTTTGAAAAGGTAAACTAAAGAAGGCTAAGGGAAAATGCACTTAGGTTAGTCAGCCCTTGCCTCACAGCTGAGACGGTTCACCAAACCTCTAGAATCGAACATGAACTTCATGGTTCATACATCCTCAATGCCAAAAACACAATAATTTCATTCAGTAAAGCCCTTTTCAGTGGCTTCAACAGAGCAAATTTGATTACACATCAAAATACCGTCAACGCACGAGGTCGCTTACATTGCCTGCGCAGGAAAACGACGAGTTTTCGGTTTCACTTGATAAGGCAAAAAGAAACTGCTAATTATGCCAAAACACCATGTGGTTCAACCACAACACGAGTACGACTCTCCACACTCCCCCCCATGCCCACGACTCAAATTCACAAATTTTGTCACTTTGACAGGCAAAAAAAAAATTAATTCGCTCGTTACACAAACGATCTTCTTGAACAATGAATTGACGGAAGACTAGTGGAAGGGGGGGCAAAATGATGAAGAGGAAGGCAGAGAAAACACCGCAAAGTAATACCGGTTCTCCTGTAATCCGCACACCGAAACAGTACGCCGCCGCGTCGCCACCGTGTGTGCCAGCAACGAACAGTCTTAGCTGTCATAAGACGCTCTAAACCCGGTTCAGCACGAGAGGCAATGACACAAAACTGTTTCCCTCGTTGTGGAGCTGCGTTGCGTGAGTCTAAAGTTGCTGCCTGAAAATGCCATAGACTGCTAATATTTTGACACATAACGCCATGGAGTTCGCGCCGTTTCATGAGTTCGCTGCATTTTTGACAGATGACAGCTAACGGTGTATGTGGCGATACATCAAAGGGGGAGCAAATGTCAAACAAAAAATTGGGGCAATCTGGAAACAATTAAAAACAAAAAAAAAAGACGCGCGGTCTATGAAGAGATGTGTTTCTCAATCCGTCGTCATCGCGGGCACATGTGGGTGAGTCAGAAGTGAGAAGTGCCGGCAAATAAATTCTGCTGCTTTTCTGAAATGAAGTCAGTCATGTCGCGCGATAAGTCATAAAAAAAAGAGGCAAATCACTTGGCAATACTTGGCAGGGTTTCAAAATGCTGCCCGCGCAACGTCTGATAATTATTCTTTCGATTCACACCACTACCCCCGTCCGGGATGGCATGAGAGATATGCGTGCGTGTGTGTGCGTGTGATGAAAGCAGCAGCAGCAGCGGTGATGTTTGAATGCGAAATTTGTCCACAATTTATGAGTAGCTTTGGCTTTTGTTTTCAGTCACCGATGAATATTGATTCATTTTGCAATGAACCGCATTTCAAACGGACTCTCGCATGGCCTTTGTTAGAAGTGTCGTAACAGCGTCGCGTGAGATAACACTGTTAGTGGTCTTTTGTTTTGATTACTGCGCAGAAGAGAAGAACAATCAACAAAATGCGGGGAGAAGACAAGAAAACTGCTGTTACGGGGAAGTGACAGGCAAAATTTATGCACAGCCCAAAGTTGTCCAATGAAAAGTGACAGTGAATGCAAATTTCAGTTTTTTTTTGCATTTGACTTGTCTGCGGTCAAGCCTTAATTACCCTTGTGTCATAAAACAAGTGAAAAAACAGCAGACACACACGCGACGTTATGACATTGACATGGGAAGTGTGACGGGCGCACTTTACTTTCCGGATTTCCCGTTCAAAACAGTCGCAACGCAGAGTCATTGACTTTGCGAACACATTCCCTCTGGTACTTGATCCCCTCTCTCGACATGGTTGTCAATGGAGTTGCGTCAAATTTGTTTTCCCTTTCCCCTGCATAATCCGATCGGATTTTGTCAAGGACCTCCCCAAATCCCATCCCTTCACTGTGTGCACAACTCTGTCATTATCATATCGACTGCGGGAACATGTTCGACGGCAGGCTGTGTTTAAAAAAGGATAATACTCGTCTCGTCTACCAACAAATAGTCCCGCCGTTCCTATGCCTTCCGTTCATCCTGTGCCTCCTCCTGTGCATTGTGTTTCATAAGTTGATGGATTTAAATTCAAAGAACACACGCATACAGGCGTATCATCCCCGCAGGGTCTGGTAACACAAAAAAAAATAAAACCTTGCCACACGCCACAAATGTGAACTACAGATAAGAAGGACGACGCACAACCCCTCTTCGTGTTTCATTTTTTGTAGGCTGGCACACATGTAATACAAACGAGGTCAGTGACTCGAGGGGATGGTGTATCCTTCCGGTTCTTCCTTAACCTTGATTCCAGGAACGGTGTTAGAAAGGGGAGAGAAGGTCCTGACAACCAATTTTGTGCCAATCACTCAACCATTGGCAATCTCTTGGAGTGTAGCAAAATCAATTACCGGCTTCTTTGCGTTTCCCAAAAAACCACTTATGTGCCCCTTAATGAATGCAAAAGCTTGAGACTCTCCTCTGCACCAGATTCTTGTTTTTTCGTCCTGGTTTCCTTTGATTTCATAATCAAGGCACGCCATTCTTGCCGCCACAGGAAATAGAGTAATAATGGGCCCCCGTCTCGCACTCGTATTGATTTTCTCAAGCGACCCTCGTTTCATTCGGTTTTTTGTTTTTCCACACTTGCTAGCGACCCACATTCAACCTTCAACCCTAAAAATAGAGAACTTGCATTTCAGTTTCGAACCAACTGGCTGTGAATTGCATGCCCACTTTCTTTCATCTGCATTTCTCGTTCGATTCCCCACTCCACTCAAGGGTTGCAATCCGACAAATCAACCCATCAACCGACTAACCCTCAGAATCCCCCTCTCTGCCGACAGAATTATGATTTTTCCTCATCAGCAAAGGATCAATGAGTATGCGAGAGTGTCTTGCATTTCGAATTGAGTTCACACAGGGATGAGGATGAGGTGGTGACGGCGATGAATTCTTGTATAATGCTGCAGTCGCAGTCTTCTAGCCATTGTTAGGCCGAGGGTTGATTTGATTCACTCGACAGGAGGGTTGCAGCAGTGTTTTCCGGTTTCATTAGCAGGATTTAATCTGAATTTTGTGACGCAGGGAACTGTTTGTTTCTGGCAAGATAAGCGTGAAGGATTCAATGATTTATGGGACGGTGCTGAGGGTGGCTTAGCATTTTAAGAACATTTCTGGGTTTTAATGTGTCTCGCGTAAGGGGAAATTATTCCGAATTAAGCGGGGACAAATTTGACAAAGATAGAGTTCATTTTTGGCGTTGGTAAGGTCAGAACATGAAATAAACCGGATTTATCGATTTTAGCTTCCCGGGCTTCAACGATTCAGATCTAAATTTAGAGTTTTACCGCTGAAGAGTACAACTTTGAGATAGCAAAGAAGTTTCTTTGCCTCGGGGCGACATGAACTCTGCAAACGACATCCTATCAGAGCTATAACGTAGAAGTCCCATAGCCAGTCGATGTTGTTTCGGTTTGTCCCAACAGCTTCTGTCCAAACTCTTAACCTGACGGGCCAAGATCATGCTCTACAAGACGCACATCCGGATCAGTCTTGCTATACGAAGCCGAATGCTTGACGATTAAGCAGCGCAGATTCTCAAATGGGGGAGAAGACACAACCTCGAGCTTTGCTTACTTTATAAGGAGCAGTTCGGAAATCTCGGATACATCAAGCGCACGGACAAAAGTCCTTTAGCTAGGAGGGCCCTTGAATCTTCTCCTTGTGGGAGAAGATATTCCACCCCCGGAATGCTTAAATCAGGGTTTCCGATATGGAGCCGCGCCAGCACATCCGCCATGTTCCTGAGGGGCCACGGGATCCAGAGAGAACCTCAAAATTTGCGGTTCCCCGGGGAGGAGAATTTTCGGCACCGAAGTGTTCAGCCACTCAAAAGATTGCTGTGTGGAGCACTTCACTAAAATCGTTCCATTTTCCGAAGCACAGCCCTCCACTTGGAAGCAAGCGGTCTCTGCCTTAGCCAGCTCTCACAGTTGATCTTCGGAGTGTTTGCATTCTGCGTCGGTCATGCTGTCATCATTGCCAGCTTTCCCTACTCGCAACAGGAGGGAAGAGATAGCAGCTTTCTTGTAGGGCTGCGGATCTCGTTTTTCGCGTGCCTCGCGTTTGTGCCTGTTGGCGGCTTCTCCTGCACCGGTCAATTTCCGTCTTGGAGTTTGAGGGTTAGAGGAAGAGCTCCGGTGTATAGTCCAACTAATCGCTGGTGTTATGAAACTTGATTTGGGAGCTTGAAGTTGACTGAAAGACAGCATCAGCTCATGCTCTGACCCTTCCTGAGTTGCATGCCTTGTAAGTAAGCAAGGTTTAGCTTGATGATGTCGCTAGTCACCAATTACCATTCGCTTCAAAAATCGAGTCCATGTCGTTCCAATTCAGCTCAGATTCGGTGAACGTGGTTCATTGATATTAACTCATGTGGTGGCTAGGACCCAGAGCACCGCGTACCCGTTGCACTGTTCCAAAGACTCATTACCAAGCCATTTTCAAGGCACCAGATTGAAAGCGTTTCAGAAAAAATCTTTGACCTGCGTGACGTACTCAGCTTGTTGTAGATCTTAACTGCAATATCTGAGTGTAAGAAGAAAAGGTGGTCTAGGCCTTTGATTAAGAGGCTTACTGATGCTGTCCCAAGCTATAGACTCTGTGGAAGAAACAGAGAAGAAATTGGAGAAGAATTCTGACAGATATTGGCTGAATTGTATATTGAAGAAACAGAAGAAGAGACGGGCACTTGGAGCAAAGTCTTGCTCCTATAAAAACATGCTTAGAAGCTCGGAAATTTTTAACAAACAAATTTCAAATCCCTAAGGCACTTTCAACGTCCCTTCTTTCATTTCTTTGATAAGCAAATCATTTCCCAACGCTTTCCTCTCACCCATAAACAAAGACGTTCACGAATAAATCCTCAGAAACCACTTATAAAATTGCGAAATCGCCACCTTATCGCAACGACCCAACCATTCATTCAATGCTCACATTCCCAGTAGCAAACCGCCGCGCCGCTGCTATCGTCGATAAAACATTGTAAAACCGACGATAAAACGCGGGAAATATTAAATAAATTACATTTTCAAAATATTTACACATCACCAGAAACCGCGCTCCACAGAATGTAACGAATCAATTTGGGGCGGTAAGGTGTTGTGTGTGTAGGGGGGGGGGGAGAAGGGCCGGGTAGCCTGGACAGAGGATATTTCTTTTTTTTTTTTTATTGAATTTTCAACAAAACGCATCGAATGCCATTTGAACAACAAACAACACAAAAGTTCCGCTCAGATGCACTTAAAATTAGAAATAGTTTTTCAAGCGACCACCATCCGTTCCTCTGCCTATGCTATGTTCGTTTGTCGACGTCCCTCTCCACCGTTCGATATGTTTGGTCGACATGGGGATTGTGGAAAAGTTTCACCTATAAATAGACCGCGCATTGCTGTGGATCTGGTTTATAGGGTTGGGTCGCGGTGCGCGCCCAGTTTCAATCAGAAACAGAAACGACACGACACGACAGACGCATGTATCTCGAAGCGGACCATTGTCAAGTCGGTATCTCGGTGCGGTCGGCCTCGTCGCGCAGCTATCAATGAATTTTCGATAGATCTCTCTTTTTTTTTGCGGAATGTGAAATCTGCTGCTGTTTAGAGGGCTGTCTGTGGATTATTTGATTTATTTACGTTTTTTTTTGTTCTGTTTCTGTACCGCTCAATGATGCATAACAATGTACATATCGACCGAATTGATTGCCGATCAGCAGCAGCAGTTTAAGAGGACTGTTTTTTTGAATTTGGACTGTAATTAGAAGTAAGTGGAAGAAAAACTCTGCGTACGTCTGGCGGAGTTCACAATTGAAGCGGGCGCACGTTTTGTAGAAATTAACTCCACGAGTGTGTGCACGATAGACGAGTTAGACGAGCGTTTAATTATTTCAATTAGTGAGCTTGCCGCGGTCGAGGGTTTCTTTCTATTTGAAATCGAATGAACTCGAGTGAGTTTTGCGGAAACTATTTTCACTTTGGGCACGTTTCTTGGTCTTTTCTCCTACCCCGCAGTTGTCCCTATGAAGGAATGATAGCCGACGCGACAACAACAACAACAACAACGATGACGAGTACAATAACGTTTACGACAACAACAATCGAGTAGAACAAACATGATCTCATGAATAGGGTTTCGGCTTTGGGAATCGAATGGATTTAGAATTTTGTGGAATTTCACGGGTTGCACAGCACGAGTGAATAGGGAGGAGATACGATTACGTAACTAATTAGAACTGGTTTCGTGAAATGGGACTCTTTTGGGGATCGGGGATATTTGTCAGGCAAAGCTTGAAATATGAGACGCGCTCATGGGTATTCACTTCCGTCTGCAGTAGAATGTGATCCGTTTTGAGATTAATAGGAATCTGCGTAGGGTTTGATTTCATCACTTTAAGCGATGCCGTGGGATTGTGTATTAGCGGAGAACCTCTTATTTCATGAGCGATGCAGTGATCTTGAACATTTTCTGACCATTGACATGCAGTTTCAGTTGATGGGGTTTTTTTTCTTGAGATGCCCAGGTCCACACCGGACTCAAGCGCCACAAGAAGAAGAAGAAGCTATACAGTGTGACAAATTAGGTCCATTATGACGCAGATCCCCTTGGTTCCGTCGCCGTTCTTTGTCTTCGTGAGTGGCCCAACAGTCCTGGACTGACCTGAACCTCAACTTACATTCACCATACGCGCCATTCGTCGTGCGAGATCCTGTGTGCACGCCATCTAAGATGAGAAAGCAGCTGCTTTTAGTCAAATTCGTGCAAGTCAAGCTGGTTGAGGTCATCTGTTAGGTTCCCCTAAAGAATACGCTAAATTCAATTAAGACCGGAGTTATGTTGTCCAGGGGTAGCCTTCTCAAAAGTTGTATCAATAATCGCTTGACTAAGTTTGTATTGCTTTACATCACTGTTCTCTCCTATTTTATCAAGGATCTCTGTCGATCTGGGAACTGCTTGTCGTAGATGGCTTTCCAATAAGAAATCAGTCATCTACCACAGGCATTGTCTCTCTGTTTCCCTAACAAGGGTACAGGCAACTCACTTTTGTCCCCAGAGATCATGAATTGCTTGTCTCTTGAGGAGTATTCTTGTTCATAAATTTTGTACTTACTGACTTCATTAAGCCGCGAAGTCTGTCATCTTGTGCCACGGCAGCCATTCACCCTTCACGATTCCGGGTCCTCTGCTTCCAGTAGTAGAGGCCAATCTTTGCTGCCTCGGTCTCTGTGCCAGTTGGTCGACTTTCATGTGTTCAACACCTTCTTCAACGTGCCTCTTTCAAGTCCGTCTTGGGACACGTACCGACCATTAACCGGTTTCTTCTCTTTCGTCCTTAAAATCGAAAAGTTCATCGATTTGAGGTACATTTCTCCATTTCTTGAGTTCATAAAATCAAATCAAACTTTCCAGAAACTCCATTCACAATTGCCTTCCTTGAAACCTCAAAAAATCTAGATCAACAACTTCCCGAAAGTGCCCTTCTCTTGCTTCCCCTGTCCACTCTAGTCTGCATGATATGGCTACTTTTCAGCACTCGACATGTCCCCGTAGTCTCCCATTCAAACTTCACTTAGATATCCTCCACATCACGTCCCATTGAGTTTACAGCCCACTTGGCTGTCGCAACCAAGAAGCACAGAAAAGAAAACTCCATAAAAAGCTCTCGCATTCCTTTCGGTTCTCATTCGTCACACACACACACGCACCGGCATGACTCTCTTCTTGGGGACAATGTAATAATCGCCCTCCACCCCATAAAGTCTAAGAGTTATGAAATAAAATACCGTTCCATTAAAATAAGTAACACAATATGGGTTTCCTCGAGAAGAAGCCAGAATTCCATGACGCGCGCGGTACTTATTGAATTATTCAAAAACGGAAGCTTGAGGGACGCAGACGCCCCTTCAAGGAGTGAATTAAATTTTATGACGTCTCGAATTGATTGCTTCTTGAGTGAGAAGAAGTTTGTCACACCCGCACACACACGCGCTGAAAACAAGTGACATCTGCAACATCCCTGCGCTCTGCCAGAGGGACACACAAAACAAGGATGCCCCCCAAAGGCACTCAAAGCAGCAAATTCCTTTTTTATTCCAGATCCCACAGAGGGAGACAGACAATGAACTCAAGTAGAATGACATAAAATGAGACAACGAGTGAGTGTGTGAGAAAGTGAAAGTGAAACTGTGCAAAAAAAAAAATCAGAGACAGAATGGATTCCCCAGTGGATAACCTCCCAGATGAAGAGAGCAACAGCAACACGGCCATCGTCGCCGCCAATACCAAGGTCGAGGTGATTGTCCTGTCAGCGAAGCCGGGGAACACACTGAAGAACAACATCGACGCCAAAGACGAAGCCACACGCAAGCGTACGTCACTGATCATTGTGCCCCATGCGACCGCAACTAGTGCAGACGACGACGCCGGCATCGGTGAGGAGGACAGCAATTTGAATCAATTAAACGACGCGGCAGATGAGGACGAGGAAGATGATCTGAAGAAGAAAGTGCTGAAGGTCTCCGAACAGCTGACGGCCGAACAGCAAGCCGCCATGATGTCGTCCACCGATGACAACCTCTCCGATGACGATCTGAAGAATAAAAACAAAAGTGAGGCGCAGAGCAATAGAAACTCGATTGCCAGTGTTGACAGTTGCGTGTCATCGTCGGCATCTTCAACGGCCACCACAACGTCAACGTCAACGTCAACGTCCTCGACGTCGGGCGATGACGTCGCCATTGAGGATTACCGAGACTTGGAGGCGGAGGTGAATGGGAATATGATCGACGACGATGATGACGACGACGACGACGACGAGGGGATTCGTCGGATGTCGAACTCATCGTCAGGGGTCGACGATTATTCGCTACGTGAGAAATTGCAGAATTTCGTTAACGAGTCCGCGTCGTTAGTGATGCCCGCTGATGTTGATGATGGTGATGATGTTTGCAACAAACGTGAATCAAATGACAATGAGGTGGATGGGAAAATGCAAGAGGCGACTGTGGAACAGATGGAGAAGCAGCAACAGAGCATTATGACATGCGATGCCCTACTCAGTCCACAGGAGGCACCCATGGGACGGCGATACGCGGAAGTTGCTCAGTTTAAAAATCCCAAATGGTGAGTTGTTTTTTTTTGTGTTTTTCTTGAAGTCTCTACTTTCTAGAAAGTGTTCGTGTTTGGTGGGGCTTTCGAATGTTTGAATCTGTCTTATGGCGTTGACTTTATTCGAGGCTTCTGTCCGTCAAGTTCTTTCTTGTTCCTTAAGTTCCTAGAGGATATCGTCTCCTACAGTACAGTACAGATCCTGCAGGGCGTTCCAGATGTCCCTTTCCTGGACAGGCGGTCGACCATCTCCTTGCCCTCTTTTGCTGTAGGGCTTGTTTGATAAAATAAAAACAAATTATTTGGATGATGCTTAAGTCCACAAGAGACAAGGGCCTAGATCCTTCAGCAACTACTCGTGTTGTGCGTGCTTCTTCTTCTTCTTCTTGTGGCGCTATAGTCCTGGGCCTGAACCAACATGCCTGTCCAGCCAGCACGATCTTTCGCCAACTGCCACCAGTTGCGCACTCCAAGTTAGTTGAGGTCCTTCTCCACTTGTGTCCGCCACCTTAGCCGTCCTCTGTTGCGTTGTCCCAATGGCTCAGATTCGAAGACTTTTCGGGCCGGAACAGTGGTGTCCATACGCTCTACATGGCCTAGCCATCTTAAGCGTTGTATGGGAAGACGCTTGACTAGGCGTATGTCGCTGTACAGTCCATAGAGTTCGTCGTTAAATCTTCTCCTCCAGAAGCCATGAACCAAAAATCGAACCAAAAAGAGCTTCCTCTGCGTGCTATTGAGAGATAAACGTTCAATCCAGGAAAGCCCTAAGGCCACCGGCGTTCTAATAGATTACGCCAACGCCTGTTTGATGCTCTCTTCTAAAAACGTTTCAAAAAACGAGTTCAGTCTCTTCTTGTCTTTGAATTTACGTCAACATCAGCTCTCAAGATTGTGTTCCTTTCCTTACATCTGCCATGTCGTTTAAGAACCGTGCTCCTTCGTTTTCCATTTCAAAATCCTTCAATTACCGATGAAACCGCAATCATTTTGCTGCTGCCTGACCAACCCTCAAGTTCTCATCAAGCGTATTTCTGGTTCGTTAAGTTCTTCAGATTCATTTGAATTGGCCGCCTTTCATCATCCATGCCACTTGACTGCCATTTCTACGCAGTTCGCAGTTTCTCCATCGATCCATATGTTTCTCTGTCGCTTCAAATATTTAGGCCACAACCCCGGCTGTCTTCGCTGTCGTTCCCTTTAGCATCTTGCTTGTGCCTGTCGTTAGTTGTAACAGCTCTCCCTTCGCACACACGCACTCTCCCACCACCGCAGTCGAATAAACAATTTACATTAATTAACAACTTCTGTTCGATGGCACAGTCGTCTGGTGGGTGCCTCTCAAACCCAGCCACTCTGTGTGTCATCCAACGTCAATCTCGAAACCGAGTGCTCTTTGCGCAATAAATTTGTGTGTGTAGCCTTCTTGGTGACTCCTTCCCTCGACAGTAATCTGTTGACGGTGATGATGATGATATGGGAAAGTCGCCGAGCCGGGGGGTGGCAACCAAGTCTCTTGCATGTGGTCGTGGTCATCAACATTTGACCCTTCTCACCCACTCACTGTGACGTGGCAGATCATTTGATTGACTCTCAGACGGTTCTCTGTTTAGAAGCAGAAGGTGCTTCGATGCGACAGGTGCCTCGCATCGACAGGTTGCTGCTCCCATTCGCCGACTTGTGCTTGCATCCTTTTCACGTCTAGACTCCATTGCACTTTCAAATGACTTTTTCAAGACCAATTAGTGCACACGAACACAACTTTTAGTTTCACCCGGACATGGGGGCAATATTCGCCACCCTGCACAGCATCAAAGGCTTCCACACTCCACCGGTGGCGTCTATTTCACTCCCAAACTATCTTCCACTTCGTTGGCGCTGGAGCTCAGCAGCTTCTCTCTTCTGGTGAATATTTCATGGCATGAGCTCCTTGGAAGCGTTTCGATTGAAGTTTTGAAACATTTAAATCTCTTTGTCTAAGCAAGGGTGGT
This sequence comes from Eristalinus sepulchralis, assembly GCA_944738645.1. Taxonomy (NCBI): domain Eukaryota; kingdom Metazoa; phylum Arthropoda; class Insecta; order Diptera; family Syrphidae; genus Eristalinus; species Eristalinus sepulchralis. The sequence goes on along the minus strand of OX122884.1, from coordinate 1,822,685 downwards.
CTGCTCCCTATCCTGACTCCGATTCCTTTCTTAAAGGTTCAAGTTTCCTCCCGTTTGAATTTAATTTTCAACGAATGCGATGGATGGAGAGTGAGTTAGGTTCGCATCGAATTTCTTTCAATTATTGCTTAAAATCGATGTGCCAGCACGACGGCGGGATGAAGTGATCCTTTGGGACATCCTGTCAGAGGTGAAGGGGTTGTGCCTTGGCATAAGTTTTGACAGGGTAATTGAATTTCGTGTCAATTCTCTGATGTCTTCGCGTTGAGTGGTTTGCTGGGGAGATCGAAGAGGTGAGGTGAGGAAGAAGTTGGCTAAGCATTCGTGACAAGTTTTGAGTGGGCTGCCGTTGGGTAATATCTCGCGGTCGGGTTCATTTGAACAGCAATAGCGGGTATTAGGCGGGTTGTCTGAATTAAGTAAGTGGCGAAATGGATTCCCAGATGTTGCTCCTATGGTACAGAGGACTGTGATAACACCTTGGAGTGGGAGGGCGCTTTCACACAGTTTTTTTGGCAGCTATGGGCAGAAATGGTTGCCAAGATGATTGCAGACACCAGTTCGAAAGCTCAATGAAGCTCCAACCACGGTCCTTTGTCGTTCCAAGACTACAGATCGACTTGAAGAGGTACTGAGTCTGAAAATAGCGACCAAGCTCTGAAGCACTTCAGGGACTGTTTCAAATCTGTGTTGGGATGCAATTGGACAGGAAGAGACCTCTTTCGGCTTTTGGGCAGACATCTAGAAAGGGGCCTAAAATCGCTTAGGATTGTAGCACCATACGATAGCTCACAGTCGCCTCTTATTGGCAACCTGCCGAGAATTTTCTTCGTGACTACGTTCGTCTGAAGAGATTTGTTTCTTCATCTTGTTGAACAAATTCTTGAAAAGGACTAGAGATGTGTTTGCCAAGACGCCTATGCAACGTTAATCATTCTTCAGGTCCACCAAGACTTTCGTCTGGTTGATCCATCCTTAGTTTCCAATATCAAACCACATCCCTTTACACGTTTCCTACCAATTGCATCTCGAGTTATCATCCACGTCGTATTGTTCTCAACAAAACTCTGCTATCAACCTGTCAAAACAATGTCACATCACTCCGAGGATCCCTGTAGCAGTAAATTCCATCGAAAGAATTCTCCGCCGCGTTGCATCAATTTGCTTTCCAAAAAGTTTCGAGTTCCTGAACTCTCTCCCTCTGTCCGGGCGACTGCGCTTAATCTTATCTGTCAAAACTTTATGACACATATCGCGGAAAACTGTCAGACTTTCCGAACAGTAGAGCTCCTTTTACTTACCTCCTCTTCGAATTGACGGCAAGGAACTTGTGCTTGCCCCGTCTGTGGCTTTGATTGATTTCGGAGATGGTTTGTTTTTTGGGGAGGTCCTTGAATGGACAACTTGTTGCCCTACTTAATGCGTATCGACGTCTGAAATTTGTTACAACATCTACCCCAATTATTCTACGTCCTCCAACTCCCTTTGCTCCCCCCCATCCACCGTCAAACAATCTCGACAGAAACATAAAAAACCATTAATTAGGGCAGTCAAAGTGTGTGTTCGCGTCGCCACACAGTCAGCCTTTGTGTGGATGGTAGTTGCGGTGGTGTGGCGATGGAGTGGTGTCGTTGGACTCCTGCCCTGAAAGTGGGACAAATTTATCTAGTAAATAATTAATAGCCTAGTTGGCTATACAATGACTTTGTGCTGTTGTTGGGCTGGAGAGTGGAATTGCGTGCCGCATCGGGAAAATGAGGAAGGCTTTGGCAGGTGGAATCGATTTCGGTTTTGTTTTCCTGCTCAATTCCCCCTCTTTGAAGGCGCATTCGACAAATTTTACATTTTTCCTTGTTCTGTTTGAAATTCAATTTACCCGCATAAGGTCCCGAGGGGATGAACAATGTTTTTTTTTCGGGAATTTTTTGCCCGTCTGTTTGCTTCTCTCCAGCCCTTCCTGGAGTTCCTTTATGTGTCCGCTGAGGAGGTATAATTTTGAAAAATAATGACAGACTTGTAACAGAGGCAGGCGCTCTACTGGGGGGGAGATGGTGTTTTGTTTTCGTCGACAAATTCCAAGAAACGACGAATATTAAGAAAAATGTGAAAAATTGAGATAATTTGTTAAGCGCAGAGGTCGAAGCGGTGCTCTTTTGCGCTTGCAAATGGCTGCCAATTATGAGAAGTTGACAAAGTCTTTGGGATGCGTTGATCGTTTGACGAATTCCCCCTCGAATGTGAGAAGCTGACAAATGCGCAAATAAATGAAAGTTCAGAAAGAATTTGAAAAGGATGATGAGGGAGGCTTTTTGGTGGATTTAAATTAAAGGCAACCATTATCCTTGTGATCCATAGTCTAGGCCTATACATAGATCGCAGCATGGAAATGAAAACGAAAGATTCAACGCGATGGTTGCGATTAGAGCATTGGCATTGGCAAACACCCCCTCCCAACAGAATCACACGTGCAATCTCCGCAACGATTGTGCACAGCACTCTGTATGAAAAAGAAAACAAAACAACACGAACGTCTTATCGTCCAAGAATGTCTCTGGCATCCAACGGAAGTCGACGACTTAACAAAGACGACCTTGCACACACACACACACACACATCTGTGCGAAGTGATGTGTCATCTGGTGAAGAAGCTCTCAAAGGACTTTAAATCAAAACCGCAATCAAGGACCATTGCAGTGAACCAGAAGAGTACTTTTTCAAATGGCTGATTCCCAATAAATCTCAAATCTCTCGTCGCACCGCTGAATCATTGGCCATACACAAACACACACACACACATCCCCATCCCCATCGAAGGAGAAAGCGAGGGAGGCAGTGGTGCCCAACAGCAAGAGTGCATCCCAGAAGCCCGTCGTCCGGAATTAATGCCATAAGGCACTTGTGTCTTTTTTTTGCGGGCGCGGTCGTCCGATTTGGTCGTCTTCTTCTCTGTCCGTTTGTGTGTTAACCTTCGAGGAGATTTTAATCACAGAATGACAAGGGAGACAGAACGAACCGGAGGACACAGAGGAGAACAGACGAAGGAGGAGACTCCTTCGTGGAGATGCTGCTGAGTCACTGAATGATTATGACTTCATCCAGGAAAACAACGATTAACTTCTGCCACAGACCGAGAGATGCTCTCTCACACACACACACACCACACGCCCCCCCATGACAGGAGGGTGGTCCCGCTTTGCATTATTTACCTTATTATCATGGATCCACCACTTGGAAGTAATTAGATTTTCCGTGCCAAGGCAAATTGACAGGATTCGGGGCTTAGCCGACGTTTTGCGGTAACGATGCGGAGCAGCCAGCCCCATGTCGGGGGGATATGCATGCATCGAGGTAATTAAAGAGACTGCCACAGCGATGGCGTTTTGTAAGTTTAATTGGCAAAGTTTTTCCATTTCTTCGTGGGGACCTTTGGCGGGGTAATTGAGCGTATGAGGTTGGAGGTGAGTTATTGACGGCCTACGCGAGATGGGATCAGATGTGAGAAAGGTTTTTTTTTTGGGCAAAAAATTGGTGAAAATTTGAGGGTTTTGAGGGAGAATGGTTTTTGTCTGAGAATCATCTCAAGCTTCTTTTCGTAACTCAGCTTCGAGTTCAAGCTTAAGCTTATTGCAGCGCACTGCTCTCTTTCTTTTTTTTTTGTTGAAATTTTGCGTCTTTTCATCGTGCCCTGGGGACAGTTTTGAGAAAAAGCGGCTCGCCGTCACCTTCTTTTCCAGCTAAGGCTTAAATTTATAGACAAACTCTGAGACTTTGCAACACGCTGTCACCTTCGTCTTACGGCTAGAACCACTCTGCGTTTCGCCATCACCTTATTCTCAAACTAAAGCTCGAATTCTGAGACTTCCCAATGCTTCCTCACTCTCTTTGAGTGCCTAGGGCCAAATTTTGAGACACCCCGAACCCGCCATTGTCTTCAGAAATCTTCTTCCACCCCAGGCACATGCATCACTTTCTGCCCCTCTTCTAAGCAATTAAGTTCAAAATGAGCCTTGCCCCTGGCAATGACAGCAATTAAATCGCAGAAAAAGCCTTGTTTCGTCCTCGTTCGCCTTCTTAACCCACCCCAAGGAGTATATCCTTCGAGAGTGCATCACACGTTGTGGAGCACAGCGCCATAGTATCTTTCAATTATTTCCGTCTGCCTCTTTGGCCATGAAGTCTCATTTGTCTGGCGCGCAGCGGTTGCATTGCCGGTGCTGCAATTTGCATTGCGGTGGACTTTCTCCGATTACCTCTCCCTCTCCCTCCCCTCTTCCCTGGAACATTTTTTCCATTCTCTGTTTTTTTCCCCCAACACATTGCTTGTGTCGTCCTTGGTTACCCTCCCGGAGGAGTCAATTGTTCGTGCCAATGGCCTTGAATCTTGTCTCTCTCTGCCCCTCTGTCTCGAGCGACTAGCATGCCTTGTCTCCATGAGGACATCATAAAAGGCTCACGAACCAAGCGAATTAGCTTAGTGCCAACGAGGGATGCAAGGAGAGAGAGAGGGAGAACGATGACAGGCACGTTTTTCCGTCGACGACGGGAGGTGAAAGTTCCCTCGAAAATGTACGCATTTCGGCAGCGGCTGTGATCTGGTCCGGTGTAGGTGTCTCTGGGTCGTCGCGTGGGTGTGTGAGGGAGATGCTGCTGCTGCAGATGTTATTTTCTTTTGTTTTCCATCCAAGGGCCGATGACGGAGGCGGGCATTGAATACATTTACGGGCTACGGGTGGGCGTGAGGCGTGTGTTACGGAATAAAAATGAAAGAAAATTGGTTGACCGTCGTCGTATTTGTGGGAGATTAGATTGCTGTCAAGCTTGAATTTTGTTGGTTTGCTGGACAAATTACGAAAGAAAATTTTTTTCCAAGCCATTTAAACGCTTGAAAGAAGATGATTGCGGTTATGATGAAGATGTGTTGCATAAATTTAGGAGAAAATGTTGAATTTTCATTCGTGGGCTTATTGAGATTCCAATTGGGAATGGACAATTTTGAACTCCCACTGTGAATGGAAGCTTTATTCAATGATCAAGTTGTCGATGTCAAAATGTTTACTAAAGCTGGGTTTCTATTAATTTAGCGGGGAATATGTGGGAGTTTCTTTTCTACTTGAATGAATGGATGAAAATTTGAATTAAGTAATAAATAGACCACACCTCATAACGAACTATGCAGAATTGTTTTTTTTATTTATAATGTAAAGTGGCGTACGTTCTCAAAGTTGGTCAAAGTATCGGGAGTCTGCTGCAAATATCCGATGTTTACGGCATCCTTGGCGATCTGAGTTTTGCCAAGAACATCCATGGACAAGTTTTGCAGCATGATTACGACCTGCATTCTTAAAATCTAAATGAAACCATTCCTTCATATCAACTTAACGAATTTTGTCGAAGTTTGCCTGTCGCAAACGTGCCTTAAATGGGCATTTTTAAACCGCATTGTTTTGGTAAAATTTTCGCAATACTTCGGCCTACACCCTTTAAAGCAACGTAAGCTCAAAAAACTAACCCATCTCGTCCATTATGTCCAAGTGAATCGAATTGCCGAGCGTCTGTCAAAAACAACCCAGAACACAGAATTTCAAAGCCTTCTTGCCGGGAGAGTTAATTCAGGACATAGACTCGTAGATCAATATGAAACAAGGTTCGTACCTACGTGTGGCCTCCGAGACACTTTAGGAGAACACTACGGCTCTCATTCCCTATCCTTGATTTGAACAGCTTTGGCAACAATCAAACTATCCACCAACGGCTTGGTCAGATTTCACACATACCTCATGTCCTTTGTGTCTTTGCTCATTTTGCTTAATCTTCACGTGTCAGCGATCCACTTCTGTGTATATTAAGAACCAGATTTGGTGAACTTGTGATCCGTGGTCTGTCTCATTGGCCGCCTAGATTGTGTGGCTTGATACACCTTTAGACATTCTTCTGGCACTTCATGGAGCTGTTAATGTTTGGCAAAGGCTCAGCCTCACTTAAAGAACTCAGATATGGAATGAAAGGCGACTTTCCTTTCCGTTGAAATGTATAAAATGTTTGGGCTTAAAAAATTACCGACTACCATCATGCCGTGGCGGACATCCTTACAGTGTCCAACTTTAATTATAGTTCGAGCCAGCAGCTAAGGTTTTTAACTGAAAATATAAAAGAAGCAAGCTGTAACAAAGATCCAAAGTTAAGTACACTTCGCGTCCTTAGAATGCCCTAAATTTTGAACAACTTGTTCATTTTAGTACTAATTCAATGGCAATGTGGCTTCATGTCGATGTTGAGGCTTCGACAACTGCCCCTCTATCTAGCTCTCTCTTTCTCTATCCTTTATCTCATTTTCAGTGCGAACCTTGTAAATTTTGCTTAATTTTTCAACCTCAACGATCGCGCTAAGTCCTCTAACGACCTCTTTAACATTTCTGCGAAAATGACGTCTCACATGTCTCTCTCATCACCATATTTGGGTCAGGATGCATTTTCTAAACACACACTCGCAGCACACTCTGTGTGGCCGCCATCATAGATTTCACCCCACCCCTCCACCAAAGATGCTCTGTTTGTACATCATTTCGCTCTAAAAATACCCATCACTCCCCCATTGCACTTTAGGGTTGTAAAAGACGAGAAAAAGAAGTAGAAAAAAAAAGAATCAACAAAAAAACGATAAAACTAATTTTAATGAGTCCCGTTGATGGTAAAGTACCCAAGCAGACATCTGAGCGCTCCAACTATGCACACGCCCCACCCTAATCGCGGCACCACTCTTTCTTCGTGACACACTTTCGGTGGCACTGCTTCCTTCTGGAACGCATCAGAGCAGCATCTGCAGCCGGCAACTACTTGGCCATCAATTCACATGCAATTAACGGTAAAGATGTGTAAAAATGACGCGAGAAGGAGGAGGAAACAAACTGCCATCAGCCGCTATTGGAATTTCGGCCATAAAGCCGCGGCACAAACCGGTCCGTCGATCATTGGTATGAGATGATGCTGGTTTTTCGGCAGATGGGCGCAAGGAGCACGCGAAATATTTCATGCTGTCGCATTGCCAGAGCTTTCCGCGTCTCCCTTAGTTTCGAGAATTAATCTTGTAGTGAGTTCGTAAATCATTTCCTCTTTGAAGCAGCTTAAATGTTTTGAATTTCTTCGATAAATCAACATTAAGTCCTCAAGGCACTCGCTTTCCGATGCCGACGACGCCAAACGACGCTTATGCAAATAAGTTCCGCAGCAGTCGTAGATGAAATGAATGAATACATCAGGAACGAGAGCAAAAGTTCTGTATGCTTCCGGAAGGCAGAATAAATCAGACGGGCGCGAACGTGAGTGTTCATAAATCCAGAACTTGAACGCGCTGCAGCACATTAGCGCGGCATCAAGTCATCCGGGGTTAATCTGGCCAGAGGATGCCTGTCTCATTCCGAGATGCCAACAAGATTCCCTGCGTCGTGTTCGTGTGCTTTGTTGGCCGCCGCGTGTATTTACGACGCAGACGTCTTTCAATTTTCGATGTTGTGCGTGTTTGAGAGTCGCGAGGACTGTTTTGTTTTTTTTTTTATGACCCCTCGCCATAATTTTTCGTTGATAACAAAAACATAACCCGTGTTAATGCAGCTTTTTATTGGCGAACACAGTCACACGTGAGTGACGGCCGAGAGGACTGGGCGACTGGGGAGTCTGGTTCCACTTGGTGTCGTGCCCAAATTTACCATCGTCACGGGTTATGAAAACCCAACTAAACGGTTGGGCATCCATAAAGCGCGTAATTTCCCTCTGTTGAGGGGGCCGAATGATGGTGGCGGAGAAAGGGAGATGACTGACGCCAAGATGTGGGTTTTTATGAAGAAGAGTTTGAGTGCTAATAAGGTGAAAGGTAGCTTAGGAGTTGATTTGACAGCTGTAAACCTCGGAGTTATGAAGTTCAGTGGAAAATTGTGGAGAAAAAATTGACGACCGCTTGATTGTGTGGAATGTGTTGGATCGTAAAATTTAAACAATTGACTGGATGGATGGTTAAATTATGACTATGATGAAGTGGGAGGACGGTTATTGTGTTTGAGTGAAGGAAAGTGAATGTTTCAAATCTGCTTTCGTTAACCTAACTGGAAGTTACTGAAACGAAGACGTTATAAAATGTTTCGATGGAGTTGAATGGAAAGAATATATTGAGCTGAATCGATTGTTTTCCATCTCAGGCTCAGGCCTTTGAGAGATGAATTTAGCATTCAGTTTCCTTTTGAGTCGTAAATATAGTGGGAACGGACTTTGTCGAGACTCCTGTTCAGGGCATTCTTGAGCCTTAGTAACCGTGTTTTTCTGAATCTACTGAATTTCAGACACTGGAACTGTACAACGATCTAGTGTCTTAAAGTGGCTCTACCTTCTTTCAACTGAAATCATGAAAACCAAACATACCCCAAAAGAAAGCAATTTGAAGGAGGGCACTATTGCTTGAGAATCAAGAAGTAGAGTGTTCGCAAATGCTTGCGTGCGGAAAGGTCCGATAACTGTCTCTTCAAATAAAACGCAAACTTACTGAGATATCGAGAATATTTTAATTCCGATTTGATGCTAACTCGATAGAAAGGTCTTCAAATGATTCAAATTTGAATTCAAGCATACCATGACGATACAATTCGCCATGTTGTGGTATGCTTAATTTGCCAAAGACACATGGACGACAGCAATGTTCTGGAGATTTCAAGCAATTCACTGTCTCATATGCACAAGAACTTGGAAAAGAAATCGAAATTCCTTCAGAACAGAAGGCTTAGAAGTGCTAGTCTCCTACGACAAAATCAACCAGCAAAAGTTGTAGCCTTGCGGTTGTGAATGATTTGAATTGACGTGAACTTTGTCAATATGTTTGTCGCTCTTAAGCGTATCGTATCGAAGTTACCAGAGTTCAATTTCGCAAAATTATCGGACATTGATGTTTTCTTTATTTAAGTCCCAATTAAAAAAAAACTCTTCATTTTCAGTGGAAAACAAGAACCCACACGTGTATACACAACTTTTCCTCGAACTGCTTAAAATTTTTAAAGAAAGAATTTTAATTCCACGTGTGCTGGTAATCCAGCTCTCAACCTACAGCGCCCCGCTTCTTTCCCGCATCACGGGCACTTGAAACACTTCAAAAATTTGAATGGCAACCTAATTATGCACGCGTTCCGTACTCAAAATACACACAATTGCTTCTTTCTCCTGCGCATTGTGTACAGTACAATGCCAGAACAAAATTCGAATTACCCAACTACACAAAAAAAAAAACTTTTCATAAAAGTCCTTAACAAGAACCTGAAGCATTGCATTGAAGTTTTCTTTCGCGCCCCACCCCCGTGCCTCTCAAAAAAATAAGAGAAAAATTAATTGAATTCAAATGAAACGAGAGGAAAAAGTTTAATTCCATGGATATTGCCGAATAAACGAGATATTGTGTACCACACCACCACCACCAGCACCACCAGTCAGACTTAGTCGAGCAGCAGCACTTTCAATTCATTCTTCAAAGCCGTTGCTGCTGCGGGGCAGATAAAGAAACAATCTCCCCGGATTCTGATGGGGTTGAAGCGGAAGGGAATTACCGGGAATTTTATTAATAAAAGGTGAAGCTGAAGCTCTCACATCTCGGTTCATTGGGTTTTCCGTGCATCCACACAAAAGTTGAAATTATGTTAAGTTGTCGGAGGAGGCCTTCTCTGCCTGCATGCATGCACGTATCCCCGTTCATGCGATGGATTTAATCAGAAAGAAAAAAAAAGAAATCACAGAAAAACGAAGCAGAAGACGACGACGATGATGAGGAAGTTGTGGAAGCAAGAGAAGACAGAATTATGGCAAGGCACCAGACCTGGATGTGAGGTGGACCGTGTATATATGGAGCACACCGGAAAAATTTCGTCTTGCTTAAGCGGCTTTACAAACGCAGGGTGACTACATGCAATCTTTGCAATACCCATATACACGCGAGCTCTGGCTTCGGTGTTTAGAGAATTTTTAATCCGATTTCGCAGATGACAGAGTGCAGTGGCGAAGTTTTCTTCCGTTTGCCATTTGCGCTTACTGAACGCAGCCAATGGCGGGGAGCATATTACGGTTGTTTACTGAACTCTTCTTCTAATCTGTAGATTTATGTTGCATTGGGGGCAGTTGGGTTAACAGAGAATCAAAAACAAAGAGACCTGTTTGACATAAGTTTTAAATTCGACAGCTGATGGTGGCGAAAATCCAATTATTTGCCTTGTTTTCTGTTTGATGGCAGTATGGCGTTTGAAATCTTAAAAATTGGTTTTCAAAGCGTTTTTGACGCTTACGAATGTGTCCGGCTTTTTGACACAACCTTCAATACGCACGGAAGTAGCTCAAGTGGAAATGAGAGAAAATCTTGAAGTTTCTTGAATTGTCTTCGTGGTTTTTAACTAGTTTCCGACGTTCATACATCGCCATAGTCTGTAATTTTCAGCAGAGCTAGTGCAGAGAATTGTTATGTTTCTCGAAGTCATCAAATTTGTTGTCTTTTGGAAGTCTGTTGAAAGTTTTTAAACGTTTTCCGATCAATGTGATCATTTTTAGGCCTGACCTTGCATTTTAAAAAACCGATCGTGAAAATTTAAATATTTACGATGTTTATTGAACTAAGGAGAATGGCGTCAACAGAAAGAAAGAAAATCTTGAGGTTTTCGACATACGTTCAACGCTTTTGAACGAATTTTGATAAGCTCTTGTCCATTTTTTTTCATAGGCTTAAATGTTCAACACAGTCAGTGATGAGAAGCATAACATCAAACTCACACAAAAATCAGAGTTTTTGACATCTGTCGGGCAGTCTGTCGTACTTTCGAACATTTTTAAGTTACTTTTTGTTAATTTTTAAACGTACCCTTAGACGTGGAACAAGATTCCACAAGAGATTTTTGATTCCTACCCAGAACAGATGATCTGACTGGATTGTGGCCCCAAATTTTGGATCACAAATACTTTTTGAAATTTTTCAGCCAAAACTTGTCATATTTTGAACATAATCTGACTTCTTGGCAATGTTACGAAATCTTCAACCATTTCCGACAGCTCCCTTTTGATTTTTTGCCATTTCTGAACGTCTTTCTTCCACCGTTTCGTTTATTTTTTCGTCATCACCTAAAAATTAAACATTTCTCATGTGAATCCCTTTTATTGTTCAATTTCAGGTCCTCTGAATCAAACACACATCAAACCACCACAACCCATCAGCATCAAATCAAATCAAGCCATCGTCGTATACCATTTTGTGGATTAGATTCCGTTAAAGGAAATGACAATAATGGTGTACTCAATGGTACTGTTAACAATCTAATAATCAACAATAATAACAATAACGTCAACAACAATCACCACACAAATACCATCACCACCACCAACAACAACAACAACAGCAACAACCAAAATAATAATGGTGGACTCATCAACGTTGGATCCGGAATTGTAGGTGGTTGTGGAAATGTGAACGCTGTTGCCAGCAGTGGTCCAACGGATGGTGGAGGAGGCAATACAACAACCATTCCACATGTCTTCAGTAATAGCAGCAATCTCAGCAGCAGTACCGCGGAACAATTTCACTCGTTGGAGGGTAATGACAGCAGTTGCTGTGGCGATGGCCAATTCGAGGATGACTTACAGGCGCTCCTGCCCAATTGTCGGCAATATTTAAGGGATGAACTTAGTCAGGTATGTTTTGAGGGTTTTTTTTTTTCGTTTGGTGTAAATATTTGCGCACATAACTCGTTTGGGATTTACTGGCGTCGTCTTGTATTTGATTTTTGTCGGGGTTTAATTAATCGGAAGCCACAAAATTTGCCTTTAATGGAGCGACAGACAGGGGCGGGCCTTCAATTTGCCAAAACAAATATCAAACATTGCGGTCGCCCCCAAGAAAATTTGTCAAATCTTGATTCCGAAATAGATATGATCTTCCTCTTTCTCTACCTTAAGTACACAAGTCTCCTTTCCTCACCCTCCCTCACTCCCTCTCACTTTTCTTCCTAGAATGGAGTGGCAACCGAAATCCCTTGAGAGGTAAATTCGATTCGCTTTTGTTTCAATTTGTTCCTCGTGTCATCTGCGGGGGCGCGCACAGACATTCCTTAACCTTCTCCCTGGCTACACACTTTTGAAATGTTCGAAAGAGAAGGGTGTGTACACTTAGAGCTTCATATAAAGTCCCTCAAGGGATGCATTTTGTCGAAAATTACCTTGTCGAAAGTATCACCCCCGGTCTGTGTTTGCTTAGTCTCCTTTGCCCCCCACCATCCCCAGCCCACCCACACACAGAAAATAGAAAATGCAAATAAACGAAACAGAGATTTCTTTTCGCCAGAGGAGGAATATATGGTCGAGGACGAGCTGTAAATCTCTTCCAACACCCTTCCACATCGTCGACGGCTGTCTGACAGATAGGACTGCACGTGTGTGTTGGTGTGTGTGTGTGTGTATGCAGGGTCCTTCTTTTGAAAATGTTAAATAGATGCACAGGACCCGGAGACATGAGAAACTGCAACAAAGGCGACTTCCGTGGACCAGGAAGTAACATCGATCCTGGTGAAAAGTCCGGAAGAGTGTTGTTCATTGATTTTCGAAGTTTCACCCGTGGCGTGGGAGGAACGGGCGTTAGTTTGCTGGCATATTGTGTGTTTTGAAGATTGGTTTCTAGAGGAAGTGTCTATTGGCGTCATTGTTTGGACTCTGGAATGGAATGAATGGACAAGGGCTTTGTGTCTGCTTGGGCAGAGCATGGGGCTGAGTTATGTTGCATACATTTAGGAGAAGTTTTTAAAATTTAACATTTTCAATAACGACTTGATAACTTTGTCTTCAAACTAAACCCAGACTAGTTGAGTTATTCTAAGTGCACAATTTTCGTTTGAAAGTACAATGAAAAGTATTTGTGCAAGGAGTTCCCTTTCGTTCATACATTCTCCATGGATACGGTAGCTGCAGTTGATTCATAGAACTTAAATTTCAGTTACTCACACATTTGGAAGGGAATTATAGCTATCTCCCGTTTAGAGTCTAACTTTCTCGAGACTTTCCCAGAATGCAAGATAAGCAACCAACACTATGACACTGCATTCCTCGGCGCACCCACTTGAATCTTCTTCAATTGTGTGCTAATTCAATTATCGAACCACATAGTCATTCACATTTTCTGCCCTTTAAGGCAGGAAAAGTCCCCCGGCACATCAACTCAGTCATTCTGTGCCTCATCATCTAGAGCCATCTCCCAAGGAAGGCACACTTTCTACTCGATGTACGGATGAGAACAACCCTTAAGTACACTTTATCTCTAAGTACATTCAAATGTCATTTACCATTGAAGCCAGTGTCACAGCAGAAGCAGACGCAATAGCAGTGGCAATCTACCTCAGGGGCAAATCTTCAACATCATCTTCCACTTCACCTCACACCGGCAACAGCAGCTTCGCTGGCGGTTGAAGAATGAATGATAAATGGAAGTGAAATATCAAAAAGAATTCTTAAGCACAGGTTTTCGTATCTGGTTGGGTCTATATTTATCTGCATCTTCCCCGTGTCAGCCTGTCAAACTCGAACAAAAAAAAACCTAAAAAAGCTGTCCCCTCAAAAAAACTGCCTGCTACCATTTATTTATAGAAAATCACCTTGAGGGTGAACCCCACTCTCCCAATTAAAATAAAACCCAGAGTTTGCTCCTTCTCCCCAACCACAGACGGCCGGAAGACGCGATGCAAATTAGAGGACACAATAAAAACGCCTCCGCCGCTGATATTCTGCGATAATTTTCAATTTGATTATCCCAGCGGTGCCCAACGAGAAATAAAAAGGTGCAATGGCACCACCTAATTTTGACCACCGAACCAAGGATAACTCAATTAGTCGCACAGCACGTGGCAAAAGGACATTTTTCCTCCGCCGTCGTCGTTGCTTTGACCTTTTTTTTTTCTTTTCCGCGACGACATCGCTTTGATATGTCAACCGGAGGGATTATTAGGATGATTGTTGTCCTTGTTGCTCGTTCCCTATTCCATCATCGCGCCCCATCCCTAAAGAGGTCTCATTTTGTATGCAGATGTAGGAGCAAAGCTGAAAATCCCTTTAAAAAGGATTTTTATCGCTTTCTCCGTTTATGGACTGTTACAGGATATGAGTGCTTTTGCGTGTGCTTCACACGTCAATTGATTTTGATTTGTGAGTGTAATGTGAAATTGTGGTGGGGGAGGAGATGATCCAACACAGGGATTTGTTCCTCTTTTGTGCGTATTTGGGATTGAGATGAAACGCAGGAAGGTATTTCAGGTGTTTTACGTAAAAGGAGGAAATTATGCGGCGTTTTTACGATCACTCGCGGGCGGTGTGTGACAAGGAGGCTTTTAGAATGCAAATGCGAGAGACGGGTTGTTAGGGTGAAGGACATAAATTTGACATTGGCATAAATTTGAATTTGGAATTTGAAAGGGGAGTGCAGACGACAAGTTGAGAGAGAATCGGTTGTACTGCTGTACAGGAAATCAGAAGGATATTGAAGGTGGAGGCGCTCGTGGAGATAATCATGGAATGACGGCTTTAAAAATTTGGTTGTGCATGGAAAAGGAAGACAGTGGCTTCTTAGAAGGAACATGGATAAACGGATTTGAAGCAGATCAGGAGAAAAACGCTTAAGATGGCTAGGCCATGTAGAGCTTATGGACACCACTGCTCTGGCCCGAAAAGTCTTCGAATCGGAGCCATTGAGACAACGGAACAGAGGACGGCCCATGATAAGGTGGCGCACACAAGTGGAGAAGGACCTCAACCAACTTGGAGTGCGCAACTGGCGGCAGCTGGCGAAAGACCGTGCTGGTTGGGGAGGCATGTTGGTTGAGGCCCAGGTCCACCCCGGACTGTAGCGCCACAAGAAGAAGAAGAATTAGGAGAAAAAGTCCAATTCAAGGCGATACGTGGTGTCTTTGCGCGCTATTTGTAGCGACTGGACAGAGATCAGAATTTGCGTATGAAAGCCGCCAACTACAGTCAAATTTTGAGAGACCCTGAAGAGTATCAAAAGTTACTTCTTTCTTAAGGACAAGAATCTTGACTTAACAAGCAGATAAATTCACAAGTCCTTCAGAAAGTTGTTGACCCATCTGAAATAGAGTCCGCATGGTTTGATAGCTAAGTCGAATTATCCGATTCTACCAATAGATCCTTGAGTGAAAACTTGAAGGAAAATCCACACAAGTGTGCGTATCGAAAGGCAAAAGGCAAAGACAGTCGACCCTCTTCAGTGGGCACCTTTTTGAAAAATCAAACACGCTGTCCCAATATCTCCACTTTAGAATGTCGCCAGTCATGGCTCTGTGGACAATGAATCAACTGGAAACCTTTGCAGAAACCCGCTGAAAAGAAGGAAAATCTAAAAGACATCTTCATTCCCCATCAAACCACGATGACACCTCACAAATGAAAAGTCATAAATTACCAAAAAATATGTCCCCTTCTGTCCGGTCCACCACAGCCTCCTCAAAGCAACTTCCTCTTGCCATTTAGTTCTCCGACAACTTCATTGCGGTTAAGTTCCTCTTCAAGAGTCACACAGAAAAACTCCTCCGCTTACTTGCACTCCATCAAACAAATTACATACGAGGGACATTTTATCTCTGCCCCGGAAGATACAACCTCGTAGAATAGAAAAAAATTGCATTCATTCATCTCGTCCAACTGTGTCGACAAGCGAACATCTCCGCGCCGTGACATGGCGTTGAAGACCATTTGTCTCTCGCATTCCACACATCCTGGCGGCCCGGCGCACAAAATGACTGGACATCATACTATTCGTGACAGTTGTTGCAGAAATTAGATTAAAGTAACAACAGAGAAGGAGGACGTCCACAAACTTTCTTTTTTGCTTTTTTTTTTTTGTAACGCCATCTGTTATCAATTTTTCGGTGAATTTTTTCGCAACAACAAAAGTCTGGTTTAACTTGTCTGTCACAAAGTCAGGGCGTGATGGAGTGTGAGGTGGGGAATGTATCCTTTTTCATGTACTAGCAACAAAGAGGGTCCTTTCTGGTGACATTTTTTCTCGTTTTTGCTTTGTCGTGGTCGCATGCACTGCATGTGTGCGCTGTCATTTATTGTTGGTGAGTGCCTTTTTCAAGGACGTCAAAGGGAGTAAACTGGACGACATTGAATTTAATTTAATAAACTCACTCACTTTACAGAGTTTGTGTTGATGGAAAAGTGCTGGAGAGTGAAATTCTATGAGAAGCACACTCTTTGCGACGAATTTCGACGAAAAAAGTGTCAAAATTCGATATTCGCTCGAAAATGGCGTTCGCATGCAGCGAAGCGAACATTTGGGCATCAAATCTGTGTTGAATTTGTTTCATATTTGTGTCGGAAAAAGTTTTAAAAATTCGACTCTCCTCCACTGTCTGTCACCGTGTCATCAATCTCAGTCTCTGTTGCACCTTTTGACTGCTGCCAATTTTGGTTACATATCTGAAAGCGAATTCATGTCCGAACCCCACCACACTAGACTATCAATCAACGTTGCACTTGCATGCGACGCCTCGCCTGTTCAGCCTTTTGGAAAACAAGTTATGACCGAAAACCATCCGTTTTTTTTGGTTCCGAAAACTTGTCGCATCGCACTCCATTCCTAGACCACAAACTATACTCCTATTCCCAGCAAGCCGTGTTCAATGACGATGACCATAAAATATTCAACGAGGCAGATACCTTCCTCCCGATCCCCAATGGACATGATTTACTAACCACACTGTCGCCATCCGCCATACACCATGCGACATTAAATATTAACGCGAAACTCTTTCCAGGACGCCACCCAGCCGATGGACGTGCGAATCCTGAATTGGAAACATATGTGCTCAGACTGTGAGCAGGAGAGGAGGCACGTGGAGTTGGCAAAAGAAAAAAAAAATTCCCGAAACATCTCTCTGATGGGACAAATTTTGGCTGCGGCTGCGGTGAAAATATTTTCACCGCACTCTCGGGAAATGTGTCCCGGAGATCGGGATGTGACTGGGGCTGGCGCAGACGAATTTGTTGAGTCGATAGTTCAGGTTCGTGGCTAGACTGGGAATTGCTTGCTTGTTTGTTTGCTGGCGAAAGTGTCAAGTTCAAAGGCGATAGGTGGTCGCTACCGGGAGTGGCAAAAAAGTGAAACTTGTCGTGTCTGCGTTATTTAGTCGACCGTTATAGTTCAGAGGGCACAAGACACATGAACAATGCGGATTGTGCGCCCTGCGGTACGGGAAGACAACATCGAAACCAGCCATTGGTGGCCGGGTGTGTGATAAATTTCGGCGAACTGCAGGAGAACACCAAAGGCACGCGGTTGCGAAGGTAAACTGATATCAAGGCGGGGTGGCGTATTATTCACTACGGGAGGAAACGTAGCACGACGTGTGGCAGGAGGAGGAGGAGGGAAGAGAGTTGCTAACACGACGACGACGACGGTGAGTCATGAGCGGGAGAAAATCCATTCTCTTTGAAACGAGTGGTGATGGTGAGGGGAGTTGGCAACATTTGCAGAATTCTGTCTGAAAATGGAAAGGATTTTTTTTTTCGATATTCGGGAGAGGGCGCATTCTTGAGAGTTGACAGATAAAAAGTGAGAATATTTGGAAGGATAGGAATGCCATCTGAGGAAAGACGCATACCACGCCATTATCAAAATCTTTCTGATGGAATTTTGAGCGCAAGCCACGCACTTACATATTTTAAGAACTTTTCAGTCGAGGAAGGATTTAGTGCTGTATATCAATGTTGAGTGTACCTTCAGGGCAATTGAGACGCTGGCAAAAGACTATAGAAGTTGCGTTGGATACCAATCTACTTTTGAAGTAAGTAGCTTTCGCCAAGACGATCATATTGGTACCAAATTTATCCTCAAGTGTCACAAAATGACTGCTCTTCAAAAACAAACAAATAAATTTCCGAAAATGGAAACGGACGGATTCCAATTCTGTAGTCAGTAACGTTTTGGGACCAAATTTACACAAAATATCTGTCGGAACGGTGCCAAATTTGGTCAAAAACTCAACAGATGTTGAATTTCATCGAAAAATGGTAAACTTTGTTCCAAATTTGTGCCAAATTTTGATCAAGAACCCAACTTTTGTCACTGAAAAGTTTCTTATTTCAAAAACAGTTTATATCTCGAAAAAGTACCATCCGTTGATGTTCTTCAAATCAAATGGATCAGATTGCGGGATGAGTAGGAACGAATGAATTGGAAAGCTGTTCACAAACCGTGGATAGACGCTCGTATTTCGGGGACCGGTGTGCAGTATTAAATTTTCTTCATCATTGCAGCTCACATTTTCCGTCAGAATAAGGCAGACAAATCGGTTTAAAGCGTTCATGCAAAAATTCAGTAATTTGTGGTCATTTCAGATACGAGCAGAAGGCTCGGGGAGTGATTAAAATAACGATTTATACCAAACCGCAAAAATTAGCAGGTGCAAGCACAATGGATTAATTTCTTTAAAAGAGCAGAAGGTTATAGATAGGAAACTGATACGCCAAATTGCGGCCAGACCACAGGAATTACCAAGCCAAAGGCAATGTCCACGACGTTGGTCATTAAAACAAAGACGGTCTGGCTGTGGAATCAAAAAAAAGGCGAACGACCTCAACACGAAAATGCACCTCCATCGACCACCATCCTCCTTCCCCTGCTTCGTTGCATCTTAAGCACCCGATGAATTAGCAGCACAGGATAACTTTCATGGAACCGATTCGGAGACACCAGCAACAGGACATTGCTTTGCCGTCACACCCTTTTTCGTTTCAAGCATCATCGTGGTAGTCAGGAGATAATCGATAGCACACCAGCAGAGTGTCATGTATGCCCTGCCGTCACTTAAAGGACATGGATTAGGTTAAGGTGGCACGATGAGCCCGATGAGCTCGATGAGCTCGATGAGCATCGTACCAAATTCAAAATGGTACAAATATTGTCATGCAAGCCAATGGACGGGTGGTGAGTGTCTCCTCCTGACAAGTGAGTCGTGCCGACATGAATACCCTCCTCGGCAGGCGGGCACAGGATGTGCCAAGGATGTGAGGTGACTGGTTCGTGTTCCGAAAAACAATGCAAATTAAGGGCTCTCGACGAGTGAGAGTGATGGGAGTGTCGTCGTCCGTGTTGACATTGTCTATGCAAAGCGGATGTTACACCACCCAACCACCACCCCAGAAAGGGAAAAAAAATGAAAACATTCAAAAAGGAAAATCAATACTCCAGCTGATGCCCGCCCTGGAGTCCTCGACGAGCCATGGAAACCCACGAAATTTAAATGTCAGAGATCCCTTTGCGTTCTCCGAATGTTTGCCCACGTCTCGTGGCATCTTATATTTCAAGCAACTGCTGCTTGCTTGCGAGGACGAGTGGCGACGGTGGGGCTCCACGCCGCAATGAATACCTAAACAGTTTTTAATTAACTAACAGTGAACTCTTAGTGAACTCAGAATGTCTTCTAAACATGGTCCGCACTCTCGTCTTTCTTAATCAACAGACCGAACCGCAGCGACGGGCAAAGAGACGCCTGCTCGGTGAATAGTTTCTTAATGTCTGGTTAACCTCTTGACGAGCGTCCTTGGAGCGCCGGTTAGATTGTTTTTTCTTCGGTTCGTGCGCATACACACGATGACGACCGAAGCCCTGGCAACCATCACCATCGCCAACCATCCATCGCCCCAACCAACCACCCAGTCAGCCAGCCAGCCAGCTCTTTAACAACCCTTTTGCGATGGAATTACGTATTCAAATTTTCTAAAATACACATAGCCGCAGAATCAGCTGCACGGAATGTACGAACAACTGACGCCGATGTGTACGACCTACGGTGGTGGCGGCGGCAGCAGAATGGTTGCCAAGACGGTGGGAGGAGTTTCATGGAGTTTCATTCTGTTGCCGGGGGGGGAGGATGACACGACTTAATGCAGGGGTTTACAATGCAAATGCTTGCTGCTGCAACGTTTTGTTTGAATATCTAATTACGGTAAATTGATTTGTCAATTGTAAACGATGGCTGTACACTGGCTGTGCCGTGTATCCTTGGGACCGTTGACTTGTCGTTGCCAGTGATTAATTGTGAGAGAGAGAGAGAGTTTGTGCAGATGAGAGGGTGGATCATCGATTAAAAAAGGGGTTGATACCGGGGATGGAATGGATCCGAATTAATTATGAGGAAATGTAAACCTCTTCGACACTGGGTGTCATGGTTTGTGGACAATCGAAGGATCCAATTTCGTGGATGATCTTGGAGGGGGGAGGGTTGGTGGCTGACTTTAAGGAAGGTTTCCATGGAAATAAAATTTGACAAACGCCATTTTATAAGGCTTACCCAAGGAGAAGATGAAGTTTCCACAATCAAGAGTAAGATTAGCTCTTAGAATGGCGGAAGAAATGCACAAGGGTGCTTTTAAAATTTCCAAAGCTCAAAATGAAACCATCACCAAATGAAGCAGTCGCCATTTTATTTTCTGGCAGCAAACCACTGCCACGTGGCAGCCTCAAAAAATGCACAAAAATATCCGTATATCGCGTTTCCTCCATTCTTTCTCTTTGATGTGAACTTTGAACGATGTCCACCCTCGTAAGTCCTTAAAAGCATACCGTCTCCGCTTCAGATTAAACACAATCCCTCAACGTAACCCTGAAAAACTGCTTCGTCCGATCTCCGGCATGTCTGCTCGATGCCCGCCGCCACCGTCAAAGACAGACACACAGCCCCTCAATCATTTGCATGCTTAAGCAGCCAGCTGCTCCTTTTTCTTTTGCATTCTCCATGACATTATCGCATTTTAATCGAATAAACACTTCAGCATAAATGCGATGCGCGTCATGGAGGTCCTGAAATGAAAATATGCACAAGGGAGGGTGGATATTGAGAGACACGAGCATCCGGGTTGTGTCAATTAAACGCGCCCCTCTCCCCCTCAGTGTCATCCTATCCCAAACAAATATCCTTCTTTTCGCAAACACCTTTCCCGCTGTCCTTCGTCGGTCCGGGGGCCATTGATTTTCGCAGAGAAAATCTCAAAAGGGATGGCGCACTGGCAAAATGAAAAGAAGCAAATTCATGGACTCCTTGCAAGGAGATTCTTTTGTACGAGGCTCCAGTTGGAGTGGAAATTTTCATTATCAACCCTCTGCACAGACGCTTGGACCACTCTGAATGGAGCATTGATGTCGTGGCGACAGCGACGACGACGATGGCGATGGAGGTGGTTGCCAAGAGTTACAGACTACAACTCCACCACTTGCTGATTAAAAAATATTTTCAGGGGGGTGCCGACCACCTTCGATTTGTGAATTCATCCAGCCGAGAACTCCATTAGACTACACTCTACTCCACCCCTCCAAGCTCCACTCCAGTCCACGGGGTGGGGATGTGGACTAGGTGAGGAGAATGACGAGCTGAGGACGCTCCGTGAATGAATGATGATCCTGGGGGGAGGGGGGGAAGGAGAACCGGCGTTAGATGCGGTATTTTTTTGGAGGGTGACAAACAAAAGTCAACTCGCGGTGCTCTGATTGAAAATTATTTATTACACGTTCGTCACATTTTGAATATTGGACGACGACGTAGCCACAACAGCATCACCGGCGGCAGCTGCAGCAGCAGCACACATAAAGCCCCCCATGTGACAAGTGAAACACCGAGCATCTCCCCAACAATCTCTTGTACAGACACACAGGTGGATGGCAAACGGTGCTTAACGCCAGCGACGACAGGCGGGCCAGAATGAATTTGAAATGCTTTCAGGTAATCTTCCGCACAGAGGTGGTCTGACTGCCTGCCTGCTTGCCTGCATGAGATTCGAGTGCAGACGCAGGCACACAGTAGCATTAGATACTAAACGACATCAAAAAGGACGAAGGCTGGATTACAGAGGCTGGGTGAGAGTGCGGTTGATGGGGGGGAAGGGCGATGAGCATATTCTTTTGCTGCCATTTTTTGGGGAGACGCCATTGATAGACTGTCGTGTTGACGACGATGGCAACGACGATGAGGACGACGACGCATGGATTGATGTAAATTTTCGTTGTTATGGTTTCTGGTGGAGAGTATCATTTTTCTTTAGATCTGAAAGTGCTTGTGCCTATGTGTGCAGACCTGGCGAAAGGAATAATAGCTCTTATGAATGGCACAAAGCAGGCAGGGGGACGACTTTAAGGTGACGGAGAATTTAACAGTCACGCCAGGAGAGGGTTTCTAGAGTGGATATACACAGGGTTGCTCAAGTTTACCGAGACTGTTGGATGCATGAAAGGAAATAAGCGTGGACCTGCATTTGCATTTGCATTCCTTTAGGAAGTTCGGACGACCAGTAACGACAATTAGAAACAGACAGTGGGAAGGAAACGTCTTAAAGGAGTCCTTTCCTTAGACTTAAAAATAGAGCGAGCTTGTACGAGGAGACTCCCGACGACTGCCCGCCTTCTTCACGAAGTGCATCGGGACACGATACGATGCAAGTAGAGCATCCAGGATCGCATCGACCAAGCGCTGCCGTCATGCAGTGGAGAAAAAAACCAAAAGACCGACATTGAGCGGGATAAAAGCAAGTGCCTAGACATTTTCCCAGCAGAGTGCGCCATGATCGAACAGCAAAATCCTGAGACAGGACCCATGAAGAGCGGAAAGATGGCAAAAAGAAAAGCAAACCGATGAAATTCTTACCGATAGCATCCCGTAGCTGTATATGAGGACCAAATCGATTTACCATCACCTGTGACCTTCGACGATACAGAAGACAACGATAAGCTCATACTCAGCCTTAAATTGGAAGATTCGGGTGGACTGGGAATTTCATGCTACTCCGATGAACCAAACCTATCCTCATCACCTCTCAAGTTTTCGAGTCGATTTGGTTCATTTCACTTGAACTCCCTTCAAATTTGCAAGCAAACAAATTTCCTAGAATCAACAGTTTTCTCCGCGAATCCTTTTTCAGTTTCCTACGCTCCTACACCAAGCAGTCACTGGCCCCAAAAGTCCCCCGTCAAAAATCATCCACTTACACTCCAGCTTCCTTCACGGTAAACAATTGACACACAAAAAAACCAGTAAAAGCATTTCAAACGACTTCATATCACTCAAGCGTCCCTTGATGTAGTCCTCCTGGCGTCAGTCATTCCTCCTTCAGTCCTCACCTTCGCCGGGCAGAAAAGATGAAAATTGGTCTGGAAGTCACTATCCACAAAAGCATCTTCATCTTGTTAGCTGTGTGTGTGGTAAGGGACACCTAATGGCTTTACGATTCCCTTCGCAAATTGATATTTTACGCAATGAATGGTGAATTGGAATACAATTGCAAGTCCGCTGGGACGCACACACACACATTTCTTCGCATTCCTTCGATCCTTTGTCCCTGTTTCAAACTTCTTTACGATGTGCTTCTTTTTTTTTCTCTTTTCAGTCACGTGCATCCCTTGTCTCAAGCTCCGATGGCGGTGTCCTGGCCGAAGGTGAGACATCCAGTGAGGCGTCCGAGAATTCCGATGGTCCGCCGTGTGATTTAGGATTAGTGGAACGTTTGCTGCGCACACACCGTGTGTGGTTTCTGCCGGGAATTCAACGAGCTGAGGCGGTACACTTTCTGCAGGGCAAGGAGGAGGGGGTGAGTGTAGTCCTTTTTTTTGTTGAAACCCTTTTTGCTTGAAAATTATTCTTTTGACATGAGTGCGGCACGCAGGAAACTTTCTCAATCCTTTTTGCTCACCACTTCAAAGGACTTGATGCTGCCGTGCATTTGACAGTCTCTTTGGCATTTGTGTGGGAAATCCTTTAACAACACAAAGGATGTCAAGAGCAGAGAGAGGAGTTCCTTTTTTTTTGTTTCCAAATATTTACAAGTAATTATCAATCAAAGAGACGGAAATTGCTTTTGTGCGGGAAGGTGCCACCGTAACCCTTGAACACACATCACCAGTCGGAGTTTTTCGTTGGCTATGCAAATGTAATCTCAGTGCGTCCTGTGTTGTAGTTTGTGCTGTTTAGAGACTTGTTTTGGAGGTCTGGGTGTGTGGGTGGTATTGCAGCCTAAAAGGAGACTCATTTGCTGTGTTGTTTAGGTTGGTGTCCCTTTTGCAATGCAAATTGCTCTTAGGGCAAAGGACACATGGTCTCTCTAAGTTCGTTATGTTGCGGGAGAGTGCAGTGTGTTTGGCCAGTTTTCAGGAGGAAACTCAGGTGGAGGATAATTTCTTTCTTTTGGTGACCCTAGACCAAGTAAGGAACGTCCTTTTCTGTGTAGTCTGCTTTTTTTTAAATTTTATGTTTAACCTGTCTTCCTTGGATGGAAACGGCGATGAAGTCTTTGAATACTGCGTTGAATCGGGGCTCCTGGGGGGCCCCCTTTACAACTTAATCGATATTAAAGAGCCTAGGACCTTCATAGCTAGCTCTTAATGGTTTTGAGTATCACAGAGCCTGGAATTAGTCAGTCTGTAGTTCAGACTGATAGAGTCAAATGAATTCGAATGCTTAAGCTCAGGTCAGCTTATGAAGGTCGACGATGCAAGGAAGCTCCGAAAACCTCCAGTACAACCCTGACAGACAACGTGGTACATGAAGATCTCGCCTCTGATGACGTTCTCAGCTGGAAACTGAATCTGAAACTGCTGGGTACTTGAATCTAGAGCCGCATTGCTAAGGACTGTACTTATTGGACACTCCCAGACTGTAAAACAAAAACTTTAAAAAATGCGCCGAGCACTCCTCCCCGACTGTTGGGAGCGCATAAGGACCAGTTGAGCCTTTGCACTGCGTTACTTCACATTACACGTTCTTGGATGTTGTGAAGTCGGATGTTGCGGAACAGGACACCAAACAATCGTCTGCGCATCGAAAGGAATTCGTTAATCAAGACAACAAATTGCATTCTCTCTGCT
The DNA here is from genome assembly GCA_944738645.1 of Eristalinus sepulchralis. Taxonomy (NCBI): domain Eukaryota; kingdom Metazoa; phylum Arthropoda; class Insecta; order Diptera; family Syrphidae; genus Eristalinus; species Eristalinus sepulchralis. The sequence continues at coordinate 1,797,769 of OX122884.1, read as the reverse complement.
TTCAATTTCGCTCCCATTTCCGGTTGAGAATAGATTTTCAATCCATTAACGGATGTAATCACGTCCAAACGTTGCGGTCTGCCACATGATCAAATATCCCTCCCCCCGCCCCCGCAGCACACTATATCGCAATTCAATTGAAAACCCACATTTGTTCAATTATCCCTCCAAACGGTGGCCATTGGTGAATGTGATTAAATTAAAATTCCCTTCACACACGCGCATTTAACGGATTCACTGTAAAGCGACAATCCATTCGTAATTAAGGACAAAATAAAAAAAAATCATTTGCCGGAGCTTAATTAAGGAATTTTTTATGCGCGGGCGAGGGGAATTTATTAAATAAAGGATAACATTTCATCCACGAGGATGTGTAGCCTGTCTGCAGATAGAGCATGTGTGCTGGCGCTTGAGGATGGGGTTGTATTTATACAAATTGCAATCAATTAACCAGACAAACAATGGGATCGTTACGATATCGAATTTAGGAGGCACAGGACACAAAGCCAAGCCAGACACTGCACCATGTGCGGTATCTCCTCGGCAGGGATATCTACGTTGGGGATGTATCGAGTGGTAACGTCCATAATCTACTGTTGTAAAAAAAACAACAAGAGAATGGAGTTGAATTTCCATTGTGTTCTCGGTTGGTTATTTGCAGAGCTTTACAAAATGATATCCCCCCCCCCTGCCCCTCCCACGAACGATTCAGGGTCGTCATCGTTTTGTGTGTGCTCTCCACGGCCGCACCCAGTCGCATTCACATGCGGATTCCATACCAGCAGCGACTTGGATTGCATTGCCTTTGTCAGATACCGATGATGAATGGTAGATCTAAGCAGATTTCTGCTCCTGCTTCAGTCGTCTGCCTTCTGGCTCTTGGGGCGCGTGTTGATATGGAAACTCCTAATGCATGTAAAGGCCTCGATTTCCAACCCCGGTTGGTGTTAAATAAACTTTAAGGGCGCCCTGGAATACACTTGTCGTCGAGAGTAATGCGGAATTAAAAACCAATCACTGCTGCTGCCGAACGGCGATTAATTGAATTTTTTTTTCTTCTTCAACGAAGCGCAGCATATGTCTGACGAGCGAGCCCCTATCAATCATCCGGGCACCAAAACAATGGATTACTGGAGTTCTGCAGGACGACGATGATGATGATGGGCACTGACTGACTGATGGCGCAGGTTAGAGGGAGTGGGGAGTCAGCTAACTCCCGTCGGGGCATTTATTCGCTATAATTAGCGGCAGATGTGGTCTGGACGGTCATTAGGGATAAATCTGGCAGTGCAGTGCAGTACCGTCGATTTGCCTGTTTGACGCGCGTGTGTCTGGGGGGCCTTTTGATATGCTCTGATGGGTATTTAATTTCAAAGCTTTAAAGTTCTTTGTTTGGAAACGTGGACAGGTTGGCTCATCGATGGAGATCTGTCGAATGTGGTCTGCAAACATCAGAGATAAGCCTAGACCTCACACAACAAGGATGCGATCTGAAGCAGAAACTCACGCATCTTCTGGCTAGACAACTCCACTTCCATTGCGGGACTCCGTCTTCTTCCAAAGCAACAGAGGAGTTTATGTTGAAGACAGACGACAGAGCCTCCTAGCCTCCTGCGTCTAAAGTCATAAATCCAGGGGAAGGGATTGTATGGGCGATACGGAGAGGGGAGTATGTCCTTCCATATTTCAAACGATTCCACTACGATTGCCCTCTCCGTCTGCGTCTACGGTGCCCAGTACTCATCACTCATGCAACGGCTGATGCTTCAAAAGACTATCAGAAGAATTCTTTGAACATTACAAAATGAACTCTAAATCGCCTGCTATCTTGTCACACTTCTCCTCCATATTTGAATTAAGACAAGCTCAACCGCATTTCGTGTCCTCGCCCATACCCACGAACTCAAATTCACTTTTCCAAAACCACAAAGGACCCATTAACACGTCAATTTATCCTAAGACCACTCTGATTTATACGGTTGACGACAGCATCGCCACCCCATCTCGAAATCAAATCCTTCGATGCATCCCCAAGGACGCAATGAAATCCGCTATTCAGCTGCATTGATCGCTTTCATGACACTCGTTAGTTTTTACAATCTGACGACGAGTGGAGTCGTTTTCGGGCCCATTTCACATGAGATGGTACATGCTCCAGAGATCCTTTCACAAGCTACTCCACGAGTATTCTTCATATGCATGACATAATTAATCCACACACACACACTCATGCTCCTTCGTCGTCATCGTTTCTATGCATCAGTTGGGGCCAATTTTCGCTCATAATAACATGCTTTTATGACGACTTAACAGGTACCCCATGGGGGGTTGTATAGACCAGCTCCGGCGTGTCCTCTCTCCGGTTTATTACCTTCTTTATGTGCGCGCGCGAAACATGAATGAATCCTTTTTACACGCCTCCACTCCACTGTCGCTGCCGCCATTAAGATTGAAAGCTTTCAATTATTTTTGTGTTAATATTTCATTAGCAATGGAAGGGGAAAAGGAGGACGAGGACATGCAGGTGAAGGATGACTGATGGCTTGTTTGGTTTGCTCTGTTTGTTCGCATCTGTCCTGGGGAAGGCGCAAACATTAGGAAAAACGGCAATAACCTCAGCAGTCGCATAAATCTTTGCTGTTGTTGTGGAATGGTTGCTATGTACGATTGTTGCTGCCCGTCACGTTGTGGTGGACGCCTGCTGATGACTGTATTCATCCTCAGTGTAGACTGAGGAAGAACTTTTGTTTCTTTTTTCTTGTCCCCTCGCATCCTTCGTCATTTGACCTCGTCGGGACCCACTTTGAACCCAAAAAGTCCATCTGGCATGGCACTCCGTTCCTGTTTACATACGAAGGACAACCCAACATTTTCCTGTCGATGACGTTCATTGATTTTGAAGACCAGCCATCGTTACTCATCCATGTAGTCGAGACTGTTTCTCCTCCTCCTCGTCTCTGATTCTAGTCCTCAGCCTGGTCCTCCTCTACCTCTGATCCTTCACCACTTTATGTCGTCTGCTTCTGGTCCTCCACTGCTTCTGGTCTGTTTCTGGTCCCCAATCTTTGCGCCCTCATTTTCATCCTCTTTTGCTTCTTCTCGTTCCTCCTCCACCAAATTTATGTCCTTTTCCCCCCCAAAAAAAGATGTTTACTCCTGCACACGTCCAGATAAACGACAAACCACCAAGGGGGATGTGTGTGCCCATAAGGCTGTGTCTGGTCATGATGAGGCAAAATGCCGGGCGCCTTCGATGAGGCGAAAAGCTCCCCCATTGTCGTCCTGCTCCTGATGCTGCTCCTGTTCCTGTTGCAGGTGATAAGCCTATTATATCGAAACTCCTCGTCTGTACGCCTTCATCGTCGTCCGCTCAACCGAAGCCCGTCATCGGATGCGTTTTGATTTTTCATTGTGGACTTTTGATGTGCGTAGCGGCAAAGGGATTATGTTCATTGTTGGCTTTTTTATCAGACATCAATTTTTCCCTCTCCTTCTGGGCACAGATCTGAAGCCGCGTTCAGTTGTGTGTCGTTCAGTTGAGGTCTCCATTAGCGTGGTGGTTTCTGTGTGCGCTCTGTGTTCATCAGAAATGGAAATCTGAATACAAATCGGCTTCCAACGGATTAGTCTCTATGGTTATTAATAAATTCTTCTTCTGCTTCCTCCTCTCTCATGCCCCCCTCTGCAGTGGTTAATTAAAGGAAATTAAAAACTGTAGACTTGAGAGCAACTTGTTTGCACTGCAAATTATAGACTTCCGCTAGTGCGCCTGCATTCATTTAATTAGAAAAGAAGAGCAAAGAAGGAGGAAGAAGCAGAAGAAGAAATCTGCACGCCCACCCGATAACAGATTCCATCACGAAGCCACTCCATCATGAGAAGCGAGAAAGAATCTCAATTTAGGTCGTGGAGTCAATGAATAGGCCCCGGGCATGAATGAAGCAGAATGCAGTGCATTTCGTGAATTGGGGAGGAAGCCGAAGGAGGGATTTTCATTTGTGGTCAAAGCTTTTCATGTAGTCCAATGCACTTTGAACTGTCTGCAGTGGTAAGACCTCTGTTGCCAAATAAAAGTAACCCTCATCTGGTAATTTGCTTCGTCTCCTTACTTTGCTTGATTTGGAGCTGAAAAGAGGGAACAAATGAAGGCCTTCTATATTCAGTAAGAGACATTTAAACGGGGAATGGCACTTCAGACTTCTTTTTGAGGTTTGTCTCAGTTAAACCTGACTGTCGTATGCAACACTTGCGCCCCTTGTAATCCTCGAAATGAGACAGACACCGGCACACCCATCGCCACCGTCCCACACACAGAGTCTGCGGCATGGCCATGATGACGTAAATTCAATAAATGTCAAAAGATTGTCTAAAATTTACTACCACCTGTGTGTCACCATCAACAATCTGCTATCGGTTGTCGTTAGTGTCATAAAAACAAATTCCAATTAAATTCCCCTGCCCGTCATTAAATTATTCATTGAAGGTGCACCTCCGTCCATTGGACGTGCACACAATTGCTCCGATTAAACTGTCAATGTACATCACAACTCTTTCCCTTCGACAGACCCAGCCAGTGGCTTATTGTTCTGGAGCGGCTCCGCAGCGCACGCCGAGAGAGATCCCGCAGCCAGATTACACATTGAATTATTCAATTGTCCAATGCGTCCGTCTCTCTCTCTGTGTGTGGATGTGGCGGCGACGGCGGCATTGGCACAGCACAACAAAGGAAATAACAATAATTAACATAATCATAATTTAGCAACTCATATCCAAACGAAGAGCCCAGCCTCATCCCCGCCCACACACAGTCCAGTATCCAGACGAGTTGGTCGTGCATGCTACAGTCCGGGAGCGTCCGAAAGAGATAATGGACCCACCCGGGACGTGTTGTACTGGTGATACCATAAAATTGATTGTCCTCTGTCCAGACGAATGATCCGTAACGACATGCAGACGGGAATGTGTGCACAAGAGAAAGGCAAAAACGAGGAGCTTAAAAATGAAAGGCTCCTTAGAAAGCGAAGGAAACAAACATCTGACAAATCATTAAGGACTTATAATTATGCGTCGGACATAAACGCCGATAAACTGAATCGAATTATGGCACCACCAAGTTGGCAGCTGTCCAACGGGCCACGGCGATAAGCCGATCGCCAGAGGGCCCATTGCGCAACCAACACAAGCGGGACCTCCCTCCGAAACGCAGTGTTGTGTCGGGCATCAAAAGTTTGCGCAAATAGTGTCGGCCACTGGCTGCGTTTCAGTAAATTGCATCTGTGCATGCACTAATTGAGCTCCCAGTCGGATTGATTGGAATTGATTGATCTTGGTCTGTGGCATGCATCCAGGGGCGCATCTTCTCGCTTCCCCATCGCATGCAAATGACGAACGGCCGACGCACGGCTCGACACGGAAATACAAACCACTGAACCGGAATCGTACAAATTTAGTTTTCGGCCCAATCAATCGGAAATTCATTGCAATACCGCAAAATTGCATTTCGGCCCGGGCGTAGCACCCTCTGTGTGTGAGTGTGTGCGTGAAGACATGGCGATGGAGCAGGCGCTGGAATTGGAATTCAACCCCACACTGCAGCCTTGGGGCATTCACTTCATTTATTCACCCGCTGAGTGGTGTGTAGTCTCGACGCTGTGCATGTGTGTCAATCAGGGAGTTGGTAACCCGCATTTCGTATTCACTGCCACTCTATCAAATCATCGCACAAGTGTTTCCTTTCCTTTCGTCCTTGCTGCTGGATCAAGTTTAAATTTAACATGTCCCCCATTCCTGTCCTGGATTCACAACTCCTTGGGCTTTCATTTCATTTGTATCTGTCCGTCTTTCAAGTTCCTCGCAAGTCTCGCAGGTCTTCGAAGTCCTCCACATATTGACGTAGGTTGGCGAAGAGCACAGAAGAAGAAGGAGAAGAATTTGAATTCCAAATATGAACCGAATCAAAATGCCTTTAAGTTAGTAATGGTCGTGGATATTTGGCTGATGTAATGCATACATAAACAGGATGTTGATAGTTCTACGACGGAATAGAGATCAGTGGCGTGAGAGCGGGGGGGGGGGGATATAGTCAGTAAGTAAATTTATTTAAATGTCGGAGAAAGGATACATTTAATCCGATGGCGACAGAAAAACAGCTCTGCGCCATAAAAGCAAAGCACTGCGAGTAGTTTTCTCCCCGTCCAGGATTGGAGATAAACGATTTGAGCTCTGAAATCTGAGAATTCATGTGAAAATTAAATTGCCGCCGCGAGGCAGCTGACAGTTGTTGGCGATTTGACAAAAACGCGTTTGATTTGAATGGCGGAGGGGAGAAGAGAGAAATGGTGACAAAAACAAATTGATGAAGGAGTTGTCTGTAAACAACTTTTTGCGGGTTATAGCCAATATGGATCCTTCATTTTCTATCACAAATAACGGTACTTTAATATTATAGTTGGACTTATTTGAAAGATCGTGATATTCTCTTCAAATTTGTCCATATCCACTTTTGTCATTAAATCACGCATTCTCGAGATATTCATCATCAACCGAAACTCTCAAGAATTTCATGAGGTGCTTTTTTGCGACACAAATGTTGAAGACGAAATCATTTGATTTTCACCCCACTTTTTGGTGAAATCGAAAACATGTCAGTTTTGTCGGTGAAGGAATGGAAAAACTGAAATATCTTCGAAACTACTGAATGGATTTGAATGAAATTTGACATTTGCAGAGAGGATAGTTTAGGCTTCAAATTTGTGAAAAAAGAATCCTTAAAGGACATCTCTTTCCCAGGATATTCATTGCAATTGTGAATTTTTATATGCTCGTCTCATTTTTGTTCATATCTTATGACTGAGTGAAGAGATTTTATTGAAACTGGGCACACTGAAACTAAATATAAGGATCTGTGTGCGGAGGGTAAAAATTGCCACGAAGGACTTTGTTCTCTTCAGATAGAGGGGAATGAACATGGTTCTTCGATAACTTTTTAGATGCTTCTGATATTTTGACTGTTAACACGGGATTTCTTGTCTCATCTAAATGTAAGCCACAGAATTTCTTTCTTAGAATGGGCCACAGACTACTGTAACCATTATTTGTTAATCAGAATGGCTCGTAACACTGACTTTTGGCCCAAAGAGTCGTTTGACAACAAATTTAAGTAATTCGAATTTGAATTTTAACTGCACACTCTCTCTCTTCCCTGATTCCTCATGGGCTTAAATAACGGCTTAAACTCATCGCATCTATGTCACTTATTAGATATTTGCATTTGATTTCTAAAATTCCTTACAATCGCAAAGAATTGTGGTGACTTTGCTCTTAGCTCTCCACAAATTTCACTTGGTGTCTGGTGAATGGGGTTCTTTCCCTTTCCCTTTCCACAGTCAACAAATCACATTCACAGTTCGATATTTTATCCCCGGATGCACATGAACGAATCCAATAAAAATTCCCTGCAAACTGCGAAAGACATCATCATTCCCACACCCATGTAGCTACAGTTTTGCTTCCACGTCCCTTCGATTTGCTCAAAACTGCGTTAAATCGAATTCAGGAATATTAAAGGGCGAGAGAGTGCACCGAAAACTCCAAATCAAAGCATAATAGGATTTCCATTCGAGTTTCATAAGTGAGTTTAAATTAATCCTTAAAGCAGGCCACACGAGCACTTCGGCACTCTTTCATCTCGTGGACTGCTCTTATCCAATTTCTCCAATGTCCACGAACCACAAACATTTTCTCCTTTCGATTTTTCAGTTCGTCCTTTCTCATTCCTCCTCGAAAATCCTCCCGTTGTTTGAAAAATACCCAAACAAAGTCAAACTCCGCCTTCTCTTGCAACGGATTGCTTACTTCTTCAGCCGAGACTCCTTGTACTTTATGCGACATGAAATTTATGTTTTACCAATAGCACTGCTCCCTTCTTATTCCAGGCATCCTCCTTTCGTTCTTTTCCCATTCAGACACCCGGCAAGCTCAACAACAGTCGGTTACTTGTGTACTCGTAAATGTTAAAGTTATCCTTAAGCAGGAGCGATTCCTTCATGTGCACGACATGAAGAACATTGGGCTCTCCTTTGCCCTTGAGCGAAAATTTTGATATCCTGTTTGTCTGGCTGGACATGGAGCAGGCCGAGGTAACCTATACCATTTGCGAAAACTACTCCACTGAAGTTTGCAGCAGTGCTAAAATTATCCCGAATAAAAATCAAGGAGCCGCTTCAGGGCGTCGTCGTCCTGGGTGTTCTTTATTGAATTTTCCATTGAGATCCAAGGGAAGTCCTGTTTTCATTTTACTGTATTGTGTGTGTTGAAAATTGGGATGCAATTTGCGCTGGGAGCACAAATTCGATAAGAAGGAAGGATTTCCTGTTCTCCAACTGTCTACGGAGGTCTTTTGTTTTTGCCAAGGAATGAAAAGGGGAGGGAGAGAATGGAGTTAATTGGGAAATACCATACGCCATGAAAATCCCGAGAGTCCTGATAACTTGGTTGAAGATTTATTAGCCCCCGCAGAAGTCGAGGAGAATTTAATCAATTAATTCCTGGTCGAAAAATGCGGTTAGGAGCCACGATCCTGCTTGGGTATGTGATTTATGTGGATTAAGGACAATTTCAATTAAATGGACTTGCTCATTTATTTCGTTTCATTACGTTTTTCTTGCAATCCTTCTTCAATTGTCTTAGACACTTGGATTCCTTCCGTCCTTTGGAGTGGTCATGTCTTTGTCATTGCGTCCTGCCATCAAGATCAATCTTTTTCTTCGGTACGAGTTAAGGAAGGACAAGGAGTGCACCACACAGAGTGTGAAAAATGGTCTTTAAGAGGCGAGAAAAAGGGGGTCTTAAAGACAACAATGGGATGTGCAGATGCAAACAAAATTTAGGCAGCAGTATGCCTTAAGCCCCAGTTCTTCTGTGTACACTTGCCGCTTTTTGCACATGCAGTGAGTCCCTTGGTCCACGTGCGTCGTCTTCAAGGCCTCGTTCAGCCTTTAAAGTTGGAAGACAACTCTCTGGACACATTGTTTTCAGTCGTCTTAACCACGTACATCGTCGTCAAGGTTCGTGCAGCCTTTAATTTCGTGTGACAACTTTCCGGAGAAATTGTTTAAAGTCGTCTTCACCACGTCATGCATGCGACACCTCTCCCCATGTACCGCCACATCCCTAATGTCCCCTCAGACTTTTTGCCTCCGGTCATCAAAGCCGTCCCATCCCCGGCACGATGCCTGTAATCCCAAGACATTGCTGTTCCCCTCGTGGCACCTACAGCTGTATGCGGCACTTCTCTTCACATTTCCAAGGGTCCTCATTCCCACTTATAACAGTTTTGTGTCACGTTTAGAGAGTCCTCCTCCGGCCCTCAACCAGACAATGGTGGTGGTGTAGTTCAAAAAAGCACCCTCCTCCCCATGCATCCACTTGACCACCTTTTCCCTCTATTCAAAGGGACTCTTGCAACAAAAAAAAAGAAACTCATCTTCACTCTCATGAAAGCTACAAAAAAGCAATTGTAGCAAACGATGACGACGGCGTGCAATTGTAAGCGTCTCGTTCCCATTTTCTAATTGCTACTTACAAAAGAATGTTCTTAATGATTCAATGATCATGCTTTAAACTTGTAGCACTGCAAACGTCATCAACGTCAACGAAGGCACCATCACCATCCTCAGTCCTGTGGCATCAGCCACAAACTTCAGATCCTCTCCCTCTACAGTCACTGCCAGCTTCAGCCACCACCAGTCACACTTACCACACTTGCCACCTTCTGCACTTAGTCCTAAGCGGCTGACTGGTTGTTAGCGGGATATGAACGTCATTTTCGCGTGATTACCGCATCGCCCATTGCACCTCCCCCACGCATCACCCGCCCCAAAGAGACACCCGTTTAAAGTGCAGGCGAGAGAAAAAGCGTTTCATAATTAAAAATTATTCTCCGTAATTATTTTCCGCTTTCAAACCGTGGCGCAGCAGAGATAATACCACCCCTGACTTCGGCTTCCAGTCGCGTTCATCCCTCTAAAACGGCGAACAATACGCAAAAATTATCATCCCCCACGACGGACGTGACTTGGTTTTGGTCTTTAACGCGTCCTGCGAATGCCAATGCGACGACGATGACGACAACGACGGCTCAGCGAGGAGGGGAGCGAAGATGAGAGAATAAAGAAAAAGCGAAAGTCTGTGCAGCATCAGCAGCAGCAGCGCCAAGTTATTGGCCAATTGTTATCAAGAATTGTTTTATCCCTTCGATCCCCGGTTTTTTTTTTTTGGGGAGCGCCCCCATTTTGTGTATGAGTCGATTATCTGCCCTGTCCCTGTCCTTGTGCTGTCTGGGAAGTTTTTCATTTGGGGACGACGCAGTCAGTGTACTTGTTTGCTATATCAAATCGTTTATCATTGTTATGAGATAAAAACGGTGGACTTTTAACGGACCATTTAACTGTGATTTTCAACTTCTCCGCCTGTTGTGCCGCCCCTCCCACATAACGATAAAACAAATTGCTTTAACGACCTTTAATTCATCATTCTCTCTCCGTTTTGATTTTATCTTTTTGCAGAACTTCATTGTGCGAAGCTCCAGTCAGCCGAGCACGATGGCAGTATCGGTGCGGCTTCCCCCGGACACTGGGCCCTACATCGAACACTACCTGATCCAGTCGAACAACAACGTGCTCAGCCTGGAGAGCTCACGCTTCAAGTTTGACTCGATCTTTACCCTGATTGCACACTACGCGCAGTGCTGCGATGAGCTCCCCGTGCAGCTGACTCTACCGAGAGCTCTGCGCGAAGCCAATAATCGTCAGCAACTCTCATCGCTGGCCCTCTTGGAGCAAGAATTCTGGAGTCACCCTATGCTCAGCTCGAGTCTAAACGAGGCAAAGTCCCCGAACTCCCTCACAGACACCTCCGGCATCGGGATGACCATGTTCAGCTCGGCGTCGAACACCCAGAATCAGCAGCTGAGTGCAAACAAGATTTTCAGTCCAACCAACCAGCTGGGAGGACTGTTCAGTCCACTGGGCACCCCATCGGACACAGCTTCAAGCATGAGTAGCTTCACGACCAGCGGCCACAACATGCAGTTGATGAGCCCTGAATCTGTGGACAGTGTCATCCTGACAATGTCCCCCGTCGACGCTGGCAACAACAATCGAGCCCTCGGCGTCGGTCGCATAGCCACCGACACAAAACTCTCTACGTTCAAGTCGACGTCACAACAGAAGCTCACAAACATCGACTCTGGCATCAGGCCACAGCGCCCAACGCCACCAAACACGCTCAACCTGGCACAGCGAAAGCCGCCAGCACCGCCGGTGAGGTGGTCGAAGCCACTGACCCCGAACAGCCCCGTTCCTCCGGCGGATCACTTCACAGTCACAACAACCACGACTTACTGCGTCGACATCAAGAACCAGCAGCAGTTCGTGGACATCATATCACCGCCAGGCAACAACAACGCCACGTTCCAGACATTCTCGAAGCGCTTGTCGCCCGAGGGCGAGTGCAAGGACACCCTCTCATCCCAGGGCTCCTCCAATAACCGCTGGCACTCGCAGAGTAGCAAAGATTCGAATCAAAGCCAGAAGAAGATCCTCTCGCCGGGCTCTACGACAGGCAGCAGCAACGGCAAGCAGCGTAAGTCGAAGATGCGCAAAGAATCCAAACACTACCAGGAGTGCGACATCCTGGAGAGCCCGCAAATCTACTGCCGCAGCGCTCTGGGGGATAAGATCAGCGATTACGAAGACATCTGGTCACAGGATTCCAGTGAGCGAGCAGGTCTGCTGTCTAGCTTCCGACCACCGGACGGAACGCAGGGTAAGCGACCCGATTTATTGGCCGAAACTCGTGAGTACCTTAATCATCCCCCCCGTTCTCTTCTTACCAAAACTCTGTTCTCCCTTGCAGCCACAATCACTTCGCTCAACTGCAACATCCTCTCGCCTGCGAACTCAGTCAGCTCCTCAGCCAGCCCGCCCTCAGAGAACCTGCAAACCCCCGCCGCCTGCCCGGCAACTCCTACAACCGACCTGCTCAGCCCCCTGGATGCCAACAAGAACTTCATTCAACTCCCGACCGAGGCGCTGCCACGAAGTCGTTCGGGCCTGGCCCTGCCCCTCAACGGCGAGGACACAGTCAAGGCATCCGAGTCTGACACCACTCCAACAGCCCAGACGCCAGTCACTTCCCGCAGCAAGCAGGGCAGCCCCTTCTACGCCGAACCAGCCGACGCCCTACGAGCGGCTGGTCTTCTCCGTCGCTCCCAGAGGAGCCTCTTGCCAGCCAACCACCGGCACTCCGAACCTCCAAAAGGTGGCGTCGTACGGACGCCAGTCTGCCCAGTCCTGGTGCCGCCAGAAATCGAGAAAATCGCTGGCAGCCTGGACGAGCTGAAGAAGAAACAGCAGCAGCCCCTGAAGCGACCCCGCGGCCGCAACGACCACTGGCAGATCGACAGCAGCTGGGAATTCATGGGCAAGAACGAGGAGAACGAGCAGGAGTACGGTGACTACGACAACGAAGAGCAATGGAGCAGCGCCCCGGCAGCACAGAGCAATGCTAGTCAGTTGAACGGTGAGAACAAGGAGAACAAGGAGCGCCCCATCACTGTGCACCAAATCATTGCGAAGCGCCTGCCCGACCTGAATCTGCCCGAGCTGGTGCGATGTTCGACGCCCCAGCAGCAGCATATGAAAGAGCACAAGTCTGACAATCACAACAGCGGCTACCGACTGTCATCGTACGACAACGTCGAGAAGAGCTTCGCCTTCTCGTACTTCAACGGCATGGATTCGGCTCAGTCCGACGACGGAACTGTGTTCTCGGAGCCATGGGACAGCACCCAATGGGATTCCTTCATCCCACAAGATGGTATGAGCGCGAAAAGTCGATGGGGAGGAAAATGATTGAAGATGTGCTGCTTTCTCTTGCAGATACCATGACGTCGGAGTCGATTCACCTTTCGAAGTGCCGACCAACTCTCCTGTCCGAGGATGATGCGACAATCATTGAAGACATCAGCACCAAAGATAACCAAGGTACACTGAAGGCGAACCGATCACGGTATCAGGCCTCGCATCAGAAGGTCGCCACGATACTTAGGAATCCAAGCATGCGAGATCGGGAAATTTTGTGTAAGTCTATTGAAATGATAATTGTGTGTCTTCCATTGAATTTGTTTAAAGATCCTTGTGGGATCTCCTTGTTGTGCCTCTTGACTCTTTGAAAAGATCCATTGTTCACTGTTCGGCGTCAAGGATTCTTTGGCATGTCATATCTTTCACAGTCTCAAGGTGAAGGACTCCTTGACGTGACTTAAGTGTTAATTCGGATTTCCGGGAAAGGAGCAATCGCGTCGCGCTTCAGGCTCTACTGCTCTGAGGATCAACTCTTGAGTACACCAGAAATTCCTGTTGTCCTGCAAGAATTTGTTCATCTGCGTTTGGCAATACGTGAAAGGAAAGCGATTGAAAAGGCTCTACAACCTCTCTCTCTCTCTCTCTCTATTCCAAGAGGAAAACAACAGAGCTGGCCCAAAACTCTACACAAAGGTTGTGTGTCGCAAATTCTATCGTAAGCGTAGTAAGCTAGCGACGAGCAAGCTCAAACTGCCCCTAACCATGATCCAAACAGTCTATAGACATCCTTTCGGGCATGAAAAGATATCTCGCCCAACTTTCATCCCCAGCCCTGCGTGAGCCTGCTTTCGCTTGAAATAGAGAAGCACCACCGTCCAGGTACTTCTTGAAAAACTCAATTTGGTGCGCCGCATACTCGTCCCAAGCTTTTCGCCTGAATTTTGGAGAAAATCCCGAAATACCAAAATCCGGAAATGTCCTTTAGTCACAAATCCCGAACCGTAGAGCGTACAGTCTCCATTTTCTGTTATCCTTGGCAAACTTGATTTCTGACTGTTTCGTGCTTACTCGTCCTTTTTTGACCCGTCGCCGCTCATCTTAAGGTAAAGGCTTCCGTCCACTCCATCATCATATCCTGCGTCAGTTGCAATTCCGTCCTTAATGTTCGCTTGTCCTTCGTTACGTTGGGTCAGCTCTTTTCAATTCTAGTTTCAGTCGTGTCCTTCACCACATTTTAAATAAGAGGGACTTGTCTCGATGAAGAAATGACTTTCCCTTTGATTTCAAAGTTTTAGTTGTTTCCCTTGGACTTTTGTCGTTCTTCTTCGTTTTTCAGTAAAGACTTCTGTTACGTCAGACGTCATAAGAAAGGCATTCGTGGTGGTAAAAGGGTGGCAATGCGGTCAAATTTTGTCTAGTCCGGTCTGAATGTTTAAACTTGCGTTAAATGCTGCAGCTGTTCTACCACGTCTGTTGTCTTGCCAAGGAGATTTATTCCGCGTCAATTGGCACCTGTTGTGATGTCTTTGAAAATGTTTTCTTCATTCGACAGATCTCCTCTGCACTGCCCTAAGTTCCTTGATTTGTCAACTCCTCTATCGGTTGTTCCCCATTCGCAAGGTGTGACAAATCCACCACTACGACTGTAGTCATGCGAAAAAGAGATCATTTCTGTTGAAAAAAAATCAACCTTGCAGTTAATTGTGTCTCACGGGGGAACCCCCACCGCGCCCACACCCTCACGCACCGGCCAACAAAGCTCCAGAGATTCGATCCATTTTTATCTGCATTTTCCATTCACGGGTCCCAAATCTAAGGCCTACAGTTAGCCCCGCAGCAAACTTATCGCATTCGCATGCGAATGCAAAAAAAAACTGAAAACTGAAATCCCACTGCTGACGGGATAAAATTCTCATGAACTACTGCGTCGTTCACACACTCAAGGGTATCAAGAGGCGAAGCACACCAATAAAAGGAATTACAAACGACTACACACAGCGTGCGATTAAAAGTCGAAAACCGCCTCAGACTGGACAATTTAATTACAGAGGCGGAATATAGCGCACTTCGCGTTCTTCTATTTGCTCTAATTGATTCAAAATGCGCTCAAATAATGGAACACCGCCGATGGCGGCGCGCAGGCGGGGCTCGCACTAGTGTGTGTGTGGACGCGTCGGACGCGCGGCGCGGTTGATTGATTAAGAGAGAAGCAAATGCGTAAATCCTCTAATCGACAGTGCTCCGAATGTGGAGACTGATAAGTGCATTCTCTGACTCCTGTGGAATGGAAATTGTGTAAATATTTAACAATCACATGAGAAGGAAGTCGCGCCCGGCGATACGCGGGGAGCATGTGCACATTGAAGGGGGCAGACTGCATGGGAATTGGTGAAGAGACGACAGAGACCGAAGAGAAAGTGTGACGAACCGATAAGAGAGAAGGGAGGCATTTTTTTATTGGTCAGGGATGTTTGCTTTTCGGCGATGAGAAGCGGGGTGCCGGAGCTTGTAACAGACGATGGACGAGAATCTGTGTCAGCTATGATCCAGGCTTCCGATGAAGATGACTTAATCGCCAGGAGACCTTGTCCGGCTTAATTGCTTCGTCGAAGTGCACAACAAAAGCACAGCCGTCCGTCCTCGGTGTGAGAGAATGCTAATTGCTTTAAATAGAGTCGCGAGTCAGTTGATTATTCATCGCGCGCCCGGTCGTCTTATCAAAATTGCACTATTGCTCTTGTGGTCAAAGTAGATTACTGGAATTTCTATTGTGCATCCGTCAAAAATGATGTATCAGAACTGGAGCAACAGCAACTATCTCCCTCCGGACGTCTGACGCTGGCCACACAGAAAGGGGGAAGTGGAAAAAGAACCCTCGCCTTCAAGGCAGTGTCAAAGCAAGCATACTTACGAACATGCGTCAAGTGCAAGTCCTTCCGTCACATACTGCAAAAACAAACATTTCGTTTTCTACGCCGCAAATTCTAACTCGGCGCGGACAATAGAACCCTGAGCTGATACAATTCGATCGGGATATTGCATCATTCGTATTTCGTAAGTTTTGGACGATTCCAGAGGAGAACTGTGAATTGACGGCAGATGCATCGGCCAGAGGATAGCTAATCACCAGTTTCATCATGACACATTTTTGTCGCGAATAGTTTGTTTGCGTGCATTTTCCATTTCCCACAGCAGAGGAGAGCTGTGAGTTTGAGTCAAGGCTACGACACTTGGGTGTGTGACGGCTCGATAAAGCCTTGGCCAGCGGTAGAATAGAAAAACTCACAGCAGGATCCAAATTATCTTTTAACACTTACTCATGCGAACGGAGCGTCGGTTGTCAAACTTTGAAAAGATGGCGCTCTGGTGTACGACGCCGCCATTGATCAAACCTAAGGGAGACAGAAAACCAACGTTTCTGACGTAGTCTAGTCTAGGTCTTATCACGGGGATGTGTAAATATTTGCAATTCCTTCTAGAGTAGGCATCATCATTGTTTCTCACGATTTTGTGCAGACGGACGTCTCGGTTTTTATTGTTTGTAAATATTAACAGTTCAGGCAGAGATCAATCGAAATTTTTTGACGAAAAATATCTGACAGGAGGTGGATTTACCTCCACTTGGACAAGAAGGATCAATCTGATCAGGCGAAATTCTGAAACTCCGAGATTTGGATGCACAAGTAAAATGGATAAACAGATGATTCATCGTGAGGTTTGTTGTTACTATTAGTTGAGTGAAGAATTCATGGCATTTCCTTTTTCAAAATGATGTGTTGGACATGGCTACGTCTAAGGTGGTCCATTTTTGAGCGATTCGTTCGAGCATAGCGGGTGATGTTGGCTTCTAACGAAACAATCGCAGCTGGCGTATTTTTGAAGACCTGAGACCTTTGATATCCTCAGGGAGAGCAGCACGATCTTTGCGGGCCGTAGCCAAACATGAATTTACAACTTTCTCAGCAGATCCGTTGCTTCACGCACTGGCTCGTATCACCGCCTTACTGAAACCAGAGCTCACCGAATTTCAGGAATCTCGTAGTCCCTCAACATGGACAAGCTCCTTAAAGCGACGATGAATCGATGCACACGCTCTCTCCTAGCTACAACTTCTTGGTCTATTCACTACGTTCTGGATGTGGTCCAACTGGTCGAGTATCATCCACTAATGTAACACAGCTAAACGATTTGGAGGCACCGTGGGGCACCGTAGTGGGAGTTTTCCTTTGATAACTTGCCTAAAGATGCTGAACAAAGAGTAAAGAGCAGTTGGATAGGAGTCAAGCGCGATCTGTCAAAACAAGTCTTTTAAAAGGTAAACCTCATCTCAGATCCTTCCTTCTTCTTCTTCTTGTGGCGCCACAGTCCGGGGTAAACCTGGACCAACAGATCCTTCTTGCGAGTTCAAATTGAGGATCGCCTTAAAGTGAAAGCATTACCGACATTTTCTGGAACTTGAAAATGTCTTTAGAGCAATCTAGACTCCCCAGCTTATGACTTAGACGGCTGTATATATTACGGTGTAGTGATCCTGCTGCTTCCCCTTAACAATATATATAGAATACTCTCCTCTGCGACACGTCTATCAACATCTCGGTCAAGCCTACACCAAACCCTCGAGCTAATTGCAACCGCTCAACATAAAACCACTTAGCGAGTTGACAGAGCACCAAGGTGGACTTACCTCACATGAGCAGATAAGATATGAGAGGGTTTCTTCTTTGTTTTCATCGTCTCGGCAGCTGCGACAGAAGTCGTTATGGTCTCAGTAGTAGGCAGTCTATCGTTGCTACAAAGTGTGCCAATAGCACAATCCCCAGTAATAACACCAGTGACTGTTCTATGCAAAGCAAGTTTTTGCTGATACTGGTGATGCGGCACTTTTTGAACCATATTTAGTTGAGTGTCATTTATTGTTTGAAGCTAAGAGAGATGTTTAGTTGGAGAGTTTGGCGTGAAGCTCAAGACTACTTAAGAGATGACCTGCGAGTGGGTAAGGCATCTAAGAACTGCGCTGGCTTCGGTGCGATATGCTTTTGGTTGCTTAGCTTAAGACTTTGAATGTGGAGGTTCTTGCACCCCACGCAGATGCTTCTCATTTGCACAAGAAGACGTAATCTTTTGTTATCTTCTGAAAGGTAAAGTGCCGATGCTTTCAACCGATGCTATTTTGGTTGTCTAAACTGCTTTGGTCAAGTCCTCTAACGCGAAGGACCAAGATCATGCTTTATAGGAAGCTTATCCTGCCAGTCTTGTAACATACAAAGCCGACACCTGGACGAGAGAGTGTGCCTCTGAGAAAAAAATTCTACGAAAAATATACGTTCTTATCTGTGAGGAGGGCAAGCAGGTTAGACGACACAAAGGCGACCCCTACGTGCTGTATCGAGGTGTGAAAGGCAAAATAGCGTCGACTACACTGGTTGGGCCACATCGGACGAATGCACATCAACGCTCTGACTAAGAAGGTCTTCGAACCCCAGCCTCTAGCTTCGAGGGGAAGAGGAAGAGCTAGCCTAAGGTGTAAAACCCTTAATGATCGCAGACTTTAAGAATCTTGGATTTGATGACTGCAAACAGCTTTTCCGGGATCGTCAAGCATGAAAGTCAACATTAGCCCAGGCTTTGACCCTACATGGGCTTGCCAGCCTGATAAGAAAGTAAGCGCCAATCTACCGCCTGTTAACTCCATTGATGACTTGAAAGATATTTCCAAGTGCAACCACACCTCATCAACAAGAAAATCTCTTCCTCACTGTAACTGCCTGAAATGTGCAGTCGCCAAACTCCCTCGGCGTCACATCACACGTTTTTTTTTTCATATCTGTGAGACGTGTCAATAAACAATATGTATGCATCTCCAGCGAACCTGTTGTACTTTCATCTTGTCACTTTCAGAATGTTTAAATTGTAAACAAGAACAGAAGAATTGCCCCGACAATAAAGAGGGCTGTACGTGTGCCAAGCCGCAACAAAGATAAGAAAACTTAATTGCGATATTTTCGTACTTTCTTAGACGAGCAAACACCCGAAATGTGTTTTCCATTCTGAGAAAGTGTCTAATTTTGAAGTGAACTCAAATGTTTAGCCGGATTGCAGGCAATTAAGTGATGAAAGTGTCATCCACCGGCAAAGTCTTCTGCAAACATTCCGAAAGTCGTGCATTTTATTGCAATGGGGCTGTTGTTTATGTAATAAATGAATGGAGCAAAACACCATCAGAGTGGTAACAAAGAAGCCACAGTGAGGTACCAAGCTGACAAAAGAGTTCAGCAGTCAATTTCATGATCGTTAATAAATCGTTAAACAAACTTCAGCCTGCATTTAATCCCTTTCACCTGATAGATAACGAATAAATCACTTAATTACCTTCAACTAACATAATTATATGTGCGCCCCGTTTATGGCCACACTTAACCCCCTTAACCACGAGTCTAACAATTCTTTACGACGTTGTACACGCGACAGAGATTCTTGTAGAGGGGGGTAAGTATGAGATCGTGGCATTTAAGACTTGCGAGACCACTGCAAATTTGGAAGGCAACAGACAAGAGTGAAGAATAGAGGGAGAGACAATCGTTTCTTCAACTGCCAACATGTTTGCAGAGCAGCTGAGGGATTAAGAAGAAACACAGAACATTAACGCGTTGCGATAGAGTGCAAAATCATAACTCCGCAATGAGGTGTCACAGAGACTTTCATCGCTTAGCCAGAGCACCCTTAAGTGTTTGGCGAAGTGGTCTGCAGTCAGCAAAAGAACGGGGATCTTTTACAGAACATGTGCTTCAGTTTGTTTGGGTCCCGGGACATCACGACATCATGAGAAACGAGATTGCTGATGAACTAGCCAGACAAGGTTCTATAGAGGCATTCGTTGGGCCTGAACCCACCTTGGGACTACCCGCTTCCTTGCTTAGGGCTTCCGTCGACGGTTGGGTCTCCCACCAGCACAACCAGAGATGGCATGTCTCTCCAGGATGCAGGCTGACCAAGTGCATACTGTCAGCAAGAAATCCGCGGCTTTTCTGTTATCTCTGGACAGAAAAGAGTGCAGAAAACTTGTCGGCATACAAATGGGACATTTTTGCTTCGCTAAGCACCTAAGTCTACTTGGGCTTAGCGAAGACACCCTCTGCGACGTCTGTGGCGAAGGTGAAGACATTTCAGAACACTTTCTCTGTTGTATCAGGTGGCGGCTGTTTGGCGCCGATGTGGTGGGAGCTGAAAACTTAAGCTCTTTATCACAGAAGCGCCTGCTGGTCTTTCTTCGGAAAACCAGAAAACTTCAGTAAACGAAGGTTACTGCGTGTTAGTACAATGGATCAGCTTTTGAGTCTGAGCGCTGCAGTGCAGTGTATACTAACCTCTAACAAAAGAAAAATATGTCTCAGAGACCATGCGCTTCTGCTACATGGAAAGCCAATTCCACCGAGAGGCCTGGCCAACGATAGGAGCCCTCACAAGGGACGCCGGCATCCGCAGTGCAGTTTCGGGACCTGAGAGTCTTTCCTCTGATTCTTACCTTACAAGTTCATCATATTTTCTGTGATCCAATATTGACCCGGTACTCAATTCAATCTTAGCGAATATGACCCCTCATACCCACTCTTCTGAAACAGCTTCTTAGACAGTTCGAAGTGTACAATTTCTTTCTGACAATTTCTTCATTTGTGCCGCATGTTCGGACAACGTGCTTTTTGTGTAAACATTTCTCAAAATGAAACCACGTGCTACGCGCCGCTCATCACAAGTTGTAGGTGATCGACGATCTCCCACTCGGACATTAGATTAGATTTAAATGCATTTTTATTAATTCATTCTAAAATTACTTACATGCTAGACAAAAGTACTTAAAACTAGCTTACCAATATAATCTACTGATCTTAATTCTAACCTACTGACTCTTCACGAGTACTCTAAGCTAATCTAGTATATTTTTCTTTTTGCCTTTCGGCCTCTTATATTTTTAATTCTTTGCTTAAATACTAACTACACATTTTTTTTTTTAAATTCTTCAAGAAACATTTTTCAAAAAACTTGAATTTCAAGATTATCTTTGCCCACTCGGACATCATCTTGAGGAAGTGCAAGTTCTTTTACAACTTCTTCCAACATTTCATCAAAAAAAAAAAATTTCCATTCGTCCAAACGAACACATCCCGTTCCGGGACATTTATGTCACCCGAACCACTGATCTTTAGTGATCGAAGCTGTCAAACTAATTGCTGAATTCCCCGAATCTACTTGCTAGCTGTTTTTCGCTCAGGTAGCTCCTCATTCATGATCCTCCTCCTCCCACACCTCGTATACCTCCTCAGCCGTCACATAATCTCGCTTTCGCGCGGCCTCGTGTCGAGCACCGTCCTTATCACTAGACTTAACTAAATATTGATTTTCTCCCTCTCTCTAAAAACCCACGCTCGTCGCTCATCTCGCCTTTGAAATAGACATCGTCGGCTGCAGTCGTCTAGAGATCAGAATCGAAACGGCGTCCGTCGTGATTTGTTCACTAGCGTGTGTCTCGCTTAGCGTCCCCTCGTCGGTCGTGATCGTGCCAAGTATTTTTTTTTTACTCATTTTATAAACATATGTTGTATTGTGTTTGTGCGTCCCACTTCGCGTCTGCATGCCAAAAACCACCAGATAAGGATATTTCGGATACTATACCGCATAGTATCCGCACTATTAGAAAACGCTTCATCCTCTCGTGTGTTGTGTGTGCCGATGAGAAACTTTCGATTTCGACAATTTGTGCTATCGGGCAAAAATCGTTTCCATATAAATCATGAATTGGTTCAGAAAGTCGTTAAGGGCAAGGCACGCGAACCCAAGTAGTTGCGCGGCTGCGAAATGTCACTGCTCCAAACGCCATTGCACGCGAAGATCAACGTCAACCGCTGAACGGCACCCATGCAGCCACAGTCCGGATATGTTGGCGTCATTGTGCAGCAAGCAAATAGAAGTTCTTGACCCAGAAGATTTCTTTCACGATCCAGATCATGTGCGGCAGTACAAGGAGGAGGAGCACTTCCTCAAGTTGATGTCCGAGTGGGAGATCGTCGATCACCCACAGCGGCATGTGAACTTTTTCTCGGGGGACTTTGAGGAGGAACTGATTCATTCAAAAACCCAGCCGACTGAGTGCGAGCACGAGTCGTCACAATCGGAAACACAACAGTCACCCGCACTGACGCTGCCTCCGCCACCAGTGTCGGAACAGCAAACACCGCACCAACAACCACCACAGCGAGGGCAGCAGCAGCAACGGAGCTACCAGTTGATTGCGAAAATTACAAGCGATCAGCCATGCCGCTGTCGGCCGCGACTGAGTGAAATGTTCTTCGGAGAGAGAATCGAGACGGGCATCATTGTGCCCACTGTAAATATTGACTGCAAAGTGTCGGTGATCCAGAGAAAGACTGATATGTTAAGTGCGAGTGGATCTAAGGGTAGTTTGCCAAAATCAAAACAAGCAGACCGCGAGAGAATGCATACAGAGGCTTTTTCGAAATCGATCATGGGCGCGATAAGACAAAGCCCATATATCGAACGAAAAGTGGATTTCGCCAGGGAGAGCGAAGAAGGAGACGACGACGACGACGATCGAGTGCCGCCTTGTGACCACTATGACATCCAGCAGTTTTTTCGTCTCGACGACAATGGAAACATCCTGCTGAGCCTCAGCCACATCAAAGAGGTAAAGGGCTGTGAGATGAAGTGTGAAAAGAAATTCTGTAGGAATTACACCAAAGGAAGGTGCATCGATGAGAGCTATGCACGGCGGAGAAAATGGTTGATTATCCTTAAGAGGATCCTGCAGTTTGTGTGGAGTTTATTAACCGGTAAGTGTTGACGCAGAGCCTGCAGAGGCTGGCATGCCTGGCAACTGTCCGGTGGCTTTCTCGCGACACAAAACTACAACAAACTCTTAACGCACGCGCGATAGCACATAAAATAGCACATTCTTAAGATAAACTTTTGCAACTGTACGTGTCTAGGAGTAGATAATTGCAGTCGCGCGTTCTGATTCACCTTGTGCCAGTTAGTGGCAGATACACGAACGGTTGACTATTCTATTTGTCTAGCTGAACGTCGGGGTAGTGGTCAGAAAGTGGACTATCCAAATATGTCGTGTGCACTTGTGTTTACCTTGGCGAACACTTATTTGTCGACTAGATCTGAAATACAAGACAGATCTCGCATTTCATTCTCTTTGTTTACTCCTCCCCCCCCCCCCTTGGCACATGAAATTACAATTGTTTCCCGTTTTCTTTCAACCCTTACAGGTCATCCACGAAACAAAATCAACCAGATTGGAGGGCCAGGCGATTCAGTTCGCTGCTACACGCTGCAACTTGCCAACGATCAGTCATCCACATTCGCTCAGAACATCGAGAACTTCATTTCGTGTACAAAAGAATCTCGAGAGGCTGCCCCGCAGGTGGTGATGCGAAATATGCGTCAGTTCATGAACGGCATGAAGAACTACCTGGTGAAGCATGGCGAGGGCAAGTTCCATCAGGAGGTGGAGAATGCACGGGCCCGGCTTAAGTCCGATGAGTTCCTCAATCTGGACGCCATACTCGAAACTGTGATGCATCAGTTGGTTGTGTTGCCGCTGCGCGAGCACCTCTACGGGATGTTTGTTGACTTTTACACGCGGTCGGAGGACATTCAGTTGCTGGTGCAGAATGTGAAGTACGCCTGTGGCCGGACCGCTACTGACTTTGGCATCAGGCCATCGGTGGCGCCGCCATCGTCGACTGCTCTTCAACAGATCTCGAATCTGCTGTTGCGGCTGCAGGAAGCAGTGCTGCCACTGGAGAAGCTGGATCTGTTCTTGTGTATCATATCGTCAATATTCGATGCGACTGGTTGTCCGCGTGGTCAGCAACTGGGAGCGGATGATTTCTTGCCAATACTTGTGTACGTGGTGGCCAAATGCGGTTTTGTGGGGGCCGAGATCGAGGCGGAATTCATGTGGGGACTGCTGCAACCCGCCCTGCTCAATGGGGAAGCCGGCTACTACTTGACAGCGCTGTGCAGTGCCGTGCATGTGCTGAAGAGTTTCATGGCATCCGACAGCGAGGGAACTGGATCACTTGATGTAAGTACAACGGAATTCATATACACACACACACAAACAGATAATTATATTGAGGTTAAGTTGAATCGGTGATTTAATAGTTCTGGTGATCCCACAAGCATTCTCAAATCTCCTCTATGTCTTGCTATTATCCGGACACCGCCTAACGTGTTCTGTAATTTTCCAACACCGGCGTCTTGCAGGCCTCCACGACGTCCTACAGGCATCCACGGTGTCCTGCAGGCCTCAATGGCGTCCTACAGGCCTCTATGGCATCTTACAGGCCTCCACGGCGTCTTGCAGGCCTCTATGTCATTTTCAGGCCTTCATGGCGTCCTGCAGACCTCCACGGCGTCCTGCAGACCTCCATGGCGTTCTGCCAGCCTCCACGGCGTCTTGCAGGCCTCCACGGTGTCCTGCAGGCCTCAATGGCGTCCTTCCATGGCGTTCTGCCAGCCTCCACGGCGTCTTGCAGGCCTCCACGGCGTCCTGCAGACCTCCACGGCATCTTACAGGCCTCTATCTCGTTTTGCAGGCCTCTATGGCGTTTTTCAGGCCTCCATGGCGTTCTGCAGACCTCAATGGCGTCCTGCAGACCTCAATGGCGTCCTGCAGGCCTCCGTGGCCTTCCTCGTCGTCGTCCTTGTCGTCTACACCAACTTAATAGAATCCTGCAACTTTAATTGATCTTTGTCTAATCTAATGGTATTTGTCTCTCTTTCAGTGGCGCTCATCATCCTTGCCCGCCTGCTCATCCGTTCTTCGTGTCATCATCCCCGACGAGTGCAATGGCTCCCTGCAAACTCGAACCCTGCCCGTTCGGCCGCACACAACCACCCGCGAAGTATGCCGCATCATTGCCCACAAAGCCCGCATCACCAACCCGCAGGACTACGCCCTCTTCAAGCTGGTCGACGGAGAGGAGACCCTCCTCAGCGACATCGAATGCCCGCAAGACATCCGCCTGGCCGCCAAGGGCAAGCACTGCATGCTGGCGTACAAGCGCATCGATGCCAAAATCGCCTGGCCCACTGCTGCTCAGCCCTCCTATGGCTAAGATGAAGAGGAGAACAACTGCCCCAATCTTAGAATGTAGAAAATGTACTTCCCCTCCTCACTCACCAACAAACA
The DNA here is from genome assembly GCA_944738645.1 of Eristalinus sepulchralis. Taxonomy (NCBI): domain Eukaryota; kingdom Metazoa; phylum Arthropoda; class Insecta; order Diptera; family Syrphidae; genus Eristalinus; species Eristalinus sepulchralis. The sequence goes on along the minus strand of OX122884.1, from coordinate 1,772,686 downwards.
CACACACACACACTGTTCTTTTGTGTATACTCTTAAGCCGTGTTTTCTTTCTTCGTCTTCTAGTTTTGTGTAACACATCATTATCATCATTCGATATATCATCATGTATTGTACTTGTCTTGTCTCATCGACTTCCATGACTAACAACATTTTGCGTAGAGTTTTTTTTTCTTTTTTACTTCTTCTCTTGTATTTTATACATCTCGCTCGCTCTCATGTAATAATCGCTCATTAATACTTAACGGTTAATATAACGGATATACATATTATAAACTTTAGCATTAGTGAAGTATTTTATTTTTTTTGTTTTTGTCCGTTCGTTTTTATTGTATCGTCACCTACCTACTCGTACTAATAATCAGTATTTACACCAAGAACCAGAAAGAGAGACCACAAGCCGGAACGGAAAGCTCTGAAGCTCGTGCGCCCAAGGGGCGCGAGTGAATGGAGAAAATATTTTTGGACAAACTAGCTATACAAACTGTATCTGTAGACACACTCATTTCTATATGTATTTAAATCCTAGTTCATAATCACAGCACACAGACATTGTATGTCTGTCTCTGCCCCAACCACCTGCCCCCCCCCCCCCCCCCCCCGCCCATCCCTGCTTCTTCAAAACTGACCAAGGATAAGAATTGTAAAAAACCTTCTCCATCCCCCCCTTGCCCCATCCACATCATCAAGAAAGAACATATTTTTTTGTCGTTTTGAAAAAGAAAACAAAAGAGAACAGAAAACTTTTTAAAATGAACTGAGAGTTTGTATGATCGATTTAAGGATACACTGAATAAAGATATTTAATTTCATCTTGTATTATGTACAAAAACAAAAAACCAAGTCGCGTGTTGTATCAATCTGACCTCTAGCGATCCTGCCTCTCCCATCCTCCGTCAGTTTGCTTGTGTGCCGAGGAGCAGCAGCACTTTGTAATTATTTTTCTCTTCATTTCTTTTCACACCTCCCTCCGTCTATCCTAATTGTGTAATTTTTTTTTTTTTTGAGTACATTTTTAAGTTAAACTTTTGTTTCTTGTTTTTTTGTATTTTATATTAACTATAGAAAGCAAACAATTTTTTATAAAAAGAAAATCAAAATATGTTTCTTTTTGTTTTTTTTTTATTTTGTTTTACCTGCAATCCTTCATTGTCGCTTGATGGACTGTGACAGGACACTGCAAAGTGTCCCCATCGTTGGTCTTTGTCATCTCTTACACTCTTCATGGAGGATTGACTTTTAGGTAAGCTCTGGGACTCTAGTTTATACTCGTGGTAAGCTGATTCAGTCGTGATTGCTGTGCCACTTCTCAAACCCGAGTCGCTAAACGACACTGGAAGGAGGCGTTGTTTCGTCCTGAGATAAGTTTGGTTGTGTTGAGAGAAAGTTTAGGTGGCTAGGCTTGTTGCTTAGTTCATCTATTCGGTTTTAACTAATGACATACACAAAGGATGGGCCATTGCCAAAATTGCAATCAAAGAATCCAAATAAAATATTTAAGAGGTTGCTTCGGCTGGCTTGGTCGCCGTGGCGTAGTGGGTAAGTGCGTCGACCCACACGCCGTAGGTCTAGGTGCGATTCCCGGACGGAACTCCTTGAATTTTTCACAGCACCACCTCTTTCGAGTTGCTGGTGCCGGTCTAGGTTCGATTCCCGGACGGAACACCTCGAATTTTTCACGGCACCACCTCTTTCGAGTTGCTGACAACACTCAAAGAGACCGAATTGTCTATGAAAAACTTCTCAAATCTCGCCGTTCGGAGTCGGCACTGTTGATCCCTTCTACTCATGAGAGACCAATAGCACGCACAATACGAGTAGTTGCTGCGGAAGCTAGGCCTTGGTCCCTTGTGAGCTGTGGTGCTACTCATTATTATTATTCGGCTGGCTTCACAGAAGCGCATTCGGTCACTCCCATCCCTCAGAGGTCGTTCATCGTCTTAGGCTTAAGCTCACAGATTATTTGGTTGATACTGGCCTTAAGTACTCGAAGCGTTGCCAGTCTGTTGGCATAGCATCGGTTCTTGAAGATTCCCAAATGGTCAAATTACAACTCTGAGTCACCATCGCCGCTGGCAATATTTTCCAACGTAAACCGACACTTTTCAGTCCGCTCAAGTATGAAACTGACTTTCTAATACGAGTGCGAGACGGAAGGAGTTGTCGGTGTGTTAAGATTTCAAAAAAGAAGCTCTAGATGCCTGACTCTGTTTGCCCCAAACGCCTTTTCTCTTTCTTCTCGCATTCCAAGTTGGTTGAGGGCCTTCTCCACCATTTCAACCTTTTGTTCGCCGTTTCAACATTTGCTGCCTTGCCCCAATGACTCGGTTTGAAAGACATTGCCGGCCGGAGCTCTGGTGTCCAAATGCACATGGCTAAGCCATCGTAAGCGTTGCATCCATAAAGTTCATCGTTGAATCTTCTCTTTCAGGTGACGTCAACGCAAAAAGGACCAAAAATTCCACACAGACTTAGGGCTCCCTTATCCGCTTTTATATGATAGAGGACTAGGATGATCACGCTGTTATACCAAGTCAGGTTAGTCCCTCGAGAGAGGGCTCTATTACTGAATTGCGTCTTGAGCCCAATCAGAGCAGTGATTGGCATCACTCTTGCCGCGTTTGATTTCAGTTCTAGTATTGTTGTCGTAGTAAAATACGTAATGGAGATTGGAACTTTGGTATACAAGGCGAGTAAGTCCTTTAAGTGAACAATTAAACTTCAAGAAGAATGACAAGACGACATAATCACCACGAAACGATACACGTACCACAACTTCGTTCGTTGCACGTTCAAGCTATAGCACCCCTTGTGTTGAGCGCAGCTTTTGTCAGGTTACAGACAATTTGTCCCTTTGCCCCTCAGCTACGGTTGTTTCATCGTACCGTCGTATACGAAGGCCTCGGCAGTCTCTTCTCGTCTCGTCTTTGCTTTTGAATTCTTTGGCGCCCGGTAGGAGTCTCAATGGCCATCATGTTCGTCAAGACGATGCGCACCTCTACAATGACCACTAGTCTGACTGACTGCTAATTGGAGTTCGTTGGGATTCATAGAATGACCCACAGGACACAGAGTTGGAAAACTAAGCATTGCAAGCGGCCACGCGGTGCCCTAATACATGTTCGTCACCAGTTTCGCAGCTATCGTCGTCCTCTGGGTTGAAGAGAAACCGCATTCCATGTTTCTGCGATGACTTGCAGAAGGCCTTCTCTTCGCACACACCCCCACGCAATTTCGTGTCGTTAAACCCCTTCCAACCATCGTTCCCTGCTCCTTTCTTTCGTCGTGATCTCAAACGGCCTTTCCGATAGACTCCAGCACACAAAAAATTGAATATTCAAATAAACCGTAGCCACCTAGTAGCGACTGTTACAAATTCAGCGCCACCTAGACACAACTAGTCGCAGAGAAACGGAATTCCCCCCACTTGCACGTTCAACCAATCTGACAGGTGTTGCAATAAGTGAAAGCTAGAGCCAGAGATTCCCATCTGACATTTCCATGTCTCTTTTTTTTATCCTATTTTGAAAGTCCAGAGAAAGACTTTCTGTGTTACGGTCGTGAATTGAGCAGTGAAAAACAAGAATCAATTCCCCACTCGCTTTCCATTTAGAACACGGTCACTCACTCCGCTCACATAGCCCTCGCATCCATCCGAAGTCATTCAATCGCCTCGCACTGCGGTCTCGAATTTCGTTCAGTGGACACTCGTTTGTAATTAACATCATTTACGTAGCATATTATATTATTAGCCTCCTCTCTACCACTTACGTGTAAATACTCACTCCTCCTTCCTCCTAACAACTAACAACTTAAGCCAAAGATTAAAATCAAAAAATTCCTATTTCACTTCACTGACATAAACACGCACCATGTTGATACAGTGTCTGAGCTCGTGCACCAGATTGAGTCGTCAATTGATCACGTCACCACTTTACCTCTGGACCGGATGCACCGGACGCGGCTACAGCCAGTTGCAGAATCGTTTTCGCATCGCTAAGAATCACCTGTTAACAATAAAACGGCCCCCGGAGAGACGGAGCGGCGATCTGATGTCACTGCGAAAGAGGAAGACCGAGGTGTCCATTGAGAAGGACAACTTCGCGAATTATGGACCGAAGAAGGCGGAGTCAAGGAATGGAGTGCCACCAGAAGTGAAACCACCAAAAACCCCGGTGAAGAGAAAAGACATCAAGCGACTGCTGTCGCTGGCCAAAACTGAGAAGGCTGTCCTTGCCGGTAAGTTGTGTGTGTGTTGTTAGGCGGCAGAGTGATGAATGAAAATGTCTTTCATTGCAGCGGCGGGATGTTGCCTGTTCGTGTCCTCGGTGATAACGATGAGTGTGCCCTATTCCCTGGGCAAAATCCTTGACATTATCTTTAAGCAATCGGAAGGGGAGGCCACGATGGACAACCTGAAGTACGTGTGCTTGGTTCTGCTGGGGATTTTCGCTATCGGAGGAATCGCCAATTACGGCCGCGTGTATCTGTTCAACAATGCCTGTAAGTAGAGCGTGCTTACCTCTCCAAGGTCGTGCCAAAATTAAGATGGAATTAATTGCAGCGATACGAATCGTCAGAGACATGCGATCGCGCGTGTACAGAAAGATGCTAAATCAGGAGGTCGGCTGGTTCGACACCAAGGGTACTGGGGAGCTGGTGAATCGATTGTCGACGGACGCACAATTCATGGGTAACTCCCTCAGCCAGAATCTGTCTGATGGTCTGCGGTCCACGATGATGATTGTCATTGGTTCTTCCATGATGGTAAGCTTTCTTATCTCAGTGGTTTCTCCTCGCCCGCACAATTAGCAGGCACAAAGAATTGCAAGACAACGTCTCAAATATATTCCTGTACTTCGCAGATACACACTTCACCTCAACTGGCTCTCGTTAGTGTCTGCGTTGTGCCATGCATCGCGGCAATGGCTGTCTTCTACGGCAGGTACGTACGCAAGCTGATGCGGCAGTACCTCGACAAGCACGCGGTGATAGCAAAAGATTCAGAAGAACGTCTGGGAAACATTCGTACAGTTAAGGCCTTCTGCAAGGAGCACGCGGAAGCGGACAAATACGACAATCTGCTTACAGATGCTATGCAACTGGCGTACATTGAAACGAAAGCCAAATCGGTGTTCTTTGGCCTTGTAGGTTTACTTTTGAGGATCTTCCTAACTTTTCACTATATCTGTTCTGTCCTTAGAGTGGCTTCTCCGGCAACGTCGTCATCATCAGCGTTCTGTATTACGGCGGAACTCTCGTCATAAGCCATGACTTGACTATCGGGGCTCTAACCTCATTCATCCTCTACGCTGCCTACTCCGCGGTCTCAATCAATGGTCTGAGCAACTTCTACACGGAGCTGAACAAGGGTGTCGGTTCTGGGCAGAGGATCTGGGAAATCCTCGACAGAAAGCACGAGATTCCCCTGGATGTGGGTCTGGTGCCGGATTCGAAACCAATTGGTGAAATAGCCTTCAAGAATGTTGTATTCAACTTCCCCGCCCGACCGGAAACGCCAGTTCTGAGCAATCTTTCGTTGACCCTATCTCCAGGACAGACCACTGCCATTGTGGGGCGCAGTGGTTCCGGCAAGACCACCATTGCCGGCCTCATGCTGCGATTCTATGATCCCCAGGGAGGCGATATATTTCTGGATGGTGTCAATTTGAAGGAACTGAATCCGACTTGGTTGCGGAACAACATTGGATCTGTCAGTCAGGTAAAAGGACTCGCAGCTGCTCTTGTTCTTGGACAAATCTGATTTTTCTTGATGTCTTGTTGCAGGAACCCGTTCTATTCAGCGGTACAATCCGAGAGAACATCCTCTACGGACTGCGGGAAGGTGAAACCATCTCCGACGAGCGATTCAAGTTGATCCTGGAGGAAGCCCACATCAACGAGTTTGTCGACCAACTGCCACAAGGTCTAGAAACTATCGTCGGCCAACGTGGAATCATGCTGAGTGGTGGCCAGAAGCAAAGAGTTGCCATTGCCCGCGCCCTCGTAAAGGTAAGTCTTTGCCCAGACACTTCCGCCTTAGATTTACTCAGATCACTCTTATCCCCAGAACCCCACAATCTTGATCTTTGATGAAGCCACCAGTGCCTTGGATGCCGTGTCAGAAGACCTAGTACAAAAAGCTCTCGAAAAAGTCTCAAAGGGACGCACAGTTCTCACAATCGCCCACCGTTTAAGTACAATTCGCAATGCCGACAAAATCATTGTCATCGCCAATGGCACGGTCAGCGAGACCGGAAGCTACGACGAGTTGATATCCAAGGAGTCCGGTGTGTTCAAGGATCTGGTGAAGAAGCAGGCCTTCTTGGACAACATCACGAAGTCGTAGAGTCGACACTACGCCACGTACTTAAACAAGAATATTTTTCGTTTCGGTGAAGGGATACTCCACGCATAAGTTATTAAGACCGTTTTTTACCCCGTAGGATCGATTATATACATATATATTTTTTTGTAATTTATTTTTGTGTACATTGTAGATATTATTACACGCATGCGATCAAATGTATTCAGTTGAAACAAATTTGTAAGAAATAAAGAAATATTTGTATGCAAGCAAGTGAGGTTATGTACGACAGTTACATGAAGCATCTAAATCAAAAAAAAACTTTAGAAAGCGGCAATAAAACAAAATGTCAACACCGCCTCATGTGAATGAATCAACATCAAGCGCCCCGCTGCCTCCGTCATATCCAACGCTCGCATGACAAACGACGACGAGCAAGCTCCGGTCAATGCCATTTGCGCAGTGAATGGGAGCACAAATGGAAGACAAACGCTCTCGAGCAATCGCGCAGAGCTTAGTATTCCACACGGCGGATAAAAACACGACTAATCGCAATCATATCTATGAAACAGGTCTGTGGGAGAGTTCATTTGACGACTCGCAGCGAATTCAAGTGGAAATCGGTGATGTGCACAGACGCAGGGAGTGCATGCGAGTTAGCTTCGTTTGAATACCCGCCTCGCATTGGCACGGTGTTTTTAATGGGAACTTCTCAAAGCTTTATTACTTTTAGTCATCGTTTCATCGACAAATTTCGAACCGTCCAACGGGGAAGAGATCTCGTCTTTGTCGTTCACTGTCTTCGCCAGGAACAGGCTCTTAGTTGTTTAGTTGTTTCGATCGCGAGGGGCTTTTCGTTATCGTCTTGGCAAGGACCTCCTGTTAGTCCCCCAAGAGACCTTCCTGCGTTTGGCTTTCGAGCAAAGAAATCGCTTTCATCGATATCATGACAGGCTTCTCCCCGTCGTCGACTTTCCGGCAGAGGTCTTCCTGTCGACGATTCCCTAGCAGAAACCTCCTCTTCGTCGAGGTCCTTTCAAAGCCCCTTCTTATCACCGACATCCCGGCAGAATCCTCTTGGTTATCGACATCTCGGCAGAAGTCTTCCCGTTGACGATGTACTGGCGGAGAACTCTCCATCATTGACATCACAGCAGAAACCTCTCTGTCGTCGACTTTCCGGCAGAGGTCTTCCTGTCGACGACTCCTTAGCAGAAGCCTCTCCTTCGTCGACGTCCTTGCAAATTCTCCTGATCACCGACATCCCGGCAGAATCCTCTTGGTTATCGACATCTCGGCAGAAGTCTCCCCGTTGACGATGTACTGGCGGAGAACTCTCCATCATTGACATCACAGCAGAAACCTCTCTGTCGTCGACTTTCCGGCAGACGCCTTCCTGTCGACGATTCCTTAGCAAAGCCTCGTTTCCTCGACGTCGTTGCAAGTTCTCCTCATCTCCGACATACCGCCAGAATCCTCTTGGTTATCGACATCTCGGCAGAAGTCTTTCTAGATGCTTAAATTTCATCGAAATCCCCGTAGCGGTTTCCCCGTCATCAGCATCACGGCAAAGATCTTCTCGTCGTCGACGTCTTGGCAGAAACCAGGAAATGGATGGTTGATGGATTTTTTGTTGCTGGAGGTTGGGAAACACTGCCCTGTAACGCTCAGACTCAAAAACTGGTCCAAAACTGGTACTACCAGACACTAACCTTCCGACAGAACTTCCGCTGTGTGATCTCCATAAGATATCTGTTAGATAGCGCTACGTCGATCACTTCCAGTCTTCTTGTCGTAACAAAATTTGCCCGGGACCCAATGTTGTTTATGTTCAGACCGGACGACAGTACGAAGTCGAGAAGATGCGATCCTCTCCTGTTACACTTGCTGTTGCCACAGAATATGTTCTGAGCATTAGCATCGCGGGAGATGACTAGACTCTTCTTTTTCGCTTCGCAGTACTCTACAAGTTCCACTATCCCCTTTAGTGGTGTTTGGAGGATGGAATCGTAGTAGGCTGAAGCAGCAACAAAGTTGTGTCATTCTCCATTTCATTTATAATTGATGACCGCAGCAACCAGGTCTTGTCCACAAAATTGTCCAGGCTTGGTCGCTGGGAGAAGGTTCGGCACAGAAAGACAACTTTTCGGTCTTTCTGATCGCTCTCCGTAGAGTGGCAGACCACTAACACCGCATATGCACTTTTTCTACACCCATGGTTCTTGGATGGATATTATGTGTTTTCGTCTTTACCATGGAAAGTCTTCTACTTAGGACTGCAGGAGCATCCTTAGAATGATGAAGGCTGATCTGGATAAACAATGGCATTGTCAATTACCGTGGGAAGCATCCCTTATTCGCATTCCTTGGAAATGAAGCGGAAATTAATACTTCCAAGGTGCAAATGGGGACGTGAGCCACATCTCGAAACGATGGCCTCAACTGAAGGTCAGTCGAGGCTCACAACGGGAGTGGAACTGTCTTTACTTTTCCGGTTCTTACTCTCCTTATGGGAGAAGACCATCCACCTCTTGATTTCGAGACCAGGGTTTTGAGTATGGAGCCACACCAGCACATCCGACGTATTCCTGAGGGGCCCCGGAATCCAGCAGACTGAGTACCTCAAAAATGTTGGTTCCCAGGAAGTGCTTAGCCACTTAAAAGATTGCTGTGTGAAGCACTTCACCAAAAAGGTTCCGTTTTCTAGAGCACAGACCTACACTTGGAAGCAAGCGTTCTCTGCCTTAGCCAGCTCCCACAGCTGATCTTCGCAGTGTTTCCATTCTGCGTTCGTCATGCTGTCGTCATTGCCACCTTTCCCTATTCGCAACGGCAGGGAAAAGAAAGCAGCCTTCTTGTAGGGCTGCGGATCTCGTTTTCCGCGTGCCTCGCGTTGGTGCCTGTAGGCGGCTTCTCCGGCAGAAGGTCAATTTTCGTCCACGAGAATCGCAGCCTGTATGGGTTTCGGCACCGATATCATATGGATTTTGCGCGCAGGATGAACTGCCAGTGCTGCGGTCAGTGAACGTTTTCCCGTTTTTTGCTCTTGCATTGATAAGGCATGTTAGTTAAGGCCCAGGTCCACCCCGGACTGTAGCGCCACAAGAAGAAGAAGAAGTTGATGGATTAGTGACGAAAAAGGAGAGCGGGCCTGTCGACACTCCTAGATGAAATCTGATGTTGAAATAAGACTGCAGCATTATGGTCCTCGTAGACAATGTACGCATAAATTTACTTAAAACATCCTTGATACGACATGATAAGAGGACTTGGGTAGCGTATGTGTGAGTACGGCCAGAGGTTAGGGATTACGTGGATAATTCTTTAAGCCAACGTTTCACGAAATCAAATACCACAGTAGCAAGTGACGGCGAATGTAAATTTTCACAAACTACTGCCAGGGCATGCAGTTTTCCGAAGAAAGAGCGGCAGGTGCTTCGGTGATAAAGAGCTCAAGTTTTCAGCTCCCACAACATCAGCCATAGAGTAGGACTTCTTCTTCTTCTTGTGGCGCTACAGTCCGAGGTGGACTTGGGCCTCAACTAACATGCCTCTCCAGCCGGCACGGTCTTTCGCCAGTTGCGCACTCCAAGCTGGTTGAGATCCTTCTCCACTTGTGTACGCTACCTTAGCCTGGGCCGTCCTCTGTTGCGTTGTCCCAATGGCTCAGATTCGAAGACTTTTTGGGCCGGAGCAGTGGTGTCCATACGCTCTACATGGCCTAGCCATCTTAAGCGTTGTATCCGGAGACGCTTGACTAGGCGCATGTCACTGTACAGCCCATAGAGTTCATCGTTAAATCTTCTCCTTCAGATGCCATCAACGCAAACAGAAGCTTCATCATCCGTTTTTAGTAATGTCCAGGTTTCTGCGCCATAGAGTAGGACTGGGATGATCAAGCTGTTGTATAAAGCAAGCTTAGTCTTTCGAGAGAGGGCTGTATTACTCAATTGCCTCTTGAGCCCAAAGAAACAGCGATTGGCAAGAGTTATTCTGCGTTTGATTTCGGTACCGGTGTTATTGTCCCTGTTTACCGCGGAGCCGAGGTAGACGAAGTCCTTGACTACCTCGAAGTGTCTGCTGCCTAGTGTGACGCTCTGTCCGAGACGTCGATATTTTGTGTCCGTCCTTGATGACAGCATGTACTTCGTTTTGCCCTCATTAACCACCAGACCAATTTCAGCCGCTTCCGCCTTAATGCCAGCAAACGCGTCATTGACGGCTCGCTGTGTTCGACCAATCACGTCAATGTCGTCGACGTAAACTAGCAATTAAACTGATTTTTAGAAGATCGTGCCTCTGGTGTTGACTTGTGAGTTACGCACGATCTTCTCAAGGATGATATTAAAGAAGACACATGACAGTGCGTCGCATTGTCTTAAACCGGAAACATTGAAGGTCTCGGTGAGTTCGTTATCGACCTTGACTGAGCAGCGAATACTTACTCCTGGAGATTAAACCATAGGAAACAACAAGAACGGTACTGCCTATCCATCAAGGGAGGAAAAACCTGTTCAACGAAAAAATGAGATCAGAAGTAGATATTTTACCAGCAACTAATGATGGCAACACCTCTCGAGGATTTTTCGAGAACCCTTCATCAACAGCAGAACATTCAGAAATAAATGTGCAACTTGTGAAATGATTCAGCGTCCTTCTAGGGATAACATCGAGTAATTTGTGTTTTGGGGGACGGTACTCTATTGCTTCGAACCGCGGAGGAATGGTTTCCACGATTCAGAGCCTGTCGATTTCACCGGCTCTGAATCCTGGATGAACCATGGATGAGTCAGCCGGCGGAAGACCTGTGACGACGAATACCGATCGAATCATTGAAATCATCGAGTTAGACCGGAATGTGGGATCTCGTGACATCGCCCAGGAGATGGGAGTTAGTCACCAAACCATTTTAAACGATCTGCAGAACGCTGGATGTTTGGGTGCCGCATGATTTGACGCAAAAAAACCTTCTGGACCGAATCAACGCCTGCGATATGCTGCTGAAACGGATCGACCTCAACCCGTTTTTCAAGCGGATAGTGACTGACGACGAAAAATGGATCACATACGACAATATCAAGCGAAAACGGTCCGTAAAAAGGCCGGTAAATCGTCCCAAACAGTGGCCAAGCCGGGATTGACGGCCAGGAAGGTTTTGCCGTGTTTTTGGTGGGATTGGAAGGGAATCATCCACTATAAGCTGCTGCCATATGGCCAGACGCTTAATTCTACCATCCACTGCGAACAACTGGACCGCTTGAAGCAGGCGATCGACCAGAAGCGAGCGAAGAATTGGCCAACAGGAAGGGTGTAGTGTTCCACCAGGACACACACTTCGTTGATGACTCGTCAGAAACTACGGGAGCTCGGATGGGAGGTTTTATCCCATCCACCATATAGCCCGGACATAGCGCCAAGTGATTACCACCTGCTCCTGTCCATGGCGAACGCCCTTGGTGGTGTGAAGGCGAACTCAAAAGAGGCTTGTGATTGAGGCTGTCGGAGTTCTTCTCAAATAAGGAGAGGGGCTTATACGAGGAGGGTATTATGAAGTTGCCGTCTAGATGGAAACAGATTATCGAACAAAACGGCGCATATTTGAAATAAATCTGGTCACTGTAACACTTTTTATGAAGCATTGAATGAAGAGCATAAAAGCGAAAGGGAGATATTTGACAACCTTACATTAAATATTTTTTTTATGCAATCAAACAAGAAAGGTGGGTTTTTTTTAATTTTTAACTTGAGATTACTCCTTTGTCTTTCATGCAAAACCAACCGTTTTGTAGAGCGGTCCTTGCTGGTTGTTGAGGTGATGCGAAGTACTGATCACCGGCAGCAGTCGTTCCTGCGAGGTGAGGCTGTCTGGCAGAACGGAATGGGCTTTCCGCTGTTCATCAGCTTCAGCAGTAAATGTGGTCGCTTCGTTTGTTGCGTATTCGAGGCGGGTCTGCGGGTCAAACTGATCAATTCGGGTGGCGTTGTGTTCAGGGCCACTTTCTTCTGGCTGGGTGGCGTCTCCTGCTTATTGCTGATGAGTTTGTTGGCCGCGGCAAGGATCTTTTGCTGTTTAGTCAGCAAAAGGCTATCGCTTGACGTACTTGAACTGTTTGATGAATGCGGCGATGGATGGATGTGGAGTTCGAAGAGGAGAGGGGCACAATCTCAACGGCACCGCCCTTCATTAAATTTGTCTTTAGGATGCTGCGACTGTTTGGAGTGGATTTTGGTGCGCCTCCCGCCGGCGACACACTTGTTGCACTAGCTCCGTCCTTCTGCTGGGTATTCTCTTCACCCTTAAGATTATTCCGTTGTCTTTCATGCTATACCAACCATTTTTTTTTTTGCAGCAGGAGGGGCTTTTGACACCTATACTGTGTATCAATTTTTATCAAGGTTGGTGGACGGGTTTTAAATGTTGCAGATTTATTTCCGCGTTTCTCATACAAGGACACCGCTGTGCGACGCTGTTCATCTAATCGTGGGAGAACAGTAACACAAACATAGGAACGCACAACTCGAGTAGTTGTTGCAGGAGCTAGGCCCTGGACCATTGTGGGCTGTTGTGCCATTCAATTAACTAAAAGGGACCAGGGCCCATCTCCTGCAACAACTACTCGTGTTGTGCGTGCTACTGTTCTCTCACGTGTAGAAGGGACCTACAGTTTTTTGCCGACTCCGAACGGCAAGATTTGAGAAGCTTTTCATAGACAATTCGGACTCTTTGAGTGTTGTCCGCAACTCGAAAGAGGTGGTGCCGTGAAAGAATGTGAGTAGTCCCGTCCGGGAATAAAACCTAGACCTTCTGCGTGGGTTTCGATGCACTGACCCACGGTCAATCTGTTTATCTTCCCATAGTCAACGCCACCTTCATCGACACACCCCATCACCCTCTGCCCCAAAGGAAGAAGAAATGAAGGAAGGAAGAAGAACAGACACAGTTAAGCATTTTTTTGTACATCATTGAGTTTTAATGTGTTTCTGCAAACTCATATACAATTGATAATCATAAATGTAGCAATATAACTTTAAATAAAATTGTTTAATATTTAGTTTCTGCATAGTACATACTCCTGTATATGTATATAATTAATCGCGTGTGTGTGTGTATTAAGTATAACTAGAAATAGAAATAGATTGATACAAGTTTGTTTTCTCTGCTGTTGGGTTTCTGCAGTTTTCATCTGCATACACTCATCTACTTGAACTGAAGTCTCGACAAATGCATCGATTCAGAATGAAAGTCTTAAACTTAAAATGAAGGAAATTAAAAAGCAGAAAAACGAAATTATTGAAATCATCAATGATACTCCTTCCGCGCTCGCTTAACTAAAAAAATGTCTACTCTTCCGGTTGATGTCTGCTAAATATGTTTACATTTCTATTCATATTCTTTTTTTTTTTTTGTTTTGTTTTTTCTTTTTTGAAGGCATCCCGCTGAAATATGTTTTGTTTTGTTTTTCTTTTTTTTTTTGGATTAATCTCTCGCTCTTTATAGCTTTGCAATGAGTGCAAACGAAATTTTAAAATATCTAGTATCTTGTAACACTTCTTACGACTGCATCTCTAAACTCTAATATAAAAATATATATAAATTTTCTTCTTTCTTTTGCATAGTATATATATATATATAAATATTTTAACAAAATTTGCTGTATAACATGGGTTCTCTTTCATTTCCGATTTGTTTCATTTTTTTGGGAATTGTTTAGAAAAATATCTGATGTGATCCCTTTCCCCCCTTCCCTCTGCACTTTGCATCAACAAAACTCTCCAAATGTAACAATACAAATACAAATACAATATTTTCTGTGTCCATCCGTCCTTAAGTCATAAGAATTTCTCTGTGTTTGATTATTTTCAATTTCATTAAGTTTTAAACTTATTGTAAATATATTTATATACGTGTGTGTGTGTGTGTGTGTGTAATCTTATTGTTTGCTATAAATAAAAGAATTCTAAAGTCTAAAGATCGCTCATAAATTTTAAGTGTGTGTGTGTGTATTTGTTGGATTTTAACCACCAACACAGGATTGTGAAGTCTTACAGGCTACAGTTCATACATCATTCATATCTCATGTATTAAGCGGTCTTGTGTGTGTTTGTGTGTGTGTATGTATAAATTTGAAATTTAGCTTAGTAGGTACAAACTCTTGGAAATATTTAATAAATGTTTTGGTCGTTTATGTACAAATTAAAAAGAAACTGGAAGGCAATGCCCAAGGTAAAGTTCTTACAAGTAGGTGCACGAAATGTTGTTTTCGCTCTGCTTCTCCTGTTTTCTGTTTGATTTAGAAGTTGTGACATGATGGTGTTGCAGCAATTTGAGTCTTGTGATGGCGTTGCATCTCTAGTAACTATTTGCAATCTTTCAGAGGTCGGTTTTCACATGCACAAGCGAGGGAACATCTGAATTCTGTACATCGACGGTGTGTGCTGCGGCTCTTTGCAGTCCTTGCGACCGACAAATGTTTGTGAATCTTTGGAGTCTTGACCACCGATGACAAATTTGATTGCATTGCTTGACGTTCCTACGCTTGGTCAATGATTTCTAAATGTCTTCCCGGCCGGAGGTGGCACCGTTTGACTCCCTTTTGCATTGGCAACAGACTACAAGCCTTTTACGGCTTGCCATCCCCCGTTGGTACTTGTGTACGCCCCTGCATTTCACAGAGAATTTCATGATCTTCAGAGGCTACACAAAATCTCCAAGGGAATGAGTGTGTCAGACAACTGCAGCGGTTTTTACGGAAGTCTGTCGAATGAAGGTGGTAATTGACAGATTTCTGGGTTAAACAAATTTAATGTTTCTTGTGCTATATGCCTGCCATCTATTGCACTCTGTCACGCAAGCCAGTTGCCTTGTATTATATTTCTTGCCAGTGAAGACCTTATTTTGTGACTTCTTTGAGCGTTGGCAAAAGTAAGTGGAGTTCTGTTTCAAGCCACTTTGTGTCCCTGCGGCTAAGTCAGCAATGGTTTGCCTGCTTGCAAAATTAAGAAGGGCTTTCACGCCTGTCTGGACCATAAAAAAGTAAAGCAGCTGCTTTGTAACGAAGACGACGAAACACCGAAGACACAGAGTCACGGAGCCTAGGGCATTTGGTCAAAACCATGAACCATGAAAGAAAGCTCAAGCCAAAGACAACATTAGTTCTGACCCTGCATCGTCGTGATCTCCGCCCAGGCGGAACAGCAATCAATGTCGTGCCCAAGTTCTCCTTTCGCTTGCACAGTTCTCGAAAATTATCCTCAAAATATTGCACACATGCCTCCTGAAAATGCAAATCCATCACAAGTCCTAACAAACAGTCCACGTCCCTTCACTCCTCCGATCAAGCACGAGAAACAATAAGTTCACCAAACTTCTGTCATAACACTCCCTCCTCTACACTACTCTTTTCACTTACATTGTATCCTTGATTCTGTGGGTTTAGGCACTAACATTATCTTAACTTATCTACAGTGGGGTTTATTCCTTTGATACATTTCCCACGACGCCAGATGTGCTAGCCGACGGGGCGGGCATCAGTTTGTGTTGCGGAATCACCGTCAGAGACTTGGGGATCTTCGACATCAGGAGCGAGTGTTGCTGCTTCAGGGTGGCTGTCGGCAGCTCCTTTGCCGCGGTCGCAGTGCTGCCGTTCATGAGCATTTGATTGGAGTCGGGGAAGTTGTTCCAGAGCCAGGAATTGGTCGGGATTCCAGCGGTTGTGGTGGCTGTGGAGGTGCTTGTGTTCATTATGGGTACCACTTGTCCGCTGAAGATCGGCACCGGGGACAGGGTTGGGGTTTGACTTGTCGACAGAATGCCAATGGGTTGCAAGGTGCCGGCGGGGAGAATGACTGTTGGTTGTGGCTGAGATTGCTGTTGCTGCGCGGCTGTGGATGTGACTGTGGCTGTGGCCGCCGAGGATGATATCGCCGACGTTGTCGTCTGAGTGGGTTTCGGGGCAATGGGCGTGAAGACCGCAGACGTCTTGCTCATCATTAATCTCTGCTTCTTGGCTGCGTTCTCTGCGGCAGTTACAGCTTGCATGGTCTTGTTGAATGACTGCAGCGCGTTGGTCGAGGAAGAGGACTTCCCGCTTGAGCTGGAATTGCACGTGGCCGGGGGGTAGATTCCCTTCAACTTGCCCTTGCCGCCCTTTAACATTTGGTCCCGCATGAGCTTCTCCCGCCGCAAAATGCACATTCTGTTGTAGTCGTGGATCGAGATAAGGAATGGTCGTCCGCCGGACTGTACCTGCACAAGGGCAGGCAGGCGTCTGCCGTCAGCCGTCTGGTAGAGCGGTCCTTGCTGGTTGTTGAGGTGATGCGAAGTAGTGTTCACCGGCAGCAGTGTTGGCCGCCAGCTCTTGCTCTCCAGTCGTTCCTGCGAGGTGAGGGTGTCTGGCAGAACGATTACATTTGGCGGAATCGGTTTTCCGCTGTTCATCGGCTTCGGCAGTAACTGTGGTCGCTTCGTTTGTTGCGTATTCGAGGCGGGTCTGCGGGTCAAACTAATCAATTCGGGAGGCGTTGTGTTCAAGGCAACTTTCTTCTGGCTGGGTGGCGTCTCCTGCTTATTGCTGATGAGTTTGTTGGCCGCGGCAAGGATCTTTTGCTGTTTAGTCAGCAAAAGGCTATCGCTTGACGTACTCGAACTGTTTGATGAATGCGGCGAGTTGGATGTGGAGTTCGAAGAGGAGAGGGGCACAATCTCAACGGCACCGCCTTTCATTAAATTTGTCTTTAGGATGCTGCGACTGTTTGGAGTGGATTTTGGTGCTCCTCCCGCTGGCGAGACACTTGTTGCACTGGCTCCGTCCTTCTGCTGGGTATTCTCTTCACCCTTCTGATGGGGCTTTGGTTCCTTTGGTCTGGCTGTGATTGTCACAGAGTTCGAGCTCAACTGCTTCTGGATCTTGTCAACAGATATGCTCCTCGATCGACTCTCCAGCTCCTTTGTGGGTGACGAGGACGCACTGCTGCGACTGTCGTATGAAGAGAGTCGATTGCGAACCGTCCGCGTGTATACTGTCGCATTGGAGCTGGCGTTGGAGGAGAGTATAAGGTCACCGTTGCGGTAGTACTTCTCCAGAAGAATCAAATGCCGGAGAAAACTCGACTGGTTGCCGTAGGGCTTCTGTAGATCTTCCCAGAGGCGACGTGTCGGTTCATCGTATTGCAGGAATGTATTGACGCGCGTCCATCCTTCGGGCGTCCGCTGGGCGGAGCTGCTGCCGAATGGTGCCTTGAACTGTAATCCCAGGTCTTCTTCTCCCGGAAATAGCTCTCGCATGGATATGTTTGGATTCGACCGCAGGACCGTCGAGAGGTCGCTTCGATCCTCCAGGGAGGTACCCACACTTTGTAATATCGCTTTTAACTTCGATTGCTGGTCCCTGGATTCCTTCCTCCGTTGGGGAGAGGGCGACGTGGATTTGAATGATCCCGAGGACGAAGAGTCCGATATGGTGGGGACGTCGTAGTCAACCATCACATCATTGTCGAGAACCATCTGATTGCTTGTGTTTCCTGCCATCTCGGCTGCCGCAGCTGAGGATGGGCTGCTCACTGTCCGTTGGCGGGAATCGTCAGGATTGAACATGCCCCCGTCGCTAATCATTTCCACGGATGAACTTGAGGATGGGGTAGGCGATGGAGGAGCTTCCGTCGTATCCATGAGTTCCTCACTTTCATCGGCGTGTTCGCGAGTTTTGCGTGTGACGCGCTTGCTTGGACTGCCATGTTTTTTTGACGTAGACTTGTCCTTGCTTTTATCATTGTCCTGATCGTCGTCCTCTTCATGCGAAGTGTCCTTCTTTTCGTGGATATTGTAGAATTGAAGGAGTCTGTAAAGGAAACCAGTTGTAACTCCCTGACAATTGCGTTCAGAGCAAATTTACCTCTTCTTGTAGTTCTTGACAAACTCCACCTTCTGTACCTTCCCGTTCTCCGGAGGCTTCATCAGCAGATTGGCGAAGTAACGACACAACTTACACACCGCAGTACCTTGGCCCAGGGACACCGGGATTCCCATATCAGCCAGCGCCTTCTCCAGCCTGTCTGTGTCCTGGAATTCGCAAAAAGGATATGCATTAGTTTTGTTCGTCTCGTAGAGGCTTGTGCGCATTACCGTCGTGATATGATACATGTTGTTTTTGCCCAGTCGCCGCTTGCACAGTACGCAGCCACTACTCTGCACCACAGCCTCGTAGTGCTTCTCGCAGAGGTGCAGATATGTGCCAGCGGTGGACATATCAAAGTTGAGGACTGACTTCTTGATGCTCTTGCGGATGCCTTTGCGCCGCAAGGAATGTGGAGCTTTCTGGCCGCAACCAGGCACCGCGCATAAGTGGTTCGCGGAAGAGGCAGAACCATTTGCATGGCCTGCTTGACTTGTTTTCTCCTCCTCAGTTTTGTCGCTCTCATTGACAGCGTCTTCCTTGTTGGAGGTTGCTTTCACAGTCTCGATGTGGGCAGGCGCTGATAAGCGTTTCTTGTACGAGGGCGCGTTTGCTCTTCGATCAACATGACGGAAGCAGGCGTCGCACAGACAGTTGTCCACTGTGAGCTTCTCTTCATCTGCAATAGGGTACAAAAACTGATTTAGCCGGCACTTGATGATAATGGGGGCGTTTGAACTTACTTGCTAAGATCTTCTGCTGACGTTCGACGGACTTTATCTGCCCCACGTGACAAGGGGTATCGTAGAGGCCGAACTTTCCGCTGCAGTAGTAGCACTGATCCTGACAGAGACGTCCCGGGTGGAATTTAAATGAAGATGCCTTTTCCGGAATAAGGATTTCCTCCTTTTCGTCCTTCTTGCTTGTACTGGCCGCCTCGCTGTGCTCTGCGTGATGGCTGGCATCTGAAAAATGCATGGAATCAGTGAACCAGTTAAGGACACGCATCCTGCACTTACCATTCGTCGTGTTCGACCTGTTGTAAGACTTTCTACCGTGCGTGGTTGTGGTTGTAGTGGTTGCAGCCGCTGTTGTTGTTGCAGCAGCTCCATTGACTGAGGATTCTGTTGCAGAAGCTGCCCCCGTACCCTCGGTCTGCAAAGAAAGAAATATAGAATCATGTGACCACAATGTTCACAACTTGCGAATCACCTCATTCTGTATTGTGTAGTATGAGTCTTCCCCGGATACGTTGGCCGGGTGTTCGCCGCTCTTCTCAGCGTTCGATTGCCTGCCACGGCCCTTTTGAAATGTCATTTTCAACGACTGCCTTCGGCTGCCGTATCCGGAACCGGCAGCTTTTGCTCCCACATCGCCGTGTTTTCCTCTCTTTCCGTCACTGGCGCCACCATTGCCGTTGCCAGTAGCAGCACTACCGCCACTGACACCGCCGCTGCCGCCACCTGATTGACGATTAAGTTTTATAACTGTCTTCAGTGTACCCGTGTATTCGTGTGAGGATTTATTTTGAGCATTACCTGCTGCTGATCCACCACTGGCTGCAGCATTGCTGGTGTTCTTCTTTGAGCCACCGGTCAGGTTGTGGAGGAACTTGCGACGCTTCTGCTTTGCCATGATCGCCTCGTCGGCTGCTTTGTGTGTGAGCAAACCCAGCGTCTTGAAATGCCGCTCCTTCTGTCGCAGCCTGTCGTCATTTTCTGGGGTACGCACTGCAATTGTCGAAGAAGACTTTGTTGATTGTGGCGATGTTGATGGGGTGCTGCTCCCCTCACCGGAGGTATCTCCTTGAGTTTTGGCTGAGTTTGTGGGTGAATCTGCCTGCTCGTCGGCGCTCGTTGGTTGTACGCGATCTTTCTCTATTGTCTTTGCAACTTCTTGGGCAGTGTCTTTGACGGTTTCAGGCACAAGTTCGACGTTCTCTTTGTTCTCCTCTTGGTCTGTGGGGATTTTCTCCTCCTCTCCCTTTGAATCTTCGACTTTGGTTTTCTCTGATTTCAGCTCATCGACTTCTATCTTTTCGATTGATTCTTGCTTTTCCAACACCATTTCTTGTTCTTCCTCCTTTTCCATTTTTTCTTCCTTTTCCACCTTCTCCTCCTTTTGCAATGGAGCAGGATCAAGCTCCTTCACATCCTCCTCTTTAGTTGAAATGTCTTTTTTGTCGTTATCACCAACGGTTTTATCACATGTTTCAAACTTAACGTTCTCGTAAACTCTATCAATCTTCAGCCCCAGTGAGCTGTTGCTGGCAGGCACTTCGTTTGGCGCTTCCACAGCCTCGTCGCCGAGTACATCCGCCTCAAGTTCCACTTCCTTGGCGACTTTCGCTTCTTCTGCGTTCGTGGAGTCCTCGCATTTTTCATCCCCGCCGCCATTTATAGAAGACGGGGCATCTTCGTCCTCTTCCTCCTCCTCGTCCACCATAAGTGGTGATATGTATCCCGTGCTGACACTGTTCGCATCCTCATTATCGTTCTTGATGCTTCCAATGCTTCCGTCGTCTTCCTCCTCGAACACAAGCTCCCCCTCCTTAATGGAGTCATTCGAGACACTTAGTCCATCTGCGGCTTCTTCGATCTTTTCTACAACATTCTGTACAATCTCTCCCAGTTTGGGATCCTTTTCAATGCCCAAGTTGTTCTCCAGAAACTCGGGCTTCTTGTAAAACCGCTTCACACTGATTTCACTGATTCCCTCACTGACCAGATCCGGGCTAAGGGATGCAGCCTTGTCTGAGGAGTTCGACTTTTCCGAGTTCGCTGCACTGGTGCTTGCTGCTTGTGCATCCGATTTCGTGTCCGTCTCCTCAACTGGAACTTGCATTTCTGTCTCTGTGTCCACTGTCAGTGGCTTGTTCAATGCTCCATTGGACACTGCATCGATGATGGGTGAGTTCGTGATGTCGCTGGCGTCCTCAGATTCAAATTTCTCCTCGACTTTGATGTCCACCATCTCGTCCAGAGTGGATGATGCTAAAGAATCTTTGCTATCTTCGTCAGGACGAACCCGACTGAGTCTCTTTCGTTTGGTCTCTGGGGCACCTGTTTCGCTGATGGACTTCTCCTTTTCCTTATCCTTTCGGTACGACCTTGTAGTTGGGGAGTAACAAGTTGTGCTCTTCCGGGCACGGAGAGAGATCCTGGTCGTGGGCTCTGGTGGAAAAGGCTCTGTAATGTCTGAGGCAACATCGGAAATCATTTCCTCGCTGCTCTCCAGAGCCTCTTGTTTCACGACGACTGCGTTCAGTTCGAAGTCTCCCTCCGTCTCGTCTACTTTATTGCTTTTCATTTCAGGCTCATCCTTCGGTGACACAGATCTCTTTCGTTTCACAGCCGGTGCTGGGGGATCGATTGGCTTTTTCTGCACACACTTCCGTTTCGGGGGTGTTTCAGGTCTCGAGCCCATCCCAGCACTGGTTCGACGCGCTCTTGTAAGTCTTGTATTCGCCGCCCAATCCTGTGCGGCTGACTTTCTTGTCAACCGATTGCTCGGCGGAACTGGGCTGCTTGGTGTTTTGGTTGTGGCTTCACTAGCGTTCTTTCGGAGACGTGCGCTAGCTTTCTTCTGCGTCTCATCAACTGTGCTCGCTGATTCCGTTGATGAGTCTTGCTCTTGTGAATTGGTCTGGTTCTTTTTGACAGGCGATCCCGTCAACATTGGCGAGTTGCGCGTCTGCCTCTTGGCATCTGTTGTTACCGATGTTGCAACGGTACTTGTTTCAATTTCATTCTCTCTCTGTGTTTCAGTTTGATCTCCATTATCTGGAGGTGTTTTGTTTGTGTCTTCTTCTAATTTCTCTGCATCTCCTTCTCCATCGCCTTCTGCGGAATCTGTCAGAGTTTCTGTTTTGTTCTCCCCATTCTCATCTGTAGTTGTGATTGGGGGTACAGTTTTCGAGACTTCTGTCAATGTGTCTGTCTCTGTTTCTGTCACCACCGCTAAGGCGATTTCCAAAAGAGCATCGTTTTCAACTGCATCTGTGGGTGGTGTGGTTGTGACTGCGGCTGTGTCCAT
This sequence comes from Eristalinus sepulchralis, assembly GCA_944738645.1. Lineage (NCBI taxonomy): Eukaryota > Metazoa > Arthropoda > Insecta > Diptera > Syrphidae > Eristalinus > Eristalinus sepulchralis. Next base: position 1,750,456 of record OX122884.1, on the reverse strand, counting down.
TCTTGCGATTGGCTTGCGGGCGGACATACTTTGCTGTTCCGTGTCAAATCGACGACGAGCTGAGAATACACTCGCCTAGATAAGGGAATTGATTTTAAATTCGGCCGCGCTAGAAAATCTGTTAAAATGAAAATTTGAAAAAATTAAAATTAGGAATAGATTTTGAAAGGATGGTTTCTTTTTTTTTTACGGGAAAGTGGTTGATGCTGATTAACACGCACAGGTTTTGAATGATGTGTGATAGACGACGGGGGATCTACTTTCTCAGCAAATTTGTAAATTTGGGGCAAAAGGCAAAGCTTTGGCTACGAGAAAGTCAGGTAAGTGGATTTCTAATTCTGCCATAAACCGAGTGCAGCTTGAACAAAAGATGAAATTGTATGAGTTCCAAAAGATTTGAGACACCTGCAGAAAACCAAAAAGATTCAGAGTCGTTTCCTTTATTTCTCGTCACACTTGCTAGATCCTCAAGGGATTGCATTTTGGTTTACTGCAGCCATAACCCTAGAGAGAAAATCGGAAAAAGTCTTCAGGAATCTATGTAGACTTGAACCGCCTATTGATTGCACCACTAGGTACTCCTTCTTCGGAACGTAATGTCCAGAAACACCCTTGTAGAACGGTAGTTCCATCTAAGGATGTCCTTGTAAAACATCTTCGAATACAGTCGATGGTGTTCAGAAGACGGAAGTGTACTCCTGACAGAAAAAGGCAACAAATTCATTGAGACAGTAGCCATACAAAGAGCACATGAATTGGCAAAATGTCCTAGGTTGAGTGCAACTTGGAGAAGAGGCCATATGCCACAGCCTCCAGCCATCCAGGAAAACCATCTTCCTCCATAGAACAAGGGTTAACATTGAACAAATGTCAGAAAAATTGATGTTCTGGAGGAAAGAATCAGTAGAAATGGGTTATATCCTTGTGAGGAGTAACAGCAGCGCATAATCCTTTCAAAATAAATACAAATTCACACCAAATGTCAACCACAATTGTTGCGATCAACAACTCCTCCTCCATTGCTTATCGCCATTACGAAAGCACCTCCAAAGCATAACCATCTGCGATCCTCAAAGAAATTGCTCCCTCGAGGGAAATTTTCAACGAAAAAAGCAGCAAATTTCACCCAACGATTAATTAAGAAAACCACTCGTTGCAACAGCAGAGAAAGGTGAAAACACAACATTCACACTCCAAAATATTTTCCCTTAAAATGTCACCCACAAGAAAATGTGCCAAAACGAAAGCAAACGAACCGAAGAAAAAAAAAAGAAATCAATTCAGCAACAGTGCCACAACCCCCGCCCACACATGGCTCCCTGTTGCGGCTCCAAAATGTCCTTACCGGCTACCGAAAAAAAACACCCACCACTCTGCTTCAATGCAAAAAAAAAAATAACAATAAGGAATAAATGCAAAATTCTCCAAGATTCCTTGCTGAAACTCACCATTTGTGGATTGTATCGTTTCCGCAGGATTTTCACCACTTCTGCCATTTGACAGATCTCCAACTCGGTTCAATTCATTAGTGAAGCCCCCGATAGAATAATAAATTTTCTTCTTCTCGCCGTCGTCCGTTCTCTCTTTTCCCTTTTCAAGCAGCAATTTGTATCAAAAAATGAAAATCCCACTCTGAGAACAGGCAGCAGCAGCAGCAGCAGCAGCAGGCAGAGCAAACGCGAAAGAGAATGTAAAATCAATTTAGGAAAACTTTTTTTTTTGTTTCTCCTTCTTCTCCTCCTCCTCCTCTTTTGTATGCGAGTAGTCTGTGTTTCTTTCTTGTGTTCTTTTTCGACTCCTTCTCCTTGCCTATGCTTTGGTGTATCACTTCGCCAGTGCCAGCCGTAACCTTTTTTTTTTTTACAACTTTTCTCCTCGTAGTGTTCTTACTGCTCGCCAGAAAATAAAGACGAACGAAAATGAGGAAAAAAAAACTTCACGCACACCGAATGCACCGAAAATCCGTCGCGAAATGAAAACAAAATTCGCAACAAGGATACGCGCGGCAACGTTTGTCCTTTCCTGCTCCGCTCCTCTCTCCTACCGAAAGATAACACACAGAAAAATTGTTCGCTTTTCTCGCTCCCTTCGCTACTTCTCTGGCCGTTTGTTGTTTGGTGCGCGAAACAATTTAGCAAATCAATTGAATATACACCTTGTTGTCGAGACCGAGAGAACACGGCGCACTCAATACAAATACAAGGCGAGCAAAGAATGCAAAGCGACAACTGTGTGGAATTGACGAGTGAGAAGAATCGTAGAAAAAAAAACAACAAAATAGTTAGTAATGGTAAATATTTAGGCAAAAGACACGAGACAATTGCCGTGGTCGATCGTCAACAGGACCCGCTCCATGAGGGGTAGAAAATAAAACTAAACGTGAGCACGGGAAAATGTCACCACATACACGCAGTTCGTTCCGTCCGTAGTTGCGACTGCGAGACAGAATCTTTCTCGCTCTCTGTCTCTCGCACTCTGTCAGATTCCGACGGCGGTGATTTGATTCTCTTAAGTTGTGCCCTCACTCCCCTTGTCCAAAGCCGCTGCTACACGGATGGGTTCGACGTCGTGTACGTACGAGTCGGTGGAGCGACTGTGTGCGTTCATGAGTTTTCTGCGAGAGAGAGAGCAGCCGAAATAAAATGGCCGCCCTTGGGAGACAGCGCCGAGAGAGACATGGATGAATGAAGAAAAATAAAGTGAATGGACGGCGAAGAGAAGTGTGTGAGAGAGAGGAGGATGATGATGAGGAGAGAACGAACCTCTTGATTGTGGGACTGGGAGTAAAAATATGCTGATGGCTTTTTTTGCTTTTTGATTTTCTTTTATCCGCGTTTATCCTTTCACGTTTCCTTTTTGCTTTTTTTGAGAACCTTCGTAGGGATTTCTACGAGGACACCGCTTGGCTGTAGAGTAGAATTTTGAGGGTTTTCCTTGCACATTTCAATTCACGGACGGAGTGATTTCGTTACAATTCTTGGCCCTTATGATTGCATATGACATGGTATAATTAACGAGAAGCAATGGAGGCAAATTTTTAATATGAAAAGGAGGGATGGTTGCTTGTCGATGGAGAGATGGGCAAATGAATTTGTGGTTCACTTTAGAAGGTGATGAGAGAGTTCGCGAATTTTGTCGAGGCGTACGTAATGCTTACAGGATTGGAGAAGTTAATGGTTTTGACTGTCACGAAAAGAAGAGATTATGTTGTGTACATATCTACATACATATGTACATCATATCAGCGAGGCGTAGGTTTTATGTGGGAAATGAAAACATTTCCGCCTACACGACCGCCTTCGAAGCTTGGGTGAAGCGATAATGCGAAGAGATTTAAACACGTATGTACATGTGTATGTATGTATGTAGGTACTCGATAGAAAATGTTAAAATGGAATATAAAAAGATACGATTTAGGAGTTTATTAAGGAAAATAAGTCCCCACAACAAGGGGGACGATTTTTCGGCCCTTGAATGAAAATGGTACATTTTTGGAACTTCAAAATTCAATGTAATGATGAATGGTATCTACAAGATACTAAGTTTGTTACACTAAAAATAAGAGACGAACAAAATTCCCAAATCCAAGACCTTGAAACGCATTAAATCCTAAAACTCGATGGATCCGTAAACCAATATCCTGCACCTAATGCAATTCCTACAGCGGCCCCAAGTAGAAAGGCTGTAGGGATCTTTGAATTTTAGCATTTTGTCTTTAATAATGATAATAATTTAGTGCACAAGGGACCAGGGCCTACCTTGTACAACCACTAGTTTTGCCGACTCCGAACGACGAGATTTGAGAAGCTGCTGTCAGCAACTCGAAAGAGGTAGTACAATAAAATAAATGCGAGGTTTCTCGTCCGGGAATCGAACCTTTTACCTTCTGCGTGTGGGTCTAAGCACTTGCCCACTATGCCACGGCGACCATAAATGCCTTAACGAATTTGTCCTTAAGGCATTAAAAAAGTAAAAAGAAACGTTTTTGAGGACCTTAAAATGACACTTTCGATACCATCAAAGGATGACCCTTAAGTGTCTAATCCACGGGGGATCAGTTCCTAGCTTCTTCAGCAAACAGTGCTTTTGTTCTCTCGTGAGTAGAGGGGACCTAGAGTTTATTGCCGACTCTGAATTTTAAAAGCTTTTTAAAGACTGGAAAGAGGTGCTGCAGTGAAAAACGCGAGTTGAACGTTCACAGTCCAGGAATCGAACTTCTGATTTCCGGAATGTGAGTTCACGCACTTCCTCAACCAACAATGACATTGCTCAATGCTTTAATTATTCATCGTTGACCATGCGAAAGATGCCTTTAACAACTCCCATATTGTGTTTATGCTTAAAACTGTGAAGTATTTACTATTGGTCCAAATACGTACAGTCTCAGACCAGGCAAAACCTATACTCTATCGAAATATGTAACGAATTCACCAACCCTTCAAGGCCACTATTTAACCACCACGTTTTACATCTTTTACTAAAAGTGCTTCTTTCTAAAAAAAATATGACAAGTTTATAAGTCAACGCTAGAAAGACAATTTACCAAAAGTCGCATAACTGATAGTTTATACTGAGGAGACTGTCGCGATCATTAAGGATTCGTTCTTAAGGAGAAAGACATTCATGCCTCCAAGGCATGAGGTCGACGTTTTAAAGAGTAGCAAAAAAGCTTATCAATGACTGAGTCTTTGTCCTGCAATCGCCTACTTGAAGTACTGACAACTTCAGCACCGAGATATTTTTCTTGACAATCGCTCTTTGTTTCGAGCAGAAACCAATACGGAAGGTCGACCGAACAGCTGATTAAACAGTTGATTTTCCCTTCGTCCATTGGTTTCTGGTTTCGAGTCAAGAAGTAAGTTAAGACCACGATAGGCACACTATATTGAATGCAGATAAGCATACAGTTTGTGTATTTAAAAGGAACAGTTGTGCATATGACTTTTGGAATGTCGAAGACATGAAGAAGAAAAGGGACTTGAGTCTAATTTAATGTCTGCGGACCCAACACCTTAGATTACAACCCCATTACGCTGTCCCATTAATTCTCTCTATTTTCTGTGAAGTCAATGTTCATGGTCGTTACCTATTCATCGACCCTTGAGAGATTACTGTCTTCATTGCAGCCCATAGAATCTTAACACATTGGTTAGACGAAAAATCGCAAATCATCTTAAGCAACTTGATGCCCGCAATCGGACGCAATAGACGTTTGCTCGCTGCAACCCAGTTCAACGCAGATCTACAGTACCACAAAATAAAGGAGAATGAAACCAAAAGACGCAGCGTTAAGTGAACCTTCAATAATTGTTAATTTTCAGAAAAAGTTTAACGATGTTTACCAAAATTTCCCCGAAAGTAGGTAACAAAAAGATCACAAAAAATGTAGTCACATACAGACTTTTTTGGCTTCAAAGATTCTAAAAGCAACAAGAATTCAAATCAATTGGCAAAAAATAAGAATGTAAGTTTAAGGATCGTCCTGTAGTCCCTCTCTGGCAGGTCTAAGCTAAGGTTATAAATTGGCAGGCGCTGTAGTTCACAACGGCCCATTGCCAAACTTCTTCAGTGTGCATTTTTCAATACTACGTTCCATTGTTCTCTCGCATCTTCAGCTTTTTAGTTTATTCAGCCAACATCGACCGGCAAAATTTAAGAAGCTCGATGCGATTTTTGGTTTCAAGAAACCAACCTAAGAAATTGGGCGTGTGAGTAGACGCAATTAGCTACTACGGCTCAGCGGCCACCGAGGTTATTTTGGAGAAAAAAAAAATTACCATTTGAGCGATATTTTTTGTTGGGATATTATGCGACACTTCCTCCTTACCCACTAGCAGACAGGAATGTTAATAAAAGTTAATCATCATCAGCACCTTCAGTTTCTCGAATGTCACAAGAGTTGATGGGAAAAGAGGCCTCAAACCCATCGACTTCAACGTCACACGTCTAAATGTAAGCGGGCATGTAACTAGACTGCTTTACAACGCGGCTGAAGAATGTTGCTGATGGAAATGCGTAAGAGAATCTTCTTTTTTGACATTCCGGGGTAGACCCTTAGCTTAAGTCACCTTGCCCTTTCAGTTTAACTGACTGAAGTCTACATCCTTCGCCATAAGTCAATGTTTGTCTTTATCACGTTGTCACCCTCGCAATTGGAGTAGGAAATAATCTGGTCCAATGCATTTGTGATCGCCTTGGCGTAGTGGGTAATTGCGTCGACCCACACGCAGTTCCCGGACGGGACACCTCGCATTTTTTCACAGCACCACCTCCTTCGAGCTGCTGACAACACTCAAAAAGTATCAATTGACTATGCAAATCTTCTCCAATATCGCCGTTCGGAGTTGGCAAAAAACTATAGGTCCCTTCTACTCATGAAAGAACAGTAGCAGGCACAACACGAGTTGTTGTTAGAGAAACTAGACCCTGGTCCCTTATTTGCTGTAGTGCCACTGTCTCTCTCTGATTTAAACAATCCTTACTGAGGAGACTTCATAGAGGTGAAAAATTGTCCAATGATCTGTCCCCTTTCGAAAGGACGCGATTGTACGTGAGGTCTCGCTCTACTACTTTGTCCCTTTGAAACTTTAAGTGAAACTCCTAAATGTCTAGGCAAAAGCATTTGCATTCAATCAATCTATTTGGCGATTCATTTGAGTAGTTGAACCCAATCGATATCTGTCCTTGCAAAGTTGATCAGAAGCCTAAACAATAATTCGAAGGACTTTCCTTGCCAAACTAACACGAATTTCGTTGTCCTTTTGTACAAAATTGTAGCAGAGACAGTTGGGTTAATCAAGAAAGAGATTTATCCCTAACGCCTTACAAAAGCATTCCTTCGTTCAAATAACTCATTTCTTGAATACCTTCGGAAATACTCTCCCGATAGTTTATTTTCTCACGAAAGATACATTTGCTCGTTTTCAAAAAGATACGAAAGCTATTTCCTAAAGATGATTTCATTAATTTGCCCCCTCCATCTCCCAGATATTCTAAAACAAAAACCAAATACCACGCAAAACACGAAGAATGAAGAAACACGAAGACAAAACCATTTCATGGCTTCTAAAGGCCAGCAATAAACGGATTGAGGAGAACACCTGCAGTACCCAGCCGCACAGAGTTGTGTCACCTTGATTCGCCCTGCTGCTGACCACGGAATCCTTTTCGCATGCAACGTGTTGCAGTTTCTGTCAATGATGCAGAAATTCCACGAATCCGTCGCAGCAATCACCTCAAAAATATAACAGTTCCTACCTAGACTCATGCTTTATGGCCGCATTTTACACCCCCTAGACTGGGAATTTGCCTACACACTTAGGTACACGATCTAATAAATATCTGCGTCATAAAACCCCTCACCCCGCCGCCGCAGGCCATTGGTGCGATGACGGACGACTGCGGCGCGGAGCGAAACGAGAAGAAAATGGAAGCAACAGCCAAAGCGAACGGGGAAAAGGTCAAAAGAGAAAACAAGGTAAAACCGAAAATCCAAGATGTCTGCTAACACACACCACACCACACTGCCGAGACTTTGTGTGTTCTCCTCTGGTTTCTTCGTTTCTGACACAACATGCAGTAGCGGCAGCGAATAGGTCTCACACACTGGCGCGTACAAATGTGCACGAAGGGTGAGGAGATGGCGGCACGTTGATTCACGGCAGCATTCCTCTCCACGTACATATAGGTACCCATAATTGCTAGCGATAAACGCGAGCAGCCACAGCAACAAGAAGAGAAAGACCACCGGAAAAGGGATGAAGACAGACAGCGTGCCACGCCACGGGAGGAAGCGCTGAATGCATCGCGAAATGACTTAAATTATCTGAAGATGTTGACGTTATGGGAGTTGGATGTGCAGCCACCAGCAGGCGGGGATGATGTCCTGTAATCCTTTGCCGCCGAAGGGACTGAATGGTCATGCGGATGGGCAAGAGCTTTCTACAACAACTTGTTCACTTGACTTTCTTCTCCACTGGGTTTCCTTTTTTTTTTCTTCGATATGCTTTGTCATCTCAGCAACGATCGGCTTCGGTGGAGGTGACAATGAGACGAACACGGTGGAAGCAAAAAGAAATGAGAGAAAACTGAAACAGCAGCAGCTGCAGCAGATGTTGAAGGAGAAATCAGAAAGGAAAGGAAAGGAAAGGGGAGTGAAACTTTAATGATCGTGTGTGTTGGGAGGATACGAGCAGACGTGCCTACATACATATCTCTCTTCTTTCGTTTCGCTTGTGGCGGATGGGAAAATTCCTTTTTGTTGTATGTGCTGTGTGTGTATGGTGGGAGAAATTAGAAATTTGCAGGAATTCTGAAATAGGATGTGGAGAAGAGGAATTTGTGTTGGTATGGGGAAATTAAAGCAAAGTTTTAGATTTTGATTGATATTGATTGTCTGTAACGATGGCTGTGGGGTAGTGGTATCCACTTGCCTGCTCATCTGTTTCTTTCTTCTTGAATCTTCAGTCGGACCGGCTTTCTGTGACATTTTCACATTCCCACACCCTCTCCTTAGGAACGCTGGCAGTGACTGAAATAATTCAGTTTACTCGGGTTTGCAAAGAGAGTGAATTGTTTTTACTCAAGTTTTCACTTTTCTCATTCTTTTTGCATTGAAGGGAGTTGACACGAAGGAGCTGTGTCTAACGATGATCGTGGTTGTTAAAAAAGAAACACGAAAGCAACCCTAGAAAATGAAGGTACTCCGCCTTACCGACTATGACAGTGCGTAATTTTCTGTAGACTTATAGAGCTGTCCATAGACAGCCATGTTAAGTGCGATCAACGACGCAACGCCCTAGGTCGAGATGGCGCACAAAAGTTAAGAAGGATCTTAACCAACTTGGTATGCGCAATTGGAAGCAACTGAAGAGCGATCGTGCTGACTGGAGAGGCATGTTGGTTGAGGCCCAAGTCCATTCCTGAATTTAACGCCAGTAGAAGAAGAAAGAAAACGAAGAAGACATAGTCAGTCATAGAAGATCATGGAGGACCACAGAGGAGCTTTTTTTTTAAAGTGCTCTTCGCTTTGATTTCTGAGAAAGACAAATGGTTAACTACCTTAGGCCGCTCTTCAATCCAAGAAGATGGGACCAAACGTGCAAGGAGAAAAATAATTAAGAGTCTCGACAACACTGAGGAACAACTGATTGTTTGAACTGATAACAAGCTTTTGGGTTTGGTATTAATTTGCAGATACCAACCCTCCCCATGTGAAAGAACAATAGCATGTGTGATTGTTGCAGAAACTAGCCCCATTATCCCTTAAGGACTGTAAGGCCACACAATTTATCCTAAAGGAACTGGGACAAATTTTGCCGGTATTTGGATGTGAAAGGTATTCGGGAAAACCTCTAATCTAAAATTAAAAGAAGTCTGTCAGAAGTATACGATCGCCTTGAAATATGAAACAAGCCATGGATATTCTGTATGTAGCTGTGCATTCGAAGCGCAGACAGCACTGTATCGTCAATTTTAGCCTTTTCTTTTTATCTTCTATCCCCTAAGCGAGACAATACGACAAGCTTGCAGAGAGATTGGTTGGACTGATTACACACAATCAACGAGATGCCAGTCAAAATCTCAGACAAAAAGTGCACTCTCTTCTTATCCGCAACTTCTCAGTTCTGTCTAGGTACTAGGACTAGGGGCCATATCCGAAGATGACTTCAAAAACTGCACACATTCATTTAGAAATCTAATCAGTCTTAGAAGTGCCAACAAACTTCAACCTAGTGGCAGCGAATTAAATGAAAATTGTATTCATGCTTCAGCTTGATGCCCACCCCGACCATCATAAAATTATTTTGGCATTAATCTGCAATCTAAATTCAAATCAGTTCATACTCTTTGAACCATCACACAACCAAGGACATTCAAATTTCAATTTCCTATTTCGCACATTATCCAACACAAAACAGACCTCTCCTCCTCCCACTCACCAGCATTACTATTACATTTGCCTATTCCCGCCCCTCCTCCATTAATCATAGCCACCGCACAAGGAAACACTCAAAAAGCACAGATACAGTAAAACAGACAAAATCTTTTCCAAATACAGTGGGTGCTTGCTCCGCTCACACATGTCAGCCTTGTGACAATCTTATCTCTCCCCAGCTTCCGCTGTTGCACACACACACACACACATCCTCAGCATCCCCCCCAGCGACAGCGACACAATTTTTCTTTCCTTTGTCGTAACTCCTTCGTCAGAGCATTCCTCAGCTAAACAACAAAAACAACCGGATGAGCGTTTGCAGGCAAATCCACTGCATACCCGCAAAATGGCCGAGATTCGAGAGAGCCAAGCAACATCGCGTCGTATCAAGAACAAAGCGAAACAACAACCCAAGCAAAAATTCAAATCCGCTGTCGTCGACCATGGCGTTGTAGTAGCTGCTAGACGATCTCCGGCCCGGTTGCGCACACGTCAGCCAGCAATAGCCGACGTGTCAATCGTCAGTGGCACACCACCGCTATCTAGCCCGCGCCCCGCACCCAGTTTGGGTGTAGTACACTTAATACTGTGTAGGAGAGTTTCACCACTTAATAGTGTGAAACGTCGATGACGTAATTTGCTTCAAATGAATTGTCACAAGATGCAAGCAGATTCGTGCCGAGAGCTTTATCAAGATCGTGTTTGGAAGGTGTTCCGGGCGTCATGACAAATTGGGTGTGGTTCCTGTTGTTGTGGACGAGATGTCCTGTGCTTTTGATTTATGCTGAGATGGGTTGTGTCATGCAGATTGAAAAATTTCCATTCTTTTCATTTTGGGGGCAGATAAACAGAGAGATGGAGGGAAAGTATAGGCAGGAAGATAGAAGTCATTAGGACACGTCAGAGATGTAGGCGATGTATAGAGCGTATGTTAGTCGATGATGCAATCGACTTTTAACTGAAACTGAATAGACCGCAGAAAGACTCCTCACGACAGAAATGAAAAACAAGTGTAGGACACTGAGAAAAACAGAAATGTTTGAGGGATAGTAAAAAGTTACTGTATGACAGAAGAAATGGGATTCATCTGTGAGAACATGATTTTGGGCTTAGAAGATACATTCATTGATCCCCACATGGGAGGATATTACTTCCAATTCAGCGCCAAGCAATTTCATACCTCACGGCATCACCATTATCGAGTTATGGAACCTGCGCTGTGAGCCTTCCTTAAGATTCCATTACTGGGATAGGTACTCGCCAATAGCATGTAATAGGCGCCTGTTCAGTGCCAACAAAAAGATGCAACCCGATGGAAATCGAGTATCCCCGCATCTTCTGCTGGAAAGTCTTCGATTTCAACTCCAAGACACAAGTCAGTAGTTATCCTCAAAGGATTCTAAAGATAAGTTGCCCCTAACAAGACTTAAAACATATAATGTGCAATTCGATTGATATCTATAAAAGTAAGACTGTAGTCCTATGCTAATTGAATCGCTAACAGATACAAATAGAACTCTCTGGCTTATATCATCAATGGAAGAGGGAAAAATAATATTTACTCATTCACAAAATGAGTGAGAATCTGTGGCAGTTGTGTTCAGAAGTTCGTGCATTAAAACCTAAAGCCTACCGTGTCTGGATTATGTTTTGGTTTAACAGAAAGGGGTTTTAATTGGGATGTAAGGATAACTTTCAGCCATTTGGCAACTCAGCAATGCCACAAGATTCAGTAAGAACAACAAAACCAGTCGATCGATATAAAGCGTCGTACATTCTTCAATTTTGCTCTAGTGATAATGAATTAAAGTTTAAGTCCATCCTATACATATACCTACACCTTTACGCACATATGTAGATACAAGATACATGCACATCCAAGAGTTTTGTTTTCGTGTTGTTTGATGAAAGAATTTGAAAGTAGTTTCAAATACTTTTCACGTGGAACAATTACATAACAATTTGAAATGTAGTTCTTTCTTTTTGATTCTCATGACATTCATAGACCCCTACAGCGGTCAGCATCGGCGTGTTGTTCCAGCTCTTATTGAAAACTCTTTTGATGACATTGGGTGTCGTTTCCCTAAGCTTTTCAATTTCTTCAGGCGCCTGTTACGCTTTCTTAACTATTCAATCATACAAAAGCAAAATAAAAAGATAATGTTCTGAATCTTCATACATTTTTGAACGTACATAGGTAACTTTTCACGAAAAATTGCTATTTTACGTTATTGATGTTTTCTAACGAAATGAAGCTTATGATTTATAGATGCACTTAATTATATCAGGGACATAACAATTTAGAGCTATCTGTCGATAGCTGGTTAGTGAAATACCCAATAATTGTGAAACCAATGAGGCAGCTTCCTTACGTAGATTCTATACATGCTTACGTTTGCCTATTCGCGAAAAGTTAACATAATATTTACATGAAACTGTGACTGATAGATTGTCGAATCAAATAGTAAATAAATTGGAAAACACTACAAGCCACAAGGCCCAGAAACTGTTTGAGTTGTGAGTGTTATTGTTCTGTCAGGTGTGGGAGAGGGATTTACGAGTCTATGGCTGCAACTCGAAAGTTGAATGTTCATAAACCAAGAACCAAGCATGGAACCTAAGGGTGTATAAGTCGCTGCATTTACCCGATATACTACGGCGGAAAAGAATCCAGAATAAATGTCTTACAAGTTCTTAAAAATTGAAGTATGACGTCTACTTTCCTAAAAGCTCTTCCCCTATACTTTCAGACAACCCTATACACACATAAAAAAAATTTTTTTCTAACCAATAAAACTGTATCGGAATTCCAATGGAACATGTCATCCCCTATTCATTGCACTGTCACGACAAGACTGTGAGTGGCTGATGGTGTTAATGGCTATTATTAGAATATGTCCTTGGAATGACTTGAGCGTATGTCACTGGTGAACGAAACTTTTTTTTTTTTTTCAAAATATCGATTGGGAATAGCTTTATTCGAAGGAAAAATAAATACTTGGGAGGGAGGAAATTCTATTAAATATCAATTTCGGTGGATTATCGGGACTAAGGGAATAAACCAGGTTGAGAAGAAAATGTTAATTTACAAATTTCAATTTCAATTTTCACATCATGGTCAAGTCAGGAGAGCGAATTTTGTGGATTGGAGGAAGTTGAAGGATTCTGAATAGCCAGAGGTACGATGAACATTTGTTCCTTAATAATGACCATTTCTGTATTTACGTCTAATGTTGTTCGTGCTGTTGTGGAAGTTACTCGCCGGGATAAGGTGAAACACACCGCAGTGCACGAGGAACTTAACAACTGATTCTTGAAACGGAAAAGGGTTATGGATTGATGATTTGGACACGTGGTACTCATCATCAGGTGTGCCTCGATTTCATTTCCACGAGGAAGGCGAAAACTTGATGGTTGAACCGAGACAAAAAAAACACGTTCAGTAACTCTTGGGCATAGTTCCTGCTGTCGATAAAGGAGGTTCTCACGTGCGTGCATTGCCCCTGGGTTCTCTCTAGTTGAACATACGCGTCATTATATATTTCTTCTTGAATCCTTCCTTATTTAAGAAGTCATTCAGACAACCAAAGTATCATTTCTTTACGTTTTGTCAGTGACTCGAAAGAGGAGATGTCCTGTTGAACATCGAAACCAATTTGGACAGACACAATCAATCAGACTTCAAAGAAGTTGATACGTAGGAGTTATATGTTTTTTTCTTAAATGTCGATATCCGGGTTTGGAAAGAACTTGGCTTTCAACCAACATGCTTCTACAGCTGACATGGTTTCTCAGCAGCTGTCTCCTCCTGCCTCTGCATCAGCTTAATCCTTGTCACTGATTAAGGATTGCCAAATAATAGGTCCTCCCCTTTGGAAGAGGCTTACATGTGGGTGTTTCTAATGCTATAAGTAGCCAGTCATGAACATATTTACTTGAAAGTTGGATAAACAACAGACATTTAACCGCCTTCTTGATCAACAAACACTCCAAACCCTACCGGCACCCTCTATTCGACAGCACAATGCATCTGATCATCTACCTACATCATCAATAAAATCTATCCTCAATCACTCAGCAACAAACAACAAACTGGCTTTTCAAATATCTTCTCAGCGCGCTTCGCAGAATGTGTACCTCCCATTCCGTTGCCAATCACACGTGTACTACTAGCCATTTGTGGTACGAACTTGTTTACATGCATCGATTAACATATTTCCCCTCGGAGCTTACATCTTCCTCACTGCTGTCGACATCGGTGAAGTTCTTTCACGGCAAATTTTTATTTTCGAAAGTAAACACTTTCACTTTGAGATGTCCGATTTAATTATTTATTGACTTGCAAGCGGTGTGCTACAAATGCATAGTGAATGAATATCTGTGGGTTTTGCATCAAATACACGCTGTTGTTGTTCTTCGCTTTGTTTTTTCAAATTAATTCGCTGCCATTTGCTTGGTGGGGACTATTGTGTTTTGGTTAACGTCGTTCTGGTTCACAAGCTGTAACGAAATGACGGCTTCTCTGAATGGAATCAGTTTACTTTTGGCTTTTTTTTTCTCTCACCCTTCCATTGTTTGTCGATTTTAACTCCATTTTGCACGAACAGCAATTTAGGATTGAGTTCCTTGAAAGTATAAGGAACTGCTACGCAATAAAAACAAATTTCCGTAAGGACTTGATAACTTTCAATGCCTTACTCTAAGGGTCTCCTTAACAGACACTAGAAAAACATTCATCTCAACTTATTTGGGACATACGGGCACGGGCTAAATTGTTTGTCCCAGTTAAGCAGTTGCCACAGTGAACATTTGTTGCAACCGAAACGATGCATCTCTTTTTTAATTCCATTCCATTTCATTTGCTTCCCATGACAGTGCGACATGCGTAACTCAAATTTGGTAGAAGCGACAAGAAAAATGCTGCCATGGTTCACTATAACTTGTGCTATCAAGAATTATACGAAAGGATCTTAACCTACAATGGAGTCAACTGAAGCACTGTGGCGCTACAGTCCGGGGTGAACCTGGGCCTCAACCAACATGCCGCTCCAGCCAGCACGATCTATCGCCAGCTGCCGCCAGTTGCGCACTCCAAATTGGTTGAGGTCCTTGTCCACTTGTGTGCGCCACCTTAGCCTAGGCCGTCCTCTGTTGTGTGTCCCAATGGCTCAGATTCGAAGACTTTTCGGGTCGGAGCAGTGGTGTCCATGCGCTCTACATGGCCTAGCCATCTTAAGCGTTGTATTCAAAGACGACTAGGCGCATGTCGCTGTACAGCCCATAGAGTTCGTCGTTAAATCTTCTTCTCCAGATGCCATCAACGCAAACAGGATCAAAAATCGCACTCTCGAAAATGCTTCCTCATCCGCTTTTAGTAGCGTCCAGGTTTCGAAGCCACAATCTAGAAGTTGATAATGTGCCGAGCATCCAACGCAAGTGAGGCAAGACAGTTCTTGGCGAGTTGATTATCCCTAAGACTAGATTTTGCAAAATTTTACGCCTTGATCGCTTAAGCATGAAATCAAGAACGAACGTCAGTCGATTAAATAGAGCGGCATTTGTTCGCAGAATTGATCAACGGGGCGAGCGTCTTTTGCAAATGATGATTGACTCCACGACGTTCTTGTCGAAGTGGATCTTAAGCACCAGGCAGTGCCGGATATAGGGAACAAGAGTAGGCTGCATCCTTAAATGATGAAATTAACACAGGGATTAAGGAGAATTGAGGGATTTGAAGCGACAAAAGTGCTCGGTCTTTTTTTTTTTTTGTGTGTCCAAGGACGTGGTAATCTTCCGAAGATACTAGCAGCCCGATCTGATCCACGATTCACAACCCCCGACAATCGATTAGAGGAAAACGCCTACGTACTAAGCCACACCCTGCACTCTTCAACCACAACCACCTGCCCCGCGGCACAGCCGTTAGGTATTACTTCGCGGGACGTCCTCGGTCTGTTATCCTTGGAATGTTGAATGAAGATGACTAAATCCTTCGCAAAGTCGTGTTCAGTAAGGTGTGGTTATCAGCAAATAGCATACGAAAAAGGGAATTCCTAAGTGCTTCAAGAAACCCCAGTTTTTCTACAAAACTCTAACGTCTAACCTGATTTTTATTCATGGTGATGTGATGATCTCACGCTTAAGATGGCTAGGCCATGTAGAGCGTATGAACACCACTGCTCCAGCCCGAAAAGTCTTCGAATCTGAGCCATTGGGACAACGCAACAGAAGACGGCCTAAGCTAAGGTGGCGCACACAAGTGGAGAAGGACCTCAACCAATTTGGAGTGCGCAACTGGCGGCAACTGGCGAAAGACCCTGCTAGCTGGAGAGGCATGTTGGTTGAGGCCCAGGTCCGTCCCGGACTGTAGCGCTACTAGAAGAAGAAGAAGATGTGATGATCTCATCCTTTCTTTTCGTTGATGAAAATTAAAAATTCGCTTAACGCGAATCTTTATAAAAGCATTTTGTCACACTTTTCTTCACATGAGTGATATGTTGCATGATGTTTTATCCAGACAATACACCAATCCCTCTTCTTCTCATCTCTTCTTTTGTAGGTGTAGTATAAGGCTAATTGGAAACTTTTCTCGATGACCGTGTGACCCTTAGATCGTGTACCTTCGAGCCTCTTGCAGTATTTTTTCAAATATTATCGTCAATCACTATTCAATGCCAACAACCTGGTAGCGATAGAGAAGCTCACGGTTAATGCTAAAAGAGCGATAGGACTTGTTTTCTTGTCGCAATGTAAAGCCGAATCCTTGAAAGAAGGATTCAAAAAATCGATGAGCATTGCAAACGTACCCGTGGTAGGCAGATAAACAACTTCGAGTTCCACTCATGAATGGATTTGATTGTACATCAGAGCAATGAAAAAGTTTTCAAAATTTCTCAAATGATTTGGGAATCATTCAAACACAAAGTTCTCCTGTTCTTTTTCGAAATCCCTTTTCTGACACTTTTTTCTCTGTTTCCTCTTTTTCGTTTAAGACCAGGTTCACTGTAATCGTGGTCTATGACATTTGTTCTGTTACGAAAGGATAGTAATAAAAATAATTGAGTGGCACTACAGCCCACAAGGGACCTGGGCCTAGCTTCTACAACATCTACTCGTGTTGTGCGTGCTACTGTTCTCTCACGAGTAGAAGGGACCTACAGCTTTGTGCCGAATCCAAACGGCGAGATTTAAGAAGCTTTTCATAGACAATTGATACTCTTTGAATGTTGTCAGAAGCTCGAAAGAGGTGGTGCCATGAAAAAATGCGAGGTGTTCCGTCCGAGAATCGAAACTAGAACTTCTTCATGGGGGTCTCAGCACTTACCCACTACGCCACGGCGACCACGTTTATGAATGGGAAGTCTTTTACTGATCTCTCTGAACTCATTTTAGTACAACGATGCCCTTTTTTGCGATTTTGTTCATATCTCAAAGCAAGCAGACTTCAAACTGATCCCCGAAAGAAGAATTCCGAACGGTGTTTGGACGTGTGGAAACCAAACATCCTTCAAAAACAGCACATTTCTCTGATATCAAATTTTCTCTAGCGGAAACAAGGTAAACCTCTAAATCAATTCAAGTCGACAGTAATTTCCACAGCATTCTGCTATGGATTAATCATCTTCGAAAGCTTGCATTCAATCTAATTAATGCCCGAGACAAATATGAAGTTAATGAGATGACACAACCGGACGTACGAGACACCGCATACCTAGGCGGTTCAAGCGTTAGTCATGATGTTGCCACAAGGATACACACCCTTCCCATTGCGCTCTCTGCCTCACATTCACTTTGCGTTATCGCATCTCAGCAGGCAGCTCAAGCTAGTAGTGTTGGGTGTTGCACTCTCAATTGTGCAGCTGCACTTGTGCTTCACTCAGAAAGTTTTCCAATGTTTCACACTCTTCCTCCGTGTTTCATTTGGTTTTTCTACTTCATTCCGATCGCTCCCCCTAAATGATGGACCCTTCGCCAGCCTAGCCAGCCAGAAGTCGCCATATTTGTGTTTTGCTGTAATTTTTGAAATTTTCTTTCGGGTGATATCATTATCAAGTTATTATAGCCGCGCTCTCCGTCCGGCGTCGTTCTTTATGTTCCTCGTTCACTTTGCTGCTGCTGCTTGCTGCCTACTTGTTTGTTTCATTTTTATTTCTCGTGTTTTTTTTTCTGTATTTTTATACGGCCACACTCTTTGCACGTCGTCGTAGTCGTCGTCAACGTCGTCAAAGTCGCTGCGCTGTCGTCTTCGTCTTCGCCAATGAGGCATTCACCTTTTGGGCGTTCTTTCAAACTGATTCGCTTGCTGGCTCTCTTTTCTTCGATTTGCGTTGTGTTCTTCTGTTTTAGTTTTACTCGTATTTTTTCATTCGAATTCCTTTGGATGGGTGACAACATTATCTCACTCGAAAATTTTTTAATTCATTTTCTAAGTTTTTGAATGTAAGCTTTAGGAGGAAGGAACTACATACATGTTAGTGGGGGAGTTGGACAATGGGTTGGGCTTTCGAAAGCACGTCGTTGTGCAGGGTGAAATAAGATGAAAGGAGGAGAAGGAGGAAGGATTTGGTGGCGATGTGGCTGCAGAATTTGGAGAACTATTTAAGGAATCCTTTTGAACAATGATGATTGTCTTCAAGAGAAATTAACGTGAAGTTTTCGACTTATTGATAGAACTCGAAGATGGTGAATCCAAGGAATATATCCTTAGACATTTATTGAAGCACAGCAAGCCACCACAATCAAGGGAAATTTCAAGTCTGCCAATGGTTGGTCCTTACCTATTAGCTGTCACGTACATAGGTCTGACAGGGACGAAGTGGATATCTAAAATAAGTTATGTACATAAGATTTCCGGGAACCTTATTAGGTTTGAAGGACAATTCTTCATTTTTCTGTTTTCTCAAACACCTGATTGTGTGTTTTTTGTTTTATTCATAAATCCTTTTTATCCTTTGTATCAATGTTCTTTAATAAAGCTTTGAATCTCATTCTACTTACAGACAACGCGAACAGATATTGGAAGTGAAGTAGACATTTTTGAGCTCTTCACAAAGTACTTATAAGTTAAAAAAAAAACAGAAAGGATTCTTAGAGCCAGTAAGACAAAACTGGTAGATTGGATAAAGACAATGTACAGATAGTTGTAAGATAGAGCAAAAGAACATCAAAGCAATGACGAATAGTTCAAAATGAAACAATGGTAGGTCTGAGAGAGAGAGAGAAATACATCAGAGCTGTGACTTGACCATTTTACAAGCAACTTGAAGACCTTGTCCTCGCTTGAACTTTATAAGGGAACAAAAACGTGGTCGCCGTGGCGTAGTGGGAAGTGCGTCGACAGTCTAGGTTCGATTCCCGGGCGGGAAACCTCGCATTTTTTCACGGCACCAAAGAGTATTAATTGTCTTTGAAAAACTTCTCAAAACTCGCCATTCGGAGTCCGCAAAAAAAACTGTAGTTCCTGCGACTCTACTCTAAACTGCAGTTCCTTCTACTCGTGAGAGAACAGTATGCCGCACAACACGAGTAGTTGTTGTAGAAGCTAGGCCCTGGTCCCTTGTGGGCTGTAGTGATACTCAATTATTATTTTATTATGTACATACATATACCAATCGCCCGTCAAAATGTGCCACAAGTCGTTAACACTGACGACAAATTGCTAGGTGCAGACAGTACAATGTGTACATAGATGCATGTGCGTTTAAGGCGCTAGAAACTCTCGATTCCAGTATTCTTCTTATTCCCATTTTTAAATATATTGTATGACGACAATGTTTCCAAACATTCGCAGCATTTATTTCAGGACTTTTTGTTTGATAAGACTCTCTCCCAAACAAATAAATTCGAAGATAGGGGAATGAGAATGTCTGCCACTTTCACTGTTCCTACAAAGCCCTTCTAGAAAAAACACCTCAAAGAAGACCTTATGAAATGCAATTAACCAGTAAGTGAAATAAAACATATGAAATCGAATAACCCATCAAATCCTCCCCCTCAACATTATTCTATTCTCAAGACAATTTTAATTTTCTTGAAAATCCTTTAAAACTCCACTTCCCTCCTTCAAACTCATTCCACTTCATTAAATTGTGTTCATTACGCTTTTAAATTGCAGATAATTCAGCGCTTTATTCACACACAGATATGTATGTACGTCATGCCAAACCTATATCACTGATAACGATTACACATGCTGTCATTCAATCTCGCCATAGTGGGTAAGATAGGGTCGATAAGTTTAAACTGATAAGCGCCGTAAAATGCCTCGATTTGAGTAACTTAAACTGCCTGAATAATTTAAACTGAAACAGACTCCAGTTTTGCATATTGAAATGCCTTTAATTTTCAATTGCGTTTTATAGAAGAACATCCTGACAGTTTGTGGAAAATTCTTGTATATCTTTGTCTTCAAGGTAGAGCTTAATGAGATGTTTCTTCTTTTACTTTTGTGTTGTTGTCCTTGTGTATGTTCTTCTTGTGAGCTCTTGACTTGGTATTGATAAGAACTCGGAGATGAAGAATTCAGTGCTCGAGATAGGCAATCTAGTGAATGTACATAATTAGATTTACTTCAAGTGAATTTGCAAATTTCTGTTGGTAAAGGATCAGATGATTTGCTATATGCTTGTATATTTTATGAAAATTACTGATGATATGATTATTTTGCGCTAAGGACTTGACATAAAATGAGACTTAACCGGTACAGGATTGGAGGATAAAGAAAATGAGCAAGTAAGCAGACAATTAAAAATATAAATCTATTGGTTCTCCTTTTAATGAATGAGAATCAAAAAGGAGGAATCACGTTTGTTACAGCATGTAGATGTTTTCCCAACAAAGACTTGAGAACTGTTTCTTCAAACTGCATCCAATCCTTTTGAATTTTAAAGTCAAAAGTTCTTATAACTGATTACAAAAATAAAACATTTATGAATGCAACTCATGTTCAGCAAGGGCATGTTTGCAGCAATACACAATTTGATGACTATACCGCCTATTACACATGGTACATACATACATGCAGTGAGGTGTAACCTTATAGTAGCAAAACCATTGCGTAAGCTTATCATCTGCCTTCCAGACTGAATTCTAATGCCGAGTAAATGGAAAAAAGCATTTGTCCAGCCTGTACCAAGGAAGGACGAATTTTCGTCACACACCTCCTTGCGGCCATCGCATCAACGTCCTTTTCAACCAGTGTCGTGGAAAGTCAGTTTCTGAAACATCTTGCCTTCTTCAGCAACTAGTATAATGGCATAACAAATGAGTTTGGGAAAGAGGACCAAGCTGTTGCTATCACAAAGCTGCAAAGAACGATTGGTTTAGGCTGAGGAAGGGCCTTTTCTATAATTTTTGTCTCTGCCCTCGATGCACTGGTGAATGTGTCCACTGCCCTTGATATTCACATCATTAAATGCACTCTCAATCTTGAACTCGTGATCTACTGTCGTGAAAGGAGTGGTTTTGGGTACACTTTGGCACAACATGTAGTGGAGTTTCAAGGGACGTTGCGCACCGCATTTCATTTGACATTGTGGATGTGATGTGTGACGCACGGACAAACAATGTCGGCTGTACAGACAGGACAGGCTCTGATCATAATCTGAGCCAGAAAAGGAATGCAGTTAAATTTTAACAGATGGCTCCAGGACCAAAGAAGGCAGCATTACAAAGCAGCAAATTCAGGAAGAAATAACCCACATCCTTAAGACCTCTATGTTGTTAATATCAAGTGGAGGGAGCGAAGTATTTGTGTCTGTTTCATTTTCTGTTTGTAGGATAGTTCCGGAATGCAAGTCCTCTCTGAATTTAATCGGCCGTCAAATTGGTTAAAATGAGATCGCTGATTAACTTCCAAAGCGGGAATCGTTGAAATGGACAGAGCGGTACAATGGTCTTAAAAGTAGTCAAACACTTTGTCTACCTCGATTCCGCAGTCAAAAGGGACAAGTGTACGAAATGAAAGTCTTGCTGATCGAAGTTTGTTTGGGGCTCAGGAGGCATTTGATCAATAGAGCCCTTTCTCGAGCTCCTTTCATCATCTCAGTCTTGCTCTACGGCTCTTGGTCTTTTCGAAAGGAAAATTGTACGCATCATCCTTAGTACTATCTGAGTTATTGATGTTTGTAGGGGAAGATTTAATGTGTCAATTATACGAAATGTATGGCGAAATTCAGGCGCATTTCAAGTGTCTATGGGTAAAACATGAATAATACTGCACCACTCATAGGAGAGTTCGAATCCCAGCCATAAGGATAAAGCAGCACACCTCGTCCTCGTTTGAGATGGTGCATTAAACTGGATAGGGATCTAAACGAACTTGTTGTGTGCAATTGAAGACATCTAGTGAGTAAGCCGTCGTGTTAGCTGGAGAGGTTTATTGATTGAGGCCAAGGACTATCAGTCTAAGATTACCATTTCCTGACCCACTTTTATTAATGGTCATTTAAAACTGATGACCGATTATTGCAGATTTGGTAAGGTAACATATTTTGAGGTCGTGATAATACCAAAGTCTTACTACCAACAGAAGGCTCCAAGATGATATTTTCGTTTATTAGAGTGATATAATTCCCCCATCCAGGTCAACAGAAGAGAAGAGAAAGACTAGGCCTAATAAAAGTGAAGGCTTTTTGGCGTCCTTAAGACTCAGAAGAACTCCACTTCCGATGGTTGTATCAGCCGGAAGTAGGCACAATTCACAATAAGACCATTCCAATGTGTAAGACAGTTTTCACTCGCTAGGAAACCAACTAAAATGAAAGTCTGTTCCCAAAAATAAAAAGAAATATGCGCTAAACTACAAAAGCATTTTATTAACTGAGCTCCTCTATCCCCTCCCCTCAATTCTTACTTAAATTCCATGCCAAATCTCCGTACAAATACCTCTTAGGTACACTAAATAAAATATTATTAACGAGTCAAGCCTATCAGCGACACCCATCACCCCCTACCTCGCTATCAACTGTCATTTCATAATCCCAACTCCAATTACGAAGCATCGATTCGATGACGCATCCACCTGTCCCTGCCTAGAACATCAAAATATGGCAGAACACAACCCACAATTAACACAAATCACACGTCTCTCCAACTCAGCAACGATCTTCATCGAACATCCGTCCCCACGATCAGTCGCAGTCGGATACAGAGCACCACACAAGTGAAACAAATCGAATCCCCCTAAGCAGCAGCAGCAGTACTGCAATGAAAATCAACCCCCTTGGGGCAGCAGCAGCAGCAGCAAAGCGAACAAAAGAATCCCATCCAAAAACCAAGTTTTCTCCCTCTCGCTCGTTTCGCCGCCTTCGTTCAGCTTCAGCCCCTCGCTGAAAGCAGAAGGCAATAAACCAGTGACAACGAAAGCGACCACAAGATAAAAGAAAAACAACAAAAAAGCGCTGCTCCGGGCAGCAACTAGCGTGAGGCTGATGGACGAGCAGGCGAGTGAACGCCCTCGCCACCCCGCCGAGGAGAACAACCGACGAACCACAGAACCCCCACGCAAAATCTCATTTGCAGAACGTTTTGCCGGAAAAGCGGTGATTCATCGCTCCACCGAGCAGTGGCTGCCCACTTTTCGAAGTTGAAAAAATTTTCCACAAAGCGAAATTTACCTGAAATCCTAGGCTGCGTCGGCGGTATCCGCAGGAGTATCGACAGCACCGCGCACTACACACACTGCACACATAGCGACATAACCACTCTAGCAAGGCGAACAACAACTGAACGCACGACGAAGTAGTGCAGAGTGGAAGCGAGAAAGGAACACAGAGATACTACAGTCGCTCGTCACGTTACGTGTGGAGGAAGATGGCGATAAAAATAAATCCAACACTCACCGACTAGCGGCCGCACTCGACCTCATTTCGAATTCGATTTCGACTTCCTCTCGCCTCTGTACCTACGCCGAGGCACAGCAAAGTCATCCCCATGGCGAACCGCACCTTGCCACCGCCTGACCAGAAGCTGACCTCTCAGCCGCGGTTCCTCCCCACATCTTCGTCGCATGCCTCAACTTTGGAACTTCAACGCACTTTAATGCATTTCGAGTCCAAACTGATCCCCTAGCCAAGGCGCATCCTGTTCCTGGTCCAGTTTCTCTGGGTGCAGGCGATCCCTTCGACAAGGGCACACATCACACATTCGAGACCCATTTGCGCTACGTCCTCAAAACGCCAATAAAACGCTCAGATACAATGTATGTGCACAAGTGACTTCACACATTTCTGAGAAACAGAAAATCAAACATGGCGGAATGTACGAGACTATCTAGATACGTGACAACAATCAGGACGCCAGCAGGCCTTCGATACTGGCCCTTTCCTGCAGTTTCTCGGTCCCATTCGATGGCCACCGATGGGGAGGTTCGATTGAAGCACTACTCAGGGGCACATCCCCACCCGAAGCGTCCCGAAATTCCTTTCGCCTTTTTCATTCCCAGCCATAAAAAAAAATTACGTATTAATTTTGAGTTGCTGTTTTTTTGTCGTTTTCTTTATTTCTTTCGTCGTCTTCTTTCGCCCCGTTCGTTTGTGTGGTGCTCACACGCATACACCAGCAACAGCGGCGCTTAAGTAGCTCGAGTATATGCCTCTTCGGTCGGTGGCGGGTGTGTTTCTCTTTCCACACACATGGCGCCGACGACAACGATTTCATGACGCTCGCCGCGGAATGTGATTTTTCAAATGGAAATTACGCCTCGAAAATGAACGCTTTTGGAATGAAATTTTGTCAAAACAGAAAATATAAATGTTGAAGTTTGTGAATCTGTAAGATTTTGGGCGATTTCGAGGAGGTTTCGGGTCATAGATACGCAATGAAAAATTGGAAGTTAAAACGCATTGATCTCGATTCTCTCTCTCTCTCTCGGATTGTGTTGTCTATGAAAGAGCAGAAGTTGGCGTGGAGAGGAAAGCAATGATTTTGTAATTGCTCTCTTTTTTTAGTGTGTGGAAGAGGTGATTTTAATTGCCGGGAGGTTGTCAATTTATGGCGAAGTGATGCCGTGCTGCTGTCGGATAGGGTCTTTCGATTGGGAAGTTTTAAGGGCGTTAAACGGTTTGAGAAGTAAATTCAATTGAACGGGAGAGAAGATACAACACAATTCGGGCTACAAATTTATCCTTAGGATATAAAAGTTCAAAGACACAACGAAAAAAGAGAAGCCTCGTTTTCAAGTTGTGTTCGAATAGAAAAAAGGGCAGACTAGAAAATTCTCAAGCGGTGCTCAAAACTATCATTGAAGTTTGAAGCTCAAGGAGGAACTATTAAACGTTAGAATAAGGGCCCAACTTGCATAGCTACCAGCATATGTACATGCGAACGTTTCTTTACAATTAGGGGAAGTATGTGAGTCAGTGAGTCGCACATAACATAAAAATATGTTTTTTTTTGAATATCTAAGGACATACCATCGCCCTTACAGTATATTTCCGGCCCCAGTCAGAAATCATTTAGTCTCAACACTTGTACCACCACTTGTAGAATGAACTTCACATATCTCAGAAACTAGTTGCGTCTACCAAAGGCTTGCAGATGTTATTATTGGCTACAGATACGCTTAAGTTATGGCACAAAACTTTGTTCGTTAGTGGGGCAAACTCATTGAGATCCATGTCCATCCCGTATTGTAGCATCCATTGGAGTGGTCAATTGATTCAGATCCAGCTCCATCTAGGATTTTATCATCCGCAGAAGGAAAAGTGAAAGAACTGGAGTTACCATTGTTTGTCAACAGAAGGCATGAAGGCTGTCATTGTCAGCGCACCAAATCTCCGCTTGGATTTTGTGCTAAGTAAATACAAATAGTGTGAGTCTACATGGTACGATTAGTGTCCTTCTTAGAAACTTCTCATGGTCCCATCAAAAAAAAAAACAGTAGAGGCCAACTATGAATGGTGACGTTTGACAAAGACCACTGCGAATAGATTCTAAGTTTTTCTATGGTCTCTGTCTTTTCTGATTTAAAAAATTGTCAAGGCAAGCATTTCAACTGACACCATTCCCATAGGAAACGCTAAGACATTAAGTTTAAATCAGATAACGCGCTTAAAGTTATCGCTTACTTTAGGCAAAAAACCATAGAAGTGCTAGGAGTTGGTGCTCTTCTGAATCTGTCTTCGACAAACTACGAAACTGAAATGTTTTTGAAAGCCCTCATCAGTTTCCAATTGTCAATTCAGAAATCTCAAATTATTCATCGCCCTGCGATACATCACTTAGAGCTTCACGATTGAGCAGATAAGATGAGAAAATGACGCCACGAACAGCGAGACAACAGAGACGCCACAATCATCAAGACAACAGATCGCAACTCCTTTAATGGACAGGGAAGAAGCCAGCATCTTCCATCTTTCGTCTAGAAGTCCACGTAGCTTACCACTACACAATTAATACAAAAATCACTGGAAATCGGTTGTATGACATACCGCAAACTTCCTCTCTTCCTGAGGTCCTGAGCCTTATGCATAGCATGTGCCTTCTTTTGGTACATGATCTCATAATGTTTGTTGTCGTAAATTCAGCGTTTGTGCCACAATACAACACAGCGTCTTGATGAGACATTTCATCGTTACACAGTTCCTGGTACGAACTAATTTTATGACCAGCGACCTGTTTGGTAGTGAGGCCAAAATACACAAGACAAAAGAAAAATGTATGCCCCCGCGATAAGTAAAACAAATTTTTGCTCCACTTGGAATCTCTTGGTTTTTCATTTCCACCACAGGACAGTAGAATGACTTGAAAGAATGTTCCATTCTGGACCTCTATCCTCAGTTATAGTGACTGATTGCAACCTCTTGTAAAAAACTTCTAAAAGCATTCATCTGACTACGTCTTAACTGACAGCCCGACCAACAAATGGCAACACTTCCAGCGCAGCACGTTGCTGTCTAAGAGAATTGACGCGATTTTTCCTCTCCCACCAACACCATCTCATCGTCGCACCACCACCACAATCTTCTGGTAGGTTCGCAGTGGCCGTGTATTGGTTAGTTGTTGATCGATTTTAAATGGAAGAGCGATCGAGCGTAGGTTCAAGCATAGTTCACGCGTCACATGCCATGCCCCGCGCCGCTACAAACAACACGAGAGAAAATCTCAACCGAACCGAGAGAATGAAGGAATGAATGAAACAATCCCATATTCATAAAATGTTTGAATAAAATACTCTGACGATCAAGAAAAGCTATAACTTGCACAAAGTGAATCCCTTTTGTTTAAGGATTCCATTTTGAGATGATGTATGTATTTTGATTTCTTTGGGCGGCAGATAGAGACAGAGATTTGGCCAAAAAGCTAAGGGACTCCTTACCGTCGTATCGGGTCTGCAGCTGCGAGCAGTGATCGCAAGTGGGAAAGAGAGTGGGAATGGCTGCCTCATCTGTCATTGAATCCGTATCTTCTCGCAGCAATAAAATGTATTTATTTATCCCGGACCGATATAAACAATTAGACGAGGAAAGATGTATTTGAGGTAAACAATTGACTTTTGGGGAGTTGCGGTGGGTTTTAGCCGTGCGATTTTGGATTCGTTTTGAAAATTTCCAGCAAATATCTGTAAATAGAGGCAGATACTACGTGTGGTCATGTGTAGTTGTTGGTTTGATGATGGAGTGTACGATGTTTGTTTTGTCGCTTATTTTTCATTTTTTTGCGCAGTTTGTCTTCTGATATTTTTTTAGCGTGCTTTGTGATGGAATCCGTTGAGGAATGTGTGTTTTGTGGGGCGGATACTTTTCCCTCCTCCGTTACGCATTTTCCATGAATGACGTTAGTTGGAATCGAAAAAAAGACTAAGTCCTTTGTCAAAGAAAAATTCAAAAACTGCGTCCCTTTTCAGGGCCCAACTAAACTTTGTACCGATCTATTTGTTGCATCTCGCGCAATTGAATAGCTGTGAGAAAATCAATTACCCTCGCTTAATTATCACGATTAACGGCTCTTAGATGTGACGCTCTCTTTATCGGTGACAAGTTTTCGTGCGATGACGCTTAAATATTTGCTTTTCTCAGCTTTATTTTCTTATTTTACAGCGATAAGGAGAAAACAAAACAAAAAAGCCTCTAGTAAGATGTTTCTGAAAGAGAATTGAATTACAGATGATGCCGTGATTCAATGCAATTCTTAGTTTCTATGGCAAGGCCATGATGCTCATGTTATGGGGGATTCTTGAGTTACTCTTGGGAGATCACCCTATAGGCAACTATTTTCTTTGGAGAATGCATAGTTAAATAGAGCTCAATTTTCCATAAACACTACCCCACACACACGACAGTTGTAATAAATAACCGGGGAATTGGCAAACAATTAAAAAATAATTGGCAAACGCCAATCTCATTTGTTCCTTTTAGAAAGTTCTTCTGTCCTTACTTAACAAGTTCATCTGGCCGTGCTAGAAATACAGAGGTCGCGACTATGATTCGGATTCAGCAAACGAAGGTTACTGCCTGATAGTACAATGAACCAGTTTTTGAGTCTGAGCGCTCCAGTGCCGTGTATACCAAACTCCAACAAAAAAACAAAATTATTTGGTTCTTGTCTTGCAATCAGGCGATTTTCCTTTTTACCTATCGTGTGCGGTCCTTTGCCGTGGCTATTGTGGGAAGTGGGTAAAGGCATTCACACACACGTCGGAGATCTAAGTTCAAGTCCTGGATTAGATTTTCTGTTTAACATGAATTTTTCATTGTGCCACCCCTTTTGTGTCGCTTCAAAGGCAGTGATCAAAGTGTCTTGAGAGAACAAAACCACGCCCAACAAAAGTATTTGTAGAGAAAGTTATGACCTTCTTCCTTGTGGACAATAACACCTCCCTGTTAGTTCTTGTGGACTATTTGGCCCTTTTTGACTGATTTTTGGCCAAACCTGCCTTTATAGACGAAATTTACTAGAAAAGGTTCGAATTCCGGTCTGCACCTTCATTTAAATTTCATACTGTTGTACATATATTTCTCGAGTTGCTAACAATGCTCAGAGAGTATTAATGTTCTATGAAATTGTACGTCCCCGATTCGGCACTAAATTTTAGGAACCAGGACCTATCGGTTGGCTGCAAAAGAATTCATCCCCTTGTTCGTTGCGAACTGTATTCCCATCTAATGTCAAATGGAAACGAAGAAACCTTTGAAGAATTCCGCCAATCACTGGTAGGTTCTCTTGCCAATCAGATCACATCAATGGCGTGAACAAGGTGAGACATTAGGGAAACTCTAGATAACCCAGCTCCACAGAAAATAGGAACAACGCCGTCGACAATAAAACAAAGACGAAACTTTCTTCGCAAGACGAATTCTCGACACGTGTATACATCGTGTAGCGATAGCGACATAGCCAGCTTATTTGGAACATTGTCTTTTGAGACTGTAAACAATCAGTTAGGTTCATACTGACATACTGATCAAGCTGGTGCTATGGCATAGACGTCATTCTCATACTCTGCTCTAAAACATTGCGACAAATGCGCTGGCAAAGAAATGTTCTGTATTTAATCTATGTACTCGTATGTTCGTGATCGCGTTTAAAGCATCTGTAAAAGAAGATTCAGTATAGGTTGGAGTGCTCCCAGTCTTCGAACATAATGCTTAAGCGAACATAATGCTTAGCGACTTCTTCTTCTTTGTTTTTCGCCACGCAACCACATTCATCGTTACCGGTTGACTCTGAAGGATTGTTCAATTCATCGTTGCCCTCTTGGATGATTCCCAAAGAGTCTTTAAATCTCGGTCATTGGATTACTACTGTGGAAGGTCACGGAAACAAGTAGAGAAGGGTTGCAATCGATTGGTTGTGCGAAGTAGAAGACAGCGGGTTAATGATCCTACTAGATAGACATCTTTTTTAAGCTCAGTTCGATCCGGCCTGTAAAAAGAGAAAGTGGGAAGCACACATGCCTATCAGGCAATGCCTCCTTAAATGAACAGACTTCAGAGACAGAATATGTACGTGGGTCTTCTTCTCCAGCCAGCACGATCTTTCGCCATTTGCCTCCAGTTGCGCACTCCAAGTTGGTTGAGGTCCTTCTTCACTTATGACCGCCATCTTAGCCTAGGCCGTCGTCTGTTGCGTTGTCCCAATGGCTCAGATTTCAAGACCTTTCGGGCCTGAGCAATGATGTCCATACGCTCTACAAGGCCTAGCCATCTTAAGCGTTGTATCCGAAGACGCATGATTAGGCGCATGTCGCTGTACAGCCCATAGACATATGTGTATGTATCGTAAAATGTAGATAAACGCTTAGAAAGTCAAAAGATGTGAGGACAAAGGATTTATGCTCGTCCCTAACACGCCACATGCGTCATAGTGTATCTCCAACTTTAAAACGTAGGTGTTGCTGCAGTACATCTGAATACAAAAACAACAGAGAACAACAACAGCGTGCAAGTATCATTAGAAAAAAAATAGTCTAAGGAAAAAATTCCAATTTCAGAGGGTGGGTAGAGACTGAGAGCTTTCCCCTCCGCTGGGGCACCTCATATTATCTGGGTGACCTCCTGTATTTTTACAATTTTCATAGATATTTGATATATTGTTTTTTTTTTATGTTGAGGCGGATTGCGATGGGGACATAAGTTACTTTGCACTTCTCTGCAACTTTTTCTAAGTGGTCATTTTTTCTTCTCGACTGTTCTGCGTATTTACATGTTTTTAAGGCCACCGTATATACATCTATCCTTCGCCGGTGGGTTCTATTATATTTTGTGGCTTGCCATGAACCGGTCACGTTTCCATAGAGTACGATCAGTCCAATGTCACTCTCGTCCTCTTACGGTCTTGCCTGTAAGTTCAAGGCAATTTTTATGAAAGAGTTCGTGGTGCCATTCGAAGGTACACTTATTGACAAACATTTGCAGCCATAGTGTGTTAGCAACGGTCAAACTCCAAGCATGAACTCAACATTGGTTTGATAGATCTTACTTTGCCTTTATGACTAGCTATGTATATCCCGATATGTTGACATCAATTTAAACAATTGACCCAAGGTTAGGAACACTTAACTCTCTTAACCATTTGCCCTACAATTGACCGATTTCATTGCAGGCTAAGCATTGTATTCCCAATATTAAATTGAAGCCCGACGATTACCTCTCCACATAAGCTGTCATTTGATGAAAGTCTATTATTCTATACGGTATATCGTCAGCAAAGTTTAGATGCTTCACTTAAGATGATTCCCGTAGAAAAAGCAGCGTTGGCGGATGCAGAAGTGTTGAATTCCACTTTCTACTTCACATTTCTCAGACAGCCTTCCACTGAACGAAATGTGACATACGGAGACATGTTAAGGATATTTAAGTTACGGCTTAAAATATATTTCTAAGTAATTTTTGAGTGCTTGGACTCCACTCTTGAATATTCAATGTGTCTGTGAGGCAGGGAAATGGAGGGGAAAACCCAACCGTGAACTCTATGCGTTGTGCCATGATGTGGATGTAGCCCGGAAGACAAACCACCGACGACTACAATGTGTCGGCCACATCCAACGAATGGAAAACAACGCTCCAGCTAAGAAGATCTTTGAATTCTAGACTCCGGGTTCGAGAAGGAGAGAAGTATCGAACCTCCTTTACAGAGATCAAGTATTCGCAGACGCTAGAGAGGTTGGTCGTGGACCTAAAAGCAACCTGCACGTGACCATCAGGAATCCAAGGCTATTGTGGCTCACATCCTTCATCAGTCGCTGGCCTTATAAGTAAGTAAGTGAAAGTCTAAACACTCCATCACCGAAAGACGCTTCAAAAGCAGAATTATTCGGAATTGATAAAGATACATACACTCCCGCGGCTGAATATCGGTGTGGGAGCTAAAATCTTGAGGAGCTTCCTCAACTACAGTGCACTCAACTAAACACAACCCAAATTTCAGTCCGCCACAACTTCCAATACGATTTCTTAAACAAAATATCCAAACACCTCTCTTTCGGGTCAACTTTAAATTCCCTTCAATCAACAGCACAACAAACAGGATTTCAGTCATATCATTACATTCATTCAACAGACCATGAAATTCTCTACAACTTTGCTCACACACACTTTGGTCATAGGGCCACGCATTTTCGAGATATAAGCTATCAAACGTAAACTCAAAAGATTTTATAAGTCTTTTTCCGTGACACAAAAATTCAAGTTGAAATTATTTGATTTTCACCCCACTTTTTGGTGAAATTGAAAACATGCTAAATTCTCGGCGGCTTAAATGGAAAAATGCGAATATCTTCGAAACAAGTGGAAGGATTCAAATGAAATTTGGTATGTAGGAAGTGGAAATGTGTGAATAAAGAGTCCTTGAAGGATATTTTGTTTCCAGGACAT
This sequence comes from Eristalinus sepulchralis, assembly GCA_944738645.1. Classification (NCBI taxonomy): domain Eukaryota; kingdom Metazoa; phylum Arthropoda; class Insecta; order Diptera; family Syrphidae; genus Eristalinus; species Eristalinus sepulchralis. The sequence continues at coordinate 1,718,206 of OX122884.1, read as the reverse complement.
TTGAAGATGAAACATAGTTTTGTAAGGTTCGTCTTTTTAACTGGCGTTTCATTTTGAAGTGACCCTGGGCGTCAACCAACAACCATCTCCAGCTAGCACGATCTTTCGCCAGCTGCGCACACCAAGTTGGGAGAGATCCTTCTTCACATGTGTGCACCATTTCGTCCTCTATTGCCATTGCCCCATCCGACTTTTCGGATCGAAATTGTAGTGTTCATTCGCTCTACATGACCTAGCCATCTTAAGCGTTAGAACACCCGGTGTACTGAACCATCATTTAAAGGGGAAAAAGGATTCTGCAAGGATTCACCTGCTGTTCCTTATATAATCAAATCGAAAAGCACGCGCAACACAAGTGGTTGCTGGCCATCAACTTTGAGTTCACGCCTTGCTAACGTCACTGCCTTCTGACGATCGGTAGTCCATCCTGATTTGAGTTGAGTTCTGAAATTATAATCTTTCAGAATGAATGAACTCTAAAAGAGTCCTATATCTGGTATAATCGTCATTCATCACTGGATTCAAATGGATAGTCTGTATGGCCGTAGTCGTTGCTTAGGCCTTCACAAGGCAAGGTGTTCAGAAACTAGCATTGAAAAGATTCGCCAATCTATCGCCAAGCACAGTGTCCTCCTTTGTGTCTGCATTCGCACTTGTGAATCTCAATCAATTCGCAGACCGCATCTACAGCCGTTTTACAAATTGCACCCATTACCCGCGTCAGATCACCACCGTCAGAGCCCGTGTCACCGCCAACGGATTATCGCTCGAGTGCAGGCAGATTGCTGCTCGATTTAATTGCCTCGCCACAGCGTTTAATTAAATCTAATTGAAAATATGCACAAAAGCTTGTTCCTTCTCGCGAAAGCGTTCCCCCCAACCAAAGCCGTGTCGCGCCACGGAAAAGCTTTAAACTTTGCATAGCACTTTGCTCTTTTGGCGTCCATCCGCCGTGCACGTCGTTGTTTCCGTTGCCACCGTTGTTCGTCATTGTTTTTGCCCAATAGCTGCTTCCCACAGCTCCCCCCCTCTGCAACCCGCCTCCGTATCGGGTAAATATTTGCAGGCCCAAGCTCTTACGTAACCCAACCCAGTGCTTGATGGCTAGCGCGTGCATACTTCTCGTTTCGCTTATTTTTTCTTTTCTGCTTTATCTATTCACAGCGCGAATCAAAGTTGTGGCCGGCTGCTGTTGACGGGTTTTTCGACGCAGCCTTCTTTGCAACTTTCTCGACCGTATCCGGAGGTACTCGTTAGTTAATTTGGCCGTAATGAGTTTGGGGAGGCGAAGGATCCTTGCATCTGCCTTTGGTTTCTTTTTGCTTAATTTTTCATTCAGTGGAAAGGTTGTTGCCGGAGTGGAAACGTTTTTCTGCCATTTCCCTGTGTCACGTTGGCAGTTCGTGTGAGTTTCTCGGATTTTCTTTCGCTGGCCTCGTTCTTTGGTCGCTCTCTTTGGCACGTCATTCGCTGCGTTTATGTGTTTATTGATTACATGGGGTTTTCACTGAACTCTGGCGAGCTTGCGTTTGGGGCACGGCTGCGGGGGTTCGTTTAATTGGGTTTTATCCTTCTCGAGTTTATTGCCTTGCGTTCGACATTGAGAGTGTGCTTTATGTGTCAATGAAAGCAGAAGATATTCCTTCAGAGATTTCGGACTTTTAAATGGAGTCACGTGTACTTAAAGGTCGGTTGGGAATTGCCTGTGGCGGTTATTTGATTATGCAAAAGAGGAGATTTTGGTTTTCGGTCGTAACCTAGACATTTATATGACAAGCCTTACGGCCATGTGAACCAAATGGATGAAATAAACAGGAAATTCAGCTAGGCAGAGGACAAGCTAGAGTGTAGAATGACGAATATTCAGCACTTTTGCTGTTCCAGTTCCTATATTTCCCTTCACGACACCATTGAAAATCAGATTTGCAGTATGCGAACGTTTCTTCTAAATCAGAGACTTTTTGGCCACTGTATCAAACAAATGTGTTCGAAAGTCTAGGGAAAACTGTGAGCTGCACCATCACATCAGTCCTTTAGTCCCTCTAAATTGAATATCGTAGCACAATTCTTCGTGTGATTTTCGGTAAAATGACGAACTATACGGGCTCTTCAGCGACATCGACTAAGTCGGAAGAGTGAAGATCCAACGATTGAGATGGCTAGGTCATGTAGAGCGGATGGAAACCAATGCTCCGGCCCGAAAAGTCTTCGAATCCGCCCCCGAGAGATGGCGCAGTAGAGGAAGACTGCGACTCAGGTAGCGCACGCAAGGGGAAAGGGACCTGAACCAACTATGCGTGCGAAACTGGAGAGAGTTAGCTAAAGATCGAGCTAGCTGGAGACGTTTGCTGGTTGAGGCCCAGGTCCGTCCCGGACTGTAGCGCCACCCTTTAGTTAGTAAGCACTGCTTCAGTCGTTCTTCTTCTTTTTCTTCTTCTGGGCCTCAACCAACATGCCTCTCTAGCCAGCACGATCTTTCGTCAGCTGCCGCCAGTTGCGCACTCCAAGTTGGTTGAGGTCCTTCTCCACTTGTGTGCGCCACCTTAGCCCACACCGTCCTCCGTTGCTTTGTCTCAATGACTCAGATTCGAAGACTTTTCGAGCCGGAGCAGTGGTTTCCATACGCTCTACATGGCCTAGCCATAGACTTCTAGATCCAGGCGTCATTTAATCACTAATCACTTTTCTGCTTAACACCTATCATGACGTGAGGGTTTTTCTCCAGCTGCCGCCAGTTGCGCACTCCAAGTTGGTTGAGGTCCTTCTCCACTTGTGTGCGCCACCTTAGCCTGGGCCGTCCTCAGTTGCGTTGTCTCATTGGCTCAGATTCGAAGAGAGAGAGAGAAAGATCATTAGCATTAACTGGCCTAATTGTCCCTGGCACTGTATCCGAAGAGCCTTGACTAGGCGAATTCCGCCGCGGAAACAACACGAGCACGTCGTTGAATCATCTCCTCTAGATTCCATTCCAACGTAAAGAGACCAAAAGACGTATGAGGAACTTGTCTCTTGAAAGGGCTTTCTCCTCCGCTGGTTGGAGTTCTAATTTCTGAGCCAGCAGGATTGGGATATCCAAATCCAGTCTAATTCTCTAAGAGATGACTTTATTTCATCTTGAAACCGAAGGGATAGCAATTGGTAAGAGAAATTCTACGCGGAGCTGACGTATGTAGGTGAAGTCCTTGACCGCCTCAAATTGTTAGCTGCCCATTGTGATGTTCCGTTCGGCTCTTGGATGTTATACGTTCTTCCTTGATAACGACGTCTTTCCTTTTTTTTTACCCCCATTTCCGCCAGATCCATTCTAGCTGCTTTCAAAGCCAAGTATTCGCAAACGAAGCAGAATTTCGTCGCACGTGGGCTAAGAATCTATGGCGTAGGGACAACATGATTGACAAACATGGACATAGAAGGAACCTTCACGAAAAGTTTGTATGGGAGATGTCTTTATTGCGTATAGAGACTGACCAGATTCCAATCGAAGAATCACATCTTCGACTAGATCTGTTGGGACTTTGTGCGTAAGCTACAGTTACGTACAATAACTTCTAAAGGGGATGTCGAAGCGTAGGTAAGGAACAGACTGGTCAAGATTTTCTTGAAACCTGTCAATTCCTATATCAGTCCCCGACCTAATAGACCCTACGTGACTTATGCGCTCATGTGACATAACAATTTGCCCATTCGCGGACCAAATGACCACCACTAAGCCTAACATACATAAGTGCGTAAGTTTTGTCCATTATTTGCCACCTTCCAGGGACTTAGACGAAACCCCTGCAATCTTCTTATTGTTTTTTTTATTTTACTTTTCCACTTGTTCTCTCTCTCTCTTCCTTTCTTTATTGGCTGTACAATGTAGAACTATGCCTCAACCAGTGAGCTTCTTTAGCTATCACAACCTGTCCCCATTTGGCTCAAATCATGCAACAGAAATTTCCAGAAAACGCATCCTGTAGTGACCCCCGAGCAGCAAACTTCAAGTTGAAGAGCTTCCGGAACGTGCCATTACAATTAAACAGGCAGAACCTATGACCTGTTCAGCATTGTCAAGCGAGGTCCATGAAGTTTCTCGATATCAACGATCATATAAGGAGCACCAGGGGCCACCAGAGAAAATGAAAGGCAAGTTGAACTGATAAAGCGAAAAGGATTCAAGAGGAAAGAGTAAGATAAGTAAGCAGGTTTGCTACACGTGTTGTCAGGCTAATAAATTGCGTGCTACAAGAACGACGATTGCATCTTCAAGAACGCGGAGAACAAGATATTCAATATCAACACCTGACACCTGATCAGCGGGGATACAATGCTGCGTTCCTGTCATTGCGCCGCAGTCATAGCCTCCAGATTAAAGAAGGAAGGAGAAAATCACTGATCGTGGCCACAAGGCAGCTTACTTTGACTGAAAACGTTTGCTAGCCTTTGCCAATCGCAAGAACAATTAAATCGTCACAACTACAACCCTCACGTCATGATAGGTGTTAAGAAGAGGAGGAAAAACGAACAATGCGCCAATAGTGATTAAATGACGCCTGGATCTAGAAGTCTATGGCTAGGCCATGTAGAGCGTATGGACACCACTTCTCGGGCCCGAAAAGTCTTCGAATCTGAGTCATTGAGACAAAGCAACGGAGGACGGTGTGGGCTAAGGTGGTGCACACAAGTGGAGAAGGACATCAACCAACTTGAAGTGCGCAACTGGCGGCAGCTGACGAAAGATCGTGCTTGCTAGAGAGGCATGTTGGTTGAGGCCCAGGTCCACCCCTGACTCTAGGGCCACAAAAAGAAGAAGAAAAAAAAGAAGAATGCCAATGATCCGCGTTAATTTCACAAACCAAGTGGAAAGTTTACAGAATCTGACCAAGGATCATGTTTCGCTATCGTCAATTATAAGCTCAGCTAGGCTGATCTCCAAGATTCGGGTGTCTGAAAAATGAAAACTGTGCTTTTAGTGGGCTATTCCCATCCTCCTCTGGATATTTTCCCATTCTGACCATCATTACCTGATTTGCTCAAACGAGACCTTTCAAAGGTTGTTTCTTTAATGATTCTCATACATTTGAGTCCCACAAGCTGTCCAGAGTTCTCTGTTAAAAGACAGAGACTATTTTCTGTCTTTCGCTTCTATGCAAACGTAGCATGCGACCTAGAGTATGGAATGTATGTAGTTGTCCCATTAAGACCTGACAGGTTTAGTTGAGCATTGTTAACCTCGTGCAGGGTGTGACTTTATCCATTTGAATGTCTTTAAAGGGTTCAAACTTTCGAACTTCATGTAATCGCCCCCACTCTTTGACAGTGGAGTTCAAATGGAGTTTCTTAAATTTCTCGGGCCTTTTTTTTTCTCGATTAATGCAGCTAAGGATGCTAGGTTGAGAAATACCTATTAAGCAATAGAAATGACAGAAAGAAAACGACAGTTCATCTGAATGAAAATAAAACAAATGAGAACGTTTTGCAAACTGATGAGGAGATGCTTCATAACCAGCTTACTGCCAGTCACCCGTAAAATCCCTTCACCATTCGAATTATGAGGGTGCTGGCAAAGTTGTGCAGTCCCAAGGAAAAGGGGTAAGTGTGGCGACAGATTCAACAAGAAAGCGTGAAATTGGTGGTGATAGTCTTGACTTCGCAACTAAACGATCGAAAGAGAGAGAAAGATACAATCTAGAGGTCTTTTTCCGCCAGAATTCTGAAGCTGAATTAATTAATCAATAACCAACCGAAACTAAATCCACTCATAGCCATGATTCATCCCCCTGCAGCAACACGTCTCTCTCATCACACGCACATTTCAGCATCACTCCCCTCTAATAACGATTCCTACCCCTTTTCAAATTCCCCATCCTGCCCAGAGTAGGACATATGCGTGAGGCTATACCTCAACTCTATTTAGATTCGGGTAGGTACGAGTTGCTACCCCAGGGGATGAAAAATTAATCCTCATCGCCTCGCTTTCACATCCGACATGGGCTTACCCACGAAATATCTCGATGGCCCGCTAGTGCGGTGTTGGCAATGACGCGGAGGAAGTACGTATCTCATCGTCCCGCCGCTCGTGTGTTGCGTCAAGCAACAGTCACAGGAAAGCCACCACCATCACCGTCCTTGGTGCCCTCCCCAACATCATCATCCGTTTCGCTTGGGCAGAGCAGACACATGGTGATGGCGACAGTGACGGTGGCGGTGGTGGACGTGTTACTCGATTTTGATTATTTTTCCCAGTAAATAATGCAACAGGGCATTTATTGTCGTAGATTAAAATGTATCTCTTCCGAGAGATTGTCTACCGAAGAGAGGCCCGAAGCGAAAGAGAGAAGGAATGTGTGTGTGAAAAAGAGTGAAAACTCTTTCAAAAGTGAAAGAAAGAAAAAAAAATGCCGGCTGAGATGATGTTACTCACACGTAAACAAAATCCAAAAAGCGGAAGAAAGTGGAGGCAATGAGGGAATAACAGAAGATTTGACAAGTGTCAGATGTTTGGAATCCAACTGAACACCTGCTGTGCGAGGGAGTATGTTCCAAAGTGGGAGTGTAGCTGAAAGAGAATTTTTTTTTTTAAAGTCGCAGACAGTGTGGGACTTTTAAAGGCATTCCTTGTAGTGACTCCTAATGTAAAGGAGAACAACTTCCCTGATGATTACATCTCCATAGGAGGAAAGAGTGCTCCAGGCCCCTCTAAAGAACCCCATCAGCCGTTTCTGATACTAAACCGTGGAACGTGTCTGGAAAAAGAAATCTTGGGAGTCTGCTTAAACGGAGACATTTTCGTCATAGCGATGAATTTGCAGAGCTTCATGGACTTCCATCGTTTGTTGTCAAGATGGAGATTGCCATGGATTCTGCATTGGTATTCACATTTTCACTCAAAAACGCATGCTTACAGTCATTGCAACAGAAAATGAAATTATCCAATCCCCGTTCAAATTTCCTTATAAGACGTGTCCAGGATACATTACCTTCTAGCTTTCTTTCCCACACAGATTCGTATTCCCATCCATTGCCTACATTTGGGATGAAAAGAAGAAACACAACAAAAAGAAGAGAATCGAAACCTGCGCACTCCCTCTTTCACATCTAGTCGATCAACTGTCAAACGTTGTTACGAAGAGCGAGTGGAAAAAAATCATGGCAAGCATAACTCAAAGGATTCCCGCGATATTATCTCAAATTTCAAGGAATTCCCAGGCAATTTCCACCATTAGGAACACCCAAAAGGTAATTCCCTTCCCCTCACACAATTCATTCCCTCAATCAACTCCGCAAATGTCCAACATCCTTTGTGCAAACCTAACCTCAGTTTGTTTTTCCTCACCACAGCTGTTCACAGTTCCTCATCGTTTCTCCAGTTTCGGATCCTCAAAATCTGTGCAAGATCTCTCGCAGTATCCAGACGTCGAGGTCGTTAAGAATCCCCCCGAGTGGAAATTCGTCGAACGCCTAATCGCCCCCAAAACCGTTCCGAAGCCAGTTCCAAGGCCAGAGTATCCCTCAGGATGGAAACCTCCACAGCCCATCAATGAGAAACAGAAGTACTTCGTTGCTCGCACGAAGAACTTCATGTTGCCAGTCTATTTACACACCAAATACCGTGGTCAACGTCGCATCACCGTCGTCCGGTACATCCAGGGAGACATCTGGAGCTTGGAACGTGAACTTCACGAAGCAATCGAAGCGTCTCGCAACGGCAAACTGGTTGCAAGTCGCATCAACGAACTCTCCGGACAGATCCACTTTCATGGAGATCACGTGAACCTGGTCAAAAACTTCCTCCTGGCTAAGGGCTTCTGAACTCAATAAATTCTTTGAAAAACTATCATCGCACATTTATTATATTATAGTTTGCACTCTCGTTTGTCACATTCATGAATTCTCTAGAGTAAGAGCGGGGGACACGCACTGATGTGCCTCCACTGATTAGAAGACGGCCTAGGAGTTTGACTGACTGCCAGTCACCATCACGTCGATGTGGCGGATCTTTTGAGCGCTTTGCGAATTACTTTCCAGTCCTCAATGATATCCTCGTCGGGCAGCATGTACACAATGTAAGGGCCGGATACAGTGACTGCCTTCTTGCGACCGGGACCACGAACTTTACTCGTTCGCTTGTCAGTGCCCCAGTCTGCCCAGGAGATGTCGACGTTGTGTCGATCCTCCTCTAGTCTGCGAATCTTCTCCATCAGTTCTTCGAACATCTGATCCATGGCCAGTTGTTTTTCACTCTGCAGAATCATATGCGTCAGTTACTTGTGGCTTGTGTGTGCTTGGGCACTGTGGACCTACCTCAAAGTTCTGTCTAGCTGCCTGCTGTTCTGATTGGTACTTGTGCTCAATGTTGTCCATGCGATATCGCTTCAGAATGTCTGCCACCTCGATTCGATTGCGATAGTTTTTGTCCAACTGTTTGAGCGGCTGCAGGTACTCGTCTGATCGATTGTTGCGCACCTCCGACAGCTGGAACTCGATATGATTTATCCGCTCACGATAGTACTGTTCCCGCAACGTGATGAATTGTGTCTCAAGATGTGCTAGAAAGTTCACAATTCCCATTAGATTTCGCCTTCCCCACAGCTGGTCGGTACTAACCTAAGTTTTCCAAGTATTCTGTGCGTCTTCTGTCTATCTCCGCCACATCCATTTCGGACGAATCATCGGATTCGATTTCATCGGCTTCTTCGGCGCTGGTCTCATGGCCCTGGCTGGAGTTCGAGTGCTCAGATTCTGCTCCAGAAACATCGCCCTCAGCATCGGTCTCCCCATCGTTTTTCACTGGCATTCTGTAGACTGAACTGTGCAGTGGAGTGGAGTGGAGTAAAACGATGTTTTTCCGTTTACGGGGCACTTTCGAGAGACTTGAGGGGCCGCTCTGATTGAATTTTTACTGTTTTCGATTTGGAAATAAACAGTTTTACTTTGGGCAAATTTCACTTGGAGCCAATTGAAATAAACAACGAAACGTCAAAGATGACGACTTCTTCTGTTTTGTATGCTTTCTCGCTCTCGCATGCGATACGAATTTACCCCATTCAGCGCAGCAGCGGACATCTTTTTTTCTGCTGAATGGGTGATGTGCTACTTTTCAGGTTTGGAGATTGGGAGGAGGTTCTGGTCCACATGTAGATGGCATGGGAATTTGAAGTTGATGTACGAGGAAGTGAGATTCGGAACCTTTTTCTGGTTTCTCCAAACCCGCCGCATGAGCTTCTCGTAAGGCAGGGTTGGAAATTGAAAGAGAACAATGAAGCGGATGATCTTTCATTCCAAAAGAAGGTAGAGTGGACGTTTTGGATGGTTCGTTAGGTTTGTTTCCTGACGCATGAAGACGGCTAAGAGAGAAGCTTAAAGAAGAAGGCCTTCCAAAGTGTAAGTGCATCTGTCACGCATGCAGAACAGAGAGAAGTTTGAACCCTACGTCGTCATATTCTGCAGTTACAAAGTTTAAGACTTTAGACATGCAAATTTCATGATTCCACGAACGGCCCCAAGACTTCAGCAAATTTCATTTAAACGCACGCTTCAATCTAGATTAAACAATTTAAGGTTGTCAGCGCGGTGTTAGCACCTAACAGAGAGTTCTCCTAATTCGTGTAATTTTCCCTTTCCGTTACCGCGTAAAACAATCAAATCTCCACCCAGGCACTAACGTCTTCCGAGGCGGGGCTACCTAATAACAGAGTACTTTCCCTTGTCGTGCATATAAAATAGAAGACGCTGCTAGGCTCCACAGTATTTGCGAATCTTTAGAGACGGGCGTGTTACAACAATGTACTTCATCCTTAAAATCGGCTTTCTTGCCCTCTTCCTAGACTACGCATCAGCTGGAGTAGGTCCTTCTCCTCGTTTTTGGTTTAATCTCAAGTGTCTTCTTTCAGGCCACAGTGGAGCAGATGATGGCAGCTGGAAAACTCATGCGGGACGTCTGCAAACCAAAGTTTCCGAAAGTTCCTGAAGGTTTGTATACCGTCTCATTCTCCGTCTAGCTTAACTTCAGATCCTTGAGAACCCTTTCAGAAGTCGCAGACAACATCAAGAACGGCGTGATTCCAGATGACAAGGATGGCAAGTGCTACATCAACTGCATCATGGAGATGATGCAAACTGTAAGCAATTCCTTCCCACATGACAGAGCTCAACTCTCTCCTTCTCTTCCAGATCAAGAAAGGAAAATTCCTCTACGAATCGTCAAAGAAGCAAGTTGACATCCTTCTGCCTGATACCTACAAGGACGAATACTACACCGGTCTAGACCAGTGCAAGGATGCTGGTAATCTATCATTCATTCGTGTGAATCTCTTGTAACAACTCACGTTTCTTTTCAGCGAACGGCATCAAGAACAATTGCGATGCAGCCTACGCCCTGCTGAAGTGCCTCTATGCGGCAATCCCCCGATTCATGTTCCCGTGAGAGCCTCCTTCGTGACGAATGTTCGAACAAGGGAATGCATTTTGCAATCGAAGATTAAAATAAAAGCAGTGCGGTAATTAAGTTATTTGAGAATTGTTTTCCTTCCTCAGATGGGTAATTAAGTGATGAAAGGTTGCGTTAGCAGGGGGCGGGCTTTCGATGATGCATTGCGTGCATTGCTTGTTTCTCTTTTTAAATTGTTGCCGATTGAGTGATGACATGCTAGGTGGAAAGGTTTGTGTGGCTTTCTGTGACGTCGGTGAGTTGTCTGCTTGTCTGGTTACTGCACTACCTCAAGGTGCATATTTGCTGACTGGAAAACCGAAGCTCTACGGAACCCCTTCCACTTGAAGATGCAGAACCGAAGTAGGTCTAAGGCACTGTCCATGCCACAACAAAACACAAACCCTTTCTCCATTTTCCACTGTCACATCACACATATCTTCACCGTCCAGTGACAAGCATTGTTTGCTCCCCGACCAATCGAATCATAAACATTGCTCGTGTACTTCTAATTGCTTCGTAGTTGTACGTTGCATCATGTAGATCGCCATCAATAGGTGCAGCGATTAAATGGAAACCAAACGCGCATATAAATGTGACACCCAGTCCCAGATGGATGAACAGAAGTGCAATCGAATTATGAGGATCGCTTTGAAGGTTTTATTGTGTCTGCTCATCGCTGTTGCCGGATGGAAAGCTATCCAGGTTTGGGGCATTGTCTTTCTCTGTGACGTACATTTAATTTGATTCACTCTCATCAGGCTCTGGAGGAAGTGGAAGTGATGAATGCGCTGAAGAACTTTAGCGCTGACTGTGATCCAAGCCCAGGTGAGAAAAGATCCGTAATCAAATGTGTGGATGAATTTGATACATTTTCGTCGCAGAGGACATGAAAAACATCATACACAGCGAGAGGGATGTCCCCCGGAGCACGAAGTGCTATCGACTTTGCTTGACGAAGAAAGTGGATCTGGTAAGGTGCTCTTCAGAGACTGTTCTCCTATGATTTACGTTTCCCTCCAGTTGAAAGACTGCAAATTGGATGAGGAAATTCTGGTCAATCTCATGGAAATGGTTTTTGATGGGAAGGATGGTGAGATTCGACAAATAGCTACCACTTGCAACAGTAAGGTGACCTGCGGTGATGAGTAAGACTTTCTAAAATCACTTTGTTCGGATATAACCTACACTCCCCCGTCAGATGTGAAGCTGCCCATGACTACAGCATGTGCATTGTGGATGAAATCAAGAGCAGAGGTTGGCCAATGGACGCCGTGTCGTTTTGAATGAATGACTCTCCACCGATGAACGCTGCGATTAATCCACGGGACACACTTCTTTTACCTTGAATGCTTAGATAACTCCAGACCAAATACAATATGTTCTAGATACTTAATGCAGACCTTGAGTTTAATTCGTTTCCGTCACGAAAAAAAAGACGCCACATAGGTTCACATCTTTTTATTTCTTCCCATTCTTCTGCTGTTGCAACTTTCTTTTCAAACTCTTCACGAGCATGCTGTTCTCGATCATCTTCTTTGGACGCTTCGCCTCCTCCTCTTTCCTCTCTTCTCCGTCACCATGCTTCCGTTTTAGCTTCTCATGAATGATCTTGTCCATTCCTTTCGTCTTCTTGAAGTGCGAGTCTGTGGGATCGATGTTGAAGTGATGCGAGGAGTAGATCGCATTGAAACGCGGATCATCGAGATTCACTTCGAAGTTGTCGTCGATTTCCTTCTTTGCCGCGTCCACGTCTCCTTTGGATTTCTTCAGCTGTTTCTTCCTCTTCTTCTTCGACTTTGTTTCGTTCTCCGCCTTGATGATTTTCTCCAGACTGAAGTGCTGCTTTTCTTCCTCTTCGTCGTCCATTAAGAGTTGCAGTTCTTTTGCTCGCTTCTCCTCCTCTTCATCGTCTTCCGCAGAGCGCTCTTGTTTCTTCTTGTTCTTCTTTGATTTGGTGGATTTTGGATTCTCGAATTGTCCATCGGCGAACTCCTCCGCAAAGTATGGGTCATTCATGTCGATTCCGTCTGGAAGGCCATCCGAGTCATCACTGTCGTTATCGTCAGTGTCGCCCTTTTTGTTCTTCTTCTTCTTTCGCTCCTCCTTACGCCGCTTGTTCTTCTCACTTCGCTTCTGAAGAACTTTCTCAATTGGCGTCAGTGCCGTGGATTGCTTTTTGGGTTCTTCGGCCTTCTGCTTGGCGTCCTCTTCGGCTGCTACGTCCCAGGAAAACTCCATGTCGAATTTGTTTTTCTTTGCTTTCTCCTCCTTCTCAGTGATCTCCTGGATGAGGGCTTTGTACTTCGAGATGGGATCCTCTTTCTGTAATTTCTTCTTGGGCTCTTCCTTCTCTGGCTTCTCCTCTTCGACTGCCTCCTCCTCTTCTCCGTCCTCGTCTCCCTCCTCCTCTTCACTGCTGTAAGCCACAAACTTCCTCAAGTCAGCGTCACTGACCTCATCTATTTTCCCCGACAAGAGTTTGTCTCCCAATTCCCGCCTTTCCAAGCACGTCTCATCCCACGTCAGATCGACGGTGGCTTGCTGCAACGCTGTTGTGGTGAACTGACGCGGCTTGTACTGGCCTGCTTCTGGCAGTTCCGTGCACACATCCCTCGGTTCATCGTCATCAAACGTAGTGTCGTCGGGAATGAATCTCAGATCAATTTTTGTGGCCGAGCTCTCGTACTCGATACCGTCACATTCCTGGTAGATCTTGTCCGCGGTCTCCACACTGTCACACTCGATCACCGCGTAGTAGTACTTCAGACGGTTCAGTTGATACTGCCGCAGTTTCTCCATGTGATACTCATCACCCTCCTCTGCGTCACTGTCCTGCTCCTTCACTAGTTCCTCATCAGAATCTGAGTCCTCCTCCTCTTCCTTCTTCTTGGTAAGCTCTGGAGGGCCGTGTTTCTCCTCCTCTGCCATACGTTCTTTGCCAAATTCCGATGGATATATGGACACTTTGACGATGCTCCCGCCTGGAGGAACAAACGAACTGCAAAGCACCATCAAGTCACTTGATCGAATCCTGTCCCAATCCATATTGCAAACAGCTAGCCGTCTAGTGGATTGCTCTGTCGTTTCAGCATCCCGATCCAACTCTCCCCACACATGCTCGATAAAGAGCTCCTCGTCCTCATCTTCCGAACTCTCATCGTCCGACGAACTGTCCGACAGCAGGCGACCTTCTCCTCTGGCATAGTCAATGTTTGGATCAAGCAGACGTTCCTTCAGCGTCTCCGGCACTACTTCTCCGTCACTCTCCAGGGCATCATTCTCGTATTCCACAGGTTCATCGTCATCTTTCGTGATTTGTTGCTCTTCGATTTGCTTCTCCTTTTCTTCCTCTTCCTCGTCGGAGGATCCGATGTCGTAGAACTTCTTGAGGTCCTCGGAGGATGTTTTATTCACTTTTCGTCCGTACTTGTCGACTGTGTACTTCACTTTAAACTTTTTGTCACTGAACATTGACTCAAAGCGCTTGTCGATTTTGACTTTCCTCTCCGACTTTGGCAAGCTCTTAAATCGCGGGTCGCTGACGAGATGGGAAAACCTGGGATCTGACCAGATTTCATCTTTCTTCTCCTTTTCAACAGGAGATTCTTTTGGCTTACCCATTTTTTCTTCGAACTAAAAATTCAGTTTTTCTCAAAAGCAACAGATGATGGGAAGAAAAATTCTATCTGGTTGTTTGCAAATGTTAAATGTCAAAGTCGCAGTGGAACACGTGCAATAGTGGATGTGGTGGATTTGCCGATCGTTGGTGAACTAGTACTAAGCCGGTGGAACTTATTCTTTCTTTCAATAAATGTACATTTTTGGTATCTTTCCTGAGGACAGGATGGAAATGTGTTTTTCGTTTTAGTTGAAGGCTGTGACTTTCTTCTATCTCTGACGAATCTTGAAAATAGCAAAACTCCACCTTCATTTGAATTTCAACAGCACGAGTAAAGTTGATCTACTACAGTCTTCATTCCACACTGACAGCTGATAATCTGTCAACTGAATGTTACAAAAAATGACATAACCTCTTTGGTTAAATGCAGGAAAATTGCTTTGGAGGCTCTAAAAATTGGCAAATATCCCAGCAACTCTACGTTAGCAATGAATAATATTCTACGACAAGGACTCCAACATGTAACCTTAAGTAATTTCAATCATATCACACGCCGTAGTGGTGGTTTTATGCGTCAAATCTCCTTCGGAAGTGCTCTACTCCAGCAACAGAAAGGTACTTTCATTTGTTTTGCTTAAGATCCCTTTAAATATCATCAAATTTTCAGACAGTATTCAAACATTTGATGATTTCGTCACCGGCAAACGTTCCCAGGCTTCACGCAGCATTGTCGTTCAGGTCAGCTCAGAGAAATCTTTTCCAGAACTTTACACATACTGCTCGGATTATGGAACTATCGTAGATGCACAACACTACAGAATTCCAAGTGAGGAAATGCATTACATCCTCATAGAATTCTCCAATGAGGAGGAAGCAAAGCACGCCATCGATTCATCGGCTTACAATGAGGAATTGTCTGGTGTTCCTGTGCGCTCGCCGTTCTTGTGGTTTAAAGCCAGTGGGAGGAAGTCGAAAACACAGCAAAGTGCGCCAAATCTGACGGCAGTGGAGGGCATACGACCGATTGAAAGCAGTGAGTTGAATTCTCTGCTGCGGGCAGCGGAGACTGTAGAAGATCAAATCGAAATTCTTCACCGTGTCACAAAGCTGAATGACCTGGGAATCCGTCTGAGGTTTCTTGCTGCACAGCAGATTGAAACATCGATATCGGGGATGTTTCCGGCTGCAAATGCTCAACCTTTTGGATCCACCGTGAATGGATTCGGGAAGATGGGATGTGATTTGGATTTGATTCTGAGACTAGACTTCGATGGTAGGAAAAGGAACAAGAACTCACGACTGGTTTATCACACAAAGGAGAACCTTACGAATGGACGCACTCAGACGCAGAGGCAGATGGAAAGTATTGGAGATATGATGCACCTATTCCTTCCCGGGGTGTGTCACGTGCGGAAAATTTTGCAGGCGCGAGTGCCAATTCTAAAATATCACCATGAGCACTTGGATCTGGAAGTCGATTTGTCTATGAATAATCTGTGAGTATGAAATTCTATTTAGGAATGATTTGTAGAATCTTGTGAAAGTGTCCAACGTGTTTTGCAACGCGGGGAAGCACGTGCCCGTCATTCACTTCTAGAACTCCAAACAAATTGAAAACTCCCAATAGACACGACGTCTGAACATTGGCTCACCTTCTTCGCCTCAAGAAGAGAGTCCTGTCATGTTCACCCTTTCTTTTGAAATTTGTGTGTGACGCACCCATCTATGCCTCAAGGACAGGAAATGCGTTTAAAAAGCTTTTGCAACGCAGTAGCCTCCCTTTCATATTCCTCACCCACACTCCCTTGTTGCTCTTCAAACAGACTTCAACGCGCCCAATCTGTCATGACATCATTTCTAGTCCCGAGAACTCTCTTGAAATCAATCAATAAATCCCCACACAGACTCATGTTTTGAGCTCATGCTCGGGTAACAACTTTATTGTGGTCAATCTTAACAGAAAATACAGGTTACGATCGAATTTCCAAACAAAAGCGGGACGCAATCCCCTAAAAATACTTTAAAGTAGACTCTTACTTATGCTGCATGTGTGCGTGTGTATGTTATCGCGAGCTTATCAGAAAAGTTAAAAAAAAAAACAAAAATGTCGATGTAGTGGCTGATTGGTTGTACAAATATGAAAAAAGGGCGTTTTCCTTCTTGTTCGTCTAGCGGCGATATGCTCTTGCCTCGTCCTCCTCCTTCTTCACTGCCTGGATGAGGATTAAACTCATCACCGCGCACACCACATTCAGCATGCCCAGTGCCATGGCGAGGCCCACAATCCACGCTGACTTTCCCTCGAAGAACCAAGTCAGAGAGTCCACGCAGCCGGAGAAGAATGCATTCCCGGTGACTGTATCCCTGCAGGACGATGGCAGTGGCTGTCTCAGGTCGAGGTAGTCCCATGGTCCATCTGCTCCACAGCAACCGATGTTCTCCTGAATCATGGTCAGCACGTACGAGGAGTATGTGTATTCCGAGGTCATAACGAATCTCTTCATTGAAACGCGCAGCAGTGGCTGAAGACTTGAGTGCATGGTGCTGTAGTCCAAAAGGATCCCCGATCCCACTATGGTCATCAGGAAGCCTAAGATTTGCGTCCCGATAAATATCGTGAGCGCCAAGGTGTTCTCCATGAGGGCACTAAGACATCCCAGGAACGACACAGCCATCATGATGACACTGAGTCCAATTAGAATGTAAACGCCGATGTAGAAGTTCTCCGAGTCTAAGATCCTTAGCCACTCGCTGAAGCCAGGCTCAGCGCGCAGCCAGATTGTGAGGGCAAACAGCGACGTCGCGATCACCCATGATACGATGTTGAAGCAGAAGAGCGTGTACTTGACGCAACCGATCTGCTTTTCGAGTTTGTTCTCCTGTCGTCCGTAGCCCATGTTGCGTGTCCTTTTGCGAAAAGGAGTGTTTTCTTTGTTCGTTCGTTGGTTCGTTGATTTCACCGAGAAATACTTTTCAAATTGAAAAGTTGGAAAACTTTTTCACGAGAACACAACCGCACCTGTCGTCGAATGAGTGGAATTTGGTGCTGAAGATAACAAGGCACACTGAGGCGAAGAAGGTGGAGATAAGATAAAATGGGTCTTATCGCAATCCCTGTGTTCCATGTGTGTGTGCGAAAAGAAGGGCGACTCACTGGGGAGATAACAGGTGAATCGTAGACTGAGTCACGACACAAACAACACAAAAGCTTTCGCAATTTCACCGGACGCCAGGCATTATGCCATGAGGTGAATTCCGGGGAAATGGTCGCTCTTATCATGGAATTTCTTGATGTCAAGTCACCGTTCTCTTTTGTTTTATCTTTTCAGTTCCGGTTTCTACATGTCGGAGCTGCTCTACATGTTCGGTGAGATGGACAAACGAGTGCGGCCCCTCACATTCTGCATTCGAAAGTGGGCGCAGGCCTGTGGTCTGACGAATCGTTCCCCGGGACGATGGATAACAAACTTCTCCCTGACCTGTCTCGTCATTTTCTTCCTCCAGCAGATGAAGACTCCCATCCTGCCCTCGATCAACCTGCTAATCAAATCTGCCACAAAACAAGACATTCGCGTCACAGAGGACGGCATCAATTGCACGTTTTGCCGTGACTGGCGGAGCGTTCCCTTCCACACAAAAAACACCTCCCGCACGAGTGAGCTGCTCCTTCAGTTCTTCGAGTTCTACTCACAATTTGACTTCGCCAATCGAGGCATTTCCCTCAACGAAGGGAAAGCCGTCTCCAAGCCAGATCACTCAGCGCTGTACATAGTCAACCCGCTGGAACAGCTCCTAAATGTCAGCAAAAATGTCAGCCTAGAGGAATGCGAGCGAATACGAATCGAAGTGCGAAATGCCGCATGGTCTCTGGAATCCGAACTCGAAGCTGGCAATCTGTCGGAAAAAGAGCGCCTCAATGACGACTGGGGCGTGTTGAACCTCTTCAAGACGCCCGAGAATGTGATCATCCGACCGAACATGTTCTACAAGCCACGAATGGTGGAGGTGAGTGAGTTGTTCGAGAAAGACGAAGTTCAGAGCGGGATGACGCCGCCGCAAGCGAAAATCGATTTCAAGAGCATGAGTGTGAGGCAGCAGGTGCAAAGTGTGAAAATGCAAGCGAAACGTGATCTGAAGCAGATGCAACTGAATTCGATAGGAGGCGAGAATCACAAGAGTGGAAGGAGATAAGAGTTGTTGGCACTTGAATGTTGTTGGAAATACACTTGTTTTTTTAAGTTAGAAGTGACATTTTGTTTTTTTTTTGTTGTTATCTGAGGTGCTTTCCGTTGCGGTGGGGGAGGGGAAGGGGGTTGATTGGGAAAGGTCTTGGCAAACTCACTTTTCTTTTAGGTTACGCAAATGAGTCGGATCTGATTGGGAAATGCAGATTGTCCGTATTCCGTGTAGCACATCAGTGATGATATTTCAAGTCCGTTAAGAGCTGCAGTTCGTCAGGAAGATGAGGTTCTAACGGGATTTTTTGGCAGCTAAGGCTTAAAATGGTAGCTGCTCCTTGTAAGCGCAGTACATCGAAACGAAAAACGGACCGGCTGAGGCAGGAAACGATGGCAAATGGCAGATGAGTGCGTGAGAAACTTAGTCTGCCCTCCAAGATGGAGATTCTCAACGATGAGAGATTGGAGCTAAATGGAGACGTGGGTTATATTTTTGTCGAAGTTCATCATTGATTTCAGAGAAGGAGCGATCGTGATCGCCGTGGCGTTGTGGTAAGCCACGCAGAAAGTTTCGTTTCGGTTAGGTGATGACTGAGTTCCAATATCAAATCAAGATAGAACCAAAGCACACACGGAACTAATGTTGAACACACCGTTTTCGAACAACGATATTTTGGCCAAGCTTGTGAACTGAAGTGATTTCTGTCATCTTAAGGGATGAAGGTCCACTCCAGAAACAACCAGGAAAAAGGACGGAGAATATAGGTTCAGAGATGTGGGGCACATTTATCAAGGTAAGTGACTTCCATCCACTTGTCTACAACTGCAAACACTTGCCTGAAGAAATTGTGCAGTTGGTCCCACAAAGAGGAATGAAGGTGATAAGTTTACGAGCGATGTGCACAGTTACCAAGGCAACTTGGGGAATTCTGCACAGAATTTCAACCTATTTGTTGCACACCTCCCTGGCTGAAGAAGCTGAGTACTGGACAAAGAAGAACAAATGAAACAAGCACGGAATCAATCACGAATTGACGACATTTATTAGTCAGGTTTAGAGAACATGAAGGCTTAAACATTTCCCTTCAGAATGAAATGCCATCTTTATCATTTACTTTCCTTATTTATTTTTAGTTTCTCATCTTCACTTTCACTCTCTCTCAATCCCAACTTAAGAACAAAAAAAAAAAAAAAATTGATGTGTAAAAACTAAAAAAAAAAAACAAAAGCGAACCAAAAATATATAAAAACGAAACAAATTCTAAAAATTACTCTATCTGCATATAAATAAAAGTATTTTCATTTGTTTATATATATGTATAAATATAGTATATATGTATATAGACGTTAATGTGTTAGTTTTTAGATTGCTTAAGATTTGTTTCTCGCATTATATGATGGGCTTTCCTTTGACCACACACAAAAATAAAAACATAGAAAAAAAAAAAACACATTGCGGTGGAAGGAAAGAGAAGGACACAAAAGTTTTAAACTAATTACAGAAAATATAAAATTGTTGTTAAGGTTTTGAGGGGACGTGTGTGGATGCGTTTGCGTCTTGGATGCGGGGGATTTACAATCTTCCAAGCTGGCATGCTGAAATCACACGACCTACAATAGACTTTGGTTAGAGATGCTGAATGGTTTTGAGGTGAGGGGAATGCGATGTGAGCAGTTGTGCAGTGTGTGTTGAAACTGAACACAGGCTGATGATCGTTTGAAGAGGTGCGAAGTTCAGTCTCACACACACCTGCCAACCAACACAATCTCTCATCTCCCCCACCGGCACAACTTCAGGCAGAAAACGACAAATAAAACATAATTAGAAAGAACTTATAAAACTTATGAAATATTAGAGACATAACCTAAATCTTGAACTTCTGAGGAGAAGTTTCCGATATATATGTATGTAGAATTCCATTGAACATCACCCCCTGGGGAGCTTGCGACTTCAATTCACCTCTGCTTCGTCTCCTCCTCGTCTTCATCTCACTGCGTCACTCTCTCTCTATCTCTCAAACATTTACAGTCACAATTTGAGTTTAGTTTGCGTTTCAGTGGCATTTGTTGCTCTCAAATATATTTATTTCTTAAATACATATGTATACACTAGTTTAGTTGAAAAATAACAAGGATGTTGGATCTTTTGCTTTCTCTTCGCATTTCAAACCATTTCGAGGGCCAGGGGGTTGGAGAACGATGTAGTGGGTGGTGGAGGAGCGATGATGAATGGTAAATATAAATCTCATCAAAATATAAAACAATATTTTACAAGAACTAAATAAGAGCCAATCAGCCTAAAAAACAATCATGGAGATGATAATGGTGTTGATGATGAATGGAAGAAGTGAAAACTTAAAACACGGGGAAGATGGGGATGGGGTGGACACAAGACACACACTCTCTCTCTGTCTCTTCTCTCTTTCAAGCGACACACCATTGAAATTTGTTTAAAACAGGCGCCAGCTTTTGAGTGACTTGAATTCTTGATCTTTTTCTTCTTCATATGTGTCTGTGTGTATGTCTAAAATTTGTTGTTTTCATATCCTGCTTCTGCTACTGTTGCTTGTGTTTCTTCTCCTCGTGTTAGCTATTCAGTTGAGTTGATGTTTTGTTGCTGCTGTTGTTGTTGTTGTTGCTGCTGCTGCTGGTGGTTGTGGTGATGACGCGTCGATCTATGCGAAATCTCATCTGAACCAGAGCTTGAGTCGAAGAGCATCTACACCGTTCAGGTAGTAGCGAAACAGCCGTTTGTCACGAACGAATCCTAGATTTTCATAGAGTCGAAGTGCGGGTATGTTGCGCATTTCCGTTTCGAGGACAACCTCGTCAGCGTTGTCTGCTAACATTGCCTGGAAGAAGAGAATTTTGTTAACGTGCTTGTTTGTGCTTTTTGTCTAATTCACAATCAGATCATTCGTACATTTGATTTCGGGGCTCTGGAAAACCTCGAATTCATTGTTTGTGCCTGGCGAGCGCCTCCGCGACACTCTGCAGTCTTAGGCTAAAAGAATTTGAAACACTGGGGGTGCAGCCGCAGTTGATAGCGGATCAACTTTAGATTCATTTTGTGACCCCGAGGAGTTTCGACATTGCCTTGCGTCCCTAGCGCGGCATGGTGCCATTCCCCTTCTCTAGATGGTGCAGAGTTATGGCTTAGAATTGCATGAGTCGCAGCCACATCTTGGCGAATGAACCTCTGGATCACTGGTGTTCCTAGCTGGCGCCGGTTTATAAACTTGAAACACTGAACAAATGGGCACATTCAGCAGATTTTCTACACAAATATGAAGCATCTCCTTGACAGCGAAGGCAACATGGTCCTTCATCAAGGAGAAATTTTCAAAAAGGACTGTTGGAAAACAGACCTGTTGCACTTTTCGACTGGTCCCTTATATGGAATTCAAAAGCGAAACCATTCAGATTGAAGGTAATGGAGCCCGGAGCCGTGTCCGGCAAGAATGAAAGGAGCTACGTCAAGAACCTCAAACTGCTTGAAACAAGTTTCTGTTGAGATTGCAGATATCGCTAGCGACATGAAGCTTTGTATCTCCACCATTGGAGTCGGTTTCTGTTGCTCAGCACCTTGCTTCTATTGTGACTCCAGACATTTCAGAAGACATGAGAGGTCCTGTGAGGTACAGGAACCACCACAGGAGGCACTCCCCGCACCCCCACAAAATTGCAACCCCCCCTCCCACAACTCACCTCAATAGCCTTTTGCACAAGTGTTGTGCCAATTTTTAATTTCCTATACTCCCGTCTCACCGCCAACATTGCGATGTAACCCCGTTTCACGTTCATGTGCATGTCCAGCTTGCATACAATAGCACCCACATACTCATTTCCATGGGCGGCCAGGAAGCACAGCTTCGGCCAATTGTAAATAAAGTAACGATACGTGTAAATTGAATACGGCTCCGAGAGTTCGGCTTGAATTAGGCGCATTATGTCCTGCAAAGACACACAAAATCGTCATAGTCCAACTGCCCCTGGTCCCCCCAACCCCAACCCACCACACACACAACTTACATGCATTTGAAGCTCTGATTCGTATTCCTTGTATTCGATTTGGATGTTCTCTAGATCGGTGGCAGGTTGTGCGATGACTGATGATAGTTTTTCAACCTTATTGTTGTCGTCGTCTGCGTCCGCGTCGTCAGGTCTGTTCTGCGTTTCATGGCTCTTGGTCAGTGGCTCCGGTGATGGGGTGCTTCTACAACTTGAATGACTGCCATTGCTAATTATGGCACCGATCTTTGTCTCAGCGTCAGCCAGCGCCGCCTTGCTCTCATCCTTCAATTCACCGTTTGTGGTGACGACGGTGTGGCAGTTATTGCTTTCCTTAGGACTATTACTACTACTAATATTGCAGTCACCATTCAATCTCGGCTCGTGGCCATTCTCACAAGTTTTCACCAGCGGCTCACTGCCATTGCTCAGCGAGGCTCTTTTCAGGAGTGCCGTCGTCTCGTGGTCGTCTGCACTGTGTTGATGGTAATGCTCGCCGATGCCGTTCTGTTGATCGCTGCTATTGCCTGTGGTGATATGGAGATTTTCTTTTAGCTTCTCAGTAAGTCTATCTGTCTGAAGACTGCCACTACCACTGCCTGTGCCCTCGCCCTCGCCGTTCTCCATGCACTGCTTTCGTTTATTTTTCGTTTTTTTCTTTGATGGTTTTGTGGAGCAGTTCTCCTGCACAGAATTCATGGCCTCAACAGTTTCTTGTTTCCGTCAGCTCCAGCCGTTTGGGTTTTCCTCCTCTGTGGGAAAATTGAAAAAGGCAAAAGAAAGATTTTTTTTTCTTCTCCTCAGCAATATGTCAAAAAATTTTGGTGTGTAGATGTCGTTATATGTACATATGTATGCGTACACTTTGTGTTCTCGTCTCTTGAATATCACAAATGTTTGTTCGTGTGTGCGAGGACTGTCGTAAGAGGGGGTTTTGTGTGGCTCCCAACTCTACTTTTCAGTCCTTCAACTGGTCTCCGCTGGCTGCTCTCACTGATAATTTATAATTCATATGTGCTGGGAAGTAAATTTTTCTTTTCTCAGTTCAGAAGTAGATAAAAAAAAAAGTAGGAAGAAAATCTTCTTCCTCCTGCTAGCCTGTTTTGTTCTGTTCTTTTTTGTTGGGTTCTTGCTTCTTGTCACTGTGACTAAAATTTTGACACTTTTTTCAGTCCGTTCTTTGCGAAAATGACAGATGATTCAAACGACGAAAAGAGACAGCTATGGTGGTGGGTGATTTTTGGATTTTCTCTCAGATGATTTTCAGAGTTCAGGTGGTGGAGTGCTCAGCTGGTGTATGGTGGACTGGGGTACATGGAATTGAGTGGTTTCTCTAATTGGAAACGAATTAGATTTATAAAGGGAAGTTACCAAGAATGGTAGATGATCGTGGGGACCTTGTGAGGGGGACACAGTGAACTTCAATAGGACGAGGTGT
Organism: Eristalinus sepulchralis; assembly: GCA_944738645.1. Lineage (NCBI taxonomy): Eukaryota > Metazoa > Arthropoda > Insecta > Diptera > Syrphidae > Eristalinus > Eristalinus sepulchralis. Next base: position 1,694,549 of record OX122884.1, on the reverse strand, counting down.
CCAAATTTTGTCTATTTGATTACTGTCTGAATGAGGCAGAAATGTGTGTATGGTAACTCTCCAATCAGAATCTTGAAGTACCTCTCATGGGTTCCACACATAAATTTAACGTTCAATTCAAAATTCGTCAGTTAGCAAATGTGGTGAGTACAAAAAGTAAAACAAAACCAGAACCAGCGTGAAATGTTTTAAAATAGTAAACAAACTCTACTTGCATTGTATTCGCAGCTAAAGGTGTACAAGTTCCAAGAGACAACGTCACAAGCCTTAAGAAATTCAAAGTCATTCACCATAACGAGGTGAGTTGAGAAGATTACACGTCTAAAATATCGCAAAAATCGTCAGGAAAGCTTAGGAATCGTAAACAAATTATATTTGCAGTCTATTCTTACAGAGAAATCCTCAGGTTCTTACCGAAGGTATCCTAACGCACGAAAATTTAAATACCGGCGAGGTGAGTACCTAAAATTTTGGCATTTCATTTGTTTTCTCCTTCTTGTGGATTTACAAAAAACGGACGAGCTCGATCCCAATAAGGAATGGTCTCTGGCACGAGGTGTGTTGCTTCTTCAACCAAGGACACGCTAAAATTGAAGGATATTCAATTTCCCTCATTTTTCTTCACTTTTGTATGAAAAAAGGAAATTCGAAAAATTGTGGTTATGATGGGAATACAATTTGTTCCCGTCTGAGTGGGAAATTCAGAGATGATGGTTTGTGCATTCGATTCCTCAAATTGGTAAGAGAATGAGCAAATTGGGACATTTTTGGTTTTTTGATGATTTGCACAATATTTCAGCAAGTTGTCCTCTCTCTTCATCCCCTCACCAAGATCAACTTGGTTTGTAACTGCAGGCTGGTTGTGGACGTGGTACCTGCTACCTGCTATGCTACTGTTTGCTCAATCAACTTGTCGTCACTCCGCAGTATCAAGAGAGCAAAATCGATCAGGAGGATATCTTAAAGCACTCTACTGGTGTATGGGCTCTGTTGATAATTGCTTGATTTGTGTTGATGGAACGACAGAAGAAGTTCTGCAGCACACCACCTACGTGGACACAGTGTAACGTTCCTTCATGCACTGAGGACTCTAAGGACGCGAGCGGAGTCTTTCACCAGCTGGATAGTGAATTTAAGTGAAACCGACTCTCGCTTAGATCTTGATGAATCCATTATGAAGCCCAAAACAATACGTAAGACTAGTTCGCCTCTAGCATCAATCTCTAACGGATTACGACTATCTCTTGCGATCCTTCCAAGGATTCCTCTTGCTTCTAATGAGTCCTTCAGCTGTTGCTTCAACAAGTTTCTTAGTCGATTGCACAGCCTTCTCTTGTGTAAGTCCCTCAATCCTGTGCTCCTGCCAAATGCTTATACCAAGGCTTCTACGGGTTGCTCTTTCAAAAGTCTCATCGAGCTACTTTACGCATTGTTTCTCCGTTGACTGCTTTCTCAAAATTCTTCTGCCGACAATTCTAAGCTGATCCTAGTGGAACTTCCGCAGCTTTCGCTAGGGTCTCTACTTTAGTGTCTAACTCCACAGAATTGTTTTATGAGCTCTTCTCCCATCACACTGCTGCCTTGATCGAATCCGCTATTGCGGCTCTGGCGCCTACATTTAGGTCTGCTCCACGGGACCGTTTTCCAAATGCTTCCTCAACCTGTCTATATCAACGAGGACTTGTCTTACGGCTGGCTCACCCATTTGCCTCTAGGCTTGTGGATCGGGTGTCGCAATGAACTCCATTGCTGGTCCTTTACTTTTCTCTTGCGACAGCCTTTAAAAGGAACTTTCGATTGCCTTCACGGGTGCCTCTGTCGACTGTCTCATCTAGCTGCTACCGATAGCAGTGAGGGGAACACCTAGAAATCCTTCATCCATTAAAAGTCATGTTTGGAGATGAAGGAAACCGAAGACCTCTCTCCTTCCTATTCCAGACCCACTTAAGTCAAATTTCGAATTCAAATCGAATTTAAATCAACTCACGCTAACACATCAACACTCTTCCGTGCATTTGATTCTCTGTCCATCGATCCAACTGACTAACTTCCATAACAGCGCAAATTGCTCGCATAGTTTCACCCATCACCAATCGCACATCAAGTCCCAATCGCAGTCACTGAACTCCAAAGCAAATGCAAACGCCACTCGGGCATTTAAATGTGCATTCAGTTGATCACGACGGTAATTAACGCCTCATCTAGGGAGAGCGTCGTGGTTTTTGCTGCCAAATCCAGTCTACGTCAACCGCAGTTGTCGAAGATAAAAACAACAAACGAGAAAAGCCTCCTCCCCTCCGCCATCCGTCCGCCAATGGAGAGATCTTCGCTGCGAAAAACATGTTGTCTGCCTACAAGTTCCCTAAGCCGCACTAGTTGAGTTCAAGGTCTAGCCGCAAGCGAAAGCAAGATTTCGGCGACGGACGCCTTTCAAGACCGCAACGAATTGTCTCATCTCGGATTAACCTGAATTGCCTCCCTATTCGTTGCCTGCGACTGGGGTTTGATGTGTGTGCAAGCGAGAGACGTCATCGAACAGGCGTCTCCGGCGCCGTAAATTGCATTATCTAACCGGCAATTGTTTGCTGGCTTGTTGCAGCAGACACTGTAGCGCAATAATCACACATTCGGTTGATTAAACTGCCCAATGAACCCGACAACGACACTCGGTAGCATGGCAGCAGCTCAACACTGCGGCGGCGCACGGTTTTCTAATTAAATCGTTTCATCCGCATCTGCGCGCGGCAAGTGAGTACGTGTGTTTTGTAATGCGAATGACGGAAGTTGAAGCGCGATGCACACACACACACACACACACTTCAACTCCACTAACCCATTGCTTTAGATTTTGCTGGTTAGTGAAGGCAATCTTCGACAGATATGTATCCTTCCTGGAGAGGCTTGCAGCCCCTATGATTTGGTTATCCAATCGTCCAGAGCTGCTGCGGCGGAATTGATTTAGCTGAAATCCAACGGCAGCTCCGGTAACTGGATGACTTTGGCTATGGCTGCGCAGACAGCTGGCTGGTCGCGTCGTCGTCGTCGGTGATAGATATGATCGTCGCGAGAGGCCATTAAAGAGAAATGTGGTCATAAGTGGTGGTCGGTGGCGCACGGTCGGTGGAGTTTCCCCCCGGTGTCGGTCAATTAAATTTTGAAATCGCTCCTGATTAGGAAACGTCGTTGGTATTGTGCGTCGAAGTGAAGTGGACATGACAATGATGTCGGTCGGGTTTCGGCAATTCCATTAAAACGCTTGTCAAAGGTACATTCAGACTTGACTGCGTTTAGTGCCTGGCAATGTCTATAGCCTTTAACAACACTTCTACATGTTTGTCTTGCGGTTGCCTCTTCCAACTGAATCTCTGTCTCTGTCGAGTGCCTCGTCCAGCAGCATTTAGCGAGGCTATTGTCCTTTCTGTGGATTCTTCCTGCAGTTGCTTCTTCCAGTTGCGTCTGATGATACTTCTAAAGGCTTCTGCGTCAGCTGCCTCATACGGCTTCTTCCTGCTTCCTTCCCTTTTTCATCTGTTTCTGTGACTTTAGACTTTGTTGAAAGGTCTAGCTTTTCCGAAGGACTGAAGTCATCATCTTTCAAGAGAAACCGCTGTTTGTAGTGCGAGTACGCTTGCCATCGGAGGTTGGAAAATGCAAGGATTTCCTCAACGTGTTCAGACCAAATTTTCCATTCAAGAAATCTACCGACACGATTGTGTTCGAAGTCTGAAAATCTCAGACTCCTGTATTTTTGAGGAGCTCCCTCAAGGATCCAAATCCATTCTTTGATCCACTGGATATACTCGTTCTCTCCTGTGTCACTAAGAAGTTCCTATCAAGTGCCCATTCCCAGTCTTTGAGCCGTTCCCCGTCTTAGAGCCGTTCCCCGTCTTAGAGCCGTTCGAGACTCTCGAACTTCCAAGTGTAACGAGTGTTCAAATCCATTTGGTCGATGGGCTTGCACTTCTTCATTTGGAGCCCTGGAGCCTATCTATGTCTTTGGGTGTTGCTGTTAACGAAACAGCGCCGGCTCTAGCTAAGACGGTATCTTTCCGCTACGTTGAGTTATCTTCTCTTGACAGATTTCCCTTCCGAAAGTCAAGCTAATGAATTAAATTCCCATTACCGCATTCCTAATCCTCTGTTAGGCCTGTGAAATCCATCACCCTTCCTCCTCTGTTAGCCACTATTGACAAATGGCCCCACACAGGTTCGACCCTTGCCAAATCGATCAATAGCACCGCCGCCGCCATAGCCTCAACTTTCTTCCGCCCCGCTGCGCCTGGCCTTGTGACTCGGAAGGCTGCGGTTGCTGCCGCTCTGCACTATTTCTTGCACTTGTGCCAAGCTTACAGACAATTAATCAACCAAAGGCCTCCCCCCTCCCCCACCACGAATCCGCCAAATGGTTGCCATCTAACGCTTGTCATTGCCCTCTCCTCCCCTTCCTCTCGCGCGCTCTGTCGAACAAGGTACGAGCCTCTATCACCCATTCATCGTCGATTATTTCGTTTTTCCCGATGTTCCCCCATCCCGTTGTTGCACCGGTTTTTACTGCGGCGTATACGTAATCCGCTCGACGAAAGAAAATCTTGCAGCAAGACTTTCATAAAAAAAAAAAAAAAACACAAACAGCCGACAGCCGACAACCAACCACTCAGGCAAGAGAAAGAAGAAATGCTCCAAAGCGCGCACGCGCACACACACAGCCGTCAGCGGCGCGCCTTGGAGTGGGGCCACGCAGTATAAATCGAATTTGGCATCCTAATTCGAAGACACTCGTTCGCATATCGCTTCCCAGTGTGCATACGCCAGACACCGATTGGGCTCCCAGTGAAAAGGAAGAAAAACTTTCCAGTCTCCGTTCATCCATCCATCGCCGACATGTTCAAGATCATCGTAAGGCTGCTCAAGGCGTCCATCATTCCCTGACTCACTTCGTCTCCTTTCAGGTCCTTTGCACGCTAGTGGCTGTCGCTGTCGGCTTGAAGTACCCGGAGTACCATCAGGAGTACGAACACCAGGAGTACGAGCCATCGATCGAGGACACTGAACACCATCACGAGGTGGAGCACAAGAACGCGGCGACATCGCATCAGAGCGTGAAGTTCCATCACTTCCACGCCGTTCCGGTGTACATCAAGAAGGAGGATCAGCATCTGCTGAAGAACCCCATTGAGATCGGCGGCAGCAAGCAGAAGCTGAAGATCCTGCATCCAGAGACCGAGAAGAACTACAACCACGGACTGGTGCTGGAGAACCAAAGCGAGTCGCATGTGGAGGAGCACGGACACTACCAGGAGGAGCCACATCTCTCGCACTATGAACACTACGGCCATGAATAAGAGTGTTGTGGTGATGGAGTGTGATTAGGAACCAAATTGTTTTTTCAATAAGATCTGAGAGGTTGTGTGCTGGGGGGACGTTGCGTGGGGCGTGCCCAGCCTTCTCCTATCGTAGGTGCTAAGAGTTTATTCAATCACTATAGGACTTTATTTGTATTTTTGTAATAAATCTTTAAACTGAACTGAGCCTTTTGTTGAGTCTGAAGGAGGTCCGATGGTTTAAAGGTAATCTGCGAACAGAACGTAATTAAGTTGGGGGCGAATTGAATATAGCTATGGTTTAGCAGTCAAGGAGGTGATAAATCTCGGATATAAATGGAGCTTTAGGCAAACATTTTAGGAATTTAGTCTTCGTCCTTTCGTCCTTCGTCCTTATAACACAGTCCAGAGTGGACGAAGATCGCAGCCAACTCGATCTTGTGTCAGTGGCCTCTAGCTGCTTCAGTTTCATGTTCACTTGTTGCGTTGTTCCAACGGCTCTGAATGGAAAGTCCTTCGGGACGAAGTTTCGCAGGTTATACGCTTTCCCTGCCGCATATGCTTGACTAGGCACATGTCAACGTCCAGCACAGATGCCATCAATGTAAAGACGTTTCCTTGCTTTAAGCCTCGTAGCTACAACGCATAATAGCCTGGCTTCTCATTGCTGTTCTCGTCTGCAAATTATCGAGTCCTTGGGCCCTTCATTTGATGTCAAAACTGATCTCGGCTCATATTGGTGGGCAAAAGCGTTTCTGACCTGTACACCGACTAGGATTTTAAGCTATGACTAGTCATCTCCCGGCATTGTGAAGGGATTTGCATAAGTGATTGAACGCATTGTACCAAGCAATGGGAATGTAAGCCGACGTACCGTTAAAGAGGTATTCAGTTTTATTAATAATACAAATTGAGTGGCACTACAGCCCAGAAGGGACCAGGGCCTAGCTTCCGAAATACTACTTGTGTGGTGCGTGCTACTGTTCTTTCAAGTGAAGAAGGGACCTACAGTTTTATGTCGACTCCAAACGGCGAATTTTGACGAGCTTTTCATCGACAATTTGCACTTTTTGAGTATTTCCAGCAGCTCGAAAGAGGTGATGCCATGAAAAAATGCGGGGTTTTCCGTCCACGAATCGAACCTAGACGATACCCATTACGCCACAACGACCACAAAATAAAGTTTTAAAGTTGGAAAAATTGTTAAAAATTTGATGTGCCCATAAACAATCATTCCTTCTTCTTCAAATCTGAGCCATTGGGACAAGGCAACAGATGGCCTGACTAAGGTGGCGCACGCAAGTGGAGAAGGACCTCAACCAACTTGGAGTGCGCAACTGGCGAAAGATCGTGCTGGCTGGAGAGGCATGTTGGTTGAGGCCCAGGTCCACCCCGGAATGTCGCGCCACAAGAAGAAGAAGAAACAATAATTTATTTTTTAAAATCTTCAAACTCTTTACTCAATGTCAAATAACAAGTTTCTGATCAAAGTTTTAGGATTCTTACTTGTTGAGCGACAAAGCCTCACTTAACTCCTTCACTCTGCACTCTAATGTCGTTCATTAGACTTCTTTTTGAGGACGTTCAAGTCCAAAAGGGGGTTCTTCGGAAATGTCAGAAATTTACTCAACTACTGGCTGAAAAGAAAATGTCGGAAGTTACATTCTTTCCGCATATTGGACTTTTATTTTTCTCAGACAATCAATTGCTGGAAAAGGTACCTTTTCTTTCATTCTCATTCTTCCTGCAAAATATAAAGTCTGCGCCATCTGTCCACCGCCACCTACATTTCGTTTATGAACAAAAACATTGCAGTTGGTCTGAGTTGGGCGGTCACTGCAGAACGTAAGCCTTTGCTAATTTATGAGAACACCCGAACTACCCAATAATCCCAAAAAAAACCCAACCCATCCTGTTACAGTCCAATCGAATCCTAAATCACTTCTTTAAATCCATTTCTTTTCCACTCCTTATTTCCCTATGCTGGTAACACTTTCCATTTGACACTTGCAAACCTCCATGCAATTTCTGCATTTTGTTGGGGTCATTGCCAGACTTGCTCGTAAACATGAAAAAAATACGCGTTTTCTTTTCTCAGTTGGTGACGTCATAAGAAATGAAAAAGGACTTTTCCTGCCTTCACCGTCAAGGAAATTGCAAAATTCTTTTGCAGATCTCTTCCAAGAAGTAAGGCAACCATAATCACCATAAATTCGTGTGAGTTTCACCATGAAATATGAAGAAAAACGACTTTCGGGAAATTCACATTTGTCAGACGAAAAAATGCAGTAAAATGTGAAATGAATTGAGTCGACTTTTTTTGGTTTGAAGAATCGCATTTTGAATTTGAGGATTGCAAGGATCTGGGAAGGACTGGAATAAGTGAAAGTGATTGGGATATGAGTGAAATGGATAAGAGTTCAGAAATTTTAGTTGAATTCGAATAAATCGTCTGTCTGTGCCGTGTGAATCTAAACAGGAGGACGTGCACTTGTCGAGGACGATTCTAAGTCTGATTCTTCTCAGAACAGTTTCAAGATGTGGGTGCTGCCCTTTGTTGTGACAGGGAGCTTAAGCCATTCTTGCAATTGAAGCCAAACGTGCATCCATTCGTTAAACGTCTGCTTCAGAGAAATCCTTTCAAACACGCTGCTGTCCCCTTCTTTCTCACTTCTCATTCATTTTTAACTCATGCAAAAGACTCTCATCCTTTACTTACACACAGAAATTAGTACACTGACGCACAAGCGACCTTTCAGAAAGCATGAATCCTCTTAACATCTTTAGCTAACGTCACAGTGTGTTGGCGTAACCATTTTACAAAAGACAACCAAAGCAAACAGCCTCATCTTGTATCAAGGCAGTTGGTTAAGAGATAAAGCACAAGGATACCTCGACATCCTTGAGCTGGAGCCAAGAATCCTCTAATTATCCCAATCCACCCATCCAAGCCATTCTCACATCAAATCCCCTTCGTTTGCACATAAAAAATGGAAACTTTATTAGCATCTCCTCAAACAACGGTTAATCTCTCCTCCAGTCTACACACAATTACAAGGCGCGGGGGGGGGGTTTAGTGAAAATAAATAAATAACAGGACACAATCTAATAAAAACAAAACAAATCCTCAACTACCCCTCTAGACCTTTGGTGGCGGCCTCAGAGCTACATTGGCTTCAATGTCCTTCGCATTCAGAGCCGCTCCTCCACGGGAACCCTTTTTGTTGCTGTGCGGGTGAGTTCCGCCGCGCTTGCCACGCTTGGTTGGATGGCGTCCCTGGAACTTGTAGCTTTGCTGTCCATGCTGATGCTGGTAGCCGTATCCCTCGGGATTGTTGTTGAATTTGGGGGAATAGGTGTCGTACTCAAGCTGCTGCTTCACTTGTGGGGCGATGTATGGACGGCTGTGCGAGTTGTCCCAGTTGGACGAGGACTGAGCGGTCAGAGAGCTCGTGGATGGCTCCTTTTTGAAGGAGAATTGATAGGGATTCATGATGGGGTAACCGGAATCCTCGGAGTCATCTTCAGTGCGAGACTCGGAAAAGAGGGAGTATCCCTTGTAGTCTGGGTGTTCCTTCACCTTCTGCGGGCGGGTGATGCTCGCTTTCTCTGGCTTATAGGGGAGGGAGTTGATGTCGTGGTAGATCTCCGAGTTAAAGAAGAGCTTTGGCTTGCTGGGGACTCGCTCTTCTGGAACAACGTGCGTCAGATCGAACTCCTCCATGTTCTTGAGGGCGGCTGAATGATCGAATTGCTCTACAGGTGCCTTTGTTGGCCTAGCGGATTGCAGGGACTGCAGGGGAGCGCGAGCCTTAATTTTGTAGATGAATTCAACGTTGGGGGCGAGACTGTCGGAGAGCTCCTGCTGCAGACTCGAACTCTGGAAGTTGTCATCGTTGGTTTGACTAGGTTTCGGGGTGCTCCGTGGCAGGTTGTTGCGATTCGTTGTGGTGTAGTGGAACACAGGCTTTGGCTTTGCTGTTGTCTTCAGTGGGCGCTGAGTTGATTCAACTGGCTGAAGTTTGTAGTAGGTGGTCTTTGACTCGGAAGTGGGTGGAATCTTACCCTCGGCTTCCATTTCCTTCATGTACTTGATGACCGACTTCTCGATCTGCTTGAGGATTTCCTCTTTTGGAATCTCACTGGAGGTGAACGACGGCCGGCGATCAGTGTCTTGAGAGGCTGAGGCTCTTTGGGGCGCCACGTAGACTGGTTCCGCGTTGTTGGACTGCTGGTAACGGTACTTTGGTTCATACTTTGGTTCATATTGCTGCTCTGAGACTGTCTCATAGGTTGAGTAATCAAAGACGTCATAGGAGCGGGTGACGGGATCCTTCTCAAAGATGGGTGCAGCTGGAGCGGAAGTCTGTGCCTCGGGCTCCGCCATTTCATAGACGTCGTATTTGTTGAACGTTTGTGAGGGAACTGCTTCGGCACGGATACGAAGTGGTTCCTTGATGCGTGCTCCATACATCTGCATGGCTTTGGCGACGTACTCTTCGGCGGTCTGTACGTCGTCGAGGCTATGTTCCTCGTTGCCAAAGCTGTACTGTGACACTCCCACTGGATTGGTTTGATACTGACTTTCGGGACGAATCAGATTTAGCTCGTACGGGTAGTTCTCTGTGTAGTAGGGGGAGAGAGAGAGAGAGAGATTTTGGTTACAAAAATTTGTCGAAAATCGATCGAAAAATTTTCAAATTTTGAATTTAAAGCGTAACGTACCAGTTTCCTGGTCGGTTGTGGTGTAAGTTGAGGAAACTCCAGTGAATCGGGTTGGTTCTGTTCGTGTAGCCATCGCAATTTGATCTGGTCCCACCGCCTTCTCCGTCACATCCTCCACTGCTGTAGCTTCTGTGCGAATTCCTGGGCGACGTCTTCCACGAACGTTGCTTGCTGCACTCACTAGAAGTGGCACAACCTGGAAAAGAGAAGAAAGGGTTTGTTGTCACTCAAAGGGGGTTTCTTTAAGAGATTTAAGAGGGAAAGCTTGCGGCGTCTGATTTAAAATTTGGTTAAGTTAAGTGGCTTTGGTGTGCTCTGTGTCTCATTACTAAGTCCGATAATCTATAATCCACAAGATCCACAAAAATGCACATTCACTTCTCAAACACGTTTTTAAAAGTCACTGGCACATCCTCGAATTCACTGTTCAGTCCTTCAGGCCACCACACTCTTTCCACACTTTCACTCAGCTGGCTGGCAATCCGAGACGAGATCGTTGCCACCATGCAATTCTCTCGTAATGACCACATCGACTTTGACTTACAATCAATTGCAGAATCACTAGGTATCTTAGTTTAACGATCATGGCTTAGCAGTATCCAAACATGAATTGTTTTCGAATCGTGTCGGTCGTCAAGCTTTTATAAGAAGCGCTATAAACGGCCTCCGCGTCAGGGGTGTGAGGAAAAATCCACACAGGCACACACACACTCTCCCTCTCATTCATCCGCTGCGCGATGCACGCTGCACGATGCAGCACCTTTCCTCCACCTTCCTCTGGTTGGCCCGCTGATGCGCTGATGTACGTGCAGTTATGGTCGTTGCATTGCTGCCAGCAAAAGAAAACACTTTGAGATACGATGTCGAATGAAAAAATCTGATTTTCCACCTTGACTGTGGAGAGTGCCTCCGTATCGCGCCAGCAGAGGCAAAGAGGATGCTTGATGCGAAGGAGAAAGAAAAAGAAGAAGTCCAGCATGAAAAACGAAAAGAAATTTCCCCTGTTCAAGGCCGGCGCGACGGGGTAATGGGGGAACAGAAAAAAACTTGGCAAAGGCACCGGCAGCTGATCGTTTTCTTGGGGTATTGACTTCCACAGAGCAGGCATCGATGTTGCACGAGGCGGGTGGCGATGGCGACGGTGATGGCTTCATTTTCCATGCATGGACGGGATTGGTTAGGTAACACTCATAACTCCCATGTGACAGTCTCTGCCGATAATCAGCTTGTAATTATGACTCTCGAGGAAGTGGGTCATAATGGGCACGGAACTCGCTGCGGAGCCTGTTGGGAATCTTCGCAGGACATGGAGTGGAGTTCAAGGAGAGGGGGTTATGCGTCTCTAGAGGCCTACAGAAGGAGTTTACATTCGTAAGGCCTGACTTTCAATGTGACTGCAAGCACTTAGCCTGGTTTTGGATTTGATCCTAAGGTCTTACAGAACAGCAATCAGGATCTAGTTCAGAGGTTCTTCAAAACTACGCCCAGCTCCGATTTGAAATCTAAGTGAGAATTAAGTCAGAGTCTCTATTCGATTCCGAAGTTCTACACAAATAAGCCCGACTTCGAATCGGAATTCGAACTTTTATAGACCTGCGCCCAGTTCGGAGTAGAATTTCGAGGTTTTACAGACAAAAACGCTGCTCAGAATCCAGATCCTACAGAACTACGTCACTCTCTGTGTACGATTCTGAGACTGTGCAGGCCTAAGCCTGGCTTTAGATCGGAGTCCAAGGTTCTTCTATGTTTGACTCTGGGTCTTATTTGGAGATTCTATAAAACTAAGCCGGGCTCTAGATCCGATTGTGAGGTTTGAAAAAAACAATCCCGGCCCTTTATTTTATTCTACAGCTTATGGTCCGATTCTGAATCTAATTACCGAGTTCTATAGAGTTTCTTGCATTTGCTGGGGAGTGGCCGATCCACTCGATTTTGAGATGGCTTTTAAGCTTGTTTTCAAATGATTCATTTTGGATTCTTAGGTCTCACAGGACGTAACCCTTTTTATCCGTCAGATGAACTAGGGAACTATCAGCAAGTGCTGCAGAGTTCGCTGTCAGTTAAAGGCATTTTCTAAGTTCCGGTTCTGCACCACATTCTGGCTTCGATATCATTGCTTGTTCCTTATGCTAGCTACACGGGACACTCTCGCAGACAGGATCTCGCAATTCAGTCAAGCCTGGCCCAGGATTTGAATTCACAGATTTCACCGCCTTGTTGGTCCCTAAGCCTGCCAAAAGGACTGAAATCCTGCCTTGAAGTGCAGTTCGCCCTTGGATTTGATTCCCTAAGTCTGCAGCATTCCTTCTTCCTGATGTCTTCCAGATGGCCCTGCTAGATGATTCCGCGTCCTCTCTCTCCGCTTCTATGCAAAATTAGATTTGTCAGGCGGTTTGTTAAGCCTTCTTCAAGCAAGAGCCGCAAAACGGGCATATCAAGAGCAACATTTTTTGATCTCGGTTCCTCATTCTTTTCTTGCCTATGTAAGCCTGTCAGGTGGACTTGAATCCCATATCCATATTCTCTGGAGGCCAAAGATGTCCGCATCCTCCAGGAAAACTATTTGAAGCCTGGCTCAGGACTCAGACAAACTCTTCCCCTACATTTCTCCCTCATACTCCACAGAATTCCTCAATCCGGTGCTTTCCTCCAATTTCTATGCAAATTCATCAATGCAAGAAATTGTAGCACACCTCGCCCGGGCATTTCCTTCTCGCCTTGCCGTAAAAAAAATCCGCGTTACCTAACACTTTTTACTGCATGCCGATGGGTGTAGCTCTCGTATGTGTTTACGGGCAATTTCCTACATCAGCTCATTACCGATGGTCTGTACTCTGATGTGGTGCCATTTGCGGCAATTTGAATTCATGCAGCAGACGCCGTGTAGGAAGCGCTGTCATCGATCGCTGCGGCCACAATGCCTCAGCGCTTCCTGTATTTCGCCGATTGTCCATCTCGACAAAAACTAAGCCGTGTCACTCACCAGCGAACATACAGAATCCACAAATTGTACTAGATCATTCGCGGAATGGGATTTTGTTGGCTGGCTGACTTCGTGACATCTCACTGACCACAGGGTGCCGGCCGTCTTCGAATTGTATGGCGGTTTGTTTGGCCATTTCGCGCACGCAATAGATTACGATCTTGCGATACGACACGGTCCTGTGCTTCGCCTAAACAGTGCAAATCGCTGAGCACTGCTCTCCTCTCTGATTTCCCGAAATAAAAGAAAGTGAGGGGCATTTGCGCACACCATCTGCAAATGGCTGAAGTGCGAATTAAGTGTTAATGGGGAATTTGAAACGGTGCGCAAAGGAAATACCGCATAAATTTGTGATTTTAAGAATTTCAAATGACCATGACTGGATCTTAAGCTCGAAAGTTATTTCCAAGACCCTTTTGGCAGGCCTTACGACACCCTCGAATTCGAAAAGAAAAAAACTCTCCCTACCCAGCGATGAGTGCATCTCCCAGCCGCAAGCTCCAAAAGGCACTTCTCCGCACCTTGGTTTCTTGTCACGTTCAATTTGACAGCTCCAATTCCAGCTGTCATTTGGCTAATCAACAACTCTTGGCTCTTGGCACCCTTAAAACTTCACTTTTGCTTAATTACGCGGCATCAACGGTCCTCACAAATTCACCGACATGCCAGTGCCAACACCCAATCATGCATTCACCGGCCCCCCGCTGTTCGTAGGCTTTCAGATCATCAGTCATCCGTGCAATTATGTGCTCAGCGACCAATGCCAAGACCACGATTGAGGCGTGTTTGCTGATTTGCGCTGCCAAACGGCTTGACGACAATCATTTTAGCCATTCATGCCTGTCACCTACGGATCGTGCATTCAGATGAGCATCGACAGAGGGCGTCTTCTCTTGCAATTAGAATCGTTTGTCCAGTGTACCTGTCTGCCGTTCGATCATCACCCAAGTGTGTGGCTGATTAATTACCGCTAAAACACATAATTACCCGGCGCACCATGACGCGCAGAGTCCGTCCGCTTCTTCGGCTGGCATAATACACTTTCCGAGCGCGCTGATCACTTTCATTTTCCATGTGAATGCTTTGTTTTCAGCTGCTGCTGCTGGAGCGGTGATAATGGCAATGGCTATAAGAGCAGCCAAGGCAGGTGGAGACGAAGACGAAGAAAAAAAAACAAACTGCTGACGGAGGTTGTTGATCTGCGCGCTACCGACCCAGCTCTGGTGGTAATTATGGCCGTACATACGGCGGACTTTGTTTCGATCCTGATGCGATGGTGGAATTTCAAGAATCAAGTCTGCCGCATAACTTGCCGTTGTGGTGTGTGGCAACAATGGAGAGAAGTCGTTTTCATTGTGCTGTTGTTTCGTTTTTGATGAATGTCGGTTAGTGTTGAGGATTTGAAGGGGATGTGGAAGATATTTGAGGGAATATTTCTGCGTATTGAACGAGTTCCTAGGTGACTGAGTGACTTCAAGCTGGAGCTTTGGAATTTGTGGCAGGATTTCGGACCTTGGTTGTTTCCGAAGATATAGTTCGAGAAGGGTGCAGATTTGCCGTAAAACAGACAGTCTCTGCATCTATTTACTTTATTTATTTGTTTACTTGTAACAAACTATTTCAAAATTATACCTGTTGATGACAAAGTCTTAGTTCAGACAGGTGAAGAGGCAATTGCCTTCAATTCAGCACTCCGAGCGGTCGGGTACTCAACATCAACTTCTTCTTCTTCTTCCGGCGCTACAGTGCGGGTGAACCTGGGCCCCAACCAACATGCCTCTCCAGCCAGCACGGTCTTTCGCCAGCTGCCGCCAGTTGCGCACTCCAACTTGGTTGAGGTCCTTCCCCACTTGTTTGCGCCACCTTAGCTTGGGCCGTCCTCTGTTGCGTTGTTTTAATGGCTCAGATTCGAAGACTTTTCGTCAACTCCGGTTGAATTATCCTCTCTTCTCATAAAGCTTGTTCAGTCCTTAACCGTGACCTAAATCCATTGTGGACCATAGTTGCTCTCAATTGGAACTATTTCCAATTGGAAATCTTGCCTCGCTATCCTCCTTTTGGTCTAAAGTACCTTTCTTGCATCTCTTCGATCCCTAATTAGATATTCCAAGAAAGAGCTCCTTGTGATGATCGCTGTCGCATGCCGCTTTAATGAAAAAGTGCTTCGTATCCACTTAAGACTAGTCGGCCTCAGCTTAAACATTTTGGGAACAGTTAATTTGCAGGGCTGGAGCTACATGGTACGTTCAAAACTCTCTGAGACCACAATCAAGACGATGACATTTCACGCTAATGCGACAAAGATGACACACGGTGAGAGCGCATCGATGACAAGGGATGGAGAAAGAAGAAAATGACCAAATGGACGGGACCATGGCAACGCCTCTATTGATACGATGCGACGTCGATGAGATCTTGCCAAGATGACTGGGGAAATGAGACTCCGAAACACAAGATCTCGAAATGACTGGCGTCGTCATCGGGCGGTAACTCTTCGAAAATAAGGTCGACCAAGCAGTTACCATGAACGGTGTTTGATGAAGAGTTGATCTACCTCAATTCTTCTTCTTGTGGAGCTACAGTCTGGGATGGACCTGGGCCTCAACCAACATGCCTCTTCAGCCAGCACGATCATTCGCCAGCTGCACTCCAAGTTGGTTGAGGTCCTTCTCCACCCCTGTGCGCCACCTTAGCCCACACCGTCCTCCGTTGCGTTGTCCCAATGGCTCAGATTCGAAGACTTTTCGAGCCGGAGCAGTGGTGCGCTGGAACCGCTGCAAGGTCAACTTGGCTTGGTTCGGGGTGTTTACTGGGTTCTGTCCAGGACAGGGGTTGAAAGGCACATGAAGAGTGATGAACTGTAACGTCTGGCTAAGACTTGTTCTGGCTGAATGCCATCCCGATGAGCAGGTGAATCTAAATCGTTGTTTGTTCAGCGAGGGGCTCGTCTAATGACATTTTGGGAATCGATGCACATATCTATAACGCCATAGTAGTCACGGCTATTATAGCCACCATTCTTCTTCTTCTTCCTGTGGCGCTACAGTCCGGGTCGGACCTGAGCCTCAACCAACATGCCTCTTCAGCCAGCTTCGTTCATCACCAAATCAGAGTGAAATAACTGCCCTTCCACTGGTTGCACGATTGCTGCTCTTCAAATGCCTTTACTGCTCCCACTTGCACTGCTGTTTAATAGGCTGTGACTCCGCGCTTTGTCTCTTCAGCCGTTTGCTTGTGACACCACACCTAGGCCTAAAACGATCGCTAGTTGTTTGATTTCTTGTACGAAGTGCCACCTAAAAGTATGCTTCGATCGACGACGAAATTCACCCTGACGTTGTCAAGATCTAGGTGCCAATGGATTGGCTCGCTGGCTCCTAATGCACGTGCACTTGCGACGCGGTCAGGGCGAAGCAATCTGTAAAGGCCTCAGACAAGAACTGACCATCTGCTCATTAGGGACACAGACCAGTCCCCACGGACAACTGGGTTGCCTTGTGCCCAGTGAACAGTTTTACTGATGATGACTGCCGTGTCATATGGATTTCAATGATCCAGTTGGCCATTTGAAACAGAAAACACCGCCCAATGTTTCTCTAAATTTATTTATTGCCTACTTCTAATTGTATATTGCACACAATTGTATATAAAAAAAAACAAACGTTTCCTATTCCTATGAAAAGTGATGAGATTCGACGGCTTCGGCTGGAGACGCGACTTCAAATGATGCAGTGGTGTCTGTCTAAACGGAATAAATAACGGCAGCAAAACAAGAAAATCAACAGCGGTGCCTGAGGGCATTTCAAGCGGATGCGTTTGCCTGCCTGCACCTTTGGCTTAGGGTCTAGGGTCTACGGCGGGGAGGGCTTAAAACTACTCAGACGGCTTCCTTCTTTGTTCGGCTCGACGAGTGCGGCTGTGGGGTCCGCAGTCGGTTGATCATGGCGTGCAGCTTTTTGAGGTTGTCACTGCGAGAGACGGGGGCAGAGGCAGCTGTAGCCGCAGCGGCGGGTGATGCCATCCGCTTGGTGTTTTTGCTGTGCAGCGAGTGGGCGTGGTAGTTGTAGGGCCGCTGCGTTATCGCCACCACCGATGGGGACTGGTACTGCTCCTGCTGCTGGTAGTCATTTGAGGGTCCGTCCATTTGATACTGCTGGTAGGAGGAGGGAGTTGGAGTGGGGGCATGTCGCTCGAAGGGCTTGATCGACGGTAGGGGGTATTGGGTGGAGTAGTCCTTGTTGTTGCCCTCGGTGAAGAGTACCTTGGTGTGGGTGCTGCGGGGGTTGTTTTCGGCGATTGGCAGTTGGGCGTCGTCAACGTACCCCTGGGGGACTGGAGCGCCGTAGGAGTCTGGGTAGCCATAGTCGGACTGGGGCATGGCGACGTAGTAGATCGGCTGGTATCCTTGCATCGGTTGCTCTTGCTCTACTTGCATGTAGTAGTAGGGCTGCTGCTGCTCGTCCTGGGAGGCTGGTTGTTGGGCGTACTCGACGGGCTCCTCGTATTGTGGTTCCTCGATGGGCGTGCTTTCCTGGTGCCGACCCTTGTAGCTCTGGTAGACGTCAGCGATGCCTGGGTAGTTTGGCTCTTGCTCCTGCTCTGGGTAGCCGTAGGATTGTTGCTCTTGCTGCTGGTACTGGATGTCCTGGGGCTTTTCCTGCTCGGGAGCGTTCTCGTACTGCAGCTGTTCGACTTGCTGGTGTTGCTGTTGCTGCTGCTGTTGCTTCTGGAGTTCGGCTTCTTCGAGGATTCTCAGGTACTGAGAGGCGCGCACTTCGAGGTACTGCTGAAGGAGGGCTTGTAGATGGGAGGCATATTTGGTGGGTCCAGGGATGCGCAGGACGATGACTGGTTCGTTGTGTTGCTGTTGGTATCCCTGGTATCCCTGATCCGCCGCCTGCTGAGGTTGATAGGAGTCATCGTGGTCGAGGGGCTGAGAGGGCACGAAGGGACTCTTCATTTCATAGCCTCCTGAGGGGGTTTGCTTGATTTCGTAGGAGTACGAGGGGATAATTGACACCGTGGACTGCTCCTCGTCGTCCTTGATGTGGTATCCAGGTGCGGAGGGTGGGATATCCTGCTGGGAGTAGGGGTAGAACTCGAACTTTGGCTTCGGGTAGCTGTAGCCACCGGCATGTTCGCCATTGTAGTAACCGTAACTGAAATGGGAGGTGGTTAGAGAAGGACTTTACGACTTCTTGGGAGTTGTGGCTTACCCGAGGTCACCTTCCACTGTGCGCTTGGAGTTCTTGAGTGTTGAATTGTCCCTCTCAACTTTGATCTTGATCTTGTCGCCGTGAAGCTTGAACTGCTTGTCCAACTCTTTGATGAACTCCAGATCGTCTGCAGGCAGATCCTTGAATGATTCTACGGCGGACTTGATGTTGGGGGTCTTGGTGGGACGTTTCTTGAGTGAGGTCACCTTCTTCGGGTAGATCTTTTCGGAGGATTTCTCAAGTGTCTTCTCTGAGTCCTTTGTGGGGACCTTTGCTGCTCCGGCGGCAACGCCTAGGAGGAGAAATGTGGCGATCTGTAAAAGAGAATTGGGGAGGTTTGAGAGTTGAGTGAAAAAAAGCTTATGGAGCGTTGTCTTGTCCACTGCAGTGGCGACCGATTGTGGAGGAGACTGTCTGCGGAGGAGACTGTCTGCGAAAGAGACTGTCAGCGGTGGAGGCTGTCCGCGGAGGAGACTGTGTGCGGAGGAGACTGTCTGCGGAGAAGACTGTCTGCGGAGGAGACTGTCTGCGGAGGAGACTGTCTGCGGAGGAGACTGTCAGCGGTGGAGACTGTCTGCGAAGGAGACTGTCTGCGGAGGAGACTGTCTGCGAAGGAGACTGTCTGCGGAGGAGACTGTCTGCGGAGGAGACTGTCTGCGGAGGAGACTGTCTGCGGAGGAGACTGTCTGCGGAGGAGACTGTCTGCGGAGGAGACTGTCTGCGGAGGAGACTGTCTGCGGAGGAGACTGTCTGCGGAGGAGACTGTCTGCGGAGGAGACTGTCTGCGGAGGAGACTCCTGTTAGTTTGTGATAATTTTAAGGATGAAAAATTCCGATTCCAATATCCTGGGAACAGAATGTGTTTTGGAAGACCTGAAGAGCTTTATGGCTCATCGCGAAATACACTTAATTACAGAAAGATGCTTGCAGCATATTGTGAGACATTTGACTTGATAAATGACAACCTTCGGAAAAGAAGTTTAACATCGTTTGTCTAAGAAGCAAAATGTCCTGAAGGCAATATGCTTCCTTTTTCTAGTATCATAGATATTGGATTTTCCAGATAATAACTTTGTGTTCAATCCGTTAATGTGGTTCACTTATATTCCCGATAAAAGTAATAAACATGCGAACATTTAATTTAACATCGAATAACCTGGAAATAAATGTCCTTAAAGGATTATTTTGTACACAGGCTAAGAGCTTCATATGTGTAGTAAACACGTGTAAAATTTCATATAAATGCGTTGAGTCGTTTTGAAGATATTTGCGTTTTACACTTTTTTCTGCAGAGAAACTGGCATATTTTCACTTTCACCAAATAATGGGGTGAAAATCAAATAAATTCAACTCGGATTTATGTGTCACGGAATACTACTTGACAAAATTCAGAGAACTTGCGTTTGATGGCAAATATCTCGAAAACGCGTTCTCAAATGTAAAAAATGGTTATGAACGAATTTAAAGAGAACATCATGGTCTAGAGAATGCGATCATAGCGGGATCGCCAAACCGTTAGTTGTGGATGCACGGCCAATATGAAATGAAATATAGTGAAAATGAGCTTTTTGGAATGTTTTGTTTGCAAAATGGACATTTAGAGCGAATGTGTGTTTTAAAATGGACACAAGATTGTAGGTGGAGAAATTAAAATTCATATTCTTCCCCACACCAGGTCAACAACCGCGTTTTTGGAGATATTCAGCGAGGGGCAATCAAACCCTAGCTAGTTGTCAATTATCTCCGACAACAAGGCATTAAATCATTCTCAAATCACATCAAATCTTCTCAAATTTGCCTCATTTTCAATCACTTAGACCAACTACACCATCTAGCTGACTTTAATCACCCGCTTGCCTCAAACTGTTCCCACATCTGTGATTTGTAATTGCCTCTGTGGAATCCAATTCAATTGTTTCCCCCTTCCAAATGCTGCCGGTGGCGGTTTATTTCCCAAATCAGATGCAGATACAGAATTTATGAGCGGCGTGCACCTGTTAGTGCGCGATTCACATCTTCCGATGATGCAATCTCGGCCGTTGAGCCAGCTGGAAGCATTTCAGAGGCAAGAGGCAACGACAATGAACAGCAAGTGGCTAACGACAACGCCGGAGGCGATGACGCTGATGACAAAAAGTGAAGCGACGACGCGGGTCTAGCTAAAGCGTGGTACGACGAGGGATAAACAGAGAGGTGAGATGAGCAAAGGAAAGTTTTGCAGTGGTGAGGGACGACCAACCGCCAGTGACAACGTCGACCGAGCGACGAGACCGACTAATTAATTCAAATAAAGCCTCACGTCTCGATGAGAGACCATCGCAAGCAGCGTACAGGTAATCCATGACATCATCCGCGTGCAGATGGACGCATGGATCCACAGAGTCATGGGTGCATGAATGGCCCAGTCATCCGTCGCGCATAGCAGCTGCAATGAACGTAAACTTTGAAATTTTCAAAGTCGCTACGAGCCAGCGGGGACGCTGGCACACAGCCTCTCGAGAACAAGTTACCATATGCGGTGCGCGCTGTCCATGCGAATGGAACTTATGTAAGCTCTTGCGATACAGAAACACAAAGACCCACAAGACGTGGATGCCATTCAACTAGGAAGTTTAGCAATCTTTCTACGGATCCTATCACCTTTCTCCAAAACACTCTAAATTGTTCCTTCCCACGAATGTCTGCCACTGGGTCCGGCTTTCTTTGTTCATCTCTCCACACCGAGGTGTCGTTGCTCATTAACCGAGAGGTGGTTATGGTCATTTGAATCCATTTCGCGAACGTTGTCTGACGCATTGCGCAGCGCTCGTTACTGAATTTGATTGTGATTAGGCGGCGATTAGAGGGAGATTAGCGCCGAGGCTCGTTAAGGGTTCGCTGATTACTCTTGGCCCTCTAGCAAGAGGAAGTCTTTGTTGGTGGTACTGGACGTACTTTCTCTGACATTTCGCAATAAAGTGGGTTTCTCAGGCGCTTTCAGTGACCTAGCCTCCTTTCATCGACATCCGGCGATAGGTATCTTTTCTTATTTTCCTCATCCCTTCCCTGCGACTCCTATTTAGCACCTTTGGACTGGAAACTGGATAATGACCATGACGTAAATGCTGAACAAGTTCTGCATTCACTCGCCCAATTATCAGCGACACTCGTTTCCAGTTCAACGCTCCACCAGTTTGCCGGTAAATCTCGAAGATTATCGTGAGTCTTCCCAAGAGCAAAGACAATGCATCACTAGCACAGCCTTTCACTTCCTGTCATCCTGCACATCCGTCTCCTCCTCTCACTGCAGGTGCTGGCGTAAACGTGTGCGCGCTCAAAGTGCCGTCACAACGCCTGCAGCATTTGCCATCCGGTTGATTGTGAGATCTCTTTCTCCCTCCTTTCTTTCTCTCAGTTACATAAGTCCATCCATCCATTTCTATTTAGATTCATTGTGCAAGGTGATCGGGAGGCATTCGAAAGCTGCGCGAGCGGAATGTGTAACATGGGCATTACCATAGTTACACCATCTGACCACAGAGTGCTTCGTTAGCCACACAGCGGGTTGTGGGACAACAGCTCAAATTTGCAAGCCGACCGACTGACTGTTAGATGCTACCGAAAGTTGGTGACGGCTGCATGCGAAGAATGTTTGAGAGGTGAGAGTGGCCGCGACGGCGGCGCCACATGAACAGTCGTAGGTTACAATCGATTGCAATTGATTTGTGATTGTAACGGCCGTGGCGTGCATGTGCGAGAAACCACACACAAGCGGCGCTGATTTATGAAGCTAATTGCGGCGGCTTTGTCTTTCTCTGCAGGCTGCGACGCAGGCATTCTGATTAAACGATCTTTGCAGTCATGGGGGACACAGTTCATTTGTCTTGTACACGTACGCTTGTTCCTTTGTTTTGAGGGGAGTCCGTAGACCCGAGATCTGATGGTTGATCGTTGTTTATGGTTCAAATTTAAATTTTGTGGGCAATAAAATGAAACGGGCACGTTAACGGCAGCCAAAACAAACATCTGTGCCTCAGGCTAAGGGGTGAAGTTGTGATCATTTACATTTCAAATGTGGAACGTTTTAAGTTGACTTGGACGCAAAACAAGGGACCCTTAGAGCGCAAAAAGGAATCAAGATGGGCCACAGAGATATGGTCTGGTGAAGCTTTGATTTGGGAAAACGGTGCGAAGCCTTTAATTATGTTGAGTTCAAAGACAAGTGGAGGAGAAGACTCGGAAAACTGATGTACAAGGAGTAGACGGATTTTACAATCTCCAGGCACTGCAATGACTCAAACAACTAGACGCATCAAAGGCGTTGACGGGATACCATGCGTAAGCCATGCAGAATATAACGCCAAAGATCCATTAAAGCGACCAGGCAAAGGAGGACGTCTTTAAGAGAGACTCATGTATGGGCAAGGCACATGCGCTTTTACGAAGCTAAAGATTTGTCAAGCCGGGAAGTCATTCACGACCGACGATGCATTGAGTTCGAGGAATGCAACAGCGGAGGATAGATGATAGAGGTAGTGCGAAAAAGTAGTAATTTTCTATGGACATTGGTCTACTTAAGCGATTATGAATCTGTTTCAGAAAACGGCCAAGACACAGGCAACATATTTCAAGTCTCATGGGCCTCTATATGCAACCATCAAAGTGGAAGATGCCTTTGGCTAATTTGAGCGCATTTGGAGGAGAAGATTTAACAACGAACGGCTTGATCTAAAGCTCAAAGACCACAAGCTGGTTTAATTTTAAACCTTTCCTCCAGTGACTAGGGTGGAGTTGTGACAGCTTAAGCCCTTATAGAGATGGATGGAGATGGAGTACTCCGCTCCGGCCTGAAATCTTTCCGTGTGGTTCGAGTGTTATGAATCATCTTCAACACGATGGACGAGACATTGAGAGAACTGCCGCTTGAAGAGGTCTCAAGTGAATTAATGTCATTTGGAGGAGGGCCCTGCATTGGCCTTGTCAATTGTCCACAAATCCCACTCTTCTGTTGGCTAAGTCATGAAGAACAAGGTTCCGACTCAATGCCCAACCGACCCGAAATATAACGATCGATCCAGATGATGCCCCTAAGCTGGGGGTCAAAATTCAAAGAGTTCTTGCAGAAGAAGATCTCTAAGAATTGATGAACTGCCTTTGTTCTGGAGGTGGATGAAAATTAATTTCGTTTCCGTCAAACTTCCAGCTACAAAAATGATGCCACTCCTCCACACTGAATCTAACTTACTTAGCAAAAGAACTCCAGCCCATCGAGATGTGATTTCCGCGTGCAAACTTTTCTCTCACATAAATCAGTTCTCAACCCACGCAGAGACATTTCAAAATCCAGCAGTGATTCTCAAACGCTATCGCTTCCCACAGAGCTACGTATGAAATCGAATTGCAACCTTGACCAGATCACTAGCATCACCAGCCAGTCCAATTGTGAGTATACATGCCACCAGTGCAGTACTTTAATTGCAGATCATTAAGTTGCCTTCTTCGGTGATCTGGTTTAAGACCAGTTTTCCTCAAGTCCAGGCAATTTCTTGGCGCTCCAAGTGGCGACGGTGCGGTCTGTATGGAACGCGTGTGATCTGGAATCTGGATCTGTGTCATTCTCAGGTGAATCATATGATTGGGAAATGTATCTTTCGCACAATGGATATTCTGATTGAGTGTGTCAAGTGGTGGGGGGTTGTGGGGGTATGATGAAGATGGAAAATGCAAATCATGTATAGCAAGTAGATCGTGGGGATCAGGTGGATCGTGCAGATCATTCTCATTGTTGTGCGTGGGAGTGGTCTGTTGGAATGGATAAGTGGAAAGTTTTGGGCCCGATTTTAAAGGTGTGTGATGGGAGTTCTTCAAAAGCGGGAACGGATTTGAAAAATGTTCAAAGGAAGAGAAGTTACAAAATTTTGCAGAATCCTTGTCGTTTGATGATTGACTACTTAGTCGGCTTAGATTGTCGTCTTGCGATACACACTAAATGTGGACTAGGAGGAAGGAAAGATTCGAAAATTTAGCTGAACCGTTAAAGCCTGATTTGTGTGAAGTTTTTTTCGGACTTAGTGCACGTGGATCCTTGCCTTCTCCTTTTGATAAATCCGATCACGACCTGAATCAAGGATTAGCCTGCCTGACAACTCACTTGAAAATAAGTATCGTCAGGAAAAACCTCTGATTCTTGTGGGACAAAATTTAAAACCCCAGTGCTGTCTCGCCCGCTTGGAGACCTACTTCTAGAAACAATGTTGTTGCTTAAGCCAGTCAGAGCAGCATTTGCTGCCGAAATCCTTGGCAAAAGTCGCGCCTCTTCATGTCCTCACAGACAGACAATAAATGGCTTACGCATCCTGTCCGTCACATCCGTCCTAACCTCGAAGGCTATTAGTCAGTCTCAAAAGACCACAAAAATGCTTCTCTGATGATCGCAGAGTCCTAGGGGTCTCTCTGAATTCTTCAACTTGGAACAAAAACAAAATAGAAGATAGCCTGAGCTGAAAACATAGTTGGGTGCATCGCTGAGAATGCCTTTCAGGAAACGGAAGTTTCATCCGCAGAAGAGTTTGCAAGGATTTCGACTACAGTTCAAGACATGCGAACCAGCTATTCATATCCATATTCTATATACGTTGGCAACAGTTCAAGGAGTTCGTGTAATCTTCGACAGGGATACGATCATTCTGTCAAACATTTTGCCCGCCCTTGTATCTCATTTCAATTATTTTATGCAGAAGATGTCACTGGCATGATCGAATAAATGTTGAATTCCCACCCACCCTCCTTAATTTTTCACGTCCAATAAAACCACGTCCCTTCCCCAAAAGCCTTCAATGCAAATAGCGAAAAACACGTTCACTTGGTTCAATCCCTTCGTTAGATCCGCCTTTTAACCATGAAAACCCACAAACCGCAATCATCTGCGGGACATCTCCATCTCCATCTCTGATTGTTTTTACACCATGGAGCGCATCTAATTAAAGCATCAGATTTCACTTTGCCGACTTTACAGAGGTGGTAGCGGCGCACGTCTCTCCGCCATCAACGCGTGCATCTACCGCAACAATCTCGGATAACTAAGAGATTGACTAAACGCTCCTCCACGGTCTTCCAACACTTCGCCTGTCACCATCATCATCATTATCATTATCGACGTCGGCGTCGGCGTCTCTGTCATCGTTGTTGTCGTCACTATCGTCTCCAGAAAATCCCCCCCACACATTCACATAAGCTGCTTGCACGCGACCACATAAGCCGTTCACACATTTCCGGCAGAGAGGATCCCCGTGTTGGGGAATTATGTAAACAAATGATTGCCGCCAAAAATAGGCGCAAACGCTTCCTGAACGCGGCTGAAAAAACTGGAAAAACAAGTCGTGCCCCCCAAAAACGTACCACAACCGTCCACTGCTTCATGATTCCTGCCGATGTCTACTCCTGCTGCGGCTGTTGCTGTTGTTAAGTAGGCAATATCCTTTTGTATCCTTCGATTCACACACACATTAACACACGCCACACACACGAGTTGCACACACACTGTTCGTCTGGAGGATGGCACGCGAAGGCGAACACTTTGAACGTACACGAGGATTGATTGGGTTGTTTCTTGCAAGAGACTCTTCGGCAGCAGGTCGCACGGTCTACTGTTGGCACTGCAGATGGAGCAATTTGCTTTTATATTCCGCGCCACTTCCATCTGGACGGCATTGGGGGGACGCACATTTCGGTGTAGCTGGTGTAAGAATGGGGGTCTCTTGTGCAGACGTTTGCTGCTGTCTGGTTGTCTGGTTGTCTGTTTGTCTGCTGCTGCTGCTGTTGTTGTTGTGGCTGTTGTGTGATTTCGTTGTTGTCATCGATGAGTAGGGTAATGTGAGGTTTGTTTGGCTATCGATGATGGAGTTCATGTGCAATCGGCTTGGTACAGCAACTGTTGAACGTGGGATTTGTAAGAATTTTTGAAACAAAAATTGTCAATATGTTTGAAGGGGCATAAGGGAGACTAAAATGCGTGGCTTGCCTAGGTAGAAGCTTGTAGAATGAAAGTATAGGAGCAAGGTCGTGATGTGAACTCTGTTCGAAAAGTCAATGCTATGGGTACTTCCTCCTTTTCAGCAAATATGTACATTGGTTTGTTCTCATTTGGCACCAGGCCCATCTAAGCGCATCTGTACTTTGTTTGCCTTGCACAGTCTTAGACTAAGCGCCTGTATTTTCACTCAACAAACGCATCATTGTCGGCTGGATGAGTGAAAATACAGACTTTCTGAATGAGGCCCTGGTTCAGGCTAATCCCGGACCCTCGTACTCGCTTTAGACAGTGGACCCAATCTGTTGGTCTAAATGAACCGTGTCAGTAGCAGGGCCCATTATCTGCCTTTCCTACCCTACCCAGAGACTTTAAGGCGTATTTGACAATTTCCCTTCGTTCCTGATGATTCAAATCAGAATTTGTACTCCCGATGACGTAACCACTTTTAAAACAAACTTCAAATTCTGTCACTTTTCCACGAAAACTTATTGTTTCTGCAATGGAGTCTAATGCAGTTGTTTCGATAAATAAGCAGAAACCATCCGTCTCCTCTAACTCCTTTGTAGTGATTGTCTTCCTCTCGATGACGTAATAATGTCTTGACAGCTGTCGCGGTCTTTTTAATATGGTAACGTTAAAATGATTGATGTCCTATTTTAGTTCGATGCCACCCTAAGATACCCCATCTGCAATGAATCTCCTCGAATTACCTTATTACCGATGCTGACGTAACATATCTTTGACAGCTGTCATATACATTCACGGAAGGTGATTTGTTTTCCATTGAAGTTGACCCCTTTTCTCGTTTCAATTCGACACGATGTATATCATTCAAATCTTTCCCCTTTCCCCGGAAAGTCTTCCGTTTTCTTTTTGTAACTTTTTGTCCACATTTTGGTAGCATCTTCGTTTGTGTTATTTTTTTTTTTGGCTCCATTCAAAAGCCCACCATCTCCTAGCGCATTTCAATATCGAGAATGAATGTGTCAGTCAGACTCACCTTCATGCTGTCGTCGCACACAATGGTCCCAACAACAGCCAGCCAACCACATAATCTATTGTTAACCAATAAAATTATTACGCCAGCCAGCCAGATGACGAATTGAAAGAATGCGCTCGTAAATCAAAAGACATTTTGGTGTCAAACTCTATTTGTCTTGCCGAATATGGCACACACTGAGATCTCATACGATCTCCTCCTCCATTCAGGAAGTCATTCATGCCTCCCTGCTGACGATGACGACGGCGGTGTAGGAGGAGGAGTTGGATTTGATCTTCCAGCTGTTGCAAGCTGGATCACGGTGAGATTCCAAACAATCCGGAAGAGAGATCATCTTCTAGCGTAGAAGACACTAAAAATCATATCGCCAAATCAGACAACGCTCGTCGACGTCGAGGAGGACTGGCAGATGGAGGAGGCGGGTGAAGAGGATGCGGAGGGTGAGGAGGAGGAGGAGGAGGACAAACGAACAAACGAGTAGATTACCATTCAGATGGCGGCAGAGCATAAGCAGTAGCAGCAACAGCAGCCGCACGACAACGCCGCCGCGGCGATGAAAGGTGATGATGGTGGTTTATGACGCAATTAAATTCGATGCAGTTGTGTATCTGCGGGGAAATTGATTTGTTTTTACAGTCCGATACAAATCGACAAAAAGCAACAACAGCAACAAAGACGACGACGACGACGAGTGGCTGATTGATGAATTATGCCAATGAATTGAAATTGGCCCCCCGTGGCGGTTACATGAGCAGCACAGTTGGTCCGGACGATGAAGACGCGCTTCCACACGATGCGCCGAAGATTAGCAAAGATTTGCACGAATTATTCAGAAATTGGATCGTGGGGGGGATTTGCCATTCAAAGTGAGGACCTTCTCGCTGGCGGCTGTTTTGTTCGACTGTCGCGTAGCGTGTGCCAGGGAAAGTGAGGAAGTTTGTAAGCGCGTCTATTGAAAATTGCAAATCTGGGTCATGTTCGCTGTGGAATCCCTCGTGGATGGGGTCAGGTGTTCTATTGTCTGCGAGTCAATGACACCGCCTGACCGATTGATTGATGATCACTATTGACAGAGGTGCTCTCCATCCGGCGTCGATCCTTTCACTTTTTCTCCCCGCAAATCGCACGGCTTTCCCCAACTTCCACGTGGCCTTGGCTCCAATTAGACTCACTGTGCGCAGACAAAGTGTCTTAATCGTTGGCGATGCAGTCGCAACCGTTAGATGCAATGCAACGCACAGTCGATGTCTTGACCTAATACCCCCATGATATATGGCACAGCCAGAGTGCTTTGATTGTGTCAGTTCATGAATAAATTTTTCAACTACAACCGAAAGTTGTTCGATTATACAATGCGACTGCAGTCGCGTCTTTATCGTTCAGTGTCGTTACGCAGTGCTCCCGTTAGACAGGCGAACGATTGAGTATTCAAATTGTGTCCAGAATCGAGCATCGTTTGCGTGCGTCTCTCTGGCCCCTGCGTAACCTTGACAAGTCATAACCCAATTCTCTGGCATTCAAGAATTGACGCGCCGCATCGTCGATGAATGGGTGCGATTTGAAATTCAAATTCGGCCCCGAATTGAGGTGGCAAGTAAACACCTCCCATTAGTGGGTTGCACAATGGCTTTCCCCCGGAGATAGTTGTCGTGGTTGCTATCGTCGTCGTAATCCGTGCGGTATCTGTGTATTTTTTTTGCAAGAGTTTACGGTGATATTTGGTTTTTTTTTGATAATTTTGTGGATGAATATTCAGCATATTGTGGGCTTCATAACTGAGATTGAGAAGACGGTGGAGGCAAATGAAGAGACGAACGAAGGGGCAACCAGGTGGGACTGAGAATGTGAGCAAGGAGGCGACAAAGACGGCGACTAAGAAAGTGACTAAGGAGACGATCGAGGACCCTGAAGAAACTGAGGACAGTAAGGAGACAGAACAGTGAGCAGAATGAGGTCTTAGGGCTGCGGGAAGACCCATGAAAACGGGGAGACTTAGGTTGATGGGGAGACTCAGCAGGGTGACATAGAGCAGCGGGATGACATAGTTCAGCGAGGTGACATAGATCAGCGAGGTGACACAGAGCAGCGAGGAGGCCCATGTAGTGGCGACACCTAGAGCATGAGCGATCTGTGAACACCGTGGAGGCTGAAGGTATATCTTAAAAAGGAGCCAATACTCATTGCGCGTAAGCCACAGTCCGTAGCCCGTTTACACAAACCACAGGACATAGCATCTGCAGCCAGAAGTCAGATGCCGCAGCTTAAAGTGCGTAACCAGCTGTCTGTCGCCCCATGCAGACCGTCATCCGTAGTCAGACTTCGTAGCCCATAGTCAAAGGTTCACATATTCGACCACACTCTACTGATTGCATCGCACACCATGCACACGCACTCAGTAGCAACACTCCATAGGCCACAGTTTGGTGTCCAGCGTCTGCAATCCGGATCCATCTGTCTGCACTTTACACATCGTAGCCCGCACTCCCGTACCCCATGAAGCATGCCTCAGCCTCATGATTGGAGTCATTAGTCCAACTTAAATGTTGACCCTTGTCGGAATCGATTGTGTCATTTGAAAGGTGATCGGAAAACTACAACGCCACACGGTAGAGCACCGGTGTCAGGCGGCTGTGTCGAAAGAT
Organism: Eristalinus sepulchralis; assembly: GCA_944738645.1. Classification (NCBI taxonomy): domain Eukaryota; kingdom Metazoa; phylum Arthropoda; class Insecta; order Diptera; family Syrphidae; genus Eristalinus; species Eristalinus sepulchralis. The sequence goes on along the minus strand of OX122884.1, from coordinate 1,664,651 downwards.
GTTTGAATAAATTTCGTGCAGAGCTCGTAAACAACGCATTTGCATACGGTGGACGCATTAAAAACAAAAAACGACCTAATTGATGTGAAAAATTAAAGCCGTGACTGGAAACAATGGCTTGGGACCAGTTACGTGCGAGGCGGATTTGTTAGTCGACCTCTGCTGGCTGACAACTTTGCGTTGAGCTGGAGAGCTGTGTGTGTATCCACCCCGAAGGCATCCTTCTTCTTCTCATGGTTTCATGGTTCTTCTTCTCATGGGTTCAATGGATTTTGGTAGCAGGAGCAGGGTAGATTTTTGAAGAAGATTCTGAGAAGCTCAGTGAAAGGCGCAAATAAAGACTGACTTCACTTAAAGGGATTTCAACAGATATTGAACCATACCACAGACCAGCTAAAGGATCTCGAAGGAAAGTACTTCCGTGTGGCTTAAGGAACTATCTAAATGGTAGTCTCTGGACTACATTTTGAGTGTCTTGATTTGATTTCGACTTCTTAGGTTGGCGCTTCAGTCTGGGATGGACCTGGGCCTTAAAAAACACGCCTTTCCAGCTTACGAGTACACCTTAAACTGGTTGGCTTGCTTCACCATTTGTGTGCGCTGTGTGATCCGAGACGCCCTCTGTTGCGCTGTCCCAATGTCTCGGGGTGGAGCACACGGGTCTTCGAGACATTGTCGTTCAAAGCTATTTCTTCAATCAGAGTAAAAAAAAAGTCGGCTAACACGCCTCTACAGAATCCATAGCTGACCGAAACGTTGCTCCCAGCCTAGTTGGAAGACACTGCAGATATAAGGTAAGCCAAGGGATTTGCTTAGAATTCAATGATCCAAGAAAATGTTGCCTTCTACTCCAACCTCCGTCTTGGAGCCATCTCTGTAAATGGTATACTACAAGGTACAGCGCCACTTCTCCAGAGGTCTCTGTCCAGAATCAGAGTATCGAAGTTTTTCTCAGGAGGCTAGATTTTCCTAATTTCCATTTATCTCTAGGGCTTTGTCAGCTAGAGCTGTTCAGTGACAGTTCAATGACTAGAAAAGTAAGGATCCAACGATTGAGGTGACTATGTTATGCAGAGTGAATGGAAATCAATTCTCTGGTCCAGAGAGTTTGTAAATCCACGCTCGCGGAAGACCGCAACATAGATGACACATACAAGCCGAAAGAATCTCGATTGCAGGACCCCAATCAATTGTGCGCGCGAAAATTCGAACAGATAGCTAAAGATGAAGCTGGCTGAGGACGCTTTTTGTGTTAAGACCGAGTTCGTCCTCAAACTGTAGCGCCACACTAAGTAAACAAGTCCATTCCTCTCATTTTCCATGTTTTTTTTAAGTTTCCTCTTATTTACAGCATAAATAACGGCATTTCGGTCCAATTGATGATTTCATTCGATAGTCCATGAAATTCTGTTCAAATTTGTTTATAATCATTTTCTTCATTGGATCACGCATTCTCGAGATATTCGGCATCAAACGTAACTTTCTCGAAATCTTCGAAGTGTCTTTTCCACGAGAAAAAATCCGAGTTGAAATCATTTGATTTTTACCTCCCTTTTTGGTGAAAGTGAAAACATGTCAGTTTCAAGGCAGAAAAATACGCAAACTGCAAATTCTTCAAAACAACTGAATGGAATGGAATGAAACTTCACACAAACAGACCAAACAGCTTGAGCTACCAACTTACGTATAAAATATCCTTTAAGGACATTTCATTTTCAGGATATTCGGCGCGGAAAGTGACTTCTTGCATGTTGGTCCTCTTCCATCGGAAATATCTCAAATTCTAGTGAATTTTTATTTTTGTCACATGCAAGGAGTTACTTGAAGTTCAAGAATACACACACTCGCATTTATTGCGTATAAAAAAAATCTCAAAATTCGTATATATTCCCTTAAAATGTATGTACAGGTTAACTTAGCTTAGAGACAGTCTCTAGGGACATAAAATAAATAACAAAAAACACACAAACAGCACCAAACGGCGTCAGCCTTCACCAAACCTAGAAACAGGGCACCTCCTAGTCAGCTTCTGCAGCCTCCCGGATGGAACGCTTAAAGTTCTTCGGGTAGATGTTCTCGAAGTGGGTTGAGTAAGCGATGGTGTTGTATCCCGTCTCTTGCGGCTGGGGCGACGGCAGGACGTAACTGTGCTGCTGGAAGTGACGAGCATGCTCCTCCTGCATCTTTGCGACCAGCCAGCTGGGGATGTACGACTCCAGGAGGCTCTTGGCGCGTCGATTGTGGAAGAAGTCGATTAGGGGGGTGGATGGAATTTCAGCGACGGGAGGTGCTGGGGTGGGTCCTTGAATGGACGACACGCTGTTGCTGTAGGAACGATACTCGGTGTCCTGTGGAGGGATGAGATGAAGGGGCATCACGTTGGGCGCCTGCCACTGCGAGACCTCGTTGTACGACGGCTCAGTGGTTGTCGGAGATTTCTCGTAGTAGGGACGAGCAGTGGTGATGCTCACGAAGGACGGGGGATAGGGGAAGCTGACCGCAAATGGCTTGTCTTCTATCTCCGGAGAGGTCTCTGGACGACGTGGAGCGTACGCATTCTGGTTAGACTGCGACAAGGGTCTGCGGAAGGGTGCATCAGGATCGCCGTACTGGATCTTGAGGTTCTCCCCAACGCCAGCTGGTGGCCCGTAGGTGATGGCTGGCTTCCTTTGGACATCGTCCTGCGCATACTCGATGTCCTTCTGAAGGCTGAAGACCTGTGGTGATTGCTGCGATGGTCCGTAAGAGGGCGCCGGCTTGGGAGGGACTGTGCGTGGCTTCGAGAAGGATGGTGGACCATAGGAGGTGGCTGGTTTCACGTACTCGATGTCTTTGTCATCGTCAAAGATGCTGTACACGTGCTGCACCTCGCTTGGCTCGCGCACTTCATTCCCTGCCACATACTGCGAAGATGCACCAGATTCGTGCGAGTACGAGACCCCTGACGACGTCCGCGATGCCTCGCCCGTCTTTTGTGACGTCGGCTGTTGGCGAATGCGAAGCTGCTCATCGGACCTGAAATGAAAATGAAAATTTGTAAAGCGTTGCATCCTCATCCCTGCACAAATATGCAGCAATCCGACGAACAAACGAACAAAACGTGTTTCGCTTTCTAAATGCACCTCAGCTCGGGCGCCCGTCGTCGCCAGTGTGGTTAGATAATGAGTGTGGCAGTCGCATCGATTGAGGTGGGGCGCTTGTTGCAAACTCGGAAGTTAGCGCCTTTGCCGAGATTGGGTTAACCTGTTTTTTTTGTGTGTGTAAAATTAGCTGGGTCAGGCGTGACGACTAATCCACTCGACTTCACTCCACTCCACTCCACGCCACAACAGCCAGCGGCGGCCAACATAAGATGACTTAATTTAGCCGGGACTGATGTGGGGTCAATAGGGGGCCTGTGGGAGGGGTCGTTAGGAGTGTGGCCGGCGGTGGAAAGAAAACCCATCCGATGAATGTTAAATTGGCTAATGAGGAGGCATGCAAATCTCGCCGTTTCGACGCTTTTGTCTTTAACGGGGGAAAGCTCAGTGGAGCGTGGACTTTTACTTTGCATTCGAAATGACCGCACGGGGCGGTTGAGGTGGTTATGTGATTTTCTTCGGGACTGGAACTTTTCTTTGACGTCTTTCTAGCAGGTATACATTTCCTTTTTCATTTTGGCATTTTTTGCGAGCATCTGCGTTTCTTAGGAAGCGTGCGTTCACTTTGTTTCAATTTTGATGACGCTGTGCGCATTTTTGGACTTTGTCTAGCACCTCAACCGTGCACCTCCATTTCTCCTCGAAATTCCGACACTCATGCATCGGGTGCAACTGCGTTGCGTGCCTGTACGCTTCAAATCAAAGCATAACCAGAGCAGAACTCATACGCAAACTGCACCAGCTTCGATTTCGAAACGTGAAGTGAAGTCGGCGATTGTCACCTCGTCGCGTCGTCGTCCTCCGCATGCGATGTGCAAATCCAGCCCACTCTGCATTGCATCACCGGCAGCAGCGCCGCTATTGACTCAGCCCGATGAGGACAGATTCTTGAGTGTGGGTGGATTGTGTACCGCATTCCGAGTGGACAGCCGCCTGTCCAACCTGACAATCCTGACGCTTTCACCGCGAACCGGCTTGTGGCTACCTAGTGAACCGAATTGGCAAGGCGTCGCAATAATGAGGAGAGGCGAAAATTCAAACCGAAATGCATGCAAACCGCAGAGGTGGGTTGCCAGGAGAGTAATCCGCGAACGGAGTGATCGTTCAGAGGAGTGGTTGACCAGCGGTGGTCGTCCAGCTAAGCTGTGCGTAGTATTCACTTCCTGATGGATCAAGTTTCTAGGAGAAAGCCAAGGAAAACTATTCACGAGCCAGACCGTCTCCCCAAGTCAAATCAAAAGCTTTCCGCCTCCTTAGTGAAGGCACACACCGAACAAACTTACCCGCCACTTGTCTGAGAAATCGGTACAAACTGGAATTGGAAGCTGTTGCCGCCAGAGGGCTTCCGTCCCGTGTCGTGACTGTAGTAGAAGATTGGCGATGGCTGCTGTGGCGTTTGCTGCTGCTCGTCATCGATCTGCTGATGGCTGTGGCTGAAGCTTCCCGGCCCACGTGCTCTGCTCGGCAGGTAGACGATGGTCTCACTGCGGTACCCCGGTGCATGGCGGTAGACTAAATCGGAAGAGAATGTAATGGCGGAGGAGGGGGTCAAAAGCGAATGTAAACAAACCGGCTGGTGGTGCACTCGGTTGGTCGGTCAAAGGCTGCACGCGCTGATGTTGGTGATAATGTTGTGGCGGCTTTGCCCTCGCCGGGGTGGTGGTGTACTGATGAAGGGGGGTGATGGCGGGAGACGACTTTTGGTATTCCGCGGCCGCGTCGACAGTCAGGGGCGTGTACATCTTCATCGAGTGACCTTTCGCCGGCTGCTTGCTGAGCGGCGGCGGTATGGCTGGTGTCTGGTGAGCGGTCTTAGAGTGGCGTTCATGTTGAAGGTGCTCCTCTTCGATGTCCTCGAGATTCACCTTTCGTGGGGATGGTTCGTCGAAGAGTTCGGCGTTGGCTAGAGGCAGAAGCAGGACAAGGGCTGCCACTGCCACTGCTGCAGCTGATGTTGAGGGTGATTTCTGAAAGGGGAAAAATTTCATGAGCTGTCTGAATGGAATCTTGATTGTGATCGTCAATCATCCTCGTACTAGCCGAAGTATAAACTCTCTCAGGGGTCGCGCACCCAAAGCATCAGATGATTGACACACCCGGCAACCATCTAAATCAATCACGTCTTAGCCGGAGAGGAGACCCTGTGTCATCGCGGTTGGAGTGTGCCATCATAGAGCACCGCCGACACATCAATCACGGCCGCGCACAGCAGATTATCCAATCGCCTGGTCGACTTAATTGGATGACCATTAATCACCCGCCTGTGCCATAACAACTCACTGAACTACTTCAGACCCCCTTCCCAGTGCCGCCCCCTCCGCTCTCGTGAAGCCGGCAACGCTGCATCAGTCACTGAGTTCCATCGAGCGCCAGCAAGTACCGTCGTCATCGCAGAAGTGAAAGCAGTCACAAGCTAAACGATTAGCCTCACTCTGTCTGCCAGTTCCGCATGATCTGTCGATCTAGGACCGATCCCTGTAGTCTGCTAAGCGGATATGACGTGAAGTGAACCAGTTCGGCGGGGAATTGAAATTTTGCTTGCGAATGTCACTCATCGCGCTGAATTTGCGACACATCTGCGCACTTTCGTTGTCCACTTCCCGGCAGCTCTGTACAGCAGGCACTTTCAAATGAAAGTGAGAGTCCACTCGAGGGAAAGGAAAGGACTTTCTAGAGTGAGGTGCGATAAGTGGACTGAGCCCACTAATGGACTCGTTATGACACTCTACCCAGTTCGAAGGGATCTGCAATGGAGGCTGTGATTGATGAAGTGCTGCATAGCGGTGGCGGCGGGCATTGCTCAATTTACAAATCGAGTGCGACAGGAAGCATTGGCAAGAGTGCGGGAGAAATGCAGTAAGAAGCGCGACATGTCGGGAAGCAGTTCGTGTCACTTGCGGTTGACCGCAGAATTGTGGCATGAAAAGTAAATAAATTGACACAAGTGTGTGCAGAGATGAAGAAGAAGAAGAAGAAAATGAAAGAATGGCCTCTTGGCGTGTAAAGTGACTCTGAAGCGGCGTGGCTCACAGTCGATGGCTTCACTGACACTCTTTGTGTGGTGTAGTGGAGTGAGTGATGGCATGGTGGCATGAAATTTGAGACAGATTAGCTGTGGAGAGATGGATGGAGACCTAAGGAAATGGATGTCTGTTGAAGTTAGGATTTTTTTGAGGTATGGGAGAGGAAGTCTTAGCTGGGAATTGAAGACGCTAAAAGGCATTCAGTCTAAGGCTGGGAACTCAGTTAAGTTCAGTGCTCTACAGTTCCCCATCGAAGGCGAGAAGTTTCGTCCTTCTTTTGCATGACTAGAACTGAATCTGAGCAGAAGGTAATGCGTCTAAAAAAACCTTCGTGAGTGATGTTAGCGGAACTCCACTCCAACACGAAGCTGCAGCTTCTAATCTATCGATCAATCCCACCCCATCATCACTCGACGATCAACATTCTCCAAAAAGTCATTACATCCACCTGACCACTCTGTCATTCGGTGCATTTTCCCAGCCTCTCACTCACAACTTGTATCCACAGCCAAAGTCTAAGTGCAGGCTCGAGGCGAAGAAGTTGTCCAAATGGACAACTCCAGTCAAACAGAATTTCAAGTCGAACTACAGTCCATCTCTCTCCACACGGTTGACATTTGAAAAATTTGTCTCGCGCATTTCGGCCGCAACCGCACTACGACGTGCGATCATTTTTCATTGGCGGCGCGACGGTCATAAAAATTGATTGATTGCATTCTCACCAGGCATGCATTTCGCTTTCGCCGATGGCCACCATCCCCTTCACCGTCCCACCGCGGTCACAGACAACCTTCTATGCCTCACAGAGTTCGGAATTTGGGTCAATTAGAGAACGGTTAAGTGCCGAATCTACGAATTCTTTTGCGATCAAGGGCCACTCGGTGCGCTGAGTCGATGGGTCTTGCATAAGTGAGCGACCTCCGGAAGCCGCCTCGTCTTAGGAAGCTGCCTTCACCCACATGAATTGATTCACGCGACTGAACAGCGCCACAAGTCGTTCATTCGTTTGAGCATTCAATTAACACCCGATTACGCTGTAAGCAGCTGCGGTGTAGCCGAATTTTCAGGAAAGCAAGCGATCTGCACGATGGCCGCGGCGTCGGCGGCAACGCTTTCTTTTCACTGCGAAAAATGGCGTAACAGCAAGCCTCCGAATTCTGCTCGTGTGTGTTGACCAGGGTGATGCAAGAAGAAGAAAGGAAAACACAGCGCCGACGCCCGTGATTCGCCCGCGTATCATGTCACGGTGGGTTGTTGTTGGAACAAATTTCTCAGAGCTGCCATTGTCTTCTGAAATGTGTTTTGATAAACAGATGAATTTTCGACGACGACGAAAATTGTTTCGCTTTTCCCAGAGCACTTTTGAGACGAATTAGTTACCCGACCAGACACGAATCTGCACCATCGTGAAAAGTGAATGTACGCACGTTCAAGGGGGACCTCTGCATCATCGTCGCAGCCACCAGCAGCATCAGCATCATCCACCGCGGCCGTAAATCAAACGCAAAAAAAAAATGATTTCAAATCCCGCGTCAGATTGTAAATTGTTCGTAGCCTCCGTCAGATACATCGATTGCCGCAGATTCGCGCATCGGCAAAGCCTCACCGAGACGAGTCGGTTTTCGATTGAGCTACAGAAACAGTTGTGCGAGTAGATACAAATTAATTGTGACCCACAGGTGGCCAAAAGCGATAAAGATTGCCGTGTGCGGGGATTTGGCTTTAGAATGGTCGCTTCTTGTGGTGTAATGATGATGGTGGCGACGGCGCTGATGGTGATAGTCGTCCAGTCATGTGGATTTCGCGGTCCACTAAGTGAGGGTCCATTACTGGCATTCAATTCGATTGCTATGTGGTTGCTGATGGGGATAGGGTGTGATCACAGGGGGGATTTTGATGAGAATTCTGTTCTCTGCCCAAGGTAATGATGGTGGTTGAAAGTGGAGCAAGGCTTGGGTGTGTGGCGAGAGAAAGGGATGATCTATTACATTTCTGATGAAAATTGAAGCGAAATGGTGATGAAATTGATGGCGAAATGGTCCAATGTCCAGGCTCTTGCTAGACCAGGAACCACACGAAATAGATAAACTTCACTCTTAGAGGGGGGAAAATGCCACTTCCAGATGGGGATGCGCCAGAAGTTTGATTGAATGGCTAGGAGCATTGATCGGTGACTTTTGATACAGTGATTGGGACTAGGAGTGGCGGTCAGTGACACTGCCCTTCTTCCTTATTGCTGGAATCAAAGCGGATTCGTTTCCTTTTCAAAATTTCGAATGAAATGCCAACGTCAATGAATTGGACAAGGATTGATAGTATTTTTGCTGCTCTTTCCTTGTCATATCTTCTTTTGGTTTTGTGATGTATTCTTGTGTGCAGAGCAAATGCAGAGCCGTTCTGGCCGTCACTGATGCTCGTGAAGTGCAGAAATGCAACACAAGTGGCCAAAGTTTGCCGTACTTGAAGTGTTCAACTCAGTGGCCAAATGGAAGACATGTGAACTGTGTGCGCCTAAGATTGACCATTAATCAAGACCATCTGTGGATGGAGGTTTATGCGAAATTTTCAATTCAAGGACAAGTACTGACGTGAAGTCTTCCGACAATTGCTAGCATTCACAGAAGACTGGATAACCCTCCTGCTTAAGGCAGAAAATTAGGATCAGGACCATCCCTGAATTGAAGTCATAACAGAACTACTGAACTGTAGCTCCTCTATTGCCAAAACCGAGTGGCCGACGTCCCTGGTGATTTAGTGATAGTGGGAAAGTGCATCGACGCACATCTCGGGGGTTCAAGACTCCAGTCCTGGACTGTGAACGTTGATTTCGCAGTTTTCGACGCACCATCTCTCTTGCCTTGCTTTCAATGCTCAATCTTTTCAAATTTCGCCGTTTGGAGTCAGAAATAATCTCTGGGTCGCCTCTACTGGTGAGACAATTAGAGGCGAAGTGTGCGCACAACACAATAAGTTGCTGAACAAGGTCCCTCGAACATAGAAGCCGTTGGTTCTTGTTCTTCGAAGTATCAGTGGAAGTCAAGAAGAAACTAAGGATAACCCTTATTCGACTTTCTTTCAGACAAAGATCGACAGACGCTGCAAAGTTTTTCAAAATGATGTTCGCTTTGCAACAGAAAAGCCAAAACTCTTGACTTTCACTCCCAGAATGAAAATCAGAATGTTCTCTGAATGGACATCTGAAGACGGAGATTTCAAGCATCTAGACATCTGAAGACGGAGACGTCACTCATCTAGACATCTGAAGACGTAGAAGTCACGCATCTAGCCATCTGAAGACGGAGACGTCACACATCCAGCAAAGTGTCTGAGTTTTCGCTTTGATTTCAAAGACCGCATCTTCAATTCACTAGAGATAGAGACTCCTTGTCTCACAATCTCCCACCCGATTTGCAATTGCAATTAAGCCGCAAACCCACTTTCTATCAACGCCTTGAGTAGGTCAAAAAACACACATTTCTCATAAATCCCACAAAAATCCCCCCGACACATCAAAGAAGGTCCAATTTCGACACACGACACCCCCATCAATTTACAACGAAAACAACACAAAAGCGCTGTTCAGCTCAGACACTCGGCCACAAGCCGAAATCCATTCCAAAGCACAAATTGAGTTCAGTTCACCACAAACAACAATACAAACCATTTTCGTTGGTAATCCACGGTAATCCTCTTGGACACACAACTTGTCGCTCGTCGCACTCGCGCGCGTTGGTACACAATCACAAGACAAGCGTCGCACGTCGTCGCCAGCTAACAACGAACAACAGTTCACACAGAATTCGACTATCGATTGAACGCACAAAACTCTCGGAATCCGATTATCCTTGAAATGGCTGTCTGGCACATGCACGGTCCACGGTCCACGGTCCTAATGTGTGGACACAGAAATAACGATCGTTCAAGCGCTTCAACTTCAACTGCAGCGAGAGGATGGTGGGGCCGATCGTTTTATACCCGTTGCGCGGTGGAAGAACTCCACTCGCGATGTTACCACTTCGCCACCACAGTGGGCGCCCTGCTGGTGGTGGTGCTGTGTGTGGTGAGTGCGAGTGGGATTCACTTGGCTGTGGGGATGGAGAGGGGGCCTCCGATTGGGGTGTCTGTTCCGATTTCCAAGTTCCGAGATCCGGAGTGAGTTATTGGCTTGCTAATTGATGAAGCAAGCCGTTCGTGGACATTGGCGAAGTGGAATGTTGCCCCAGACAAGGGTGTTACATCGTCGTCTTCCGCCGCATGAGAGCGGCCCATTGTTTGTGCTGGTGCTTGCCATTCTTCGGTGCTCTAGATCGGAAGCCGTCAAGAAATCGCGCGTCTCGCGTGGGAAATGAGATCGAAGCTTGAACGTGTTGCGAATCTGCTTCGATGAGAGGGTGAGTGCTGTTGACGCTTGCGGCACCGCCGAAGGATGACGCTGTCGACGGCGGCAAGAGTGTGTAATCGATGCTGTAAGAGGTGCGATGAGAGGTGCTGTAAATAAGGTTGAATGCTTGTTTGGTTTGATTGTGTGGAGAGTGCTTGAAAGGCGCGCTTGTGGAGTGTGCTTCGGAGGATGGATAGTCAAGGCGGAGACGGATTTTCGGGGAATGCGATGGCGGTGCGATGAATCATGGTTAAGAAGGATCTTCAAAGAATGTTTGTCCTGCTGCCTAATTGAGCTGTTCAGAGTCCTGCCCTGTGTCCTAAAAGGGGTTTTGTCTAACTTCCGGAACAAGAGATTTTTCACGATCGAAAGTATGTCTGTACCACACGTCAGCACTGCTAAACTTTTATACTTTAGCGTCGTATTAAGGGCCATCGGATGGACAAGATGGACTCCTACACCATTGACCGGCGGATGTGCATCTTTATTGATCCTGAAAGGTCGGAACTCCGGTTGCTGCGAGCCATGGGTTAGGAATTTCAATCTGGCTCTAGCTGGTTTTCTTCTTCCCTTCTACTTGGGCTTAGTGAAGACACCCTTTGCGACGACTGTGGAGAAGATGAAGGCACTTCAGAGCATTTTCTCTGTCAATGTCCCGTCATTGCTCGTATCAGGTGGCAACTGTTTGGCACTGATGTGGAGGGAGCTGAAAACTTGGCTTAGGCTCCATTGAATGGGATGGAAAGCGTTTATTCTCTGAGGACATTTCTGCTTGTGACCAAATGTTCACCCTCTCTAAGTTGGTCCTACGGAACTTTTCCCCTAATCAGTGAACCGATTGCCATCAGACATTCTGGCGGTCATGTTTGTCTGTCGTCGGCATTCTCCACAGCCCCGTCGATTAAAGAGTTGTGAACTCAAGACTAAGGAGCCGCACTTAGCTTCGAAATTTCTGGATCCACAAAACTGCAGAACTTGGTTCCCCAGTACAAATCAGGAGCCTTCGACTGTCAATGGCGCAGCCCTCCGCTGTGCAACTTGAGGGTTACTTTATCAATGTCCTCGTGTATGAAGTTCTATACTAAGGAGCTCCTGATGCTATACTTACAGACGTCCGTAGGTATGACTGTTGCTTGTTGTATCTGAAATGGTCGCGGAATACCAAATTGAATCGCCTCACCCTTAAACAAATGAACATGCCAAGCCCTCCTCGCTGTTCCCCATCCAAATGACAAATGACACCTGAAACCCCAACCAAGTCCAAAGTCAGCACCTTTCTCTCTCATCAGATGCTTTCCCTCCCCAGGGCCAGCCTTCCATGTCGACACATTCATTAATCGACCCCCATTCCGACAGCAATGTCGCAACAACTTCTTTCTTCTTACTCTTGACGCTTGGCTTCCATTGCCTTGCGCCTCACCCAGTTGAAGCATCTCTACTCAACGTCACGCAACTGTGAAGTGACCGATCTCGGCGCACTTCTCTTCCGAAGTGGATCATTTTCAAACAACGCAGCGCCGCCGCAGAAAGCCGCCCGCGGCTCTTCACGCCGGCGCTTAGTGTCGATTGATTTCGGTAGTCGAGCGCGCTGGCACTCGGCTGGCAAAGACAACACGCCGCGGACCTTCAACAATAAATTAATTTATTCGTGAGCAAAATCTTTGATGTACATTGAATGGGATTGAACGCTTAAAAATCTAGGAGACGCTTGCAGCACTTGCAGGGCTTCTCTTTCTACCGCTCCTCCTGTCACTCCTCTACGGTCGTCCTGAGACTCTATTTGTCGGCTTTGGAGCATCGTTGGGCGCCGGCATGTACTCGTTTAAGTTAAGTTGTAGATGGTCGGGGGCGTTGCTGGAGTTGATCTCTCGGTTGAATCTGTAGCCACGGTACGCCAGAGGGTCGTTGCCATGGGGTTGGACACTGCCGTAGGCATCTGGCCCGGCAGGGATGTCGTTGCGTGTCGGAATAATTTGAGGGCCCTGGTAAGTCTGCGTCAATGGCGACATGTACGGACTGATGGGGACGAGCAGGGGACGGGTGGGAATGAGCTGGAGATACTGCACGCCGCCTTCGGTGAGTGGTGGGGACTGCGGCACGTACTGCATAATGACGGGAGTAGACACGGCGTGTGGCTGCTGCTGGTACGGGGAGGGCATCGGCTGGAAATTGGTCTCTAGTGTGGGCGACGAGGGCAGCCGCTGCGGGTAGATCTGCGGGCTGTACTGTGAAGGTTTAGCTGAGGTTGCTGTCGTGTCGTATTGTTGGGCATACGCATTGATGGCGTTCAGCATTGGGTCGTCGTACGCCGATCCCTGGTGCTGTTGCTTTTGCTGCTGCTTTGATTGCTGCTGATGGTTTGATTGTTGAGTCGGTGATGGGGATCTAGTGGACTTGTTTGAGACCTCCGAGCTAGATGCTGCTAGAGCAGCAGCAATTGCCAGGCACACAATGAGCAGTCTAAACATCTGAAAGGAGAGTGAGTTGTCAAGTAGTCTCTAGAATAAACAGAAATTGTGAATAAATTGCGTGTGACCGGACTTCTGATGGACTGATGACGACACGGCAAGTGGTTGCATTGTGAAAGGCTTTGACAAACAGAACGCACAATGGGCGCGAGCATTTAATGTGATTACGCGGAGTGGAGGCCTGCTTGAAGCGCAAGCAAGACAAGGTCGACCGGGGAGACAGTTTTGGGTGATTGCCCGGCTCATGTGCTATGGACTGGTCTGCATCTGTGACTGCTCTTGCGAGGTGAATTGATTCAATGGAATTAACCGTATAATTGGTTGTGCATTCAGGTAATGGTGAAGTTTATTTTTTTTTTTTCGGTTGAAGGGGGTTTATGTGAGAGGTCGGAAAATACTGGAAGACTAGGAATGATAAGAAAATATTGCATTGGGCGTGTGGGGTCATAGCGGCCGCCGTAGCGTAGTTGGTAGGTGCGTTGATCCAAAAAAAAAAAATTGACAAAAGTGGTTTAAGTTCGCAATTCTCTATCTTCGAAGAGAAGACTCTGGAAAAATTCTTCTTTCATGTATAAAAGGATTTAGGTATAAGCTCCAAATGGGGAATGTTTCAATCGTTTGCTAGGAGGACGTTCTTAATTACCTGACATGTAAGAGTACAAACAGATGCTTGGTTAAAATCAGACTCTATTTCAAAAACTAAATATCCTAGATTAAGAATCTTCCCTTTGTCTTATAGCTTGTTTCTTATAGTTCAATTGTGACAATTTTCAATCAAATCTATTGACAAAATTTCGAGATATTTGCGATAAAAGAGGCAAACACGGAAAAAAAAGTTAAGCATCGAATATCCTGAAAATGAAATGTCCTTTCAGGATACTTCAAACACAGTTTGCTAGTCTAATATCTGTAGTTTACTTCTGTCAAATTTCACTTAAATCCATTTAGTCTTTTTGAAGATATTTCTGTTTTTCCAATTCTTGTGCAGAGAATCGACCATCTTTTCAACTTCACCAAAAAGTGGGGTGAAAATCAAATGATTTTAACTTGAATTTTCGTGTCATGAGAAATCAATTGACAAATTTCGTTGAGGTCTATGTTTGGCGGCGGATATCTCCAGAATGCGATGTCCAATGAAAAAAGTGAATATGGAAGAAGTTGAAGGAAATTTTGTGAGCTATCGATTCAGTTATATCGCGATACTTAAATACTGTTATATCTTATGAAAATCAAGGAAAATATGAAGGAAGCCCGTAAAATATGGAAGCATTGACATTTTGAAGGGGAAATCAAAATAGAATCTCTATTAGGATGAGATTTAGGTCGAATGGAGTGGAGTTGAAATCAGTTATGGATTGCAATAGTTGGCAGGAAACATTTGAAGTTGCTGGTGACATGGCTCTAGACTAGACTCTCGTGTTAGTAAAATTGTCAATGTTGTCCTTTTCTTTTACAGGAAGATGTTAAATGATTCTGTCAGCTGCTGAAATAAGGACTTAGATTCCCTTAAGGTCGTTGTCAATACTTTGATAATTGAATTATTAATTTCATCACGCTACGAGACGTTCCATAAGATGACCATTCTCTTTAGTAACAGTATCCCACACAAGACGACTCAGAGGTGAATAAAACCAATATCTTCGCCAGAGAGATCATTAAAATTCTCTCAATTTAAATCATTTTTCATGTCTAGCGACCCCTTCACTCAAAATCCCTACACGAGGCCATCCCCGCAAATTGTTAGCCTTTCTCTTCCAAAATTTGTTTTCCCGCTCCTTCACTCACTTAGGCGATGAACATTCAATTTGATTACCTCACGCCATCCAACAACCCATCAGCCCACCACAACCGATAATTTTTCAATTAGAGCCCAAAAAGAAGGCGGCAAAAACCAAAACAAAAAAATTCGCAAAGTACAACAAAGTTGCTTAGCAAACTTTCACGGCAATTTAACGCAGTCATCACTTGCTCCCGATCTGTGGGCAGTCCACAACTCATTAGAAAATTTCACCTTTTATCTTTCCTCGAAAATAAAAACAAAAAACTGCACAACCGAACGCCGATCTGCGTTTAAACGCAAACAAATCAAAAGGAAACTGAACTGATATCCACGAAAACAAAGTCGGAACGAAGTCAAGCTGGAGGAGCTTGTTTCGATGTTTGCATTCGTTCGGCGACTCCTGCGAAACTTTTATACCCGCCGCACTAGACCTTGTTGATGACGGATTCCCCGCCATTTTCCCGCTAGTTTCGCAGAAATTCTCCAAGACAGCAATCGCGACGGTGGCGGTATGAACGCAAGAGGGAAAATGAAAATTGGAAATGCACTGACGGCAAAATCGCGTTGGTCAGTCGAAGTTACAAAGTATGCGGTAATCGACGCAGTACCAGTCAACCGAATCTCGGAGGAAAATCGCCGAGCCGACGCAGACGACGACCATGGTCAAGGTGACACGCTGCAGTTTGCGGCGGTGCGAGCAATGACTGAGGCGAAACTCTGGTGGGGAGAGTTGGTAAACAACTCAGGCGCCGGTTCAGTTCAATGATCGCCGCACAGGCGAGACACGTCAAAACACATAATCTTGATGTATGGGTACGACAGCGTCGACGACACATCCTGCATTTCTGAAATTGCTACGCAACTGTTTCCTGCTTTGGCTGATTGGATGGACGGATGGAAAGTTGATTGGCATTGTCTGACAGTAGTGGCAGCCTGGGGGTATACAATAGTGGGTAAGCGCTGAGTTGGCCCCTAAAATCATTGAACTGAGGCTGTCTGAGCGCTGGTAGTGCTTGATGGACGTGTTGCCGGCTGCTAGGAGCAACTTGAGCAGCAATGCTCCCAGCGATGGTTAAAAGATGTTGTCTTCGGCACTGGGAATGGTAAAGACTATGCAAGGTGAGGCGAGGACTGAAGGAGACTGGGAAAACTTCATGAGCAGGACATCAGACTGGATGTGGGATGTCTTATGACTAGGCGAGGGGCTGAGCGTACAACTGAGGAGAGAAGGTGGCAGGGGAAAAGGCCGGAGAGTGGGAATGGGACTTGACATGGCAGATGACTATCCCAAGGAGTGGATATGGAGCTGGTCATAGAACTGATCAGGAAAATGGTCATGAGACTGGATTGAATCGGCATGAGTCTCTGCATGAGACTACACTTAGGAATGGATTTGCCACTGGACAGGTGACTGACCACAGGTTTGGGAAAGGGATTGGTTAGGAAATTAACTAGAAGCAAGGGCTTGGGTTGGACATGGAACTAAGCCGAGAATTTAACAGGGGTGAAACCAGAAATTGACATACCAACGGGGACGGGATTGACCTCGGGATACCTCTCATGGAACTAGGCCTATTACTGGTTGTTAGACTGCACTAATGAATGGATATTTTAGTAGGTAGGTGACTTACCAGAAGTCTGGATATGAATCTATGTATGGTCTTAACATGGAACAGGGTGTAGCAGTTTGCGTGAAACTATATGAGACTAGGTTGGGATCTGGGCACGCAACTGATTATAACACTTGGTACTTGGTACATGCTAAGTTTATGGAGAAGTTTGTTCCTGTTCATAACACAAATCAGACGCAGTCCACAGAAAGTAAACAGCGACATTAATTTCACTTGAATCTCCCCATCGTCTTTAGGCTCGGTTCAGTGATCTGAAAGAAAAACACGAAGAAACTACTCCTCAATCTTCTCTGATGATAAGGTGTATCTGCATATCCGGTTGCATTTCACTGCGATTCGCCCTCTAAGGAGCAACCCGACGCCGACGAAACGATCAAGTTTCCACTGCTTTATGTTCAATTCATGTCAATGTCAGTCCCACACCGGCTAGACGATGTTGTGATACGTGATCGCTTCCAGCTGCAGTGAAATTTCCGACTAATCTGTTAGAAGCAGGAACTTGTTTGAAAACCCTTGTGAGTTGTCGAGGTGTGGCAACCAGCAACACTGCTGGTTCATGAAAGAGATCATTGTTTTAGATCGCAGGGAATTTCGCAGTCTTAAGGTCAAGTTTGTAAAATGCAAATGAGACATCAAACCACTTCATCGCCAAAATCACACACTCATTTGAGAAGTGTTACACCGCTAATTGTCCGCTTCGGAGTAGTGCGACATAATGCTTGTGTCTGTTCAAAAATTATCTCATAGATCATAACGATGCAATAAAGTGCTACTTTCCATACTTTCTTTCTCATTCAACCGGACCAGCTGAGCGTCACTTCCACTAATGTGTGGCGATAGCAGCAACGACGGCTTCCTTATTCTTTGCTGTTGCCGCGCCATTGAAGATGAAATAAAGTGATGTTTGCGCGCAACAAGATCAAAGATTACGTTCCAGATCACAGCTGGTGTCTTGGGGGGGAGAGCAGGCAGGAGAGAAGGGAGTGCATTGACTGACGTGGTATTTGCATCACGCTTGACTGCAGCCAAGCAGCCAGTCAGCTAGTCAGGCAGGCAAGTAGGCAATCATTTAATTGCAGCAAAGGGAGATGAGAAACGAAAGAGTTGGTCAGCGAACTTGATCTTTGCTGAAGGAGATCAGCCCATATGCCATCGCTGTGGCTGCTGCTGCTATACACCACCAAGTGATTTTTTTGCCCCTTGCTGTAGAAAGGCCAATTGCTCCTTTGATCGACGACTTAATTGACCACAGTCCGGTTGAGTGAACGAAGGAACGGCAGTGAAAGGAGTGCGAATCCCTTTCACAGCACACCGCACAGCCCGATCAGCTGGGCAGCGGCGAAGTGCAAATGGCTGGCTAATTATGAAAACAAACAAAACAACGTGTGATCCATATAGAAAATACCCATAAGTTGCATGTACGTGCTTGCCGCACCGCCTCAGAGACGCAGAAACAAAAGAAAACAACGGAAACCAGTGGAATGAAAGAAAAATCGGTAACAAAACTGCAAACTGAAGGCGGGCAGTATGTGTGTCAATCAGAGGAGATCACAATGGAAATGCGAGGGAATTTCGACGCGACCACACGTCCCGGTCGAATAGAAAGTGAAATGAGGTAGTTTTCTCGTATAAATAGTCAAATGAGCCATGACGAGCCATGACAATGGCTGCCTTCTTCTTTCTCGGCATTACCCTTGTGCTTGAGTGTGCGGCCGGCCGTGTGAATGTGCATGCAGCTGCTGGTTGTACCTCGTCATTGTCTCATGAGTAATGAAATTGATTGATTGTGTCCCCTATGGATACTGGTAAGTATTTGGACGTGCGACTAGAGATAAGATGTCCACCGGTGAGCTTGCCGAAGCGAATGTGATGAATGAGTGACACTGTGATTTGTGATTTGTCGTCGATTCAATCAGACATGAAGTGGATGCCGCTATTGGCAGAGAGCTACGTTTTGAAGGTCTTTGCTTAGACATAATGGCTATTCGTGGTGATATTTCAGCGTGGCCCTTCACAAGCCATTATGGTGTGGGACAGACGACATGGAGTTATTCGATTGTTGACTGGTGTATTGTCCATTTCGATGATTGCTAGTCGCAAGGACTTTTAAAAGTTTTTTTTCTTTTTTAGAAAACCCTTCCACCTTTCCAAAAAGTCTTTCCGACTCAGTTCCAAGTCACCATCAATCAAGTCTTAATTGTTTGAGATAATTTCGCGCATAATTTTGCAACAAATTTGTACGAATCCACCGCAATTCCACCGCGAATTCGCAGCGACTTCCCCGCATATAACTGAAATTAATCGCCCGTTATGTCTGACAGTCAGAGGAAGAAAAAAAAAACAATCGAAAGCAACTTACGAAACCGACCACTGACCCCGCCGCACACAAGATCTCGATCATCGTCATTACGCATCGACCGCGGCCGGACGAGTGGAGACTCCAGTTGTGGCAGCCGCCAACTTCAGTGATCTCTCGAGCACTCTCGAGCAATCATTTGCATCCGCAAAAGTCATGAGTAATGATCGCATAATTAAACGAAACTAATAATTCACCGCAACATTGATGGCGGAGGCGCGGCGGCGGCGGTGGTGGTGTTTATTGAAATTATCCGCGCATCTAATCAATATTTATGTAAACCCTCGCGTGGATGGCGTTCGACTCGCGCCACGAGATGGGAGATCGATGTTTTGTGGGGTGGGGCGAGGAGGAAATGTGTTTTGGCCCAAATGAAAGTGAACGTCCGGCAATTATCCAACGCAACATGAAGGTGCAGCAACTGGCAACTGGCAACTGGCAGAAGGCAGCAGCCAGCAGCAGGCAGCGATGCGAAAGGGTTCACATGGGTGAGGCGGGAGTTGATTTGAATCGAAAAAAAAAAACAAGATCACAGCAACTGGCGAGTGGTATGCAGTCAACAGCAAAAGAGCCAACAGTCAGCAACCTGATTCCCAATAGAAAGTGTTGGCCACTAGCTGGTTCTCCTGTTGTTGCTGCGAATTGGTTGTGTGAGGGGCGGATGCTTTTACTTTCCGAAGGGCATGGCGATTGAGGAATTTCGCTGATGTAAGAGAAAGGCCTTGGACGGAATGTCGTGCACCTTTGGGATAAGAATGAATTCACAAGGAGATGGATGATTGCGTAAGAGGACACAAAATTCTCAGGAAATACAATCTGGGTCAACCTGACAAAGATGGGAATGGGGGAGACATGCGATACCGTGGTTGCATAAGAATTCGGAATCTTTCGGGATTTTCTTTAGTTATGAAATGATCGGATCAGATCACTTTTCTCGTTCAGAGGCAGTGGCAGCGTTTACTGCCGCGGCTTTGAATTGTTAATTTGTCCGTTTTAATGGGCAGTTATTCGTTATGTCATACGAACCGAAAGATTTCGCGGGTTTATGAGACCAGTTCCATGACAAGAAAGCCAATGGGAAGTGGAGGAGGGATGGCGGTCGAGCTTGAGATAAATGCAATCATCCATAAAACGATTTGCTAACGGACTGTAAAGACTTATGTTGTCTCTAAATGATTAAATGATACTTGATGGATTTATGGAGATTTTGAGACTTGCCGAGGGTTATGAGGAGAATTGACGGCGGTGGGAGAGACAGGGAGCTTCATGCTACAAATTTACAATTGAAAAACTTCTCCAATTTTCTTCTTCTTTTTGTGGCGCTAGAGACCGGTGTGGACCTGGGCCTTAACCAACGTCCATCTTCAGCCAACACGATCTTTCGCCAGCTGCCGCCAGTTGCGTACTCGAAGTTGGTTGAGGTCCTTTTTTACTTGTATGCACCACCTTACTCTTGGCCGTCCTCTGTTGTGTTGTGCCAATGGCTCAGGTTCGAAGACTTTTCGAGCCGGAGAAGTGGTGTTCATACGCTCAACATGGTCTAGCCACCTTAAGCCTTGTATCTGAAGGCGACTGACTAGGCGCATGTCGCTGTACAGCCCATAGAGTTCGTCGTTAAATCTTCTCCTCCAGATGCCATCAACACAAACAGGACCAAAAATCGCACGCAAAACTTTTCTCTCATAAAGACTTAAGGCTTCCTCATCTGCTTTTGTCCAACAAATATCTTCTTCTTACAATAGTCTGCATTTTCATAGGGTGTGATGGAATTCAGGAGAATTTGTGGTCAACTACTGAAAAGCAGTGAACTTGAACCTCACCGATCGCGAATGGAAACAGGAGACTTTCGGGGATCATGCCTGAAGACTCTAGTCGAGTGGGCTTGTACGTGTATGCCCTTTAAGGTATATGGAAGCGTTTGAGGTTTGTGCCTTGTTCTTCCGACTTGAACTTAAGTCCAAGAGTGTAACACTCGACGATGGACGTCTTTTGGATCCCCTGATGCACACAGATCTCTGAAGAGTTTCAAATCGATACCCATTATCAGTACAGACAAGGCGGAATCCCCTTTCACCAAGTTTCAGCGTCGATGGAAAACTTGTGCGTCATTGGAACATGACACCTTTAATGCCTTTAGCATTATCCTAGGGAAGATCATCGTAATTCGAATACAAAAGCAAGAGCCACATTTTTCTGCCGCGCTAACATAGACATCATGTGGCAACTAGGGATACAATGAGCTGTTAGTAGGGCGTTGAGTGTCCAGTGAGAAAGAAGCGGCTTAAATGGGTCTTCCAGTCAGTAAACATATTCATTGAAATCAGAGACAAAATGGCACTATATGTTCTAAAGTAGATAAGGGTCCTATGAGCTTAGAAGTTGACACTAAAGCGAATGATTACTCTATTTAAAAACAGCTCTTCCTATGGGATTTGACGGTAATTTAGGGACAACGTTCTCCTTCATTGAACAATTTAAGATCTAAGCATCCAACCCCTTGCCGTAAGTCCCAGAGATCAAGGCCAAGGAAGGGTCTAGAGGTAGCACCTCTGTGGAGCACGACCACCTCAGACTAAGCGCCGTGGTTGGTAATCTTGGATAGGTATTCCAAGCGGTTCCTTATGGCCACAGACCATATTGTGAAGGGCAGGTGGAAGGCGAATTCAACCTTTGCTTCCACCCTGTGAATTTGGATTGAATTTGATTGGTGGTCTTATTGAGGTAAATCGCCTTCAGGTCTCTCGCAATCACTGGATATGGGATCGCTGATTATCGTGCCAGACAAGGGTCGAAGCCGAGTCGGTAAGAAGCCGAGTTTGAACCTCGCATTCTTGATTAGGGCATCGAACGCTTTGCCTTTCGAGCTGTGAACTGGAGGTTTGAGCTACTAGATATAAGAAAACCAAGCCAATGCTCCTTAGCATTTGTAAGGAACCCACGGGTGGTCTTTTAAATGGGCTGCCGATGAAAACCTCTTCACTTTCTCTGCTACTGGTAAGCCCTTGATGGGATTAGTAGGAAGACATCATATCGGCCAGGACGACCGCAAATTCGAATAAGCGACTATAGGCATTACCTGCTGCAAGAAAAGTATGCAAGCAAGCAAGGAAGCAAAGCAAGCAGTGATTAGACGCCATGAACCAAGGAGTCTGTTTTATTGGACAACAGAAGAGCCTGTTAAGGGAACGTATTGCCTATGATTTGACAGGGAAATGTTCAGGAAGGACTCTAATGCATATTTCCGAATGTTGGCGGGTTCAGACGAGCACGGAAAACAGTCTTTTGTGCGCTGCTTCAATATAGGCTTAAACACTCACGGCAGGACAACTGAAATCCTGTTAATGACGTCTGCTTATAGGCTTTGTGTAGTTAAGGCGGTTAGTGGCGTCTCTGATGATGTGGCCCTCAATCTCAGGAATTCTAATTGACAAGAGGTTGACTGAAAAAAATAGTCTACCATCCACAACAATGTGACAAGCCATGTGGCATTCCATTCGGTAAAAGAAGGAAATCCTTTCCGGTAACCAAGAAATTTCAAGACTGTACCTATAATCGAGTGGCACTGCAGCCCATAAGGGATCAGGGCCTAGCGTCTACAACATCTACTCGTGTTGTGCGTTCTACTGTTCTCTCACGAGTAGAAGGGACCTACAGCTTTTTGCCGACTCCGAACGACGAGATTTGAGAAGCTTTTCATCGACAATTTGCACTCTTTGAGTATTGTCAGCAATTCGAAAGAGGTGGTGTCGTGAAGAAATGCGGGGTGTCCCGTCCGGGAATCGAACCTAGACCTTCTGCGTGGCGGTCGACGCACTTACCACGACCACCACTGTATCTACAATGACCAAAAGGATTCAGGAAACACAGAACCTGCCATGAATTGCTAATTTGTACGCTTTCGTGAGCAGTTATGTCACACCAACTGAAATATCTGGTGGGCCATATAGAGGTGTATGTAAAAAAATTTGTATCCGCGATTGAATTTAAAGACAGATTAACTGAAATTTAGAGATTTATGGGAGATTACTCTAGGAATAGACGGCAACTTTGGTTTGAAAAGATATTAAACTACTTCAAGTTGGCTTGCCCAAGCTATGAAATGAAAAAAAAATTAAAATTCAAATCGCAGACGAAAACATGGTGTTATCTGGAATTGCAGACAGCGCTGCGGAGCAAGTATTCAAGATCGCATCAGTAAGGCTGCAGTAGAACTATACACCTATTAAAAGTCTCTGACTTCCAATTCAAAGCAGTAGTAAAACCGTGGTGGTGGTGGTTGTTTAATGGCCGTCATCAAAATGTGAACAGATTGCTTTAAGGATAAGTAGGGTCCAGAGATCGGCGGCATCGGGGAGATCTTGAAACTTAACTTCAAAGTGGTCGGTAGTTTTAAACGTTCGTTCTCTATCGACATAATTAGGCAAGGTCTGTAGCTGCACTTATACAGGGATATTGTGCAAGAATCAAAGGTCAGATGCAGTATTTTCGTCGACGTCCTTGAAATTAGCGAATTCCTGGAAGCGGGTACTGAAACAAATTTGACGGAGGATGGTGTAATCTCTTTGAAGTTCAAACGACGTATCAAATCCGCCCACTGCAATGTTTTCAGAGCACAACTCAAGGCTTTTCTTTAGGCCGCTTGCCTTCTATCCACGGAACCCACATATATATGAATTCCTCACACCTCTTGCATCGCCTTAAAGCGAGAAATTCAGAAATTCTTCCAAGCCACCCAATCCTCGTAATGTTTGAAAAAAAAGAAAAACAGGTCAACCTTGAATTATTCATCACCCACCTCAGAATAGCCTTAACGACTTCCATCTCACACCACTGCCCCCCTTTGGCAGTGCTCCTTCGCGTCACCCAGTCACACTTCCACTCCATTGCGCACCAATATCCGCCAACTATCTATTGAACCGTTGAATTGCAACCCAATTCTTTTGTTTCACAGTTAAATGTCCATTTTGGGGTCTTTGACCTGGCGCAGTTGTCCATCTTCAGCCTCCCATCTCTCCGGGTTCTTATCTGCGCTCCCCCATCCGTCGTCGCTTTGCATAAATTCCGCATTTGTATGGAAGGGGAGCACTTGCTCCTCGCAGAACACAACAATAAACTCCGTCCGTCAGGCAGCCGGTGGCATGCTTAAGAAAGCACCAAATCAACAAATATCCCACACACGCCACCCCCTGAATAGCAAATCGACGTGTCGGCATTCCACGCGCCGCGCAAGTCACTCAAGCAAGCCAGATCCCGGTGGCGACGCGCACGGTCGCTTGAGTGAATATTCTAGCCGCTGCTGGCCAGTGTTCAATTTCCGCGCAAATGTCGGCGAAAATTGGCACCACTTGCCGCGCGAAAATTTCCATACGCTATCCAGCGCGCGTTGATTTACTGCCCATCAAGGTGAAAGAGTGAAAGTTCGCCGCCCGGGGCCGGGGCGCGCGCTCTGAATACAAATGCAACGCTCGAGCCGTTTGTTCTACAAAACAGTTTATTAAAAAAAAAAATAAATACACGGACAACTTAGGAGCTACGAGATGAGTTGGGGAGAGCCGTCTCTATTCAGCGATGGCTGGGGACACCGTAGCTGGAGCTGGGCGGCAGGTACGCCTTTCCGGGGGCTGATGGCACGCCGTAGGACTGCTGTGGGCTGTCGTAGCTGTCATCCCCGCCGGAGTAGGATGACGACTCGTGGATGGGTGTGGCCTGCTCAAAGAGACCCGAGGAGCCGCCACCGGGAGCACCGTAGACGGTGGAGGGCACTTGGTAGCTGCCGCCGCCCGAAGATCCTGAGGAGCTGCTGTAGCCGTGTGAGGGCGGCAGGTACTCCTGAGTGGGTGGCAGGTACTCGTTGCTGGGGTACGAGCCACTGTCCTGGCTGGAGCCTAGGAAGGTCGATGGTTTGAAGGGCGCCTTTCCGTGGCCACCGAATCCACCACCAAGTCCACCGCCGAAGCTTCCGCCAAGGCTGCTACCGTGGGAGGAGATGACGTCTGTGTGCAGGACGGACGGCTTGCTGGCAGAGTACGAGAAGTGACCAAGTCCCTTGTGGCCGGCAGCGTAAGACGGACCCGAGGAACTGCTTCCGATGGATCCGAAGGAGCTACCGGAGAGCTTGGGCGAGTAGGAGGAAAGTGGAGATCCCAGTGGGATGCCGTAGGTTGACGAGGGGACGGACGAGAGCTTTGTCGTGTAGTAGCTGCCACCACCGTGGGAGGATGATGCGCCGAAGGACAGACCGCTGCTACCGATTCCGCCGGAGAAACTCACAGAAGGGGCGCCGTAGCTACTGGACGGGGGACCGTAGCTGCTTGAGGGTGGACCATAACTATTTGAGGGAGGTCCGTAACTGCTTGACGGTGGTCCATAGCTGATGGATGGAGGTCCGTAGCTCATCGACGGAGAGGAGGAGTGGCCTCCGGATGAGTAGCTGCTTCCACCGAGGGATGAGGAGTGTCCTCCGCTGCTGTACAAGTTGTTGTTGCTGTAGGAGAGTCCCGGGGAGCCATAGGACGATGATGGAATGGAGATTTTGTGTCCACCTCCGAAGCCTCCGCCAGAGTACTTGAAACCACCTCCGCCGCCGAGGAAGGACGAGCCGCCGAATGAAGATCCCTTGCTGCCAGAAGTCTGCACGATATATGTCTCCACTCCACTGGAGTGCCCCAGATCCGAACCGCCTCCGATGCTGTAGCCACCACCACCGTGTCCAAAATCAAGTCCACCACTGGATCCACCTGAGGAGTACCCACCGCCCAGGGACACCGGCCCACCAGGGGGCAGGTATTTGTAGGAAGGACCAGGCGGCAACTCACGTTTACCCTTCACCGAATCCTTCGAGTGCTTCGCTGTGACCTTGCCAGCTGAAGCGGATGAGACCAGCAGCAGCGCAGCTGACACACAGCAGATCTGTTCAAAAGAGAGAGAGAAACACTGAGTTAAACTTTCACCGCACACCGGTGCGGCAGCAGCCGCCCTCGTCGTATCCACAGGGAAAGGTTTGGCGCGCCGCCGCGTCTTTAGCATCCACTTACAAGTAACTTCATGGCGAGAAGGGGTTTCACTTAAACACGGGTAATCCACAGAGAGAGAGCGCTCGTTGTCTAGTTGCCGTCGTCGGTAGTCCCAAGATGGAAATGATGTCGGCTAACCGAAATTCAAGTGCTTTTATACGCGCCATGCAAACCTTCCAGCCCGCCGCGCTGCTGTGCTGAGCGGAGCCTTCTCTGAGTGACGCCGTGAGTCGGATGTGAATCGCGGTGCGGCTGTGAGTTGCGCGATGAGTGTCGTCGCGATAATTTTGAGTGAGTTTTCTGGCTTTGTTGCCTGGCCCTCAGTTCTACGGTGGGTGACGGTGCGAAGAATTACGAGTGCGGCAGCGCGGCGGACCCTACTGCCGTGCTGCTGTTGTTGTTGCTGTTGCTGTGATTGATTGTGTGTGCATTACGGGTGCTGCCCAGTGAGAAGGTGACTTAGGCACATAATTGGACTGAGGGGAGTGAGCGGGAAAGGCGCTGATTCATTGCAAAATAGAGCTTCGGAGGGACTGTGCGCGGAGAGAGATAATCAGATAAAGCGTTCTACGGCCGATGACAGGCGGTAGTTTATGCAGCGACGTGATCTTGATTCCGCCAGGGGCTGGGGAGATCTTGAAAGTGACGTGACGCGACGATTAAAACCTTGACCTGAACTGTCGCAAGTAGAATTTCCTTCCTTTCGAAAAGTGGCAAGTGCTCCCTGAAAGGAGATGCGGAGATGTACGTGTAATGACTTATGTCATCTGAGAGGCATTCACAGAGGTGTTGTACGAGCAGTTCTTGTGTTCGTTGTGGCACTTATGGAGACAGTCAATGAGGCATTCCTTGATGCACTCTTGAGACATTCTTTGAGTCGTCGGGTGTTTCAAGGAACGTCGTCGCGTGCGATCCTTGAAACACCCGATTAAGTAGTCTCTGGGACTCCATTACAGCTCTCCTTTGAATCAGTCTTTGTGGAACGTGGAGTTGCTTCCGCAAAAGGACGCGGTTCATTGTTCCCCACTCTAAGCTGTCACCCGCTTGACAGGCGGTCGATGGATTTATTAACTCATCTCTGATCTCTATTCACTTTCAATTGGTAGCGCTTGCGCTTCCTGCTGCAATCTCCAATCAATCGCCATCCACCAGAGATGCAGCCTGTCCCCTACCCCGGTGAATGTGCCTCGCGATGGCCACATCCACCATTATCACCTAATAATGTGCTCCACGAAGCACGTTGCCCAATTAACGATTACATTCCACACACACACTCCACAGCCCGGTGCCTCCTCCTCCGCAACCTTGCTCCAAGATTGATTAATGAATATGTTCCGATCTCACTTTCTTTTCGCTGCCGCTACTGCTTCGGTTGCACAAGAGTGCCGCTGACTCAGACTCATCCACTGGACACATACTGGACTGGGGCTGTGTCGTGCAGAATTCCTGAAATTTCCCATCCCAAGTCGGATGTAGCAAGAACGAAACAAAAATCAGCTGCGACTGTCGATAACCTCTGAGTGGTCGTCCCGGGGGGATGTTGTGTAATTGCCGGTGCGGGACTTAATGGACACGCATGCGTCTCCATGCGCCTTCATATGTCTCCATCGCCGTCATCGTCATCGTCGTCGTTGTTGTTTTCATTTAAATCTCTCACCAGTGACAGACAGATGGACACGAACGACACACATTGTTGAGCTTGGTTGATGCAGGTTATGCACCGGAACATGTCAGGTTGTCGGGCGTCTGATGGCGTGCAAGCTTGCCATCGTTTTGATTAGGGTCTTGTGAGAAGCAGAAAAAAAAATTGGTTTCTCTGTCTCTGGTAAGCGATTAAAACGAATTCACTTTGAAAGTTTTACCTAATCGTGCTCGTGCCGAAAGTTAATGGTTAACTAAGAGCCTCTAGCTTGCATGAGACACATTCAAATTATAGCTTCATTTGTGCGTGTTGTTTTCTTGTTGATTGTAGTCAAGAATTTGAAGAGATTTTAGGGCTTCCTATTGCGGCTTGACAACTTTGAACTTTCACTGTGAATTAAACCTTAAGCTAAAGGTCAACTTTTTAATTTCGAAACTTCTAGAAGAGTTCAAATGTGAGATGTGTTGGCAAAGGGGATTCAAAAAAAAAATACCTTAAATTTATTTTCTAAAAGTTGGTTTCGGAAACACTGGTTCGTTGCCTGGTTTTGGTTGAAATTTCTGTCTCAGTCTTAAGTGTCAGGGCCGAAAGCTAATAGGGAAGAAGGTGATTTCATAAGGAGCGTGAACAGTCAGAAATGGGTTTGGAGTTGCCTTGACTAGAGATTCAGGACAACAGGAGAGTGCCCAAAACAATCGAATTTGGAATGCTTTCAAGAAGAAATGAGGTTCGCTTTGATAAAGAACATACATATGGACACATTGAACTTGCAAAACCTTCCAAACGACTCACTCGATGCAGCGAATTTCAAGGAATCGATTGGCGATGACAAATCTCGGAGAGTAGTTAAGCTGCAAGAAAGAAATGTTGCGTCTTGTGTATCCAGGTAATAGGAGGTCTTTCAGAAATTATATCTAGAAAGTACGAAGACGTGTAAGTCAATTCTAAATAAAAGAAACATTTCAGGAGAGCATCCAATAAAAAAGTTTGCGTATTTCAAAATGAAACGTTTTAACATGGAACTGTGTTCAATGTCATTTAATTTAAAATAGGGACAGTGTCCTTGATCAACTTCTTATAGATCCTTTGTCGCTTCTAATGTGTAGTTCAAATGTTTAGAATATCCCCATCATTCCGATTTCATGCTCTTTAAAATTTCCCAAATAAACACGTGAACATAAATTAAACCTCGAATATCCTTGCAACCAAATATCCTTCAAGGATTCTTTTTACACAGTTTGATAGCCCCATATATATTCTTTATATGTGTAAAGTTTCATTTAAATCCATTCAGTCATTTCGAAGATATTTGATTGTTTCCACTCTAACTGCCGTGGAACTTGAATTTTTTCAATTTCACCAAAAAATGAGGTAAAAATCAAATGATTTCAACTCAGATTTTGCTGTCACAGCAGAACACTTGAGAAAATCTGTTGAGATGACGTTTGATGGCAAATATCTTGTGAATGCGAGGTTTAAATGAAAAAACGTATATGTATGAATTCGAAGGAAATTTCATGAGCTTGCGAATGAGTCAAACGACAAGACTGTAGTCCTGTTATTTGTGTCATATATCGCTGAAAATGTGACAGAAATAGAGAAAAAAAAGGTGTTTGAATATTTTGAAGCGTGAAATCAATTTCAAATCTGTTTTAAGATGAAATTTGGATTGACTCAGGATTAAGGTATTTGTGGATGAAAATTGTAGGTCTTCTTCGGTTATTTCGGTCAGTACAGTGACAACAAGGGATGTTGTCTTCTGCGCATTGCATGCCTAAAAATCAGAATGTTGAGATTATCAGTGGAGGGACCATAAAATTCCATGGATTCGAGTCATTATATTGTTCAAAAAGAAATAAAAACGAACAGGGAACAAATGAATGAACTGGGTTGCGCTGCAGACTACAATGCTTCAGGGTAAGCCTTCATCAAAAACCACTCATGCGGTATGGCTTACTTTAGAGTGCGTTGTCAGCAGCTCAAGACATGTGGTGCTATGACACATTAGATAAATCTTCTGTCTTTGCGGAAAATGAATTAAAAATAAATTGTGCTGCAGTCCATTAGAAGCGAGACAGTAGTTGCTAAGACATTTTCAGATAACGTAAATGGATTGCATTTTATTAAAACAAGAATTTTAGTTCCTTTAATATTCTCCTTCTTCTTTTGTACGGGATGAGCCGCTGATTAAGACTGTTGACTTTCTAGCTTGTAGACTTTCTTAGCAACAATTTTGCACACCAAGTTGAACGAGGTTCTCCTTCACTTGTGTGTCTATTGCGTAATCCTCCTCTATGGTTTGGAAGTGAAAGGTCTTTCGATGTGTTGTCCATACGGCCTAGCTACCATAAACGTTTTATTCAGAGAAGCTTGATGAGGCGCATGTCGCCGTATAGCCCATAGTGCTCGTTGAAACTTCTTCCTCAGAAAAAAATCACACGTTCAACTTTGCCCTTAAAAAACCAAGGGCTTCGTCAATCATATTTTAAAACGTTCAAATTCTGCCCTATAGAGAGAGAGACAAGGATCATCAAGGTGTTGTAGTTAGTCAGCTTAGTCTTTCCAAAAGGAAATCTTCCACTCAATTACCTCTTGACCTCAAAGGAACCGCTATTGGCAAAAGTGATTCTAATGGTATTGTCTCTATTTTTTCCTGAAGCCGATTACCACAAAGTTGTTCCTTCCCGTTGTGACGCTTTGTCCAAAACGTTGAAGTTGTACGTCCTTCCTAGAGGACAGACTCATAGTAGTCGTTGTAATGCCAGCAAAAGGATTTAATACAAGAAATACTTCATCGGTGGCTCGCTCTCATAATAATTAAGTGGCACTACAGCCCACAAGGAACCAGGGTCCTGCTTCTACAACAACTCGGCTCGCTCTAATGGTGGGGCTTTAATTTAAGGATTGGAAGAAATGACCCCTGTGATCTCTTACTCTAAATGTTCTTCTCAAATCGCGAGACGTTTGAATTGTCAAGAGGAAGAATTCTCAAGTCTCACTGTTCGGCATCAATTTGTTGGTGTACGCCATGTATGCATGCTGAATTTGTCGTGCCGTGGTCTGGGCTGAATAATGGAAGAGTTTGTGGAATGCGAAGAGAGTGGGTTAACGAACGTAGGCTTAGAAGAATGAAAAGCAGTCTTTGGGAGACGCTATCAACCTTAACAGAAGCCAGTAGCTATAGTCACAAGTAATGATAATAATTACGAGGCAATACAGTCCACAAAGGCCTAGCTTCTACAACAACTACTCGTTTTGTGCGTGCTACTGTTCTCTCACGAGTAGAAGGGACCTACAGTTTTTTGCCAACTCCAAACTGCGAGATTTGAGAAGCCTTTCATCGACAATTGATACTCTTTGACTGTTTTCAGCAACTCGAAAGAGGTGGTGTCGTGAAGAAATGCGGGGTGTCCCGTCCGGGAATCGAAACTGGCGGCACCACGGCGACCACAATAGTCACAAGTGCTTTGTATCAAAAATGTAACCTTAGACTCATACTCAGGAAAAAAGTTGCACTGGGCAGAGGAAAATTCTTTTATTTGATTCCCTCTCCTACTGTGTGGGGTAGCTCTGCCTCATAAACGTTGTGTTCCATTATAGCTGAGCCATGGCATAGTGGACAGACCCATCTACTCAAACGTCCTTGTAGGCCACTCTTTCACTCAGTTAGTAACGACCCAGACACTGTATTGTTTGTCCACCAAGACTGAGTGGACTTGACTTGACCGAAACAAGAAGCCCCATCAGGCGATGTTTACATGCCCTACCTTATGTTCACTTGTGTATAAGTGCTTCTACTGATCTATTCTAATATCCGTCCATGTTTCAATCTTGTACTCCATCTTCATACGCGCCCCCTCATCAGTACCAAATTTGAAAAAAAAAATAAATTGAAAATTAAAAATATTCCAGGACAGAAATAGGACCCCAGAGGTAGTAGAAGGCTCTCTGAGATCGTTGCAGCACCTTACCGCTTCTTCTTCTTCTTCTTCTTGGAGACCTACAGTCCGGGATGGACCTGGGCCTCAACCAACATGCCTCTCCAGCCAGCAAGATCTTTCAAGATCTCCAGTTTCGCACTCCAAGTTAGTTGAGGTCCTTCTCCTTAGCCTTAGCCTTAGCTTACGCCGTCCGCTGTTGCGTTGTCCCAATGGCTCAGATTCGAAGACCCTGCCTCTGAAGTTACTAAAAAACGTGCGGGGACATCCAGTTTCAGGGCATATACGGCGGGTACGGTGAGATTGAAAAATGTCCCCTCGAGCGGTAGTCTCAAATAATCCGTCCCGGTGGTAATTTCTAAAATGTTCAATTTCTTCCAATTCTTGCAATTCTGTCTACAATTTGGACTTTTTTTTGACTAAGGACGATAAGGCTAAATTGCAAAGGGACAAGCAGATGGTGGTGATTGAGAATTATGGAGCTCTGGGATCTGTTGAGTTTAGACCGGCGACAAGATTCTCGCGGCTCTCGTGAATGTCCCCACCACGCGGAGCAGTTTGTCGGGTTCGAGAGTTCGCCTTGGCCTGAATTTAAAATCACTTTTCAAGGTGCGGAAGAACTATCCACTCACCAACAAATTCTAGTTAACCGTGCTGAGAGTGACTTCTTAAACCTTCTCATTCATTGACTTTCGCCCCAATTTTCCGTCTAAACGCAGTTTCAATGACTCAATCTCGCTGTGACCTCTGGTTCAAGTTTGAAAGTGTTGCGGAACCAAGCCCACCAGCGATCTCTCAATCTCTCATAAGCCGCCGACAATCGTCGAGTTAAAGACCGCATCAAGTCTCTCATCTATTGACACCCTGAGACGACAATTTTAGGGCGCACGTGAGCGAAACAATTGCCCCCCTCCACCCCCTGGCGAAGATACCACTCCCACGCACAGACAAACAGTTAAGCAACAGATTTCAATTTTCTAGTCCACTCCCCACGCGCCCTTGAGAGGTGCAAGTGAAGGAAATGTACACGAACACCTCGAGACTTTTACTCTCGTGTGGTGGCGGCGTGCCGTGTCTAGAGGTGGTTCCTTGAGCGCGCGGAACTGCACACTTCACTCAGGCGGCACTTTCTGCACGGCAGCGACGCAGCAGCGATTTGAGTGTTTTGTTTATGGAGCAGAGTGTGATTTTGTTTTTTGCGAACGTTGCGTAATGTCTTGCTGACGCTGCTTTCATTATCGTCTTAGTCGAGTGCAGAGCGTTGCGTCATTGGCAAATTTTTTTGCGGTTAACCTGATAGATGAATGCGACTCCATTCAATGGGAGAAACAACTGCGACCACAGACATGAGAACAAATCACACTCAAGGCCGTACAAAGGAGGTGCTCGCAGAGACGAAGAGATGCGGCGGAGCTCGAAAGCTAAGTGCCTCCTAATTGAGGCTAATGCACGTGGGCCTGGAGGCGATCGATCACCGAGATTTGATTGAATGGCTGTGACTTTCTGTCACCTGAGTCGCGCCGTTTAGGGTATGCTTCATCGGCGTGAAGCGAATCTTCCTTTCACTTGGTTCGATCGGACGTGACTAAGTCGCGATGCGATGGCTGATTTCCGGGCGATCGCAGATGATAGTGAAATATGGATGACTGTGCGGGCATAAGTGGATTATTCATTTGCAGGATGAAAGTGCTGTTACACGTGTATAGGCTGCGCCGCGCCACCGTTGACCAACGATACAAGATTAAGATGTGATTGAGGTGGAAAGGTGAAGCCGACAAATTGAAGCAAATTTTTCACTTGCAGGAAGTTCAAGTGTGGAGCTGGTGATAGGGGGGGCATGGGGAGGAGGGGAGGCATGAGAAAGTGCGAGGCGACGATGTTTATGTGGATGACCTTAGGTTCTACGAATTGTGAAGGCTGAAAGGTAACACTTTCATTCCAATTGGAAGGTTTAGAAAAAAGAATTGAGGCGATTTGCACTTTGGCTTCTCTTCAGAGAACGATTAGGAGTTTCACAGAGTCTATTTTTATATGCGTCAACAGGAAATTCTTATGACTTCGAACAGAGATTTTCAGGAACTGCCCAATAATCTGCATATTAGTACGACTGGCAGGTGTAGGAGACGCCGAAATTGCTTAGACGCCGAAATTGCTTAGTTGCGCGAATGTCTAGTTTTCTTCCTCCTGAAGTTGCCCTGTCTTCAGTGTTCAAAAGTTGCTGGTTAGCAGACAAGACTGATGGAGAAACTCGGTAAGTCGCTCAATATTCAACAAAAAGACGACGCGACTTAGGAATCCACACTCCTCCAGACAATGGGGACTAAAGGTCGCTCTAGGCTCAAAAAGTCTGACAAAAGCGACCAAGAAATCCACCGTTTCTCCCCCCCGCAAGCTCCACAAGGCACTCTTACCTAACGCGCGAGTCGGTAAAAGGGTCCACATTACGTCAACTTCTAGATCGTGGCTTCTCCTAAACTTGAGAAGCAGCACAACTCAGAGGAGGAATTTTACGTTGCACTGCCACTGCACTCTTAACTCAGCCACCAAGCCACAGCAGCCCAGAAATCCACAATTTTCCAGACCACGAGTAGGGACAGGTGCTTCCAAAACCCATTATTGTCTGCTACTGAAATTATTTAAACCTTAGGATAGCTCCGTGGTTCAGAATCATTAATCAAACGCGAAGGACAATCGAAAGCAGAGCTCCCTTGTGATTTTTGATTGCTTTCCCGTGCTCCTTCCTTACAGTTCCTTGCTGTCTAACCCCCAGCCGTTCATGCCGATGCAAAAATAGCCGCTCGTCACCATCCCCATGCATCCGCACTCATTAGCACTCAGTTCACCCTTCACTCTCTTCAGACTCGACGCAGTCTCCAGTTTGTGCCCTCGTTTCGTGTCCAGCTTCCGTAATCTCCTCTGACCATCCGCTGACACTTTAAATGTCACGTCAAGCTTATTGAAATCACTTGAATCACTTGACTTCCACGTAACACTCTCCCTCTCTTCCCCCCCGCCGTCCACGCCATGCTGTATATTGTCTGCCTCTTGAAAGTTCATGTAATCCACAATCAACTCATCAAGACATCAAGACAAGATCAAATGACTCGAATTTGCAAATTAAATAGGTTGCGGCTGGCGCTGAATAGGCGCTTAGCGGCGGCCGCGCAACGATGACGCAAAGTCGCCCACAACTCCACGTACCTACCCAGCTCCGAGCTCAATTAACCCGAGAGGTGTGTGTGTGTCAAGAGAGTGTGAATTATCTAATTTGACAATGATCATTGTCTTCTATCTACCGAGGAGATCACGCGGCTCTCCGTTGGTCCATAAATCATTCAGGCATCCATCCTACGCACAGTTAGGATCTTTATCAGTTGCCTCGGTGCTGCAATACGCACGACTGGACTTTGGAGAGTTTTCCTGCCTTCTGCTGACGATGGTGAGACTTTCATCGACTAGGCGGTGAATCATTTGATGAGTTTTCTCCCACACTTTCGCTCTCTATGCCATGCATGTGCCACAGATTTGTCACAAGCCACCGATTTCAATGCGGCGCAGCACTTCACTCGTCGTCGTTGCCATAAAACAATGAGAGTGCCGTCTTTCGAGGCAGACATTCATTAGGCAGCGACAGGTCTGATCGTTTTCATCTATCCAACGAGCTGCCAAGTTAATCAATTTTTCCGTCCAGCGTCGTCGTTGAGATGATCTATTTTCGGCTGGCGTTCCAACCAATGCAATATATGCTGCTGTGTCAATCCACCTCGTTGCTATCAGTCGGGAGATTCAATAAATTGGTGAGCTCACCGCCAAATATTACCTCTCGACGCGTTGAGTAACCCAGCTGCTGCTTTACTCTTTGATTGCGACGATGTGGGACCACAGACGCAGTCTAATCTTATCAGACTTGGCTTAGATAACTGCATGAAGTAACGTCGATGGCCAAAAATGCTATGAGGGGGCAGATAAGGTATTTTTTGGGGGAAAACTCTTGAACGAGTCTAGACCGTGGGGTTATCAGAACTAAGGTGGCTTGTTGTCTAGTGTAAAGAAGAGGCATTCGAGCCTACTTAAGTTCATCAACGGTTCCGGGTTCTTATCTCGTCAAAGAAGGACATTCTTTTTTTCATTTTTTTTTTCGCCTCCCTTCCAAAAGGATGTGTCTTTCAATGGGATTTCGATGATTGATTAACTTTTGTTCTCCAGATTTCACAAATCACTTTCTTTCTCCTATTCCCACTAACTTATTCAAGGAACACAAAAATCTCCTCCAAAGTCCTTGAATATCCAAGGATTCACCCGACCTCTATCAAAACAGGCAATTCACACTTCATTCCACATCAAATTTACAATCCACACACGAAAAAAGCCGCTGTAATCCACCCAGTCAGCTGTCATCAGCTGCTTTAGGAGAACTGTCATTCGGCTCTGCTTTTATATAACCAAACTTTCTACACCTGTTGGAGTTTGTCTGTGTTTTTCGCATTTTTCTCGAGAAAAACTTCACTTTTCTCAAATAAAATTACTACATTAGATAGAAAAAATTCAAACACATTCACAACACCACTCAGTGGACAATGTTTCTGTGAAGAAAATCCACCAGACGGTAACGAAAACCCAACAGGAATTTCATCACAATGGCAAGAAGTTCACAAGACCTTGTCGGTCTGCTGCGGGGGCTGCAGATTGTTGTTAGTGCAGTGGCTAAAGAAAACGAAACTCTCTTCAAACATCTCTGGTCGAATTCAAGCGTACGTGAGATCATAGAGTCGAACTTCAACGCGACCAAGCAGTGCGTGGAGAAGGCGGCAACAAACCCTGGAGAAGAACTGAAGAGAGTGCAGGCGCTGTTAAAGGAAACCGCTGAAAGGAGCTGTGTAGTGGTCGAGGGAGTGCGACAGTTGGCAGGGGAACGGGTGCCGAGCAGTGGTGGCGCAAGCACTCCTGGAAGTGGCGCGTTCATGATCGGGGAATTGCTGAAGATGAGTCAACCTAGTCAGCCGACGACCGCGGGACGGAAATCTGTCGAACAGGGAGTCACAGATGCCGCGAATCTAGACATCTCATCCATCACATTGAAGGAACTAGAGGCCATCCTGTCAAAACGCAACAAGGACCGAGAGGTGAGTCTTCGTCTTGAGAAAACAGAGTCAGCGAGGCCGGTTGCCGCCGAGAAGGAGAAACCAAGTCCTCCTGTGACCAAGGCAGTTCTTGATGATGAAAAATACGTCAGCAACGTGATGCAGAGCATTCAAGGCACACAATCAAGTGAAACTCCCACAACAGCTGACAACATTGTCCTTCCCAAGTTGAGCACGGTGGCAAAGCAGAGAAAGGTTCCCTCGAGTCGCATCGCTCGCATGGCATCATTTGGCGGCCTGTTCGCCGGTCTGGGCATCGGCACAATAAACGAGTTAACAAAGGGAGCCCTCGGCATGGGCGGATCGAAGAATGTGCGGGAGGCGCTCTTCAGCGAGGCCAATGCGGAGCGAATTGTCGACACGTTGTGCAAGGTGCGCGGAGCAGCGCTGAAAATCGGCCAGATCCTCAGTATTCAGGACACAAACCTGGTGTCTCCGCAGCTGGTGAAGGCGTTTGAACGCGTCCGTCAAGCAGCGGACTACATGCCAGACTGGCAGGTAGAGCGAGTCATGTCTAGTGAACTAGGCGCTGAGTGGCGAAAGAAAATGGCGTCGTTCGACGAGAAGCCATTCGCCGCTGCCAGCATTGGACAGGTATGTTTGTGAGTGAGTTATGTGTGATTCGAGGAGTGGAACGGTCTCGTTTCTGTAGGTCCATCGAGCTGTGCTCCTGGACGGCATGGAGGTGGCGATCAAAATCCAGTATCCCGGTGTGGCGAAGAGCATCGAGAGCGACATCGACAATCTAGTGGGCATGCTGAACGTCTGGGACGTCTTCCCAAAGGGATTCTTCATCGAGAATGTCGTTAAGGTGGGTAGATGACCGTGGGAGCTGGAATCTGTTGAATAGCACGTCATTCTCATGTAGGTTGCCAAGAGGGAGCTGGTCTGGGAGGTGGATTACCTGCGAGAGGCGGAGTACACCGAGAAGTTCAAGGAAATGATTGCGCCCTACAAGGAGTACTACGTCCCGACTGTGATCAAGGATCTGACCACTTCAAGTGTACTTACAACTGAACTTGTGCCCGGACTTCCCCTCGATAAGTGCTTTGGAATGAGGTAGGTCATGATTCCGCCCTACATTCAGATGCTTTACGTGTTTTCTCTTCTCCCAGCTATGAGGACCGTCTTATCATCGCCTCCTCCACCTTGAAACTGTGCCTTAGGGAGCTCTTTGAGCTGCAATGCATGCAAACGGACCCGAATTGGTCTAACTTCCTCTATGACCAACAGTCCAAGCGGCTGATGCTGATCGACTTCGGCTCGACGAGGTTCTACCAGAAGGAATTCATCCAAAAATACCGTCACGTAAGACGCTACTCTCTCAGAGATCATCCACCACATTCAATTGACGAACGTTTCTCTCTCTCACTCTCTCTCTCACTCTCTCTCTCTCTCTTTAGATTATAATTTGCGCAGCAAACAACAACCGCCAGGGTGTTCTGGAGATGTCGCGAGAGATGGGCTTCCTGACGGGCTATGAGACGAAGCAAATGGAAGAGGCGCACGTTGACGCGGTCATGATTCTCGGCGAGATCTTCCGCTTCGACGGAGAGTTTGACTTTGGGGTTCAAAACACAACGAAGCGGATTGCCAGTCTGGTGCCCACTATGGTGGCGCATAGGTTGTGTCCTCCTCCAGAGGAAATCTACTCAATTCACAGGAAGCTGTCGGGAGTGTTCCTGCTGTGCTCGAGATTGAATGTTAAGATGAACTGCAAGCCCTTCTATCGGGAGATCATTGAAGGGAAGCCGATGTAGAGGGTGTGTGTTGGTGACAGTTGTGAAGTGTAATTTTGTAAGATGAATAAATTTTGTTTTTTTAATGTTTTCATGGACAAGTCATTTTTGTTTTGAACGCTTCAAAATTTTGCCCTCACGACGGTGTCTGAATTTTCAGGGAACCGAAATACTGATCAGAACAAAGAAACTGAGACCAGGCGACACTGTCGGCCATCTTGCTTATGCAGCAAACACCTTTCCCAGTCATCCCGCTGTCTTCAGTAACGCTTTGACAAGGAATATCGTTGAAAATCCGTTCGAATTCTAAATTTCTGGAGAGAACAGCGTTTATTTCGGTGCTCTGGTTTCCAAAGCCAGCTTTGAGTCTAGACACATGTGACTCTCAGGTCTTCTCCGTTCCAATTGCTGCTCTAGTCCAGAATTTCAATGAATCTCTGTTCAAACACCGACTTTAAGCAGAGGAGCGAGTGTGTTCAAGGGATCCTCCGAGAGGTTTAGCTCTGGTCCCTTCGAAACTCTGTCTTTGAGCAGAGGAACGCGTGTCTTTAAGGCCTCCGTCCTCAGATCAACTTTCGAACTCAGTCTCTGCGCAGAGGAATGCGTGTCCATAAGGCCTCCGTCCTCAGATCAACTTTCGAACTCAGTCTCTGCGCAGAGGAATGCGTGTCCATAAGGCCTCCGTCCTCAGATCAACTTTCGAACTCAGTCTCTGCGCAGAGGAATGCGTGTCCATAAGGCCTCCGTCCGCAGATCAACTTTCGAAATCAGTCTCTGCGCAGAGGGAAAGGTGTCCTTAAGGTCTCCTCCATTAGAAGTCACGTTCTGATCCAGCTTTCATCGAATCTCCCCTCGAAGTCCGTCTTTGAGCAGAGGAACGCGTTTGTTCCAGGTGTCCTCCATTAGAGGTTTAGCTCTGGAGGAACCTGTGTCTTCAAAATCTCCTCTATTCACATCTCCGTTTGAACTCCTGGTGTCTTAGAGGTTTCCTTCCTTCAACGTCCAGCCCTAGCTTAGAATTTTCCTTCGAACTCCGGCAATAAGTCGAAGGAAGCGTGTCTTCGACGCCTCTTCCATTCAAAGTCCAAAATTCCATTGAATCTCCGCTTGGACTTCAGCTGTCTGCAGAGCAACACGTGTACGCCTTGCCCCCGTCCCCTTCTTCAACTGTTAATCGCTGTGGGCATGTACCAAAGGTCAAATGAATTGCACTCACCTCGACAACCTGTGTGTGTGTGTACCGTCTATTACATATTTGCGGAGAGGAGGTGGCTCCACTGTCAAGAGGAAGGGACATGCGTGTACCGTGTGTATGCTTAGGGAAAAGTTACACAGCCAAAGGATGAAAGTTAATTATTCTGCCATCACCCGCAGTTGTTCCTTCTCGTGCACCGCCCGCAAATATATCAATAAACAAAAGCCACCACCAGCACCCGCTCTTCGGCGCTACCCCCGAGCGTGTGCGAGGTCAGGACAAGTAGGGGTAGCTTCAAAGCTTCATACGAGACGTAAAATTAGTCAAAATTAAGAATCTCTCTCCGGGATGTGTGCGCCGAGGTCGCCGCTGTGTGGATGTGGCTGACTATTTGGTAGCAGTACAGCAACAGCTCCTTGAATTTAATTATCTCATAGCTTCGCTGCTAAGCATTTGGGTGGTGGCCTTCTTGTTTGATATTCTTCTGTGTGGTGCTTTGCACACGCAACGCAACCAAACGATGTGATGATAGTTCGACACCATCGCCATCCACACTTCAACGGCGGCATTCGATAAAGAAGGATCCTTAATTAACTGTAAGCACCTTCCGATAAACTCGAATGAAGGGGCAGGTAGCTGTCATTACTGGTCTCATTGTCGTCGATTTCCAGTCAAGTCACCCAGGAGTCCCAAAGTCCTTCCCAAAGAGTTATTAACTGTCTGCACGCCTTTCGTGGTATTCACGCCTTTGCGTCGGTGTTTGCTCACTCCAGCACGGAGGTCTACCTAATAGGAGTCTTTTGATGCGCGCCGCGATGAGGCGGTCTGATGAAAGACGACGACGCGATGGGCAGAAGAGCGACGTAAGTGTTGTTTCGCTTTTATTTCGACTTTCAACGAGGTCATGAAAGACTCCGGACATGTGTTGATGTTACGCAGGCGATGAACTAGACTGATAACTCGACCATCAGGGTTTGTTTGGTCGGGGAAAAGTCTTGTGCGGAGACGTTATTTGGGAAAACTAGTTATTTCCTTTGGGACAACAAGTCAGCTGGTCTCTGATTCTAACAGTGTCAGTTGGTACTTGCGCGCTAATCACTGCGTTACTGAATATTCATTGGTTCGGGTCATGTACTGTCGACCGATTGTTCTCAATTGCCATTTCAATATTTAGAAAACCGGGAAAACCACGTAAACAGTTGATAATTTACGAAGATCAGCCGTTGCAAGTGAGCACACAAAAAATGTCACAAGAAATCACACAAATTGAACAGGCTCTTGTTTAGTGCCTCATCGGAAATGGCTTCCTTTTAACTTTAAAGCGGCATAAAAATGCTCAACGTATCTCTAATAGTTTGCGTTTATTTTAAGAAAAAAAGTTGTCAAGCGCTTATTGCAAAATAACTTAATTCCTTCTTTTTGATTCTCATAAGTTCAAGGTATCGTAGAGTTTTAGTGCACAACGAGTCTTAAATTTGGTCTCGTTGTACTGTTGCACAATGTGCGATGAGGTAATTTGGATGCGAGACTGAAAGGTTTGACTTTGACGCATAATCCTTGAACCTTTAAGTTCCTAAAATAGCTGGTGCTTACTTTGATATCTTTCGCACAAAATTCTGCCCACATTAGACATAAGCAGTCGTCACAATGCCTGAGACAAGGAAATTTTCTCTTCTAACCAACCATCTCCTTAACAAGTGGCAACACTGATCGGCTAAGCACTGAGACTGAGACTAAGCACTTAGACTCCCCTTAGTGCTTGTTTTACTCTCACTTAAGTCAACATTTGAGAGCGAGAGTCAACGATGAGTATCCACCACCACCACCACCACTATCATCAGCTGGGGCACCACCACGATCACCGATCGCCGACTACCTCCGCCTGTCGCCTACACACGTTACATTACCGCACCATTGTCGTTGTCCATTATCGCACACACACGCACTCTCTCCTGTGCCGCCGCCGCCGCTGCCGCTGCCGCTGCTGCTGCTGTTGCTGCTGCTTCTGGCTGCTGTTCAGAGATCAGTGATCGTCGGCTCTGGCCCAGCAGATACTTCTCAACCCTGAATCCGTGCGCTGGTTCTCGTGCTTCGCTCGCTCGGCTGGCCCCTGTGTGTGGAGAGTGAGAGAAAGAGAGAGAGGTTGGAATTGTTTTGTGCTGCTGCATTAATTTATTTCATTTTGATTCTGATTCTGAATGTTGGCGTGTTTTGCTTTTTTTTCGTGTTCTGTGGTGTTTCACTCTCCGCCCGTCTGGTTTATGGGGTGTTTGGTACGATCAAAGATAGAAGTCAAAGTCGGCAGCCCGTCTGACTGTCGCCGATGTAGATTGTCGTTGTCGTCGTCGCTGTTGTGTCGGTTCTCTGTTTTCTTTTAAACATAAAATTTTATCGCAACGATTTATTTATTTTTATTCCATTCGAGTGGTGTTTCGTTTGCGTTCGCGTTTCGCCGCGGAGTGCAAGTACCGCCAGCAGGCAGCAGCACCAGAAGGAGGAGGTGGTGGTGGTGATCTAGTGATTGTTGTTTTCGTCGTCAGGACGAGCACTGTCGGTGTCGGGACACATGTTGCTTGGTGGCCGCCGGGCGGATCATTTCCCCCGCCACCCAGTCAACTGAGCCGAAGAGATACATGTTGCGTGGTGGTGCGTGCCGTTGTCGAGCGGAAAATATTTATTCGCAGCGTGTGTGTGTGAGCGTTATCGATTGTTGTTGACCACTGACGTTTTTCTCGCGAAATTATTTGATTTCCTCCCTTCTTCGATCGTTCCCCGCGTTTGTCACATTTTTCAACTGTCCGTAGCCTGCGCTTGTGTCTCAGAGAGTGTGTGCGTGTGTGTGCCGGTGAGACAGAGAGGAAATAGTCAAGATCTCAGTTTCCATCGCCGCCGGAGTGTTTGCATTCTTTCGGGTTTCTGTTATCAGTGTGTCCCACAATCGTACGACGACGACGACGACGACGAACTTGATCTTTCGAATCGACGGCCCCTCGCCGCTGTCACCCACGTCGCCGTTGTAGTGAATGTGTCCCAGTGTTAGTGCACATCGTCGTGGAGGAGTGTCGTGATATATGGGCTGGCAGATGTGTTTTTCTCTGAATGGATACGAGTATTTCCTGTCGCACGAGACACCGGGTAAGATTCCTTTAACACAGTCCAGTCTCCTCTTACTATTTGCCCAAGTTCAGTGAACACTAATTTGACATTTGACACATGCGATCAGTTGGAATTTTGTTGCTCGTTCGTCGGTTGGCTGGGTTTAGGGGGAGAGAGAGGAGAGAAGTGGACAGAAGTTAGACACAGAGACGCCGCCACTGCCGCCGTCGCCGCCGTGGTTGAGGATTTATGAGCTGCGGTTGGATTTGGTTTTGGTTTTGGGTGTCGCGGGGTCTCATTTTGGGCGTAATTTATGATCGCCGTCGGTCAAGCGTTAAAGCGGGGATCACAAATCAAATTGAAGACCCGGAGAATTATTTATCTTTGAAGAGTGTGGCTGTCACTTATGCAGATGACAGCGGAGCGATTCGTTAAGCGCAGTGGGTCTTCAATGATGCGCTTCCTGTCATTGAAGTAGAGGCTGCGAAAATTTGGTCTGTCACCAAATAGGGACGTAGAACGTTGATGTCTTAGACGCTTCGTGTCGCAGTGGTCACAGTGGTGGGTTTTTGGAAGCATGAATGTCTCGGCGTCGAGAACAATGTTGAAGCTTTGATTTTTTCAAAAGAGTTGCCTCTGCCTTTGTGTCGGTTTCAAGATCACGCAACGCTAGATTCTTGGAGTCGGATGAGGAAGATCTTGGCCTAAGACCTTGAGCAGGAAACGTCTAGAATTGAGAATTTGAATTTATAACGCAACAAAGGAAGATAGCGACTGCCGCACATACACTATGCAACGAAGGCCCTAGTTATTAGGACAGGTTCTGAATTCCAAGGCCTAAATTTTGAGATCTTACATTTTGACGCTTGACTTTGTGGCCCTAAATCTAAAGACTTTATTTTGAATGCTACGTCCAGAGGCCTAAATTCCTTATTTCTTAATGTCTTCATTCTGGTGCCAAAGTTTGGAGCCCTGCCTAAATTAGGAAGTCTAAATTGGAAGCCTAAATTTGGAAGTCCAAATTCTGAACCCTAATTTTGATGCTAATTTCCAAGGCCAAAAATTCGAGGTCTTAATTTTGAAGCCGCGATTCCCAGGCCTATGAACAGAGGCCTAACTTCTGGGCCTTTTTGAACTTTTGAGCCTCCAATGGATCAATCCTACATCTTCAAGCCAGTTCTTTCAGACTTCAATGAACTTAATTCCCCATACAGTCCCCCTGCACAAGTCACGGCTCCCTAATCTATCTCACCCATCCCTCTTACTCCCTCAAAGGCTTATCATCATCGTGCACAACAAACACTTCTGAATTTCTGAATCGCCTCTTCTGCCAGAGCAGGCCTCTTTGTTTGTTCATTCTTGACTTCTCCACTATCAGTATTTCATTCTCAGTTTTGTCCACCTGATAACCGCCACTTTACTCATCTTCAAGCTACTTGCTGCTGCTGCGATCCAGTGGCGTAATCTCGGCGCTTTTCTAAACTGATGGAAATTTTCCATTCCACTCTTGACACGGTTAGACTTGAAGCTCATCTGTCTCCTTCTCCTACGGCTCTCTTGGTCCTTCTCCTCCTGCTTCTAGTGTGCGTCTTATGGGCGTTAGTGAAAGAAGTATCGTTTGCTTACGTAGAGACGATGCATAGAGAGCGCCTATAATTGAAGAAAATCCGGATGTATACCGAATCGAATCGGTTCGAGCTGACCTTATCAGAAAGAGAGAGAGGGGGGCGTTATCGCTTGAGTTACATACCACTTCACATCAGTGATAAGTGCGAAAAGGCTGCGAGGGGAGTCTGACTCTGCTTGAGACCCGCAACTGAAGTGGATCTGCGTTTGTTTACAAAGTTTCAAAGAGCAGATAAGGCGTTGTGGCGCTGGTCTGTCACTACTGGCTAGCCTGCCGGGCAAGACGGGTGCTGGTGGGAATTCGCTTCCCCTGGGGGCACTGGGGGACTATCAAAAATCTTCTTCTACCCCTACGGACAGGTTTCACTTTTTTGCCGTGAGACCTTCTGTTGACCTAACGTTGTGTTTGCACAGATACCACTCCCGCTGAGCCGCTAAATGAAGTCTTCCACCGAAATGCAATCTTTTGACGGACAATGTCGCCGTATACCGTCAATACCGTCAACTTACGTGGGGTTCTTGGAATTGTTTGCGTGCAGCTT
This sequence comes from Eristalinus sepulchralis, assembly GCA_944738645.1. Classification (NCBI taxonomy): domain Eukaryota; kingdom Metazoa; phylum Arthropoda; class Insecta; order Diptera; family Syrphidae; genus Eristalinus; species Eristalinus sepulchralis. Next base: position 1,619,940 of record OX122884.1, on the reverse strand, counting down.
TGGGAATACCCCCGGGCGATTTCGGACTACGTGGTGCATTCCAGGAAATCAGTAGACTCCGAGGAATGTTCTGTGTTATCTCTGAATTGAACTTTGATCGTGTTTTTGTTTTGTTCTGTTGCAGCAGTAGCTGAATGGCGTTTTGGAATTTAGAAGCTTAGAGACTGTGACCCTTGGGGCCTTTGGTGCTGTGCCGCTTGTTTTATCGTCAGATTTGTGGACGTGCCAGATGGGAAGTACGTGTTATCTCTGGAGTAGCCGTGGACGTGAGGTTTGACTTGATGTTGGACGGTGAATACGGTTGAGTCGCGTTAGTCACGATGGAATGGATGGTTTGCGTGTAGAATTCCATTTATTATCGCTAATTGTGGCTAATATGTTAGCCCAAAGGGTATAACGTTTGTTTTTCATATTTGGGAGTACAATTTGGTCCGTCTCAGCAAGCTACAGAAGTCCTTACGACAGCCGCGAATGTAATTTGACCCCAAATTCGGTGCTGCATTCCATTTTTGAGTACTAGAGGCTGAGCTGCTTACTGAGATCCAGTGCTGAATTGCATTTTCCTCAGGACAAGATTCAAAGCTGACTCCATTTCTAGACGTCACAGAAAATGATCTTGAAACAGCCTGCAATGACATATTTGTCCATCTCCTCAACCAGTTCTCATCTCCACCCCACAAATAACTCGCAAAACCGCAGCGACTTCACTTCAGAATTGCAGTCATTTCGTCACGAAGTAATGATCGGGTTGACGCGCACAGGCAGCAGCAGCAGCAGCCAACAAACACGCATTTGATTGGCACTTGTGATTGGATGTCATTATCCTTCCAGCGAAATTCCGCAGAAACAGATGACGATCTCTCCTCGCGTGCACGCCTTCCGGGTATTTGTTCGCGTTCTTTTTCCTCCCTCCGATGCGACTGATGCGGACATACGGGGTTCAAATCGCGAGTTTGATCGCGCGGGGAGATGTGGCAGCGATAATAATCTGCTGGAACGATGGAGAAGTCAGTGGAAGCAAGGAAAAAAAAAAACCGGGCAACGAACGATCTTGACCTCACGTTCAGACGATGGTTGGCCGGGGCTAATAATAGAATCGCGTCGAGCCGAAGAAGAAATCGATTGAGTTTCACTTCTTCTTTGGCTTCTGCTTCGTCTTCGTCTTCGTCTTGGCCTTCCTCTTGCTTTTCTTTTGCTGCGGCCGCTTCCTCGTGTGCCCATCTTCCTTGTCCGCTTTTGTCATAAATGTTACTGCTGCCGCCGTGGTCGCCATCGGTCTGCGAACAGCTGTGATGGGGTCTGCTCTGGCCCCCTCTCGCTGGAGTTTATTAACACTTAAGGCCAATTGGCAAAGAAATTCTCCTTCCACTGGCTCCTCCCCCCCACCCCACCAATCGTTTGACATAAATCGCAATCATCAAGCAGAGAATTGAGATACTTAAGTGATTCGCGGAGTTATTGGCTATAAAAAGAGAGTTGAGGGTCTGTCCAGTGCTGGCAATATGCTGAGTAGGCTCAGGCGTCTGGCGAGCGACTGCGAGTGTGGCGCGGGTAGGGCAGGGCGGCGATCAATGACACATGGTCGGGGTAATGAATGAGAGAGGCGGTGACCGGATTTTCGGCTGGTTTTCGATGTCTGACGTGCTCCTGACGGGCGGTGAGTCATGACATCCAGCGGAGTTGTTTTTATTAATTTTAGAGCAGAGTGTCTATTTCACGGACAGAGTCCTGAATTCATGAAAAGTCGTATCCACCATCGCCGCGCACAGAAATCCAACACTCATCGCCAACATCCGGTGGATTGTTTACTCCAAACAACGCGCGAGTCGCCCCCAGGCCTGATTACATTCATAACAAAACTTTCCACACAAAGTCCGACGACAAAAAACGACACAACCGACGGCTGTGACAACGATGACAACGACAGCAAAACACATAAACCAAGCAGCTCCACTGACTGCAGCGCACCACCACCACTCGCATTCCGAATAGATGGAACTGCTGTGGTGGTGGCAGAGGTGGCAGTTGTGTGGGGAGTGGTGGCTAGCCGGCGCGCACTTGCCCACCCTAGATCTAGGTGTGTGCTGCTATCGATTTGCTACTTCTCCTTTTGCATCTTCTCGTCCGTTGCCGCCCGTTCGTTCATCCCATCCGCGTCTCTTCGTCACCTCGGCGTTCATCGCCCATCCGCTGCGTCCCGTTCCGGCAAACAACTGCTGACTTCAGCAGCAACAGCAGCAGCAGCAGTATGCGTGCCATCAATTACTGTGGTATGCAGAGCCTCAATTAGCCATTTGGCTCTTTCTTCATGTGCTTCTGTTGGGACTGCACCAAGCGACCAGCGATTTGTTGACGACGACGGAGACGACGACGATCACGATGATGATGAGGTTGAGGATGAGGCAGAGGATGGTCGTGCACAGGCCATCCAACCAGTCGACGAAGACGATGCATGCTCAGAAGCGAGCACCAGGCACCGTCAGCAGCACTTGGAAAGCCTGTTCCTCTGGTATGTCCAATGCCAATGGACGGGACCGGACTTATTTAGCCAAAGAATGCAACAGGATTTTATGGATGGACAGCGGATTTGGTGCACATGCACCGTGATTCCCTGGAAACGCTGCACAAATAACAAACATCCGATGACGACGCACGCTATGTGATTACTCAGATGGACTTCGTTGGAATTCTGCGAACACCTAACGGGGCGAAATTGAAAGACAATCCACGGGAGATGCAAAAAGGGTGCTTTTTCTGCGTTTTCGAAGCGATTTTTTAAGAGACTTTGCGTGCGAATAGGAATCCATGAAAAAAAATGAGAGAATTTGGCGTTGTCAGAATATAAGAAGGGATTTTTGTAAGGTCTTTGCTTATGGGCTTGAATTTGCTACTGACCTTGAAACACGACTAGTGTTCCATGCGGAAGCCATAGTGGTCGAAAGTTGATGAGAGCCAACTAAGAGGTTCCCACATGTTTTGAAACGCCTGGCGCACCCAAATTCCTACGCGAAAGAAGCTGTGCACTTTGATGGAATTTGTCAAATGCCTTATGGGGCAAAATTCGGTCAGAAAGAAGGAAAGGTGCACGAAACGTACATTCCGTCGATATCCGAAGCGACTTTAAGAGCAGTACTGATTTTGTGAGAATCAAGAAGTAGAGGGGTTTGTTCGTATGCATGATTGGAATGCAAAGTGTACGTTCTCCAGGAGGGACTTGACAACTCTTTCTTCAAATTAAATGTAGATTGCTTGAAATTTTAGAAAAAAATGAACTATTTGGATAGAGCACGAATGATACTATTTATTCGTCATATTCGAAGTCGCTCATATATTGGATATAGAAATGTCTGCAGCAGTTATTATTGGTGTATGATCCCAGCTCCGGTGTTTGATTCTATTCTCTGCAGAGTTCCTCGTCTGCTTGAATGTAAATATTATTTTTTACTCATCTCTATACAACCCTCGAAAAGCTGTCTGAACAAAAGAAAATATATATAAAGTGGAATGTAAAACATTCTGAAATCGTGTACAGATAAACATATCCATAAACTATTCCGCCCACGGTTAGTGTCCTATCCATCCAGTGCACTGAGCAAAAGTCCTGCTTCCTATGAGATATCTGATGTAAGTCACACACCCGGAAGTGAGTCCTAGCCCGGCACACAAGTAGGAAGGAAGACATCATAAACAGGGGTATTGACGATGTCCTTCTCCTAACCGACTGCTGACTTTAGGAGAAGAATGACGTTGTCTAAACTTGTGGGCATGCGAGTGGAGAGATGTGGACTGCCACTGCCGCTGGCATTGCAGAGTAGAAAGACGTAATACTGGCGTCATTGCGACTTGCAAATGATGTTGCATTCCTATGCATGTAGACAACTGGTTGTCAGGGACGACTTCCACCGCAAAGTACGAACAACCATCTCTGTCCCCATGTCCCACATGTGCTACGTGATTCACTCTGTGCAGCCCACATTTGTGGTTCATTTCAAATGTGGTTCCTGGCGGAAGGACATTCTTCCATGCTACCACAATTGAATTTATTTCACTTCCAAGTCGAAAAAGAGCTCCTGCTCTGTCTGTGGGGGGAATGTGAGTGACCAAGTCACCGGTCATCTGGCACATTCACCTCACCAGTACTTCTTTCAGCAAACTCCGAAGCAGGAGACGAAACCATGCAAAGTTAGCTCACGCGTAGAAACCAATTACCAAGGAATGCGGCGCACTAGGCAATGAATCTTCGCGGGCGTCTCGAGGAGCCGGCGGCGGACCAAGAAGCCCATCATTTGTTATTCTGCTTGTCAAAGCATTCCCCAGGCGCATTGTGTGCGCCCCTTGCAAGGAAACAAGGAAATCGTGGAGCTTCCCGAAAAGGAAATGAGATTTTCTATGGCGGCCAAGAAGCCGGTCCATCCGCTGTTTGAGTCTGGTGGCACAATCAGTAAATCACTTCTAATGCCACTTGTGTTGACGCAAATTATAAATCAAAAGCTGATTTAACACGTGATTGCCGTCTTGCCTTACGACACACACAGGGAGCTCGTCCGCTGCAGCAGCTGATCGCCGGCAGCAGCAGGCAATTGGCATCGTGTTGCATTTTAACGAAGCGCGTCCGGTTCGTGCTGGTGTGCCGCGAGTCCAGCACTAGTCGCAGTTACCCTCTTCGTCAAGAATACTTTTTTTTTTGTTTTCTTTTTCTCTATCTCTCTCTGTTTCTCTTGCGGCTGTTGTACAGAGGATGATGGTTATTAGCCGCCAGAACAAGAAACCAAATTGACATTGAATGCCTTCTCCATACAGCAGCAGCAGCGACGCACTGTGACAGAGACGACGAGGATGATGCTGCCAGCGATGAAGAAGGTAGTGGGCATGAGGATGATGATGATGAGGGACCGTTTAGCGAACGGGTTAACACCTCGACCGTCATAGGATGCAACCAATCAGGGTGTATGGAGGACCTTGGACGAGTGTCGCTTTCATCAAAATTGACTGCAATTGCAAAAAGCACGAAGAGGGACTGGAATTGTAGGAAATGATAAGGAAAGGCGTTCGATATGGTTTTGCTTTTTTAGAGGAAATTCCGATCTGTCCATACTCGACTTCTACTCGCTTGTCCTTCTTATTTGACTAGCATTTCTTTTTCTATCTTCCATCTAGATCATGTTTTGAGCAAAGTTTCGGACTCCGACGTCGATTTTGTGAACAAATTGCTTGAAAGAGCAATTGCTTGATGCACTCCAACTTTTTTGTTTCTAAGATCCTGCAAATAACGGTTAATTGATCGTTCCATAATCTCATTCGCAAGAACATTAAATTTCCTTTAATTTTGTTCATATTAATTTTTTTGATTTGATCACGCGTTCTCGAGATATTTGCAATTAAATGTACCTTCCTCGAAATTTGCAGGGTAATTTTTTCGTGGCAGAAATTCCAAGGTGAAATCATTTGATTTTTACCCCGCTTTTTGGTGAAATTGAAAACATGTCAGTTTTGAAGCGGAAAAAGAAGAAAAACGCAAATATTTTCGAAATGGCTGAAAGAATTGGAATGAAATTTCACACGTGTAAATTACATATCTGGGGGTATCAATTTAAGGGAAAATAATCCTTTAAGGACATTTCCATTTCAGGATATTCGATGTGAAACTCGATGCTTGTACGTTCGTGTTTTTCATTGAGAATATCTGAAGATTGTGAAAACAGATTTAGTTAAAAATTGTGACAGTCAAGGTGGATGAAAGGAGCTCTTAATTAGAGAAAAGGATTACCAGAAAGGATGTTTAATTTGTGAGGAAGAGATGGTTGAAATTAATTTTTGAAGGACACGGTTTATGTGTTTAATGTCTCGGAAAGTACTCACTATTTTTGATTCAATTTTCGCACAATTTGAGTTCGTTTGTAGAGCTCTCAAAGCGGCAAAGAACGTTTCTCAATGTCCTGCCGTTCAAAGGATACACATTTGGAAACATTTCATCCTTAAATTAATCACTAAATATGTTATGTTTCACCGAAACTGTGGAAACCCTGACATGTGACTGAGGAACAATAACGGGGGGACAGGACACCACCAGCATTTGTAAAATTTCGCCAATCCTTAAGAGAACCTCTGCAGGACTAATGGTTATTTTAATGACGTTGGCGGGAGAGCATCTCAAACTGTCAGTTCTTCAGTCAAAATAAGTTTCAGAGCAACTTTAAAAAGACGTCCACACATTCCTGAAACAAAATCCCAGAATTCACACAATTCACTGCTAAATCAATAGTTCTCAAGCCCATGCGAGTCCACAAGCCACCCCCAAAACGATTCATAAAACAAAGAGGCACCACTAAGAGGCAAGAAAAATGACGCGTCAAATTCAAACGAATCTCACCACACCGCCGCGTCGCATGCATATGTAAACGAGATGCAAATTCTCTCGCGTCTCATGTAACATCGCGTGGAATCTATCCCCCGGCTGCCCTTCCACATAAATCAAAAATGAAATTCGAAAAAATCGCTGACACTCATGCGTGCCATCGCAAAACCACCTTATTCAGAGGTCAGACCGAATGACAGTCGCAGTTGTGCCTCAAGAGCGCACTTGTCAGACAGGCTATCTCTAGAGATATCACGCGCACGTGACATTTGATAAACACCGATCGGAATGGGAGACGACCAACGACGGCGAAAAAAAGCAAACACCACACCACCACTACCGCTATCGCCATCGTCTCCCGTCGTCGATTTGTTTACGATGAATGCCAAAACATTAGTCGACAACTGACGCGTAGCGTCGTCAATGTGACATAAATTAGAATTTTATTGGATTCGCTGTTTTGGTTGCGGCTGCTGATTCTATGGCTGCTGCTGTTCTTGGTGCTCGATGGATGTAACACGTTCTCTTTATGACCGTCACAGGCGGGTGTAATTGTTTACTGTTAATTGTTTGATTTAATTGTTGTATGAAGTGAAGTGGGGGGTGCGGCACGGGGAGATAAAGTGTGTCTCCACAACCCCCTGCTTTGTCTCACGTAACCCTCACGGCGTTTTATAGATTTTTCACAGCTCTCTCGAGGAAGTAGGGGGAATCTTGAAGCCTTTTTCGGGGGGCGTTGGATAATTTTCCAATTTAAATGCCGCATCGAGCCTCCTTTGCGAGCTGTTTCGCCGATAATGAGAGACGTGCAGAGCTGTCATTAAGGAAACGGTTGATCGGCACGAGCTGCAAGACACTCCCATAGACATAAACTGAATTTGGGTGCGAAATGAATTCAGTTAGCGCGACTAGATGGTGTCCTCGATAGAGCCATTTTGAGATGCCAAAGTCAGGAGCAAACTCGGGCATAATTTGCGAAGAACCACACCTTCGCCAAAAAACAAAAACGCGCTGGAACTCAATTCAAAGCACAAATGGTGGACTATCGCTCATTTGTGCCTCATTAGGGTGGCTGACTTGAATTCCTGAGGGAACCGCTTTGGCATAGATGCGCATTTGATTTCCAAAATCAGATATTGACTCGAACATGAGCGGAATATTCTACTTTTTGACTTTCAAAGTGTCACACCCTCGCCAAAAATTGCACCGGAAATCGATGGCACACGACGCGATGTGCGTTTTATGGAGTGTCATTTAAGTTTGCCCCATTAGGCGTGTGTCCAAGTTCTATGAAGTTCCCTTAAATGGGGGGCACATTAATTTTTGTGATTCTAGAAGTTCGCTTCGCTCTAAGCTTGCTTTATATAACACCTTGATCATCCCAGTCCTAGTCTATGGCGCGGAAACCTGGACGCTACTAAAAGCGTCCTAAGTCTTTTCGAGATAGTTCTGTTTGCGTTGATGGCGTCTGTAGGAGAAGACTCAACGACGAACTCTATGGGCTGTACAGCGGCATGCGCCTAGTCAAGCGTCGTCGCTTAAGATGGCTACGCCTACTGCTCCGGCCCGAAAAGTCTTCGAATCTGAGCCATTGGGACAACGCAACAGAAGATGACCTAGGCTAAGGTGGCGCACACAAGTGGAGAAGGACCTCACTCAAATTGGAGTGCGCAACTGGCGGCAGCTGGCAAAAGATCGTGCTGGCTGGAGAGGCATGGTGGTTGAGGCCCAGGTCCACTTGCTTTTTGCAATTTAGTCTAAAAATGCACTCTAGGAACCAAGGCTACTTCTTCGTCTTCAGTAGGCTACGAAACATTACAGAAACTCCCACGAAATGCTCTTAAACAGCACCAAACACTGCTCTTAAGCGGTCTCCGTTGTTGCGCTTTCCGTTCGGAGTGCGCAAACTTAGAACTCATTGCGCAAACAACTTCATCGTGCCTAGTATTCAATGCAGGACTTAACCCACCTGGTCCTTTAACTTGTCTACGTCTTAGCTTTCTGCAAACGCTGGGACGTGAAATTTTCTCTCGCTACCCTCTTTGCTTGGACGTTGTTCATCAAAAACCGGCGTGCGACCACGTTGAAAGTCTTTGAATCAATTTTACAATGGCCAGAGTAATCGTTTGCATCATTCAAATGATCTTCGATTTCAGTGTTGGCTGTTCCTTCCTAAAGAAGGATCATACCACCGATCGATGCTGGTCCTCTCCTTACTGTCATTTTCCTAAAATCTGTTTCCAAACGCCGTCACAACCAAACTACGAGTCCAGCTCGACAGAAATTTGGGCAGTAGCCGTGTACACCTTCCTGTCATGCCTTGCGATAGTGGCGCCATCGTACGATGACGATGTTCTGCTTAAAAGTGGCACCTTTGGTTGATGGTGACTTCATTTTATTGCAAAGACATTCAAGAATGGAAATAGAAAATTTTCCTTAAATCCCAAAAGAACCGAACTACTTGCCACCCATTTTCAGTCAAAAGCAAACCATATCCAGTCACATGACGCCACCATCTCTACACTTCTTTCACTTTTTCCCAGTGGACTGCGGACTCCCCCTTGACTGCCCCCTTGACTAGTTGGAAGTGGATCGACAGGAGGAGAACGGTGTAGAACGGCGGAAGATGAGACATAGAGGGAATAAGTCAATTTGCATCAACATCATCGTCACCGCATCATCGTCTGACCACAACAACAGCACACGCAGCAGCAGTCTCCGTCAGCTCGGGGGAGTCAGCTCTGCTTTGCATGTCATTCTTGCGTAGCGCTGGTCGGGCTGGTGGAGAGCTTATTACGGGCTAAAGGGATCATAAATCAGCACTTTATCCTTGTCACATTGTTCGAATCGAATTATCCACATAATCGATTAGCTGCGACAACACATGCACACACGTGGGCGGCGGCGAAGAATGAAGGATGAGATGAAGAGGCAACCTGACAAACCACCAACACTGGCAGCTGACCAGGCGAGAAGGAGAAGGAGAAGTGGTTGCCTTTCGCATCGAGATAAGGTGATTCTCCGGGTGAATGCACTTCACCGCAGATTTTCGGTAGTCGGCCCGATAAAAGTTACAAAATTCAATTAGAAACCCCAGCCACCACCGTCGCCTTCGTCGTCGTCGTCGATGAAGGCTTCAATTTATTTATCTGTGCGCTCACTTGTGACTTGGCCTGCCGGGCGGTGTGGCTCGGGGCGTGAGTGTGTTTGTGTCGAATCCCCTCGTCCATCATTTATAATTCTGAGCGAGTCCGACAACGGACCGTGATTACACAAAATGAAATTCCGCTCAAATGAATTTAAATTGATTATAATTGACTTAGCCGCGCGGTGCTGGTGTGTGATTTGTGTCGTACGGCACGGCAGCGTGCGCGCTTTGCCTGTCTGTGAGAGGTGTCGTCGTCGTCGTCGTTGCTGTGCACGGCGACAGTCCATCGGTCTGTCCGACTGTTCATCAATTCACAGATTCATCCTCCCAGCGGCGTGTCATTCATGCTTGTCACTCCTCCACCTCCCCCTCCTCCTCCGCTCCTGCTCTGAATTGATCACCTCGCCACTACTGGTTCCTACTGGTTCCCCTTGCGAGCTGCGCCACCGTTCCTGTCGGCGTGTGTGTGTGTGTTGTTCTCTGTCACATCGAATGGTGACGGTAGCTGTGGTGAGGCGGCGGCAGCGGCGGCGGCGTTGTCGGATGCTGTCCGAGACTTGTTACCTTGCACACAGCGGCGTATATCTGATAGTCGTGAAGATATCAAATGGCGACAGTCGCGATCGCCTCTGCCTCATCATTATCATCATCATCATCGCTGGCGTCGTCGTCGCCGTCGCCGTCAATAGATAGATGGACGAACGATGAAAATCTCTCGACAATTAAGCGTTTATTTGTTTCCAATGATTGAGGGGCGAGAGAGCGTTGGAGCGTTGAAGCGCTTGGCGTCGAAACAACTTGACGGGATTTATCGAATTCAATATCAATCAAGTCTAATTGAAGTGAGACGCTTTGCAAGCGCACGCTTCGTTTCTCTAATCTTGTGTTTCTCTCTGTCGCTCTCTTCTTCTCTTGCCAATTGAGACAGAGCGGGGGGAGGGGACTTGTGTGTGTTTCGGTTTGGGGAACTGGGTCAGTTGCCTGCCGGCTTGATTGAGGTAAATTGACTGTAGCCGAGGGCGGATGTGTCAGGGGATGGCATTCATTGGTGTTCATTGGTGTTTAGGAGGGACGTCCTTGGAGTTGGCGACGCTGCTTTTTTAAGACTGTTCAGTGATTTTGGGGGCAAGTAGGCTAGTCGTTGGGGTTAACTTAAGCCCATCTCTGTTCATCTCCGTCTACCTTTAGGGAGCAGATGAAAACGATGCCCTCTTGTGCCCTTTTCAGAGTTCAAAAAGCAACCGAAGAAGTTACCTTCCCTTCCCTTCCGTAGCTCCTGTTGCTTTCCCTCGCCCCTTCAGAGTCCAAGGTCCAACTGAAAGCGATGCCTCCCATTCCCCATCCTCTGTTGCATTCGTTCGCCTTCTCCTTCTCTCCATTCTTTCACCATAAGCACTTTGTAAGACGGAAATTAAATTAAATCCAAATCCATCCATTCACCCCCGCCCTTGCCACCACCAACCCCACCGACCACAGCGCAGTGTGTCATTAATGGGAGTAAATCTCCCCAGACAACAGACGCAGCACAGCGGTCGCTTCGAGTGCCCTGTCATGTTCCGTCGAGTGGCCAGTGTCGAGAGTGCAGTGTGTATCTCTGTGTAATTATTTAATTGAGAGGCCTTAACAAGACACAGGAGTCGCACCGCACCGTGCGTCGTCATCGCCACCACCATTGCCACACAGCCATCATCAAGTAAATTGATTCAAATCTATTTGAGTGGATGGAGGAGGCAGATGAAGATCAAGGCGCAACAACACCAACACCGCCCCAAAAAGGATCTAATTAAATTGCCATTCATTATTGACATTAATACACGTAAATAAATAAACAAACAGCCTTAAGCGGGGCTACTTCGAAGAGCGTCCGCCCGCGTCACCACCGCCGTCGCCACCCAAAACAAACGCACACAACACAGCACAGCACAGCACAGGCACATAGAAGCAGACCCTCCTGCTGAGGCTTAAGGCGTCGTGTCGGAGCGCCGGATGTGCCCAGGGTATGAAGGGATTTTAATTTGGCCTTTGAGTGGCCCCCCGTCCAGTAAGTGTGTGGGTGGCAGAGTAAACGCTCCCAAAGGAGTCGACGAGTATTCAGTAATTAATTCTGTCCATTGTGTCCGCTTTATCACACAGACGGAGGAAAAAGGAGACGAATGCTCACACACACACACATACACCCCATTGGATGTACATAGCGACTGACTTTGCAACCTCTAATGAGGTTGATAATTAGATTATTGATCTTAGGAGAGGGCGGGAGTGGTGTTGGCAGCGAGGCACGCTGCGACGATGGTGATGAATTGAGGAGGAGAATGAATGGATGGCGATGCGTATCGCCGATAGATACAGCATTGTCCTTGCTGTAATCCTTTTGCACTTGGAGGCGATTGATTAGTTGAGCTGCGATGGTAGGTAGATAAGGTACGATTAGGATAATTAAAGTCAAGCTTGAAGGGAGATCTCTGTGGTTGCAGAGGGTACTGCAAAGGCATTCAGTCGTTTATCTCTGATTGTGGATCACAACAAGAATTTGTTGGGGAAGAGACACAAGGAGGAGTAAGACGAAGCAGACTCACGAGTTGCAGACCAATTGCAGAGAACAGAAAAGATGAACAGCCAACGACGTCAAGAGGCAAGGTATGTGGGACAAAAATAGGATTTTGCCTGTTCTTCCAGCACTTTGCACGGCACGCCCTGTAAAAAAGGCATTGTCGTCCTTCTTAAGGCGGTTTCAAAGCTTAGAGGCACTCAGTCAATGCAAATCTACATGGGATCCAGTTCATCTCAAAGAGGAAGCCACTGCCCTCCCCTCTGTGCACACGATCAGTCTCTCCGCCCGCGCCGTGTGAATCAGCGATAAAAGTGAGTGGAAAATTTGTCGCGTCCCAGAGAGCACTCAGTCAGTGCCAATCTACATGAGATCCAGGGCATCACGAACAGGAAGTCTCTGTTTGGTGGAAATGTTGGGTTATTGGGAATGTTCGAGTATGAACCGGGGGGAACGATGTTGGCCAGTGGGCGGTAGTGCCGGGTGGTGGGCGTTAATGCTGGAGCTATATATCAATGGCTGTCCCCTGCCTTTGTAGGATAGAAGGCACTAAGGACATGGGGTTTCAGCAGTATGACCTCATGCCTCATGCCACATGTAACATTCTGCTCAAGTTAGTGTTTTGCGGGGTCGTGCGATTCCCGTGTGACGCCTCTGGCCGATGAGTTAAGGCCAAGCCAGCATGATGAGTAAAAGCCAAGCCAATATGCCCACTCATGCCAGTGGTCACATTAAGTCTAGTTTACGCACCAGAGGGATGAAATCTCCGTCATTCCCGCTGCGTGTCCAAAAGGCCAAGCCACGGCAGACATTGGAGCGATGTCCTAATTCACATATAAGGCCTTCAATGGGTCTTCAAATGGATGAAAAAATTGCAGCTCTGCATCCAATGGACAAAAATCCGTAGTAGCTCCGCAGCATCTGTTTGTTTCTCCACAGCTGTCCAACTCCTTCCCAGCACCCTGTATTACAACCTCTTCTTCATTTCTCCATGAAATTGTTCAACTTTAAAGACATTCTCATCTTTCAGTTCCCCCTTAAGTTCATTCCTTTCCACAGAGGGGAGGTGCTCCAATGACCATCCCATCCCTTCATCATCATCACTCTCAAAAACTTTAACCATTCGACACGCATGGTTGGCATGACTCGAATGGGCAGTCAGTTGCCGGGTAACAACTTCAAAGTATCCATATTCAAAATATTTGTCGTTCACCCTTCGGATGATGTGTGTGATTCGGGCGACGACGTGCCAAGGGCGTCTATCTCCTTTTAATGGAGGCCCCTAAATGGGTGAGATGACGACCATGTTTTAAGGGTGCACTCGTGGCGTCCCCTCCTCCCCCGCCGCCGTGTCGAAGATTTGATGCGAGAATTGCATCGTAAAGGGAACGACTGAATGAATACTTTCGGGATGCGATTTGATTGGAATTTAAGGACGAATTAAAAGGTTCATGAGTCCTGTGTTGTTCGTCCGCTTGCGCGCTGTGAGGCACTGTAATTTAAATGGAATGAAGAGTGTTTATGCGCTTCTGAGGTTTGATGAGCGAGGCGGCTGTATAAATGTTGGGGTCATGAATCTTTTACAAGAAACGCTGTAAATCGTTTGATGTGTCAGATGGTGGTTTGTGTGTATTCAATTTTAATATTCACCACGAGTTCCTTGAGTGGCGGCTTTTCCGCCTTTACGCCTTGTTCTCAATTCAATTTTCGCAACGCCTCGTGTCTCACCGCGTCCACAAGTCAATTGTTTGCTCAAACTGCCAGCCATCTGGGTAACCTTGACCCAGAATGCAGTGAGGCATCATTGCTACTCGCGCAGCATTCTTCAACAAAAGGTGGCGCTTCAATGATCACATCCCATCACTCGGTTTCTCAAGTGAAGATAGTTCTGAAATTTGACACGCCTCCCTCCCCTCCCCGCCCACACGGTGTGAATCAGCGATAAGAGTGAGTGGAAAATTTGTCGCGTCCCAGAGAGGGGGAGAGAGAGCGCGAAATTTAAAGTGTCTACACTTGTATTCATTTCCAGTGTCAACTTATAGGGCAAACAATCGCGTCTAAGTCAAGTCTAAGTATGCACTAATTATGATGCTAGACACTCGCACTTGTTGCGAATGTGCTCGCCCCTCATTGTTGGCGTTGTAATTAAGGCTCTGTTTGCACTCGTTAAGTGGCTAAATGGCTTGCGCACGCGAATCTGTCTCACTTTCCGCATGAATTGAATTTGTTTTCATTCCTCAGACACTCTCTCAAATGAATGATGTCAAAGTAATCTAAATGAGATCAAAGGTTCTCTGAATGGAGAGTGAAAACACAAAAGCCGTCGTTTCGCTCTTCTCCTCCTTTCTGTGACGGATAATTAGATTTAGAAAAAAAAAGCAATGAATTAACGCGCTGGGGCGTAGAGAGGGTAACGATTTGGTTTATCAACAGCGACGGTGGCGTTGTGCGTCAAGGTGATCAATGCGAAGTTGAACTAGATTATGGCCGTTGTTTGCTTTGATTGTGTTCTGAATAGCTCAAGGATACTGTAGTCTAGCTTTACTGTGGTGAATTGGCAAATGTACCCCTTGCTGTCCCCCCCCTTTAGGCTCAAGTGGAAAAAGTGTCAAAATTTTTTGACAACGAAATGGGAAAAATTTTGGAGAACGTCCACGGGGACAAGGAGAAGGGGCTATATAAGAAACCTCAGTCTCCTTCCACCCATCGTGAAGTGCACGTGTGGGATCAATTTTGAAACGTTGATTTTTTGGAAAACTTTGTATTTTGCATGATGTGTCTTTTTGTTGTTGTTTTTGATATTGTTGGAAGGAGTCGTTGGCACATACACGTGTTATTACGATAAGCATCCGTTTTTGTTGTGGTGACGAATCGAGAACGATACACCAACAGGCAGACAAGTGGTTGGTTAAGAGGATGATACAGAGGACCCACTGTGATGCCAGTTCCCCCTCCTCGAGCGCTGATGTTCCACGTAACGCCATGCTGATGACTGCTTCAAGTGCAGCATGTCGTTGTCTTTTCCAACCATGTCGGTGTCTTTATGAACCTACCCTTGTCGCGTCTTTTTGAGAAGAATCTTCAGCGATCTATTTTTGGTCCTGTTTGTTTTCTGTCGTCTGGCGGAAAAGATTCAACTATACAGAGAGTGGTGGCATCTGCCTAGTCGAGTGTCTGCGGATACAGAACCCAGCTATACAGAGGGGAGTGATAACATGGCTCTAGCCCGAATCTGAGTCATTTGGACAACTTAATAGAGGACATGTTCGTCTAAGAAGACACACACAAGTGGAGAAGGAGCTTAAGCAACTTCCAAAATTGAACTCAATCAACGTGGAAATTCGAAGGCAGCTGGTGAGAGAGGTACTAGCTGGGGAGGCATGTTGGTTAAGTCCCAGGTCCACCGCAAATTGACGAATGCTACATGAAGAAGGAGGTGAACTCGGAGGCAGCTGGTGAGAGAAGTACTAGCTGGGGAGGCATGTTGGCTAAGTCCAGGTCCACTGCGAAATGACGAATGCCACATGAACCATGGATGTAGAACGAGGTTCATTTGCAATTCCCTCAATGTTCCATGTTTCATAGAACTCGTGCAGTGACAGAGCCTTTAAGTGGTGTCCACCAGTTCCTCTTTATCGTGACAGTCCCTTGAAATGCAGACATTGCTGAGACTTTTCACTTCGTGGTGCCTCAGACGGTTATGAGTACTCCAACAGGTACACCAGGAGCTGTGCAGCTGGATGACAATGTGGGCATTTGTTCTACACCCAATGGTGTCACAGTTGGCTAAACAGTTTCTCCGAATGCCTGCTAAGGTCTGAATCCAGTTTTCTACCCCTTACGTAGATCAGCGAGCACTCGTTTTGGTATTTGGAACTGCCTGCATCGTGTATGTCGGTCAGTATCACTTTTTGCAGGTACCTGGCGAAGCGTATATTCGCACAAAGTCAGTCACTCCTTATCAAAATACAAACTTTCTGGTCACTGCCATAAGCCCCGTTCAATCCTTTCACAGCTTCCCCTTCTGAACACTTTCCTTACATCGTGTGAGATGCTGTATTCGATTTCGCGGAATTCCCTTTCAAGAGCTTCACAACAGGCAAATTGAAAGTCCTCTTAAGGTTCTAGGCACCCTCAAGGGAAAGAGACTCACTTTCCGTATTTCTGCACTATCAACACAGACACTTCGTCAAATTCCATGAATTTCAATCAGAAAACTCCAACGACGACTATTTCAATCGCTTCCCGTGCAACAAGTCGTCGACGACGCATGACAAAGCGAAGTGCGAAAGGGGTGCACAATTGAAACCATTTGTCAAGCGAGTGAGTTTTCACGCAAACTGCGGAATGAAGCTCTCTCCCCCCCCCCCCCGCATGGGATTTAGTTTGAGCAGAGCTGGGAATTAGGTCGAGAGAGCGAGGGTATTGTGACCTGGAGATAAACGCTTTCCGCAAGACTACCCCCAGTCATGGGACACGAGGAAAAAAAAAAATGCCATTTAACCAACCTCTGAACTGAGGCAGCCACTGACAGCGAGAGCATGTTGAGATCGATAAAAGTGGGGCACAGCCCGAGGACTGGGGTGCACATGCTCATCCACAAAACAGACACAAAATAGCTTCAGGGTGCACTGGAATTGAACGTATCCTCCGGATGTACCTGAAAATGCATCCGACCACGGGGTAGCTGCCTTTTCCTTGCGTCACCATCGTCCCTCCGTGCGATTGCACGACTGACGGCCTTGGAAGTTGTCCTCTGTTGGTGGACTGGGAGTCAGTGGAGAGCGAATGCAGCGCTTGCAACATGTCCGACAAGTTCTTGGGAACCCAAGGGCACAGCCCGTTCCCCATCTGGGATGCAATCGAAGTTGTCGTCTCTGCTCCATGTAATCCTGTCCCGTCCGCCAATCACTTGACAAAATCATCGTCGTCGTCGTGGTCGTCGTCGTCGTCGTCACGTGTTATCAGTGAATTCCGAGTGTGGTGCCAAGGCAGTATCTTGGAAATGTCATAAAACGACGCGAACACTGAATAACATGTGTCGGTGGGGTGCGTGGTAATAATGATTAATGAACATGATCGGAATACATTTTGTTGTTTCTGTGCGATACGAGCAGAGTTGGCGTTGCTGCCACCCGCCGCCAACACCAAGAGAGGCCTTGATTAGATAGCGACGCATGCCATTGAAGCGGAAATAATTGTTCTTTTTGGTGGGTTTTAAATGGGAGCTCTTTCGAATGACCTTGACATGAAATTGAGACATTTTCTGATGATGAACTGTGAAGGTCACATGGGAAGAGATGCGGATCCTGGTAGGGAGCTGATGGCTTGTTGATTTTATAGAATAATGTTTTTGGAGAGGTTGGAGGAGTTGGCAACAGGCGGACAATTTTTAACAGCGGACAATGTAAGACCTTTGCATTCACACCGGCGGGGAAGTGAGCTTTTTTTCTTGAGCTGCGTTGAGCTTGTTGTTAAAGAAGTTGACAAGAAACTTGTCTACCGTCCACCAGTGAAAGACAAAACGCGATGCCTTGTGGAATCAATGGTCTATGGCAGGCAAGACTTACTCAGTCTGCTTGAAACTAAGAACTCGAAGGAATACGATTATCCTCCACCTCCATCCTCGTGCTTCTTACTCTGCAAGTCCTGTTGAGAGGAAACACAATTTTGGGTCAGAAGATCCGCCAAAAAGTGTCCTGCCTCATTCTCGAACCAGTTTTTCGTGCCTTCCCATCAATACCGGCCTTAAGTCTCCAGTTCGCGGAGACTTATGTTTGGGTTAGACATTAGTGTCCATATAAACAGAAGCTAGCTTGGCACGGACTAATGCAGCCAGTGAAAAGTCAAAAACTATCCATTTTATGGCGCGTTTTGTTCGTTACTGTGTACACAGTACAAATGTAATTTCTCATCATGGCCAAAATCAGAACCCTGATTTGTGTTCTTAGGAGTGTAACGAAAGTTAATGAGCTTCGAATGGTGGTCACAAATATACAAATCTCATGGAGGTCCTTAGAAACAAAACATCCTTAAATTCAATCCCATTCGCCGGCCCTTTCTCCACAAAATCCCCACCTCAAATTCAAACCGCAAGTGGACCCTTTAACGAAAATCTCGAGGACTCCACAAGGAGTCTCATGTCAGATTGTGTGTGTGTGTGTGTTAGAGGCTTTCGCAATCGGTGGCATTTCATGACATTTCATCTCATCCTTCACAGTTTTTGATGTGAATGGAAAACTGTGCGGTTTACCGTCTTAATGAACAAGTTAGCTCCCTGCCACAGCTTCACAACTCCAAAAGAATGCTCAACAAGTGTAAATCCTTGAATGACGCTGCCACTGCTCCTTGTCGTTCGTTCTGTGCGAGTCTATCGGTGGTGGAGGCGTGCTGAGAAAAGTTCAAGTGATGTCCTCCACGTTGGCAGCATGAAGCCAAAAGAAAAGCATACATCGCCCCCTCCCACCACCCCTCACTTTTTTTGCTGGTAAATGTGGACTTTAACCCTTGAGCCGGCAGACGCCTCACGGAATCTTTGAAATATCTCTCAAGCTGTTTTATGTCTCACTCCCCGCTGCCGCCAGTCACACAAAGGATACGTTCTGCCATCAAAAGTGATTGTAATGTACTTTTAATGTGCTGGAAATTATCCTGTGTTTCTTGAGGACGATGACAACGGCAAGGAGACGTCCTGTGAAGGAGGGGGTGGGAAGAAATCTCGAAAAATACACCACTGGCATCGGCATCAGCTACCGAAAACCAGAAACCAGAATCTCCATCTATCCCACCACCTCCTCCGCTCCGGCCATCCCCTCACCCGTCTCATAGCGTACGCAGACAAGCAGAGTAAATGTGAATTTAAATTTCAAATTAATGCATGAGACTCACTGGTAATGAGATAGATGGTCGTGTGATGCTTTTACTTTCGAGCGCGACATCCCGTTGTCGTCCTCGTTGGCGACGTCGTCGGTCGCCGTCCTTCGCAGGACATCCAAAGATGTATATCTTCATTTGGTTTCTCCAACTAAGAGTGGCATATTGTCGGAGTTAATTTCCGGTCGATTAAATTGGAACTACCTTTTGTCGGCGTCGTTCTTCGTTCCTCGTTGCATGCCCGTCCCCAATTCCGCCCATCCCCGTTCGGTGTGACGTTGGATTTCTTTTATTCTCCGACAACCGGCTAGGGGTAGTTTATGAGCGGAAAATTTGCAGAAAAGTGAGAGTGTCCTTTTGTTTCTACCGATGGTGCTGATGGTGATGTGATGATGCTGGCGGTGGGTCCTTCTGTTTCTTTGTCTCGCTCTAGTTTGGCTTATCGAGTACCGATCTTTATTGCTGACGGTTTTCGGTTTCAATTTGAGTGGGCAATCGATTGTAAGTGATGTGATGGTATTCCGTTTTCGTAATGAGATATGTCTTCATTCGTGGGATGTCGACTTTCTGAGGTGGCTGGGACCTTATGAGATGGTTGAGGGTCAAGAAAGGGGAAAAAAGCAAACAGCTGTTGCTTGGAGTACGGAATCTTCTGCTTTCTGGAGTTCCTACATTAAGGAGTGGCTAGGCGTTAAGTATGTGATGGCTAGAGGGTGGTTTCAAGACCCCAGTTTTTCACATTGACAAATTTTTTAAGGTAGCAGCCCCGCTACACGCCCAATTCTTTATTGTTCTGTCGACTTAAAGTTATCAGTAAGATACACTGTAGAGGGCCACTCCTGTACCTTGTAGAAACTGCGTACACAGCTGTGAATAAAACACGGTTGTCATTCGCTGTGTTGCGTACACATTTGTAAAATAGGGTCGTTTTTGTGTTTCTTGAAATATTTTTTGTAACTGAACTGTATACACAGCTACGAAGAAAACACGGAATTATTTTGATTTTTGAGCTTTCTTCATCGTTTAAGTGCCATAAGCGGCATGCACCACAGTCAAGGGCTTACGAATTTGAAGGCAATGAACCAATTAGTACCGACCAGGTGATTCTATGAGGGAAGCCACCCCAAAATCAATCAGCCTCCAAGTGCCATATGTCGACAAACTGTCAGATCGTACTCACCCCTTGGGGCTCACTCATTGTTCTAGGCCACAATTCTGACGCCAAGCCAAGCTTGGACTCTACCGCCGGACAAAAAAGAATGATTTACCCTGTCCCTGCCTCCCCGTTCTTCAGAAGACTCCCTGGAATTCGTTAATTTTCCCCACCCCCATATTTATAGTCAGCTTACCATCTGCATAAGCTTACAATTTTTGTATGCATCCATCATGTCGTAAATAAATTAACTTTTTCCATCAGCATCGTTCCGTTCGTTAATTAATCGCCGCAGCGGCAGTGCTGCTGCCACGTTTTCTCGCAAAGTCACCCCCAATGCCTGCAAGTCGGATTGCATTGGTTCATTGCTCATAATTTGCATTCTTTCCTCCTTCGGACCAGGCGTTGTAAAGCACACGCAGCCCGCCCGCTCCAGCATACCTTCCGGGGGGGGGGGGGGGGGGAGAGAGAGATGCCAACAGAATGAGATTGAAAAATGTTCTCGCGGATTATTCCGCTCGTGTCTAGGCGAATTGCTCCTCGTTGCACTGGGTGCTGTGTGTCTGGTTACCGGGATTTTCTTTTCCCATTCATTGTTCCACGCTTACTAGGTAATATTGCAGCCTTTGGCATTTCACAGGATAATCCTTGGAATGTTTTCTACTTTCTGTTGTTTTTGTTTTTTTCGTTCACCGATAGAGTCGTGTGTGGGAGGAGGGAGGGGGATCTATGATTGGTGGATCAGAGTTGCAATAAAGCAGCGGAACTGGTGGGGCGGAAGCTTAATCTCGGGTTTAGCTACTAAGTTCGCACAGATGTAGAGGAGTTTCAAGTGGAAATGAGGGGTTACCTGTGTGCTGGCTTTTGTTTCAAAGTGGATGTTCTGGAGTTCTTCTACAAAGGATGAAGAGCTTGAGTGCAGCGCGTGTAGGGATGAACTCAACTTTCGGAAGTAATTTTCAGTTTGTCGGCTTAGGTTTGGTTCAAAGTGCAACCGCACTGAGACTTAACTATTAACAGAGAAATTGAGTCTATCTGTCCTTTGTGCAGCCACTTTATCTAGTCAAGTGCCAGTCTGCGATCGCTGCCCACAATGGCTGGTCATCAAGATCTAAGGGGAGGGATAGACCCTGTCATTAGGAAACAGGAAACCACTCCTTCTGCTTGTGTTTGTTCGTTTCTTAAAGTTGAACACAAACGTCTTGGTCCAAGTTCAACTTTGATACAAGTCGACTTAATGGACATTTAAAATGTTGTCTTATCTTCGTTTGGTGTCGTTGTTCGCCTCACAGTTCTTCCTCTGACTAAGTACAGCCGCATGACAAGTTGTTCCCTCGTGACACGGATTAGAAATTCCTCCCCATGAAAAATTTGCCAACTCTCGCGCGCCCACGACCAATCTAAGTGAAAACAGCTTCTCACCACAACCAGACCAAACTCAATTCGGAAACGAAAACTCATCCCTCCTTCTCCCGCATCCCCTTAACCGCCCGCCATCCCCTGCTTCCGCGCTCTCACCAAAGACCATTGGCGAATTTTCGCATAATATTCGGATGCAAAATGTTTTCCCTCAAACTGCCTGCCCCCCACCCGTCAGTAAATCGATTTTCTTCACCAGCACACAAACAACGGCGCACATGCACACCGGTACACCGTCTGTGACGAATTTTTCCTTTTGATATCATTTTCCAATTTCACTTCTTTGTGCCGCCAGTGGGGAGCGCTAAAGTGGTGGGCTTCCGTGGGGCGGGGGTGGTTGCTGGTTGACGTTGATGGTGCCCTCGGCTCGGGTGGGTGGTGGTGGTGGTGGTGGGAGTAGTAACTTGTTGCTGTGTTGCTTCCGCATGTGATTGCCGAAAAAAACTTTAAGGAGTCACGGGAAACTTAGATTCTCGATGAGCACCTGAGTGGGAGGGGTGTGGGTGCAGAATTAAATCATGCCACGAAAGTCGACTAATTATTTACCGTCTCAAGGAAGCACAGAGGCATGTCCTTGTGCGGCGACAACGCGCTCAAAAGCAATTACACGCGTCGCACTGATGGCGGTAATTAAGCGAAATTCTGATGGAGAAATGGAGGAACAACAAATCAATCAGCAGTGGATGGCAGGGCAGCAGGCAGGCAGGCAGTCAGCAGACAGATAGTGCGTCAACTTGAGAGCGCGAGAGGGAGTCTTCTAAGAGAAAGTCGACGAAGAGAACGGCTGAAAGCTTGTGGTCGTCGATTGCGAGGGGATGAGACTGATATGAATTGCAAAAGCTCTCCCACCGGCTCTGATTCTTTGCTTCTCCTTCGATGTTTCATTGAACTTTACTCTGATTTCTTTCCTTTTCTGGCGTGCACACCTCTCACTCTGCCTCTCATTCGTCGTCACCAGTCATTTGGCGGGGACAGGGCGTGGGGATTTGTCTCTCTTTTGGAAACTTAAGTGCAAAGCGTTCATTGTGTGTGGGGGTGTGTGGGAGGGAGAAAATCGAAACTAGGCCGATTCAGGCTTGTCTTGTGCAAGGACACAAGTCTGATGTGAAATTGGGACTGTCAGCTTTGTCACGTCTTTTGTCACGTGGAGATAAGGTCTTGCACTGGAAACTGCATCTTATGTGTCAGTTGGTGGTGGGTGAGGAGGACAATCGTTTTTTGGACAGATTTTGGGTCGCGTTTGAAAGGTTTCCTTAGAGTACCCAATGCGGCAATGCGGGAGACTTTGAGGTCTAAATATTTTGATTTTTCGGCGCCTTCTGTGAGCCTAGGCGATGTGATTCATTTTTGGATAACATTTAGACCACGATTGAGGAGATCACTGCGCCTTGTGTTCCTCTGTTGCCTTGGCTAGAGAAGATAGAGTCATGTGAAGCCTTGTTCATTCTGCAGGCGTCTTCTTCCTTTTGGGTTTTTTTTTGCACCGCTACGAGGGACTCTGCATCCCTTTGGGACTTAAAGGGGCAACAAAGATGCTGAAGACCAAAGTCCTTTGGTTTCTCGGACTAAGTCGTCCCTTCTGGGGTACTTAGGGAACGCAAGGCTGAAGTCATATCTGATTGGCCTCATCGGTATGGGCATCCTTTCTACCGCCTTGCCGGTTTCTTGAACACGTCGCTTGTCTCTTCATCGCATCGCGGGCTTCTGCGTCTCTATAGGCTTTTTCTGCATTATGTGGGCATGTGTTTATTTCTTTGGAGTCCTGTTCCTTATGGATCTCTCCAGTTGCCAGTGGGTTTCATGCTGCGGGTTTCTGGGTTTCTTTTCGCTTCGAGGGATTGACCTATGTCTGTTGCTTAGCATCATATCTTCATCGCTTCGCGCGTCTTTCGCCATTTTATGAGACCTCTCATTGCTATGGAGCTTGGAGGTGTTTCAATCTTTGCTGATCCCTAGAAATGAAGAAGAAGATCCCTGGCTAGACTAAGTCGCAAATGTTTCGTGGCTTCGGTGGTTCATTCTCCACCTGACAATGTTTTCCGTCCGTCATCGATTTTTCATCGCTTTTATTTTCGAATTTCTACGGCTTAGGTGAGAAGAGGATTCATTCCCCCAGCCTGTTCCCTGACATTCCTTCCTCCCATTAAGCAGGACATTTACCTTCTCACTTTCTTTAATCGAAATCCTTCCGAACTTGATCCTGGCAATTCCTGCTGCCACTCAATGCAACTTTCAAACTTTCCCAACGTCCCTCTGCACACAGCTTACTCGCTCCTCTCTCTTTCTTTGAATTTCCTGCACTTCCTGCATTCAATTGCCGTCGCCTTTCTGTGGTCGCTCGCATATCGACTGCATTTCACGGTGCTTCGACAGGTGAACGTTACTCCCCTGCCGGGGGGTGGTTTCGATTCTTGAAACCGCAGAAAAAGCTCTCTCTTCTTTCTCCCACACACAAATCGGTCTCTCTTTTGATTGCATGCCCTCTCTCTCTCTCTCGCTCTGCGTTCTGAATTCCAATCCACCTCACCACGTACTTCTTAACGCTGCAGCGCGTAGCTTTTTGGCTTTTTCCCAGTTTCATTCTGCCCACGAAGTTGTTCGGATTAATTCAACGGAAGTCGCTTCAGATCTTTCGGTTAACAGCACAGAAAGGAAGCAACAACAAACAAAAAAAAAGGAAAATCCACAAATTTGTTGTTGTGTGTGAAGGGAAAAGGATACGGGCCTCAAAAACCGTGTGGAGGACGCGCAGTGGTGGCTGGTGCATTTTGCGTTAAAGTCTCCGTACGTCGTGAGTTGTGAGTCGTGAGTCGTGGTGTGGTCGTGAGTCTAACTGGGGCGCACAGTGAGGTTTGGTGACGCGAACGGAATATGTAGCCCGGTAGTCGCCTGTGTGTTTTTCTTTTATTGTTCGTGCCCCCTCTCTGGCCAGCGCGTCGAACGTCGAACGGATAAACGTTGCGCGAAGGCTGCTTTCCGTATGTGCGCGTGTGTGTGTGTGCACTTGTATGCACAGCGTAGTGAAAATCCAGTCCTCGTCGTTATTGTCGCCTGCAATTAGTGGAGACCAGTGTGCAGCCCGAACCCGCAGCCGAAGCCGAAACCCCAAGCCGAACCCCAAAGCCGAATTCGAATCGGAACGCAAAGCCGAAGGAACGAGCTGCTACTGTGAAGGTGGGTGGGTGTAGTGGTGGTGTTGGGATACGACAAAAAACCAGGGATTTACAGTCGCGGAAATATGTTGCATTAATCGTCTGTTTTTTTTTTTTGCCATAATCCACGAGTTGAAAAATATCGGTTAAGTGCATAGCTTGTCTGTTATCCCTGTCGTGTGAGAGAGGGAGAGAGAGTGAGAGAGAGAGAGGAGTAAGTCCTTTGTTCCTGGAAAACTCTGAAATGTGTTTGTGTGCGGCAGCGGTGGCGGCGGCGGCGGTGCAGAAACATTAAGCGTCGGTGGCGGCTATAGTGTGCTGTGTGCAGCGCGATAGGATTACAGTGCAATCCGTTGTGGAGTGAGACTGCAAAACAAATAGAAATTCACACCAGGATACATCGAGGGAGAGGGAGAGAGAGTTTTGCGATTTTCACCTTTGATTGTGAGTGTCTTTGATTGAGCGTGTGGGAGATGGTGTGTGTGTGTGTTCTGTGATTTCTTTTTTTTTTTTCTTTCCGCCTCGGCTTGAAGCGAGACAATGCAAGCTACAACCACCATTACCGTTTCCGTTGAGTAGGGGTGGGGGATGATTCAGTGGGTAACGCCTCATGCCCAGGGACCTGTTGCCACAGAGTGCCACAGTGGAAGTGGTTTCATTGTTTTGTTAGATTCGAATTTTACTTTGATGTGGGCGTGGGTGGGACGGTGGGTTGGGAAAGGGTTGGGGTGATAGTTTTGGAAATTTGTTTTCTTGCAATTGGGTAATTTTTTCAGTTTGTTATCCTCTGACATGAGATTCCCCTTGGAGAACTGTACAGTAAGATGAGTCTGCTGAATACGTGTCTACTGCCACAAGGATCCTTTCAGTTTTTTTAGGCTGACACTCAGCACATGGGTCCCCTAGAGATGAGAACAGTTCATTTCAAGGAAGTTTTAAAGGCTAGTCTGTAGCTCCTTTTATTTATGTTAAGTTTTGCCTCAAGATGCTTCTACTCGTGGCAGCCTTTCGGCTATTTTGAACTCTATACTTTAGCCTGACATATCAAGTATCAAATTATGCCAATTTTTGGGAAGGATTTCGTCTATTTTTGAAAGGCTATGCCAAATTTTTTATTTCTTGGCAGGATTCCTGTAGGTCTTGTGTCAGTGGTATACCCAGGTAGAACTGTTCAGAAAGGTTCGGATCATCATTTTATGCTCTAATCGAAAATTTTCGCATCAGAAGTTGTTTGTTTCTGAGATGGACTTGTCCAAGTTCAAGGACTGTGCTGAAGTCTGATTCTCTGTGTAGAGTTTGGGATCAGAAACAAGGATCATGACAAGGTTTCAGTCCAAAAAGGATCACGGTTTGCTGTCTTCAACAATCACCCGTGCTTTGTGTGCTTCTGTTCTTCTGCGAGTGAAGAGAATCTGCAGTTTAATGCCGACTTCGAGTGACGAAAATTAAAATAAGAAAAGAAGAAGCTTCGGCAGATATTCAAAAGAGGTGGTGCTGTGAGAGAGAATCAGTTCTCCCTAAACGTTGGGATAAAGGAGATGTTAGGAAACCAAGATCTGGGCTTCAGATTCGCCCTCTCGCATCACAGTCGCCACAATGGTTATTGAATGCTTCATCCAATTCGTCCTTCAACACATGAAAGAAGAACATTTTAAAAATACGAGGGTTCCAGTAATTCCTGAACTAAAGTCTGGATTATGCTCAAAAAACTACAGAAGTCATTCCTCCCTGAGGACTGTTACGGCATTCTGCTTCTCTTTTTCGCAGTTTGGGCTGGATTTCTCGCTCCAAATATTGCCGTTTTCATCCTCCAATCGGCCGTTCCTTCGACGCCTGGGTACTGAAAACAGTGGATCACTGGAAACCCATTCATGAGTTCGAAGAGGAAACGTTGAAGTTGTTGTTACATGTATCCAGCCCGCGAGGCCCTTCATCTTCATCAAAAAATGTGATGTCTGAGGCAGTTCGAAAATGTGTCCTTTCCTTGGTCACTGAACGCATTTAATATTTGATATGCCTGTTTTTGATAGTTCTAGTCAGTCGTGGGCGTCATAGTCCTTGCCTGAAAAATCAATTGGATGGCACGTCGATCTGGAGACCAAAGTTTCTCGTGTTGTGCGTGCTTTTGTTCTCTGACGAGTAGGGGGGACCTACAATTTATCGTCTACCACGAACGGCGAAAATTGAAAAAAAAAAGAAAGAAAGAAGCTTCGGCAGATACTCTAAAGAGGTGGTTCTGTGAATTTTAAATGTAGAATACCTTTGCCGTACGTCGAGGCACACTCACTCGCCGCCTTCAAAAATTGTCACACTCAGCTTCAGTGTTAGGCACAATATCTGGCAAATGTAGATGACATTACTTCTGCCAGTAAATTTGCTTCAAATTTCCACCTTAGGTCGTAACACTGTTTGCCAAAAAAACCCACTCACCGTTAGCATGACTCACAATAGTTCCCCACCGTCAAAATTTCACCATGATTGCACACTGTAAAAACCCGTCTCAATCTGACCTCAAAGAGCGGAAGATTTCCAATTTCCAAGTACAAGAGGCTTATTTGCTTATTAACTAATTGCGATCGTCACAGTGAATGATTTATAGCTTACCAATGATGTATGCCTTGGCTTTAACGGTTTCGCGGTTTGTCATCGCAAGGGCCTAACTTCTAGATTGATGTTTCCTCCCGAGTCTCTCATTGCCTCCATTGTGATCGCATTGTTGTGCGAAATACAAAGAAACGCAGAAAAAAATGTGTGAACATTTTGGACAGCCACCTAAAAATAGACCCGCGAAAGCTCTAAAAATAGGAGTTCTGTCCTCCGAGAGGCCGACAACAAATAAAATGATAAGTGAACAGAGATTGATGGGGCGCAACGGGGCGACTAGTGGAAAATAATTCAGATACTAATGCTGCGCCTCTCTACTCTAGTCAGAGGGTGACGATAATTTGTTGGGGACTTTGTCTATTTTTTGTGCCACCTACGCTGGGAGAATGATTTAGAGAAAGGCGGGAAATTGTAATCCGGATTGTGAGAGGGATCGTGGTGTCTTGTTGACAATGAAATTGATTTTGGCGTAAAATTAGTTTTGTTTAGATCAACAGCTTCTTTATTTAATTCAGTTCTCTCATGAATGGAGGGGATCTACAGTTTAATGCGAACCTCAAATGGTTGGTTGGAGAGTTTTTGTTTTGTCGGCAAACGGTCGCTCATAGTAGAGTGAAACTTTTACTCACTGAAACTACCAGGCTTCGAGCGGTTTCGAAGACTCTTCGGGGTGAAACCGTGATTGCAATATACTCTGCGTAACCTAGGCGTCATTTTTGTAGACCCTTGACTGGGAGCATGTCGCCATCCATCCCATATCGTTTGTGCCTTAGTCTTCTTTTCCTTTTTGCACCGATAGGCACACAGGAGAAAATATCGCACGCAGAGATTTTCCCTTTTAAGGGATCAAGAGCTTCCTTATCGACTTCTTAAATGTCCAGGTTTCTGCGCCTTTGAGGTGCTCTTCCGACTGACCGTTCTCAATGGCAATTGTAGCTTGAGTTCAAAGTGGCACTGCTCTTAACTACAGTACTGTTGTTGGTGTCATAAGTTCAAACAAAGCCGAGGTAGATTACATGTTTGACGACATCGACGATTTTGCGCTCCATAGTGGCGCTCTGTCCGAGATATCGATGTTGTGCGTCCATCCTTAATGGCAGCCTATACTTTGTGTTTGAGCTGCTTCCATATCAATGCCAGCAAACACCTCATAGACCGCGGCTCCTTTCGTTTTCCCAATCACGTCTAAACCTACGAGTTAAAACGACTTTTAGATGACCTTTGGTGTTAAGTCGTGAGTTTTGTGTGACTTTCTTAAAGATGAATTTAAAAAAGTCACATGGCGGCATAACGCCCTTTCTGAGAATTCCTTGACGTAACACTGTGCACCTGGTCTCTATTCACGCATTAATTTGCAGCCTTAACTCCAGGAGTACGTGATGGGTGTCAATCGGCATTTCTTAGGTAATCTCCAGGAGCTGCCACAGTGTGAAAATTTGATCTATCGTCGACCTGTCTGCGCTGAAATCATACTCATGTCCCAGGAGTGTCAATTATTCAGCTCTAAGCATTCAGACAAAATAGCAGAGAGGATCTTGTAAGCGCTGTGAAAGAGACTGAGGGCTAGGTAGATGATGCAATTGCAGGGCTGTGGATCTAGCCCAGTTGTTGAGCATGCCTTACTCTGATCACAACTTACAGATGAGGTGGTCACATGCGTCCAACTGGAGCATCACCCCTGCTTTACAGGGTTCCACAGAAAGTCTGACAGCGTCATCGGCCTTATTCGGCTTTAGTTTCGGTATGGCTTTCAGTGTTGAGACTGAAGGGTTTTGGTTCGAACAATTTCCTTTTAACGTGCTTAATTCGCTTGAGCCTTACGCCAGGAGTCACTCTGAGTTATTTTGCTTCGGTACCAAGTGAAACCTTGGTACTCCCCTATGGAGCTATGTACATCAATTTACTCTACCAAAACCAACAATTTGTGTCTAGTAGCAATGACTTTTCATACAAATGTGGCACCCGGTCTTTAACTCTGAGGATAAATGACTTAGCTTCTAGCTCCTGTTTGGGCAAGTGTATAGATGCCTACTGCCTACTGTTATGGCAGCTCTGAACGGAGAAGTTCAATGACTAACGCTGTGAATGAGATTAAAAGGGAATCGCTAAAGATGTCATTACAGAGACAATAAGAACAGCAAGAACAACCTGATCCAGGATTCTGAAGTCAAGGAAATTGTCATCAATGTCATCGATTTCAATCAGAGGAAAACTTGATTTCAGGTTTTACCCTCCAGTCTTCAAACGCGTAGCAGGGCAGATGCACAATTCTATTCAGCAATCCTCCGAAACTCAAAACACCGACTATTTGCAAAAGATAGTCAAAAACATTCAAAAATTAGTTTAGAGTGTTAGAACATCTCTGATCGCAACGCGGAGTACTTTTGCGCTAGACAACCGGAATATGCCTCTCGGCCCTTGCCTTTCTCGCAGATTAGTCGCAACACGGCCTAAGATTGCACTAGAGGACCGGAATATGTTACTGGGTCCCTGCTTCTGTCCCTTAAAAGGCGAAACATGTTCCATACAAAATCTGTGTTTCTCCAGTTGTCTGAAAAAAATGTTTCCATTCCCGTTTGTTGGAATTATGAACACTTTCGGATACGGGCCATTTTGCCTTCTAGGACGATCGTCGTTTCCCAAACCCTTCCGGACAACTTACTAAGAGGCACGATAGCGATGGAAATGGCTTAGTAGTGCTTTGTTTTAGAATTTCCTCAAACTTTTCAGTGGCAAATGATTTTTGTTGGCTTTGAGTTTTTGAAAACGTAAGATGTCTACTCTGAAAGGATTCCAACTGCTCCTCGGTTAGAGATGACAACTGCTGCTTGATTATATTTAGGCTTCAAAACGATTGCCGGAGAAGGTGGTCCAAAACAAAATTCAGAAGAAAGTGACAAGGCCTCGTCATAAGGACTTCCTCATCCACTTCTTTTTGCCAATCCAGACAGTCCTTCTCACATGTGCTCAGCTCTCGGCCGCCTGTCTGACATCCCATCTGAGTGGTTGTCCCACCTGTGCTTCACTGTATCCCGTCTGTCCCTCGCATGTCTGAATGTGCTTAGACTACCGCCAACTTCAACAGTCCTGAATCGATTTACATTCATTCGGGTGACTATTTTAAGAATTTCTGTGGAATCTCGAAGCGTTTCCTCCACAAATAAATCCGTTATCGAACTCTGCTCAGACCACACAATTCACCTAGCCATCCGCACATCCGCGTTGCTTCTCCTCTCATCCTCTGCCCTTGAATTGGGATTTCTTTAAGAAAACTCTCACTTTCATCGCGCAAATATCTTAGCACACCCTCTGCCGCCGCAAAACTCGAAAACTCTCCACAAACTCATGGCGCAGCGGAAAGCAACTTTTCAACCTCATTCCCTGCAACCGGAAAAAAAAAACCCGCCGAACTCTTAATAAATCTTGGGAATGAAATGTTTTATGTAGTACAGCGCCTCACAACCACCCCCTCCCACCCACATGCGGCTCACAGAAACATCAGAAAACTTTTGTATTCATTATAATTATTTGCTTGAGTAAAACTCCTCGGCGATAAATCTTAATAAATCGTACAACAAGCCCGACAAGGGAGGGGAGAGAGAGAGCGGCAAAAATGAACGAGATGAGTTGGAAGGCTTATCCGTGGAACGGTCGGCGGAGGGGGTGTGTGCGGGTGTGCGTAGCCAACAGCAGCCACTGCCTCTGCTGCAATTAGGGAATTATTTATTGACCCTTCAAAGTAACTCTTTTTATGGGGAAGTCCTTCTTTGGCGTTGGCTGAGGATGAGGACAAGCTTTGAAGAAAATCCGAAGATCCTCTGAGTTTTTCGTCACTGGAGGGAATTCTTAAAAAATAATGTGAGACGATGGTGGGCCATCTTCTGAATTGTGTAGAGGTCTGAGTAGGAGCCCTGTGGGATATTCTGGCTGTCTGACGTAAACTAAGGGTGGCCTTGTGCCAATTTAACATCAATGACAGGGTCCCTAGGGCCGTCTGTGGGGCGCCGATTTAGGGTCTGTTTAGACTATTTTGTGACAGAGGTTCGATCCCTGTGGCTTCCTCTGCCTGTCAGGCGGCTTGCACTCATTTCAAAACAGAGGCTCAGTGGCTTAGAGTGAACTTAAGTCGTCTAGGGCGCTAAGTTTATCCGGCTTGCACTCGTTTCAAAACAGAGGCTCAGTGTGAACTTAAGTTGCTTAAGGGACTTTTCCGCGACAAAGGTAAGATCCCAGTAGCCTGCCACATTGCACCCATTAAGAGACGGAAGCAGGGACAAGGTGCTATTTTCCGGCTGCGTAGTGTAACCTTACACGGCTTGGCCCCCATGTATGAAATTCAGGGACAGAGGCAGTTGCTTAGTGCCAGCGCGAACTCAGACACGGAGACAGGAGCCCAAAGGCATATTGCGACTTACGCAAAAAATCCTTCAAACCTCCATTGACTCTTCAAAATTCAAGGCCGTTCGTCAAGGTAAACACAAGAACGTCGCCACTGTCTGCAGGACAAGCAGAAAAAAATCCCCGTTCGCGTTCGACTCAATCCACCCCCGCCAGACGTATACGCAACAAAATCCTAATTCCTTTGATCCTCTCCATCTGTGTCCTGATGTCGTCGTCCGTCATGCACACGCACACACACATCCCCTTCGGCGTTGACTCAAAGACACTTCCCACTCGGAGGGCAAATAGAACACAAAAACAAACAACGAAACAAATGTATAATTTGAATTAGTGAAGAAATCAATGTTTCCCCCCCCCCAATAATTCACCCGATGGAACGCAGCCAGCGACACAGACAATTGATTTTGAATGCGCGTTGTGCGCTGCTTCTGTTGTGCCTCGTGCCTAGTGCCTTGTGCCTCGTGCGTCTGTCCTCTGTTTCAGTGTCTGTGCCACTTGAAGAGATTTCCTTAACGACGACCATCCACAGTGGGGGGGGGGGAGGGTGTGTGTGTGTGGTGTGTTTGTTTTTATAGTTAGGCTAACAGAATTATCTTATCAATAAGATTGAGAGAACTGCCGCGTGTGAGAGCAAAAGAGAGCGCGAGGGGCACTCGTCTTATCGCTCGAGCTGTGATTTTATTGAAAATGAAAAAAAAAAAAACGTCAGAAAATGAGAATTCAAACTAAAGGTGATTTAGATAGTTGTGATGGAAAGGGTTGGATGGCTTTGATTTGGTTAGTGCCGGAAGGGGCTGCTTAGTGGGTACTTACTGGCTGCATGATCGATTGCGACAATGTACTTGACGGCAGGTTGTTGCTTCATTTTGTTTGTTTGAAATTTGAATGAGCCTGTTGACTGTGCTCTTGTTTAGTCATTTCAGTTTTTATTGGGTCTACAAATGCTTTGCAATTGAATTTAATCTTTGCGATATCACGAGGTAGTAGCGAGCGAGGGGGCGAGCTCACGATTTGAGGTGAATCTTCTGTTTTTTTCTTTTGATTGAAACATGATTTGTTGTTGAGCTGGGGTGCATTGGATGCCGTTTGAGACTCAGTATGCACTGATCTTTGATGACTGTCAATCTGCCTGTCTGTCCCCTGGCTTGGCTGTCCCTCTACCAGATTATCCCTTTGGCCAGCTCTCCCCAACAGACAGCAGTCCGCATCTAGTGTATTTGTGTCCTCATCTGGCACCAATTTAACACCACATCTCCTCGATTGTCTATCAAATTTTCATTTTTCCTTTCTCCTGGTTTTCAGCAATCAATCAGAGTAAGACTAAAGCAGCAGGCGCTCTACCCCACCACACGCACAAACACACAGTCCTCAAAAACCGCACGAAGTCAATGAATTTCAATGAACGCCAGTGCGCCTTTGGCTTCATTGTCAGCCCCGCTGCCATTGTGAAATGATAATAAATGTGCGATATTTCTCGTCCTGACAGTACCCTCTGCGCAAAAAAGAAAAATTGCGCGAGATTGATGCCAACCACCATCCATCCCTGGGAACCATCAGTTGTCCCAGAAATCGATCTGATTTCACATCTCCCCCCTTGGCCAATCTTGGGATAAAGCAAAGTTCATGAAAATAAATCATTCAACCGTGTGTACTGTATACACGCGAACTCCTGTTGGACTCCCTCTGACAGGCCATTCGACATCAACAAGGCACCGCCGCCGCTAATGCATTCCCAATAAGGCACACAAATGCATTGTGATAATTGAAATCAATTAGCCTAAGCTGCTGGCCTGAACAAATAGGCAATTTCTGTCAATAAGCGAAATCCTCCCTGAGTCCCTCAACCCCCACACGGTCACCCAGATGCCAGCCATCCTCGGTCCATTATGCAAATCAGGAAAGCATCCCTCGCCACGGTCCCATTGTCCTGGTGAAAGAATTCGAAATTCAATTCGCAATATTGGAAATTACAAATCACGCCTCCGGTTGGGGGGGAGATTTGAGGAATTTTACAGCGCACCCCCGCCCGCCCCGTCCACCGCCTAGTGGCGGCCGCAAATTAATCGGCGAAAATGCACAAATGCTTCGGTAGTTGTGTGTGTTTACCATGAAAATCCTGTGGTCTTGTATGGCTGTCGTTCACTATTTAAATAGGCTGCACTGTGCCTGGTGATTGGATATTTTTTGCATTTTTTTTTTGCGCTCACAGTACAGTCAGACGGTTTCATTCAATTATGCGAATGGCATGAACAGTCTGTCAGATGGGCGACGAGCATTTGCCGTTTGACAGACCCGTCAGTTCGGTTTCTTCTCTCTTATCAATTTCAATGAATGGGTGCGGGAGAGAAAAAAAAGCTGTGAAGCAGTCGTCGCAAATGCAATTAATTCACTCAATCGAGTTGAGGGTTTTCATACATTTTTAGGGTTTCGTCTGTGTAACGCTTATGATTTCTGTACGAAGGGCGACTGGATTAAGTTGAAGCTTAGGTGTGAAATTTGAAGAGGGAGTGTGGTAACTAAAGTCTCGGGAAAATGTAGTAGATGACGAAATTGTAGTGGAATATATTTGTTTTTCCTCTTGGAGTTGTCATTTGAGGCATTTGGCGACAATGGTCAACATATTCGCTTAAAGTTTTGCAGGGAAATTGTAAAAGATTGGTGGAATGATGTGCTAAAATGATCGTTTTCAAACTATTTTTATTGATATGAGTACAGCCTGAAAGAGAAACATGTCTTAATCATAGCATCGGCGCCGTAAAATAATGTTTGTACCCTCTCGAGGGTTAAATCAATCAACAAACTAAAGACCGCTCATCACCATCAAATCCCTCGTTCCACTCATTGAATTTCAGACTCAACACAACACATTTTCTATCAAATTTCTTCCAAAAAACACTTCAAATCCCTGATTTACAGAGGTTCTTTCAAATTTCCTTCGTTTTCTACCACAAATAACGGTAAATCCATCTCATTCTTCTTACCATTTGATAGTTCATAAAATTTGCTTCAATTTTGTCCTTATTCACTTTTTCCATTGAGCAACGCATTCTCAAGATATTCGCGATCAAACATAAAGTCAACAGATTTTCTCAACTTTTTTCCCATTGCACAAAAATCCAAGTTGAAATCATTTGATTTTTACCTCATTCTCTGGGGAAATTGAAAACGTGTCAGTTTCTCTGCACAAAAAATATAAAAATGCAAATATTTCTGAAACGACTAAGCTGATTGAAATGAAACTTTACAGACGTAAACTGCATATGTCAGGCTACAAATTGTTATAAATTTGATCCTTTAAGGACATTTTATTGCAAGGATATTCGAGGCGAATTGAAAATTTTGAGCGTATTTGTCTGTTTCATTGGGGATGGCTGTAGATCATGGATTCTATCTTGAAGTGTTCCACGAATTTCCCCCTCTTTTCGTCTTCTTTGGAAACTTTCTTGAATTCACAATGGATCTTGTTCTCTTGCATCTGACGGCCGTCCTAGTTACTGCACTCTAAGCGCTTGCCCAGTGAGGATGTAAAGATACCTCCATTTAGTTAATTTGCTTGACAATATCCGTGCGTCGACATGTTCACTGTCTTCCTTCAAGCTGGGCAGTTCGTTGGCCCATGGAAGGGAATAACTTCCATTTTTAATAATTGACCAGGGTTCCCTAATCATAAGTACACTTGGAATGATCTACCTTCTGGCAAACGCCCACTGGTAGGGCCCGTATGTGAAAGTGGCACCTAGTTCGGGCAAAACTTAGACAGACCCTCGCCAAAACGTCCGAGAGAACTATTGAGCGGCTGATTCAAGCCTCATCCTTATACTCCTGGGAGCGGTTTGTTAAACACTCCCATCACAAGTGACATCAGGTTGGTTATCTCTCAGTTCCAACAGACTTAAGCGGTCCTTCATTTGACTTTCTTAAGCCCCGATACTTCCACAAGCTGGAAAAAAGTGCACCTTCTTGGAGAATTAACCCAAAAATTCCGAGACCCCATTCCTTTAAAATTTGAAAATGCATTCTAAAAACTTGCGCTATTCTCTCATTGAATTTTTTCGCATCTGCAAAACGAAACCCTCACCGCGCACATCGCCCCATTATTTATATTCCTCTTCTGCGCTTGACTGCAAATTAAAATATTGATTAATATTCATTTGTTGTGGAAATTAGTTGAGGCAGGACGCGCTGGGGATTAATTACATTTCATTCATTTGTTTTCTCTGGTGTTAGGTTATGGTTTTCCGGATTTAAATTCGTTCAACCACCGCCGTGCTGTGTGTGGCTTTTGTGGTCGCTTGCACGCACTGTCCATCTCATTAATTTGTTCAGCTTCTGGACTTAAGTTGTTCATTAAATTTGTCCTTGATTTTTGAACGGTGAACAATTGCGCGAAATGTCGTGGAATTTACTCTCGAGGCACTTCACCATAAGAAACAGATGAACGGGGCTTTCATTCTAATTGATTGCCGCCTCGCCCGAATCGAAAGTTTCGCGTCGGTAATTTGAATCTGCCTCACTCCTCATCGTTCGTTGTCTGCCTGGGGGCCATCAGCTAACATAAAAGAAGACCCTCAAGGTTTACCACCCCCCGCGCACAATCCACTTCTTCCGCGTGACTCGTAATCCTAATTAGAGTGTAAAGCATTCCCAGAGAAATACTCAAAATGCTCGTAACGACGTAATGGTCTCTCTGTTTTATTGCGTTTATCCTCCTCTCCTTCATAGGTCCCTCCATTCCTCTCAGGAGTATGCGCCGCCCGCAACACCTTTAATAAACGCACCCCTGGCCACAGCATATCAAAATAAATACCATCCAACCGCGACGCGTCTGAGGCTGAACAATTTTCAAAAAAAAAAACGAAAAATCACAAATAAACACAACAACGAGCGAGCGGGAAAAATCCCCCGAAACCCCCAATAAACAAGAGGCATTCTCCCGTGCAGATACTTTGATGGTGGCACAAGAGGCAAAGCAGCCACCAACGCCGCCGCTGCCGCCGTCGCCGCGTCGATATCAAAAATTCCAAAATTCGTGGCATTTTATTGGCCCCCGGGTGTATTTGAACGATTTTTGTGTTTGATATTGCACGCTAGAGGGCCATGAGCGTTTTTCTGTTTTTTTTTTTTTGGAAATCGCCAACGCAATCGAATTGAATATCTCGTCCCCGCGTCACGTCTTGAAAGCAACGCGCGCGCGGAAACCCCTCAGGAGATATGACCGCGATGACAGGTATTGAGCAGAGAAACGCCGCCGCACAGTTGAACGCGCACGTCATTGCAGAGTTCTGAGACTGTGGTGGTGCGACTGGGGGGAGCAGTGGCCACCCCATCGGGGGCACCCCTTCCGCGGATTTTGTTTTTGAGCGTGAAACAAAAAATAGCAACACGCCGTGCTGCTCTGTGTCCAAATGGGCGCGTGTTGCGTTCTTGCCATTGTTTGGATCTAGTGCGCCACGCAGACAGGGTGAACGAACAAAAACTGCAACTGCTGGCGCATTGTGTCGCGTCAAATGGGTAGATCGATCGAGAAGACTGGATGGAGACGACTAATTGCTGTGCGAGAATGTAACGCGCTGACAGGCGGCAGACGCACGTAATGCGAGCAATGGCTTATGTTAAATTGTTCGTGAAATCCTCGGAATGTGTCTGATGGGTGTGATTGTCAACTGCGACGCGGTGAAGCGTGAAATGTTGTCCTCCTCTGCATGACATTTTATTTTTCGAAATTTTTCTGATGACCACTGCCAGCTGTCGCCATTTGTTTTGCCCTCCCTGCCGCAGTCTGGCCTCAATCAAATTCAGCACGTTGCAACCGCACAGAGGAATAGAGGCACAAACAGGGGCAAAGTATCGCCGTTCTGCCCTTAATTACAGTCTTTCATCGTTCACAGAGGCCTCTGGCTCATGTATTCTTTATCGGTCATCGACGACGATGGCGAGGAGAAAATGCAAAAAGCCACACACACACGTGTCGAGACACTTAACCCCTTTCATCCCCGTCGTTTTTATGTGACACCCATCATCACCGTGTCATTCAACCGCCCCCATGACATAAATGCATTTTAATTAAGGTTCACAACTATCACCGCCACCACTGTCACCACCATCGTGTCATCCCCCATCCCCTTCGTCCCTCGATCGCCCACCGCCCTCTGCTTAAGCTCAACATGAATGAGAATCTAACTGCTATCTAATGAGGTTCACCACCGCCACCAGTCAGTGAGCCAGCAGCGTGCGCTACTATTCTATGTTCAAACCTCAAAAAGGAAATGTTCCACATTTCTTTGGGTCTCGCCACACATTTTTTTGTCAGCTTTTTTTGGCTTTTGCAAATTATTTCTTTTCAGTAGATAAGAATGAAATAGAAACCGCGACACGGTGAGATAAGCAAACAAATGAAGTTGACAACTTCTCACAAAAACCCAAACCAACCACCGCGGACGATGGGAAACAAATGCGTTTCATTCGAAGCGGTCGCTCGCAGCTCATTTTTTGGACGACTGCGCGACGAGTTTGAATTTATTAAGCGACTCTTTTGGTCATTAGAGCATAGACGCGAATTAGTTGTCGTTCTATGAGGTTGTAGAATGTGGAAGGCGTGCACGCTACCACTCACAATATACTGAGTAGTAGTGTAAACAAACGCCGCGCAGCGTTATTGTGGAAAAATTTGTAGGAAGTGATCAGAAAAAAAAAAATTGTATTGCTTGAGAGTGTGCGTGTGTGTGTGCTGAGGCAGTGGCGTAGTTGTGTTCGAGAATTTGTGGAACTCGGTAAAGCAACGTTTGCATTCCTTCCTTAAATGTTTGAATTTTTTAAAATTTGTATTTCTGATCAGAAACTTAATTTGTCCTAAATTTGTACTAAAGTTTGATTTTAATTTTTCTTTTCTTTACAGATAAAGTGAGTAAACATCCATTTTACAAATAAAGCCGAGTAAGTGGAATTTTGAGTCAAATTTATATTTTTTCGACCACATAATTTAGGCCTTTGAGTTGATCACAAAATTTAGCCCTTTGACTTGACTCATTTGAACTTAGTTGTTTGAAGATCTAATCGAATTCTGGATAAAGATATGTGGGTCAGAAACCGCGTCAAAATTTTGACCTGGAAGTTTAGACCTCGAAATTTAGGCTCCAAAATTTGTACTAAGAAATTTATACCTCGAAATTTAGGCCCCAAATGAGAACCTTGAAATGTAGACCTCGAAATTTTGACCTCGTAATTTGGAGCTCAAGACTTTGACTTCGAAATTTTGACCTCAAAACTTAGACGTGGAATCTTGGGCTTTGAAACCTCTTCTTCTTCTTCTTGTGGCGCTACAGTCCGGGGTGGACCTGGGCCTCAACCAACATACCTCTCCAGGCAGGACGAGGGCTTTGAAACTGTTACCTCAAAATTCTCCTACTTGCTAATGTAGGGCTTCAGAATAACCTTTAGAATCGTAAGCCTCGAAATTTGGGCTTAGGAAGAAGGAAGTAACCCTTACACCTCTACATGAGAGCTTCACATGTTTGGCCACCTCCCTCTTTACAGTATGGCTCTTCAACTCAACAAGATCTCAAATTCATTAGGCCAAGCGGGACAGCTTTTAATCACCTTCAATCTTGCCTTCACAGATTTTCCTCATCTGCCGACTCTTTTTAATAAATTTCTGACATTTATTTCTGACGCTTAAATAAGTTTTTGCACAAATCAACCCAACCACCCGTCTCACCCTAAGTGAGATTTATTACATCACTCCCCAATACGACACGCCCCCAAAATCATCTCATCCACCTCCTCACGAGCAGAGTGTTTTCATGATTGTCTCAGAATTTAAATCCTTTCCCACTTCTGGTCAGCTGGCCATAAATCCCTGATCCGAAATCATTATAAATGATTTATAGGCATACCCAATGGTTCGTTGTACCCAGACCCATTTCCGCCTGCCGCACCGCGTTGTTGTCGCACTTAATACACTACAAATCGCATTTTCCTCGATTATCCGCTTGCTGGGTTCGGCACGCCGTCCTTCGAGTTGGAGCGCGGGCGGGTTGAGGTTTGAAAATAATAAATTATAATAATCCTCGGCAAGGATAATCCTTCGCCATCTGTCTTGTGTCAATTTTTGCGCGTACACCTCTCGCTCCTTCGTCCATCGTCGTTGCTGAGTGTTCGTGCAATCAATTAAGGCACTGCAAGGATGGATGTTTCGTTTTTCGACCCAGAATCCTTAAAGTTCATCCACTTTCGGTGCCGTGATTCAGTTGCCCATGGAACTTACTGTCTTCTGAAGATAGGCAGGATCTTCAAGGGAACATGTGAGGAGAATGTCCTTTCCCCCACCCCTGCCTTATGAAATATTCATTCGAATGGAAATGAATTCAGTTCAGGAAGAGAAAACAGTGGAGGTCTCCACCTTGCCAACCCCCCAGGACATGAATCCTCGTCTCCGAAAATTTTCAAAGCATCAATCGGATTCCCAGACCCGATGATCCGAGAGTTCCTCAAAACAGTGGCCTTGGGTCAATATTTCGATTTTGAATCATGTATCGGTTCAACATCACAATCACATTGCACAGTCCTAACATGTCCTCCTCGCCAGCTCGTCTCTGCGCCTACCTCTTGCAGTGTCTCTCCGGAAGCGATAGGATTGAGTTTCCGTAAGCCTGGAAGGCATCTTCATCCTTTTCTTACAAAATTTTCCTTGTTTCTCCACCTTCTCCGACTGCCGGTGATCCCTTTGGGACCGCGCGCAAAATGGATTCTAGTGAAATTTAAGGACTTTAAGTGAGTTATTATTCTGAAAGGCTTTAACCGTTTAGTATTTTAATCAAATGAAAGTGGATGAGCGGAAAAGAATGAAAAAAAGGGAGAATTCACCCACCCACTCACACACAAGTGTCGTCACGTGAAGGTCCTGGATCTCAGAGGCGGTAGCAGTTTATTCGTCTGAAAGGGGCTATCCTTTCGGGGGCGGTGTAATGAAATTTTAGAATTATAACTTAGCGCAAGAAAGGGTCAACCGGAGAACGAGGAACGACGGTGTTGGTAGCGGTGGTGGCTACAGATGTGTGGAATCCGAAATGAGAAAAGGTATCAGGTTGCCGCTGTCGGAGCACGTAGATGTGGGGGTATGGGTTTTTCGGTTTTGAATGTCAGTGAAAAATTGCCCTCATTTGGGGAGGGGCTAAGAACGAGACGCGCTTAGTCTTTCCCCAATTGTTTGGGCAGACGGTGCACTGAGAAGGTGTTCTGCAGACGGGGCGGGCGGGGCTGTTAATTTCATGTTTCACTTGGGAATCGTTGATATATGAGGTCATAAGGAGATTGAAAAAAAGGACTGTCCTTGGGGAAGTCTGTGGTTTTGCCTGCCGAGCGTGGGTGTTTATCTTCTGTCATTTGTTTTGTTTCGAAAGGGTTGCTTCGCAAGCACCATTAGGCTCAAAGGGACTGTTTCTTGGAATCTTTCGAAGGAAAACTGATGTGATTGGTTATGAAAATCTTAAATGGGAACTGCTAAGATATCCTTGGAGAGAGGGGACGAATTTGAAGGTTAAGGCACTTTCCATCACTGCTTCAAAGTGCATTTAAATATTCACGGGTTTTTTTGTGAGGATCTTAAACGCATTGTCATTAGGACTGTCTTCACCTAGTCCCAACTATTTGGCTTACAAAATCGTATTTTGACCATATTCTGCGAGGTTTCGAAATTCCTTGTAAGTTTGATTGTCCTCTTGGAGGATTTTATGCCTCAAAAGAGCATAAAATCCTTCCAAAGTAAACATTTCCATCTCAGTCCCCTCTTGTTTACATGTTTCAATTTGTGTCTAGAAGGCGAGGAGGCATTTTTGAGAAGAAACCAATTCATTTCCAGAGTCCGGTAGTTCATCGTTAACTGATCATTTTCTAACTCGGTCCCAACTATCGCAGGGAGTTTGTGTTTCTGCCCAAAAGTCACGAATTTTTGCGACGCAATTCTGTACATTTGACGTTCTGCGTCCTGTCTGCGAGAAAGGCGAAAGGTGTGCTGTTCCAAGATGTGGAATGTATTGTAGTCTGCAAAAAAACTGCAAAATGCTGGGACTTGAAAGGCTTGGCCAGTGAATTTGTGAGTGAATGAGCAATGAGCCTTCGAATCCTCGACTCCGGGTTCCAAAAAGAGAGGAAGACCGAACCTCCAAGACCAAGTGGCGGCAGACTCTTTAGAGCTTGGTCATGACAATTGGAATTAGCCTGCCCGGGACTGTCAGGAATGGAAAGCAGTTATAACAGAGGTTCTGACCCTGGCTGGCCTGATAAAGAATTAGAAGAAAAATTAATTCTTTACGTTTGTCAAAGAAGATCAAGGTCATACCATACCTGGCCTCTGGCCCAACTTTTTCACATTCAATAAGAGTTTCTGTTTTCATGAAGGACAGACCAAAGGCTAAGTTGAATCAGAAAAGAACTCGATGTGCCTAAACTGCCGTAGACTGCATATTTGTGAGCTTCAGTCCAAAC
Organism: Eristalinus sepulchralis; assembly: GCA_944738645.1. Classification (NCBI taxonomy): domain Eukaryota; kingdom Metazoa; phylum Arthropoda; class Insecta; order Diptera; family Syrphidae; genus Eristalinus; species Eristalinus sepulchralis. The sequence continues at coordinate 1,577,805 of OX122884.1, read as the reverse complement.
TTTTCGTGTAAAATGTTGGTTTTGAAAGACGCTAGAAACGCCCCGTTGTGATGAAAAAGTCCTAAGATTCGTCAAATGTTTCAGTCCCAACTAATTTTCACAAAATTTTGAACTCCATCCGTAAAAGATGAACCGTGATGAATAATGGGCGTTTAGTCTGCTTAACAGTTCTTTCAGGGTTTCGTATGTCATATAGGGTTGTCCAAAGCAAATATATGTTGAACTCAGTCCCGACTTTTTCACATGAAATCTGAGTTATCGATCATTGACTTGATGGACACTGCAGACAGAAAACTCGTAAAACTCTCTCACTTTCGCCTTAATCCCCCTGAACTGATTATTATAAAAGTCAGTCCCAACTCTTCTGCATCAAATCGGATTGGACATTAACATGTTCGAGACGAAACCATGTCCCATGCGGCTCTAAGCTTCACATTCGTAAAATTCGCATTTCTCTCTCTATCCCAAACTTTATCATAAACCTGAATATCCTGGCAGCAGGACATCCCTCAAGGACTATTTATATGCACATTCCTTGCATAACACATCTAGTATTCATATGCAAAATTTTTCTCCTGTCGCCCTAGCCATTTCAAAGATATTCGTGTTTTTCCACCTTTCAGGCCAAAAAGTGTGCACATTTAAATTCCACCAAAAAATGAGGTCAAAATCAAATGATTTCAACTCAAATGTTTGTGTCTCGGCTGAAGAATTGTCGGAATCTCTTCAGTTCACGTTTCAGGACAAATATCTCGAGAACGCCTTGTCCAATGACAAAAGTGGATAAGGACAATTTTCAAGGGAATCTTATGACCTATTGAATAGTGTTAAGAAATCTTTGGTTGTACCGTTACTTCAACAAACAATCACAGAAAATGTGAAAGAAAACCAAGAATTGTCATTTTCTTTGGAAATTCCAACAAAAACTTGTCCCCAACTGAAATTGAAATCAATTTAAAATTAATTGCCCGGAAAGTCACAAATCCGTGCCACCAAATGACCGTTCTAAAGACCCAAAGGTATTAGAAGACGCAAAGCAAAGCGTGATTTCTTTAAAATTTTCCCCCGCCCATGGCGTGTGGCGTGTCTCAAATGACTAACCATTATACCAACCGCTAATTATCACGTCAAAAAGTTTAATATCCCCATCATTAACGGAACTGTCTGTCTGTGTGCCAATTAGACAGTGACTTCTCGTGTCACACTCAAAAAAAACAGGCGCACTCCTCCGCACTCCGAAAATGCTCGTTTTTTCACGATTCTCAAGACTTCTGTCACACTATTGAGTGATTGACCGTCCAATCAACAGCGATGCCAAATGCCATAAACTCACCCCCGACAACCAACCCCTCTCCACAGTCATTCCTCGTGTCTGCCCTCAAAGTGAACAACCGTATCGTCGTCGTTGCCGATGTCGATGTCGTCTATTATTGAGCAGTAGCGCGCGCTACCAGGATAACTACTTAAGGAATCAATTTTCATTAATTCCCTGCGTGGGTCTCTGCCTTCAGTCGGCGGCGCAATGGAGGCGGTGGCGAGCGTGGGGGTTGATAACCTGCTGAGATGACTCATTTCTTCACTTAATACATTGCATCGGAGGAGTAGATTTTATCCTAGTCAGCGAAAAACGGGAGGACGTGGATGGATTTAAGTTGAATGGCCACCAAATCAAGCGCCCCCTTTCCCCCCGGGAAACTTGGCATCCCTGCGATCGAGTGTCCTGCCAAATCCCGTGCCAAGAGACAAAAGTCTCACTTCAAGGCTGCAGTTGTGTCCTGGTTCTGGTGAATATTTCATTCAATCGATTCTCATATTCCACGCTTGCTGGGGATTGGATCAATGCAGTCCCGGGCGCCCGGCTCCTCCCTCCGTTCATGTCATCCATGACTGGTTACATGGAGCACATCTCACGGATTGCCATTAGGAAAGTGGTTTCCATTCCATCGTGTGAACCAGTGCTCGCCGACTGAAAACAATGGCGCATCGGAAAGAATAACACACACTCCTCGGCCGGAAGGGAGCCGGGGATATGTGAGGATATCTACATCCGTTTGGATGTGGATTTGTGAAATGTATTGATCGATATTCAGAAGGACGGAGGGAGGATATGCTGCTGGCTGGTCGTTTTCAGTGGTGTTGCGGTGATTAAATGGCAGTGAATCTACTTACAGTGTTTTCATTTTAAAGGATGCTCTGACACCGAGATGGGATTGAATGGGCTGATCACTGAGGCACGGAATACTTCGTTTGTTGTGGCGGCAGCAGTGCTGTGTGGTGACGACGGTGGCTGGCATTTGTTAGGAGGCGCAATGCAGTCATAATCTAAAGAGGAAGCGAAAAAAAAAAAGAATCCAGCCAGTCGTCGGCAATAGGATTTTGAGTGGCAGTGCGATGGGAGCTGTGGAGGCAACGTTTTCCTAGGGAGAGACCAAAAGCCGTTTATGGAGGAGATTTCAATTCAACAATGGCACTCAGAAATTCTCGAGAAATCCACTTGAATGGCTTAGTCTGGGGAATTGGCTGCGACAGTGGAGTGGAAGGTTTCTCCTCTCTGGCGAAAAATTGTAAGTGCTTTCACAGGAAAGAAGGGAGCGGAAACTAAGATTTTAAGTTGGGATTGAGTCGGGGAAAACATGTATTTAAAGAGAGATAGTTGTGCTTAAGTGCTATAAAGGCAAACGACCCAGGACTGAGAGAAGGAAATTCAAAGTTAAAGTGATAAAATTGGGACTGAGTGTGGAAGCTCTCAGGAAAACCTGTCAGAGGTTTGTGATGCAAAAACATTTAAATTCGTGTCACTGGCGATAGCGAATCGTCCCTGAACCGACTTGCTGCCCCCATGCAGAGCAACTTCTTTGGGGTCGGAGGTGCTGTCCTTTCTCAGTCATGTACACCATATCGTGTTCGTCGTGGCGTAGTGGTAAGTGCATCGACCGCTACACGGAAGGTCTAGGTTCGATTTCCGGATGGGACACCTCGCAGTTTGTCACGGCACCACCTCTTTCGAGTTGCTGACAACACTCAAAGAGTGCAAATTGTCTATGAAATCCGTCTCAAATCTCGCCGTTCGAAGTCGGCAAAAAACTGTAGGTCCCTTCTTCTTGTATAAGTTCAGTAGCACGCACAACACTAGTAGTTGTTGTAGAAGCTAGGCCCTGGTCCCTTGTGGGCTGTTGTTCCACTTAAACGGGCCGAATTTCAAGACCTTTTCAGACCGGAACTCTGGTATCATGAACAAGACTTCCTCTTGGTCTATCTGCACCGTGAGTAGGCGCTTGAGTGTGTGCGGTGTTCATCGTTGAATCTTCTCCTTGAAACACCTTCAACAGGATCAGGCTGGCTATGAGCTTCTTAATCCGCCTATAATCACCCAAGACGAACCTGCCGTATCTTTCTTAGGCTTCTGCGTGTCTAAGGTTTTTAGGCCCGCGTTTAGACCCTCTCTGAGCTCCGACTTAATTCTTTTTTGGATTATTTTGTAGCAATTGTGAGGAGTTATCATTGCGTCCTTCATTCTTAGCCTTGTCCTCAGCTCCAGCTTAAAACTCCTGAGCGCTGATCGCAATGATTCTGTCGACGAGTTTTCATTTCCTCCCTTTGTAGGTTTCATTTGTACTCCATCTTCGAATTCTGAGACTCCTTTGTCGGGATCATTGTTTTCTCCGGTTTTGGGCTTCTCCTGAGCTTCAGCTTAGGATTGATGAGAAATTCCTTTTTTCCAGTACTTTGATTTCACCTGAGCTTCAGCTTCGAATTCTGGAGTGACTGTACGTCTAACTCCGAGCCACGGCTTATGTCTTCCCTAGGTCCGATCAACAGACCTTTCAGTCCCCGAGTTAAAATTCTCTTTAAAGCTTTTGACTGGTTTTGTATGGTGTTGCGTAATGGGCTTTGAATATTGAGGCTTCAGTCGACAACCAGATGACTTCATGGCAGGCCTTCGAAGTCCCCGTCCATCTTCCCAGTCATATCTCATGTGACCATGTTGACCATCCCTTAGCTTACGGCCAGCAATGTTTTTTGGGGCGCTTGCATACAGGAACTGAGAATTGAAGTGAAAAGTAGGGACTAAGTACTATATCCACACAGTTAACGATCATTTAAAGCTGTTTCAAGACACCACAGGCTTTCAGTGTCTAATAAAATCTGACTTTTACGCCCAAAAGATCTAGGACTTGACAGCAAATAGTTGGGACTAAAATGGCAAATCTTTGTTTACGACCCTATGGTACGCCTTAAAGCACTTTTAAGATCATCACTAAACATGTTCTTCTGGCAAATGAAGAGGATATAATTCAAATGTCAGCAAACATCCAACTTTTACGACCAAATATGGGATTTTTCACGATGTAGTTGGGTCTGAGTTGTCAAACGTGCTTTACGACTCCATTGCACATGAGGCCCTGTCAGATAAATGTCAAAAAAGACACCCTCGTACTTCTAAGTCAAGACGACAAGTCGTTTCCTGTACAAAATGTTGTACCATCCAGCAAGGACATTTCGGTAAATCCTTGATCTTTCAGAAATCCTTCAAAAAAGTGCAAAGATTCGTTCCCTCAAACACCTATAGGCTCCGCAAAGTTCACGTAGAGTGCTTTGCACAATAACCTCCACCATTAGGACCCTATCATCGAAATGCTTAACATCCTCTTAACAGGATTTATGATAATGGAAAACTACACGGCATCCGAGGACGCACCCTCGTGAGCCTCCAAACACATCCCAGTTGTCATCCATTTAGCATCAAACCACAACAGGAGAGGCTCCCTCTCGAAACGAATGACAAAAAAAAAAAAACACACAAAAACTTAATCCATTGTATGAATGTTTTGAGCTCTAAGGACTAAGAAAACCAAGGCCAAGGGAACAGAAAAAAAAATCAAAATATGATTCAGTGGTGACAATGTCTAAGTATCTCCGGAAGGAAACCAAATGAACCACACGACATGCAGGGCACTCTTGAAGTTCTTTTCCTTTGCCATCCCCCCCACTCTCCTTCCATTCTTTTGTGTATCCTAATGATGGCAATGTTGACAGGGGAGCAGACGGGACAGGTCACGAAGATTCAGTGGCTTCAGTCCGGAGGGAGGACAAAATTATTCCAAAGAAAGCAATCGTCTGCGGTTGGATGGATATCAAGGACTCCCGACCCGCGGCTAAGGTAAACGGACTTTTATTCCGCCCCAAACGTACCTGATTATCTCTCTATTAGAATTTGCAACAATCGCTCCTAGACAGAGGGGAGGGGGGGAGCAGTCCCAGCGGCATTGCCAGGCAATTATAACCAGTGGTGTGGAAGAATTCACGACGCACGACATATGGCGCCTGCCACACGACACCACTACCACCGTCGTCCCCGTTCTTGCCGCCATCGTTGAAAGGATAATGAAAAACCAAAGTTTTCCTAGAATAGCTCTAAGCACTTGATTAAATATAAATCGAAAGGATTTCCGAAGATTTGTCACTGCGACAAGTATCATCCGTCCGCCCGTATCCTCATACCCTCATATTCACGCACTGTCAAGGACATTCAAAAAAAAAAAACGAGTGGGTGTGTGTGGGGGCATCTGAGGAGGATGAATTTAAAATGCTGTTTGCTAAGGAGCTTAGGGTTTCCATTAAACATTAAGGAAAATAAATAAAACGTACCCAGGCGCAGGGGCAAACAATCATGTTAAGTAAGATTTCAATCTTTTTGCTTGCATAAAAGATTTTCGGAATTCATTTACGCTTCAATAATTATTAATCCTTCTCCCTGGGGTGGGGGCGGGGGGGGGGATGAGGGAAAGTCACGGCAACAGGCAGTGTCACAAATGCTGTCGAAACCGATTGGGAACGCAATGCGCGCCCGGCGTATGTGTACACGCAAAATTTGTTTGATCCTCCCGCTGCTGCCGCCTGCCTGCGGCTGACATTGTCAGAAACAAAGTTTGCTTCTGTCAAGTGCGGAGACACGCCTGGGCGCCGGGGGTTGGGGCAGGGAAAGCTGCTCATTTTGGGGTTAGTTACGATGGAATTGTTGCCGATGACATACATCAAACTGGGGGATGGAATGGAATTCAAATGAGGAACGGGAAGAATTTTTGCGGGAAAAAGCAAATCCCGAGTTTAGTTACCTTTCAAGCGTTATTGGCCGATGCGGGGGAGCGTTAAAAATTTCTCAAATCCTTGGAACGTGACAGGGAGCTTGAGGGAGAGAAAGAATTTTTGAAGTAATTTGGGAGATTTTTTTGGCGAAAAATTAACAGAATTGACTTTTGTGACAGATTTCATGCAAAATAGTTGGGACTGAGTTTGAGGCTAACATCAGTTCACCACGATTTTCGGCTCAAATGGGTCTTCATTCTCTTCTTTTTCGCGCCACAAGATAGTCCGGGATGAACCTGGGCCTCAACCAACATGTCTCTGCAGCCAACACGGTCTTTCGCCAGCTGCCGTCAATTGCGCACTCCAAGTTGGTTGAGGTCCTTCTCCACTTGTGTGCTCCACCTTAGCCTGGGCTGTCCTCTGTTGCGTTGTCCCAATGGCTTAGATTCGAAGACTTTTCGGGCCGGAGCAGTGGTGTCCATACGCTTTACATGGCCTAGCCATCTTAAGCGTTGTATCCGGAGACGCTTTACAAGGCGCATGTCGCTGTACAGCCCATAGAGTTCGTCGTTAAATCTTCTCCTCCAGATGCCATCAACGAAAACAGGACAAAAAATCGCATGCAAAACTTTTCTCTCGAAAGGACTAAGGACTTCCCCATCCGCTTTTAGTAATATCCAGATTTCTGCGCCGTAAAGTAGGACTGGGATGATCAAGCTGTTATATAAAGCAATTCCTTCGAAAGAGGGCTTTATTGCTCAATTACCTCTTGAGCCCAAAGAAACAGCGATTGGCAAGAATGATTCTGCGTTTGATTTCGGTACTGGTGTTGGTGTTCCTATTTATCGCGGAGCCGAGGTAGACGAAGCCCTTGACTACCTCGAAGTTGCTGCCTAATGTGGCGCTCTGTCCGAAACACCGATGTTGTGTATCCTTCCTTGATGACATGTATGGTTTTGCCCTCAATAACCACTAGACCCATTTTAGCCCCTTCCGCTTCAATGCCAGCAAACGCGTCATTGGTTTTGCTCGCTGTGTTCGTCCAATCACGGCAATGTCGTCGGCGTAAGCTAGCAATTGAGCTGACTTTTTGAAAATCGCGCCTCTGGAGTTGACTTGTCAGTTATGCACGATCTTCTCAAGGATGATGTTAAAGAAGTCACATTACAGTGCGTCGCCTTGTCTTAAACCTGTTTTAACATTGAAGGTCTCGGTGAGTTCGTTCCCGACCTTGACGGAACTGCGAGAGTTCTCCATCGTCATCCTAAATAATCTAACGAGTTTGGTAGGAATGCCAAAACTAGACATGGCACTGTATAGCTCGTCTCTATGCACACTGTCATATGCAGCCTTGAAATCGACGCCATATGGGTCACGATAAATTATGTTCCATGCGAGTGATTTTCTGTGGCAAAAGCAGCTATAAACTCGAAAATTTGGTGAGTGAGGCACACAACATGGATTTTACGGCGCTCTTCTTAGGAATGATTCGAACTTCACGCCAAAATCTTAGAATGAATTCCAAAACATTGGAGTTCTCGAAGACTTCACGGAGTTCTCCGACTCAACAGGTCACAGCTGTTGCATCAAATGGGCAGATTTGACTTTTAGAGTTTATCAAAATTTTGGTTCAATTTGCAGAAGGTTAGACTCTATATGAAAAAGTTAGACTGTGCCGGAAAATAAGGGGTTCTCGATGGTTTTGCTTAGACCTTTGAGTCACAATGGGATGATTTTTTTCTGAAAATGTTTTAACTGAGCGAACAGGCGCTTAGAGGGGCCCTTAAATGAACGCTTGAGCAGACATTATAAGGCAAGCTTGAAGGACTGCCTGAACCGACGCTTAAAAGGACGCTAGAAGGAATGCTTGAAGTTCCGCTTAAGACCTTGCTGGAAGAGAAGTTCAAAGATAAGTTTGAGGGGACACTTGACGGGACTACTTAACCAGGAGCTTGAAACGACACTTGAGTGGATGCTTGAAGTGTGTGTTGAAGGCAAGTTTGAAAGTAGTTGAAGAGAATCTTGAAAGTCTCTTGAAAGGCAAATTTGAAGGCATGTTTGAAGGACACTTGATGAGTGTCTTTGATAGTCGCTTGAAAGGAGATTTAAAAAGTCGCTTAAACTAACTCTTGAATCCTTGATTGAAAGGAAGCTTAAACGAAAGCAGCGTTCGAGGCACTGTGATCAACATCGCGTCACATTATCAGTACTGGCACATATGTGAACCTAACTGTAGAATTGTTGTCTGTCTGGCCGGGTGGAATTAAGCTTTTGTTCAGGAACCTTTCAAAAAAGCATGCTCTTGGGCTACTGACACTCAGTCGCGTGTGAGGCTTATGGTATAGCTCTCCCTCTGTATCAGGAAATCAGGAATTCGTTTTATTAAGTCGGAAACTCTGTCTTTAGTCCTCTTCAGATTTAATTGACAATTTTGTTCCTTTTTTTCTGAACCCTTTCAAGGAGCCTTAAGTGCTTACAGTGAAAAGTTTTCTAAAAAAAAGTATCAAAACTTGAAGTTTTTGATGACATCTAAGCCTGAAAATACACAAGAAGCCCTTTGCGCCAAGGACGAGAGGTAGAAACAGAAAATCAGAGTTTGGGAAGAACAGCTAAAAAATATCAAACAATTTTCATTCATGAATGTATGCATGCATGTTCCCAAATTGGCGCTTTATTCCTTCAATAAAAAGATTGTTCGCAGTTCGAAACTTCAAAATTGTCAAGTCCCAATTGAAAACACCCTCAACATGAATAACAAACGGCTCCATTTGATTTCCCAGGCATTTTATTTCCACAAACTCCTTCAAAATCGTTCTTCGTCAATAAAGACATTTCAAAAGAAACCACAAAAATGTAACAAAAATCTTAAATCAAATAAAATCCCACCACCCACGACCCACGACCCCTCCCCCGTGTTATCGTTCATCCTGCAAAATAGAAAATCCACTTCCGTCATCCGTTGATCTTGATCATAACCTTTTACCGCCTCCACCGTCGCCACACACCACCAGCAGCGTGGCTTAGGGAAAATAAAATTGATCATAAAAATCGTCTCTAGCCTTTATGCGGCGGGAAGAGGAGCAGAGCCTCTGATATAAATCCTCGAAACGTTTTGATTAATAGTCCTCCGAATGATGATGGCACGGCCCAAATAAAATCTGCAGATTCAACCACCCGCCCTCCCCTCCGCTGGGGCGGACAAATTAAAAATATGAACTTGGGAGGATGGTGGAGCGACCTCAAACCCTTTTTTCTCGGTGGGGGACGGGGCGGCGGAATTGGAATATGCCAAGTTTGCGACCACAAAACATAAACGTCAGTGATTTTTATGGGGCTCTGCGCAGAGAATAAAATGATTTTAACGGGTTTTTAATAAAAGACCGACAAATCGTACAGGCGACGCAAAATGTTTACACCACTTCTAGCACAAAGAGGGGTGACGGTGAATGTGGAATGGCGACGCACGGCAGTGGTGGCGGTGGTGCCAGCGGTGGCGGCAGCACGGGCATATGATTTATATACAAAGCGGTACATCGACCTACTTTCTCATCGTTTCACAGCACAAAAAGGACACACTCTCGATGGAGCGTATTTGTGTGTGCAGTGAATGAAAGAAAAACAAAACAAACTTACCGCCAGAGTGTATGTTTGTGTGTTTTTTTCTCTTTTCACTGTTTGCCATGAACAACCCCAACACACACCGCCCCGGCAACCGAATGAAAACATTTGCAGAAAACTCTCAAAAGCGAGATCAATTGTGGCTGTCCCGGCTGTAGCCTCCAGGGGTGATGGAGGGACGGGATGGAAGGAAGTATGAATTTCCATGGGGGACAATGGCGCAGGAGAAGCTCTGGAACGGATAATAAAAATTTATTAATACCATCATGATGGCAAAAATTCATCTCCCAGCGCTGCTGCTTCCACATTCGATCTTCAATCTGTTCTTCCTTCCCCGACCGCCGCTGTGTCCCATTTCTGGGCTGAAAATTGGAAAGGTACACACAATCGGATGAAGGAAAATATTTTTTCTCTCCTCTGCCGCCGCCTGTTCCTTCGTAGGTGTATCAATGGAAATTTAATCGAATTGTGCGTGGAGATGGTGAATCGCATCCTCTGCCAGGGATACTGAAGTGCCCACCCTCTTCGTGGCCACTGAGTGGTTGACGACGAGGAGGAGGAGGGACAAATGGGCGGCGGTCCCAGCTGTGCGTGTAACATAACCATTACAACGATATTCACTTTTCCCAGAGACTTGTAGCAATAATCATCATCGGCATTTAGTTTGACTTATGCATGTGCCCATACGACGCACGACGTGAGAGAATGGGGCACCGTGGGGAGGAAGGAAATCCAACTTAATTGATGTCAATAACAATGGCATTATCGTGTCCTTGTTCATTTTGGCGAACTAAGGAACGAATGCCGGTGGGGTGCCGGGGAGAGCAATTAAGTGCAAACTCACATATGTTCGAGAACGTCAAAAGATATCTCAGCTGGATGTTTGAGATCCACTTGTGTGGTGCTAAAACGGATTATTCCAAGCCACTTGCGACGACGACGACGACGACGGCGACGAGAGGATTGAAGTTAATTGACGTTGTGATGCAGTGGCGGTGGTTTAGGGGTCTCAGTCGTGTTTCAACAGTTGTGATAACATGGAAGAGAGTGAGATTGAAAGGAAAACCACAGCTTTGTCATTTCTTGTTCCATGGATGGCAGATGGAAATTTGCAGAGAAACTTTCAATGCACCCCGATGTAGCTATCCATTTGTACCAGATGGTGTTAGACGGATCTCTTTGGTTTGAGTTAAGTTATCAGCGCATATCAATAACCGCAGCAGCATGTATGAACCAGGGTGTGCTGAGAATGTACCCGTATGGTGGTGCCCCACACTTGCATTGTGTGAATTGACCGATTTGAAGGCTTTTCATGTCAAACACCAAGAAGGGAAAGTCGCATGATATCACATCACCCTGGCGAAGCAAGTTACAAAGGATGTCCTGAAAACATATTGGGCAGCAGCTCATTCTGTTGAAATCTAGTTGTACAGCGTCAACGTCGCGTCAGTTGCAAACTAATGCACCCCGACCCGTTGCCCCACTCCAAGCAAAAGGCACATCCCTGAGACCTGCGACAGAGCAGTTCTTGTTTTGTTCCGTCGACGAGTCACACATCAGAGACCAAAAAATAGTCGAAGCAAGAAACCCGAGAAACATACTCCAAAGAAGGCGACGACTTGTCCCTTGTCTCTCGTCGCTTCCAGCCTCTTGGAGCCTCCAGTCTCTTGTCTCCTTTTGTCCCTTGAGCTTGTTTCTTGTCGCTTTCAGCCTCCTGCAGCCTCTAGTCTCTTGTCGCCTTTTGTCCCTTGTCGCTTCTGGTTGATTATCGCTTCTGATCGCTCAACGCTTGTCACGTCTGCTTCCTCCTGCCTTCTAGTCGGTTGACTCTTCTAGTCATTTTTCCCTTGTAGTATCTTCTATTGGCTTCTGAGCGCTTATCATTTCTAGTCACTTGTCGTTTGTAGTCACTTGTCGCGCTTGTCAATTTTGCTCGTTTGTTGCTTCTGGTTCCCTATTTCTTTTGGTCGCGTGTTACTTCTGCTTCCTTCTGACTTTCAGTCGGTTGTCGCTTCTATACGTTTATCGCTTCTAGGAACTTCTAGTCACTTCTGGTCGTTTATCGGTTTGCTCGTCTGTCGCTTCTGGTTCTGGTCCTCTGTCGCTTCTAATCGTTTGTGGCTTGTAGAAACTTCTAGTCACTTCTGGTCGTTTGTCAGTTTGCTCGTCTGTCGCTTCTGGTTCCCCATTGCTTTCGGCCACTTGTCGCTTGTTACTTCTGGTTGCTTTTGACTTCTAATCATCTGTCACTTGTCGCTTAAAGTCGCTTGAAGTCGCTTATGGCTTCCAATCTTTGGTTGCTTCTATTCTCCGGTCGGTTCGGTTCGCTTGTGACTTTCTCTTGGTAATGGTCACTATTTTCTAAAATTCAGAAATTGTGATCTTCATGAACTACCTGGAGAAGAAAACAGCCACAGAGCTCTTAAATGGGCCGATTCGACACTGATTTGCAGAAAAATGACCCCATTTGGGCAAGAAGTCAGTCCTCTTCCACCATGACAAGACACCAGCTCATTCCTTCATCGTGTTCACGGTACAAACTCCCGGCCGCCTTAATCGAGAGAACTGCATCCGTGCAATTTAATTTGGTTTCGTGCAGAAATTTCGGTCGTCACCACGGAGGCTGGCCCTGAGGACCTCCAGAAAACGTATCCTTCAGACGGGTTAAAGAAGAAGTTGTTTTGAGCTTAAAGCAGGCAATATGAAGAAACAAACTGCCACACCACCCTTGTGATTGTCAAAGTCAACTTAAAGTTTGTTTTGATAAAACAAACAGAAAAGCAAACATTCAAGTACCTGATCGAATATCCTGACAATCAAGTGTCCTTAGAAAGAGCCTGCTTCATATTATTCTAAGCACTTAATTTTTATATAGTCAGACAGACAAATCTCAATCAAATCTGTAGCAGAAGTCTTCAAACATAACCAACGACAAAGATATGTTATTTAACATCGAATATCCTGGAAATGGAATGTCCTTTAAAGATAACTGTTACACACATTTGTTACATAACTTGCCCAGTTTATGATTGTGAAGTTTCGTGAGAATCCGTTAAGTACTTGCGAAGATATTTGCATTTTTTCACTTTTCCCGCTGCAAAACTGGTACATTTTTCACTTCACCAAAATATGAGGTAAAAATCAAATGATTTCAACTCGGAATTTTGTGCGATGGGAAATGAGTTGACAGAATCTGTTGAGTTGATGTTTGATGGCAAATATCTTGAGAATGCGTTGTTCAATGACAAAAGTCGATATGGAGGAATTTAAAGAGAATTTGATGGGCTGTGGAATGGCGTCAACGATGAAAAGAATTTACCGTTATGTGCGTAAAAAATTAAAGATTATGTCGAACGAAAAATAGAGAGCTTCCTTTTTGAACATTTTATTCAATAAAACGAAATGGAACCTATCTTAGGGTAAAATTTTGAGTGAGTGTGAGTTAGAAGAAATCAACTGATGATGAATAGTCTTAAGAAGGCTTGGATAATAGCCACACGGCTCGAAATTTAAATGCAGTTGCAATTTTTAAATTTTTTCCAAAATTTCAATTTTGATTGTTTCCAAACGACTGAAAGCAGTCCACAATTGCTCAAATATTGACTGCAGAAGCAAATGAAGGATGAGGATACTGTTTTCCCACCTACAATCGGAATCCGGATCTTCTCTGTCAAATTGCCATCACGCTTCCGACCCTAATATCACTTCAAAACATGACTGCGGCAATAAACCCTCCTCGTAAATAATTCATAACTAAAATGTTCTCCTTTGTGCCGAAATGTCGTCCTTAAACTTCACTCAACCACTTAGGGAAACAGCCACATTCTGTTTGATTTTTATGCAAAATGGAGTCCCCCCCCCCCCTTCTCCTCGCCCACAACGAGTGGCATTTTATGCTTTTATCGACCGAGCATCATTTAATTTATAATCAATAAAATTCACTCATCACTCCTCCCAAAAAAAAAGGATACACTCTGTTGCCCTCAAACTTTGACGCTGCGCTCTGTCGCCGCCACGCCTCCCTCCCTACTCTCTATTTATAGTTTTGAAAGCATCTCCAAATGGCATCTATGAGGATATGAAATTGTGAGTTTCGGAAGGGGGGGGGGGGGGAGGCTAATATAATTTGACTTTTGTGGCGCCACATCCCAACAGGAATGAGAATTAACGCAAAAACTGTCAGAAACTTTTTCAAAAATCATCAGAAAAGCCCAGAAAAACTTTTGACATTTCTCTCCCTCTCATATGTATATGGTCAATTGATTTTATTCACACACACACACTCAACACAAAGTGGTGTGTGTGTGTGTGAGAAGCTGTCAATCAACGTTGCTCCTGTCAGATGATTCTTTTTTTTTGCGCGCACCCCAAAAATACCCCCAAACGCCTAATTGCTGTCAAAAAGGAGCCAAAAAAAAAAAAAACACACGCCCGTAGGCGGATTTCAATCGATACACTGAGTGGGCGTGTGTGTTGGCGTTCAACTGGAGCACGGGATGTGAGGGAAGAAAGAAGTTAATTGTCGACAGTTACTGTCGCCTGTTATTACATGCAGTGTTATCCTGCCAGTGCATCAGTCTTCATTCATTGACCGCGCACTGACCTAACTCAATAGTCGCACTGCCGTGCATCGCCGCCATTCATCGAGCACACAACGGATGGACGTTAACTATTTTTGCGCCATCTCGGGGCTTACGCCTCTCGAAAATGACTCGAAAATAACACGAGTAATCGCGTGATAGCGTTTTTTTGGTAGCCTTTCAAGCGGCAACAATGCCCTGCCACCCTTCCTCCCCGGGGGTTAATTACTCTGCTTGGTGTGCGAAGGGAGATGGAGTGAAGTGCTTTGTTTTTTCGCCTCTCTTTCAGTGTCCAGCGCATTTGTTCGAAGGAGAGAAAATGTTTTAAAATAGCGAACAGCATGAGATATCGTGCGAACGGGTTCACGGAATGTTGTTATCGATGTGTGACGGAACGCCAGCGTCAGGATTGCATCTGAAGCTCGGCGGTGAGGTGATGTGCGTGACAAGGTGTGAGTGGCACAGAGAATGTGTGTCAATGCTGCCTGCTTGAGCATAAAATTAAAACCCGCACCGGAGAGGAAGACCAACAGGGACGCGTATGCGGGTGTATTGATCTTGAATGTGATTAAAGTCTAAATGAGGGAAGTGAACTGGAATTCATTGAAATTTCTGAAGGATATCGGAGTTGGAGATGCAGGAAGGAATTAAATCACGTGGCCGAGATCTTTACACTCAAAGGAAGGGGATCGGTATCGAAGTGGCTGATTTTTTTTTCACTCAGCTAGGAAGGCCCTGCACTTCGAACTTCAAAGAGTGCCATCTCTGGACACCGATTTTCATCCATCTCTGTATCGAACGATTTTTTTACAGAGATGTTACAGAGTCTTCGAACTGTGACCTTCTTCATTTCTTCGAACAGAACCTAGATGCGGCTCCCCACCTTTCGTACGTTTTCAAAATCGCCCTCCCATCAGGTCTCCAGTTTAAATTCCGTTCAGAAAGCCTGTGATTTCAGTCACCTTTGCATTTGAAATCCAACACAAGTCCTTCTCATCGCCTCTTTGATGGCTGTAATTGTCCATGACCTCACATTTCATGCCTCAAAGCCACACTCAGTCTCAAGATTAGTTCGGTTGCCTCTTGAGTATTTCAATCATTTTCTAAACAGCCATTTACCCAAGTAATTATTGAGAGCTTGCTCCCGTCGCTCCAGAGATGGACTTTGCCTCCGAACCACATTGTTTGGTCATCATTCAATGTCCGGTACATTTGATGTCTTCTCATGCCTGCCACTCTGTCATTTGCAAGCAATTTCCTCATCTCATCCTCCTGACATGACCACTGGATTATAATTTGAAAATCTATCCACCCACCACCCCCTCTGGGGAGAATCTCTCTCCCACTTTCTCTCTCTGTGTCTCCCTCCATCTCTCTGTCGATGATGTTGCCATGAGGTGAAAAGCAAACAAACGCATTTCCTTTTTCTGGATAAACACTAAAATTTTCGTTTCATTGCGGAGAGTGTCTCGTGCGATTAAGGCGCATCAGATTTCCTCAAATCACGTCCTCATCGAATTTATTTTGGACTTCCTTGAGATCTCCAAATATTTACTTTGGCTTTGGCGGCTGCTGGGCGCACACAAACCATAAATATCCATACGACCTCGGTTCAGTTGTTATTTGTAATTATTGAGTGAGTGCCTTCTTTTCTCTCATTCTGTGTGTGTGTGTGTGTCGTTTATTGGAGGTCAGCGATTCTTCTTTTTTTTTTTGAATTTCGAATAATTTTTTGACGGAATCGGGTGTCTTCTCCAGACAAGCAAGCAATTTCGTGAAAACATGGGAAAACGGAAAGATTGTGAATGACGCACCGTTTTCGAGAATTGGATGACTTTTCAAACAGATTTTCAAATGTGACACGTTTTCGTAGTTTCATGACGTCACTGAGTGTGCTCATCGTGGCTGGATGCCAAGACTATCCCAGAAGTCAAGGTGACAAGTAGCTGCCCCTTGGAAGCCATCACAAACCGATGTAAGCAGCAGTCCTCGTTGTTTCGGGGTTTAAAGGAATGGTCCTGGCCAACGAATTTTTGGTTAAACGGCCACCTCAAAACCACTCACATAAGGGTTGTCACATCTCACGCCCCAACAGTGGAGGGGTTGGCAGAAACAAGGGCGAATTAAATGCCCTCATGGAATGGACTTCCATTCAATGTCCGAATGCAAAGGGTTTGGTTGGATGTTCGGTCTGAACGCTTAGCCATCTCATATCAGATGCTCGGTCCTACTGCCTAGACATCTCAGGCACGACATCTTTGAATTTTATGAGACAGCTTCCAGGCTTTCGACCATTGCTTTGTTTTCCGTCAAGATTAGGTTATTCTGAGCTGCTTGAGCGTCAGACAGTTCCTCATGATTAGTCATACATTTCTGACATCGGAAAGACTGCGGGAGCTGTGAGTTTCGAAGGTTATGCCAGTGTCCACAGCCTCCTATGCCTCGAAGCCATTCGTAGAGAGGCAGAAAGACTCCCATGAGACTACGGCAGATGGTGTCATGTGGTATCCCAAAAGTGAATTCACAACCCTTGTGTCTCAGGATTTAGGTCCAGATTCTTATGCGCCAAGTTAACTTAACTCCTTTTGACTACAGGAACCGACATAAAGCATCTTCCTCACCCCTTCCCTTCCCCAAAACCAGAGTTTTTGAATAATTTTCAAACCTCTTCGTTATCTTCAAAAAACGGGAAATTCTTCGTGCAAATTGTGTCCTCAATCATCAGAGACGACGCATAATGCGCGCATCGCTGGCTTATAGGATTAATTATTCCCTTTTTTTGTGAACCTGTCATGTGCAGATATCATCCATCCGTCCCCAGTCATCGATTGATTTTTCAGCCTAAAATCCTCTTACCTGCCGTGCCGTGGCGTCGCGTTTCAGTCTCCGCTGTGTACACTTCATGTACATCGTCACTAGTCGCTGGTTTTGTGCTCATCACTCGTCGCCATCGTGCTGCACGGCGGCAATGTGGCGTGGAGAGGAGAACTAATCGGGTCATAGATTTAATTGGCCCCAGGATATGCATTGTTTATCGTTGAATTGATGTGAAGCTAAAGTAGCGTCCAGAGGGGGTGGAGAGCTGCTGAGGATGATTTTGCGTATTCGGATAATTTTTCGCCTTCAGGGTTCTGTCGTCGCTGAGGATATTGTTGCTGGTCAGCTGCTGCTGAGGAATCGAATAGAGATTGTGTGTTCTGTGAACATCGGCAGCACGAGTGCTGACTCTGGCAAATTGTTGTGCGGTCTGTTTGTGGGTTTTCTTTTTGGAGGGGATTTCTCTGGGGACTGCTCAGCTGATATTTGATTTACGTCTGTCCTCTCATACCAAGGAGGCCGGTTTAATTTAGCCGGAGATGCGGTAGCAAAGTGCATCAACGCGAGGTAATTAAAGGAAGTTTTTAATAAGCTTTTGCGATCGTTAATTACTAATTCCGAGATGACGGTGTTTGGTTGCCATGAACCACTAGGCGGGGTTTTGGTCCTCTAAACTCATCGCAGTCGTTTTTGGCAATGAGAGCAATTATTATCCACGTCGATGAGATTAAAGACGGGCCAGGAAGAGGACGGAATAGTGAAGAAGGCGGCCTAGATGATGAGAGAAGGGGCCGGGATGAGAAAACAGGCCGGAAGAAAGGCAACGAAGCGACGAAGCAGAATTTAGGAATCGGGATGAAGACCACGGAACTACGGACCTAGTTCCGAAAATTCGAGCTTTAAAACTTAGAACTCAAACTTTGCCAACTTAGAACTCATACTCGCCAAATTTATTCCTTGGAACTTAGAATTCGAAATTTAGGAGTGAGAATTTATGCCCCGATCCAATACATTCGGATTCAGGCCGCAGAACTTAGGCTTCAAAATTAAGGCCTCAGAATTAAGGCCTCACAATTTAGTCCTCAAAATTTAGACCTCAGAACTTAGGCTTCGAAATTAAGGCTTCAAAATTAAGGCCTTAGAATTTAGATCTCAAAATTATCACTCAAAATTTAGACCTAAAAATTTGGACCTCGAAATTTATGCCCTAAATTTCAGGGGTCCTAATTAAAGACTTAAGACATTACTTTAAAAATATAGACTTCGGAATTTAGATTTCAAAGTTTTGGACACGGAACAAAAGTCTTAGAATATAAGTCCCAGTACTTATGCGCCAAAATTTCGGCATCGTACCTTAGACCTGGAGAGTTCGGAACTAAGAACAACAGTGCGGAATTTGAGTGTCAGAACCAAAACATCGTAATAAGGATCACTGAATTTAGACCTCTAAATTTCGGCTTTGAGATTTAGCTCTGATCTGCGAATTTGTACTTACTGCCTTGGAACTTAGCGCTCCGAATATAGTTTCGGGTTAGTAGCGAAATTTAAGCTCAGAGCTTAGACTTTAAAATGTTGGAAATTTTGAATTAATAGCTTCCAAATTTTTGTATTAAAATTTAGGCCTTGAAATGACGAAGGAAGCGCCAAGAGCACCAAGGAAGGCGCCTCGCATGGCCAAGGTGGCCCTGATTTCTGAAGACGACTTGCCTCTTTTCAAGCGAAACCCATCCAAATGCCTCCCCACTCCCGTGGAGACTGCATCTTCAATGGAATTCTATAAAATTAATCGTTGTCCCCTTGACAACGTTCTCATCCCTTATGGTGCTTCACTTTCATCACCGTCGTCATCAACAGAGCCATCGCCATCGACATCGAATCTTCATCCTTCTCATCATGGTTAGCGTGGCTGCTGTCGCCGGTGTCGCTGTTTGTCGTCGTCACCTACAGCATCGGCATCTCTTCCCCTCTCCGGCATCGAAGTCAAATCTAATTAATGCCTTGCGCGTCGGGGTTTGTTGCGCACACGCGTGTCATAAGGGACGGGGGGGACGGAGTGGAAGTGGAAAATTAGAGATAACCTGTGTGTGAGGGCTAGCTCCGCACGGCATCAGGTTGCCATGCATCAATTTGTTGCTCTTAACGAGCTTCTCACATCGATCAAAATCCTCGCCGTGTGCCCTGTTATGGTTTCCGGCCGCGGACCTCATTGTGTGAGTGTGTAAGGTGCTTTGGAATTGAATTCTAATTGGATTGAAGGTGAAAATCCTCTCCACATGAAAGGCGTAAATCTCTTCCTAGACCCAACGTCTTAAAGTTTAATCCCGTGCTGCCGGTTCGCCGAACTTTGTTTACTTTTGTGGTCGTCCCGGGGTCGTGTGCTCCTGAGTTAATTTTCCGCCAGCGAAAAATTCGTGTTATCCTTCGGGATAAGGTTCCAATTAGTTCTCTTGTTTGGTGGGGGGCGGTGCTGGGAGTAATTATGCCAAGGCAACCTAACACGTGCGCATTAGCATATTAATGTCCTCACGGCAGCAGATGTTTACCCAAAAGATCAAAAGCACACAGTTCAGTGGCACACGGTGCTCCGTGTGTCCTCTGGATGCCACGGGGGACATTCGATTAAATTGCAAATCCGCGCGCGGTAGCTGCACGTCCGTCCGCATAATAAGCTCACAAGATTTTGATTTCCTTGCCCAACTTAATGAATTTCCTCTTTTCTTCCGCAGGACTTCTTCCACGCCAGGCCATCAGTATCTCCGCTCTCTTTCGCGTCTCGATGAGACAATCACAGGTAACGAGTGTAAGGAGCGACCATCTGAAGCCAAGGAGTCCAAGTAAGAGCGCCCCTCGAGAGTAATGATGCCGCACATCGCGTGGTCGTCAACATCATAGTACGCACACGTCCCCCCCAGCACATCATCATCGCAGCCAGTATCCTGACGCACAGACAGAGTGAATCCTGGAATTGATTTTTCGTGAAGCGACTGAAGATTATCCTGCCATATGTACAAGGATAATTGCAATTCACCGGCCATACCAGATGATGATAGTGACGACGAATCCTCCTCCATCGCCTCCTGTACGGACGTTCAATTAATCCGCAACATTGGCTTTATTGCGTCGCGAGTTCGCTACCTTAGTCAGCTGTATGCGAACTTCAAATTGACGAATCCCTACAGCGCTATTGCGAGTGCGTCATCCCACAGTTCATCGGCGGAGAGTGTGCAGAGCAGTGGAATCGGTGCGACGGCGGAGCAGTCCGATGCGAAGCTGCGTCAGCGGATCCTTGAGAATCTGCTAGTGCAATTTTATGAGAAGCACCAGGAGGTGACTGTGATACGAGAGACAAGGGGAAACGCCACTAGCAAGGATCACTGCTTCTACATAATGAACAGCAATAGCACGACGAGCAGCAGCGTGGAGCGTCTCCTGCAGGCGAACGACGACGACGAGGACAGCAATGAGAACACCCTCAGAAAGAACTTCCTCAATGTGACCACCACCGTGGCGGGATCTAGTCAGAAGGACGCCGGCCGGGGCACGACGACGATGGTCTCTTTTGCGGCGGCGTCGGCCAGCCGTGGCCGTCGAGGCAGTGACAACACAGCGATCGAGGGTCGACGGCGCGGCAGTGGCGGGGAGGCCATGGACCAGCTGAACGTTCTCAACAACTGTCAGCAACTGAAGCCGATCCACCGCGGCAGTTGCGGGGCGGCCGGGGAGCATCTGCTGGCTGTGAACTCGATTGCGAAAAAGTCCACTGTAATCCTGAGCAAGTCGTGCAACAACGTGGACACCAGTGCTGGATTGGGCGGAAATGGATGCACCGTGCTGCAGCCCTTGAACGGGAGTGGAGCTGGTGACAATGCAAGGATCGGCGGTGGCGGGGGCGGCAGTAGCGCTGGCACTACTGCGCCCAGCAACAATGGAAATACCGAATTTAGTGTCGTGCAAATGAACAATACAATCATTCAGTGCCACTTCAGCGATGATGACTTCCGCGCCTTGGTCAAGGATCTGAAACGGAAAGTCGAGTACACCGAACGATCGAATTGGCTATGTAAGTTGCGTAAGAGATTTCTATGACTGTCTTAGATTTAAGGTGTCTCCTTCAATCCCCATTCTGATGTCCTTCCTGTTTCAAAAGTTTTACAGAATCTTTTTGCAGATGTTAGGCCTCGAATTTTGAATTTCAAGCGTAAAGAATTTAGGCCTCGACGCAATGCCTAAGAATTTAGGCCTCAGAGCGTATAAACAAGAATCGTCAGAACTAAAATTTTGTATGTAGGCCGCAACTTAGGCCACAAAATTTAAGCATATTCCTGGGTCTTAGAATTAAGGGCTCAGAAATTAGGCCTCAGTACATATGCTCCATACTTTAGGCGTCGAAAATAAGACCTCGAAATTTGGGCCTTTACCTACAAATGAAGATCCCAGAACTGAGCTCTCGGAATTTAGGCCTCAGAATTCGGGCAACGGAATTGAGTCCTGGGAATTTGGGCCTCAGATCTTAAGCCTCCGGAATTGTGACCTCGGAATTTAGGCCTCAAAATTTAGGCCTCAGAATTGTGGTCTCAGATTTTAGGCCTCAGAACTTAGACCTCGAAATTCAGGCTCGGAGTTTACCTCGGAATTCTGTCCTCGAAATTCAGACGTCAAAACCTAGGTCTACGTAATTCGGACCTTAAAACTTATGCCTCTGAATTTAAGAAACTCAAAAATTTAGCCTCAAGTCTTAGGTCTCAAAACTTAGTCCTAGAAAATTTTAATTCTGAATATTTCGGCAGAACCTTTTTCTCTGACATTTGAAATCCGACCTAGGGCCTTCAATCTACTCAGTCTACTTGTCTTCCATCGCCTCAGAATGCAGGCAAGCTCTGCGTGCGTATTAAATTAGACGCGTTCGTTCGTTCTGTATGCACACCCTGCCACCTGTAACTAAGGCAAATGGATGAAATAATGCTCCTAGGAGGCTTTCATTTCACGTATTGATTTTCACATCGCTCCCGTCAGTGATGGCGTGCGTGCTGCTGCTCCCTCTCCGCCCCATTCCCACCTTCAACCAGTCATAACTCATTGAGCTATCAAAAATATTGCGCTCAAAACTCATTGCCTCAGCGTAAGACGTGTGCAACTCTAGGGAGTCTCTCCTCGACATCCGCCCCATCGGCGACTGCACACGGCGGCGCCGTGTCGTATCTCTCCTCGGATGAGGTGTGTGAGTAGCGGGGGACTTCCGCAATGTTTTTAACGATGCAATAAACTTCTTCATTCCATTTCCAATTAAAGTGTTGTTGCTGCTGTTACTTCTAGTGTAATGCCTTGGAATATGTGGCGCGGCTTGCTTGGGGGTGGTTTTGGTTTTTATATTTTATTACCTACTTTCGTTCGTTTTACAATCGTTTCTACCCCTTTCTCAGCGCCTCCTCGCACTCCACCCATCCTCCTCTGTATTTCATCTCTCGTGTCTTTGGATCTACAGCACGTTGTGTACACTTTTTAGGTCAAGAGTGCACATTGTTGTTGATAATTTGAAATATTACACTTCCCCGCTACAACGTAACCCAGCGACGATGACGGGGACGACGTGGAGGATGACCGTGATGACGGCAAAGAGGATGGCGCTGCCATATGTGTGTGTATCCTGCGCCCACACAAATGGAGTGGATGTAATTTCAGTTTTAAGTGCGGTGGCGATGGTAGTGGTGGTGGCAGCCGTGGGGGGAACGGAGGGGATGGTTTTGTTCGACGGAAGCAGTTACTTAACATAATATCCAATTTCGAGTGTTCGTCAGTTGCCTGTCTGCATGGACCTTCATTATTCTCTCCTCGCCTCGAGTGCGTGTGGGGAGAGGTTTGATTCGATTTTTGGTGTCATGGACCGGCCGGCTTCAGTTTGTTTAAATACTTTTGGTGTCAAGGATTGTTTTGATTTTTGGTCATAGACCGCTGTTCTTGTGGAGCCTTCCCACCCGTAAACCAGTCAACCGTGAGTGAGCCTCGTGTGCACGCTTAGATTGAATGTTGATTAGTTTCTGTGACGAGGTCCTGGGTCGAAGACCGCATGACTGCGTGCTTGGAAGGGATCATTATCGGTTGTAGGAGAGGTCGGAGGCTTGTGTGTGGGAGGAGGAGGTGTTTGTTGAAAGCGCCTTTAGTTCTGGCCTTAGGAAGTCATGCGTTTGAGAATCGATTGATGTTCGTGCGGTGGTATGTACGAAGTGAGTGAAGCGGAGTGAACTTGGGACTCTATCAAAAACCGTCTTCTGTGTGTTGCTACATATTTCAATAGAGGACGGTCTCTGTTAGGCATTCTCAAGGGTTCGGACTGTTTGGAGTGAACGACTCAGAAAATTAAGCCTAAAAATATAGTCTTCGAAAGAACTTAGGTCACCCTAAAAATTCTGACTTGGATTCATAAATTTCGGCCTACAAATTTAGGCTTTTTTGACCACGCAACTTTGCCCTTAAAAACGAGACAAGGAAATCTGTGCCTGGAAGCCATCAGGTCTTGGAATTGAATCCTCAGTACTTCTGTGTCAGAATTTGGGCCTTAAATTTTAGACATCGGAAGGTAGATTTTGGGATTCAGACATCAAGCATAGGTTTTATAGTTTTGTCAGTACGACCTGAAGTTGGACCCCGAAATTCAGTTCTCAGAGTTTTGTTGCCTTAATTTAGCGCTATCGAAATTAAGGCTTCTTGGCTCTGTCCAGTGCTTGACTTTCTGACTTTAGACTTCGAAATTATAGCCACATAACTAAGTCTTTGAATTAGGCCCCATTATTCAGATTTCGAAAAAAAAGTCAGAGAACCTAAATCTCGAATTTTAAGGCTTAAAATTTAGGACTCAAAATTTAGACTTCGAAACTCAGAACTTAAGTCTCTGAATGGGAGCATTGTAACTTATGCTTCCAAAGTCAGATTCCAAGCTCGGTTTTTGTAGTTTTAGGCCTCGAACTTAGAGGTCAGATTTTTGGTCAATTATTGCCTTAGTTACCTTACACTTCGGAACAAACCGAAAGTTAGAAATTCATTCTTGAGTCTTGCAACGTCGATTTCAGGACTTAGGCCTCGGGATTGAGATCCAGATCCAGATTGGAGGCGTCGAAACGTAGCCCTCTGAAGGCTTGAAAATTTTGACCTTATAACTTAAAACTCTAAATTTTTACCAGAAATTTTCGAACAATATTCTTTAGCGGCTCCTTCATAGGGCTGTACCCTCTTTTAAATGAATGGGGTTAGCATTTCATCTGCCCAAAGGTAACTACCCATCGACAACTCGAATGCGTAATCAAAAATTTCAAAACCTTTAAGTTTAAACCTCTTGAAACATCCTTTTGGGACAACTGGCACTCGCATGCGGCCTCTCCACAGCACTCGCACATTTATTTGCGGCACAAAAAGAAAGTACGACCCCCCCGCCCCCCTCCGCCGTAACTGGTCTCGTTATGACTGCAGAGAAAGCAATTAAACTCAAATCCCATCACAAGTTGCCAGCAAACTCTTGTCACATGCTGCAGCTGCAGCAGGAAGTTCTACACTTCTGCATGCTCTGCAGTAACAACTTTTCTAATTGGTGGTACGGCTATAGGTGCTCCACGTCTTTACCCCCTCCGCCCTCCATTCCACTTCAAAGACAAAATGATTGAAATTAATATGGATTCCAGCCTAAGGACGATTCAAGGATATTGAATGCTTCCTTCGTGGGACGGAGTTGAGTGGGGGAGGTGTGTGGAAAGGTCAAACCCCATCCACCTCCTGTGGTCCTTTAATCTCTAAAATTGTGATCTCTTCAAAGTGAAGCGTCCTCGTGCCCCGAATGAAGGCGGAGGGGAATCGGTTGTCTTGTGGTGGAATGGCTCGCATTTGAATGGGGACGAAATTGAATTGATTCATGACGGATTGAAATGGTTCAGCTCTACACAAGGCTACGGCAGTTGATGGTGAATGTAATTAGGGAGTAATTACGAGACGGAGACCGATGAAGCAAACAGATCTGATGTGCGTTCACTGTCCAATTAAAGTCTAGTCTGTCTTTGTCCTGTTTTTTGTTTCATCTACTTGGGAATTCCGTCTGATCCTGTATACCTTTCTGGACGTGA
This sequence comes from Eristalinus sepulchralis, assembly GCA_944738645.1. Taxonomy (NCBI): domain Eukaryota; kingdom Metazoa; phylum Arthropoda; class Insecta; order Diptera; family Syrphidae; genus Eristalinus; species Eristalinus sepulchralis. The sequence continues at coordinate 1,552,598 of OX122884.1, read as the reverse complement.
TCCCATTACCCACTGCAATATTTTTTTTTATCTCACAACATAAAACTAGTGACACATCCTGGAATCCATTGTATATCCGGCCATTAAACAGCGCAATACAAAAAGGAGAAAGGACGGAAAGGGATATCGTTTCGAAAATGAATTGCCGCACAGTGTCCTTTCGCGCGGGAATGTTTTGTCCGATGCTCGATCGTAAAACTTTTAAATTGTCCACCAATTATCGCCGCATTGTGCGGTGGGGCATAGTGGCGTAGGTCGGGGAGGGATAATTCTTAGGTGTGCCACGAATTAAAAACCACTTCGCCAGCATTTCCTTGTTCAACTCCCTCCCTACACCATTCCCCTCCCACCATGAATTTGCAACCCCAGTGAAAAGGACAATTTCACAAGAAAAGCGATGTGGCAGTACTTTGCGATTTCCCACGTGCATTGGTGGTACAATTTTCATTTCTCCGCGCTTCTCCGTGTCGCTCCGTGTCTCTCCGCCGCAATGTCGTCGTTCTAGTCCTGCAGGTAATCGCTACAAGGAAACGGAAATGGTCACACTTACGATATCTCCTCTGTGCGCTCAGGAATAGGGCCATTCTGCCTTAGTGTGGGGGGTGGATGAGTGAAAAACGACCGCGCGCAGGCAGCGAGTGCGCTGGCATCTCGACCCCCTCTGGGAAATTTTATCGCATATCGGTGGCCATTACAATGATTGCTTCTCGCTTGAGTTCTGAAATGAATGCCACCTTGATCCACCCACTGAGCCACTAGCACGACGGGCAGTGGGACGACGGCCAGTAGGACGACGGACACTAGGACGACGGCCAGTAGGACGACGGGCAGTGGGACGATGGCCACTAGGATGACGGCTAGTAGGACGATGGCCACTAGGGCGATGGCCACTAAGACGACGGCCACTAGGACGACGGCCACTAGGACGACGGCCACTAGGACGACGGCCACTAGGACGACGGCCACTAGGACGACGGCCACTAGGACGACGGCCACTAGGGCGACGGCCACTAGGACGATGGCTACTAGGACGACGGCCACTTGCACGACGACCAGTAGGATGACGGCCACAAGGATGATGGCCACTAGGACGACGGCCAGTAGGACGACGGACACTAGGACGACGGCCAGTAGGACGACGGCCACTAGGACGACGGCCACTAGGACGACGGCCACTAGGACGACGGCCACTAGGACGACGGCCACTAGGACGACGACCACTAGGACGACGGCCACTAGGACGACGGCCACTAGGACGACGGCCACTAGCACGACGACCAGTAGGATGACTGCCACTAGGACGACGGCTGCTAGGACGACGGCTGCTAGGACGACGGCTGCTAGGACGACGGCCACTAGGACGACGGGCAGTGGGACGATGGCCACTAGGATGACGGCTAGTAGAACGACGGCAACTAAGACGACGGCAACTAAGACGACGGTCACTAAGACAACGGCCACTAGGACGACGGGCACTAGGACGACGGCCACTAGGGCGACGGCCACTAAGGCGACGGCCACTAGGGCGACGACCACTAGGACGACGGCCACTTGGACGACGGCCACTTGGACGACGACACCAACACTCACGCGAACTACAGAAGAGAATAGAATATTCAAAACGTAGTCTTAGACATCAAGGACGACGAAGGCGGTAGGCAGACCGATAAAGTGTGACGCATTTGACAACAATGACGACCACTACAGGCACAGCGACAACTATGACGAATCCCTACTGTGTGCTTCTCGAATTTAGTTCGCAACCACATGAGTGAACAACGATGCTGGCTATGAATCCTTACCAGAAGCATGCTTTCCCTCAACTTTTCCTCTCTGCCATCAAAATACAATGAAAAATTATTTTTCATTCGTCGCGCAGCGTTAGACACACTTTGCAAGTTTTTCCCTCGTCGCCATCGTCCCCCCCCCCGCCCCCATCACCATTGTTCTTGTTCCTCGTCCAGGATCCAATTTACAATAAATTTTACATTTTTACCATGACGGTGGTGGCCTGGCGACAGCGGCTTCCCCGCACGACCAGAAAGCATTCTCGATTGAAGTGTTCCCTTGTTTCAATTGCGGTGACGGTGCCGGTGGCGGTAGCTGTGGTTTGTATACGGGTGCGTGTGTGTAGGTGTAAGTTGTCAGATGATTTGGCGTTCCCTTGGCTTCCCTCCAGTGGCGGTGTTTCTTTTTTCCCCGAAAATGAAATACGGTCGATGGTGGTCCCTAATGTGCGTTAATGTCTCAAAATCTCCATAAGTTGGAAATGAAATTTATGAGTGGGCACGAAGGACGTCTTGGGGAGGGGGGGCGGGCGTACACAGTTTTATTTTTCACAAGAGACTTCCGCTCGGTTGAGCGCAGTAGTTGTCAAATTTTTGACAGAAATTCCTGTCGAGTGACTGGTGTACCTGGTAGCGTTGCATGAATATTTAAGTCCTGTGCGAAGGAGTTACGTCGCTTTTGACAATCGAAAGACGTCCTCGTGCCGCCTCTTGTGGCGTCCGCCCCCGCAGCATAATCGTCTCTCCAATCGAATCGAAAAGGGAAGCCACTCAACCGAATTCTGGGGCCGGGATACAATCATGTAATTTAATTATTTATCAGGCCACTGGTGGTGGTCCATTACGTTCAATGATATCCTGTAATCTGACACACGTGTGTGCTCCTTTAGAATATTATTATTGTTTTCCGCTTCTATGCATCCTCCTTGGCGGTGGGTGAAGACCTTTTTATCCTTTTTTCTTCATTCCCCTCAACTGGAGTTGTTTTTTTTGCTTTGCCTTGTGATAAATCTCATAAGTAGGACAGGCACGCCGTGAAGGAACCCAATGGTTTACTGGAGATCGGTGGAGGAGGACTGTGCTATACTTTCGGTTTTATTGGGAACTATTAAAGCGGCGCATGGTAACTCATCCTTCTGAGAATTTCCACGAAGTTCATGAAACCCACGAGATTCACTAGAAAAGTTTAAGTGGCGAAAGGACTCTAATTCGATTGGACATTAGGTTGTGCTGGGCGGGCGAGATCCTCTTCGGAGACTTAGTTGTTTGATGGGCTTTTGGAAATTAAGTTCTGACCTAGGAGGGACTTCCTTCATCGACGGCAATAGTTTCTGTTTAAAAATTCAGGAAATGTAACGGGAAGTCAAGACGTTTGGCACTTGAAGGAATTTAAGCAGAAATTCAGAACTTGGCGCTTTGTGTTGACTTAACGGCGACGACAGTTGAAGGCAATGGCGGCAATGAGGACAAGATGAAGGGAAATGACCATGTCTTGAAGGACAACGGTGACAAGGTGGTGAAGGAGGAGGAGGAGACAGTGTGTCCTTGAGGGTTGAAGTAGCAAATTTCAAAAATGCCTAAAATGTGTAGCATTTTGGACCCCTTTCGCATCGACTGCCGCGGCTTTAACCACCATCCTTGGAGCCAGTCGAAGCCTTTTTGTTTTTTTTTTACCCTCCCGAAGTAATTGTAGCCATCTTCGTCTCCGTCGTTTCAGTGCTACTCTGCTTCTTCTTGTTGGTGTGCCAATGTTCTATGTCTCCTCCATTGCAGACGTTTTGCGACATCGCTTCTGTGGCAAGAATTCCAAAAAATTGTCGTTATCCTGCTCCACTTTCAAATGGCAAACAAACTTTCCTCAACTGCTCTGAGAGTCAGGTGGAAGCATCGTCTGTCCAAAGAGTCTTCCGATCGGTCGCTGCTGAGTTTCCTTGCAATCTACCATAAGAAACGACAAAAAATGGCGACAACTCCCTCCCCCCTCCTCAAGCCCGGTCCCTCTACCGCCACCGATTTTCATTTGAAACTTTCTCATGCCCATCAGCCGAATACCTTCCAATTTTATATTCAGTAGTTGGAGATAGCGACAGGCAGTCTCTCTTGTCGCGCACAATGTTGCTCCAATTTGCTTCCTTGAAACTTTTTCCGCCATCAATCAAAGAGACAGGAATGCAGTGGAAAGTCTTCAAGTCGTTACTTAAGTTCAATCGTAAAACCGCCACAAATTGCTGCAAGTTTTGTGCGAGCGTCATTTTATGTCCTTTGGCCATCACTAGAGGGTGACATACTTCCACTTTTAAGTAGATTTGTTGTTTCTTCTCCTCCTCCTGGTGTTCTTCGTCAATGTGCGGGGAAGGCCTGCTTTTGAGGGGAAATTGCATTTTCACGGAGGAGATGTCTTCGACCACTTAGACATTTTGTGACAGTTTTGAGGAGTTTTTCCGATTTTTTAAAGGCTGATTGGGGATCAAAGAAAATTAACACTTTTTGATGACGAGATTTGGTCCGGAAAATGTCCCAAAGTCAACAAAGAAGGGATGGCTTTGTGGAAATAGGTAGGAAAGGAGGGACTAAGGAGGCCTGGAAGAGGAGAAATGACTTAGGACGTCAACGTAAGAAAGGGCGGCAGGTGAAAAAAATTTCTCAGCAACCAAGCACGAATGGGAACCAACTGAGAAAGGGGTGATTTGCGAGACCACCTGTGAACGGGGAGGAGATTAAATTTGGCGAAGATGTGTGAACATTGATGTGGGCAATCCTTAAGATGGTATAATGATGCCTTTTCTTCAAATCTGGTGACTGTTTGAAAGGATTAAAAACAGTGCCAAAGGACGTATTTGATTCAATACATGTCACAATTTTAGCACCATATCTCTTTAACACATCCCCCACTGTCCTTCGTTAGAGCGAAAAAAAAAAGAACTTTCAGGACTGCCTGTGTCCAGAAGAGCCAATCAGCTTAATCCTCTTAGGGCCTGTTCGAAATTGAAGCGTAGATAGTTGAAGCCTTAAAATTAATTTCTTGAAATTTTGACTTCAAATTTAAGTACCGAAATTGTTACCTTCAGATATTAATTTCCAATTTTAGGCCTTAAAGTTTAGGCCACTTAATTTGGATTTCAAAATGTTGACTTTCAAACTTAGGCTTAGATTTTAAGCGACTCTATTTTAAACTCCCAGTTTTTAACCATAAACTACAAGTTCGATATTGAGGCTTACAAAGTTTAGAAGATAATTTGTAGACCATAGAATCTAGGTATTAGTTCATTCATTCAAATTTTAATCTCAAATTTAAGGTATGCATATTTAGGTTTCAACGCATAGAGTTCCAATTTCAAGTGCCGAATCCACTTCCCAGTTCAAAGTTTTGACCTTAAATTTTAGACCTCAAATAAACTCCAAAATTAAGCCTTGAAATGTATGTCCCGAAATGTTTTTCTCGATATTTAGGCATGGAAACTTGTACTTAAATTTTGAGTTGCTTATATTTAGGTACGCATGAATTTAGATCTTAAGTATTATATAGTATATTATATTAGGCTTTAGAATTTAGGCTTCTAAACCTACAGCTAAAATTGTAAGTTCTGATTAAGAAGCCTCCAAGGTGAGCTCGTTAATTTCCGACGCCTCCAAACTTAAACTAAAAGCTCGAAGTGCCTATTTTAAGGCCTCCATATTTTCATATCAAATTAAAAAATTTAGGCTTCAAAATGTAAAGAGTGCAAAATTTCGGCCTCAAAATGTTGACCTTAAACCTTATCCGTCCAAATATAGGCCTTGAAACTTGATTTTAAAATTTTAAGTTTCGAGACTGGGACCCCCAAAATTTTGGCCCCAAAAGTTCAGCCCCTAAAGAAGTTAACCTTCGAAATTCTGACTTCAAATTGAAAGTGTCAACATTTATGTCCCAAAAGCGTGGTTTCATCTCTCCTGCATTTCACATTCAAAGTGCATTCAGCGCCACCAACTCCCTATCCATTCTCAAAATGGGCCCTCTGCATTAAGTGTCTCATCTCTTCGTCTCCTAATTTGCATTTCTCCCTGGCGCACTTTTGCCATTCCCCCCTCACGGCCCCTCGCATTATCTAATTGAAGTCCTCTTAATATCCATCCTAAAAAGAACTTGTGTCTATTGCGCGCGCCATGGCGACCGAGGATGTCAACAGCGCCGTCCTCCGCTCGATATATGTGTGTGCACAGAGTGGCTCTCTATTACATCGCTTTGAGGGGCTTTCAATCAACTTGAAACGAATCCAAGGAACACGCTCAGCTTCCAACATTTTCTTCATTCTTTTTTTCTGCTTCCCAATTACGCACTCCATCTCCCTGTCGGGGGCACATAGTTGCCATCGCGACCACGAGGCATGTCTTCCCGGGCTCCTTGTCATGCCGCCGCGTCGATGCCATGCAAATAGAAATATCCATTTCAAGATCTCCTCCAGGTACTTTTGTCTCATTATTTTGAAACTCAACTCGCTCTGCTGTCGGGAGGGATGGAGTGGCGGGGACATGGTGTGTGATCCTTTGACCCTTCGAATATCGAATGAACGGATTTACACACACTGCGCATTGAATGTATTCACATTTTCAGGATGAATTCCGGACTGCTGCAAATTAGTCCTTTTTTTGCGTCGTGCGTCACATGTATTCAGCACACATACACACTGCTCTGTGTCGTCTCTTCCTCTCTCTCACAGGAGCGTGAACCGCGTGAAATTCACGAAGATTTCCGCGTTAATTAGCGAGCAGGCGCATTTCATTCCCCGCCCCTTAGTGGTCCCATGTGGGAAAGGAAAGGATTGCCAGTCGCCGCCGCCGTCGACGCCACTGGCAGCCGTCGTGATGAAGTGGAATGCCATGGAATTTCATTAAACAGGATTTTTTCCATTTAAATAACTTTTGGTTTTTCGCCTCCCCGTCTCCAGGAAGAGAGATGCTGTGGGGGCAGGGAAAACATTTGTTCAAGTAATTACACTAGAATTCCAGACGGGATTTAATGAAATATTTTATATATGTTTAATTGGAAGTGGAAAAAAAACATGTGTCTGTTTGGGCGATTGCCATTATGTGATAAATTGTACTTTTCGAAGGACTTTTAAAAGGGATGTGGTGTCAGTATCACAACAGAGATTGATGGACTTTTGCAAACTGCAATAATTGAGGCTGCGGACACACAGATTTTAATTGAGCTGGCTCGCGGCCAATTAATGTGTCACTAGAGGGCGGTATGTGAATTTCTGCCTCTGGTAGATAAATGGTCCACGGATGCCACCAGTGGACAGTGACATTCTAAAAAAATTTCTTTTTCTCAAGCAGGGACGGTTTCTGCTGCATTGCTCGATTTAGGATGAATTGAACGACGCTGTAGACAAGGGCTATGATGCTCAGTTACCCAAGGGAAGAGTTTTGACTCCAGTCCTTGTCTTCATGAGACCTCTATAGCTCATGTAAAAACTGTCTTAGGAAGCCCCGAAATTTTTACCTTGAACCTAGGTTTCAAACGTCACGAAATTCAGAATGGAAATGAAGTCTTCTTCGAGATCTTTACACCTTTCGGTGGAGCTGGTGCTACTGTGGCACTTCGTAGCATGCCGTAGACATGACTCCCATGGTACCCCCAGTTTTTTAAAGGTTCACAGGAACCGGAAATCTGAAAACGTCAACGGGCGTCCCAGAGTGTGCAAATGCTTCAAAGACACTCTGGAATATGAGAAAATACGGAGAGCCCACACGCACCTCAGAGGCTAAAAATAGTTCACATACGCTCCAGAGTCAGAAATTTGTTCACATATGCCGGCGAGTCTTTAAATACTTGTAATCCACATACGTCCAGAAATCTGGGAAAGCTCCATAGACGTCCTTGGTCGGAAAATTTCCCTTATGTGCCAAAGGATTTGAAAAGGGTGCACATGCTCCTCCTAGCCTTAAAAATGGTCCACATGCGCCTCAGAGCCTAAAAATTGAAAATATTCCACATACGCCCCAGAACCTAAAAATCGTCCACCAACGAACCAGAGTTTGAAAATATTCCACATACGCCCCAGAACCTAAAAATGTTCCACATGCGCCCAGAGCCTAAAATAGGTCCACAAACGAACCAGAGTTTGAAAATATTCCACATACGCCCCAGAACCCAAAAATCGTCCACCAACGAACCAGAGTTTGAAAATATTCCACATACACCCCAGAACCTAAAAATCGTCCACCAACGAACCAGAGTTTGAAAATATTCCACATACGCCCCAGAACCTAAAAATGTTCCACATGCGCCCAGAGCCTAAAATAGGTCCACAAACGAACCAGAGTTTGAAAATATTCCACATACGCCCCAGAACCCAAAAATCGTCCACCAACGAACCAGAGTTTGAAAATATTCCACATACGCCCCAGAACCTCAAAATGGTCCACCAACGAACCAGAGCTTGAAAATATTCCACATACACCCCAGAACCTAAAAATCGTCCAACGAACCAGAGTTTGAAAATGTTCCACATACGCCCCAGAACCTAAAAATGGTCCACCAACGAACCAGAGCTTGAAAATATTCCACATACGCCCCAGAACCCAAAAATCGTCCACCAACGAACCAGAGTTTGAAAATATTCCACATACGCCCCAGAACCCAAAAATCGTCCACCAACGAACCAGAGTTTGAAAATATTCCACATACGCCCCAGAACCCAAAAATCGTCCACCAACGAACCAGAGTTTGAAAATATTCCACATACGCCCTAGAAACTAAAAATGGTCCACCAACGAACCAGAGCTTGAAAATATTCCACATACACCCCAGAACCTAAAAATCGTCCACCAACGAACCAGAGCTTGAAAATATTCCACATACACCCCAGAACCTAAAAATCGTCCACCAACGAACCAGAGCTTGAAAATATTCCACATACACCCCAGAACCTAAAAATCGTCCAACGAACCAGAGTTTGAAAATGTTCCACATACGCCCCAGAACCTAAAAATGGTCCACCAACGAACCAGAGCTTGAAAATATTCCACATACACCCCAGAACCTAAAAATGGTCCACCAACGAACCAGAGTTTGAAAATATTCCACATACACCCCAGAACCTAAAAATCGTCCACCAACGAACCAGAGTTTGAAAATATTCCACATACGCCCCAGTACCTAAAAATATTCCACATACGCCCCAGAACCTAAAAATATTCCACATACGCCCCAGAACCTAAAAATATTCCACATACGCCCCAGAACCTAAAAAGGGTCCACATACGCCCCAGTGCTTAAAAATGGTCCAGAAACGAGACAGAGCTTGAAAATGTTCCACATACGCCTCAGAAAATCAAACAGTTGCCCCAATGTCTCAAAAGGTTGTCTTATTCGGAGGAAGTTCGGTAATCGTTTGAGAGTCTGAAAATTGCCCAATGACTTCCCAGAAATGTCTGAAAATGTGCTTTATGCGCTCCGCGGACGTGAACATGCTTCGCAGGCACTCTAGAGTCTTAAACTTGTGAAACCATAGACACCACAGAATCCCAAAGTGGTCTGCATATGCCACAAAGTTTCAAGACTGACGCCGCAAAGTCATTTTTTAACTTCTTCGTCTTCATGCGCTCCAAGTTATGAAAATCTCCAAAGAGTGCGTGCACCTGATTCTAAAAATGTTCCACGATGTTCCAGTGTTCTCACTTGCTGGACACTTGCTCCATCAGAGTCTCTGTCAGTTGAAGGCTTCTGTTGCTTGAGCGGGTGTATTTTAAAGGCAACTCACAAATGCAACGAAAATATAGACACAACCCACCAACATCGATCGACGGATCGACGAGTCTTTGCCAGTTGGAAGCTTCTATACGAAAGAGGATGCACTTCAAAGGCAGCTCACAAAGGCGGACAATGAGGATCAGAAATATTTACATAAACCCTACTCGATCAACGGATACCCACAAAGTTGATGGATATCCTCCCTTATACCTAAAACTCCCCCAAACTGCGATTTCTAGGCTGGTAAGGAGAACACAGAATTTTTGAACGACTTGAAATGCATCTCCGGAGCATCTTAGCTCTCGCTCAAAAACCGACAAATAGCTAACGCCAGCCAATGTGCTCGTTTTGGTTCATTTCACAGTCCCTATTGCAGTACAAAAATCTGCGTTTTATCTTCTCTCTTATTGCCATTGTCTGTCATTGTCCGTCTTCGGCTCGTTTAAGCCGTATTCAGCTTCCTCTTTGATTCATTCATTACCTCTAAGTGCTGTCCGCCACCATAACCACCACCATCACCACCAACTAGAAACCCCTAATGACACTTGCACAATCCGATCTCTGTGTCTGATGTCGAATCACATCAAAAGCCCTGTCTTCGTGTGCCTCGGACTCCACTCAGCTCGACTCGCATTCAATTACCCATTCCACGGCCACTTCAGCACAATTAATTCCCATCAACCATCGGCGACCGCACAGATGAGCGGAGGCGGTTGTGTGTATGTTCAACAACAGATAATCCTTGAAATCCTTAATCGGCGTCCCCCTATCTGTCAGTCTCTCTCAAGCGTGCAGGTTGTTGAAAACTACCCCTACCGCCGCCGTCGCCGTCGCCGCCACCGCTGCATGGATTCCCAAAAATAGAGCCGATGAGTGTCCCTGCCATTAGCCAAATCGACATAATTAGTAGCGGTAGAGTGTAACAAAGCTGCGGCAGCCGGCGGAGCCCACCAAAATTAATTGCAAACAATAAAAATAAAAAGAGGGAAAAATCTAAAGGACACGACCACAAGTCGAGGTGATTATCCTTTTTTTTTGCGTTTTTTTTTTTCGCCCGTGTCCTGTCTGTACGAAGATGGGTTGATTTGGGGCTGGGCGAAAGGATGTGACGTCAGGCATCGTGCAACAAGCAACAGGCAACGGCCACCCCTTCGCCACCACTGGTGTCAGCTATTAGATGAGGTTTAGACATTAATTGAAGTAGCTGCACGTCGTCGTCGTCTTGAGTCCGTTTTTTAATTAAATTGCTCCATTCGTTCATTTGTCTCCCCTCCACATCTCCCGCATATCCTCGTCGCCGTGCGTTGGTTCAATTTGAGTAATTGTGTATCCTCTTGTGTTTTTTTTCTTCTTCTTCCTCTTCTTCATCACTTTTCTCTGTTCTTCTTCTTTTTTTGCAGGTAAGTTAACACACAAGGAATTGCATAGTAAGTCATGAGATCCACACTCTCGTTTCGTTTATTTGATGTGTTCTTGGTGTTGTATCCTTTTTGTTTTGTTGCTGCCTGTATCGTAGCTGTTGTGGTAGTTATTTTTGAATTAATTTTGTGGCTTAATTTTTGAAAGGGAAAGAGTTGTATCCTGTCACCCGCAAAAATAAACAAGTGTTTACATTGCATTGTCTGTTAGAAGGACTCATCCCCTCCCCCACTCTCCATTCAAAAGCAAATAAAACCGAAGTGGAAAAACTGGGAAAGTCATCGTCCTCAAACGACCGAAAGGTCCTGTCGGGCCACAGGAGCGACAGTCAAAAAAAAAAAAAAGAAAAAAACGAAACGCACAGAAAACTGAATCAAATCAAGTCCTTATCCAACACCAGGGAGGACTGAAGTGAATCGAGTGAAATAACAAGTTGGACAAATATTGCTGAACAGGATAATAATTGTTTAGTTTACTGCTTCATTTCGGTTTGTTTTTGTGTCCTGTGCTTAAACACACCCCACGCCTTAGCAACCTCTTTCCCTTCTCCCTTTCGTCCTCTTCCACTCGCCGTCGCCATCGTCATCGTCATTGTCTTCCATTCATTCTGGTTGCCGTTGTCGTCTATGGACTGGCCCGGGGAGGTTCATTGTTTAAAGAGGATTTTCTTTGCGGTTTAAAGACCCGTGTAGGATGAAGTAATTTATGGTTGAAAGGTCGCCAAGAGGATTTCCCTTGCTTTCACTCTCCCTGCGACTATCTCTCTCGCACTCTGTTCCGGCCAATTGCTGAAAAGTGAAAGGACACACACCGATAAGGAGTGCGGAAGGGGGGCGGGGGAGAGTTCTCTTCTTTTTGCCAGTCCATTTCACTTAAGAATCTTATAATCTTCTCATGCAGAGCCACATCCAGATAGATGGCAAGAGTGAGACTGAGAGAGAGGCGTAAATAATTTCCGGACTGAAGAACGATTGACAATAACTGAGGAAGCAGAAGATCATAATTCATGAACCGTGAAGTCAAGTCTCAGAGATTATTTTCATGAGGCATGTGATCAAAAATAGGTCAACTTGTTGTGTCCTTGGGAGTGTCAGAGGCTCATCTCGTGAATTGTGGCACATTTGAGGGAGATTTTGAAGTCCGCAATGAACTTCTGAAAGATGATGCGTGTGCAGGACTGGCTGACTGAGAAGAATTTACCTAAGGGATTGATTTAAATGCCGTGAAGCAGGAGCCAGACGCTCCACGGTCTGAAATTATTCCACAGATGATAAAGGGTCTTACACTACGAAAAGGACTCACGTTCGCTCCAAAACCTGAAGGTATTCCATAAGACGCCGGGGGTCTGGAAAAGTTTCTCAGACCCCAACAGTCAGCTCTATGGGCACAGCAGAGTCTGAAAAATGTCTACAGACGCCACGCCTACAGGGTCATGTGAGGTGAATATAGGAGAAAGAGTAAGGCCTCGACCAACAAAGAGCTGTCGACCGACAATGAGTTGTCGACCAACAATGAGTCGTCGACCAACAATGAGTCGTCGACCAACAATGAGCCGAGGTTCAAGTCCAAGGCCTGAAAATGCTCCTGTCTTGTGATGTGAAGGTAGAAGCAAGAGCCACACGTCAGTAAACAAGCCGGAGACCATGTACTGCCCTGCTAACGTACGTTCCACATCGACCAATAAAGGATCAAGTCCAAGGTCTGAAAGTGCTCCTGTCTTGTGATGTGAAGGTAGAAGCAAGAGCCACACGTCAGTAAACAAGCCGGAGACCATGTACTGCCCTGCTAACGTACGTTCCACATCGACCAATAAAGGATCAAGTTCAAGGTCTGAAAGTGCTCCTGTCTTGTGATGTGAAGGTAAAAGCAAGAGCCGCACGTCAGCAAACAAGCCGGAGATCGTGTGCTGCCCTGTTAACGTACGTTCCACATCGACCAATAAAGGATCAAGTTCAAGGTCTGAAAGTGCTCCTGTCTTGATTCGTGAAGGTACACACGTATGCTTCAACTGCCCTGCTAACGCACTGCGTTCCACATACGCCTCAGAATCTGAGAATGCTCTCCAGATAGTGAAGGGTCTCGAAATATGTTGCATACACCTCGGAGTCTGAAAATGTTCCACATACGCCCCGTCGTCCACGAAATTTTCTACAGGTTGGGGGGTGCGAGAAACACTTTGTTTGTTCTGGAGATTATGATTTCTTTTGAAGGACATTTTTATTTCAATTGAGCACAACTTGATCCATGTGGCACGCTTTCTGGCTAAAAATCGAAGATCTCAGTCTGCCAAGAGACCAAGCGACACCCACTTTAAAACGGAAAGTTGACTCCAATCTCTGGCACAAGGATGAAACGGTCGTAGTCCTTGAGATGACTTTAGTCCTCAACTCTCTGACTTCTGTCCTTTGAAGTCCATTTTCTCCCCCCAAGTCCACACTCCCACGCAAAAAATTCGTCCCCTGCAATCGGTGTCATCGAATATCACATTTCGCACTCCCCTCCCCCACAAGACAGATGACATTCGCCGATAAATCCATTCCGCCAATTCGATTCCCCCTCCAGCACACGATGTAAGACAAGACCTCGTTAAGTGCCCGGGTTACTGCCGCACGTCAAATTCGAGAAGACCTCATAAAACGTCCAACTGATCTGCCATCAAAATCCTTTCCCCCCCTCCCCCAACCAGCGCATCATTTGGATTCCTGTGAATGCCCCCATCTAAATGTCTCGAGTAAATACGGACCCAATGAAAGCCATATCGAAGCGTATGTGAGCGGCGGCTGCTGTGGCGTGTGCCCATCTGTCGTCGTCGTCTATTTTGTCTTGGCTTCGGTGCCGGTGTCAAAGGTGGAAAGGACACAAACGGCTGAGGGTAACCTCATAATATTCGGCGCATTGTCCCCTTCAATGCCGTGCCTTTTATTTTTCCTTTGTGCTCTCGTTCGAGAGGGCGGGGGGGAATTTAAATTGCAAAGCACACACACACACACACACACACACACAAACACAAACACAACAATGGGGTCGGGGTCGAAAAAGTGAAACTTCTTCAGAAGGATGTCAACGAACGTGGATTGTGTGTGTCCTTACACTAGATTGCTTGCCTTCTCTACCGAACAGCATCCCCCCCCCCTCTCAAAATGGGCGGTAAGTCCGACAAAGCTTACATAAGCTATGATTTTTTGAATATTTTCCCTTTATTGCTCCAGATTGTCACCCTTCTTCGACGGTTGCTGCGCGTTACGTGTTCCCCCAGTGATGTTATTTGTTCTCGAAAATTGAACTCAAAAAACCGGCGAGGGCGAGTGAATTGAGTGATGAAGGGAATGGGAATGGGAATGGGGATGGAAGGAGTGGTGGTGATGGTGGAAAAGTTTTGCCGAGTAACTTCTTGCGGCCATTCTTTGAATGTCAATGATGGTCTGCCTCGAAAGTGATTCTTGAAAACTTCAGGAGTTCTCCCAGAGAATACCTACTCCACGAGGTCGAGGTGAACAGAACGTTCTGCGACTTTGAATTTTCGGGAACGTAGTGGGGGGGGGATGGTGGATGGCGACGTAACTTAATACCCAGCGCTCCTGCTGGTCATTGATATAGTGCGTGAGCAGAAATTCACAACTCTTAACTTTAGATTTGTGGACTTTGTGTGACCAGACGTTTTCTTGACTTTCGGTGGAGAATTTATATTCTTCTCGTCGTCCTTGAAGTTGGAATTTGAATATTTGCGGGGATTCAGTGGAATTGAAGACGTTGAATTTGTCTGGCGATTTTTACGGCTATTTCTGCAAGAAAATCTGTTCGTTCTGGGAATCCAAAGTTCGCCGATTACAAATGGCGAAGCGAACATCAAATTTTTGGACGTTCTCCATCAGCATCTAACCACATATGGCATTTTTTGCCAGAAAACCTGTTCGTCCTGAAAATTTTCAAGCAAGACCTGTTCGTTTTGCAACTTTGGTATAGCTGCACGTTGCAATATTTTGCATCTCTCCCTAGAATCAGAGTTTCGCGGCAATTTTCGTTTCAAAACCTATCCCTTTTCTTCCAAAGAAGGTCCTTCCGTTTTATTGAGGGTATTTGTCAGAGAACCTGTTCGTTTCGTCCACAAGAAAACTATGGTGGAACAGCAGGTCCTGTCGTATTTTTGAGGGTATTTGTTGGAGAACTTGTTGGAGAACTGTGGTGTGTGAAGTTTTGAAGTTTTTGATGTTTTCCACCATTTCCAGGACACCCGCAGTGTCAATCAAACAAATCCTGTTTTGCAGCAGAAATAATGGATACTCAACATTGTTTGTCTTTTGTGTCCTTAGATCAGTTTGTTGGGTGTTTCCTGGACTCCCGCATATACCTGACAACCGCCCTCCTCATCGGCACCAATTCAGTTGTCATTAAAAAAAAAAGTATTCGTTTGAAGTGCTCATCAAAACTATCAACTTCCGTGTGTCCTTTGAATTGCACACAACAACGCTCTTTTGCCTTCTCCCCCTCTCAACCTCTCGGCACTGGCAACCATGGAGATTGGCCTCATTAAAAGTTTTTTTTTTTTGAGCACGACCTTCGGCAACTCGTTGTGAAGCGATTTAAGCCAACATTTGATGACGTCTAATTAAAGCAGCCAGCAGAGTGATGCTTTTTTTCCTTTTTTCTTTGTCCTGCCTCATTCCTTATGAAAAATGTCACTTTTGACTGACAACCGAGTGTGGTGGGGGGGTGTCTCTTCTCTGTAATGTCTAAGTAGACAAATTCACACGATTCACAGAGAACTCGGTCTTCAGTACATCAGCGTTCCGCACATCACCGCTTCATCACACGCATGAAGGAAGGAAGCAATTTCCAAACAATTTCTCCTTCGTTATGACAAAATTGAAAGACGGCACAATTTTTTTTTCTCCTCCTCCTTCTCCCACCCACTTTTTTTTTTGTGTGTCTCCGGATTCTTTTGGCCCTCGTCATTTGTCGATGAAAAAGAGTTGCTTCTGCAAAAGACAGGCGGAGTACACACTCTCCGTGGTAATTTAGTCCTTTCGCTGTTTTCTTTTTTTTTTTAACAGGAGAGGTCTATATCCTTTGATCGTATTTTCGTCTTCATTTACGATAATAAATTCGAATTCCCCATAAATGATCGAAGGAGATTGCCGGCGTAATGGAGAACATCCTCCGCTGCAGCCCTCCCCCTGGCGAACCTGTCTAATTAAGCAGAAAGCACGAAATCAATTTCACCTTTGTTATCCTTTGCAAATATTTGCGGACTACAAGTTCCCTCATCCTCGTCTTCTCGTTTCTTTTCTTCGACTTGCCCTTTGTCAAGGCTCTGTTTGGGGGTGAGGGGTGGAAGGAGTTGGGGAGCCCTTTTATTGTGGCATGTCTTCCAGGATTCTACCGCACCCCGCCCACCAGTTTGCCACTATTTGTTTGACTCTTTTATCACATGCAGGATAAAAACGAAAGAATTTTCTACCCACATACCCTTGTCAATGTTTTACTCCTTTTCTCCGTCCTTCACCCTCCACCGCCCCACTTTCAAGTCCACAACCAGACACACACGCCCGGCACGTTTTTCGGTTTCGATTCGTTCTCTCGTCTTATTTTTTTTTTTTTGTGCGGAGCGAGCGAATGTTGCGGTTGGGAATGGGATTCCAAGACAGATTCGAATTCAGTTGGATTCCAATGCAAGGACACCTTAATTTGAAGGAATTTACTTATTTCGATTTGGATCCTGCCACAGATTTCGTCCCCGCCCGCTGTGTACGTGGGGGTGTTGTGCGCATTGTACGCTTACGGCTAGCGCAAAAGTTAACAACCGAACTCTCCTTTTTAATCTCTTTAATTGAAGAACGGATGGGGGCTTAAGGGATAACAATGATGTAGTAAAAGGGATAAAGGCGGGATTATGGTTGTGTTTGAGGGATTTTTATGCGGTAATTCGCAAGTTTTTGGGACCGAAAGGGATATTCACCAGCGGCGGCGGTGGCGGCGTGTGAAGAGCGGTCCTTTTTGATCGGTGAAAAGTGGGTTAATGGCGGCTGGATGGAATGCAAGAGCGGTTGGTTCAAGAATGAGAATTTATTTTGGATGCCACAAGAATTCCGTGTCGAACGTTGGGGAACGAGGTTTTCGAATTTTGATGCTCGATTGCGTCGCTCACTGTCCCAAGTCTGTCTGTAGCTTGCTGTCGTGCCTGTCTTGGTTGCTGGAGGTCGGCCTTTTTGAGCTACTGGAATGCGAAATAATCCTTCAGAGGGCTACCGCTTCTCTATGAGTGTCCACTATGAAATACCCGACTTTGGTATGATCTCTCTGTGCGCTCCTGAAACTTGGCGTTGGCGTTCCTGATTGTTTCCTGAAACTCGAATTCGTTCATCTGTGGGGCACTGGAGCCCGAAAGCATCCTTCTGTGGACAGCTAGATCTCAATATCATCCGCCTGTGAGTTACATTTCTTTGCTTCATGGGGTTCCAGAACCGTCCGTCTCTCTAGAGGGTTTTCCAGAAAAGAAAAAAATGATTTCAACTTGAAAACGATACCCTTTCTATGCAAGTAAAACACACATTCGGGGAATCTTTGTGCTGACAGTATCGAAAAGACATTCGACATTGGCGTAGAAATGGCTAAAAAATGTCCTTTTCGTTTTCCCCATCTCTTAATTCAAACGTCAAAATCCGATCCAGTTCCACACGTCATGCCACTCCACTCCACACACAACCCAGCACTGCACTGCAATGCTTTGGTGAAACATAAAACAGTTTCCCTAACAACACAATCTATCCCACACTCGGATACTCGGAAATGTTTCAAGTACCCTTTCAGAACCTTCATTCCTTTCCATGGAACATAGAACATTTATCTCTCTCTCTCCCCCCCGGCATGTCATTGTATGTTGCCCTGACATCTGCTAGTAGCTATTTTCACTTAAAAGCCTCACCATATTCCGGAATGCAATTTGTATCCCTTTCCCAGTACGCCTCCAACCCCTCGACCGACCGTCCTTGCCGCAGTTGGAGAAGCATCTGCATTCCATACCGAACTGCTCTTATAGCTGTCAAACGAATAAACATCGTGGTGTGCAGCTGCTGCACTGTGTTGTGTCAACCCACACCAAGAAGACGACAAAACACAGCTTATAGTGGTTTGAAGAGAAAAATTGAATTTTCATCCCTGTGGGTAGATATACATGGGTGCTCTCGACTGCTCTCCACATGAAGATCTTGTCAAAAATGTTACCAATCCACCCCCACGTCCTCCTCCACCCACCCCACACACATCAACTATTGTTCACACGAAATTGAGTGAAAAAATAAATAAATAACTGCAATTCCTCACGTACCCTATACTTTTGTCCTCGTCGCCATCGTCGTCGTCGTTAGGTATCCTTTCTCGTCACTTTCGGAAAGGAAAATAGTTTTAGCATGGATGATGGAATTTCGATTCCAAAATGTCTTGTATGTGTGGCTGCGTGTGTGTGTGTTTCAGAAGAGACGAGTGAAATGGAATTCCTCTCAAGGAGGACCGTGTAAAATGATGGATTGAAGGATCTCATATCAATCTATTCGCCATCCTTTCGGTTCTGCTTTCCCCACTCCTGCCAGATGTCTGACATAACATCTGCTTGTTGATGGAAAATTGTTACCGGTACGGCGGAGTGGCGGTCGTCTCTCACTCTCTCTCTCTGTCGCTCTGAAAATGTGGCTTTCATCGGTTTTATTACTTTTCACGCTGAATTAGCTGCGGCAGGAGTGCGGGAAAATGTGGAGAATGTGAGGCAAATCAAGGTGATATTCATCAAATTTTTAGCGACTCACTCTGAGGCGGTGACAGATGGTGATAATTCATTTTTTTCAACGTTTGGGTGGGCAGTTGTTCGAAAAACCTTTGCTATCTCGAAAACGGTGAGTTGTATGGGTCAAGGGATATTAATTTTGATGATGGAATCGGCCACAAGTTTGCTGTTTTTTGAGGAAATTTGAAAAACAGTCCAGCGCATGTCATTTTCGACCTTGTGGCCAATCGATGGCAAAGAGATTTCAAATTTCCTTCAAACTTCAAAATCGCTCGAAAACCTAATCAAAGGACATTTCGAAAATTGGGATTTCTTTTTCGTCATCAAAGCGTGCATAAATTCATCATTTAATGGAAAGAAATCGATCTCTCGTGTTTCGGAAAACGTTTTCCCACTGTTGTCCTTTCATATTAAACGTTCTCTATTTCAAGAGCAAAATGTCCTTTACGAAGCAACTCCCCATTGATTAAAAGCTTCTAAAATCCAGTTTGAACATTCCAAATTTCAGTTGAATCCGTAAGCGTAAGCTTAAGAAATTCCCAAAAACAAAGAAGAACTCACAAAAACTCTCAATTCACGTCGAATATCCTGAAAACCAAATGTCCTTTAAGGATTCCTTGTATACAAATTGATAGCCCTGTATATGTGCATTGCACTCACCAAGTTTCATCTAAATCCATTAAGTCATTTCGAAGATATTTGTATTTTTCCATTCTTTCTGCTGAGAATTCCGCATATTTTCAGTTTCACCAAAAAGTGGGGTGAAAATCAAATGATTTCAACTCATATTTTTGTGTTTCGGGAAAAGAGCTGAAGAAATTGCTTTAGTTGACATTTGATGGCAAATATCTCGAGAATGCGTGGTCCAGGGAAAAAAGTGATTATGAGGGAATTTGAAGGAAATTTCTTGAACTTTAGAATGGTGTCCAATATGTGGTCGATTTACCGTTATTTGTGGGATAAATTAAAGAAGATGTGACTAAACAAAGAAAAGCAGCGAATTCAGTCAGTTTTGTTTGAGATATCGAGTTTATAGCTGTTTAGGGATGAGGTTTGAAATGAATGGAGTGGGGGAAGGTTTTACCAAGCCCTAGTTTGTATTTTGGGGGCATTAAGATCAACTTGCCAATCCAGAACGACCCACAAGTGTGATTTCTTCTTTTTCTTCTTGGGTTGGCTCTGCCATCCGGACTGAACCTGGAATTTGACAAACACGCCGCTCCAGCTAGCACGTTCCTATGCCAGCTGCCTTCCATTTGCCACACTAAGCTTGAAGACATCCTTCTTTGCTTGTGTGTACCAATTTAGTCGCTTCGTTGTCAAATTGTTGTCCACTTGACTCGAGTTTGTGGATCCTAGGGAAAGGAGCCATCTTCTCCATACGCTCTACATGGCCTAGTCATCCTAAGCGTTGGTGCACTCCCTCTCTCATGGTCGTTAGAATATCAAGGTCCTAAGTGGCATTGATTTTGAAACAGATGATGGATGCAGTCTCTGTCTAAATCTTAAAATATTTCTTAAATGGACCTTCTTCTTCTTAAAGTCTGTAGAGTCTCTACTCTTTCCTGAAAGTCTTTACAATGCGAGGTGGTACACACCCGAACGTCGAAGTAAAAGCGTTCAAAAAATTCAACAATCCAGCACAAACCGGACTCAAAAGCCAAACTGACCTCGGCCTGAATCCGTACCCTTTGTGACAGACAGACCTTATTTACACACTTCTGATCCCCACAAAATTTCCATTCATACCACTCAGCATTTCTGACAAATGATTAAGGTTCTCAGCACCGACCAGAAAACTCGCGTCTGTCAGATGTGATTCCTGATATCTTACGCCGTCTGCGTGCCGCCTTTTGAAACGCCGCCAAGTGGAATACCTCTCTTGAAGCTCATCTCATGGTCTTCTCACTGATGGCTGTATGAATGTGATTTCGAATCAATTTCTATTTCTGCTCACCATCAACACTCACACCTCAATTGAATTGCCTATCATTCCGTTCGTTTCCCAGGGATTTTTTTTCTTTTCGCTCCATCCACACACAGAATGGAAATCTCTCTATCCGCTGACGAGGGTGGGGGCGCTACCAGTGTGTAAGCGCTGGTGGTTTGATCCTTTTTACTGTTTGCACATCCCTGCTTTGCTTTGTTTGTCATCCCACTTTGGCTGTGTGGTGTGTGTGGTGACGAATAAACAAAATCAACCACTAAATGGCGGAAGGGAACGTGCACGTGAAACGATTTGCCAAACGACGTCGAAACGAGCCGAGAATGCAGGGAAGGTGTCGCTAACAGGAGTGATGCCACTTTTGAGGTAGGCAACGGTTATGAGCTGCCCGATTAAAGATTCAAGATTAGTGTGGTGCCACAGAGACAATCACCCTGATCGATTGCGATTTGCAAAGCTCCAACTGAAGAGTATAATAAACAAGCGAAGAAAAGGATAATAAAAGCGAAATCCGTCAAGGATAATGCCACACACTCCAGGAACTCAACAGTGTTTTTGTGTGACAAGGACCCACGCGTCAGCCATCAAAAAATGAAGTTATTACAGGATAACAGCGCTCACTCCTCACACACGTGCACGCATCCTTGTTACTTGACTTCCGATGATTTGTGAATTGAGATCCAGGCAGGATCGATTGGCATTCAGATTTCATGTTCAAATTGCAAAATTAAATCCTCCTGGAATACTGAGAGATGAGGAGCTGGAATAAACAGGTGGTGGGGAGGGTGGCTGATGGCTGTTGGTGGGAGGTCTACTGACTGCTGTTCAACTGTCGACTGCAGATGTAGGCACATCTACCTTCGAATGAATGTGTGCTCAGATAGCTTCAAGTCTTCCAGAACTACTCCAGGGAAGACAAAGTGAGGAAGGAGAAGGAGGGGGCAGGGGAGGTCATGTGTGTCAGGAACTGAAAATTTGTGCAGAGATACCATTTCATCGGAGACATGTGCCCCGGTATAAACTTCAGTTCAGGTAATTTGTCATCTAAAGAGCTTCACATCCCATGAGAAATGAGGCCACGAGGCGACACACGGCTGGGGGTATTGAATTAGATGCCGTTACGTTTGACTTCGTCCCCTAGGGATAGAGGGGGGGATGTGCTAAAGTTAACAAAATTCTTGTGAGTGAAATGAAATGTCTCCCTGTCGAGGAGGTTGATAGATGATTTCAATTAACAGCAGAATTGGGTTTACTTGTGACGAAAATTCACTTGGACTGGGATCCAGAGGGCGCTGTGACGCTTTAGAAATTCAATCACATGAAGGAACTGCCTGAGTAATGACACTGTGACCCACATATGCATGGTCTCATTTGTTTCATTTTCGCAATTGAAGGATATTTTCCTTGCTCTCGACGCCATTTGTAAAAGGAAGCTCTGAAATTTAAGAAACAACGGGTTTTCGGTACACAATTCCACAAAGTCATAAAAAGTGGTGAAAAATTATGAAAATTGTCCGTCCATCGCGACGATCTGAAGCCGTTTAGATCCGAAATTGCAAAGCGAACAGGTCTTCTGGCAAAAAATTCTCATAAAAGTTCAGAATTTGCCAAAAAAGTCCAAAAATTGCTCGTTCTCGCGGCCAGACAGTTTTTCTAATGGCTACTGACGCTCAAATTCTGTGACAGAAATAACAACAAAGTTCGAAATATGGTCAAAAATTATCGAAAATCTCACTGTTCCTACCGTTTTCGGACAAAAATTTTAAAAAGTGGCCAGAAACTGCTCGTTCCCACTGCCACTTCCTGCCCACCTCCTGACTCTAGATTGTCAAAACGAACAGGTTTAGAGACAGAAATGTCCTTTACATGCCAGAAAATACCTTCACGAACCAATTCATCATGAATTTCTAAACAAACAGATCTTCTGACACAAATTCAATCCCGTGGCATTGCCAAAATTGGCAAATAAAACGTGAAATAATCAAAGGGAGTAGAAATTCCGTGCATCCTTGTCTAATTGAATAAGTTTATGTGCGCTTATCCGTGAGGGACTCTGATTAACTTCGGATCGGTGACTGATTTCAGAGGATTTTCTGGGGGTAAACCATGAATCATGGACGCGCTCAATGGAGACGTGTGTGCCGAGTAGATGTGTAAATATTTTATATCTCCAGGCCGGGCGGGCGGTGGGTCATCCTTTGCAAGAACGGGCACACACCCGACAGTGGCAATGAAGTTGAGAAATGGATTACGATGGGCTTAGGGGTTTGGCTACAGCTCATCATCGAAGCTCCTCCTGACAGCGATGAGTGATGGAAGGCATGAAATTGGGAAGAGGATGTCAAACGTTCCAAACCGATTGAGGCGAAACAACCGCTTGATGGATGACCCAAGGATGGGCTCCTTGGCCAGAACACATGTTTGCTTAAGCGGCAGGATTAAAGTGGTTGAAATGAAGTGGAGCGCATCATTCATTGAGGGACGGGTGTTTTTTTTTTAATTTGACAGGGTGTTGAGTGGGAGAGGAGGAAAAGCCAATCTCCGACATGCCATCCCTTTCCATTTTTGTCATCATCCCCATAAGCACCCGCGGGGACTACAATATTTCTACAGCGAGCATTGCTGCGCGCTAACAAAAAGCCAACGAACAACTATTCAAACAAGCAAAAGGATGTTCCCTTTCCTGCGCGGAGAAGAAAACTATGCCATTCAGCCGACACCCTCGGGCCAGCGCTTGTCCGAGCACAGAGAACATGGTCGTGTTCTGTAAGGAAACTTTTCACTCGGTGTTCGGTCGGAAATTAAAATGAATATCACGATACAAGTGTTGTCCCCCTCAACCGCCGCGCCCTCCTTGGCAATTTCGAGAAGACAAAACGGAAAATGACAAAATACCCATTTCCGCCCCAGAGTTAGGCGTCAACACTGCGAAGAACGTCGAGGAGGACGAGAATGCGAGGGCAAAGTCCCTTCTTCTTTGATTTGTTTCAAGATTCAAAGGAATTCTCCGAGGAGTAGCAGCCGCCGCCGCCGTTGTCGACGTTTCCCTCCACGACCAATCATCATCAAAAGGAAAAAAAAAAATATGATGACGCGCCAGGAAAATCATTTTTGAAGGTACACACAGAGGGTGGGAATGTATGTGTGCCCGACTATCCTTTGTCCCCTGGGCAGAAGGAGATGAAGAAGCAGCGGCTTATTGAATTCGGCAAATGGGCAGCACTGGGAAAGGCAAATAGTGAGAGCTACTTATTCATTTTTGGACAAATATTTGAAAATTGTTTTTCTTTTTCCGCAAGGCCCACGGCGCCTACTAACTACAGGGGAGGGGGGGGGGGGGAGGTGATGACATGATGGATTTGAAGCGTAACGTGATTCAATATTGAAACAAGGCAACAATGCTTTGTCATTGAAGGAGTTTTGTAATGGAATCGGGAGGGGAATTAAATTAAATTTTGATACCGAAGGAAATCAACGAGGAAGGGCGGCCAAAATTGTCTCTCGCCCGACCCCAGTTTCAGTTCGTACTTGCATTCTAGTCAGAGTTCCAGGACTTGTCCATCACCAATCCCTCAGACCACACCTCAATCTCCATCTCACTGTCACTAAAAGGTCCCTGTTCTAATTTTTTGTCTTTTCATTTCGCATCGAAACCTTAGTAAAAATTTTTGTGACGCCTCACAACTTTAAACGTGTCCTTAAGTCAGAAGATAAGCAATTTCCAGTTGAATGCGGCTTCGCTAATGAGATTACAACTCGCATCATTAACAGGCGCCTGACTTTATGGCCGCATAATGACTGCATACTAACCAGCAAAGCGCCCAAGGATAAAGTATAATGCGTTCAATCCTGCCAGCCAGACAACCCAGCACTTCAGTCCCAGTCGCATTGGCGACCGTTCGAATGCAAAGCAGCTTCCCTGGCCGCCTCCTGGGATGCTTCCATCCCTTCATGTGGATCTGGCTGCATGTTTACAGTCCTCGAGTGTAAAATGAGATTATTTATGTAGAAGGTCCTTCAATAATAAATTCCCATTGTGAAACTGTAAACCAATGGCATTAGGCTCCGCCAGAGTGGGTGGCAGCAAAGGTACCCTGCATCAGCACAAGTCCACGCATGGGTGTTGAGTTTCCAGTTTTTTGATTGAAAATTAATTTGTGAGGTAGGTTGCATCTTTAGATCGTCTTACAAATAAATAGTGAACCGTCACTGGCGCTAAATGATGCGAGGTCCTTCCGTTGGGTGGGAAGGCTCGGAATGTTTTTTCCCCAGAAATTTTATGACGGACTAAGAGGGAAGGCGATAAATGGAAGATTGAGGACGGACACAGACACTGGAACTTGGGTTGAACCTGGGAAAGAGAGACTGAAACTGCGACTGAGACTGAATCTTAAACGGAGGATGAATGGCGGACCTTCAGCAACAAATGGATCAGGAGATGATGCAAAGACTGAAGTAGAAACTACTGCAGCGACTGATGAAGAAAGTAATGTAGCATCTAAAGCAGCAGCTGATGCAGCGTATGAAGCAGGAGCTATGGAGCGACTGGAGCAGGAAATATGGAGCGACTGGGACAGGAGCTATGGAGCGACTGGAGCAGGAGCTATGGAGCGACTGAAGAATGAGCTATGCAGCGACTGAAGCAGGACCTATGGAGCTATGGAGCGACTGGAACAGAAGCTATAGAGCGACTGAAGCAGGAGCTATGAAGCGACTGGAAAAAGAACTCGTGCCGCGACTGTACAAAAAGCTGAGTGAAGAGGAAGCTCATACGGTGACTGATAAAGAAGCTGATGCTGTATCTGAAGCAGGAGCTACTGGAGCGACAAGAAAGAAGGCTGATGCAACATCAGAAGCATGAGCCGTTGCAACGTCTGAAGAAAAAGTCGATTTAGCGACTGACGACGCTGGTAGTTGGATTGGAGAAGGAGTGCGTTAAAAAAGGGCTAATTGAAGAAGACCCTGGTACAGCGACAGCAATAAGAGTTGAAGCAGCGAATCGAGCAGGATCTGAATCACTGACTTGAGCTGGACTGTAACAGCGACTAGAACCGTAACAAAAACAGCAACTGAACTAGGACCGAGATTGCAACTGAAAGGAATGAAATGACGAACGGAAATCTGTGAATTCCATAATTACAGCAAAAAGCGCCGAATAAGCCATGACTGTGTGAATTCCGTGCTCCTGAGCGGAAACAAAATTCCGTGTAAAGTGAGCTTAACAGGAAATTCCGATTAAAACAATTAAATACACTCAACTCTACTTCCCTTCCTTCACTTCTCTCGTAGTCGGTTTCCAAAGCCTATTTTCCAGGAAAATTTTTGCCAACTTTTGATTAATGAACGGTGGCGTTTCAAATTTCCTGTTTTATCGGGAGCACGTTTCCAACTCCACACCCACTCCGGTGTGGCGGTGGCGGTGTGTGACGCGACGTTCTTTTGGTTGCGAGACAATTTAAATCGTGACGGAAGAAAGAAATTCCTCTTATCCAAAGCACAAAAACACTAATTACACGCGGATCCGTGTTTCTTGTGCCCAGAGCGGCAACAGCACGACTCCTGTTGTTCTTTGACTTCCCACAGATGCGGGACCAATAAACAAGCAATAAATACCCTCCTCTTTAGCCCTTTTTTGTCCTCGTTCTCGTCGTCGTCCTCGATTCAACTCGATTATCCTTTTTCCAAATTGTGAATTAATTTTCCAAGAATCATGCGGCACGTTACCTTCCTTCCTTCCTTCCACTTGGTCTCGTCGTCCCTAGAGACCAAACTGAAAGCGGAAACACTTAGTACACCGATTTGCATGTATCCAACCGCCAAACGCCTCCCACCCCCCTCCCATTCATCCTCCCTCCGGCAATTTAATTCGATTTTTATTTAAATTAACTGTTGTGATCCTGGATGATGATGATGATGAGTCTCGTCCTTCTTGTCAGACCGCCTTCCACTTTTCATCGTTTCTTTTCTGTTCTTTTTTTTTTTCTTTTTCTCTTAACAGGTTTGTCGAAACGTCCCATGGGACCACCACACCGTAAGAGTAGTTTACCAAAGCATACCGAAGTGAAGAAACGCTTCCTGGAGATATGTGATACAACGTTCTCGGACGAGGTGAAGGCCGCACTTCGCCTGCCCTCGTTCGATTCGTATGACTGGAGTGATGCGGATGTCATTCATTTAATGCAAACGATGTTCATCGAATTGGGATTCACAAATAAGTTTCATATACCGTTAGATACGTTGCGAGAATGGCTGTACGAGGTCTACAAGCACTACAATGAGGTTCCGTTTCATAATTTTCGGCACTGCTTTTGTGTTGCACAAATGGTGAGTTTCCTTTCTCTTCTTTTTTTTTTCTTTTGATTAAATTTTGCGTGCGTGTCCTTCGACGTACATATATCCTCCATCGTTGTCATCTCGCATTTGCCCAGTGTGTTGTCCTTTTGGCGGAGCTTGCCTACAACCGGTGGACGGTGGAGTCCCCCCCCACGATTATGATGATGAGCGGAGATGATGAAAATCGATCGGCTCAGGCTCAAAAGACTGTGAAGGCTGCTGCTGCCGTTGTCGCTGCCACTGATGCACAGACACACAGACACACATGATAATGATTTTTGGTTCACTTATCGTGTGGAACTAATTTGATAGTTGTGTCTAATTAGGGATAATTGAACGGGAATGTGCTCTCGGATGAGATGATGTCCTAGTCCCGCCCACTCCTCTCACGCGCTTGATGGTTTTATGATTTCTCTCTTGTGGCGGGCAGAGCTATGATGTGTGGTGTCCTTGATGGGAAGGTCTCCTTGTACCACTTGCAATTGAGTGCCACACTAAGCGACGGCGTGGTGGTGATGGTGGTGGTGTCGGCGGTGTGTCCTTAGGCGAGCGCTAATTACTGAAGTTTTTTTCAGCAGCTTTGAGGGTTGTCTTCAGTGGATTGCTGAGGGATTGCTGGTAAACACTTGAGTTGCGATAAGGATTTGCTGTTTGTTTAGGAAGAAGGAGGACTTTGTGATGGTTGTGGTTGCTGAAAGGGGGTGCTGCTTTGTTTGAACAGCGTTAGAGGGGTTAGGAACGATGCGGAGAGAAGAAGGATAACATAAGTTGATTGCGTAGCCTTCTTCATCAAATACGCCTGGAAAGGAAATAATCTGAGACCGCATTCCATTGATGGGCAGCGACGAAATTCCTGTCAAACTTATGCTGCCGAGCGGTGGGTCTATCGCCTCAGTCTGCAGTTCCTCCTTAGGCTAACACATCCAGACTTAGACAGATAGCTACGGACAGCTCCTTTGGTGGACCCTTCCTTTGTGTGGAAATGTAGGGCGTCTACAGCAATCGTACCAAAAAGGCTTTAAAATTCACCTGCCTGGGAGTCACTGGTTCAATTAGCAAAACACCAATAAATCCACTATCCCTTCATGGAAGACTTTCGCGCAAAATGTGCAGTGAGAATCGCAACTCAGTTACACGACATCCTAACTCCACAGGAGATGTCTGGACAGGCTTTCGATTAATCAGGTGAAGGCCGATTATTAGCTGGATTCCAAGCGACGCTTAACACCTTTTAGAGGCGCAGACCTTCCTTCCACAGACACCTCCAGCTTAGCTCGGCAAACTACGTATTGTGGCAGGTATTCTTCTGTAAGGGATACCTACCTTCACCAGAAATAACTTTGTGTCTATTTGGACGGCTTGGAACAATCTTAAAGAAGTCGTCCTTTCAGTGGATCAGACAGAGTTTTCACTCATGGGGCACACAGACACTTTTGCGGGTCAGCCCGTCATGCAGCTTTGTCCCCAGCTGCAGTTAGACAAATTCTGCTTGATTTCTGTCTCCATGTTGCCATCTTGATTCCGACTCAGTCGGGCTGACGACGGCGAGTTTTTGGCTGCGAACTCTGCAGAACCCATCTGAGTGAATTAAACTTCAAACTCTTTTGCGTCCCTCCTGGGAAATCATCGTGAAAACCGTTGTGCTTGCAAATCACATCCACCTGCTCCGCAATTCACAAGCGATAAATCCCCACAACAATCGATAAGTATTAGGAACCCAACCTGCGCACAACGCAATTCAATGACCTCTTGTGAGTGAAAGCAGGGAATGACCGCTGGAATCCATGCACACAACAGCGGGGGGACAGGACAACCTAATTCCTTGTTAGAATAGCACTTTCCATCTCTATTCCACTTCAGTATTGAATACAAAGTGCTTCGATGGAAGAAATATGGGAAGGGCAGTGGAAGAAGTTGGAGATAGAACAGAAGCAATTGGGGTTAAGCGATTGAAGGAGATGCGAGCAGAAGTGGGAGGAGAAGAACAAGCAACCGGAGCAACAGAGGCGAGGGAGAGCTAGCAGCGCAAGCAACCAGAAGCGACTGGGACAAGAACAGCAAAATCAGATGCAGCAGGAGGACGGGAAGCTGAAAGTATTATGCAAACAGAAGAAACAGAGGAAGAAGAAGGCAACAAATTCCATAACAAGAAGAGGAGGAGAGACTTTTGGGACAGCAAAGCGTATGGGCAACGATACTAGAGGAGCGGGGAAATTATGCAAAGACAAAAGCAGTGCAGAAGAAAAAAGCGCAAGTATCAGAGAAATCTCAAGCATCAGAAGAAGCTCTAGCATCAGGAGAAGCTGGAGCATTAGCAGAAGTTGAATCATCGGAAGAAACGAAAGCAGCAGGAGGAGCTGAAGCAACAGAAGAAGCTGAAGCATCAGAAGAAGATGAAGCGGCAGGAGAAGCTGAAGCAACAGAAGAAGATGAAGCGGCAGGAGAAGCTGAAGCAACAGAAGAAGCTAAAGCGCTAGAGGAATCTGAAGCAACAGAAGAAACTGAAGCAACGGAAGAATCTGAAGAATCAGAAGAAGCTAAAGCGTCGGAAGAAGCTAAAGCGCTAGACGAATCTGAAGCATTAGAAGAAGCTGAAGCAACAGAAGAAGCTGAAGCGTAAGAAGCAGGTAAAGCGCTAGTAAAAGCAGAGCCAGTGAAGAAAGAAAGATACAAGGTACAGGAACAGCGACAGTGACAGCGACAGCAGCAGTTGAACAAAAACGTTGAGAAACAGACAGAAGCCAATTGAGTTTCGCAGCGACACTGAGATGGACAACGATGTGAAGAACTACCAGAAGGTACGAGGAGTTCTTCACCTCAACAAGGAGAAAAACTACAAGAAGAAGAAGGACGACGAAAACAAAGAAAACCAACAGCAGAGAAAGTACCTGAAGCAGAAGAAGCACCAACAAGAAGAAGCAACTAGGAGGTCGAACAGAAGGAGGACAAGTAGAAACGAATGCTAAGAGAAAAAATCTATCACAAGGACATTCTGTCAACAAACTCAAAACACACACAATATACACTTCTCCCATGCTAAGTGAATCTAAACCCCCTCCCTCTTCCCCATTCCAAAGAAAAACACGATACACAAGCCCACCCACGTCCTTGTCGACCTACCGCCTCCGTTGAGTTCCACCCCAAAAAAGGATGTCTTTCTTTATTTTGTCTCGTGTTTGCTGTGTTTTGTGTCGCAGCGAAAAAAAAGAAGAAGCAAACGTCTCTGTGCACCTCTTATCCTTGGCACACACTCGGAAAGCACATCGAATTGATGGGTGAAGTAAAAAAGGAGGCCAATGAATGTGCCTGCCTCTCCTCCGCTGCCAGTTCAGTCTTTAAGTCACTTCGCTGAATGCCCTGAATTTCAAAGATAAAATATTACTTTTGCTAATGTCGTTGCAATCGTTGTCCTGCTGAAGTGCACCTTCCTTCTCCCCGGCAGCATCATTATACTTGCCCACTGATGCGCAACATATTCCATCTTATTTCGCATATTGCTATATGTTGCCATTTGCTTCACCATCCCCCGGCACCACCCCATGGGCATGTATTGTTGTCCAATCGATAGTCGTGCATGGAACGAATTGCATTTAGAACTTCTATTGTTATTCACAGATGTACAGAAAACAATTTTCATGCAAGGATGCGGCTTCCATTTTCATTATTTCATTCTCCTGCTCCCCAGTCCCAATCCCTCCCCAACCCAATCTGTACGCTCCGTTCGTTAGGTGTGCACTTCGTACGCCACAAGCGATTCGTTCATGAAGTCGTCCTAGTTCCGTCCGGGGTGGCGAAGGAGCAGCGTACGGGAGAGAGTAAGCGAGAGAGAGAGAGAGTGACTGAGCATAAGTGTCGAAGGATAACAACAGAGCACACAAAAAAGAGAAAATCATTTCAAATCTCTGCACACTACCGAGAGACTAAAGGACTACAGGACTACGGGTATTGAGTTAATTTTCTTTATTTTTAGCACCCTGCTGCTGTGTTTTTCAGCATGCATGCATATGTGTTTTCTGTGCCCTGGCAAAGGATGTCTCTCCATGTCTGATGCTTGACCTTAGACCAAGTGGGGGGGGGGAAGGATGCACAGAGACGTGTATTAATAGACCTCACTTGATTGCAACCATTGAAATCCCGGATATTTTTAGAATATCACAATCCGTGCTATTTTTTGCCCCCCATCAGCCAATCAGGATTCGAGCGCCCACTTTAATTACAGCCGAAGGTACTCGCTGTCGCCCTAATCTGGTTCGTTATGAAGTCTCCTCAGCGCGAGACGCCATGACGACGAAACTATTAAAATGTTAATCCGTCTTAATCGCTGCGTTAAGTGGGCTTACGGCCACGCAATTATAACTTTAACCGCTTCTTCATTAAACGGAGACGCGCTCTCTTATCACTTCTCCGCGAAACTCATTAACAAGAATTTCAATGAAGTAATCTCCCCCGCACGCAGTTGATGCTGAAGATTTGGAAAAATCGTTTCTGCAGGCGAGAGGGATCTGAATTGAGTCAAATTGGAGAATGATGGGCGGGTTTCCTTGACTTTGACGAGTTTTGGAAACCCACGTCTGACTGAAGTGGCATTCGAGAAAGACACCGAACCATCGTCGAATGAGAGTCAGACATGATCAAATAACTACAAGAGACAGTCATCAAGCTTAGAGATCTGCCTTAAAATGCAGAAAGCCATGAACAGACGCGACAGGACTTTGTGTCTCAAAAACAGCCAGCGATGGAACTGCACAGAAACGCACATCGCACAGAAAAAAATTTCGGAGCTGTAGAAAATGTACGGCAACCAGTGAAAGAGTCCCAAAGTCTAGACTGTGACTACGTCTAGACAGCCAAGACAAAAGATGACCTCGAGTGAGCGAATGAGCGCTTGGAATACTCAGTTTGGGCCACTATGTGAGGGACGCACATTTTTCCTTGCTTTCCTGTTGCGGTCTCGATTGCGCTTCTTCCTCTGGAGGCTCTGCTCTGCGACTTGCACATGAGCCATGCAGATAGTCTCAACAAATTTTTGAGATTCAGCTTTCCTTACATTCCTTTCTACTTTGAGACGCATAGGAGACGTGGGCCTCCTCCACAGAGTCCTCTTTAGAGATTGTTATCGAAGACTTCCCTAGCTAAAACTCTCTTGAATAAGTTGCCCCGAAGGTGGAGTCAAAAACTTCCTGAGACGTGGTGAGACATTGTGCCTCTGTGCCTCAAGTTTGGAGCCAAAGACTTACCACTTCTCAGCGTCGGTACTTGCAACATTTGCGCCAAAAGATTCGCCAAAAAAGTCCCCACAAGCCATCGTGGATTACGGCTTGACCTGTTTTTCAGCCAACAAGCCACTCCACCCAGAAACATCTGACATCTGCTTCAAGTATCTTAACAGGATTCGGAAGCGAAGTTCTCATCCGTCAAAGGTTTGGCTTAGACTTTAGTCAATAAGCCGCTCTAAACAGGGGCCTCTCGACAGGGGCCTTTGATTTCTGCCTAAACTGTCTTAAATCGGAAGCGAGGTTCTATCTCCCAACCTGGGATTTAAAGTTTTTCCGTAGCAGAACAGTCTTGAGTCAAACATCGTCTCTTGTGGTGGGATTCGAAGCCTCTCCTTATCGATAATCTTTTCAGCTTCGCATCCCCCGTTTCGGACTCCTGTAGGTCTTGATGTACATTTCCAACTTTACCTCGACTGGAGACATGGACTTGTCTTACCGCAAACCCGATCAGGCTTCAAGTCGAAGAAAGGCATCATCCTCCGAGGTTGTAGCCCTCGGTTTGTGGACGTCGGCCTTTGGGTAACTGAGCACACTCTTTAGCTGAACAATCAGGGGAAAGGAAGGCCTCCCCTCAGGTTGAAGACACATACAGTCTAAACTGAAACATTGGTGCCGACACGCTACAGTCTTCTTTTATTTTCGTCTGACCCATCCAGGTGAAGTGTCACCCCAAAACTGATCTTCTCCCTCCATTCTCCACCGACCTGGACCAAAACTTCGTCCTGTAGGGACTTGTTTTTGTAGGGCTGGCTAAAAGAGAAGGATGAGAAATCTTCTCTCCCATTATGTCTTAAACCTTCGAATCCTTGAGAAACCTTGTGATGTCGACACACCAGCTCACAGCCACCACTCCACCGGAATACATGGCACAGCCATCTCATAATACCCCCAAGTAGACTGCTTCCATTAAGAGCTGTTAGCCGCGCTCTGCACAGCTGCAGATGCCCACAATTGCTCGGAATATTTTTAGTCCACTCGTACCTTGTCTGCTGCTTCAGGTATTGTGTTGTGTTGTTAGATCTGACCTGCATTTGCAATTAGCTGTCGTTTTCCTTCTGCCTCGTACTCTCCCACACACTCTCCCTCTCTCTCACTGTGTAAGCAGCGAAACAAAAGGATAATAGCTACATACAAAAGCCAAATTGTGAGAGAGAGAGAGGCGGGGAATGAGAGTGAAGGCAACACAAGAGTCCTTGATGAAGCACTTAAGTCCTGTCCGCTTATTTTATGATTATTCCTGTGTGGTCCGTTGGTTTATTTTTTTTTTTCATTTTGTTAGTCTCATTACTACACTTAACGATTGCAAGGACATTTGCGGGAGATGATGTCCAGCCCCCCCCTCCACCACAGTCTGAGTTAGATTTTGATGGGCTTTGCGGTCTGCGAGGGTGGATGACGACCTTCTGTTTGTTGATTAATTTGGCACAGGACAGGCACATGTGTCGTCAAACTGTGCAAATTGACTTCCTTTCATCTCTCTCTCTCTTTGCAGATGTATGCAATTACACGACAAGCAAATCTGATATCACGTCTCGGTGAGCTGGAGTGTCTCATTCTCCTTGTGTCCTGCATATGTCACGATCTCGATCATCCTGGCTACAATAATATCTATCAAATCAATGCACGAACAGAGCTGGCTCTCAGGTGAGTTTAATCGGATTAAATGCGCTCAACGCGTGCTAACTTTGCCGGTTTTTTGTATTTTTTAGGTATAACGACATCTCACCCCTGGAGAATCATCACTGTTCAATCGCTTTCCGGCTGCTGGAGCATCCAGAGTGCAACATATTCAAGAATTTTAGCAGAGAAACATTTAAGTAAGTTGAAATTTGAGTGACGCCCTCCTAGAAATATTGACATCGCCTACACTCTGCTGAGAACTGTGGATTTTTTGCACAATTGTAGTCCTAGATACAATCTCTAGGTCTCCGTCTATAGGTAACCGTTCAAACAACAAGTGTGGTTTGAGTCGATTGTCGTCCTGAAATCAGTTTTTGTCTAGAAACAGGCCGCCTTTGAAAAAATCAACGCTCTAGTTCAGAACCTGAGTGACATCCAAGAAGTCAACTTTGTCCAGAAACTGACAGCCTTGCAAGCTACCTTCGTCCTCGACGTCCTGACTGTCCGGAAATCATTCGTCTTTCACACAATTGTCGCCTTGTCTCTGTCCAAGGGCCTTGCGAACAATCGTGGCCCCAGATGCCATCTCTGTCCAGGGATCGTTTCCTTTTCGAACCATTGTTGGCCTAGACGCCATCTCTGTCCAGGGGCCGTTTGCCTTTCGAACCATCGTCACCCTAGACGCCATCTCCGTCCAGGGACCGTTTGCTTCTCGAACCATCGTTGCCCTAGACGCCATGTTTGTCCAGGAACTGGCTGCCTTACGAGCTATCGTCACCCTAGACTCCATCTCTGTCCAGGGATCGTTTGCCTTTCGAGCTATCGCCACCCTAGACGCCGTCCCTATGCAGGGACAGTTTGACTTTCGAACTATCTTCGCCGTGAACGCCGTTTCTGTCCAGAGATCGTTTGCCTTTCCAACCATCGTCACCCTAAACGCCATCTCTCTCCAGGGACTGTGTGAACAATTGTCGCCCTTGATCTAGTGTCCATCCAAGGACCGTTTGCCTTTCGAACGATCGTGGCCCCAGATACCATATCTGTCCAGAGACCGCCGTCGTAGACATCATCTCTCAAAGTCATCGTCATCGTCCTTGACATCGTGCATATGCAAAAAACAGTCTCCTTCCAGAACAGACCACCTTCTAAGCAGCACCTTCCCCAGGACTATCAATTTTCACAGCAAAACAGAACCCCAGCACGGGACTGATTAGCTCACTGCACCCATTCTACCGAAAAAGCGACAACAAAGAGCCGCCATCGATATCGAGTTCCCTCCTGATGTCCAGCTTGCGTCGCCTGATTGCCCCGCTCGTTCGCAAACATGCGTGCATTCGAACGAAATTCAATCGCCATGCATGCGACCGCCCAATAAGCTGCTTTCGTTGCTGCACTCCGCCCACCCCTACGCCACTCCCAGGGGGTCCAACACAATTTCACTTAACCGCTGGTCTCCTGGGCCACCCGACTGCAAGAGAAATTCTTTAACGCCAGTCGCATGCTACTCGTAGCCCGCCACTCGAGCGCAACAAACTCTTTAATTAACACAGTTAGTGAGGGGTGAAGGCGGCGAGTCCACTGGGAGGTGGGGCGGAATGGGTGTTGAGAGTGAAACTTTTCCCCAAAGAACAACTTCTCAACTATCACGGACTCGGGCGACCCCATTCCCCCCGTCATTAGCCAGCCATCCGTTCGATCTGCGAACAAACAACTGGATAGCTGGCTGGATGGCTGGTTGGCTGGATGGTTGGCTGGATGGTTGGCTGGCTGGCTGGTCGAATGAATGGATGAATGGGTGGCAAGGCGGCAGGATGGCAGGGTGCTCGGCTCCGAAGTTTTACTCAATTTTTCACTAGATTATGTGTTAGTTGCTGATGATGATCAAGTTAAAATGGGAAAACTAAGTTTTCTCAATTTACGGGGTCCATCTACAATAATTTCCCAGCCCCCCCCCCCCCCCCACCACCATCTCGCATTGAGTGCAACGACAAATAAGCATTTCTTTTGCTACACTTCTTCTTCCGCTGTTGCTCGCCGCTGCTGCGCTTGTTGGCGGGGGGATGGGATGGAAAATTAAAACATTCCGTTTCGAGTAATTCTCAAGGATCTTCAGCGCCCATTAGTTTGTGTCAGTGGCGAGGGGGGGGGGGGGGAGGATGTAAACTCACTCACGTCCTACGTGCGGGTGTTTGCGTCGCGTGGTTAGTTGACGGTCGTCGGAGGGGTGGGGTGTGTCATTTGTGTGGAAATATTTTAATTTAATCTCGCTCATTGAGGAGGACCAACGTGGATGCAGTTGCCGCAGTCCTTGCACAGTCCCTCGACACAGTGCTTAATTGCGTTTTTATTTATGTTGCCAGGACGCTAGTGAAATAAATGCCAACCAAGACTGCACTTAGGAGTTTTTCTTGTAATCAGCTATATGGGTGGGGGGAGGCGAGGGGGAGGGAAATTAAGCAGCTCGTCAAGCAGTTTCTTTCAAAGTTAGGAGAGTGAAGCGAGATTTGGGTTTTTGAATTTGTAAAAAAATGTTCTTTCTTCTCCTCTCGCAACTTCAGGGCAGAGTGGAAGGCTCTGAATGGGACGAGCTCCCAATTAAGCCAGCCCAATAAAAAGGTGAATCACAATTTACCCGTCAAAGAAAGGATCTCTCAGGCAACCTCCTTATGTCGCCACTTCGCAGAAAAGCAGGGAATCAGGAGCAATTGATGTCATCCTTAGGGCTGGCTCCCCAAACCTTGATGAAATCAGAAAGCCGTCTGCCGGTGATCCTGTGGTCCTGTGGTATTTATGGTCCTTTATCCAACTGTTGTGAATGAATGTGACGAACACATTGAACAAGCGAACGTTTCGAATTTCTCACTCATTCCGTCCTTTAAGGATTCCCTGGATCGTCACATTCTCTCCGAAACAAAGCTCGATTCAGAGGCCCGTCTCTAACATCTACAATAGGTCAACTCGATAAAGATCCAAAAAAACCAAGATTAAGACCATTTAAAGGAGAC
Source organism: Eristalinus sepulchralis (assembly GCA_944738645.1). Lineage (NCBI taxonomy): Eukaryota > Metazoa > Arthropoda > Insecta > Diptera > Syrphidae > Eristalinus > Eristalinus sepulchralis. The sequence goes on along the minus strand of OX122884.1, from coordinate 1,515,701 downwards.
ATGTGTCTTTAGTCCCCCTTGTCAATGAAGTAAAGCGTGATGGTCGACGTAATGCGTGTAGTCCCACTTGTGCTATTGTGCTTCATCGTCTAGCTTGATGGGAAATCCTTTGGGGACATCATTTGAAGCTGTTAAGGTATCCGAGAAGATTGGCTTAAGAGATGGTTTTGACCATCCATCCTCAGCGTGCTAAAGCCGGGTCGGCGTGCAGCAGATGCAGGACAGTTCCTGGTTCATCCTTGCCCATGAAGCTTCTGTGAAAGCCATTTGGTGAGATCTGAGGTACTGTGTCCTCATCAATCAGATAAAGCAGGCGGAAATCAGATCAGCTTGCTCCTGCGACTGGCAAGCTGGATATTTGTAAGGGGAGCATCATTGTATGCCAAGCTAGTTCGTCCACCTTGCAGTTTCCCGGAATGCCAATGTGGCCTGGCACCCGGCACAGGATGCCTTTGCAATTCATTAGCATGTGGAGGCTGAATGACACCTATTTGAGACACAGCCACCTGACTATAAGACATAATATCCTTTGATGATATGGACTGGCCTGCACTTAGATTCGCGAAGAAAACACCTCGAACGTAACCCAAACACGTCAAAATTTAAAAGACACCTAAATGTATGCAGTACACTTCAATATATGCATGCTTTGTGATGTGTCTTTGGCAACGCTTTTCGCACTGAAACTAATTGAAACTGCAACTGTGCCTTTCGTGAATGATTTCAGTGTGACAAATGTTCTGTGGTACATGCTGCCGCAAACGTTTGTTTCAGTTGTTCGTTATGCTTTTCTTGAGCGCGCTAACTGCTTCATTCGCGGTCACCAGTAATCGTCGATTTAGTTGCGAGCACAGACAGTCATTTTCGACATTTTTCTTGCGAACCACCATGAATTTGATGTTGATCCTGCAGACATGCTTCCATCATTTCCTTGGAACGGTACCTCAAAAGCAGGGAAAGACCAAGAAATGCTGCCGATGCTTCAGTTTGTGAACAATCGAGGCATTTCAATGATGAAACGAAGAAATTCGTGGATACTGAGAAAGAAAGGTCCTTCAGAAATTATGTTTACATTTGTGAGAAGCTCAACAGAGCTCAATACAGCACGTTCCAATCAAATACTCGTATATGCAAGGCTTTGTAAAAAAATTAGCGTCTAACAATGTGCTCTCCGCAAACACTATACTTAATGTTGACTAACTAAAAAATGCAGCGTCCTTGAAGGAATTCCTTGTCACTAATCCATAGCTTCTTGCATGTAGTCATAATTAGGCAAATCTCAACCAAATCTTTTGCCATGAACTTAAAATAATTCCACTAAAATAGGTAGATATACGAAAATACAAGTTTTGCTTCAAATATCCTTAAAGCAAAAGGTCCTTAAAATACATTTTTTACATGAGATTGTAGCCTAACCTATGTAGTTTCCACCTGTGAAATTTCATCTGAATCTATTGAGTCCATGCAAAGATATTTGCATTTTTTCCAACATTTCCGCAAAAAAATGAGCATGTTTTCAGTTTTCACCAAAAAATGAGGTAAAAATCAAATGTTTTCAACTCAAATGCTTGTAGAATATGAATTCGCTCGACGGAAGCAGTTGGGTTTCCCTTTGATGGCGAATATCTCGGAAATACGATGTCCTATGAAAAAAATCGTTTTGGGCAAATTTGGAGAGCAATTCATGCGCTACAGAATGGCGTCAAGAATTTAGAATATATACCGTTATTTTTATCAGATTTTTAGCAAATACAAAACAAAAGGCAGAAAAACAAAGATTTCGATCATTTTGTTCAGGAAATTGACTGAAATCTGTCTAAGGATGAAATTTAAAGAGAGTGGGTGGAAGATGCAATCTGTTGGCGATGAGCAGTCTTCAGAAGATGTCGAGATTCTTGCTGGTTAAGCCTGAATGTGACTGGTGCGACCCCTTGCGCTGTTTCCAATTCGGATGCCTCCCCTTAACGACTTCCACTTCTAGTCAATTTAGTCGCACAATGTCACTAGTAACTCTTAATCAACATTCGCGCCACAGAAACTTTATTCTCTTTATTTATTTAAGTGCAAATGAAATTGCAATAAGATCTGAACAAGCGTTGCTAAGCATTCACCTTCATCTTTTAATCTTGCAAAGTGCGGGAATGACTTAAAGTTACACAACTTTCAAACTGTATGTCACCCCTTCGGGCTCTCGGAAAGTTTTGAAAGGAAAACGTTTGTGTCAGACGACGCCTTCCTCATGATCGGATCGAAACTTTGTCCTTCTCCCAAGCGACTACAATTGAACATCACTCTTGATACAGAAATTTCCACTTTCCCAATGCACAGAGTCGTCCTTCTCATCTCATGAATGGGACACAAGCAAAAAAGTTTGAAATAACATTTTCCCTTCTCAACCACAAATGCACATCTAATGCAGTTTGCACAAAATCTTTCACCTCTCGCCACCCTCCGCCTCCCCGGGGGAGCATTGTAAATCAAACTACATGTTCGCCGGGATATTGTTTGCTCGACGAGAATGGAGTGCAAACACAATCCTCACACACAGACACCGGGCGTAGACAGACGTAGGCAGCGCAGTAAACGACGCCAATGCCACGCCATCGAGGAGTAAGAGGATGAGAAGCTTTTGCAGCAATGAACCAAGACACGATGCACAGGGTGCGGATGGTAGCAGAGGCGGCTTCGTTGCGCGAACAGCGAGGACGAGCAAAATGAATTACATCCTTCAAATTGTAATATTAGTAATGGCAAAGACTGATAGCGGCTGTGTGTGTCATTGTAAAGTGTGTTTACTTTTTTCCCTCCTTCATCTTCTGGTTCGCTCAAAAATTCGTGATGGCGCGCAAACAAAACACATAAACTCAAAAAATCGCACGAGTCCTAATGAAGAAAAGTTCGCACAGCTAGGAACCCGGAACTGCCCCGTTTCAGGGGGGTGGCGGGCGTTACGCTGTTCCAGGGAATAGTTTCTGTATACCGCGTGAAAAAGTTTATACGACGAACAAATATGTTTCAAGCGTGAAAAATCCAACCATCGTGTGTACACTGCCGTGAATTTGCTGGAAAGTTGCAGAAGGACTACCACTCCTCTTGCATGATGCAACGAATGGCAGGGGGGAGGCGGAGATCTCTGTGTGCTTGTAACACTTCAGAAGAATGAAAAAGTGATTTAAGACGAAACGACTTCGCAGGGAGGAAACGACAAACTTGCTGCCGAATAAACAGACGAGAGTGAGGAAACTTTAAAGTTGGACAGGAAAGGATTTTCCTCGACGGTTCATTGTTTTCTGACAACATTGAAAATTGGTAGATTCGCTCTTGTCGGTGTTTGCCTAAAATGTGAATAAAAACAAGTTTCGTAGAAGCAAGCTGGAGAGGGAGAGTGGTGGCTGAGTTTCAACTTGAGTTTAACTCAAACTGAAAGTGGAACAAATTTGAACATGAAATTGAAATAATTGTCTACCAATCTTAAAGGCATTAAGAGAAGAACATTTTTGGCGACTAGAAGCAACAAGCGACCAGAAGTGACAAGCGACTAGTAGAGACAAGGGACTAGAAGGGACAAGCGACAAAAAGCGACAAGCGACTAGAAGCGACAAACGAGTAGAAGCGACAAGCGACTAGAAGCGACAAGCGAGTAGAAGCGACAAGCGACTAGAAGCGACAAGCGACTAGAAGCGACAAGCGACTAGAAGCGACAAGCGACTAGAAGCGACAAGCGACTAGAAACGACAAGCGACTAGAAGCGACAAGCGACTAGAAACGACAAGCGACTAGAAGCGACAAGCGACTAGAAGCGTTAAACGACTAAAAGCGGCAATGGAAGGGAAGCGACACGAAACAAAAAGCATCAAGCGACTGAAAGCGACAAGTGAGTGAAGGCGACAAGAGACGTGAAGCGACAAGTGACTAGAAGAATCTACAAAAAATCATAAATCAAAAGAAGCGACGACGAGCGATTGAAAGCAACAAGAGACTAGACGCAACAAGCGGTAGGAGGAGTCGTGTGGCTTGAAGTGACCTTATACGACAAGCGAGCGAGGCGACAAGCAACGGGTAACTTTTAGCACTAAAAGCGATTCGGAAAAATGACCTCCATCTTTCCGGTTTTTAGTGGAACCAGTGGCATCAGCAAATAGGCTTCATGGTCTCTTGACAATTACCACCACCGACAGACGGAGTTTGAGAAGCGGTTTGTCAGTAAGTCGAGTCTTATTTTTCACCTGACGCTACAGACTAGAGCGGGTCTGCGTGCTAGTAAGACTCTCAATCTAGCACAGTCTAGTGCTTTCAGTTACACACGTTCAACTAACTGAGGTCCTTTCTCAACCGCAACTGGGCTTTTCTGCCTTTCCGTAAACCTCTTTTCCGTCTCTGTAACTCGAAAGATACCTCCGTCATGGGACCCAAATCAACCCACTGCACCACAAATTTCCCCCTGCTCTCAACAAATATAAAATCACTCCCAAAAGCAAAACTCTCTGCCCAAGCCCCTCCAACAAAAGCAGACACTTGTCGCAAAACTAGTTAGATGGCACTTCCTTTAACTGACGTCGACTTCCTGTTTCCGGCCACAAAGCACCCGAAATGAAATTATATTCCTTTCGTCCTTGGCACGTCCACACAGCTCTGGTGCAGCAGAAAAATGACTTCACAGGACAACCGCAAGAGGGAGATTTTTCCTTTGTTTGTATATGCAATTCAAATTTTGTTTACTTCCCGCACCGCCACACACTCTGCGAAAATGCATTCTTGCCACCTCCCCGCCTTCACAAAAAAAGTGATGCTGTTGGAGAGTAGCAGCGGGGAAGCAGTTTTATGCATTCCCTGTCTGATGCACGCACACACAGCGGAGCCCAGAGTAATTAATTAAAATTATATTATGCTACGCCGCGTCGACAACGTGCTGTGCTTTGTCACCAGCGTCGCGGCGTCGTCGCCGTCTCTCCAGGGACTTAAATCTGATAAATGACCCTTTATGCCGGAAATTTGTTTAGGTCATGTGATGGTGGTGGTGGTGGGAAAGAGTTTTTTTCTGTTTTTGGGAGAAGCTTTGAAATTTTGATTTACACCGAGAGCGGCGGAAATGACGCCATGAAACTGACATTTATTTCGACCCCTGCCTGGACCAACTGGAGTCTGTGCAGGACTAGAAGAAATCACACGAATTCCATGAATTCCAATTGAATGAACAAAAATTTAGTCTGCGTGGTAGTTTTCTCTTCACAAAGGATCAACATATTAAGAGTCGAGAGAAGAAACAAACACAAGAGGAGGTGTGGGTGGGGTGGGTGGGGGTGGGTCATTCACATGACGCAGAGTTCCCTAAATCAATTCTTTCATCAACAAAATCATGAACCCGTCGTACCGAGGATGGTTTGTTTCCAATTTCAATCATAAGATTGACGATGTTGTCTACTTCCAAAATCCTTCCTCATTCTCCCCACTGTTAAGGCGATATTGAAAACCACTCACGATTGAACAAAATTCATTCTGTCCGCTATGCAAATTGATGGTAATTTCGTTTCCCAGACACCACCTCTGCCGTCACGCCAGCGTCAAAGTTCAATAATGACACAAAGTCATCGCTTTGTAAACTCTTCCCATCATCCACAAGAGATCCTCTCTCTCTCTTCCCATCTTCGTTCGCTAAAGAATACAAATTACCTCCAATAAAACGAATTTGTCACTCAGGAGATACTTTGGCTTTATTCAAAAACCCAAAGAAAGGCGTGCGAGGACGAGGTCTGCATTAAAATAGCACCACAAGCGACCGCGTGCGCGTCAAAAAAAAAAAAAAGAGGATCCCAAGGAGACAAATTGACTCATCTCCATCATCGTCATCATAATTTTCATCTGAATCTAATAACGTTTCATTTTTCATCGCAAAGCGGTGGCGCTTTCTTCCTTTTTCGTGTTCTTTTTTTTTTTTTGTGTTCAAAATATCAACTGCCACCGAAGGACTCATTCAGGACATGACTTGTGTGCACTTGTGAATGTGGAACTTAATGAGACCATATTACATTGAGTCTCTGACAAATACACATTCACTGAGGCTATGTGTGTGATGAAGGGGTGGGGTGGGTGAACGCCTCAAACGTGTGCTTTTCACTCGGTCTCCTCACACGATCCATTTTACCGACTCTCTCTCAGAGACGGCAGCGAAGAAGACGAAGCGGAAAATTCAAGATGAGAACCACGAACGTTCAATCGAAGAGAAGAGGAAAGAAGGAGCCTTCCCTCCCCTCACTCAAGGTGTTCCTGTACGAAGGAAGGGTGGAAATTCAATTGGGATCGATGTCTTCATTGCACTATCTTCAAGGGGGATTTTGTGTACTTCGCTTCGTTTCTTTTTTCACTTCTTTCGTGATTGCGGAGCGCCCCTCTTTGTGGGTGGAGGGGGGGGGGTGTATGTTGTACTTGGGGACGGAATCAACCATGAAACTGTTGATTAGTGGCTGCGTGCAAGTGATTTGAGAGGATTTTCTTGCGCAGGATACACCAAAACGGGGTTTAGTTGAAGTCTTTTGTCTCGGGGCATATTGCAAGTTTGTGGAATTTGTATGTAGAATGTTCATAAGTTTGTATCCAGCGTTCAATTCACGTCTGCAACTATGTGTCTCTATGTTGAAGGCACTCTAGTCGCTTGCCGCCGTTAGACGCTTGTCATCTTCAGTTCCTTTTTGTGTCTCTTTGCTTGTAGTTTCTAGAAGCCTGTCGATAGTAGCTTGTCGTTCTTGACCATTTATGTTTCCAGTCACTTGTTACTTCCAGCTCCTCTCTTCTAGCCAATTGTTGCTTCTTGTCGCTTCTTTTTTTAAGTAACTTGTTGCTTCTAGTCCCGTGTCTCTTCTGGCGGCTTTCCTTCCTTGTCCTTCTATTCGCTTCTCGTCAGTTCTAGTCGTTTGTCGCTTTTAGTTGCTTGTCGCATCTAGTCGCCTGTTGCGCCTAGTCGCTTGTCGCTTCTAGTCGCTTGTCGCTTCTAGTCGCCTGTTGTTTCTAGGCGCTTGTCTCTACTAGTCGCTTGTCGCTTCTTGTCCCTTGTCGCTTCTTGTCCCTTTTCGCTTCTAGTTGCTTGTCGCTTCTAGTCGCCTGTTGCTTCTAGGCCCTTGTCTCAACTAGTCGCTTGCCGCTTCTTGTCCCTTTTCGCTTCTAGTTGCTTTTCGCTTCTAATGGCTTCTCGTTTCTATGCTCTTGTCCCTACTAGTCGCTTGTCGTTTCTAGACGTGGTTTTTAATAATTTGTCGCTTCTAGACTCTTGTGGCTTCTAGTCGCTTGTCACTTCTGCTCGCCCCAATCAAAATTGTTGAATGTTTTTTGTTTGTAAATTGCCACCACTGCGATGCAGTTCATCTTGGATGAATAGAACCCTCACCGGGGCTTTATTTCTTTACAAATTTCATTTATCTTAAACTAGGGATCTCCACAATCATTAAAGAACAACAATTTTTAACCAGTTCCACTTCATTTCTTAATATTCTTAATGTCGGTTGGGAGTGCCAGTTTCGACAAACGAAACCCTCCACGTGTCAACGTTTTCAAGTCCACACGTCGTGTTAATTACCACTGCCTACATTCACTTTTATTGCAAAACTTCTCTCAATCACCCCCAACAAACTGTACTCTACTCCTTCAGTGTTTCCTTCTCACACCTACCCATACGACGACGACCAAAACGACAACCATCCAACCATCCATCGTCTCCAAAAATACGTTTAGTTTCCACCGTTGGCACACCGGAAACAACTCTGCAACAACACACATTCCCCAGTAACTGTTAATAAATTATTATGACCACGTTTGTTCGCATCCGCCATCTGGAATGGCCATATTGAAGCTGCCCGCGCCACAGGAGTGAACGCTCCTTTCGCCCAAGGCAGAGTGGCGGCCATTGCTCGAAGGCACGAGCATTTCCATAAATAAAACATCGCTACTATAAAATACCGTCTTAATTACATTGCGGCGGTTTATCCCCCTCCGAAAAACCAGAAGCCCAGCATCAACTACTCCTAAACGATAAAATAATGGTTACCGGTTGATGGCTGATGTTTGGCGCCCCCTCCAAGGCCTCCTGGAAATGAAAATAGACAAAAAAAAAAGAAAGAAAGTGGAGGGTAATGGCTTTCATGCAGGGCGTTCTGCTTTAAGTGAGAGAGTGAGGGAAGCAAATTCGAATTTGTGTCAATATGAACAGAGTACCATTAATATTCGTCCTTAGGAGGACGCACAGGACACACCAGTCGGTAGAGGGCTGGGGTAAAATTGTTTTCGCTCGCTTTTGCAAATAATTGAATTCGCTTGAACGTTTATGTTGTCTTTCATTCCCTTTTCCTTTTTTTCTCTCTTTTTTTTGTGCAGCGTCGTCCGTGAGGGTATAATTCGTTGTATCCTGGCGACAGATATGGCACGCCACAACGAGATTCTCGAGCAGTTCAAGGAAGTCACACCCGTGTTTGACTACTCGAATAGAGCACACATCAACTTAGTAAGTACACAGCGCATAATTGATATCCGTTCACCCCACATCCTCTAATTCTCCTTTCAGCTCTGCATGATTTTGATCAAAGTCGCAGACATCTCGAATGAAGCTCGCCCCATGGACGTGGCTGAACCGTGGCTGGATCGTCTCCTTCAGGAGTTCTTTGCGCAGAGTGCCGCCGAGAAGTCTGAAGGTCTGCCAGTGACACCGTTCATGGATCCGGACAAGGTCAGCAGGACAGGCTCGCAAGTTCGCTTTATCGGTCTAGTATTACTGCCATTATTTGAAGCGCTCGGCGATTTGGTGCCTGAGCTTACAGAACTGATAATAGTTCCAGTCCGCAACGCGTTGGATTACTATAAGTATGCTTTCTGCTTCATCTTGACATATTTTAGCTCAAAACTGCCGTTTCCGCAGACACTTAAATGATGCTCAAAACAAATCACGGAAATCCCTTGCTGAGACCGCCGAAAACACCAGCTCCGATGGGGGTGGGGTATCTCCACAACTGCCACGCTCTCAGTCGGGCATTAGTGTTAAGTCCAGACGTAGCATACCATCGCAGAAGTCCGCCTCAAGGACATCGGTGGATGAGCCCACCTGCATTGCTGCTGAGCTGCACGACTTGCCCGAGGGCAGTGAAAGTGGGGACTCGGAGACTGCTACTGAAGTTGACGTAAGTAGAGAACAAATTCCCTTTGATGTGTATCTTTTTGTTGCTTTCTGTCTTTGCTTCTGTCTGTGGATGTCCTGTGCGCACAAAAATTTGCACGAAAAATGCACAAAATGATGACCAGAAGTACTCAAAAAGGCTCTAAAATTGATCAAAAATGCTCAAATATGCCAAAAGTGAATTCAAGAACGCTTGAAAATGATTAAAGAATATTGGCTAACGCTAAACCGACACTTTGAGAGTAATTAATGAAGCTTAGAAATGATCAAAAATTCCAATATATACTTCGAAAGTTCTTGGACACTTTCAAAAAACTGTCAAACATTTTCAAAACTACAATCTATGGACAGAAATGATCAAATTCTGACTGAAAATGCTGCTGTTACTAACAATAACGTTTGGAAACACTAAATGTAGATTTTAAAATGCATGAAGAGTTACCCAAAAATGCCAGAAAAACGTTGCCAGGCATTTACAAACAAACAAAACCTTTCAAAAACATCCAAACAATTATCGAAAACGGTAAACAAAACCTTTCAGGCCTGTTCTAAACGATCTCAAGAAGTTCTAGTGCATTTAAAAATATTAAAAGTCTTCTAGAAATGGTTAAAAAGTAATCAAAAACCTTAAACTCCTTCTCAAGCTTCTTCTACATTGATCAGAAATGCTCAGAAAAGTTATAATATAATTTTAGACGAATGTGATCTTCAAACATGTGTCCAAAAACGTTCAAAAACAGACAACTTCACCTTAAAAAACCGAGCGAAAACCCTCAATAAAGGTTAAACTCTACCTAATATAGGAGCCAATACGGTCGTAAGCAATAGATATCGTTCAAAAATGCCTGAAGTATAATTCTTAGGGACTAATAAATGCTCAAAACTTCTCACAAAATCAAAGAAAGTTATTAAAGACGTTCGAAAATACTCGGAATTACTCTTAGTGTACCTAAACTATGCCAAAAAAAAACCCAAAAATACTCGACACCGCCCGAAATCTTTCAGAAATGTCCAAAAAATAAAGGAAAATGTTGGAAAACGCTGAATTTAACTTACAAAATGCTTAAATCAAGGTCAAAAACGCTCTAAAACCTTCTCCAGCAGCATTATATACATTTCGAAAATGTAAAAAAAAAAAATTGAATATGCTAAGCATCGCTTTTGAACTCTAAAAGATATTCAAAATACGTTCCAAGGCTCCTACAGACGCTGGAAACCATTCAAAAATGACCAAGATCCATTGAAAACTGCACAAAACTTGCACACAATCACTAAAATTTGTTCTAAAACCCTCAAACATTTTAACAAAACGTTTAAGATTGCAAGAAAACTCACAAAAGCATGCCCTAACTGACCACAAACGCGCTTTCTTTCCTCTAACTTTGACAAGATTGGGGTCTTAGCTGAAGTGAAAAGGATCCTTTGATCCCACAGCAAATTCTACTCCAACAAAGTGTGTTTGTGCTCGCACAGCAACTGCTTCTGCAACTCCTTCTTCCTCTTCTGCACTCTTTCTACTGCAATCATTTCTGGATGTCTTGGTTACAGTCTGAGACTTGATCCTTGACCTACAGTGGAAAACTGTCAGAAAGAGCCAAAACTGGTTGATTTGGAGACCGTGCTGCTGCTTTTGATGCATCTTCTGATGCAGCTCCTTTTGCTGAGGCGCTGCTACTGCTTCTAAAAGTGTCTTCGACCTGACGTGCCTCCCTGACATGCTGCTGATTCTGCTTCTACCAACCGCAGCTACTCCGTTCACTGGTTTAACATCTTCACACAGCAGCTGCCGTTGGAGTCGCTTCTTGGTCTTGGTTTTGTCCTTCATCTGGGCTCGTGTCTTCTACTTCAATCACCCATGCATCTGTCTCTTCTTCAGTTGATGCTTAATTTGTGCCGTCATTTGGCTCTCCGTCTTCAAACTGACGCCCCGTGCAAAGCAAATACATCGCTGATAAGTTTCTTCATCATCTCATTCTACTGCAGCTACTTCACTGTTGTTCTTGCAGTTCCTGCACCCGCTGTTGCTACTTGATTTCGGTCACCTCGCCTTCATCGTCTTCCTCACCCTCGAACAAACCGGGGGTAACTTTAACAAGATTGCCGTTGCTGCTACTACTACTTCTGCAGCCACCGCACTTGCTTTTGCCGCAACTCCTGCTCCTTTCTGTTGCTACTTGATCTTGGTGCTTGCCTTCGCCTCCGCCTTCATCTTTGGGGGTTTTGTGTAATTATCCGTTTTTGCTGCATTTCATAATTAATTTCAGACGTGAATTCATCCCGCTGCTGGTGGTGTTTCACATTCGAGTGCTGGAGGGGAGGGGGTGAATGTGGAGAACTGTGAGCCAGGGGAGTGATTCAGCTTGCCTTCGCATTGCAACTTTCCTGCATCTCCTTTTGTTCCTCCGACTGCTGCTGAAAGGAGATGGTGAATGATGTTGGGGGTGGTTTTAACAGTTAATCCACTTTCACAGGGACTATAAAATGTGTTTTTTTTCTGCTTCTGCCCTTCTCCGCTTTTCTTTCCTCTTTCTTTCCGTCCGCCTCGCTGTGCTCCACTAAGCCAAGCCACTGTACAATTATTTAAGGGAATTATGATTAATTAGAAGCATTTAAACGTCCGGACTCATTAGTGTTGCTAACTAGGAGATGTAGTCACTCAGTCAGCAGGATGGTGGAGGCGGCTGGCAAAATGAGGAGCACGATGGTTGGGGGGTCGGTTGAAGGTAGGAATTTTATATTTAATATTTCCGCATCGTTTTACATGAGGTTTCCTTGGAGATTTGTATTTTGTCTCGTTTTCTCTCTCGTGTCCGATTTTTGTACTTAAGTCAAAATGAAAGGAATTTGAAGAGAGTTTGTGGAGTGGAGGAAGTGGTGTGTGTGTCATTTGATTAAATTACACTCCTTTTGTCCTTAATTTCTAGTTTTTGCTTCATTGATTAATTTTGAAACTGTTAAGCATGGTGATGGCGGCGGCGGCGGGTGATTATTTTAAGGTTTCTGTGAAAATTCATTATTTCCCTGAGGAAGCAGCACAAATATGATTTTAGGACTTCGTCCTTTCAAGAGAAAAGAACGCCAACGATTATAACATGCAGTACAGGGCAGAATAAGATTTAAATCTGGAATGTACGGACAGGGGGAATCATAAGTTCTTGTCATTGCTACAAGCTACGAATATTTTGCCTCTCAAAGGATTACATATGCGTGTCTACCGAAAAGAGATTTTCAAAGTCTAGTCAATATTGACAGTCTGTACTGATCATGCAATATTCGTTCAAACTTTGGTTGAGGACACAATTCCAAAAGTTCAAAAATCCCAAAAAGTCAAAAAGGGATCACAGAGGAGGAGTACATGCTGACCTCCAGTGTAACCTGCATCCTACTTGTGGTCGTTATAATTTTTTCAACGGCCATCGCACTTTCATGAATTTTTCATAATTTCGGCACATTTTTAACAATTTTGGCTTTTTTCGGATGCAAGCCGAGTTGACATTTTGCCCATTTTAGAAAAGTGACCATTTCGCAGGTTTTTTTTGTTTAATGACTTGGGGTTATTGGCCATTCCAAACTTTGGACATTTTGTGTTTTTAGCGATTTCCAAATTTGACCTTTTTGGAATTTCCGACTTGTTCGGGAATTTCGTCATTTCTGGATTTCGGTCAATCTTGGATATTTTTCGATTTCGGGACTTTGACAATTTCTGGCAAGTGGTAATTTCGAAATCTTTCCTATTTGGGTCGTGTTGGGATTTTGGTCACTCTTACTCGTCAGAAGCAACTAGGCGAATTTTTGGGCTTGATCCAACCAGCTGAGTCTGCCGAGTAGATGGATCGCCTTGGAAATCGTGATGAAGAGGACATTTATACCAGGGGGACAGATCATCGGAGTATAGACAGATCCTTCAGACGATTACCAAAGCTGCCAAACACAATCGAAGCAAGCATTCACCAAAGGCGATGCTATTGCCGTTCTGGGCCCTGCAAAAGCATGTAGAAAAACCGAATGCAGGCAGGCGGCAATGCTTCATCGAACGTCAAGTGTTGCTTATGACGTGCTTAACCAGAAACGACGGTCAATCCGGGATAGAAGTGGATAGAGATGCCATAACATCATCAGTGCGTCTATTGGTGTTGATTTCATGGTGGTGGACTTTCAGAAGTGTGTCCCAGGGGTCTGTAGGACAAATGAAATTCCCCAATTGTTTAGGAAGACCTTCGAAGAGGTGCCCAAATGGAAAGGATCGTACAGAAGGAGGTATACCAGGGGCACAGGATTTGTGTGCAAAGTAATGTGTGAGAACTCTCGCAACTATGTGGCTGCGAAAGTGACGACTCTTAGCTTCAGCAATCATTCTTTTCCATCCTTCTTTGATGGGCTTTGGCACCCTCCTTGCAGGGTTGAACGTGGTCCTCATACCGATGGTAAAGATTGAGATACCATTACCTCGATATGATGTAAGCGATATGATGTAAGCTATGCAGCCTGCAGACCTCACTACAGTGCGTAGAGTTCCCTTTTCTGCCTTCTCCTTCATTCACCTTCTTCACAGATAGGATCATATATCCGAAGCAAATATTGAAGGTACCACGAGTCGACCTCGTTTAGTCATCCTGGGAGGATAAGGGTCTTATAGAGCACCTTGGCTCTTGGACCAAGGAGTTTTGACCGCCTTGCTGATCCAACCGAACAAAGAAGCAAAGCTTGCCAAGGGTGATTCGAGAGGTCTTATACATGAGACGGCACGACTGACATTTCCTAGATCGATCAGAGGAAAGACTCACAAGCCTTCATTCTTTGTTCCTTCTATCTACTTGCTCTGTACTTCAAAAACGAACCTTCAAAGCCAATACAATGCCTCACGACTAAGTCATACATAAATCTCACACAGAATCCCTTATGATTACGCTCCTCAAATCTGTGCCCGCGTGAGAAGTCGTGGCAGACCTAGAAACTATATCATTCCAACAGAATACACATTTCTCATTTGATCTGCACAAGGACCCATTCCCGCAGCAACGCCAGCACGTATGTAAGCTCCTCCACGTCGTTTCCTAAGACAGTTTCTTCAGACAAAACATCGTTGTCGCCGCCAACAGAAGCCGACAACCACCCAACGTCATGCATTCTTAAAACCGGGAAGAACTCGTGACTATGTGCCAAGACGTTGCTCGAGCGAAGTGCTCTCCGCTGCATCAGGAATGAGTTCAATATGGCACTGGGTGCTTTTTTGTTGTTCACCCCTTTCAAGGCACTCCCGTATGTTTGCACAGGATCCCGCGTCTGAGTAGAATTTGAAAGAGCGCTTCTTTCCGAGATCCAGCACACCGCACAACATTGTATGCATCTTGGAGGGAATTCTCTATGCAGGTCGCGTTATCTTTTGGCTGCTGTCGGGTGGTGGCAGGGTGCTCCCTAATAGCTTTCATATGTGATGTAAGGCCGACAACCGCGGCTCGGGCCGTATGGTTGTCGCCGTACGTGTCCCAGTGACACGAAGCGCAACCGAATGGGAGGAAGCATAATGGAAAAATAAGATAGTTTTATATCCACAGGGATTTAAGCTGTCATTTGTACGCTACACACCATCTGAGGGGGCGGGAGGTAGTTACGTGCGAGTGCATCATGAGCTCGCATTTCACACCGGCACCGCCTTGTGTCCCACTGCGTTAGCTTGAAACCATTAAGTTTCATCCGTGACGTGAGGGGTGCCTTGCAACAGTTACCTGCATGTAGCCGCCTGTTTGGGGATGCATATTATTGTGTGTCAAGAGCGGCACAGGTGGGCGTAGGTGGTGGGGGTGATGGTGAAGACATAGCAGCAGACTTAACATTGTTTCCACAGCCTGGCAGATGATTTTATCCTGATATTGAGTTGAGTTATGAGTTCGTTGCACACAACGTTGGAACCTCCCTCCATTGGCAAGCACCACTACCGCCGGCGGCAACAACCAAACCATGTCAAGGGTTCTATTGTCTCTCACGGGGTGGAGTGTGCGGTTGTGGGAGGGAACGACTTATAAAAGTTTTATCCTGAGGAGCAGGAGATGTGCGCCGCAAACTCTGACAGTTTTGATAACAAAGACTCCTCTTCAGTGCTGACAAGCGAAATTTCCATAATCATTAGCTTTTTTTTCGGAAAATTGTCAAAAGAGTTCCTTAGGAGAAGTTTCAGGACGAACAGGACAGGGAGACGGGGCAACGGGAAGCTCCGTGACAAAATTGAAAAGAAGTACATAAAATGCAGAAAATTTTCAAACTTTCATCTCATTCTGAAGCTGAAAGATACGTAATTTGACGAAAAGAGAGACAAGATGAAGGACGGTTGTGGGAGGTGTTGAATTTCTTCGTTGCTGAGGAGGGCTTGTAGATGACCAGAGAGTCGGGGAAGAGGGTTGACTGTGCACCATGTTCACGTAGCTTTGTAGGAAGTCGGTCACTGAGTCGGCAAGACAATTTGTTTATATTTATGGCTTCCTTATCATTTTTAGGAGTATTAAAATTTTGACATCATCGGTAGGGATGCCAAGGGGAATTTGTACACGAATCCACTACTCAAGCACCTGAGAGCCAGCACAAAATCCTTGAGTGTCATCATCGATAACAAACTCAGAAGTCCCTGACAGCCCTGTACTGCTTTAAGTCAAACTGCTCAAATATGAACGAGAATAAATTTAAGACGCTGATGATGTGATACATTTATGAGTTTCTTATGAGTCTTACAGACGAGCCTCGTAGAGTTTTGAGTCGTTTCTTGAAACCAGAGCCTGCTTCGAAGCTGCAAAAGTAGTCACATTTAGGAAACATTTGAGTTAAGACTGACTAACAACGGTACAGCCCACCAGACACCAAGGTCATGCAGCAACCATCCCTATTGTACTTGCTTACATTTCATTCAAAATTTCATTCCAAAACATGTTCAACATCGATTTTCTGAACGAAAAATCTTCAAACTCCCGACTCTTTGGGTTTCACTCACATTTTCTCCAATTTCAATCAAAAATAACGGTATTTTCTTCAAATTCTCCACTCCATTCGATAGCCCATGAAATTCTCTTGAAGTTTGCTTATATCAACTTTAATCATAGGACTACTCATTCTCGAGATATTTGCCATCAACCCTCAACCAAAGAGGATTTTGTCAATTGCCTTCCCGTGACACAAAAATCTGCATTGAAATCATTACACATTCACCACACTTTTTGGTGAAATCGAAAACATGCGAATTTTCTGCGGAAAAATTAGATTTATGTAAATATCTTTGAAACGACTGAATGGATTTGAATGAAACTTCATAGATAGCAACTACATGATAATGGCTTAATATTTTCTTAAAAGGATTCCTTAAAGGACATTTTGTTTTCAGGATATTCGACACAATTTCGGAACTTTTTCATGTTCGTCAGTTTTATCACGTGCACAGATGTAATTAAATTTTGCCACACTGGAAACAAATGCAAGAAGCTGCAAACAAAGGTAAAGTGCTTTCATTAAGGACATGCTTCTTCTGCGGCACAGAAAGTTGAATATAATGGGAAACCTTGCGAATAGTTGACATTTTGTGTGAGTTGTTATATTATACTTGCTTGTGCGGGTTAGGGTTAGGGGGTATGTTCGTCGGCTCAAATGCCGGAGATACCAGGTTTGTTTCGATGAGTCTATTCATCGGGATACGGCAAGAAGAATGTTTAGAAGCAATTTCTTCAAACAGAAAGGGCAATGCTTTGAGGAATTGGTGACCTAGCATGAATTTCCCATTCCACTGTCCAACCAACCGCCTTGCTCCGCTCGGGCACAGCTCATAATGAGTGAGATCCGATAGTGAGAGATCGAGCGACTTCTTAAGTGCCCGCATGAACGTCGCAAAACTTTTTGTGCAACTGGCAAGTTTCATTTTTCGCCCAGTTCGGCACTAAAGACAAACTTGCAGAAAGTCGCTTAACATTGCTTCTTGCCCTTGGCTGATCATTGGCGTTCTTTTCCCCGTAGGTGCTGGTATCACGACAGAGAACATGATCTCATGCCAAACACACAGTCAACTCCTCCACAAAATCTCTAGCAAAATCTTTACAAATGACAAAGGACAAGGTGTAGGAAAGTTTTGAAAAGTCAAATGTCCCGCCAAAACCCCATTTTTCACCGCTCTATCCTATCCTCTTCCTCTTCCTCTTTAACCCTGTCTTTTCTTTTCACTTTGCTGCAGAAATCAAAAAATACCGTCAACTCAAAACCTAACCAATGACTAATTTTTTTAAATTTTTGTTTCTTTCTTATTTCTTTTGAATTTCAAATTTTTTGTCGCTCTGCCCGCCTTTGCTTCTGTACCATCCACCGACAACCCATCACTCGGCAGATTAACTCAAACCAGGTGACTAGAGTTTCGTTTTAGTTTGGATTGTACGCTCTTTTGTGTCTTTTGTCTCACACTGTGCTTGCCAAAAGCTTCATAGCGCATCTGTAGTTCAGTTTCAGTTCATTTCCTTTATGTGCCGCCTATGTATTGCCAGAGTTTTGCAAGCCACCGCCTCAGGGCGGTGTACTTCCGCTCCCCCCCCAGTAACTTCCTTCACCGCACTCACACAACTGGAACGACGCCCAACTCATCACTGATTTGATGCTTTGTCATTGCAGGTCGCCGAGAAGACATCAAAGTTCAAGGTGGACACCGAGGGCAGCAGCAACCGCTCAAAGTCGTCGCACTCCAACTCGAGGAAGTCGTCCCGAGAGAAGCGCCCGTCAATGATCGGGGAGATGTGCAGCACGGGGGGTAATCGCATCCGTAATTCATACGGTAACATTCATGGTTATCATACGAATCGTTGTCACTTCAGTTCGAATCGAGCCGTAAGTCTGGACCAATACAGCTGCAACAACCGGCGCCTGTCGGACGGCCTGCAGCAAGTCATCTCCGACAGCAACGTCTTTTACAATCGACACAATCGAGGCAGCGTCGACACCACGGACACCCAATCCCACCACCTGAGCAGCTGCGCCGAGAAACCAAAGATCGCCGAAGTAAGCGGCTCCGAACTGTCCGAAGTCGACGTCCTGAATATGAATGCGCCCCAAGGGCCACACATCAATGTGACGGCGACTACGGCGCTGCTTAGCGCTGCCAATGTTACGGCGGCAGTTACGTCTGCCACCTCTGCCGCCGCCGCCGCAGCCGACAGCCCGGCCAACAACACGAGAAATGCGAGCACCAACGGCAACTGCTCCCAGGCCAACGGCGCCAACCCCACGTCGGCGAAGTCGTGGAAGGCACGCTTTAAGCAGATCTCCGACTACTTCTCGTTTAGCTTCGACAAAGGTAACAAGCGCTTCGGCAGCACCCGCAGCAGCCCCTGCTCAGTGCGGAACAACAACGCCGGCGACCTCAGCAAGCCAGGCGCCGGCATCTGCTGTACCATCTCCAACAACCTCTCGCCCAGCTTCAAACACAAGCAGCACGAGCTGATCGCCGCCGGACGCAACCGCGCCTACAGCCTGGACGTGCCGACGCGCAATCGCTACAGCAGCAGCTCCGGCGGCGACAGCCGCAAGTCCTCGCGCAACGAGGACAACAGCAACCGCGGCCACGACCTCCTCACCGAAGACAATAATAGCAACAACACGATCAGTGGAGAAGTGCTGCCGCCGCCCATTCGCATCGGAAGCGTCGACGCCAGCGAATCGATTATCATCACCTCGACCGCCCTGCCGCGTGTCATCACACCCAACCTGGGCGATGTGCAGCTCATGTATAGCGGCAGCATCGGCTCGGGCACCGTCGGCGAGCACAGCCTCGACTTGGGCATCCCAAGCGGGTCAAGTGATCCGCCTAAGATTTGACACCGGAGTACCGACACGTACTCCTCATCGAACAACGGTGCTTTCACAATGCTCCAGCAGCAACACTTGCTGCCCGCCAATCAGCAGCAGCAGCAGCAGCAACTCACCAGCCAAGAGCAGGAGCATCACCATCTGCAACACCAGCAGCAGCTGCAGACTTCCAACTGCAACGTCTCGTCGACCATGAACTTCTGGTCGGCTCTGGGCAATCGGTTGAGCTCGCTGATGTGCTACTGTTGCGAGCGGAAGCTGCCGGATCCGGAAAATGTTTAGGGGGGGAGGAGGATGTAGACGGACAAGGTGTGGTAGGGTGTTGGGTGAAGGAGGTGGGAAGTGGCAATAAAGAGAGGTTTGTCGAGTTTGAACAACTTTTTTGAAATGTTGGCCGCTTTAGGGAGACTTAGGCAGTTTGGGGGAACAGGGCGGAAATGCGAAAGGGAAGTGAGACTTAGAATGGTAAAGGGACTACATCACAGAAGTTTGAAAGTGGCTGCAGGAGTTGACGAAAAGTAATTCAGAAACTAGGTATGGGAAGGTACTTTAGAAAGGAGGATGAGGTCTTGGATTAGTACTAACTGCGTTTAGGGGCCAAAAAATGATATTTGGGAGAAAACAAGATAATTCAGAGTAGAAGTTAAGGCTAGAGATGGAGTCCAGGGAGTAACAAGATCACAGACTACATTTAAAGGACTCTAGAAGCTTCACTCGTGGCTCCAGGTCTGCGACAAAAATGCTTGCTTGAGAATGAAAAGTGAATGTACCAGGTAGGTAGGTTACTTGGAATGAAATGAAAGGCTAAGATCAGAAGAGGTAGCGGCAGAGCTTTTAGAAAAAGACCAAATTCTGTTTAAGTGCCGCAAGTGCCTGCAGAAACGAAACTAGCTGCAGCCAGAATTCAAGACAATGACTTCATTCCAAGAACTAAGCCAAAGCCCGAAGTGGCTTAAAAATCTTGAAAATCAGTTGAGAATCGAGGTTTGAACTAGAGGTACTAAGGGGGTTAGACTACACACATCACAGGGCTTCGACAGGAGTTGAAAGGCTTATGAGAAGATGAGAAAAACCTTAAAAGTCCAAAGTAGGTCCAGAAGCATTCAAAAAGACGCAGGGATATCGAAATTTGACTTATATGTTTTTTCGAGAAGATAGCTTGCACTGAGGATCAAGCTCTAGAAAGACAAGGATTTCAAGTTCTGGCCCCAGGCAAGGCAAAAAAACCTTTTTCTTCTCACTTCTTAGGCATGATTTTACACAAAGTCTGTCCTCTGTGGGTCCAAAAATGTCATCCTTAGGCCATTTTGATATAATTCTAATGAAAGTCTGTCCATAAAATGTTAAAAATTTCAGTTTTGGGACAATTTCGACGCAGGTGCAGGGAGCAGAAGGTCAAAAACGCCATTCTTGAGTGATTTGAAGAACGTCTAGATGACGCTTTCCACAAAGAGAATGATTTAGAGATCGAGTGCCAGAACTAGAACTTGAAGGAAGATTGTTATGGGTTAAGGAGAAATCAAAGATAGAAAAAAACATCCACATATTCGACTGAAATCTGAATCCAAACATTAAGGACCCCTCTCGCAGAAGCACATCTTGGTAGATGACGGTTTTGAATGAGAGCAAATACAAAAGAAACCAGAAGAACAAAATGGAAAGGAGTTTGAATCTGAAGAGACTAGACTAAACTGCCGACCTAAAAACCAAATTCAACTCCAAAAACCACTCGCCCAGTGTTGCCACTTTCCACTTCCCATACATTTTTCTAATTAAAAAACAAAAAACTTTAGTTTCTCCTCGATTGTGACAAATTGTACATCACGCAAAGAGAATTAAAAAATTCAAGCAACTTCCGAAATCACCGAGAAAAAAACAAACAAACCTGAACCACATCAAACAACACGCGGTTCACATTTGAACCTACGCACTAGTAGCTAGATAGATGCACACTCAAAAAAAAACCCACAACTATGAGTAGTAGGAAAATAATTAATTAATTCATCTACACACACACACACACATAATATACATAAATAATTGCCCAAATATTTAAACTAATGCATTAGAACATTTAAACAAAAAAAAAAGAATAGGACAAAGAAATAATCATAAAAACATGGAATTTAAACAATTTTTGTGTATTTTATGAGAAGATGAACAAAACAAGAGATGATAAGTAAAATAATTTAGTGAATTTTATTTATAAGCAAAGAAGCGGAGAAGAAACAGAAACTAACAGATGCACACACTCTTTTGGGGATTTGTTTGTTCGCATGTTTTCTGATTGTTATTATGATGTTTTCTTTCTTATTGTACGTGTACGTAATCTTTTGTGTTTAGTCCTTAAGGAATCTTTTATTTTTGATTAAGTTCTTGTGAGCGTTTGCTGTGAGTCCGAGAAATCCTTTGGCACGGACGAACAGGTGACACACACAATAAAGTTAATAAAAGGATATTAAATGTATTTTTGGTTTTTTTTTTATTTGTTTAATTTTTGTTGTTGTTTTGTTTTTCATTTTATCATATGTTGAGGTAGAGGGCGCTTTTGATTTTGATTCACAGTTGGCTGGTGTTCCTAACACTGTTCAAGAGGTCTAGAGAAAGCTTACTGGACCCTCGTGGCTGGGGACTATGCTCATAAGTAAGTCGCAGCCTTCACCTAAGATCCCTGTTATGCGTCCTTCGTATGCAAACATCCTAAGCAGTGATTTGATGTCACCTCCCTCAGAAAAGCCACCTCCCGATGCTTCTAAAGCGGCCGTGGCCACCTCCCGATGCCTTTAAAGCGGCCGTGGCCACCTCCCGATGCCTCTGAAGCGGCCGTGGCCACCTCCCAATGCCTCTAAAGCGGCCGTGGCCACCTCCCAATGCCTTTAAAGCGGCCGTGGCCACCTCCCAATGCCTCTAAAGCTGCCGTGGCCACCTCCCGATGCCTCTAAAGCGGCCGTGGCCACCTCCCGATGCCTCTAAAGCGGCCGTGGCCACCTCCCGATGCCTCTAAAGCGGCCGTGGCCACCTCCCGATGCCTCTAAAGCGACCGTGGCAACCTCTGAAAGCATGAGAAGCGGATGTGGTCACCTTCTAAAGCTCTTCCAATGTTTAGAAGAAGCCATAACGGCATTCAACAGACGAATTCTTTAAACATTCACGCCTTGAGTCACCTCTACACGTTTTCAATCAAACTTTGGACCAGATCCGGTTCCAAAAATAGAACATAATACGACTGTAGTCGAATTCGATGAACAAAACTCGTTATCTTCGAAGAAGTAAAAGAATCTGTTCACAAAACAAACCCCTCACAACCGTCTCTTGCAATTTTCATTTATATTCGACGCAGTTGACACCCCCTCTCCATTCGCAGAAAGACCTCTCTCGACAAGGACACGGTGTCAAGGTCCACACCGAAAGTCCTTGGGAAAGTCATTGCGTGCCTTTCAATCGCCACCAGTACCAAGATGACCATAGAATGGGGAAAAAGTTTCGTCAATCCGTCGGGTGTTCGTTATGGAGTCCGCTTGTCTGTGAACAGCCTCTCAACTCTTTCCACGCTCACGCCAGACTGGGTGAACTCAAATTTGGGTGGGGAATGATGAGAATGAGGAAACTCTGAGAGAATGTTTGTGGTTATCAAAGGGACGACATACAAAGGTGTGGCTTCAAATGCCTCCCCCCCCCCATCCCACCGACCATTCATTTCAAAAAAAAAAAGGTCAAATTCAAATCAGAAATTCAAATCACAACCGTATCATCTCACAAACCCACAATTTCACCACGAAATGTGTGAAAAATGAAATTATTTCCGTAATGGAGTATCCTCCGCAAAAAAGGCGTCACTCTGACGGTACAGCGACGTTTAATCAAATTTGTCATCGAGATTGCAGTTAGACTAACCGACAACGTTCCGCGCCACAGGCACACAGATACTCTGAGCAGATACACCCACCGACACACAAATTGATGTGCCATTGGGGGCGGAGACTGTGTGGATGGGCAATATTTCTGGTTGGAAATTCAACCGACAATTTTTCACTTCCGGTTCTAATGTGAATGATGAATGAAATGGTGCGCCACAACTACTTTTCATTCCCAGC
Source organism: Eristalinus sepulchralis (assembly GCA_944738645.1). Classification (NCBI taxonomy): domain Eukaryota; kingdom Metazoa; phylum Arthropoda; class Insecta; order Diptera; family Syrphidae; genus Eristalinus; species Eristalinus sepulchralis. The sequence continues at coordinate 1,492,631 of OX122884.1, read as the reverse complement.
ACAGACTAGAACGGGAAAAAAAATAAAAAAAAATGACACCACACCAAGGATGGGCGAGGCCGGGCAAAAGGCAGATGACTGTGGGAGGTTCACCCTTAACTTTTTCTAACCTTTTCCGTTTCGCTTTGTTTTGCAATTAAGTTTTATTTGATTTACCCAAAAAAGATAGAACAGAGCATAGGACAACACATATCTATAGAACTACTCGTACGAATACTCGAAGATGCATGCATGCATGCAAATCATTTTTTTGAATTTAACAAAAAATCCTTGCAGTAGCCGAGCTGGTTCTTGGCGAAATCAATCTAGGATAACAAGAAAAGAAAAATTAATAAATTGTACTAGAGACTAACATTAAATTGATGTATAGCAAGTGAAAACAAAAAAAAATTATAATTGTAATGTATTAGCTAGAAAGTAGAGACGTTAGGCCTAGTCTTAGATTCAAATTTTGTAGCTTAGGGCAAGTGGATGAGTTTCGAAAGAGGCTTGGAGGAAACAATGGTTCTTCGGTTCGTTATGTTTTTCGATTCGTTACGTTTTTTGTGGGTTGCAGCGATGTTTCAGGAAATTGCAAGATAGATAAAATGACTTAACATGGCACGATATCACTACTCTTCCCAGCTGTCACGGGCAAACACAGATAACGAGTATATAAAATATACACACCTTAAACTTGACCCTTAAAATATTTGAAGGCTTTATAACGAGACCCTCCACCATAGGTCTTCACGCAAGAAGCTACAAAGACGAAGAGGAAATTAAATTTAGGCACCTCTGTTCACTCCATCTGTCACCCCATCTCTCTGACAACTTTGACGATTTCAACAAGTCTACAAAAAGTCCTTTTCGTTTCATAAGAAGCTGTGGTGGGTTTTAATGGCTGAAGTATCCACCTTGTTGGCCTTGTTGCCCAAACATGGCGTTGACCTATCAACAGCCTCTGGCCAGATTTCTGTTGAACAAAGTGCAGATGAATGTAAACATCTACGGGCTGGAAGTCTACGGTTTCCTCCGGCATGGTGGGCAAACAACTTATATGAGCCAATTGCCGAAAATTTTGTGCAAGCCAATTTTGTCAAATCAGATGTTTAACAAGTGGTCGCCGTGGTGTAGTGGATAAGGTCTAGGTTCGCTTCCCGGACGGGACACCTCGGATTTTTTCACGACACCATTTCTTCCAAGTTGCTGACAACACTCAAAGAGTCTCAATTGTCGATGAAACGCTTCTCAAATCTCGCCGTTCGGAGTCGGAAAAGAACTGTAAGTCCCTTCTACTCGTAGGAGAACATCACATCACGAGTAGTTGTTGTAGAATCTAGGCTCTGGTCCCTTGTGGGCTGTAGTGCCACTCAATTATTATTATTAGTGTTTGACAATCGCTGTGCAAATTCTAAAAAACAACAAAGATTTCCTCAAGATCAACAGTGATGACATCAGATTTTTCCTTTTTGATAGAAGGACAAAATAAAATGGATTACGGCTCACACATAGATGGTTCCTTTTTGTACTTCAACAACATTTGATTCAAGACTCAAGTGGATTCACACTCTGTAGGTCTCTTCTACCTTGCTGACAACACTCAAAAGCTTCTTAAATCTGCTCTCCATGCTTTGAGTCGGTAATAAAATGTGGATCCTTTCTGTGCTTGTGAGAGAACAATAGTACCAACAACCCGAGTAGTTGATGAACAAACTAAGTCCTGCTTACTTATGGACTGTAGAGCCACCCAGTTTCTGTCCATTTATAGATTAGCACATTCTTAGTGATCAATCTCATTTGCCTGCAGAGCTGAATAGTCTTCAAAAAGGCATTGCAAAGGTCACACGGATTGCTCTTAAGACTTTTTCTTCATATTGGTCCCTCAAACCCTTGGAGTCGGCGTCCTCGTTAACCTCTGGGTTTCCTCGCACTGCGATATTTCAGGTACAACACGATGCGGTGTACTTAAGAAGGACACCGGACTCAGTTGAAGTGGACCAAGGACGTGGACTGAGGCTTCTGACTCTTTTACTTATGTCGGACCGGGGCCTCAGTTAATAAGAGTCAGCTGAGATCGACTTTCATCCACAGCCTCTTTCCAAGTTAAGTCAGCTGAGACAGTCCTTCTTCCACAGCCTCATTTCAAGTTAAGTTAGTTGAGACCGTCTTTCTTCCACAGCCTCTTGCCAAGTTAAGTCAGCTGAGACGGTCCTTCTGAAACTGCCTCTTACGCACACCAAGTTTTGATTGAGGTCCTTCTCCACTTGTGCGTTACGTTGTTCTCACTCGTATGACATGCATTCGAGTGCTCTTCAGACTGAAGGTATATCGTCGGGGGTCTAGTAATCCTAGACGGTGCATCCCTATACCCTTTAACAAGTTGCGGGCCGCCTTATAGACTGCCTCCTTGTGTAGTTTACAAAGTACATTGATGAATTAAAAAAAAAACTAAAATCCTTCCCTTTATCTTGATGTAGAGCTTATTTGTGGCGCCGTCGTAATGCGAAACTTAACAATCGACACTTCGAGAAGACTATCGAGGTGCCGCCCGACAAGACGTTGCAGAAAGAAAAAACTCTGTTTCAACCGACCCCTCTTTCGAAACTCAACCAAAATATGTAAAACCACTATTTCTTCATGTTCCTGCGTCAGTTTGATTTGAAATCTCGCATATTCCTTCTACTAACTTTATACACGTCCTCTAGGAAGTCAATGGACATCCTTCTTTTGTTAATTTTGAAATGTCATGTTTTCAACATGTTTTAAAATGTAACCCTGGGATGCTACTTGGGGTACACGCGTACTCCTGCCTTTTTGAAAATTTCCGCACATCAGCAGTACAGCAGGATGCTTTGAATATTTGAGTAGCTTCGAAAGGCCAGTCGAGTGTCAACCCCATTTCAAAGCATTCCAGACTTAGAAACAATCGTTTTTGTGTTTAAAACAAAAATGTAAATTTTAAGAAAGAGACGACTTGAAATAATACGATGGTCTCAAAGACCAAGCCTTAAGCAAAGCTTAGAAAAACAAAACACTGCATGAAGCTCTTCATTTCATCTCTTCTTCTTGTATATCTTGAATAAGCGACACACAACGGTAATGCCTTAAGAAATGGGTATTTTATTTAAAAAAAAATTTCACAACAACCTATCATCAATTAGAATTAATTTATAGATATATATGTAATCCTATAGTTTAGATACAAATAAACTGAAGACGATCTATCTATCAAATGTTTGCAAATGAAAAAAAAATGAATGAGTGTCAATTACTCGACTTCATCTTGAGACGAAAAAAAAAAAAAAAACAAAAATGTGAATGTAGATGTATATTTATAAATGCCAGAGTCTATCCATCTTTGAAAAAAAACAAAACAAAACAAAACACTCACACATAGAGAATCGAAACACATTCAAATCTAAGTTAAATTTAAGAAACAAAAAAACAATTTATGAAACGATGTAAGATATACCAATGTACTGTGTCAGTGTATGTATGGCTTTTATTGTTATTTATTGGAATTTAAATAAATTATATATATATATATGAATGTAAACTATATATGATAGGAGTGTCCTTAAAAGAAAAAAATAAATAATAAATACTTTGGACCAAAAGAAAAAAACTCAACAACTGATCTGAATAACTGAAAGTAAAAAAAAAAAAACAAACTTAAATGTTCTAACCTGCAAATTTCTATACTATGAAAAACCAACAATTATACAATAACCTATCTACCTGTCGAACAAGAAATACAAAAACACACAAAAATAAGAAGAAAACTCTACTAGTATGACAATGGTTTCCTTTTCTTTGTCTAACCCTAAGACCCCACCTAATCCAATCTCTCTCTCTCTCTCTCTCTCTGACTGTCCTTTCTCTTCCCTGTCCAATCTTCTCTCGGCAATCTGAAAAACAAAAAAACATCTACACATATATATACATATATCTAAGAAAACTTATGAAATGATTTACAACTTAAAAACAAACCACTAAACTAAAGTATTAACAAAAAAAAAACATCGCATTTCGCGATATTCTCTATTTAAAAGAAATATGAAAATAATTACAAAAACAAAAAGAAAATATTTATGGAATTTATTTAAGACTTTGAAACTTTAGCATCTGTGAAAGAACGTTCAGAAAAGAAGCTGTATACATTTATTTATATAAAAAAAAAAAAATATTGCACCTACATATAAATGTGGAAATGATTATATATACATATACATGTACATACATATATGTATGTATACAGAGAAACTTTTATCCAACTAAATATGTAATTTTACGCTAGTAGATAAATTAATAAAACAAAACAAAAGAAAACTTATTTAAATATATAATCGTAGATAATAACAAAAAATTAATTAAAAATTATTTTAAAGTCCAAAAAAATAAACAAATAAAAATTGATTATGTATTCTCTGGTGGAGGATCCTTATATATACACACACACACACATACACACGTATATACATACATGCATACATATAAATATTTATTGTATTTTGTGGTGGAAAGAAAAACAATTAAAATGAAGAATTCGAAAAAAAACCAAAAAAAATGTACACAGGAGATATGTAAATTTTTGGAAAAAAAGAAACTAAACAAAAAATCGACTAACAAAACCCATGTGTAAAGATGATGATGATGATGAACTTATTTAACTATTTCAAGTGAATAAACGAAATAAAGTGAAAACTCAAAATAAACAAAAAAAAGGTTCTTAATTTTGTCAACAGATCCATGAGGTTCCAAAGGAGAATCGGGTCAACACATCCATTTGAAGGTGAACTAACAGTTTCTGTAATCCTTTTCATGGCATTTGTTTTTCAAAAATGATTTCATGCAACAGTAGCCCACGACTACGTCTGAGGTGGTTCATTCGGAAAGTCGAATTTCGGACGACTCGAGTGGTATCTCGCGAATCACAAGTGGAATGTTGGCTTCCAAAGGAGCAATCGCAACCCTCTTATTCCTAAAACCTGAGATTATACATATCCCCCGAGAAAACAGTCCAAAGGTGTGATATCGCACGATCTAGGCAGCCTAAGTACCCCAGAAAACCATGAAATTAAGTGCCTTCGGAAATGATCCACAAGTCCATTGCTTAACAGTCTGCATGCCTATTAGCGTCGCCTTGTTGAAACCAGAGCTCACCGGGACCATCTGCTTGAACTTCAGGATACACAGAGCCCATGAAATGGTTACACCATCCAGTTTCACCACGCCACACTGTTGCTTTTATTGTGTGCTATTATAGCTTCTACCACCCATTCAAAGCAACAATATGATAGCTTCTCTCATGATCATGAGGTTTTACCCAGAGCCCACTCACTGAAAATCTGACGCCAATTCAAGTCGCCTGACCTTAATTCTTGCACAAATTGAATCTTCTACACTTTAAGGCCAAGATCCTCACGTAAAATAAGCCAAACCAAGCTGCTGAGAACGACGACCAATCGCTGCGCCCCGGACTTTGCGTACACTCTCAGCTACTGGTGTTCCAGTTTCTTCAAGACGTGCTCGATGTAGTCTCACCGGTCGAGTATCATCCACTAATGTAGACTGGGAATTAAATTTGCTAACAGAATTGACAATAGAGGTTCCAGTCAGTCGTTGAATCGTACAAGAAACATTTCTCACAGATCGCTGATTCTCGTGACAGATCTGAGCGACTTTCGAAACGTTGTTTGTGTTGTTTGCTAAAATGACTAGCCAAATGGTACTGAACAAAAATGACAAAGCACTTCGATAGAAGTCATGCGCGTTTTCTCAAAAAGAGCCTATTAAATACCACACCTCACGATGCATCGATACTAAGCCTTCAAAAGGGACACGTCAAAAATATTGAAAAAGTTGCAATTTCGTTCTCAACAACGTCTCATTTAAACTCGATCCCCTTCACCGAATGATGCTCCAACTACTCTAACGTCGTTGCAAAACATACCATTCCTGTTAATCTGTAAATTTGAGCTACACATCCGTTAGCGTAGCTCGTAAAACAGAACAAACTGATGAAAATTTCTAAATTCACATCGAATATCCTGAAAACTAAATATCCTTTCCGGACTCATTATACACAAGTTCCTAGCTCCAAGTATGTGCATTGCACTTGCAAAGTTTCATCTAATTCCATCCAGTCATTTTGAAGATATTTGCATTTTTCCACTTCTTCTGCTGAAAAATTGAGACATCTTTTCAATTTCACCAAAAAGTGCGGTGAAAATCAAATGATTTCAGCTTAAATTTTGGTGTATCGGCAAAATGAGTTGAGGGAATGGCTTGAGTTTTCGTTTGATGGCAAATATCTCGAAAACGGGTGGTCTAATGAAAAAAGTGGATATAAGAGAATTTGAAGGAAATTTCTTGAGCTTTACGGTGATGATGAATTTGTAATGAATTTACCGTTATCTGTGGTAGAAATTGAGGAAAATGTAAAGAAAACCGGAATAAACAGCAGTTTTTTGGTTAAAACACATTTGAAATAAGGTTTGGAATAAAAAAACCTTTCTAAGACTATTAAGGAAGACCCTCCCTTTACAAAGCTTAGTTTCTAGCATGCCTAAGCATTTTAAAAGATGGCTGACAAGTGCAATTTCATATTTTTTCTTCGGCTTTAGTCTGGCATGAATTTGATTCTTAACCAAAATGCGTTTCATTTGATGCGGTCTTTGCCGAAATGCCTCAAAATTTCGTACTCCATGTCTATTGATATCCCACTTAGATGTGCTATCTTCGACCTCAGTGGCAAGACCTTAAAGATTCGTCAGGCTGGAGCAGTGTTCTTTTTATGCTCTACATTGTCCAGCCATCTTCAGTGATGCTTGACACGACGAATGCTGTTCTCCGCCAAGAATCTACAAAGTTCACCCATTGAAGCAGCTCCTCCAGATGTCATCAACACAAACTTGGCCAAAAATTGCACGCAGGACTTGTGTCTCGAAACAACCAAGGGCTTCCTTATTCACTTTCTGCACTTTAGAGCAGAACAGGAATGCGTCAGGTTTGCAAAGTTATTCGACCCGACTATTGGACAGTCCTCCATTGCTCCTTCTTAGGAGCACGTTCGTTGTCTGAAGTCTTTTCTTTTTGTTTTGAGCAGACCAGTGGATCCCTGTTCCATTGGTGGTTACAAAACGAAGTAGAATTGCGCAAAAATGGCGTCAAACACTGGTCTGTCGTGGTTGCATGGTTGCGCTTGTTGTTCAAAGTGAGCAAATGTAGCACGCAGACATTTTCCCTGATACGCGTCGCCTACAAGATCATGTCTAAAGCCGCACTAGCTGATCGGACAGTAAACCAAATGTTCACTGTAAGCAAATCTTGGAAGGCGGGATCCAAGTGGTCAACGCAGGGAGCCATTCAATGCTTCAGCCGAATTCGATATCCCGAGATTCACGCTAACACGAAGACGATGCCTCATGCAGTTTGCTTCTAGGGCTTCTGAACTCTTTGAAACCTGCACCTAGTGTCGCCAAGGTTATGTGACTTCTTCAATCTTTAACTGTCGAGAAAGTGAACACGGAAAGTACATCTTCTCCAAGTCAACACACTACTCAGTGCTCTACAAGCTCGTTTCTCACTCCGAATTCAATGTGTGGTTGACACGACACAAAGTTTAATCACCTCTGTGCCGAAGGCAGAACACAGTGGAACCCCTTCCGTTGCCACCAAATTGTTGGATTTCCCAAGCCCAGTCCAGACACTGTGTTTTGCAACGGAATGCATCTTGTCACCTCGTTACATCATTGAGTTACGTCGCTTACAATGGCAAATCTAATTAAGTGGAGCAGCGCATGATATCAGCCAAACATTCGGCGTCAAATTGACCCCACGGCCCCGAGAATTAGATTGGCGATAACAAAGACACTGCCAGTTCCTCCACAGAGCACAGCTAATTCTCAGAATCAGTCTGAGGCTGGGAGGGAGATTTAGTTGTCGGATTTACAGCTCAAAACTTCTGTCGACCTTGTGCCTGAGTGGGAAATTCTGCAGTTCGCTTATTCAATCAACTCCCCACACAGTGGAGAAGACCGTGCGCTCGGTGGTTCCAGCAATTGTTTCGTGGGCAAGCCGAAATTGCGGTTGAGTCACCGAGGCAGGTATAGCTCCGGCACTTACAAAACACGGCGGCGGCGCACCTACGTAACGCACGCACACAAGAGCACACACCCGACACTCTCTCCGAAGCTTTCCGCACACAAAACAGGTTCAAGTTCGAGAGACAGCGCTGAGACACAGAGACAAACAACTGCTGCTCAGTTCAGCTGCGGATTTAGTGTGAAGTGGATCACGACGACGGTTTATTTGACAATCTGTGTTTTTCATTTCTATTTGTTTTTGCTATTTATTGACCTTCCGACATTTTGACTGACGTGCATCAGAGCGCCGAAGAAAAACAAGAAGCTCGCCATGAAGTTTTCAACCTTTCTCGTGGCATCGCTGATTGCGCTGCTTTTGATTCAGTGCCAGTACGCGAGTAAGTTGGCAAATATTTTCACTGTGTGTGTGTGTGGTTTCACATAATTCATTTCAAACAGACAGCCAAGAGGCGGACGCGGGGGAGGAGCCAACCACCAAGAAGCCGGGGTTTTTCAGACGGATTTTTGGCAAGAGCGGCACAACCTCCACGACCACAACCACTACAACGACAACGACGACGACAGCCGCCCCAAGAGTAGCGCAAACACCCTCTAGACAACCGACTAAGCCCGTCCAGCCGGGCTCATACAACCCGTTCGATACGCCAAACAAGCAGTTGGGGCCAATTCCTCCCTATGGTCGTCCCAATCAGCAGCCGTCTGGACTGAGTCTGAGCTATGGACCGACGCAGCCGAGCGGTGGACAGCAGCCGGGTTCGAGAACGCCCTTGGCACCCATGGCAACGCCGACGCCGTCGACTACGACGACGACAACCACCACCACGACTACTGCGAAACCGAAGCCTGCCCAAGCTCCTCTAGCCAAACCTGAGGACTTCTCTGGTTTCAATGACCCCAAGAAATCAGTTCTCCCAGCCACGCCATCAACTACGACCACCACGACGACAAGAGCCCCGACGACCAAAGACGACTTCCCAGTGCTTCCACCACCCCGACGGCCATCAGTCAAGGAGGACTTCCCTGCCCTGCCCTCGAAGCCTGTTTCACCAGGCACCCCAACACCAACCCCAGGCGCTCCATCAGCTTGGTCCACCAGCCCTCAAGCCCCCGGTAATCGAGTTGCCTTCGTACCCAGTGTCCCATCAACCAGCACAACGGCGAAGCCAGGCGGCGCGACAACCGCCAAACCTCTGGCCAGTGACGACGAGATTCGGGAACTCACCGAGACCCTCTACACCAAGGAGACAAACTCGCAGCTCAAGCTGGTCACTGTGAACATTCAAGGCAAGACGAGGTCCATCGACAGCACTGATGAAGCACCGAATCCGTAAGTCCTTTCGAAGTCTCCTCAATTTCCTTTGATCTCATCTGACTGTCTGTGTGGCTTGTGTCCTTCTTCAGGCTCTTGGATGTGAACGAGAAGGCCCTGGAGCCCCCAACGATCGCCACGATGCGGGCTCTCTTCAACAACTACGAAGCCGACACCGCTGTCAACGAGTACATTACCCCGATGGAGAGGAAGGAGGAGAACGACTTCGTTGACGCTGTAATGGCCACAAACGTCATGCGACAAGCCATGCTCTTCCTGCAGAACAAGGGTAAGCTCTGATTTTCCGTACGAATCCACTTCCTCTCACACTTCATTCGCAGGAATCGTCTCCCCCGATCCCAAGACTCACAGAGACCTCGTGAAGACCATCTGGTTCACGCCTTACTCCCGTGGTCAGGGAAAGATTGGCAGCTCCGGCTTTGAGCACGTCTTCGTGAACGAAGTCAAGAACGGTACCATAATCGGCCTGCACAACTGGGTCTACTTCAACGAGGAGGAGAAGGCTGGTCGCCTTGACTACAAGGGATATCTGAACAAACTGGATTTGGGAAATGTAAGATACTTGTGGAGGCACAAGTCCTTCCTGTGAACCGAGTTCTTCTTGTTTTTTTTTTTATAGAAAGGACTAGTGCTGAAGGCTCGCTTCACCCACAACGGACACAACAAGCCAGTGAACACGCTCTTCATTGGAACCAGCCCGGAACTGGAGATCGCACTGTACACGGTGTGCTTTGAACTGAGGGCTGACCGTTTGTGCCCGGTTTCATTGGGAGGCAATAAGTTTGGCATACAGACGTACGTTTGGAGGTATCGTGGCAAGAATTTGATTGGAAGCGCCTATCCTGAGATTTAAACGATGGCAGTGGGGCCGTGGGGAACTTCTGAGATTATGAAATGAGATGCTTGAAATAAAGTTTTAAAAAGAAGGAGTCACTTGCTGTTGTTGGGTTGTCTGTTTTCAGAGGTGGAAAGGTGGTTTTTTTCCCTGTCCTGAAATTGGACTTTGTGGGGGATGGGAAAAGATTTGTGGAGACCTGTTGAACTAGGGCACTCAAGGAGACTCTTGACAGGTTCGTGCGCCAGCTCTTGCGGCTTCTTGCAGCTTCTTACAGTGTGCGCGTTGGACTTAAACCAGAAACGCCTCACGTGGACACGATCCTTACACCAAAACCCAATTGTTCATGGGTCAACTGAGGCGTCTTATGTCTGTTCCTAAGACCGATCCTTAAGAATCGGTAAACCAGGCCTTTGTTCAACGACAAGAAAGGTGTGAGACGAGGCCCGCTCTGTCGTGTGAAATTTCCCACATCATTCTTGAGAAGATCGTGCCAAACTCCCACGTCAACTCCAGAGTCACGATCTTCCCAAAAGTCTGTTCAGATGCTAGTCTACGCAGAGTGCATCGTGTCCTAAGCCGGAGGTTAAAGTTTGAGAAAGAAGTGCTTTGAAAAACGGTTCAGGCGGCAAACGAGGGCAAAATAAAGTTTGCATGTGTTGTCCTTAAGAAATGGCGCACGACATCGGCGTCTTTGACAGAGCGTCCCTAAGTGTGGACATCAACATCGGCACAATCCTTGCGATTGAGTAATGGAGCTCTCTATCTAAGGTCCAAGATTGATCAGTTTCATTATCCGTGTCCTGCTCAATGGCGCGGAAACTGGGACATTATTAAAAGCCGATAAGGAAGTTTTTGGTTTTTGGGAGGGAAAAGTTTTGGTTGCGATTTTTGAGTCTGCTTACGTTGATGGCATCTTGAGGAGAGGATTCAACTCTTATCAGCTCTCCGAGTGTCTACGGACCGTGCCAATGGACAACACAGCTCCGACGCGAAGCCTTTGGGACAACGCAACAGACAACTTCCTCATCTGAGGCAACGACAACAAGTGAAGAAGGACCTCCATCTATGTGGCTTGCAACATTAAAGGCAACTGGAAAGACATCATGCAGCATGTAGATTGAGACACAAATCCTCTTCGGACTGTAGAGGCGACCTCAGCAGAACAAGAAAATGAAGAACACTTGCATTGGAGTTCACCACAAATCCCGACAGAGAACCGAACAAATCGTGCCAATGCTAAGGGTTGTGAAAGAAACTACGACACAAAACTGACTTTAGCAAAGCCTCGCACATGTAAAACCCTACAAGAGCTCAAAAGCAACAAAGGTTCGTTGAAAAGCCGTACAAAGGTGCCCTCCATTTCATTCTTCTCTGAAAGAGCTCCACAAATCCGCAAATGTCACGTATTTTTACAAGTCGCCCTTCGCCTGTCACTCATCTTTTGAAATTCTTCAAATTTAAATGATTTTGAAGACAAAAAGAAATTACCAATGAAACTCAATACGCCACCATTGTGAATAGAACACATTCTAGTGAAAACTCCGTCCCTCTACCATCTCATCCAAGCAATTCTTCAAAACTCACCACAGTTGTTACGAAAATGTCAACAAATCTCACAAACATCATCATTCATCTCGCTCGCACAGATCACCTTGTCTGTCTTCACCGTCGACATGCGCTCTCCTTCTCACCACCACCTTGCCGTTGCCGGGCATCACCTCTTCTACCACACAGTCGGGACAATTTTTGATTTAGTAGTTCTTCATCGGTCATGTTGTGTATTATGCACTAGTCGAAGAGAGTCGCTCCCGTCGAAAGTTGATTTGTGGAAAGAAGGAAAAAGCAAGATCTCAAGAGTGCAGTGCGTGTGTGAGAGAAAGAGAGGGAGAGTGTGCACATAAGAGATTCCTCCCAAAAATTTCATTTGATTTTTGATTTAGTGCAAAGAAGGGAAGAAAGAGGTGGATAAAAAAAAAAATTTGAGAATTTTTTTTTTTGGTCGTGGTTATCAATAATTGGTGTGCGTGCGCGAGAACACAGTGTATTTGGTATTGGGGGGGGTGTTTTCAATTGAAAGGAGAGCAGAGCGATTGCTTGTGTGTGCGTGGATATGGGAAAATGTGCTCCTTTGTGAGACCAACACCAGCGCCAATCTTAGCACTGTCGTTTTCATGCGTCTCCTTCGTTGTCCTCGCCAGCGTGAATGTGAATGCTGCTGCCGCTGTTGTTGATTGTGCATGTCGTCGTCGTCGAGCTGCTCCAATCTGCTGCTGATGGTGGTGCTGCCTGCTCTCAGTAGTGGCGTGTGAACACAAAAACACACACAATACACACGCGCCCATACGTATATCCTCATAAACACACACCCACACACAATCAAAAACGTCAAATTGTCGTTTCTCGAGAATACGAGTAAACGGGGGATGAAATGAAATTTCTGTGTTATTTTTCGGTTTTTTATATCGCAGCAAGTTTGTCGTCCTCGTCGTTGTCGTTGTCGTTGCCGTCGTCCTCGTCGGGTTTCGCGTTCATGTCATCCTTGTTCTCGTCGTCGTCGTCGTCGTTGTCCGTGTTGCCGTAACTTGTTTAAAAGTTTACTCTCTCTGCCCCCCTGCTCAATACAAAACCCAGCCAGAGTTTCCCCCAATTCGCATCGGTTTCAAATTACAGTGAGGTTCGCCTACAAGTCCCCTTGTCCATTGTGTGTTTAACTGCAGCGAAGAGCCCCAAAACAGTCAGTCAAACGGGTGAGCACAGCTATCTGCGTGCTCTTGATGCTGCTGCATACGGGGGTGAGTGCAAAAAAGCGCCGAGAAAATGCGAAAAACCATCATCATCCTGCTCGTTATCCATCTCTCTAGATATCCTCTCGGTGTGTAAAGTGAAAGTGAGTGTTATATAAAAAAAGCGTCCCCCTGCCCCTGTCGCCCATCACACAAGGACGATAAGAATACGCTTGCAAAGAGGAGAAGCTGGAGCAGCAGCAGCAGCACCAGCAACTGTGTGAAGTGATAAAAATAGAAACAAAGCCATCCCGTCACCAAACCGGGATTTCGCAAATAATTCGAGATCGGTTTCGTTGACAAAAAATTTGCAACGTGCCCGCCGCCACGTCCAGTTGTGAGTGAGTTACGCGGAAAAAGTAGAACACACATCTCACCTCGTCCACCAACACCATCACCCCAATCATCCACCTTCAGAAACAACCTTCAACAGCTTCAAAACCTCCCTCAAAAGAAATTTAAAGGAGAGCCCGAGCTGTACAAAATAAAGGATAAACTTACAATTTTATGACGTCAGCAGCTGAAGCTGAAACAGAAACAGTAGCAGCCGGAGCATCTGAGGGAACATACAGCATCATCAGCATCAGCATCATGGACCAGCCCAGTATCCTTGTGCGAATCCTACATGCGATTCCGCATGTGAATTACACATTTCGCCGGGTTAATGACACTTTCAATCCGGACAGCGATATTTATCTCGAGGTATGTACAACTTAAACTTCTTTTTCCCGTACCCCGTTTTACGCCATGCTATCCCATGGCATGCCACCATGGTCCTTGTACTTGATGACCGTGCGCGCTGTATATACTAGGTGTATTCGCATATCTTGGCATCATCTCTTTTTTTTCTCTGATCCCTTCTCCAAAAGGATTCCCTCGGTTTTTTTTTGTTTCTCTGTCCCTACATCCCTCCTTCATCCTTGATGTGTGTATAAATGGTGAGAATCTCTCGAAAAGCTACCCTCCTGGTTGCTCTGGTTCTCTGGTGCTCTGCCTGATACCCTGGCACTTCATAAACACGGTGCTGTCGTGTGGATTTCTCTCCACATCGCTGGCTGTCTAGCTCTCCACCCAGCTCACCACTTGGAGCGTGTGTGTAGAGAGCTCGCACGCAATTGTGTGTGGTGAGGACTTCTATTCCATGCTGTCGTCGCTTGGCTCTGTATTTGTTGTCTCTCCGCGTGTGTTTGCAACTGTGTAAGTGTGAGGGGGGCGAAATGTCCTCTTTTGTATTATCCCCACCCACCCACCGGTGAGGGAGGTGGTTTTTCTTGATTTTCCTTTGTATTTCACTTCCTTCATCCTTGTGACGTGTTTAATTGAGGGTGGATGGTGGGGTTTTTAGCAACTAAACTCACCACATGGTGAATACGAAGATGAATGTGACAATTAAATGTCAAAAAGGAAAATGAAAATAATTCACAGCAAGGAAGGATATTTTTGCCTTAGATGTTGGGGGGGATACTCAAGCAGCACTCCGTCTGTGCTGATAATCATTGGCACTTACTGGGGTGCTTTGCTTTTACTGTTTGTATCCGGTGTTGTGACGTAAAACGGGAACTCCGCCATGGATGTGAATAGGTTACGCAAGGAAATTTTTCAAAGCCAAGGCGTTGTACGCGCGAACTGGGTGGACAGGATGGCTGGAGGGGGACTGCACTTCATTGTTTCGCAGAAAAAGAAACACCTCTGTGCGTCTGGATCCTCTATCTTGGGTCTGCTTGTAATCTGCATATAGAGGGTGACTTTCCTCTGTGTGCCTTTGACTCGAGCCTTCTTTTGACTTGGCATTTTGGTCTTCCTTGGACTCCTCGACTCCTTCAGCTGGCTTTGTGTTTCTCTGAAGTCTCTTGGTTCCTTGGAATCCTTTTAATTTTCTTCACTTCTTAGCCTGCCTTTGACTCCTCTGTCTTCTTAGTCTTCCTCTGACTCCTCTGACACTCACATCCCTGTCATCATCTCTTTGCATCCTCTTGGCTCCTTTGGCTTCCTCTGCTGTCCCCTGTCTTCTTTTATTTTCCTTAGCATCCTCTGATGTCTTTGATTGTTCCGCTTTTTTTGACGCTTAAGGTCCAGCTCGCTGCGTAGCACACGCCCCTGATTATGTTTCATAAGGAAGGACTTCTGCGACAACGACAAAGTCGTCAGCAACCTCCAGTTCACTGTCATCTTTTGAAATGAAATCTAGATCGAGGTGAAAGACGTTTCTGTCGGAAAGCATGTTAGACAGGTCAGCGACCTCTTTGTCGTTGTCATGGTCCTAATCGCCGAGGTTCCTCCCCGCGTGAGCCTCTTCATCGTGGACCTCTACGTTCTATGACACCTCATGCGGTATGTCGCTGTTGTCCTCGTCACTCCAGGGCTCATCCTCGTAGTCCTTTTCGTTTTGGTTCCTGCTAGTTTCTTCCTCTTCCTCATGGATCCTCTATCCGTTATCCATTAACTTGGTTCCCATCGCCCTGATCCATGTCGACATGGTTCTCGACCTCGCCTCGATCTCGTGGTCTATATCCTTGTCATCGTGCACCTTCGCAATCGTCCTCCAAATGGTCATCCTCGTCATCGACATCGTCATCACTGAATATCATTGAAGTTGAACCCTCGTTGCCTGTATCGCTGATGGCTCCCTTGAGCCCCGAAAAAATCGCAGCAACTAGCCACGGGCACACAATGAGTCGGTTCGACGCCGCCGCCGCCGTTCAAAGTCCACCACTCCCATGCCCCGCAGAAGGCAAATAAAACGAAATTCATTTTTAAAACCTCAATTCAAGACGAACCGCGCAAAGAACAAGCAACCAACGATAAACGGCGAACCAGGGCACAAATCCTCTTTGGGCTGAACCGACCGATGCGGCAGCGACGGCCGTTTTGAAAGCGCGCAACAGCAAAAAAAAAAATGTAGTTCACGAAGGCGTTTACTTCGAAAGCAGGTAATCTACAGCTTTACTTCCTCCATCCACTCTGCGCTTCGCGGGGACTTATTCGTGCTCGATGCTCCACGCTCTCCACCCCGCACAGGCTCTGTACCGTGGGAGATGCTGGCTGCGAAATAGATTTACCGCAGCAGCAACAGCGGATGCAGAGGATATTTTATTCTTGACAGGGAAGACAGAAAGTATGGCATAAGATGGAATCACCTGGACGTGGTGGATGAAGAACGGCCCTGGTGGCACACGGGTGAGCCAATGGGAAACAGATTATTCATCATCATCGTCTTCATCGAAATGGCGTGAGAGGTGAGAGGAGGGCCGGGAGCCGTGAAGAAGGTGAGAGGATGAAAATGTAATTTCCCACGAAGCACGGTACAATCCACATCCTGTTTGCTGTTGCTCCTTCTGTCCTGCACGGGGGAGTGCCGGGTTGGAGGAGGAGATGATTTTAAATTTCATGATGTTAGAAATTTCTTGTATTTCCGGTTCCTCTTCAGCGGTACAAAAGTGCCCCGAGTGCCGGTGGATGACGGCGGGGTGATGTGAAGTGCATTAGGAACCGCCATTATTCAATTCAAGACTCGATTGAATTGATGAATCAGACCCAAGGGGGTGAGGCAAGAGAGACGGTGATTGGGGGGACTGGTTAAGAAGGCACCGCAGCTGGCGGAAGACACTAACTTGCTGAGGAACGAATTTAATCTGGCAGAGGATGCAATCGACAAAAAATTGGCAAAGGCCCAGATTCAGCTCAGAGTGCAGGGCGACACAAACTGTTAGAGGGCCAGCTCCAGATTAGACTGTAGCCCGAAGCAAACTGACAGAGAACCAGGTCCAGCTCAGGATGCAGCGTGACGCAAACTGGTAAAGGCGCATGTCCAGATCGCACAAGAGGCCAAGTTCCAGCTCAGGCTGAGACAAACTGGTAGAGGAGCAGTTCCAGCTCAGAGTGTATAGCGACACAGCTGGCTTAGGCGTAGGCCCATGTTCTGCTTGGATCCTGCTGACTATAGCGCCACATAACCTGGTATAGGTTGTGGTCCAGTTTCTGGGTGTAGACCTGGACCCAGATCCAATCTAAGACTGTTGCGCTCAAAAATTGCTTACAACCCACAAAGTCCCACCACATAAGGACGTACGAGGCGAAAAGAGGGAGCCCTGGTGACGAAATTCGCCACGAAATTGCACTCCAGGGAATGACTGAAATCACGGTCTCGATATCGCCCGCACGCCTATGCCATTTACTTCGTTTACGGCTCCTTCCAGCGCCGTGCGAAGTGCGTAAATCACAATTTAATTGCGCGCCTAATGCGCTCTTTCCAATTGAACGTGGCTCCCACTTCGCATTCAACAGCAAAGTACACACGATAGTGAGGCAGTTGCATGAAAGTAGTCATCACTCTAGTCGACAGTCACACACTCGCATACTGCCGCAGGACACGCAACTGTTCCGCCGCTCTACACTCTGTTGCTTCGACCAGGCTGACGCGGACTGTGCGACATGAAATAAGGGACACGGTGCACAGAGTGACCACGACGGGAGCCGGCAGAGCGATATAAAATAAGAGGCCACCTTGCAGAAATGACGCCTTACAATATTTTTTTTGTGTGTCAACTGCACGCCACCAGGAGCACCGGGGGTTTGACACACATATCCCTGGTTCGGGGCGGCGGTCTAATTTGTTTTAATTTTCCCCCGAGAAAGTGCAGATCTCGCGATAAGGGCGACCCTTTCTTTTTACAGCTTATTACCTGTGCTGTGCAGGGAGGGAGGCTGACGAGAGGGTGTGTAGTTTAATTGGAAGATCGAGCGCGCAGTCTCCACTCCAACAGCAGCAGCAATAATCTTCACTCTTCAGAAACTCATATCACTCGAAACTTGGTATCGCACTTAACCTCGAAACGGGCACAAGACCGTATCCCAGCCCCATTCTAACGACTGGGTGGGGGAGGGTGCTGGAGAAGTAACAAGGGAGGAGGTAGAATCAATTTTATCTGTCAAAAAGGCCGGCGAAAGGGAAGCGAGCGAGCGCGCGCCGTGTTACGTGTGTATCCTTCACCCGCCATCGAAACCGGGTCGAGGAAGAATAAATTTTTAATTTCCAATACCCGCCTCCATCCCATCTCTGTGTCGGCGTAGGGAAGTGGGGGGGGGGGGGTGGAGGTCGAGTGGAATTGTAACGAAAATCGCTACAAAACTTTACCGCCGCGGCGGGCGTACTCATATGTATGCCGTAGTGTGCACGTGTACGCGGCAACCGTATGTGTGTGTATTCAGGTCAACCTCATGCACAGCAGAGGAAGCAGCGGCGGCAATGATGACGAAATGAAAAAAAAAAAAAGGAAGGCAACGAGAATACTCTGATGGCGCTGGGTGTGGTGATTCCATCCTAACCTATCTAATCTCTCTAAGGACCTCTCTCAACACACATTCACACATCCACCCACGATGACAACGGCAACGACGACCATCGCCTGCTTTGTTGTAACTCATTAACAATAATCGCCACGTTAAACAAAAACTGTGTGCAAAACTTGAACTGGAACGACGTGCACACGGTGGTGCCGGGACCTGGGTCTGGGACGATGAAGAAACAAAAAAAAAATTTGCCGCAAAAGCTTCTTTGCTTTGGATTGGGTAACTGGGACAATGGCAAGGATAACTACACGCTTGATGACGGTTTTGTGATACCAATGATGACGCTGACGCTGACGTTGACGTTGATGGTCCTGTGCTGCACTTACGTCACGGCAATCACATTTTTGACTTCCTCTGTATGTGTGCGGGCGTGTGAGTGTGAAGGGGAAATGAGTGGATGAGAGAGTGAGTGCGAGAGCGGGAGAAAGTGTGGGGGGTTTGCAAAATTTTGTGCTGATACATGAGTTTCTCATTGTTTCCCTAACACAACCGATGTAACCTTCACTGAAATCCCACTCAACTCGTTATCTCGCACTCACTCTGCGCCTCAACAAGCTGTTCCGGATGAGGATGATTTCCCCCCACAATGTAGTATTTGCTGATCAAATTCATTAGACCCATTTGTCGCGCTGTTGTATCAGTGCACGAGCTAGCGACACACTCAATGCATTGTCTGCCTCTGCCCCATCAAGTTGTGGGCATAGTCCTCTGCCATCTGCGTCCATCCGTAAGCGAACAAATATTTCTCTTCAAGAGATAAAGACTCGCGGGTGACTTTTGTCGATTTATCTCCCAAATGTATCGGACTTGTGGGAACGAAAAGGCAAATAATTAGAACCGATAACAAATCGGCGTCGATACCTCCTGGGCGTTGCTCAAAGCAACACACGCAGACGAACGCGACGACGCTGACATTTCTCGTTCAGAGATAACGATATGTCTTGTGTTTGGTTGAATTTGGTTCTCTGTTTCTTTTCCCCCCTCCCCACCGTCACTGTGATAAATGAAAACCCGTAGGAACGACTGTTTGGATATGGGTTGTGTTTTTTTGGACTGTGTGCTGAGGGTGCGATTTCGCAGCTGGCCCTTATTTTGCAGTCGGGGGATTGATGAATTTATGAGCAACACAAATACAAACACAAACTGCCAATCGGTGTTAAGGTAGCCGAGGTGAGTCACGAAAATTCTTGGGAGGGAATGAGAATGTTTGCATTTCTTTTAAATTGATTTCCGCTGCATGACGCAAGAGGCTAACATTTCGTGTTGTTTTGATTTGAAGTTCGAGAGTTTCCTGTTTCATGGGAATTCGGACAGGAAGTCTGCTTTGTTTAGATTATACTGGGAACGACAAATTGCAATAATTGTGCAAGTTCGTATCGCTTCTCGTATCAGGGACGTCAAATAGAGGTCAGAAAGCATCAACTTACTGCTGCATACTGCAGTCTCGGAATATAAGTGACCAACAGTGGCGCAACGCACAAAGAAAATGTGGAATACGTTTCGAAGAAGAGCATTGCTTGCTTAGTACGTGGGATAACTGCAATCACAGTCTAAGCTGGCAGCTTGCAAAAAATGGTGTTCCCTGACAACAACTAGAGGTGGAGGAGGAGGTCCATTTTAGATTGTAGCAAGACTAATGTGATGAGGAGGTGTTTGGAATGAGAAAAAGCTTTTGAAGAGGCGCCTTAATTTGGCTCTGCATCGAGTCGATTTGCCGTAGCCACTCAGTTGTTAGCAAGTTCTTTCTCCGTGACATGGCTTATGAACGCAGCCTTATTGGTAACTCCTAAATCAAGATGGACTAAACTATCGTGATAGCTTCCTTTCCTTCTTCTTGTGGCGCTACATTCCGCGGTGGGCCTGGGCCTCATCCAACGTGTCTCTCCAACCAGCACGATCTTTCGCTAGCTGCCTCTAGTTGCGCACTCCAAGTTGGCTGAGCTCCTTCTCCACTTCTGTCTGCCACCTTAACCTAGGCCGTCTTCTGTTGCGCTGTCTCAAGGGCTCAGATTTGATGACTTTTCGGGCCGGATCTGGGGTGTTCATACGCTCTTCATGGCCTAGTCATCTTAAGCGTCATATCTGAGGACCCTTGACAAGACGCATGTCGCTGTACAGTGTACATAGAGTTCGTCGTTAAATGTTCTCCTCTTCCGCCATCAACGCAAACAGGACCAAAAATCGCACGAAAGACTTTTCTCTCGAGAAGCGTAAGGGCTTCCTCATCCCCTTTTTAGCAGCGTCCTGGTTTCTGTGCCATAGAGTAGGACTGGGATGATCAAGTTGTTTTATAAAGCAAGCTTAGTCCTTCGAGAAAAGGCGTTTTTACTCAAATTCCTCTTAAGCCCAAAGAAACAGCGGGCCATTGTCAGTTGCGAACTTTAAAAAAAACAAGAAAAGTTGATGTAATGACCTTGTTACTGGAAGCAGTGGTAGCAGCACAACGACAACGTCCTTCTGGCCACCCATGTTCAACTGAATCTTCCTTGCCCTTATCAACTCAAAAATTCACACCAACACTGATCAAATCCTGAGATTCTGCAACAACATATAAAAACACTGATATTTTTCATTTTTTTCATATTCCCTTCAATTTCCACCAAAAATAACGGTAACTCATCTGCATCATCCACATCATCCTACAGTCCATAAAATTCTCTTCAAATTTGTTCATATTCATTTTTTTCATTAAACCACGCATTCTCGAGATATTTGCCATGAAACTTCACCTCAACAGTTTCTATCGAGTGCTGCCTCCATGACACAGAAACCCGAGTTGAAATCATTTGATTTTTACCTCATATTTTGGTGGAATTGAAGACGGGCGAGTTTCTCTACAGAAAAAATGGAAAAACACGAATTCCTTCGGAACGACTGAATGGATTGAAATGAAATTTCACATGTGAAAACTACAAACGTAGTGCTATGAACTTATGTGAAAATTATCCTTGAAGGACATCTTGATCGCAGGATATTCGCGTCACACAACTATGTTTAGGCACGTTTACTTCTATTGGAGTTTATATTTGATGGCGTGTTAAAGATATTAATTAAATTTACCTGCACTGATTCTTAAACATGCAGCGAATAAGAAATGAATGAAAAAGGATATCATAAGGACATTTTACTGCCAAGGAATGAATGTTAAAGTTGGTTTAAAGAGTTGCTTTCCTACAAGGCACTGAATTCTTAATTGATTTCGTTGAAGCTTGGTCAATTTTAGGTCTGTTTGCAGCACTGCTCTAAGGACAACCATCAGGAAGGACATAAACCGAAATTGTGTTCTTAAACAATATATTTTGAAACAAAAATGACGATCAGAAATTGCGTAAAATTTGTCATCGCGTATTCTTCCATTTCTTTTCATTATCTGTAGACGTCCTTTATTCCTACATTTCACCACGCCAAGAAGGTGTATTTGTTCAGAATATTTCTACATTTTTACTTTTCTCATTGGCTTAGACACACCTTTCTAGTGAAAATTCAAAGTTTCAAGTCCTTATTGAAAATCTTTAACTTCGGTGCATTCTTAACGCCAGTCTTGACGCCATCACGGTGTTTATAACTTGTTCCACCATTTTGCAGGCACTCTCTTCTTTCGTTGTCGTCTCTTACCAAATTTTCAATTCAAATGCAAATTCCTGCCAAGACCGCGGCGCCAAGCTCTCCATCTTTTAAATTCAATTTTCCCTCTGACTGCCTCAATCTCCCTTCGTTCCCATTTTGATTAGCCCCGAAGCGTGTGTATTACACAACCAAATAATTGACAGTCGCGCGAAGGCAAAAGTCGTCACTCTAAATCTCTGTGTAAATCTACCCCCCACCCCACCCCATCGCGACTTTCTGGCTTTTTGCTGTTAATCTCCAAATTACTCGTTCAGTCTATAGATCCCAAGATTAATTTAAACTAAAACAAAGCCCCTATCGACCCCCCACCCATTCCAACACTCAACATTGTCCCCAAAAAAGCACAAGGACGACACGAGGACAAATGGAACCTAGAAATCAAATTTATCTCAACAACTCTCCGGCGAGCGAACCCATTTTGCCAAACATTTGGGTATTTCGCGATCCAAAGGATCCGTCTCCTGCCCCGTCCCCTGTCTGTGCGCGCCATATTTAATCTCTTGTAAATCTAATAAAACATCGCGTCATGGGCTCAACCGAAGACCAGAGACCAGGAAAACCGAGGATACCCTCTGAACAAATAAAAACAAAACAAACACACCACCACCAGTCGCAGGATATGAATCACCAGAACAACGAGCGTCATCTTCTTTCTCCTCCCGGGTTTGAATAATGGCATTCTGTCGCGGCAAGGACGGACACACAGAGAGGCAGACGCCGAGAATGGGACACACACACACACACACACACCGAGGGACACAAAAAAGAATCCTAAACTGAACTGTCATCGCAAGCGACAACGGAGACGAAGAAGTTCCCTAATTCATCTTTTGGTTCCTCACAAGCCACCACACCGTCACCAAGCACCACAGAGAACAGCAGCAGCAGCAGCAGCGGCAGCAGCAAACTATCTTGTGTTCGGGAATCCCTCCTCCGTGGCTGTGTGTGCGAGCGCGCGCTCTGTTATCGCCGACATCTCTCGCCTCCTCCTCCTCCTTCACAATGTCCAATCCAGAGGAGGGTAGCAAATTTATTACTGGATGGCAGATGTTTGGCATTTGTTTCGGGGAACTCCTAGAGGACTCACAAGGATGATTTCTTTTGCCATCGGGTCCTGTTTTATTGCAGATTTGTAATTCACTTCTTTTCTGTTTGGCCGTGGTGCGCCATGCAGCAAACAGATGTCAGCGGAATGCTGCCGCCGCCGCCGCCGCTACAGCCGCGTGTTTGGAAGCGAGTTTGACGTCTGACAGCATTGCAGCGTGCTCTGGTTGTTATTAAATTTGACTGGGAGTGTGCAATGATTTCTGTGAAGTAACCCGATCACACGTCGCCGCAACCGAACGCGGGGAGGGGACGATAAAATCACGAGTTTACGACACCAACTAATGCTCGGATTATCGCTTGATGCGTGCGTTAGCAATTAAAGTGACTGTTATCCGATCGCCCGGCTGTCTGATTTGATTACGATTGATTCTAGGAACCGGGTTTTTTGGCCGTTGAAAGGACTGTTTGGAAATTAAGTTCTAGTTCTCAAAATAGATTGATAGCTCACACGACCAAGGCTTAGGATGTCATGTATTAGGATGCTTAAGCCTTAGAGGCGATAGCTTCAAGGACTAGAAGTCAGGATATGGCGACTTAGGCAATGATGGCTCAGTCAACGAAGGCTTAGTTGATGGTGGCTTATGAGATGACGGTTTGGGCAACAACGGCATAGGAAAAAGAGCCGAAGACTCGATGGAATAGAAGTCGAAAATGTAGGAATTGACGGCTGAGAAGACGCCGGCCTAGGACCCGATTGTTTCAAGTCAGGGGCTCAGCCGACGTCAGCTCAGAAAACAAATATTTAGCAGACAACTGCTTCCAAGATTGAGCTTGAGAGACGATGGCTTAAGAGAGGACGGTTAAGGAGATGACGGTCAGAAGGCGATGGCTTTGAAGGCGACAGCCTAGGACGCGATTTAAACAAGACGACGCCACAGGAGATGACAGTCCTAAGGACGACGACTCAGCAGACTAAAGATTAGAAGAAGAAGGCTTACCAAACGAGGACTGAGAAGACATCCCATCTGACAAAGGGGCACCCGGTAGTCAAGACTGTTCGCTCTCCATTGTAGACTGAAATTCAGATACTTTTTCTCTAAGGACAAGCAACAATTTCCAGCGCCAGATGGGCGTTTCCAAAAAAACAGTCACTCCATCGTAAAGCTGGAACATTCCAAGGGACGAGCGAAATTAAACGTATAACTTGACAACCCCTTAAGGGCCTCCATTATCACCAATCAGAGTGTCAACTCATCATCATTGAAAAAAACGATCAACGTCAATTGATAGAAGAGCATTCCAGCCTCTCCGTCCACCACTTGCCACAATCCGTTCCTTCGTGACGCCCCCGAAAATAACCTCCCGCTCTTTGTCCCCCCACATCACTCACTCAGATTAAGCAATCACTTTCAATTGAAGTCAATTGACACCCTGTCGTGTGTAAATATTTATGAATTGTACAAGACACTGCCAATAAAACCCATCCCCATCTGAGTCGTCGTAGTCGTCGTCGTTGTCGTTATCTGACACAGTTTTCAAAATCAATTTCCCCCCCTCCCGCACCGACCAGCCCCAGTGTCTGCCATTTTCACGCAGAAACCGCGCCACCGCCGCTTTTGGTGTGCCTACTGTCGCAGTTGTTACTGCCTGAGCTCGCCGGCCTGGCCTCGCTGTTTACCATATGAAAGTCATTAAAAGTAACTATCGATTGTTCTCGCTGCTTATCCGAGGCCCATAAAACGGCGAGGACAAGGGAGACAGCAGACCGGATGCATAGAAGGGAAACGGGACACAAATAGGCGTTTAATTAGCTTCGCGCTTGGAGGTCACGACAGACGCGCGGTGTGCTCCCTCTGGCTCTTTCAAAATGACATCCTTTGAAATTGACGGCCGTTTCCCATTCAAATCGAGATTACCGCACAGATTGTGTGACAAGCGAAGCACATTCCAACTGCATATGCCATCGTCCTTGAACGCAGTCCATACAACCGTCATTTATGTTCTGCTGACGGCAGCCCCTATGATGTGTCGGGTGAGTCATAAAAGCAGCACAACACACACAACAACGGAGAACGGAAATTCAAGCGTTCGATTTTCATTTTCCCATTTCCACGGGTGTGTGTGCGTGTTCAGAGAGAGGTGCCGAATGGTTTCTACGCCGCCACTCGACTGCCCGAGACCCGTCAAAGAATGAATCGAACCATAAACCGGACAAGAAGGGGTTTCGACGACTTTCTACTCTCTCTTCTTATCATTCTCATCTCGCCCCGCGTGTGACGGCAAATGGGTGATTGAAAAAGTTTTCATATTGGCCCAGGCTCAGGCCCGTCGCGCATCACGATGACAGTCAATGACCATAAAAAGAATTCAAGAAACACACACAAACACACACGCGCCTCGAGTGCAGCCGGTATCGACGGTGGTCTGGTGCACACATGGTGCTGGTCCTCTTCTCTGTCTGTTGTGATTTTTCTCGAAGACGAAAACTACTTAGTTCCACAATAAACAATAAAAACTTTTTCTCTCTCATGGGTAAGAGGTTCTCAACTTTTCCACCTCCTCCTCCTCTTCCTCCTCCGCCCCAGCCCCCCCCCCCCCCATGAATTCGATTGATTGCGTCACTTAGGGTCTTCTGTGCATTTGCTGCTGGGGAGCCGCCTGAAGCCTGAACTGAATTGCAAACGTGACTACGAGGAGATACAAAATAAATTCATTCGCCTCGCATCCACTTTTGGGAATCGAATTGAAAATGAGGGAAAATTCTTGTGCTGCGCTCGAGAAAATAAAATTCCCTTCAATCTCGAGCTGAACAGCTGAAAGCGCATTCCACATCATAACTGGCAGTGGAATGCATCTGTTTATCCGATTGTTCGTCGCTAGCTGCAACGGAGTGCAATGTGGTGCATCAATTGGAAAACGAATGCACAAGGGAACGCGGCCCTCATGTGGGGTTTGGATTTTCGATTGGAGGCTTACCATGATTTTTTTGAACAGAGGCGGAGTGCACTATTTGTAGCTTGTCTTTGGGAAAATCGCTTATGTCTTCAGAATGTGGACATATCCTTAAAGATTTTGGTTTTTGGAGCGTTTTTGGCACAATTTTGATCTGAAGTTGGTCTCAAAATCTTTCCCTCAATAGCTGCAATTGGTCAAATCTGAAGGTTCAAATTTGGAAGGCAGTTGTGACCGTATATCGGCCATCACTTGGCGAATGCTGTCTTCCAAGTGATCAATCATTTCGGATTTACTAGCGATTTCACATATCCCTACAGAAGATAGTCAAGCGGCCTTAAATCGCATGATCTTGGAGGCCAATTCACGGGTCAGGTATGTGAAACTATGTGGTGTCCAAACGTTTCCTTCAATCAGTCAACTGTGGCACGAGCTGGAATCACAGATCCTTCACATCATGGTTGTTCAATTGTTGAACGAAAAAGTCAGAGAGCATGACTATAGCGGTCAACAATCGTTTTGGTCAGCATCGTTTTGAGAGAAGTACGGACCAGTGTCAGTGGATGAAACGGTGTTTTAACATACCCTTCAGGATTATCATCACTTCAGAGCCCTCTCTCGGTGGACCAAACTGGCTTTGTACAACAGCTTGATCATCCCAGTCCTCCTTTACGGTGCAGAATCTTAGACGCTGCCAAAGGGGGATGAGGAAGCCCTTAGTCTTTTTGAGAGAAAAGTTCTGCGTGCGATTTTTGGTCCTGTTTCGGTTGAGGCGTGTGGAGGAGAAGATTAAACGACCAACTTTATAGGCTGTGCGCCACTTCAAGCATCTCCGTTTACAACTCTTAAGATGGCTAGATCATGTAGAGCGTATGAACACCACCGCTCCGGCCAAAAAAAGTCTTCGAATCGAATGCATTGGGACACCGCAAGAGAGAACGCCCTAGACTAAGGTGGCGCCCACAAGTGGAGAGGGACCTCAAGCAACTTAGAGTGCGCACTTGGAGGCAGCTGGCGAGAGATAGTGCTAGCTGGAGAGGCATATTGGTTGAAGCCCAGACCCACCTCGCCATAGAAAGAAGAAGAAATGTGTCAGCTTTGTATTGAAATGACGAATTCATTAAACGAAAAGTGAGCTTCATCGCTTAACAAAATTCATTTATGAAATTGGGGATCAACGGCCATCTTGTTTTGGGCCAAATTTCCATAATTTGGAAGCGCTGATTAGGCGTTAGTCTATTCATGTTGAAATGGCCAACGAAACGTAAAACAAATCACTTGACAGCTGACAAATTGGCGACCAGTTGAAGAAGTCTTCAACTTCATACACGTTATATCTGACGAGTGCTGATGTCGGACAGGTGGAGAAGGCATTCAGGAGAACGACTAGTCAACGTACATCCTCGCCGCGAGAACGACTCCTCCCCATTCAGGCAGTGTTTAGTTATATCTTCAATATTCCTCGTTGCTTGTCGACATTTTTGATTATTTTTCGACTCAAAAATTGAATTCCGAAACTTTGAAACATTGCACAACGACAATTTTAGTGAAGTGAAGATCTGACGCAGAGTCGATTGTATTTTAAGTCTGTCAGAGATCTTGCCTGGAAGAACCATAACAAGGAAGTGCAAGTCCTCTATTGGTGGCAGCTGTTGCATAATGGGTAGGGGCGTCGACTTACAAGCCGGGATACCCACTTCGGTGTCGCGGTAGCACCTCTTTCAACTTGCTGCCAACACTAGAAGAGAACGGATTGTGTTCCTAAACCTCACCGTTCAGAGTTGGAAATAACCTCTAGACGCCTCTACTTGTATGCGGACTGAAGCAGGCACAACACGAGTGATCGCTGATGAAGCTCTGCCCTTGTCCCTTGTGGGATGTAAAGGTGACCAATTGATTTATGTTTATTTTGCGAAGCTGACATCAAAGTTTGAGCACTTGGCTCCAGTTTTTCTTCTTAATCTGGCGTTTCAGCCCACGATGGACATGGACCTTAACCTACATGTCTCTACCGTTGGTACCGTCTCTCATCAGTTGTCTCAAATTTCACACAACAAGTTGTGTAAAGATCTTCCCCACTTGTTGGCACCATCTCAGATAGAGACGTGCGCGGAAATAGCCAAGGACTCGACACTCTTATCAACTGCGGACACTAGTGCCCGAACCAATGCCAACCTTAAATTCCAGTCTCAAACTTTCAGGAGCAGAGAGAGAGAGAGAGAGATCAAAGATAGACTGATCGCAGAATCCCTGCAGTCTCAAACACTCTTCAACTTCCAAGTCTCAGTCGCCGTAAGATGACATGCTCTAAGAGCACTTTCGAGCCACCCATAGCACACACATTAGATTCCACAAACGGAGCTCTACACAAGAACTTCCTATGAAAAGTCGCATACACTTTACAAATGCGAAGTAAGCAATCATTCAACGACGCATTACCGACAGGCGGTCTCAATGCTTAACCTAAAGCTATTCCACGCACGTCTGCGGCATAAAGCAAGTGAGCTATCGGCTGAGCTAATGCGCAGCGATATTAACATTCATAGATAAGAAATGGAATATGTGTACGATTCCGAGAACGAGGCTATCTGGAAGGAAGCCCAGTGGACTGGCTATGTCATAGCCAGTCATGACAATAGATAGCATTTTGATAGCTCATAAAAGCGAGGGTGGATGACATTGAAAACATTCCCATGAATCCAGCAACTAAAGCCATCAAAGCTCACCACCACGGCACACAACAATCTGAAAACCGTGCCCAATTGAGCAGCAAATCACGGCACTTGAAGAAAGGCGTCGTGCGCTTAAGTCTAAGCCTCTTTTCTTTCACCGAAAATAAAAGGGGGAAAGGGTAAATATTTGTCGACTCGTTCCACCATACAATCTGCTTATGTCTAAGATACGTTCACCCGCCCAGCGTAGCACGAACCCGTTCGCTGTGTGCGCGGGCAATAATAAGCCGCGCATGGTAATTGCATAAGCACTTGTAAAAACGTAAAAACCGACACTAACGTCGATGACGACGACGACAACGACGACGACGATGACAACTACTGTGTGAAGGGGCGCAGAAGACCGGGAACAATGGTTTATGTTTTGTTGTCTCCTTCACCTCCGACATTCGCCGTCAACGACGACAACTACTGTGATCCGCTTACGCGAACCGAGTCAATGAGTCGCTTATGTCATTCCGAACTATCGCCCGCAGTCACCCAGTCAGATTTAAATGCAAAACAAAGCGGGGAACAAGCGATAAAACCATAAACCATTGTATCGTCTTCAATCGTTGCTTTTTGTTGTAATTCGCCGGGACTGGACTGGACGCTTACCTGCCAACAAGAAGAAGATGAGAGGGAAATCTGTTACAAGACAAGCAAACAAATCACGACAAGTGTCAATTGTGACAGCTGTCGAAACGGCTGACAAATGTGTTTTTGTTAATTAATTGATCAACTTTTTTTGGTCTTCATCCCCACCCCCCAACACCCCGAGACACGACAATTTTCCAATCGTTGCGACTACTTGCAGCCAGAGGAGCCCATAAATCCCAGGGTGGAGGTGCGGGAGGGAGAAACTTAAATTCAAATTCGAATTCAGTTCATAAATCTTTCCCCAAATAGAACAAGTTACGGGGCGACTTTAGTGAATTCGCTTCAATTAGTTCGGCGTGGCGCGGTGCGGCGCTTCTTTAAGCGCTGCTGCGCTCCGTGTGAAAGATACAAATGTGTGTTTCCATGGAGAGCGGGAATAAAAAGGCAGAAACTGTGTTAATTTATTTTTAAATCACTTCTCTCTCTCGCCCGCCAGCTGTCTTGCGCGAACAGAAATAAATAAAGAGACAAGCGAACGCAACTTGAACTTGAAAATTAATTTTTCTATGCGCGACTGGTTCGCTGGCTGGCAGCTGGTGGTGCTCGCTGAATGACCATAGAAGTGGCCTGCCTGCTCTACGGAGTGCATTGAGCCTTGACTGGTTTGACTTAAGATGGTTGTTGAAGTCAAGGATAACTAGCTTGACAAATTGGACGTTGATTTTTTGACGTGTGACATCGGAGTTTGCTGCGGGGACGGAGGGAAATTCATTCTGACACATCGTCTGTTCTGTTGGGCGGCACTGCTGAACAGGGGGGAGGAAATCTTTGATGTCTGCTCGCAGCATTCCAGCGAAAGTCTTTGAAACCAGAGCTTGAACCAGCCTAGGGACTTAAGCAACCAAGAGGTCTCTGTATCGATAGCCAAACAGTCCAGAGGACTATCCCGACAGAAAACCAGACAAGAGGTTGGCAATCAATCAGCTCCGAGATCTCTCTGTCGACATTCAACCAGCCCTGAGGTCGAGGTTTTGACGGTCCAAGCCATGTAGTCACTGATGTGTGTTGGGTGGCACTGCAGACTGAGGGGATGTTTGATGTCTGAGGACTCTGAGTCAATGGTCACACACCCTAGGGACTTGTATGCTGACAGTCAAGCAGCCAAGAGGTCTCTGTGTCGATAGTCAAACAGTCCAGAGGACTATCTCCACAGAAACCAGCCAAGAGGTTGGTAATCAATCAGCTCCGAGAGCTCTCTGTCGACAGTCAACCAGTCCAGAGGTCTGCGTGTCGATGTTTATATAGCTCAGAGGTCCATCTCGACAGTCAACCAGCCCAGGGGTTGTGTGGTGAGAGCCAATCAGTCCAAGCCATGTAATCTCTGATGCATGGTCTGTGTCTCTCTTTGACCGTCAGTCTTTCACGCAACGTTACGAAGGAAGTCCTTTGCTTATTTCGGACTAGGAGGTGACAGATGAGCTTGCTTTTTCGTAAAAAAAAAAACAAAATGAACCAAAGGCCAATATGCCAAAATGGCAGCGTACACAAATTTAAGCGACAAACGTGGCGTCCACTCCACCACGTCCTCTGTCACATAAGGCACGGTGAAAAATTGAATCTTAGAATTGCATAGACTGACTTTAAATTCGCAATGCATCCCGAAAATGGGAGGAGAGGGCTACAAACGACTGCCTTCCATTGCACAAAACGAAACGATACTTTGTGCGGGACAAAGGCGAAAAGCTAACATTTTAGTTTCTGCAGATCTCCTCCACATCCCTCCCCCCCCCCCCTCGTTCTCATTCAGACTGTGTGGCAATAAAAGTTTCAAATCCTTTTGACTACTACTTTCAGTGGCGGATCAAAGAGGTTTTTTTTTCCTTTTTGGTAAGTTTCTCCTTCTTGCTTGTGGTCGCCTTCTCTCTCTCTCTCTTCCGATGGCTCTATGTGCTGTCTTTGCCACGCTGAATTTCGATTATCCGAATCAATCGACTTTAAAAATTCATTTCTTTGCCTCTATTGAAGTGGATGGACTTAAATTCCCATTCACGTCGTTTCTTTCAATTTTTTTTTTTTTTGAAGATTCAGTGCGTTGCGGATGGTTGTTGACGAGAGGAGTGAAACTAATGCACGCCACGGGACAGATGCGCTCGTTTTTTTTTGGGAATTTGAAACGCACAAGAAACCGCCCCGTCAGACGGGAACACACTTAGTTTATGGGTCTTGGGTTACAAAAGGAAATAGTTTCCTCGATTGCGTGCATGAATTGGAAGGCGCAGTGTTTGTTCGCCTCAGGGGAACACATCCGGTGACAATTAGTGGAGGAGAGGGACGTTTCTTTTGTGTCTTAATGCGATTCTCTTGTGCATTCTTTTCAGTTGAAATGCGACTTAAAAAAAAAACAGAAAAACACTGCGCAAGATGCACGACAGAAATGTCCTTCACAATCCCAAGATCAAAGGAACAATTGTGTGTGGTTTCAGAAAATTACAAAACATCCCCTCCCCGTGCCTGTTCTAAACCCCGATCGATAACGCAATAAAATCCAGAGAACGATACACGTATTCTGGGCGGTTCCGCCACCATCGTCGACAACACTTTACTCTCCCGCATACATTTGAGTGGTGGGAGGGGGGGGATTGTCTGAATTATTCCCAGTGTGCTATGTCTCGCTTCCTCCTCAGATGGAATTGGTAATTTCTATTACTCACTGGCATTCAGCATTCATTGCATCCTTGCCTTGCTGCCATGCTTGGAGAACGGCGTACATATCCGCGCGTACGCGTCTTGTGAATACTGAAGAGTAGCTTACGAATGCGATCTCTTGATTTTTTTCTTTCCTCTTTTCCATGTGCGAAGGTACCCCATTCGGGTGTACCTGCCATATTTTTAGTGTCAACTCCTGACGCTTGAAGAAATCATCCTTAAACGTCGTGGCGGGGTGGCACGAAATGAACATCCTTCTCGTCACGACTACATGACGGGGGTAAATAAAGGAATAAACCTTCTTCTCATATGCTGCCGCCCCCTCCCCACATGAGCGTAAGTGTGTGTAGGTAGGGCAGACAGAGAGCGAGAGAGATGGGACACGACATGATATCATTACGCGAAGGGAATTGTCACTTTTACTTCAGAGAAATGTGTTGAACACTCACCTGGAAAAGTGCAAAAATGTGTTTATTGCGTGGCTCAGTGCGGTACCTCATGCCGTCATGGAGCATGTGCGGGCCGGGCGAACACCTTGCCTTCTGTCATTGCCCCCCCGCAGAGTGGCATGTGTAATTGGTAAATAATTAATCATTTGGGAGCATTTTTTTTTCCTGCCGGCGGCAATGTTAAACAAACATTTCTGACACTTGCTGTGAACATGAAAAATTTCTGACATCTTTGCCACTCACTCCAGAAAACTGTGCAACAATTAATTCTGACAGTCTTTCCACATCAGTCCAGTCTCCATTGATACAAAATGGCTTCTGACAACACTCCAAATCAGACGAGTCTCCAACGCGATGCAAGAAAGGTTTCTGACAGCCACTTCAAGTCAGATAACGCCCCGAAATCAGTCCAAAAATTGATTCTGAGAACCCGTTCAGATGAGAAAATCGGGTTTGGCAGTGAGTGCAGATTAGACAAGTCCCAAAACTGATCATTCAAATTAGACAAGCCCACAAGTAAATGCGAAAGGACATTTTGACAGCAAGTTCCAAAAAGTTCAAAATTCCTTTTGTTCAAAATTTAACATTATTGTGTCGAAATTTTGAATTGCTGTTCAAGTTTTCATATTCCATAGAAGGACATCTGTTTGCACTGATCTTTGGCCACATCCAAAAAGTTCCAAATTTTGAAATATTTGTGCAAAATTTTGCAGTTAAGGGCCAAATTTTGCAGTTAATGGCCAAATTGTGAACCCTTCGCCAATTTGTCCTATTTCATACGAGAATTATGACTAACAGCACTAAGTTCAGGAAAATTCGAAATTTGTAAGTTTTTTGATCAAAAATTGATTCATTTTGGAACAAAAAAATTCATTCGGCTTCTTAAACTTAAATCGCTGACAGCGATCGTTTCAGTTTCAAAATGTTTCGAAGTTTGTTTGTCCAATCAAAATTTGACCCTTTTTGAATTGAGACAGTCCTACAGTCGATGTTGAAGCACCGAACATTTTAGACATGTGAACGACCTCACAGAGCACACTTCAGATTCACAAGTCACAGCAATTGGCAGTCGCTGTCAGTCAACCGTTCGCCTATCGCCTGCAGAGGTGAAAGTTCTTACAAAACGCCAACGCACCATCCTGTCACCGCACCGCTACTCCACCTTCTCCTTCCTCCCTCCCATGCAGTGTCATCTTGACACTTCTAAACGAAAACAATGAACCGAACCAACGGTCATTTGCATAGTTGCGGTTGTTGTTCAGTTGTGTTGCGTTGCTTAATAGAACACGAGACAGCGCTTCCTGTCGGTCGCGGTTGGGTCAATAACTCTGAGAGAGAGACAAAAGCGACAGCGACGGCGGCGACGGCGAACCGTTCGAAGTCAAAACAAAGTCACACGGCTGTTGTAAGTTATTAAGCGAAACTTGTGTTCAAACGACTTACGTCGGCGGCGGCGGCAGTACAATGCACGTTAGATGATATCGTGGACTTCTAGTGCGAGTGTATGTGTGCGTGTAAGTGAAGGGACGGTTCGAAGAGAACAGTCTGGACGCGAGACAACAAACTGGTTTACGACTGTTTGTTTATGGATAGATTTTCTAGATCGTCTTGTTTTTCGCCTTCTTTTTTTCCTCCTCAGCTGTGGGGCGGTTGTGAAAGTGTCAACACGGCAGTTGGCTGGTGTGGTCTGCGGCTGGAATGTTTGGGGAGAAATATGGAAATCGTTTTAATGGTGGTACCTAGAGAGGTTTGAGGGACTTTGAGGAATGCGTCTGGTCACTTTTGGGTGCAAGTTTGTTGAGAGATGTCATTGATAATTAAAAGAAAGGTACAAAGGAGAGTCTATCTGATACCAGAGAGGTCAAGCGCTGTTACTCATTCACATGAAAGACGTGTCACTTACATTTTATTGTCCAAGATAAATTAAATGAGCGACAGGGTACTGCTGCATCATACAAACTGCATGTGCGAGAGAGTAAGACCACAAGCAAGTAACCCGGTCGTTGGTTTCATCATAAACTAGTGGAGGTGTGAATGGGGCGGATGGGCATCCTGGAAATTCGGAGTATCTCTCTATAAACCAGCGCTTACACTAGTTCATGCCATTCAGAGGCCATAGGCTATAAACAACCCCTGCGCGTGACCTATTTCGAAGTTCTGCAACGCCTTCGATTTCTCTTCAGCTCATTTATCGATTTCTTTTCAACTGTTCTAGGAAGTGGCGTTGACTTGTTGTACAATAGAGCTGCCCTCGCCCTGAAGATTGTGTACCTACTGTGACGATGGCTTGCCATCAAGGGTCTTAAGGATGCTTCCAAAGCGCCTGCTTTCCAAACTTTGCATTGCTGTCGACTTCCCAGTCACTGTCTCTGTAAAGTTGCATCGATTTCAGGTTTGGGCGACGCCCTTGCAGTTTAGTTCTTAAGCTGATGACTTAGCCTTTGCTTTAGCCTTCCCTATTCCTTCTTTCATCCAGTTCGCTTTTCTGACCAAATTCGGCACTTTTTTGATCGAAATTTGGAACTTTAACGTTCAAATTGAGCCAATTTTTGTTCGAATTCTGTGCCATTTCAGTCAAACGTCGTTTTTTATTTTACCAAGCTTCGCAATTTTTGACCCTTCATGAGTTCCTGAAGTCCTGAAGACGATGAGGCCTTGAGCCCAACCTGGATCTTCGAATCTTCGAACTCTTCTTTCAATTGCTTGCCTTTGGGGAGAGTCTTTTTCTAATCATTCGAACCACATAACCTCAGCTGCCACAAAGCCACGAATGTGAAGACACCCCCCCCCCCCCCTCTCACACCCATTAAGAATTAAAATCAAAACTTTGAAGCAAAGGCTCCAGCTATTCAAAGCCGCCAGTATGTCTTGTATCTGTGTCATCTGACAAAAAGCAACTTCATTCGTGGCCATATTTATCCTCGCCCTGGACAAAAGGACCCCCCCACCCATCCACCAAAAAAAATGCATTGCAGCCGTCGATGCCACTGCTGACACACATAATCCTTGCTGTCGAAACACAACAAGAACGAGACAAGAATTTAATGCACTTGATGTCGTCCTCCTAACAGGCTATCTATTCACATTCCTCCGCATTGGACTGATCCAGTTTCGTTTTGTGTTAACCCAACAGCACACAGGGAACTTGGCTGGTGGTAATTAATCCAAATATTTTTCTGCGGCAGCCACAGCGATGGTGGTGAACGGGGGGGGAATAGTAATGGAATGTGAGCCCCACTTGATCTTTCTGTTTTTTTCAAGTCGCACACACGAGAGAGGGGAATGTTTTCTTTTTCTGATTTTCTCTATACATCACCTCGTCGTCGTCGCCGTCGCCGTCGTTGTCGTCGTGTTGCAGAATGACCCTAAAAGTGAGTTCAGGGATTCAAGCAGTTCAACAACGAAGAAAGATAAGATTGGGAAGGGGAGGAGGGAGAGATGATTTTAAGATGGCCCGACAAGAATTTTGCTTGTTCTTTCGTTGATGCAGGTCTTTATGTTTTTTGGAGGGGGGAAAATCTTTCTCATGCCATATGACCTTTAGTTGGCTTCGTGGTTAAATTTCTTCTCTCAGCGAGGGCTAGATGCGGTCGCGCCGTTGAACGGGATTTCGTTAAGTGGGTTAAATGGCAACGTTCTGAGAGGTATTTGCTTTCGGCGGCGGATGCAACTGTTGAACTTGGTTGACTTTTGAGGAAATGATGATGGTAAACAGGAAGGAGGGGAATTGAGGATGATGGGAGCGACGATGTGAAATATTCCGGCGAACTTCTGTGATGTGTAAGCTTCTATTATGAGGCCGGATTGTTGTCGTCGAGCTTCTTCTTCTTTTCTATGGTGCCACA
The DNA here is from genome assembly GCA_944738645.1 of Eristalinus sepulchralis. NCBI lineage: Eukaryota > Metazoa > Arthropoda > Insecta > Diptera > Syrphidae > Eristalinus > Eristalinus sepulchralis. The sequence goes on along the minus strand of OX122884.1, from coordinate 1,456,304 downwards.
GATCGATGTGAGTCCAATTATCCAGCCTATGTGTCGTTGAAATCTTGCTCCGCCTATGTGCGACACCTCTGTGAAGGGTGGAAGGTTCTTATCCAAACTTCTTCTTTTTCTTCTCCTTCTTCCTCTTCTTCTTCTGTTTTTCTTCCCCTTTTTCTTCATGTTCTTCTTCTTGTGGCGCTACAGTCCGAGGTGGACCTGGGCCTCAACCAACATGCCTCTTAAGCCATCACGATCTTTCCCTAGCTGCCTTCAGCTGCGCACTCCAAGTTGGTTGAGGTCCTTCTCCACTTGTGTGCGCCACCTTAGCCTATGCCGTCCTCTGTTGCGTTGCCCCAATGGCTTAGATCCGGAGACTTTTTTTGGCCGGAGCAGTGGTGTCCATACGCTCTACATGGTCTAACCATCTTGAGCCTTGTATCGGAAGACGCTTGACCAGGCGCATGTCGCTTATAGGGTTCGTCGTTGAATACTCTCCTCCAGATGCCATCAAGGCAAACAGGGCAAAAAATCGCCCGCAAAACTTTTTTCTCGAATAGACAAATTGCTTCCTCATCCGCTTTAAGTAAAGTCCAGTGTCCTAACCAGCCACTTAAGCCTTCATTTGAAGGGAAATAGACAATCTGTCGATTCCGTATGAGACCATGGCATCAAAGCGCTCTTTCTACGACTTCTGTGGCTTCTTCCTCGTGTTTTGCGCGCTGTCGTTCATGAACAGGACATGCCAGAGTGCCAAAGTGTTGTCTACAATCGACTGATTTGAAAGGCGAACTCGTACGACTTTAAACTTTCCCACAGACCGGCGAACATGATTTTGCCCGTGTCTGCACTGCAGACGCGCCCCATTTCCCTCGCAAATCTCACGCCACACACAGTCCCCAAATAAAATTCTCTCACCGTCAATTGAAGATCTTCTCAGCGACCCCCTGAAGATCCCCAAAAGCCAAGGCGCCTCGTTCAGATCCCAACAAACGTTCCCCCTGCGTATAACAAAACCAAGTTCCGCTCGAAAATTGATGTGATTCTCTTTCGCGAAACTCAATCAACTTGATTACCCCGAAAGAAATGATTAAATGGACAACTTCCTATACCGACGTGAACGCAAATCTGTGCCCTCGCGGTTTACCCGTTTAGCGAGCGCCTCTCTTTCGTTCGCCTAAAAGGCCGCCGATCCGAATAACGCTAAAACCGGCTCCGTCGCTCACTTAATCACCGGCATTTTTGCACGACCCCATCTCCCGGCTTCCTTCGCGAAACATAATAGCATTAAAGTAGATTTAAAAGTCACCCCCCGGGGGGTGCGTCCCATCACACTTCTCTCGTTGCACTCACACACACACGAAGGAGGAAGCGAGTGCCGCGACTGGCAGAAGATGAGGCACAAGAAGATTACACTGAATCTACACTCGTCGCTGGTGTTGCTGTGGATTAGTTGCACGGCACACAATAGCGCTCCGCGCCTCAAGGCAACTTCAAGAGTGTGTTTGGTGCTGAGCTGTGGCAGTGTTTCGCTCGCTCGGTTTGAAACTGGACCAAGTGTTGTACGCGCGCGCGCTTAAAACCACAACGTCATCGTTATCGGGAGCGGAGACATCGGTGTTGGCATCGGTATCATTGACAACGTACCTCCATCACCTGGGATTTGGGGCAAAGGGTGCTTGTGCAGCAGAAAAAAAAAAGAATGATGCCATGCAGAAGCCTGAGGGTTATTAGGGTTAAGACTATTTAATTAACGCGAGACTTGTTGAACGCAGTTAATCCACTTTCGCTCCAGAGCAGGCGTAATGAGGCGTCTAGGCTGGTGGATGGTGACACAACAACGCACCCGGCGCTCACCCCATTTGTTGGCGGGGCTCGTGCACAAACATTTAGTTTTCATTTTGGCTTAACGACCCACATTTCCGCCGACATTTTGTGCATGCTCACTGAACGCACTTCCATTACCCCGGGGCTTTACGTGGTCACAGGTCGAAATGTGCTGTGACAGGTGATTCAAAGGGAATCGCAGCACCAAAAGACAAACAGAGAGAGACGCCGTCCTCCCCTCCTGAAACAGCACAGGCACGTGCATAAAGCAACCTTCAGCGTCAACGCCCGCCCGCCCATTACCGGGGCAGTGAGCAACAAACGATGTGTAAATGTCACTTCACTGTGCTGCAAGTGTTACATCGGACAGACACGACAAAAAACACACACAGAAAAAAGCGACGGAAAAGGGTGTCAAGCCTAGAAGGAGCGCAATTTTAATTTCGTTCACAAAAGCGCCACCAACAAGCTGCTGCTGCGGCTGCTTCCATCAGCCACCAGGCAGTGTTGCTGTTGATGGAGGGGATGGAGGTGGAGGTGGAGGTGTTGAGTGGTTTGACAGCTAATACCGTGCAGGGGTGAGTGAGTGTCACCAACCTACAGCCGGTCTTTTTGTGTGTAGTTTTGCGCATCAATTGCGATCTATTGGTGTGCCCGGGCAGAGCACCACCCACCCGGGCAACGATTCACAATGGAGAGGCGGGAGGGAGGGGTGAGAGGGAGGGAGAAAAACTTATGTACAATCATCTTTTATGTATTTCCTCCCCCCTGATTGAGTGGTTTGCTCGGCCCATCGTGTGGTTCAGGCCCCCAAACCAATTAAAAAGGACATCATTGGCAAATTGCACTTTGACTCTGGTCAAGTAGTCTTTTTGTGGCAAAACACACACGGCTCAAGGGATGTCAAGGAGGGACATTGATTAGGATCGCTCCGTTCAACAGGAGGAGACCACCTCGAGAAGAGGTAAATAATTGAATTTGAACGCCCAGAAAGGAGGTTGGCTTAAGGGAGGAAAGGTGACTGCGATTGTCAGTTTGTGGGCAGTTGACAAGAGAGGGGGAATGATTTTCCAGTTTTAGACACGACTTAAAGACTAAGAAGATGCGAGGAGATCCCATTTCTCGAGGGTCATTATTTGTCACAGAGTGGGCTTGCATACGGCAGAGGAGGACTCTCTTCGACCTTCAAATCGCAGGTTTAAGACTCAAAAAAACATGCAAGACACCTTTGTGTTGACAAGTCAAGTCCAGCAATGCACAGCAGCTCAGCACTCAGACACCTACCCGGTCGCTGTCCTAACCCAACAGATTTCTTAAATGCTTGCCCAGACCGCTTGTCGCTAAATTTGAATAGAACTGTGTTTAAAATATGCCCTAAAGCCCTCTTTAAGCACTCCCAGCACTGCCAGCAATGCAATGTAAGTCAGCTCATTCATTTACCGACAGCCGAGCTCTGGCTGGCTCCGTTCCTTCCACCACAAAACATGATTTTCTTTCGAAACTTAAGGGTGCTTCGTTCCCCTGAAAGGATCCTCATTCATGTGAAGGGGGGAATGTTGCAATCATTTGTCAACCGAAATCAACTTGACACTTTTGAGTTCTAAAATATGAGAACCGGCTGGTGTGCGAAAGAGTTGCCTTGCCGCCATCCCCCTTCAAAACAAATGCATTCCTCTTCGGTTCTCCTCAGTGCTGCACTTCAGGTCTCATTAGTTCCAAACTCGAAGGGATGTCTTCCTTTCATTTGTTTCAGCACCTCTCTCTCTTTTACTCTCCTTCTCTGTCTCTGTCGGTCTGTCTTCCATTCACGGGCTCAAATTTATTGCCAACCGACTACAACGAGGACGACGATGACGATGATGGCACACAGTTGACTGTTTCCTTTGCATACGAAATTTCGTAAAATGTAATTGCGCGCAGTAACCAAAAGGAGGAGAGCATGAAAGCTGGCTGCCAGGGCTTCCCAGGAAGGATACCATCATTATCATCAGCATCGTCCTCCTTGTCGTCGTCGTCCTCGTCGGGGTTGGACCAGTCAGAGGTTCGAAGAATGAATAGATTTCATCATTATCATTGTCATTTCATTCTCTTCTTGTCTTCTGTGTCTCGGGTTTGGTGGTTGGTTGGTTGTGGGTGGGTGGTGGGTGGGGGTGGTGTTGGTGTAAGTCGATCCATCGAAAGTAATTTATTAGAGACGAATGGAATTGATGAGAACGAAGATGGGCGGGAGACGCCAGGAATTTTATTGCAAATCGATTCGAACATCCCCACTACCATCTGTTTGTAGATCTGCCTGACCCTGGGAGCGTCACGGGCTAGGCTTTCAAAATTATTTGAGGCATTCATCCTGAAAGAAATTAATAAACTTGCAGCGAGTAGTTGTTACACGTGCTGATGTTGCCGTCGCTCACAATCCCACTCCCACTGCCCTCTCAATTCACCTGGGGATTGATTCAAGTTTTCTCATCCGGCTGCTTCGCATGCAGATCACGTTTCACAGAATGCGAGTAATCTGAAGGAAATGACGACGACGACGACGACGGAGACGACGACTCCTTATCTGTTCATCATTCAGAGTGGCCCTCTTCGGGTGCGTGCAAGGCACGCTACTCCCGGCTAATGACACGCTCGATCTGAGGCCTGTGCAAGGCATTTAGCGGTAATGTCAAATGCTTTGAAAAGATAATCGCCACCAAGTAGCGTTGCACGCTCGAGTGGAAGCTGAGCGCCGAGTGTGGGGCAATTTTTATGAATCAGCACCGGCACACCGGTTCGTTCGTTTCATCGATCACCTTGACGGGGTATTTTTTTGCCGTTTAAGGCCGAAAGAATGTGTGATCAGGTTTTTATTGTTTTGTTTGCTGCTGCTGCTGCTGATGATGATGACTTTTACTTTTTCGGTCGACGCTTGGTTTCTCGTTTTCAGTTTCTTCACCTCGATTTCGGCTCGTAGCAGGTGCTGGGCTGAGTGTTTTGTTTTGGTTCTCCATTCATCCCACTCGGCGTGAGTAATTAAATATGCAAATGTGAAATTCGCAGACGTCTTTAAGGAATTTTGTGCCGCTGTTCCGGGGCCATATTGATGATACGTTTTATGAGACGACAGTCCGCCTACACTGTGCGGCTTGAATATTGATTGAGACGGCTAAGTGGGGAAACGAGTTTGTGTGTCAGATTGACCTCTATTTTGAGACTGAATGCGAGACGAAGGTGATTTTCAAGCACTTCATCATCCATCAAGCTGTGACAGGCTTGATTGAAGAGGTGTTTGTTAGAATTCGTGCTACAGTGTGTGGTTTTTAGCTTAAATTTTGACCAACATTCCTCTTCAGCCGGAATCTTCAGCTTTCTCCAGTGTACGATGTTTATGACGACGAATTTTCAAAATAATAGGCGAACAAGTTGATTCAGAATCGACCAGCATTCCTCTTCAGCTGTCTCCAGTTGCGTACATCAAGTTGGGTGATGTGTTCGACACCAATATCCACGAATTTTCGAAGAATAGCCGAACAAATGGACTCAAAGGGAAGTTGTCTGTCGCGTTGTGGTGTGGACACACTGTACATGAACTAGCCATCCTTAGGGTTATACCCGCGGACGTTCGAAGAGGCGCAGCTGTTGACAAAGGGTTCCTTCTTCTTCTTCTTCTTGTGACGGCGAGGTGGACCTGCGCCTCAACCAACATGCCTCTCCAGCGAACACGATCTTTCGTTAACTTGTGGCGCTACAGCCCGGGGTGGACCTGAGCCTCATCCAACATGCCTCTCCGGCCAGCACGATCTTTCCCTAGCTGCCTCCAGTTGCGCACTCCAAGTTGATTGAGGTGCCTCTAAACTTGTGTGCGCCACCTTAGCCTAGGTCGTCCTCTGTTGCGTTGTCCCAATGGCTCAGATTCGGAGACTTTTCGGGCCAGAGCAGTGGTGTCCATGCGCTCTACATGACTTAGCCATCTTAAGCGTTGTATCCGAAGGCGCTTGACTAAGTGCATGTCGCTGTACAAAGGGTGCCAAAGGATTCTATTGCCTCTTGGGACTAAAGAAGCAGCGATTGGCTTGGTTTAAGTCCTGATGCTGTTTTCCCTATTGACTGCGGAACCGAGGTAGACGACAATTTTGACTTTCCGAAAGATTCCGCGTCTCATTGTGAAGCTCTTTCCGAGATGTCGATACCGTGCTCGCCTTGTTCATTCCTCGCTTACCGCCAAACCCATTTTAACTGCTTCCATTCCAATGCCAGCAAGTGGCTCACTGTGCTCGTTGAGTCACTTCAAGGTAGGCTGCGTAAGACAGCTGCGGAACAGAGAGATTAGCTCTTGTGTTGACTCGTTTCTCTTTAGAATGAAGTTGAAAAAGTCTCACGACAGGGCGTCGCTTTGTTTAAAGCATTTCTTGACATTGTCGGTGAGGTAATTATCAACCTCGGTAAAGCGATGAGGCTTCTCCGCCGTCGTCCTTCACAGTCGGCCAAAGCTAGACATGCCACTCTATAGTTCACCTTTATGCCATAAGTCGAGAAACATGTAGCGGGGGTAGAACTATCTTCTCTAGGACCTACCACAGTCTGAAAATGTGATCTATCACGGAGTTTCTTGACTTTCAACCATGAAGAAGGCAAGGAGGATCTTGTTAAAAAACCTAATCCTTCTCTAGGGTCAACCCCAAACGACTCTGACGCTCCACTCATCGGGCTCTCATTCATCAGACGATTCCCATTGACATGAGCCAGCCGTCTCCCACACTCGCCCTCCCTTATCCTTCTTCATCAATCCATCAATTCAGCAGATATCTGAAGTTCGAATTTCCAGACTTTCTCATAGCCACAGCCAGAAAAAAGCGCCCTCACCACAAATCGAACAAAAATCCCCCGGTGAACCGTCCCAAATCCCAGTTTCCTATTTAAATTTGCACAAAACCCTCAGTTGGATATGTTAAACACACCAAAGCCCTCACTCATTGCATTCGTCAAACGGATTCAACTCTGATTGCGGGGAACATGAGCCCGAGCCTGAGCTGCCAACAATTGAGTCGCTTTTCAGTCCGGCACAGTGTATCCCTTAAACCGTCCAATTTGTATTCAAAATGTCAATCCAATGCTTTGGATGCAGCATTCCTGTGTTGTCATTACCCATTTCCCCCATACACACTCACACAGCGCTTTGTTTCCATTTCAATGCACCGCTGTCGTCGCTCCCTTTGCCACATACGCCGTGTGCACCCCCGTTGAAAGGATCAAATGAAAATGTTGGTTTTTCTAAATGCCAGAACCATTGCTAATTACCGTTCTATTTCCCCAGCCAGTGCCCTCATCCGCCTCCTCACAGCCAATTACATTTGAAGTGCAGCCCCACTCCCCCCCTCCCCCCTGTCATCGATAATTCCGCTTAAAATTCGATAAAAATCTCATAAAAAATAAATCATCCACCCGCGGGAGCGGTGTTGATGCGGATGATACGCGTGCGGATGTGTGCATCTCAGTGCGTATTATCACCACAATTGACATAAATTAAATTCAATTTGCATTTATTTCAATTAAACAACAACTATCTGTGGTCGACACGACACACTGGCCGGGGGGATGAAGACAACTGAGGGCTGAGCTGGCTGAACTGGCTGGTTGGCTGCTTGGTTGGTTGGTTGATTGGTCGGTTTCCCTTTCTCCCCCTCATCGCGTCTCCATCTAATGTCACCCCGAAAGTTTGGGAGCATAATTTGCGTTGTGGATTCGGAATAATTAACCATTCTTCCGCTTTGATTGCCACGCTCAAGTGGTGCGCCGCCTCTGCTTGCGCTGTCAATTGGGGGTATTTTGCAAATAGCTCGTGCGATCTGATCCCCCTGAACTATGAACCGCGGGGAATACGAGACGTAGCAACGCTGAGTGTGATTTGAGGAGCAGCGTGACGGGCACACACAAAAAAAGGCACATTCTTCTTTCTGTTTCAATTGCCTTTCACTGATGGTTCTCTGCGGTGCGAGGATGAGATGAGGTTGGGGATTTGATTTCGAGGTGAAAGTGGCTGCTGCTGCGCTTCATTGAGATTAATGACTTGAAGGGCTTGGCATCCACAGTGAAGTGGACCGGATAGGTGTGCGGGCTAATTTCTGTAATTGAGAGGGAGCCTGAGAGGAGATTATTACTTTCATTTGATTCTTTGGAAGATTGTGTTCACGCTGTCCTACTTTAAAGACAGCTTTTGGTTTTCAAAGGCTGAAGGAGTGGTTGGTCTGAATAATGGGGACAAATTTTTGACTCAATTCGACCCAAATCTTGGCATCAAATGACTGGGGGAAACTTGGTTTAGACGACAGAAAGAAGTTCGATCTTCATGTCTCTCGGAACATCAAACTCCTGGAGATCGTGATCCGGGTCACGGCGAGGAATTGTTGACACGATCTCTTGGAAGATGCCCATCTTTAGGTTCCTAGCCCCAAATGGCTGCCGACTGAATGACGGCAACAGATTTTTGGCACAATTCAATCTGTTGGAAGCCGGAACTCTCTGTCCTTGAAACTTGAGAAACGCCTTCTGGCTTCAAATGTTGGAGGAAGACACAAGTTTCGACGTCAGCTACAGAAAGACCTACCTTCTGGTCTCAAAAGTCTTCTGGAAACCGCCTTGGTCCCTGAACTGGACAGAGACCAAAGATTGTTTAATAAATTCGATCTTTGATAAGATTGAGCTCAAAACGCCCCAAAACTTCAAACAAAATATTCCCAAGTCCCTAGGGAAACGTGACAAGAATTCCCCAAACCCCCCACCACCCAAGCAGACGACAAAAGAATTCGGAATGTGAGTGCTTACCCACGAAACACGCCGCCAAACACATCCAACCACCAACAACTGTGGGTAAAGTGTCCCCTCCCCCCTCACTGAACACACAGTGAATTTACGCTTTCCAACTCACTAATGAGGATCACTTGTCCATCACACACGCAACTGAATTGAAGCAACGATCTTATGTCCAGCAGGAAGTGAATCAGGAAAGACGACGGAAGCATACGTTTATAATTTCAATTGAGAGCCGACAGTCGAGACTGCCACAACAAACGCACAACGACGAGTGATTTTCTGTCATTAGCTCGAAAGGAGAAAATTCAAAAAATAAAGCTCCCCCACCCCCCCAATCCCCCGAGGTAATATTTTTCGTGTGCGATGAGGACCAACAACGCGAAAGGCGCACACGACGAAGAGTGTGCAACGAGCACTCATTCACATGCATTATAAATCAAGCCACCTCCCGGCAGCGGTCCCACAAGGACAGGACAGAGCAAGGAGACTCGCAGGAGCTACGGAGAGTATTCATGAGGGCCACTCAAACACAAATACCCACTCGTCGTGGAGGCTGATGCAGAGCGCCCACTACAACGGCCCTCGTGTCCCGGTGCCCATTGTGAATTATTACAATGGCTGATGATGATGGAAGTAATAACACACAAAAAAAGGGGGGCCACGGAGGGCAGCTGCTGCTTCTGCTTCTTCCTGCTGTCGATGGGTGCGTGTGTGTGCTACAAAGGACGTCACGACAAGAGCTCTGGTGTCTTAAATTTTTAAACACATTACCATCGGTGGGGATTAAATTCTGCACGTCCTTCCTCCCTGTCGTCGTTGTTGTTGATCGCCATCAGTCGATAATAGTCAGATGCGTTTTTTGAAGGACGACGTCAGGAAGCGAATTATAGCGAACACTGCGTGAAAGTAATTGATGCGGGGAAGTCCCGACCGCACGTCGAAGTCAAACAGCAGCGCGAACCAATTGTGTATTCACTGTGACCACGACCTGGCGGAAGCAATTGAGGGGAACTCCCCCCGTTCTGCAAAATGGGGCTTCTGTCAATTTCATCGAAACGAAACCAATTCTGTGGAAGTCGACGACGCAACGTTGCGCCTTTGAATGTGAATCACTCGTCAGTCCAGAGGAAGCTAAATGTCTTTCATTTGATTTCAACTGAAGTGGAGCAGCATGCGGGGCTGTCGCACTCGTTAGGGAATCGACACAGTCATGGCAGCAATCTCCTCCCTCATGTGTGGCTGGCGAGCAAGCGGGCTGCACTGATATCTAAATTGTCGGTCGTAATTTTTAATTCTCATTCGGAATGTGACTGTTTTCACGATAAAACCTTCATGGCGCGGGAAGGTCAAAAAAACTCCCCCATGCGCCCCTTTGATGTGCCAAAGGCGTTTCTTACTTTTAATTAAATCACTGGACCCGCTTGTGTTTGGAAAGTTTTTCCCCTCCGAGAGATGCGGGCATGCAACTTCCCGCGATACGATAAGTAAACTTGTGGTGGTCTGCTTCCGCTGATAGACGCGAGACGCGGCAACGGGCTAAAATTCATTTTGCGCCCCTTTTCCTTATCTAAAATGTTTTGATTTGTTTTCATTTTTTTTTTGCGTTCATTTCGCAAGCTGAACCAAAAAAGGAGTGTTATCGTGTACGCTTATTGCGCTGCCGCTGCTGGCGGATGCATAATTAATTTTTGACGCGAGTGGACGCACATTTCTTTTTTTTTTTGCAGTCCAAGCGGGTATCAAATTCGAAGTCACGTACAAAACTGCGACACTTACCAAAAAAAGAAAATAGGGAGGCGACAACAAAGGCGTGGCGGAGTGGTGCGAGGAATGGCAATGCGATGTGGGGTGTGGTAAGGCGGTGTGAAGAAAGGGGCGGGCGATGCGTGGAGAAGTAGCGTGCGGTGCGAAAGAAAGACGGCTTCGCAAGGTGCCAACCGACGCTGTATGAGGAAAGGTACAGCGGTACGTGGAATGGCAACGCTGTGCCCAGGAACGGAATGCTGCATGAGAAATGGCAACGCAGCACAAGGAAGGGTTGAAGCTGGGTAAGCAGTTCGATGAAAGGCATCAAGGTTCGAGAAGAAGCAACGCGGTACAAGAAAAGAACCCGCGGTGCAAGTAAGAGCAAACCTATTCAAGGAAGAGTCACCCGGTACGAGGAGAGTCAGCCCCGTACCAGGAAAAGGCAGAACGATGGTGCTTGAGAAGCCAACGCTATGCGAAGAAAGACAAGTAGTTTACGAAACGCCGTCGCGTGTGCGCGGTCCTCATAAAAGGAAAAAATTGTTTACGAAATCTGGTCAACGTTAACTGCACCATTCTCAGTCTCCTTAGACATCTGCGTTCATCAAAGTATCGGGGCCGCCTCTTCGAACATCGTCTCTGATAAATTTAGAAACTCCCACATGGCCCGAAATTCGAGGTACTCCATGTTTACAGAAGGTGTCAGCGTCCTCCCTGGGCACACATTCCCGATTCCTCGTTGCAGAAAAACTTCAACATTTCATAGTTTAAGGTTCCGCTGCTCGCCTTTGTTTGCCGCCGAAGTTCGACGACTTTTCGACACAGAAACACGAACCGCGATTTCATGTTGAATGCTGCACCACTTCGGTGAGCGGGGGTTTGAATTGAGAGACCCCCCCTCCCCCCCTTCCACACTCCGCTCACACACTCTTGTTCTCCACAGATTGTGTGTAAAGGAAATGACGAGAGGAAAAGTTTTTCTTTTAACACCGAACAATAGAGAGCTAGAGAGAGAGAGAGAGAGGAGCACAACCAAATGTAGACATCTCCTCACTGCCTGGCTGCCAGTTGCGCGTCAAATGGAGAAGGGAATTATGTGCCACTGTGTGTATGGCATATGCCACTCAAAACAAGAGGCTCAGTCCGATGAACCGATACATGCAGCAAACTGAATGCAACAATTTTCAGCAACGTGACGTTCGTTCGCTCGCCGACTTGCCTGCCCAGTTTCTTAGGATTTCTTCGTGGGGTGGCAGTGAGTGCGGAACAAAGGATTTTGAGAAACGCTCACTTTGATTTACATGGCCACACGAACCGAGAGTGCAATCTGAGGCGTTCAAAGTGAAGGTGACTGCTGGCATTTGAAGTCGACCGTTTTTTAATTGCGCGCTGTGGAGTGGAGGTAATCGATGGGTGATTCATTTGCGTGTGTGTCTGCGACATGTGTTGTGGATCCCATGGCTGGGAGGGGGAATGGTAATTAACTTGTTTGGAGACTGCAGAACCAGGTGCAGGTGTCTGAGGTTCGTCTCCAGTTCACAGTTTTCTTTGTTCTCGAGACTCTGGGGCACATAGAGAGGCAGAGCTTGAGTTTGGACTGTCTTTCATCGCGGATGGTCTGACATGTTAAGAACTATCGTGCGTACGCCGGATTAGAGGGTCATCTAAGCCGAAGAGGGGTCTATCGTCTAAACCTGCCTCTTAAAGGGCCTTGGGCCTAGCTTCTACAGTATCTAGTCGTGTCGCGCGTGCTAATGTTCATTGAGAATCTTTTCATAGACAATTGAGACTCTTGAGTGTCTGGACTGCAACTGGAAAGAGGTGGAGCAGTCTCTGGTCAAGTCTATGAAGCCGCTCCCTCTGAGGGCCCTACGAACTTGTGTCTGTTTAAGTTTTGGAGTGGAAGAGAATCTTACTTTTCACAAAGCAGTCACGAGTCTCCTTTTGCCTCCTGACTGATGAAAAAGTAGAAAGCTCTGCAATTCACAAGCAATCAGCGCCTAGACGCATCTACAACGACTCGTTTTCTGTGTGCTTTTGTTTCCTTCGAGTGTAGGAGACTTACAGTTTACAGCCGGTTCAGAACGGAGAGCCGGCAATTAAAGAGAATTGTCCACACCAACTTGGAGTGCGCAACTGGCGGCAGCTGGCAAAAGACCGTGCTGGCTGGAGAGACATGTTGGTTGAGGCCCAGGTCCACCCCGGACTGTAGCGCCACAAGAAGAACAGTCCACAACGGTCATAGATAAGGTTTGCGATCCTTGGACCTGTGACGTGAGAGTCGTCACACTTAGCCACTACATCACAGAGGCCACAAAGCCTGTGGGTTGTCTTTGTTAAAACCCGCCCTCTGCACAGACAGAGCCAATGGGCGTTGGAGGTCGCAGAGGTTTCCACTGTGAATCAGAGCAACCTACCCTTGCCTTGGTCGGGAACAAAGTAATTCGCCCGAGTGTGAAAATTTGTCCATATAGTCAACTTGTCATGCCAGAAACCACTCGCACTTAGACACGAATGTTAATGCTTCATTTCAACAGCAACTGGGTACAAACCAGGAAGGGACACTGGTCCATTGGTCGAAACATTTGAAGTCGTTCACACAATTCTCTGGACAAGATCTTGCAGTCTAGAACCTCAATTTCTATTTCCAGAGACGACCTCTTCAATGTCTGCTACAAAAGCGTCTTCTTTAGGATCGTCTAAAGCATCTGCTCATCTTGCCAAATCTCTCCTTCATACCGCCAGCATTCTTCTGATTGCCCTGTAGTTTGAATAATTGCGTGCTTCCTCCCATTGAGCCAATTAAATGCAAGGATTCCCCGTCTTCAGAAAACTCCAACACACAGACGAGTTCGCCGCTTGAATGCAATTTTCGGATTCAAAATCCCTCCACAAACTGACAGTAATCTCCCAAGTTGCAAAACTCCCCCAGCTCCCCCTTTGACGGTTGTTGAATCCTTCTCTTTACATCGGTGATGGCTCCATTATGTGCCGTCTATAGGATTTTCTTTCGCCTCTGCCGCCCATTCTCCACCGCCAAAGACTACGGTCTGCAGCAGTGCACTCGAAATTCCTGTAGGACGACACTCGGTTTCATTAAATATTTAATTCCGTCGGATATTTAATGCAATTCTCCTCGAGATTTAGATATCCCCTTAGACGCTTGGTTTAGGATGACAAATCTGGGTCACATTGCAGCGTACTCGTCTCGTCGCTTTCTCTCAACCCCGCACCCCATCTCTCTTGTTCACTTAGATAAATCCAATTAAGTCTATTCAGTCTTCCTGCTCAGAGGACCATAGACACGGCCGCGGAGGAGCTCCTTCTCGTCCACGGATGGAACGAGATCGCCAAAGCGCCTAATTTTTTTTTCTCTTCCTTCTTACAGTCTTTCATGGGGTGGGCGCGGTGGAGATTGTGGACGGTCAGCACCAGCAGTAAGCAGTGACATTCAGTTGGGTGTGGGGAGCTGTTCTGTGAGCGCTGGTTGTGCCCTGCCTGAGGGTAGGGCTGTGACGGCGTGTACTGTATTTTCGGGAATTGACCACAAAGGTCTTTGAGATTTGTTTATTTCAACTGACGACACAACTCTCTCTCTCCACGGCCAAGCTGTAGAGTTGACTTTCCATTCCTGCTGCCATTACGAACAAAAGTACCCTCTCAGTAGGACTCATTATCATACAACATCGTGATGCTGATTAAGATTTGCATTCGGAATCAACTAGACCTTAGCCAGCAGCCAGAAGAGGCGTCTCCAGTCGTCTAGTACCGGTGGATGCAACAAAATTCCTCGTCGTGTCGTCGTTTCTGCCCACTTTCATATGCAAATGATCCGGTCTCCTGAGGTCCGATGGAGTGGGCTGGAAAAGATACCGAAAACGTGGACCTCCGTGGGATACATAAGGCACTGGGAATGAGAAAAGAGAAGATAGAAAAAAAAAAGACGATGAATCTACCCGATCTGCATGTGTCCGGCTATGGACTCGATGGCATGACAAATGTTAATCAGTCGACCATGGCTATCAGCTCTTGCTGTGAACTGGAGTGGGACGGGTCTGCAGTTGAATGGGTGAAGCAGCACGTCATGGAACGGAATCACTTTGTCATTGCGGTCGATGATCTTCTCGATTTTGATTGAGTGCGACATTGATTCAGGTTTCGCTTGTGGTTGTGGATGTAAGGCCTTGGGATGCATTCCCGTGTAAATGCAAATTATTCCGGAACTTTCAAACGGGAAATCGGGAAAACGGGTTTAGGTGCATTTAAGGCTGAAGCTGAAGGAAAGCTTAACGTGGTGAAAATGACTTTTAACTCTACACTGGCTCTATAAGGCTCTTGCACATGAGATGTTCGGGATACTCGTCTTTACTCCTTAGCTGGCTTCTTCGCAGCTGCGCCAAAAGGCTGGGGACAAGGAGTAAGTCCTCATTAAACTGCTCTGTCTGAGAAAATGCAAGATTTGCTAATTCATGGTCATGGGCAACGTGTGCAGTGTTTGGCGAATGGGCAACATGTGTAGCTCTAGCCCAGAGAACAGGGACAAAGCAAAACCATGACGTTCTCGGTTAGGAAGGCGTAAACAAGCAGAAGAATCTTGTGGAGGTCCTGCAACCGTTGGAAGCAGATGTACAAAAACGGGTGAACACGGCCTCGCCAAGAAGGGCACCATCCGCTCCGTGCAACATATTCCTTTATGGACAAGGACAAAAGCCCGAAGTAACCGAAACCATAAGCCTGACAAGCCTGCTAAAGTGATCCTCAACAAGAGGGCATCGACTATGTTTGACGTTTATTATTGGCATCGTGAATGACTGACAGGACTGACACTGGCTGAAAGGCGGACAAACTGGCCAAAGGCAACACAACACCGATGCTCACCCCTCATCGGTTTCGGCATGTCCAACAACAAGAGATCTCCGTCAGCTTGACACGATTACGAAAAGGGATCTTTGACAACCCAAAGGCGCAACTTGCCGTATCATCAGGAGAATCTGATCCACTGTCGATCAGTGATCAGATCATTCAATAGGGTCATCACGGACATTGTGGCGTTGTCGCAAAGGAGGAGTCTTCTTTACAATGACTACTGTCGTAGTACCAGCGACGAGAAGGAAGATCCTGTTTGTGACGAGGGTACTAGTGGGACAACTGGTTAACTTCGTGGACAACAAATGGCAAAACTAAAGGAATTCTTTACAGAAGTGGCAGTGACAGTTGCAACCTCGTTGACTTTAGTCGTTGATTCGAATTTACTTCGTCACTCAAGATGTAAGATCTTCCACTCGAATTCAAATCTCTAAACGATCTCAGAGACAGACTTGGACAAAGTGTTGTTCCCCGTCTACTCTCTCCAACAACAGCAAGCACCTGTTACTCCCATTGAAACTCCGCCCCACATCCCTTAGCTTTAATCAATTCTTTAATTTTTGGAAACTTTAAATTTCAATACTCCCCCCCAACGTCACGAAAAAATGTGCAATCACGTTATTCAAATTAAATTTTCTCATTACCCAGGCAACCACTGTGCCAGAGATGAATCTCCCCCACCCACCCACTCATTCGCAGGCCATGCCGTGGTGGTGGGTTAATGATCGAATAACGTCCAACCGAATCCACCATCCAACAGTCAGTCATTCAATATTGGTGCCACGGCAAACGTTTGCATAATAATTTGCATGCGGTCTCCTCATTTCATTCTGTTGCAATATTTCCACAAGGATCCCTCCATTCTCCTCCCCGTCCAGCCTCGCCATTCAATTCACTTCACGGCGGTGACGGTGGATTTCATAATCATCATCGTCGCACATCGAGTTTTATTGATTTAATTGAAATCCCTACAAAAAGAGCGGCGGCGGCGGCGGCGTCGGCGTCGGCAAGTCGATTGATTTTCATCTCATTCCCACCGTGCCGACATTGGTCCACTGAGTCGTCATCATCGTTGTCCGGGGATCTGGTGTTTGTACAGCCAGAAGGTGGGGAAAAAATGAACACAAACGAAAGAAAGACAAGTGGACGCAATGGCAAAGGGATTGTGGATGTAGGTTAAAAGGACATGGACACGGACTCCTTTGCAATTGTATGCATTGCATTATGTTTTCGTTTTCATTTTCGTTGACGCCTCTCGGTTTGTGGATTTTTAAGGCCTCACCTTGGGAATGGAGTGGAGTTTTGTGTCACTGCCTAGTGCTGCTCTTTTGTTGACACAATGAACCGCCGCAGGGTCTGTAGCAGAGAAAGAGGAACATCCCACGGTGCCAAAGAATGATTGTGGACGAACTAGTTCACAGAGTGAAGGTCTCTGACCAGCAGCACAGCCGGGAACTCCCGCAGCACCGCATGTAAATCCCTCAAATCAATGGGAACGCAGGAAATAGTCCAGTCGCCACTTCAAACTCAAACGATAACCATATTTTCTCTCCTCCCCACAGACTGTTTGCCCAAGTCCCAAGGCGCCCGCATGCCGGTGCCGTGGGCAAGGGGGAAACCAGCACCACATCACAGAGAGTGTGTGTGTGTGTGTGTGCAACTCCAGGAACAACCAGCCATCTGCCACTTTGACCCAATACTTTCCACATCCCAAATAGCAGCAAAATAAAAATAGTTACACACTTCTGGACCACTTAAGAGAGCGCGGTGTGGGGGGGGAGCAGGCGGTAGAGCCTGCTTGCAAACACGAACGGATACACTACTTAGAGACGACATCGGGATGGGCCCACATCTTCTCGAAATCAAGTTCTGCCCACTCGTACACGATGCCTGCTGCTGCCTGAAGCATTGCGGCACACTCCAGGTTTCCCTCTAGTGGCGAGAGAGGGAGGGCGGAGAAGAGTTGCTCTGATTTTGTGAAAGATATGTGCGGGATGGGAATTTTCAGGAAGATGTAAACAGCAGCAGCAGCAGCAGCCATGTGCATGCAAATCTTCATTTCAATTTGAATTTGTTCGGTTTCTTCTTCTTTCTCTGTGCTCTATGTTGGTTACAAACGATGCGGGTCGAATGAATAATTCACCGAAAAACTAGCTCCCCCTGAGACTCCTCCGGTGACACATTGTCCGATGCGCACCGCACGCCCGTGTATGACGGAGTTTGGTGAAATCGGTCGTCGGTTAGCGTCAATTATCATCATCTTTGGCTGTGGAGGCCACTACGGCGATGGAATTCTCATTAATTGGTGGTGGCAGATGTTGGAGTGGAAGTTTGCTTAGGATTTCATGTGAAATTCGGGTAATTTGAGCAAGTTTTGGAAAATGTTTGCTCGTGGCATTGTATTTAGACGCGAGAAATTCAGTCCATGTCCTTCTAGATCTATGACTGAGACGAGAAATTGACACACAGAAGATTAAGTTTTCATATTCCACTTCAAGTTTACCATGTCCAGGCTCAAAAAGTGAAAAGGCCGAATGCAAATTGTTATGAAAACGTTTCCACTGAGTTTCGGGTGATTTGAGCCATTTTTCACAAACGTCACACCATTTTTTTCCAAATTCCTTGAGATTCTGAAAGAAGTTAGAAAAAGGAGCATTTTAACTTTTATTCTCCCGGATGAGCAATGTGCACGCCCGAGATTTCTTCAGGCCGCTTGATAGTGCGCCATCAACGCCAACTCATCAGGAGCACTTTCCAAGCGCAATCAGTCGAGTTCATGGACTTGTTCCAAGCACCTCTCTCTGCCGAGCTGCAGACCCATGTCTGCCGAGCGGTCGCCTACTTAATGGAATTGCATTTAAGGCACGCTTCCGAAGTCTTAATAAAGGGGACTTCCGTACCACGTTGCCATCCATCGAAGCATAGCCATTTCCTTTCGAAGAAATAGGTGCTCAACATTCAGTTTCCCTCGCATTGCCGCGTTTCTCCCCATTTCATCATTCTAAGAGTGAAAAGCTGGTCGGTTGTAGTTCTGACGGGACACCCTCACACGATCTAGGCGTCTACGAAAATTATTCCACAACAAATGTGGCTTGTGGGGTTGTCTTGTTGAAATCAGGAGACACCGAGAACATGTGCTAAAATTTCAGGAAGCACACCGTTGCCTAACATGGACCAAGCTGTCGAGAACGACGACGCATCTATTCGTCACGGTTTGCGTATAATGTCTCAGCTACTGATGCTAGAGTTTCCGGTAGAGTATCATCCACTAACGTAAAATGGGACTGGACTTTGGGAAAAGTATTGGCACTTGTGGTGCGTCGATTATGCACACCGTCGCAAGAAAAACCTTTTTCACAGAACACAGAATTTCAAGAATCAGCTGAACAGGTTAGAGACGCTGTTGTGGTGTGAGTCTCAACATGATGACTTGCCAAACGATGCTGAACAAAAATCAAAAAGGTGTTGGAGAGGATTGACGCGTGATCTGCCAAAAAAAGCCTTTTGACTTTTGAAACCTCATGATGGTGTGAAATATGTATACGAAACTTTGGGAACAGTGAATATCCTGTTGAGGTCCTTTTTGATCAATTTTGGTCCATCAAATACATGAAGACTGACAAATACAAATCATTCACGAACTGCTCTATATTTTAACCACCACAGCCTGAAAAACTTTCCACTTCGAAGAACTTCCCTCCGGAAAATCTGATTTTCGCGACATGTCCATTTTTTGTTGCTGCTGTTGTTTTGTCCAGCCTGCAGTTTGTGGATAGTCAAAAAAAAATGCACAAAGCAAGAAAATTACTGCTGCACGGACATAATTTATTCCCACCCTCCCCCTCCCCTCCCGCAACTATTCTAACACCATTCCATTTCAGCAAACTCTATTCAGAAACTTTTTTAAACGCGAGCAAAAAACAAAATAAAAAGGGAAAACTCTCCTAAACACGTTGTGTGTTTGAAGTCCTGTTCTCTGCTACTTTTTCCAGTTCTCTCCTTCTGTTTGAATAGACGAAAGTTCGATGGACTTTAACTCTCTCTCTCTCCCACTCTCTCAGTGGAAAACATCAGACTCCATAAAAACTCTTGCATTTCCTCTCGTCTATCAACACGATTTCCACAGAGATTCCCAGTTTTTTGTTTCACTTTTGGCTTTATTTTGCTTAGTTTTGGTTCGTTTTTTTTTTTTTTTTTGCATTTTTGCACTGCCCTGGAATGTGTGCTGAGAATGTTACAAAGTCAAACAAACTGTCGGCGCAAATGGATATCGGTGTATTTTAGAATTCTTCCCTAAAGGATATTCCTCCCCACACAGACCACCCCGTTGAAGTTTTCGTCAATTGTGAACTGTGTGTTGGGACACAAAAAAGGGCCGTCCTCTCGGTAATTGTATGCAGGCGCCTATCAATTCTCACAGACCCCCTCCAAATACATATCTGTTCTGCTGAAGCTTCATTCTGAGTAATTTTTCACACGTACCAAGTTCAAATTGAATTTGCCCCCCGCCTCCAGGAGTGAATTGATGAGTCCAACTTTGCTGTGTTTTTACATTTTGAATGAATGCTTTTGCTGCGAACTTTTAACAACATCCCATCATTTTTTTTTTCTGATTCTTTTCAGAGTTTGGGAATTTTAGCTTCCATTCCTGCCGCATTACTTATTTTGTCGTTATTCGGTTTACTGTTATATTTATTAACACGATGTTGTGATCGAAAGCCAAGAAAGCCCAGCGCCCAGAGATGTCAGAATTGCACACTCGTAATCATCACATTGATGTGTTGTGCTGCGATTGGTTTAGGTAAGTTTTCATCTTTCTGTTTTGATATGATATGCATTTGATGTGTGTTTTCGTTTGCCTTGCAGGTTTATATGGAAACGATGATTTCCACAATGGCTTGCTGCAAGCCTTTAGTTCCGGTAAACAAGTCGAGGGACTTGTTGGTAACTTGAAGAAACAGGTACGCATTGTCATTATTTTTTGTCTTTCCTTTTCTTTTTTTAACCCTTATTGTAATGGGTTTGGGAAATGAGTTTAACTGAATAGGTACTGTGACCGCTTTACACATCGCCATCTCTTTCCACTTGATTCTTGACAACAGACGTGGACACACTCTCCAGACAATGACAAATCTGAAGATGTCAAAACGTTTGCTAAACACAGACATTTTCATCGTGGTAGGGCACACAAACAGAGAATATCATCAAAGGATTTCATTTCTTTTAAAACTGGCTATTTCGTCTTCATCTCCAAGAGCATTATTCATCACTTCTTGATCGCAAGATGGTCGCCGTGTCGTGGTGGGTAAGTGCGTCGACCCACACACCGAAGGTCTAGATTCGATTCCCAGACGGGACACCTCGCATTTTTTCACGGCACCACCTCCTTCGAGTTGCTGAGAACGCTCGAAGAGTATCAATTGTCCTTGAAAGGCTTCTCAAATCCCGTTGTTCAGAGTCGGCAAAAAACTGCAGGTCGCTTCTGATCGTGAGAGAACAGTAGCACGCACAACACTACTAGTTGTTGTAGAAGCTAGACCCTGGTCCCTTGTGGGCTGTAGTGCCATTCAATTATTAGATCGGAAGGATGTTGATTGAGGTCCTGGTTCACCCCGAACTGTAGCGCCACAAGAAGAAGAAGAAGAAGATCGCAAGGATCATCTCTGTGGGCAAACTATTCATTTTGTCCCATTCCCGTGTCAGTGAGGCACAGGGTTGGCTAGAGTGCTGAGCGTATGACCGCGACTATTTGTCAGCATCACGTTGCAGCCGATGGAAGTATTAATAAGGACATGCCTCAGTATCCCTTGTTTAGTCAATCGAATAGCTTGGACTTCGGTGGCATGCGGTGACACGTCGCACATTTGGAAAACCCAGATTGCCAGTCTTTTCATCCTGTCGACTACCTGCCCAAATCATGCCATTTGAGACCTCTAGAGGTTTTTGTTTTCTGAACTTCGTGCAATCACTGATCTGTGTTTATAAGTCCGCTTTGTTTGATGAGCTTAGAGACAGACCAATACGCACCATTTCTGTGCGGCTGAGACATCGAACGTTGGGTTCAGAGAGTGAAGTTACTCTGTAAATCTAAACGTGGTGGACATATGAGGGATGTGGCCTTCGATACACATGCTTTTGCTTGCACTTCAAGTCAGCTGCACAATTCAAAGAAATTTCAAATTGGTTGCCTGTTAACAAGTTGTCACCCTGTACCCAGGTTCTGTACCTAGGCCCTGTACCCAGGTCACTTAAATTCAACATCATTTCGTGGCAAACGCTTCGTGAATTTGAATTGTTGGAATAGTGCAACAGGCTACGTTGAATCCATAAAGCTGCAGTTTCCTTCTGGGCAGTTTTGTGAAGCCAGACAGGCTGCAAGGACTTATCGCTGATGCTGCAGTTGGCAAAATGGGGGAGCTTCAAGAAAAGTTTGTTCTGCATCTAATTCCAAAGGTACAAGGATTCAATCAGAGGCATTGAACAATTTTTTAAACGTTTGTAGCCACGTGTTCTGTCGTCTTTCTCAGAAGAAAGGTGTCCTTGATGATCCCTTTTGCTTTTAATGTGTAACTTGTTGTGCAACCGCCTTCGTCTGAATCGAATTTCCAGGAAATATCAAACTTAGATCGATTTAGAGCGAATTTAGACTAAGACAGAGCACATACAGACTCCAATACGAGACTAAGGTGAATGCAAAAACATGGTAAACAAAATTCTGTTAAGCGGGATAGTTCAACAAAAAAGAAAGGCAAAGGGAAGTACTTTCATTGTGACAAATCTCATTTTATTCTCTTCACATTATCCTGAAATATCCCTCCAAAAAACTGACATATACGCAAGACCAACAAATTCACACCAATTATCCCTAAAACAGAAGGTCCTTCAAGGACTTTTTTCACACAGATTTGCAGCTGCATATGTCGTGTGTGCTTATGTAAAATTTCATTGAAATCCATTCAGCCATTTCGAAGATATTCGCATTTTTCCATTCACTTCGCCCAGAATCCCTCATCTTTTCAAATTCACCAACAAATGAGGTAAAAATCAAATGATTTCAACTCCGATTTTTGTGTCTCAGCAAAACACTTGAGAAAATCTGCTCGTTTGCCGTTCAATGGTTAATATCTTGAGAATGCGTGCTCCAATGACGAAAGTGAATATGGTCAAATTTGAAGGGAATTTCATGAGCTATTCGGTGGTGTGGAAAATTACAGTTATTTACCGTTACTTGTGGTTGAAAATCTCATAATTTATATGGAATACAGAAGAAAACGGTCTTGAACATTGAAAGTGAAGTATGAAAAGAAAAATTCAGTTGTCGACGGGTGCGTGGACTCTAGCCGAGAATTCACTTGCATTCGGTGAAGTTAAAGTCAAGTAGATTTTTGGAAAATCTCTTCGAATGTAACTACAAATCATCCTGAATCCCTCCCGATCCCATGCAACAACAGACAAGAGCAACGATGGAGTTTGTGATGCTATCTCGTACGCTTTACATGCTCTGACGCTTAAAAAAGAAACGAATTGGTTTATTTAAAACAAAGAAGTTGTCAGACATACCACAGAACTTTTCTATCGTTGAACCAAAAAAAAAAGTGGAGCCCAAGACATCAGTCGCCTTCGTTCACCACCCACCTTCGGTTCACCTTCATCGACTTCGATTGCCCAGGAGCAGACAGAACCAAGGAAAAAGTTTCTCTTACTTTTCGTCCTTCTCCACGACGACGACTATCATTGATTTGAGAAAACAAAGGCGATGCACGTATACCCACATCTTGCATCGAGAAAGTGACATAAGCGCCCCTCCACTGCATAATCCAACCACATCCGAGTCCACTCCATGCTCGAGTGCCAACACGAAAGAGGAAACCGATAAGAATTTTCAACTTTTCAACTTTCTCCAAGTCCTTGCCGCAAAAACAACAAATTCTGAATCAGAGGTTGGATCGCCGGGCTTGGTGGGGGGCGGGGCACCCATTAGAGATGACAACATCAACATTATCTGATTGTGCGTCAAACTTCAAAGTCTCCGGCGTCCTTCAAGGTGACTCTATCCAATGAAAGGACCTCTGGAAAAGTGACAAGACGTAATGGTATTAAGTTAAAGCAACGTAAAATAGGGATAATTACGACAAGGATGCGACAAAGACCAGACGGATTAAATTGCTTTGGACACTTTAATGGAGGCGTTTGCGTGCGACACAAGGTGCTAAAAATCACTCCAGTCACAGTTCACACCCCGTCCCCATCCTTGGACCTGCACAAGGGTTAATAAATAGGTAACAGAGTTAAACTAAATGAATGCTTAAGATGTTTTGGGATCGTATCACGTCCGTTCACTTCCATTTCGCACCGGGGAGCACTTGGTTGCCCAGATTTTGGCCATCCATCGGCGGCGCCGGGACACGTCTTTCAAGTAAACCAAACATTTAGTGCCGGCCATGTATCACGAGGGGGCACCGAGAGGAATTCCTTCCATCGCATAGTTGGGATGAAATTTGTAGCAGAGCATAAATTTATTATGTGCGACCTCATCTCGATGTGTGCGCCACCTATCATCTGGTCGGAACAACCCTCAAGTGGGTCACCGTACCAATGGGGCTAACATCCGCTCCTTCCATTGCCGAGCATTCAAAATGACCGTAATATACAACAGAGAGCACACACAGAGAGAGAAAGAGATAATGGGGAAGGACGGGCGCTAAAGGAATGACATTTAGGCCAAAACATCGCATGTGCCGTGCGCCAGACGAGAATTATTCATTGAACTTTTTATCTGTTGTATCTGGTGTTCGGCGGGTCCGATGCTTTTTTCCCTACACTGAAACATGACCGGCAGGTACATCACTGGGACGAGCACACAAACGGGTGCAAACTAATTGGTCAATTTGTTAGGTTTTCGTTGCATCCACACACACGGGTGGGGTGGGAGGCGGAAAATATCGTTGAAATTATGAGAAGAATTAATTTGTAAAGGAAGCTGTGTACAACGGCAGCAATTAATTGTGCAGATCCGGAGAGAGGATGTTGCAATCAAAGTCCGTTTTGAAAAAAAAAAAGAAATGCTCTACGGACAGGACATGAATGGGCACTGTGTAGGGGGTGGGGAGGGAGGCGGGCAGGATATATGACAGGAAATTTGTTGTGTCCACATAAAATTTCTTCTTTCTTCGCTTCTGTGCGCCCCATTCGTGTGGAGGGTATGTGGAGCGAGTTGAACGACAAATATTGGACGGTGGCGATAGAATTTGTTTTTGTTGGCTTTTCGAAATATACATGTGTATGACATAACACAGGTCGAATGCTGGCTGAAAAGGTGACTTTTTGTTGCGTCACTTTG
Source organism: Eristalinus sepulchralis (assembly GCA_944738645.1). NCBI lineage: Eukaryota > Metazoa > Arthropoda > Insecta > Diptera > Syrphidae > Eristalinus > Eristalinus sepulchralis. The sequence goes on along the minus strand of OX122884.1, from coordinate 1,431,760 downwards.
AGGCCAGAAAGCTAGAAGAAACAGTGGTGCAATGGTAGTTGATAACGACGACCTCTGCCTAGACCTATCTTGAGGTCGATGAGAGATTGGAATCTGAATCGTAAAGATCAAGTAACATGGGATAACGTACATCGAGCTGACACGCACCAGTGCAGACGACCTAAATCAATTTGTTTTGTGAAAAAGGTTGTCTATGTTAAACAGACCTCCACGATGGATTGTAGAGTCACAACAAAGAAGAAGATATATCATCAAAGTCGAGGTGAATTCTGGGTTCTGGTAAATTAGTCCCCACACTGAGGACTCAGGGTCTAAATATGATATTTGCTCGGAATTGTTGGTCTTCACAAGGAGCAGGCAAGGCAGCGTACTTAAACATCATGCTGAATTCCACGCTTAGCTGGAAGTGTACGAGCGTGGTAGACTATACGCGACAGTGCTGAGTCCAATTCTAAAATCTGGTCTGATGGAGACAACTCAAGGAAAAATCTTTTTGGCCTGATCAAAATCCAAAGCACGGCTTTCTATGGTATAGAGGTTTTTTTAGCTTAACAGCAAATGCAACAATGTAGACAATCAGGCTTTGAAACTCAGAGAAGCGAGGCTATGGAGCTGTAAACCTTTTGGAAATGCGTCCATCCTTCTACGATTGACTGGAACACAACGGTAGCTCTTCATATCATCAACATCATCTTCGGGCTACTTATGAATGACAAACAAGGGACCTTGTGACTCGGTTCCCGTAGGTAAAGATCTACTGCTGATAGAAGGGAGAAAAACCTGTTCATCGATGATTCAGAAACTGTAAAGGAGAAAAAATAAATCAATGAACGGACAACTACACTCTCTTCTAGGTTCAGGTGGCAGCTCCATCAAGGAGCTCACTCTAAACGGAAAGGTCTCATCTAATTGGGTATTCAAGTGGCAGTTAAAGCTGTTGCGTCGGTTGTGCAGAAGTCGAAACAGATTAATCTATACATATGAAGGGAGCCTCGGGAAACGCGGTAACAATCAGCTGGGACCCACCGAGATCATTGCCAACGAAAGAGCGGATATACCTGCTTCGGACGGCTAAGAAATTGAAAAATCGATCGCCCTGAACTATATACGCAATCCACTAACCTTGTGAGTAAGAATTAAGGCTAGAAGGTCAAAAGCAGGAAGTGGACACGATGAAAGGATGGACATAGAGAAAGTGTCCACGTCGAACAACTCTCTAGTCGGTTTCAAATATGCGAAGAACTAAGCCACAGGTGAGCCTTAATTCAAAGGAAACGGGACACTGTATCATTGGTCACCATGCAACAACGTTTTGACACTACACACAGAGACTAATAAAAAAAATAGAATCTGCCCGACATGTCTGAAGTTACTCTGACCTGGAAGATCTGATCAATATCGATTGGCCGTGACCAATGCACACAACGGACACGATCTCCTGGTCTAGGGGGATGGTACCAACCTACTCTCCAGTCATTACGAGACAATAGGCCAAGAAACATACGGAAGCTCCAAAGCTAGACTCAAATGTGTTCTCGGCGCATATGAGTTCGTTGTCTCTTGGGGTTTCGTCGAGTTGGCGACTCATTGCCCTACTCAAAAAAAACTAAAGCTGAGGACTAAGAGTTCACTCTAAAAATCAAACACAGGTTTGTCCAAGGCCCTGATTTTCAGTTCTTTATCCGTTGCCGCGACAGGGTCAACAAAGTCGCGGCGAAAAGTTCGACGAGTCGTGACCCGTGAAAAATCGACTTCTTGTGAGGGACGTGGTCCTGGCTGCCTCTGAAATTCATGTCCAGATCTTGAGTCTCTTCATCCACACTTGATTGATTTCAGAGCTTAAGATTATTCCCTTTACAGAGAATAGTCCTCTTCGGAGGAGGTTTATGCTGTCGGGTTACGCATCAGGAACTTTGTCACATGAACAGAATACACATTTTGATACGTACGTTCTTGAATGCCATTTTACAAAATAACAACTTGACAAAACAGACTTAATAAATGACATTTCATAAAACAGATGTCACTTCAACATTATGGCCACTGTCGACTGTCAAAGTTCGAAAGATCCTTTACATCGTTCGGCACTCCTTAAAGCTGACATATCTCAGTTGAAGTCTTTCCTCTCCTGCAACCAGCTAACACCTTTAGAAGTCTAATTAAATTAAAGTAGTTCGAGGTTGTCTTAAGAAAAGTAAGAGAAACAAAAAAAATTACGAGCGAAACATCTGCAACATCAGATCAACTGCTTGTCACCGCCCCCTCCCAACTTTACAATTTATTCGCCCCCTCTGGGGAGAGAATGTCACAATTCAACTTAAGGAGATGCAAATTTCAATAAAGAGAATATGCGAGCGTGAAAAAGTCAAACACCCATTCCACGCCGTGTGCAAAACAGAATAATCAGAATAAATTCGACCATCGCCCTGGCGCTGTGTTCAACAACATGATGTCCATTCGTCCCTTTGCTGTTCACACCATCGGAGCGAGAGGTGCAAAACAGGACAGAACAAACACAAAGTGTTTACCTTCAATTAAAACGCTTCCGACCGGCAGTTAGGTGCAAAGTCCTGTAGCCTCGCAAGGACGTGTGGAGGAAGCAAACGATAGTGCACCCAAATTGCATTCGTTTCCAGAAAATCCCCTTAAGTGAGCATCGTTCCCACCACCGGACCACAAAAAGAACTTCCCTCGGCTGCTCTCTGAATAAATGCTCCTGAGTCCTGAATTAATTTTAGCTCTCCGCCCGCCCCCCCTTTATGTCTGGACCCTGGTTTGTTTGTCGTGACGATGGTGGGACTGCTTCTGGTGCTTGTTGGTGGTGAATAAAATTCAGGAATGGACTATGTGCGACAACACCTTGCGGAAAGGTCATACAGGTTGCGATTGCCAACAAACAGGCGGCAACGTCGGCCTAATTAGAATTTAGCATGCTGCCAACTGAGGACAAGATTTGCTCCATTATACTCGCGCGCCACCTTGTTCGGTCAATTTGTAGGCCCTGACCACATAAGAGAAAAATAAAACACCCTCGGAGTGGAGGCAAATCCGGCCTGGAATGGAAATGTACACACGGACTCGGTCAAATGATAAATGATGACCTCATTACCGGAGGAGTGTCTTTGACCATTAAACTCTAGTCCCGCTAATTAATTAATAAAAGGATAATAATTGGAATGTTTTATTGTGAAGCGCACACGGCCACACATCCTGCCGTCGCGCTGGCACGTGTAAGAGGGGATTACGGCTGGAGATTGGTGGTTGGTGGTGATGATGGTGACGGTATCCTCTGCGGGAACGCCGTAAAGTGGTTTTATGGCACAAAATATGATTCGTGGCCGCAAAATTCACTCTGGAGTTATTATTAGTGATGTGCACGGACAATCCCCTTCGAAATCTAAGCAATAAATAGCCGGACGGGGGGGGAGGGAGGGCTGGGGGTTGATGGTTGGTGGCAGGCGACGCACCCATGGGAGGGTTTTTGTCGGTTTTTGGGAAGTGTTTCATCGCGATAGCTAATCTGATGACAGACAGTCTCTGATGGATTTGGGGCAGATAATAAAGCTGCTAAATTATGGCAAGGATTTGCCGAGCCTACAGTTCGGGGTGGATATGTGCCGCAACCAACCTCAACAAGCGGCATGGTTTCTCATTCAAATTTATGTGCGTCATCTCAATGGAGATGATTCAAGGACTCCTTGAGGTGGGTGTGTGATGTCCACCCTTCTACGAGTAGTAGAGACACTCGTGGCAGTCTCTGCAACACGTGGTAATTGCGGGAGCTGGCACCAATCCTTAGAGATCCTCTCAGCTCCTGTTCCTTGTGACAGATCCTACAGTTTCTTTTGCCGGTCTCTACTCCTCGTGGGAGTCTCTGCAACACGTGGTAATTTCGGGAGCTTACACCAATCCCTACAGATCCTCTCAGCTTCTATGCCTCGTGACAGCCTCTGGAGTTTCTTCCAGTTTCGGTCCAGCTTAATGTCCTTGTTGATTCGCAGTGCTCTCTGAGTTCTTACACCATGGAGAGAAAATATTTCTCAGTAATCGGAGCAGTTAGTAGCAGAGAGGATCTGGAATTTAGGAGGAGAAGCGTGACACTTTAAGCCTAGCAATTCTCTTCGTCCGGTCTGATGATGACCTTCCACACTCTCTTGCGAAGCATGCCCCCAACCAAAACCTCTCCCAGTTGCAGGCAGTCCCTTCGCTTCAGCATCACTGAACCCCGTCTTAGTCTCAGAACCGTCCCGAGGAATGTCCATTCCTTCTAGGACCTCTGTCCACCCTCTCCCCCACTGCTGCCATCTAAGATTGGAAGGATGTGAAAAGCCGTAGTTCAGTCATTGTCCACTGCGTCTTGAAGAAAATCAATTGTTCCCCAGCGTTCCATCGATTGATGTCCAAAGTCATTGCCTCTTGATCACAGAGAGCACCACTTTACCTGCTCTTGTAGCACACACTCACTGTCTGTCTGATTGTATCGAAAACAAACGCCTTCGGGTCATAATCGTCATCGCAATGATTGTCCACTTCATCATCGAGGATGTCTTGAACCAATAAGCAATAATCGCCCACAATGGCGATGGCTGCGGCACTGGCGATGCCCACAAACGAGTTTCATTATCTTCTTATAAATTCCCTGCAGCCATTCCCTATGATCTGAGGAGGAACGCCATGCCACGCCTCCAGGATGATACTTGTCCCCCGGATTAAGGAAGAGAATCCCTTTCATTTATATGGGTTACGGGTGAACACCATCAGCGCCCAACTCTAGCAGCAACGTCAACGACGACGACGACATCGCTGATGCCGCCACCGTCACCAACGTTGCCTTGGCAAACATTGGGGACCGACGACGGAAGGAGACCAGTCAGCCACAAAAAAGGATTCTATTTCACCTCCCATCCCATAAATGCAAGAAATTGATTTTTTTTTCTGCTCTCGCTCTCGTCTTACCCGCCACACTTCACTCCAGCATGTGGGAATTCAAAGGAGGGTTGAACTGTAGTTTGTGTGAGACTTAGGAATGTGTCCTGCAGCCGACGGGCAAATACGGATGAAGATTATGATGAGGTGATGATAGGGGAGAAGAAAAAAAAGAAGAGTGTAGTGTACACAGGGGAGCAAGAAACACATGGAGGCTGGAACAAAAAGGGAATAGTGGCACACATTCGACTTGAAAAGAAATTCACCTCTAGGCGCACTGCTAGTGGAATGGGAAGCACGGTGCAGACGTTAAAAGGACACTCTGACTGGAGAAAGGCGAGAATATGCTCCTCACCCGGATGGATGGATGAATGTTGAACTCTTTGCTGTTCGGGTGAACCTTGCCGTGATATTTATCTTTGACTTAGAAATTCATGAAGTCATCCAAATCGTCGACGATAACGCATGAACCATGAAATGCCGCACCGGACCCACGGGACAAGGAAGCAAATTTCAAGGGATCCGCCATTTTAAGACCAACTTCTAAGCGGATTAGCCACCAGATTAAGATGGCAGGGAATTTTCATCCTGTCATAGTTGACTTGAATCCTGTTAAAACTCAACACACAGTTCCTTAATTAAAAAGCAGAATTTCACCACCCCCCACACACACAGATCATTAACCATATGCTCACGGTGTTTAAGCCCTGTGCAACAACGTGCGGAAAGCATTTTCGGGCTACGCTCGCAGCTCGAGCAATTTGCTCCCAATGGCCATCGAACGGATAACGCTGCAAAATTACTCCTTGCTCCTTTTTTTTTACGTGTGTTTCCTTCTTTTTTGCTTTCATTTGTGTTCCACCCAGCTGACCAGAACACATCCTTAACAAAACTGCAGAGCTGGAACCGAATCCGTATACACATCCAATCAAAGAGCAGACTGTGGGGTGGGCGGTGGAGGGGTGGCCTCTGCCACAGTGGCGCGAGTGTTCATTGCAACTTTTATTGATTTCATTTAGCGGAAGCAAGAAGTCGGCTCATTAACTCCCAATGGAGATTTTCCTGTGCAGCGTTGAAAAGTTTCCTCTTTCCACACCCACCCGGCACTCAATTAATTCGTCAATGTCCTTACAGCAGGCGCATTCGGGCAAGAAATTATTTTGAGAACGTGAGAGAGAGGGAGAGAGAGAGCTTCGGCAACAGCAGCAGCTAAATCCGCCTTGAGGGGTGAGGGGAGATAGGTGAAATTATTGATCTTGTGTCGAAGACCGGGTTCAATGCGCTTAAGCCTTTCCTTCACGCTATCGATTTCAATTAATACACCTCGAAGCGGGGGGGGGGGGGGGTGTAGTGGGCTTTCATAATGAAGACGCTCTAATCCCAGACAGACTGAAGGTGAAGTCACTGCTGAAAGCAAATAATTACTTTTTATTTAATCCTCGGCGGCAGTGGTGGTGGTGATGGTGGTGGAGGATTCTCATCCATTGAATCTCGCAAACGCCAAGTGCAGGTACGAGGAATGGATATTTCCTCTGATCACGGCGATGGTGGATTACTACTTTTCTTTCTCCGCTTCGTAGGAAATCGCTCTTCACGCGGATGTGTGTAGAGCGTTGAGAGTTGCAAATAAGTTTCCGGGCAAATGGAGTACTTTTGCTGTCCCCAGGATTGAAATTTAATTGTCCAAGTGGATTTGAGATTAAAGGCGGGGGATGTTTGCATGTAGTTTGGTGAAGCTTGCTTTAGCAGGAATTTCCTAAATCACACTGACCATACCTCATCGGCTGTGGGAATAGAGAATGTCTGTAAACTCGAGGGTTTTTTTTTTATTAAGGTGTAGGGAACTTTGAATTTAGAAAAGAATTTATGTTGAATCAAGGGTGCGAATTCATTCATATTTGTTCCAACGCGTCTCTGTAACTGAACAATAAGAAGTTAGCCAAACCAAACCTCAAACCAGTCTGTGGATGTCCAAACGTTCAGTTACACTGTATTGAAATTTGTTCCCAAACTTTTCAAATCGGTGACAGTAATGGAAACACTGCCAATTTGTGGTCATGGTTCCTGTCCCAATGGACAGACCTAGTGAAGAAGTTTGAGCTAGATTCCACGAGCCAACAAACGTATTGAAACAGAGAGTAAACGTTGTGTTTCCCAAAAATTGGCCATCATCCAGACCGTCCAGACATTTTTCTGTCTTATTTTGAAGTCACCTTATATAAAGGGCCAACAAGCTGAGGGCACTTTTTGCAAAGACCTTGCCGAACTCACAAGTCCACTCCAGCGGTTATACACAACCAGCTTGGTCCTTGGAGTAAAGGCTTTGTTAAGCAATTGCACTTTAAGGCCAAAGAGACAAGAGTGAGGGCAAGTGTGATTTTGTGCTTCACAACTCGATTTATTCCTGAAATTAAATTGTGTAACCTCGAGAGAAAATTCTTCCAAAATCGCCACAAAATACATAGCTCAAGACATCTAAGTATTTTTTTTTTTTGTTTTTGCAATTTTCGTTTATTTGAACTCAGTTTCTTTTCTTACGTGCTAGACAAAATTACTTAAAGCTAGCTTAACTAAGTGAACAATGTTCTTAGCCTAACTTACTGACCCTATGCGGGTACTCTAATCTAATCTAATCTTAACTTGAATATGCCTTTCAACGTCCGATTGACCTCTAAGTATCCTTGTTGTGGAGTTCTCCCATTGCACCGTCAAAGACCTTAGTAAGCTCAGACAAAACATAACTTCCAAATCCTCGAAAAACGTGGAAAAATAAAAAAAAAATCAAAAATTGAAAATTGCAAAAATAGTCAACCTGATAGGGGGTGACCGAGGCCCCTCACTAGGGATAAGCTCTCAGTCTCTCTCTACCGCCCGTGCAGATTGAATTTTGATCTTGAAATTTTAAATTTTTCTGTCGACTTTTTTTGACAATGTCGTTGTGGTTGTTACACTCTTGATGTACCTTCTTGGAGGTGTTGGTGTTGCACATACGTATGTTTGTTTATATTTTCTTTTTGTAACGTGGTCGTTTGTCCGGAATTTGTCTTTGTTGAGGCAACTGTCTCCACTGTTTTTGGAGACGTCTGTTCCCCCATCGGGATACTGCTGCTACATGCATTCTCCACCCATCGGGATACTTTGGTTTTAGATCTTCCTCTTCTTGTGACTCTACAGTCTGGGATGAACCTGGGCCTCAACCAAAGCGTCTCTCCAGCCAGCACAATCTTTCGCTAGCTGCCTCCAGTTGCGCACTCCAAGTTGGTTGAGGTCCTTCTCCACTTGTGTGCGCCACCTTAGCCTAGGTCGTCCTCTGTTGCGTTGTCCCAATGGCTCAGATTCGAAGACTGAAGTCGGAGCTGTGGTGTTCATATGCTCTCCATGACCTAGTCATCTTAAGCGTTGTAAACGAAGACGCTTGATCGGACGCATGTCGCTGTAAAGTCCATAGAGTTCGTCGTTACATCTTCTCCTCAAGATGCCATCAACGCAAACAAAGCCAAAAATCGCACGCAAGACTTCTCTCGAGCACCCTAAGGACTTCCTCATCCTCTTTTAGTAATGTCCAGGTTTCCGCGCCATGGAGTAGGACTGGGATGATCAAGCTGTTATATAAAGCTAGCTTTGTCCTTCGAGAGAGGGCTTTATTACTCAATTGCCTCTTGAGTACAAAAAAACGGCGATTGCAAGAGTGATTCTGCTTTTGATTTCGGTACATCTATTGTTGTACGCCTTGGCGTAGTGAGTAAGAGGGTCTACCCACACGCAGAAGGTCTAGGTTCGATTCCCGAACGGGGCATCTCGGATTTTTTCACAGCACCACCTCTTTCGAGTATCAACACTCAAAGAGTATCAATTGTCAAATCTCGCTGTTCGAAGTCGGCAAAAAGCTATGGGTCCCTTCTACTCGTGAGAGAAACAGTAGCACGCACAACACGAGTAGTTGTTGTAGCAGCTAGGCTCTGGTTCCTTGTAGGCTGTAGTGCCCCCGATTATTATTATTATTGATTCCTGATCGAAGCCTTAGAAACCACTGAAAGAGTTCAACCTCGAGGGCGTCACATTCAAACTTCTTTGTAAATCATCATACACCTCGAACAGATTAGAGATGTCACATGAATCCTTTTTGAAACTCGTCACACATCAAATTACCTTTTCAATTCTAACAGACATAAATCGTTTCTTACCCGCCGCCACAAAATTGAGAGCAGATCAACAATTTTACCCTGTGAGGGAGGTTGTGAAATGTCACCTTTAAGTTTGCATCCAGCTTGCATATATATCTCATCTGCCCCGAGGGAAAACTTGCTTTTAAGCGCTTCAAATCATTTCAAGAAACTTAATGTAAATCATCGCATCGTACAATTGAAACTTTTCCCCCGTCCTTCTCCTCAGTCTCCCGCCGCGCCTCAATTTCGAAGTTCATCTCTCCACGACCCTTTTCTGTTCGGGTTCGTATTTATTTATGAAGATGAGAAAACTATTTTCTCCTGCAGCGCGAACTCATGAAAAACGTGAAAAAAAAACGTTAAAATCCACACTGCAGCTGGGCTGCGATGAGGAATGCAGAAATGCAGGAAAATTTTGTGTGATAACCACTCCCCAGTGAGGCGGAGGGATAAGGAGAAAAACAACTTGCAAAAAAAAAACCGTTGTTTCTTCAGTTTGCAGGCTTCAGTTTATGTATTTAAGGATTGCCCCCATTTGAAAAAATTAAATTTGAAGAGTGCCCTTTTTGCGGGAATGAATCACAAGATCGACACAACTCCGCGTACACATCCCGTGCCCACAGCAGGGCCTAGATAGCTACTTGAGAATGAATTACCACTCGCATGTGTGGAGTGAGGTGATTCCGGTGCACATTTATGCATCCACTCATTTGGCAGTTGCTTAGCAAATTAGCTTCATGCCAACGCAGTCAACTTACGCGACTGCACTGTTGGAGGGGGGGCGACAATGCAGCCAAACTCACAATAATGTCACTCGCACAATTTGAGTTAGTCAGACGTGAATAAACGTTTGTTAGACAGCTCCTAATGAAATACACAGCAAATTACCATCATCAGCCAGCGAAAGGACACCAGCCGCGTACCTCGCCGTACAGCGGCGCATTCCCGTCGTGCACTTCACTTTTGTCCTGTGTCCTGCTGCAACACACAATGCAAGCAAACACACACATAAACACACATGAATGCGGGAGCTAAAGAGAACTATTAGAATCTTATAATAAGCTTATGTGGATCCGTTTACAAGGAAAAGGAACACAATGGCGGACAAGGAACACACAAATGGCAGTGACATGTGCACAAGGACAAGGGCTAAAGTGTGGTGTGTTGACTGGCGACAGCAATTATGTACCCCCCTCCCCACCATTACCCGTACGCACCGTTTTCATTCCTTGCGACATATTCCACTCAATTTGGACGACGTTCTGGGGAGAAATTTCCCGCTCCCTCGGCTTAGGTGGGTGGAATGCACTTTTCCACTTTTGCCAGGGCTCAGTTAAAGCCACTGAGTCAAGTGCGTGGGTGCCAATCGTCAAGCTAGCAAACTTTTCCACTGAAGTCTGATGGAATTGTTGCAATGGAAGGACTTTCTTCTGGGGGAGACTATTTTGAGGATGAAATCAAAGCTGTTAGAGTGACGATCTGTGGGTCTTTGGGGGAGGATCCGCCTAAGCGGCTAATCGGCAACAAATGGTTGCAGAAAATAATGCCCGACGAATTGACCTCTGCTTTGACATCGACAATCTCCTTCAATGTTGTCACGTACAAGGTCTTCCATGCTGTCCTTTGTAAAGGCTGGAAATCGTTCGGGAACCAATGTGAATTCCGACTAAAGAAGACGGCAAAAGCTAACGTGCTGTTTGCCCTTGCCATAACCGCATGTCTGGGATCAAATAATTCTTTTGGGGTATCTTGCTGCATACGTACCATGTTGTGATCGTTACTCTGCAGGACTCCTGCCAAGCTTCTTGTACAGCACCAGACGCTGAACTATAGGCAAAAAGGCAGAACGGCTTTTCGGGGCATTTGTGAGAAAAATTCTGCGCCGAATGTACGATCCCGCCTGTGCGGAGGATGAATGGGGAAGAAGACAGAGCCGCGAACTCTAACGGATGTGGCAAGAAGTAGATGCAAGCAGAGAGATAAATGATCATCGTCTCAACTGAGTCAGTCACATCAAGCGCGTGAACAGCACCGCTCGAGCTAAGAGGGAAAAGAGGAGTTGGATCAATCCTTCGGTATAGAGGGCAAATGATCGTTAACGCAAGAGAACATGTGTCTGAACAAGTGGGAGCAAGGTGTTCCTGAGCATACAAGAGTGGGTTCTAGACTTCAAGGGCTTGTAGTCTGTTTAGTAAAATAAGGTAGTCAAAGCTACTCCCACCACTGATGACACTGTGTCCACTCCGCGGTGTGGAAAAATCACTAAAAGTCCACAGTTTGAACCCGGCGCTGGGCAGCCTGCTTTCAAATGTCGCAGGTTAAGACTTAAGTCGGTTTCATAGCACTGTAGGAACGTACTTCTGCCGGGCGTATTGCCGCACGTCAGAGGGTTCTCAGTTTCTAGTTTGGAGTCGATGGTAGGTGTCTTCCATTTGAAATCCAGCTCTACGCACGCAAGTCCTGCCGCAGAAGGTAGATTTTGATCTGTGGCAGATATTCATGGCCACAGACTATTCCTCTTTATCCAAGGTCCTCAGTTTTGGGTTCGAAATCTGCACTCAACTTCACTCGTTCTTCATCAACAAATGATTGTCAATGAAACTAGACCTTTATCTCTGTAATTTGCATTCTTCTGTCATGATCTGATGATCCCACAATGATCTAATTCCTTTCTCTTCCTCTCTCTCTCCTTTTTCATTTCAGACTGAATCTATTAAAATTAATCTCGAGACCAAAGCAACAAGCTACAATCTAGAAGAGCAAATCGACAAGTCGCAATACAATCAAACAGCGGTCACCATCCTGCTGGACACATGCCGTTTGGTGCGCGACAATACCTCCCGTGCCATCACTAGCCTGGACAACATGGTCTTGTACTTCATGAAGACGAAAGGAACCGAAAACGACACGTCCCTCAAAGGTGTACTCAATGTGAGTGCTGAACCAACTTCTCAAGATCATTTGAATCAACTCCGTATATTTTTCTTTTCATTTTAGTTGGGCGAACTGTACGAGTCGATACGCTGGCCAGCCACCCTTGGCTTCCTCACCCTACTGCTACTCCTGTGCACCATCCTGGTGATTGGTGTGGCGAGACGTTCACGATGTGCTTTAATCTTCTTCAGTGTTTCCGGTCTATTCTGCATAATCATCTGCTGGCTGTTGTCGGGGATCTATCTGGCCTCGTCGGTGGCTGCCGGGGACTTTTGCATGCGACCGCATGAGTTTATGTGCCGCCAAGTCGGAATGGTGAGTTGAATAGAACTTTCTTGCAGGCCCTCAGTTCAGAGTGCAGCTTGCAAGGACGATCCATTGGGAATGCATTTGACAGTTAATAAGAATCAGATATCATTTCGCGCGGTGGTCCTTTTCTTCGTTCTTCCGGCAGCGGAGGAATTGGAAAACGAAAACCAACTGTCAACAGTAATTTTTGATTGGCGCCCCATATTCTTCCCGCGGGGCATGGTGGGTGGCCGGGAATAAGTGAAAATCGGGAGAACATCACCCTCGGACCCCATTTGGGAAATTTATTACATTGGTTTGAGGTTATCGGTTTGCAAAAACGTCTGCATCCGGCAGGCAGCTCGATGTCGGAAAATCTGGCTTCGACTCTTTTCTTTTTTCTGCTTGCCGTTTCCCCTCTTTGCCTGTCCTTGCCACATCTGCACTGCAAAAATCAATTGCATGTGCACGGACGTGTGTGCACAGTGGATGAATGTGTATTCAGGGAATTAAAATCCGTTTTGAGTAGATTCGTTGCTTATTCAATTCCATAGATCATATCCAGGGCATGGGGGAGGCGTGCTGGAGGGAGAGGAGCAGAAGGAGCACTGGAGCAGTGCACAAATCTGTGTCATGAGACAATGGTGAACTGCTGCTCCTGTACGGCTGTGTGTGGGTGTGGCTATCAGTGAAATTAATTTTCAGCGGAAGGATGAGTTGAGTGCTAACCCGAACACACTGCAATTGAAAGCGCGGGTGATATATTTTTTTAAGAGGGGAAGGGGTTACCGGGAAGATGGTCATTATTATTAGAGCTGAATGATTTAAGTTGTTCGATTTACTGGACGTGGAATGCACTAACCAGCAATGATTGAAAGTGAATGGTTCACTGTGTCTGCGATTTGCAACCGACCCTTCAACCGCGACCATTTGATGTCTGCACAAGTTGGAATGTTTCCCAAATGACGAAACCTGTCAGCGGAAGACGACGAAAGCGGCTGTGGATTGATGTGGCTTAGACTACACTATGCCTGATGCTAAGGGTCCTGGTGACGAAACTAGGCCCTTAATCGTTGATCCTTCGTTGCTTTTGTAAACTTGTTTCCTCTGTCACGACGTGGACGCTAAGCTATGTGTTCTCGCTCTTCTTCCAAAACCCACCAAAACTCATCTTCATCCCAACAAAGACTCTCCTAGGCATTCAGCCATGTCTAAGCAAAATCCCAGCTAATTGCAAATAAACTTCACTAGTTGAAGACATTCATTCAATGTCAATATTTTCGCTTCCTAACCCAAATCCTAGAGCAATGCCCTAAGGCATAAATCACGCCGCCACCTCCACTTCCACCACCACCACCACCATCACCTCAACTCTTGCATGCTCTCACGACTTCACGATAGAGGCAAAGCACCAGCAAAGCAACAGAAAAAAAAGGACGCGACGTCAATGTATTTTAATGTGTACATTCATCAGCGAAAGAGAAAAGAGACAGAGGCCCTTTGCAAATCTGTGCTAAAAGAAAGAAAGAAACAGGAAAACATGAGTTGATGATGATACCCTTTCTGCTGGCTGGCGTGATATGCAAATGAATGATGTCGAAAATGTTTTGTGTGCCGCGCAAAGGAGCGCACACACACGGGAGAGTAACAGAAAAAAAAAGTGCCAGCTCTCGAATGTAATTCAACTTTAATCAGTGAGAATAAATGACGTTCAATGTATGCCAAAGCTGGCGGGGTGGTAATGTCCACTGGACCAACACTAGGTTTGGATGGTATAAAGGAGAAGAGGAACTGAAAACAAAGTTCCGGGATTTCTCGCCGAATTTGATGGGGCGAGTTGAAGGGGATTGATACTTGTATACAGTGGTGCCAGTACTTGCTACCGGCATAATCTAGACGACACAGGCATGAAAAAACAGTCAACGGAAAACAAACGTCACAACCAATGGGTAGTTTGTATTTTTAACCATTACACTGCTGTTGCCTCTTTTTCTTCACTTCAAGTCGTACTCAAAATTTGCCACATGTTGAAGCTTCTTCTTCTTCTTCTTGTGGCGCTACAGTCCGGGGTGGACCTGGGCCTCAACCAACATGCCTCTCCAGCCAGCACATGTTGAAGCTAAGAACTTGATTTCTAACTTCCGCAACTGAACGCCTTGTCTTGCTCCTTTTCCTAGTCAGTGGTGCCAACACCTAAAAGTTAATTTCAACACACGCCTTACAAAAAACTCAAATTCTCTCTGAAATCATAATTTATCACCCATCTCTCATTTTACCGTTTGAAACTGCAGAGTAGAAGAAGGAGGGTTTTAGTGAAACAAGTGGAGTTAGAATAATCTGTTTGCTTAGCTTAGTCAAGCTTCATAACTTAAAAGAAGTTTTCAATTTGAATTTCTCCGCAAGGATTGCAGTTTTGACAACCTTTTAGGAATTGTCTAAAATTAGACCCCGACCTGCCACAAATTCTGTCCTGCAGTGTGTCTTCCTGACCAAACTTTCGTTCCTCTTTCAAACTTCATCGCCATTAATCCCTAAACATACTCCTCCAACAACCATCCTCCACTCCCATGCACACTATACAACTTTCTTCTCTTTTTGCCTTTACAGCGAAGCCCATATGTATACTTTCTAAACTGTGGAACTCTAAGGAATCGCTTCATCTTGCGCCTGAACGAGTCCAGGGATTTGGTGGAACGAGCCAGAGAGTCTGTGTACTTAGTATCAAGGTTTGTATCCATGCGCATGTGTGCTTAACACAGCTTTGTGTGCATACATTTTGATTGTTGTCATTTGTGTCTGTGCTGGTCCCCTCTTTAAAATCATGTTTTTCTTTTTTTTTTAGGATGAGCCAAGATGTATATCCACGTATCGACATCCGTCAGACACTCGAACGAATGGACAACGACCTGGAGGAGACAAAACGAAATCTTAGTGTTTTGTCGGCGACGCTGGATCGTCGGTCGATAGATAAACACTATGCCGATGCCCTGAAGGGGCTTTGCGGTGGCGGACTGCTTGGTCTCAGTTTAATGATGGTTGCCGGCTTACTGACATCATTCCTCCTCACCATTCTGGTGTACGCCGACTCCCATGCATGGATCTACCTCACAAAGAAGTAAGAAAATGCAACAAGCCTCCATAAATCCCTACTCTAATCTGCATGTATGCGCTTTCGTTTTCTAGACCACCGATTGAGGTAGATAAATCCGAGACGACACCCCTGTTCCCGATATCATCGACACCAAATCCAACGATATCACCCACAGCACCGGTCGGCACAGGAACCATTAATCGAACGCTGCTGCATCATCAACAGGCGCACTCTGGCACTCTGGGTGCCGGAGGGGTTGCCGGTGGACATCATCATCGAAACGGCACCGCCGGATTGAGATCAGGGTTGGCATACACGACTACTCCTTCTAACACTGGTGGTGGTGGTGATGGGAACTCATCACCGCCACCCGGTTATGATGTTGTGGTGCATGGCACAAGGCATGGCTTGTATTCATTTTTGTTTTATTTTTTCCCATTTATTTTGTTTTGTGTTTATTTTTGTTTTTTGGTTCACTTTATGAGTTTCTGATTTATTAATTAGTTCGTTTCCCTCAATCACCACCAACCGCACACAGCCACACACGCGCACAGTATTAACCCAAAGGACATGCATTCATGTAAACTTTCAGAGCACGATTTATTTTGTGTTTTTTTTCTTTTTTCGTTTATTTTATGCGTGCTTCAATTTTCTTAATTTCTCGCCATACCGCAGATTCGAAATTAGTTTGTCCCATCTCGTGATTAATTTTTCTTTTCATTTGACTTTCATCCGCTGGCCATTTTGGTTTTTCCTTTTTTTCTTTTTTGGTTGGTTTGGTTTGAATTTACTAAACACAAATGCAACTTTCTTTTGAAGGGTGGACGCGTATTTGCCTGGTTTGTTGTGTGTGTTTCATTTGTAAATAATATTGTATAGTGGATTAGACTACATGGTATGTCATCCTTTACGTCCGTATGTAGCTGTTCGAACTCTATAGCGTTTGTCGGCAGTTTCAGTTTATACAAGAACTAATCAGAGTCATTTATTAAAGGCAACCCTAGGCTAGTGCCACTAGATGTCAAAATGGTAGGCGCTATGGCTTATGTATGTAAATTTGGTCTTCCTTACCGCTTGAAACAGATCTCCGAAGATCATAAGTCTTCAGCTAAATTCAAGAACAAACGCCGAAATTGGTACTGTCAGTCGGTGTCCATGATCATACTTAGAGCAAGGGTCCGTGCATGGCAGGATCTCGTAATAAAGAAGGCACTCCGACTGATTTCGTACAACTGTCGAAAGGTGTGAAGAGTCTTTTCAAAACCAAGGGAGATGAACAAGGTTTACCACCTTCAAACTTCGCTGTGTTTTTCAAACACAAAAGGAAAACTGAAAAACCTCCACTCCCATTGATCAACCCCTAAATTCGTAAACATTTGCGTCAACCAGTCTTTAAGAGGGCATCAGGTTAAGAACACTTTTAGAAGCATGTGCTCTGCTCCTACGAAGCACAAGGTCAAGTGGTGACGCATGTAAACGCATTGAAAGCTAATATTCTTGAATGTGGCTACAGTCCTCGCAGACCTAGACCTCAACAAACGAACATCTTTAGTCAGCCCATTCTCTTCTCATAAAATTGCTTCAAGTCCTTTTCTGCGCAATCGGGAATGCCTACCTAGAGTATATCTACTAAACTCTTGTTACTAATCCAAAGATTCTCGTATGGCTTTGGGTTGGAATTCTGACTTTAAGACGATCTTCTTCGTGTCCGGCGCCAATCAAATCAGTTATTAACAGTGAATTCAGTCGTATCTGAATCAAATTGATCCTTTCATTAGTCTTTATGTGTCTTGGACTCAAGTACTCTTAGCTCTCTATTCCTATACAATTGACTTAACTCATGCCAAAGTAGAAACAACCCGTAGCTTAAGGTGTAAAATCTTTACAGGAAGTATAGAACCAAGATCCACTTGCCCACGATTTTTAGTCTGAATTGCTCAACAATATGTCTCTTCGTACCGAAGAACTGTCAAGGTTAAGGCTCATTCTCAACCTTGTCTGCAAAAGAATCCGTCTTCATCTCAAGGACGCCTTTCTGTCCTGAAAAGACTTGAGACAGCTTTTAGCTTCCTTGATTGTGGAATTGCTGTCTTTATGGGTTGAGAATAGTATTTCCTGTTCCGATTGATCACCACAGCTGTGGAGAAGTACTTCCTTGGAAAGGGTTACATTTCAAAAGATATGGAAAATCTTCTCCTAGCCTTGTTTAACTTCAGGTTCCAAGAAATATATTTTCATGTCGCGTTGTGCCGGTAATCTATCCTCGAACAGCAACCCCGGTTCCACTTGTTCATCAATTCTGGCCCTGGCAGCTTCATTGAAAGGCAGTTGGTTCCTATTGGCGTCTTCACTTAAGCTGCGGTTAAACCTTTTTAAATAAACCCTTCAGAATTTGTGTCTACAAACTCACAGAGTGTGCTTTATTTTCAGTCCTAAGATCCTTTGCCCTATTCACCTTTACTTAATTTTCTCTCTTTTTTCGTTTATTCCTTTTTTCAGAAGCGGCCACCAAACACTGGGTCGTTTACCATCGCAGCAGTCAGCCTATCTGGCTGGACCAAATAATGGCAAATACGCAACCCTCAGCAAGCAGTGTAAGACGCTTGAATCAAGCGACTTCTACTGAGAATCGCTTGCCTGCAATTTAAATGCAGGCAGCAGTTCGTCAATGAAGAACATCTTCGCATCAGCAACATTACCTCGTTCATCAGCATCATCCATCAAATCAACCACATCAACTGCTCATACAATCTGCAAGACGACAAGCGGAATCGGAGGAAGCATGGATAGGCTAGGCGATAGCGGCGGCGACACCAAGGATCCGCGGGACGTCTCCAACAATAGTTTCAATCGTTTCGATCCGAAGTACATAAGCATCGGCCCCAAGGCTGTGAGGGGCAACAACAATCTGAACATCGTGGCGGCGGCGACTGCGAATAAGTGCGCCACACTGCGGCATGTGGGGCGATATGGTGGTTCACTTAAGGGAGGAACGAGTCCAAGTCCGAACCTGCGAAGTGCCAAAACCCCAAGCATTGCGACTGTTTCCAAAGATTATTGCAATCAACCGGATTGCATACCGCCATACAAGAAGACCCCTACAACGAACACGTTCACAGATATTCCCGGCACCACTGGCGTTGGTAGCTCGATAGCGGCAGCGGCTGCAAAGAAGGAGAGCGAACGACAGCAGCAGTTGCAGCAATACCAGCAGCAACAACAACAGCAGCAGCAGCAGCAAGCTTTGCCTTCTGTCTACAGCATCGAGACGGCTCCGTACAGGCCCCCACCACCGAGCCAGCCAAGTCAGTCGTCATCTTCTGTGATGCAACAACAACAACAACAGCAACAGCAGCCACAGACCCATCTGACACATCATCAACAGCAGCCCCAGCAACAGCAGCAGCAGCAAACACAGCAGCCGACGCAGTCTCGCCAGCAGATGAAGCAAATGAACTCCATCGTCAATCAACCTCTGCCGGACATCCCCCACCAGCAGCAGTCAACGAAAATCTCCCAGCAACCGCTATGCGCCGCAAATCTCAACTCGTACCGCTCCCTGCAGCGGCCATCTTCACAGAAACTCCAGATCTCAGGTGCCCGCAGTTCCGACCTGCTCAACAACCCTCAGTCGTACTCCACCCAGAGCCAGCAGCAGTCCCAGAAGTCGAACCAGATCACCCCGCCGTCCCTTCCGCCAAAGAACCGTCACAAAGACGACAACATGGGTGGTGGTGGACGGTCATCTCGACATTCCGCGGCCAACATGCAGACCCTACCTCCCAAGACGTCGAGTCTGCGGCAACAGCAGCAGCAACACCAATCAACCCACAGCACCTTCGGCTACGACCGTGGAGGACAAAACGTGGAGCGGTCCCGTCGCAGCGAGACCATTGACAACACCAGCAAGTCCTCCACAGGCATGTCCTACATGGAGCAATACAAGTCGAGCACCAAACACCAACAGCAGCAGCAGGACTCGCACTATCCGCAGTACCACCAGCAGCAGTCGTCGTCGTCATCCTCCTCCCATCGCCAGCCTTCCAACGTCGTCTCCACAGCGTCTTCATCCCACCCAAACAACCTGAACTCTTCGTCCTCCGGCTACCACCATCAGAGCAGCAAAAACCACTACGACCCCCAGCAGCAGAACGCCTACTACCGCTCCCTGAAGCGCGGCGGCTCCCACGCCAACAACGATCTCTATTCCGTGACAGAATTGTAGGAGTGTGCCTGCTGCGGTGGTGGCGTTGACGTGATACGACGATGTCCAGCTGGCAAGTCGTCGTCTAACTCTGCCCCACCAGCCGCAGCGCAATCACAGACCTCAGCCTCCTCGAATCACCATCCGCATCGGCAACATCAAAAGTCCAGCAAACGTTCCTTATCGTACCATGCACCGCCAAGCAACCACCAGAGTTGCGAGGATCACGAGTACGATTACTATCCCAAAACTCAACGTTCGGCGACATTCGACGTTGCCGATGCGCGCGACTACGAAGTGCGTCTCCTCAAGCAACAGCAGCAGCACCACCGCTCCAATGTTGCCGCCACCACCAAGCAGAGTCAGCAGATCCTGCAGCAGCAACAGCAGCAGCACCATCATCAGGTGAGCAACGGTAATCTGGCGTCGAACGGCGGCGTATCGCGCCAGCATCGTCGCGAGAAGACGTTCAAGGTATGATTTTTGGAGACGTCATAAAAATTTCCACCTACTCGCAGTAGGCGGCTGAGGCAATAATAAAAAACACGCGCGCGCATCCAACACACAAACCAAACACCAACATAACGTTTGAACCACAGAGAGATGAATAGAAAGAGACAGAAAGAGAAACAGGGAACAGCGAAGAGCAGCAATAGAACAGTGGCAACATGTTGCTAGGGATTTTTTATTATTAATTCGAAGCGAAATAAATTTTTGTGACGTCAATAAACCGAAAGCAAAGCAAAGCAAGCAAACAAACAGACAACAGACAAAATACTAAACCACAGACAGGAAGACAGTAGAGCCTGACTCAGACAGAACAGGACTTGTAAACAGAATCAAAACACATTTAACAAACAAAGTAGATTAAGTGAAGATAACCCTGACAGGAACCATAGTTGTGCATATATTTTTTTTAAATCCTTGCTACCTTTGTGCGTGTGTCCTTGTTTTTGTTTTTGAAGACCAAACTTAAGGGACGGCTGGAAGCTTGAGCCACGTCGTGAACAGAAGAAGCAACGCTTGAATACTCGATAGGTTTCGTTCAGTTTTTGAAAGTTGCAGTGGAAACTTAAGTGATAACTGCCTCATTTGAATTGACGGTGTATGGTTATGAAGGGTTTTTTTTTAATGAAAATTCCTCTCCTGTTGGTTTCGTCACTGGCGCCATTCTATGTTGATCTGTCGACGACGACTCACACTCATTAAGGGTTTCAAGCAATTTTCAAAATTTCCAGTTCATTGGAGGACCAATCCTTTTGTTGATCTACTAGTTAGTGTGAAATTGAACTTTGATCGGATGAAACGTAGTTTCCTCGCGTCTGCCCTTCAGCTGCCGACAATTAAAGACGCTTGTCAACAAAACGTGATTATTGGAAACAAGAACTTCGGCGACTTAACCATACGACGGAGGCCACACATCGTCAGTCTTTGAGACGAAACTTCCAACAGCCATAGGCGCCATTCTGGAGCCCAAAAATTATTCTAAAATTTTTCTTCCTCATTCAAAAGAGAATGTTATTGACTTCATCGGCACGTGTGAGAGAGAGACAGGGAGACAGAAAAATAAATTCTATTAAAATGATCATCTCTTCACTCCGAGTGTCTAATTTAAACTCTTCTCTCTTCTCCATTCTCCACTTATTTCATCAACCGAAGCCCTTTCCCACTGGTTCACTAGACCAGCGACCCGTGGAGGTCCTGAATCTGCTGAACAGCAGAAGTTCCCGGACACACTCCTTCTCTGTAATCATCAGAGGCAAGTTGCCTCTGATTCTGTGCGGAACAGCTTTGACATCAACATGGGATCTTCAGTCGGATGGACTGTTCACTTGCAGATTTCAATTCAATCTCTGCACAGTTCTAGGTGTCCGTTGTCATGTTTCCTCACCTTTTTGCCAGACGTCTTTAGATATCTGTGGTCTTCTTGAGGGGATCGACTTCGTCTTTTCATTCGATTCCGCTTAACAGGGCGACCAGCTTGCCGTTTCTGTGCACATTCCCTCTTCTCGTAGAAGAATGGATTAAGTAACCTCTGGAATTTCTGCTAACAGTACAGTTCCTTCAACCAGTTAAGTTGGTCTTAAAAAGAAATTGATTTTTGAAATTATGCAGTTGACACATAGAAGGGGCCACAGAGACTAGAAATACTACTTCGAAGAGAACCCTCTTTAAGGACGACTCGAAGACTTAAAATACGGGGGACGTCTTGTCCTCGTTTATTCCTGTGACTCAACTTTAAGGACGAAACAATCGAATAGTATACACTAGAGCACACTTGGTCTCCATACATCCTTCAGTTCGATCAGATCTCGAGTTGCACCATCTCTAAGGAGAAAAGAAACCCACCCCGATTTTCTTAAGACCGTTAGATCAAAAGTGAAATCTACCAGTACAAACTTTTGTCAGTAAACCTGCGCCAACTTTAATTTAGGCCAACTTCTGTAAAACAGTTTGTTAATGTTTTGTCTTATTTCTCGTTCGATTTTGATATAAACTCAAGCTTCCTTACGTCCATGATGTTTGCGTCACAGTCCGCCTTCAGTTTGCACTGAATTTTAAGTTTTACAACGAATTTTACGTAAGTAAGCAGATCACCTTAGTAGTTGTTTCGAAGCAAAGGAGTCCTGTTGCTGAGCTTTGAAATTACATCTTTCTTTAACGGCAACAATACTCATTTGTCATTCTTCCCACAAATATTTGATTTATTCGAGATCATCACGCAGCTTTATAAGCAATTAAGGACATGGAATTTTTGACACTTATGCGGTGAATTGGCAAGTAAGGTGGTTTAATCCTGTTGCATAGTCATCAAGGAGTGATAAGTTTCACAGCCCCGTGTAAAACGATTATTTCGGTGGCGGAAGTATCATCATCATGACTTGCGAAGAATGGAGAGAATAGGTGGGTACAAAATTAAACTAGAAAACACTCACGTTGCAAATTCACCTCACAAGTGTCAAAAATTCTACAACAATTTAAACTTCACCGCCCTTGACAAGCATCCTTTTACATTCACATTCAAAATAAACTCAAGAATTTATCGCAAATCAATCAAAAACACACACACAAACAAACACATATACTGATAAG
Source organism: Eristalinus sepulchralis (assembly GCA_944738645.1). Taxonomy (NCBI): domain Eukaryota; kingdom Metazoa; phylum Arthropoda; class Insecta; order Diptera; family Syrphidae; genus Eristalinus; species Eristalinus sepulchralis. Next base: position 1,409,058 of record OX122884.1, on the reverse strand, counting down.
GATATTTAAAAAAAAGAAAAGTCGTAAAATAATTCAAATATACAAACTAGTTGATTAACAAAACAAAATACATTCCAATGCATTTAAATAGATTTTCCTTTATACTGCCAAAAAAACAAAAAAAACACAATCTCTGTACAAACTAACGAAACACAAAATGAAACCAAAACGATAACTTTTTTTCTTAGAATCTTTCTACATTCGTATGAAATTAAGGATCGCAAGAGAATCTCAAATATAACCGTTTTTAAAGATATTTCATAGATTACACAACACAGAAAAAACACTTCAGCTCCGAACCTATGCTCGTGTAGATAACAAACGTATTTCTTCAAATAATCAAACCCGTGTACATATATAATTCCAGAACGTTGAACAACAATATAATCTCTAGGGGGATAATTTGTTTTATTCAAATTGAAAGCAGCTGATCTGTGTGTGTGTGTGTGTGGGAGGTGGGACATGGCAGGAATCTGTCTTATGGCCCTGCCGCCGCCGTCACAGCAGATGCAGCAGTTGGCTTTTTATAAAAGTTTTAAGACAGCACAAATTGTCCTCGATGTAGTCACAAATTACGGTCGCAAAAATTTATGAATTAAAATTAATAATCAAAAAATCGTTAACATCTCCCTCCTAAAAAAACAAACAAACAAACAGAAACCTATTAAAAATCTCTACAAGTTATACTTTTAAGACAACTTCCTTAACATTCTCTGCGACTTGTCAAGAGACAGACAATTGTCGCGCATTCGATCGTAGTCACATTAGAGCTACTTTTTGTACACAATAGCCGTTTGAAGACTAGACAGGCGTACACTTCCCAGTTAGAAATCAAGCTACAACGAGTTATTCAACTTTTACATCCTTTCTTCTCATGAGTTCTTGCCAATGTCCTCTGTACACATGCGTCTAATAATTGAAGCCTCCAAGATGAATGAAATTTGTGCAGTTGGCGATGGAGGACTGGGCCTCGAGCAGCAAACCCTTTCAGCCATCAGTATGTTTTCTCGAAACCATTTGCTTATACAACGTCTATTGGTTTGTGAGTCGCTTCTTCTTTATTCATATAGAGCACATTCTGTGTCGATCTCAGATCAAGGATTCTTTCGGTCGCAACTAGCCACACACCCAGATGGAAGAAGTCCTCTAAGAGTTCGATTTGGTAAAGATTCGGTTATTATCACCTAACCTCACCGCTTTCCGTAACATCCACTGCGGAAATGTATGCCTCTGGTGTTTTGAAGCCTCTGATCATTTTTGCCAGAGTATCATGGTTTGACGCTCTAAATGGCTGTTGCATTCAGGCTAAGCATACCTGTGCCTTAGCATTCTCTCAAAACCACTTCCTTTTTGAAAACCTGAGGACGACATATGGTTTGCGCGTTTGAACTGAATTCAATTCTCTACAGATTCCAAAGAGTTTCTCTTCTGCTTCCGTAGACGTCCCCTAGGCCTACAATGTCAGTTTGGAAAGACCGAAATGGACACCATCTACTCGTATCACAAACTTTGATTTTGATGCGTAGTTGCCCTTAAGGGTGATAGGCTGTAGTTGCGCATAATCGTCGCTGAGGAGCTACTCATTTTTTTTCATTTTTTTTTGCATTTCCACATGTATCTTAGAGAAAGTAAGCTTTTGAGTGGAATGTTTTAAAAGTTAAACGTCAACTTGATTGGGGGGCACAACGTTTCACCGGGATTTCAGATTACAAGCATGTCTGTAGTAAGCCACTAATTGTCGGCATTTCCCCCTCTCTCGTTGATTATTCCTTTGAACCATCTTCAGCTCGCGTCATTTTGATCAAGGACATGCTCTGTAACTTTGTAAAGTAGCTCGGACTCAAACATTTGTTCAGCCAGAGAGTCGTTGTTCAAAGGATAACCGTCATTTACGGAGATCTAGGACATGACGCTGCAACGAGTCCGTGTTGAAATCATCGCCTTCAAGTTCTGTTAACGTACAAATGACATGAATGTTAGACACAGAACTTGCCTTTGGAAGCAACAATGCACCTTCTCGTCTACATACAATCCATTTGTGCCAGAGGGCGGAACAAAGATGAGAAGAAACAGCTTAGTTATGTGAGAACCCTCTATCAAAAGCATACAAAACCCGCTGCTGAGATTGTTGTCGCTAGTTGATAGTTTTACAAGTTTGTCCGAGTCGTAGATGTGGGCTGTGACAATATACACTTGGTCTTACTCCCATTCAGTCGTTACTTTGATCGCCTTAGCATTTGTTTAATCAATGGCGTCCTTTCGTATTGCATGTCATCCGATCGTGTCTCTAGTATTTGCCCGTGAACTTCGAAAAATCTTGTCAAGTGTGTCCTTGAACACAGCGTTCCGCAAGGCATTCTTTTAATATTGAATTCTTCTGTCCCTCAAGAGAGAGATCGTAACTTACATACATACATACATACATAAATGGGATTGGAGTAGCGAGAGTTTGATCTGCTCCTTTTCACCTCGTCAACGATGATCTATGGGAGAAAGTCGCTTGAAAGTTGAACATCTCGTTGGTTTTGATTTCCATCTGCTAGCGAAACTAAAACGTAGTAGCCCTTTTGCAATTGCGAGAATAGAGGAGATATTTAGATCACGTCTGTCTTGCTCGATCCATTAGATTTTCTTTAAAAAAGAATACAATTCGAAGAGACGAAAAAGGATAGGCAAAAACAAAACATTGTATTATAGCAAACAATTATTAAAATAAACTTAATTAGGTAAATGACACACAAATACACACAAAAACAAAAAAAAACACCACTTCTAAAATTTATAAAACAAAAAGAAATGATAAAAAAAAATTGTTAAACAAACGAATGATTACATATTTCAAAAAAAATGTAGTTAACACAGAATATACCAAATAACCTAAGAAATACAAAAGCGAAGAAGAAAAAAAAACCCTAACAAAAAAAAAACATTCTTTAACTTATAAACATACGAGAGAGACAGAGAGAGAGAGAGAACACATATGTATAACAATTAAACAAAAAAAGTAAAAAAAAAAAAACAGAAAATTCTCAAAATACAACTGTTGTTAGTGATGTTGAATTTTGTAAGATTTAAGCGTTTTAGTCGATTTATATAAATGAAATTAAATTATATACATTAATATTAAAACTTAATAGAAACAAAAAATTAAAATTAAATTAAACAATGCAGTCAGTAGATACTCGAATATATGATATATTGAACAGAGCCACACAGTAGATGCAAAACAGACAGACAGATGAAGATACAGAGAGTGTGTGTGTGTGTGCGTGTGAGAGAGAGAGAGAGAAAACAATTTTAGACTTTAAGTGTATATTTGTTAAAAAAAAAAAATAAAACAAAAAAATGATAAGTAAAAATAAAAACAAAACACACATGCATGTATACATGGTGATGTCCCCCCCGTCACCACGAGTGAGGAAAGAAATTCATTTCACCACCCTGTTGCGGCACACAATTATATGTGTCCGCGACGATTCGGATATGAACCGGTGAACGATTGAGAGAAAACAAAAACCAAACGCTTATATGAAACATTAAGTAACGAAATTTATGAAAATTACTACAAGTCACGACGATTTCTAAAACAAAAAGAAACTGAAAACAAAAAAAACATTTATGATACATATGTATGTCTAACAAGAAGCAGTAGTTACATAAGGATATTTGAGGACATTTGTTTTTTTCTTTTTTCTGTTCGTTGAAATCTAGGCGAAATCTTTGGGTCAATTTTGATAGAGAAAAACAAGTGAATAACCTTAGGAAAAAAAACAAAATTAAGATAGGAAAACAAATATTTAAAACAAAGTGTTTAAATTAAAATTGATGATGCAATGCAGAAGGAGGAAGTACTGTAAACACATATGCGGTAAAACGTGCGTCAACGTAGCGCAGGACACATGTGCGCTAAATTTTGACAGCTGATCACATTGCTTAGCTGTCATTTGTCAGCATTTGGGAATCTTTTTTTTTACTTTAAAACTTTGTGTTTAAATGGACGCCATCAAATTAAACTCATAAACAAATTTATTCTCACGAACATTTGCCTCGGTTAAATTTGTATTAAAATTGAAAGTGTTTCTAACCTTCAAACTATTCTGGCGATCTACTACGTAAGATCCGTGTTGAAATTAACGCATTACCGTGCATTTAGCACATGTACTTTTTTTTTATACAGAAAGTCAAGATTTATAAGTATGCCGCGTCCGTTTTCCCGCACATGTGTTTCCTCCATAAGGATGAAGAAAGAGTTAAGTTTGTAGAATTCTTTTTTTATTCCATTTGAGTTCATTTCTGTTTCTTACGGGGTGCTGATTGTAAAGAATTTCACTGAATTTCTCATCCCATTGATGAGGAATCATACAGTTGCGTAGCCATAGATGCAGTCTTTGGTGTCTTCAAGAGAACTGGCTTCTTGCCAAGGCCGTCCAGGACCAGAAGCCCTGGAGAAGACAGTCATTCCCTTTTTCGGTCGACTTTTAAATTAGCGCACGCTCCTGCGAGGTTACTTCCTGCGAGTTAGGAGTGTATTAATCTCCAGGGATGTGCAATTCATCAGACAACCTGCCAAATCGCCGACTCTCTAAGGATAATTGAAATCCGACATCCAGGAGGATCTTCAAAAGACAAGGATAAGATTATATTAGCTTACACTGGCTGACGTTTGTGCCTGCTGTGAAAAGACATCCCATCGCCGAGGGCTGCCACCACGCAATCTTGCGCAACCTTGATGTCGAGATGAAATTTTTTTCAAAACTCCATTGACTGGAGGCGACTATTTTGTATAACAAACTAGTTTCAGCCCATTCGGGACTTAGTGCGTTCTACGCGCCCGTTATGAAGGAGCAAAAGCCTACCATTCGTTCGAATTACTTTTGCCCCAGCAGAAATATAACATCACTCGCTACCTCCGAAATCTGTGGAATAGGAACTCCAAGAGATATAAGCTTCGGTTCCCGTAAGCTTTCCATATTCAAGCTTCAATTGTTGAGATCAGTTCACGATTTTGGTGTAGACGTCTTAAAAGTAAGTCTCAATTTGGTTTGTCATTCGCTTTAGGAAGAGCCTTTGCAATTCGTTGAGGCGTGATAAGGACTATGCACATGCTTCTTCTTTCTAAATTGTTCCTTATAGACCAGAATCTGTGCGACGGGACAGGATCTTTGTGTCACTTTTGACAGAGAGGACTTTCGTTTTCACAGTGACGCAACGTAAAAAAAGATAAAGGTTGTCACTCTGGAAAGTCGGATCCTTCTCGCGCATCCCTGTCCTCCGATGTGCGACTGCATTTCAAGGAGTTAAAACTGCAGCTTTGTGTAGTTGTGCGATCTAGAAGTTGCCGAGTTTCACAGCTGCTTTGAGTGAGTTTGTTTGCCCTAGCGGGCATTCAAGCTTCAACTTGTGCCAGTGGCCTTTTCAATTTGATTTTTTTTGGGAATCGATCTGAAAGTTGTCGAGTTTAACAGCCTGTCCACTGGTATCTGCAGTTTCTACAATGGTCGCTATATGGAATGCATCTGTTTTGATTGTACAATACCCCATCAGGACCAGCAGCGTTTACAGTGTTGACTCTTCAGGGCTAAGGTTTATGCTAGCGACTAGATTTTCTTCGCATTTGGCGTTGATCGCTCTCTGTGTCAGCCGTCAAATAGATGCATGCACAGCACGCGTGCTCACTGGAGAAGCTTTTCCCTGACCTGATTACAGTCCTTAAAGGCGTCTTTTCTGTGCATCCTGTTCGCCTTGTCGCTTATGAAAGATAACTTAAGGACGATCTGTGTTTAACGTCTTCTTCAGGCTAACCTTGCAATTGACATTGTAATCTCAAAACTTGGACTTTCATTCGCAGGCCATTGAGTCGCAGAAGAAGAAGACAAAAAAGAACCATCTCCAGGTACAGAATGCCGACATTTTCAGCACCCTAAAAGGCTCCTTATGTTTTACAACCCGATGTATGAACTTCCTTATTCCCCCCAACACGCTCCAATCATATACACACACCCATTAGTATGTTCATTGTACCATGTGTTTGTTGCATTGTGTATCACATGAATTGTATGTTATGTTTAAGGCCCCCCGCCCCCCTCTATGTTATTCTAAGAGACTGCATGGTTTGTTTGTAACAAATTTATACACTTTATTACGATAAGCAACAATGAAACACAACATTATGTATTTGTAAAGTTCTAGCCATTTAGTCTGAAAGAAAACAGAAAAATAACGTGTGTTCATCGCCATATGACAGAGGAGAGACAACACAACATAAAGTGAGTTTGTTATTAAATATATTTAAAAGTAAATGAAAAAGAAAACAAAAATTATTAGAATTAAACAAAGAAGAAATAAATCATTAGATTAGATAACATTTTACGTAAATAATGTGAAAAATTACATGTAAATTAAATGAAATGAAAGGAAACAACAACAAACGACGAATGATACAAGACAACAACAACACCACCACAACGGCATTCATTCATGTAAATATATTTGAAAAACAAAGAAGAAAACAGAAAATGAAATTATGAATTATTTGAAATAAAAATTCATTATGTATATGAAAACAAAAAATAAAAAAAAAACACAAATTGCATTTTATTTCAATTCATCGTGAGGTTCAAATTTTCCATTTGAAATAACACAGACAAATTTGAAAGTGAACTTGAAATTGTCACTTTCAGTTAAGAGAACAAATGATGGCGTTTACCTTTTGAAAATTTTGGCCACGACTTCGTCTGACGTCGTCCATTCCGAAGGTCCAATTTTGGGCAATGCCTGGTGTCTCACGTATAACACGTGTGCGTGTTGCCTTCCACAGCATCGATTGGAGCTGTCTTCTGAGACTACATGTCCCCAGAATAAATAGTCCAAAGGTCTGATATTGCACAATGTAGGCGGTCAATTTAATAATAATAATAATTGAGTGGCACTACAGCCCACAACGGACCAGGGCCTAGCTTCTACAACAACTACTCGTGTTGTGCATGCTACTGTTCTTCACGAGTAGAAGGGACCTACAGTTTTTTGCCGACTCCGAACGGCGAGATTTGAGAAGCTTTCCATAGACAGTTGATACTCTTTGAGTGTTGTCAGCAACTTGAAAGAGGTGGTGCCGGGAAAAAATGCTAAGTGTCCCGTCCTGGAATCAAACCCAGACTTTCTGCGCCGCGGTCGATGCACTTACCACTACGCCACGGCGACCAACTTACCGTAAGTGAAATAAACTGCGAAAATATAGTAAACGAAGGTTACTGCCTGGTAGCACAATGGACCAGTTTTTGAGTCTGAGCAATCCAGTGAAGTGTATGCCAACCTCCTGCAAAAAAAAGTGCGGAACTCACAAGTGTTTTAAACGGGGCCAAAAATCCCTCTGTTAGACAGAACATTCCTTTCTTTTTTTTGACCGACGATAGGCAAGAATTTCGTTCCCCCGACTCAGACGAGGTCAAGGGAGCAATATCAAGACTGAAGTCGAAGAGAGCTGCTGGAGCGGATTGACTGTCCGCAGGAGATATAGTCGGAGGAAAGCATGCCCGATGAGTGAAATCTCAGCACCGTCTTCACGGTCCCTTCGACTGTGTCAGCAATCGAGGGATTAGTCTCCTTAACATCGCGTACAAAATCCTCTCTACCGTGTGAACGCCTGAAACCGCGCGTCAACAACTTGATAAGTCCTTACCAGTGTGGTTCTCAGGGAAGTCCATCGTCGACCAAATCTCCACACTACGGCAGATCCTGGCAAAGATCCAAGAAATGGGTCAATTTTAGGGCCGCATATGAGAGTGCGCATAGAGACGAGCTATACAGTGTCATCTCTAGTTTTGTCATTCTTGCCAAACTCGCCAGATTGTGTAGAATGACAATGGAGAACTGTCGTTGCTCTGTCAAGGTCGGGAACGAACTCATCGAGACCTTCAATGTCAAAAAAGGTTTTAGACAAGGCGACGCACTGTCATGTGACTTCTTTAACATCATCCTTGAGAAGATCGTGAGTAACTCACAAGTCAACACCAGAGGCACGATCTTCCAATAGTCAGTTCAATTGCTAGCCTACGCCGACGACATTGACGTGGTTGGTCGGACACAGCGAGGCGTCAATGAGGCGTTTGTTGGCATTGACATTGAAGCGGAAACGGCTAAAATGGGTCTGACGGTTAATGACGTGCATGCTGTCATCAAGGAAGGACGCACAACATCGACGTCTCGGACAGAGCGTCACACTAGGCAGCAGAAACTTCGAGGTAGTCAAGGACTTCGTCTACCTCGGCTCCGCAGTAAACAGGGACAATAACACCAGTACCGAAATCAAACGCAGAATCACTCTTGCCAATCGCTGTTTCTTTGGGCTCAAGAGGCAATTGAGTAATAAAGCCCTCTCTCGAAAGACTAAGCTTGCTTTATATAACACCTTAATCATCCCAGTCCTACTTTATGGCGCGGAAACTTGGACACTACTAAAAGCGGATGAGGATGCCCTTGGTCTCTTCGAGAGAAAAGTTCTGCGTGCGATTTTTGGTCCTGTTTGCGTTGATGGCATCTGGAGGAGAAGATTCAACCACGAACTGTATGGGCTGTACAGCGGCATGAACCTAGTCAAGCGTCGTCGGATACAACGCTTAAGACGGCTAGGTCATGTAGAGCGCATGGACACCATTGCTCCGGCCCGAAAAGTCTTCGAATCTGAGCCATTGGGACAACGCAACAGAGGACGGCCCAGGATAAGGTGGCGCACACAAGTGGAGAAGGACCTCAACCAACTTGGAGTGCGCAACTGGCGGCAGCTGGCGAAAGATCGTGCTGGCTGGAGAGGCTGTAGCGCCATAAGAAGAAGAAGAAGTCCACAATTATGCGGTCATTCAAAGCTAATGCCTTAGTTTCGTTCGCAGTAGCGCATTCTGTCATCCTAAGCATCCTTGTTGATGGCTTCGGGCAACAGCTAACAGACTACTTGGATGACATTGGTGCTTAAGCGTTTGAATGGTTTCCCGGTTTTGGCCACAACACCGACTCTTCACAAGTTCCCACCGGAAAAAAATAAAGCAAAGAGGTCAAATCGACACTCCAAGCTGGTGAATTGACATCGCTAAGACACATCTCTCATCTTGGAAAACAAGTTTTCAATGTTTTCCAACATTGTTTAAGCCTATAACCCATCCTTTGTTCCGCCGAGGATCTTCTGTGATAGCAATTGGTGTCAAAATAGCCACTAGATGACCAGAGCCTACGATGTGCTTCCAAAAAGGAAGGAGATGCACAGCTGCACATCATGTCCAAGTCCAGTCACACATTTGACAGAAGAAGCCTGCATTCTTGGAACAGAATGGCACGACTTCGAAAACCATCTCACCTTCCCACGCGAAAATATGTGAAAACTCTAGAGAAATGTTTAAAAACGACGAGTCTAGAGAAATGCTCAAAAAACTACGTTAACTCGTGTCCAAGGATCGGAGAAGAAAAAGCTGTCCTTCTCAGTACCTTATCGACTTCTGGCCCTACCAATCGTGTGTGGCGCAGATATCCTCTAAACGATCTCTTGTTCCTCAAGACTAACACACTGCTGCCCACACATACCTTGGTCAGGAAAGCCTGAAAGGATAACTTTTTCTACGTATCGAAACACACGGACCCTTTCACCTTCTGTCGGCTGATGGCACACAGCAGATCATTGCATCTGATTCTGACGTCTGATAATGACGTTGCCACGCAGGCACACATGACTGGGAAGTCTGCACAATGCGCAGTCTTTTTGCTGCCGTGCTATGGATTTCAAGCCATTGGTCGTGCCTCCAAGCCCCTATTCGTCCCTTTACTCATTGAAGACGCTTAGGACCGAAAAGGATTTAGAGAGCATCAGCCCTCAAGGCACTCTCGCTTTCCACCTTTCGGCAGTTATGCAGCAAACTTCCTCGCCACCCAAGGTCATCCATCATTGTCTTGTCCCAATAATTCGGTTTCTCTTCGTAGGCAGTGTACGACTTACCTCCATTTGTTTCGTTTTTGTTTCGCGAAACCCTACCCTAGCCAACGGATCCTTCACTCTTAACCATCTTTCACCCACACGGCAATCCTCTGATCCCCACTGCAAAGAAAATAAATCAGCCTAAAAGTGGCGCCGATGAATTTCTTGCTGACTGGGAGCCTAAAAATCCCAGCAAAGCACCCAGTCAGCAGAAATTGTAGCAGGTATACCTTCTGTTAAAAAAGAAATTCAAACGCAGACTTCAAAGTGCAATGGCGTTCGATTTGTTGACGCTAGCGTCATAAATTTTATGTCACCAGACGCGTCGTGACGCCAAGCGTTAATCTCCTCCAACCCCACACATACACCTCAAACGGGGGGAGGGGGGAAGGCTTAACAGTGAGTAACAGAAGTCCATTAAGTTAACAGTGACTTAACATAGACTTGGCGCAGAATTTTAACATTTTCTGTTAAAGTAACAGCCATCCTCACAGACCTCTGTTGCCGAGTCTACCTACTACCGATTCTGCTGACTGGGTGCTTTGCTGAGATTTCCGCCACCTAGCCGACAGCCAATGGCTGGTATCTCTCCTCATACTTACGTGCGGTGTCTCTTTACATTTACAAGAGGGTTCTGTGAGAATGAATGAAAACATTGGGCGATGTACTAGTTACAGTGGCCCAGAGGACCTGTTTTATTTTCATGAAATGTTTCGGTTACATGGACAACTTTTTGAATTCTTTCTCCAATTCGGGGATGTTGGGGTGTAGTTCTCGTTGCATTCTTTGCTGCCGTGCTGCGTGTGATTAGCCGTCACACAGGAACATCTGGCTGGGTGTTCGCTCCTCGCGTGGAACGTGCGTTGCTTCAGAGCTGCTTCCTTCTTTTACTCCGCTCGGGTGCACTCGCTGTCTGCTCGTTGAATCACAGATAACAAAGAAACGTGATGATTGGCAGTTGGTTTCGCTGGCTTACTGGGAGAACTTCTCCGGTTCACCAGTGCTGCCGTTTTGTTGCTGGTAGTGGTTCACCCGGGACTCCTTGTAGGTACGGAAGAAGAAGTGATTCCACTCGTTGGCCGTCCGCATCAGCATGTCGAACCAAATCGCCTCGGTCAGCTCCACGGGGGCGTTGTACATTTGATTGCGCGGCGTCATGAAGACCCGCTGCCGGAACTCGGTGACAATGGTGTGCAGATCTGTGTGGTAGCTGGTGGCGGTGTCGTCTGAAAGGACGGGGAAACCATGAAAACACATAGACCTGTTAGCTCACCCGACTTACCCTTCACATCTGGAATTCGAATGCAGTTGAGGACTTTCTGTGAATCGGGGACGTTGGACGATTTCTTCTGCTCGTCGGTCTCGCCGAGGTATATCTTCAACTTGGTCTCTCGGTAGCAGTACCTCAGAAGTTTGTCCAGGGCCTCCTTCTCCACGTCTAGGTAGTCAACGCGCTTCGCTCGGTTCTTTATGAAGAGAACATTCGGGTAGTAGTCCTCGACGAAGGGCTTCGTGTCCTGGTTCGGTTTGGTCATGGCAGCCATCTGGAACAGTCGTGTGAGGCTCATGTCGTAGTAGTCTGTCTGCACTAGGATAACCAGGTGGCAGACAGACATGAAGATGATGATGTTATGCAGGTCGTCCATTTCACTGGAGACCTCGTCCTTTTTGTAGGAGTTGCACAGCACCGGCGGACTGTCAAGAAGAATCATCCTATCCTTGGTGATATACATGTGAATAGATTCAGTCCTGGCCCACGCTGGTCCTTTATTTAGCTTTATCTTTATCGGGAATATGCTCTCCTGGTCTTTAAAGATCGCTGTGTAGGTGCTGCTATTCAGTTGGTCGGCAGCCAGCAAGTTCATGATCGTGGACTTCCCCACGCCCTGCCGACCGACTATGCCAACGACGAGGAAGTCCTTGTTGTTTTTCAACAGAAATTTTGACGCACCGAAGTTCGTCTGGGACGTCGATGAGATCACTGTTGCTGGGCGCGTCATGATGGGTGTGGGCTCCACTATGGGAACATCGGAGTTCGTCTCCTTGCTTTGCTGGGAGATGTTGGGGCTCTGAGAGTGCACTTGACTGGATAATGTCGCTGTTGTTGGTGCGGCTGCGTTTCCCTCGACGGTAATTGAATCCTTGGTCACGATAATTGTTTTCTGCGCTTCACTGGTTGATGGTGATGAAGCCAACTCAGTCGTATTGTCTCTTATTTTCTGAAGAATTTTTGGTTGGATTGGCTGTTCTTCGAGTGCCTTCGTGGTCGTCCGGTCGGGTTCCCTTTTGGCGAGAATGACTGGTCGCTTATCTTCTGGCTGCATAGGGGTTAGATAATGAAAATTAGAAGAAAATTGAAAGACTTGCATTACCTTTTGCTTTCGGAACCGTTTTTTCTTATTTTCCGACATATCTAATGTGATTGGCTGGAATTTGAAGAATGTTTCGCTTGACGCTAAATTTTTGTGGTGCCGCGATGTATGAGCTGTTATGTTTAATGGCGGCTTAGCAACATGTCAATAATGAATGACACATGACAGCTTCTGCAACATTGGTGATTTTAGAGTGCGTTCAGAAAACATGTTACAGTAACAACTTGCTAGGTCACAATAGTAATATGATTTTTTTTTTAAATCTGTTAAAAGTTATAATCGTAGGATATTATTTAATTAACTTAAGTAAACAATAACTTAATATATCGAAAACCAGATAAACTTTTTACAGAATGACTAACCGCTCCAACTGGCAGTTCTTCAACACTTACAAGGGCACCGACTTCTTTTGGAGTTGTTATTTTAGCTTTCATAATAATTTTTTGAGTCATCTAATATTTCACACAGTTTGACAGCCACTGCAAAACCCCATCCGATAAACTACGAAAACTGTCACTCCAACATTGTGAATGACCAAAGAACCAACCTTGTCATGTTTTGACATGCATTTCTTGTGATTCCATTGATGGGCACATCATTTTCGGTGGCATTATTTCTAAATGCAGTGTTTGCAATAGTTATTCCTAAGCAACTAATTCGCTTTAGATAGCCTTTTATAGTTCAATCTAACAAGTAGTAGCAGTGTAGGAAAATTTAACCATCAAAATGAACGACAGGCCGCCAATCTACAGTCCACCGCTGCGGCCCGAGGATCAGGAAGAGGAACGCAAACACTTTCTCAACATAATCACCGCACTAAAGTGCTACAGGTAATAACTCATCTAACAATCATTGGAGCTCCTATGAATCATCTATGTTTTGTTATCGCAACCGCATCACGACTGACGAAGTCAATGCGCCTGACAAAATTTCCATAATATCATTGTATGTATTTGATTTGTTGATAAACTCATTTCGGTATACAAATTGGAGATTGATTTGTTAATACCCTGTATTTGAGCTCGAGAAGTGGGAATTTGTATTGTGTTCATATGTAAATAAAGGCATGTGGCCGATGGTTGTTAACCTCTTCTCTGCAAGAGATGATGAAATATGCCAACAAATCTTAGCGATGGTGTTCGCTTAGAAAGAAGAAAGACGAGGCAAGAGAAAAATGCACGATTGGCGTGGGTGTGGGTTTTCGCATGCTTCTAAAAATAGGTTAAGTTCAACGGTGTTTATAGTTTGTGAATATCTTTGACAATGTTCGAGTAGATTAGAGAATGTGTCTCCATATGGAAAACAATTTGAATGGCGTTTTGTTGTTGCATCAGTTATTGGGACGACGTGAGAGGTCGGTAACGACGAGATTATCTTTTAAACTCACTCAAGAGTATTTTTTTTTTTTTTTCAAAGGAATGCCACCCGCTGTGACGTAAAAGCAATCTTCGTTCACAATCACCTTCACAAAATCTTCATATTTTTTTCTTTTAAGAGCCTATTCATATGCCCGAGTGGACAAAACCGAATATTACCTCAATACACTCAACGAACGCCATCAGAATATGCTAGCCAAATATCGCAATCATATCGGTGCCATCCGCTATTGTATCGATGAGAACTACAAAGTTATTCAGAAGATGCTACGGGATTCGGACGAGGTGGAAAAACTCTTCTGTCAGTATCCCAGCAACACGACAGGCACAGTGGTGCAACAAGAGGATGGTCATGCACTAAAAGTGCGACACCAAGACATGGAGAATGTAAGTATATTTAAGAGTTGATTGGCTTGTACTCTCTTACAGCGCTTGCTGCTGCTTGTTTTAGCGATTTATCTTTTTTCCTGGAAAATTATTCCAACATACAAACAATATGCGATTTTTCTCTCGTTTACATAACAATACAAATATTCGAAACCTCAGCCAGTCGTTGAACCTTTCAAATTATTAAAGGTCCAGTCAACACTGAAGCAATTTGCACGTGATTGGAGCGCTGAGGGTGAGGCGGAACGCTCACAATCCTACAAGCCAATCATTGACACAATCGAGGATTACTTTGACCCCGAGAAAATGTAAGTGATTCTAGATCTAGGTATTTCCTGGAAATAACAGTCTCTGTTCACAAAGGGAATTGAACGAGGTAAAAGTGTTAGTACCTGGAGCTGGACTTGGCCGACTGGCATACGAGCTGGCGTGCCGAGGATACTACTGTGAAGGCAACGAATTTTCCTACTTTATGTTGATTGCTTCCAACTTTGTATTAAACCAGTGAGTGAAGCGATTGCGCCTGTAAATGTAAAAAAACATTGAAATATGCTTCTGATCTAGGTGCACAATAGAGAATCAATTTACGCTGTATCCGTGGGTGCATCAGTATGTTAATAATTTACGAAAGTGCGACCAAGTTGCGCCGATTAAGTTCCCCGATGTCTGCCCGCTGAAATCACCACCAAAAGGAGAGATTATGATGACTGCTGGCGACTTTTTACAGGTAACTTTGCATTTCTGACCACGATTTTTATTGACACTCCGTTCCGTTCATAGGTTTACGAAATCCCGAATTCGTATGACTGCGTAGCAACCTGTTTTTTCATAGACTGCGCCAACAATGTCGTTGAATTTATTGAAACCATCTACAAGTGAGTACTCCAATCATTCCCAAATTTAAATCCTGTGTATTTACCGACCCCTCTTCTTTCTCAGAATCCTGGTCCCCGGAGGAATCTGGGTAAATTTAGGCCCCCTGCTGTATCACTATAGTGATATGCAGTCTGAGAACAGTATCGAACCAACGCACGAGGATCTCATGACCATCATTGACGCAGTTGGCTTCGAAGTGCTAAAAAATGAGACTGGCGTGCACACGAAATACGCGCAAAACCCCCGTTCCATGCTCAAAAGCGAGTACGAAAGCCTCTTCTGGGTATGTCGTAAGCCAAGGTCAAAGATCGCTCTGCTTTCTGCAGCGGCGGCGGCGGTCGGTGGAGAACAAAATGGACGCCAACACAACGGCAGTGATAATACCAACAGCAGCAGCAGCATTGAAGAGATGAAGCTGTAGAACGTCACACACAATCACACCCTCCGCAATGAATTAGTTTTTAGTTTCTTTTCTGAACAGGATTTTTTTGTTTTCATTTTCTATTCCATGCCAATTTAGGTGTTACAATTCGAGTTTAGGAACTGCACGAACAGCTGCGGCA
Organism: Eristalinus sepulchralis; assembly: GCA_944738645.1. Taxonomy (NCBI): domain Eukaryota; kingdom Metazoa; phylum Arthropoda; class Insecta; order Diptera; family Syrphidae; genus Eristalinus; species Eristalinus sepulchralis. The sequence goes on along the minus strand of OX122884.1, from coordinate 1,393,526 downwards.
CCTTGTCTAGGGTGCTGCTGGTCGAGTGCATTTTACTGTAATTGAGAAATTGTCGTCGCAGGCGATTCAGTTGGATTGCGTTCACATTGCTAGGGATCTCGACTTTGATGGAGCTGCCCTTAACGGGCACTGGGCCATAGATTCCGATTTTCCGCGATGACATGACGTTCGCGACTATCTCCTGTGTCAATCGATCCATCTCAAAGAGGTAGTTCGTTTCACTGAGAGGAGCCTGCGAATTTAGAAGAAAAAAAAAATAGCAAATAAATTGGAATGGAATAGGCTGTAGTGTAGTGAAAATTAACTTGACAATTGTTTTGTGCTTAACCTAAACATTTACATACATACAGCATATACATATATGGAATTTCGTTTGTAAATAAAGGTATATGAACAGAGACTTACGTTTTGTGTACTCATATTGGGTGGAAGGGGTGCTGATTCATAGAGGGAACTGTAGATTGCTTCAAGGTCCAGTTGATCCTCGGGGAAAACAACAAACAGTGGTTTGTCCCAGCGGCAGTTTCCATGGGGCTCTTCAAAACGCATGCAAAGTGCATCGAAAATTTCTCTTGTATACGGAACATCTGAGTTGTCTAGATTAGTTAGTTCTTTGGGGACTATGTCTTCAGCAGTGCGGGTGCAATTGAAATCCCATGCCTTCTCATTTTGAATGCAGCAAAATAGGGTACACTGTGTTCCCCGGTTGGCTTTTGTTGCACAAAATAGTTCGTAACGATAACCTGGAAACAATGTATACATTCCAGCTGACACTTTCGAAACAATAATTCTGTTTTGGGGATCATTAACTCACTGCAAAACATTTCGAGCTGTCAACCACTAAAATTCAACTTACCCTTAATGTAATTCCCCGCATCAAGTATAACAACATCATCCTTATTAAGTAGCCTCACTGCCTCCGATTTCAAATCACTTCGAACTATTTTCTCCTTTTGGGAGTCGGCATAGAAAACATTTTTCTCGAAACCCGCTTTCGGAATGGCTGCATTCTCTGATATTAGTTTCACCTGTTTCCCTTTCGACGCGAAGAACTCCTGCAACTGTTTCGCTCGAGTACTTTTTCCACTTGAAGGAAGTCCGGAAATTATAATTAGGGGCATCTGTATGATTATAATAAGAAAAAAATGCAGGAGCCGCCACCACTTTAAAGGCGATCAAACAAAATACACATATTTCTTAAGGAATGAAATGTCAAAAGGCAAAAAACAACACGTTTGTTTCTGATCCAGTGTGGTGACATTTCTGCGAGATTGTAGTAGATTTCTTGTGTCTTATTTTTAAAACCAAAAAATATGTATGTTTTCAATGTAAATTTATCTTTAATCGATTAAAATAGAATTGTTTTATTTAGATATAGAGATAAAAGTTCCTGTATCGGCATAAGAATATAACACACCATCACACACCATAAAGCCAGTGAGGTGAATAGTTTGTCCTGGCAGGTGTTTCTGTGCTTGGCTTTTTAAAATGGCAGTTTCTTCTTGACGCTTGATCCTTAAATAGCTTTGCTCATACTGTTCGCAGTCACTTTATACAATTTAAGAAGGAATCTCCACAGAAATAAATCTAAAGATGTCCTGTGCAGTGGATAATAATGCATTCGAAATGATCATCACACCAACGAGAAAACGCAAAAGAGATTCCGTCCGCGATGAAACCTCTCAGATGATGATTTCCAAACCATCTGCATTCACAAATGCAGCCTTTTCATCAACACCAAAGAAGGAAGTTAAGGGTTTAATCAAACAGTTCAATCGTTGTCCTTCTAACAAGGGAAGTACGTATGAGAAGGAGAATCACACCAAATTTGCAGCCACATCTGGGCTGGAGGTGAAGTCCATTTCAGACCTGGTGAATGAGAAAAGAAACACAGCCACGGGAAACCCCTTTGAAGTTGTTCGCAAACCACCAAAGAAAAAGAAGAAGCCGAATGTTAATGAAGCATGTTTCGAGAATCCGGGTCTAAATCTGGAGGTTCCAGAAAAGCAATTTAATCCATATGAGGTACCTTCAAATAATGTCTATTGAATATATCTTTTAAGAAGTTCTCTGTGCTCTAGGTCAAGCGAGACACCTGTTCATTGGTCAAAGCGGAGGAACCACAGTGCTTTGTAAATCCAGGACTTAACATCCGTACACAAGATACAAGTGCAGCTAGGAATCCATTTGAAATTCAGCGAGCTGATCCATGTGTTGCTACCACGAATACAGCAAATGGAATCGAAAACCTTGGAATGGACTTGGTTGGTAGTTCGTTAAGAATTGGAATACCTTTCAAGCCAAAGATTGGATATCGGATCGATTTCAATAATCTAACTCCATCAAAGATGCTTGCTGATAAACTGGTTTTATCACCGATAAACAAAACTCCGCGAGTTTTGTCAGATATTAGTGAGGAGGAGGTGACCATGGATATTGGGAGAGAGCTTGATCGTTATCAACTTGAACTGGAGAATAGTATCAATGAAGCTAAACAAAAGAAGACACATGCAGATGTTGCCGTAAACTCGGGTAGATTGGAAAATATTGCAGAGAATCCTCTTGAGGATGAACAGAAACCTGTGGAACCAAAGACACCCCAAGCAACGCAATCCAGTGAGGTTAATAAGATGGATGCTGGGTTGCAGTTGGATGAAGTTGAGACACCTCCTGTTCAAAGGATAAGTGGCCAAATGATTGAGACAGTTTCAGTATTTTCTACGATAGTGCATATAGAAAAGAACGTGCATGTCAGTGATCCAAAGAGGAACGAGTCCTATACAGATGATGAAGGAATTGATTATGATGATGACGAGGATGAAGAAGAAATTGACTTCAAAGCTCCAGCTCCGTTTGTGCGCGCTTACCGAAAGCCTGATCCACAACCAAATCCCTCCGTCACAAATACAGAAGTGCTGAAGTCAGGTGATGACGTCCCTTCAGTGGTCGCAGCGGAACACAAGCCAAAAGTAAAGGATATCATACGGAAGAGTATTCGCAAACTCATGCATTCTGATAAAGCAAGTACAGAGGAGAAAAGGCCATTGTCGTCATCAGAGTCTCAATCAACGGGGCATCACATAATGGAAGCAATACGTCACAGCCTTCGACGCCGTCCTCAGAAACCAACTGTAGAAGTTGAAGTTCCGAATTTTAGGGAAACGTCGATCATTGATGCAAGTGAAAGAAAAATGAAATTAAAATCGAATCTAATTCAGACAGATTACATCAAAATTGAAGAACTAACTGCAGAGAGAAAGACTTCATTGCGAAGAAGCATAAAGAAATCCACTAGGGATGTGAAGAATCAAATAATGAAGACTGTCTTCCACAAAAACAAAGAGGAATATGCCTTTGCTCAATAAATTCAAAAGCGAAATCAAATTTATTCTAACTTATTTTTTTTACTAAGTGTTTTGAACTCATCCTGCACCAGTATTATGTTTGAATTGTTAGTTTGTTAAGTTTATTTTTCCATTTCGGTTACTGCACTACTTCGGAACTGTTTGTTTTAATCACTTTATAATACACTGTGCATGCATATATATTTTGCAAACATTTTATTTATTTTTATTTAATGTCTTATGTTGGATGCTTAGTTCTGAATAAATACATATTTACAAATATTACACTTTTTACTTGTAAACAGTTTGCAGAAGAGGCCTCTTTCGCTGTTCAATAGGCTTGTACGCGTGTTGGTAAACACTAGCCAATCGCCAATGCTCTGGATATCCTCCTTGTCCTGCCCCTCCCTTCAGACTCATAAATGGTGGCACCAACGTCTCAATGTCATAATTCTTCTTGTTATACGGATTGCGTGGCCTCGGTATAACAAGAACTTTATTCGTAGTCGAACAAGATCCCCCCGACATCGAGCTGCAGCCACTATCCGACTTGACCACAGTCCCCGCGGCATTGTACTTCGGCACTCCAGCTCGGAATGCTTGCTTATACTCCTCCTTTTCCTCCGTGTTCGGCTGAGGAGCGACTTTGTGACACATTCTCGCCGTTCTGCGAAAAAATCCCGGCTGCGATTCTCCGTCATTCTTTGGACCATACTTCTTGCATGAATGTTCCCTCTTCGGGGTTTCATTCTCCTTGAGATGATCACTTACTTGAAACTGGGAAAGATTTGGCGAACTCTGATATTGCTTATACCCTTCCCTTCCACTCTTATTGGAACTCCCTCCCCGCGAGACACTCTTCGCTCTGGAGCTCCTTTCGCTCTCGAAATTCACCGGTGATGTGCCACATGAGCACTTCATCTTCTCCTTCCTGCTGGCTTGAGCAAAGTCCGTCTTCCGTCGCATTATGTCCTTGTCGAAAAATCCCAACTCGCCGAATGTGCTTGTGAATACTCCAGCACTTCGGCCCGTTTGACTTTTCTCTGGTGTCCGCGGAGTTCTCACAAACGTGAACACTGCCGGTCCCGCAGAATCATTCGATCCATCGATGTGACGGGGAGGTTTCGGTTCATCTGCTGCGTTCTCTGGTCGGTAATCCCAACATATTGCTAAGTCCATTGAACCCATCTTTTTCGGTTCGGCCGATGAAAAGGGTCGCTGATGGTTGTTTTCTACAGTTTTATAAACCCTGGGAACAACTCCACAGGTTTTTGGTCGGAATACCTTCATTTTCGTGCAGTGTGTAGGACCTGCATTGTATGTCTTAACACCCACCCCCGTGGCAATTGGATCAGCTTTTAGAGCGAGACCAGGATGAGCATATCCCTCAACTTGGAGCTTACGAAACGCCTGATCGGCTATACAATCTGGCAGCGGTTGGTGGTCCAGGTTTTCTTGATGCATTTTCCGAGCTAATTCAAAATTAGCGTATGCTGGAATGACGGGAGATGGACTCCGTTCATGGGGCTTCTCTGTGATGCTGCGATTGACTGAAAGATGCATCTTTTCAAAATTATTTTCGACCTCTTCGCTGGATGAGTTGGTTATGTCGGGGAACGCAGAACGATTGCGGTGTGGTGGGGTAGCGGACTCTGGTTTTTCTACCGTCACTTCGTTTAAGTCGAATTGTGATTTAACATGGGCGGTGTTTCTTTCGGGATTCTGCTCTAAGAGAAGATCACGGGAAACGCGATGTTTGGCGTTTGATGAAAAATCCTCTCTAACGATATCTGAATCAAAAGACTTGAAAGGGGAAAATTCATTTATTTTGGTTGTGAAATCGCAAAACCGGACAAACGTTGTACTACATGAAATAAAGAATTGCGGGATATGGGACTCAAGGTAGGGACCAAAATTGGGTAAAATAAATCATTTTGCTTCGGTTACTGAAAAGAAATTGAAGGTGTTGTAAGAAGTGGTTTGTATAGGTCTGTTCTCGTATACGTCTTGAAACAGCTTGTGCCTGACTTTCAAAATGTTGCTTGTGACATATACGAAATCAGATCTCACAACTACTTTTGCACAATTTACATACATGTTTTACTCCTTCCTGGCTCCAAGTCTCCTTCGATTTTTTCTGATCTTCACATTCGTTTACAGTCGTTTTTTCATAAAATTTCTTCCATCTCTCCTTTCCGATTAGACTTTTGTTGATTTCGTTGGCATCCGCTCGAGTTATCTTCTTTGGAAGCTCAAATGTTCCTTTATAGTATCCCCAAGGGCAGTCGTCTGGTCTACAGGCAAGTCGGAAAACTCACTAAAAAATAAATGTTCTTGAAAGGATGCCAGTTGATTACCTCTTAAGATTTGGTGGGAGATGCCCACGATCATTGGCGATTATTTTAGTCGGACACTTGCGTTGCCTCGGCCTCGGAGGATACCACTTTGGCACTTCCCAGTTACCCAAACGACGGGCAGTGAATGCGTTTTCAAACTGAAACAAAGTTCAGACGGAGGGTAGTGTGTTTGATTTATTGCACTTGTTTATCCTCATAATCCCAGTAAAAAATTATTTTTTCAACCCCCTTTTCAAGGGAGCGGCCAATTACCCTGTAATTTTCATCATTTCCACTTCCACAACTGTCGCTGTGACATGTGTAGAGATCTATTCGACTTAATCCCTCAAATATGTTGTTTACTTTTTTAGAAATCAAGCACCAGTTGGTGAATTGTAACCTTTCCCTGCGTATTTGCTAAACAAGTTAATCGCAGTTAATCTGTGACTATATTAATCGTTGTAAGGGAGAGGGCTTGGATCGGGTAGACCGGTCCTACCTACGATGAAAACTATCTTTGCTTATAGTTAAGCAGATCTAAGAGCCCTTGGATCGGTCCTTTACGGTTATGAACCTCCGTACTTCCCTAGACGTGATGGCTAGGCAACTGAATTTTTCCCTGTGTTAGGTGAAAAATTTCGGGTTTCTGCAGAGCAAACAAACCAGCCGGGCATACCAAGACACTACCCTTGAAGCAAGAACTCGAGAACGTAAGTAACCGAGTCATCAATTGTAGACGTTCTCGGATAAATAACTCTTCTTCAAGATAAAGAAGAAAGTTAATCTCCTGTCACCTTGATCAAAAATGCTCTAAGCGGTTTATCAGATCCCATATCAGCCTGTTATGTGTGCTCGCCAATGTAGTTCCTGCAGCTTGGCATGATAATACTTTTGATATAAACGGGTACAAGTTATCCCCACATAGGGCTAAGTGGGTTCCTTAAGGCAAACTTAGCCAACCTAAGTCACTCGAAGTCTTTTCCCTTTTCCCTGCAGAACTCATCATTCATCTTCTAACTCACTCATCACCCACATTGGCGCACGTTTACCGTAACCAAAAACCACACCCTGACACACGTTCACGGTGGCATGGTGGTTAAGACACACTCACGCCAATCACATTATCACGTCGTTACATAATTAAATTTACACGGCAATTACACGCTTCCCACCACAGCGGGCGTCTGATTCGAACACAAATTCACACTACAATTTCTGGGGCATCCAAATTGATTTTAAACTCAATTACATTCTTGCACTTAGACGATGCCTCCGCGTCCGGCGGATGAAAATTAGTTATCTGCCACTGACAATGGGATGCGCGCTTGTAAATAGTATCAATTTCCCAGGACTTACTTTTGCACCAACCCTCTCCCTCTCCGGGGAATAATTTATCACGTCTAGAGGATTATCCAGTCAAAAAGTTTGTATCACTCCTCCCCCTCGGGCAGGGCGGAACACGTGTAGACTGTGCTGGTGCTGGTGCTGTTTTTTAAGGGTGCTCGACCATACACGAATAATGGGATCTCTGCAAACACTTGTTTGCCTCTTTAGTGATTAAAGTGATTTCACGGTCTTTCGCTCGACAATACAATTCGAATGCATTCTATTGCAATCAGATAACACTTAAGAGTCCAGATAGCAGATGGTATATCAATTGTCTTGACCGAGACAATGAGTTGCACTGAGAAGCAGAGCTCCAGTTCAACAAAACAAGCAATCGGTTACCATTGTCACCCAAAGACGATGTGATTGCATGTTAAAGAGTCTATATTTAGACACTAACTCCTTTCGAAGGATGCATTGATTATGCCTTTAATTAATTCGAACTGTTTACAGAAGAGAGTTGTAAACGTAGAACGACTGTGTTATTGATTCAGCAGTGGGGCCCGAAGGGGCTTTAAGTGATTTATGGCAGCTGCTACCTTTTCTTGATTTCTATTAATTGCTACGAATTTGATTCTTTTCTATTTGCATTTTCTCAGTTATTTTTCTTCGGAATAGACAAGAGCTATTAATTTTGTGATGACTTCTTTAACCACAAGCATTTTGGCTTTTGGAGAAAAACATACATATAGCCCTTCCTTCCCTTGAAACTCCCTGTGGTTAAGGCTGGTCCTTGGAAACGAACGAGTGTACACATTTTTCCATTTGTTCTTTACACAACAATTTATCAGACAAATTTCTTTACAGCAACACACAAAATTTAAGGTCGAAATTTTGCAGAGAAAAAAACATTTCATATATACCTGATTTGCACTGAAATTAAAAGCCATCCTTCTGCACACCAACAGTCGAAAAAAAAATCCTTTTTTAATCGCCCGACTATTGCCTGTCCGTTTATCCGATTTGTGCTAAATTCGTTTGTTTTTTGGAAAGATAGTAAAAAAAAAACGTTCAAGGGAAAGAATATATCGAAAGATTTTTGTGCAAAATTTTAGAGCAAAGTATTTTTTTTTTCTTTTGAAGCAAGAATCGTCTTCGTCCTTCGGAAACGTAAGAAACTCCGTAAGTATAATTTGCCTAAAAGAAGTTTCAAATCAATGGAGGAATTCATGCCTCACAATTCACACATACTGGAATTTCCCTAACAACAGATTTGTTTTGAAGGAATAAAGGGAGAAACTGGGAACCATTGTAATGCGAAGGTTGGAGCCCTAACTACCTCATGTTAGTTTATGGTAGTCAATCAACGTATGCGAAGTGATTTCCAACTAAAAACAAATTTGTGGAGATAAATTTCACAAAACTATGTTGTCTATGCGTTGACAGTGAACTCCATCTGTGGATTGATTTACATTTCCGTCTCGGGGTTGCAATTATTTGTGCATACCACTTATTCATTTCTTTCTCATATCAATTTACCACTCCAGACAATTTTACACAAACTTTTCCTATATAAACAAGAGCAATGACCTTATGCAAAACTCGGAACAAAGAATGACCAGATTTGATGAAGCTTCACCGGTAAACTTTGCTGCACGCAAACCAAGGAGTTTATTTGCAAATCCGTGACGTGTGTGGTAAAATTTTCTTTAGGTTTGGTTCTTACTTCATAGCACTTATAAACATACTGTTGAGTAGTCCTATGCTCGTGTATGTGGGAGTTGAAAAAAATCACCCCATTAACGATCGCCGTACCCAACAATCGATTTCTACTACACCGATCTCGAAATCTAGCTTATTTTTCTTCCCCTTAATGTTCTTGTCGTGAATTTTGCTTGAATTTTGTCTGTAAGCTCAAGAGTGCAGAACTATGACCAACTTTGTTTATTGAATCTGAAATAGTGTCATAGACAACTCATATATTTCAACGTCAGCTTTTAGACACGTTTCCATCTCATCAAGAAGGCAGAAAAATTTGAGAGAAAAAGGAAGAAACACGATTTGTTCCATTGTTTTAGAAACGCAGAAAGGAGCAAAACTCAAATTACCTTGGTTGCTGCCTGAGCATACTGTACGGTGCTAACGGAGAGGAGATAGAGGCCTTTAGCTAGTAGACTTGAGTGCCACTACACAATAGATCAACTAGACTTTAACTTTTGCTAGAGGTATAAGCAACTAAAGATCCTTTAACTGAATAGTTCCAGACAATAGAGCGACCTCCGTCGGCTATTAAGCAATATTCAGCGATGGCTTAAGTCAGAGACAGGCAGGAAGGTATTCATTTCTTGTGCATCAACTGTGCCCACCTTTGTCACTTAACTTATGGCAGATGGTCAAAATCCACGTGCCTTGTGGATGGCTTTCCAATATAATCCCAAGTTCCACGGATTGACCATAATGCGAATAAGGAAAAAAATCTGAAGGAAGACGGCTCACACACCAAGGTCCCAGGTTCGATTCTCGGACTAAAAACCTCGCATTTTTTACGGTATCTTTGCACAGGCACATCGACACATCTTTGGAGTTGCTGACAACACTTTAAGGGTTTACGAAAATTTCTTTCTCTTGAAATGGGAGTTGCGTTTCTAGGATCATAGCTTAGATCCTGACCACAGGTTATAGCTAGCCTCTTATGTAAATAAGAAACTAAGTACGCGCTCGTCGTGTTGCCAGTCGTCACTGGTTGCCAGTGGAAATTCTGCGTCGAATGTCGCCAATGTAGCTTAAAAGACTAACTCTGAGCTAACTCTAGATCTTTCTTTCTTTTGGGGGTTGGGATACACTGCACTGGAGCGCTAAGACTCCAAAGGTGGTCCATTTTACTCCCAGGCAGTAACCTTCTGCAGTTTTTAGTTTTCCGAAGATTGACCAGCAGGCGCTTTTGTGATAAAGAGCTTAAGTTTTCAGCTCCCACCACATCGGAGCCAAACAGCCGCCACCTGATACGAGCAAAGGCGGTATATTGACAGAAAAAATGCTCTGAAGTGTCTTCACCTAAGGCACAGGCGTCGCAAAGGGTGTCAAGTAGACTTAGGTGCTTAGCGAAGGAAAAGTGTCTCGTTTGTACGTCGACAAGTTTTCTGCACTTTTTTCTGTCTAGAGACAACAGAAAAGCCACGGAAAACGTACTTACTGATTAAATATCACATAAACAAGAAAAAAATATTCAAAAGAGAAAATATGTCCCTGTTATTCGATTGTCCCTTGAAATATTTACATAATTTATCTCTTACATATTAGAGACATAGGAAGCTTCAATAGAACCTCCCCAAAAATGTCCTCTCTCCACCCTCACAATCCAATTGGATAGATACATAGCCGCAGGTGCGGTTTGGAGAAAAATCCCATTTTCATGGCCGCTCAAAACCAAAAGCAGCTGATGCCATGTCGTCCAAACAATTATAAACACAGGAGGAGAAAAAAAAAACATTTCTTGCATCATACTTTTTAAGGTTGTTCTTATATTAAGAGAAAAAGAAAAAAGGAAATATTACTTATCACACATTTAAATATCAATTTTTAACTAAAGACCATCTCGTCCTCGTCTATGTCTCCAGTACATGATTCAAGTAGGCAATGTAGCAGATGGCCAGCTTCAGTATTTCAATCTTCGACAGCTTCTTGTCTGGGGGTAGCGTCGGAAGCAGCTTCCTGAGCTCAGCGAATGACACATTGAACGCTTCAACTCGAATCCTCTCTCTGGTGGCGTGGGCCGTTCGGTACTTTAGTGTGGCACGTCGTCGTCTTCGGCGTTCCTCGCGGGAAAGGCCGACGAGCTCGGATGGGTCTAGATTTGTGATTGGAGTTGTCCGCCGACGAGGAGTATGTGGCGTTGTCTGGGGTACATTCTCACACGGCATAACCGCGTGCTGCTCGGGTATGTAATATCGTCCTAAAGAAATACTCTGCGCCGGCACCAAATGGGTCATGTCGTAGACCATGGTGATGATGAATAAAAAAAAAACCCTGAGAAAGAAAGAGTCGCAGTCTTTAACCCCTTTTTTGAGTATTTGGAAACAAAACACACGTTTTTCAAACTGCTAAGCACTATAATTTCCACCAAATCTCACGCCCTCGGGGGAGAAGTTATTGTGTGCGGAGGCGTGTGGGTGGTGTGTTTGCATTCGTCTGCAAATACCACTTATTTGTACTTTTGATTATATTATTTGTGGCATATTTTCACACATAGAAAAACACCCAACAAGAGTAAGGGTGAGTTCGTAAGGGGTGAGTGAAAGGGTTTGCGGTGGTAGATTGCACTGACTGACAGCAAGTGAAATCCAATAAGCAATAAAATTTAATATTTATCGAATCAACGAGACGAGATATGAATTAACTTAAGAAGATTGAACTATTTTTTCTTTTTTATATATACAATGAATGGTGGGTGGCACAATATTGCTTAAGCGTTTAAAAGAAGTGTGAAATGTTTACATATTTCTTAACGGTAAAACAATCACCTGCTGTCTTAAATTAAATACCACTCCGACGGAAATAATCACGAAAAAAAGAACACAACTGAACACTGTTTAATCCAAAAGCATCTGCTTAAGTTGAGCACCCGATTTAAAATGTTGCATGTAATATTCTCCAGCATCCTTAAAGGACGATTCAACTGCGATTAGTTCTGCGCAACAAGGGTGTGTTTCAAACGGCCAAACTCCTCCCACTAAATCTCAAAAGAAAATGGAATCATCCCTTAAACTCAGCTGGCGATTGTGAGCATCCTCCAATGAGAGAAGAGCAAGAGTTTTTGCAATTACACACACTCACAACCTGCACCAGTTCTGTGTAATTGTGATAAGTGAATGTTTGAATATGGGTATTTACTTTTCAAAGAAAGAAACCTATTACTTCAAATTCTTATTGGAATTATTTCAAAGTAATACGCATACCTACACAATTTATTTTCTAATTTTGCAGTAAATCAAAATTAAATATTCCACGCGATTTTACAGATTTTAAAAGACGGAAGAACCTACATATTTAAAGAATATTGATGCAAAATTTACGTTTAAAAATTGCTTTATTTTCAATTTGGAGTCTTTATTTTATTTTCATATAGTATATTAATTCTTTATTGAAGTATAATATCCATGTTGTATAAAAGAGATGAATGAGTACTTATCACAGTAAAATAGCTTCTTCATCTGCATATCTTCCGAAGAAATAGACAATACCCCACTTTCGTCTCATTTGTCCGCCCCTTTAGTCTGGTGATCGATTGAGATGCAATTAACGAGATTCCCTTGCCAGCACGGTCTTCCATCAGGATTCGAAATAACATCTCTTCCACCTCTTGTGTGGTTCATCGCAAGCTAGGACTGTCTCTGTTACATTCCCAGATTCTCTAGCTGCTCATACACTTCACACTTCAAGACACCACCATACTCTCCGTATTTTTTTTTTTTTCCCCAGATACCATCAACTTTAAAAGAAACAAAACTCCCACATAGAAATTATGATGGTCTAATAGAGTGATATGTATGTGGATCGTTTTGCCCTTGCCTACTGTCAGTCTCCCAGGATCTGGATTGAATGCATTTTTGGGATTCCTTTAGAAGGACCATACGTCCTTTCTACCTAAAAGCGTCTGTAATAGACGTACACAAATGTAAATTTTAATACGAAAAACCGAATACATCCAAAATGTGTATAAGGAGTATTTATAGTAGGAGGTTGAGAATTAGAGAATCTATTGGTTGGAACATTGTTCCCTGAATACGGTCAAGTTAGTTTGCCTTCAAAACTTAGTATATGAAGTTAATAAAAAGCAGCAAAATTGATACAAAACATAAATTTATTCAAAAATAACTAATGCGACTTTATTTCAACAGCCACCTTCTTTTCCACAGACTTACATCCAGAAGTTGCAAAAAGACCAAACCTCTTCTCATACGTTATAGTATTTGCTATGATTTCCCTAGTAAAAAAAAAATTACAAGTTATTACTTACTTTGTTTCATACAATTTGCACTTACTCAATCTTATCAGGCGAAGGAATTTGACCCCATTTAAAAAATTCGGCCTTTATGCATTGAGCGACGTGTGCTTTCTCTAGAGGCAAAAATGGAATATAATGATCCACAACATGCGATTCAATCAAGCTAGTCTTTTTCATCCCTCCTTCTAGGTTGTAAGCTCCCATCTCGAGAATCCTTTCAAAATCACTCATTTTTGTATCTTCTCGCAGAGTTCCTGCTTGCATAAGTTCACCCAGGCGTGAAGATATACTAAAACCAGCAGTATTGGAAAGAAACACAAATATCGCATTGCCGTAGTCAACATTGTTTCTGTTGAAATTAAAGTCAACCAATGATGTCAATGTTTCAAATATTCCCTGTGGCATCTTATCCACTTCATCGAATATGAAAAGAGAACGTGAACATTTACCAGTACCGAGTATTACGTCCTTACGAATCCTATTCTATAAGAAAAAGAAGAAGGTTTCAATAATTTGTTAATTTCTTCTATGTCATATTTTACCCGATAGATTTCAGTTTCCGACTCCATCGGGAAATCTGCTCGTCCTTTATAAACGTACACAAATTCACTTTCAATTCCCTTTTTGTATAGCGCTTTGGCTATGAAATTTGCGACGTAGTTCTTTCCCGTACCAGCCGTCCCATGGAAACTGAGAACTAATGACTTTTTGGATTTAACATTTTTACTGAAGTGTGCTTTTAAAGCTGGAACTAGTTGTTGTATTACAATGTGTTGTGCGACGAGATTTGACTTTAGATCGTTTGCGAGTTCTGTAATAACGAAAACATTAGAATATGATTTTGTTGTCTTTTAGACATACTATTTATGTCTCCTGGAATGTAATTATCATTACAACACTCCCGAAAACGGCAATATGTGTTCTCTTTAACCGCATTAAAATTATACAAGAGACCAGCAATTCCAACACCAACTGATATCGATATAGGATCAATTAAACAGTGTACATATTTAAGGGTAAACAGAAACACTAGCAGAATACTACTTTTCATATTAATTAAGCAAAATTCAAAAACGTGAAACAGACCCACTGACTTGTACTTAACCACGAAACCAATAAGGATAAACTTATCCCTGCTTATTGGTCTCTGACAGCAACCGGTGAAATTTGACGTTTATTAACGAAGTGTGGTAAACAAAGCTGCGTTGTTAAACAGGAACTGCACATTGTGTAAGAACATTAGAGTGATAGCTCTTTATGTAGAATAATTAATAATTATTTTTATATATATATATTGACATACATATATATAAATAATAAAAGTTTTACCTTATTATTCCCTAACAACTCGTTCTTTATGAACAAAATCCCCAAATTTGCATATACGGCCAAATACCAATGAGTCAATTCTGAGTTCATGAATCATGTTAACTTAATGCTGAGTTAATTCGTATAATATTGCCTTTTTTATGGGAAACGTAGTGTTCAATGATAATTTCGTAAGGGAACTTAACATTTTTGGATTTGATAGCGCTTATAAGTTGTTAATCAGCTGTTGAGTTGACTATCTCCTTCCTTATTGTATCTGGTCACCACTCAACTGTCAGTCACAATTGATTCAGTTTCATAACCTACCCAAAAATTCGTGCTTGGTTCTAAAATCAAAATAAAATTCAATTCTTTTTGAATTATAAATGGATATCACGAAAATCTTAAATACTGTTCGACTCTCCCTTCAACCAATACGATTGTATGGGAAACATAACAAGAAGTACTTGTACAAGGATGGAATAAAATACGAAGGAATATACTACTACCCAAGGTACGCATAACATTTCCAGGTGAATTCCTCGAATTAATAAAGTAAACATTCTAAAATAGGAGACCAGACCAAGAGGATCCGCCGATAACACCAGCAAAGCTTTTCCGAGTACAACGCATAAAGCCTGTCAAGGGCAATCCCTATTGGGAAAAGCGAATTCTAAAAGATCTTGGTTTAGATGGGAAGCAGGGTGATTTCACTGTCGTGAAAAACATCCCAGAGAATAATGCCAGGTTATGGAAAATCAAACATTTAATTAAAGTAACACCAGTTACATTCCCCCATGGGGAGCCGACAGAGAATGATATCAAGCACACAATCTTAAAAGAAAATGGGGAGTGTATTGTGAAGAAGGAAATCGGAAAAGTGGAAGAGCGCCTTGAAGCAGCTGAAAAATTCGAAGCAGATCCGAAAAGATTAGATACTGACCTGTTGAAGAGGGATGCTCGTTTAAAATGGCTTAATAATTGGTAGAACATGTAAAATAAAGTTGTTTGAACATAGATAATTTAATTTATTTTAAATGGTTTTATTTGTGATTTGCGATTTCGTATGAAACACTACTTTTTAGTAATATGCGTGCAATGTCTTTCTGGTTTCGAATCTTCTCCCACGATTTGAGCACTTTCAGTCAACATGAGTTAAGGATTCTACTTGAGTATTATTGAATTAGCACTCTAACACAACCTTACCGACAGCACTGCACATTCAGCGATAGCGGCCATTTTCATTTCGTGTTTGACATTTTGTGGTGAAAATATTCTCTTGTAAAAGTAATTTGGCTCAGTGGAACTCGTGGCCGCACATTTTTATTCCAAATACCGTGAAGAATTCTCCTAGTTAAAGTAATTTCATTGTAATATATACATTAATCATTTCCTAATAAAAGTCAATAATTTAAAATCTAGATGCCGAGTGTTGAACCAGTTAAATCATCATGGGCTGATGAAGTAGAACTCGATTATGGTGGCTTGCCGTCGTCGACAGAGACAACAGAAAATGGTTTGAAATACGTCACTGAATATAAATACAACAAGGAAGACAAGAAAATCAAAGTAGTACGAACGTACAAAATCACAAAACAAGTTGTCCCAAAAACTGTAGCCAAGCGACGCACATGGGCAAAATTTGGCGACTCAAAAGATGACAAACCTGGACCCAATTCTCAGACCACAATGGTGTCAGAAGAAATCTTCATGCAGTTCCTGAACTCAAAGGAAGAGGAGAAAGCCAACGAGAATCTGCTGGATGCATCAAAGAAAATGGCAATGTGTCGTATTTGTAATGGTGAACATTGGTCGGTCAACTGTCCGTACAAGGGAACTGCAATGGATAACCAACTGTTGGAGAATAAGGCACAGCCGGTCTCCTCGGATGCACCGAAGTCTGGCAAGTACGTGCCGCCATTCATGAAGGACAGCCAAAAGGGAGGCCCTGGAATGAGAGGACGAGATGATACAGCTGCAATTCGTATTTCCAACTTGTCTGAATCGATGACGGAGGCTGATTTAGAGGAGTTGGTGAAGAAAATTGGGCCGCACAGCAAAATGTACCTGGCGAGAGACAAAAATACCGGACTTTGCAAGGGTTTCGCCTATGTGCATTTCAAACAGAGGAAAGATGCTGCCGCTGCCATTGATATTCTCAACGGACACGGTTACGATCATTTGATCCTAAATGTTGAATGGTCCAAACCTCAAACGAATTAATTCTAGCTACTTGTGTAAACTGTATAAATATATATGGGCGGTAATAAATACTGAATAATCAATAATTTTATTAATTCACCTGAACAATTATTTTGAAGGCAGGCTTTGCAGAGTCTGTTTTCAACCTGTCTGCTGCTTGAATAAATTTTTTTCCCCTAAATTTTCGTTGGTTTCATTGAGGAGCTAAGATATGGAGCAAAAGGAGATTCCCCAAGTTAAAGTTCGTGACAATCGAAAGGCAGTTCGCATTTCAAACATGCCAGCTAATTCCACTGAAAGTGATCTCAAGGAACTCGCCCGTAGATGTCCAGGAATTTCCGAAATGTACCTGGTAAATGATAAGGTGACAAATACCTTCAAGGGCTACGCATATTTTCACTTTAGGACAAGAATACATGCTGAGAGGGCTGCAGATACTCTTCATGGTCTCAATTACAATTCGTCTATTTTGAAAGCATCTTGCGCTATAAGATAACTCAATTTTAAAATAAATTTTGCAATTTTGCATTTAATGTGCATTTTCTTTCACACACACTTATCCAATCCCATAAACATCACCACTACCCCAACACGCATCAACATCCACCACCGAGCTGTCAAAAACATGTTGTTTTCTTTCGCGGAACGAAAGGTGCGTTTCTATTATTAGATGGAAATTTCTTGTTATGATTTACCACGTAAAAAAGTTAAAGCAATAAATAGCAACCCACGAGCGTTGGTTCGAAAATAAAATCTTTGTGTGGCGTCAGCCACTTTAGTGAAGGACTTACCCCAAAAGCTCTAAGAATATCATCGCCAGTCTGGGAAGAAAACTGAAGCAAGTTCGAGAGAGTTATTCTTTGTAATCTCATTGAGTATGCAATCAAAACAGAAGAAAAAATTAATTAAACGAGGTGATCGCATTCTAAGCGAAAAACCATTTGCATATGCCCTGCATTCAAAGTATCGGAAAGAGAGGTGTGATAATTGTTTAACTGCGTAAGTGGAAACACATTTTAGCGTAAACATAAATACTAACAATCCAGCGATTCCAGAGGAAAGGTTCTCAAGTGCTCCAACTGCCAATATGTGTACTATTGCAATCGTGGCTGTCAAATGCAATCGTGGCCGATGCACAAATTTGAGTGCGGTTTTCTCAAGAAGATTGCACCACGCGTCGTGCCGGATGCAGCGCGAATGCTATCCAAAATAATCATCAAACTGGATCAGGGTGGTGGAATGATAAAGGGATACTACACGGATACCTTATTTCGGAGATTCAAGGACCTTATGTCACGTAAGAATGCATCGCTTCCGATTCCACATTGACATTGATTTATGTGCTCTTCCCACAGACTATGCAGAATTGAAGAACGAAAGCAAACGAGTTGAGCATTTGGAAATCCTGCACGTAATTCTTTGTGAATTAATGGAGGGAAAACTGGTGCCAAATCCCACAGAGCTCATGGGAATATACGGAAGGGTGAGTGTGCAAAGTGTAACGTGAGCAAGCTTAATTAAATTTGTAGCGTCATGAAACCTGCACTATTATTTCTACATAAATCTACATCAAAACACTGTCAGCAACTAAAACTGGCACCACGCCAGCACACCTTTCAGTGGAGCATCTGCCAGAGAATGTAAGATAGACACATACACATATAAATAGGAACGCTTGCGAATTTTTGGGGGCTTGTTATTTCGACCTGTGCTACAGATCAGACTAGATGCGGCGTTGACTCAAGATATGTGCTACTCGTCAGCATCACACATTCTAGCACTCACTGCGTTTAATGTGCGTGGCAGATATGTATTTATAGATGGGGATGCTGAAAACTTAATTACAGTAGAGCCGCATAAATGGAACTTCTTTCTTTTCAGTTAGTCACAAATGGCTTCAACATTCTCGACCCAGAAATGAACGCTATAGCCACAGGGATTTACTTAGGAGTCTCTGTGACTGATCATAGCTGTAAGCCAAACGCCATTGCGACATTTGAAGGGACAACTCTGCACATCCAAGTCACTGAAGATATGGAGTGCCTCGACTGGTCAAAGGTACATCACTAGAATTTGAGACGAATTGAGCTTACAACTCTCCTGCAGATCTTCATCAGCTATATAGACCTCCTTAACACACCCGAGCAGCGGCGACAGGACTTAAAGGACAACTACTTCTTTCTGTGTATATGTTCCAAGTGCATAGATCCAGAGGAAACAATTCAGATGAATAGTGGGGTGTGTCCCAACAAGAATTGTAATGAAATGGTCAACATGTCGCTGCATAACTGCCAACGGTGTGGAAGTGGAATAAGTCCAAAGCAGAAAAATACCTACAATGAGATCATGGCGATGACAAAAGCACATTTGGAGGAAATGAAACATACCACATGTAGGTTGGAGGCAACGTGTCTATGAACAGACTGTGATTTTGTTGGTTCCTCTTAGATCTTGACATTTGTAAGGTTTGCTTAGCCAAACAGAAAGGAGTCCTTCATCCACTGAATTTGTACCATGTGAAAACGTTAGACGCTGCGGTCGAAAGTGCTTTTGCTGTGGAGAAGTGGAATGATGCCCTTGAATACGGCATACAACTTATTCCTGGCTTTAGGTTAGTTTTGCATTTTATAGAGTTATTTCACGACTCCTGTACCTCTCACAAACAACACTGAGATACGGAAATTTGCTTCGTTAGTAAGACTCGTTGTTTGTGATATGTCGGAAAATCAACCTAATGCTGAAACAATTATACGAGATTGAACATTTTAGAAAGTACTATGGTGACTGGAATCCACTGCTCGGCCTGCTCTATGTAAAAGTGTCAAAGCTACAAATGCTTGAAGGTTACCTAAAAGAGGCCAATCATAATCTGCAGGAGGCGGTCAAAATTCTTGAAGTCACGCATGGACGTGATCATAGTCTATTCCGGGAACAGCTGCTACCGCTCATGATGCAGTTGAGGTCTGAGCTCTCTGAGTAGAAGTAAAATACCTTTGTTTATATTTTTAAAGCTTATGTGATGATAAAAGTAAATTTTTCAAACAAATTTGTTTTCATTTTTGAAGACTACAATAATTAAATTAAACAATTGACGCTAAAGCGTTCGCTCGATGGTCTGTGTTACAAAACAGCGCTCGGATTAACTGCTTAATTTCCTCCGCTTTGAAATTTGCCGTTAAAATGCCATGGCCTTCGCACCATTGCTCTGTGATTTGAAGTAGGGATGCCCCAAGGATTGTCTTCAGCTGCTGCAACTTCATCCATGACTTCACATGGATGACTTGATGTTTATCCTGTAAATTGAACCAAGTCAGAACAGGTATGTTTATTATGTCAACACACACGAGTACCTTAAACAAGTGTGGTGCCTTGTCTAGAATCACCCCAATCAACTCAGCTAACTGGTCACCGACTTTAGTAGCAATATCCTCCATCGCTATGATTTTTTTTATTATTTCCGAGCAGAAGTCGTTCAGCAGACCGCAAATTGTCTTGTTGTAAACATCATCGGGAAGGATATTTTGCCAGACGTTTTTCAACAGTTCAAACTGCCGCAGACACTGACGCACAAGTTTCTGTGGCTCAACACCAAGGGAAGTCATATCATGGAACAACACTGCATTAAAGAAAGCAAGTAAGTAAGTATTTTTATTGCTTGAAGAGCATTTGAATCTTACCAAACCCTTGAAGAATCTCCATAATAACACCACGCTGATTTCTCACTTGATTGTTCAAATTTTCTGAAGCAATCCCCTGCAACGTTCTTACTAACGCCGCAAAGGTAGGGATACGCTTCTCGGAATTCTTCGTCACCCAATGAGCTAAGAACATTGTGTTGTTATAAAATAACCCAGATTGCTGGGGAATGTTCTGCAAAACCTTCTCATGATGTGTTGGCACCTCGGCTACATACCGATGGATAATCGTGGGAATTGTTGATATCAACTGCTCGCTCAAATATCCATCAACGGAACCTGCTTGTCGGATGATCCTATCCATCAGATTCACAAGTTCAAGAATACTTTTTGACACCATACACCGCGGAAAAAGGAACGGGTTCTCGGCAACACTCTCTGCAGAGTTCTGTTCGGCGATGAGAGTCATTTCGTGCAGATTCTTTCGCATGATTTCAATAGCACTGTGCATAATACTGCTGCAGAAGCGGTTCCTAAACAAAACATCAATTTTCTCTGTGAATTCCATCAGAGCAAGGTCTTTATCTTCATTGATCAACTGAGAATCGGCCAAAAACCGATGAAACTGTGTGATGTCCTCGACCAACGTAGATTCATGCATTTCGTCCATTGTATCGGGTATAGCATTCACCAAGCACTCATCTATGATGAGACCGAAGAGTCGCTGTTTAATTTGATCACCGAAGATGTTGAACACTTGCAACGTGTCGGAGAGTTGGATATTCATGTGACCCAAGCACAGAATCAACATCTCGATATTTTTAAATACAACCTTGTAGTTTGGACGTAGGTTTGCCCCTAAATCTTTTAGGCTATAGGAAAGTGAAAGTTGGATAAACTCCGGACTCACTTCATCTTTAAAATCCATAGACACTGGTTTCATGACGATTGGTTCAAAGCAGTTGGTCAGAAGAAATTCACACATCTTCTTAGGATTATACTGTGTATTGAAAAGGGCTAAGACAGTGTCATGCAATAGGTTCTCATCTTTAGAAATCTTTAGTGTCACCGATTTAGTACTTTGGAAAGATTTCTCTGTAAACTGAACTAGTCGATCAAACGAGTGCTTCATGTTTTGAAGTAACAAGTCTGATTCTATACAGCACTTGACTTTGATTGTGTGATAGCATTCTAAACGGTTGAAGATTTTATCAGTGGGATCATTAATTAGCTGTTTTAGTTTTCCAACAATATCCATAATTATGAGGTACTCCTTGTTCGTTTTTGCTTCCTCTAAGCTCTGAAAGAGATCATCGATCCGCAGAATCTTACATGAGACTTTCAATCCAATTGATATTTCCTTAAGTTCATTTATGTACTGCTGAAGATCTTCATTTGCTTCACAAATAGCGTTCTGCGTGTCACTTTCAATGTTTTGAAGAAGATATTCTACCTAAAATGTAAATGATTTTTGTTTAATGTTTACACCTCCATGGGACGCTTACTGGGGCTTACTTCTTTGATAAGGGATTCGCCTTCTTCAAGATGTAATTCATTGCTTGAGAGATTTGCTAAAAATTCAACATGATTTGTTTCTATATACGATTTGATTTTCTCCTGATATCTCTTTATTTCTGCTGTAATTTTTGCTATCTGACGTTTGGTATCAATAGCATCACTGTCGTTTAACAATTTAATCTCGTTTAAAATACTTGTGGACATTTTTATGCGACGAATTATTCAAAAAAAATATATATTTTTTCGAAATTTTTACTTCTTGACAGTTCAACGTTCGTTTTGGCAGTTAGTCAACGCAAGCGGATTTTCACATCATGTCACATTATTAGGTCTGTTCGCATCAGAAACCCATACTGGTTTCTGGTTCGCACACAAATAATTTCAAATACTGCCAAGAAATTGTTTTTAAAGGTTGGTTTCTGCGATAAGGTTGTTGTTGGTTGGATGTGTTCACACGATGGGCTTTTTTTTTTTTACATATATCGCGACTAATTTGTATTTTTAATGCAAATATCGACAATTAACACCAAAAACAACATCACTAAGGTTTTGGTTGTGTATGTTATGTAATTTCACAGATGATACATTACCATTTTTTTGTGTCATATACGACACAAGTCAAGCACCTTAGCAGTTAGTCAAGAACCAATAAGGGATTCTCATTCATCCCTTCTTCAATTCCGTACTTCTACGAACTCAAGTGGGACTATGGTTTGTATAGTAAAGACCTAGAAGATGCTGTGGTTGTCCTGAGTCCACAGCAAATGGGAACCAGCACACGAAAACATGATTGGTTCGCCCAAGGAACAACTTCACGATAGATTAGACTTTTTGCGCACTATGTTCACAACTAAGAAATAGTTGTAGGTACCTGTATTCAATAATGATTTACTTTTAAGACAAATTTAATGCTTTCCCATTATCTACATCGCTTTTGTAATTTATTTATTTGTTAATACTAGTATAATATTCTTCTTCCAAATCGTATAAATCCATAGCCATTTCGTCTCGCAGTTTCATCAACTTCATATCACATTCAATTTGAGTAGTCCGAAAGAGTTTCGAATTTGAGGTTATGGCTTCATTAACTGAATGAAAATCATTTAAAATCAAATATTGCTTAATATCGGATACTAGCTTCATTAAAGATTCTCCAGCGCGAACTGAAATTAAAATAGAATTTAAGTTTGCATACAGAAGAACAAATGCAATTGGTGCTTACCTATATTTGCAGCTCTTACTTGCATCTCATATGTATCCTGTTCGCATTGAGTTGTCTTTGATATTTGTGAGTCTCCCTCGCCTCTTGCAAGCTTTACAATTTCTACAAGAGATTACACAATATAAAATCGATATTGTTTTGGTCAGTATGCTCCCAAACTGTTGCAGGGGGATATGTCAAATAACATAAGTACGTGTACTTCCAACCACAAAAACTCCACGTATTCGAAGATGCAACTTCACATTTTGAATCGACATATGATTCTTTGCAGTTTCTTGTGTAATACAAATCATATTTAAGCAGATCACTGCCCCTGACCGGGTTAAGTCTGTAAGCAAGTTAACACTTTTAAACACAGTTAAGTTGGCTAATACCAACCAATCAGAGTTTTAACAGCTTAAAAAAAATGGGTCTCTCATTTTCATATTTGTTGGATCGCATGTTTCCCAAGCGAGACATGAGAATACTAATGGTAGGACTCGACGGAGCTGGAAAAACTACAATTCTCTACAAATTAAAGATCGGAGAAGTTGTAAGCACGATTCCAACAATTGGATTTAACGTCGAGACAGTAGAATATAAGAATATACGTTTCACGGTGTGGGATGTTGGTGGGCAAACAACGATACGCGGTATGTGGAGGTATTACTTTCAAAATTGTGCAGCTGTGATCTACGTCGTGGACTCTACGGACCGGCAGCGAATAGAACAAGCGGAGTCTGAGCTTTCTGTGATTTTGGATAGTGATGAATTGAGAGATGCTGTGGTTGTATTGTTTGCAAATAAACAAGATCTACCGAATGCACTGAGCCCGTCGCAATTGGCTGAACAAATGAAAATGCACACAAGGCGGCATGATTGGTACGTGCAGGGAACTTGTGCACAGTCTGGAAGTGGACTTTATGAGGGATTAGACTATTTGCATACTATGTTAGCAAAGAAATAATTGTATTTGTATTAAATAAAAACGTACTATTAAGGTTCATTTGAAGTTGTATCTTTTTCTCACATAGACTGGAAAGATTGAACAAACTACTTTGTTGCTTACCTTCGAAATTCTCCAGCATACTCTTGACATCTTCCTTTAATCGAGTGTTGTACGATTTTAATAAGGCCTCCTTCGATTGTGGAAGGGTTCTACTAATACTCATTGTTGTTTTATTCCTTTATACAAGTTAAACTAATGGATAAACCGTGCAAAACGAAGGAATTTGGACGGGAGCTCCTGTTACTCTGATTGTTTCCTTGAACGTGATAGAATAATAAACAAAAGTGACGCTTCTCCTGTCATCTTCACATCATGAGTACTCTGGTAAGGGCGAAATTGTCATTTAACAGAAAAGAGGAACTAAAATAAGGTTCGTTGCATGGATGAATAATCCCTGAACCGTTGCTAACAAATTTCTAGTCAAATGAAAGTTGAAGCAGTGTTTTCTAAAGAACAGGAAACAATTTAACAATCCTTTTGATATTGTTTGGTTTTTATCATTATGGTGAGATTTAATCGACCACATGATTTGACACGTCACACAAAAACATCCTTTTTGTTTTTTGTGACTATGAATAACATTTTATCCACCAAGATTTGTGATAAATAATTTGTTTATTAACTCTTAGAACTAGTAGAATATAGAATAATCCAGCTTCCTCCCTAGGTGTCGCTGATAACGTTAGATAGGAAATTCCAGAATTACCTCGAAGAGAGAAAGTTTACGGTCCGTCACTAAAAGAACACGACTCTCTTAACGTGGGCCAATCAGAGTGAACGGAATATGACAGATCGTTAGCCAATCAAATTGTACCACGCCAAGTTATTAAGGGGTAAAAATAGGCTGCCGGCTTGAAGAGAGCATTCAGTTGAATTTGATAGATTGTACAGAGAGCAACAAAAAATATATTATAGCAGGCAGTTCGTGTGAATATCAAATTGAAGTGATTTTTCTTCACAATTCAAAATCGAAAAGAAATAATAAATACATAAAAGAAATTTGTGTAAAAAAACGAATCATAACTCAACTAATTTATAAGTGTTAAACTAATATTTGAAGTAAGTAAAAACGGATATCTGTAATTTTATAGTGTTCCATAGCTTCGTTCTTATTCCGACCCTTAAAATAGCCATGTTGGCAAACGTATCCACAAGAAATGGTGGTTGAGAATATTGTGGTCCTTATTTGTGATAACTGTTCTGTTTGAAAGAAATCTGAAATGCAATAAGAATTGCAGGTATTTTTCCTGCAAATTGCAGTGTTCTAGAAGCAGGCTTGTTAACCTAGCAACGTTATTCCAATTGGGAATTTGAGAAGGAAAAAAATGTATAAAGAAGTGCGACGTCATCAAAGGCAGAGCTTTTTCGCCTTTACATTGTTCTTAATCGCCGCTCATTCCCCGCTCACTTTAGTTAAGCTTCGACTCTTGAAGTTGAGAGAGTTTTCAACGTGCAAGTCGGCATATAGTACCGTTCCTCCAGAGCAAAAAAAAAAAAAAGAATATTAGGCGGTCGACGTGTCTTAACCGATTGTTCTAGAACGTAAGTTAACAGCATTGCAGTAAGTGTCTGTTAGACGAGATAAATTCAGATCATTGTGCAACATAAGCAATTAATGCAGAAAAGAGACATTGTCATGAACTTAAATCCGAATTGTACACGTCATATATGACTGAGTATTCATCCGACGTAGATACACGTCAGTGCCATATCGAACGAAATGAGTTCATACTTTGAGGAGGAAGTGTTTTTCGTCTGATACCTACTTTGTACTGGACAAATTGCACATCAAGGTGTCACTGGCCTATACACCGGTATTCCGCAAGAACGCCCCATATTCGTTCTCACATTCAGTTTTCTTCTAAATCCTCTAGCTCTCTCTTTCTCGCGGGTTCTGATCAGTCAGCAGTAGAAATGAGCGTGAAAATAACCGGTCGAAGAACTTTACAGAACGTGTAACCTCAATCTTGAATCATTAGTGTCTCCTATCAAATTAATTCGTTGTTGTGGCAAGAGGCACTGTTAGCTGCTACGTCAACAGTTTTCCCTTTTCTGTGTTCACATTTTCACACATTTCTAACGGGACGCATTCGTTAAGTGGGATATAGCTTCTTTACCTTTCACCTACCCATATTTTTATTTCTTTTTTATTTATTTATTAATCTCTTCCAGAGCGACATCTCAAAAATGAGGTTGTGCATATTACTAGCCATTGTGGCCTTTGTTGGCCTTTCCCTTGGGGAAGAAAAGAAAGAGAAGGACAAGGACATCGGAACCGTGATTGGTATTGATTTGGGCACAACATATTCATGGTAAGTTTCTTCTACAAAGCCGAAACATACACCTATACCCGCAACTTCCTTCCCCAAACACTTGAATTAACTTATCTTTTTTTTTTCTTTGATTTACAGTGTGGGCGTCTACAAGAATGGTCGAGTTGAAATCATTGCCAACGATCAGGGTAATCGTATTACACCTTCCTACGTGGCATTTACAGCCGACGGAGAACGTCTGATTGGTGACGCTGCAAAAAATCAGTTGACCACTAACCCAGAGAACACTGTTTTCGATGCCAAGCGTTTGATCGGACGCGAATGGTCGGACAGCAATGTGCAACATGACATCAAATTCTTCCCCTTCAAGGTGGTGGAAAAGAACTCAAAGCCACACATCAGCGTGTCAACATCACAGGGCAACAAAGTTTTCGCTCCTGAGGAAATCTCCGCCATGGTCTTGGGTAAAATGAAGGAAACCGCTGAAGCTTACCTCGGCAAGAAGGTCACCCACGCCGTTGTAACAGTGCCGGCCTACTTCAACGATGCCCAGCGTCAAGCTACCAAAGATGCAGGCGTCATTGCCGGCTTGAACGTGATGAGAATTATTAACGAGCCCACAGCCGCCGCCATTGCCTACGGGTTGGACAAGAAGGAAGGAGAGAAGAACGTGTTGGTCTTTGATTTGGGCGGTGGCACCTTCGACGTGTCTCTTTTGACAATTGATAATGGAGTGTTTGAGGTCGTTGCCACTAACGGTGATACCCATTTGGGCGGTGAAGATTTCGATCAGCGTGTGATGGATCACTTCATCAAGTTGTACAAGAAGAAACGTGGAAAGGACATCCGCAAGGACAACCGTGCCGTTCAGAAGCTGCGTCGTGAAGTTGAGAAGGCCAAGCGTGCTCTGTCGTCCAGCCATCAAGTGAGGATTGAAATTGAATCGTTCTTCGAGGGTGAGGACTTCTCTGAGACTCTGACCCGTGCAAAATTCGAGGAGCTGAACATGGACCTGTTCCGTTCAACACTGAAACCAGTTCAAAAGGTCTTGGAAGATGCCGACATGAACAAAAAGGACGTGCATGAAATTGTCTTGGTCGGTGGTTCAACTCGTATCCCTAAGGTGCAACAATTGGTGAAGGACTTCTTTGGAGGAAAGGAACCATCCCGCGGTATCAATCCCGATGAGGCTGTTGCTTACGGTGCTGCCGTACAAGCCGGAGTTCTCTCAGGCGAACAAGACACTGATGCCATCGTGCTGTTAGATGTCAATCCATTGACCATGGGTATCGAAACTGTTGGAGGTGTCATGACAAAACTCATTCCCCGCAACACAGTTATTCCCACAAAAAAATCACAAATCTTCTCAACTGCCTCTGACAACCAACATACCGTCACAATTCAAGTGTACGAAGGTGAACGTCCAATGACTAAGGATAACCACTTGCTGGGCAAATTCGATCTTACCGGAATTCCACCAGCACCACGAGGCATTCCACAGATTGAAGTATCATTTGAAATCGATGCGAACGGTATCCTTCAAGTAAGCGCCGAAGACAAGGGCACCGGTAACAAGGAAAAAATTGTGATCACCAACGATCAGAACCGTTTGACCCCAGACGATATCGACCGCATGATCAAGGACGCCGAGAAATTTGCTGACGAGGACAAGAAACTCAAAGAGCGCGTCGAGTCAAAGAACGAACTTGAATCCTACGCATACAGTCTCAAGAACCAAATCGGTGATAAGGAAAAACTCGGAGCCAAGTTGAGCGATGATGAGAAGACCAAAATGGAGGAAGCAATCGACGAGAAGATTAAGTGGATGGAACAGAATGCCGATGCCGACCCAGAGGAATACAAGAAACAGAAGAAGGAACTGGAAAGCATCGTGCAGCCAATTATTGCGAAACTTTATCAAGGACAAGGTGGTGCTCCTCCAACCGAAGAGGGTGACGACTTGAAGGATGAACTGTAAGAGCCGAATGTGTCCGAGTGCAGGAAAACAGGAGAGATTGAAGATTGAAGGGGAGAAACACAAAACGAGAGAGGGAATGAGAGAGCGTCCAAATGACAGAAAAAAAAACAACCGAAACGTTCTCTCCGCCCAAGCGTTCATTGAAAAAGAAACAACCAGCATTTCTCCATTAATTTAAGGCATTTCACACAAAATAAGGATCCCATGTCTTTATAATTTTTAACTTAAATTAATTTATTGATGTATTTCTAAGGGACTTGTTTTATCTGTTCTATTTCATTCTTCATTCCACCTTAAGAATTGATTAAAAAAAAAAAAAAATAAGAAACTTGAAATGTGTCAATACATAGAAAATGGTAAACCGCGAAATAAAACAAAGCCTCCTTCGATTTTTGCGAAGGAGAATAATATAAAAATGTAAAACAAAGAACAACTCTGTGTGATCCTTTATGTTTTCGTTGTCGTCGTCGTTCTCACGAACATCTTTGGCGACGGTCGGCAATGTGCTATTGATGTGTCCTGTAGATCCAACTGATTCTCGCTCTAACACAACAAACAAACAGTAGTATAATCGTAATATAATTTATATTTTTTCTGACTGAACTTACAAATAATTAAATCGAAATACAAATGAAGATAAGTAATTAATTAATGAAGGTACATAATTAAATAATAAAGTATGCGTGAGAGATCTCCATTTTTTATTCGGGAAGAAAAAATGTAGAACTGGTGTAAAATAAGTTTCCTTTTGTAAAACGATACACTTATTAAAAGAAAAAAGAGATTAAACCAAATGTGTTTCTTTGCATTTGCCATGGTTCGTTATACATTGATGATAACTTGGATTGCGGTTTGGTGAAAGCGCAATATGGGAGTGTGCTCCAACCTTCTTTCAAGAAAGAGACAGAAGGATGCATGCGCGATGTTGAACAAGAACATGGTATGCCTTGCACGTAAAAATATCGCTGGCTTAATTGTAGGTGTTTATTTATTTTTGTTTGCTTTGCTTAGATGACACGATCTTGGACAAACGACAATCGTTATCTGTTTGCCCAGAATAAATCAATCTATCGGTTGATTGTCTCTTTGGATGTTGTCCAAGTGCAGCAACATTAAGAAACGATTCACGGTCACTCTGTATACGATTTCGTTTGCACTGTGGGGAAATGGGTCTCAGCAGCCGCTTTATCTTATCTGGTATCTAGACCCAACACATGTTTGGAACAGAAGACCGAAAATCTATGAAACGTACATGTAACTTATCAAATGAAGTCGTGTCTCCGTTTCGGTTGGGTAGATTATGTTGACCATATGTTACATAGACTAATAGACGGCATTCCCATCTTTGGTAGTGTAGTCGGGATGACGTGTAGAGGAAGACTTACGTCACCGGCGACGAGTGCAGTTATCCTGGGGCACAACGTGCTAAAGGTTTACATACATATGTATATTCTCGATAGAAGCCGAAGAAGTTTTATGCTGAAGTGAAAACAGTTTCTATTCGTTTAAGACATGTCGCCCAACGATATAAAAAATTCACTTTTTATTTTTAGAAAGGTCCATTGAGAATTTAAATAATGATGTCAAAGAAGATGCTCTGTCGTACTTCATCATTAGCACACTTTGGTCAAGTGAAAACTTGCAATGCAGTGATTTGGAGATATGACTAAAGAATCGTAGCAGCGTTTGCATCACTCAGTAAAGATTTATGTATGTATGTTGTCGTCGTTGGCCTCTCGATGTCTACAATCCCGAATTTTCAAACGAACATTGATGACTGTAAGGTGTAGGCGACTCCTACATAGATTTTAGTGCAAGTCTTTATTTGGAGAAACACCTTTCTTGTTCCCCCATGTACTTACACATAATATAGTTTTGGCATACTTCTAGGTATTCTTTATAATTTTGCATTGTTATTCAACGGCGAAAAAATTTCCCACTGAATGCTTGTGCCGCCGTTATTATCGCGAAGCAACGACTTTAATTGCGCCTAATCTATAATAAATAAGCCGGTCGATGCATGCAGTGATTATCCCCATCACAGAATGCTTTTACAATAGAACTTCATAGATGTTTGCCCTACACGAAAAAAAAGAAACGATTGAATGCCCTGTTGTTACTGGAGAAGCTTGACTCCTTGCCGGATTTTGTATAACCTAGGCCAAATGGTCGGCTGCTGCGTAACCCTATTCATATGAATACAAGAATACGAAAAGAGAAAAGAGACATAGATTAATGGGCCAATTTTTATTAATGAAGGCTACAGTGAAACTTTATTTTTCCAAACTAAAACAACAATGTACTCATACACGAATTTTTTGTTTTTATTCCAAATAATATATCTTATATGCATTTAAATACAAAGGTGTTTTCATATGTATGTATTTATATTATTCAAATAGGATATCATTCTCAGAACTCAGAAAAAATGATCTCATAAGAGCGCTTTCTTAAAAACAGTATTTAAAATTAACTTATGTAGATTCTTGTTTGTTCTATTTACTTAGAGTTACTGCATCTGTTTCAATGTATCGTTTATATCAAAAGTTTTTTTTTTTTTTTTTTTCTTAACATGTACCCGACAGTGAGGAATTTACTTTTTATTTCTACATAGATACATCATGTTGGAGACAGTGCCACGCAAACTAAATGTGAAATGTGATGTTAGCTACAATTTTGCTGTGCAGACCATTTTGCTTCCATTAACACTAATTCTATGATTAATTAAAGTAAACAACTATCTATTGCATTGTAGGGCAAAGGAAACGGAATTCAAATGAAATGAAGCTTTGCAAGTCTCTCCTAAACGGTAGTGGTTATTTGTTCTCTTTGAAACACTGTCTCGAATGTTTGAGTTTGGTGGTCTGTAGAGCATAGAATTCCAATTGCAGATGAGTGAAAAGACTAGTGACTTGAAGTATGAAAAAAAGGACATTTGCAAGAAGCGGTGAAAGATGACGACAGGAATTACATTTTTTTTTTTTTCATTTTCATTTGTGGAAAATGAAAGAAAACTGCATTTATTGTGAAGAATAAGCGTGGCTAATACAAAAAAGAAAAACACAGAAAAAAAATGTTTGTATATCATCTAAGAACCCCCCTCTTTCATTTCCTATCATACATATGGTGTGTACCTTAAAAACAATATTCTTTCTATATGCGATTTGGACGGTCATGAGCTTCGCCTTCTTCGTCCTTTTGTGGACCTCGCTGCAATGGAAGAAAAAAGAAAAGAAAAAAAGAAAAAGAAAAAAACAAAGACAATAAACAAATGTACGGAAAACATAAAAGAAAAAAAACACTGCATTTCTAGATTTTTGTTTTTACTGTAAATATTTTTTATTCAAATCAATATTGTATTTAGATATATATATATATTATTGTTTTGCATTTTTTTCTTTAAGTTTGTTTTGAGAGGTCCAACTGTTGATAAAAAAGTGGTAGAGCGGTAGAATATTTGGGATTTTCTAGGCAGACTGAGAAAATAGAAATTTTGGCTGATGATGGTGAGTGTGTACACAACACAAATGAACATCAGTGTGGAAAATATACATTTTCCAAGAAAATATAATGTATCACAAAAAAAAACACGAGGAAAGACAAAATTCAAATTATTTTTTCTTTTCCTAAACTGAAACAATGATGACCAAAAAGGGCAAACTACTGTGGGATGGAGGGTAGGGGTAGAAAAACCACCAGTGTGCGTTTTTAAATGAGCTTCCGTCGAATTTTGTCTTCACTTGTGTCCAGGATTTACTCTGGCTCGGGTTCTGGTCGACTTAAGATCTCCTGACAAAGTGCAATGTAGTCCTGAAAAGTAATTGAGTGTTAAATCGATGAATGCAAGTCTAAGAAAACACATAAGATTTTTGTTTCTGATTCAATTGTGATTGTTTTGACACGGAATACTTTTCTTGGGATACATTGAATATACTGAACAGCCATCTTTGAGGTTATGCAAACTCGTCCGGGGCTAGGTTATGACATGAAGACACTGAAGTGTTGCGAGCTTGACCGTGAATCTATCGTTGGAAACTACAACTAAAACAAGTCTAATAAAACTCCTTAATCAGTCCAACATATCCATGCACATTTCATTGACTTTTCTTGCTTCAATTTCACAACACTACATATAGCAGTTGAACGAACATTTACTAACATTAGAACAATTTCATTATCGAGTGTTTAATGCACAAATTTGTATGAAAGAATTAACCTTCTGTTCTGGAATTTCAATACAAGTACACAGCACACAAAATTTCACTGGGAAAGGACTTTAAGTAAGACGAAGAGAAAGAGAGAAAACCAACACAAATGCGGAAGAAATGAGAATAGTGTGATTGAATTCGTTTTTTTTTTTGTATTTTTTCTCATTCTCATGCTAACTATTAACCATGATACGGGGGTTTGTTTGTATTATTAGTTGTAGTCGTCTCGTGTTTCTTTTTGTTTAAATTGAGAATTTGGCATATATTTTTTTGTTTTGTTTTTTCTTTTAACATAGTTTTCTCTTTATTGTTATTATTATTGAAATTTTCGTTTTTTTGTTTTTAATGTATATAAATGTAAATGCAATAAATTTGTGAGGAAAATAAAAAATATAATTAATATTAAATGTTTTCATTTCAAATTTACCGCTCGTAGGGGCATTTTAAAGTTTGCTGCAGCTTGCAGCTGAATTTGATAAGCTAAGCTATGTATTTTGAATCCGTAAAGTCTGAAAAATAAATAGAAGAGTCATCTGTCAGACATTTGTCCATGACCTGCCATTGAGTTTGTTGTTTACCTTGGAACAAATTGATTGGTGGGTCGCTTCGGGCGATACTCGGGATGTACCATAAATAACATATGGGGGAAGCCGGTACCGAAGTACGCTCCATCTGTATGATGGTGACGAGATGACTTTGGTGTATAGACATCAATGCATTTGGGACAGTATGTCTTTACCATTGCTTCGCCGGGAATGTCAGATAGGCCTAAAATAAAAAAAAAAAAGGTCAACAATGAAAACAGAGGGATACCAGAAATAGTTGTATACTTTACCTAAAGGAAGCATTGGTTGACTTTCGCAATAAACACGTGGGCAATGACCAAAATCGCCAGTTTGATATTTTTCTATCATCTGAGCAATTCCACGATTTGTTAAAATGTATCTACAATGGATTAGTCCATAGAGCATCTCAGCTGCTTGTTCAGTCATATCCGATTGATGGGGATTATCCTCGAGTTCATCTTCTGCAATTTAAAAAAAAAAAAAAAAGAATCAGTCTTCACATTCAATCAGCTGTTTGTCCATCAAATTACCTGGTTCCAAGTCCAGAATCATATCCAGAGCCTGTCTGTAGTTGGGAACTTGTTCATTTAAACCGGTTAAATTGAATTTATCTTGAATGTAATCTTCATCAACCTACAATGGCAAATACAGAAATGATTATTTAACACACCACCTTCACTTCTTAGGATGGAACTTACCTCGCAGAAGAACTCATTACCACGAAGTCCACAGAACCACGTAACCCAGGATACTTCCTCGGAGCTGCTCATTTTTTCTGTAAATCAATCTGAAGACTATCGTTCAAGTAAATAACACACGCAATGAATTAAAAGATATTCGTTTTTATAAGATCATCTACAAACAATTCACATTACAACTTAAATCGTTTTATCATGAAAATTCGTTTCACAAAGAAAAATAAATCATTCGCCGCCATTTTTGCTTGCACTGGCGAAAAATTATTTCTCATTTATCCGAAGTGTAGAACCATAATTTTTTTCCGAACTCTACTTCCATCTCTTTTCCACGACGTTCTTAAAAAAGTTTTTTTTTCGTTTTTTGATAGGGAAAATTTGGATTTTAGGAACAAATATTTGATCACAAAAATGAGAGAATACACAAAATATAGTCGAAACTATATTGCACAACTATTGAAATTAATACTTTTTTAGAATTTTCGTTTTGAAAACGCAATTATCGGCGAAATTACTCGACTCACCTCTTAATGCCTTGGTCAGCCTTAGCCACGCTTATCGAATTTCTAATGCGTTTGCACTCTCTACTCTAGCACAAAACAGGGTTTCCGTCGGCGAGGTAGTGTCCAGATGTCAGTGCGATTCTTACCGACATCACTTCCATACCGACATTAAGGGCGGTATGTAATTAATTCAAATTATTCTGAATTCTTGGAAGCCGTGAATTTTAAATGCATAAAATATATAAATTTTTCTTCTTTTTAAAACAAAACCAATCTCTTCGTTCATATAAACGCAGTATGGAACATCAAAAACGGATTGGGAAGCTCTTCTTGTCTAATCTACCTTACCCAACAGCTGCTTTTTTTTTTTTTGCCTGACATTTGGGTTTGTTGTTGTCAAAAAGAAGGCATGTGAAAACACGTTGTACATTGGTTTTGCTATTATTCTACGTGATTGTTGTTAAATTTACTCTTCAATTTCTTTATTATTTTTTTTAAAAGCATGAGTGCTGATGAAGTGAACCCAGAAATAACTGGGAAAGATGTACAAAAGAAGTCTCGTCCTCAGCGTTATTTTGACGACCCAGTCGAAGAGTCTGAAGTAAAAAAAATCAATCTTAAGCCAGTGAAAGAACAGAAATTCAAAGGCGAAGTTATTCACGTTGAAATCAAACCCAAACCTCTGAAGAAATTCTTCAGAGATGTGAAAGGCCCGTTGAAACCGCGCCAATCGAAAGTTCCCAAGGAACAGTTGGAGAAGCATTCCCGCGGAGAGAAAATCGAAGCTAATGGAGTTAAGACAAAGTTCTTCAAGGAAAAGTTAAAAAGAAAAGAGGTTTACCATGAGTACGCTGAAGAGCAAGCGGCAAGGACTGAAATTCTTCTCAAGGAGGATCCAGGGTATGTGAAACGTCTGCATCTAATTCACTCATTTAATTGTGTTGTTTTACAGATTTATCGTCCCAGATGAAGGAGAACGAACCTTGGATTTTCGTCAAAAAGATATCGCAGACAATGTTGACATCACCACAGCTTCGAAGCTATTTAAATTGAAGTTGGATTTTGGTCCGTATTCCATGAAATTTACAAAGAACGGCAGGCACCTCCTTTTAGGGGGCAAATTGGGTCATGTTGCCGCTTTTGACTGGATAACAAAGCGCCTCGCCTGCGAGATAAATGTTACAGAAGAGATCGTAGATGTGTCATGGCTTCATGTGGAAACGATGTTTGCCTGTGCTCAGAAGAATTGGGTGTTCATTTACGACAATCAGGGAGTAGAGCTTCATTGCGTCAAAAAGTTATACCGCGTGAACAAAATGGAATTTCTCCCTTATCACTTCCTACTGGCATGTGCCAGTTCCGAAGGATACGCATCTTGGTTAGATGTATCTATCGGAGAAACTGTCGGGCACTATCAGACAAATTTGGGTGACATTCGTTTGATGCGAAATAATCCTGCAAATGGAGTTCTCTGTATGGGTGGTGGCAAAGGAGTTGTCTCCATGTGGTCACCCAAAGTAAGACAACCTCTAGCTGAAATTCTGTGCCACTCAACGCCGTTGTCGGCACTCACTGTTGACCCTAAAGGACAGTATTTGGTGACAGCAGGCTTAGATCGAAGCATAAAAGTGTGGGATGTGAGAGAATTAAAAGGTCCATTAGCAAAGTATAACACTGCAATGGCTGCCAATGAACTTGAAGTGTCTCAAAGAGGAGTGCTTGCATTTGCAAATGGAAATCTGTGCAGTATATATAAAAATGTTATGGGCCATGAAACCAAAAACTACTTGCGGCATAGGTGCGATGACTTCATTCATGGGCTACGTTTCTGTCCCTACGAAGACATTCTGGGAATATCCACCGCAGGAGGTTTTCAAACGATGATTGTGCCAGGCTCAGGAGAGCCTAACTTCGATGCAATGGAGGATAATCCATACCAGACCAAGAAACAACGGAAGGAACGTGAAGTTCATACGCTGCTGGAGAAGATTCCCGCAGAGCTGATTTCATTGAATCCAAATGAGATTGTGGCAGTGGATGTTCCAACGCTGCAGGAGAAGATCGAACAGAAGAAGTCTATCTTCTACCTGAAGCCGCCACAAATTAAAATCAATTCGAGGCACAAGATGAAGGGACGCGGAGGTACTGCCAAAGCTGCAAGAAATAAGCAAATTGTTAAGGATACAGCTAGAAAGGTAGATTTGATAAATCATAACCTGTTCAATAAATTCGTAACAATTTTTTTTGCAGGAATTCATTGCGGATATTCGTGCAAAGAAGAAGGAAGTTATTGCAACAACAAAAGTCGAGGAATCCGAAGATTTTATTTCACTTGATGAGCCTAAGCCTACTGTGTTGGATAGATTTAAATCAAAGAGAAAGATATAAAGTTATTCTTTGAATGTTATGTGTACTGCGTTCTTTCTTTTTATGGCTTTCAGTTCCGCTTGTTTATCTATGGGGGCATAGTTTTGGGGCGTTATTTATAGAAGATGTTTACAGTTTGCATTGTATCTACATTTGCATTCTTGTAGGATGACTGAGACCGTTAATATTAAATGAAAGATATAAAGAAAATTCACAAGAATACCTCTTTCTACCCATTTAAGGAAGAACCCTTCAAAATTCCAAATAAAAGTTTCAATTTTTCCAAAAAAAAAAAAAAAAATCTATTAACGGTTGTCACCTCTCTGAACGCACCATGCTCATACAAGAAAACTTGGTCGGTAAAGCAGTGAAATATACATGACAATTCGATGGCAAAAAAACTCCCCACATTTTAGAGTACGTTTTCTCTCGCCAGCGTTCAATATCAAAATGTCGGACTTGAAGTAAGGTTTTTTTCTCCCAGAGATATTTATTTTTATTTATCTTATAATTAGTGTTTATTATTTAAGCAAAACGTTATTAGTTTGTAGATTAAGTGTAGCTTAATATTTTGTGATATTTTTTGTGTGAAATGTGAATGAGATGGATGAGAAATTTGTGTTGAAAGTTACTTTGTTGGGGGTGAGGGATGTATGTGTGTATGCTTGCGTACGTGTGTAATTTAGGGGGCAGACTGAGCGTGTTCGGAGAGAAAAGAAAATAATTTTTTTGTCATAAAAACACTGCTGCAAAATCAATGAAATTCTATAGAAAATTTTGTCTGTTTTCCCGCAGCGATGATTTACTGAACTATGAATTAGGCGATGATTCGGACGACCAAGCATTGTATGGTGCTGATGAAGACGAACTGCTCCTATCTGACGACGGTAATTCGCGATCAAAATTTATGCAACGTGAAATATGGTACAAATCTTTTCCCTACTTCTAGATTTAGAAAAAGACGTGACAAAAGAAGAGAAGCAGCAATTGAAAGAAGAAGCTGAACAATGGGTAAAAACGCAAATAACTGAACAGACAAATGGCACCGAGGGTGCCACAAAACCATCCGAGGAGGTATCATCCTCCGCAAATGCCAAAGCACATACGGAAGAACGGATGCAGACCACGGCATGTGATTCAGACGTTTCGACTAGTGAAGAGTCACCAGTGAAGCAGCACCCTCCCGTGGATAGTGACTTTAAGCAGCCCCTACAGGCGGCGACAGCAGCAATTACAACCAGTTCTGAGGAAGTGGTTACCTCCACAAATGTAGAGGAGCATTCACATACAGATAATTCTGTCGTTAGCTCAGCCAACAGTCACACGGAGTCTGTGTTGCCAAGTTCGCAAGGCAGTTCCAGCTTAGCAGGCACTGAATTCTCTGATCCCAGGGAAGACCCCGAGGATGAGCGGGAGGAGCGAACCAATATTAAGCAGGCTAGTGAGCGTGAGGTTGAGGATGGAATTGATTCTTCTCCAGGTAAACTACTCTTTTTTTCGTATGGCGGATTTATATAATATTGGAATATTTTTGGGCAGACAAACATCACAATCGTTTTATGCATTCCAAACGAGCACGAGGTGGCAGTGGTGGTGTATCGATAATGCGTGGTGGTGTGATTTATCCCGGCCAGAGGCCGTTGTTGCGTTACCCAGGACATGGTAACGTAATGGGTAATCCGGGTGGCGCTGGTGGTGGGTTTCCCCCGTACTCTCATCATCCGAATGAGAATATAAACCCCCAAGCACTTCCAGGTCAATTCCAACAGAATCCCTATGCTCCCGACCAGAAACCCCTCAGACACACATATCCCTCAAACCAGCATACCGTTCCCGGACCCAGAATGGATTTCCGGCAACCAGGAGGCAACTATCGTCTCCCCAACCCGAACATGTATGGACAGGTCCCACACAACGAGTACGCTGGTGGAGCGGTTCCCTCAAACGGTCTGCCATACATTGGCTCGTTTCCCCCCAATCAGCACCAGCGCCAAATGTTTCGACCAGAGTTGCCATCATCAATGCCTGGTATCAGACCACCACGCATACCGCTGCATCGACCGCCAGGAATACCACTCCAAGGTAACCCGAATTACGTAAACTCCGCGTCAGGACCACCGACAGGACCATTGCAGCGACAGCAGATGCCGCCTTCGGCACAGATGCCCACGGCGTCGATACCGCCCATGGCCACAGCCCAGCAGTCTATACGACCTAGCAAGGTGTTAATAAATCCCAATTTCAAGGGAGGCGTTGAGGCGGCTACGAGCAAGTTTATCCAGGAGACACAGTTTATGCACACGATCAGCAGTCATGTGTCACACTTGCAGAGCGACGAAGAGCTGCTCAGGCAGCAGGAGGAGTTCATAAACAAGAATCGCCAGCACATTGAGAAGCGACGAAACGAGAGATCACCACCGCCCAGGTTGCGAAGTCGTAGTCGTGAGCGAAGCCGGAGTCGGGAGCGCAGCTACACGCCGCCGAAACGTGACAGACATTTAGAGCGTGGCAATAATAATGGCAATGGTGGTGGTGGGGCAGGCGGAGCGGGTGGTAGTGGTGGAAGTGGCATCGACAGAGATCGCGATCGCCGCGCTGGAAGCCGCGATAGATATAGTTCGTTTAACAGAGGGCGGTTCCGACGCGCCAACAGCAGGGACTACGAGAATAGAAACTACGGAAAGAGGAGAAGGAGCACATCACCAATGCGAAGGCGTGATAGAGACAGAAACGATGTAAGTTTAAGGATTGAGATGTAACGGATCGAGTAGATTTAACTGGGGCGGTGTGTTTTTTTCCAGATGGAAGAGGACGAGGAGACGAGAGCTTACCGGTTAGAGATCGAGAAACAGAAGGCCTTACGGGAGAAGATTCTCAGAGATAAAGAAATGCGTCGCAGGCGAGCGGCTGAAGAGAAACATCATGAGGTAGGTGGACTCTCTTTTATTAGTTGCTGCTTTAGAATTTGATTGGAGCCTCTAATTCCCGAACGCTTTAATTCAAATAAGAAAATTCTGATTTTCCAGGAAAAACCACATTTCGATGAACCCCCACAAAAGCTGAAACCAATCATTGTAACAGAGAGCAAGATAATATCATTAAAGAAGAAACAAGCGGACAATGATATCACAAAGAGGTCAGACTCTCACAACCATGGAAACAATTCAACGAGCAGCGGCAGAAACTCATCCAAGTCAATACCAACTGCGAAGATTTTACCCGAAGCAAAACGTACCCTTTCCGATCATATATCCGGTGGTAGCAGTGCTGGCGGTGGTGGTGGTGGAGGAGGAGGAGGAGGAACATCAACAACCTCAACAGCAACAGCAATAATAAAACCAGTGATCAAGAAGCAACCCCAACAGACATCGCAGCAAATCGTAGCAAAGCCAGCAAAGTTGCACGACACCCCATCAGAGGATGAGTTGGATTACGACGAAGTTGAACTTTCAATGGACGAAGATCACTTGCTTGCCGATACCCCATCGCCACCGCCATCACCTCGTCCTCCCTCGCCAAAACCGGTTGCGGTTACAAAGAATTCAAATTCAAAAGCGTTCAGTTCATCGAACAGGAGGGTCGTTTTGAAGTCATCCATGTCATCGGCATCGCCATCGTCGTCGGGTGATCAGAGGAGGTCAGATGAAGGGCGCAGCAGTGGCGGCGGACGCGGAAGATCCAGGAACAAAGACTCTAACGACGAAAACTATCGCAAAGGCATTTTTGATAGACTGGACAGGAAGATTGGCGTCAGTGAGCCCGGCAAGCGGAAAATTCAACGCATTGTCATGAAGAACGCATCTGGTGACTAAAGAGAGCAAAAGAAAAAGTAAAGAAATGGTTTGATTATATATACATATATATATATTGCATACATAGCACATGTTTGTTATTATTTTTTCCGAGACTAACAAGTTTCCCTCCTCCCCCCTCATTCATCAGCCTCATAAACTATACATAATGCTTAAGACCTTTATATAGCTTAACCTTCTCCAATCCACCCCGGATCCAAGATTGAATTATATTTTCTTTAATTTTTTTTTCATCCTCTCTGTTAACTATAAGACATTGATGATAAATTTTTCTTTATTTCTGTAATATTTGTTCGCACTAGTGTATATGTTTGAACGCTATATGACTTTTCGATTATTGTTTGTAGTCCTCTATACATATGCCTAGAGTAATAGTATGTATTTCTTGGTCTAATATTCCAAACCCAACTTGACTAAAAAAAAAAAAAAAACATCAAATGTTTCTGACAACAATGTCTCCATTAGCTTTGAGACGTGCAAATCTAAACAAAGTTTATCATGAAAAAAGTGTTATTATTTTTCTTTTGAATTTCGAAACTTTCTTTTACTTTCGCTTTTTTTTTTTTTTTATTTCCTCTTATCACCCCTCCCCCCCTTTCACAAAATCAATCAATCACAATTGTGTTTAAAGAATATATGATGAAAACAGACAAAACAAAAATTTAATTCAGACAAAAGAGAGAAGAAATTGTTTCGTGTTTGTTATTAAGAATCCGTTTATTTGATTTCATATATTTCATAGTTTAATATATATATATATTTATATATACAGACAGACAAATAGCGTTTTTTTTAATTTCTCTTAGTTTGTAAGTTTTATAGTTTTTAGAAAATTATTTTTTAAGAAAAAAAAAAAAACAACCGCTTACCCCACCCATTAAATAACTAAAAAAATAACAAATACATTAATTAATAAAAAAAAAATATTCTTTTCTGAACAAAATTAAAATATATAAATACTTTATTATGTTTTGTCAGTAATACGTTGTCTTTCTTTTATACTACATATATATAAAAAAACAAGATTT
Source organism: Eristalinus sepulchralis (assembly GCA_944738645.1). Lineage (NCBI taxonomy): Eukaryota > Metazoa > Arthropoda > Insecta > Diptera > Syrphidae > Eristalinus > Eristalinus sepulchralis. Next base: position 1,352,213 of record OX122884.1, on the reverse strand, counting down.
AAAATATCGACTATTTGTTATAAGAAAAAAAGAGATGCGATAGCAGAGCGCCACGCAGAATTCATTGTGTATAATCATTTGATTTTTTTAAGAAATTAATTGTGTTGTCGTCTGTATTGTTTCAACTCTTACTTTATGTTATATCTTGTGTGTAGAAAAAACAACAGAAACAAACAAGGATATTGAAGGAAGAAGAATATTTTTTCATAGATCTCTAGAGAATATATATATATAAATTACCGGAACCTGCATTTTTTAGCTACTTAAAGAACAAAATAAGAAACGAATTACACTAAAACCAAGAAACCTATAAATTAAATCAAAATTGTTACATTTAAAATTGAAATTCTGAGCCTTAGCCCTTAGTTAAGTTTTTTTTTTGAAATACCTGTAAATAAGTATTAATAGACTTGAAATTGAAGTGGGAAAATATGCAGTGAATTATACTACAGTAGTGTCATTATCAAATGCCATTCTCTCAACTCTGAATTTCGAATTTCTCAAAGAACAAAACACACTGTGCGATATTACGCGTCGCAACTTGTCAATATAAGATCTTTTCCCGTATCTGCCGCAAACAACACACAACTCCGAAAGAAACGATGCGACTTGTGTCCAAATTTCATGGTTCTACGATGTTTTGTGCTCTATGTGGAAGGTACGGGAATCAGGGGCATCAACTCTTTTTTGTGTTATACTCGTATGTACAAAATATACACATTTCTAGGAATTAATAACTCCAAGCGGTTTCCTTTAGTACCCAAACTAATATTTTGTCCACTTAAAGTTTGTTACAAACTTCAAGTCACAGGGAAAGTTCCGACTTGGATACGGAAATATAAATATCACAGACTGCAATTGCAGCATTGCGGCAGTTACTTTAATTTTTACTTCGGTAAAAATACTTTTCCGCGAAAATGGCAGTCACACTTCTTATTCTTCGAGAAGAAATATAACTTTCCATGTTGTGTTTTGTTGTATATTGTTCACAAAGACAAAAACCTTTGGGTCAGGCGCTTCCAATTCCAAAATGCCATCCAATTGACCACCATCTTAACAGATTCTTCACATAGATTTGTATGAAACAACACTGAACATCTTGCCATTTCTTGTCCCTGCTGTTCTGCAAGAGACTTAAAATCACTGCCTCGCAGTTTGACTGCGAACTTATTTTTATGTAGTCGGTCCCGGATTTATTTGCATTTATCAACGCAAATTTCGACGGCCTATCGCAGTCTATTGATGCACACTGATTTATAAGAATCCGAATGCAAGAATTGTTTGCCATTGGCACCCTTTTTGTGTGAGATATCATAAAAAATGTACGTGCGAGAATAACGCAGAATGAAGGTAATTTGCAGCTGATCTTGAAACACAATACCCTTGATCTTAAGTCATAACAGCTGGAGTTTTTGTTTTGTAAATTGTTGAAACCCAACAAACATGTTTTTTCGTTACTTAATGACTAAATGATATCGACGGCAAACAGTTGTGCTCCACTCAAGTTATTAAGTTGCGTCACAATTAGTCCACTCGTAAACTAATTGCAGGATTTTTACAGCAACTTAATAAAAAGAAATTCAGGAAAAAAGGAAAAGAAAAAGAAAACATGGACCAATTGTTCACTCACCCCTTGGATATTCCTGCATCCACTTTAATTCACATACACCTGAAGTTACCATATAACTTATTGATTTATTTTCCAACTAAGCAAAGTAAACCAAATCGACTCCGCCATTTGTAAAACAATCCCTTTAGTTTAAGCAGTTTCATTTAACAGTCACAAAAGTGTTAAAATTGTTCACAATTAAGACCTGAGTTTTGTTGTGGAAAATCGTAGACATATTCAAATATGTGTAGACTTAAAAAATCCTAGACTGTTGTGGGCTCTTATTCGCCTTCAAGATATCCTTCGGCACATATACCACAAAAAAGTTATAAAGGTCTCATGGGTCTCCTTTAAGAATCGTGAATTTATACGGAAATATTTTTGTCGGATTTTTAAGCACACCTAAGTCGCAGTTTTATTCACGTTTGTATCGTATATTTCGAAGAGCTGTAACAAAAATTATGTCATATATGTATGTTATTTTGAAAGAAAAATAGTGTTTACCTTTGAAGCGAGTACATTGTTAGAGAAATAAATTCTTAGCAACTAGAAATAAGTTATGCAATGGTTTTCTACATTTTGTTGGGAGTACTTGGATCTAATTGAGTAGAATTTTGTGAACGAATAAGATGTAACGGTGTATAATTAGTTCTCGTTAGAACAGAATTTCTTTCTAAACTTAAGTTAGCCATACAACATGAAGAATTGTAGCAAACAAACACTTATTTAAATAAACGTCTATTCAAAACAAAAAAAAGAAAAAATAACAGCTTATATATAAACTTAAAATTATTTTCTATTCGAATTCTGAATACTGAATTATGCTTGTAAGCGTCTTTTTTAGTTTTTAGTACGTATATCTGTCTTTGTCATACACTACAAGACAACAAATAAAAACGAAACATATTTAAACTAAACTAAATAAACAAGAAACTTGATCAAACAAGCAAAAAACAAACACAATTCTTTTGAGAACAAAAAAAAACAAAAAGTTTCAAACTGAATAGAAGATAAAATAAATTACAAAATAACCAGACAAAAAAATGATGAAGAAGAAAAAAATATATATACTACTGATAATTACAAAACAAACAACCAAATGTGATATTTTTTCCTCGTACTGTTTAATAACGTTATTATTATTATTTTTTTTTTAACAATTTCTATATAGTCATATATATATGCATATATATACATATATATTTATGTATACTTATTGATTAATTGTGAATAGTGTGTGAATGTTGGTCTGAGACGAGATGCGGTCTCGACAAGACTCAGATTTTTGTTTATAAGTTTTAGACTTTTTTTTCTACTTTAGGTTAAATATTCTCTTTATGTATGAATTTTGAATTTAGAGGCATTCCATTGATTATTTATTATTTTTTTGGTTTATTTATTTATGTTTTACATACTTATTTCTTGGATTTTTCTATGCCGTAATTTTTTTTTTTTTTGTTTTTTCGTTCAAACATTTTTTATTCCAGATGACTTGTTAACTTGAATAACAAGGGAAAATATTGAAGAGTACGTTTAAAGTACTCACCAAAATAAAATAAAAAAAGGTAAAATACAAGGCAAAATAAAGATACATTTTTTTATCAAAAGAAAGAAAAAAAAACTTTTCCTTTTTGACTTCTACTAATCTACGGTCAATATTATGACTTGACTTCATGAACGTATTTTGGCACCTTTTCGAGACAAAATTTGCACACATCTCTTTCTGTGGCGATTGAAATTCACCACGGCGTTTTGTGTCAGAAAATATACTAAAAGATTGTGTTTTATTCAGACCTTTGGACCGACGGTTCAATCTGCCTTTACTTCCCTAGCGTGCTTCCCGAATATACTTACCGACTTGAGAGTGTAATTCGGAAAAAGACATGCAACTTTCTTGTTCAGTTTTGCCTGTAAATTCCATTCGTAGTAGAAAAAAAAAAACGTAGAGCATTCTAAACAAGATCAAGAACAAGATGAGCCTCAACCAACGCGCCTCTCCGAATAGCACGATCTCTCGTCAGCTTCCTCCAATTGCGCACTCCAAGTTGGTTGAGGTTCTTCTCCACTTGTGTGCCCCATTTCAACATAAGCAGTCCTCTGTTGCGCTGTTCCAATGGCATGGATTCGAAGACTTTTCGGGCTGGAGCAGTGGTGTCCATACGCTCTACATCCGAAGACGCTTGACTAGGCGCATTTCGCTGTACAGTCCATAGAGTTCATCGTTAAGTCTTCTCCTACAGATGCCATCAACGCAAACAGGACCAAAAATTGCACCCAAGACTTTTCTTTCGAAAAGACTAAAGGCTTCCTCATCCGCTTTTAGTAACGTCCAGGCTTCCGCCCCATAAAGTAGGACTGGGATGATCAAGTTGCTATATAAAGCAAACTATGTCCTTCGAGAGAGGGCTTCTCCATTCATTACCTCTCCTTTAATTAGAGATTTTCTGCCGAGGTGGGATGTTCACTCATTTGAGGCAGAAATATGTTGACCTTTGAGGGAAAATTTCGACTCCCAAGCAATTTACTGAACAAGAAGCGCATTCTAACGTAAACCCCAGTGAGAGTACCGGAAGTTTTGACTCCTCCGTGCCCAGACGGGATGATATATCCCATATCCATGATATATAGTTCTTATACAGATCAAGTTCACCATACGACTTCTTTGGAAACCGCTAGATTCGACTTAGCGTAAGGGATATCTATCTCACCTGTGTTTTTGAGCGGACCTTGGCACCTTTTGTAAAATTCTTTCTTTCGATCCATGCAACCAAAAATTTCAAGCTTAACGTCCTTTCTCTTGGCTTCGGTTTCTTCAGAAAGTTAATATGCATAACAGAACGCAGAAAAGAAAGCGTAGGTGACGACATTACTGAAAGATAATTCCAAAAGCTGTTGACATGTGATCAACCAAAAACATCTAAATATGACTTACAGCTACAGTTCAGACTCCAAATCTTACGAAAAACTCGACAGAAATGGCGCCCAACGCAATGCTTTGAAAACATTTATTTTCTTAAATACTTTATACGACTATATTGTGGTCGCCGTGGCGTAGTGGTAAGTGCTTCGACCGCCAAGCAGAAAGTCTAGGTTCGATTCCAGGACGGGACACCTCGCATTTTTTCACGGCACCACCTCTTTCGAACAGTAGCACGCACAACATGAGAGTTGTTGTAGAATCTAGGCCCTGGTCCCTTGTGGGCTGTAGTGCCACTCAATTATAATTATTATTATAAATCCTATTCTATTCGATAATACATTGAGTCTTCAATCGAGTTAAGTCTAAGTCTAAGGCTAACATGCCTTGCGACACGGTGTGTTGCGCTTTCTGACCCTCCACAATTCGCGTTCTTGATCGTGGCCAGCTGAAACAGAAGTTTGCTAGCTGCTTCTGGTGTAAAGGGATGTGAGATGATGCCATCTGTACATGCGATTGGTCCCAAAATGGTTCTCCCCACACCACACACAAACACGAATACACGACGTTTCCATTTTTCGAAAAATCAAAACAAAGTCAAATTTAAAAAGAAAATAACTGTGTGTATATACAGGTCTTTATTTATTTATCCTCGCCATTCAGAAATAATTTAAAATAGGAAAACAATTTATTTTGTAATACTGCACCCAATTATGTCTACATCTTCTCTCTGCTGTCCAACCAACTTCATTCCGATTGCCTTTGCCAACTTGAAACGCCTTAACTAGGATTCTATGTACACGACGCATCGTTCTTCTTAAAGTGGAGATGGCCCCTCTGTTGGGGGGTCGTTCTCGGTATTCGATGACGCGTCTGCAGTTTGAGTGGTGGCTCCACCCTCTGCATTGTTGTTGATGTCTGTTTTGGGATCTGTTGCCGGGGCGGCGTTCAGTTCAGGAGCAGTAGCAGCGGGAGCGGACTCTGCTGTTGGCGTAGGGGGTGTGACGATTGTCTGTGGAGGAGATGTTTGTGTAGATTGAGCAACAGTTGACGCCTCGACGGCTGCGATTGGTGCAGCTGTGGCTGGGGCAGATTCCATCTTAACCGCTTCATTTGTTGTGGGGGTCTCGGCGATTGGTTTTGATTCCTCAGTAACCACGGTACTCTGTACTCCTGTCGCTGAAGAATTGGCCGGGTTGGGTACACGTGCTTCAGCCGGCTCACTCTCTTCTTTAGTCTGCTGCTCATCTTGAACGGTGATGGTGGGAGGTGCGACAGTAGAGGCTTTCTGTGCGACGGGTTTAAGAATTTCCGGTTTCTCTGGCTTTTCAGGCTTCACAGGCTTCTCCGGAGTCTCGGACTTGTCTGACTTCTTCGACGGCGTTGGAGAGAGACTCAAGGACCTCTTTTGTTGATCCATCATGACTGTGGTTGCCTGTGGCGCAGGGCTTACACTTCGACGGATCTCGTCCTGTTTCTGTTCCAGAATTCTGCGAATCTCCTGGATCGGTTTCAACAGGAAAATGGGAACATCGTCATCTCGCCGCTGGAATAGGACCTCTCCTTCGAATTCGATAAGTTTGTGTTTGCGTGCTCTGAGCAGGATCCCTACAACCTTGTCCGAAATATATGTATAGATCTGTGAAAGGAGTTTGACTCAGTAAGAAGGGATCTTGAATGGAGTTTTGGTACAGCTTACATTGAACAGCTCCCCGAATGGAATGACTTTCATGGTGGGCTCGTCCTTGACGTTGTAACCCTCCGAATCAATGATCTGACAGAGCTCAAGCATTTCCTTGAGGACATGGATGTTTGCCTTCTGTCCTCGCATCTCTGTAAGGCTTCCAGCGAGGGGTCTGTAAATCACATGAATAATTCAGCATGGGAGAACAAGAGGACGGAGTGTTGTACTTACTTTCCATATTCACCTTTTTTGAATGTGGGCTTGGGAAGACCTCCAGTCTGAGAGAACGGGTTCAAGTGCTGGGATTCCTGGTGCTTTGTAACAGCGTTGTTGAACATTGCTACTTTGGATGAGAGTGGAGAGTCCTGGAAGAAATTATATAAAATCGAAAAGCATAAGAAATTGTTTTATTACTTCTGAATTGTTCATATTTTATGGATTTTTTTTCCGGAACTATTTACTTGAAATTTTGAGAGGCAAGTGACAAGTTTTTGAATTTTGTTTGAAATTCAATACACGGCTACAGTGGAATAAGATTTTGTCGTTTCTCAAATCAAACAAGGCGTAACACGCAGAGTGCCAAAAATCTGAGATCTTATCACAAACGTTGCAACAAATTAATCGTGGTTGGCGACTTGTCAAAGGAGTCGTTAAAATTTTCCTAAATTTTTCCTGGCAGCAGCTTCGGACAACACGACACAGAATCTATGGCATTTCGTTTTCATCTGCCTCTGTGTACCCGTACAAGTGCTCGTTTGTTGTTGCCCTATCAAAATCGCAGACGTTTGCGTCGCGTCGGCAACCAGCTTGGAGCATTTACCCTCAACTTGGCCGACTAAATAGAATCCAAGGCACACATACTTGTTCGGTTATGTAATCGTTTTTCGGTTTCCTGATGCATAAGCGTCTGAAAATGCAGCCAAGAGCGATGACTTGCTTCTGAGTGAATTCTCAGGCGGAATTTATTTTTAATGTCTTATGTACGTGGTAGACGAAAGAATTCAGTGGAGACTATTGGGCAGAATGCGAACTTGTGAGCTGTGCGAAATTCGGCATTCGCGTTTCCTTGTTGGGTAGCAAAACATTTCTGGTTTGTGGTTGGGTCAATTTTAGAAAAACATTTCTGGTTGCGCTTGTTTAAGGCCCATACCCACACTGGATTGAAACGCCGCATAAGGAGCAAGACGTTAGGTCCAGCATGAACAGAGCATCAAGCAAATATTCAGCATGATCTTTCCCATCTGACCTCTGATCACTCGTATGCGCCATCTGAATTTTATGTTATTCCGATTGGAGCCTTACTGTGAGGTTCACTCAAGTGACATATCGAAGTGTTACTTTGTTCATTTACTGAGGATTCATTTACATACAGCACAAAGTGGGATCCTGTCCAAAAGCCAATCTCGCAGGACACTGTTTAAAAATCTGAGTTTGCGCTCATTTATTGCTTAGCTGGTCTTGAACGGTTGATTGTTAGCAGGCGCCTCCTTGACGAGCAGCTGATTTTTGTTCTATTTGCATAAGTTAGCTGCTGCAGTCAATCTTGAAGACACACGCCCCCGTCAACCAATTCCTAATTAACTTTGCGACAATTTGTAATCCTGACCGTTTGCACAAGTCATCAGCATTTTGCCAGATTTTGGTGAACATTCTTTTGATCACTTTTCACCAAAGTTGCATGCTTAATGTATGCCCTCTTTCATGCCCGCCCTATTCCACCGCACAACTAATTAATTTAAAAGAGCACACGTGTGCTGCTCATTTTCAAATCTGATGCCTACAATAGATCGTTTGCCAACAAATTCTCAGCCTTACGCTGCTCGTTTCTTTTAATTACATGCAATTTTCGGTACACATTTTTCGCCTTTTTCGCCTCTGTGTCTGCACTGGGTCGTCGGTCGCAGCCGCAAAACACCGGAAATGTTTTTCTTCACAAATTGCTAATTTACAGAAATGTATGCTAATCGGTCGGAATGAGTCACACGGCAGTTACCTTAAGGCTTGCTTTGGGTGCTTGTAGGTATTAGTGCAGTCACCGTCACAGCCGTAAGGATGATCCACGGGTTGATTGTTTCACGTCAGTGATCTCAGAAGGATTGAATCGGTGCACTATCGATCCCCGAGTGAATCGCTTAAGGGGATATTTATAGAATGGTGACCATTACCGAATTATTAACCCGGTCTAGTTTTTTTTTCGAGCGCTCAGCGGTTGGCGGAGGAGGAGGGTCAGAGTGTAGCGGTGTTGGCATTTCTATGTCAATGCTTTAACGTCGTATTTTATTTACACACACAATCTGAGCTGCTCTACAGTCTGTACCTTTTTTTTGCGCCGTTGGCTCAGTACTATCAGTCGGTCACCGTCTAGGTGTCGGCCAAAATTCATGTCAAAGTGACTGCGTCGAAGTGACTGCATGGTAGGAGAAGTTGTTGAATGTCTATTATTAGAAATTCTCAAGTTGAAAAAACCTTGAGAGTCCCGTGACATTCGCACTCCTTTGAGCAATCAAAAACTATTTCCGCAAACTTTTCTAACTTGTGATCTGGCTGCTTCTGAGCCAACACTAATACAATTTCCATTCCTTCATCAAAAGTTGGGATTCGAAAACTGAGTTCATACGCTCAATATGGCCCAGACCACGTAACCCACGAATATTCCGGATTGTAGCCACATCTTTTTAAAAATTGTAGACTTTCTCGTTGTCAGTACATAAAAATAGACATTCAAGGTTTTCTTAAGCCTGCGAGTAAGCCCTCAACATCGTTGCACAGGTTCACCCTTTACGAAATGTTCTTGACGGAAGACGGATCTAGAGAAAAAGACTTGATATGGCTGGCGGAGCTAAATGGATTGCACTAGCACATCTTCTAATGGTGGACCAATATACTCATTTTCAACAAAAGTCCTTTTCAGAGTCTGGACACAATATAATAAAAATAAACGAAATTTAAGTTTTTATTCCATTTACAGACAGTTTCATTGTTTTCAATCATTAATTTGCCCTGTTGGTAACACTTTCACTTGACATTTCCAAGAACCCAATGCAATTCGATTATGTCATTGCCAGGCCTGCCGAAAAAATATAGGAAATTATATTTTCGTCAGTCAATTCGCGACACCATAAAAATTAAAAACGCACTTATTTGCTTAATAACGGGACCAAATGAGACAAATTACTTCAATTTACTTAACAGCACACGACGCCATTCAGCTTCAGTCAAATTTGCTTTGAACTTAGAAGAAATTCGAGTTTTGAGAAATTGGCACTTGCCAGCCGAAAAAATGCAGTGAAAAAATAAATTTATTGAGTGGACTTTTTTTGGTATGAAAGAGTCGGTTTTGGATTTAAGGATTTCAAGGAATCTAGAAGGATTTGAATGAATGGACGTGACTAGGATATGGGTGAAATGGATGAGGATACAGAAAAAAGATGAGTTTTGGTGTATATTTCATGTAAAGTGTGAGTAATTTGAGAAAATGTAGTTAAGGGTTCTTCAACAAAGTTGTATAAGTTTTCATATGTCCTGTAGCCTTGCCAATGTAGTTTATGAGAGTTTGGGACAGGAAGTTGGGGAGAGTTTGCAAGTACTCAGCGCTACGCATCGTTAGTTGTGCAATTAAAACCGTCGTGTTTTATTGGAAACGGTCATCGCGTACGTTAACTGCTTATTTCAACCATGAAATTGATTTTTTTTAAATAGTGTTTTCCGTGTACAACGCACATGCCATTGTTTAGATGGGTCAATGCATCACAGATGTTCAAGACAACGCAACAGAGTACGCGTTACTAGGACTGCACACACGAAAAACAAACAAAGCTTTCGCTAATTAAAGAGACTTGTTGGCATCAAACTAAGTAGAAGATGTACCCTACTTCTTCTTCTTGTGGCACTACAGTCCGTGGTGGACCTGGGCCTCAACCACTCGCACTCCAAGTGGGTTGAGGTCCTTCCCCACTTGTGTGCGCTTCCTTAGCCTAGGCGGTGCTCTGTTGCGTTGTCCCAATAGCTCATATTCGAAGACTTTTCGGGCCGGAAGAGTGGTGTCCATACGCTCTACATGGTCCAGCCGTCTTGAGCGTTGTATCCGAAAACGCTTGACCAGGCGCATGTCGCTGTACAGCCCATAGAGTTCGTCGTAAAATTTTCTCCTACAGATGCCATCAACGCAAACAGGACAAAAAATCGCACCCAAGATTTTTCTTTCGAAAAGACTAAAGGCTTCCTCATCCGCTTTTAGTAACGTGAAGATATACCCTACGCGCTAAGTATGGTTTTGTGATCCTTGGATGCGTCACGTTTGTTTAAGCTTGATACAGTATAGGGGACAAATTCAATATGTTGTACGGTGGGACGTCTTCGAGTACAACACTTTAGTTGGTTGGCACTATTGGATTAAGAGCTCATGTCAGCCCGACAGGTATTTTGATTGTTCAGATTGCTAGAAGAAGAAGAATGCCCATTTTACCGGGATTCTTAATGCGGCTTTCGGATCACTGAATACTGTCGCCTGAGTAATTAAAATGTCTAAAAGCTCGGCAGTCTTTTTCAGGACTCACCGCAATATGCATCGATGAAATGATTCAAGGATAAGAATCTGCACTGTCACTCATGAAATGTCTGACGAGATCATCTCATTAGATAGGAATATACTTCGATAATCTTAGCCTATCCCAGGATTGCTATACTCGTGGACAACAACTAAAAGAATTCGTGCGATTTAACATGATTTCAGCAGACGGAAGTCGACAATTTTAAGTGAACTCTTATGATTCACAAACGCCATCCGTTCAAAATTGCAATTCATTTCCCCTGGCTTGCCTGCATTTCTTCGCGATTATGCACTTGAAATTAATTTTCTTCAAAAATCCGAAAAACCAAAGCACCACCACCGTCATGAATGCGGAAATAGCCGTCCCCGAATTCAAGAGTCAATTCATACGGCATATCTGCATTACAGATCCATTGATCATTGTCAGCAGTCAGTAGCAGCAACAGGGAGCTGGTGCGGTGGTGGTGGGAATCTTTTAAATGAAAATTAACATTTTCATTAGAAATCTCAATCCATTTCAATTTCAATCTCTAATTAGATTGTGGAGAAAGTACGGTCTGAGACGCGAATAAATTAAAAATTAGCATTTCCTTCCCAAATTGTGGGTCAAACTCTGGGATAAATTAGTTTGCGTCTTATGAATGATTGTTATATTTTCGGTGGGATCTAACTGTTGTCTAAGACAAAGATAATTTGCCCACAATGCATGTGAAAAATGAAAACAAGACAAAAAAAAAAAACGAATAAAGAGCGCATTTCGAATGCACGAAGTAAAGCGACGAGGCGAAGAGATGCATAGTTTCAATGTCGTGGGATGGTTAAGGTCTTGGCTCCGAGTGCACTCTTGTTGCGTTTCTTTTTCAATAAATTTAAGCCCTTCTCCAACTTCCCATCTGATTACTTTCTTTGGCCTTTGCTTCTTACCCGACTGCGGATTTGAATTTGGAGGGAAGACAAACCTTGTAAGGATTCTGTTTATTTCACCTCATTCCCAGTAAGTTCTTTGTCTTCTCAAAGACACTGAGACATTCCTTCCACACCCCACAGTGAACTTTCCCCACCACAATGCGTGCACAAGCAAGTGCACAAGAGTGCGCCACAAAGTACACACTCTGCCTGCGTCCACTTATGTTGCCCAAGGCCAACGACAAGATCTCATAACTGTCATGAGCAGCGAGTAACATGGTTTTTCCCTGCATTTCATGTTCTTCACATTTCTGTTTTCCCATTCATTTCATTTCCCACTTTTTGCCCGTTCCAGATTGATATCTAGATTGAGTTCACACATTAGGCCACCGCACCATATGGTTGCCGCACTTCGGCCACTTTTGCCCCAAGAAACGGGAACAACGTGAATTTCGAATTTTATTTCATGAAAATCTCATAAAATTGTCGCTCATCACGTGTGATTAGTTGTGCTGTGAGAGAGGAGGAATTTTCACAAAAATATATTTCAAGGTGACTCAAGTCGTCCGTCTGTCGGTTCGTCGTCTGTGTGTTGGTGCAAAAAAAGAAAGAAAAACAGGAATTTCTTTGTCAATGGATTTGGAAGTGTTTGGGGTTCAGTTGCCCTCCGTCCCTCCCAATCCCCTTGATCGCATGCGAATGCGAACGCTTGATACTTATTTATTTGAATGAATGAAGTCGCCACCGCTACCGCTCGCTGCCGCTGACACTTGTCTCTTGGTCAATGCCAAGAATTTTCGCCTGCGACACTCACACTCAAACGAATTGTTTATAAATTTACATGAATAATAGGATATTCTGGCAAATGGCGAATACACATCTTGGTGGGATCTTTACTTTGTGATTTATGTGCAACAGATTGAAATCTCGTACGATGGGATTGTTTTGTTTTCGTTTTGTTTTTGGTTGCCGTTTTTTGCTCAGTCTTTTGACACGCTCTTCGATGGTGTGAAACGATATTTATAGACTGAATCAATTTTATGTGAGGACTTAGAAGGACAGCTGTGAATCAAAGAAGAATAATTCGTTTTCCGCATAGTCAGAAGTGGTGGTCAAAATTGTTGGGGTGATTTTAAACGGATTGGGATCAAAATGCAGACCAAATACTTCTTTACAAAGAATTTCAAAACTTTCATTACGAGTCGTTTAATGTGAGGCAAGAGTGTAGTATCTGTTGACACTTTTGCACGGACAGTTCAGACAAAAAAGACCTCACTATCAATCAACAGATTCGAGTTTAATTTTTCGTGAAGTTCTCAGACGCTTCACGAAGGGGAAAATGTTACGTATACGCCACAGGACCTAGGTGAGTGAGTCCCGACTCTGTCTACCTTTTTCTTCTACTTTCTGCAACATTACCGAAGCGTCATGTAGGAAACGCTTCAAAGGGGAAAAATGTTACGTATACGCCACAGGACCTAGGTGAGTGAGTCCCGACTCGATCTACCTTTTTCTTCTACTTTCTGCAACATTACCGAAGCGTCATGTAGGAAACGCTTGGAATGTGGAAAATGTTACGTATACGCCACAGGACCTAGGTGAGGAGTCCCGACTCTATCTACCTTTTTCTTCTACTTTCTGCAACATTACCGAAGCGTCATGTAGGAAACGCTTCACGAAGGGGAAAAATGTTACGTATACGCCACAGGACCTAGGTGAGTGAGTCCCGACTCTGTCTACCTTTTTCTTCTACTTTCTGCAACATTACCAAAGCGTCATGTAGGAAACGCTTCAAAGGGGAAAAATGTTACGTATACGCCACAGGACCTGGGTGAGGAGTCCCGACTCGATCTACCTTTTTCTTCTACTTTCAGCGTCATGTAGGAAACGCTTCGAAGGGGCAAGATGTTACGTATACGGCACAGGGCCTAGTTCTCTGGAAGGGCTTGACATTTTTGGGGATCTTCAATTAAGGGTCTGAAACAAATGGGAATCCGTTTCCGCTTAACGCAGTCGACTCAGTTAAATAAAAAATAAATTAGAGAATCAATCTGCAAGACAGCAAAAGGGACAAATCTAATCTGTTCCATTTGAACCATCGTGAAGCTCAACTTAACGAAGAAGAGGATGTTTAGACTGGGCAGACGAAAAGGAAGGCTCATCTTTTCTGCGAAACTGTAGCCTTTATGCAATTCCTTTTGTAAAACAACGAGGTGTGAGCCATGGAAACTCCCCATTTCGTATTCCTGCAGTGTTTAGGGAACTTACTGTGTGGAGTTTTGGTTCGACCCAGATCTGTTGTTCCTTTGTAGTTTTTTACAAAAAATAAATCTGTTCTATGCCTGGACGTAGCATATTGCATAGAGGAGGAATGTCGTCGAACAGTATGTGCTGGCGACATGCGCCAAGTCAAGCACTGTCCTGTGCGAAAAATCCTCGAATCCAAGCTGTTGGAATAAGCCAGCAGAGTACATCCTCCTCTTAGGTAGCGCACACTTGGGAAGAAGGACCTTAAGCAGCATGGTCTACTGAGCTGGGGACATTTGTCAAGAAACTGTGCCAGTTGGAGAGACAGACAGCGACACAGATGGTTGTAGGAACGTTTCAATAAGATTTTGGTAGGAGATAAAGGATTAGAATTTGATGCTACTTCCAGGACAAGTACAAGGGTGGTTGTCCTTTCGTCCGCTGACGTGCATTTCCAATTGCACGGAAGTTTTGGAAGTTTATCCAAGTGTTTATGTTAGATACGAGCAGCAATTGTCTTCTCTTTGCTCATAATGTCCCGACTTACATTGCTGAACTCGTTGTCGTTACCACGTTTACAATGTGAAAGCATCGAAGTTCTACCGAACGAAATTTGAGTTAAAAATTTGCGACGAGGTTAGCGGACTAGATAGTGAAATCCTGTTTTGTTCGTAGCCACATTTGCGTGAAAAATGTTACAAAACGTCTTCTGAGTCTTTTAGAAACTCAAACAGAATTCATCGCTCTGAAGCTCCTTTAAACTATTTGCAAAAAAATTTACAAAACCGAATTATTATATCAAATATCTTTAAAATCTTACCACAACAAATCGTAAAGCTCCAAGTTCATGGGACACATCAGCCATATTGATCCTCTTCTCACGTTATATCCTCCTGCAATTTGAGTTCACCGATTCAAAGTAAGTCACCCCGCTCACACGGCACAAAGTTGTTACGAAGATGAGGTGCAAATGGCCACCTCTTACGCTTCGAATTACGAATTCAATGAAATTCCGATTTGCGCACTAATCCCCCGTTAAATAACAGTCGTTTGTTTTTTAAATTGATTTTATGCGGCTCTTTTCCTCCTCTTTTCTCCACTCAAACTCACTTTCTTCGACGTCACGTATTATTAAACGCACTGGGTACCTACGGCGGCGGCTGTACTCTTTCTAATCGTCTGCCTTTCTTTCAGGCCAGTCTTTGTGTTTATTTTGCGTTGTGTATGATGTTTGTGCGCTGTTTTTCCGCGTTTCACTGAACTGCCTCGGCTATTGTTTGGGCGGCGAGAGTGTGAATGCGCTCTGTACTTCTTTTCCCTTGGATAGATTGGACAAAAGTGAGCTGCGGTGCAGACCGCCGTGAGCTTTTATACTTGGCGCACTGCGTGCGAGCGCTTCGATGCGGTGGGATTTTAGAATTTTTCCTCGTTTTCCTGAATGAAATGTCTTTGCTTTTCTCTTTCTCTTATCGCATTGAGCATGTGTGCATTTTGTGTGATTTTGGTGGGCAGAAAAAGCTTTTGGATTGGTGATCAGTACTCGGATTTGGTCTCGTGCGGGGTTCAAATTTATTTTCGTAGCGGCGGCGGCAGAAGAGCAGGATTCTCAATTGGGCATGCCTGTGGTATGTTGGCAGGCAAAGTAAGCGATGTGCGTTGCGCTGTGACGGCTGCCGTTGAATATGAACATCGAGCGATTGCTGAGTGATTTAATTGATCGTGATAAAAGTGCATTGTTTCCTCATCTGATTAAGGGACTGATTGGAGGGCTTGATTACACCATGAGTTTCATTATCACTCATCTCAAAAAATGCACAAACTGCGCAGAAATAAATAATTGCCGCTCGCCATAAAATATGTTAGTGAATAATAATCTTTGCATCTCTGCACTTCAGGCATCATTAAAAAAGATTTTATTTATTTTTAATTCGGTCGCAATTTTGGTGCCGAAGTCAGTCAGTGACGGTGGCGCAATTGGAGGTGTACAGGTCTGTCGATCACGACTCACATCCAATTGGCATTCCGCGTCGAATGCATAAGTTTGTGCATGTTTTCGAATCATTTTTGTGGTATTTTTAATTCGAAATCCGCTGTTCAGAATGGTGGGGTTGAATCAACTTGTTGACGATTTGGTCCATTTAGCAGAATGATCAGATTTTGATTGAGGGAAGCGATATTGAGGTTTTGTCAGTCTTTAGTTCGGCTGTCGATAAATGAATATGCTTGTCTGTTTCATAAGACAGTGCGTAATTATTGGCAGCTACAATACGTAAAAATAATTCTGTCGCTATGTTTTCTATCAAGTCATGATGATCCTAAAGGAACCATGTGAGCCTCGAAAGTCCCGGCTGCTTTCTAAGTACGAGTATGCGTATGTATGCCCCCCCAGCCATCAGGATTATCCCTTAACGGAATCATTCAGTCTTCCTCTTTGCTTGGGCCACTACCATTACTTTAATTGGCAACTTTCTATCGCTCAGCCCATCTGCAAACTCCGATCGCATCGCAATAACATCGCTTTGCATTTTTGCTTGCCTCCCTATTTCTAAGAATATCAGTCACCATTTTTATATAAGTGATTATTTGTTTTAAATAATATATGTGTATGTATGCCTTCTAAAAATTTACTTTCAATTTCTTACTCCTTTTTAAGTAAAACTTTCTATCACGTGTTTGCCCTGCTGGTAGCACCTGCAATTGACACTTGTCAAGGCTCAGTGCAATTTCTGCAATTCGACCAGATCATTGCCAGACCTGCTGGAAAAATAATTGCAACGCACAGTTTCTTTAATAAGTTTGTGACGTCATACAAATTAGAAAAGGACATTTCGTCCTTAATGAGGGATTTTAAAGAGAAAATTGCTATGCACAGGGCTTCCAAATAGTAAACCATATCCAGAAATATCACATTTGAGTAAGATTAATGTGGAAATTGAAAGAAAATCAAGTTTCGAGAATTGTTCAATTTCAGCCGAAAAAATGCAGTGAAATCATAAATTTATTGAGTCGACTTTTTTTGGTCTGAAGAAGCCGATTTTGAATTTGAGGATATCAAGGACTTGGGAAGCATTTGAATAGATGGAAATGACCAGGATATGGATGAATGGGTTCAGAATTCTTCAATAAAACTTAGTTTTGTGTATTTTTTATTCGAAAAGGCGGCAAATTCAGAAATCAAACTTCGAACCAACGTTGGGAAGAGAGACATGACTTACAATCTGTAAGTTAGATACATGAGTGTCAAAATCAAACACAAAATGACTAAGTATAGTATTCTCAAACTTAGAATATTCGCTCCAAGTTGCGGATAGATAGCGATGTTGGTACAGAGGACTAGCTGTCTGCCTTCCCACAGTATAGACACCATAGAACCTATTTCTCCAGGCCTTCGAGTCAGATTGCCAAAGGCTTTATTCAGTATTCCAGTGAAGTACTTACCAACTGAGTGATTTTTGAAGAAGCTAAACACTGATTCAAAGAGGATATTTACCTCAATTTTAAATGGAGAGTATACACCAGTCATTAGTCTACAAATCGGATATATGCAGTGGAGCATCCATATATTCATAAAGACGCTACAACATCTCCATTTACCTAATGTCGCATTATAATACAAAATACTTTCATTCCACTCGTCACGTATTATCTCAGAGTATTGCCAATATTTTACCCTAAGGAGCTCACTTCCTCTGGCCTGTCGCTTTGATGACAAATAAACAACCACACCACCGGATTTCTGCGGTCTATTTTTAAGCGCTTTTCATAAACTATACGCCTCGGCCTACGTCACTAAATTCTTTTGCAAAAATGTATTATTTTCCTTCTATTAACGCACTCACACAATCATCGCGTCACGCCAGCCACGCTCCGCGTTGTTACTGCTGAAGCTCGGGAAAACTTTCGAAAATTTCCATTTTCGGAACAAACTGAGTATATGTGTGCCACTACCACACACTCAGACGCATTCAGTTTGACGTACGTTTTAAATTAAAAATAAATATACTTATATCATGCCCGAAACGATAGCGGTATTCATCTCGATGGGAGGCTAGCTAACAATGCACGTGAATAAATCTGGCGCCGGAGCTCCGCGCCTCTCTCCCTTGTTGGAGATAAATGATTTCTATAAAAAACCACAACAGAATGTGCCCATTTTCAAGGTCGGAGGTTTTTGGAATTTTCCTCAAAACAATTCGCTGTCCCCTTGAGGACGGCGATTAGGGCGAATTAGAGCAAAACTTCCGGCAAGCATCATTTAAGTTTCTCGGAGCGTCCTTTACAGCGGATGGCACTAAGAGGCAGTGACTGAGTGATCTAAAAATATGTTAAAGATTCCAACAACGACGTCAAGGTGGGTGGATGGGGATACGACCTTTGTGCGCAAAGAAATACCGTGAGTCATGATCAAGGAATTTCCTGCCTCTCTGATGATGGGATCTGTGGAATGCCTCTCGGTGTGTTGTTTATGCTTGCGGACGAATGCCAATGACTCGTGTAACATTGAACTTCTCCCCCCAAACGACGCGAGGTGCACGAATGAACGTTTGTTTTGAATTTTCCCGTGGATCAGCGGCACATCCGTCCGGATGAATGACACACTTTGGTACTTGCTCGATCTTTGCCTGTAAATGGTCAGACACAGAAGCAGGCGATCGTGTAGGTTTGTTCAACTCTAGGTCCCGCACATCCGTTCGGTTTGTTTTGGCAAAACACTCATCCGCCAATCATCGATGCCGCTTTGCGCTCTTATTTAGGGAGCGGGCTTGCGTTCGCCATCCCATAACAAGCAAAGAACGTTAATTGATACATCCGTTGGGGAAATTTTAACAAGGCATAATTAAAGGAATCCAAATGTGTCCTTAATGAGGTCAATGCATATGCAACGAACGGCGAAAATAGATCACTTATGTGAGTCACTTTTCTGCTTCTGCGTCAATGATTTCGTAACACCTTTATTTTGAGTATAAAAATACATACATATAAAAAAAATACAAACTAGGGATAGATTCTCGGCTTTAGCCTGAACATCAAAGGGTTTTTGGTGCGCAGGATCAGCTCGGCAATGAGTTGAGGCTCGCCAGAGGCAGTTCCAACATACTCCACTTCAAAGTTCCTGAGCACATGTGACACCACGCTCTTGATCTCCAGCATAGCAAACTTCTGACCAATGCAGTTGCGAGGACCCGCGGAAAAGGGGATGTACGCAAAGGGATTAACCTTCTCTGCATTGGTTACGACATCAAAACGTTCGGGGATGAATTCCTCTGCATTTGGGAAGATCTCCTCCATGCGGCCCAGGTGGAGGGGAGAAATTCCAATGTTCGCCCCCGCTGGGATCAGCTTTCCATCTGAAAGAAGGGCACTTTGCTATTCAGTCTCTAAGAGGATGAGATGCTTACTGATTTCACACTCTTCAGTGACTTTCCTTCCCAAGAGCGGCACAGACGGGAACAATCTAAGAGTCTCCTTAATGCACAACTCTGTGTAATGCATCTTGTTGAGGTCCTCGTGTGTGGTCTGCACGTTTTCGTCCTTTCCGAAGATCTCGAAAATCTCCTCGAAGCACTTCTTCTGAGTTTCCGGGTACTTGGCGATGTTGTAGAAGAAAAACATAATGGCCGATGATGTGGTGTCATGTCCTTCGAACACAAACGTGTCGACTTCCTCGCGAATGTCTAGATTCGAGAGAGGCTTTCCGTCGATCTCGGACTCCAAGAGGATGTCGAGGAATGCCTTCTTTTGTTTCTGTCCAAACTCGTCTTTGTCGGAGACAGTGTTGTTGGTCTTATCACGAAGGATCTCCTCGCGCCGCTGGACAATGATCTTCTCCGTGAAGCCGTGAAGAATTTTCAGCGCATTTCGCTCTTCTCGAGCGAGCTTTGTGAATCGGTAGGTGATATCAAAGCGATAGAGGAGATCAAACATACGTTTGTGGAGCACGGTGGAGATACTGAAAATTTAAGAGATGATAAAGGGGGTTCTGATTGGGGGCGAAGAAGATTCTTACGTCTTGACGGCTTTGACGTATTCCGAGTCAACGTTGGTTTGAGCATTTACTGTTACTCCCATTGCGCTTTCTAAAAGGATTAAAGATTGAAATAGATTTGGTTAGTGATAGAAGAGTTGCGAGGATTCAGAAGCTTCCTGCCACCAGGGACCTTCCAGAGACTGAAAACAGTCACAAGCTGTGCAAACTCTATTTCATATTTCGCGGGTAAGGCTTTCTTGAACTTGTCTGTCTAGAAAAGGCTTCTCCTACTTTGACCTCAAGGCGAAAGATTCCCGGTTCAAATCTCACGATAGACAAACACCTTAAAAGTTGCAGAAGAAATTTTTCAAACATCATCGTTCGTATTTGACAGTAAACTCTAGTTTCCACATTTAAGGTGCTCCGTTCGAATCTCAATCCAAAAACATCGAAAACCATCACCAACCTAATTATTTATTTTTAGACAAAGGTTACAGTCCCAAGGGGGACTGATTTCTGGTCTAATCAGCTCCCCCCATAAAGCCGCATAACGAACGATAAAAATCTGAAATTTTGTTTACGCGAATCTGAAGTAGCAACCTTGATGATAAGGCCGCTATCAGCCCAAATTTTCTTACCGCAGATTGTGTCCAATGTACAAAGGTTTACGTAGAAATACAAATCGAATGAATCTTTCGCCATCTGTTCTCTAAAGTTCTCTACCAGTTTTCTGCCGTTTCTCTCGAAAACCTCAATGAATTGGTCCAACACCCTGAAGTGAAACGCTGGAGTTATAATCTTCCTTCGCTTGAACCATTTTCGCCCTTTAACGGAGAGAAAACTTTGAAAGTCTCTATTTGAATCACTTTCCGGGGTGCAACAAACAAACCTCGACTAACAAGCAAGCCCTCTCGAAGCCACGGATCCATCATTTTGTAGTGCCCCGCCTTGTCATTCAGTTTCGTTGTGCCCAGCACAGTTTCCACAATCTTCAGATCTGACGTGAGGATATTAAATTCCGCTCCGAGCCAAATTTTCATTGTATTTCCGTGAGCTTGAAAGAAACCCATCACCATGTCGAAGAACTCTTCGGGTTTCTTAAAGAGGAAATAATGCCCATGGCCAATCAAGGGCAAACTCGGCGGCCCGGGGAAATTCTTCGACAGCTCTAGAGTGCGTCCAAACTGACGGTAAAGATACGCCGCAACTACCGCGAACAGAGTCACTACACCGATCACCGCTAACATTTTGGAACAAACTGAACCCCTTTGCGGTGGCGATAGTTATATTTGGGACTGTGAAGTGATCAATCAGACTGTTTTTTATTTTCGGGGGGAAAATATCTAATCTTGTTTTGTGGCTCGTTAAGTTTCCAAATGGGCGATTAAGATTGCATTGATAACTGCGCGTATACTCATTTTGAATATGGCAACAAATTTGTAATGGGGTTGTTTCTTTGGATGACAAGCGCTTTTGGGTTTTTTATTTGCTTGGAACTACGTTTTGTTTATCTCGTGTGATTCAGTTAAGGGCTTAAAATGCAATTACCCAGAATCTGAGAATATGTTTGATCCGCGGGGGAACTGGTTTTGTATACATATGCGAACGTGAGAAGCTTGTATTTACTCACCTATAATAACATCCAAAGTGTAGAGGCTGACGAACTTTAGCAAATCGATGGACGGTGAGTTCAGTTGATTTGACAGAATTTTGCACAATAGTCTACTTTGCATCTCAAAGACTTTGATGTACTCGTCAAGGATGCTGAAGTGAAAAGCTGGTGTGATGAGCTTCCGGCGAGAATGCCACTTTTTTCCTGAAAACAAGAAGAAAGTTTATTTTTGGAATAGTTATTTTTTATGGTTTCATTTTGAAGGACATGATGTAAGACTTAAAACAAGTGCTTTAAGGGATTCTAGAAGATCTGTGTACCACCAATCAATAGGAACACATGATGGTCAGAGGGCGCGTTAACATTTCTCAATCAAGTTCTCCAAGTTCTCTGAATTAAATTCAAAGAAGATTGTGATAAGATTGAATCTTTACTTGTCGTAAGCAGAGTAAGTGCTGAAATTTCACGACTCAAAGTTGCGATGGTTTTTAATTTAAAAATTGGTGGTCGCCGTGGCGTAGTGGATAGGTGCGTCAACCTACACACGGAAGGTTCAGGTTCGATTCCCGGTCTGAAGACGTTGCATTTTTCACGGCACCACCTGTTTCGAGTTACTACTTCTCATATCTCGCCTTTCGGAGTCAGGAAGAAACTGTAGGTCCCTTCTTCTCGTGAGGGAACAAAAGCACTCACAACGCTAGTGACTGATTCAGAAACTAGGCTCTGGTCCCTTGTGTGCTGTTGTGCCACTCAATTATTATTCTTGTCATTATTGAAGAGAAACATCATTGTATGCTTTCAAAGAGGTTAATACTGAGTTTTTTATTATATTGCCCAAGTGGAAACCTAGCATAAGACCTCGGGAACTAAGCAACAAACTCTTAAGCTCGCACGGGAACTCACTACATTTTACTCCATTTTCTCTTGGTAAAGGCGAGATTAAATTCCACGCTTTCAAATAATTTAGGCCACCATGTTCTTTCCCATCTGCTATGACAGGTTCGCTTTCCTGCTTGGGCTAATGGTCCGAAGAAGGATGACAATGGCAAAAATCTTCTGAATGCTGGATCTTTTAAGAAGTGATTTAAAGAAGTGACATCTAATGCTTCAGGAAAATATCCAAGCGGCAGATGTCCGAAATAAAACAGCTTCCGCAGTCTGCAAGCGATTTCCACACCTCCGCGCACGGACTACTGATCAAGCAACTAGCCTTATCAAATTTCAATCGATGTAAGAAGAAAATCTTTTGATTCGATCGCCTTACCTGAACTCAACAGGACGCCCTCATTCAGCCACGGTTTCATCACATCGTAGAAACTACCTTTTTTGATGAAGTTCTTTCCAGTCATGATCACTTCCAAGTCCTTTGTGTCACGAGATGCAACGGTTAGCTCATGTCCCAGCCATAAACGAAATGTATTTCCGTATTTATCGAACAGCGTCCCGATTTTATTTAGGATACCTTCACCCGGCACGTTAACGAATAAATATGCGTTCCCCAGAATAAAATCGTTCTTCGGACCAGGCAGACGATTGCCCAGCTCCAAATACCTAGCGAAATAAAGCCGATAGCTGATCCATGCGGCCGCTGTCGCGAACCCGATAACGAAAAGTACCAGTACCATTTCGAATGAGCGCTTTTCCGAGATTAACTGATTCCTATCAAATCTAGATTACTAGTAACTATGGCACGGTGCAACTTGCAGCATCAGACCTGTGAAGCTGTGCGTGAAGTGCAGCTTGGCGGTTCGATAAAAACTAGTTTTTATTTGTGTGAATTAACTAATTGCGCGTAACAAGGGACTCTGAGCGACCTCCGACAAGTCATCTCTAAAGACATTTATATAACTCGTCACTTTTGAAAGGTGCGGTACAATGTTTGTTTTTTTTCGCATAAAATCTTGGCCGCAAGTTGTTTGTGAGTAGTAGAAGCCACTGGACTTATCTTTACACTGATAGAGAGCTTGGCGTGGAATAGTTGTGGATCAGGAATGTAGCTTCTCTTGTCATTGCTACCCCAAAAATTGCGTCCCGGCGTTTTTGAGACCAAATTGTTGAATTGTCTCTCTGGAATTCACGGATCTCTTATCACTAGTTGCTTCTTAATTCATAAATAGAATGAGTTTGTCATCGGCCGGATATGTCAGCGGCATATCCGGTTCTGTTTGCCGATTGCTTTCCAACACTTGACAAAATCTGCCGTGAAGGTGCACCGGGTAGAGGGTCAATCTTTTGGTGTGCATGTGCACAGACGAGAGTCTATGCATAGAACTCCCCACGTTCGGATCGGCCTCTCACCCAGAATGTCACAAAGCTTCTTGGATGTGCGTCGGAAATGTGCAATTGAGTGAAGGATTTCGTCATTTCCCCCGGGAATGTGCATTCGAGACTCGTGTCGGTGTGCATTCGCTTTGTGCGCCTAATTTGGCTGGGGTTCAAGAATTTGATAACATTAGTGTCGCATCGTGTAACTACCTGGTAGCGTGCGGATTTGGTTTGCAGCGGAAATAGATTGCCATGCAGGAGGCCCGGGTTATATTTCATAAATGGTCCTGGGAAGAGCCCTATCTTGTGCGTTTGCAGTGTGGGTTGATTTGTGTTGCTGCAGTCTGGAGGAATATGTGGGTGGTGTCCTGGCAGGTGGGACAGATGGCTAGCTCATTTTACAGACTAGACGATTTTGTGCAATGACTTGGCGGAACGGACGCACCTTTTGGCACGGCAACAACAAGTGGAAAGGGAACAGCAAAAGAAAAAGACTCCGATTCAAATTCTAATTTACGTTTTATTCAATTTGTTTTCGTTTTCTCATTTCGTAATAATGCTTCATCAATATATATATATATATTCTATATAAGATTCTTATAGAAAAAATTGAAACGCAATAATACAATAAGTACAAGGTTCTTTCGTCTTCTCGATTTAATTTACTCTGTTAAATATATAAGGATCAATTTATCTTCACATGAGTATTTTCATCTTACTTCAAATATATATGTAAATACTTCTTTAAATATAAAACACAATTCTCAATATATGAATGTATGTATATATACGTGTATATATATAAGAATTTTGTGTGATTTCTCTTTGGTTTCACTTTAATTACAAATATTAATTGAAAAAAATTCACAAACTCGAGCTATGCACTTGGGGTTCACTTATTTATGGTAAAGGTTTCAACACATGATCGAATAAGACTTCAAAAATTTGTTCCTTCTTTTATTTTTGCAAAATTTTCAAAAATTTGGATTAACATTGAAAATTAACAGAATAATTCTTAAATTGCAAAAATTAGTTACTAGTTTTAATTTTGACTTACATTAGTTTTGTTTTTTTGTATAAATAACAATCATGGAAGAGACTTTTATCGCTGTTGAAGGTTTAAGGTCAATCTCCATCCATGGGATACAATTGGATTTCGTATTTAAAGGTCGCTTGATACGTAATCTACTTCAGTTTACAGGATGTCCTTATTCAGATCTGCCAAGTCGTCGTTAAGTGAAAAGTTAGCTTACTGAAAGTATATGCTATCTGTTGATGAAATCGGAAGGTACTTGCTCAAGAAACGTTTACTTCTAATAGTTTTGTAGGTATGACTTTTTTATTAAGGAGAAACAGAGAGGAACTTCAAACGTTTAAATTTTATAATATAATTTTCTTATGAATTTAATTTGCTGAGGATGGGCGCCGCTGTAAGAATGAAATATAATTCTATATTTGCATGAGCAGAAGAGACTTCCTCGGATTTGTTGACGGTTTTAAAGCCTCTCTTGCATTCAATGACTTTAATCATTTCGTACAATGTAGCGGCATAGCATTGACAACTGACTTTCGGGTAACTTTGAACGGCTACTTTGTTTCGGGCCTTTCCGTGAGGATGGTGAAAAGAGCTCTCGCAGTATTACTGTGTAGGATGAAGGTTAGAGTTAGAAATTCTAGATTTAAGATCTTATCAAATTGTTGCCTCCATAATCGAGAAAGCGACGACGGTGGTCGGTCAGGTCAATTTAAGAGGACTCGGAACAAACGACCGCTCACTCAAGGAGATTCGTGAGAGCAGCCTTTTTCAGGGCTTTAGGGAACCAACTAAGCGGTTGCTTGTACAGAACGACGACCGGCCGCTGGTAGTCCCCCCTTAGAGGAAGTTTAGTAGCGATCGGCCATTTTAGAGAATTCGCAATGTATGTACCCGGCCACATAATCAGCATTCCCCCCTCAAGCAAATTTCAAACAAATTCCAAAAGATTCTCGTACCAAAAAAGGCTTTTAGCCGTAAACAAAACTATCTACTGTGGAACTTTGAACATATGTATTGTATTATAAAAAGATAATCAAATAAACAAACGCATTTCCTTTATTTACATGAATGAACCAATTTTCTCTATCTTCCGGGACATCTAGTAAATGTGTATGTACACGTACCTGCACTTATCTGATACTAAGTTAATTGGACTATTTTTATTAGAAGCATATACAAAAGAAATCTGTTTTTAATCACTTTTAATATGGGTCCGCGTAATCGACAGAGGCAACAGTCAACAACATATAAATATGAATTCAATTGAATTGTGTGTTTTTTTTTTTTTTTTTTACTTTATATAATAGTCACGTTTTTTGTTTTGTTTTATAAATGTCTTCTTTTTTTGCTTTCGGTGAAAATCCTATAACTCTAAAACACTAGTAGTTGTAAATCTTATTTCGGGCAGTTAATGTTTATTTTAAATAGTGATTTGTTGTTTACATATGACAATTTTTTATCTCTTTTCTCACTTCTTTTGTTTAACCGTCAAATTTTATATAGTTTTTCTTTTTTATTTCAAATATCATATTTATGCCTTTCTTTTGTTCTCTTCAATTTAATTTATATTTACGATATAAACTAGGTTAAGCACTATGGAAGTCTGTTTATTTATTATTTATTCATATATTTGAACAAATTGTGATTTCTCATACTTACTACAATTCTATAGATTTGCTATGTATAATATAAAAAAATAAATAATCTCAATTCAATAACAAAAATGAAAATAAAATGAAAAAAAAAACAAACAAAAAGTAAATTAATTCTAATTTGCATTGCAAACCAAAAAAAAAAAAATTAAGTCTGAAATTAAAGCTTCGTTCCCTTCGTTGTGCAAATCGATTTAACTCAAGTTCTTCTTCATTTTTAAATAAGTCTACGAAGGGTCCACATGACACCGACGTGAAATTAATTTACAAATTTACTTATACTCAATTTAAGGTACACGATTTAGTCGAGATCTACCGTTTCAATATTTAACACATTATTTACACACTTATAATACAGAAAGAAAAGAAAAAGGAAAAAATAAAATTGTTCAAACTTTGATAAAATGTACACGAACTTGTAGTTTTAAACGTGTATTTTTCTTTTTGTAAATTGTGTGATGGGTCATGTAACAGGTGCTTTAATGTGACAGATAGTTGACGTGTGTTTTCAAATTATCCTCTAAACGTTCCGTCCGTGATCCGACATAATTGAAATCACCTAAGGACACACAAACTACTTCCATCTCATCTTTAAACTCAAAACTCCTTGTAATATGGTCCATCACACTCATCTAGATGTCACATATTTTGTAAATTACTGTATCTT
Source organism: Eristalinus sepulchralis (assembly GCA_944738645.1). Taxonomy (NCBI): domain Eukaryota; kingdom Metazoa; phylum Arthropoda; class Insecta; order Diptera; family Syrphidae; genus Eristalinus; species Eristalinus sepulchralis. The sequence continues at coordinate 1,325,101 of OX122884.1, read as the reverse complement.
AACACTTACATCATTTTTTTTATCTTTTATATTAATCTACATCGTATCATAAATAATATTTACATACGTTTATCTAAATTATAAGTAGGGATAGTGATAGGATTTTTTCCTATACAGTCCATCAATGAGTCCAGACTGATCGAAGACTCCTAGATATCAGCAACGTTTCAGGTCCACGCAACACACGGTACACATGAAATTGAAAGAGAAGAGCACACAGAGAAAAGAAAAAAATAAATACCATCATTAACAAGAAAACATATCAAATATCAAGTACAAGCTTAAGAAGAATATATAAGTACGTGTTTACATCAAATTTTCACTGAATAACAAAAAAAAAGTTTTACAGTTTATCATGTTAGAGTTGAAAAAAAAATCATTTATCATTCGATTTAGATAATTTGTTTAATTTACACATAAATGCCGGTCATTTCCATTAATGCATTTGTTCTTCAAAAAAAAAAAAAAAACTATTCTGTAGCTAGAAAAGAAATATAGAGGAAGGACAAACTTATATTTTCCCTTCCGATTCCTATATAATAGTTTGTTAAAAAAAAACGAAAAAAAAATCAGGAAAGCCCAAGTGTAGGTACATACATATTAGCTTAGCCTAAGAGATTTAAATTTTATATACATTAAAAAAAATTGAATTCTCACCTTCGTCCAGGCTTTTTTTCTTGTTTTATGGTCGAGATTATATCATATTTTTTATACATTGCATGAGTTTCTGATGACAGATGCTGTGCTTTGTGCAAGAATTTCAGTAAGTTGTAGTTAAGCATTCACTTAGACTCAATTTGGTTTTCTCCTTAAACTGAAGGTTATCCGGAAGACCGTCTGTTTGAGATAACTTTTCTGCTGTTAATCTATTTCGAATGCCAGACAGACCCTGATGGACTACATTTTAGACTCATTCTCTTAAAAAGGGATACCCAAAGCACGTTTAGGTTGCAGAAACTGAATTTCTGCTTGCAGACGAGCCTTTTCATGATGTTCAAGTTTCGAAATCTTACTAAGTTTCGAAAAATGGAAGTGGTGGTTGAAGTTTATTCAAGAAAGCTTCTCTTGAAGATGTAAGTACTGTATCTGCACTGATTTTTTTATGCAATGGTCTGTTAGTAGGCAAATCTACTTTTAAAAATCGAATTGGAATTCAGCAGGATATTGAAGGAATCTGTCTGTGCAAGCTGTGAACGTTTATTTAATTTATTTCAAATCTGCACAGCATTTGTCATTACTCAGCAATTGGACACGTTTTTTTTGTATGTTTTGTTTTTGTTAATTACAAATGTTATGCGTCCCCTAGAAAAAAAATATAAAAAAAAAAATATTCGACCCGGAGTAGAAGTAATTTGAAACGACGAAGACAAGTTAATGTTTAACTCATTAAAATTTGTGAGCATTCAAATGCTTCATGAATAGTATGTCGGGAGAGGTTTTTTTTTATACATGCCTTACGTACACTTCCGAGACATTATATTTTTTTGTCTCACCAATGCTCAATTGAGTTGAGAAGCAATTAACAACAAAACTAGTGTGACTTTACAGAGGAAAGGAATTAAGTTCGTGGCGTTTTTTCTCAATAGATGTTGTAGTAGCGGGACATTACACTCCGCAAGAGTCCAAGACATGGCTTTCTTAGGATTCACTGGTGGGGAGATTCAATATTATGATAAGAGAAGATTTACCATTTAGTATCGACTCCAAATGGTGTGGTGCGTGAAGGCAAAAAGCTACTCCGATCTAAGCCTTATCAATAGCTCGAAGAAAGTGAAGTCACCAGAAACGATGGATACTTATTAAACTTGAGATTCGATACATGCACATGGCTAATGCAAATTTTACTGTTTGATTCAGTAATGCTTTGGTGCTTGGGGGGACAAAATGAGGGACAGCATATACCATGATAGACAGATTGAATTGATAATCAAGTCTCATGAGACAAAGACAAAGTCTTTTTTAAGTTTGTGTGTCTCGTATGACTTGTTAATATTTGATTAAAATATGTGCCGCCTAATAATTTTATGAAACGAAAAAAAAAACGCCACGAACTCCCTCTCTCTCTCACACAGAATCAAACTTTGTGCATTTCAAAGCATTGATCCATTGGCGATCAACGACTAACACAATCGTTTTCTACAGCATTTTCTCACTTTACCCACAGGTATAGTACACAAATCCACAGATGTCCGCAAAAATTTATCTATAAAAAAAAAACAAAAAAAAAAAAAAAAAATCCACATATCATGAAACTTTATTTTTAATTCCACGTTTTAAAATATATTTATATATATATATATTGATATTTATATAAATGTTAAAGCACATATATGAATTGTAATTAGTAGTTGTGATTAGTGTGAATTTAAGTGAATTATTCTTCGACTAAGAAGAAGATCCTCTACATCTTAACGCATTTCTCAATTGTTTGTTTCACAAGAATTTTGTTTGTTTGTATTTCTTCACCTCTAACACAGGTTGTATATATAGGTATTTTTTATATGTAAGAGCATGTCTCTTTTGAGAGCATTTAAACTACAAATATATTTTTGTTCTTTTTTTTCGAAGAAATTAATTCTATGGTGGAATAACTATTCAACTACGCACACAACACAGAAAACAATGTCTATATCGTTAATTCAATACATGTTGTTACTCTATTTTGAAATATTTTTTGCGTGGACATAAAAAAAATTATATATGAAAATCTTAATTCCCTACTCTCCAACATTCGTTTTCTCCATTCTTCCCCGTGGACGCAAAAAAAAAATGATAATAATTTAGTTGTATTCAAATGCTAAACAAATGCTTCTGTTTAAGCCATAGCCATGATACCTGTCCCCGCGCGAAACTTACTTAGCGAGTGCTAAAAAAAAATTAAACAAACCAATTTTCGAGGGCTGCTCATCCTCAGATGAAAAAAAAAAATTGTGTCAATAAATTCATTCCTTGAAAGATAACTTATAGATAAAACAACAACTTTTCTGTGGTCACGTTTTATGCACACTGTGACACAGTGAATTGAGTGTGAGAAATGAGAGAGAAAATAATAAAAAAAAAAAAACAAAAGAAAATATTAACATAACTTAACATTAACGTTCGTCCGTCATCTTTCTTAACTTCTATGTATCATCCTATCTTTTTGATATAATCAAAACTATTCTGTTCCTTCCAGAGAGAGAGTGAGAGTTAGAGAGATTGGTTGGTTTTTTTGATGTTGTTTTGTTTTTTAGAAAAAATTTGGATTCTGATATGGATGAATTTTTTGGAAACGTGTTTTTTGTCTACCTCTATGCACCATTGAATTGTAAACGTTCATATTCATGTTCACTGCTCCCGGTGTTGCAGGCATAAAGCTGTGAGCTTTCGCCTTTCCATGATCTTCGGCTATACGCACGGACAATGGTTGTGATCCACCCTCGGGAATCACGTTGTTTAGGGCCGATATTGCTTCTTGAGCTTCCTCGCGTTTGTTAAATCTAATTTAAAGAGAAAATTCATGCCGATCATCCGACACCGATCATGTGTCTGAGAAGAGATAAAAACCTACCTTACAAATGCTACTCCTCTTGGCTTGCCAGTTAGCTTGTCCCGGAGAATGTTCTTTTGTACAATTTGCCCATATTTACCGAATATGACATCCAGCTGATCTTCGGTAATGGTCCGTGGAAGATTCGTCACATATAAATTTGTATCTTTAATCTGTTCGCCGCCTGGTCGTGCTAATGAAACCTAAGAAGACACGTCACACACAAGACTTTAGAGAATGATACAGAGAAGTTTCAGAAATAGTTAACGCTTAAGGGCATTGCATACTCTCCCCCTTCCGTTCAGGACATGCAAAGCGATTCGCAGATTGTGACATGAAGAAGGTCGCGAATCACTTGAAAGAGAAATACAACTCCTTTGGGTCAATTCAAAGGTTGTGGAGTGAAGAAAGTAAAGGCGGAAAAATATACTTCTATACAGTTCTAATTGCCATCCTTACACAGATGGTGGACGAAGAAAAAAGACGAGTGTGTGATATGCACTGCCAACTAACCGCACACTCCAAACAAAAAAGGATATGTGTGATGACATGGGACACATGCTAATGCTTCTGTTTAGAGATATGATGACAATGTGCTAACTACAAGTGAGTTTGATACCATGGCAAACACAGGCGGTCGGTGGTGTCATTTCTTTATGGTGAACGTCTGCAAAGATTTCTTTATTTTATTTTTGTTCATAGCAGCCAGCCAACAACAGTAGCAATGAAGAAAGCATTGTTGCGATGGATTCGGTTAATCCGCACAATAATCATACCATGACGACTGTGTGTGTGCTACTGCTCTCTGTTGTGTGTGTCTTTTCACTTCCTTTTGTAGTTTATTTTAAACATTTCTCTCTCTCATTGTGTCCTCGAGTTTCATACTGACTGACTTATATAAATGTGTATTCCTCCTTTATTCGGTAACTGTGCTGCTACTGCTCTTGTGTGGTAATAGCAGAGGAATATACCTTTAAGGTAAATTGGATCCGGAATGTACATTCTTTCACATATATGAGTGGATATGAACTTGAATCTCTTTCACTTTTATTTTTGGAGCGAGAGAGTGAAAGAAAGGAAGAATGCGAGAAGGTCCCACAACAAATAAAAAAAAAAAAAATAACGATTTCATGGATACTTCTTTTGCTTCTTCTGTATAGGTCAAGTACTTCTTCCTGACGTTGGTTTTCGAGCGTTGGCGCTGTATTGTTAAGGTTGTGAAAACAAATCGTTTCATAATTAGAATTATTTTTTCATATTTTTTTTGATGGAGGGACGCTCGTATTTTTTTCATTCTTGGATTGCCTCTGGCGAAGGGGATACTCAACTCGGTGCAGTGTAGAAATGAAATTGAATATCGGTGCCAGCTTCTTTCTCCTCTTGACAAGCATCCACAAGGCATATTGATATAATTTATGAGTTGAAACTGACTGCTGTTTGTTTGATTTCTGTGCGCTCTTGGCAAGCTATGGTGGACTGTAGTACGATGGGGTTGAAACGCGGTTGGAACGTATCTTTCTTCTTTATTGCAATAGCAAAGCAAATAAATACCATGGTGTTTCAGTCCACATGGCACTGCGTACTAGCCTCTGTGATAACTAATCGTTGTTATTTTCTCATGAGTTGATGCATGCGGACTCTGAATGACTATATCTAAGAAGGCAAGACAAACAGGTGGTATTTCCTAAGTGTAGTTAGTACCTAGTGGAGAATTCGTGGTGGAAGAAACATTTAAGCCACCAAGCAATAGTTTCAATTTAAAAAATATTCTGGTAATTAGAACGAGTTAACTGTTTACGGGAAAGAATTTGCAGTCACCTCCTTTGATTCACCTACTTTAAGCGCAGGAATCACGGATGACATTCAGTATCTTTGGGGTAATTTCGACATCAAGCTTAGATTTAAATCTCGTGCAAACTGGTGTATCCTTGAGCTGGATTCGTATCGAGATCACACCGAAACTGTTGGTAATTTATGCTTCTTAGGGCTAAAGCAATACTCCGAGCTGACTACACACTAACGACGTTGAGTCGAGGCAAGAGGAAGGCTAGAGAATGCTAGGACTGTCTTGAGGTGGTGGCTTCCAGAATCAAGATTTGAAGGCTATATACTCTTTCATAACGACTCAGAAACATTTGGGATCGCCTGACTACATTAACAAGCAGTCACTGCATACTAGCTCAAGACGAATTTGTGAACAGCAGTCAGGATAAGGGAACGAAGGACTCCCTCTACTGAAATACTTCAAGTAATTTCAACCCCAAACTTTAAGGTTTGCCTATTCACAATGTCGCTATGCTACAAATAAGAAATCTTAAAAGCAAAATAGAAAGAAGTAATTTACAAAAGAAGTAAAAAAGTTTGCATTCACTTACCTTTAGTCGTTTATTTCGAACTTGAACACCATTCAAGGTCTTTATCGCTTTTTGTGAATCTGCTTCGGATGCAAAGTCAACAAAAGCATAGCCAAAACTGTATCCAGTCTAAAATAGAATTCAATTATTTTGGCCAATCAGTCAAATGTACAATAAATTTCAGAGCAAACAGAACAGACTCAGTCCATTCCATTTTCTCAATTAAACGATATCTTTTTTCTTACCCTTACCTTAAAGTCTCTCATTATTCTGCAAGTATTTATAGGACCGATTGACCTAAATAACGCATACAATTCACGATCTGTCATATCTTGTGGCAAATAGTTTACAATTAGATTAGTTCCGCTGTTGTTTAGTGGTGGACCACCGCCGCCACTTAGTGAGCTCGCACTCATAACTGCCATGTTACCAACAGAGCCCATGGCACTGTTGCTTGTCGGGAACTCACCATACATGCGGCGTGAATTTAAAGACGACGATGTCGGGTATGAGGATGTGAAATCTGTGTCCTGCGGTGAAAACGCATAACGTGACTGAAAATTTTCAAAGAATTTTTCAACTATGGTGGCGATTGCTTTTCATATATAGCCAGAAGTCGAATCAGTAGAGTTTTGATTTACAACGAAAAAAAAAAACAAATGCATAAAATACAATTACGAGACAAAAAAAAACAATATGTACAAATACATACGCACACACACTCTAAACGTTTCAACGAACAAAACCGCTTGGATTAAAAAACATTCACGGTATACAGCACATACAGAGACAGAACGTGGGAGAGAGATAGGGTGGGGAGGGCGAACATTGAAGAAGACATGTACATAACCAGCGTGTGTGATTATAAATAATATTAGGATCGAATTTTTCTTTTCTTTTTTCTAAAAATAACAATATAACACGCGTTGACAGCAAACACAAGGGGCACACTGGAAATGTTGTGTATTTTCTGTTGTGTTTTCTTTTTTTCTTTTGCTTTGAGTTGTGTTGTGAGAATTGAACTCAAGTGGAAAGTTGTGTGTGTTTAATCCATCCTGGACCACATTCACACCATCAAATAAATGAAAGGGCTCCTCATCCATCATTAAAAGCGGACGTGTGAAAGGAGACAAGTTTTCCCTAACCAGCGAAGGTTCTCCGCATGATGAGCGAATGCTACGCTTCAAGAATGAACGTGAAAAGTTAACGCTCTTGTAAAAATTGGTGCTGTCTTGACAGAAAGATTCATAAGTTGCAGTTTGTGAAGGAGGGTGTTTTAACATGGAAAATGTACTAATTTGTGCAGTTAAAGTTGCACCAGCAATAATGAGATGTGAAAGACCAAAAATAGACATCCTTTCTTTGTGAAGGACTCTTGCGTTTCGTGAAGGGTGAAATTGAAGGTTCTACATATAGGGTTGCTGTGAAACTGGTGATCAACTGCATTAGAAAGAAAACGTTTGCATTTAGACGCATATGCTGTTTGTAAAGAACAGCAGAATGAGCAACAAGATTAAACGTGAAATGTTTGCTTAAGCAAGGCTAAAGGTCCTACGCGGAAGTTTTGAAGAAATTGTCGTTTCTACAGACATTCCAGCATCGGTGTCGAACCCAGTGAAATTTGGTACAGAGTGTTCGTTTGGGCTGAAGTCATACTGAAGACCCAAGCATTGCAGAAGATCTCTTGTCAATCAGTGTTTTTTTGGAGCCGATCCACCTCTCGACTCTGTGCGATACTTGAAATCCTGCTTGCGGCGAGGAAGAAGGAAACAGCAGACGAGTAGGCGGTAGAGTGACATGTAGTTGAGAAGAAAGGAAAAAGGAAAGTGAGAGGCGAAGGGCAGAAGCGGAGAGGCGATAAAAATTTTATAAAACACAACGCACAAATAATCTTCGAAGACATCACAACGGATCAGACCGTCAGCTGCAAAGACTGCGTTAACATCGAAGAGTGAGTGTCATTCGTATAGTGCGAGAGAAAGCGCCTCTGATTCGTTCATCAAATTGATGTCCGAAATTGAAGACAGCCAACAACGAATATTTATGCTGACTGATAAATTTCTTTAGTTGCAGAGCATCTGATACCCGTGCCATACCAACGCCACAGCGGCTCATTTAAACCTGAGATCGAGGTGGAAAATGTGAGATCTCTCTTAGGCACGGAGTTCCATGGTTCCCCTTCTCCTTTGTGCAATGCTAAAGTTTGCATTTTAGACAACTAAAGGTACGTAGAATCATGAAGTGTGATTTGAGTTCTCTGAAACTGCCTCCGTAAAGTAGGCAACTACACACAATAAAAGACACAAAGTGTGTACCTACTCGTACGTGTTCATTCCTAAATACAGTGAAATCATATCCCTTGGTGTACTGGTTTTGTTTGTGTAAATGTTCTGTTCAAGTGTGTGTTGTAAGATTTTGCAAATAGACATGTAATTTACTTCATTTGATGTATATATAGAAAAGCGTGTGCCCCAGTATAAACAAAATCAGAGGAAAGTTCAAACATGTAAACATAATACAAAGGATCAGAATTATCAATTGAAAAATTAAACATTCAAAATCTGAGATGCAAATAATGAGAAAAATAAAGAAGCACAAAATTATACAAACCATTCCGGATGGCAATGAATGGGACATGCCCCATATTCGTCCGCCGCTGTAACGAGAAAAAATAAACATATGATATATAATTGAAGAGAAATGAAAGGGTGGATATTTCTTTAATAAGATAGAAAATCTCTTCCCAATTATCAAGCCATTCACACGACGCACAACAAACGAATAAAATAGTATCATATTCATTGTGAGTTTCATAACTTATGATCTTCCGACGAAGCACGTGCACAAATATGTATCAAATGGGAATCGCCTCATTCACTGAATAAGTGAATTCAGTCAAAGTCCTTAAGGATATCCTTGATGGCAATAGAAAAACACACACAAAAATCAACCTTTAGCATTTAAGGCTATAAAAAGCACAAACACTCTCCTATACACCTGCTATGTGTAGTGTGTCAATAAACATATGAAGGACATTCAAGGCAGCCAAAGCAACATCCACCAGTATCATCAGCAGAGAAAAATCCCAACGCAATCATACCCTTGGCTCTTGGTACCTTTAATGGAGAATCATAGCCGACGAGGGAAGCATAGACACCCTCTCAAGATGGAAATGTAGGTGTGCGCGCAAGCATATCAGGAAGCTTGATACAAATCAGTTGTATACAACACGAATTTCAGGATATAAGATGTTTACACATCTTCACTAAATAATACGGTATACAATCGATAAATTTTTGGTAAGGTAGTAGTGGCGGAGACACGGGAGAAGACACTGACTGACTGAACAAAAGGTATCACCACTCAGTTGTGGTATTGTTGCGTGCGATGAAATGAAGCTGCCGTCATAAATTGATGGAAAATTGATAGAGTCAGCAAAGGAAGGACGTGCTACATACAATACATAACAATAAAGTTTAGCTTCATGACGGAAAAAACGCGGAATATAAATTTAATTTTTATAGAGTGTTCTGCCTCAACACAATCAGCACAAATTCAGTGGCTAAGTGCACAATCTCGGAGGAATCTTTGCTTCGTTTCCCCTTCTTACAGGACGAGAAAAGTGTTATCGTTCCTCGAGACTGAGATAACTTAACTCACAAGTTAAATCATTAATTAATTAGCCCAAAAATACAACTCTCTTGCAATAATTATAATGTCGCCATTGAAACATACGATGATGCGGCACACAGAATCCACGCCAAAAGTCGAAGTCGATACTGAAGGCAAGGAAAGGAAGGAAAAAAAATGTAACTAGACAAAGAGTCGCCACTGCGTCGCAAAATAAATATTCGGGTGTGCGATTTGACCTTTTCGAGCTTCAACCCCCCGGACTAACTTTTCCAACCCTCCACAGTCGGCGACGACCATTTGCCCTAAATACAGATTTCCCTCGCCGTAATGGGCTCTGTGTCAGGAATCTGGCAGAGGTCTTCGGAAGAAGAAAGTGCTGCTGCTTAATAAATAAAAACCCTGGAACAATTTTTTTTTGGAGATAAATTGAATGCATACGATTTGTGGTTGAGTTTTACAGTGGTTGCACTCCGCCGATGATGGTTTGCTGCTGCCATTTAGGCGGGGCGGGCTTTTGCACAGGAGAACATTTTAATTCATCCCAGAGTGATTGTGAGCGCTGAAACCACTAAACCAAGGGAGGGAGTGGGATATTCAAGGGCATAATAGAATATGACCTTTTCTCGACTAGAAAAAAAAAAATAAAGCTAACAGTAGTGTGTAACCAGCTAGAGGTTGATAACAAAAACAAAAAAAGGAAGACTAATAATAATGTGAAAAAAAAAATAGGAAAACAGAGAGACACACACATAGGCAGCTGGCACAGTCAGAAAGAGCGTGGAGGAGGAGTGTGTCATGGCCGTGACACGGATTTCTCTGTTCATGCCCACACCTTCAGCCGCCACAAACAAAAATCCAGTCAGGACTCAGGACGAGTCCACATTGCGGCCTAATAACATGTATTGTTAAAATACTCCCTAAGTGCCAAACTTGGAGACAATAATATCAATTCAATTGTGAGACTGAGATTTATTCGAAACAAGTACTTGTATTTCATGAGTACGGATGTTAATGAAATACAACTACAGCAAGGATAGCGGCAGCAGAAGCAGAAGAAGGTCGATAAAATGTTAAAACATCTCTTGCTGAATTGGGCGTCAGGATAATGTCATCACGGCGAAACGAAAATGTCTGGCGTCCGTAATAAATTCCAGTTGGAAAAATTGCTGAAAAAACTTTTATCAGCGGACCTACATTCAATGTACACAAGGGCTCGTAGAAAATTTTGCCACAAATGAACACACATATTTCTATTCACTCGGTTTGTGATGGGTTTTGTCTTTATGCGCGCATTTGGTGACTTAATGTCATCCATCATAAGATTTAAGCAGTGTCACAAAGAGATTTTATACAGCACGTGAATTCAGGATGTATACACAATTCCCAAAAGCGATTTAAATAATACTTGACGCATATTTGAAGCATAATGCCGCTTGAGAATAACAGGGCGAACAACGCGCCACAGGGAATTTTGCATCTACTCCAAAGCTCACATCAAGATATGCCCCGATTATAGGATGCCCTACATAAAGACCTTTGTATGCTCTGTATCGGTTGAGGAAGTAAAATGTGTACAAAAAAATACGGCAATGAGCGAGAGTATAAAGGCCAAACAAGGACCAAGTTAATAAATTATACACAGGCAACAAGGATGAAGATTAAAATGATATATCCTTCTTCTCGCAGCGCATAACACATACGTTAGCCATGGCTATGTGAAGGAAGGGGAGACACATTGCAATTTGGTGACAAAACGGAATGAACAGAGAATTTGTGTCATGCGGTACGGAGAGGTAAAAGGTAAACCACATCAAAATTATTACAACTTAATTCGGAATAGTCGGTTGTTGCAAAATTTCTCTATAATCCCGTGTGCGATTTATTTCTTTATAATGAGGGTTCATCATTAACGTCTGGTTAAGTTGGGAAAGGGAAAAAAGGCTAATTTAAGGATTTACAAGGAGGGAAACCTATCCCACTACCGTTGAGTGTGTTCATATTTAAGGGGGGTAGAAGAGGGGTAATTTAACACGCTTACGTTCAAAGGGTACGACTGAAGCATAGTAATCTGCTGCAGTATCGTGTATATGATCTGTTCAGGTTTTTTGTTCAGGAGATAAAAAGGGAACAATCCGCTTTCCTGCGGATGCAAAGGTCGTGCTCAGATGGTTTAAGGAGTAAATATGGTTTGATTATCTAAAGTTCAAAAGTAACGTTCAGATCAAAGATGTGTAGTCCGTCTGATCTGTATGGTATAAGAGAGTTCGCTCAGGTCATTTACGCGAAGAAAAATAACAATATTTTGCCAATTTTCTTATCCCCAAATCATCGCATGGTGTAAACATTTCTCACAAGGCCTGTGCGTGTCTTTTAAAAGAGGGAAAAGCGTGTCTAGTGTGCGAAAGCGTCGATTAAGGTAGAGAATGAGGGATAATCTAATGCTTGCAAAAATTGTCCACATCTATTAGAGGGTGTGAATAATTCAACTTTTTACAATTTAAAAGGCATAGTCGATGAAAAAAGGAAAAACATTCCACTAAACTATCGGGCAAAAAGACATTTTTAATCATTGAGGGAGTCAAAAGGTGCAAATTGGTCTACAAAAGTAAAAGGGATAAATTATCCCTAAAAAATAAATTTTAATTCAAAGTAAATTTACCGGTACATGTTTATTAGATGTATAAGGTAGATACTCTGGAAAGGATGTTTTAGAACTAAGCCCAAATCAGACACTCTTAATCACACGGATACTGTTCTCTTTGTCTTGCTGTTGTTTTAAAGATCACACATAGGTGTCCCTTTGCTTATTGGATTAAAGATGCCTTCAAACAAGGAAGTTACTGAAAACATGCGTATATCGTGCAACTAAAGCTAAAACATGTAAACGAGTATAAAATTTGTCTGTTTTCGTCCTTAACACAAACAACCCAAAATACAATTTTGTTTAATCCAAAAAAAAAATTTTTTTTTGTTTCCGTACAACACAGAATTTTTAGCGGAGAAAAAAACATGTTTGCGTTGTTTGGGATAGGAGCGGAAACAGACCCAGCAATGTCGAATAGGAAAACTAAAGAGTAATGTGTTCCTGCAGAATATGCAAAAAAAAATTGCACAGGCAAGTGAGAATTTAGGTCAAACCAAATTAAGTAAAAAAGAAGACCACAGAAATGCCAGCATTGATAGCACATTCCAAACAGAATTTAGTTTCCAATTAAAACACCGCCACTACATGGGTCATTAGACCTTTTCAAAATTACATTTATCCATCTACACAAATCACGAACACCACATAAAAAAAAAATCGCAAATAATGGACAAAAATTCGCCCCGCGAGTTTTTTTTCGTTTGGACAATCTACAGAAATCCCGCCTTAAGGGTCATCATAAAGCATATACATATTTCTGAATTGGATTTCCTTGCTACCTCTTCTTTCGCATCACAACCAATCGTGATGGCTAGGAGGTTATGTTTTCATTTTCTATTCTTTTTTTTTTCTTGCAAAAAAAGCTAACAGCACCCGAGAGCGGATTTATTTTATAATAGTAAAAAACAAGCATAAGACACTTAAGAAAAAAAAATCAATAAATAAAAACACACACTCTCTCCTCTCGTCTATTCCGAGTTCAGAATTGATTCTTTACACCCGAAAAGAACCTCACAAGTGCTCTTCTCCGTTTGATTAGTTTAGGTTCTTCTTCATCAATCAAATTGAGTATATCAAATTTTTGATATGCAAAAAAAGGAAGCCAAATTAAATTAAATGCAAATAAATCAAATGAAAACTAAAAAAAAATAAAAAAATTACCTCTGTCTGTACCCGTTGTAACCGTATGGCGCATAGCCATTCATATTGTTACCATACATTTTTGTGGATTTATTATTTTCTTGAAAATGTGATCTCCGAGATTCAGTTCGACAACAGAAGGCAGCGTAATTCAATAATAGAAGCAATTGCTGATTTCATATAGATTTTGAATTGATTTGTGTATTGTACTTCAAGAGGATGATAGAACTGAAGGAAAAACTCAGCAAAATAATATTAAGAGAAAAAATTAAACAAAACAGTACACACAGGAGCCAGAAGCACTATCGGCGACGAGAACGACGAAAAACGACAGCGACAACGACAACGACAAAGACGACGAGACGAAAACGACGACGAAGACGAACGACACCAATACGTATTTTTCTTTTTTTTTTTTGCTTTTCGCCTGCTTCTCTGCTGTCTGCCAAACTTCAACCAATTCGATGATGGTGTGTTGTTTGGGTCTGTTCGTTTTGACGTATATCAGTACATGAGTTGGATATTGTTTTTTCTCTAGTTTTTCTTTATGATTTGTTATAAATTGAAAATAACTTCAAGAGGCGCAAAAGCAGAGAACGAATTAAAAAACATGAGTAAAGAGAACATAATTCAATTGAACTTTAAAAGCAACATTTAATTGATTATGTAGTAGTCATAATGCAATCACACCACCCACACACAAAATTTTGTTTTCGATTTTTTTTTCTTTCCCCTGTATGAGAATTTGGTTTTTTGTTTTTTTCTTTTGCTTCACTGGGATTGTACACGTGAATAGTAAACGAAGGATGGGTTGATTTTGGCAAAGTAGGGGTTTACGTAAAACAAAGGATGAGAGTAGTTGAGGAAAAAAAACGAATTTCTGAGTCCTTATTTCACAACACTTTTGTATTACATATTTATAAGATTTGTAACAATTTGATTGCTATATGGCGTGACGAGCACTGTGCACTCTATTTATTGCTTCGGAAAATGAGAAAAATAATTTTCTTTCACAGCCGAAATGAAACTGAGAATGGCTTTCGTCTGTGTTCGCTTCACTTTACTATTTAACGAGGAAGGACGCGCGACGATTGTGAAAAAAGGATAAAGAGAAATGTGGGAAGTATGTCAAAAGGAAATGCAAAGACAGAGTAGTACTGCGCGGTTATTTGATTGGTATGAGTGAGATGGGGCAAGTTCTTGAATGAAGGGATGTTTTTTTTCTCTTTATGTGGGGGGAAAAGAAGAGAACAGCCCGAGAAAGTGAAATGCAGAATGACAGTTGGAACAGTTTAAGAAGCATTGTTTGTAGGAGGAAATGTCATAAAGGGTGCTAGGGTTGGGTATTTGTTTATAGTGGTATTTATGTATTTCTTCGTACCGACTTTTAAAAATTGGCTAGTTTTTTGATCTGCAGGTGCGTTTGTTACTGTTTTAAATGTACAGGGCTAGTTTTTCAGCTCTTATGTCCAGAGCTCTATTAGTTTTACCGTACTGACACATGATACATTTCCAACTAGGACAATTACTCCCTAGCTTAACGATTGGTGATTCACCTTGTTTGTGCAATCATATGATTGTGGTCCGCCTTAGCCAGACTCTAGGGATGATCCTGCTACATTATCCATTTCTACACTTATGTCTAGTGGGACGCAGTTTTGTGGCCCATTTAGATTACAGAATTCAGACTAAAGATTAACCTGCTAAGTAGTCCTTTCCAGTTAGAATTGTTTCAAGAGTAGTTCTGTTTTGTCCAATAAGTTCATCATTACCCCGTGATCTCCCACAATCTCTCTCTTTCTCTCTCTCTTCTAACATGTCCAATAAGGAGTCATTTCAAAATCATTCCTAATTAAAACAAGACTTTCCTTCTCCAATCTTACTTTAATCCCTACCCTTATTCTACATTAGGTCTACACCTTTTAATATACCCTCTCTCTTAGTCCCAAATTAATACCAGTTTTTGATCGTAAAACAATCTTTACAGAAAGCTTCACATCCTCACCATAAGGTAATACTTCAAAATGCCTCAGAATCTGTGCCAAGACGCATTTGATCTCCAGCAGAGCAAACTTCTGTCCAATGCAGTTCCTGGGACCCGCACTGAAGGGTATGTAGTTGAAAACATTTGTGTTAGCATTTTCTTCGAAGAATCTCTCAGGCTTGAAAGCCAACGGATCTGGAAATATGCTCGGATCACGCAGAATCTCCCACAAGACGATGATTATGTTTGTCCCGGCTGGAAACAGGCAATCCTCTAAGAGAAAATAAATCATGATAAGTACACTCCTTTGAAACAAGCCCCTCTCACTCACTTGTATAGAGATCCTCCTTCAAATGTCTCCCAATCGTTGGTATGGGAGGAAATAACCTCAGCGACTCCTTCACAACACAATTGAGATACTTCATTTCCATAAGATCCGAGTATGTGATCTGTTTGGTTGTGTCACTACCATACAAATCCTTGATCTCATTGAAGATCTTCTCTTGGACGTCGGGATGAAGTGCAATCAAACGCAAGGTAAACGAAATGGCCGATGTGGTTGTATCGTGTCCAGCAAACATAAACGTGTCCACCTCTTCACGAATTTCATCGTCTCTCAAGAGTCTTCCGCTGTCTGTTTTTGACTGCAGCAGGACGTCCAGAAGGACCATTCGTTTTTTGATACCCACGCTTTGTTCACTATCAGTGTCGCTGTCGCTGTTTGTGTCGTCTCGTCTCAGAGTCTTTCGACGTTCATTTATGATGCGCTGGGTGAAGACGTGCATGTATAGAATTCCCTCCAGCAGTTTATTATGCAGCTTCGGCTTAAGCTTCTTAAAGATCTTCCTGATGGCAAGATGAGGACGCATAAAGCGCATCGCCAAGATTTCGGTAACGCTAAAATAATTTCTATTAGATTTCGCGTTCAATTTAACGTGGATCTGTCCTCTTACTCCTTTACAGCTTTTGCGTATCTCGAATTCGCATCCTCCTGCGCTCTAATCTTTGTCCCCATTGCTGTCTCTGCTATGATGTCAAGGGTTGTGAGACAAATCAAGGGGTACACATCAACAGTTGTCTCTCCGTCTGCAAATGGCTTGAGTTTCTGCACCAATATCCTGCTTTGTTCCTCGAAGACCTCCACAAACTGCTCAAGGATCTTGAAGTGAAACGTGGGTGTCATGATTTTTCGACGACTGTGCCATTTGGTGCCTGTGCTGAGGAGTAAACCCTCTCCTAGCCATTCTCTAAGCATGAAGTAGATTATGTGTTTGGTTATGTGCTGATTGCTACTCAAAATCGGTTCGACATATTTCAGGTCTGAGGTGGTGACGAATATTTTGTGGGCCATCCAGCATTTGTACGTCTTGCCATAGCGTTGACCATATTCTGTGAATTTTTGAGTTAAATCTAGTAGAAGAAATTGGTTTTTAGTCAGTGTGGGGGAATATTGAAGGCTTTTGCATACTTTCCGAGTTGAAAGAAGACATTTCAAATAAGGAACCTAGAATTGGTAGACTCCTAACACTCGGTATACTCTGCATCATGTCATTTTTTGGCTTCTTAAGAATGTAGTCCATGAAGCAGAGGAATGCAATGAAAATTATTAGAGTCAGCCACATGATTCTGCCGCAGTCCTACAGCGATTATCCAGATTCACAGAAATGCGCTCCCCCTTAACTTAGTCAACGTGTATCATCCCTGTTTGCTGTTTGAGAGGAATAGCTTTCTTGCAGTTATTTAAAGTTTCTTTTATTTACAATCGCGAAGCTTTTCGTCTCACACTATAAATATCGACAATAACCAGCTTTGCACACGCGAATGAAATATTCTACAAGTTCCTGAGTGACTTTCGCACTCTGAACCTCTTATACAATTTTTCAATTCACTACCCTTATGTGTTTTAACTTTAATTGCACTTGTGGAACTTCCTAATTAATAATTTTGACAAGGACGCAGATTCGCGTGTCACGGCTGTGCTGCAAACGTGCGTTCAAATGTCACTTGTTCTTATCGTGAACTCGATAGTCGATTAGTTTTCAAATTGCTGTTTTGTTTTATTTTCGCTTTCAGCGATAAAGAACACCTTTGTGTGTGCATGAGTACCGACGTTAGACTAACAAGGGCAAATTTCAATTTTATCGCGAACCGATTTGCTACAAAATCAAGTGTTTGAGCTTTCAACTGCTCCCTGGTTTTTTTGTAATAATCCCGTTGCGTCTAATTGGAAATTGACGGAGAACTTGCAATGCAATTTATTAAAAGAACTTTAGCACAAAGGTGACTGCGGAAGACCTTTTGAAAAGATGGTTGCAAGGGGTGGATTGGTTCTCGGTCTGCTGTAGCGCCCAGTTGAGTTGAGGGAAGTGGTAAACTGCTACGAAGTTTCAAAGGTTCATGGAATGCCTTGAAATTTCCAATCTAAAGGGCTGTTAGTCAATTGGCACGACACGATATACAAAATCTCCAATGACTAGTGCGACGTCAGGTATATTTCCTATTTCCCAAACAGTAGAATAATTGCAAGTTTGAATTTCATGTGCCATTTCGTGCCTAAACCCTTAAAATTAAAAAAAAAAAAAATGGTTGCCTGCAGTGAGATGTGTTGACTGCTGAGAAATTTTCAAAACCCGTTGCCTACTATGATGAGACTACAGAGTCTACCCATCGCTTCAAGATCGATCACCCACCATCTTCGTTTTAGTCATCCGATCTGCCATTGAACTCGTTTAACTGGAAATCTCGCCATTTGACGATACCAAGATTGCCACGATTTATTCAGAGTTTTGTATATTGCGACTGTCATGACGTCCTTTCAGTAAAACCTCTTCTCAAATTTACTAAAATTCGCAGAACTTCTTGTCATATCAAACTAAAACTTTTACAATACGATCTCTATGCCGTTATCCCCGCTCAATACACCCTGGGTTTCAGTCCCAAATTCACCCCGTTGGCAGACCTCGTGACCACAGTCATTATTGGTCGAATTTTTTCCCCCAATGGCAGCAGTTCGTAACTCATCAGGATCTTGGCGATGACGCACTTTATCTCCAGAATTGCATACTTCTGTCCGAGACAATTGCGCGGTCCCGCACTGAACGGAATATACGCATAAGGATTTATCTTCTCCGTCGTGTTTTCCGCCGAATGTCGCTCCGGAATAAAGTCGTCTGGGTTCGAGAAGTTTGCAGGGTCTCGCATCATGATGTACAGGCACATAGTTAAGTCGCTTCCAGCTGGAATGTGTTTCCCATCTGCAAAGTATGCACTCTATCAGTTTGGCAGTTTTGGGTTCAATTTTGGGTTGACTTACTGAGCTCAAGTGGCTCGTTAATCCGCCTTCCGATGAAGGGGACGACCGGCAGGATGCGAAGTGTCTCCTTGATCACGCAATCCAAGTAGCTCAAGTTGTTTAAGTCGCTGAGGGAGACTGGTTGGTTAACGTCGGTACCGATAACTTCACGAACCTCCTCAAATGCCTTCTGCTGGATATCTGGATGACGCGAGAGAACGTAGAGGGTGTGGGAGATGGAGGAGGCTGTGGTGTCGTGACCTGCAAACATGAAGTTGTCTACTTCTTGACGGATCACGGAGTTTGGGAGGGGCTTCCCATTGACGGTGGCTTGGAGCAAAACGTCAAGAAGAGCCATTTTTCGCTTTGTTCCAACGTCGTCCGAAGGATCTGTGAAGAATTGTAGAGTCAGTTGGAAGGGGGTGGTTTTTTTTAGTTTGGTTCATTCACCCGTTTCTTTTGTTTGACTAGCGAGGAGCTCCTTTTCAAGGATTTTCCTACGTTTCTCAATGACATCCTCAGTGAAATCATGTAGTCTCTTGACGATCCGGTTTTGGCGGAAGTAGGTTAGTGGCGCGAAGACTCTAAAGAGAAACTCTATTCTCTGGTATGCCTTGAGCATTCTGTACGACGCAAGCGATGTTATTCTGCGGGACGAGGAACAGCGTATAGGATTGATCTGTAAGGCGAAGAGGAACCGCTTACCTCTCAACATCCTTTGGGTATCCAAAATGAGGATTCGTCTGCGCATTAACCGGTATTCCCATTGAGGTTTCTGAAAGGAGTCAGTCATCACATGTTCTCTCATTGCGTCAGGTATCAGTTGAGGGTTACCCGCTATAACATCCAAAGCCATGCGGCCGACGAAAGGGTAGATGTCGAAAGCCGTCTTTCCGTCAGCCATCGGCCTTAGGAACGAGATCAGTTGTTTGCCCTGGCTGTCAAAAGTCTGCACAAATTGCTCCAGAATCTTGAAATGAAACGTCGGAGTGATGATCTTCCGCATGGTATGCCATTTCTGTCCTGTATTGAGGAGCATTCCGGATCCAAGCCATGCGGTAAGCGTGTCATATAGGGAGTTCTTTGTAATGTGTTTGGAACTACTGAGGACTACCTCTACATCCTTGACATCAGTAGTGACGATGGCGAGACGATTGAAAATCCACATCCGATATACGGGGCCGTACTTTTGTCGATTCTGATAGACAACAGCTAGAATTTCTGCACGTAAAGAGAAAAAGTTGATTGTGGAGACTTTCTAGTGATCCTTGGACAGGTACCTTCGTTAGATTTTCCCATGAAATTCAGAATAGTTCCGATGATGGGATAGGCTGTGGGTCCCTTTATGTTGGATATGGCATCATTGCGTTTTTTCTTGCTCAGATAGTCGAAAACGAGAATCAAAGCCACTAAGAGTATAAACAGTTCCAGGAACATCGCGGTCAGGAAAAAATAAGTTAAGCTACAGCGACCGTCTAAGCAATCTTTTGAAGCCAACAACCGTCTCCTAAGCAACTTCAAATGCAACTGAGCTGCAGTTGCCTTCATCGTAAAGTCGCTGCACTTCGATAACCTTGAACACTTCAATTTAATGGTTTGCTGGTGAGCGTGAGACAATTAAATTTATCGATTCCTTGTGGTGTTAAGTGAGTTATAAAAATTCCTCTAAGCGGAGCACGTCGTGCTTGCGAACAGCCCTGCTAGCCCGTCATTGTGTCTCTAGTTTGTAGAGAAGTTATACTTTGCGGGAGTTGTCTGTGAGTTTGGGTCGAATATAGATCTCCGCCAGGGTTCTTCCTTTTTTAAGAGCCTTGCTGTGAATTTCGAAGATGCTGCAGCTCTTCGTGTCCTTTTGCTCTACATAACCTAGTCATCCTACGCGTTACATCTGTCGACGTTGGACTACAGCCCCTACAGTTGCTTGTTACTCCTCGTCATCGACTACTGACTAACTGGATGGCGGTAGCTGGCTGGCGGAAGTTGGCTGCCTGGCGGAAGCTGGCTGCCTGGTGGTAGCTGGCTGCACGGCGGAAGCTGGCTGGCTGCCTGGCGGGAGCTGGCTGCCTGGCGGAAGCTGGCTGCCTGGCGGAAGCTGGCTGCCTGGCGGAAGCTGGCTGCCTGGCGGAAGCTGGCTGCCTGGCGGAAGCTGGCTGCCTACCGGAAGCTGGCTGCCTACCGGAAGCTGGCTGCCTGGCGGAAGTTGGCTGCCTGGCGGAAGTTGGCTGCCTGGCGGAAGTTGGCTGCCTGGTGTTAGCTGGCTGCCTGGCGGAAGCTGGCTGCCTGGCGGGAGCTGGCTGCCTGGCGGAAGCTGGCTGCCTGGCGGAAGCTGGCTGCCTGGCGGAAGTTGGCTGCCTGGTGGAAGCTGGCTGCCTGGCGGAAGCTGGCTGCCTGGTGGAAGGTGGCTGCCGGGCGGAAAGTGGCTGTCTGGTGGAAAGTGGATGTCTGGTGGAAAGTGGCTGTCTGGTGGAAAGTGGATGTCTGGTGGAAAGTGGCTACCTGGCGGAAGCTGGCTGCCTGGCGGAAGCTGGCTGCCTGGCGGAAGCTGGCTGCCTGGCGAAAGCTGGCTGCCTGCTTTAAGCAAGACCATCAGCTATAATTCATACCACTGGAGCAAGCAGACAACCTCATGAAACGGTTAAAGTGCATCCAATTGAAATAATTAGGACGGCACATCGCTCTGGACTTGCCTGTTGGTCAGTCAGCTTTTTCTCCACAGCCACACCCTGACCGAATTCAGGTCCTGAAAGGAAGGAACCTGAAAAACCCTATTTGCGGATGGATTCCTGAATAAGAGCAGCGGTTGAATGTCTCGGACTAACTGGATATTCACACCTACAACCGGGCATTGATTCGAATAAGCGGCTTGGGCCCCACCGCTTCTTGGGCCCCAGCGCGTCTTGGGCCCCAGCGCGTCTTGGTCCACAGCGAGTCTTGGAAAGGACTCTAATGAAATTTTCCACAAACCAAACAATGCATGTATTTTGATTAGCCTTCCACACGCTATCCGCTATAAACACCTCACTCGCCAGACAATCCGTCATACACATACTGCCTAACTAAACAACCCCCGGGCGCCAATTCGTTCTGAAATTCCGCTTCGTGCTATAATGTCCGAATGGATGTCCAGGACGAATGTCTGATGGGTTGCATAAACCACTTAACTACTTGTTGCATTTTTTCCGGCCTTCTTCTTCTTCTTGCGGCGCTACAGTCCAGGGTGGACCTGGGCCTCATCCAACATGCTTCTCCAGCCAACACAATCTTTCAACAGCGCAAGCTAAGTCCTTCGAGAGAGGGCTTGTAATTCTGCGTGAGTACCGAAATCAAACGCAGAATGACTTTTTCTGGTCAAATTTATTAAAACTTCCTCTCAAATTTTCCAAAATCGCTGTACAAAATAAAAACTTACACACAAGGCTATCTCTACATCGTTTCCCCCCCCGCATCAATACACCCTTGGTTTTATTCCCAAATTCACTCCATTCGCGGACCTCGTGACCAAATTCATCATCGGTCTTATCTTCTCGCCCAGCGGCAGCAGCTCATAGTTCCTTAGGACCTTGCTGATGGCACTCTTCATCTCCAGCATGGCGAACTTCTGGCCAATGCAGTTGCGTGGCCCAGCGCTGAAGGGGATGTACGCGTAGGGATTTATCTTCTCCGCTGTGCTCTCCGTCAAATGTCGCTCCGGGATGAAGTCGTCCGGGTTCGGGAAGTACTGCGGGTCTCGCAGCATCACGTAGATACCGATTGTGAAGTTACTCCCAGCCGGAATGTGCTTTCCATCTGCCAAAGGAAACGCCATGAGACATAGTCTGTGGATCAATGTGGCGTATACTCACTTATCTCAACAGCTTCGTTGAGCATTCTCCCGATCAAGGGAACGGGTGGATAGAGGCGAAGACCCTCCTTAATGACGCAATCCAAGTAGTTCAAGTTGCTCAGGTCGCGAAGGGACACTGGCTGATGGACGTTGTCGCCGATTACTTCGCGGATCTCCTCGAAGGCCTTTTGCTGAACTTCTGGGTGGCGCGAGAGGAGGTACAGGGTGAAGGAGATTGCCGCCGTTGTGGTGTCATGACCCTCGAACATGAAGGTGTCCACTTCTTCCCGAATGTCGGTATTGGAGAGGGGCTTCCCATTAATGGTGGCTTGGAGTAGAACGTCAAGAAGAGCCATTTTCCGCTTGGTTCCGATGTCGTCTGAGGCATCTGTGAAGAATTGCGAAGTCAATGATGTAATGCGGAAGAGGATTGGGTTTTGTGCCTTCACCTGCTTCATTGTTTTGCCTTGCGAGGAGCTCCTGTTCGAGAGTCTTCCTTCGCTTCTCGATTACATTCTCAGTGAAGTCATGCAGCGTCTTGATGAGCTGCTGTTGGCGGAGGTACGTCTTTGGCGACGTGAGCTTGAAGAGAAACTCTATCCTCTGGTAGCCCTTGATGAATCTCCTCGACAGGATTGATGTAATGCTGGGGGGGAGCAGGAATTTATTAAGATGCTGGTTTGTGTGCGCAAGAGCAACTCACTTAGCAACGTCCTGCGGGTATCCAAAGTCAGGGTTCTTCTGCGCATTCACCGATGTTCCCATAGAAGTTTCTGAAATGAATCAATTGTCACATGCTCTGTCAATGAGTTGAGTGTCGGCTAAGGGTTACCGGCGATAATGTCCAGGGCCATGCGGCAAATGAAAGGGTAGATGTCGAAAGGCGTCTTTCCGTCAGCCTTCGTCCTTATCTGGGAGACAAGTTCCTTGCTCTGGCTGTCGAAGATCTCTACAAATTGCTCCAGAATCTTAAAGTGAAACGTCGGTGTGATGACCTTGCGCCTGGAATGCCACTTCTGCCCGGTACTGATAAGGAGTCCCGTCCCGAGCCATCCGACGAGCATATCATACAGGGAGTTCTTTGTGATGTGTTTCGAGCTGTTGATGATCACTTCCACGTCCTTGGCATCGGCGCAGAAGATCGCGAGTTGATTGAAAACCCACATCCTATACATGGGGCCATATATGAGACGATTCTTATGAATTTGCGTGAGGACTTCTGCAACGAGAGGGAAATCATTGTCAGATGGGTTCTTGGGGTGCACTGTCAACCCTTACCTTCGGGAGATTTTCGCATGAAATTCAAAGCATTGCCGATCAACGGGTAGCCTTTGGGCCCCTTTATGTTTGATATGGCGTCATTACGTTTCTTTTTGCTTAGATAATCGTACACGAGAATTACGGTCACTAAAAGCACAAGCAGTTCCACAAACATCTCCACTCCTTATCTGAAACATCAAACAAGATATTGTCTCTCTATTTGCACAGTTCACTGCAGGAAATGTTGAGGCAGTCTTTAGAAAACCCAACAAAACCGTCTCGCCAGCGTCTTCAGATGCAACTGATCTGAGTTATCATCTGCCCTGTGAAGTTGAACTGCACTTCGCTAGCCTTGAATAGTTAGTTCAACGGCTTGCTAGTGAGCGTGAGATAATCGCGCACACATCTCCGGCTACTTTCGAATCGATTACTTACGAGTTGAGTTACAGAAGTGTCTCTTACCAGATTTTCTCTCTCTCTCTCTTGGCTGAACAACTTGCGATCTCGCCTAGGCGTCTCTGGAAACCAGCAGGAAACTGAAACTATGCGCGAGTTGTCTTTGAGTTTTGATCAGAAGTACACTTGCCCCATGATTACATGTGGATTTCGATAAAGAGAGTGAGTTGGCAGATTTCGATGTTATCCGCAACACACGAGATATCAATTATCGGTTAGACAAGCTCCAAGAATACAACAATGAAACAGTGTTTTGTTTGCACATACATATGTGTTTGTTGGCTCTTTGAACTTGTGACGTACGAGGCATCGTTTGAATGAAAAAATGCCAAAGGGGTAGGATTGCGTACTGACAACTGGTCTGTTGTGATTATCGTGGAACGGTAGAGAGCCACCTGAAACGCTTATCTCGGTCGAAATTCTGAAGAATTAAAAATTTTTCGCAAATTTTTAGCGATCTAACGATTGAGAAATTGAAATTGTAGTGTCACTCTGTGATGCGTTGACTTTTTCAGAAATGTGACAAAAGGAGATTATGTCTGATTGACAAGTTGGTAGGGCCGATGTGACCACTCATTGCATTAAGGCGAATCGGCCGTGGTCATGGCATAGTGAATAAGTGCTTCGAGTCACATCTGGAGGTTCCCCGTTCGATTCCGAGGGAGCGTCTCTCTTGAGATGCTGACAACACTCAAAGAGTGTTCTTCGGAGTCGGCAAGAAACTGTTGTTCCTCTCTACTTGTGAGACATACACGCACGTTGCTAAAGAAGCTAGGCTCTAGTTCCTTATACTCCCGTCCCCCTCAATTATTATAAAAAGTTCATCCGGGGGAGGGACGAATTGAGGCCTTTGTTTGGGTGGGCGTACAGTTTATAAGGAACCAACTCGCTAAGATCTCTATTGTCTGACTACAACAACCTCTATGGTGCTTATAGCCGACTGTTGCTAGGCCTACTGTCTATGAAGGATGGCTTGTATGCCCAGTGAGCAGAGTTGCTGGCTAACTGCAGTTGTTTGACTGGATAGCTGGCAGTAGCTACCTACCTGCCTGGCGCGCTGTCTAGGCTGGCTGAATGGTTAGCTAACTATAGCTGCTTGCCTGCATAGCTGTAGCTGCCTGAATAGCTGTAGCTGGCTGCCTGAATATTTTTTCTGTCCGGCTGTAGCTGACTGGCTGCTTGGGTGTCTGTAACTGCCTTGCTGGGTGGCTGTGGCTCCCTGAAGGGTTATAGATGCCTCTCTGGGTGGCTGGCTGGGTGGCTGACTGGCAGCTGGCTGGCTGGTTGGCTGGCTGGCTGGCTGGCTGGCGGTGGCTGCATGGCTAGTTGCAGTTCCCGGATTGTATAACAAGCTGGGTGTAGTAACCTGTGTGGCTGGCTGGCTGTAGCACCTGTCTGTATGGCTGCAGATTGTTGGATGGTTGCCTATAGCTGACTGGCTACCTTCCTGCATGCATGACCGGCTGTAGCTGCCTGCCTGGCTAGGTGGTTGTCTTTAGCCTTACTTTGTGGCTGTGGCTCCCTGAATGACTATATCTGTCTGGCTGGCGGTGGCTGCTTGACTGGCTGCAGTGTCTGGACTGTATAACTGGCTGGGTGTAGCTACCTGTGTGCTGGTTAGCTGTAGCATCTGCTTGTATGGCTGCAAGTGGTTGGGTGGTTGCTTACTAGCTGCCTCCCTGCATGGTTGACCGGCTGTATTTGCCTACCTGGGTGGATGGCTGCCAGTAGCTGCCTTACTAAGTGGGTGTGGCTCCATCAATGGCTATAGCTGCATACCTCGCTGACTAACAGGTTGATTGTAGCTGAATGCCTGGCTGTGATGGCAACATATAACACCGAGGTATTTCATGTGGATGACGATGCCTTGGTTTCCCAGATTGAGTGGACGTACTTGACGCATATTTTTTGATGTGAAGTGAATAATTTCGGTCTTGAGCGAGGTAACAACCAAGACCAAATTGTTTACCTGCACATTACTCAATTCTTTACTTAACATTCATCATTGCATTTCCATTTAAAAGTAAACACTTTAATTTCAGATTCCTAATACTCAGAAGATTCTAGGGAATTCCTTGTTTAAGATGACCGCATTCATTAACACCTCACTGAGAATGCTGCCCCTGAATGTGATGATGAAAGAAAGCACTTGTGCCGCTGGTAAGTACTTTAAATACTCCCCTTTCTTGCAAAAGCTTCATCAGCCACTTGACACTGGCGTAAGTGCGATACAAAATCTGAGATTTGTTCTGCCGCAGTCGCGTAATCGCCGGCGATTCTATACACCAGCAGCGCACTTGATAACACACGCCACATTTTTGTGCTAATTCCGTTTCGATTGTGGGTACAAATCATTCGCGAATTTATTCCCCCTCTGCTATAGGAGATTGGAGCAAGTTCTGTGATCTCTAATCGCGAGTGCGGCTATCAGTAATTTGAGCCGGTTGCGCGAGCGTGGTTGATTTTCGTTGTATACGCAGAGTTAGTTTGTTTTCCTCTGTTTGTCCTTGGATCGATTGCGGAGTGTGTTTTTTTTTTATAAATTTGCAGTGTTGGGGCCAGATAACTACCTGAACGGTTTCAATAAAACGTACGTTAATAAAGATTTGGTGGCACTCTGTGTTGATTGCGGTTTTTGGCATTTATAAGCCTGATGAACGTTTGATGGGAGTGGGCTCAGCAGCTACAGCAGGATTTCCGGGCTCGACGTGAATGTCATGGGGGGCAACAGCGGCGTTGTGGTTGCAGCACCAGCACAACACCACGAATCCGTACAGACTCTATGAAAAGAGCATGAGGTTGGGTGCTAGATGACATCAACGTAAGCTTGGGATCTTCGTTAGTGGAATCTACCTTACCCCAACTGAAACCTCTCTTTTCCACTGCTATACAAACAGAGGATTGTGCTCATACCACCCCTCCCCACGGCTGAGCAAGATGACACCATACGAAGCATGCGATTACGTGCCTTCAGTGCTTATATCTTCGCTTCACTGAAAGTTTAACCTTCTTCGCCGTTCTTTTATTATCCACCCAGTGCGGATGCAAACAATTGGCGATCAAAACAACAAGTGACTCTTGCCATATCTTTTGAAAATCGCTTCGAATCCCCCAGTGACCTCATTCTTTTTGGACGCCTGTTGTTTAATCAAACCGTCTGATCCAACCATAAAAGTTTGTTTTCGTCTATTCCCCATTCCGGGCTTATCAGTCAACAAGACACGTATCGTGTTGCAGGCGATTAATGCTTGCGAACAGATTTATTGAAAGAACCGCGCGTGCAATTAAAATAAATCACAACACAGCCACCAACGCTCATCTCGCTCCCACAGCTCCCACTCGCTCCACGTGAAAAATCCCATCGATCCACCTGGGTGTACCTTCCGCAAACCACAGCGATCCCTTTCCCTCTCATCGGCACCACGCACATGACTGAAATAAGAAAGAGGCGCTCGAAATAGCCAAAACACAGTCGATCGACCGTGCGCGTCGATAAACAAAACGCGGATTAATCATTCAAATTCGACTGTTTACATTCAGTTGCCGCCTTTCTGGCATTGTTCTAAAACGCGAACAACACAATAAGACCGTCGATAAGCTGTCGTGAGAATACGCCGTAATTGCAATTTAATTTAATTGCCATCAATAGAGCGAAGCTTTGGGGTACGACTCGATCGTTGCTTGGAATCATTGATTTCCGTGTACTCCTCATTCCAAGTTTAGCGCGACACAATCTCGGTTGGAGGCTTGGAGGATAGCGAAGAGAATTCTGTCGCGAATTTAAGGGAAAGATTTATTCAGTCAAACGGCTTGGAGCAGCAGCTTTGCGGCTGGGTTAGAGGCCTACACTCAATTCAATATATAATTTCCGGTAGGGTTGCGCTAATTGGTTTGGCCTCTTACTTGTGATTAGCACTGGGTGGCATTTGGTGACGAAATGATAAATTAGCGTAGACCTGAGGTGACATTGAGAGCGCACGTAGTTCAAGAAAATTTGTCTAGTCAGCAGCTGTGGTTCTTGACGCTTAGCGCTGTGCAACATGCTGGCAGAAGTCATTCAGTTCAAGATCTGCCGAGCGGACACTTCTCAAAAGACTACGGCAGCGGTTTTCTGAGTGACAAGTGGTTAAGTCTGATTTGTTCTCCGTGAACTGTGTGAATATTCTCTCAAAGAGATTGTGGTAATTGTGCTCCTAGTCAACTGACATCTCTTAATGTCAGTTTTGGCATCCTTGACCCTCACAAGGCTGTGATGGGCTTTTCTATCCACTTTTCCCCCTTAAAATCAGTTCCACATAATCAACCAAATTTCTTTTGTTTTCCAGATCATGATCCTTGCCATCATCATCGCCATTGTGGCGATTTGTATTCTCGACACCCTGTGGAGGAGAAAACGCAGCGCAAAAATGAAGAACATCACGCGACTTAGATCCTTTCCCATTATTGGTACAACGTGGGTGTTCTTCGGAAAGAAACCAGATGGTAAGCGTCTGATAAAACATCCTTAAACCCCATTCAAAACCCCTCTTCTTCTCCCAGATCTGCTCTCCATGGCCAAGGAATTCCCCGAAAAGTATGGTCCCACCGTCATGTCATGGGTATTCCACCTCCTTGCCATCTACACCTCCGATCTCAAGGACATCCAAGGGATCCTAAGCAGTCAAATTCAAA
This sequence comes from Eristalinus sepulchralis, assembly GCA_944738645.1. Classification (NCBI taxonomy): domain Eukaryota; kingdom Metazoa; phylum Arthropoda; class Insecta; order Diptera; family Syrphidae; genus Eristalinus; species Eristalinus sepulchralis. The sequence goes on along the minus strand of OX122884.1, from coordinate 1,296,315 downwards.
TAAAGAAGAACAGAATGTATTCCTTGCTGGATACATGGTTGGGTGAAGGACTTCTGGTCAGCTATGGTCCGAAGTGGTTCACCCGAAGGAAGATCATCACACCGACGTTTCATTTTAAAATTCTGGAGCAGTTTGTTGAGATCTTCGATCGTCAGAGTGGAATTTTGGTGAAAAAGCTCGCGGAGCATGCTGATGGACAGACTCCGTTGGATGTGCATGACCACGTTGGCTTGGCGACGCTGGATGTTATCTGTGAATCTGCCATGGGGACGTCAATCAACGCACAAACCGATCCAAACTGTGAATACGTGAAACTGCTTAATAAGTAAGCATCCTAGATCCTCTGGTGGGGGCGTCTCTAGTAACAAATCTTTATCCCTCCCCACAGAGTGACAGACATTTCTGTGAAGCGATTTATCTCCGTCCTCTATCGCAATGAAACACTGTTTGGGCTCTTGGCGCCACGACAAAAGAGGGAGTACGACAAAGTCATTCACGACCTGCACACCTTCACCGATGGGATTATTGAAAAACGTAGAATATACCTACAGCAGCAGCAAGCTGTCTTAGATCAAAGGGAAAATGGTAAAAATCCAAAGGCAGTCTTTCTGATCAAATCTATAAACAGTTCCACGTTCTAGAGTACGGCATGAAACAACGAATGGCGTTCTTAGACGTTTTACTCCTCTCGACTGTGGAAGGGAAGCCGCTCTCGAACGCCGACATTCGTGAAGAAGTTGATACATTCATGTTCGAGGGACACGACACCACAAAATCCGGAATCGGATTTACCCTTTACTGCATATCCAGGAACCCTGATGTGCAGAACAAGATTGTTGAAGAAATCTACCAAGTCATTGGCAAGGACAGAGACCGAGAAGTGACATATAGAGACCTGGTGGAGTTAAAGTACACAGAAAAGGTTATCAAGGAAGGACTAAGGATGTATCCACCAGTCCCCTTCATAGGAAGACAGACAGTGGAGGATTGCACGATAAGTGAGTTCCCCCTCACATCCAAGCCACGTTCTATCAATCACACTCCCTTCTTTCTCACAGATGACAAATTCATTCCAAAGAATACCAGCATACTCATGGCATTAATCACCCTAATGAACGATCCAAAAGTCTTCCCAGAGCCCGACAGATTTATTCCAGACCGGCATACAAATGAGAATCCCTTCGCGTTTATCCCCTTCAGCGCGGGTCCACGCAACTGCATTGGACAGCGGTTTGCCATCCTGGAGATGAAGGCCATGATCACCAAAGTACTGCGACACTACGAACTGCTGCCGCTGGGACCAGCAGTTGAGCCAACAATCAGCGTTGTGTTGAAATCGAAAACCGGCTGGCAGATGGGCTTGCGTACGCGGAAGTAAACAAACCAAAGATACGAACAAAACAAGTCATAGGTAGGTTCTAATAAGTTTTATTTAACCATCGATGCTAATGTTATTAATTAATGTTGTTTATTAATCACATTGTTGGTTTTTTTTTCCAGGTGTAGGTCATTCATGAATGACGAATGGATCAGATTCAGGCGTTTTATGTATGAAAGTGTTTTTAAGGATTTGACTGGAATGCAGGGCAGGTCCCTGGGTAATCTTTGCGGTGGTTAAATCTTCTTTTGTTAGAAATTCAAGTATTTATCTTTAGATGTAAGTGGTCTGTTAGAAAACATGCAGAGTTGTCGATAGATTTTGCAGCATGAAGCCAAGGCAACAGTCACATAGTTCTTATTCTAAAAGAATAAGTATTTCTTCCTTTAATTTTTGATATCAAATTTTTTTATGTAGGCTAAGTAATTTAAGAGAAATTCAATAAAATGTGATGAAAATGCAATATTTTGATGGTTTTCTACTTGTTCTGTTGACAGTTCTATGTATGTTGACGTCTCTGGGTTGACGTATACTGTCACGGTGACATTTCTGCGGGTAGCGTTCAGCGCCAAACTGAGTGAAAATAATTCAGGTGGTACCTACTGCAAATATCTGATTTCTGGGCGCCTGGTGATTTGCTTGAGAAATTTTGAAATTTTCACTGAGGGAGATTTTTTTTCTTGCAATGGGTGGGTGCATGGGTGGTGGATTTTGGGCGGAAATGTGTGTGATTTTAAAACAACGATTGAGGGTTGTCGTTTCACTGTTCAATTTGGACAGTGGATTGAGGTTGTTGAAGAAGAAGTCGGAGAAGGAGGAGTGGTAAGGAATTGGCGCAAAGGACTTGTTGAAGAACTTGCTTAAGGGTGGTGGACATGGGTGGGTTTCAACAAATCTGCGAGATGTTAATTTTTTGAACAGGTCATTCGTCACCAAGCCATGAAAACTTGGAAAGGCGCACGTCTGAGCCTTGAGCCTGAGCCATGAGCCTTCTGGAAATTCTGATGGTCTGGTGGTCTGGGATGCATTGATCGATGTCGGTTTGTGATTGCGATTGAGGTTGTCGTTCCCCCGCTGTTCAATTTAGACAGTAAAGAGAGAAAGTGCGAACAACAGTCTTTCAGACGATTTCAGGACCATGCTGCCATAAAACAGACAGAATTGGCGTCAAAACCTTCGTCTTCATTCAAGCTACAAATTTGACGAACACTTGACAAGAGACAAGGCACGAAAGAAGAGGAAAAAAGGACGAGAAGAATTTGAATGAAAAGAAACGCCATTCGTTTACTTGGTTTTTGATTGCTTTTTATTTGATTTTTGCTTTTGTTTTAAGTGTTCGCGTAGTAATAGTTTATTTAAATGTTTTTAATAAGTGTTTTTATATGCATTTTGAATACATTGTAATATATGTGTTTTTTCTCCGTTTCACTTGTTTAAAACATAAGATGTCTACCAAACAAAAAAACAATACAAACAAATCAAAGTTACAAAAAACATTCGCGTTAACAAATTAGACATATTATTATTAACAATTTTATTGTGATATTTGGGAACTTATTGGTTTCGGTTTATTCTTATATAATTTCATTATATTTCGTACCTAGATATATTTATGTGTAATCTTACAACGTTTTTGTTATATCCTTCGAAAAAAGGCTGTTAAAAAGCTAGACCTAAGAGATGATGTAAAAAATGTAACTATGTATTCAAAGAAAAAAAAAAACTGGTCATGAATAATCCTGCTGAAAGTACGTAATACAATGCTAATTGTGTGACCTTCGGAAGAAATACTTGAGATTACTAAATTGGAGTGGTTACAGTGGTTACTTGTAAGGGGATTTACATCTACTTCGTGGGGGATGGGTTATAATTGCTCTAACTCAGATATACAGCACCAATGGGACAAACAAACAACATTTGATTCCGATTCCTTTCACTCATTGCATCTGCAGTGCACCGCTGCAGTCTCTCGCTCTACTCTAATCTTTAGGACGATCCTACATATAGATACGCTTGTGTCTATGGGATCTCTCTGCGTCGCTTTACTAAGAAGTGTGTGTATATAAAAACGTGGTATAAAACATTTGAGTAAACCTATCATCAAGAAATTCCTACAGAAAAAAAAAAAAAACAGAAACCACCATCACCGTCTAGATGGGTTTGAAATTTCCCTAACCTAAGAAACAATCGATTGAGTCAATAATTGAAAAACAAACAAAGATGAAAAGAAACAATCTCCGTGTGTTGCCTTTTTGTGTCCTCAGTGTCCTCTTGGATTTGTCTGTGTGTGTGTGTGTTGTGTTTATCTCTACACTCACATTTGGTGAGAGGGCGAGCCAAAAAAGATGGCCATAAACTACTAGTCCATTTGGTTTCAGTACGTAGATCAGAAAGAAATCCTTTCCCCTACCTCCGCTTCTGTCTTTTCACTACTCTTTCCACACTTCCTTGTTGTATAAAAACTACTACAAAATATATTCCTCTAAGTCTGTCGTGGCGTGTGATTCGCGTGTAAAAGCGAAGCAACACCTCGAGAGTTCGTCTCTTAACCCTTAGTCGCTAGAGTTTATGTAAAAAAGCTTTTGCATTAGATCTAAGTGTGTCTCAGTAGAGCTCTGTGTTCTGCCGGGCAGGCATTGGAATTCGGGACAAGCCGCGGTCTCGTCGGGGCGACACAATCACTGACATGTCCCGACTGTGGGTGCTCTCTGTTGAGGAAGCAGCTGAACTGCGCTTCGAGGGACCCTTTGTGGGCGGTGAACAGCTGCTGGAGCGCTCCAAGTGGCCGTTGCTGTTCACCCAGGCCGTGGTGAAGTCGTCGTAGACTGGTTTCTTAAGGTTGGCCGGCTTGGGGGAGCCCAGATTGTTTGTGGAATATCTCGAGAGGAGAGCTTTCATCTTCTCCAGGATTTGAGCGTCGTTTTTTGCACTGCTCGCGGCTTCCAGGAGCTGCTGAGCTAGGGGGGAAGATGCATGGTTCTTCACTGGAGATGTTGTGAGAGAGGCGCCTCCTTTCACCCGGCGACCATTGCTATCGTAAAGGATCTGCGAAGACCTCGTCTTGGAGTTGCGATCGAATCCCGGACTCGGAGAGAATGTGTCTGCGTTCATAGTGGGTCGTTTCTTGCCTGTTGGCGGCACACGACCACTCCATGTGTTTGTGGCTTCCTTGCCCGGGACTTTTCTGGCCTCGTTGGCCAGTTCGCTGGGCTTCCGGACTGACCTGTAGACCGGCTTCTTTCGGTTAAAGACAGGTAGGCCAGTCCTTGATCCCAAATCGGGGGATTGGCGGACGTCGCCCATGCTGCCACCGTGGCAGTTGCTATTGTCAAGACTGCGGCGCCTCTGGGGCACTGGCGATCGGGGGATTTTACTCTTCACACCCGGAGTCGGCTTCGTCTCCTCCTCGCCGTAGATCTTCGTCGAGAAGCCAGTCTTCCGGAGACCTGTGGTGTTGGCGATGTCCACGGTGATTTCGTTTTCAGTGATGAACACCCCAGACTGCTGGAATTTGTTGAGTTCCTCATCGAGAGGGGTGATTGTCACGATTGAGTCGAGCTGGTCTGTCAGTAGAGTTTGCTGGTCAATACTGTCGTCGGATTCCACGATATCCGGGGTTTTTGTCGACTGATTGCTGCTCTCCACCGGAGAGATCTGTGAGTCACTTGATGTCTGATCTTGACGCCCTAAGGGATGAGAATGCTTGAAATGCGAACTGGACTGGAGTGAGTGGTGGTCTTACCATTCTGTTCAGCGTCATCGATCGAGGTCTGACTGTGAAGAGATTCCCGTTTCTGCGCGTTCGACTGGATCACCCCCAGACTGCGGTAACCCTCGTCGCTGATCTCGCTGCCATTGTCGCTGATGTTCTCAAATTTGGTACTGCTAGAGGTGTCGGTGCTCAGGGTCCCATTGCTGTTCGGTGGACTGATGCTTTCTGTCTGGTTGAGGCTTAGGCTGTCGAATTGCACGTGATTGCCGGAAGAAAACTCGGCGGGGAGTGACTTTGGCCCACTGGACGACTCAAGAGACGCCTGCTTCTTCCTCATGTCAATCAACCGCCTGGGACTGGGCGACATTGACCGCCTGGCCAGGTTGGGCGACGCGATCTGCGACGGTGGATGTAATTTCTCCTGCAAACAAAACAAATATCTGTCAAATGGGCGCTGTTTTTGCAGGTGTGTGTGAAGTGGCTACTTACGCTGCCGCTCTCAATGCCGTTGATATGATTTATCTGATTCAGATACTTTCTCTGTGGTGTGGGACTGCGACTGCGGGTCTTTCCAGCGGCGGTGCATGGTGACAGGTTATTGCCGCCATTCATTGTCGGTGAACTATTCGCGGAGCTATTGAAGGTTGCAGCAGCTTTTCTGGCTGGAGGCGGTGATCTGAAAAGCAAACAGAAGAGCAAGATTGAATTTCAACTCATGTCTCAAGTCGGCCAGAATTAGTCGGCTTCCTGTCGATCAGGAGGAGGGTTGTCAACCTAATGCTCACACGGAGCTTTGTGTGTAGCATTAGTGTCACACTCGATAAATCGCTGAAAAATGTTTAGAAAGGCAATTATCCGTGGACGTCGACACGGCAAGGACGTTCAGTGTGTGTGGGTGCAGAGTGACTTGAATTAAATCTGTTGCAAACGTTGTCACCACCTGGGGCTGAGCTGTGCTTCGAAACATGAACTCTTCCAAAGCGCTGACCTCGCCATCGTTGTCGTCGTCGCCGTCGTCGGCTACTTTGCAGAAACCGAATCTTACACAAGTTGTGTGTGTCGCGTGTGATTACCGTGAATTATGCAAATCTCTCTGGCGGCCGATAATCTTCGCCACCGTGCCGACAAAGTGGGTTAGACAAGTCGGTTGTTGTTGGTCATCTATCAAAATTAAGCACCCGCTTGCCACACACACACACACTTCCCCAGGGGGCATCATTTGACGCAATCCCCGACACAATCTGTTTGCAGGTGATTGAAGGAGATTAATTGGCGTGCAACGACGATGCGTGTGCGGCTGTCTTAAATCAACATTCGACACAAAGCGCTCTATAATCAGCAGTCGGAGTCTCTTTCTTCGGCCGTGACTGGTGGGCTAATGCGTCAGCGGAAAGGCGATTCCTTAAAGATTCTAATTTCCAATTCATTTGCAAGTCACTGATTTATGGTCATGATTTGATTGATAAATGTCTCTGGCGCTGAAACATTGGATCAGCGCCTGTAGACTGAGCGACTGAATGGTGCTGGCTGGCAAGCACAAGTAAGGAGATGGAACGCGCGTTGGAAAAAATAATAATTAGCAATTCCAATTGAGTCATAAAATTGGTCACCACCTCGTTGACAAGCTGTCCGTCCACACAGTGAGTTGGTGTCGGTGCGGCTATTTCTGCCAGTGAGTGTGTGTTCAGGCGGTTGTTTATTCATGCCCAGGGATCGCTGAGCATGATAGGAGGTTTCTGCCCCCTTCGTCGACAGCCACATGTATGTCCTGACAAAATGATCATCACACTTACCTCTCGAATATCACTTGCGCCTTGTGTAGCTCGATGCCATTAGTTCCGCTGCTTGTTCGCGGTATGAGACGTGCCGCAACCGATGACCGATGCTGTGCCTTGCACCGGCACGGGTCGTGTTTGTCCAGATAATGTGCTAATGTATCCCATCCACCACCGACGCGTACCATAACGTGTGATCGAAGAATCTGAAAAAGAAAGAACAAAGAAAACCAACAAAACAAAATTAATTAACGTGGTGTAACCAAAAGCAAGCTCATCGAAGCGTCAACACAAACTCCTAGGCTTACATAATTAATTTATTAACTTTATGTCGCATCTAAGAGAGATGTTCCCCTCCCTCCTGTCGGTGTCTTAATGTTACACTGTGTTTCGTGCGAACACAGACAACTCGTGGTGTCGGATTCCCGATAGACCAAGCTGGCAGACAAGCAATTATGTGTGTTAGCTTGCGGTTTGGTGACAGAGAAGCGTACGTTTCTATGATGTAGCACGAATTGCAATAGAATCTCACGGAAGATTAACCAATTTGCATGCGCATTGAGTGAGGCAGAAGCGATGAGTGTAAAACAAGCAACAAGCCTCTTGGTAAATTAAGCAAATTTGAGGAATTTTTAAACGAGGCACAGGAAGACGTGACGGAAGTTGAAGCTGGAGGAATTGACAACCAAACTCGGGAGAAACCTTCCCAGTGCTGAAGCGCGATGAGATATCAAGGGCGAGCAATGGACAACAAAGCATCTTGAAACGGAGGAAAGACCAGTTGAAGTACAAACTATGTTGGATAGCAAGGGCTCAGCAATCGGCTTACCAATCATACTTGAAACTGTCACGACAGCAAAACAAAGGAGCAACGAGGACTCCTGAAGACTAAACTAGAGGCTTTGCAGCGCAAACTCAAGCGAGACTTGTGTAGAGGAAATAATCTTCTAGCTGAGCAAAAGCGACACAGCGCGCCGGATGACTAAGAACGAAAATGCTTTTAAAACGAACTCCACGCGGCCGTATGCAGAAGGATTAAATATCTTACATCACGAACTATGCAACGAATTCTAAACTCTGAGCAATAAGCAGCGAATAACAGGATTAAATCGCTTAAGCAACGATGATGGTCGTGATTGCATCCAAATTAAGACATTCGCCATTCGCTCACTCAACCATCGACCCCAAACGGACCACGACCAGACCCCAAACCGACTTCAGGCAGACCTCCGATAAACCTCTTCGATAACCCCTGTCGAAACTTTATCTCCTTCAGCACTGACAACTGTCCCCGTCGTATTCAAATAATTAACCGCCGCGCCGCGCCATATGCCACACCACATCGTCGCTGCACACAGCGACTGGGAGGATAAATTATGTCAGTATCAATTTGTCTCCCCGACAAGTGTTGTTTTTTCGTCATCAGATCAACACGGCTGACATATGATACCCCACCGGGGCAGGTAGGCTCAATTACGGATCAATTCAATAGCGGCGCCACATTGATCTTATTTATCGGTTAAGTGTTTTGACATCTCCTCCCGAAACCAACCGCATCCAGTCGAAACGGAAAGGGAAAGTTCACGGCATTGTACTTGAGAACACGCTGTCAAGTCGGGCAACGCAAATGCTAGTCAAACGACGGCTGTTTTCCCCGTCGATGGAATGCTGTTGGCGCAGAAATGACACCGATTACCCAACTCAAATTGCCGGTGGGAATAAAGCGTGCTACACAAAGCATATCCGCGGTGGTGCACAGCACCAGAGCACCAGCACAGTGTGGCGCAGCGTACAACTGCAAATTGCAATATGATGGGGATTTGTCTTAACATGCGTGCAGCGATCAAGGCGCGACGACGACGGTGATCGTGGTACTGGTGATGGTGATGGCGGTGATGATGACGACGCACAGCCAGTTGCGTTGAGTTATTTATGTGTGACCTGCCCGAAGCAGACATGTGCTCGAGCCGTAACAAGCTTTGACGACAGCAGCAGTGATAATGATTGAGTCCGCTGATCGGGACCAGTTCTTGATTTCATTTGGCCATAACAAGCGAAATTGGTTTCGCCGAACAGATGGCTGACACTGAAAGATCGCTAGCCGCAAACTCCTCCTCCTCCACGATGACAGCTCACTGGCCAGTGTCGCAATTTACATCTGAATGGACCATTTAGTGGCCAGGCATGCGATGTTTTGGAATGTGCGCAGGAATGCTGTACAAGACAGCCAGCTGAACTAACAAGCGATTGCGGTTGACGCGCAGCGACACTGCGACCGACACGGGTGCAGCGGCAAAAAAGAATGATGTTGTTGGCTCCTGCTGCGAACGCCATCGCCGCAAATATGCGCCGCGTACCCCAGGTACTGACGTGTCAATGTCGCTAACCGATTCAGCGATAGCATGTTATATTGCGAAAATATGCTGTTGATTTATTAATCGACCAATTGAGCCTCAAATCGCTGCAGCTGGAAGCTTACCGTGTGGATAAGTGCGGCAAAGTCCTTTCGCTGCGTGCGACGCACTGTGTTCTGTATAATCAAAGGTTGACCTCGCGTTGTCTGCATTCGTGCCCGATGCAGACGTGGAGATAAAGTTTTTGACAAATAGAACAGCTTGACTGCACCGAGGACAGAGTCCATGCAAGACAAATACGTTCCGGACACTGATTCTGGCGGCGAATTCCGAGCACACGCCCGCTTTTTGCGCTCGAAGAAACTTTGATAAACTGCAGTACATTCGGTATTGACAGGGAATCGATCAGAAACGACAGGCAGGCAGGTTGACATGCCTGTGAGGTGAATTCGAAGTGTCGCGCTGGTGATTTTATCTCTCTGCAGTTGATATTTATGGCCAAGCAAGAGCAAGAGACTTGGAGTGCTTCTATAAGGTGGCGGCATATCAGAATTTTGTTTGTGTAATGTAACTGTCCCTCTTTCTTTGACCCAATTGCGGAGTAAGCTAGTCTCTTTACCATGCATAACTTTAGAAAAGACAGCCAGAGTTGTTCGAAATTACAAACGTTAGTAAGGGTAAGTGACAACTTCTGAGACGTCGAAAGTGAGGAGCTTGAGTCTTGATTTTTCCCCCTCAGAAACAATCTCGCTTTTTCGTAGGAAGCTACACGCTCTGGAATAGGCAAACCAGTTGAAATTTCATCGATTCAATATTGATTTAAAGAGAAGGGGTGAATCAAAGCAGTTCGACTGCAAAGCATTGTCACGGGAAGTTGTCACATGAACTTATGAGAATCAAGAAGTAGGGTAACGTGATCATTTCACTTGTAGAGAGACTTCAACGAAAAAACTGCGCATTGCATTGATGACGTTTGCTTGGTCCTTGTGAATCTTGTAAGGAGCATATCCTGTCCACATATGTATGTATGTACGTGTGTATACTGCATGAACTATTTGGTTTCAGAAAGACTAAGTATTCGGTAGAGTAACCACTTTGAACCTCAGTGAGCTGAAGTTGCTGAAGTTGACCCCGAACTGTAGTTCCAGCCAAGGTTGTACATTAAATTCAAAATTAACTTACCCTCACAAATATCAGCACTTTGGTATCCCCAATTCGGTATTTGCCCTCCGACACTCGAACCATTGGGAACTGTGACGGACACGTACATTTCTCAACCAAGTCCCGTACCTGAAAGCAGAGAAATACATGAATTAGCAAAAGTTCAAGGAGCAAAATCTGCAAAAAATCAATTTTAATCGTTTCCACCAAAAGTAGGCGTCAAACATTTAAGAAAATAGATAGTATCAGACTTTTCAATCAACAAGCACGCAATTTCATTGATGGACGAACCTCGGCATGATTACATCCGCGGACAGCATCGCTTGACCTTTCCACGGAATTAGCCAACCACCAGTGTCTACATCCAAACAAAACATAAGCCAACAAATTAGTGCTAAATTGATACACGCCACATACCGGATCCACACTTTCGGTTTCGCCGATCGCCCGTGCGATCATGCATCACCGACGCAATCTATTCAATTAAACACGGTGCGCCGCAGCCGCCGTAACGATTGTTTGTGCGCACATTGCGCGCACACCGCAAAGGCGATCAAACCGCTTTCAGATTAAAGCTTTATCGCTGGTCTCCGGACCAATCCAACATATTGACCCAACAAATCTCTTCTGCGGCACTTCCTGATCGCGTACGGCCATCTGAGAGCCTATGACCGGCTGTAAACGGCAGCTAACAAAAGTAAACAGCATCAATTATTTGCCGATCTATCATCATTCCCATAACCACCACCACCAGCCGCAGCAGCAGCACCAGCAACAGTTGTAGCAGTCAGCGCACAGTACAGCAAAGCACAGGCACCACACCATCACCACATCGCCTCGATCACTACTGTGATTGTGACGCGTTGAATCTACTTCCCTCCGTCTCTAGCCGTCTGAAGGCCATTAATCAACGGCAATCTCTCAGCCAACGCTTGACTTCCTTTTTCTGCGCGCAAAGATGTGTGCTCCAACAACGACGGCAGCATGCAAGCGAGTGACTCTCTGGCCCATTGTTTGCATTCTACAAATTATCCTATGAACGCGCACAGCAATTACCCTCCGCCAAGATAGCAAAAGTCAGCTGCTGGTGGTGCGGTGAGATCCGCGGCTCATGCATGCCCATGGATCGGTGTGTCATTAATCAAAAATGGGAAAAAATGAAACGCGATAGCGATCTCTGGCACTGGTGGTGGCGCACAAACAGTTTCGCGCTCTGCGATGCGCAACTCGATCTGGACAATGCAGTGGATCATGAAAAGATCGCGCTGCAGACGATGACAAGTTATTACACGGCTTGTTGAAGCCGTTCTGTCAGAGAGACGAATGGCGTGAACTTATGAGTGCATGCATTTACATAGATCGTGGGAATATCTCTTAATCGCGTGAATCTGGGGCACAAGACAACCAATTAGCCGTCGCACTGACAGCCGCAGAGGTACACGTTCTGCGCGGCGAGAACCTTTTATAGTCCGTCGTCGCGTCCCATCGTACCCGTGTTAACACGGAGGCGTGCGGTGTGGCGGCGATGGGTGCTTGCTCCAAAAAGTGCATTTCTTCGGGCAGGCGAATAGTCCTGCACGGCGATCGCCCGTTTCCGTTAAAAAGTCGTGAACTGACATCGTTTTCAATTAATTTAGAAATGATGTTGTAGAAAACGGCAATAAACAGACAAATACACACTTTTGATCTCGGGTCAGGCAATTACACGACTCTTACGTTTCGAATGTCGTTGCAGCGGAACTGGGTGTCGTGCGCGCGCTCTAAAAACGGTGACGGCGGCGGCGTGGACAGCGATTGGGGCTGTACTGCGCGCACATGTAGGACAAAGCAACGGTCAAAGCGATGTCTTTTGTTGCGGCTTAAGTGCAGGACTGGGGCACGACTGAATAAGGAACTTTTGTTTGAACGCACGTTTGCGTTTTTTTGTGTACTTTGCCTTGATTGGAGGACTGCAGGGCGTTGTGGAGTCCCATAGCTTGAAGTTTATGGACACGACATGCGGGACACGTTAAGTGCACCACAGGATAATGAAAAGTTGCTGATTGATTTGCCGAATATGATGTGTTTCCGGTAGACAACAGTGATGCCAAGTCGGAGGAAGTTTTATACATTTGGTTTAAGTAGGCATCTTCTTTCGTATCCAGGCGGATTTCCAGGAGAGAATTGTGACTGGTATTCCCTCGTGTTCAGTTCAAAGGACTCACAGCGCCGGCAGTCCAAAACTTCTCGGAGATAAGAACATTTATGCTTAGAAGAGGTGGTAACTTTTGCATGAAGGCTTCTAGGCTTCCTATCCTGATACTGGTGAATTTTCTCAAACCATGGTAGATTTTGAGAGAAATGGTAAATTCCACCAACTTAGGGTCAATTTTGGGTTGAAAATTTACGTAAAAGGTGTAAATTCTGAGGAAGTATGCAAGTTTACTCCTTTTAAGGGGTAAATTCCACCTCAAGGTAGGGTGAATTTTGAGCCAAATGCTAAGATTCATCTCCAGACATGTACAATTGGGTGTCTCTCGTAGATTGGTTCAATCGTAGGGTATGGTGAATTTTAAGTCAAATGCTTCTTTTCCCCTTAAGACGTGGTGAATGAAAAATTCCACCTCAAGACGTACGTTAATCTAAAGCAAGATGATAAAATTCAACTCAAGGCGTGTGGCATTCCAAAGGAAATGGTCAAAATTACCTTAAGGCGTTGAAGTAAAACGTCTCCTCCATGTGATAAATCACACCACGACTCCTGCCTAATTTCAATCGCAATAAAAATTTTTTATCATCAGTCAAACCTCACACTGTCAAACTCTGATACCACAGGTCACTTGAGCTGCAAAAAAAACCCGCAGTATAGCCGTCCACTGATCTCAACGGCAAAGTGGTCATTAATTCATGAAAAATCGGATTTCCTCCCCCCTATGATCACCATGCTAAGGCCTGCAGAGCTTTGGCGTAGAGAAGACTTCAGCGCACATACACTCAACGCCACACTGCTGCTGGATGGATGAACGGTATGGGAATGAATGGGATGTTTATTGTTGACGGCGCGTGAAATATCTACTATGAACGTGAGACAGACATTTCCCCAAAGGAAAACAACATGGGCGACGAGAGAGTTCGCCTGATGAGTGTGGTGGCAGTGTGAGTGCGAGTATTTGTGAGATTTTTGCGCCTCCAAGGCTGATGCAGTCCACCACTGGAGATGATAGGGGCTCTCGCGTCTCTGCTGGTCGCATGATGATGATGATTATCGTTATAATCGCATTTTCACTTTTCTTTGAGGGGCATTTTTTTAAGTGCAGTGAATTCGCAAATGGGAGAGGAACGCTTAGTGGTGAAGGAGTGAGTGTGATGGGCATTCCGGTGAAATGTGGGAAGTGTTCAGTGGTGAGGGGAAAACAAATCGAAACAAGGAATTCCAATATTTGCAGCGTTGGAATGCATCATCGAATGTATGCACTTGGAATGTACTGTGAGAAAATCTCGGATGATAGGAGATGTTTCGGTGAGGTTTTGCGCGGGTTTTGCAAGCAAGGAATGCTCTTTCAGTTTTTGTTTTGATTGATACGCTTGTACGTTTGATGGCAAATACACCGGAAATGCGTGGCCAAGCAAGCCACCTTATTCATTGTAAAGTGAAGCACAAGGATGAAAGAAGTCCACGTTCAAAGTCCAGCCCATCTACAAAAAGCCTCCTCCCACATAGAGGAAAAAAAACTCCACATGCTTCCGTCCCATTCATAGTCACATCGTCACGTCGCGTCACTTTGCTGCTGTTTTGCATACACACGCGCGTGCATCGCGTTAATCTCAAAGTGGCATCTATTAGCGTAATTCCACGGGACGTGACAACCAGCTCCCATTTGAGATAAAGCTTGTTCACGCCAAGACCGCCAATCCTGCATGGCTGTCTGTCGAGCGATGACACAAACGAGTCTGAAGCCACCCGCGACCGCTTCACTGCTTATCAGCCAGCTCAATGCTCGCTCAAAGCTGCTCAAATCAGTCCCAACGCCGCGCCGCTCTGCCATTCATATACATTGGCCAACATAGTTGCAGATTTGACCGAGGCCCGTGTGAAGCTCTCACACTCGTGTAACCCGGGAATCTATTGCACGGGAGACGTGCTGCCCGCCGAAGTGCTTCTGCAGAAATCGTGACTTGCGATGGCATTGCGTAATGCAGTGCTATTGTCATCGCGACGTACACATAAAGTGATATATGCCTGACAGTGGCATGACCAGCACTTGAGGATATACGATTTCGGCTGTGTCTCCAGGACACCACATCTGCGGTTGCCACTTTGAAGAGAGCAAATTGTTGCCCAAACTCCGAAGAGTACATTTCCCCTTTTGCCAAATTAAGTCATGGGAACCGAGCGTATCAAATGCTTATCGATATTTGATTCCGAACTGCGCCGCGCATGACTCGGAGTGCATAATTTACGTCGATTATGACCGACAATCATGCATCTGGCCGGCGGTGGTAAATGGATCTTGGCGGCGGATGCTCATCTCCCCTGCACGCGGGGCCAAAAATCGTGAGATCCATCCGCCGGCCACCGAGCGAGCTGTTGTTACCAATTTTGGGCGAGAAATCATCTAATCCAAATGCGCGGCCGCAAATGGAAACTCGTGCAGAGATTTGTCCAGATCACATATCATGCGACGGCGGCGCAGTAGCTGGAATTCGCTCATATCGCGGCGCTCAGCGATCACCGCTTGGTGGTGAATAAGGGAATTTCCCATAAAATAACCGTAAATTATGCTGAATAATTGCGGCGATAAACTGCCTTTGCCGTGGCGGTGCTGTGACCGTCGGCTGGCTGTGGCTCTGTTTCTCTCACAAAATAATGCACACATGTCCATAAGTCAGCCAAGCGAAGTCGTCGTGGCTCTGAGCGCGGAGTAAGTGATGTACTGTATGCATGCGAGGATAAAGCCGCCACAGATGGTGTAGTTGTTTGTTGTGAAGTGAGCGCGCGAGGAGTGAAAAGTGATCTTTTAATGAATTCTGGAAAAACACAGCGATGTTCATTGGGTGGGAGGGCGCTGGTGGGGTTTGATGAGGAATAAGTGGTGGATCAGTCGAGGATCACTCTCACTTTGTCTATGCGCGGATGATTATGTACTTCTATCGAAGGTTTTGAACCATCTAGTCGATGTGGTTTGAACTTAAGCTTGGGCACTGGGTTAGCAGCGAAATCCGTTGCAAACAGCAAAGCTCTCCGAAAGCATCCAAGACCGTCAAAGACAACGAAGTCTGTCGAAGTCCGTCGAAGACAGCCAAGCCCTGCGAAAACAGTGGAGTCCGTCGAAGGCAGGGAAATCAGTCGAAGAGTAGAGAAGCTTGTTGCAGATAGCGAAGCCCGCCGAAGACAGTGAAGCCTGTTGACGACAGTGAAACCCGCTGAAGATGGGGAAACCCGTCGAAGAGCAGTGGAGACCGTCGATTACACAGAAGCTCGTTACAGACAGCGAAGTCCTTCGAAGATCGCGAAGTTCGTTCAAGACACATGGCACATCAAGGAGATCTCAGACCAAAGATTAGAAAACATCAGACGTTGACACGTGGTTGGTAATTGTTTAGAACCTGTGCACTTTCCTGGGTCTGTGACTAATCGACTGTCCCAGGGACTACCGCCTACACTTCTTCACGTGCTTGCTTACAGAACTGCCGCCAAACCACATTCTCTCCCACTACTCCTCAAAGATCACATTCATCCGTCCCGACTTCACCTCGAAACCCGCGAAAATTCTTGTCGTCGGAATACGATTCCACTCCATCTCAGCGCATACCTCCTCTTTGCAATATTTGCCAATCTCAGATCTTTAGCTTCAGATTCACTATTTGCCACAAACACACAACAGTCTATTTACTTACACTCTGTCCGCGTTGCTCACTGTTTAGAGACACAAATCAACGAGGTTAGCAACTCCAACTACCAGGCGGACAAGGGGGAGCTGGACGACGAAATATGAAGACAATCGCAGATCGCGGCAACTGAACCCGGTCGTCGTCGCATCGTGTACAAAACGATGTGATTTTGTGCAGACCTTTGGCTTTGGAGACGGCGCGCGCTACCTTACCGCCACCGCGACGAAATTAACCGCATTCATATGCGCGGCCAGACCAGCCTGACAACGACCATCAGCTACTGGCGTTTTTGAGTGTAATTTAAGGGAAATTTACGATGCGCCTCGGCCGTATAATTTGTGATCTTTGACTCGGCTGTGTGGCGCAGAGCGGCGATGAATGACTTCTGCGAGGCAAATATGAGACGTGTAAACAGGAGATGGGAAGCGCGTGCAAATTGATCTGCTGGGTCATTAGATTGTGTACTTTGCAATGAAGTGACGAAATTGCGAATTCTTTTGAAAGTTACATCATGAATTCAGCGTGCCCAGTGAGCATTTGCATTTAAATTGAATGGAGATTAATTGCTTGTCCGCTCGCGAGGAGTGTTTGCACAGAAGTGGCGCCAACAATCGCGAATTTGTTACACATCTCAACTCCCGTTCCACTCTGATACCTGTCCAGAGGAGGATAAATGAGAATTTAAAATTGATTAACTGCCTGCAAGACGGCGTCCGACGTGAACTGGTCTAGTCTCTATGATTTAATTACTGCATGTGTGACGACGACTGTGCCGCGGCGCGAACTGAGGATCGATGGCAGTGAGGCAGCACGAGCCGACGATCATGAAGTCGATGTCGGATCACAGGAAAAAATTAAGATCGGGAAATGTAAGGCAGCGCAGTCAGAACTGGCTGTGAAAACGAAGAGATTCCAGATGTCGGTGGCAGAAGTGTCACAAGGTGAAGATTGTGAAATTGAAGATTGAGTGCTGGAAGATAACAAACACCGAAAGCTATAAAGCAGCCCAGAGATCACTGGCACAAGCAGCACGAATTGAGGATCAATTATGAAGTTTATCGCAACTACAGGGTGCTCACCGCTAAGGTTACGATTACGTAGACAATAAATTGAACAACTAGCAACTGATGATCAGCCGTCGTATATCCTTCAATTAGCACACCGATTGCCGACGATGCAGCGGCGGCTGCCGTTTGACTCGTGGTTGAAACGTCTCAATCTTCCCCTTGGATTGTCTGCAGCCACGGGAGGCACGGACGCATAGATGTGGATTAGAGGCATTTAATGGACGTGTGGTGGAAGCAAATCATT
The DNA here is from genome assembly GCA_944738645.1 of Eristalinus sepulchralis. Classification (NCBI taxonomy): domain Eukaryota; kingdom Metazoa; phylum Arthropoda; class Insecta; order Diptera; family Syrphidae; genus Eristalinus; species Eristalinus sepulchralis. The sequence continues at coordinate 1,278,753 of OX122884.1, read as the reverse complement.
TACCAGATGATCATATCCGATGATCGTGTTTCTGATAATCACGTGTAATCAATCGTGCACTGCGCTTTTTGTGGCCGAGTGAGTGCGCGTTTAAATTAATTCCGCCGTCTGTAAGGAAGTGCGCACTCGTGGAGCAGGTTTAACCGGCAAGCAAGCAGCAATCGAAGTTGACACCCCGACTGCCTGCAGGATGTGGCGGTGATGCATAATCACCCAGTCAAATTAGTGAACGATTTTAATGACACTTGCTGCAGATTGATGGACAATCGTTACGATGATGGATTATGCCCTGACAACGTGGCGAAATTCAATTACACGCACACGCTCTATGAATCTTTCTCCCCCACCGCTAGGGACATTTCCCATCATTAAATCGAATTCAGTTCCGTCGTGATCTCTCCATAGTCAACCAAGAACTTTCATCTGTCCTGCAACCCACCGACGTGATCACATTGCCCGCAGCAGTGCATGATTTGCATTTTCACTCGTCGTGGAGATGCCAGAGAGCAGGCAACTGCTTAATTAATATATTGCATATCCTCGCCGTTCCCTCTCTCTCTCTCTCCCAGTCCTCTAGCCCACAGTGTCTTTCGCTCTCCCCCTCTTCCGCTTGGCAGGAAGTTGAAAATTTGTTCTCCATTTCTTCGTTGCCTTTGTTTACATTTTAAGCAAATCGTTGACGATCTACACATAACGCCTTTGGGGCTCTCTTGGAACGTCGCAGTGCTTCGTCGCACGGTCGTCGTTTGAAAACCTCTAAAGCAGAACAATCTCGTTTCTCGTTGCAGAAAACGTGACTTTGGATGCTGTGTGCTGCAATAAACGTCGTCCGTCCTCATGGTGTGGTTACTCACTGCATTGCCGTCACCATTGCTGACATGTTGTGCTGTGGCGGCTGCTGCTGCTGCTGCTTTAGGGTGGAACAGACAATGTCTACTGTTTGATCATGCGAACATTGATCCACATTTAGCGTCATTGTCTGAAGTTTAATAACAATTTTATTCGGTGAGTAAACAATAAGTAGAGCGATGGCCTGCAATGGGGAGGAGGGCGATCGATGACTGCACGATCGTGCTCCGAAAAGAGCGTGTTCCCTGCGCCAACAACACAGCCGGGAGAAGTGAGAATAGGCACAAAATTCGCGGAAAATTTCGTAACTCAAGATGTTGAGCGGTAGGCAAGGCATTGGGCTTATGTTGAATGAGGCTGCGATGGGTGTCAAATAAAGGGAACGCGTAAATCTAGCAACTGGGGCGGACCTTTACAAGAGGCTTTACCCAAGGCAGAAGCTCACGTCGCGGAATACGAGAAATTGTCAAAGGCCTCAAAATGTTTAAAACATCGAATTGCCGAAGACAACAAGTTTTTGAAGAAAACTAGGCGAGGAAGACGGCAGTGATCTTAGAAGGCAACAAGGTTCGTCAACGTCGCAAGAGTCGTCTAGGGAATCGTGGAAGATTGTGAATTGTCGAAGACAGTGAATTGTTGAAAACAGGGAATCGTCGAAGACAGGAAATTTTTGAAAACAAGTTTTCAAGGCGAGCTAGTCGCTGAAGGCGGCAAGAGTCCTTGAAGGCAACAAGAATCGTTGAAGACAGCGAATCGTTGAAGACAGTGAATCGTCGAAGACAGCGAATCGTTGAAGACAACAAATCGTTGACAGCAAGTTTTCAAAGCGAGCTAGTCGCCGAAGGCAGCAAGAGTCCTTGAAGGCAACAACAACCGTCGAAGGTAACAAGAATACGAGTCGTCAAAGGCCACAGAATCACGTAGTCTGCGAATTGCCGAAGGCAGCGAGTCGTCTAATTTTGACGGTAAATATCTCGTTGCCATAAGCGGAGACAATTAATAAAGTCTTGCCGGCAAACAGATGTATATCCCGTCAACAAGGGAACGGACATAACAACGATGCGATCGCCTCAAGTCCGTCAACAAAATGAGGTTGCGCCGGTTAGGAAATTTCGTATGTCCGATGTTGTAGTAGATTTGTCCCTCGAAAGAGTAACTGGGCTGTCTCTATAGAGCTCCCTAGTCCTGCTGGGCGATGCAAACGTATGGGGGCCGGACATCAACATAAGCCTTTGAATTCTTAAGCCCGGTATAACTCAGCTATGAGAAGCCTCGAACCAAACAGCAGTTGAAATTCTGGTTTTCGAACAGCCCAATACGGAACGTCCAGAATTTTATTCTATAGTGTACAAAGTCACAGAGGACGCCTTTGATAACGAAGTGGAGAAGAAATGTCCATTCCGAGATATCAGAGAATTTTCTGTTGACGTGCGACAGGTTTTTGTTTGGTTCCTGTTGTTGGACAATACAATTTCGGCACACATTTGGCTACGAATTCCATTTGATGACATCAGGAAAACATTTCTACGGGGGTTTCTGGTACCAGCAAGTAATTTCGGGACATTTTCGGTGAAAATGTAGGTCTTCAAACGAATACAGGACCTCGCAGTTTTCTTTCCAATCTCAGGTTGCTAGCCTCGATATGGCAGACTTAACTTGTTAGGCAGCCTCAACGCATGTAGAGCTTTATTTTAAAGCCAACTCTTTGCCGTATCAAACTACTGCCCAGGAAGTGTCATTTTTCCAATGACCGTTCATCGTCTTCGATACACACTCAACAGACGCCACGCATCAATGCTTGATTAATTCAACGTCACTCACCACACCCATGCATTACACAATTCGCCTGGCGTAAGCGAACGCCCTGTAAAATATTATCACGTTTTAATAATTTTACGACTTCGATACCGGCCGGTGTCGGGTATTTATTGAACGAGAAGCAGAAGAACAAGCTGCAGCATTATTGGTGTGAACTGATCGCTCATTTATCACGTTAAGACAAATCATTGTAAAAATTTTACGACTTGCCTTTGGTACCTGTTGCCATAAAAAAGAAACGTCTCTCTCTCTCTACACACTTAGCCACTCCTCAATTCGATTCTATGCATGCATCCAGGGACGCGGCAACAACAGCAACAGCAGCAACAACGGCAGCTCGCCGGCATGCACAAATGTGCATATTAATAAAATAGTTTTTCCAGTCATGTTCATACAGAAAACAAATTCCCATTTAAACAAACAAGTGTTTGGAACCCGGTTTCGACGCGGAGATTTATTTCTGCGGCTGCGTGCTCGTGTTCGCGTCTCGGGTGGTGGGAATGTTGACAAATATGCTGCTGTTTCTCTCTTAAATGGTCTTAACAATATTTTCTTTGCACATGACTGGGATAAGCCAAGGTCTGGGCACACGAAGCCGCTCTATGAATGAGAGATGCAAATCGAGAGACTCGCAACTTGCCAACTACAGTAAGCTGACCGCGACCGGTAGACCTCGAGACTGGTAAGTGCTGTCGATATCTGTCGATTTGCATTTAAGCGGATTGCGAGTCTGCAGAATGTCAAGCTGCAGATATAAATTCATCAGCAATTACAAGGATTAGAGTCGTCTGTGAGACGAGGCTGGCATCGGTGGCGGTGGCGGTGGCGTTATATTTGTCCCCGATGGTTGATTGAGGCGATTGTGTGGGGCTTTTGTGCGTAGGTTTTGACATTTTCCTTTCGAATTGTGTGTGGAGTTGGAAGTTTGTTTTTTGTGGTTTTCTGTAGACAGTTTAACTTGATTGGCAATGCCCGAGATGTCAAGGCTTGGATGACCTAATTTAGATCCTCTTCTTTGGAGGCCCTGGACCTTGTTTACGACACAAGCGTGCTCCTGCCTGCTGTCTGCAATTGGTCGAGCTTGAGATCGCTTTCCATTTTCGTACCTCGTCTCAGTCAAGAACTTCCTAGTCGTCCAATGTAGAGCCCCTTTCGGGAATGAATCACGCATGACAACTGAAAGCTTGAGTTACGAATGCTTATCCGTCTTAAGCTTTCCCAAAAGCAAGACTGACAAGATCGGCGACAAAACAGGAACACAACTGACTGAAGAAGATCAAAATTGATTGATAAGGCGTGTGTCCGTCATGACAAGGCGCTCTTGATGACCCGCCAACTATTGCGAGAGCTTGGTTTTTCGCAAAGTTTGACCACTGAGAACACACCAAATGCTGTAAAACGTGCTGTTCAATCCCAGGTCACCACGAAACACGTTAAAGTATGGCAATGTTCAGGAAACTGCAACAATTTTCGATAAGAAGATGTTCTTCTTTTTCAGTTTGGTGCTGGAGAGGATAGTAAGTTGGCAAGTTTTAACACCGATGGCACTACACTGCTGGACAAACGCGTCAACCTACGCTTTTAGGGGCCTGAGCCAACTTGGTATGTCACCGGGGGCAAAGTCATTCCTTTCTCAGGATTTGAGTCGAAAATCGTCCAATGCGTAGCTGCTACAGTTTGTCTGAGACGTGGATCTTTCTTCTTTAGGACCTTTCCTGATTTTTCAATGATTCCTAAGTCAGCTTAAGACCACTTGCCTTCTAAAGGCCTTTTTTGATACTTCCACGATCTTGGCTCTTGTCCGAGCATAACGCAACAGAAACAAACACGAAAACTAACATAATAAAACTCACCATTTCATCAAGACTCTTCAGATCATTGGTCACAATCTGCGGCTGTGGTCCATACACCAGAGTCGGCTCCTCATGCTCCACCTCCTCTTCCGAGTCCGAGTCAAACATTTCCGTCTCGGTTGCCATGTTGTTTGTATCACATCCAATGTTCTCCGTTTGAGTTCCGCATCCAATGCCATTTGCCTTGTTGTCAGCAGCGATTTCCCGATCGATTTGTCGTTCCATTTGAACCAACATTGGTGCGAGCATTCCTACACAACAACACACAGAGACAACAAGAGGAGAGAAGATGATATTTTTGTCAAAAGCAGAGAGGACGGAGGGGGTTGACTGCTTACCAAATTTAGCTCCACGTCGAGCAACTTCCAAAAGGCATAATATCACATGTTTTTCGTTTTTCCTCATTATTAGGTCGTCAGTTTCGAACAATAGGCACTCGAATATTTTAAGGCTTTTTCTGAAACGAGAAGACGGAAAGATGTATTCGATTTATGAGCTGTCGCCAAATAGGGCTGAGGGCGCCCATTAATCATCGTAAAACTTTCAACTACCTTGTGTTGTGATCAGAGAGAGGGAGAGAATTGTTTGTGGGACCAAAACGTACGCAGCAACCACCTGAAAAGGCATTCACGTGTCGGAGCCACTAAGTTTACGACGCAAGACAGATTCGGCCTCACCACTCATTAATTTATGCAAAGTGGCCGCAGTGAGTATCGGCGATTAGTTTGTCAAGAAAATGTTAACCGGTGTTAACTTAGCCTGTAGCTGTTCCAATGTATTAGCTTTAGCTGATAAGTTGTTGGGAACTGGGACGAAATGAGTTGAAAGAGTTATGGCCACTTCACGCAATTCATTGCAATTCATTTGAATGCAAATTAATGGAACATGTCGACTGTCGTGTGTGGCTTTCAGGTGTGAAGAGTGATATTCTTGCATGCCTGTGAAACTAGTTCCAACGCTCAAGAATTGCTGGTAGTTGGATGAAATCCGTTTGCGTCTCGGTAAGCGGAGCTGTCAAGCTCGCTGGAGACTTTGCGTCCTTGCACTGACACTGAAGCAGACATTCGATTGAAAGGCAGTGCGCGAACGATGACGAATGAGATGCCATAGGAGGCAAATGTCTGAAGGAATACTGAGAAATGTGCCAAATCTGTGACGAGATGTGGTACGATACGTGAAAACGTGCTAAAATGTTTGAAACCAGGCCCAGAATGTGAAAATGTTACAATGAAACTTGACGGAACGCGACAGAAATGCGCGAAGACTGACAAAACTGAACTAAATGACAGCAAAATGTGGCAAAACTGCGTTGAATTGGAGCAAAGTTGAGCTAAAATGATACAAGGGCGGGGTGAAATGCGACACAAAGGCGGCAGCAATGCGATGAATTGAAGAAGAAGAATTCAAAAACTATAACGTTCCAAGACGAGAAATTTCTCTCAAATATTGCAAAACTGCCTGTGCCCTGTGAAAAAAAATGTTTCAGTTTGTGACAAAACTGTAATAAAATAGTAAAGCTGCGCTAAAATGAAATAAAAAGCGTGAATTTCGGTTAAACTGCGCTTAAATAAGTCAAAACTGCGTTAAAATACGACAAAACGTGCAAAAAGCGGTAGAAAAGAGCTAAAATTTGGTGAAAACGCTTTTCTATGAGACGCAACGTGTACAATGTGGACAAACTCTGCTGAAATGTGGTAAAACTGCGCTAGAATGTGACGAAAACTGCACACAAATGCTACAAAACTGCATTGAAATGCGTCAAAACGCAGAAAATATGGCAAAATGGCGACAAAACGCGACAAAGCTGCGTTGAAATGTGTCAAAATATGGGAAAACTGCGATAAAACCCGTCAACATTTTTATGAAATGTGACGATGCTGTAAAATACAGGAAAATGTATTTAAATGTAAAAGAGCTTAATAGAAAATTTAAAAAAGAGTGAAATTCCGGAAGCTTCTCATGCACTTGGAGAAGAAATCTCGTAGCACATTCAAATTCCTCATCCACACATGCCCGGCACATATAAGCGGCACATATAAGCACACTTCAGACAGCTTTGCTTACAATTCAAGATGCAATTCTAAGGGGCGCCCCCTGCTAATTGTCAACCGACGAGTATAATTACTACACAAGTGGCGCATCTTAATTTAATTTATGCGTCGCATTCGCAATTGACGGTAGTGCATTCCGGACATTACGAATAATCCGCATGGCGGCAACGGCAGTAACCTACTAATTGTGCATGCAAATAAACTTGCCATACATTTGCTGCCGTTGCTGCGCGGCGCGCCGGGAATTTGCATACAATCGCCGTCTGCCGTGTATACTCTCTACACTAATTGACCATAATTTGGAGTGTAGAACGAGTGCTTGAATTGCCCTAAAACCTACATTCTCTCCCGCTCTCAAGACTGATTAGTCCATCAAGCATCCAATGCTGACCTCCTTAAAGGACTGCCTGCCAATTGAGTGACTCACCTGCACCATGTTATGAAGTTGGAAACATTGTCGCGAGCGAAGAATGTTCCACTCTTTGCCGCTGGTAGATAGTGCACATTGCCCATAGCCAGAATTGGACCAGCCAATCCGGAAGTCATAGAACGTGTCATCGATTTGTTGCGTGCCTGTCGTCTGGCCAAGTAGTCCTCTGCATATTGGCGGACATTGTTGGCATGCTGCAAAAGAAACAAAAACAGAAAAAAGGATTAGTAAGACGATGAAGAATTCAAAATATGCGGCGAGCTGCGTGAACTCGTTTTGAAAATAGATCTGCATTCTTAGCATTGTCATTGAGCTTTCAAATATCTACTCATGTGACATATTTTTGTTGGCAACGGCACAAGCAACCGGCTCACGTAGGGAAAACAAACAGTTTGCGATGCAGAGTCCCTAAACTATCGTCCCACACAGAGGCTGGGAAATTTTTGCGCACACGGTGCGACTCCTTCGTGATGCGTGCAAAAATAACAAGTCAACAAGATTGATAGAGCGTCCGATGAATTTCATAAGTCCCCCACCACCCCCAGCCAGGGCTTGGAGAGCACGACGCCAATAGACCGCCGCCCCCAGGATGAAGAAGGTGTGTGTGCCAAACAGAGAATATGAATATTTTGGCGCCGCAGCGTCGAAATATCACCGCGATGGCGGCGACCCAATAATGTCACAGCACCTCCACCGGCACCGCCACCGCAGCTTCAGTTGACATTTGTCGGATCAACCGTCGGAATGCCGTCTTTTAATTATCGGGACAATGGAGAGAAGCAGGAGAGAGAGAGGGCGAGAATTATGCTCGCGGCGATCGTGACTCAGTTATGAAAGGGAAGCATGTAGCGTGTGGATATGTCAAAATTGTCTGACATTTCATGTCATAATCACCCGCAAAATGCACAGCAATTCTTCACCATACATGGCAGCATAACGCTTTCGCATTCACTTCCATTCTGGGCGAGCGATGTCTTTTCACCTCTCGCCTCCTCCGCCTCCAATTATGAGCACTTCATTAAAAATACCCCCCGAACATGTGATCAATGACTGGATAAATATGGATCAAGCCGTCTTCGTCGTCGTCGTCGTCGCGTCGTTGAGCCAGAATAAAACTACAAAATGTCAATTAACGTCAGCTGCAATTGAGTTGAAGCTGGAGCTGGAGTTGGAGTTGGAGTCAGTGTTTGTGCTTTTTTTTATTTTGGTCCGCTCTCGTATGACAGGTGTGTGCTTGTGGGCCAAGCATGCAATCGCCGCATTCGAATGAATTATTTATGAGCAAATTGCGATGGTCTGGGTTTGCGCTCATTTGTGGATATTGTTCTTCACTTTGACAGCCGTTGAAAGTGTATTAAATTTTGGCCTGCTTCGATGTCCAGCCATTCAGCCTCCTCTCGGCACGGGCTTACATCATCTCGGTTCACACCTTATTACAGAATTCCTTGAATGTAAGTAAACAAGCGACAGGAGAAGGGGGAACAATGACTCCATTAAGTGAAGTGGCGTTTTGAAAAGTTTGTATTCAGAACGCCCGCTCGGCACGCTGATGTCAACAAATGCAAATGGTTATCGAATCGTGGCCACTTGTGGATACGAATGAACGAATGAACTCATAAAATAAGGTTTATTGCCTGATTCGCGGAGACGGTTATGAAAGCAACAAAGGCAAGACGAATGAACGAACGAACAGAAATTGCTTCAAGTACAAATGACTACCACATGCGGCGGAGTGGTATCGTTAGCCAAGTGCTGGTCGTGGAAACATGTTAACCCAAATGGCGGGCAGTCCAGTGTGCGATGTGTTGGGAATATATGCGCAAGGCGAGGAGATTGTAAAATTATGAAGAGACCAATGAATACTAAGTTGATAGTTTATGAGTGGATTTTGGCAGAGATAAGAGGACGATTTGGTCATTCTTGATGTAGGCGTGATCACGAAGACTAGTGGGGCAGGGAGGCACTTCAAAAACTGACTCTGCAGAAGTCAATTAATTCAAGAATGGATCATAAGAAACCTTCTGGACTATGAAGAACTCGAGTGACAGAGAATTAGCAGGTCGTGGGGCTTGGTTTTTATGTTCGCAAGAGTCACCTATGGACACTGTTCGCTTGTAGAACAGCCCTAGGGAAAAGATGGGGCATAAGACCAACGATTATAACCTGGCTATATATCGCCTTCATCAGCCTGATACTACTTTACAGAGCGTAGAGGAAGTCAAGGTGAACAAAAGTTTCCAAAAGTGTCCATATCCAATTACAGGAAGACTGCGCACTGATACAAGATAAATTGAACCTCACTCCTGTAGACATTTTGAAGGAAAAAGAGCCTCGTTGCGACTGAAAGAAATCCTACAGGGAAATAAACAAAAAAGGCCACGCCAGCATTGTAATGTCGAACAGATCGCTTATATACCCCTTGGAGACTTGGAGAAGAGAAATCTGCACCGATGGGTCTAAGACTGAAAGCGGTGAAGATGCGAGTGTACACTCGGAAAGACTTAAGCCAGTCTTTCAGACTTCTAAGCGGACACCAATTAAAGCGCTTGGATCAAAGTTAGAAAGCCTCTGCCGTACATCTCTTTGGGAATCACTTTGGACACAGACATTCCCGCATCCTGTAGACAAGGCAGCTAGGAAGGAGGCAGCCTTTATCAATGTTTGTTCTAAAAATAAAGATTTAAGAGCGATAAGCAGACCTTGTGGAAGACGAACGATATGCAAAAGTGAGCAAAAATCCAAAAAGGACCACAGTCCTCAAGCAACAACGCTTGAGCAACAAGGACACCATCAACTACTCTCTGACCCAACGGCCCTTTCACTGCCTTTCATTTGACTTTCAACGGGAAAGCAAATTCCAACAAATTTCTTCAACAATTGCACGACAAACAAAGTGATAAAAGACGTTCTTCGAAAACCCCAATCCACACTCTGAATGCCGTCAGGCAGGGGATAGTTGAACGAAAATAGAATCTATTGACAAAGTGCATGTTTACCTTGCGTGCTTCTCCCGAAACAAACAGAACTCCCGACTAAGGAATGTAAAAATAAATCACGAAACAAAATGCTTTGTATGATGCATTCTCAACTCATGTGTCTGTCCGCCTGTCTCCATTCCATTCGCCGTGTAGCTCCGTGACAGGCGCGTCACGCATTTCCAACTGTCGCCCCGCTGCTGGAATTAATGCAGAACTTCGAAGATCACTTGCTGATTGATTTACTCGTCTGTCAATCGCTTTATGAGAGGTTTATTAATGACAACGACAATGGACGTCTATTGTCAGGTGTGTTGACGGAAAATCTGAAATGACAAGACAAGACACATGCCGTGCGCATTTGTGTGCAAAGGTCACTGCGAGAGAGGCCTCCAGTTACAGGAAAGACGCTGTAACGCAAGGGTAGCTTCGCCATGTAACCAATTCCATAACAGCCACTTTGACATTGATGTTCTTAACCGTGAATTCAAAATTATACACTGAGTCGGATACGAGTGGTAACTAATCCCCAACAACTTAGTCGAACAATGAAATGGCAGCTTGACGTCGGTGCCGCCGCCATCACCGCTAGTGTCTATAATTGCGAACAATTATGAAAGCAGCGCACACACATTCTTTGACGAGGGGGGGAAATCCAGAATCACGAAGATACGTCATTGCAGGGATGCCGAACATGGATGTGCGCAGAGTGTGACACTCGCCGGCCCAGCGACAGATCGGTTTCCATTGTTTGGCGAGCTTTCACTTGAAAGGAGCGATTTCTCAATCATTTAATCCAACAGCACAGCAGCCAATCGACTGACCGACCATTAGCCACTTCGATTGCGAGGACCGAGAAGGGTGGCAGCGAGGCAGGTTGTGTTTAAGCAATTTACGGCAAAACCATTTGTCCCCCCCCCGCTTAGTCGACTGGTTTACACGAATAAGCGTTGTAAGTGAAATTTAGAGTTAATTAAGATATGCGCCAACACAACGCAACTTGAGGAGCGATCGACGCGCCGCCGCCGGGCTGGCCATAGCGATCCCAGGTTTATGTGACAGCTGAGTGCAAACTAAACATCATTTACCATGCGGCCACCGATAATTGGACAGCCCCGATTCGAAGTACCCATCAATTATGTTACTTAACACGGCACGCATCTCGACACATGTGCTGCCGGCTCCAAGGAATTACCGCTTTTATAGGGCAATTATAAAAATGAAAAATTTGTTTGTCCTCCACCGGAGAGGAGCATCTCTTGAAGCCGCACAACACTGACCGAGATCATTAAGATGTGTTAACAACAGATGGAAACGGGTAATGAGATCGTTGGTGGTTTGTTGGGTTTCGCAAGAATCGACCCGGGGTACGCGTGCCACACGGTGAGACGGTTGGTCGGTTTTGCAATGAAACGTCCAGATCTCAGGTGGTCCTTTCATTTTATTCATTTGCTACTGACTGATTTTAGAAGGTTTTGGAGTGTGTGTGTGTTGTTTTTGAAGGCTTAAGGCGGTTAATTCAAGCCACTTAAGCTGAGATGGGGGAGGGGGGGCAGATTCATAAATGTCGCACTTAAGCGAGGTACTCAGATGAGTGGGTTTTCGGTGGAAAGGTCTATAAGATGATGAATTAGCTTTTACGGCCTTCAATCTGAAGTCTGTAGATAAAAGAAATTGTTGCCATAAACTCGAGCGCTTTTCAGACTTTTGAATATTCTCTGATTCGTTCAGCAAGAATGGTGATTGTCCGAAAAGGTGGAACGTACACGGGAAACACAAGCGGCGAGGAACAGGATCACTTTCTAGAACTTGAGATGTCTTCGAATCGAAACCATTGGTGCAGAACTCAGATGAAGCACACGACGGCCGACGCCGAGGCATGCTTTAGATGAAGCTGTGAGGCGCAACTTTCTAAAATTTAAGATGAAGCACACAACGGCCGACGCCAAGGAATCCTTTAGATCAAGCTGTGAGGCTCAACTTTCTAAAATTTGAGATGAAGTACACAACGGCCGACGCCGAGGAATCCTTTAGATCAAGCCGTGAGGCTCAACTTTTAGAATTTGAGATGAAGCACACAACGGCCGACGCTGAGGCATCCTTAGATTTAGCTGTGAAGCTCAACTTTCTAGAATTTGAGATGAAGCACACAACGGCCGACGGCGAGGCATACTTTAGATGAAGCTGTGAGGCGCAACTTTCTAAAATTTGAGATGAAGCACACAACGGCCGACGCTGAGGCATCATTTAGATCAAGCTGTGAGACTTTTTTCCTCTTGAGACGCACTGATTTTATCGCCTGATTTAGAACCACCACTCTTTGGGTATTCTTCGGTCTTAAGAAAACCCCGAATGAAGGAAGATGATGTCGCCCCTCTTCAATTGTCTCGAAATTAACTCAAATGACGTTCACGAAACGATTTTTTGTCAAAAATGATGAACAAAGGGTGAATTAAGACAAAATTCGGAATAAATTACCATCTTCCACATGCGTTAACCGACCTTCGTCAACAACCTCTCCCACAGAGGCATAGATTACGCTGCTAGTTGCCAGCCCCCCTGCAACACCCTTCACGCACAATGTCACCCGATAAACCCGCATATTTCCCCTCGTCTCATTAAGCGCTCACTGTTTAGTCCCCTTCCAATTTAATTCAAATAAAATCGCCCATAAACCACCAGTCTGCGAGTTTAGTCTTAACAAGTTCATGCGTTTCGCCATAAAACTGTCCCAGCACACCCGAGAATCGTGCTTCTATTCGTGACTCTTGTTTCCACTTCTCTTTATAGCACAGCATCATAATTGTCTGTTTGGGCGCAGAGCTTTTCTGCTGCCATGCTGTTGAGTGTCTTAAAAATTCAATCGTTGGGCGCCTAATTCGTTCATTCATCAAAACGCGTGCCTCCATCGCGCAACTCACATTCAGGTCGAACAACTTTTTAGAATCGTGCGCCCCGTATCCTCGGTGCTCTGTGTCCGACTTCAAAGTGCCTTTCCCCGTGGCACTCTTTCCCTACCACACACGACACACACACACACGCTGGAATTTCATGTTTTCTAATTGATGTGCGTTTCGTGAGTTACCAGCCATCAGGTAGTTCCACGACTTGTCAGCAAGCAGAAGCAGCAGACAACAATTTAGACCGCAATAAATTTCGATTTCAAAATCATCATCATCATCGTCATCGCCATCGTTGTTGCCATCGCCATTGTCGTGGTCGTTGTTTCACGGCGGCGGCGGACGACTTTTGTCTTCAGTCAGCCAAATTAGAGTACACATCACGTGCTGGGAGCTTTGAAATCGACGCTGAAATCGAAACGAAACGAAATGAAGTCGAGCGTGATATTTGGGGTCGAACTAGAAAACAAGAAAACTTCCCATCGATCGGAGAATGAGTCTGTTGTTTGCCTATAATCGACGGCGCGAGCGATCCTAGACATTGATAGAGCCTGCTCGAACACGGGCGACAATCCAATTGGCCGTGTGGCGGAGCGGCGACAGCAGAAATGTGCCCGTGTTCTGGCGTTCAATTGACAATGGGTAAGCAATTTGTATCGGTATCGACGAGGTGGCGGGCCTAATAAATTTGTTGCAGAGTGCCCCGAAATGGAGCGAGAAGGCAAAATGCTTGTTGCTGCCGCCATCGCCATCGTCGAGCAAACGCTTGTTGATGCAAACCGATGTCAGAAGGTTGCAACATTTGCTAGATGGTGTCACTGGTGATCGCAAATTCGGAGCCAGTGTGGGCGTCGAGGAGAGGGTGTTCTTTGCTGTCAAAAAACCAATATTGCTCAACGCTCAGTCAATCCTGCAAAATGTGAAAAAATCACGAATTTCTCTCACTGCCAGCTTTGAAGTACCCCACTCCTGGATATCCCAAACCACTCTAGATTAATTTCAATGAGCGTACACATACTCCACTGGGTTCGCCACTCCACCCCCGTCCAATGCAACACAGTGTTAATTCGCCAAACCACTGAAATGTGAACAACGGCCGCGTTGCGCTGCAAACCAACCCTGCGGGCACTTCAATTAACGCTGACAAGCAGTCGCTACAATGAACGCCAAGCCTCGCTTTTCAGCTGAACGATGGAAGCAAATCCTTTTCTCAATTAAAAATCCTAAATCACTGCACCGCACCGCATTCTTGTGCAAGAAAGAAGTAGAAAACCGCACAGAACCCGGATTGCCGCCACAATCGCACGGCCATCGTGGCAATTTTTATTTTTTTTGTCGGTTTCCAGTCCATTACACAACGGCTAACGTGCGACGAGGGCTTTTGTCATTTTAATAGTGTTTGCCCTGTTTATCTCCTTCGGTTTCCACTTCGACTGTGTCTCTGGATGGCGGCGGCGCGGTGACTTGGACTTGCCACTGTTTGGCGACCACCATTAATCCTGATTTAATGGGGGTCCGCGCTGAAGGACCGAAATTGAAATGTTTTCAATGCTGGTGGCTGTCGGCTGGCGGCTAGCTGACTGGTGGCCGCCTGTGGAATGTTTGAAATTCTATTCCAGACTGCAATGCAGTGGTTCGTCCAGTGGTACTAATAATTTTGACAGATTTATAATGCAGTCGCGCGTTGTCATAAATAACCGCCACTGCACCGTGGACGCGGTATGGTCGTACAAAACAGTGGCGGCGGCGGCGGCGGCGTGGCACGGCAACAGCGGCTTGGTGTCCGCATAAAGCACGTTTGCCGAGCGGCGAGAGCGAACAAAATTCCTGAGGGTGAGTGTCGCGCTATACACTTGGACAAAAAAAGAAGTGCAATGTCCACGCAGTTCGGTGGCATATGGGAGGATGAGGAATTAGGTTGCCCCGGCTTCGCACGAAGCGAGAGGTGCGGCCCCAAAGAAGACTCGTCGGTCTAATGCGTTTACCGTGTCGCACTGGACGAAAAGTGACGCGTGACGGGGAGACAAAGGCGCACATGCATGCGGTCACACCAAAAACCCTGAACCAGTTTCGCCAAAATGCCGCAATGCGTCTCTTACATGATCAATCAGAGTTGGCGGAGTCGTTAAAGTATCGGCGATCACACCTGCAGGCTGCACACACAAAATCGGTGCCCCGTTCGGGAGAATTTTAAAAGGCCTCCGTTGTTGGCACATTGTTCCCACAAGCATCGCCGCCACACCCTTAACATGCGTGTCGAAGGCGGCCGGTTGTGTGTAATCTGATCAGTTAATCACGTTCGAATCGATTCATATCTGAGAGGTGGTGGCGGACTTGCGTGTGTGATTTGAATAAGAATTCCGACTTCTTCCACCGAAATCCGCACGCTCGTCGCAGAGACGTGGACACGGGCGTACTGTGAGGTGTTCCTCTTTGTTTCCCTCGGCGAGTGTCGGCCATTTGTCACTTCTTGGAAATGCTTTGTGTGTTGCGCCTGCGCATAGCCGCGCGGCTACGGCGAAAGATTGATTGCATTGCGAGCGGAAAATGTCAAGTTCACAGCGAGATGGATTAGTTCCTGTGAGCTGCTGGCCGAGATGTTGACCCCGCTCGTCCATCGTTCACACATCGCCCTTGATAGACACATCAATCGCTGAATCCACTCTAATTCACCCACTAACGAGGAGATAAGATCATCATCGAGAGTGTTTACTTTGCCCGTCGCGCCGAAATCAGGCCAATCCCTCTGCTTAGAGCTCAACGTTAAAGGTCAGTAATATCGGCGTTCGTTCCTTCAATTATCTCTCGAATTGGGTAACCTAGTCATTTCGAAAGCACCACCTCCTCCTCCTCCTACTCCTCCCCCGCCCCACCCGCCGCGGTTCGTTGCCTTTCTTTTGGAATTCCAATTACATAAACATGGAGTCACCTATTTCGGTGAGGTGCAATTGTAGAACATATTCGCTGACAGATTTACCACCAGCTTCGCTGTCTGGCATTTTGCTTTTAGCCGTATCGCTGCTTCGCTCTGGCGGCGCGTCGGTGCCGGCGACGGCAGCGGAGTGTGGCGTATAGCACTCTTCGGGTGAGAAGTACTTTTGGAGCTACAAGTTGTTGTGCACTGTTGTTGGTTTTGTCGAGTGCCGAGAGGGCCATTGAATTCTCTCCTCTTGAAATAACAAGAAAAGTTTATAAAAATTTTGTATACACGGACGTGCAAGGCGCACACTCAGCCCGGGATGGATGATATGGTGTTTATTCGGTTTTTTGATTCTCCTCCTCACTGTCTGTCTGCTTGGGGTACTGCGTCTCGGGCTGGCTTAGGTGGTTTTTAATGAAAAGTGAAAACGTACAGAATATGGAGACTTTTACTTTTTCCACCATCAGAGTTGATGGTACGTGGAGTGGGGTTCGAGGAGGATTTACAAATCACCGTCAGAAATCTGTCCGTTTCTGGTGCCCTTCTACGATGCACTACTCTACTGCAGTTTGGGTGTCCTTGGCAGGCTCTCTGATGCGACGCTTAAATCAGCATGTCCCTGCTGTTGGTACGCTCTTTACCAGCTGCCTGCAGGTGCCTATGGCGTGATCTTATTTGGGTAAGAAGTAATTTTCGATTTTTTTCAGCCATTTTTTCTGCGTTGTCCTGTAGGCTCTGTCCAAGGCTTTCCACTTTTGAGTGTCTGTTTCGTGGTTTCTTAGACTGTGACCAGTAGTTTGTGATCATTTGGAGGCTTTTTAAAACAGAGGCGATGTCTGTTCAAAGTTCCTTTTCTAGTGTTGAGCGGCTTCATCACTTGTGAGGCTGGGACTCGGAGTTTGGGGCGCTGCTTCATTGTTGGACGTCTCCCTAAGCGTGTCGTTATTGTCTAGTATTTGAGATTGTGCTCATTAGAATGACTTTTGGAGGTCCTGGCGGTTGTTTGGCTCCCCCTGTGGTAGGTGTTCATGGCTTTTGGTCTTATTTCCACATTTAGACGCCTCACTGGATGTGGGAGGTTGGTTTAAAGTAGAGAGTCGTCAGTTCAGAGGCCTCTACAGAGGGCTACGGCGCCGAGGATATGACCTCGGGGATACAGCGATGGAACTACGGCGACGAGGTTACGGTGATGTGTCTATGCCGACGGGACTGTGCTACGGCGTCGGGGGCGTGTTGGTTGGCTAACCGTGAAGTAGGAGTCCGTGGCTCTAGGCCTCATTTCCACATTCGGACGCCTCTCTGGACGTGGGAATTCGCTTTAAAGTAGAGCGTCGTTAGTTCAGAGGCCTCTATGCAACGCGGTTACGGCGACGAAGTTTCGATGTTGCGGTGACGCTGTGACTGCGATGAGGCTACGGCGATGGGGCTACGGCCGATCGCCGGGCTACGTCTTTGGCATTACATCACCAGCCCTGCGGCGACGGGACGACCCCTTCGGTGGCTATGACGACGCAGCTGTGACAACACGGTTTGGTCAGGTAAATGCAACACTCAAACCACCCGGATTCAGGCGCTGCAGCTTCGGCCCTGTAAGCTCTTGATTCAAGTTCCTTAAGGATCTGCAAGGTTTTGTCTGCTAATCTCCTTTTCGGCTGTCCATGATTTTCTTTAATTGGGAAGGTCGAGAAATTTATCTTCTCACCTGCATGCCTCGAAGCACAATTGAAACAAGCAGAGCATTCCCCATCTTGCCCTTAATTTGGCCCTTTCAGTCCATAAAATATTGCTCGACTTGTTTAACTTTCCTCCCCTGACAAATGTTTGCCCACAGACAGAGTGTCGTTACTCACGTCCTCCAGCAGTGACTAAGTCGATAATAGCTAGAAACTGTTAGTGACACTGACACATCAGCCGGACGTGAACGGTGGTTCTTTTCAGCACGTCTCTCTAGGGAAACCCTACCGACACTTCCTCCATCGCAAGCCGTTCTCCGATCAAAGGCGAAGATAAGGCACAGAAAACGACGCTGACTGATACCCTGACACATATTCCAACAACGACGGTCTTCTTCGCGATGTCTCCGCAAACATAAGCCCACAAATCGCATTTGCAGCCACTCCAGTCGCTCGCCGTCTCCAGTTGGCAAGGCAAATATTTGCACGGGCGACATTTGTCGCTTACGACTAAAAAGGCAATGACCTCATCGCTTGTTGGAACCCTATCGCTATCGCTTATCTGTGTTCTTACAGCAATAAGTGCGACACACTCGAAAAGAAATAGAAGTCGCCACCTTGCCACCTTACCACCTTACCACCACCGCATCTTGTCGCATGACCTAATAGTTGCGCGGAGTTTTATCTCATTTTGGACAATCGACGGCGGCGGCGACTTGCTGGTTGAGCACTGTTAGCTGGCGCGGCACTGCTACTATGGTCATGATCGCGAATACGGGTTCACCTACACAGACGCCCATTTCGCGCACCAATTTAAAGTGGATTGACGGTCGGCCGGTCGTCAGCCGGGGCAGGGGCCGTACACCTCCTCACACTCGGAGTTTAATTAATGCGCGATTGTGTTCGATTTGGAAGCGAGGCAAAAAATGGATTTACATTGCAGATTAATAAGCCGCGCGATAGTTTGACATGGATTTGGTTTTACACACAGACACAGACCAGAGAGAGAGAGAGAGAGATAAAGAGAACATAAGGCGGGCGGGTCTTGTCGCTGAAGCGAAGGTTGTTCACTGGAATCCACTCTGTGTCACGTGGATGCCGTCGGATTTGAGCCGGAAATGTCGCCCAAAATAATGTCTTTGATGTGTTGATGCTGCTTCTGCTTCTGTGACTGTTGGGTGTTCGGAGTGCTTTGTGCCTTCCTAACCGGAAGAGGTGTGTACGTACGAACATATGCATGTTATGGAAATGCACAAGCTATCTGAAGCATTCATCAAATTCATGTCGATTTGACATGGTCGGGGTTATGCTTGTGCATCCGTACCGAAGAAATCTTCATCTGGAACCTTAAAGAGCGGCGTTTTAGTGCCTATTACGTCGCCATCAACCTGGGCGTGCATCCATCCGCGGATCATAAATCTCATGATGACCCTGCCGAATTCATTTAATCTCTCGTGTGGAGTTTTTCGGTTGATTAGCGCTTTCCAAAAAAAGAAACACCGCCGTCATCGACGTCGTACCCTTAGCCGGAACTGCTACAAGTTGTTTTTAGATCTCATATCTCACTCCGCGCGCGCGATGGTGATCTTTATGTGTTTGTCTGTCTAATTAGACCAATTGACTGTGCGATGGTGTCAGCAGTGGTGGCAGTGGCAGCGTTGTGTCACATTTCTGGTGGTTCTGCTCAAATCGGATTATAATTCACAACCCCTTTACGTCTCTTTTGTTTTTCGAATGATTTAGTCTGGAGACTTCCGCAGATCGACACAGTGAACACACGCACGCTGCCACCGGCAGTGGCGTTACGTTGTTTCTTAATTATAATGATGGGTGCCCTAGGAGATGTGTGCGGAGGGGGGAGGGAGAATTTGTGTCTTCCTTGTTTTCCAAGTGATTTGAGCTTCGTCCGTGGTGGCTTTTAAAAATATGTTTGGAGGGGGTGTTCGTACGTTCAGTTCGGTTGCTTCATAATGTGCCGGGCATAAGCAATTCCCCCGAATGCATACGGTACGACCACCGTGCGCCATCGTCGTTTTGAATGGAGTGCCTCGATAATTGCCGCCGTCTCGTAACACACTAAAGAATGCAACTCAATGCGATGGAATTTCCATTACCGCCTGGCGTTTAAACCAGGAAAGAAGCCGAAAAGAAATTATTTTCGTTGCAATGCAATTATGAGCGGTGAGAACAAGACATGAAGCCGTTGCACGGTTGGGTTGGGTTCTCGCTAGCGAGCGCGCGGATAAGACATTTCGTTGGAAGCAATTAAGGCGATTACTGGGAAACCAACGCGGTGCGTGCTTATGGGATATGAATTCAAATTCAATACACTGCCGTGGAGGTTCGGGTAAATGAGGTTTATTGGTCACAATTTATAGTCCAGCCGTGCGCGGGCTATAAACATTGATTTGTGGATCGATGAAACGGTTTGAAATTGTCTCAGAAGTCCAGTGGATTTGACTGCGCCTTGAAGTCGTGTTCAGACTGCAACACAAGGTCACACAAGACACCTCGTTGCAGTTTCGCTCTTAAGAGGGACTGCCGCCATCTCATCTCAGTGATGCAACACACAACTGAATCAACAGTCACCTCCCAATATTTTAATTTTGTCCCTTGCAACAATCCATCATCATCTCATCCATTGAATTGAAATTTTTTCCCCTTCACACTTCAGAAGAAACTCCAAATCACTTTTCACCTAAGCAAACACAAAAACTCGGCATAATTTCATCTCGACCCACCGACACATTTGCCCGACGAGAAGAAGACGAAAAAAAGCAACATTCACCCGAGACCGAGTCAAAGAGAAGAGACGCCTTGACAAAGGGTCTTCAACAAGTGCAACCTGCGTCGAGGGTGTTTACTCAGTGTTCACCTCACATCAATAAGCTACTTGAACCTCGTTGCACCCAGAAACCAATTGGTTTCTGTTTTAGGTCATTGACGGGCTGGTCCTCTCCGGCTCGGGGAAATTCGAGAGGGAAAATATTTGTTTAGGGCGTATTAATTGGCCCTGGGAGTGTGCTGTGTGCTTTGGATGAAGACGAGGCTTGTCTGACGGTGGTGAGGGTGGTTTGTGCAACAGCGGCCACATTGTTCGAGTGTCATTTGTCAAATTAGCTTTTATTTAGTCAACTTGATCTGTCAAATCCGAATAGACGCTACAATACACAAGGGACAAGGGCCTAGCTTCTTTGGCAACTCCACGTATTGTGTGTGCTACTATCGTTCGAGAGGGACCTATAGTTTATTGCCGACTGCAAACGCCGATGTGAGAGAAGACGAATACAGTTAGCCGAAGCATTTGTCGGCATCGAGACGAATGGGTTTAACGCTGATCGAGGGCAAGACGAAGAATATGCTGTCATCGAGAAAGAACGCACAACATCTAGGGTTTGGCCAGAACGTCACATTAGGCAGCCATAACTTCGAGGTAAGAAAGGACATCGTCTATTCGGCTCTCAAGAAACGTAAGCACCGAGATAAAACACAGAACAACTCTTGTCGATCGTTGTTCCTTTGGGCCCAATGAAACCTTAACCATCCCTGTCCTGCTCTATGGCCTAGAAGCCTGGACAATTTCAAGAGCAGATGAAGAAGTTCTGCCTAAAATTTTTGGATCTATTTGGATAGACGGTTTTTGGAGAAGAAGTTACGGGCTATACAGCGACTTGGGCCTACGGATTCAACGCCTAAGATGACTATGCCATGGACACCAATGCTCCAGCCCGAAGGCTAAGACAATGCAATTGAGGATGCCCACGATCCTGATGGCGCATACAAGCGGAAAAGGACCTTAACCAACACGGGCTCGGACTAGAGGCAACACGGTCTCGGACTAGAGGGCTCTCTCGAACCCGATAGAGCACACAAATGAAAGGACCTCGACCAACACGGGCTCGGACTGGAGGCAACACGGTCTCGGACTAGAGGACTCTTTCGATTCCGATGTAGTACACAAATGAAAGGACCTCAACCAACACGGGCTCGGACTGGAGGCAACACGGTCTCGGACTAGAGGACTCTTTCGATCCCGATGGAGTACACAAATGAAAGGACCTCGACCAACTTCAATGCTTACTAGGAGGCAAGACGGTCTAGGACTAGACTAGAGGACTCAAACGCGACTCCAGCCGAGTGCGACTTTTCAACTGCGTGCTTGTCAAATATTTCCCTGAAACCGTATGCCGTGCACTCTCTGGGCGTTATCTACTACAATCGACGCAATTGGTCGCAGAATAGATATTAATGGTGGAGGTGGCTAATTTTGCGGAAAAAATACGACCAAGACTAAGATGATTGTGAAAATTGTCACAAGCAATAGACGATCACTGGAAGCCTGCCTTAGACCATCTACTTCCCCATGGACGCACTCAAGGATCTTGGTCAACGGCGCTACGTGACAAACAACACGTGCTTCCCCATCCACTCCCTCAGTTCCAAGTTGATATTCTTAGAAGAATGAGACAAAAGAGAACAAAAACCAAATTAAAAAAAGAAAAAACAAAAACTAACAAAGAGACTCCGTTTCACGTTGCACACTGAGCTTCATTTCACTGGCCGAAATCTGCGAACATCCACCATGTCGCCGCAGCTCGACTGTTGCCCAGTTGGGAGAACAGAAAGATGAGAGCAACTTGTAGCACATTGTTGCAAAATCTATCATCAACCGCAGGGAATTTTCTCATAACCTCCAAAGCAAATCGGTTTTCATTACCACCACTTACCCACCGGTGTCCATTACCATTCACGGCAAACGGCAATCTTTTCGGCCCATTGTTTACACTGTAAGTAGCCGCACCCTATAAGCAAATATTGTCCAAATCCATCACTAGAGCATGGAGTACAGCCTTGCGCTGGACGAGAGACCACCGCCACTTAAGTTTCGCGAGGTTTGAAATTTTAATCCGTCGATTAGGCCAACTCAGCACACAAGACAAACGGTCCAGCGACTCAATGCTAGACACAGCGTGCGGATGAGATCATTGTTCGGTGCAAATGAATGGCCATAATGGTGAATAATAAGCTCCCGTCCCCCTGGCTGTGTTTTGTTTTGATTTACAAGTGTCTTGACCTCCAAGTCTTAAGATTCACGCGAGAAACCACTTCCCTGCCGTCTCACTTTGCCGCAGCCTCGTGAGCGTTCAACAAATGCATTTTAATCAAATTAGTGCGGGGTTTTGATTTGGAAATTATTGACGGCGGTGGTGATTTTTGGAAGGTCTGAACTTAATTTCAATTGCAAATGAGTCTGCTGGTAGTGCTATCGACTTCTGACCAGGAAGGAAGCACTTTTTTCTCCCGCGAAAGCCAAACGCCAGAGAAGAAGGAAAAACATGTTATAAGTCAATACCGAAAATGACTTCCAGTCCACCGAAAAGATGTTTTTTTTTCTCTTCTCCCTTGCCCCCCTCCGTCTGGTTCCTTCAAACTCCTTTATTTCAGTCACCGTCAGAGAAAACAAAATAAACTCGAGCGCTCGTTCGCTTTTAGCCATTTAACGAAGCCAAGGAGAGGTTGGCCCTTTGGCGATTTGCGGGTAACTTCCTTTTTTCACAGAAACTTCCCCTCGCCACACACAAGCAAACAACAAACTCCATTAGGGAGTCGACAACGCGGCACCGCGGCCACAGAAGCATCAGCAGCGAATATTGCCATTGTTGGTCCATTAGAGACAGAGGCACACTGCGGGCCTCCCTTGCGTTGTGTTATTTCAGTTCTGTTCCATTTGCATCTGGTTGTTCTGTTTTGTTTCGCCTCCTTGACGGGAGGGTGACCTCGGAACAGTTTTTATAGCTCATGGCTGATTCTTAGAATTTCACCCAGCGCAGTTTGTTTGTTTTGTGCCATCGATCCCGCCTGTGATTAGGTGGAGGATTGAAGATTCAAAACGGATTTAGGTGTGCGCACAGCTCGTCTCTCTGTGCTGGGCACTGAAAATTATTGCGGATCCCTGTGCTGCTGCTGCGGCTGCTGAACAATTGCTGCCTGTCTGCGGGTGGTCTGAATTTACTTTGCAGTGCTTGCCCATCTTGATTGCGCAAAAATAATGATGCCATCACGATTGGTTTTTTTTTTACGATTTAAATGCATTTTTATTACTTCATTTCAAATTACTTACATGCTAGACAAAAATACTTAATACTAGCTTACACATACGATCTGCTGATCTTAATTCTAACTTACTGACTCTTTACGAGTACTCTAAGCTAATCTAGGATTTTTCTTTTTATTATGCCTTTCGGCCTCTTTTATATTGTTAACTTAGATTTTATCTAATTACATTTTTTTTGTTTAATATTCCTCCAAGAAAATTTTAAAAAACTTGGAATTCCTGGTTTTTGTTTCTTCTTAACCTAACTTAAAAATAAATCTAAAAACTACCTACCACCTAAAACTTATAACTATATACAATTAAATTAACCTAAAACTTAATTCTACTTAACTATTTACATTAAGCTTAACTATGTCCGTAAAAATATACGGACGCGTGCACCAGGGCGTATGTGTTATTTATATGCTTTACATATATATCTAATACGCCGTGATGCACCTTTTTTTTCATTTTTATTTTTTGTTCTTTTTTTTGTGTTTTTATATTTTTTATTATTTTTTTGCTTTTTAATTTTTTGTATTTTTTGTATTTTTTTGTATTTTTTTTTTTTTTTTTTTTTTTTTTTTTTTTATTTTTTTATAATAAGAGCTTAAGAACTACCTTAACCTATGTGAGTTGGCCCTGTAGACTCAACTATCCCGTCTATTTGTTTGTGAAGTTAGCGGCATCGAACGCTGGTTCTGGTGTAACCACCAGTAGAAAAACCGCTCTTTAGCAGATACTGCTCTGTCGCGGGCAGAAATCGCCCTGCTGAACCGTAGGAGCTCCTCATGGCTGCGAGCGACGTCCGGCTCGTATTGAAGTTGCCTCTCGACTGTTCGGCGTGCGACGTGGAAGATGATAGGGCAGCCTTCCCTATCTTGTATCAGGCCTTTAGCGTCTAAATAGACGAAAGCTTCAGGTGGAATGAAGCCGTTAAGACGTACCCGTTCATGGTACATTTCATTTGGGTAGTAAGCCCCAAAGATCAGACTGTTGGTTGAAGCCATGCCTCGAGCAGTGTGACTTCGTATCAACTTGATAATAAAATTATCTATCCTTATAAGGTTTGCCTCGTTATACAGAACCTCGTTGGGGTAGAATTTCTTGTACTGGGATTCTGGTGTTCGATATAATCGGAGACAGGCCCGAAGACACTGCCTCTCGAACACCCTCATCTTTTCCATCTGGGAAGGACTCACGTTGAACCACACAGGACAACCATACACCATAATTGGCCGGATGAGGGCCATGTAGCAGATGACCTTCACTCTGGTATCAAGTTGACTGCTGTAAAACAGCCCCCTTGCCATAGCGAAGACCTTCTTAGCCCTGGTCAGAGCTGTATCTATGTGGATACCACCATACAGATACTGGTCCAACCAGATGCCTAGGTATCTGACTACACTTTTCACAGATAATGGTCGTCCTTGTGGGTCAACTATACCGAACTTGCGCCAGTTCATTTTCGTGTCCCTTGAGGCCCTGGACAGCGGGGTTCTGAAAAGGATAGTTTCACACTTCTGGTAGTTGATTTTCAACTTCCAGTCGTCGCAAAATCGTTGAATTGTATCGAAGTCGCGTTGCAACAAGACATTTATTACTTCTACCTTCGGACCTGATCTGTACGCGATTAGATCATCGGCAAACGCTATAATGTTAGGCATAGAACCTATGAGATCGCTAGTGAATATACTGAACAAGATCGGCGAACCAACAGCTCCTTGTTGCAGCCCATTTTTTATATGGAACACTGTAGTTGAAATTTCGTTGCCATTTTTCACAACAAACTTCCTACCTGTGACCATGTCATAGATCATATATAGCAATGTTTTATTGATGCCGAGCCTGACCAACTTAAGGAAGAGACCTTCTAACCATACGGTGTCGAACGCCTTCTCCATGTCGATCAGGCAGGCGCCTGTACACTGGGTCTTGTTTCTATTCCACTGTATGTCGGAAACCAATTTAGACGCGGCATGAATGGTGTCATGCCCCGCCCTGAAGCCAAATTGATTTTCCGGTATTATTTGTTTTACCTCAACCCATTCTTTGAGAGCTCTAATGACTATCTTCTCGAATACCTTGCTTATGCACGGAAGAAGACTTATAGACCGGAGATTTGTCGGGATGGAAGTATCTTTGTCCCGTTTCGGAATTGGCTGTACCACAGCTGTTTTCCAATGCTTCGGGTAATATGCATTACTCAACGCATTGTTAAACAGTGTTGTGTATACATCCACCGCCTCAGACGGTAGATGGCGCAGAACAATATTTGGTATCCCATCGATTCCCACTGACTTCTTATTCTTCAGTGAGTTGAAGATATCCTGGAGTTCATCTTTCGAAATAAGGATGGAGTTGTTTCCATCGTCGGCGACGGCATTATTTGCCAGAAGATCGTCACTGAATCTGGTAAAACCAGGATTCTCGGATCGCCATTGACTTATTTCGTTCCGAAGATAGAAATGGTTCAGCAAGGCTCTGTTCTCCAAATCGTGGTTCGGACTACGAGTCTCGTTGACCGTGTACACTTTCTGGAAAACAGCACCAATTGCATTAACCTTCTCCTGGGGATCTTCCACTACGAAGAAGTCGTTGTCAAGCACTGCCCCATCTGGATCGATGCCAACTGACGTAAGTAAGTTCGCGTTGTCTGTTGTTCTGTCAAGTCGAACGCACTGAATGTCATTATGATCTCTCCTCCGGAAGATTTTATTTACTTGCGGGAACATGCTCGGGTTGTTAGATCTTACAGCCCGAATCTTGTTGCCCCAATGCAAGCTTACAGCTAGGCTGTAATTTTGTTTAATTAACTGTTGGAGTACTTTGATCTGTGACTTCAGAGAGCGAATCTCTGTACTCTGTGGATCTGTAAACCTCCTGTACAAGAGTTTTAGCCTTGACAGGAGTCTACTTTTTTGCACGTGAAGTGCGTCGATTTCAGAGTTCCGATAGATGTCGCCATAGTCGGTTTGTGACACCTTCGGAATCGTCCTGTCCATTGTGCGTTTAATGACCTCGTCCATTTGTGTGAGGTACCTGTCAACCTCTTCGTTCGTAAGGTTTCTGTTTGTAGGAGGATTGATCACACTCGAACTTATTTCTCTGGATAAGGCTCTAGAAAAACGTGGCCAGCGCACCTTATTATAATTATAAGGATGCGTTTGGACATATTCCTCTAGTTCCTCCAGCTCGTTCGGGACCTGTATTACCACGGCGAGACCACAGTGATCACTGTCATACTCGACCGTAGTTAAACAGTTCCTCGTGCGTCGCTCCACGTTAAGTATCGTCAGTCGTCTGTCGATTAGCATCACATCCAGATAGGACCCACTTCGAGGAAAGGATGGTCTATCGGTTGCAAGCAAATCTAACCTGAACTCGATATTGTTCTGTTCCATCCACTCTAAGAGGGCGTTTCCTCTCTCATTTGGAACATTATTACCCCATTCACCGTGTTTGGCGTTCAAATCTCCGGCTAGGATATAAAAATTTTCTTCCGAGTTCAAGCGGAGGCTAGTGAAGAGAGCCTCGAGCTCCGAAAGAAAGTGTGGGTTTTGAGGTTCTGATGCATAGGCAGCGATCACAAACAACTTCTTTCCACCTTGGAGAGAGATGCGTGCGATGGATGCTTCTAGCACACTAAATCTACGTACTACATTGCTATATACGATCTTATGACTAATGTTCTTTTTAATCAAGAGGGCGACCCCGCCACCTCGAGTGGATTGGGGTCGGTCTCTTCTGATTATGTGGTAATTTTTGTACCTGAGAATGCGCGTCTGGTTTAGCTTAGTTTCGCTAGCCATCAGCACGTCAGGATTGTGGGTTTGCAACAAGTTTGAGAGCGTTAATTTTCGTTCGATCCTTATCAGCGAATTAACATTCACTGCTAGGATCTTAAGGGTTCTTACCTCGCGTGAGCCCATTATATCTGTGCGCGTTTGTTTGCGGGCAGCTGAGAGAAGAGGAAATCTACTCTAGCCGTCTGCGCAAGGAAGCTGGTCTGTAATTCGACCATCTGTTTCTGCAAGGCAATCATCTGCGCTTGCATCGACTGAATGGAGGACATTACGTCCCTAATAGAGGGCTCTGCCTCGGGTTGCCTGGCCATTGGAGCCGGGGCAACCTTCGGCACTGTCCGTTGTGCCGGTTCCCTGCCTGACACCATTTGGGCGTAGGAGATGGCCGGCGTAACAGTGGTAGCTACAGCTCTGGCAATGGGCCTGGCTTCTACCTTCTTGTTTACCCTTGCTTCTTTTACTCTCTGCCGGAGTTCTTTTATTCGTGGACACCCCAAATAGGTTGCAGGGTGTCCATTTCCTCCGCAGAGTACACATTTGAGGAGCGTCTTATCCTCGACTTCATCCGTACCCAAAGGGCATTCCCCTTTGTTGTGACTGAATGTGCAACGTGCGCAGCGGAACTCCATATTGCAGTTCTCCGCGACGTGCCCCAGCCTTCTGCACCTCGCACATTGAAGTACGTGGTCAGTTTTGTTTAATCTCTCCCATTTTACACTAAGACCGCCTACGAAACGGATTTTTCGTAGGTTGTCAATTTTCGTGCCCTGGGATACCTGTACTAAGAAAAAGGGAAGTGCCTTCTTCTTCGCTTTCGCTGCCGCAGTGCTGAAAGGCTTAACCCCTACGAACTGGACCTCGTCGCTCTCAACTTGGCGCAGCTTGTTGAGGAGGACCTTCGGGTCAGCAGAGGGGTTTATGCCTTTGAGGAGCAGTGTCTGAGCCATCACGATTGGCATTGACCATGAGTGGCTCTGACTGCCTGCCTGCCCGCTGCCTGCCTCTCTCAAAGTTGTCGATAATTAGAAATAATAATTCAACACCACGAACTGTTAGTGGATGTCCCGAGACTGGTTATTAATTAATTCCTTACGTGTGTGAGCATCACCAGATACGGCGGATTTCTGCGATGTGTGCGATGTCATCGCAGTTACGGAGAGCAGAGTTGCACTGCGTGTAGTCTGAATGAAATGAGGTGACAGCGGCGGTGACAGGAACATCAATTAATTGAGTTATGCAAAGTTTTGTGACCAAATTGAGAATGAGCCGTCGGCAAAGATGGGAAAAAACAATTGTCAATCGATTGTCAATTGAGCGCGGTTACATGTTTACCGACAAATGAAATTCAAATTCTTAGAATTTACGACTTACTTGGAGTCCTTACGTAAATGAACTAGAGCACACATGTCGTGTATTATTTGCGGACACAAATCACTCACCTGCAATGAAAAAGAAGGGAGAAAGACGTAATTAGTTGGTTATACGTTTGAAATTTGACTCATATGCAAGAGGTTTGAGGTTCGATTCATGCACTGAACGTTCATCTCTTAGAACTCTCATTCTTTTGAGCTATTGACAAGTGGGAGAGAGCAGCAATTGTGTATGGAAATGCTTCTCAAACTTTGTCGTTTTGAGAGGGAAATAAACTGAGGGCCAGTAGCACAGGCTCGTAACAATAGCACACACACCGAGTAAGCGGAAGTAAGAAGTGTTTTGTGGATTCTATTGCCACCCAGACGCCTAAGACAGTTTGGCTTATATCAGCATTGCTTTTAGCCAAAAAAATAGTTTATGGACCAAATTTGCACACTCACGCCATCTCTCTATCAAATAGAAAGATAGTTTTTGAGGTAAGGAACGCGCGAAACCGCAACAAAACATTTTTGCAACGAATGAACGGCGTAAGCATGGTCCAGTTTATGAGGCAACCCAGTCACCCAATCGCCCACTTCATCGCCAAAGGGTAAACAGTGTTCAAACTAATAGAATCAGCAACTTCCGGCCTCTAAAATCGAGGAAGAGGAAAAGACAGGAAGAAAAACTTCGCCTCACCCATTTGAAATTCGATAAGAAGCCCAAGGGATCTTAGATTGAAAGCTACGCCACCCATGGACACCAGCTACAGCTCAGACTGTCTTAATTAGTAACCATCAGCAATCATAACCATCCATCCACCCATTCAATCAATCACTCACTCGCACGGATTAGAAACCAAACCTGTCCGGGAGCTGGTTTAATTTGCAAAAGACCGCACATCTGGTTAGTTATCTGCAAACATTTACCCAGCCCAACATCGGGGATAGTCAGAATCACACCTCAGACTACTCCCACTGTAATCTCTCCTCAATAAATGAGAAAAAATATGCTTTCCTTCGGCAAACAGGTTACCACTGCTTTGACAGTGTCCACTGCACAGCTGAGACTAATTAGTTCCTCACCCAGTCAAGCAAAACAACAAAAAAAAAATTGTTTATCAGCTCAGACTCGTTGGCAAATTAGCGCAAATCTAACTGCTTGTGTGCCGCCAAGCGGCAGCAGCAGCAGCCAGTGTGTCTTATCAGTTGAAAATCATCAGCCGACCATCGGGCCAACCAACCAGACCAGCACCGACTGCCGCCGACACACGGCCACCACTCCCATTTAATTTCTCATGGCAAAGTCACCGACTTTTACTTGCCGCCGCCGCTGTCGCTGCGGAGGCAGTGCCTGAGATGGAGATTGAAAATCTAATCAAGCTCAGCACAACCGATGGGCAGACGGACAGACGGGTGGTCACCTAAACTGTCAGTGGCGGATATCACATCCCGAAATCTGAGCATGAAATAATTTTCCACTTCAGTGATTTTTCAATCCAGTGGCATGGGAGCGACTAATTGGTACACGACACACACACGGGCAACTGTGGACGACCGGCCACCAGACGAAAGGAGCACTCATCTTGACCCACAGAGATTTGTTGCCTTGCCGTGCATTGCATGGGTGACACCATTAGACGGTTGTGGTGAGCCCACACACTCGTCATTGGGTCATTCTGAACTGCACTCGGGCGATGAGGAAAATCTTCATGACATGACATGACACGGCCCCTGCCCCTCGCTCGCCTCAAATCCACTCCAAGTCAGGTGTAATGAAGACGAATGAGTTGGCTATGACGCAGTGGCACACATCATTAGTGTTCGAGCGTGACATACGTAATCGGCTTGTAACCTTGACTGCTGCTGCTGCTGGCTGGGATGGATGGATGGAGATGATACAATCGAAAGGTCGATTAGGAGGGGGAGGGAGGGGCGATAAAAAGCAGCAGCGCACTCATAAAAATAACCTGCTTCCACACAACAACGGTTCGAGGAGAACTCATCTGCATACATGTCAGTCAGCCAGGCAGGCGAGCCGCATGGGGAATGGGTAAGCTTCTATTTTAAGCTCCTCGCTGTTTGTTGTTGCGCATTCTCTCGCTCTTTGCCGGGCCACATCTAATGAAAACATCAACAAATCCATCGCGGAGTTCCAGTCAGGAGTTGCTTTATATCTCCTCCACATCACACAATGCGTTGCGTTTCCGGCATTTGGCTACGGGCACACGTGCATGCCTTGCAATCTTTCGCGCACCGACAGACACGTAACAATCGCAACACAACACAAGCAGCCTTTTGATCTAATCCTGACGAAATGTGCAGCAGCAGCAACGGTGTGGATCTGTTCCTGTTTTTACACAAAATATCGCATCTCACCGGCGGTGGCGACGGGGAACGTCGAATGAAAGACGGAATGCCAGGCCATTTAGAGTAGAGAACACATCTGCAGCAGCCACGCACCAATGACGGAAGCGGACGGGAGGAAGCTCCTAGCTGAGTGGCGCCAAAAATACGACTTCAATCCAAGGGGCGTAAATACATCACGAATATGTGCATAATTCATTCACTCGATGGGAGAGGAATTAAAAAGTTTAAAATAGCACCATAGGGAGTGTGCTCTGGAGGGAGAGCGAGAGAGTCGGTTGTCACTGTGGTGGACACGCTTGTGCGTTTTTTTTCTGCATTGAAACGCATAAGACACTTCAAAAGGCAGTACAGAGAAGGTTGAAAATTAACCGGGGAGGAATTGAAAGAAATCATCCCCTTTGCGCAACGTCGCAGTTGAGACATCCCAGTCCATACCTGTTCAGCGCGAGAGAGACGTAATTTCAAGTTAAATGCCTTAGACGCAATAAACACAATTCAATAATATTTATTACGACGCGTGCTGCTGACATTCATGAACTTTCTTTGAAATCGAACAGAAAGGGGTTGTTTTGACGGAGCAACCCCTCTTGCCAGACTCGTACCTCTTGCCCTGAGGGTTAAGGGATTTTAAATTACAGGCAATCTTTGCGTTTTTTCTTAAATTAAATTAATTTCCCTTTAGAGAATGAATCTCACAGCAATTGAATTCACTCTCGGAGATTGTTGAAAAATCGATATTCTGTATGGAACGTAACGAAGTACATATCAAGGAAGGACACGACATCTCGGGCAGAGCGTACCACTGGGCAGCACAAACTGGGGGATAGTCGTCCATCTCGGATCCGCGTTAAATAGGGACAACAGCTTAAGTACCGAAATCAAACACAGACTCAATCTTGCCAATCGTTGCTTTTTTGGTTTCAACAGGCAATTGAGTTATGGAGCCCTCACGAAGGGCTACACTGGCTTTGCATCCCAGTCCTCCTTTACGACGAGAAAGCTAGGACGTTACTAAATGCGGATGAGGAAGCCCTTAGAGAGAAAAATGCTCCGTGCGATTAATGGTCCTGTTTGCGGCGATGGCAACTGGAAGAGGAGATTCAACGACGACGAGCTTTATAGGCTGTACGGCAGCATGCGCTTGTTCAAGCGTCTTTGGATACAACGCTTAGGAAGGGTAGACCTGGACACCACTGCTCCGGACCGAAAAGCCTTCGAATCCGAGAAACTGGAATAAAGCAACAGAGGACGGCCTAAGTGGAGATCATGCACACAAGTGGAGAAGGACCTCAACCAAGTTGGAGTGCGGAACTGGAGGCAGCTGGCGAGAGAGGCACGATGATTGAGGACTTTTGCTTTCGCTAGCTGCCTCCAGCTGCGCACTCCAAGTTAGTTGAGGTCTTTCTACATTTGTGTGCGCCACCTTAACCTAGGCCGTCCTCTGTTGTTTTGTTCCAATGGCTCAATTTCGACTTTTCGAGCCGGAGCAGTGGTGTCCTTACGTTTTGCATGGCCTGGCCATCTTAAACGTTTTATCCGAAGAAGCTTGACCAGGCGCATGTCGCTGTATATCCCATATAGTATTTAGAGCGGATATTGCTACGAGTAAACGTCGATCTTGGGCCTATGGACCTTAATGGTCGCACCACGTTTATCCAAACGACCGCCAATATGGTGGCGACACCATATTCTCGGCTCGCCCTTCTTTAACCCTTAATCCGAATTTGTGGCTCAACGGGCTGATTATAAAGGAAATAAAATGCTATCCTTTCAGCAGCATCAAAAGGTCATCAAACTCAACTCAAACAGGTTTCGCCATCATCACATCCGTGACCAATTGTACAACAAAACGTTTGCTGTGCGCATTACTTGCAACGAAGTCTGTCCCCAAGGATCAGCTTGCCGTCAATAGCACACGAACACCAAAAATCTAGAAGATTTGAAAGATTAATCGTCTTTCGCGTTCGATGACATCTTACCAGAGAGAAGTCGCAGACAGAAACACACACGCGACAAAAAACAACTCCGACGTGTTCGGTTTGCTGAATCGTAAAAAGAAACACACTCGATAACTCTTTCTTAAATTTTGGTCCTTTTGAATAATTTATGTGGAGGACCACAAGGAAAACAAGAAAAACAAACAAACAAACAAACGAACAGACAGAGTTCAAGTTCGGCCACAACGCAAAACTGTTCCACCTTGACTCTGGTTCCTACTGCTAGCTGGTTCATACTTTTCGGTATACCTTAGATGTTCGTTTATGTTTTTTTGTCTTTTTTCGGCAGACGGTGGAGGGGGGTGGGGAACTTTAATTGCTCTCGGCTTCGAGATTTCAGGTAGACTTTGATGATTCAAAAGAAAGAAGATCCTTCTCCAGTGGATGGGGTGCCAATTAATTCAATTTCGCGCAGAATTTCTTATCTCTCTCTCTCTCCTCCCCCCCTTTGACAAAGTGTATAATTATGCAAAGAATTAATAGTTCACAAGTTGTTTTTTCATTCGTGAACCTCTGAAGAGTGATGGAGGAGGCGAAAGACAAGTCAAATGACTTCATCTCCCAGCTTAGATGTCACATCGGAAACCTTTCCCCAATCAATTCTCTCCCGCAAACATGAGTATTTTCCTTTTCCACAAATTGAACGCGCTGTGTTGTATGCAAATGTAACCGCTCAGTGACAATTAAAATTCCAGACTTACATTGGATGGATATCTTGATCAAATATTTCCGCATCCATAAATTAATTAGACTTTACAGCGGAGTTGACAGATTTTAATTGCGCTCAGCCGGATTCATTGATCACGATACGATCGCGTTACGCAAGTTGTTGGTATACTGAACAGTGTTTTTAAATTTTCCTTTATGAACTTGTCACTCTGTACAAATTGTTGTTAATTTAAAAAAAAGAATGTTTTAATGAAGGAAAAATGAAGAGCGACAAGTATACGAGTATGACTTACACTGGGAGTAGAGGGAGGAACAAGCAGCGAGTAGATATAAGATAGACATCTTCTGAGTGTCAAATTCGAAAGTATTTAAGGACAAAAAGAAGGGCATAGTCTTCCAAAATATCCTGGCATCACATCATCTCCTCTTTATAAAGAAGCAACTGCTGCACAAGTGGTGAACCACTGAAACTGGGTATGTTTGCGGCTCTCTCAGTTTAGGCAGTGGGAATTACAAAAAAAGGGTAAAATAGCAAAAAAGAGTAGAAGAACGAGCCGAAGAAAGCAAATCCTTTTGCTTATAATATCACATTTATCAAAGGTTGCCGAAAGATGGCGGTGATCAATGAACCCTTTTCAAGTCCGACAGCCTGGGAAACTTTATGAATCCCTCAAAGATGCCTTCCGCAGCTCAATTTCCACATTCTCAATTTTTGAGTGTTCACGAACAGGATTTGGGCATATTTGTAGTGATTAATGTTGATGTAATGTTGGTAATTGATTGGCACTACAGCCCACAAGAGACCAGCCCAGCTTCGCCATCAACTACTCGTGGTGGACGTGCTTTAGTTTTCCCACTGGTAGAGGGGACTTACAGTTTTATGCCGACTTTGAACGGCGAGATTTAAGTTGTTTTTAATAGACAATTAGTATCCTTTGAATGTTGGCAGCAACTCGAAAGAGGTCAAAGAATCGGAAGAGAGAGAGGAATCAAACCTGAGTCCTTCGCGCGACCCCCACAACGGACGTGAGGAATGTTCTACGTTCGATTTTTGGCCCTGCTCACCTTGATGCCATCTGGAGGAGAAGATTCAACGACGATTTCTATACACTGTGCGGCTGTATGTGCCTAGTCCATCGCCTACAGATGTGTACATCGCTTAAGGTGGCCTGGTCATGTAGAGCTAATGGGTAACACTGTTCCGACCCGAAGAGTCCATGAATGCATGCCATTGGGACGACCTCATCTGAGATGACGCACAGAAGTGGAGAAGAACCTCAATCATTTCGGAATGCGAAATTGTACACATTTGGCACGAGACCGTACTAGCTTAAGAGGTATGATGGTTGAGTCACGGGTCCATCCCGGACCGTAATGTCACTTAAAGAAGAAGGAAAGGACTCCGACTTTTCAAATCACTCAAAGAGCTCCTTATGTTGACAAATCCTCTACGATTAAGATGGAATGTGAAGCCAGACGATTCGACGGCCAGAGATGATTTACAAGGCATTGTGCAAACTTTCTATCAAGTGGAAGAAGTTGCTATAACATGCATCCTTAGCGCAAGAGATTCAAGAACGCAACGAAATGAATAACTGGTGAGACTCTGTCTTGTCTGTCTACGGCGCAGAAACTTGGACGTTATTAAGAGAAAAGACGAAAGCCCTGGTCCTTTTGAAAGAAAAATTCTGTTTATCTGTTTGTGTTGATCGAGAGTGGAAAATGAAACTACGAACTCCATAGGCTGCGACATGGACTTTGTTACGTCTTTACGGAAACAACGCTTAGAGCTTCCGCCCGAAAAATCTTTGAATCCAAGCCACTGAGACGACAAAACAGACGATGTCCTCTTATAAGTTGAAGCAAACTAGTGAAGAAGGACATAACCCCACTTGGTGTGCGAAATTTGAGGAAACTGACAAGTGAATGTGGCATTTGGGGCGGCGTGCTGGCCTAGGTCCACTCTAGACCATAGTGTCCACCCCAAAAAAAGATGAAGAAGCGAAACTTGATCTCTCGAAAGTCATTGCATGATAGGCAGGAAGCTTTGAAGTTCTGTTTCTAATATGCCACCTCAAGCCTCCTACTTGGCGTCACTAAAGGATTGTGAGTATGTTCTGAGTCCCGACAATGCAACGTTCCACCACTTTTAGATTGCGGTATCCTTTCCGCGTCTCTTACACTGGCGTTTATCGAGCCCAACATACGTGATGCGATTGAGGTGACTCCACAAAACTCCCCAAGACAGTCTCACCATTCACCGAAGCACCAAATAGTTCCCTTGTGCTTTGAGAACAAAAAAAAAATAACGCCCCCCATTTGCACTCCATTCAATTCTTCGCTTATCTCCTTCACATGCCGTGGCGTAAGGTCCCCACAATTTGAATCCACACTCATTTCAAACGGCTCCAGATTGTCGTCGAATTGTGTGTAGCAGCAGAGCACTGTTTCCCCTCGATACGACCGAGAGTGAGATTATTTAATTTCACGCCCCATCGCCACTAGGCAACCGGATGATGCATTTTATCACCAGCAGAGGGTACACAGAGAAGTGCAAAGTCAGGGCGCGACTCAGTTAATAGAGAGTCAAGTCAATAAAGCCATTCGACGCCCAGTGCACCAGCCATTCATTCCGTTCGGCTTATTGCCCCCTCCCCGGCCGTGCTCCGCATGTGGAGGTCACCACAGACATACGGCGCTGAAGATTATAGCTGCCACCAATTACCAAACTGAAGATGAAGCGATGCAGAGATCATTACTAAGGGCATCTTCTTTCATGGATGTCAGATTACACATGGCTGCCATACGCAGTCGCAACATATGGTGGTGCAGTGAGGGAGATGAGGAGATAACGTCGATGGAACTTTAATCGCGCACTTGTGGGGGGATTCAACTAAACAGCCAAGCAGCTAAACGGTAGCGTGCTCGCCGCCTAAACAACTGATCAACAGGGAATGGGGAAACAATTGGGGATTCATTCAGTTTCTTGTTTTTTTTTCCAGCGTTTCATTGAATGGATGCATGTTTCACTGCAATGCAGCATGTGGGAGGGTGCACTCAACCCGCTGTGGGAAAAAACTGTTTTTATGTTGCTTCACGGACACGAGAACAACAAGCATTTGTGTTTACTTGTTGTCACGACGGCGCGACGTGTGAGTGTGAAACGAATTTCTGAGCTGCAGACAATAGGATTTGATGGTTCGCGTCGCCTCGTCTGTTGGCTGTTTGTGTTTTCGAGGTTTTAATACAAATTCGTTGACTAAATACAAACAAACGGTTTGTCATAAATAGGAAATCGATGAAAAGAGTATTGTTTGTCTTTCAGCATCAGCAGTGGCGATTTGTGCCCAGGAGCTTCAACCGTTTCTGCTGGATGTTTGAAGGCTTTAAGTGCTTCTTGTGATGGTGGTGGAAAATATTTGATTGTTTACTCGAAACAGAGTTTTATGAGCGTGGCGTAGGAAAACAAAACAATCACAAATTTGAACAACATCTGACTCGACGCACTCGTGGGGTGAGTTAGGATCTACTGGTTATGGAGCTGGTCTAATGGTGCGATCAACTGGGAAGACACTTCAGTCTTATGAACTGAAGACTGATAACTAAAAATCTTGTGATGTAGACAGGCGTACTTGATTATTTTGAAAGAAACGCAAACTCCAGGACACCGTCCAGGTGGAAAGTGGCCTCAATCAAATGCATATATGACACTGGTGACGCCAACTTGAGTGTTGAGTGCTACGTTGTCCGAAATACACCCCAAACTACAGTGCCGCACAAAGTAAAAGTTACCCTATGCTGGATTCGGGAATTTTTCGGTCCGGACTCGCTAAGCTCAAGCGAGTGCTAACAGAAGCCAAAAAATGACCTGATGCCCCTCAAGACCATTTCTGCTTCCAAACATTTTGTCGCCACAGCACGTCTCCCGACTAATGCACTTCCCTGAAACTTTTCCACTCAGTCCTCGAACACAATTTTTTTTTAACCTCCAATCGTTCCACCCAACTTGAAATACTTGCATCTTGGAAAACTCAACTTTTTCAAAGTCAAGCAATTGGTTTCCTCTTAAACTCTCAGTTAACACCATTAAGATTCCCCCAGGCGATAGCGGCCATATGCCACGAAACCTGTGCCAACTCCAGCAACCCTTATCGCCGCCGCCACTACAAGTGGAATCAAGCCACATCGATGCATCCACAGATGCTGGCACACTCAGAAAAGTATCGGCAAACAATGAGAACGAGAGGGAAAAAAACGCAGCAGACTTTTTTATTGTCCGCCACCACTGAAATTGGATCCACATAAGTCTGCCAGAGGCCGGCTCTTCTCGGGAGATTTATGAAAATTACCTTTATGGGCTCGACAAAGAGAGGAATTTCCAATTCAATCTCGAGGATAGGGGTCCTGTGGTGGTGAGCTGTTTGCGCCCTCGAACGAATACGAATTGGAGTGATGACAGAGGTAAGGGTTCAAGAGTCAGGAAAACCCTCGCTGTCTGCCAGTGATTGCGGTGAAGTGCAACTGACACATGGGAGGGGTGGATGGTCCCGTCGTCGCCCTCCTCAATTATGACATTCATCGATGAAGTTGATTCCTCGTGTTTGCGTCAGTTCCTCTCATCGGGTAATTCAATCCGCTTTTGTGTTGTTTGCAAATCGCACTCAAGTGAGCCACGTACGAGCGGCAGCATATGCCTTTGTTGATATTTCGACAAGACCGACGACGACTATGAATAGTCCGCGGAGCCCTTCGAGGAATTCGCGACGTCTATAATTAGGCTGGGGCGCGGCGAGCCTAGAGCTAATCTCGGGAATTAGAGGCAAATGGCATTTTTCATTCACACGGACAGGCGACATTCTTGGGCGGGGTAAAAATAGCCGCGCATTAGCACCATGACATCCTGAGGAGCAAAATGGGAATTGGTATCCGAGGAATGCGTGCGCTGGCTGTTCACATGCCGGCGATTGTCCAAATAAACAAATAACCCGCGAGTGTGTGTGCGTCCGGCGCGTCCTCAAAGATTGCACGCTCACTCATCGTCATGCTATGCAGCAACAGCAGCAGCCGAAGAGCAGGCAATGCGCAAAAGGATTGCCATGGCAAATATCCAAATGAGAAGAGCATGGCGTCCATGTGTCAGGAAGCGGACATGACCAAGTATAGGCAACGACCGAGCACGCAGTCGGCATTCGCCGAAGTGAGGCTATCAAGAGAATGTTGACAGACGTCGCTGACATATGGATACTCCAGCAGTCAAATTAAACAAGAAAACACAGGGAACACTAATGAGAAGTCACCGCAGGGACGCTCACCCACACGCACACACTTCCTGCGCTTTCGTGTGAAATATGTCGTCCCCATGTGTGGCATTGTGCCAAGGATGTTTTTATTTCGTTTGATTTAATGAAGTTCTCACACCAACGCCGCCTCAAGGCCCGCGCGTTGGTGTAATGTTGTGTCAGCAGGCGAAACAAAGCAAAGCACCCAAGGACATGTACCTGGGCGTGGAGTTTCCAGGGGGCTGTTTGCCCTTATCCTTTGTTTACTTATCACCGCCATCCGACCAGCTCCAGAGTCATCATCATCGTCATCAGCGAAAACCGGAGCTTGGTGTCATTGGTTCGCGCAACAATTTCTCTCTCATGGCTTCCAACCGATGCCATGCCGTGATGTGGGTAAACAAAGTGCACCAGGAGAGAGAATCTTAAGTGCCCCTGT
This sequence comes from Eristalinus sepulchralis, assembly GCA_944738645.1. Classification (NCBI taxonomy): domain Eukaryota; kingdom Metazoa; phylum Arthropoda; class Insecta; order Diptera; family Syrphidae; genus Eristalinus; species Eristalinus sepulchralis. The sequence continues at coordinate 1,239,278 of OX122884.1, read as the reverse complement.
GACTGCAGGGTGAATTATGTTCTTGTTGTCGCTCGTCGTCTGGCAAATGAATTGCTTTCTGCGCGGCGAGGACGCACCACACACACAACACACAATTCAAAGAAAAAATTGTGAATCTCTTAGCGCCGATGACGACGCACGGTGGCGTGCACTCATTAATGGCGAGATTCTTGTTTGTATATTTGGCATGCAAATGCCAAGAAGAGCAACATCATCTGAGTGTGATGCTAATGCGGTTAAGCAAATGGGGGCAGATGGGAAAAACAAAAATTGAGGATGCTAACGGAATTCCATGACGAACAATGGGAAATCGGCTAGTGCTGCTGCTGCTACTGATGGAGATGTCACCAGGAATCGGATGGGGGAGACATGTGATGTGGGTGGAGGATCTGCCACGATTAAGAGGAATTTCTAGAAATTGGTGATATCTAAGTGGAAATTTATTTTAAAGGAAGAGCGAACGGCTCATGGTCTTTGGGGTAAGACCGATTGGTTTTCTTTTTGGGATGAATTTTCGTGCCATTAGCTGGGGTTTCAGACGGTTAAGGAACGTATTCACATGAAATTCGGTATCAAGCTGACATCCACATCTTCTCTCGAGGACAAGTAATAAATGTCAGAAAGTAGAAGATGGCGTATGATGCACCGTTTTTGAATTAAGGATGTTCACTTGTTACAACTTCCAAAAAGAGTTTGGTTAAGATTCGGCCCCAAAAACAACTTATTAGACAACAGAAATACGTGTCACGTCGAGAGCAGTAATGGCCAGGATAAATTTTCGTAGAATATTCCAGGTTTAGATAGGTTTCTGAGCCATTAGCTGGGTTTTCAGACGGAATTTGTGTATCTTCCGATTAGAAATTTGGTACCAAAATCTGGCTCCGGCGGTAAATCGCCTTTTTGGGCAGAATTCGAGCCAGTAATTGGAGTTTTAAACGATGGGGATTATGGAAGCCGGTCTCGTTGCCAGGAACGAATTGAATTTTTAGACACAATCGATTTTCAAAGAAAGAAGAAGCCAAGTCAAATATTTTCGAACGATTTCGATTTAAATTTCGACCAAAATTCCTTATTTCCAGAATGTTTCCTTCATTGGATCAAAGAGAAACCAACGTCGGATGCCTTGTTTTCAAAAACCAGATAAACATTTTCAAACGAAATTTGGCGTTAAACTTGGTACCAAAATCTTTGCCTCATATAAACCACCAGACTCATAAAATAAAATAAAAACCCATTTTTTCAACTCACCTTACAAAGTGCCACTCCAGTGTCCAGTCTGTCCATAAAATTCTCAGCGTTAATCAGCAACTCAGGATACATCGTGCTCAGCCATTCGGCCAAATCCTCCTTCATCGCCTCCAGGTATTCCTCGCTGGATTTGAATGGCCTGTATGGCCTTGATTCCAGTAGAACAGAAGTCATCCTTTCGTGTCACTCAACAGAAAATTAAACGAAAAATGTTTCAAAAAAAATTGTTTGCTCCACAATCCTCCTCCTCCTTTCGCCTGTGAATTTCTGGGTGATTCGTTTTTGTGTTTTTTTCTTCTTTCTTTCTCTCTGCTTCCTGATTATTTATCTAAGCTTGCAATTTTCAGCTTAAAGGAGCTCATTTCGAGGTTATGTGTGTTGCCCTTCTTCTTCTAGTCTTGTTTTGTTTTTTTTTTTTCGGTGGCTGCACTGCACAATTATGGGGGCTATGTCGTAATTAAAAATATCGATTTTATGATGCTCCCTTCTGTGATTGTTTCACCGCTCCCACACTCTCTCTCTCTAGCTGGTGTGGAAGTAATTAAGACAGTTGAAGTTGTATGCGATGAAAAATGTTTCCACCCTTCGATTCGGTTAACTGGTGAAGTGTCATTTAAATTTGAGGATATTCCTGTGTGCGAAGAGAAGAAGAAGAAAAAAAGAAAATAATTCGTATGAATTTCCACTTGAAAAAATGCAGATGCGAGAAAAGTGCGAAAGAAGACCGCGCGTCAGTGTCGATAAGCCTTAAAGCGACCAAAATCTCAATCGACACCCGACGACGAAGAACAAAAAAAAAAAAAGAAAACAGAAGAGTGGGGAACATGACACCAACAATTTTTTGGCTGTGGTTCCATTTATGGGATGGCTGGGAACGTGAGTTGGAATAAATTGAGAAAGGGTCTTTTTTTCGAAGAGGCACTCCTTGCCTTGATGGTGCGCCTAACGAGAAATCGCTTTAGGGTACAAGACCTCAACCGAACCTTCACAAGATGGACAAGAGTTTGCTTCAGGGCACGGAGAGGTTGGGTCACACCCTTCTCAAGGGCCACACAACAACATACCCACCTAAGACTGACAAGAAATTGCTTTATTGCATCCAAATTCAGAGTGCCCCCATGGCATGGGTCATCGAACAGGGCAGTGATGCGTCTTTGAATGTCCCGCGGTTTGATGAATTCAATCAATGCCTTGCGAAGACGAAATTTACAACCATGAACTTCCCACGAATGACTCAGGACACCCTTCACTGACTCCCCTCCCGCCACGCGAAACGTGTGTAAAAATGCACAAAATTTCCATTCCAACAGCGAACCACTGCTCAGCGACCATGAAAATGACTACTGCCGCTGTCGGCGTTTCCCTGTTGTCAAGGAAAATAGCACTTAAGTGGCAGCAGCACGAGCGATAGTATGTGCATTAGGAAACCTAATTTTTTTGCGGCTCCCTGAGTAACCAGGCCACACGTTCCAAAAGGAAGTTGACATGATGCAACCGGCCGGCAATTAATTCAATTAACTTAACGAAAGCCTCTTCTTGTGCGATTCGGTAATTGTTTTGATTATTTCTGCACACGAAATATTGAACTGCTCGACATCGACGGTGGTGCTGTTGCCGGAGTTGCTTCTGCAGTTGCCACCTTGATGGCTGTTCCTGCCGTCACTATTGCTTCTGTTGCCGGTTTGCGTGCGTTTCTGGTTCATGATTTTTAATTGGTCTCTTCTGTTGCAGATACCAGTGTGGCGACTATGGTGGCGGCGCATTCGTGTTACATAAGAGTGCCGCGTCTTATCTTATTTTCGCATGACCGAAAACAGGCGTAATTTACTAAGTGCCAGCGGCCTAATCGATAGGCTGACGTTGTGGGTGAAGCCAGGGTTAATCAATGAGAACGAATCTTAGTTGCTGGCGGAACAAGCACACAGGAGCCGATGTGTTGCATGAGATAAATTGTAATTACAGATTGTATGGAGTGGTGGGAGCGCCGCGCTATAGACGTGTACCTGGTCAGCCTGAAAGCAAGACCTCAATTCATAAATTGAAATGTTTTGAATTTAAGAGCTGGCTATGAACAGAATTTAAGATTGGAAAACGGAATGAAGGCAATTATTTTTATTAGGAAAATCGTGGCTCCTATTAACACACAGGATAAGCCTGCATATTTGCGGTAACTGTGGTAAATGCACTTCAACTCTACACAAAATCTCCCCTCCTCTAGAAATAGAAGCCAACACCGTATTCAGGATCAAATGACCACCAAAGAAGTCCAAGGTTTCTTTGGCTTCGCATCTTCAGGAAACAGATATCAGGAATCATACCAGGAAGTGCAGACTGTGGAGTCGTCGCTAAAGGATCAAAGAAACTGGAAGTCTCTTCTCTAGGAATGGATTTACGGCTTGACATGTGTTCAATCACGCCTCTATGAATGAAAGTCTTACAACATAGCTCCGACCCAAAGAATGCTCAAATCCCAACTAATAGGACAACTCAGTGAAGGACTGCATCGGTCAAGATAGTGTACACAAGTAGAGAAGCAGTCTGCGCATTTGAAGACAGCTGGCGAAGGACTGGACTCCTTAGAGATGCATATTAGTTGAGAAGACTGTGGAGCGCAAAACGCTGATGAAAACGAAGGCTCCACAAAATGTCGAACGCTACATTTGCTGCATTCTACAGTTGAGAAGGGATTCCAATAAGGATCTCATACTGCCATCAATATCAGACACAGCGGTCCTTGAAGCGCTAGCATCAATAATTTTGACTGCTAATCCGAAACAAATCCAATTTAACAAGGAACCAAGGCTCAGATTCAACAGCAATTTCTTTTCTTGTGAGTTCTCCTGTTCCCTAAGGAGTGGAGGAGATCTACAGTGTAATGCGTTGACAGTAGCTGTTGAGTTGACGATGGGAACGTACAAATTGTGCGAGATTTTTGGGAAGAATGGCGGTTTTCCAAGCATTCTACCACTGAAATGTGAGGTTCCTGTTGACCATCTAGATGGTATTCAGTTCTATGGCTCCGTTGAACAGTACAAAGTTGGTAGTCTTTACAGTGCCACATCTTTGGTCTTCAGACACTAGGCTCAGTTTGCGCTGATCGCCCCAATGACAGTCGTCAGCCTCTGTTGCTCAACGCCAATGAAAGGAGAACTCTTGCCTGCAGCATTTCTTTCGTCAATAGGGTAAGACAGCCTTTCAACTGTGAGTATAGCAATAATGGCCAATACCAGGGAATTAAGGACGTTCAGCTTGTTACAGAATTGAACGTACTCCCGGGAGTCCTTAAGAAGGCCTGATATCACGGTTGCATTGTACTTTTCCCAAGCTCTTCCCAATTGAATGACCGAGAAGTTCAAAATACCAAATATTATGAAGCGCCTCCTCGAAGCCAAACGTAAGTGGCACATAATAACCTTGTCTCACATTCCCCATTAAAAATTTCTCAGTGCCGACAATATTGCTCAAATTCAGACTCTTTCAACCGCCACCAAAAAGTCACGCTTTCGACGCGCTTTTCTGAGAATTCATTCAAAACATGATCTCATCCACAGCATCTTCCAGCCATCCATGCCACGAAATTGATGTCAATACACGTACGAAAGTGTCTCCCAAACGCCATCCATCCATCTATCCATCTACTGACTGCTTAAAAGCATATCCCTCTGGTAAAGCAAACTTGCACCCATTAAATTGAGAGAAAAGTTCAAAACCCTCCGCAAACAAATGATTCACGTTGCGAACAGCAAACTAATGGCTCTGGACGGTTGCCATTAAAGTTTTCAAGTCGCTTGCCGGGGGAATCAAGACGTTCATCAAATAATGAAGCAATTAACCCGCGAGAGAGTACATTTTCTTGTCGTATCGACACGACGACAACGACCACGGTGAGGGGGGAAAAAATCGCTACGGCTTAACCTTGATTGCAGGGCGAACGGGTTGACTGAACCTGTGACCAAAAATCGTCTACGATACCATCTCTTACATCCGTGCAGATACACACGCGCGCACACTTTGTCACACTCGGTGACGGCCGGCTCTGATCGAGAGATCGTCCAAAGAGGACACGCAAACAAATAACGGCCATCTGTGAAGTGAATAATAGTTTTGGGTTCATAATTTCGCGCCGGATTGTAGGTGCCGACTTCAGCCGAATCCATGCCGCCACCACCACCGCGGCTGCCGCGTGGCTTGTTTGCCCCCACAAATCGCATTTGAGTGGACTGAGCTCTATTCTGTCGCGGAAAACTTTTGCGATTCTGAGCTCGAAGCTTGTGCGTCACAGCGAATGGAAAGCCACTTCCACCAACACCATCGTCTGGTGGCAGGCCACTCGACCGCTAATTCTGTGACCAGGAATGAACCCGATCCGTTCTAAGATATCTCAAGACACTGCGTCGACAATTTCGCGGCATACGCGACGTCGTCGCCGCAAAGTTTCCAACTCACCAGCCAGCCAATAACCTACATTCGCTGTCTGTGACATAAAAGGAAATCAAATCCATCAGAGCCTAGGTACACCGTTGTCGAGTGATTGATTAATTCAGTTTCTGGGTTAGTTTGACGTGTACTGAGATCTGCCGATCTTTTGGCAAACAAACGAAATCCGACACTCACTCCGCGCATGCACTGGGAAGCGATCGGTTGACCCTGAGAACAAGTTAGACGCGACCATATTGTGCGCGCAGACTCACCGTGTCCTTGGCTGTCGCTCTGCATTCCCTGAGATTAGAATGTTACCGGCGGCGGCGACGGCAAGTGGTTGGTGTGTCAAACCCTATATGTGGATTATTTCGTTTCACTTTGACACTTTGACAGCGGCGGCGAGTGGTGGGGAGAAATCCGCTCTGCCGGATGCTTTTCTGAAGTGAGATGTTAGTTTTGTGGACAGTTTGGTTGTTTTGAAGGAGCTTGGAGTGGCTGGCAATACAGGTGATACAGCGTGGGAATCTTGCTGAATGGATTACGCGGAGTCTCTTGGAAACGTGTAGTCAACGTAGGGAAGATCTGAAGAACGGTGTAAGACATTTGAGACGTAAGACACGGCCTCAGCCGGGGGAATTTGAAGAGGCTTGCGGAAAAACGAAATCGGAATTCCCTGGAGCTAAGCTTTACAAAATACCTTTCGTAATCATTTGCCAAAGAGTAGCGCTCCTGTGCAGGCGAAGCCGGAGACTGTACAGAGAACCCAAACGGGATCACACTGTGCCAGTGTAGACACAAAAGTCATCGAACTTGACTTTCTTCAAAAGGGAACTTGATGCGGACGAAATACGTGGACTAATGCCAAGGAATCTCAGGGAACGAATTTCCATTTGCTGAATCCCAACAACAGGAAACCTTTTTCTGAAGCGGAAGGTGACTGATAACGAAAAGTGGCCCACGAACGACAACATTCGAAAACGATGGTCGTGGAATCGCAGTCGGCCAGAACTGACTGCTAAGAAGGTTTTGCTGGGAAAGACTGCTGCTAACGGAGAGCCAACACTGTTAACAGATGGATTGTCCGAAGGAAACAATCTCCCAAAGGTATTGCGTGGAAAGCTACTCCTCAGACGCTGTGTTTTTTTTTTTTTCTTTGTGGAGGTTGGGAAACACTGCTCTGGAGCGCTCAGACTCAAAAACTGGGCCATTGTACTACCAGGCAGTAATCTTCGTTTACTGTAGTTTTCTGGTTTGCCGAAGAAAGACCACCAGGCACTTCTGTGATAAAGAGGTTACGTTTTCAGTTCCCACCACATCAGCTCCAAACAGCCGTCACCTGATAGGAGCAAAGGCGGGACATTGACAGAGAGGTGCTCTGAGGTGTCTTCACCTTCTCCACAGGCGTCGCAAAGGGTGTCTTCACTCAACCCAAGTAGACTTAGGTGCATAGCGAAGGTGAAGTGTCCTGTTTGTATGCCGACAAGTTTTCTGCACTCTTTTCTATCTAGAGATAGCAGAAAAGCTGCGGAATTCTTGCTGAAGTTCGGGAGCATGCACTTGGTTAGTCTGAATCCTGTAGAGTCATGCCATATCTGGTTGTGCTGGTTGGGAGACACAACCGTCGACAGAAACGCTAACCAAGGAAGCGGGTAAGTTCGACCTTTATAAAAGAAAACAGTGAGGAAGCACAAACATGGCAGGCGTTGGTAGACTAACTTCAGTTGTGCAGAGGAAATAGAATTATCCAAGGACCTGGGTTACGATTGTCCGGCAATTGGAACTGACTGTAATTTTTGGATATGCTCTTCGTTTGTAGAATCTGAGTGACGTCTTCGCTTAACGACCTTTTGATATTAACAACGAAGATCGTCCTCTCATCCTCATCCATGTTAAATAAAGCCAAAATTTGCAGAAGGAGTTGCTTAATCCGTCAAGCAAACAGAGCGTAGTTTCTTCAGATCATGTTGCAACTGCATCTGTTTGACACATCACTTCTGTGGCCTATTGTCCTCTCATGACTGTGGGGGGCCCAAACTGAAGTAAATTTTCAAACTCCTTCAAGTAAATTTTAAGAAGCACAGACCACAAGGAATCAGAGCCTAGCTTCTACAACATGTACTCGTGCCGTGCGTCAGCAGCCGCAAATCGAAAGAGGTGGTGCCATAAAAAATGCGATGTGTTCCGTCTGGGAATCCAACCTGGAACCTTGGCGTGTGAGTCGACGCACTAAACCACTTTGTCTCGGGGACCACACTGAAAGTTAACTCTCTTCAAATGTCCTTTCAGGCCTCAAAGGTTCATTAGGTTCTCGTTTTCTGACAGAGTCTAAACAGTTCAAAATCCTATCCAGAAAATTGACTGCTCAGCGAGGAATTAAATTCGGGGACCTTTCACGTAGAGGTCTCCACTCACCTACTCCTACCCCATGATCACCACAAGTGCATAATCGCCTGCCCAAAATTTACGCGAGACTCTGTTCGAGTAAATCTCAAAAACTGCCTTTTGTCCCCTTCACATGCCACAACGAGCGCACAATGATAAAACTCCTCGTCAAACTGCACTGCGGCAGCTTATTTATGACTTTCGAAACGAACAGATGTGTAATTAACTCATTAAAGTGTGTCGAACACGAGTAGCAATCAGGACGAACAAATCGCCGATAAGTTTCAACGCTCTGCGCAGTTGAGTAATTCAACAGCCGGAGATACACTTCGGTCGTCGTTCACCTCGTCGCTTGTGAATCTGTTCGAATCGACGATTTTTGTGTCAGATCAAGACCAAGGGTATTAGCAGCTGATTATGCAATGATTTCAACTTGAGATAGATACGCCGTCACTTTTATGTACGCGATGGTGGCTTCCCGCAGCAGCAGCAAGTCGAGGTGCCACTTGAGATTTCCTCCAAAAAAGTTCACTTCAATTGAAGATCAATCAATGCGAGTAAACAAATAACAATTCAATTTCGAGACCATGTCTGCCTGCTTTGGAGGAGTCAAAAGTCCCCGGAGAGGAGGAGATGGAGGCCAAGCCGATGGTGGGTTCAAAGCTACCCATTGACAGTGACATAGTTTTGCAATGGCACGCAAGCACACGACACTTCAATGACTTGGAATGTTTTTTCTGGCCGCCCGCTGTTCTTCGCAGCTGCCCTCCTCCCCCCCCCCCCCCCTGGGCCATTGCAATTGAATTATGTGCGCTTCGCCCTTACGGCAGTTTGTTGAACTCGCGTGGCGGTCGTTAAGAGGCCGAACCTAAAGCACCTGCGGCGATAAAAGCGCAAAAGTGATATCATTCCTAGCTTCGGAAGGCGGGCGCCTGGGCAAAATCCATTAGGTTTACAATCGACGAGGGGGCAGTGGGAAGAGAGAGGCAAGGAAAGTGAGAAAAGTGAGTAGCCGCAACCAATCATTCATGGATTTGTTGGATGTGGAACGAAATGTGTCGACTTTCGACTTCTTTCGTTGACGACTTCAAATAATAGACCATTTACCGGCTGCAGGTTTAAGTGGGCCTTTGGAAGAGGCGTGAAAATCTGCTGAAAACTCTGAGTGCGGTGTGTTGCACCAGAGAAGTGATTGATCCAATTAGTTCCGGCTCGTAAGACATGCTCTCTTTTAAAATGGAAGGTTTTTGTTTAGCTAAACGAGTCACTTTGTGGATTGTGGGAGTGGGAGAGGGTAATTTTTGGTGTGGTTTTGTGGCCCAATTGAGCTATTGACGGGGTCAGGAAGAGGCAAACAATTTTTAAGGTCCGGTAGACACACTTGAAACACTTTTAGTCTGCAAGACTGTTGTTTGAAAGACAGAAGTCAGAAAATTAGCTTAAAATTGACAAGAACCAGAAGCCAACCCTTTGGCACTCCAAAGAAATTTACACTCCACCACAGCAATGCACAGTCAAGGAACTCTCGGAGTAGCCAGCGTCAAGAAGGGCGACCGAAAATGACGGGGAAACCGAAAAAAGGTGCCAAACATCTGCAATCTGTGACAGGAATGCGCTTTAACAGAGTCCATTAGGCAGGTAGAATTTAGAAGAAGTAGGCAATTGGACGAACAGTCAACCCTGTGGCGCCGCTATAATTTGCGATCTGCTGCACTAATGCACTGTATTCCTCGAACAATCAGACTTCGGAAATGTAGGAAGCAGCAGTCAACCCTGTGGCACTCCAACGAAATTTGCAATGTACCGCAGTAGTGCAGATCAAAAGTACTCCTTGAACATGAAGGCTTCATAAGCGAACGGGAGATCGTTCAAGTATTCCAAGAACAGTCATAGATCAGCAAGGAACAGAGATTTTCTCCTCTTCATTCTTCTTTGTCCGGCCAGGAGAGACCCCCGCAAGAGAGGATTTAAGCACATACCTGCAGCCGACGCTGTGAATAGCAACGTAGGTGGCCATATTAGTTTCACACTCGCAGAGGTGCACACAATTCAAAGCCGGAACCGACTTAAGGAAACAATCTCCTGCCGCTGCTGCTTCTGCAGGTAAACTCGCAATAAGTGGAAGCTGTTGGGAACAGCATATTGTGGAGGCAGCAGATTATGAGTTGACCTTGAACTTGTGTGCCTTGTGTGTCTTGTGTCCGTGCTGCTGATGACTCACAAAGCAGGCACACACAAAATGATACTTAAGGTGAGATCTTATTCACCAGACAATAGGCACAGTGTTTGCCACACGGATGATGAATCTGCACAAGATGCACAGAAATGCACACAACGCCGCGAATGGAGGCCATGCCATGCTATGGTGATTAAGACAAGAGGTACCCGCGTGGAATTGTCAAGAGCCACCCGTGCAACATCATCACCCGGAACCGCATGGCCATGCGAGATGTGATATGTTGGACTTGTGCACAGCAATGTGCACACGACGACGTGCCTCAGTGGCTCAATGAATAGTCAGCCTGCGGGCATTAATTACACGAAGAGATACCATCCCAAGCAGCAACGGCAGCAGCGCAGAAACAGAAGCAAAACCAGGAACCCATTGCTCTACATTCTGGTCTGTGCGCAGGGAAGATGACCCAAAAAGAGACTGAAGCAGGGATCTCTTAGAACCTCCCGTAGATTGCAAAGAATTCCGGGGAAATTTGCTTAAATAGTCTGCCCTAGAAAATTTATGTGCCATCAAGTCCAATAAACATCCGTCGCAACACAATCAATTTGTCAAGCAAACAAAATCTGAAATGACATCATCGCCGTTCCTAGAATTTCCAATCTTCAAAGCAAAGCCCTCAAGACACTCTTGAGGCGAAGTGTATGCGCGCACCGCCACCAGTGAGTGCCTCGTCCTTCTAACTCATTTTTAATTAACTTCAATTCACGATCCACGAGCGACCTCTCATAACTCATCTCGAGTTCATGGTTTTCACAGCGTCGAGCGTCGACTTCGAAGAAATCCAAATTCGATTTTGATATTCCATGGCGGTGGTCCGTCTTATGCTGTCGGCCGGTGATGTCATGGGAGGGCCCGGCCGGCCGGTGACATGACATGACTGCTGTCACAGGATGGCTCTGCTCTGCTCTGCTCTGCTCTCTAGAATGCAAATATTTACAGGCGCATGAGTTAACATCAAAGGAATGCCCTGGACACAGTCCCGGGGGCGCGTTTGCGCGCGAATTTGACAGCAGCTTGCCAGAAATAGTTCAATTCATCGGAATCCATTCGTCATACTGCGTGTGTGCTGCCCGAGGCTTGAGTGTTTTTTTGCCGAAGGTATTTGTTCCGCTTGAAGATAAAAGCCACGGCAGCGCACCGCGGTGGCGTGGTGAAGGAGTTGCGTATTTTTAGACTCTTGACAAGCCATTATCGACTGTCGGAGCCGGAAGTGCTCGCTGAAGCACTCTCGTTTATGGAGATTAGCTTTTGTTTTGCGCGCAAGAGCTAAACAATTCGGTGTGTGGTAGCTGCTGCGATCGTCGGGGCGATGAGTGGCCGGCTGAAGGTTCGCAAATTGTTCTTTGTTTTTTTTATGACGTTTGATGTGGAGGGGGAGGAGGGGCGTGTGCTGGTAGCAAGATCGCGAAAGAGTGGTGATCGCATTCATCGACAGGAGCCATTGAAATTTGACCTCAGTGCGCACTAAAGGCGACGGCAATGGCAACTGTAACATCGACAGAAGTCTGTGGTGACTGCAGGAGTCTGTGGCGACTACAGGAGTCTCTGGCGACTGCAGGAGTCTTTGGCAACTGCAGGAGTCTGTGGCGACTGCAGGAGTCTGTGGCGACTGCAGGAGTCTGTGGCGACTGCAGGAGTCTGTGGCGACTACAGGAGTCTGTGGCGACTGCAGGAGTCTGTGGCGACTGCAGGAGTCTGTGGCGACTGCAGGAGTCTGTGTCGACTGCAGGAGTCTGTGGCGACTGCAGGAGTCTGTGAACGACTTTGGACAAAGTTCCAATCTGCCACAGAAGCGGATCGCATTTTCGGAACAGCCAGTGCTTAGAAAGAGCGCAACGGCCCCCATGGAACCAATTCGAGTTCGACTCACCCATCATTCGACCACTCACGAGGTCATTTGAACTACAGAAGAGACACTGTCAAACATCAAGTTATCATCCAGTCTCAGTCAAGTGCGTCTGTTTCATTGCTCAGCACTCCATTTAAGCGTCACCTGAACTTAGGCGTGTAGAAGAGCCTTTCAATAGCATCGTTTATCGATTTTTTACCTCGGTAATAGTTCGATGTAGTTTGCCTCCTTCCCAGAACAAGGACTTGGGGCACACAACTCCAACTACAGCGCTACACACAAGAGTTCTTCTTCTCCTATGAGTTATATCCAACTATGGAGGGGTATTAAAGAGGATTGACATGAAAAGTAGTTGGAAAGGGGTGCAACGGGTGGAGAAAAAGATGAAGAGAAGAAGAGGGTAAAGAGGTGAAAAATCTTGCAACGACGGAAAAGGGGGCGAAACAGGGTCCCATGCGTAAAGCAGGAGCAAAAGGAGTGCACAAGATCGAAAATTCCGAAAGTGAAAGGATTGAGGGTGGGACATTGTGAAAGGCTCAAGGACAGCTCCTCAGTGCCAAAGTCATCTTCCTCTCCACTCAAAGTTACACGAGACAGACAAGTGTCTGCGTTCCAAGTTCAACCTCTCGTTTCTATCCAAAGAACAGACAAAAGTCCGCCTTTCAACTTTAGACTCCTCTTTCTGTTTGTCGCCTCAAAGTTGGGGGGAAGAGCAACCGCTGTGCGGAGGAAGATTGATTCGATTTAAGTGCTCTTATCGATTTGTCATCTTAAGGCGAAATATTTGCTTTTCTCGTTTGAATTGAATTAAAAACTTCACCGCTGTCTTCTCTCTCGAGAGAGAGACTTTGCCGCCAACAATTGATCAAAAGACCAACGGCATGATTTTCAGTTAAATTCAACTAGATGAAACGCAGGGGGAGGCTGAGAGGGGGGTCGCGATCAACAAACCCGTCTAACGAGGCAATAACTTTTGGAGGAGCAGCAGTCGTGGCGGTGTCTCGTTTCTTTTTTGGCCTGCGTTGCCATTGACAATATTGTTTTGGCATTTCGCTGATTAAGCAGCGGACTGGAGGCTGTTTGGATGACATGAGTCAAGGTCGGTGCAAATATTTGTGTTTGTTGATGGTATCGAGTTGGGCTGACGGAAGTACGTACAACTTTGAGACCTACTTAGGTGGACGCTGGCTTTGTTTCGGTGATCCACTGGGTTTCGGGTGTGAAATCAGATATCAAGAGGACGCAGGAATTTGTGGAATTTCGGTTTTGAGATAGCAGAGGAGATAAACTTTAATTTCGAGCAGCCAGCAAACGAATGAGTCACTGGAAGTGTGTCTAATTTTGCTGTTGTTCACTTTGTTTGCCTCCAGCGGATATCTCAGCTCTTGATAGACAAGAGGAAGGCGACGATGATCTCTATTCCGAAGGACAATGCGTCGTCGAACAAAAAATGATCTCGGAAAAATTTTAGTCTTAAGAATGGCGGCTTAGCTGGGATTGAGACGACAACTGAGCGGGGACTGAAGCGAGGTCTGAGGCGGGACCTGAGATTGGTGCTGAGGCTGGGACTGAGGCTGGAACTGAGGGAGGAACCGAGGCTGGAACTGAGGCTGGAACTGAGGCTGAGACTGAGGGTGGGACTGAGGCTGAGACAGAAGCTGGGACTGAGACTGGGACTGGGACTGAGGCAGAGGCTGCGACTGAGTCTGAGGCTGAGACTGAGTCTGGGGCTAAGGCGGAGGCTGCGACTGAGGCTGAGACTGAGGCTGAGACTGAGGCTGTGACTGCGACTGGGACTGAGGCTGGGACTGAGGCCGAGACTGAAGCTGGGACTGAGGCGGGGTCTGAGAGAAGGTCTGAGGCTGGGCTTGAGATTGGGGCTGCGACTGCGACTAAAGCGGGGACTGAGGCTAAGTTTTGTACACAATACAGGGCTACACTGTTGATATCGTGCTCTTTGTAGTCTTAGATAAAGATCCTTGCAGCGAAAGGTCGCTGGAATGGGTTGCAGAAGCAGCTAACCATGGACAAAGCACACTACATATAAGATGTCAAACTTCAACAAGTATCACCAACAGAAGAGAACAAAAGGTAACTGCACCTGTCTGTCAATGTCCACAAAACTCCCATAAAATCTCCCAACAACCCGCTTCTGCCGTCCTCTCTCCCACACACGGATGTACCAAGCACTGATCATTCCCCTCCCGGTGTGTGTTCGTTTTTCTAATCGCCTAAGTCCACCCAAGACATGATGAGGCACATGAACACGTAACTTTTTCCAGGTCAAGTAGCTGACTTAAATCGCTATAAACGCCGCCTCTCCATGCGCCCATCAATCTCACTCGTACAGCTCAATAAATAGGCAAATCACCCCAAGAATCGACAGACGTCACCGCGGCCATAAATATGAAAACGCTAACGCAGAAGACGAGGCGGAAAGGAACAGAAAAACTATAATCTGGGAACCCTCATAAGTGAAGCACTTCGCCACTCGAAAGGTGACTAGATAAATGAACACATAAAAGGAGGTGAAGCCAAGGATTAAGGGTTCAACGTGGCTTAAGGTGAATGCACGGGTGTCCCTCGTTTGACACATTTCTGTGATGGACTCAATCTCAAATTGGGCGGCTGAAGGATACGCTTCATTGGGACACTTGCCAAGAATCAAATGAATTCGGCCTGTCCCCATTCGAGGACATTCCCCGACGGAGGACGATGGATTTGGTGCACTTATCGGGATTGGAATTTAATGAAAACGAACTTAAACTATTACTCACGGTTTGGAGATTCGCCAAGGCAGCACTCACTCACTCACTCACCTGCAATGAGAAAAAATTGAAAAATTTTCAATTAGTTCAAACAATGTCGGAAAATGAATGTGAGCTGAGTACCGGAAATCAATTCAAGTTAAGTTAGTCTAGTCTGATCAGGGACGGAGGTGGAGACAACGGTGGTGGCGGAGTGGCCCACATGTGTTTGGAGGGAGGTTAAGTTTGTGTTGTTGCCCAAGTCAAACTGAACGCAATCTAGTTCAGCGGCAGACCCCCAATTTGACTGTCAAACTCGAGAGATTTAAACGAAATGAAAATGTTTGTCACGTCGTCGGTAAGACGAACGCGCAACTGACTGTGTGCGATACACACGAAAATAAAATCAATCCCACAACACTGGTCGCTTGCACTCGGTTGCGCTCGACCGTCACAGTCATCGTTGCTGTTGTCGGTCAGCCGGTCCGCCCGATGATTTCTGCATTTAATCTTCACTTTCGTCAATACACAGGTACAAAAGTACGCATGTATGCTTGGGCAAGAAACTCAACTCATGGCACGTGGTTTTGCTACTACTTGCCCGAGGAGTTCCTTCATGCCGAGCTGTGCGTCGTCGTCGTCGTTGAAGCAAAACAAAGAAAAACGCAAAACACAAGCCAACAAGAACGATTTACAATTTCCTGTTTTTCAGAACGCATCGCCGGAAAGGGCTGTGTGCGCAACGGCGCGCCATTCCATGCAGCAGGCATTGCTCCTTGCGCCCAGATGATGACAAATTTGCAGTCATAACAAAATGCCTACGTGATGGGTGGTTGGTGGCTTGAGCTTATAGCCGCCGGCTGGACTTCGTCTTGATCGGGCAGTTGCCCTTCGGGTAGCCGGTTCTCCGCCACCTAACAGCTTCCACTTGGCGGCCGCGGTAATTAAGAGGCAAATCAAAGAGCGCGGCCGCGCTTCTGTATGCACATATATGACTGATGAAACTGGGCACCTGTGCTAATGTGACGACAAAAACAGCTTTACAACGAACACGCCAATAGAAGCGTCGTTTGAAATGTAACACAGCGCACAGCGTGTGATATTTCTCCTACTCCGCGCATATGAAATATGGGTTTTAGCTGACAGACATTCCAGCGCGAGCTCAGCTTGACACAGCTGACGGTGAGCTAACGGTCATGTGTGTTGGCTGATAGAAGCTGGACCGCCTTCATGCTTGATCGGGAGATGTTTCCATGGAATCGATGGAGACATGGAGGCGGATTTTTTAATGGAAAATTATGCAAAATGAACAACAGCTGTGCGTTGGGACCAGAGTTGGTCATGCACCTAGTCATGCATTACGCAGCATGGATCACGCAGCAAATCATGCGTCAGATCATGTGTCACAAGACTGAAGTGAAGGGATGGCGAATGCGTGCGCAATGACTGACATATCGGTTCCGTATGCTTCATACAAAGGAGTCAACAAGAACGTTGTGTAAAATGAAAATCTCCCTGACTACAGATTACATATCAAGGGTTTTAGAATGACAGCCTCCAGAACGCGTGACTTCTACGGCCTACCAAGAATGGAAAGCTGGCTCACACGCCTTTCGTCATCTGAGCCAGTCGAAGATGAAGGATAACAAAGCCCTGCTTAGTAAGTCAGCAATCAAACAAATGAATCAGTTACTGCACCAGTTCCCAATGTTATACACAGACAGCAGGCCCGCAAACAAATGAATCATGCCTCACGCTTAAACCTTTATCTCACCCGCAGCAGTCAGCTAGAAAACCAGACCAGCAAATCGGCCTCTAAGTGAACATAAATCGCGCTGTACACTCTAACTGACGGCGTCGATGTAAAATAATCTTAACTGCCACCACTAAGCGAATTCCAAAAAGTTTTCGAAATTCCAAACCAATCTATAAGACGCCACCGCCACCGCCACGCCGCCGTCAAGACATTGTTGTGAATATCAATTGTAGCCCCGAAATGAATCATCTGTCAACGAGTCTGTGCTGTGCGAGGCTGCTTGTTTGGCGACATGCGACAGCGTTTCCACTTAAGGGTTCCAAATTGCCAAGCGAGGCAGTGGCTTGGTGTGGGGACGCAATTGCTTGGAAGTAGCTATCTGATTGCGACATATACGAAGTGCTTACTAAAACTTCCGCTTTCTGCAAACTCAACTAACAGAGATCTTTTTTTTGAATGGATAGAGGAGAAGGGGGGCAGAAATAAAGGGAATTGATGTAGAAGGGGTATTACAAAGGGGACGACGTAAAGCGACTGACAAAAAGGGCCAGAGATGGAGGCGCAAATGGAGGAGACAGAGATATATGAACCATCAGAGACAGAAGCACAAATGGACGCCAAAAAAAAAACACAAAAACCACACAGAACAGCGCGGCGTCGTCGTATGTTGCACAAAATTAAATTATGATCGCTTACGACGCGCGCAAACATTCTTGAGCTTCCTGTGAAGTCCCCCATACTTCACACAGTCCACCTCCTCTTTCTCACGCACGTTCGTTTGTCGTGCCTTCTCTGTGCGCACATTATCCGTCACAAATGAGTGATGAGTCTTGTGCTGTGCGTTCTTTTTAAGGTCTGGGTTAAAGAAAATCGAGAGTTTTCGTCGTCGTCGTCGTCATCGTCGTTCTGTTTTGGATCTGTTTTCGATCTCCACTCCATCTTTGGGAGGGGCGTGAACGAAGGAGAAAAGAAAACATCCGAGAAGGTCATGAGAAACGAGGCCCTTTCTCATCTTGATCACGGGTGTCAGTCAATTAAGTAATCGATTCAATAAAATAATAGATTTCATTCCCGGTGCGACAACGCACTCCGTCCGACTGTTGTGTGGGCACGCGCCTCTTACCTCCTTATGGGGAAGAACTTGCGCAATAGTTGCCATTGGAGAGTCATGGGCTACGGTGTCAGGACAGGATAGATTCTGAGGGTATACATATATCGACCAACGCATCCGATGGCGAAAACAATTAAGTCACCAACGTTGTGCCACTTACATGAGAAGTCTTATATGGGATGTGGTTTCTGGGACAGCAGCTGAAAAGACCGCGACACTAGTGGACGAACCAACGAGTAGGTGGATTGTGTTGCGTTTATTATTGTTTTTGGAAGATAGATGGGCGCTCGCCCTATTTACGGCAATAACCTCAATTGTCATCGATGGTGCGTTACAGTGGCGATTGGGCAAGCACGCGGATGACTCATTGTCCAGACATGCGTCCTCAAACTGCCCACCACCATCAAACATCCAACAAAACCATCCGCACGCGACGATTTCTGTTTGTTTGTTTAATCCTTTTGCAAGTTAAACCGGATTAAGGTGTTAATTGATTCGCCAGTAAATCATGAATCGGTCGATTGGTCGGCAAGGTAGTGTGCGAAAGCAGTAGACGATAGCGCCATACAATAAATCAATACACCTGACATCGCTGAAAGATATCAAATTACAAACAGTTAGGCTGTGAGAACAGCCGACAGCCACTTCTAACCCAGTTCTGGTGAAAGAGAGTGCGTGCGTGCGCCAGTCAACCAATCAACCACCAATCAGCCATACCAGCCCACAGAGGTACATCGAAAAGCCTGCCAGACAAAATGACGATATCCGGCATTTAATTTGCACTGCAGTCATTTAAGCCGCAACCACTTAAGCCACGCGGACACCGCAGACAACGTGGACACATGATAGAGGCGGCGGATAAACGCCTGGCACCAGATCAAATTGACCAGAACTCATGCGTCCTCCGGGTTTCGTTGTCATCGTCTCGAAACAGTGTCGTCATCACCCATTGATCCATTCATTCACGGGATTTCATGGCGAATCCCAACGTTGGCGTTGACGCGACTCGCTTCATGTCGAGGAGAGAGAGCCAAGGGAACTGTCTGGCGATTCCGGTTCATGTCCACCCCATGTACTTCAAGACGGCTGTCTACCGTCGGATTCATTTTTCTTTTCGTTTTTTTTGCTGTGACGACGACAAGGATGATTCGTCATCATCATCATCATCATCATCGTTGTCGTCGTCGTCGTCGATTTAACTGAGAATTGTAATTACGCGTGTAATTATCACGCAACGTCTGAAAGGATATTTCGAAGTTCAACGAACCGTCGAGGGACCTGTCAAGGCGCACTCTCCAGCCCTTGACATTAAAAACGCTCCCCGCTCCACACACATTCCGTAACTTGACAGGCGACAACGACAACAACAACGCCGATGCACGGTGAAGTTATTTTGGGAACGAAATGGCGACAAATATTTCAATGCCTCTGCTTGGATCGCTGGATACGCTCTCTGCCTGCGATGTACGCTCGCAGCAGCAGCAACAGCAATGAAGACGACAGCGGATATTAGAATACTCAAGCGAAATGAAGCAGAAAGGCATTTAAATTAAAAAGGAGGCTCGCAAAAGAGGCCAGAAACACGAGAGAAAAAAAGGAGAAACCCAAAGAAGATACACAACAACACGTCGCTCGGCACGACTGACATTTGATGCCTGTCAACGTCAAGAGTGGATCATTATCATCTACTTCCCCCTCACCCCCCCGGTGCACAACGGTGGAGATATGAATTTGGGAAACCACTAGGATTAATTGCTTTCCGTCGTGACAAGGCCGACGTTGGGGTACACATCCGACATCAACGAGACGGCAACAACAAGCATCAGATGATTTGCTGGAATGCGACGCAATGCGCAATGTGAACGAAGGTGAAAGGCTTTGATTCGAGTTTGACAAGTTCATCTCTCTGATGAGCGAGTGTCAATGTACCTCTCGTCAGTTCGTTTCATTCATTAAATCCCGATCAAGCCGGTAGACGTCACCCGGAGCGACATTAAGACGTCACCTGAAAGACCTCTGCTTTTGTCTTAATGGAATGTGCCTTAAAAAAATTATCAGCACACCGCGTAAAAAGCCAACAAATTTGTATGCATCCCGACGCGTCCGCCTGGCGGTTGCCTGATTTGGAAACCACACAGAAAATTAGTCGAAAAATTTTGAAAAAACAATCACGTTCCGCACAAGAAGAGATTTCCCTTCAATTCAACAGTCGAAAGCTATTTATAGGTTAAACGGATTTAAAGGAAGCCATTGTTCGGGACAAAAGCCATACAGCAGCAGCAGCAACAGCAGCACTCATCATCATCACCATCCATCTATCCACCTACTCCTCCTGCTCCTGCTGCTCCCATGACTGGGGTGAATGAACAAAAATAAAGATCACGGAAAACGAAAGTCGTCGTCGCTGTCGCCATCTACATATGCATGCTCCCCGCGCCACCACACCAGGGCAGGGAGCACCAGGGAGGAGAGTCTTCATGAAGTTGAATTTATTTTTGTGTGCCAAGCAAGTACTTCGTCGCGCACACAGCAAATCAAGATCATTGCCGACGACGCCGCAGCAGCACCACCACCGCTACAGAGATGATTCAAAGATATGACAAGGTCAGGCGGCGAGATTCCCCCGCGACCGTTCCGTCCCGTCCGAAGTGAAGTCTTGCGGAAAGGAAACCCAACTCTAAGGCAGGGCTGAGGTGAGTTGATCTATTCAAAGCAAAGGTCAGCACCAACTGCCAGCTACAATAGGTTTTGCCCACAAGCGAAAATGAGGCATAGACGAGGATGGAAAACAAATAAACACGTTTTATCTTATCGCTTCGGCATTTTTTTTCCGCACGATTGCGGGACGGGCTTTAACCGCATGCGCGCATGTTAACACGTCTCAATTAGTGCGCTCGGTCTGTCTGTCACCTAATTGGAATGGCTGCAATAGTGTCAAATGCCAATTGGAACGGGACGGGTCTTTTCAATCGATGCGTGATGGGAGATTGTTTCTTTTAATTAGGACGCTGATTCAGACGGTTTCTGCTATAGAGTGAGTTGCAAGTCTTAGGCGTTCTGGGCGCTGGTCTGTGAGATCAGTGGTCCCGCAGCTTTGGTTTTTGAGATATGAACGATTTTCCAAAACTGAACTGAAGAATCTGCGGCATGTTTGGAGGGATTTGGAGGTTTTCCAGGGGTTTTGAACCTCTTTTTGTACAGTTTTCCAGATATGAGCGGTTTTCTTAAGACAGGTTCCTTTGTTTTGTGAGTTTTTTTAAATGATCCTTCAGTTTTCGGCCCGATCTCCAACTTGTGCGCAACTGGAAGCAGTTTGAGAAAAATGAGGCAGAGCTCTCGTAAAACTTGTTCTCACGCAGTCGAAGTGAGAAACTAAACCATAGTTCAGAAAACAGCGAGGTCAGCTGTCGATGAATTTCTCTTGCTGTACAGTTCAAGCTTTCTTCCTTTGTCATCCCCATGATGCAGCAGCGAACGTGCCTCCAGAGGTGACGCGTGGTTTTTGCACAGAAAACGACACTCGACACCGCGTCGATTTGCCACGAATCATACTGAATCACACTTCAAATAAATCCAACCCGAGTAGTGATCCTCTTTTGCAATCTCTCAAACTGTTGTTTCGGCTAATTGACAATCCTCGGCAATGAGACAACTGAACGCGAGCCCCTGACGCAGCAGTAAGAAATCAAAATAAATGTATGACAGCCTCTTGCTCGCAGCCTGATGAATCACACGACAATAAAAGCAAACGCAAAACGCGTGACTTCACACCACTTTTCAGAATTAAATTGGCTTACTGTAGTGCCCCCACCGCCGCCGCCGTCGCAGAGTCGCCAGAGGAATGCGTCAAATTCACATAGCGAATAAATTGAGAATTTTTTGGGGGCACACGACACGCCAGATCGCAGTCGTATAGGTCAAGAATTCGAAAATCAAATTGGGGATGGGGGTGTCGGCTGATTTCAACCCCATCGCATGTCGCGACAACCTGGCAACAGCGACTAATTGTAGTCGCAAGGCAGCGGGAAAATCAATGAACTTTTCCCTGAGTGTGGAATGTATAAATATCCACCGAAAATCCATGACTCACTCTTGATCCCATCCCCATCGCCCACCCGCCGGGTAGGGCTGTATTGTATGTGTGGACAGCATGTGTCTGCGCTGGCACATTCTGATGAATATTAAAAAAAGAGAAAATTGTGCTTGTTGTGTCCCGACTGTCTAACTGTCTGAATGTCCCTCTCTCGCCCGACGTCGTCCCCTATGGGGTGGGCCAGCCGGATGGGTTGTGAACAAATGCAAATCGATATTCGCATGCGATGGCAGTGGGGAAAGTGAAAATCCAGCCAGCCAACCAAGCAACAAACCACCCACCAACCCACAGGCTTGGGGATGGCAGCAGTGGCGTGTACCGCACAAAGTTATGGTAGCTTGCCCCAGCTTGAAGGCTGCAACCGCACCATGGCCACCAGACATAGGGCGTGTGTGCGCGAGCTGAGTGTTAGGCAAAAACGACAACAGCAACAACAAAATATCAGGCAGAAATGATTGCTTTGATTTAAGATGCGTATCTGTGTACCTAGAGGGAAACTAGTTATTTTCGAAGCTTGTGGCCGCTGCTGCGCTGTATCAAGTACCAGACGCCCAAGTCAAACGTCCGAACGTGAACAAAAAATTATTTAAATTGCTATACACGAGCCGGAGCGGTGGTGGGCGGTGACGGTTTTCGAAGCTTTCGAGTTCGGCGGCGAACGACCTTTTTTGGATCGCGCCAAGTGGGTGTACGAGTGATTCGGTCAAATTGGCGTTCTGATTGTCGCCTAATAGGCAGGTTGTCGTTTCAACCGGAATTTGGATTCTTTCTGCTTTGCGCTACTTTTTGTTTTTTTTTTTTTGCGAGATCGGGAGGGAATGGAATGTTGCATCTGTGGGCTGCGGACGACCCTAATTAGGGAATCATATAAGGAAGCGACCTCTCAAGCGAAGGTTTGTCGGAAACGTTGTGCAGATTTGACACCCTAAGGCCTTAGTTGAAGATACGTAAGAAGAAGAAACACCCAAAGCATCGGCTTGTCGCAAAAATGGTGCGTGATGGAAGCCCGCGAAAGAAGGAAGCGTCGCAAGCTTCGGTTTGTCGCGAAAGTGTTGTGAAGTAAGCAGTGTGTCTCTGCATTTTGGCCCGAAAAATGCTACCGGTCCCAATATTGATCCCGGGAAGAAAGAGCTTCTTTAGATTGCTGACCTTAATTGTAGACCACAAGGAGAGGAATTTACTGCGCCTCAAGAGACAGTGTCTGTCGTTCGGAAACAAGCTTTTAAACAAATTCAATATTCCTTCATTTACATCAAGAGTGCCTCCCCTTTGACCTCCTTTCTCGTTTTATGAACAGAAAACATGTCTTCAGCAGGAAAATTCTCTGCAGTATGTCATCAACATAATTGCCGCAGGCCTCGTGTCCTTGCCGAAGCACTTAAAACCACTCCATATGTTGGAGAGAGGCATAATATGACCTTATTAGGTGGACTTTGAATGACTCAGTGCGACGTGAAACACCTCAGCGGTCACCTTTGTCTGAAGGATGGAAAGCAGTCCCTCCCTCGGACATTAAGCGTCTCATCGGAAAGGCGTAGCACACATTGTGAATCAATTTTGTTGCTTCCTGCCATTCGTGATTAATCTTAAAGGGTGTACAGAGCGCCACTCTCCCTCCCCAGATCAGCGTTTACACGATTATGAGTCACTTTTCCCTTGCAAGGTGATGGTCCTAAACCCGATTTTGACACTTACCATTTGACTGGGGCGGAACTTTCACAGGGAAAAAGAAACAAGAACGGAAAACTCCAACAGAGCGACGGCCTATTTCATATTTATTCTCGTTCGATTTTCTCAGCGCGTTTCATGAAGTACCGATAATCACACACTCAATGCGTGCGCTGATAAGATTAGATCTGGCGTCGAAAAGGTTAAATATACAGCACTGTAGAAACGCGACGAAAACGGAAAAACTATTTCACATTCACAGAGAGAAGTGGAAAATTTTTCTTCAGAAACCACTCGCGAGAAAAACAAATCACAAAGTCCCCGAGCACACTGAAAAGTTTTTTCCTTCAGAGTCCTTCCTCTGCAGACTGCAATAAGCGGCGAAGAAGGACGAATAAACTGAAAAGCGAAAAAAAGAAGGAAGTAGCGCCGCCGTGTAGTGGAGGGTTTTTTTCCTAGTTTTCCTCTGTTTTCCAATGTTTTCTCGTTTTTCTCGGTTTTCTCTGCTTTCCACTTTTGACAGGTTTGCAATCTCTAGCAGTCGTTGTCCTGTCAGGGATACCGCTCCGTCTGCGCATGGTCGGTGAGCGAGGAGCAAGTCATTTCGCTGGGGGAAAGTGAAAGGCGGAGTGGGTGGATGGGTGGGTGGGTGTGTGTGTGTGGGGGGAGACAGAGCACTCTTTTTACTGTTTTTCAAGTAAGAATCCTGTATGCATTGCGAAAATGGATTATACCCACGGAGTGCACAGGGAAAAAATTGACAAAAGGAACGAGAAATGAGGAAACACGAGTTGATGATGGTTTCTAAAGTGACATCCATCCAAGGTGGATAGTGAATAGTGGGTTGGGGGTGGGCGATAAACTTTGATGTAGTTCTGTAAATAATTGGTTTGGTTAAGGTTATGCTCTCCTTATGCGTCGGTGGCGATCATAATTACGGAGCACAGTTGCTTGTTGGGGTTGTCAGCACTTCTTAATGCGAGTAATTAATGGGGTTCTAAGCGGTGAATGAAGTTTCCTCTCAGTGATGTGACACATCAAAGCCCCCATCACCGTCTGTCAGAGTCTGAAGTGCATCAAGTTTTTCCCCTTTTCAAAACTATCATAAAAATAATTATGTTCGACGAGGAGGTGGTTTTCTTTTCACGTCGGGAATTTGATATTTTCCTCATTTTAGAGCTTTAGTTTTATTGAGTGTTAATGACTGCTCACTGGAAATAGTAGACGCTGGAAACGCCTAGCGTGTGTGGCATGCGACGAAGTGACTGAGACGTGGGGAGTTAATGAGACTCAAAGATGATTGTTTGATTGAAAAACATACGGCATTTAAGTAGTATTTAATCGGTGGAAGTAAAATGACTCCCAATCCGGGAATCAATTTTCATTGAGTCGTTTACTGGAATGGTGTTTAGAGGGAATTAAAGTATTCCATGGCGGTAGGGTTCAATTTGTTCAACGTTTAAGCATAAATGTGCCAAAGGCCGGAAGAGAAGTCCACTGAGTGCCAAGAAGTTCAACGAACAATACGTCCACGAAAGGCCAATATGTCCCCAGAGGAGCGAGAAGTTTGCGAAGTGTCAAGATGTCCGTGGAAGATCAGAAAGTTTGCGAAGAGGCGGAGAGGCGAAAAGTTCGCGGATGTGTCTGCGAGTCTAAGGAGTCTGCAAACGGCGTGGAAAAGATAACCTCAGGCACTTCTTTGTAATTTAGTGAACAGTGCTGATGTTTCTCTGATATGGGCTTGAGAAGGGCCGAAATAACGTGCCCGAGGCATGGGACACTATGCTTTCACAAGTTAGGCTCAGTTCCTATGAAGCATTTAGAAAATTTAAGTCCGCAAAAGGTAGAAAAGTATGCGGAGGGCTGCGATGTCTGCTTAATGCCTGAAAGTTCGTAAAAAGACGAGATGTGCACGAAAGGCCGTGAAGTCCGTAAAAAAAGACTGTTAAGTCTGTAAAAAGACGAGAAGTCTTTTTCGAAAGGCCGTAAGGTTCACTAAAGGCCCAGGACTCCGACAAAACTGAAGAAGTTCACTAAAGGGGCACGAAAAGCCAAACAGTCTGCGAAAGACTTAGTCCGAGAAAAGACTGTGCACGGAAAGAGAAAGAACACTCCAGGTTTTCCAAGGGCAATGATGATGTTTGAGTTCGCTAATGGTTGGACACATATTCAGCGAGCTCTGGAGCATTTCGGTCCATTTGTTCAACTTGGGTTATGCTTCAGTTAAAAATCAACAAATTGAAGCCCAAAGCCAAAAGACCAAACTCGAGTCGTGTAGTGTTCTTACAAAATTGTTGCTTCTTGGGCATAGTTGCGTTGGTTGATTGCTTATAGGACCAATTGTGTCGAATTTGATGCGAAAAAGTAAAGGTAGTCGAAAACTTAATCCCCAACCCATGACTGAGCGTCAAAGAAAATGTTTGATAGAGGCGTTAAAGGAAAATGGCCGCGAGAGACGGATAACCAGCTTCGTCGCTATAGAATTGGCTTCATGGAGTTAAAATTGTTTTATATACACGACACTTGACGAGGAGTTTACTCTTTAGATAAAATTTATCGCCAAACTGAGGATTTAAATGAATAATGGCTCCAAGGAAGACGCGATTCCAAAAACCTTTAAAATTCATAGTTTACAGCTCGAAACATACTCTTTAGAATTTGCTATAAATGCGGCTTTCAGTTGATTGATTGAAAGTTCAATGAAAAAGGAGACTCTTCACAAATTCACTTTTCACAAGTCAAAACTAGAAGATTCGAAGTGCAAAACTTCCACGTTGCACGGCTTAAAATGAACTGAAATCTGCCCACAAATTTTACGAAGGTAGAAGCCACAATTTCCCACTTATCAAAGACGAATCTTAAAAACACAAATTCCGCAAGTACAAAAATAACCTCGCATTGTTCCTAGAAGTAGCGGCAGCAATTGAAGGCTTCATGCAACGATGAAGTCATGTTTGAGGTATGAACCGTGGAATCGCAATTTTTAATTTCCGAGAGTATGGAACTATAGAGGGTGAACTGAATCATGGATTGAGGCTTGAACCTTGGGGAGTGTTTTTTTTACTGCCAAACAATCCGGCTTACAATCAACAAATTCGCTGAAAATGATTTATTCCGACATTTCTGTGCAAGGACAAATGAGCGATGATTGTTTCTTGAAGAAGATTTATTCACTTTGGAGGGTGACTTCTGAAAATTTTAACATGCAAAGAGAGGCTCAAGTCTAGTCGAATTTCGAACGATCTCAAGAAAGGAGCTGAATAGGGACCAGACTAGCAATTTTCCATCACACAGATGGATGCAATAGGAAATGCTTATATTCTGCAAGGAGATAGACGAATGAATTCCACTTGTTTCAAATTTTGGGGAGTTTTCTCAAAAGACACCAAATGACGCCTTTTTCCCTCCTCCAGCTGGATACAAAAACGAATTCTATATGTTGAAGCAAATTTTCAACATTCCGCGTTCCCGTATCAAACAACAAACTGCCTTGATAAGGTTTAATTTTTTGAGAACTTCATATGTTCAGTAGATAAACTTATCGCAACATGGAGCAACAGATTCGCTCTTTCATTTAATTTCATTTTCAATTTCCTTTAATACCGACCTTGTTTGCGTTGATGTGATATAATCCTTGTATGGCAGCTGCCTTCTCGATAAGTTTCGCGTTTATCAGCCCAAGAGTGTTATTCATACGTCGCGCACGAAAAAAAGGCGAACATTCAAAATACGTCAAATAAAAAACGTGAAAAAAGATTTGGCAAAAAAAATGTACACAATAATCATCAATCACGGTTCTGAGCGTACTATTAACAACACATGGAGGGCGCACTTGTACGTCTCACGAATTCACATAAACGGGGCGAGAGAGATAAATTTTAGAGACACACTGTAGGAGACACACTCGTTTTTTTTGCCGCCGCCGCCGCTGCTTCACAATTCGTTTATTGATTTCGGAGATGGTGAAAAACTTCGCCAGATAACAAATTCAATACACAATCACACAAGTAAAACCAACAGCCAACCGTGCCTTGAAGAAAAGCAGATAAAAATGAAAATGAATACAAAGGAAAACGCGTCGTGCGTCGTCGTCACTCACAACGAGAAACTCACAAGATACTGAACCTCACTCCAATTGGCGGCGCTGTTATAAAGTAGGATTATGCTGTGCACCCCACGAGGCGAACTTGTCTGCTGTTGGTGGCCGCAACGCGTTCGATGGATGGATGGATGGATGGTGTGGTGTTCGAGGGAAATTTTCTTGCTTAGTTCGAATGCAACCAAGTGTGTGAGAGGGTGGTTTCTTTTTCTTTGTGGATTTAATCAGAATCTAAAGCTGATTGAAAGGGAATAGAGAAGTCTCCATGAATTGCAGGGTTTTGTCGATAAACGAATGGAAATAGGATGGAATAGTACACCAGTTCTTTTAAATTCGCCGAAGTCTTCGAAAGGCCATCAAATGAGTAGTTAGCATTCAAGATTTGTTTAGTTTTAATTTAAAGGAAAATAAATATCTACAAATTTAAGGAGAATGGCATAAGGAACGGAACATGGGATCAAAGCCTAGTTTCCTCACCGTTCACTTGAATTGTCCGCATTCTTGAAAAGCATTTTCTAGACTAACAGAAATCTAGAGAAGCAGTCTTATGATTAGTTTTTATACAATACAGGATTCGTGACGGAAACCGAAGCCTTCCCAAAGACTTTCGAAAAGTGTCCCAAAATCTTTGGAAGTCCTGCAACGATGTCATGGAACGACTCCAGAGCAGTCTCAACATTGTGCCTAGTCTAACGTTTGAAGGGCTGGCTATCGCGGTACAAAATCGGTGGGCGGTGTTTTGCCTTCTCATCCTTTATAGGGAAGGACACCATAGAGTGTTGTTGGCGAAGATTCCCTGCCATCAGGGATTGATCAGGTTATCGGATGACAAGCTAGAGAGCTGCTATCGCTTGTAGAATGTTTTCAGACTGAACTTGAGGTTATACCGCTAACGCGCACAACGTAAATTTGGTAACATTTCTGTGATTCACTTGTCGCTCTAAACGATCAATGTGTGTTGAAGAAGTTGTTCAATCCACCTTGAACTTCTGATGCTAAGAAGTTAATCATTCTCCAGAAATCATTTCTACGGAAAGGTGGGGTTCATCTGTTTAGTCACAAAAAGTGGATGACATTACTCTCAATGTGTACAAGTGCACATTGCACCGAAAAACAACAAAAACTTCGTAGAAATTCCCCCAAGAACTTCCTGGATTCTGGCATCTCATCGGAAATGATTTGAGTTCCAGAACTACAAATTCCCGTCTGCGTGTTATTTTTCGATAAAAAATCAGTTTCGCTGTTAGACATCTTCCCAGAAAAAAAATTTCTGCTTCACAATCCAAAAAAAATTCCCAAAACACAACAAATTTGTTCGCTCCCCACAGCCACCATCGAACCTCACAACTCCAACACGTTCTGTTTACGTTCGACCCGTCCACACGAAAGCGCGATACCCCCTCTTCAATCAGCTGATCAATGCATTTTCTCACACCAACCACGTCTACCCATCCGTCGTGCTCCTCATCAACGCATCACATCCAATCTGCCTCTGATCAAAAACAAAAGCTGCAGCCACAACATGGTGGGGAAAGTGTCGAACAAGGACACACACGACAATGGTACGCGGCACAGCTAAGATCAATTATTAGAGTATGTCCATTTTTGGACGAATGCAATCACCATGACATATCGGCGGCAGCACTCGGTTTCTGATTTCCCCATAATTGTCGGACAAGGTGCCTTTAGATCTTAGGCCGCGAGCGGGGCGCTCCAACGCTCATAAATGCGTCGTGTGTGAATTATTACTCACGCCGCAGCGATGCTGCTGCAGTTTGTTCCGGAGAACTGTGCTAATTAGTCACCTCCCAGGAGCGGGTGGAGGAGGACTTTGTAATTTCAAGTTCAGAAATGCTGTTTTCACCATGAATCTGGCGGCTCGCCGTGGAGAGTGTACACGTTTCCGTCGCCAGATAATTACTCTAGCTTCGAGTGTAGAGACTTACAACAAAAAGAAACCAGTTTGCACGACGCTTGGTGGGGCGGCGGTGGCGGCCTAGCGACGGCAGCGGCGATGGTGGCGGCTGATCATTCAGTTGACGTTTGTCGCCAAATGAGGCGCTTAATTGCGACATTAGTTTATGAGGTGATCGTGTGCAGCTTTGAGAAGTAATCGAGAGTTTGTAGCGAAAGTGTACGGCGACAGGCGGAAAATGGCGATTTATGAGGATTAAGGAATGTGACAAGCGCGACAAAGGATCACATACTTTTTAGGCTGACTTTCATCTCCGGTGATCGTGAACACTGTGCTTCCATTTGTCAAGATCAAGTCTTGCGGCTGTTTCAGCCGGCTTTCCCCTATTTCTCGAATCGGAAGGTTGATACTCTGAAAACTATCAACACAAAATTTTGCATCCGCGATCATTTGATCTCTACACTCGGTTTGCCGTTCCACTGTTGATTTGATTTGATGGCGTCCGCTTTGTCCGAATGACGCGCATTCAGACAGGGTTGGAGCTGTGCTATTTATGACATGGGACAGCTGGAGCCCGTAAGCCCTTAAGACTACGTAGAATCTGAATCGTGTCCTGCAGATTTAGAGACTCCAACAAATGGCCCTCAGAACATTCAACTTAAGCGCCGTAGAACTTGACAAATCCTTGACCACCAAACCAAGAAACTCCCACAAAAGCATCTCCTACGGACTGACATGTCCATCCGGAAAGCATCGCAATAACTCTGCGCTAAATATACACACTCTGTCAACAGTCGCAGACAGCCAGAGTTAATCACACGTATTTTAAGTATCAATCTTCTTCTCTGCCCATGTCACACACGTCTGCAATCTGCTCAGCGGCTAAATAGACAATTTGCCCATTTGGCGTTTTCGCACGACTCCACAGCTCGTTCTATTATATGCATGCGAGGAGAGGTGTCCATCCATCCATCCATCCTTCACGTCACGCCAGACGCAATCGACATATCCGACAAGTAGTCTGTGTCCACACAAGCGCGATCGGGGTAACATTTTGCATACCATTCCTGGTCACAGGCAACATCCCACCGCCGCACCGATATCGACATTGTGCGATCGCAATAAAATTCAGCTGAGGTCCGATACATCACGAACGCTTGCGCGTCGACGTCGGCCACCTCCATATATGCGCGGAACGGAAGGAAGATCCAGCCACACGATACGGCCTTAGTCGTCGCAGTGGCGTTAACTAGGATTTAATTGAGTTTCTTTTCGATGCCCGCGGTGATTTATGTGTTCGCCGCACACAGTCCAGGCTGAGCGCACATCTTCAAAGCAGCGACGCACTTGACAGTCTCGCCCCAGGGCCGTGACCGGCAACAATGCATTTGCGTTTGGCCGCGTTTGGGTGGAGCCAACGGCGGCCCAGAGTACATCACGTGCCCTCAACTCTTTGCCACAACCACCGAGGAAACCGAGCGCAGAAAGCGAAAGTGCACATGTGCTGAGCGATAAAAGCACGCCCCCCCCCCCCCCCGCTGGATGGTATCAGCTCGAGTGACAGGCAATTAAGAGCCCGTGTCCGAGACCATACTGGTCGGTGGTCGGACAAGAGATGATGTGTGGTTATGCGTCGCGGCGATGCCGCACCGCGATAGGAACAGTGCCTCCCGTGAAGCAGATAATGGATAATGTGGCACGACTCGTAATGCACTCCTCGACACTATCCGAATTGTCGATCATTCGCATGTATGGCGGCCTTCGATGGAGAGCAGATTTCACACGTAAACCGCTCATGGTCACCACCGTCGTCGCTCCAAAATTGTCTCTATAACCGGCCGTCCCCATCCTCAATTGAAAGTGATAGATTTAACAAATCACCATTGTTTATGCAAATCAAGCACAGACTCTCTTCGCCGCCGCTGATCCTTTTCCATCAAAGGCGAGCGTCTCTCCCGCTCTGTGGCTTAATTGATTTCGCAGCCAACAACAATTTGTTGTGTCGCCAGTAATTGAGACCAATTACTTGTGACGCATCGGACTGCAAGGAAAAAGGAGCACCGCCGTCGCTGCGGGCCGCTAACTCATACTCCACTTCGCCGGAGTCTATTTAAATGTACTTAGCAGC
The DNA here is from genome assembly GCA_944738645.1 of Eristalinus sepulchralis. Classification (NCBI taxonomy): domain Eukaryota; kingdom Metazoa; phylum Arthropoda; class Insecta; order Diptera; family Syrphidae; genus Eristalinus; species Eristalinus sepulchralis. The sequence goes on along the minus strand of OX122884.1, from coordinate 1,207,624 downwards.
AGCACTTATGGCAACAGCAAGTTCCACTTTTACTGGCCGCTGCTGCCGTTGCTGCTGTTGGTTGGCGGTGGTTGGCCAGCGAACAATGAATGCAGCACAGCACTGGCAAGAGGAGGAGGAGGAGGATGAAAAAGAAAGAAACCGAGAAGAAAAACGCACTCAATTGCGATGCGTTCCCTTAAGTGGCTTATTACAACTTTATATTCAAGCAAACGCCTTTAGGTGAGTCGTTGCAAGCCGCTGAGTGGTCTACTTCCAAAAACGGATCACAATCGGTGTGATACGCAACTTTGGTCGTGTTGAATAACGAATTTGAGTTTTATTGTAAAGAAGAAGAAGAAAGAAAAACTGAAATTACTGTGTGGAATGTTGGAGCGGAGGAGTGCAGGGCTGAGATGATGTCCCTGCAAAGCAGCATTCTTGCGACACCTTCACCGGGTCCAATTGGACAAAGTCCAAGCAGAGCAGACACACTGCAACGACTTTAGGCAGAGAAAGGCCCTATCGCGCCCCGATAAGAATGTTTCCCTTCGAGAGATAAGCGAGTGTAATCCAATTTTCAATTGTACACACAATTTTGTAAACATTTCATTTTGATTATTAGTCGTTCAACTAGCCGATGACGAAAGTCAAAAGCAGCTGTGTCATAAGAGAGGAAGGGCTTTGAGCGATTCACAAAATATGAAACTCCTCTCGACTGTCTGGGCAAGGAGGTTTGTTGTTTGTGACAGAGTGTCTGAGCCCTTATCAGTGTCCTGTTGAAACTGAAACCTGGGCGAAACTATGATGCGGCAGCAGACATTGGATTTACAGCGCATCCTTACCCTTCGTCCAATTCATACTCGTTGGGAAGTAGATCAAACTTGTGCTTTTTTATGGAGATGTCAAGACCTTCTGATCGACTTTACTTTGGGACATAGGAGGCAATCGAAGCGTCGTCGAGCAAATTTCGCGTACTGAAGAATTGTACATGTCCAGTCGGAAAGCAAGTGCAAGGAATACACGCGGAGAACAGGAAGGTGAGAAATTGATTTGGCGCAATTTTTTTTTCTAGGACTAGAAAACGCTGCGAGTTTGACAACCGACGACTTGTCCTCCATGAATAGGTTTTAAATCATCGACCGTCTCAACCACCTATTTGTCGACCACAAGATTTCGGGTGATATCGTGCATACAGTACTGTTTTGTCCATCCCTACCAGACTTGGCACATGGAGGATGGTGTTCTGGCTGATGGTGTTGGGCTTAACCCTCTCTTCCTATCCCAGGCCAAGGCGGAGAAATTCATCAATTTTTGTTGTTCAATTTTCGTGTATCTTGAATCCTTTTGAGAGTATTTAGTATTGTTTCTAAGTCCTTTTGAATTTGGACGGCATGGGGGGTACTTTAAACAATTTTTCTTAAAAAGGCTAAACTTGGCTAGGTCATGTAGAGCATATGGACACCACTGCTCCGGCCCGAAAAGTCTTTGAATCTGAGCCTTTGGGACAACGCAACAGAGGACGGCCCAGAAAAGGTGGAGCACACAAGTGGAAAAGGACCTCTACCAACTTGAAGTGCGCAACTGGCGGCAGCTGGCGACAGATCGTGCTAGCTGGAAAGGCATGTTGAAGAGTTTTCAGGATTCTCTGGAAAGTTGAGTTATAAACAACGATTGGAGGGAGTTTTGATGCATCTTCACATCAGATTTAAGGTTGCATGCCACAAGAAGATTGGTTTGGTCTCAGGGAGCAATCGTGTAGCAGAATCAGAAAGACAAAATCGAGCATTTAAACCGCATTTTCGTATGAAGTGCTAATTATTTCAATCAGAGGCATGGATGTAACAAGGGGAGAGAAAAGTTTGATGATTTGGCATTGAAGTTGATTTTATGATTGTTGTACATGAATGGAGTTCAAAGAATTTTTGTTAGAGGAAAATGCTTGCTAGGGGAATCCTCCATAGTCTTTGAGGGATTCGATTGAACAGTGTTGGGCGGATATTCAGGCTTTTGCCTCCAGGTTTCTTTTGAGTATGTGCATTGTGAAATTTCGAAGTGTAAGAACTGAACGAGATGCCACCTTTTTAGAAACTTGTTTTTGTATTTTTTTTTTGCCTGTGGTTTGCGACCCTGATGATAAACATAAAATATTGGTTCAGTTGGCTTGGGTCAAGGAATATAATGTTGAGAACTTGTAGTTCAGCTCTGTTCTAAGGATTCTTACAGATTGACTCCAATTCTTCGAGAAAACAAAATCGATGTTGTCCTACGCATTTGGAGGGCACAAGTGAAACTTCGTGGTTGGGAAACACTGCACTGGAGCGCTCAGACTCAAAAGCTGGTCTATTGTACTACCAGGCAATAAGCTAACTTGGTATGCAGTTGGAGACGTCTAAGGGGACTTATAAATCAAGGCTCACATTCACTCTAGACTGTACACTTTTATCATCATCGCTGTTAACAGACGCTTAAGATCTGAACAGATGCTGAAATTAAAGGGAATTTTCCTAGGGGTGTAAAGGACTTCCTGATTGAAGCTAAAGCGAACGTTAGAGCGTAGTGAACAGGTAACAGTGGAGACATGTGTGGTGCTCTGTGATAATGAGACTCAAGTTGGTTAAGGTCCAGGACCACATTCTACTGCATCGTGAATCAAATTGAACTGCAGAGTCTTATGGAAAGAGAATTTGGAAAAAGAAGTGATGCGACTTGTTGACGATTCCTGGGCTCCGAAGCGACGTCGAAAAACTTGGAAGTCGCCACGCGTCCTGCTTAAAGCCAATAAGAGCTCACTTTGACTGACGTTCAGCCTGCGGATATGGTGAAGGAGGTAGAGATAGAAAGAGGTAGAGAATTTTGAATTGACGAGCAGAGTAAGTTCGCACATATGTTTGTTAGCTCAGAATTGAATAGCGTATGAAGAGCAGTAAATTAGGTTACTTGTTGCGTATGATGTTTCGAAATATTGTGGCGATTAGCTATGGTTGCGTACTTCGAATTTGACGACACATGGAGGCAACGTTTCCTAACAATAAACGCGTCAAAAAAGAGTCTTAGCAATTGTCTTTAGAATTCCATCAACAAACTTGTGAAAAATGATGAATCAACTTCATGTGTAAAAGTCGCCTCGACGGCGTTAACCGTGTATGCTATTTTTGTCTCACGAGTAGTGGAGGCCCGCAGTTTAATTTTCGACTCGGAAAGATGATGTCTAAGCCTTTTCTTTGAAAATTACCGCTTTGGTGCACAGAAAAACCACGAGGCGAACGACAAAGCCAGAAACCAAGCCTGAAATCTCCGACGCCTGACCCAATGCAAGTACTCACAACACCGTGGGGTCTGCCGCACCAAGTTTTTAGCCCTTTAAGCTAAAAGCCCCAAAGGAAATTCTGTAGCTCGTGGAACCGAGGTACATTTTGCGCATACAAAAAAAAGACGTCCTGATCGGATCAACCCTCTGCAGAAGCCAGCAGATTTCACAAGGACGTGCGACGTTTTTAGGAACGGGTTGTCATTTTCTAGAAAATAGTCAAGGAACCAATAGGAAATCTATAAGTAGAGCAACATAAAGCAGAAGAGCACTTGACAAGACTTCCGATGGATGGATGGATTGACAAGTTATAGAAGCACAACAAGGACTTGTGAAAACAACGAAATGAAGTAAATGTAAGACACGACGACTTTCTGGACATGTTGCCCAAAAATAACCCATTTCCGATGCACTATGCAGACAGCAACAAAACAGAATTCAATTTCACACAATTTATTTAATTTGTTTTTTCTCTCTGTTGATATATGTTTTTTCATTTTCTTGTTTTTTGTTTGTTTTCTCTCTTGTCCTTAAATAGGTAGTGTTTCACAATTCATGCTTTAATCATATATTTCTTGTTTTTTTTTTTTGTTCATACCTCTCCTCTTCACAAATGAATGTTTGTTTTTGTTTCCTTTGTATTTTGTTTACACATGTTGCCTATGACCACACATGCACACATACATATTTATACATATATAATTTATAACTTCTTCTAAGAGATTCACACAATGAGCAGTAGCTGAGCTTCTTTTAAAGATTTCTGACAAGCCTCTGCTGTCGTGCCCACCCTCTCCTTCTCTCTGTCTGCCGCTCTTCCACACCCCCACCCCCCACCCCACTAAGCCGGTGATTGATTCACTTCATAAAATAGTTTTATCCTCTTTCTCGCACACGTAAATTGGATTTATTTTGTTTTCAATGCGTTTTAGTTTCTTTCTTTCTTTCTTTTTTTTTTCTCAGTTATCGATTTAAGCAGGAGAACAACATAAGTGTAATGAAACAAATTTTGTTTAAATATTCAAAATTTTGGGGCAGCAAACACAAATTTGGAAACCTCTAAAAATATGATTAAGAAATAATTATGAAAAACGTGCTGTTGTTAGGATAGATTGGGGTTTTGTTTTTTTATTTAAATGCCACTAATCCGTTGGCCTCTTCTCGCTATTTTTTCTTGTGTACTCCTCGGCATTCTTGATGAACTTCTTTCGATCCTTGAGGAACTCCTCGGCAACGTCCGCTCGCAGTGGATGCTCTGGTTCTGGGTCATTCACAAGTGCTATTAGCGATTGAATCACTGAAAGTAGATTAAGAGAAACGCAACAACGTTGGCTTATTGATTTTCTTTTATTTAATTACAATGCATTTTGGAGGGTGGGTGGGGTGTGGGTTGGAGGGATGTCTGTGTGATGGATGGGTGATGGATTTTCTTGAATGTTGTGCTTGTGGTTGACGATGGAAACTTATACAAAACGCGATAATCGCTTGAGTTTAACAGTGTTGACGTAAAGCTTCTAGGAAATGCTTCTTCTCAGATTAAACGTTCGATAAGAGGCTCCTAAGACGTGGGGAAACACTTTATCTTGTCACAAAGCAAGACATTTAGTCAGTAGGTTAGGTTAGGGGTGACCTCAAATTCAGATAGATTAAGCACTAGAAAATCGACTTATTCTTATTCGGTTTCTTGTGAGCGTGGACGTGGGTTTGTTAGGCCGATAGCTTAATGATTGAAGCTTTCCGAAATTTGCTTTCCTTTTCTTTAATGACACACTTTTTTGTTATTTCTTCCCGCAGGGCATCACGAGGAGCTGCAACTCCTTGGCGAGAAACTTCTTAAAGTCAGTGGGGAACAGATGAAGAATAGACTTGTTTGGGGCGAAGATGAAGTTTGTTATCAATACATTTGCTTGCAGTTTGCCGACGACGGTGCGGGGGAGGGAACTGAATGTTGACCTACTACTTCTTCAAACGGAAAGGACTTTATTTCGTCGGTTTGGCCACGTGGTACGGATGTCCCCTTCCATCACGACTTCCAAGGCGTGCCTTAAATGCAATTTCATTAGGTAGCCGACCTCTCGACAGATCCAAGATGAGGTGGTTGTAGGAAATCCATAAACTCGCCTGGTTGCGCTTGAGAATAGCTACTGATAAGTTCAAGTCGATGGCGGAGTATTGAGCGGTCTGGAGTGGCACGCGTGTTAAGAAAGAGGACGATGTTGATGGCGATTTTTTTTCACGATTTTAGATCTGTATTCTGGCCTGCGAATCCACTTATCACAAGGTACACGTCAAGCACACAGTGTGTCTTGTCACAACAAAAAACCGGGACTCTAATGCGAGTATTCTTGCAAATTGCTGCATTCAAGAAGCAGCCGTGTCAAAGAGGTATGTTTCAGAACAGCAAACTTGCCAAGGGAAGTTTCTGTTTTGACGTGCAGGAGTAAGATAGCCGTGCAACCTCTTAGAATGACTGAAGTTAAACAACGGGCCAACTAGAAACTTTAAGGACTGTGCAGCGGCATGGGTTTTCTAAAAAATCTCCCCATTCAATGTTTGGGATTGGTACAACACAGACAAGACAGTTCCAGCCTTTGAAACACCGCCATTGGAACAGACCAATGAAAGACATCCTCACTTCACTTCTGAAGCGACACAACAGAGGACCTACACTGTCTTGAGAGGTTGGTATTGGGGGGTACATTATCAGAAACAGTATACGGTGGCAAGGACCCATTGTAGTGCCCGTAGGTCACGTAAGGGAAATTAGGACATAAATTTAATCTGTAGTAGCGTGCAATTCATAATTGCGTCTATTCCTAAGAATCTCTTGGCAAAACAAGATAAGGAATTTTCAGAACGTACGTGTCAAAGCATGTTCTGAACTGTTACTCGATCGATTCCTGAAAAAATACGTGTGGAATACCCTGCCCGATTGTAGACTGAAATTCAGCACCAATCTTAAGAATTACGTGTCACTTCACCTTTAGAATGCAAGACTCATTCGCGAATTAGTGGGAATTCCGATAAATTACGTGTCATCTTTTCTGTTTGCAACAGAAGAAACGAATACTTGCACCCCAGGCAACAAATTGCCCACTTAACAGAAGAATCTCCTAATCACAACTAGACAAGGACACTTTCCCTAATCACTTCCAACAAGTAAAATAAATTTCAAGATTCCAAAAACTCATCGCAATGCAAGTGTAACCAACTAAGTATGTATGTGTGTCTGGATTTAGAAAATTACCTTGATCTGTTTTTGTTGCGGGCTTCCAATTTTCTGTACTAATTATCGGCAGACACACCTGACCCTTCTCATCGATGTTGGGATGATAGATTTTTGTTTTGAAATTTATTTTTGGCGGCTTAAACGGATACTCAGCTGGAAAATTTATCTCAATGCGAAATGCTCCTTTGTTGTATGGTGGATTTTCCTGCAAAGCAAAAACCAGAAAACAGAAAAAAATATCATCATTCACATCTTTCTTAGGAAGGTCAGGTTTTCATTTCTTTCAGAGTTAAACAAATGCAAATCAAGCAAAAAAAAAGAAGAAAATTAAAAGCCGCGATGATTCATTGACTTTTCAACATTTCGACTATTCTGGAATGAATTTCACTACTCACAGGAACAATCAGCCCAGTCCAACGTAAAAGATTTTGATCTTCAATTAGAACCTCACGAAATGATTTAAGTCCAGACGCTTGGAGATCTGTTAGCTCCTGAAAATCAAACAGAAATACCAGAAATATATTACAGCAATCTTTTCATAACGGAGCAGCAAAAGAAAACGTGATGTGGATGACAAACAACCAACCAAACGATTAATCAGAAGGTTCGTAAGTCTTTCAAACTCATTTTGTTGTAAATTTTCGGTGCGAAAAATGAATAATTAACTTACTTTCTTTAGCCTTCGTGTAGCTGCCATTTTTTATCCTTTCTTCGTAACCTCCAGCAGCCCCAACAACAGCACAAAAGCAATTTTTTCTCTTTTTTTGCTTTAGCTCCTCTTTGATTTGCTGAAGTTCTCGCAAATATGCTGCTTGACTTTGTAAACGTCAAATTGGTGTTTTAATGTGGTATAGTTGGTAGAACTGATGGCGGTGACGTTAAGTACTCCTTGCCGACGGTGGCGACATCTTGAATTTGAATATGAAATGTTTTGAGAATAGGCTTAATTCTAGATGTGGTCTATTTCTAGTCGAGAAGGACATATCCTAAGGCAGCGGGAGCTTCTTTGCAAAATTTGGTGTGGAGAGCACACACACACACTTTATTGCAGACTACGAAATGTAAGAAATCTGAGTGTACAGACCAGGAAATCGAACCTTAGACATTAACGATGAGACAGCAAATTGCCACAGTAGCCACAATCTGCCCTGAAACTGAAGGTTCCAACCACACAGGAACATGCACCATCCCGTGAGTCACAACAAGAAAAACCTTTCCAAGACTTTCCATTCAAATTTGGACTCTTTTTTATTTCATACCCAATTCATTACACAATCCGATTGTTTCGAATGAAAAAAAAATATATGTACTAAAATTTATGAGTAACCAACTTCATCTCTACACTACACGTTTCACCTCAAAGAAACGTTTCAAATAGTACACCTGCCCCACGGTCATGAGGACAAGAACCAGCGCCTCGAACGTCGACCACAGAACCACACGGGAGTTTGTACTTTCATTCACAGCACGATGAATCTTGTCACGCACCTGCAAAAGAAAAGATTGAGAAACCCCTCCAACACCATATGTGGCATGAAACTTACATGCATATATTCCTGTTCATGCTTAACACCGATCAACGTGTCAGACAACTCCTTGATCATGTCTTCCAGCTTGGTGTGTCCGGCCTCATCTTCTCCTGGGGCACCGGGCGCCCGTTGTGAAGCCTCACCCACATCAATTGAGAACATCACAACCTTTGGAGTCATACTGGACTTCTCATTATTGAAGCACACTGTGTATAACCCCTTTGTGGGAGCAGCAAAAGTCAACTTGCCCGACGACTCTTTTTCACTCTGATGGATGATAGATTGGTCGGGTCCGGTGATTTTGATATCCACATCAAGGAAACCTCCCTCAATCACTTCGAATGTTAGACCTAAACGTACACAAATTGCAATTATTCGGCTTCAGCGTGAGCATATTGATAACAAACCTAGCTTAGTGCCGCCTTCGGCACGTTCAAAGAAGCATTCTTCGTTGTGTGCGTCGACTGTGATTATGAAAGAACTGCTCCAGTTAAGGAGTTGAAAGAATATTAAACTGCAGAATGTAAGGTATAAACTGAAATTCATGTTTAGTTGATGAATTTCGCACAATTTTCGAGGGGAAAGCTTATTTTCTAATAAAAATGTTTCGGAATATGACGAGGCCACGTATTCTGTCAAAATGTACACTCAATCAGAAGTCAATGACAATCGAATTATGTTGGTGCTACTGAGCTCACCGACGATTGTCGGTATAGTGGTCGAGATGGTAATGTGGGTTTTATCTTGTTTGATGAAAAATTGTGAGAGCATTAAAATTTCTGATATAATGATGTGTTGCAAGCTTTAAGCTTTAATTTTGGAACAAAGCATTATTTTGTGAGGCTGTTTGTCAGAAAAAACAAGGAAATTACGAACAATTTTGAGAAGTCACTAGAATACATACATTTTAAGTTAAGAATTTAATTTATGTGTGTGAGAAGTAGACTGAAAAAGATCGCGAAGTAAAAAAATATTATAACAATATGAAAAAAGTAGATCATGAGTACGCTCAAGCCGTCATATTTCCCTGACAATCTTAAAATTGCATTTAAGTCAAGCAAGCTAAGCAAGATGTTAAGCAAATTAAGAAACTGTGAGCAAGTCTTAAGACGATCTTTGCAATATGTGGCACTACAAGATGGACCTTGCAGAAACTAGGTCCCATTCTTTATCTAGTAACTCCTTTTCCTTTCTGAATGAATAGGAATCCTCCAGCCCCATAATCAAATCTAGGATCTATAAACATCCAAGAAGGACATCCTTACTGCCTGCTCGCCGACGTTTGTTATGAATGTTTTCTTTCTCTCCAGAACGCTGACCCCATTTTCTACCCCACACCACACTTCCAGGCTCTCTCTCTTTAGGCCATCCGTTTCATTCATCCTAAACCTACATACCACTATGCCCTATACCGCTTGTCTTTGCCGAAGCAACAACAGCAACCGAAAATAAGAAGAAATGTCTCATTTTCTTGCCAAATACCGTTGCACAATATTCATTTCTCATGCAACTGTAGGAGAGAAAAAAAAAACACGCACACAAAAAAGGACATGAATAAGGAGTGCTCGTCCACAGCGCCTGCGTCTACTCCTGCACACAGCACACGCAAATTTTCCGAACTAACCCCCAGTTTCTCATCTCGTTCCATTTTGTTTGAGGTTCGAGTTGTGATACAGTTGCGGTGAAAAGTCGCGAGACATGTCAACGCAATGGATTCAGACTTATGCTGAGGAGCATCACGAAGGCTGGCCACCCCATGAACGTGTTCGACGCCACAACGCAACTCCAACTGGAATGGAATAGAGACACTGGAGCATATTCCCGTGAGAACGAAGAAAAGACACAAAAAAAAAAAACTGGAGACCGACACTCGCCAGTGTTCAGACAATGAGGTACTTCTCTATTCCATTCCTCGATAATAGCCTGACGGGATACGGTGACATTCTCACCATATAGTCGTCGTTGTCGTCGTCTTCGTTACCGTTGTCGTTTGCGTTTTTCGCCGAGTGAGTTAAGTCTACGCGTTTCTTTTTATTTGGTTTTCCGAAACTCAGTTTTGCACACAGTTTTTGGACCACATTCCTTAGCGATTTTTTTTTTTTTTTGCAAAGTAAACGATTTCGAAAATTACAACAATTTAGAGCGTGAAAATGTTCCTCAAGCAGTGACATCCTCTTTTCAGTGTGAGCACCCACACCCCCGACTGTTCACTGCTGGTGCTGGTGCTGCTGCTGGTCGCACAAAAACGGATACACAGAAACTGCGACAAAACGGGGCAACAACAAGAAAAAAAAAAGTGAAAAATCGGAGGATTTTGTTGCACAATGACATATTTTGTTTCCGTTCGGGTGTTTCTCTTAGTCTTTTTCGACTGTGTTCCAAATCCCTGAGGGGGTACATGTGTGATGGGGGTGTTTAGTGAATAGTACAGAAAAAAAAAATCGCAGTTTAATTGCAAAAAAAAGGGAGAATACAAAAAAGGATATCTTTCATGTGTTCGCTTCGTGCCGTTCGTTCGTTTGTCACAGTCAGAGTGAGTGAGTGTATGAAGTGAAAACAATCAGTGCATGTAGTAGTGGTCCTAATCCACTAATTATTTTCTCCCCCACATTTTGGATTATAAAATGCCTGCTAACTGGGGACTACTTCGTTGTGGCACTCATCATCATCATCACCATCATAGTCGTCGTCATCATCATCAACAGCATCAACATCAGCAGGAGCAGAAGTATCATCAGAACCAGCAGGAGGTGTACCAACAGCAGCAACAGCAACAGCAACAGAACTTTTATCAGCAAGAGCAGGAGCACCCTAGTAGTTGCCTCCATTAAGCATCTGGTTGACTGGCTGGCTGAGCAAAGCCAATGCAAAAATTTTCCTCTCTCTCCTGCCATTATCATCTGCTACCGTCGTGCGTCGTGTCGTAGTCGTGGTCGTGAAATCGTCCTTGTTCTCATCAACGTCACCGTCACAGTCACCGTCACCGTTACCGTTCCCATCGCTCGCTGTTGTCGTAGTCATCGTCGTTGTCGCTGTTTCGGGCACCCGCAACTAATGGATGTTAATTGAATTTAACTACGAATTCTCGAAAAACTTCGGTAAGAGTTTTGGGGGCTGGGGCGAAAGGACATTTTCATGAAATTTATTTAATTTTTGTTTTCTCACTCACCCGTCTCATCCCTCCTTGAGCCAAGGATGATGGGGTGCAGAGGGGGGGGGGAGTAAATGGATAAACAGACCCAACCACCATTTTCGAGGAGGACATACAATATCCTCGGTAATTTATTGATGTCCCCTAAGGGTTTTTGGTAAATTGGATAATGGGAATTAGAGAGGAAAGTAGGCGTTAAGCTTTTATAACACCGCCGACGACAACAATACGCTTGCGAAACGAATCGTTTCACGCGGGCATAAACTATGCGACCTTATATAGCGTGCTCCTCCTCCTCCTCCTTGAAGTTTCTCCCCTTCGGTGTTGAGAAGATGTTTGCATTCAACACTTGCCCGGCTTTTAAGAGGGTTCCACCGCACACACATTTACCGCATGCATGTTCATTAAAATGCCTTTTTAACGGTGTCAGACCGCACGAGCAACTTTCAAAAAATCCATAAAAGAAAAAAAAATCTTTTCTCCCTTTTCAGTGTCCCCACCTATCCCCTGGAGTTTCCTCCTGTGCTCCTTTCGTCACTTTCTTTTTGGTTTCGCCTTATTTTTAATGACGTCTCTCTTCAAAAAGAAAAACAACAACAACAGCAACAAAAAGTCAACAAATCTTCCTCAAGTCATATAATCTATCAAAATGCAACGCAACTCCTTCTCTATCCATCCTCCGCCCCCCCCCCCCCCCACCCCTTTTCGTTCAGGCGACGTTCCTCTTTTCGGGATAGTTACCCTGTCGCCTTTTCTGACTGGTGGGGGGTTGAGGGAATGGAGAAGATTAGCAAAATGGTGGTTGTGACAGCACAAATCTTTCGGGAAAGATGATAGTCAGAGAGTTTTCAATTTTTTTGTTGTTTTTCGTTTTTTCTTCCTGTTCATCAAACGACGACAGAAGAAAGGAGAGAATCCACACATATTCAGGAATTGAGGACTCCTGTTGGTTTTGGGGAAAGGACGAGGAAATGTCAAACCAGCAGCGCTGTGCAAAGTTTTCCGCTTTAATCCAACGAAAGTGGATCCCTTAATCTACTTTTTCAAATGAAAACCGGCAGTCGTAATGCATGGCAGCGTTTTGTTTCGGTCAGGACTGACTCCTTATCCTGGGATTTCAAATGTAAACGCCATAGTCTCAGACAGAGAGAGAGAGTGAGAAAGGGTGGGGGGAGGGGTATACAAAAATGGAAATAATTGCTGCAATATGTAAAAGGATATCTGAAAGAGAGAACACAGAAAAAAAAAAGGATTTCCAGCAAAGGTTCCACTTTTGAGTGAAGTTAATCGTAATGGGAGATGTTTCAGTCCTTTTGAGCGGCGGACAGATGACAATTTTTGAAATTTGCTGGACATTTGAGTTTCAAAAGCACACATATTTTGGCCGCAATTGAGAAACCCAAGGACTTCGCTTTCCTTTTCATTCAGAGCGCATCAAACCCGAGAGGACTTCTTTTTTTGACATTTCACATAATGAAACATACATTTTTGACCCCAATTGAGGAATTCCTAAGCTCTGTGTGTGTGTGCGCTCTGGAATTCATATTTCAGAGACTCACTTCAATTAGAGAGCCCAAAAGGTCTTCTACAACTTTTCGCATAGATTTGGTGCCAAGGGATGTTTCGCTCGCTCGATTTATGCATTTTATGACACTTTCAAAAGCGATTTCTGACCTCAAATGAGTGGCATGGGGACTTTTTTGGGCTTCAGACGCCATACCCTGACGACTCTTTTTTCGTTTTTGACATTTTTGATTCAGAGACACAGATTTCTGACCGATAGTTTTTCACATTCGAAGCTGCAGGACTACACAACTGACTCGTTGCGATATTTTTTTAATATTAATTCCGGTTTTCCGAAGGCTTGCCTGTTGAAAATTTGGCGGTTTGACAAGATTGAACGACCTCGAGGGAAAAGTTCTACATTCAATTCTGCTTGTGTTGATGGTTTTTGGAGAAGAGGCATCAACCACGAACTGTCTGACTATACAGCGGCAAGAACCTAGCCAGCCGTCTACGGATTCAACGCCTAAAATGGCTAGGACGTGTAGAGCGCATGGACAACACTCCTCCAGCTCGAAGAGTCTTCAACTTCAAACTGATGGGACAAGGCAATAAATTACGCCTTTGGACCCGATGGCGCACTCAAGTGGAGAAGGACTCCAACCAACTTGGAGTGCGCAATTGGCGGCAGCTGGCGAAAGATCGTGCTGCCGGGAGAGGCATGTTGGTTGAGGCCCAAGTCCACTCGGGACTGTAGCGCATCAAGAAGAGGAAAGTGTTGCAGTTTGCGACTTTGTCAAGGGTTGTCCACCAAACCTTAGATAGATCATATCTCTTTACCAGCCATATTTGGTTAGGACACTCAGTGTTGAAACGATATTAACTACAGACTGCTTTGCATCGCTTACAGTGTTGCCCTTAATTTGTTAATCAGGATATTTTAGAGGAATGATGAGAGGTACCTCTGTGGATCTATGAAAAGTGCAATGTCTCTCAAATTTCAATAGTCTGTGCCATTTTGGGGACCGTTTAGTGTCAAATCTCTTAGGGACTATCGTTCTGGCTTCGCCGTTGAAGAGTTTCTGCGACGTAAAGGCATTCGAGGGAATTTTTGATATTGTGAACTAGTAAGCGAATGAGAGTCCTGATATCCCTTTGGAGTAGTCGTATTGATTGTGTGAGAACACGCATTTTTTTTGGGTAAGCCAGGTAATTTTCTTCCAAATTTTTGAAGTGAAAGACAGACTGATGAATATGCATTTCTTGTGTGAATGAACATTGCATGAAAACGCAGGGTCTATCTATCCTATCTTTTTGGTCCAAGCAATGGAAGGGCAATGGTTGTGAAATAAATTTGACTTTACATAATTTAGAAGAAAACGAAACTCTGCCTTCAAAACACAGGTTATTCGAAACCCAATTTTTTTACCCTCAACTATCTTTCAAGTATTTCTGGTGTACATCACGCTGAAATGGTAGCGCAAGTGAAGCTATACATGTGGTGTATTCAAGGCTCAAGATGCGTGGCCTTTAGAATTCAAACTGAGTCGGGACAGAAACATAGTTTATCAAGAAATGATGATAAGACATCCATAACACTCATTCTTTGGCAGAACTCTCCAACAATCACGTTCCTATTGCCTTAATTTTAACTTGAAAGAATGATCCTTATTGTCTATGTTTTCTCAAATCTTCTCAGAGTTGGCAAGAAAACTGTAGGCCCCTTCTACTCGTACGCGAACAATAGTACGAACAACAAGAGTAGTTGCTGAAGTAGCTACGTCCTGGTTCCTTGTGGGCTGTAGTGCCACTCAACATATTCGATGTTGTCGAAAAATCGAAATTTCTAAGCCTTTGGTGATAATTCGACATTCGTCATCATTAAATGCGAATGACCACAAATAGCATATGAGCCGCTGGTGGAACATTTTCCCATAAAAGGGGCCTTTCAACAATCCCGAGTGAAAAAGCAGCTTTTCAACGCATCCCACTGCATTTCCACCGAGTGTGACAAGCATTTGCAGTCTGTTGACACAAAATTTGTTGTTTCTGAAACGATCCAAAATAGCACGGCTTATTTAAGTCTTATCCGACCAAATTATTGACACTGCGCCAAATGTTAAGAGCCTTTGTATTGCTAACGTTCACCCAACCCTAGGTCACATTGACGTCAAATCCATTTTGGAAATTAACTTTCCCGCACAGCCAACAGCAAATGTCCCACAATCTGGTTGCCCAATGAAATGAATTAGTGATTCTCTGTGAAATTCGAATAAATCTCGACAATTGCTGGCGGCATAATCCACATCCCGATTGATAGCTCAAAGCCCCACAAAACGCCGCAAAATTTCAATTCGAAGCTGGTTTAAGTTGCAATTAATTAGGAATACATATGGGCATGTGTGGGTGTCATTGATTTTGTTGCGCATGTATGTATTCCCAAATTGAAAACGAAAATCGATCAAATTCACCCCGAAAATCCTTGTCAATGGCGAATAATTTGACGTCGTAGCACATACACTTCTTTTATTATTTTTTTTTTTGTGGGGTCCCCAATCCTTTCCCCAACTCCAAGCCGGGGAACTTAAAATACGTCATTTTATTTGCCTAAGGATGTTATCAATTTCCCCTCGCACATAAGGCCAGTATACATTCTCGTCATCACATCCCTTTTTATATTTTTTTTTTTGCTGTTGTTGTGAAGGCAAAGATTACCACACAGGATCCACTATACCGACGTGCTCACTCTCTCATACGCTCTAATCAACCCCCCGGCTGGAATTGCCGTCAGTTACTCAGTGAAACCAAGGTCCATCTAATAAATTCCTATCAATAACTCATTGGAAATGCAATTCGATTTTTATTACACATTTTTAAGGACCCAATCATTAAGGAAGCCATTCCACACATACTACATGTTTCTTGTTCTTTCTCTGCCCTCATCCTCTCTCTCACTCTCTCCCATCAACCACCATCACCACCGCCACACCATTGACCTGTTTTATGGGGTGTTCTTCAAATCTTATGGACTGAATGTCCTTGCCGTCGCCATCACCGATCAGTGGCTCAGCTGGAATGGGGCGGGAGGGTGCCGAACGGAAATTATACCAACATTCCTTTTATCTGTTGTACAAAGTCAATCAGTCCCCCGGTCTGCGGGGTCTGTTTGTGTGTGTGTGTTTTTCGCATGTATTGTAATATGACATATTTGAACCGTTAAAACACGACTCAATATTTGAGCGCACACCAGGAAAAAAAATCAGAGAAAATATTGAGGGCCCGAAAATCAGAGAGAAAGACGGAGGAATACGAAAATGACGTGTATCAAAATGAGAACCGGAAACATCGGCAGTAAAGTTTGTTGTGGGTGGCGATGGCGACGGCGGCGGCGGCGGCGGAGCGGCGGTTGTGGAGGTCCTCAAAATTGTCGTAAATTCTGCGTGGAGTGCTATCAGCTTTCAATGGAATCACATCGAAGTTGACTGCGCCAACAGCGGTGGGGTGGGCCACCGACAGGCTGCTGGTGAAAAACAACGAAAATCAGTAACCTGAAACCTAATCAATTCCAACACACACACACACACAGACATACAGACCACGCCGCGCCACTAACGTCCGGTAAGGGTACTGGTAGGAGGGCGGACAAGTGCGGGCGGGTGCTGGGACTAGGGTTGATAAGTAATTACAGGACCGACCACCATCACAATCGAAAGCCGTAACAATAACAAAAACAACACCACGCCCACCGCACCGCGCACAGTACCGCACTTACAGTGACAACGGGCAAGAAGAATAATTAAAGGATAACAGACCAGAAATGAACAATTATTACTGGGTGGCACTTTGGAATTGCCTGTCCCTGTCCTTGTCCCTTCCTGTCCACTCCTCCTCCCCCATGCCATGCCATCGTCTTTCTCCACAACTGAATGAACAAAGCTTTGATAAAGTGCGGGTGGGTGGACGATTGGGCGTCCTGACGAGCTTTGTATACATCACTTAATTTCACCACCCATCACCTCGTTCATGTACGATGGACTTGGCTAACGATCTGGCTCCTTCAACAATTAGACGAGAGTTTTATTTATTTATTCAATCCCTCTCCGAAAACAGCATCTTGCGGGGGGGGGGGGTGGGTGAAGAGAAAAATATTAATAGGCACTTTGTAGATGTGGAAATTAAAAGTTTTCATTCCATTACACCGCTAGCAACGCTGCCATCGTCGCCACCAAAAGCAACCAAACCCCAGCCCCCTCCCTCCCAAGGTAAATGGGAATTTCTTCGTCTTTCTGCCACCGTCTTCTTCGACACGATTCGACTCGATGATGGGGTGTTAAATTAGGCTCTTTTATTGCCGCCACACAAATCGATTCGGTAGTTAGGCAGGGAAAAAGTGCAAAAACGAGAGGGCCTTAGAGCGCAAGCGAGCGAGGTATGCTTGGCAGCAGCCGGTGATTCTTCTCATGGCCACTTTAGGTTGATTTGTTGAAATTCAATGATTTCTCTGCGCCGCTCTTTCTCTATGTCTCCTCTTGCTCTGACCGGGGGTCGGTCGGTGCCGTTTGGCTTATTGAGACACATAATGTTTCCTGGCGTATCAAATGTGCTGTTGACTGGCGCCCCATCCACATCACTTGTGTGTCTTCTGGTTTTCTTTTATTTTTCTTTCACTCCGCCCCCCCCCCCCTCACGGTTTTGTTTTGTTGGTTGCCTTTGTAGTTGGTGGCAGTTTGCGGCCATCATCAGGACCGGTGAGGGATAACGTGACGGTATATAAATTTTGATTTATAATTGTGCCCTTCACTTAGGTTAAGTGGCTAAATTATTGGACACATCAATCATTTCTCGTCTTTCGTTTCTATCTGTTTCATCTGCAAGATGGATGGCAGGATACAGATGTGAATTAGGAATTAGGACATTTGCTCGCTTTGTGCCAGAGATCACCAAATGGTCTTCTGTTCAGTTCGCCAGTTGGTTATGTTTGTTCGAGGACCGTTTGACCAAAGTTAGCCAGAAGTGGCCATTTGTTTAGTTGGACATTTGACGCTCTGGCCATCTGTCTTTTTCAACGTTTAACCAGAGCTAAACAGGGCATCTGTGTTGGGGGGTGATTTGGGCAAAGTTCAGTTTGCGTAATTTGCCCATTGGAGCGTTGGACCAGAATTAAATGGAATTTCTCGTTTCTGCAGTTGGTTCTCGTTACTCATGGCTGTCTTTAGATCGATTCATGATCAACGATCAGCGACTGAGGCAAAGCATTCCAACAGCATTGTCAGCATTCTAGATGTTCGGACATAGCGAGACGCTAACATAGATTCAAATCACAATCCATGCTGGTTACCACGTCTGAGGTGCTCCTACTTAAATTCTTGCCTAGATATATACCAGTCATATAGCCAAATGCAAAGTCTTTTGATGAAATAGGAAAGTCTGATGAGAAGGAGTTTATGAATTGCCGGACTCAAGTGCTAGTAGAATCACTGAAGGAATCAAAGTCCATTCGGTGCAATGACGGCTAGCAGGCGAAGTTGTTAAGGAACCCGCCTGAAAGTGACCAGAAATAATTTTCTAGTGCCACCAGCAGTCAGCTCCTGACACTAGAAAGAAGGCTGACCGGTAAGGCGAGCCAGACGTGAGAGTACCATGATGGCTGCGGCGTAGCACATATCACAGAGCAAGTTGAGATTAAGTTAATCGTGCTCCCTGTTCACCACACTCTTCGGATAGACTCAGCGTTGTGGTGCAATCAGGTGCTGTGACGTAAAGAAGAGCGAAGTGGTTAGAAAGGTCTCGCTGTCAATTCAAAGAAAATCTCCCTTAAAACAAGAGTTGATAC
Source organism: Eristalinus sepulchralis (assembly GCA_944738645.1). Taxonomy (NCBI): domain Eukaryota; kingdom Metazoa; phylum Arthropoda; class Insecta; order Diptera; family Syrphidae; genus Eristalinus; species Eristalinus sepulchralis. The sequence continues at coordinate 1,189,090 of OX122884.1, read as the reverse complement.
TTGGAATAACGTGAGGCGTCTGGTCTTAGATTATCTGTGACTCTTGGGCTTTCAAGTCAGAATTACGGGAAATTTGATTTATGGAGAATTCCTCCATGTCCATAATGAACCAACGATTACACTCACATATCCTGAAGTCTGTCTCCTCATTTACACCCACGGCAGCAGCGCATCCAAAACAGCCAAAAGGGTGATACGAAGAGTAAGCGCGCTGAACCAAGGAAAACTAAACGTCTCTCATATTTGCCACAAAGCCACCACTTTTGAGATGCTGCTGGACAAAACCTTCTCATTGCAAAATTATGCCGCTTTGTCAAGGCCGTTCGTTAAGATCTCACAGAAACTGCGGATCGCATTAAGCCTCCCCTTCCCAACATAAGCCACAGACATCTTAATTCTCCCTCCCCCAGTTGGGTCTATGCAAATCGCCACAGCAGCGCTTAAGTTCTGCCCCGAAATTTATGCAGAATTTCATTTCATTTTATTTCGCAGTCAGTTAAAAGCGTCCTCCAGCATCGTCAAGTGTTTACATCATTAATCCTTTCATGAATTTCCAACTCTGAAAGTACACTGTATTTGCATGAATGAGATGTTCCAGGACAAATAACATCGGATCGGATCTTTGAAATCGGGCCGGATTATTGTGTTGTACGGCGATTTGCTTTCGCCCATCGTCCAAAATGAACTCATCCACTTTGGCGCGTCTGTATGCACTGGCAGCAATCCTTTGAGTATCATTGTCCCAGTTTTCTTGTCCAAGAGAGAGGGAGAGCACACTAAACTTTCAACTGGAAAATTCTCCAACTCACAACACCAATAAAAGATTCTTCGGATGATCTAAAAATTCCGCACACAGGAAAGTTGAGTAGAAAATTCAAATTCGAAAGTTTTCTGTCCACCCCCTCTGTCGATGGTGGTGAACTTTGTTCAAATAACAACTAGAAAGAGGACTGTGTGCATGTGCATTTGCCCCGGACGATGCTGCTGGTTGTTGGATTTATGGATTTGGTGTCTTTTAGAGTTTCCGGTTTCTCTATCTTTGCGCGCGATCCCCCCCATCATTGCAGCAGTGTGCCATTGCATCGGTTTTGAAAGTTAAAGACTCGAAGTTCGTCATTTAGTTCGTTGGGAAAACTGAAATTATACACCCCCCATGGCGGCGGAAAATTGCTAGATGTATTTGAGGAATATTTTTGAAAGCTCTTCCTCTCCCGGGCCAGAAAAGTTTTCATTTTATTCACTGAAAACAAACCAACCGACGTATGTCAATTAGATTGAGGTAACATTTTGAAGAAGGAATTTCTAAGGAAACGATAAAATGATTTAATTGGGAACTGGTCTAATGGGCGAAAGAAACTTTTGTGATTGAAGGTATATGGAAGAGTCTAAAGACCGATAGATTGAAGAATGAAGACTGAAGAGCGAAGACTGAAGATTGAAAAACTGACTCTGAAAATTGAGGACTGAAGACTGAAGATTGAAGACTGAAAACTGAAGACTGAAGACTGAAGACTGAAGAAGAAGATATGTAGATTGAAGACAGGCTAAAGACTGTCTGAAAACAAACAAAAGACAACCCGAAAACAAACTGAGATCCATAAGATTGTGGCAGCCTTAAAAAGATAATTTTGAAAATTTTTTAGACGGACTAAGCCTTTTTCTCATCTTAGTTGTTCTTAGTTTTTCGATGAACGAAACCCTCTTTGTGCAAGGTTGCACTCACATGCTAAGTTTATGTTTCTCTTATTTTTAATTTACGTCCACCTGCGAGGCTGTAACTTTGCAAAGAGAGTGTGTGGAAGAAAGAATTTATTTGGCCTTCACCTGACGAGGAGTAGTTTTATGTCCTAGGTGGATCCTGCATAAATAAAGCACTTGATTTGAATACAAAGTTTTATTGCTTCACTCATCTACAAACTTGAGCCTCCTGCTGTGATCCTTAACCGAATAGTTTGGCGTTTCTAAACGTTTCCCGACCATAAGCGTGAATATGAGCGGGTTGTGGTATTGAGCGGGCGGGCGGACCGCTTGTGCCATGAGAACCAATACACATCTCCGTGCATGGAATCAGCTCCAGCACGGGATAATGTGTAATATGAAAGTTTAATCAAAATAACGGATAAGGAATCCATGCATTAAAAATTCAATATAAAATGTGGGGCGATTGCGGTTGTGTGGTATATTGCTCTGCACCCTAGTGGAATATCAATTGAAGTGGGTTAGACACACACACAAACACACACACACACACCTATACATACACCAAGCCACCACGAATCAATTGGGTTCGTGTGTCCCCATCCCATCGCCGCCGTCGCCACAGCAGCCCACAGGTCTTTGCGACTGACACGTAAGATATCGTGTATTCGTTTGGGTACCTACTACAAATCTTAAGCAAATGCGGTAAACACTCAGTACACAAGAACGTGTGCGCCATATTGATAAAGACAGAATACAACCCTCTGTCCTGGCAGCACCATCACCACCACCACCAGCAGCAGCAGAGCGAGGACGAGAGAAAAACACTGAAAAAAAAAGGAAGGAGCGCTATTTCCCTCCGAGGAGGAGCACACAAAACAGGGGAAACGAAATCTAAACCTCAATTCAATCCGAAGGATCTGTTTCAATTTAGGTGCTCTCTTCCGTTTTTTCGTGTGTTTGATAGTGTTTTGGCTTGTTGTGCTGCTGGAGTTGGTTCAAAGCTGTGCATACAAGAGTGCGGTGGCAGTGGCTACCTTCACCAGGCCGCAAGTCAACCTTGTAAAGAGTCGAATCGACCACTGCCACCGCTAGCGCTACCGCCATCGTTCGTTTTCAAGCATTCATCGTCGAAAGGATATCTAATCAGATAAACATTTTCGCATTTAACCTGAATTTAGATAAGAAATTTCACCGAAATCGCCCCACGACGAAAAAAAAAAAAGACGAAACAAAGAATAGTCTTGGAATGGGGTCGTACACAGCGGTGGGTGGAGGGTGGCGATCCAAATCTATTAGCGGACGGTGCAGCCGACCTTCGTATGTTCAAACATAATGTCGTTTGTAATTGAAATGTAAACTGTGTCGGGGTCGGCTTGAAGTTAATTGAATTTAAATTCTGACAGGGGGTGAAAAGGATCTCCGTCACCCCCACCAAAAAAAAAAAAAGGCCAGCTTGTCTTATGTTTTTCTTCAGTTAAAGTGTTGAATAAGAAAGAAGAAGCGAGTGAGAAGAACGTCAAGTAGCAGCTTCGCTATCGCCGCCGACGCTCGCCTTGCCATCGTGGTGGGCAGAATATTTAAAGCGACATCGGGTTTGGGAGGGTCGTCGTCCCGGGGTGTGTGTCAAGGATATGGACGTCTAGTGCTAAATTTCTTTCACGTCTCTCTGGGGATGGTAATTTGATACTTGCTTGTGTTGTGTTTCTTTTTTTTTGCTGTTGTTGTTGTTTTCTTTGAGTTTTCGCCCTATGCTTCTTCCCCGAAGTGGTTGGTGAGAACTTAAGTTTCACACCTTCAATTAAAAAACAACAAAGCCTAACAAACACACTCTCAATTTAACTCTCCTCTGATGCATGTTACCGTTTCTGAAGTGCCCCGTCAACTACCGACAAAAACCCACTTAGTGGTTTTTAGTGGCCACTTTTAAAGTATCACTTTTAACGGTGTTTTCTTCGTTTTTTTTTTTTCCTCTAGAACCCGCATAATTGAGAGTTTCTGTGCGTTAAAGTGTAGGCTGTTCAATGGCAGAAAAACAAAAATAGGAGTGGGTTTTGAGAAAATTTCTTGGGTGGCTGCTTTAGCGTCTACTCGTTGGCTGCACGTGCACTTCAGAGTTGTTAGGTTAAATGTCTTTAGCTTGAAAAAAAATGCCAACTGTATTTTGAAAACGTTGAAGCGCATGTCAATGATGCTTCTCTTAAGTGCCGCAACATTTAGAATCGAAGCATTGAGGCAGAAACTTCTTCAAAATTAAATTGAAAAGCAGAAACTGTATCCACACGTTTTTGGAAAATTAATCATTCGTTGAAAATCGTGCTTCGAATTGAAGGACTCAACAGAATTTGTTGCAGTTTCTAAGTCAGAGCGACTGATACCGAATTTGGGGTGTTAAGAAGCCTAAGGTCGGTTGAATACGAGCCAAAATCACACGGTGTGAAAATGAAGCGTAGCGCTTGCGTTCTTTTCTTTGAAAGCCCAATCAAACCTCTAAATTTCGTTCAAGAAAGAAACTTCAAAAAGACATGTCCATATCTCGAAAACATTGAGACGCACATCGATGATGTCAAATCAAAATTAATCACGACTGTCAAGAGTTTTCAAAAACATAGTGCGTTCAAAATTTCTTTAAAAAAAACTCTCTAACACTCGAAAACGAAAACAAAGTCCTACACCGTTATCGAAACAGATTCCCCGGCATCGAATTTCAGTCCAAAGTTGTATCGTAAATCATCAAAAATATGCGGTTTGGCAACATCCTTTTGACAATCTTGAAAACGCGGCATCGTACGTCGTAAAACCACTGTCGAACACTCCACCACAACCCAATCTATCTAGTGTCTTAAGGTTTCTCGTTAATAATCGAGTTTGTGTCACAAACATATGCAGCTTCTTGATGTATTCCCATTTCACTGACCAAAAGTTGAAATGGTTTTCTGAGGTTGTCACATCTGGCACGGTCCCTTGTTCTCATTAAGCAAAGAAGAAGGCCCCTGCCCCCCCCGCACACTCTCCAAGTTCCGAGTGTTGTAATTTTATTGCTTTTCAAATTTACCAACCCCTCTGCCCACACACGTTTAGATGCAGATGAATGGAAATGACTTTAGGCCTCTCTCTCTCTCTCTCCCCCCCACTGGGGGAGGCGGAGGGGCCCCTTTGATGTTTCAGACTTTTGTTCATTTGTTCAGATGTATTTGCTTATGACGAGGGCATGAAAAGCGAAACTCTCCTGAGGTTGTATTTCTATGGAATGAGTCCTTTTCAAAGTTCAATTGCAGCATCTGGCAATAAGCCATGCTTTTGCATCGTCAAAACCAGACTCAACCCGCCTGAAAGTGACCAGAAATAATTTTCTAGTGCCACCAGCAGTCAGCTCCTGACACTAGAAAGAAGGCTGACCGGTAAGGCGAGCCAGACGTGAGAGTACCATGATGGCTGCGGCGTAGCACATATCACAGAGCAAGTTGAGATTAAGTTAATCGTGCTCCCTGTTCACCACACTCTTCGGATAGACTCAGCGTTGTGGTGCAATCAGGTGCTGTGACGTAAAGAAGAGCGAAGTGGTTAGAAAGGTCTCGCTGTCAATTCAAAGAAAATCTCCCTTAAAACAAGAGTTGATACTTGGAATAACGTGAGGCGTCTGGTCTTAGATTATCTGTGACTCTTGGGCTTTCAAGTCAGAATTACGGGAAATTTGATTTATGGAGAATTCCTCCATGTCCATAATGAACCAACGATTACACTCACATATCCTGAAGTCTGTCTCCTCATTTACACCCACGGCAGCAGCGCATCCAAAACAGCCAAAAGGGTGATACGAAGAGTAAGCGCGCTGAACCAAGGAAAACTAAACGTCTCTCATATTTGCCACAAAGCCACCACTTTTGAGATGCTGCTGGACAAAACCTTCTCATTGCAAAATTATGCCGCTTTGTCAAGGCCGTTCGTTAAGATCTCACAGAAACTGCGGATCGCATTAAGCCTCCCCTTCCCAACATAAGCCACAGACATCTTAATTCTCCCTCCCCCAGTTGGGTCTATGCAAATCGCCACAGCAGCGCTTAAGTTCTGCCCCGAAATTTATGCAGAATTTCATTTCATTTTATTTCGCAGTCAGTTAAAAGCGTCCTCCAGCATCGTCAAGTGTTTACATCATTAATCCTTTCATGAATTTCCAACTCTGAAAGTACACTGTATTTGCATGAATGAGATGTTCCAGGACAAATAACATCGGATCGGATCTTTGAAATCGGGCCGGATTATTGTGTTGTACGGCGATTTGCTTTCGCCCATCGTCCAAAATGAACTCATCCACTTTGGCGCGTCTGTATGCACTGGCAGCAATCCTTTGAGTATCATTGTCCCAGTTTTCTTGTCCAAGAGAGAGGGAGAGCACACTAAACTTTCAACTGGAAAATTCTCCAACTCACAACACCAATAAAAGATTCTTCGGATGATCTAAAAATTCCGCACACAGGAAAGTTGAGTAGAAAATTCAAATTCGAAAGTTTTCTGTCCACCCCCTCTGTCGATGGTGGTGAACTTTGTTCAAATAACAACTAGAAAGAGGACTGTGTGCATGTGCATTTGCCCCGGACGATGCTGCTGGTTGTTGGATTTATGGATTTGGTGTCTTTTAGAGTTTCCGGTTTCTCTATCTTTGCGCGCGATCCCCCCCATCATTGCAGCAGTGTGCCATTGCATCGGTTTTGAAAGTTAAAGACTCGAAGTTCGTCATTTAGTTCGTTGGGAAAACTGAAATTATACACCCCCCATGGCGGCGGAAAATTGCTAGATGTATTTGAGGAATATTTTTGAAAGCTCTTCCTCTCCCGGGCCAGAAAAGTTTTCATTTTATTCACTGAAAACAAACCAACCGACGTATGTCAATTAGATTGAGGTAACATTTTGAAGAAGGAATTTCTAAGGAAACGATAAAATGATTTAATTGGGAACTGGTCTAATGGGCGAAAGAAACTTTTGTGATTGAAGGTATATGGAAGAGTCTAAAGACCGATAGATTGAAGAATGAAGACTGAAGAGCGAAGACTGAAGATTGAAAAACTGACTCTGAAAATTGAGGACTGAAGACTGAAGATTGAAGACTGAAAACTGAAGACTGAAGACTGAAGACTGAAGAAGAAGATATGTAGATTGAAGACAGGCTAAAGACTGTCTGAAAACAAACAAAAGACAACCCGAAAACAAACTGAGATCCATAAGATTGTGGCAGCCTTAAAAAGATAATTTTGAAAATTTTTTAGACGGACTAAGCCTTTTTCTCATCTTAGTTGTTCTTAGTTTTTCGATGAACGAAACCCTCTTTGTGCAAGGTTGCACTCACATGCTAAGTTTATGTTTCTCTTATTTTTAATTTACGTCCACCTGCGAGGCTGTAACTTTGCAAAGAGAGTGTGTGGAAGAAAGAATTTATTTGGCCTTCACCTGACGAGGAGTAGTTTTATGTCCTAGGTGGATCCTGCATAAATAAAGCACTTGATTTGAATACAAAGTTTTATTGCTTCACTCATCTACAAACTTGAGCCTCCTGCTGTGATCCTTAACCGAATAGTTTGGCGTTTCTAAACGTTTCCCGACCATAAGCGTGAATATGAGCGGGTTGTGGTATTGAGCGGGCGGGCGGACCGCTTGTGCCATGAGAACCAATACACATCTCCGTGCATGGAATCAGCTCCAGCACGGGATAATGTGTAATATGAAAGTTTAATCAAAATAACGGATAAGGAATCCATGCATTAAAAATTCAATATAAAATGTGGGGCGATTGCGGTTGTGTGGTATATTGCTCTGCACCCTAGTGGAATATCAATTGAAGTGGGTTAGACACACACACAAACACACACACACACACCTATACATACACCAAGCCACCACGAATCAATTGGGTTCGTGTGTCCCCATCCCATCGCCGCCGTCGCCACAGCAGCCCACAGGTCTTTGCGACTGACACGTAAGATATCGTGTATTCGTTTGGGTACCTACTACAAATCTTAAGCAAATGCGGTAAACACTCAGTACACAAGAACGTGTGCGCCATATTGATAAAGACAGAATACAACCCTCTGTCCTGGCAGCACCATCACCACCACCACCAGCAGCAGCAGAGCGAGGACGAGAGAAAAACACTGAAAAAAAAAGGAAGGAGCGCTATTTCCCTCCGAGGAGGAGCACACAAAACAGGGGAAACGAAATCTAAACCTCAATTCAATCCGAAGGATCTGTTTCAATTTAGGTGCTCTCTTCCGTTTTTTCGTGTGTTTGATAGTGTTTTGGCTTGTTGTGCTGCTGGAGTTGGTTCAAAGCTGTGCATACAAGAGTGCGGTGGCAGTGGCTACCTTCACCAGGCCGCAAGTCAACCTTGTAAAGAGTCGAATCGACCACTGCCACCGCTAGCGCTACCGCCATCGTTCGTTTTCAAGCATTCATCGTCGAAAGGATATCTAATCAGATAAACATTTTCGCATTTAACCTGAATTTAGATAAGAAATTTCACCGAAATCGCCCCACGACGAAAAAAAAAAAAGACGAAACAAAGAATAGTCTTGGAATGGGGTCGTACACAGCGGTGGGTGGAGGGTGGCGATCCAAATCTATTAGCGGACGGTGCAGCCGACCTTCGTATGTTCAAACATAATGTCGTTTGTAATTGAAATGTAAACTGTGTCGGGGTCGGCTTGAAGTTAATTGAATTTAAATTCTGACAGGGGGTGAAAAGGATCTCCGTCACCCCCACCAAAAAAAAAAAAAGGCCAGCTTGTCTTATGTTTTTCTTCAGTTAAAGTGTTGAATAAGAAAGAAGAAGCGAGTGAGAAGAACGTCAAGTAGCAGCTTCGCTATCGCCGCCGACGCTCGCCTTGCCATCGTGGTGGGCAGAATATTTAAAGCGACATCGGGTTTGGGAGGGTCGTCGTCCCGGGGTGTGTGTCAAGGATATGGACGTCTAGTGCTAAATTTCTTTCACGTCTCTCTGGGGATGGTAATTTGATACTTGCTTGTGTTGTGTTTCTTTTTTTTTGCTGTTGTTGTTGTTTTCTTTGAGTTTTCGCCCTATGCTTCTTCCCCGAAGTGGTTGGTGAGAACTTAAGTTTCACACCTTCAATTAAAAAACAACAAAGCCTAACAAACACACTCTCAATTTAACTCTCCTCTGATGCATGTTACCGTTTCTGAAGTGCCCCGTCAACTACCGACAAAAACCCACTTAGTGGTTTTTAGTGGCCACTTTTAAAGTATCACTTTTAACGGTGTTTTCTTCGTTTTTTTTTTTTCCTCTAGAACCCGCATAATTGAGAGTTTCTGTGCGTTAAAGTGTAGGCTGTTCAATGGCAGAAAAACAAAAATAGGAGTGGGTTTTGAGAAAATTTCTTGGGTGGCTGCTTTAGCGTCTACTCGTTGGCTGCACGTGCACTTCAGAGTTGTTAGGTTAAATGTCTTTAGCTTGAAAAAAAATGCCAACTGTATTTTGAAAACGTTGAAGCGCATGTCAATGATGCTTCTCTTAAGTGCCGCAACATTTAGAATCGAAGCATTGAGGCAGAAACTTCTTCAAAATTAAATTGAAAAGCAGAAACTGTATCCACACGTTTTTGGAAAATTAATCATTCGTTGAAAATCGTGCTTCGAATTGAAGGACTCAACAGAATTTGTTGCAGTTTCTAAGTCAGAGCGACTGATACCGAATTTGGGGTGTTAAGAAGCCTAAGGTCGGTTGAATACGAGCCAAAATCACACGGTGTGAAAATGAAGCGTAGCGCTTGCGTTCTTTTCTTTGAAAGCCCAATCAAACCTCTAAATTTCGTTCAAGAAAGAAACTTCAAAAAGACATGTCCATATCTCGAAAACATTGAGACGCACATCGATGATGTCAAATCAAAATTAATCACGACTGTCAAGAGTTTTCAAAAACATAGTGCGTTCAAAATTTCTTTAAAAAAAACTCTCTAACACTCGAAAACGAAAACAAAGTCCTACACCGTTATCGAAACAGATTCCCCGGCATCGAATTTCAGTCCAAAGTTGTATCGTAAATCATCAAAAATATGCGGTTTGGCAACATCCTTTTGACAATCTTGAAAACGCGGCATCGTACGTCGTAAAACCACTGTCGAACACTCCACCACAACCCAATCTATCTAGTGTCTTAAGGTTTCTCGTTAATAATCGAGTTTGTGTCACAAACATATGCAGCTTCTTGATGTATTCCCATTTCACTGACCAAAAGTTGAAATGGTTTTCTGAGGTTGTCACATCTGGCACGGTCCCTTGTTCTCATTAAGCAAAGAAGAAGGCCCCTGCCCCCCCCGCACACTCTCCAAGTTCCGAGTGTTGTAATTTTATTGCTTTTCAAATTTACCAACCCCTCTGCCCACACACGTTTAGATGCAGATGAATGGAAATGACTTTAGGCCTCTCTCTCTCTCTCTCCCCCCCACTGGGGGAGGCGGAGGGGCCCCTTTGATGTTTCAGACTTTTGTTCATTTGTTCAGATGTATTTGCTTATGACGAGGGCATGAAAAGCGAAACTCTCCTGAGGTTGTATTTCTATGGAATGAGTCCTTTTCAAAGTTCAATTGCAGCATCTGGCAATAAGCCATGCTTTTGCATCGTCAAAACCAGACTCAAGTCCGGAAATTGTTTTCCAATCAATCCTCAAAGGTGCCCGCCCGCCTGCCGTTTGTGCATACATCCGCACATTTCATTATTTTATGCTTGCTTCGTCCTCCAGCTTCAGTATGTGCGATAATTTTTCGTATTCCCTTGAAGCCACTTAATATTTTATTCATTTAATGTGAAACGCTTCTTCATGGAGACGGTAAACGTTGTTTTCTCCTTCGATGACTTCCTTTTACTGCTCATCATTCCGCGTACTTACACATTATTTTATTCTGCTTTCCCTATAGTCCCGCTCCCCCCTTCCATCAAGACTTATCCCTCCACTCAATTTCAATCTGTGTTCTAAACTGTGGAGATGTAACTAAAAATTCATTGCAACACACATGCGAGAGTCCTTACGCACGCAGAGGATACACTCAGCTCGCACACACATGAATACAGATAGAGCTTGGGGGTGTGAAATTTTTGGTCGAAAAATCACAAAAAAATGACAACAAAATGATGAAAAATCTGGGAAACTGTGAAAAACGTTGCGGGAGTCCTTCCTGAGTGAGCGAGTTCCCATTTGAAGTTTGATAAATTTCATTTATGCGAAATATTGTTTTGCCATCCTTTTCAATTTTTTTCTAATTTTTATTCCCCCCTCCCCTACGCTCCTCTTGTTCGGCAGGTTTTCGCTCTCGTTCGTTTTTTTGTTTTGCTCGAGGACTTCCCTCTGCTGTGTAATAAATCTAATTTTGACTTTTTAGCGACAGCAGCACACCAACAGCAACAATCGGGCTTTCTACCACCTCCTCAGAAAAGAAACGCCCGCCCAAACTTTTCTGAATTCAAATGGCTCGAAGGTTGGTTCTGAGCTGGGTGGTTTTTTTGAGCTTCCTCCTCCTCTTAATTTGGCTTCTGCTTCTGCCATCGGTGGGGTATCTGGGCGGCTGCTGCTGCCGCTGCTTTTGCTGATAACGTTAAAGGTTGTCGAGGAAAAGGATACATATGCGTAAGGGTGTGTGTGCTCATACGTAAACCACTTCATGAATATTGGGGTGTTATCTTCATTATGATAATCTTGTTTCGTCCTGTTTGTCAACTCTGCACTGACACGAGGGGGTGGAAAACAAAAGAGCCAAAGCTAGGCGACAAGGAACTGAGTTAGCCTCTTTTTTTCGGTCTGTGCTCGCGCTATCCTATCCCTCATCTAGGGGGTTGGTTAAGTGGATGGTTGAGATGGAGGACCACTCTCTCGCGCGCGCCTTTGTGTGTGTGAGGGAAAATAAAATTAAATTGAAAGGCAACGAGAAAGAAGAAAGAAATTGAGGAAGACTTAATATGACACGACATTCTCGTCCCTTCAGTGGCTGCTGGCCCTAGGCTCAGCTCGAGTCGACACAGCACGCGGCGAGTCCCAACGGAAGTGACAGGAATGAACAATGCACGCTGTCGGCATATATTGAGAATGGATTCACACACTCAATATGCAAATAATTGTGGGGCGGGGGACGTGTGGCAGTCTTGAAATATCTGCACAAATATACATTTCCATCTGTCTCGTCCTGCGTCTGGGTGCCCGCCTGTCTTTGGCACTTGAATGTGACAAAGATGAAACGTTGCATAGCTCTTGAGACTACACACACACACACACATCACCCACATCCTTTCACGCCCACCGATACAGACGCCAAGCGATAGACACAGAGGCAGAGAGGGGAAGGAACATGGGTGGCTGTTCCTTATGCCAAGAGGCATTCGTTGTGTCGCCGTCGTTGCACGAAGAAAACGGATGTGAATGGCAAGCAGAGGAAGGAGGAAAACGAACGACTGCAAATGCATTTGTCCACTTAATGATTACCCATTTGCATTCACAATTCGTGCTTGTCATTTGTCATTAAAATTGAAATTCAGACCCATCTCTCTAAGTCTCTCTTCTGCAGACTTTTCTCCAAATTTCAACAGCAATAACTTCTGATGGCACTCCTTTTTTTCAGCTCCGCCTTGTGGTGGTGTGGCTGGATGATGATGATGATGATGATGATGGCGGGAATGGTGAAGCCTCCCCTCGTCGTTGTCGTGAGAAAATGTTCGAAATGCACATCCTACAACTATTCTGGACGTGTTTGCATCCGCTTCGCAAAAAAATGCATCCATTCTTTGGTTGGGCAAAAACAAAAAAGAAAAGAGAAAAATGCCTCTCCTCCCCCACGTCCAGACTCCGTACAGTCCTAGTGTCGAGAGCATAAACGCTGAGTTAGCTTTTTATTGACCATTGAAATTTATCGGTGTCGTTTTCTGTAGTCATCCCGTTCTCCACCCCCGGCACTTTTTTCTCTGTTTGCAATTAATTTGGCGCCTGCAATTGAAATGTAATGGCAATGAGGATGCACAAGGACATTGGGGGGTGAAATTAAAGTTGAAATTGTTTTTGACAGACCGCCTTGCATCCTTTTGCTTACATTTCGCGCTCGCCTCCCTCCGTATAAAATAGCAAATACAGGATTGTTTGGATGATATTACAAAATAAAACGCTCCGGCAAGGATATACATTCTCATGCCGTTTGTTGTATCGGGTTTTGGTTTTTTTTTCTGTGTCCACCAATTTTCAGGACACTTTTCAGTGTCCAAGGACAGACACAGACACACACACATAGAGATTGAAACACGACCCTTTGAAGTGCAGGGCACAGTGTGCTGCTGTTTTTCTGTCATCCATTTTCTCTCACTATTCTCCGGGTCGAATGTCTGAATCCCTCTCCCTCCTCCCCCCAGTTGTCCAGCCGTCAATTGATTAATTAAAGTGATGTGTCATGTCTGTGCCTGTGTGCTGGAACATCGCAAATTAGCAAGGAATTTCATTTGAGCGTCCGTTCGATTGACAGCTAGGTGCCTTACACACGGTCAGAGATGTAATATTGATACGCTAAGGACTCAAGTGAGCAGTGTTGCCGCCCAACCTTCTGCATTCGAAGCCGGGATTAGTTCGACTTTGGAATCCGTTTGCAAAAGCCGATAAACGGCAATGGAAAATATCACGTATTCGACACAGTATCGAACGCAGTGTTAAACTCCTCATGTGTGTCTATTTGATGACGAGTACTGGTGCTTGGCGTTGGTGAAGGGAACGGGGCTGGGGGAGAATAAATATTTCATCGGCTTTTCACAGTGTAAGTGGATCACACTGGGATTTGTTTTATATTTCGATTACACCTGCAACTGGACAAACATCAAATATTCATTGTTTCTCGACAGTCGACACGACAGGAGTCGTCCTTTCAGTTGTTGTCGCTGTCGTTGTCGTTCATAATTAAAGCTCTTATTGCTGATTCCATTTGAATTGAAATGATTGTGTGTGGGGTTGGCAAAAGTAAGAACAAATCTGCTCCAAGTTGAGGGCGAGAGAAACAAAGGCTCTATTTCATTTCATAATCGATACTACCTTCGAAAGACGGCAGCAGTTGGTCGGCTGTATACGGTCCAGTGGACCATAACAAAATCTCGCATGGAAATTGTATAAATTCGGTTTTTCCTTGGCAGGCTTGATTGAAGGCATAGGGATAGAAAGGGAGATAGAAAGAGAGAGCGAGAGACTGAAAGCGTATGGCTTGGAAATTGAAATTGGTCTTTTGTAATTCTTCGTGATTGTCTTTGGGGTTGGACAGGTTGTGCATGAGCACACATATGGGCCCTTGTTTCATGTTTCTTGTTCATTTAGCTGCGAGAGGACCTTATGATTTTTTTTTCTTGCCTGTGTATATTTTAGGTTTCTGATTGAATTTCTTAGAAAGCTGAATCATTAAGGGTGTGAGTGTTGACAGGAAAATTGGGAATATTTTATGTGAGATTGAGCGTGGGATAATGGATCAATCAGAAACACGGTTGTAAAGTGTCCTTGAAAGTTGCATGGCATTTTGAGAGAAAAAAAAATTGAAAAGGTTTCCCTTTCAGAACATGACCACAGACAGTCGAACCTGGTACGTGAATTTTGTGCACGTTCGCTTTGAGTTTTTCTTTCGTAGTCCATCGCGAGGTTCAAAAGCAATTTTGTGGTTAAATTTAATTTGGCAAATGGTCCTAAGAGCTGACTTGGAGTTTAATTCGCTGGAAGGTGGACTGTGAATATTCACAGCACGCCCGAAGACAATTGTGGGCGTAGGGAATGGGACCTCAACTTTAGTCCACTGCTCTTTTCAGACTCACAACAGGAAGATTAAAGAAGTCTGTCTGGTTAAAGAACAAGATGAAGGCTTTATTTTCGAGTAACCCCCGGGGAATGTCCGACCTTATAGTGAGTTGGCCATTTTTATAACTTTCGCATGAAGATGCCGGGACGCTTCACACCTTCTTCTTCTGTGGCGCTACAGTCCGGGTGGACCTGGGTTTCAACCAACATGCCTCTCCAGCCAGGACTATATTTCGCCAACTGCCACCAGTTGCGCACTCCAAGTTGGTTGAGGTCCTTCTCCACTTGCATGCGCCACCTTAGCCTAGGCCATCCTCTCTTGCGTTGTCCCAATGGTTCAGATTCGAAGATTTTTCGGGCCGGAGCAGTGGTATCCATACGCTCTACATGGCTTAGCCATCTTAAGCGTTGTATCCGAAGACGCTTGACAAGGCGTATGTTGCTGTACAGCCCATAGAATTTGTCGTTAATTCTTCTCCTCTAGATGCCATCAATGCAAAAGTCGGATACCAATGGATACCACTAAGATATCCTCTAGTACTTGTCAATATTCGGCTCATAGCATGTTTCCATCAGCTTTATGTTGGGCATTGAGGTTTGTTTCTCCTGTGCATTGTGCATAGGTGGCGATATGACGCTACTGGAGATTTTGTTTGATTTTTGTTTATCTGTCTTTAGCTTGGTTTTATCGGGTGCCAAGCCCTACCTAGGTAACATCGCCCATCCACACTATTCAGGCATTTCCTTGCTTCTTATGTCTGGAATGCTTTCAATAATTACTCGTCCAGAGCGTGGTTCATCTGTGGCGACATCGAATACAAAATCACACGGCGATTGCTTGTCACAGTATCCGGACCACAATCACATCCCCGAAACCTTAAATTTACATCCAACATCATTTAATCCCAAAGTTTCATTTATACAAAACAAAAACAAAAAAAAAAATCACAACTCAAAACATTTCCGTTCGAAATTCATTGATTGTAATGCCATCTCTGTCATTTTCATTTCCAGTGTTTCCTGTAATTTCCAGCGGATGCTTCAAACAGCACAGTTCCGCTTCCACATTCACCATCTCACACAGTCATCGCCGCAGCCGCAGCGGCGAATAGCGTGAAAGCGAATTCAATTATTGTCGATCTCCCCTCTCCTTACCAATCATCATCGTCGTCGTCCTCAACGCCACAGTCCTGGCTTGTCGAATGTCAAATGGAAAATTACACATAATTCATACCGAAATAGAAAGCAAGCAGAGGAGTGCGAGAGCGCGAGACTAAAAAATAAGAGTAATCACTTTAAATCGAAAATCGAAATCAACTGACTGAGTGAGTGAGAAAATTCGCGTTTAACCACACACAAGCATCCCCGCCCACTGAAACGTCGCAATCATCTTCGTTGTCGGCACAAGGAAACGAGACAAAGATTAAATATCAAACCGTCAGGATTACCGTGTGCTTCGTGGCACATCCTTCGGCGATCGCAGCTCATAAGAAACATCGTCAACGTCGGTTTTTCATTTTTATTTTGTTTCCCCGCAAAGGGAAATTAGAAACAAGGAAAGCTCTTCACACAGATTACAGCATGTTAGACAGCTCATTGGGGTAATACGCAAGAGGGAATCGATTTTGGATTTACAAATTGGGAATGTGTCTCAAGTGTTGACTGCAGAGACCGGAAAGTTATTGGCAAAACGCGAAATTGAGCAGCACGACTGACAAGACAGTAACCAACGCGCGGCGGGTTACAGCGACAGATTATGAATAAGAAGACACCATCAATTCAACTGTCTACATTCGTTGGGAGCGTTAAGAATCCGACAAGTCCTTCAATGTGTTTTCCATCGGCGAAAAGTGAAAAACAACGAGATCATCATCCGGGACTATGCGGGTGCCAGAGGGCACCCAAGTCGCACTGTATATCAGCAACTGGTGAGTATTGTAGTTTTATGTGATGTTTTGTATTTTTTGGGGGGGCGAAATGAATGAAGAAGGGTGGGAGGTTAGCGATGTATGTAAAGTGTGTAAATCATCTGGCTTGAGACTGAAAGCCGTCCAAAAATCCTAATATACAATGAAAGGCTTAGTTGTGTTTCCAAGAGGCGTGGGCAAGAGAACTAGGACAATGAGTCATCGCAAACATCGCACGGCGAAATATTGGTTCAGACCTTGCTGGTAAGCAGTGAGGGCTCTGCGAGGTCTTGAAGGTCTTGAACCCTGTTTTGATGCTTCAACTGAGGACTATGATAGCCACAGTAATCGATAATGCTACCAACTATCGAACATGTACCAAGTGTTGCTGTTGAGTGGCGGGGTGTGAGTGTGCTTGGGTTGCAGTGCTCGTGTCAAAAAAACTTTCTCCAACCTGCACCCTCCGACGATGACTAAAGGCTTAAGCCTGCTCTCCCGATCCGCACCCCCCTTATACCCTCGGCTCAGTTCTTACTGAAATTATCTCAAATTCCTCAATTTTGTGATTTTTCACCTCAACTCTTCTAATTTTTGCCGACACTGAGACAGCGATCGTATTTGCGCTGATTGGAGAATGTGGCTTTATGTTTTCTGCGACATTTAAGGCCCATTTGTGGGCGATTTTCGCACGATTTGGTGGAATTGTTCAAAAAAAGAACTTTACACCAATATTGAAAAATGTTTCTCAAAGTTTTGATGAAGTTTTGAATGGTATCGGAATTTTGTGAGGGGGCTGTGAGAATTAGCCATCCAAATCCACCTATGTGACTTGAGAAGCATGATTTCATCAACATCCATCGCTTCGAATCGACCTTGCACTATTCAATTTATTATTCGAAAGAATCCGCTCTGTAAATTCAGAGAATCCTTTAAAATCCCCTCAAACGACTACTTCAGAGATGTGCTCACATTTCACTGTTCCCGCTTCTTACTATATTTTCGACCATCCTCCCAATTAACGAAGACTTCCTCTTCAGACCTCCCCACACCGCCATCACGCCGATTGATAACTCTGCAAAATTGCCAAAATCCGAGGGAGGAAATAAAAAACATACTCGTACACCCAATTATCTTCACCGAACAAGGGGGTTGGGGGGCACATCTTGTGATGGATGGATGGTGTATAGACGTCTGTTCGCGGGATCGAGTTTTTTTTTTTGCTCCTTTTAATGAGGTTCACCCGTCAGAAAATAACAATGCTTCTGGTTACACCCCTTGTGACGACTGTATGGAGACGAACCGCACGGTGGGAGTGAGAAACATCAAACTTCTCTCCGCAGTGATGTATCTTTTCGCTAAATTAAATCGTTTAACTGAAATTCCATTCATTCAGCCCGTCTCTTCCTCTGCGCCTGTCTGCTCAGCCTCTGCGGCTGTGTGCGCTGTATCGATATTCCATAGCCACGCTGGATATTAATTGAAATGAAAAGCTAATTAAACGAGCTGTGTGAAAAAATGAAAACATCCATAATTGGCGTTAAATTTATTAATGCGTGCCACTCCCTTCGTCAGCCACCGTTGTGAGCATTTTGTATTAGGGATGTTTTTTTGGTTTTCGGTTTTGCGGAGTGTTTGCAGAAAAAAAAAACTAACTAACTACACCCATGTTGCGCAAACCGTGCCCGAAGGGACAGGGCTCAGCGGGGAGTTGAACTGAATCTAGGCAAATTGTTGCGTAATTAACCCGACAAAGTGTACCGCATGTTTTGGGTGGTCTATCGCACTTCCAGTCTTTGATTTGTTGCATGTGGAAATTTAATTATTAATTGAAACTAAATAATAAATATTGCGATTCCGACGTTTTTTTCCTATAATGAACGACAATGAAGTGGAGAAAAAAAGAGACAGCGGCATTTCTAACAAACTCCCGCAGAGAGTATCAATCTATAATAGTGATTGAACGGTTCAGGTTTCGGTGGGAAGCCTCTAGGCTTATGCATATAAATCGACGTAAAATTTGCTAGATGGTTCATTTTGTAAGCTGCAATTGAAGCACTTCTCATGTAGTCCCAAATGAAACCAATGGGAAATTCTGTGAATTTTTTCAAGAATCCTCCCGGCTTTCAAATTTTTACCAAGGAGGGATCATCAGTCCAATTATCTGACGTCGGGAAACTGTTGCCATTCAAAATCTAATACAATGTCAGCTTCGATTCGCATCGGATATGTTGCTTTTGTATGAGGGGTGCAGTGTCTGACAACAAACAATTTTCTCTCACGTGTACTCTCCGATGGCTACCAGCAAACTGAGTCTACTCTCCAACTCGACACTCCCTTTTATGCCCTCTGCTCAGGTTTCACTTATATTTTCCAAATTTGTGCTTCAAACGTTTTTCTTTTGTGGACTTTTGCGGAAAGACACAGATTTCCGTTGATTTAAAGGCTATGCCAGAATGTTTTCCGCGAAACCCATTTTCAGACGATGCTTGGAAGTTTTTTGTGTGTTTTTGAAGATTTTCGGGAATCTTCTTGCTTAGATTTGCCACAAAATATTTGTTGATATTTTTACTAAAACCATATAGGAACAGATAAGCAGAGGAGCAGCAAAGTAAAGACAATTCTTACCATCAATTGAAAAATGAAAGGTGCCAATTCATCGCTAAGTCCGTTGAGTTTTGGGTAGCAGTTGTTGGCTGTGAAATGATGAAAGCCTTTATTTTATTTTGTACTCCCACCTAAGGCATTCAACGAGCATCGTGTGTATCAGATTTGAATGAGACGGCCTTTCAAAGGTGTTCATGCCTAAGCCTGCCATATAGCATAGCACAAGTCTTAGGACATCGACTCTCAACCATGTGTGGAAACCAGATTCCTATAAACCTGCCAGTAATCGAACATATTAAACATGCTGCATGTGTTGTTGTTGCAGCAGCAGGGCGCGTGTACTGTTACCAACAACATTATTCTTCTGATCTGCACCTACCGACTGCCTAAAACTGACTGGGCTTGCTCTTCCACAAACTCTTAAATAGCCTCGTCTCAGGTTTCACTCAAATTTCCGCACAGTTCCCAATTTTTAAATTTTCCACATGAGTTTCTTGTATTCTTTCATATTCTGCCATGGGTGACTGGTTAAGAGATTCTTAAGAATGTCCTTTGTGATGCTTAAAGTGAATTGCTGTTGTTACTCTGTTTCTCCGAGGGATTGTGATCTGCACTGCACCATTTTTAGACTCTGCGTTGATAGTTATGATGAGGCTAGATCATCTTCTAGTACTCATTCTCCAACCACATCGATGTTCTTATGAACTTCCAAATGAAATCAGACTACATTCCGACAAACCTCTTTTTGTCTAGCTGAAGGATGATGATGGTTTTTGAGATGTCATACTTAGACCACTGGGTTCGAGGCGTTGCGTCTGCGAAAAGGTAGTCTGGGCTTACATCATATGGATGCAAGCTGCCTCGTTGCTTGTACCCAAATTTGAGTTATCGCCTATTGGAACACATGCGCTGGTATCTAAATTAGCGGCTAAGTTTTCAGAGTTTGTTAACAGACGGCATCTCTTGGCCTTACCAGTGGCTGCGGTCAGACTGAAGTTTAGGAGGCCTAATTGCCTTTGATTCACAAACTTGTAACAAAATCTGCAGAAGCTTCTTCGTTCTACTTCCCTCTTTCCAACTGAGCCAGAAGCAGCGGGCTTCTTTGTCATTGTGGCGTAAATGTGGCGGCATTTGGTATATTTACGATAGCCATTGCATCTTTTCTTTTCTTTTAAAGATAAATCAAACAATATGCAGGCACATCTGTCTAAATGAGAAGTGCAATCTCCACTCAGACGATGCTTAAAGTCTGTGACAAAAAAAAAAACAGCTTAACCCACACGAAATGGTTCTTGTCAGGACCACTCACTTTATTTTTCAAAAATCAAATGAAAAACCCGCAGGCTTCTGTATTTCTGCTCAAGTGGTGTACTTGCGTCCAGGGGAAATCGAGATGTTATGAAGTCAATTCCAGTACGATTCATGATTCTTGAGCCCGTCAGATCAATACCAAAAAGTGTTCATCAATCTAAACGTCATATATTGTCGCCCTTAAGACGTATGCACCAAATGTACATCAGTCTTGGAGAACTACTTCCCTATCAAATGTGTAAGGCATTCATGTATGCTACAGGTGACCACATGTCCTTCTAATCATCGAAAAAGTTTTCAAGTATTGAATCAAACGAGCCTCAACCTAGCGATGCGGACATTATCTGGCCACTGATTAAGTGTTGAGCAGGAGTAATGACTAGTCTTCTGTACGATTTGTAGGAAGTTCAGAGACCAAGAAGAACCTTATTTGCATCTCTAGCATTCATCATTCACACCAAGAACACGTCCCTGGAGATGCAAGGTTCTGTTCAAATATTACAAGCGTTTGAACTTCAAATCATCTGAGTCTGTTATTGGAATCAATGTCAAGAAGAATTGATTTGAATGCAATAAGGGATCAATATCTTAATGAAACCGTTATCGTCAATTGATGATGAACAAAAAATGCAGCATGTACAAGCACACAACACTCAAAGAACCACGCTGGAATGCTTTTTTTGACAAAAGAAGTTGCCTAAGGTCATGTGAGGAAATCCCATTCCTTATGTCCTTTGTCACACGAGCCGGCACCAATTGAATACGCATTAGAATGTCCCACATTAATGCTTTCAATACGTTAAGCAATGAATAGAAGTGGAAAAGGAGAAAAGGATCAGCAGCATATTGTTCCAGAATTCATTCCGTAATCTGATGTTGAAATGATTGTGGCCGTCACGCAAGACCATCAATGGATTCATGTTTTCACCTTCAACAACTGATTCTCTGATGCTTTCTCTTCAATGTCAGAATCACTATATGAGTCATTGTCAACATCAACGTTTTCTTCTGGCACCAAGTTGTCATCATTGTCGTCAGAAATATCAATATCATTACAAATCATCATCATTTCTTTCGTTTTTCTTTTCAGAAATGCTTACATCGGAATGAGTCTGCGAAATGAGGAAATCCTTTATATTGATTTTGTCTTCCTGAAGCATTCAAATAGCTTAATGTATTTCTGATCTGGATGAGAGGGTGTAGCAGAAGAGTTGAAGCTTTGGCGTGCTCTAAACTGTATCATATTTACATTTCTCGTGAAACACTGGCTCTCTACATACATATGTATGGTACAAACCAGATTGTTGACAAACATGAAGTAGTTAGAAAGGTTGTCACCTCTTCTCAAAAATGCTGCAGAAACAGTTGTCAGACGTATTGCAAAATTGAAAATTCGATTATCTGTTCTTAAAACTCCAAGACGTCGCTTGCTACCTGTACAGACTGTACAATGAACATGCACCTATACTGGCGTCATTTTCGTTAAAAAAAAATTTCACTAAATTTTTTCTCCCATGAAATGAAATGAAAAATTGATTTCTAACATAATAAGTAAGACTGTATGAACTAGGGAAACAGTGGAGGACTTCCCTTACCATCCATTGAAACTTGAGATGGCAATTCATTGTCCAGTCCTTTGAGATTTTGCTTTCAGTTGTTGTCTGGGAAATGAAGAAGTTCATTATTTGTTTTTGCCATTCAAGAACCATCGTGATTAGCTGCATAATAAACGTTGCAGAGCACTAAAGCTTTGGCTTTGGAGTATCAACAAATTTAAAATTGAAAAAAAAACATCTATTCGTCTTGCTGCTCTTTAAGCTCTAGCATATCGCTTGCAACTAAACCCGCCGCCAGTTGCTGAGCATGCTGCACGTTGCAGTGGAAGGGAGCGTGTGTACTCGCAAGCATAGGCTGATGTCACAGTCTCCAAAAAACTTTCCACCAAAATATCTCTTTCGATCTACTCCCCCCGATGGCCACCATCAGAGGTAGAAACTTGAGGTTTCTAAGGATTCTATAATTCAAACTTTCATACAAACCTACAGTGTAATGCCTAGAACAAACGGAGAGTTAAAGAAATTATTTTCCAAACTTTTCAAACACTCCGAGCATTGTCAGAAATTCAGAAGGAAGGTGGAACCATTGAAAGAATAACCGAGAGACCTAAATTTTCAACATAAGAGTCAACTTTCTTACCCACTCCGCTACGAGTGTGGTTTCTTACCATTTCTCTAAATTCTTCTTTAAGTACATGGACATCTACAATGCGGAGAATGGTTTTGGGCTTTTAAAGGATTTCAGTGACCTTTTCCTTGCCAAACAGTCGAAGGCTTCATAGCCTTCCATTCCAGAATGACCAAGACCATAGAAGAAAATTGTGTCCCTGTCTGTTTCCACTCCTTAGTTTCTAAAGACAATCTGACATGAGCTTTGATTAGGTAATTCAGTGTAGAAGTCTCTGTCAAGACTGATTTGAACGCAACGTAAAGCATTAGCCCATGCGTTCTTTGAATTTCGCCCAGTGTCTTCAGCCCCTTCATCAGTTCCTCAGACGGTTGTTCAACAAGGCAGTGTATTCCATTTCGGTGCTGAGTTCACTGCGGAAGTGGGTACTCGACAAGTGCATTGAAGTGTCCTGATCTAATGCTCCTTTCCTTTTTGATCATTTTTTCTGGACAGCGTTTGACTAATCGACTTTCTGCGTCCAAAGCTTGATAAGATAGGCAAAATGGCGGGCACTGTGAATTTAACTTGAAATTTGGCGACTGTGTAATTTTACAGTGAGTATGAGGTGGCTTTCGCCCTCCCCCAGGAATCATCCTTTTGTGTGTGCCAACCCTGGGTCTGTGCTCTTTAGCTCCGTCAAACCAACAACAATCTTCGTGAAGGACCTCCAGAGCAGAATGCAACTCACTTCTGTCGGAACAGTTCCACACAAACTGGACTGCGTCATCTTTTAAATGTGTCTTATAAATAATTCTTAGGTAGAATGTCCCAAGTTCTTGCCGAGGTAAGAGACGAACTTCGTTGACAGAGACAAACCCAACTAGGCACCAGAAAGAAGGAAGGTTCCTTCTTCAATAAACATCAGTCTTCAAACATAGTTCTTCTTTTCCCCTCAATAAATCACGAAACTTTCACAGCCACAAACAAACAAAGAATTTCATCATCACGAAAGGAACACCCGTATCGTCATAACCATCAATCTGCTGAACGGAATGGTTTTGTAACACCAACGCATAGCAAGAGGAATTTCATTTCATTTGCGTTCGGCATCAATTTTGCTCTCTGCACACACAGAATCTTTAAGATAGCCCCACATCCACACCTATTTGGCCCGTGGTGGAAGGCAACTATCCGAACGAAAGTTAACGCAATTAGAGCTGTGGGCGTTGAACCAAGCAAAAATGAAGAGATTTGCCCCAAAATCTAGGCAATTCCAACAAACAAATTGCCGAGAGGCATAAAAACGAGGTCAGAGCTCAGGCAGCACACACGTTTCGTTGACTATCGTCGCCTGTGGACAGTCGGCCGGTAATGAAATAACTCCCCCCCAAAGTGTGTCAATTGAATTTTTACCAAAGTCAGGCAAAACAGAGCCTTCTCTAAGCCGCCTCCATAAAACGATTTGCACGGGATACGATGTCATGCGGGAGGGGGTGATGGGTCATCACCAATTGAGGTTTCAGCTTTACAGCCATGACTAATTTGAAATTCTCTCCGAAATCTCAATTAAATTCTTTTTTTTTTTTTTTGGTTCCGCTCCCCTCAATCAAGTTCTGTGACACACAGGACACTCTTTGCTGAGCCGGTGAAAGGTATAAGGTATCCCTCTCTGCACAACGGAAGCATAGTCCATAATTGAATATTTTGCCAACGTTGACACTTTTTTCTTCCTTCCCCGTCATCGTCGTCGCTCTTTTTTTTTCTCAAATTGACAGATCTAGTAATCACGTCTTCCTGTCTTCCTGTCGTGATTAGGAAATTCCTTGTAAAATTAAAAAGGGAGACAATTCACCGTTCGCATCGAACGGAGGGGAGCGTCGACAGTTTGTGTCTAATTGAACACACTTCATAAGAAAATTATTCACCATCCAAGTGAGGGTCGATCGTCGGGAGGGTGTACACTCAATTGCCTCAAATGTTATCGCCTTTCTCCGTGACCGTCGCCATGTCTAGCAGGACCTCTGTTCTTTCCTTTGTTGTCGTCTACGTTCAATTTGAGTGAGTGTGGGTGTGTGTGTGTTGGTAATTCTATTAACGTAATTTTATCATTCATTTATTCGTTTTTATAGGTGTCCTGATATTGGTACTCCTGTACACCGCAATGGGTTCGATAATTTTCGTTACACTCGAGGGTGAAGTCGATGAGAGTAATTCCCTGGAAACTGCTGTGGCCGCATCAAAACCGTATCCAAGGACCGAATTGGCAAATGCTGAAATAAGATCAAGGTGAGTTGGCTGTACTGTGCTGCACGTCATTAAATTTTATTTCCCTCCTACAATTCGTCGTCGGCATCGTCATCGTCATCGTCCTCTTCGTCGTCGTTGCGGTTGCCGTTTGTGCCGCCCTTCTCGTTTTCCTCATCGTCGTTATAGTCATTGTCGTTGTTTTCCTTGGCTGCCGTGGCTACAGCCAAAGACGATGGCAAAGTGAAGTTCTTTTGCTAAATAAGCAGGAAGCTGTTGCTCCTGTTCGCCCCCACCCATCAAACCCCTCCCCAGTGGGACCTCCCGCACTTGACCAATCACTGTCTCTTCTGTGTGTTCAGGACTGGCGGTACTGGAAATGATTTAAAATTTGTTTTCTGCTTTCATTGCTATATTTGCAATTGATGCGTCCCTTGTCGCCGTCACCAAACGACCCTCCGTTCACTTTGTTTTCATATCTGTGTATGTTTTTTTTTTTAGCGACTGTGACAACAACGCCAAAGACAGACAAACGCATAAGACCTGGTCTTTTGACAAATACGTGCTGCTATTGCAGAAAGGAGAACGAAGGAAATTGCCAGTGGAAAAAGACAAATACGCACCTTGCTCGCCAGTGTCGTCGACAGCGTCGTTGGTGCTTCTCTTGTGATGTCTTGCTACTGCTACTGTTGTGCAGCAAAGCATTTGCTGAGTAAACGTTTCCCCGAATAGTTGTGTTTTTTTAATGAATTCCACCTTGACTTCTATACGTTTGTGTTGCGCTCACTTTTCAGAAGCTTCTGTGTGGACCACTCTGTACTCCTTGCTTTATATGTCAAGACTTTAGATCTTAAGATTGCATTTCCGTTTCTTTTTTTATGAGCGCGTTTTTTCGTTTCTTTCTTGTTTTTTTTTTTGTCTGCCATCCCCTGCTTTACATTCTTTTAACTTTCGTTGCCGTCGATTTGCGAGATAGAGAGGGTGGACTGATTTGCAAACTACAGCCGGAACTTTCTTTTGCGTTAGACTCCCCTTCCCCCAAATTCTCTGTGATTCAAATGACACACCGAAGTGGCGATAAAAGTTTGCTTCAAGGAAAATACGAAATTTTTCACTCACCCCGAAGTTTATCTTTTGTCACATTTTTAAGGTTTCGTTTCAGTAACTATTTACCTCCTATGCTGAAAGCTTTAGTATATATGGTGTGATTTGCATGAAATTTAAGGATTACATACATAGATACATAGATACTTACCTTCAATGTCAATTGAATTTTGAATATTAGTAGAGATTTGAAGATTAAAATTTTTTCATTTTCGTTTTCGTCGAAACGAGAATTTCGTTCGGCATTGTTAAATTGCAAAAAAAATATAAAAATTCATTCTACACTCAACTAAAACAAGACACTCTTCCCATTTTTCCAGCTCATAACTAACCAATAAGCAAATTGTAGTTGCTTATTTAAAACCCCATTTTTGTACAAACGAAACCCTCTTCATGTCATTACAACTCGTACAGCATGGATGAATGAATTCTGAAATTTCAAACTCACAGAAATAGTAAAACATCTGCGAAGCTGTTTGCTTTAAAAGTTAGTGTAGACAAACGAAACCTTCCACAGTTTTTCTTTTTCTTGTATTTTTCTAAAGTTATTCACCACCCACTCACTTATTCTCTCCCTTTTTTTTTTTTGCTCTGTGTTCATTGCAGGACCGTCGATCGACTGTGGTCAATTACTGAAGATTTGAACATTTTGTACAAGGAAAATTGGACGCGATTGGCTGCGCAAGAAGTGCAACATTTTCAGGTGAGTTAACTTGGGAATTACCCTCATAACAAACGATAGTAGACCACGGTCTACTTGCCTGGATGGTAGCGTGTCAGAAGAGAAGCACAACCACTCGGCTGTAGTGTGTTAATATTGGACGGGGGAGAGAGGAGACGGCTTTCGAAATAGCCAATTCGACAACATTCTATGGAAATTGGTTTGCTTGACTTTGGACGGATGCTTAAGGGGCAGAAAGAATGAACCGTCCACCAGCTACCAGCAATCACCAATCACCCAATCAAAAGTCGATACGGTACGACGACGATGCGTTGGTGTGAGAGGGAGAACAAGTTTCGTATTTCGTTTGTAGTCCGAAGATGGAGTCTGGTGTTGTGTTATTTTCTTTTAACGATGCACACGAAAAGGGTAATGTTTATCTTCCGTCGGTGCTTTGATTATTCTTCCTCTCCCCAATCTCTCTTTCCATACTTCATCTTCAATCCCGGAATCAAGCCCCTGGCTCCGGCAGTTTGAATGCCCGAGCAAATCAATATTTATAGTATGGCACATGAAACATCATCGCCATCATTTCAGGGATCGGCAGGATGGTGACGGCGGTGATACATAAACAAGAGTCATTGTGCTCGGGCATCGTCCTGCAGCACTGCCGTTGAGAAATGATGAAAAATTTGCTGCATCAGCGTGAAGTGTTGGCAAAAGTTTTGCAAGAACCTACAAACTCGTGAAAATGTAATTACACGTGTAAATACCCAGCCAGCTATCTATAGTTGGTCTCATTAATTACGAGGAAAAAATAAATGCACGCGATCCGTATCAATTAACAAAAGCTACTTTACGAATTATCTCAATTTCGAAAGTGTTTACTACTGAAGTGAGGCCCTAAAGCGATTTTAAACGGATACCACTAGGTCCTGCAACCGTCTGAGAATAATAAATAATTAAAATCAGAATTTCAAAGGAAAGTCTTAATTTGATAAACTGGCATTCAAAAAAGGCGAAGTATCCCAAGGATGAAAACGCCAGGACCAAGGGACGGGACTACTTCGGATGTTGGTTGCCGTTGCTGTTGCTGTTGCCGTTGCCGTCGCTCTTTCATGGAATGAATGAAGAAGAATGAATGGCAGGAGACGTAAAGGGAAGGGATGAGGAGGAGAATTAACCATCGTGTCGCGCTTCATATCCTTTCACAAGTTGCCTGGTTGGTTGGTAGGTCTGTTGATCATGAGAGAGTATCTGGCACAAGAAGTTTTCACCCTCAAAAGCGGTCAGAAACTCGTAATTCGCTTCAGGTCACTATATATCCTTATTCTTGTTCTTCCTTCACGTCTCCTCCTCTTTTCATTCTACTGTTTAATCTCATTGTCTGCTCTTGAGGCGGATGGGATGAGATGGTTCAAGACAGAAGGATGGTTGCGAACACAAAGACGGCTTATCCCGGGAGGAGAAAAGTCACATCCACAGTACAAAGCTTTGACGTCTCAAGAATGTTATCTGTGATTCCAATTATAGTTGAATTAATTCAGTAAATGTGTGTATCATCATCAGAAAAACATCCTTAATGAGTCAAACATGTCAACATCTGTACGTTTCCTCCTATACTCATACCTTTCAAACGACACAAAAATACACATCACTGATTTATTTTTATTTTCTCTTCAGGATACTCTCCTTCGTGCTGTGCGTCAATCAAAAGTGCAACAACCTGGCGTTCAATTGATGCTCCCCACTGGACACAAATGGTCGTACGCCTCGGCTTTTCTGTATTCACTCACCCTGATAACAACCATCGGTAAGTATTAAGTCCAATCAATGTCCTCTGCTCCTTTCACTGCCTTCATTTTTCGGGTGTGCTTTTGTATATAAGTGCGTGTGTTTATGTGAGAGTCCCGAATGTGTCATATAACTTATCGATTGTGCAAGCTCCTGCTGGCTTTTCTGCTATTTCCTTTGGGAGATTGCCACTGATATTGATTTGTCCCGCACCATACAGAAAACACATCAAACAGTAAAACAACATTTTGTTGTTGAATCACTCGTTTTCCCGACTTTGTTATTTTTCTTTTTTTTTTTTTAATCACATAACAACTTCCTGGATTCAGTCCAATAATTTTCGATTCCTCTCGCAATCGTTCCACACTTTTCCATTCTATTGTATTAAAAGTTCCAAGGGGGAGGGCGTGATGGGGTGGATGGAGTGTACGCGTGGGGAGAGGTGGCTGCGTTGAAAATCTCCCAAGAACAAGAGCACTCCCTCGTGTGTTTTCTGTTTTCATCAATCCCATTAACAATAAACGCCCTGCCTCCCCAGCGGATGAAACTGAAAAGGATGAGTGTCTATCTCCTTTATTTTCATTTTCATAGAGCGCATCGTCTACAGGCGAGTGTAAATATTTGACGTCATTCACAATTAAATGGTGTGAACGTGATGACAATTCTCGGAAAGAGTAAACATTTGGCATACATTTTGTGCGAAAATCTTGAGTTTTGAAGAAGCAACGAATGTGACAAAATATGGGAAATTACAAAAGTGTCTACAACGAAACCTTTTAGGAGGCTTTAAGGACTTCAGAAATATGTTAGGGTGTTACGAAATTCCTAACACTGACGAGATAGATTCGGTACAGACTAGTTTGGTACCACACAGTGCTCTCAGGGCAAACAATGAGTTCAATGAATACAAAAAAAGGGATTATATAATATTTTACCGCTGGATTATGACTCCAAATCCGCCCTAAAACCTCATTAGACTTAGAATGCATCGATTTACGATACCCCACGTCCAAGATATACGTGTTTCCGTGATGATCCAAAATCTCTCTTCACATGGCAGTAAAGGATTTCCATTCCTACATAAATTTACGACGCTCCGTCTTCAAGAAGAGGGTGAAATTTTGATAACCAAAAAGTTTTTCGAAAGGATTGAGTACAACCTTCACTTGACACCAAAGAAAACTTCTCATCAAAGGCATCATTCAACTTTTCACCACCACTGTCGCTGTGTCTTTGTGTAAAGATAGAGAGAGCCTCCAAGATAGGCGCAAAAGCCTACTCACTGACATTGTTTCTGTCTCAGACTGATGCTGATGACGATGATTCCTTTATTTGTCATCATCGTCGTCTTAGGTGGGCGTCGGTTGGTGGTGTGCAGGAGATGATAGCGAAAGTCGTTCATTTGATATCCCTAATGATGATGACTGTCGTTTCAGTGTTCCAGAATTTTTTTTTCTCGCATCTTCCTCTTATCCCTCCACCCGGCACCCTCATTTAATCTGCGTTTTAATTGAAATTCAAATGGACAACCGAAATGCGAGCCGAGATAGTATGGTCTTTGTTATCGCCTGGGATATGTGTGTCAACAGTCTACATTTGTCAAGATGTCGAAGTCAGGCGATACGCTAAATCTCCCCAAACTAACCCCTCATCATCACCCACAGACGTCGGTCGTTCGACATTTCATTTCTTTTTCTATCTTTTCTTATTTTTTTTTTTTTTTTGTTTTGCTCTTTTATCCTTCCCGGACACAGCAGGATACGACGCACACACACACACACACACAGCGCACAAAGAGAGAGGGACAAAGGACAATGTCGAATCGGAAAAGCATGATTCAATAAATCTGCTGCCGGGGCCGAATGTCTCTTGTGCCTGAATGGCTGTCCACTCGCCTCACTCCGCATCTCATTTGAACCCGGGGTTTTATCTTTGAGTAAGTAGCTAAGCCCGGCAACGACATTCAAGGAGACCCCGTGCGTCGCTCGCACCGAACTCAGGGAATGTGTGCATAAGTAGGTGCTTTGTATGATGATTTAATGTAATCTAAATTTATGCTTATTGATTGTGGAGTAAATTGTAAGCTTTGCACACGGCTCTGACCCGGGCCCAAGCGTCGCACGCAGAGGTGGACCACGACGCACATCCACTGAAAGGATAACTACACCGATAATATGCTAAAATGTGGCAGTTCCACAGTGGGCAGTTTTACGGCTGGATGACGACTACGACGTCTGTCCAAATGGGAGGCTTAGAGTGCGAGCAAGGCCAATAAATAGAATTATTCTCGGAAATATTTAGCCAGTAATATGAAGAGGAGATACGAGACGACAATTTGTAGTTTTACGCAGTAAAGTTTAATTAAACCGTGAACTTTCGGCCGGCAGTCTATTTGCATTTTGCATACGTAATTTAAATCAACAACTGCCGCCAACGATCGATGCTATCTTTGAAATGAATGATTAAAGAAAATTGGTTAGTTTTGAGACCGCCCCCATAGGGGTTTTGGGGTCGTTTCCGGGTGCGTCCCAATGGGTAAATTTGGCCAGGCGGCAAATTGAAATGTACACACACGCAAACACACACACCCACACATACCCACACACATGGAGACTCGCGCACAGAGGCCGGCCAGTTGAGAATCATGCTTTAATCGCATCTGTTGGTCTCGATTAAGCTATTATGGGTGTGTCCGCAGGAAAAGCACTTAACCCTCAATCCGGAAAGTTGGCCAAAACATATTGGTTTCGGTGAGAAAGATAGACATCTTATTAGACCCAGAGGGGGGCGGGGGGGGGGGAGGTAGATGTGTGTGCTGCTGTTTGGCATGGCAACAGTGACATGGTAATCACGCAAAGGATGTGTTAATGGGAAAACGACGAAATCCCTTCAAGATATTGATTTGATTTTTGTCCAAAAATGAGATAGACTCACGTATGTGTCCGCACGATGGATTACTTCTTGCACAAGATGTAATCAAACTGATGGACATGACTGCCCCTAAAAACAAGCCGAAACTTCAATACTCCCATTAGAAGTTCCCCTTAGTCGTCGCGTTGGGCCTCTCACACCCCACACAAACTGCGAAAAAACTTTTCCCAAAGTAATTCACTCAATTTACACGCAAAGTAGGCACTGTCAGATAAGATGGAATTTTTGTGGTTTCAGCCATACGCTAATGATTTCTCCTCTGATGTCATGAAAAGTGAAATCTTCAAATTTTCTCAATTTTCCACAAATTATGCGAGAAATTTCGAAAGAATTCACTTTAATTATGATTTCCGCTCACATCCCACGTCGATTTTGAATAAATTCCCCCCCTGGAAATCCAAAGAAATTCGACTTTTCCAAAACTGGCATGTCTCGATGGAAGAAAAAAAAAACCTGCACTCAGTTAGCACCACAATTGAGACGAATTTTTGTTTTTGCGGAAAATCAACGAATTCTCGCCAATTGGTGGCAGGGGCAGTAAGAAGATGGTGACTACAAAGTTTTCTGAAACGATTTTCGCGGTAATTAAGAGGAGCTGAGAAGTGGAATGGAATACCAGAATGGAAATGGAAATGAAATTAAATAAAGAAGTGTAATGAGATAAAATTTTATAACGGAAGTCCTTTTAGGGAAAAACTGGACATGGCTCCTTTTTTGGGGGGGAGAAAGTGCAATTAATGATTTCTAGTGGATTTAAGAACTTGTTCTAGAAAATCTCTTAAAACTAGAACAAAAGTATCATCTACAATTAGAGAAGGAAAAAAGGGGCACTTTTGTGGTTAGTTTGGGTCTGTTTTGATCATTTAGTGCGACCTACTGATGGCATCGAAAGACGTCTTATCTGAAAGGGCTTTTTTTATGGTAATTATGATGAATAGAATAGAATTATAGAAGAACTCAAAATAAGATGCTGGTGAAATGCGATTTTTTTACTGACATTTTGGTCTTTAAAGTAGAAGGGAAAATGTCCGTAAAGCCGTAGTATATCACACTCAATGTTAAGCAGTTACTTCTTCGGAAAGAAGGGGCTCGATGTCCTTGGTTTGGCCACGTCGCACAAATATTCCCTTCATCACGACTTCCGTGGCGCGCCTTAGAGGTAGGCGACCGCTCGACAGTCCCTAGAATCACATCCATAAACTCGCCTGGTTACTCTTGGGAGTAGGTTCTGATTAGTTAGAGTCAATGCCGGAAGATCGAGCAGCCTGGAGGTCTCTCGTGCGTGCGTTGCCCCCGTCACCCTTTTAATGGAAAATGCGGGTAAGGAAAAAAGAAAAAGGAAAGAAAGAAGAGAAAAAAGAAGAAAGGAAGAAAAAAAAAAGAAAGAAGAAAGGAAGAAAGGAGAAGAAAGGAGAAAAAATAAAGAGGGAAGAAGAAAGAAGAAAGATGATGACCAAGTCAAGTTCTTGGTTCAAAAAGTTGTACACCCTACACCCTTCTACGATAACTAGTCTTCGATTGGAATAGCACAAAGGACAGCACAGGCCATCAACCAAACGGCTGTTCGCCAAAGGACACGACTCGTGAGAGTGCGTTGGGATTTGAATGACAAGAAGCACATATCTCAACTGAGTCAAATCCCCAGACCGAATGATGACTAGGTTTCACCATCGTTGACTGTACCTGTCAAAAAATAAAATTTTCAAACACTAAAAAAAATCACCAAACGAAATACTGATCAGACTTTGATCTTTGAAAGGGTCAGTTAAGGCAGTCAGTCCGTCCATATCATGTACCTCGAAACGCATGAATAAATGTTGGAAAATGGACGACGATGACACAAATGAAACCGTATTTGTTTTTACAACAACGACAACATGAGTTTAACAACAGCAACATATGTTCAGCAACAAATGTATGTATGCAGTATGTCTAACAATAACAACATGTGGCCAACAAGAACGTTTCTCCAAGTAAAACAACACACGAACATATGTATGTATGTGTGAATGTGTGTCCAACAACAACAACATCACCACTCTCAGCAACAACACCGCAACACCGCACAAGAAGCCAAAATTGAAATTTTCACTTAGCCTCCCTCCACGACAGCTAGCGAGAGGTGCTTATATACCCTTGGTCAACCCCTCCCACTAGGAATTTCCCAATTTTTCAATATTTTTTGATATTTTTCGTATTTTCACAAGTTGTTTGCAGGTTTTTAAAATTTTTTTCTCCTTCGAAACTGGCTGTGACTGATTTCGATGTCTACGACTGCTTACCCTCTGTCACTTCGGAGTCTACCCTGAAACTTAAAAATTCAAAAATTTACAAAACATTTCATTCAGGTCTCAAAGACCAAGTCAAAAACTGTCGGCCTTGTCTGGACGAACTTTTTGGCGAGAAATTTATGACGAATATGCTTCAAATGGGTGCCGAAATCCCCTTTGCCCAAATGCGATGTTTCTTTCACAAGAACCTCAAAATCGGGGTTTCTGTCTCTGATCTGACGCCACAAGTCCCCTTTATTCAATCCCGTGTCCACCATCATATTGTGCGACTTGTCTCCGTAAAGCAAATCTGCGGTTTTTCCTCCATTTCTCGATCGAAATTTAGTCCTCTCTTAAATAGGAAAAACAAGTTGAAAGATTTCATGACGACCACCACCATCGTTACCCCTTCCAGAATCTTAATTCCGGTCAGCTTCACCTCACATAAAATTATTTTTGTTTTTCTTCTCATTCTCCTCCACCCACCCACAAACTTAATATTTTCTTTATTTCCCTCTCCTTGCAGGTTACGGCGGTGTTTCACCACGAACACAATGGGGTCGAATTGCGGCACTTATTTACGCCCTGTTTGGCATACCCATTGTCCTGTTGTATCTCTCCGCAATGGGTGAAGGACTCTCATCGGCGATGCGCTGCATTTTTCGCAAGGCACGCTCGAAAAACTCCGGAGGTGTGCCGGGCGGCAAGACCCCTCCATCTGAGGCAACAGCGGGCACAACGACCAACCACTTCGCCCATCATACAGCCGGAAAAATCCACCACTACACAATGCCATCATATCAACTGGCCAACTCGCCAAGCGTACCAATCTCCATATGCATCATGGTGCTCATCTGCTACGTCACTCTAGGCGCTGTTCTTTTTCACAAAACGCAAAACTGGAGCGTCCTTGAGTCGCTGTACTTCTGCTTCACGTCCCTGGGCACCATCGGTTTCGGCGACCTCGCTCCGACTGGCAATCTTAGCCTGTACCTGGCCTCCGGGTACATCCTAATCGGGATGGCCGTAGTCGCCATGTGCTTCAGTCTCATACAGACCGAGATCATCTTGTGGCTGCGCAAGTTTAGCGTGCAAGATCACGTTCTACCGGCTTCCGACGACGTCGCCCTGGTCTCGGTTTCCGTAACACCAAAGTCCTGACAGCGCCAGACAGAGCTAATGCCGAACAACCATCAGAATCCGCTCTTCGCCCAGCACACCCTCACCCAGTACAGCTCGCTGCCACGGCGCTCGTCTGCATTTCAACGGAACACACCAGTTCGCCGCTCCACTGGAGTGCCTGAGAATCACATGGAGTACTTCGTGCCGCGCAGCATAAGCGAATTCAACCTCTCCGGGGTGGGAGATCTGGCCCTGCCGCCGCCCCGTCGATCGCCAATTCAGACCAGCAACACCAGCCACAACCTGCAGACCCAGACGATCCTTTGCGCCCCACCTCCCCCACCACCGCCACAGATCTTGATGAAGCCCCGCGAGAAGATGGTCACCTTCGAGGACGAGTCCAACGGCAAAGGCACCACCTGTCCGCACGGAGTGCCAACCACACCGCGGAAGGTTTCCGGGCCCGTAACCGGGGATGTCTTCATGTGACGCGAGCAGTTGTGACCATCCGATAAGCCCAACGGCGCAGACAGCGAGGACGTGGTCGAGTACCGGGTGGTTGAGGGCAAGGAAACCTGCAGTCTCGAAGACAGCAACGATCACAAGAAGAACTCATCGCCAGGCGATGTCATATGTGTATAAATTAGACGACAGTACGTGTAGTGTGTATAATCATAAGTGTGCGACACGCGGGCGGATGTGCGGCCTCCTCCGTCTAATGTACATACGATACGAGTTCGAGTCAGCCGGCATCGCCAGCCCGAGGTGCGCGTTTAAGTTTACCCCCCAAACAACATGAACAACACATGTGCAAACAAATTATGCCAAATTGTATGCCAACCAGTAGAGCTAAAAATTTAAGAAAACTTCTTTGTATAGTTGTACCAGCAACACACACAGTCTGAGAGATAAGCCGTTGTACGAATAACTTTTTGATACCGATGAACACAAGCGCAATGGGGAGAGACCTCCCTCTCAAGGATAGCAACACTCCTCGTATCTAAAGTTAGACTTTTCGAATTAAATTCTGTTCACACCACGTATGTATGTGCGTTTGTTTTTAATTTTTCCTAAACAGAACCAAAGTTTCTATATCAAAAACAAAAAAAGCCTTACTCTGTAAATAAATAAAAATGTTGTTCTTTTTTTTGGTTATGTTTTCTTCCTTAAAAAAAGGAAGAAGATACATTTTTTTCCGTTATTGGGTTTTGTTTATGAGAGTCCTTGTTCTAAGGCAAGGTCTATGGTATAGATAAGGTATATAAATATTTATATATATTCGTATGTATGAAGAAAAAACAAAAAACAAACATTTGCCAATTTATATATGAGAAATAAAATTAAATAAAAATTAATAAAACCTAAGAAAAACGAAATTTAAATTTAAAAGAAAAATCTACTATTATTACATAAAGATAAATGCGATAAAAAAAAGAAAAACAATTTATTCAATTAACCGATACCACAAAAGGTATAAACAAAAAACAAAGAAATAGCAAAAGAAAGAATAATTAAAATATTTAAGTCATTCATTTGTCCAACTTAACGGTGTAGAGTATCACAGTCGGCAACAAAAACAAGGAACCGATGCTGTGCCCAAGAGAGTTGACAGGACACTTGAACATGTGAAAGAAGGAGCGTAGAATAATTTGTAAAAACATAAATATTAATACAATAGAAAA
Organism: Eristalinus sepulchralis; assembly: GCA_944738645.1. Taxonomy (NCBI): domain Eukaryota; kingdom Metazoa; phylum Arthropoda; class Insecta; order Diptera; family Syrphidae; genus Eristalinus; species Eristalinus sepulchralis. The sequence continues at coordinate 1,152,794 of OX122884.1, read as the reverse complement.
ACAATGTAAGAAAGTAAATGAAGGAAGGAAAAATATAATGTAATTTTCAGAATTTATATTTGAAAAACCAAGTCATGTGAAAACATTTTAGAAATAAAAACCAAAAAATATGTTGTGTAACAATACGAAGATGAGGCAAGAAAAAAAATAAGAAAAATACTAAAACTTTTGATGACGTTTTAAACAAATCAATAAATAACAACGTGATTAAAAAAATATGAACTTTTGTTTTTATTTTTGAAAGGATACGAGAGAAAAATTTTTTGGCGATATGGCGCTGCAGTGATTGTGAAGTTTGTGCGTAACTCACAAGACAACACCAGAGGCTCGTGCCTTGAAAAATCTACTCAACTGGCACCTTACGCCGACGTTGACGAGAAAGGATGAACACAACGAGCCGTTAAAAGCTTGTACGTGACTCACAAGTCAACACTAGAAGCACGATCCTCCAAAAATTCGTTCTACTGCTAGCTTACGCCCACGTTGAGGAGAAAGGACGAACACAACGACGGACGTTTGCTAACATTGAAGCGGAAACATCTAACATGGATTTAAAGGAAGAATGTATATGCCGTCATCGAGGAAGAACCCAAAACACCGACGTTTCGAACAGATCACACCACTTGGCAGCAGAAACTTTGAGGTAGTCAAGGACAACGTCCACCTCGGCTCCCCAGTAAGCAGTGACAACAAGATCAGTACCGAAATCAAACTCAGAATCTCTCTTGCCAATCGCTACGTCTCTGGGCTCAAGAGGCGATTGAATAATAGAGACCTCTCTCGAAGGACTAAACTGGCTTTGTACAACAGATTGCTCATCCCAGTCTTTCTTTCCAGTGACGTTGACGAAAAAGGACGAACACAACGACGGACGTTTGCTAACATTGAAGCGGAAACATCTAACGTGGGTTTAAAGGAAGAATGTATATGCCGTCATCAAGGAAGAACCCAAAACACCGACGTTTCAGACAGACCGTACCCCTAGGCAGCAGAAACTTCGAAGTAGTCAAGGACTACGTCTACCTCGGCTCCCCAGTAAACAGTGACAACAACATCAGTACCGAAATCAAACTCAGAATCTCTCTTGCCAATCGCTACGTCTCTGGGCTCAAGAGGCGATTGAATAATAGAGACCTCTCTCGAAGGACTAAACTGGCTTTGTACAACAGATTGCTCATCCCAGTCTTTCTTTCCAGTGCGGAAGCTTGAACGTTACTAGAAGCGGATGAGGAAGCCATTAAGAAGAAAAGTTCTGCGTGCGATTTTTGGTCCTGTTTGCGTTGATGGCATCTGGAGAAGAAGATTCAACGACGAACTTTATAGGCTGTACGGCGGCATGCGCTTGGTCAAGCGTCTTCGGTTACAGCGCTTAAGATGGCTAGGCCATGTAGAACGTATGGACTCCATTGCTCCGGCCCGAAAAGTCTTCGAGTTGGGGTTCTTGGGGCAACGCCACAGAGGACGGCCTAGGCTAAGAGAGAGCAGACAAGTGAAGAAGGTCCTCAACCAACTTGGAGTGTGCAGCAGATGAGAGATCGTGCTAGCTACAGAAGAATGTTGGTTAAGGCATAGGTCTACCAGTAAAAGACGAAAAAGGCGCTACAGTGATTGAGACAAGAGTAAGGCATGAATCGCAAGGAACGATCTGATGTTGGAGCGATGAATCCCCTTTCGTTTGAAGCGTCGTAATGCCCTGGCAGTAGCAAAACCGCGCCGTGGCTATGGAGGTCATGTAAGGATACATGCTGAGCAGCTCAGGCAGCATACAATTACCCAAATCACGAGTATAAGTTTCTTAAGGTCAGAGATGTGTACCTTCACCATTTGACTGAGCTCATTCAACAACATTTCTTTCAAATGAGTGAGTCATCGTTTTTGAAGAGCGGGACAGAGCGGACAAATTGGCTCCATCAGTGATTCTGCATACACCACTGAATTAGCCAGATGCATCCCTTCCCTTCAAGAATTCACCCGCAACACTCGCCTCGCTTGGAATACCCACCCGTTCACCCTTATCCTTACGCACCTTCGGACGTACAGTTAAGTTTAGAGACTGTTCAGCCGGACCACACAAATATGGAATGCTGTTCCCAGCTCAACTTTTCCCCCTCATTACAATCCACAGACATTTGAAATCAATGTACACCAGTATCTCCTTTCCATCTCTTTCTCTATACCTTTGCCCCGTACTGTGACTTAAGGGTACTAAATAATCCCTTTAGTGCACGCCAATTATAAAAAAAAAAACTAATAATAGTGTTACGCATGTGATTTTGTACCAAGTGATTCATAAATCCAGTCACATCATCTGGAACGGAAAATCTACAGCCTATACCTAACCAAAGATAAGTCGACTGAACTCCTTCTCCCACTCTCTATTCCAGGAGTTGATATGTTGCGTCGCTTTTGATTGATGACTCTTAATTCCGGAACCAATGTTGCTGTCCCTGCCTAAGAAATTACCGACAACGATAAGCTGACTCTTCTAATTTCCCTTATCTCTCTCCTTTTAATCATTTGCTGAATTGATTTCGACAAATATTCCGAATTTTGGAAAGCATTCAAGTTAAATTGGACAACAGTTGGTGAACTTTGAAATTAGTTGGCATAATTTGCAAACAAAATCCATCAAAACGGATTACAACTTAATGATTTTCAGACAATTCCAGGTTCGAAGAAAATCGTAAGCCTCTTCCCCGACACAAGAATCGTTCACATGAAAGATAACTTTTCCCCCTGCTCTTTCGAATACCGAATGCTTCCTGAATCAAAAGCACTCTGTGGGGAATTTAATTCAAAATTAGTCTGAATTTGCAGAAGCAACGCGTGGACTTGGAAATAATTTGAATCACCGAATAAATTGTGTATCTAAGAACAACAAGACATTTGTCGTAGCAACAAAGTGTGCACAACAACAACAAACAAAAACTAAACATATCCAACAACAACTTGTCTAACAGCAACAGTCCTCAAAAAATCAAATCCAATATTAAGTCCTCACTCCACGCTGCCTACAGACAGACTGAGTATATTCACCCCAGTGAGTGGAGTTTGGGTCGCCAAGCCCCTTTTTTTATCTCCCCCCTCGGTATGTGCAGCAACTGAAAACTTCGTTTTTACGATCATATTTGAGACTCACTGCGATTGGTCTAGGATTTCTTTTTAAATGAATCAAGGGATATTTGGTCCTGTTTGCGTTGATGGCAGCTGGAGGAGAAGATTTAACGACGAAGTCTATGGGCTGTACAGCAACATGCGCCCAGTCAGACGTCTTTGGATACAACGCTAAAGATGGCTAGACCATGTAAAGCGTATGGACACCACTGCTTCGGACCGAAAAATCTGCGAATCTGAGCCATTGGGACAACGCAACAGAGGACGGCCTGGGCTAAGGTGGCACACACAAGTGGAGAAGGGCATCTTGGAGTGCGCAACTGGTGGCAGCTGGCGAAAGATCGTGCTGGCTGGAGAGGCATGTTGGTTGATGCCCAGGTCCGAAGAAAGAAGTAAGAGACGAAGAAGGCGCTACAGTGATTAAGACAAGAATAAGGCATGAATCGCAAGGAACGATCTGATGTTGGAGCGATGAATCCCCTAACGTTTGTAGCGTCGTAATGCCCTGTCAGAAGCAAAAACGTAGCGCCACAAGAAGAACAAGAAGGGATATTTTACCCCCGATGATTTTGACACAATACACATATACATTGTATGGCCTAATAGATTTCCCTTAAGCTTAAGTACAATGCGCCTATCTGCTCTGTTGATGCGAAAACCTTTCAACGCCTACTGGATGGAAACTAAAAAGCGCCCTCAGATCGTACATAACATACAAATAATAATTGAATGTCATTACGGCCCACAAGGGATCAGGGCCTAGCTTCTAAAACAACTACTCGTGTTGTGCGTGCTCCTGTTCTTTCACGAGTAGAAGGGACCTTCAGTTTTCTGCCGACTCCGAACGGCGAGATTTCATACACAATTGATACTCTTTGAGTTTTGTCAGCAACTCGAAAGAGGTGGTACCGTGAGGGCACAAATGCAAGTTATTCCGTCCGGGAATCAAACCTAGACTTTCTGCGTGTCAATCGACGCACTTACCACTACGCCACGGCGACCACCATGTACATAACGTAGTATTGATAAATGGCAAGTCGATCAGCGCTTTAAAACACCAAAGAAATGTCTCGTCTTTAGCACTCTTTAACAAAATTTTCTCAAATGAATTAGTCATCTGCAAGAATTCACCCGAAAGCCTTGCTCGGAATGCCCATTTAATCCCACAAAGTTAAATTTACAGACTCACACCACACAGTACGAACATGAAATCCTCTTCCCAACTCAATTTCCCCACCCTTACCAATTTGTATGAATTGAACAAAGTTTGTCCTTTTCGAGGAAACCAAATCGGGCCGCCCCTCAAAATGCTGGATAAAACGATTGCACTACAGACCTAGAAGTGCCAACAGAACAACCCTGACCAGATCTACCATAAATGTGTTCTCCCCAGCCACCACATCCTCTGTGAAGCTGTGACTCTCATCTCAACTAGAGAAGATCTATTTTTTACTGCATTTTGAACACCCAAAGCCAACGATAGTAAAAAGCTCAAAGTGCACAGATTCTCACTGATGCAAAATAAAGCAAAAAAAATCAATTTCAAAATATTGTATATATTTTTCGCAATCATATCCAATGACTCATTCACTTCAGTGGAATATTCCAACCGCACAGCACACGTCCTTTGTGTTTTGGGAATCAACCACAAAAGCCCCCCATAAGACACACACGGTCATGCCCTAACCTCGGCACACATCCCACAAAAGCTAAGTGATTTGCATCTTACACACACGGGGAGGCATCTCTAGTAGACACACGACGTGTCTGCATCTAGAGACAAAACCACCGCACACCTTCTCTTGTTTTTTGTTTGGCTGTTTTGTTGTTTTCAGAATTTATACGCATCCTTGGCATTGATGCGAACACCACCGATGCTGTTCAGACAGACAAAGAATTTTGGTGAACAAAACTGAAGGAAAAAAAAAACTGTAAAAAACCAGATGAGAGGAATTTTCGTTCTTTTTCTGTTTTGTCACGGTAAGTAATCAAGTACTCAATGCCGTGGCAATATATACATTTATGACCATGAAATTGCTTTAAAATATCCATCTGCCCCCACTCCGCGAGCGCGAGCAGTGAAATGCGTAAAATACACTTTAAGGCCATCCAAGCGAAAGCCCGAACCGCCTACACACACGCTGACGTTATTAGGAATAACTTTTTACTGTCATAACCTGGGTTCGGGGTGCTACCTGTATACCGAAGGAGCACGCATAAAATTCAACCTTAGTCGTCGCGCAGCCACCCGAATGTCTCCTGCACCGGCGGCGGCGGCAGTGCGTCGACGTCTGCTGCGAGTGGAGGGGGGAGGGGAGTGTGTACTAGAGAAAATCCCATAAAAACGCCTAAAAACGCCAAACAAACACCCTCCCAAAAGAAAAAAACAGCAGGACTGCCCTTAAATCCCAAAACTTCATCCCAACCCCCACTCACGCGGCAGTCCGCTGGAGAGAACAAAAAGACGACGCAGTCGGGGGAGGGGGAGAAATGTGATTAAAAACATTTCTTAGGATTATAAATTTTACGCATTGCAATGGTATTGCTGGCCCTTCAGGACACGCGTCTCGTTCCTGCTTTCGAGCGACATACTGGCCGAGAGACGGCGCTATAAGGTGGGGTCTTTTGACAGCTTCCCGCAATTATGTTGCGTCATAAAAATGCTAAACGCGCTAATTACTTTTTTCGGTCTCCACTGGTGTCATTCCCAGAAGCACCCCAGTTCTTCTGCCGCTGCCCCCTCACAAAATTGCAAAGCTTTACCTTTAGGATTTTCTTTTGCACCCACGCACGCACGCCGGCACGCACGCCCAGAGTGCGGACCCGAATGAAGTGAGACACAATTCGTCTAAATCTAATCCTAAGACTAAGGCACACGCCATCGTCGTTGATGAGCGTCGTCCTCGTCGTCGAAACGAAATTGACTACATTTCTCAAGGATTATTTGTTTATCCTTCGATTGGTAGCAGCAGGGGATTGATACATACATTCATGCTGAGATGATACCAAAGTGGGATGAATTCCGGACAAGGATGAGCACAAGGAAGTAGCGTAAATTACATTATTTCGAGCGCAATTATTCCAAAGATAGTGTCTATCAGAATCAATTGAAAACGAATAAGAAACCTGCTACCGCGACGTGTGCGTAGATGAAAACTGACGCGCTGCTCACCGTCGACAGCGACAGCGGCAGCAGCGGCGGCAGCGGAATAGAAGCCAAGTAAACCAGGACAAACATACATAATTCATAATACAAAGGGAATAATAAATATCTCTGAAAACAAAAATCCATGAATTATTCATGGAATTTTTATTTATTAAATGATTCCTGTACACTGCGGCTGGGAAACGAAACGAAGAAGGACATAAATCCTGCTGTGCTCCGGGAGAGATCTGGCAATGAACTGAAATCAGGGTGGCCGGGTAAACTAGGCAAAATGGTGCGCTAACAACTTATTTGTGTGCAAATCAATGTTCCACCGTGTGTCGTCGGATCCATGCGTAGATGACGAAGATGTGTGTGTGTCGAGATCCAGAGATTCAGGCGGGGGTTGCAAAACAATCTAGTCCTGCAATTAATTGTGACAAGAATCAGTGAGCTTAAAACCAAAAGTGTACGACCACAAGTGGTACACTCGACACTCGACAAAACTCAAAAAGTCCCGGACCAGCACAGTCCACCAATCAAAAGGACGCACATTTGGTGTTTGCGGCTGTGTTGCCCTTTACATATGCTCATTGTCCTGTCTCACCCTGGCCCCCTTTTTAATTGTGTTGAATGTGGACTGGGTTTCAGTTCTTTTCGCGTTTCATCTGCGCACACACACACAATGGTGGTGTCCATGCCTTCATGCGTCCATTGTTCTTCATGGATGCAGTTACAAAATCAGACGATAAGTCTCGACAGATGAGAAGTGAAGCATTGTTGCTGCTGCTGCTGTTGTCGGTGGTTGGCGTGTCGGTTGTGATGGTTGCAGACTTGCAAGTGCCACTGCCACGGCCATAGGTCGTTGGTCACTTAAATTTCAATGAGTTCCCTTTGTGCGGGACTGTGTAGCGCAAAATGTGCTACTGCGTGTGCGATAATGGATTGAGGCCAAGGCGTGCTAGGTGTGAACCATAAACCGAGCAAAGTGGGTCATAAACTATGCATGCATGGCGACGGCAGGGATTGCAACAGAGGAATGAGCAACAGACGGCAAATATATGTCAAGTGGGATATTCTGATAATTATCCTGATTCATGCACAAAAATCCACTAAAATACACTTCAACACTTTTAAGCCATTTGCAGCATAGAACAAATAACGCTCATGGAGTGCAATAAAAAAGGACATTCCCATTTTTTTTTGCTTCGCATCTGTGGATGTCACTTAAATACTATTTATCAGAGATTATCTTTACTGATTTACTCGCATTAAATAAAAAACACCGCAAATCTCTCGATTTCCCCGCAAATGTATCAACAACAGCGGAAAACATGCATTTAACATTAATTGCAATTAAACTTTAAAAATTACCAATTTAACATTGTTTTTGTGTTGCATGCGAGTTGGTGATTTAATTTAAAACAAAAAAAAAGGACACACTTTCGAGTGGATGCTTGTTGTGTGTGTTGGCCGTTGGCTGTCGTTTCAGTGGCCTGTTCTCTTTTTGAAGGGATCATTCTTTTTGCAGCACGACTAACCATCGCGTTGTCGCGTCATCGTCTGCATCGTGTACATGTCAAAAAGTGTGTATAACGAGCGACGACGCACGCTGGGATTTTTATTAATCGTTAATTTTTTTTTTTGTGAGTTTTTTTCTGTTTTTCTGTTTTTTTTTTTTGTCGTGGGAAAGGGGTTGAAGCTATTTAAGGCAGGCAGGCAGGCAGGATTATGTTTCATGGGCTTCCGGTGATTTTGAGAGAAAAGTTCGTTTCAGTTGGATGACTGATTGTGTATGCAAACAGTTTTGTTGGAGTTGCTTTTTAATGGGTGAGGCTATGAAATTTTCGGAAATTGCAGAGCGATGGTGAGATTTTGCAATAAAGTGGCACTTTGGAATTCACTTTGAAATCCACGAGAGTCACTATTAAAGAGTGAAAAGAATTGCAATTTAATTGCAGAATCTTAGTCTCTTAAGCGGGCTATTAAGGCGATGAAAGTTAAACTGAAGACTTATCATGAATAAGCAGCGTTGGTTGCATATCTTGCCACGATTGGGTGTTTGAAACCAAGCTCTAATCCCATACTTCTTTAAGGAGCTCTGTGGTAAGTGCGTCAGTCTTCTTAAATTTCGGCAATAAATTGTAGGACCTTGTGACAGAGCAATAGCAAGCAGAATACGAGTAGTTTTTGAAGAAGCTAGGTCTTGGCCCCTTGTGTCTGAAACCCGCAAGGGCCAAAACCTTGCTGGTACTGGACTACCACCAAATTCTTAACATTAGTATGATTTCTGGAACTGGACAGAAAAACGTTTAAGAATATGATCAGTTGTATTCAGTTGATCAGATGTGTATTTTTGACCATTCCGTTAACGGCTTCAAAAACTACAAGTCGACGAAACGGGTCGAACACGTGGTATCCCCAAAGAGCAGTAAGCATAAATGCACTCCCTACGACGAGCATATTCTGTTCGAGATCCTCGGTATAAAAGGAAACCTTAACAATATAAAAAAGGCAGTCAACTACTCGCTTTAGGGATCACGGGTTAAAAAGACTAGCTACACATTGGACTCCTCAAAGTGTTAAGGGTGCGTCTAAGACTGTGACCCTGGCATATTGCATTAAAACCATTTGATGTTAATAGGGACTTCAAACACTTGTATTCCATTGGAGTTGCAGTTCAGTTGCAAAGTTGGTAGACATGCCCCAAGCTAAACCTTGTGCGCTTGGTAGACTTGATGAGATTAGACAGAGATCACTCATTCGAACACTTACTAGCTAGATCTTTCCCACAACGACCTCCGTCATAGTTGCAGGAATGGAAAAGGAAGCTCGTTCCACGCCAAATACATGATTCTTCAATGACATGAGCCTTCCGCCAGTTGCGCAGTCCAAGTTGGTTGAAGTCCTTCTAAACTTGTGTGAGCTACCTTAGCCAGGGCCGTCCCCTGTTGCGTTGTCCCAATTTCTCAGATTCGAAAACTTTTCGGGCCGGGGCAGTGGTGTCCATACGCTCTACATGGCCTACCCATCTTAAGCGTTGTAACCGAAGTTGCTTGACTAGGCGCATGTCGCTGCACAGTCCATAGAGTTCGTCGTTAAATCTTCGCCTCCAGATGCCATCAACGCAAACAGGACCAAGTATCGCAAATTTTTCTCTCAAAAAGACTAAGGGCTTCCTTATCCGCTTTTAGTAGCGTCCAGGTTTCCGCGACATTGAGAAGGACTCGGATGATCAAGGTGCTATATAAAGTAAGATTAGTCCTTCGAGAGGTGGCTTGATTTACGGTCTCTTGAGCCCGCAGTGTGTTACACTTTTCAATTGAACCCGCTTGTTGGTCTCCGTGAACCAAAGGCGTTAGGCCTAAGGGACAACTCTTTGATTAATGTTGCTAGAAAGTGCATCTAAAGACTATCAATTATAACGAATAATGTTTATCTATCTATCAATTATTGAAGCCTCTATATCTCCCCACATTCATTCATATTTTAAGAGTTTAATTTAGCTGAAGAATAGTAAAGCCTTAGGTCAAAAGACCCTGTCCCTGCATGAGGACATTTTTGATATTTCTCACTTTCCCATTAAATACAGAAACATTTTAGCTTTTTTCACGCAATTCTGAATCAATCTACACCTCCTCTGCTCACTTTCATTCATGGGAATCCTATCAGGTCCTTGAAATCCCAGGATACAAGTTTTGCACTTTCAAACTCAAAAAAGTCGACTGAATTCATTTATAATTTCACTGCACTTTTTCCTCAAAAACATGCTTGTTTCTTAAAATTCCAAATTTTCGATACCTAGGCATTGAATTGGATACAGTTTGTCTGGAATGTAAGTGGGGAAGTCATTGAATCGAAATTTTCGCATTCGCTTGTGTAAATTGACCGAAAAAGCATTTTTTCCCCTTTTTATAGTGTCACAGGTCTGCAAACGAAAACACAGTTTCTTGCATTTTGTTCAGCACGTTTGACAATGACGCGATCAAATCACATTGAATTGCATTGGAGTCTTGAAGTATCAACAGAAAGTGCTACCAGCAGGGGTAATCGATGATGAAAAATAAGTGCATTTCTTAAAACATTAAACATTGATGCCTTGATCATCAAAGATCCAATTTAAATAAAATTTAAAGCAAAAGAGAGATAAAGTGTGTTATACATTCGTTAAAAGACTTAAGGTATAGAAGCAAGGTTCCCGTGTGGAACTAACGAACACTAACTTTGTAAAATAAAGGCTTTCCAAATGCCCACATCCCTTCGGGGTGATCCCTTTGAGGGCAAACGTCCAAATAAAAGCCACACAATACGTAAGCCAACTACTGTGTATAGATATGTGTCGCATCTAATCGCATTAACAAGCGAACCTAACCATTGAATTATTTTACCTTGAAGGAGAATCCTCTCTAAGAAGATTAGCTCATTTAATGACCTTTTTGTTTGTCGTTGAGGCGGACTTCCACTCCGTCCGGCTGTTCATTTGGGTCATGTGGGTGTGTGTAAGTTGAATGTAAACTCGTGGGATTTTCGTTAATGACCGAAAACGAGGTATTTACCGATTGGACCTAGATGCCCAATTTGAGCATACATCTACTTCCTTTTTCTTTCTTTTTAAAAAATCCCCAGAAAATACACATAAAATTTGATGACAAACTATCAAAGCAGTGAAAGGACAAGAAAAAAAAAAAAAGAAATCGTCACAGATTCAGTTCATCCCATCTAACTGCCATCAGCGGCCTAGTAACCTCTCTATTCAACAGAATAAAGCCACCTCTCCCCCCAACCCAGGAGCAATGTCTTACGTTGAAGTTGCTTTGCCTTGAAGAGGATTGACCGACTCCCAATGTTTACACATTCACGGATCCCCTTCAACAAGCTACAAAACTAACCCCCTCATGTATTAATAGAACGACCCACTTTACTACCAAAATGAAATGCCCTTTACCCTTGTTCTCCATCTATGAATCTTCAGAATGCGAGTTCATATTGACACACACTCTCTACGGTCACCGGCACAAAACAAAAAAAAAACAAAAAACACAACCACGACGATGACGACGGACGACAGAAAAAAAAAATCCATGAATTTCTGACCAAGCAGTTCAAATGGAAAAAGGGAACGCAAAATGAGAAGGGATCTTCGGCTGCAAAGTCCGAAAAAAAACCCTTTTCGCAAACATGACAAAATAGGAGCTATGTGCACACATAGGGGCGTGCGCAGGGCGGTGCGGGCGGGGCTGGGGTGTTTGAAAAGTGGAAAAAGTAATTTAAGAAAAAATAAAGTTAAGTCTTGTGGAAGGTGTTAGTTACAACGTACATACGTGCATGACTCTACCCCTATCCCATTCATGCTCTCAAACATTTCAGCATACCGAAGGTGCCACCACCACCACCACCACCACAACCAGTACCCGTGGTTTTGGTTGGCTATATAGCGGTTGAATAGATGTCCTTGCTGCGTGGCATTGCATTGGAGCGAGCGGGTGGGGGAGGCATGCTGTACGCTCTATAAAACAGTGTTTCCCGAGGATAAGGCCAACACAACCACTGGTGCCGCCGTCGGCGGACGCAGAATGTGGTAATTTATGATGTTGTTTATTTGCACACTGATGACAAACGAGTATCTGTGAGTACTTCCACCTATACAGTATCGCGTGCTTGTATGCGGATTTTGAGGCGGGTGTTGGGGATGCGATTCTTTTTTTTCGCCCGCGGACGGTTGCCTTAGCAAATAGAGTAACAAAAGTTTTCAAGAGAAATATTTGCATTTAATCGGTTCTTTGTCGAATGTCTAGAAATGTATTCGAGGTTTCGACACCATCGTTGACAGCATTTGGGGGCAAATATTGTGGGAATTTTGTGAAAATTTATGGCGATTCGACGTTGTAAAGACGCGTGTAGTCTGCAGATGATCGCCGATTGACATCGGTTGAAATCTGAATGGACTGTGTTAGTGTTTGCGAATAAATCATCGAATTGTGTTGTATTTTCGGCTCGAACAAGGGATCAGAGGAGTTGGAAGTGGAGTGTGTGGAGGTTCTGACTGACGGAATGGACTTGTTTTATGGATGGAGTGCAAGTGTATTTTTTGGGGGCAATGTCTTTTGAATGTTTTTGTAAATCCACCAATTTGTCAATCATGTTCCACTAAAAATCGAACAGAAGAGGTCCTCTTTACGGTTTTACAGGGAGCGAAAAAAAAGCTAATCTGTTTGTAAAAGAACCAAAAACTGCCCGATACGGGGATGGGATTCCTTTTCTATTTCTTAAAGAGCGACTTTAATGACGGTCGATTCGAATTCGTATACACGCCTGCCTGCTGAGATCTTTATGGCTTGCTTTTGAGAAGCTTCTTTTCGAGCCCAACCAAACGAGTATCGTGATCACGTATTCCCTTCTTAATTCCATACACAGGCATTGCAACCTTTCTGATTCTGGATGTTTCGTGGATTCGTCAGCTAGCAAAGTTGCCAAATTTGGGTAAATGAAAATCAACGAATGATTGCTGAAAAGCCAATGAATCCACAAGGATACTGTTTGGTGGGGTTTACGAGCTGGCGGCGTCATCGGGCCCAACTTCTTTGAAAATAAAGCCGTTCAAGCAGTTACCGTGAATGGTGTTCGCTATTGTGAGTTGTTAATGGACTTCTTGTAGCCTAAAATTGGAGATATGGATCTGGATAGAATGTGCTTCCAATAGGATGGTATCACTTGCCACACAGCCAACGAAGCAATGACTCATTTGTGGGAAGAAATTCATTGGCCGTGCTACTCATGTCGTAGCGATGTTAATTGGCCTCAACGACCATGGGACTTGACACCGCTGGACTTGATTTTTTAGGGATATTTGAAAGAAAACGTGTTCCCCAAATAAGCCAAAAACAATTTAAGAGCTAAAGGACGAGACAATTTGGCACATTAACGACATTGAACATCAATTATGTCTGGGAGTCATTGAAAATATGGACCATCGGATAGAAGAGGATAATCACACATAATCGTCATGAATCCTTACTTCACAACAAAAAATAAACAGAAAGTTTCCTCAAAACCTTCTGGTTTCATTTATCATCTTGCGTGGCCGTGGTCCTTGTGGCCGCCATGGCGTAGTGGGTAAATGCGTCGACCCACACGCCGAAGGTCTAGGTTCGATTCCAGGACGGGACACCTCGCTTTTTTTCACAGCACCACCTCTTTCGAGTCGTTGACAACACTCAATGAGTTTCAATTGTCGTTGAAAACCTTCTCAAACCTCGCCGTTCGGAGTCGGCAAAAAAACTTCTACTCGTGAGAGAACAGTAGCGTGCACAACAGAAGTAGTTGCTGTAGAAGCTGGGCCTTGGTGCTGTGTGGGCTGTAGTGTCTCTCAATTATTATTATTATGCGTTTTCGACCAACGCTCTAACTAAGGCAGTCTCCGAATCCGAGCTTCCGACTTCGAGAAGTAGTTGTCATACAGCTTTCCCGTGATCCTTCAGACAGTCTAAGGGATGGCATTGGCCTTCCTTCCTTGTCCATTTTATCGTTCCTAAAACTAGACAGATGTCCTCCTATCAAATCGCAACTTCCTCGATGGTATGAAAGTCTGAGAGAAATATTTTTTTCTGAATTGTGAGGCCTATGAAAACAGTGAAAACCTCCCCTCACATCCAGATGCATTGGAGAGCCCACTAAAATCACAGATTTTTAAATATGAATTCAAATGCAAATTTCGACTCTGTGAAACAATCACACTCTTCGCCTCCCTGGCTCTCTAGCACCCATAAACGACGCTTCCCTTATCCGCGAACCTTTTTCAAATATTTTATAACGATGCCTCGATAAACGGAGTTGGACGGGGGGTTGATGAAAAACTGAAGCTTTAGAGGGCCACAAAATCATCTCAAAGTGGATTAAAATCCATTCAAGCCCTCTAATGAAGCCTCAAAAAAACCACCTGCCGTTGATTCCAAAAAGCATTGATGGCCTCAGAAAAAAAAAAATAAATTCACAAAAAAAAACTCAATTTAGTTATTCTCCATCACTGAACGAAGGCCAAGCTCCCATCGGGGGAAAAAAGCTTAGTCACTGATTACGCACCGCGGGGTGAATATGAGAGATTTCATTTTTTTTGAGGATTTTTTGGGGATTCCTTTTTTTTTTCCTGTGCTGGAGCTGACATGTTGTTGATAGGGCTTAGGTTATAATTTTTTTTTCTTTTTCAATCACTGTGTTACATGTACGAGAACATGATGCAGAAAGTTTCGCTTCGCTTGATAGTGGGATAGACTATTTTCGCATCACCCGCCTTGTCAATCTTCCTAATCAAACTCTTACCAGAACCCCATTAAAGCAAACGCTCACTTCACATTACGAGTGATGTGAGATCATCCTCAACCAGTGATGGGTTTCGAAGAGAGTCTTTCTGTTTGTTGTCATAGCCAGGGAGTCGCATTAAGGAAGTTTTCCCCCATTTGTCTCACTTCCACATCAATGTCAACGGAGTTTAGGTAACACGGTTTTCGTGCTGTTCTCTCGACTTACTTTTGGCGACGATAAGCAACTCACATGAGCTCCCACGTCCCCCTCTCCCCCCAAATAAGATGAATTGGGTCTTGGTGTGTGACATAATGTATGTTTTGCGGTTTATACACAGTTCCAGGTCTGTTCACTGCGCGGAGTGACACTCAATGAATCTCTCTTTTGGTACGCACCGTCTCACTTGTGTTAACCCACCATCCACCCTGCGCATAAATGAAACCCCAGTTCTTAACCCCTCCGAGGAGGTAGTTTGACAGAACTCCAGTCAACTTGATATCCTCCCCACGAATGATTATCGAAGTGGAGCGTTCAACTGTTTGGTATGCGGGTGATATCGTCAACATTCCATATTGCATCTGTCGATGGAGAACTTTTTTTTCCCCCGACGTACGTTCTTCGTCCCCTCACTCACTGGATATAATCACACCGAAAGCACCTTGTGACAGCTCTGTCCCTCAATCCGCTCCCGTGTCACCTGCGATTGGCTGGTGTGTGGGTCGCCGACTGATCCCAAACACCACCAAACTGTCGTAAATATTGAAATCATCAAACTATTGATAGCCGTGTCCTCCTTATCTCGTCGACGGCCATCCCCTTCGACTCGCCGGCCGGCCCAGAGATGACAAGTTATTACGAACTTTAATCCTATTTAATTGTTAGAAAAGCAATTTTGTTTTTCCCCTCTCTCGACTACGACGACGACGACGGAGGTCCTTCAGTGTGTTGATATTGATTACGAGACAGTGAGATGGTATCTCCGATACTCGTGTTTAGCAGTTGTCGACTAAAGTTTGGCCGCTTTGGCTTTCCGATTGGGCCTAAAGATAGGACATCTTGCCTGTGAGGTGAGGAGAGCGAGGAAAATAGAAATACCGGGCGAGAGGGATGGCGGTGGATATCTGTGTACGTGGTTGTTAGCAAACATCTGCAAGCAGCCAAAGATATGTTCCATTATTTTTGGACGTTTTTCTCGTGTGCCACCACCATCACCACGTCTAGAGGGCGAGGGAAATGGGGATTTCGAATTGGGATCCTATCTTCTATCCAAAATGGATGTGTTAATGTGTGTGCGCGTGTGTGTGTGTGTTTGTATAATCCTAATCTATACAGAAAGCATCTCAAAATCCAAGTCATGTTTGCCGCAAGATAACCTTAACGTCAATTCAATTCTTCGTTTTTTTTTCCTCATCCTGACGCTTTCTTCTTCAGAAGCGCGCGTTCTAAGGACTGGGAGACTCGCTTTCTGAGGGTGTTGTGTGGGTGTTGTTTTTTTTTCTTGGCTTCGCTCCGTAAATCTTTGCCACCACCACGGCCACAGTCTAACCAAACACCCCGCATCTCATCCAGCCACCCACCCATCAGCATCCATTGAGTGTTATCCCTTTTATTAGAAGTCCTTCTTCTCATCGTCGTCGTCACCGCTGCTACTGCTGCCGTTGCTGCTGCTGTTGTCGTCTTCGTCATCGCGTGTTTTGTGTGTCGTCTTGCTCGAGATTCATCCAGAGTTTGTGGCGGTTTGTGGCGAGGCAAAAGGATTTTCCCTTTACCAACTCACGCCCACCTCATCCCACCGTCACCGCCCCATCTTCATATCAGATATGAAGATAGATCGAAAACAAATCGAAGACGTGGGAGATGTACAAAGTTTTCACTTCACTTTATGAAACAACACTCTATCGGGTTTAATTTTTGCCTTTCCCTTAACATATCACTCTTGTGCGTGTGCCAGTCTGTCTGTCTGTCTGTCAGATCCACCCCTGCAAGGATGTCACTCAGATAGGGATAGAAAAAGAAGAAATGTGTGAAGTAAGTACATATCGAATTATTTTATTTTCCATCAACAAATGTCTCTGAAGTGGAATGAAGGACGATCTGTGTATGAGCTTCCGTTTTGATGCGGAGGGAGTGAAAAATATTCTCACCACTGCCGCCGGTAAATATTGGAATCATATCCCCTACTGGGACCAGAGGCTGGATCTGCCTCTCTTTTCTATCAATATTTGCTAGTTTGTGATTCACACCATGCTCCCTCGCAGTGGCACTGGAAGGAAAAAAAAAACACTCCACCTCCTTTCAAATGGAATCAGGGAAGGAATTGAGTGAACCTCAGAGGCATTTAGATTTGCCATTTTTAAGGAGCATAATGGAAACCATAAATAACGGAAGGCAGCCTTGCTGTTTGTTTGTGGGTGTGTGTGTGTGTGTGCGGGTGGGCTCCTTTTAAAGTTGATTTATTGCCATAAATGGTTGGTTTTAGTCTTGACACGTCGATGATTTGAACTGAGACGCACGCGACGAGAACGCGACAGCGAACGGCGAACGTCGACGTTGACACTCGATGATCTCTCGTCGTTCTCATTTGATTTTGATCTTAAGTACCATTCGCAGAGTAATTGTTGCTTATGTGCACTTTACTGCTTGAGTCGTAAAAAGCTCTAAGTTACTTAGGGCCGGGTGTAATAGGTATGATATCGTAGCACGTGGATGGCGCTGGGCTGTGTCTGACAAGGAGGGTTGATTCATTTTCACTGTTCTTCTCGGGGACTTTAAATGAAGAAAGGTAGGCTGTGTGTCAAGGCCGACGGTGGTTTGAGGGAGTCCCACTGCGGGGGGAAGGGGTTTGATGATGGTTTCATATTAAATTGAAGCTTTTTAACAATTACACGTTATGTGCGCCCGGTCGTAGAATTAACGCAGCACTGAAGAGCGCTTGGGTGGGTGCAAAACGACGTTTATTATTTGAGGGTTAACGGGAAAGGGAAATAAGTCAATCATTTCATGCTGAGTTAAGGCACGTTAAAGAAGTTTTTAATGTCCTGGAAAAGATTTGATTTATATTTATGCAGGCAAAGACCTAAACTGACAGCAGGTAGCAAGGGAAATGATGCGTGAAAGACGTAAACAATGTAAAGCAAAGAAACAGGCTCCTGGAAATGGGTGACTAAAACAACACACACACAATGTGACAGCTTTTTGTATGGATCTTGGTAAGAGAAACATCGAAGCAGCAGTCAGACACAACTGGTCGCATGCCGGTGGGACTTAGATGGTCAAAAAGTCCATTGGAAATCGAAGTTCCAAGGATATAAGCCCAAGGATCAAATGAGGATGCTCTTGGTTGAGATGCTTCACACACGTGAAGACTGATCTTAACCGACTTAACTGACTACAGTTGGAGGTAGAAGCTGATATAACGAGCGCTCCACTTCGAAATGTAGCGCCATTCATAAAAGGACCAGTCGAAACCAAGCGTTTTTGGATTGAGGCTTAAACTTGTTGAAGAGGGCCCTGTGCTCTCGGAACTCATGCCCTTCGTCTGACTTTTGTACAAATGAAGAAGAAGTTGGTATCTGTGCAACACCAGATCGGCCTAGGACGAGGGCTGAACGAGGCCTAGGACGAGGGCTGAACGAGGCCTAGGACGAGGGCTGAACGAGGCCTAGGACGAGGGCTGAACGAGGCCTAGGGCGAGGGCTGAACGAGGCCTAGGACGAGGGCTGAACGAGGCCTAGGACGAGGGCTGGACGAGGCCTAGGACGAGGGCTTGAACGAGGCCTAGGACGAAGGCTTGAACGAGGCCTAGGACGAAGGCTTGAACGAGGCCTAGGACGATGGCTTGAACGAGGCCTAGAACGAGTCCTTGGACGAGGTCTGGGACGATTATTTGGACGAGCCCTAGAACGAGGGCTTGGACGAGGCCTAGAACGAGGGCTTGGACGAGGCCTAGAACGAGGGCTTGGACGAGGCCTAGAACGAGGACTTGGACGAGGCCTAGAACGAGGGCTTGGACGAGGCCTAGAACGAGGGCTTGGACGAGGCCTAGAACCAGGGCTTGGACGAGGCATAGAACGAGGGCTTGGACGAGGCCTAGAACGAGGGCTTGGACGAGGCCTAGAACGAGGGCTTGGACAAGGCCTAGGACGAGGGCTTGGACAAGGCCTAGGACGAGGGCTTGGACAAGGCCTAGGACGAGGGCTTGGACAAGGCCTAGGACGAGGGCTTGGATGAGGATTTAGACAAGGAATTGAGCAAGAACTCAGTAAAGGAACTAGACAAGGTTTTGGAAAAAACAAGAAAAGAAGAAAATTTGGAAAAGGACTGAAGTTAATACAGTAACTTGGGCAAAGATAAAGAGAAATAATTGAGCGAGAATTGGAAGGACCCTTAATCAGCTAAGTATGCAAAACGGGGATTAGATCGTTTTGTTAACTTGGGCTCCCTAGTTCAATCCCAAAAAATCAAAAATACGAACAATATAAAAATTCCTCACGTTAAAGCTTCCCCTTGAAAATATCACAAAAAAATATTTTCTTCATACTTGTGTAGTCTTTAGCTGTACAAATTCAGATCGTCTTCCATTCAATGTCATGTCCCTTTTCAATAAATCATCAAGCGCTTCGCCCACTCCCATCCCGTACCCTCGCAAAACAAAACAAATCCACGACCCTCCAAATTTCATCTCCATCTTCAACGAAATTATCACCATCATCGTCGTCATCCCAGCCAGTGTATAATCTGTCCAATCCAATTTAAAGAATTACAGCCACATTATCGAATTCGATTTGAGGCTCATAATTATGTCCTTATTAAAAATTTCAATTAATTTAATGGCTAAGGTTACCGAGGAGTTTTCGGCGTTATGACAAAACCACGCCACAATCATTTTCATTTTTTTCTCTCTCTCTCTTCCCTTCCGTCCTACCTTCTGCTGATGTCATCCACCCCGGCGGCTGGCTAATTCGAGGATTTTTTTTTTCATTAAATCAAGATCTCAACTCGTTGAGCTTATCCGCACAAAAATTAGATATTCATATGTATGTGCTCGTATTCCCTCCCTTCCCGATCCAATGTAACGGACATGGGGGGGGGGGGGGGATGAGGGAATGTGCTCACCCAGTGAACGTCAGAAATTTGACTAAATAAACACATCAAGCGAAAGCGACACACGAGGTGAGCGAGTGTATGACGGAACGAACGCGTGTAATGAAAGATGGATGAGGCAGCTCTGATGGAGAGAGAGGAATGTGGGTGTGTATTTTTTTCCCTTGTCGCATAAAATACATGATTAATTCAAAAAACCACTCTTAAGGAATCTCTCTTTCGCGGCCAGTATGTGGAGGATGTGTGCATTCTGGAAATTCAAATCATCGGAAAAGATCGAGTACCAGGAGTAGAAGCCTTCGAAGTTATAGGTCGCCCTCACTACGGCGCACGGCAGTTGGATGGGGGAGGGTTCCTCGCTTCGGGGATTCCGCACCAATTCGGCTGCATACATCATGTAATGTACATTGGCAATCGGGATAGGATTTGGGCAGGCGGGTGTCGGTCTTGAGAAGATTACGTCTATGAAGTGCTTGCTGTTCCTGCTCGGGATAATGTGATGGATGCAGTTTCCGCCTGTATTTTCACGCACTTCGACGGAGTTTGTGTGCGGGTCCATGTGGGAAGAACGATGTTTTATGCAAAACACAATGCCCTTCGAGAGGTGCCACCGGCTGACGTCCTTCTTGATCTCTTTTATCGCCCAAGCGAGGGTAAACTTCTTGATGCGCCAGTTCCATTCGGAATAATGTGTTTTGGGGTTCTCGACGTCCGATAGGACATTCTTTCCGTATGGCTGCCGAACTGAATTGTTTACAATCGACTCAGCCGACTCCACAGTGTCCTTCACCAGATTTAAAGCCGCCAAACGGAGTCCACGAATCTCGGACTGATTGCGAATCATTCTCTGCTCAATTTGCTTGACTTTGCAGGGAGGTGGCGACATTCAAACTGATTGCCAGGATATACGCACGAAATTTCGTATTCAAGCGAAAGAAATCGAGGAAAAGAGAGAGAGAGTGAGAGGGTGAAACAATTTTCAGGACCTACTTTGTGTGTGCGTCGAAACGAATGTCGTTTCCTTAAAACTGGCGCTTAAGCTGCCGGGATTTCATTTTGCTGATGGGACATGAAAAAAGCATAACCGAGCCCATGGAGCCCAAAGTGTATACGTATATTCACCGCCGCCGACACGACATGCGGGTCTTCTCTGGTCGCTTGCGGGCAATGCAAAGCCAGCCAACCATCCATCCATCCCCTCTCTGATTCCGATTTCGAAAAGTCACGTTCGTGCATTATTCCAAAAGAGCTCGGAGTTTCCTCCTCCGACAAAACCGAAGGCAGAAGCCCCTTAGCATTGCCGGTTCGTCGTCGTATATCTCCTCTGGCTACGCTATGGTCGGGACTTCCTTGATTTCCGTAACCTACCGTGCCACACCGTCCTGGGGATTGTATTTCATCGTTAACCGAACCTTTTGTTGTTGCTTCAACACCATTACCATCATAACAACCTACACCACGAACGTCACCATTACCAGTCAGCTGCCAGCAGCAAGCAGCCAGCAGCAGCATCAGCATGCAGGGTGTACCGAAATTCCATACACCGCACGTATAGACGAGTGCGGGGTGCGCCTCAAAGTGCAGACATGCCGAAGCGGAGAATTCGACATTACGAGAGCGTAGTCGAAAAAGTCCTTCGCCCCGCCGACAACGCCTTCGCCACTGTGGTCCGTGTGTTTTGAACTTTTCAGTCGGATTTGGGAAAGAAAGAAAAAAAACACAAAAAATTAAAATTTCAGTCCAACGTGCTTCCCACTACCAGTCGTCCGTCTGCACTTTAGTGCATTTTTCGAATAAATTTTCGTTAGTTCCTAAGCAGCTTCCTCGCCCACCCCCGGTTCGGGGGAGCGAAACTAAATGCATACACGTCTGGATACAATTCCCCGGCGAATTAAGAAGTTCACATTAAGCTCGTGGCGACAGGATTTATTGCTTTTCGATGCCTTCGACTAGTAGTGTGCATGCAAATTGTCCCGAGACCAAGTGCGCGCGCTGCAAATGGGGTGGATGTTTCTATTTTTACGTTCTCACCTTGATGTCTGCTGTGACGTGAACCCAATGCCTGCATTGCACGTTCGCTGCCACAACATCGTCAACATAATGAAAACGCATCATCGTGGAATAGTTGATGGCGCATCGCTGGAAAGATTGCTTATAGTTCTGCCATAAAAGTCATGCATTCAGAATGCCGATTCCTTTTGGAAACTTACCGAACTCTGCCGACCGAGTTTCTCAGTAACTGTCTGAAAGTCAAAGGTGTATGTGGGCGACGTCAAGACGACGTCAAAGAACACTGTAATTGATGTGCTAGCTTCTACCAGTGTACCGAAAGGAAAATCTGTGATTTGGTGACGAGTGCCAAGCCATGCAACCCGCTGAATTGAAAATGGAGAGCCGTACGTGGGCTCTGAGAACTTAAAAGAGGGATTCTTAGAAAGAAAATAAATGGGAAATGTACGGAAGGTAGATGTTATGACAAAGTCCGAAAATTCAATTCGGGAAAAAGATGGAAACCCTCAGTCATAGTCAGAACTTTTGTGCCGGCACTCCAGATAAGGTGTGACCATTCGAAACTCAAAACTATTTGGACTAGATGGGAAAACTTTGCAGAGGAGTGTTTCTAAGAATGTGCATATGGACAAAGAGGTAATTGCTATGAAATTTGTGTCTACGACGTGCCAGTGTGTGACGAACAGCTGAAGAACAACTTCTCATTCCTCCTACAACTTCAGCGAAAGTCGTAAGAGACGATGCCCATTTCACTTGCATGAGTGGTAGCTGTTTAGAGCGTTCTCAATCAAGAAATGTGCAGAATTTTATTTGTCTCAGAAGGTATGGTAAGTCTATTTCCTGTTGACATGCACCTTTAGTGCAAATTTTCAAATTCGTCGGAATTGAAATTTTCTGAGAAGTCGCTGTGTCTCTGTGGCCTAGCTCAGGCAATGAATTAATTACAAGGCAAATGAAAAAGCAAATTTTTCCATACCCGGGGATGAAGAACAGATTTGTTTCGAGGCATGGATAGACCATAAGCCACATCGATCGCAAGAATAAATCGTTTTCGCAGAAAGGTCATGCTCTGTGTGACTGCGTGTTCTGTTATGAGCTGGTAAAGCCTGGGGAAGCAATGAATACTCAACGTTACCAATAACAATTAATCGATTTGAATCATTCTCTATACTAGAAGAAATAAGGCAACACAGAGTAATTTTTCTTCCCCACAATGCCCCATCACACTCAACAAACCCGATTCGTAGCAATCAGCTGGGACGGGTAAGGCTCACTCACCCGTCTTGGTTCACCCAATTGCTGGACAATACTTTTCTCTATTGGGAGATGTGATTTTTCCTTCTATTCTATAAGGAGAAGAATGAAGAACTGAAAGACGAACTGCAATCGATATTGAAAGTTCGGAAACATTACTGCAGAGGGTTCACCAGCCATGATGGTACAGATCCTGCTGTGAAGCCCATTGTTTCACTCACACAGGAGTCCGAACCCGACCAACTTCAACAAAGTAGTGGCGGAAATATGTAGACTGATGAAAAACAAAGCGGCTGGAAAAAAATGGATTGTTTGCAGTTGGAACTACTTGTTTGTGGATGGAACCTGCAGTGTAATGCAGTTTCCAAAAGGTGAAAATTGACAAGGTTTTTTTTTTTTCTTCTAGAGAACTCATACCGTTGAAAACATTTCACAAAAGGCGGAGTCGTGTAAGTTCAAAATGAAAGGACGTCCAGACCAGGTCGAACTTAATCCTCCGATGTAGAGGTCATCGGCGCACTTTTCCACTACTCTTCGGCGGTCACCCTGTATGGTATGGGTAGAGAAAAACGTGAGTGGTATGTGAGAGGCCAGTTCGCCAAACTGCAGAAGGTAAAGCACCGTCAATTGTTCTTTCAAGACTTTCCCTGCTCCGAACTAAAGAAAGGCAACTACGCTAGCATCGGGATCAATCACAGTTTATGGATAAATTGATTATAAGATCAACCCGTAGTGAGCCTTTCAACGAACGTCCAACAACAATAAAGCAAAAACAACAAGAAAAAATTTACATTTCAAACCCTAAGACAAAATTAAAACAAAATTCCTACCGTTTACTCCACGGTGTCCAAAAAGATACTGCGAGTTTTCTCATCTTTGAGAGGAGCTTCTATACAAGCGGTCAACGCCCGACTAAAATTTTTCAATTGTTTTTTTTTTTCTTTAAATCGCAGCTCTAATGCAGTTGTACAAAAGTACACACAACACAATCCACAATTGAATGTGAGTGGGGGTACGTCTGCCATATTTTGCAGTTTTCGAGGAATCCTCTCTTAAAACCGCATCATCTCTTGAGTTGAAAGTCTTACTTCAGAAAGACGCACCTATTCCGTAATTTCCGTTCATTTTCAACTTGAGGTGTGTATACGCCAATTGTAACCCACAGCTGCTTACCGTGCTACAGGACATACTTCGTATCAAGACTACGATCACTTTATCTCATCTCATCATTTAATCGATTCGAAAAACCTTAAAATCTGATGAATTCTGTGTCCATACTTTTATCATTATCTTAACGCAAACATCCTTTACACAATTTTTCCAAATCTTCTCTAATAATTTAAAACACACTGCTGGCAGCACTTTCATTTGACACATTAAAAATTCAATGCAATTTGATCAGGTCATTGCCAGATATGCTCAAAAAAGTAATGAAAACATGATTAAAATTTACACATGTATGACACTATAAAACCAGCAAAATCAGTTTTCCTGGAAAATTAGACAAACAAATGGAAAAATTTAAACGTAGATTCCTAGCATTTACCCTACCACACACAACCAATTCATATTTGATGCACAAATACAGCGAAATTCGACTTTTATGAAATTTGCATTTGTCAGCCGAAAAAATGCAGTAAAATCATAAATGAATTGAGTCGACTTTTTTTGGTTTGAACATGCAATTTTCGGAATTCAGGATTTTAAGGACTTGAAAGGATATAAATGAATTGAAATGGTTGAAATATGAATAAATGACTTCAAGATTAGTAAAGCAAGTGAAATCGTTTGCACATTCTGCCAAAAAACGTTTATTTGCTTTATATTTCATATAAAGTGGTCAGATATTACAAACTCTTCGAAGCTGATGTGACTGAGATGGTGCTGGTGCACAGCTGGTATTCTCCATTCTGGCACAACTTGATTCCCTTAAAGTGATACTGATGTCACAGCAAATTGCCACTGTTCATTAACTTCTTTGTAGTCTTCTTGCTAAGGCTGCTGGAAATCTTGTCTGAACAGAGCCAAGTCCTTTAGTTTGACTGAGACGTTCTTCATTGGTCTTGTGGTCTAACCGAGTTTGTTGTTCAATTGACACTAAGATGTGGTTCAGGGTATATAAAAGCACTTTCCGAGTCAGTCTATAGATGTGTTGCCTGCAGTCTCTTATTATCTAGAAACCAAGTTGATCTTAAATTTTCTTGTGTCTGACAAAGGATTCCAGTGCATCATAGCTTGAACGATACTGTCCCAAATATTCAAACCACTTAAGCACTCTTAGTCGGACTGTGTCTAACGCAAACCTCAATGGCCTAGAACTCAGGACTCAAGAATTCATATAGACATCCTGTATTAGGTCCAAAAATTGCAAATTTAACTCCAGACGACACTGGGTATAAAACTACCTGGTTCCAGCTTAAAATTTCTAATAAACAAAGGTTCTTTTTTTCGTAAAGTCTACAGAGAGAGGGCTACAGTCCACAGTTCAGACTGGACTGTCTCCAGCTGCTTGGTATACATGCTTCCAGTGTTCGTCATGTCAAACGAAAGGCAATACATTGTTCAAATGATGTCTCTTGCAGTGAGTGAGTTTTCTTAGATGCCCTGCTAGGTCCCCTTGCATGTACCCACAATTAGCAGCAGTTTGATGAACATGTCTGACAATTCTTTGCAATTGTAGCACTGTCTGACTCTTCGTGCTGAATTCCTTAAGACTAAACTATCTTCTTGATTGATCTCAAACCCGTATATTTCGTAGATTTCAATCATCCCCTTCAGGACGTTCTCCCAAGTTTTCTTTGACTTATTTCGGAGTTGCCCTCAAGCAGACTGTGTTGTCTTACCAAAACGCACCAAGGATCCTCTTTTAGGGCGCCATAAAGATTTCACGAGTACATCTTCCATTGTCACTTCAATTGGCCGCAAATCACCGCCCCAACAACAAACTCATCAGCTGATGAGTTAACCGATAATCCTTTCCAGTGAATGACGACGGTACAGAACGGACAAGGACATGCCCACAAGTCTGTAGATTTCAATTGTCAAAGGGCACCGAAAACAGCATCAATTCCCAAATCAAATCAGAAATTCCTCAAATTCGCTCAAAGATAAAAGTCCTCGCCCCCTTCCGGCCCAAACTCTGCCGTCGCCGGATCAAGCGATGTGCTCTCTCCTGTCATCGCACGCTTGCCCCCGTCCCCGACATCGCAATTGAATCCTCTTCATTCCATTAATGAATGCGAGCCGTCCTTTATCCTTTCTCTCTTCACGGGAGTTTTTTTTTTTTTTTTGTTATTGTGCGGAACGGAAATTCCGGCAGATACTTCGAAGATTTCCAGCAGCGCCTAAGCATCAAAGCTACCAAATATATCGACGATATTACAAGCACTGAACAAAAGACTGGAACAGCATGTGGTTGGCGAGGGGGGAGGCGGGGATGTAAAGGAAGGAAGAGGATGAGAGTGCGAATTCAAAGGTGGATGTGGAGCAAAAAAAAAAAACAAAGACCCCCAAGGAAGAAGACAATGTGTTACAGGGCACAAACACACGCTGGAGTGGAATGTGGGGCGGGTGGGGAGGGGGTGGGCAACACCTGGGAATGTATGTGACACATGGGCAATGTGTATATGAATCAGGAGCTTAGCAATTACAATAAATTTTCTTGAGGATTACACTCATCGAGGTGCTACCGTCACCAGAGCACAGGTCCTTCCTAGACACGCTATGGTCCCGTCTGGCGACGCAGCCGTTGCTACTTTCACAACGTCTTCGTCATCGTCCTTGTCGTCACCGGCTGGAGCTCCTTTCTCGAGTGTGAGGACGAACTTGAGTTTAATCAAAAATCTCAAGGGATATTGCTTCTCCACTGAGTCACCCAGTCACCCAGTCACCCTGTCACCCTCTCAGGCAGTCAGACTGGCAGGGGTTGCCTCCATAATTCTATTTTTGTTTGAGAGATGAATTTCATTTTCTAACATTGCTTTTAGTATAATTACTGTAATTGATGTTAATTGTAATTAAAAAGTTTTATTTTTTTTTTCATGTTGCTCCTGCCCGTCCTCCTGAATGCATGCCGAAGTCGCAGTCCTTCTAGTCGGCCCTTTCTTGTGTCAAATGTTAAGCAATCGACAGTTAAAGCTTGAGAGAGAGAGAAAGAGAAAAGGTTAAACGCACGCACACGCCTAGTGGAAGAGAGTGGGACGGGGGCGAAAAAAACACGCATAAAGTTAGGATAAGTAAATACGGAGATGGATGGATAAAAATTGTATTAATCATCCCTAATTGAAATTGCTATCTGCAACGGTTTGTTTGAGTTGATGAAAGGGATAACCTAGGAGCTCCAGGAGGTGCGGATGAGATGCGTAGAGCGCGATAAAATTCTGGTGCGGCACGATGATGGTGGTAGTGGGGCTACTGCTGCCGACTAAGATTGAAAGGACGGATGTGCCTTGAGTTTGGGATGATTGCCTGGTCATTGGATCAGTGACGGATATATTCAGGATTCTATTTGATGTCAATTATCTTGGGGATGTTAAAAGTCGAAAGGAGTATCTTTTGCGAACTGGATTGGATAATGATCTCAATTACAGGCCCGGCCTTGCGTTTCCTCATCCACTTCCCCATTTCCTTGGGAATTGATTAGGAAGCATCTGGCAACAGGTTCACCATGACACCATACACACCCATCTGCTTCCGGATATTGTGTCTTGGGAAGAGTTATGCTTTCAAAATCAAAGCTGACACCAGCCTTCATTATCATGTTTGTTAGTTTGTTTGCAACCGCCCACCCATGCTGCAGCAGATGCACAACCTTTTGTGCTTTGTTGAAAATTATGCACAACCGTGTGCGTCAGAAACCGTGTGAACACCTCTAATCCCGACCTGTCGGCCACCTTCACCTCCAGGAGCCTGCTCTACGAAACACCATATTTCGTCCGGTTTTCGCAGAAGCAATTTTTCATCCCATAATGTGTTTTTTCCTCGACATGACACGGAATCCGAAGTACACCATCGGAACGAATGAAATCGCCCTCTCGCATACAATTCCAGATTTATTATCTCTTTCCGAGAGGGAGAGACTGTGGGTGAGGAAATGCACTCCTCATAGACTGGGTTATTGGGTTATAGGTTGGGAATGGATTTCGTCGTCCTCGTCGTCGTCTTCTTATTTTCAGACAAACAGGCACACGCAATCGCGATGGGGGTATTCTCTATTGTTGTTGCCGCCATCGCATGCAACATCGAACATCATCAAATTGAAATTTACGGACGGCAGATGTGCCTCCATTGTTGTTTTCGCTGTTTGGAACAAGCGTTGGATGCAGAATGAGAATGGAGGATGAAGCAAAATGCCTGCTCCCTATATCGTACGTGGTGACCGACAAGACCCCTAAACGCATTCGTATGCACTACACTACACATCCCCCCTCCCCCTCCCCCCCCACCCACCTCTTCACACCCACTCACCCATCCGGTGTGTGTGTCCATCGATATCGATTTGTGCCAAGTGATGGAATAATGAAGATAGTTTGCTGCTGCTGCTGCTTTCTACTCCTGGTATATGGGCCATAATGATGATTGCTTTTTCTGGATGGAATCCATTCGGATGGAATTGGATTAAAATTGAATGTCGTCCTCGATGCCGTTGTCATCGTCGTCGTAGTCGAATTCGTCGATGCCACCCGCTCATCGGGACACATGCACACACTGCACGAGGTGACCGAGGTTTTCGGTCATGATTGTGGCTGTGATGTCTTTCTGTGTGTTTTTGGCTGTTTCCGAACCGATGCCACCACTGCCATTGATGGCCCCGATGGTGATGGTAAGCCTCATCAATATTTAACTGAGTATGAAATTTTTCGGTACACTTTCACTCTGATATTCGCTGGTCGTTTACGAGGGCTGCAGGCGGACAAATCTTGCAGTCAGCCAGAGTCAGAGCCAGACGAAGCCCGGATATACCGTCTGCCCTGTAGTCCTGGTGCTGCATATGCGGGTGTGCCATGTGAAATGAACTAATTATTACACTTGCCACAAGTGGATCGGTTTTTATTTGCTTGAGGGCGTTTTAATTGGTCCATTGATTGCTCTAGACAGGGTGTGTAGGGGACACTTGGTGGCTATGGGTTGGACAGCCTCACTCTTTCTCCTCGTTTCCACCCCCTATCCTTTGCGTATGTTCATCACAGGTCATCGGCTTGCGAGGAAAAATTAAAATTAAATTTTAATCGAATACGTTAATGAAAGTCTGCGCCGAATGGACGAACAGGGATGGGACGGCACTTAACAAGGAACACTCGACGAGAGAAAATTGATTCGAGCTATAAACGCCATCTGTTGGACGAAATTGAAGCGCAATGATTAAGTAATAATGTAAGCATATCCGTTTGTCTGTTTTAATGACGGCGGACAATGCTTGTGCGATGTCGAACCAAAGGATGATAGCCTTGAAATTGAGTTTTAATGCTTCACTTGAATGAGAGTGAACGGAGGGAGGGGGGGAGGAGGGGAGAAAAAAAATTGTAAAAAGACAACGTCGTCGCTTGTCTCTGGGGCGAGAACTGCGAAAACCCACGAATAACGAATGATAGCGGAAATGAAACAAATGATCCTTTCATGGACTTAAACGAGAGAAGATTGCGTGGGAAATGTATGCTCGTTTTCTTGTTAATTACAAAAATCCTTCACGCAGACGGTGGAAGTGGTAGAATGATTTTGATTGGTTTTTAAAAGGTTTTTTGAATTTTTGAAAGAGGGGTTTTTAAACGTGGTTTGGATGGGTAATGTTTTGTGGAACATAAATTCAAATCCTTGGTCATAAGCTAACCAAATAGACTCGATTACATTTCAAAGTCTTCTAGTGGGAATTTTGGACTTTTAACAATTGATAGCGGTCACAATGTTGAAGTGTCACCTGTCATATTCGTTGTAGAAGGAAAGTATAATAACCGTCATCATCATCTTCCCCGAGTTCTTCTTCTAATCCGGCTATTTCATTCGTAACGAACAATTAGTCCTTTCGTCATTAAGATTCCCTCTTTTTTCTTTTGCACCAGTCGTCGACAGATTCTTAAAGTCGCACTCAACTCCTTCAAACACACGCCATTTTCCGCCCTGACATTTTTCATTCGCAGACCCCAAGCATTTCCTCATCAACCAGATACTCCAACACATGTTGCTCAATATTGAGTGACTCCTTCATATTACGACCACTTTTCATCCGCCCATCCACCGCCGTCACTGCTTAACAGCCTGTAAAAACAAACAAAGCCCTCTAGGTTTAGATTATTAGCGCCTCGCAAACCTCTCCTCACAAGGGGTTATTAATCAAATTATGAATCACAGTTAAAAGTCTTCGTCCGCCATTCGTCTCAGTTCTCGGCGAGTTCAAGTGCCTCCTTCTGCAATATTTGTCAGTCAATCATTGTGTAATTACGAGTGCCAGAACAACGCCCATAATTACAGCAGCGAGGAGCAAGAAACACCATTCCTTTGTCTTTTGCGGAATTGAGTAAATAACCCATCTCCGGCATGCACTCCATTATCACTGTTGTACTCTCTGTGCGCGATGGTATCTATTGGTGTGACCTTCTCCTCTTGCTCTCTTGCCATCATCCTCTCACTCTCTCTCTCGCTCGCTTTCGTGCGCGCTGTTTCAGTGTCTATTTTCTGAACACAACCAGATTATATCTCAGGGGTCATTATTCTTCAACTTTCCGCCACTTATTAAATCTCTCAGTTATAATCGTGCCGGCATGTCTTATCTTTTATATTGTCGCGCGGGCGAGTCCACTTATTCATTCAGTCGCACAGACCACCTCCGGTAGAGCCCGGCGAACAAGCTCCGCCTGGTAGTGTTACACAGTGCTTACACTTGGACTTGCCCCATGTTCGCTATTCTCTCTTCTTTTCTTTTTTGGACTTGTGCTTCAATTCTGTTCCCTTGCTGCGCGTGTTTGTGTTAGCAGAACTATCTGTACACCAACCACACTACTTCCTCTCAAAGAACACAGAGTGGAACAATCATAATCCTGGTTGTTTCCTTTTAGAATGCTTGAATAACAAAACACCTACACCTACAACCTCCTCCCATCCCGCAGTCAGGCAGACATCCCAAGACCACAAGACCAATGCCATACCGCCGACGCTGCTGTAGGATCGTGTACTCATCCGACATTGTTGCTGCCACCAAGTTATTTGTTTACACTGTTCGCCTGGGATGTACGGGTGATAAGTGAGGAGGTGTTTCATTTTTTTGCATCCCCTCCACGGCTCCACGGGCAGTTGGGGTGTGTGTATGCAAATTTATCCTTTTCGAATCGTAATACATATTTAAATGGAAATTTATTCATGTGCGGCACCGATTTATACAAGGCGAAAGTCGCAGCAGCAGCAGCAACAGCGGCAACAGTGGCACCTCGTCCTCATCGACATCTCCTAGAGACCAGCACTCACCGTGACACACGTACACAAGACATATCACATCAAAATCCGGGGCGCGCTTTCCCGGTTAAGAACACACACACAAAAAAGTGTCATGAGCAAACACCGGCAAAGTTAACGAGAGTCCATCTCAACCAACGCTCCCCAGTGTGAATCGAGTTCGGTCCCAATCCATAGGGGAAGTAATAACTTTTAAGCAGACAATTAAGGACTTGTAAAATGGAAATTAGTTGTATTGCCAACTTTGTCGGAATATTCGTCGCGCACTGTGTAAATAAGGGATTAAGGCGTTCGCCTCAGAGCAGGGCAGCAAGCGGCAGTTGGTGTTTCACTAAATTATAACCAAGCCCCAGGGGTGGATTCCTATAATGCACGTCTCACCAAATAGAGGGGCCAATTACCATTTGAAATTTCATAACGAGGCGGACATTTTCCCCTCCAGATAAAAGAGGAGAGAACGAACGACGGATGAAGGATGTAGAATGAACGATGAAGGTCCAACACACCATCGTGCTATTTTCTACGAAAGGAGGGTACATTTTAAAGTAGATAAGTTTTCGATGCCACGGCAAGGTGGCGACGTCAGCAACTGTGTGTGTGTGGGGGGGGGTATTTGTTAACTCGGTCTTATTCGAACTTTTCCATACCCCGAGGAGGGAATAAGAGATTTCCCCAAACGCTGTGTCGTCGTGGTCGCTCTTTGCTCCATCTCCACCTCAACACAAAAAAAATGATGTTATGCGTAAGCTTATTTTGCATGTGCCTACTACTCCATGGGGACTAAAGCCTTTCCAACACACCGCCGCTAAAAAAAAAAGGAAGAAAGAGCCGACAAATCACTGCCATGGATACCTTGGTTTTGCAAGCATTTGAAAATTGTTTTCTTTTTTTTTTTTTTTTGCTGCCACTCCTGTTTTTGTCAACGTACTCTGCATATGGTGTGACGTGGCACATCCTGATAAATATATTCCCACATCTGTGAAAATTGAATTTTTATGTTTCCCCGATTGGGGTCCGTTTGTGTTTGGTTTTTGGTCTGGTGTACATGAGAGAGAGAGAGAGAAAGAATAAATGCAAAATTGGTGACCACAAACAAACCCAATTAGGTGTGGGTTCAATATCAGAAATCTAACTTAACAAGGGATAATGGAGGAAATTATCACTAAGGCAACGTGAGCTATGAGGGTGGTATGGATTTACAGACCGAGATTGAGGGGAAAGCGTGAACACGTGGATTTGCTTTTTCATTGAAATATAAAACCCTCAATGTTTCAAACAAAATCACTTGTTTTCAGTCAAAAAAAAAAGTTCAATTAAAGGGATTTAAAGCTGTTTCTATGTTTTAAATAAAATTGCTTTCACAATTCTCTCACATTAGAGACATAAATTTAAGTTATTATAATTTAAAATACAACTAAAGGCATTTTTATTATTTTCATAAACATTCAAATTTTCATTATCAAGTTTCCCTGCTGGTAACACTCTCGCTTTGACACTTCCCAATTCCAAGGTAAATCAATTCATTTCGATCACGTCATTGCCAGACGTGCAGCAAAATTATCACAAAAAATGATTTCTACAAACAGCTCTATGGCCGAAAAATCGCTTTTGCAGCAAAATTACGGAAAACTGTGAAAAAATTTCAACGCAGATCACCTGCAATGTATCCTCCAGATACAGGGTGTTCATATTTTCTTCAATTTCATGCGAAATTCGGCTTTTCAGAAATAGTCGTTTGTCAGCGGAAAAAATGCAGTAAAATCATAAATGAATTGAGTCGACTTTTTTTGGTTTGAGAGTGCGAAGTTTGAATTTTTAGATTTCAAGGACTAGAAAGGATTTGAATGAAAGGAAATCATTTGGATGTGAATGGACTGTTTTCGAATTCGTGGATATGTTGCTCGTTTCTGTGATTTGTTGGATACCTTAAAAGAATTCGAAATTTTCGGACGGACTCTTATAGTTTAAAACGTTTTCATAAACTTCTCTTTTTTTACTTTCCATATTTCACATAATAGACATACAAGCGAGGTTTGCAAGGCACATGATGCACCACCTTTGATTCTATCCTGCCCAGATCTGAGCTAAACTTTGTCAAAGAACGTGTCTGGTGGTTCCCTAGCTGATAGGAGCACATTCAAGACACGTGAGCTTTATTGTGTCACATAACTAAATAATCGAAGCTCATAGCTTTTCCGCCACACGTCCTATATTTTATGTTTTTATCCTATTCCAGGAAGTACAATAATTCCCGCACTAGCACAAAATCTCATCTCGGCATCTTACTTTGCAATTGATGCGTTGCTTCTTTTTCTCAGGATTTGAGAGACTGCCAGAGTTAGGTTGAGGTGGCTGCTTAACCCCAAAAATCAAATCACTTAGTTCAAGCGGAATACGAACCTTATACAGAAACAAAACGCCTAGAGGAGTGACGGATAACCACCGCCTAAGTGAGAACACATCATTCTTATGTTGACTCTATCTGAATCCAGTATAACCAACGGTTGGTTCTCTTCCAAAGATATTCTGCCTTGATGACCGATGTCCAGATGCCTAGATTTTGTCCTTTGTCTAGCAGACCCCTCACTTGCTTCTTTCGCCCACTCTTGAGACCCAATTTATAGATCTCAAGCGGACACCTCGTCCACCGCTCCATATGTACGTGGTTCAGATTTGCAAAAGAAAATTTCCCACACGCACGCACACTCCCACGGTAGACAAGCTGGCAGGCAGGAACAAAAGAAATTAACACTCTCCACAGTATAATTGTAAACACCCAAGTTTTTGCGACTTGCATTCGGAAAACGCTTCTGCATCCACTGCCCCTTTCCCGTCTTTCTCGAACTCCTTCCCTCGCCCCCTCCGCCCGCCAGAACATGAAAACATGAACACGAACATGTTCTTTCCGTCCTGACATTCCTTGTTGCGAATTGCTGCTGCGCTTCTTCTCATACCCTACGCCGAATAACGAGGACGAGATGACGATGACGGAGACTATGAAATTGCCCGCTCCACATGCTGCTGCTCTGCGCCAACTATCAAAGCGTCTCATGATGATGCAATTTAAACTGGAGGACACGGCATTGCTGTTGCAGCAGGAACCAAAGGACCAACCTCACCCCCCCTAGCTTTAGTACGAGTAACTACTCGTGCCACGTGGTGATGTGTTGTTCTCTCTATTCTCGAGGAAAGTATTTCGAATTATTTATGTGCTTAGAATTCGTAAGACACGTTGAGATGTGTTCTACAGTTTTTTGTTTTGTGATTTTTTTCATTGTCCCTCCCTCCCACTGGACACACATCCTGCCGTCGGCACTAGGTCTCGGACTTAGGCAGTCCTAATGAAACAAATATCATTGGACAGCAAGCTGCACATGATTGAGCATTGACACATCCCGCCATCATCTCTTCATCAGGACAAACTCAGCCGAAGGACCCCCTGCACTCTCGGAGGTTCGTGTTGTGCCTGAAGAACGTGTGGTTGTGTTTTATTAATTTTTTTGTGTGTGTTTTCTGTTTGAATACAAGGTCACACACTTGAGTATGTGATTCCCACTCGAAAACTAAGTTTGCAGCACTCTTATAACATCGTCTCCCGTGTGCAGGATACACAACGCACATAAAAAAAAGGACACGAACACGAAGTGGAAAACGGAATACCAGGAAGAGAGAAAAACACACGAAAAACCGTAGAAATCCTAGTTAGACCTGAAATGTTAATTAAAATCCCTACAAGGGTACAAACAACAAGCAATTTACTGCATCACTGAGGACTGAGGATTGAGGAGGGTGGTCTGGAGGGGGTGGGCAATGGGAGAAAGGGTTGGTAGGGGAATGTTTTGAACTAGGTACTCTTCGGCCGAAACCACTGTGAGAGTAGTAACACAAGCAGCAGCAACAGCGACAGGCGCTGGAAGAGAAGCTGAAAGAGAAGAAGAAGCAGACGCAGAGTAGCATATCACATTATGAAGATTTAGGGGCTCGAGGAAAATTAAAAGGTGTGCCCTCGCATTACGTGCCACTCAAAACAAAACTCTTGAGTCCTCCTCTTCCTTCTTCCCCCACCTTTGTCGTCCGCCGTCCTTCGACAGCGTCATTGTCACTATCCCCTGGGAGGGAGGAAGTTTGGTCTGGGGTTTTTTCTTTGCCATTATTTCCACGTCCCTCGTCTTGGCCGAGTTTCACAAGGTTTTTGTTGAATTTAATCAGCAGGAACGTTTCATTTTTTCTTCTGCTTAATGACACGAAAATTAAGAGGTTTTACAATTATTTCGTCTTTACTACGCCACCGAATAGAGAACGGCTGCCCAGTTGCCTTAATCCAACGCCCCGTCGCCCTCTGTCGAAGCAAAGCCAAGCAAACGCATTTGCTTGTCAGAGAAATTTTAGAGAGCGAGAGAGAGGGGAGGGCACCACTTTGGCATTAGTTTTCGAGTTGGATGACCACAAAAAACGGGTTATTTGTCTATTATTCATCCCCGCGCCACCACTGCCGCCACCGTTTGAGATACATGGCAGAGCACTTATTCCATGACTCTGACTGTGACTCTGACTTGCAGTCATACCCTCCGCACCCTTTCATCTGTCGCCGCAGCTACTGCTGCCGCCGCCGCCGCCGATGACCCAGTTTTTGCCTTATGGTCGCCTTTAGGTGAGGTAGCGCTCTATGATGTTCTCTGCTCTGCAAGTGTTTGTTTGCAAAAAAAAAAAATTCCAACAATCCTTTGTCCTGAGTGCAGTCGCCACTGGTTGGGATGCTGGCTGGTGCTTCTTTCTATTCCCGCCGCTAGCCAACCAGTGCGCCCTCCCCCTATTAAAGCTTGTCGTAATTTTTCACATCCCAACTTTGCAACCAGATTTGGAACCGAGTGATGGGCGGGGGGTCAGATAAAATCTAAAGAATCCCTCTTCTCGCCTACTTCTGACGAAACCGGGCTGTTTTCCCTTTCGCCGGAAGGATGACAACCATACACACATTCGTACACAAGTTTTTTGTGTATGCACTCGAAATGTTGTGGGTGGGGGAGGAATGGGAAATATGAAAGTTAAACAAAGTAAAACGGCAAACAAACAAGCAGACCAGGAATGTGATATGGCAGATGCGAAACAAGACTCTCCGGTTGTTGTCCCATGTCAGGAGTACATCACCACCAACAAAGTATTGTGCAGTGCAAAACACAGAAAATATTTGTTGTACAAGGCCATTGCAGCAGTAAGGCAGACGAGGGTCCAGTTCGATTTTGAATGTTGCGAGAGTGTAGGGGGAGGGGGAGGGAATATCAGTGTTAGCCAAATAAATGAACTGCAAGAAGAGAGACTGAAGAAGTATCAGATGTCTCACCACAGCAGCAATTACAGATTTTTGGTAGGGCAAACAAACCTCTGTGGAATGGTTCAATGGAAGTAGACACAGAGATCAAAGTGAGTTGAGGTTTGTGGGTCATTTGTCTGGTGGTGTGGATGGTTTCTCGAGCTTAACGAGATCTAAAGATCAGGCTGTCTGGATAAGGATAAGTGGATATTTCAGCGCCAATTTTGTGTAATTCTGTTTCTCATTCCTTGGGTTATGATTTTGCGGCAATAAGATTAATGGACCCATCCTCACAATCCAATGCGTTCTTCTTCTTCTTCGGCGCTACAGTCCGGGGTGGACCTGGGCCTCAACCAAGATGCCTCTCCAGCCATCACGCCAGCTGCCGCCAGTTGCGCACTCCAAGAGGTCCTTCTCCACTTGTGTGTGCCACCTTGGACTAGGCTGTCCTCTGTTGCGTTATCCCAATGACTCAGATTCGACGACTCTTCAGGCCGGAGCAGTGGTGTCCTTACGCTCTACATGGTCTAGCCATCTTAAGCTATGTATCCGAAGATGCTTGACTAGGCGCATGTCGCTGTACAGTCCATAGAGTTCGTCGTTAAATCTTCTTCTCCAGATGCCATCAACGTAAACAGGACCAAAAATCGCACGCAAAACTTTTCTCTCGAAAAGACTAAGGACTTTATCATTCGCTTCAGTAACGTACAACCTTCCGCACTGGAAAGTATAACTGGGACGATCAAGCTGTTGTACAAAGCCAGTTTAGTCCTTCGAGAGAGGGGTTTCTTACTCAATTGTACCAACAACAGCGACATTATCCAGTCAAGTGCACTCTCAGAGCCCCAACATCTCCCAGCAAAGCAAGGAGACGAACTCCGGTGTTCCCATAGTCACCATATCACCAAGGATAGGATGATTCTTCTTGACAGTCCGCCGGTTCTGTGGAACTCCTACAAAGAGGACGAGGTCTCCAGTGAAATGGACGACCTGCATAACATCATCATCTTCATGTCTGTCTGCCACCTGGTTATCCTAGTGCAAACAGACTCCTACGACATGAGCCTCACACGACTGTTGGCTGCCATGACCAAACCGAACCAGGACACGAAGCCCTTCGTCGAGGACTACTACCCGAATGTTCTCTTCATAAAGAACCGAGCGACGCGCGTTGACTACCTAGACGTGGAGAAGGGGATCCTGGACAAACTTCTGAGGTACTGCTACCGAGAGACCAAGTTGAAGATATACCTCGGCGAGACCGACGAGCAGAAGAAATCGTCCAATGTCCGCGATTCACAGAAAGTCCTCAACTGCATTCGAATTCCAGGGTAAGTTGGGTAAGTTGGGTGAGCTAACAGGTCTATGTGTTTTCATGGTTTCCCCGTCCTTTCAGATAACAGCGCCACCAGCTACCACACAGATCTGCACACCATTGTCACCGATGTCCGGCAGCGGGTCTTCATGACGCCGCGCAATCAAATGTACAACGCCCCTGTTGAGCTGCCCGAGGCGATTTGGTTCGATATGCTGATGCGGACGGCTAACGTATGAAATCACTTCTTCTTCCGTACCTACAAGGAGTCCCGGATGAACCACTACCAGCAACAAAACGGCAGCACTGGTGAACCGGAGAAGTTCTCCCAGTAAGCCAGCGAAACCAACTGCCAATCATCACGTTTCTTTGTTATCTGTGATTCAACGAGCAGACAGCGAGTGCACCCGAGCGGAGTAAAAGAAGGAAGCAGCTCTGAAGCAACGCACGTTCCACGCGAGGAGCGAACACCCAGCCAGATGTTCCTGTGTGGAGGCTAATCACACGCAGCACGTCACCAAAGAATGCAACGAGCTACACCCCAACATCCCCGAATTGGAGAAAGAATTCAAATAGTTGTCCAAAACAGGCCCTCTGGGCCACTGTAACTACTACACCGCCCAATGTCTTTCATTCTTACAGAACCCTCTTGTAAATGTAAAGAGACATCGCACGTAAGTATGAGGAGAGATACTAGCCACTGGCTGTCGGCTAGGTGGCGGAAATCTCAGCAAAGCACCCAGTCAGCAGAATCGGTAGTAGGTAGACTCGGCAACAGAGGTCTGTGAGGATGGCTGTTACTTTAACAGAAAATGTTAAAATTCTGCGCCAAGTCTATGTTAAGTCACTGTTAACTTTACAGACTTCTGTTACTCACTGTTAAGCCTCCCCCCTTCCCCCCGTTTGAGATGTATATGTGGGGCTGGAGGAGATTAACGCTTGGCGTCACGACGCGTCTGGTGACATAAAATTTATGACGCTAGCGTCAACAAATCGAGCGCCATTGCACTTTGAAGTCTGCGTTTGAATTTCTTTTTTAACAGAAGGTATACCTACTACAATTTCTGCTGACTGGGTGCTTTGCTGGGATTTTTAGGCTCCCAGCCAGCAAGAAATTCATCGGCGCGAGACTTGGGACGCCACTTTTCGGCTGATTTATTTTCTTTGCAGTAGGGATCAGAGGATTGCCGTGTGGGTGAAACATGGTTAAGAGTGAAGGATCTGTTGGCTAGGGTAGGGTTTCGCGAAACAAAAACGAAGCAAATGGAGGTAAGCCGTACAACTAGTCTATGAAGAGAAACCGAAGTATTGGGACAAGACAATGATGGTCGACGTTGGATGGCGAGGAAGTTTGCTGCATAACTGCCGAAAGGTAGAAAGTGAGAGTGTCTTAAGGGCTGATGCTCTCTAAATCCTTTTCGGTCCTAAGCCTCTTCAATGAGTAAAGGGACAAATGGAGGCACGACCAATGGCTTGAAATCCATACCGGCAGCAAAAAGACTCCGCATTGTGCAGACTTCCCCGTCGTGTGCCTGCACAAAACAAATAATAAGCAAATCGCAATGACTTAAGTCAACTGAAGAGATTTTCCCCAAGAAGCTCTAACCTTCTACCTCCCAAATGAATCACAGCGTCTGCCAAAGGACGAACTTATCTGGCTACCTAAAGTGAGCTGATGCCAAGATTAGATTTTACGAGACTTTTCACAGAGTTAAAATCGTTTTGCGAACAACAACTCATTGAAGAGAGATAGTGAAAGATTTGTTTCGCCATCAAATCGGTCAAGTAATCGTTAAAGAAATTTAACTACGCCCAACGAGAAGCTAATCACCCAAAGCAACAAATTCAAATACAAGACCGCGAATCACTGACTGAACCGACAAGGGTAGCAGTCGGCATTCGGGAGTCGGTTAAATAAGTCATTTTGAAAAATCACCAACATTTGCAAAGTTAATGACCCAAAGGAGTCATCAAAAACTTTAATTTTCTTCAAAGAACGCCCTCCCGTCATCTTCATTTGGTTTCCTCTGCGTCCGCCCCCGTCACCACCCCCATGGCTCGTCTCCATTACTGTGGTTCAATGGAGGCACGGCCAGAAAGAAAAAAACAAGGAAGGCACACTGGACTTTATGACCGCCAGTCAAGCAATAAACATCTTTATGTGATGAACTGACGTCGGTGGTGGGTGGGTGCGCGCGGGGGGTTGGGAGGGTTGAATTTGAAGAATTTGCAAAAGTGAAGAAGACCTTGCCCCAGTGGCGTGAAAATAGTTGCTCATCTATTGAACATAAAACAAGACCGATGACAAGGAGTAGTGATTTGCTGGGCAACAACCAACCAAAACCCATCCCCGTCCATACGCCGCAATGAAAATCACATCACATCTGCCCCGGACTGGCTCGGCACTAGCACAGACAACGACCTTCGCAGCGTAGGGAGGAGAAGTGAAGAAAAACAACAAAAAACCATCAGGTCCCTTGCGTCAATGGAAAACTTCTCCAAAAGGCAGATTCTGCAACCTCCTTCATGTCTTCACCCTTACCGTCGTTGTCGTCGTCGTCATCGACGTGACCCCTTATTTACATAAGAAAAGTTACTTCCTGCGGAATCCCAGATACCCAGCAT
Organism: Eristalinus sepulchralis; assembly: GCA_944738645.1. Lineage (NCBI taxonomy): Eukaryota > Metazoa > Arthropoda > Insecta > Diptera > Syrphidae > Eristalinus > Eristalinus sepulchralis. The sequence goes on along the minus strand of OX122884.1, from coordinate 1,112,177 downwards.
CAAAAGCAATTCATCAGAGATGAAAGGGCAGAGGGCCACCACTAAAATTTAAAAATGTTAACTTCTAATTGTATCTCATCGTATCCGTATCCTTGGCACATCCATTCATCCATCCATCCACCTAGTTCTCGATTAATGCTATCAAAATATTAGCATTTGGAAGCCGAAGCCAGATCGAAGGGACTATTACTGCTCTGTGCTTTGTTTTCGTTTTCTATTTGTATCCTGTCCGAAAAGGTAACAAAATCACTTTTCCGGGGTACAGAGGAGTACACTCTGCATGGAAGTCGACTGCCAGACATCCAGCCCTACAAGGGGTTCGGGGCGAACCGAACCAGAGGAAACAAAAAAAGGGTTTATGTAAATAGATAGATAAGTGTATAATGCCCAGATTATGAGAATAATCTGGGGTAAGTTTATTTCAAGATGCTGCTGCTGCTGCTGCTCCATAACGGAGAGGAGCGGCGGTTGGAGGTTGATGTGCTTGGCGCTTCAGATTGAATTGTAAATCGGCGTTTGTTTCTGAATGAACAGCAAATTCAGATTTGGTTGACTGAATTTTAGGGGCAGGAGTGAAGATTTATTTTTCCCCTTGGAACCTTTGCCGCGGGACTGACCATAAGATTGGGCTCACACCTGATCAGGCACCAGACGGATTAAATTCTTTCTCCCTGGAAGCAGCAAGAGCTTAGTACAAAGCGCTTCAGTTGTTTAATGTTTATGTCATTAAATTCCCGAAGATTTTCCAAGAAATACTCCCCTAAGGAGAAGCAGTCGAGGGGCAGTTGGTAAACATACATTTTCTTCTTTGTGTGGACCTGTATTTCTACCAATGAACCACTCCTGCCATCGGTCGCATCGTGTTTGTTTGAGATCCTTTTTCACTTATGTGCACAAGTGAAATTTTCTGATGCGTTATCGAACAATATTGTCGTTGTCTTAATGATCTATAGTCAAATTAAGAAAGTTGTGCTATTGGCTTGCATTCAAATTGAATTCTGTTACAATCATTGACAAGAGGTTAAAGACTTGCTTTGTTCGGTTGTTGCACTGGTCCGTCCTTAAGCTGCAGATTTCCTCGGTTCTTAGACTCAGGGTCTTGTATGACCTGTTTTAAGGACTGAAGAGTTTGGCATGCTACCTACCCTCTTTCTTCTCCGCTCTAAGTCACTTTATAATTTTAACTCCATCGTCTCATTTAGTCAAATACTGCTTCTTTCACGTCACCGCACACGGCATGGCATTTTTGTTTCAAATCTTAAGACTAGCTTCTATGCCACTGCCTGGTCTTTTATTCTGACGAAAGACTGGTATTTCCTTCTGTTCCACTGTTCTATTCCCAACGCACATGGCATGGCCTTTTTGCTTCAAATCTTAAGACTAGCTTCTATGCAACCGCCTGGTCTTTCATTCTGTTCTCTTTCTTCAGAATTGAAAGCCGCCTTTCACCCGCCTCCAAATTTTGCCTTCAAAGACATCACTCAATCCTTAATTTGGCGTTTTCCATGGCAAATACATCGCATCTCTCCCTTCTTCGAATCGAACCTTAGTTCTCTTCTTCTTCCTGCAAGACCAAAGCCCAGCATCACTGTCTTGACAATTCCGCTGGTTTTGGCTTTGTACTCATTTTTCTAAGACTCAAGCCTCGAATCGCAATCTCTTCAGTTCTTCGGCCATCGATGATTTTTATGGCACGGCACGTCTCAGTCCATGTCCAGTCCATCACTTGTTCCAGAAGCTGCAGAGCAATAGACTTCTGCAGTCCACTTTTTTTACCAGCAACAAACAAATTGGCAGCAACTGCTCTAACATCATTCATCTGGTTACTGTGTCCACCTGAATTGACTTCTCCTTTGCTTTACTCGACGATTTCCTTCCAATTGACACTACCAGAACTCTTTCCTATGATTTCAGCCGATGGACCATGGCTGCCATCGCCAGTAGTCTCTCCAGTTTTCTCCATGAAAATCCACTCAAACTAAGCTTGTTTTTAGCCAATTAAGGAGCCTATGTCATCACCTCGGATCCCGTGCAAACATCACCTTTAGGTGCGATTTCTAGGATCTCTCGATTCACGACTTCCATTTAAGATCAAAATCTCACTTCTTGAGGCAATCTTTCGGAAAAGCACAAATGCGACTGCAATTCATCACAAATATTCATCCAATTGTGAGGTAATTCCTTGTGTTTTGCTTCTTATGTCTTCTTGCTACTACCGTTAGTTACACACATAATCCTTTTCACACGCCTCTGATTTTGAATACAGTCATGTCTGCAAGGAACTTAATTCGCGTTTGATGTACTGTGCTTAATGACTTTAATAATTTGAATGATGACAGTAAAAGTTTCAGAACACACACACCCAAACACACCGAACTGTAAATGTGCACACTATCGACAGGCACTTAGTCAAATCCACCTCTGACAGTGGATGATGGCATGCAAAATTCAAATCGAAATGATATTCAAAATCCCCGGTACCAGTGTGTACAACCAAATGAAAGGCAATTGTACGTGACGTTACACTCTGAGGACGATAGAAGTGAATTCTAATTAACGACACCACATTCGCCTAGATATTGACACAACGATGATATTAAACTACGCACCATTCGCCGAGCATAAGCTCGCCCCCATGACGGTCTGAAACAACCATTTGAAGGCTCCGTATGCAGGAGTGTGCTAGAGTGTGACGCAAAATGAGCCGATGATCATTACTAACCGGTTTATTTATGAAACCCTCATTTCTGAGCTACTGATTTCGGATGAATTATAACCGTCGACGTAGCTATGCGTATAATTCAGGCTCGCAACACACTAAATTATGATAAACCACCCAATTCTCAGGCATCCACTGACAGGAAGATTCAATAAAACTACTACTTCCCACACTCTAACACTTCTCTCCCACCGCCCGCTCACTTGTTCCGCTCTCAACCTAGTCACCCACTCCATCACCGGCTATAACCTAGTTAGCTTCGTTGTCGTCGTCGTCGTCGTCGTCTCTATGAAGTGGATGTGTGGCAGCTATGTGTGTGTTGGGGTGGGTGTTTATGCGGGGTTGAGAGAGAGAGAGAAAGAGGAGAAAAGTCTGTGCAAACATTGATTTATAAGAGTTCCATCGTGCTCTCGCCTCCGTCGCCTATCGAAACCTCAACAAAATGCAATTGAACCGAATTTCCTGGTTAAGCACACACACACGCACATGCACACACAACTGGATGCGGTCCTTTGCCTATCGCAATTGAAAATCCATTTTGAGCGGAGTAGTCATGACGGGGTTTTTGAAAAAGAAAACCAACCAATATCGCCTCAAGGATATAATTTAAAAATAATGCGATGATATTGATATTGGGATTGCAATTACCTTCTCCACCAAGTCACTAGCCCCAGCCCACGCGCCGACAGCACGCCGAACGATAAATAAATGCAATTGGAGGAGCTCTTCGACAATCCATTAGTCTTTCGCTTCGCTCTTTCTTTCCTCTGCTCGCCAATATCGTCAGCATTGTATTCATCGTGCTCATCGCGTTCATCGTTTGGCGACGACCGAGCGCCACCACCATCTCTCGTTGAATTCGCTGAACCTCTCTGATAGGCTATTAATTTAATTCACGTTTTGTTTTCGCAACCAGCCACGACCAGGCCAGGATCAGGGACCAGAAGCAGCGCCCTCCAAATGATTCCAACACATCTACGTAAGCAGACACAGCCCTTAAGCAGACACAGCCCTTACCATAGAAATTCCCAATGGTGATGATTGGTGTGGCAACTGGCAAGTCGAAGGGATCGAGAGATGAAATAGATAGTGAATTCATTATTTCTTAGTTCGTTCCCCTCTTCACACCACTCCTCCTTCCGCAAATCGAACAGCTCCTTATCCATTGGCAGGCGCGGATAGGGAACCGGAGGCGAAGAGGCTAATAGTATTCGCGTAGCAGTGTGATAAAATTCCTGTCATTATTCACACCTTTTCTATGGGAAAAATAAAGTGAAATTTATGACTTCCCTAGGGGAATTAAAAATGGTAAAATTCCTTAGAACACATACAATTTCTCTTTCTCCCACTCCCTTAGCTTTCACTACACACTATGAGATAGATCCCAGGTAATCTCATTCTGTTGGAATTTGTTCTCATTGCCAGATGGATACCTAGTAACTTACATTTCTTTTGCACACAACCAACAGTACCTTTCATCTGCTCAAAGGAGGTAGACACGGTGACTCTGACTACGTGTACGAATGAGGGAACGGCTGTCAGACAAAAGAAGGAGAGAGGGGGGCGAATGAAGGTACAGAAGGTATTCAACATTGAACGCTTGATGAGGCTGCCACGAGAGACTATTAACTCTTTGCACAAACGACGACGACGACGACGACGATGGTGGTGATGGGAGAGAAAAAGGTAGGTGCTAACTCAGGAATTAGTGGATTCCTTTAGTAATTATAATGAATCCTCACTAAAACGTAAATGTTTACTCATCTCTCCGCCGTTTCAGTGACTGCACCTCCTTCTTCAATTCGCCATTAGAAACGCTCCAATTCATTGTTGTGCATGCATACCTAGTCCATGGCAAACAGAGTACGTTGTACCCCACCTTGACACAATCTGAACCACACATCGGCCAGGCAGAAACAACAAAAGCTGATGATATCCCATACCGTATGTATTGTTATTCCGACACCATAATGAATTTGTTTAAACGTCTAATGGGCAGCCTCAATTGGAGGCGAAGCCATATGGATGGAAGAAGCCTCACCCGGAAGGAGGAATTAATTATTACCCATGACGGGGTAGAGGAGCGCTGTGATTTGTAGCATTAACCGGTAGATTACGATTGCCTACGGCTGTGACCAACGGAGTAAACCGATATTTTAAGGGAGAAGATACTAGAATCAACACAGAACACGCACCTGCCCTAAAGGCTGGGGGTGGGGGAGCGAAATGCGCAATGTACCCACTCGATGGTTGAATGAGAAATCGAATTAAATTCACTGATGTGTGGGAGTTAAGACAATTAGTCTCAAATCAATCGATGTATCACTCATTCATCGGGGAGAGTGTCTTAGAGCGCATGGAGTCTCTCCAATCAATCAACAAAAGAACAAGCACAACAACCCCGCCGACCATCGACCATCGACCACAAATTGGTCAATTTATTAAAATCACTTCCTTCTTCCCTTCTTCCCATCTCTACATCCGCTCCGCAACGGAACAATACAGTCGGGTGGGTGGCCCTCTTTGAAAACTCATCATTTATTTAGACACCCGCAGAGCAAAGAGAAAACTTTCCAATTCTTCAACACAACTTCAAATAATTTATTAACTTAATTTTCATTCAACAGCAACAGCAGCACGAACAAGCGAAGATGTGAACCCACAAAATCCCCCCCAATCAATTAGATGCTATTAAGTAAGTCTAAAAACCGACTAAGTACACTCAATGCTATGAAATCAGAAAAAAAGAGAAACCCGTTGGAAAAAAATAGAACTGAGGGGTAATACCTAATCCCTGGAGAAGAGAAAAAGGATACGCGGGCAGTGAGAGAGAAAGGGAAAAGGAAAGTGAGAAAAAAAAATGCCCCTGCCTTACCGTGTGTCGCCTTGTTAACGACACGGCCGCCAACCGACAGAGAATAGACTTTAAAAATGTAATCCCTTCAAGTTCTTGGCTTCGTCTTTATGTGTGGCTGGTTTACGGCGCATGGTATACAGAATATAGAAACACCTCCCCCTCTCCACCAGATTTCACAAGAAGTTCAAATTAACGAAAACTTTTTCCTTGCGGCATATTCCATCAGCCAAATCAAACGACGTACGTACGTACATACATTCACCGATCAGGAAAAGTGCCCCCATTCCCGCTCTCACAAGCTCGCACAGCTTGCCGCCCGCCAGCCAATTCAAGCATCAAGCGGAAGCGTGTAACAGTTTTGATTTTGTATTAAATCATTTTTAATAACAAGGGAATATCCACCTTCTTCGACATGTGTGCATGTGCTTCATACATCCCCTCGTGCATATCTAATCTCTTTTTTTTTCCTCTCTCTCTCTCTACACATCCACCCACCCCTTTATTCATTCTCTCTATTTCTACAAAAATTATGACGAAAGCAGTGTTTAGGCTTTATCACTGCTGCTGGGAAGAGTAGGTGAATGTGCATGTTTTTGCCAGATAATTACAATTTAATTTTGCAAGTCACCTGCTCCCGGATTTCGTGTTTGAATTGAACCACACACATCTGCAGATGTGTTTAGCGAGCTGTATTCAAGAAACCATTGTATTCAAATCAAATAGCAACACCAAAGCGCACCAGGAGGAGGCGGTTTGTCTGACTTTTCGTCATCGTCTAGCATTAAATGCGGTCACATCGTTGTTTATTGATTTTTGTGGTGGGGCTCACAATTCAAAGGCGCTTTGAGTCTGTAGAAGCAAAGTGCAGTCAGACATACGGCAGAGACAAGAGAAGATACGCCGATCTGAGTATGCGCAGTTCTTGAAATGAGCATTGGAATGCCGTGGACAATATCCAAGTAAATGTAGGCTTAACTAATCACTTTGGAAATGAAATTGACGTCGAATTGCACAACGACTCATTTCACTTGGGAAAGAAATCTTGAGTGAGTTTCTTCTTTTTCCCAGAGTAAGAAGAAAACAACTCAATAATTACGAGTCGCATTTGCGAACACGGCAAACAGATGCGATACGTCAAAAACTTCCTCCTGTCATCTCTTCAGTTGGTGCCCCACAGATCAGCTGATTCAATGTGATAATTAGATAATGCAGATATTAAATTAAAATGAACTCGAATGTGATATCAAGACGCCTTGTAAGGCTCTGTGTTAGAGATGTTCGTTGCCTGACAACAGTCCCGATTCAGCACCGTAAATACCCGCAAACAGACACAGAAATATGCCTTGAAAGCCGCGACTGGACAAAGTGCTACAGCAAAAGATTTGTCGGCCAAATGGTAACCACAGAAGATTGCTGGCATTGCAAATCACATACCAAGAAGGTGAACAATTTTGTGTGCAGCGAATGCGGAAAATTACAGGACTTAAATAAAGAATGTGTAAGTTGCAAGACCCCTAAGTTAAAATCAACTGTTGAACATTTGATTTCAGAATTACTTTCAACTCTTATCACTTCCCCAAGATTTCGATGTGCCGGCTTCAAAGTTGACATCCTCCTTCCGGCAGCTGCAAACAATTGTGCATCCAGACAAGTTCAGCAACAAGTCCGACTTCAAACTCTATCTCACTTGAAATGTTTTCTAATGATTGGTTTCATTTGTAGATGCGATCGAGAAAAGAAGAATTCTGCCGACTGGAGTGCTCTCATTAACAAAGCGTACAAAACCCTCTCACAGCCGATTGCTAGAGGGCAGTATCTCTTGCGATTAAATGGTGAGGACATGCCCAGTGACAACAGTGCCATGGATAAGGAGTTTCTCATGGAAATGATGGAGCGGAATGAAGAAGTTGATGAAGTCACCACCGCAGAGGATTTGAACAAATTAAATGACAAAGTTCAGGAGGAGATAAACAGTGAAACACTCCAGCTTAAAAGTTTATTCAACTCAGACTCGCTGCAGGGTGCAAAGAAGAAACTGGTGCGGATGAAGTATTTGCTTAGTATTCAAAGCAATATAAAGTCGAAGCTTGAGAAACTAATTTACACATGAATGTACACTGAAGCTACTTAGGGTTGTCAAACGATTTGTATGACTGTATTAAATATAGCCTTTTTGAAATACTCGTAATTTCAATCGCAAACTGCAGGATTTTGATATATTAAATACAGACCATTGAGATGGGGAATGTTTGCATATGATTTAACCTTTCGTTTTTTCTCAACTCGTTTTACTTTCTGTCAAACAGAAGTTATCTGTCAAATCACATCGAAACATTCTTCGTCAAGACAAACGTACCTTGCACCAATGGTCTATCCGTCACTTTTGTCAACATCACAAAATATCAATTTGCTCCACATATATATTGCGATTTTTTTTGCAAAATTTGCACAAGATAATTGATAAGTTATAGCATTTCACAACCTTAAGAAGGTCTTAACGATGTCATCAATGGATGCAGAAGTTCAACGACTCCAGCAGTTGGTAAGAGCTTCAGTTGTTAAATTCACCCAAACACGTGTAACCAAATTTAACCGGTGTATAAGTAGGAGAAGATGACGTCGCAGCTGCGTGAAGAAATAAAAAAAATCAACAGTGAAGCATTCTTGGATGAAGTCGACGACGAAGAATTGAACAAACTTCAAGTAGAGAACATAAAGATGAAACATCGTTTAGCCATCCTTGAAAACGTAAATACATTCACATGTCCGAGCCTTTGACGCACAAAAACTTTACAGTTTCTTTAAACAGGCTGTGATTGCAGAGAAAAAGCATTGTGGGGGGTCACAGAATATGATATCTATCCACGAGCATCTGACGAATCTGTTTTCAAGTGCGATTTCGAAAGCGTTCCCTTCTCTGACTGGAGATGTCGCCATTGCTGTGATTACACTCTCCGAGAAATGGGGGGACTATCAATGCAACAGTGCAGTGACGATTGCAAACGTACTGAAACAAAGTGGTGCGGCAAAGCCTCCTCGAGACATTGCCGCAGCCATCGTCTCCAATCTCGAACCATCACATGTCATAGCAACCACTGACATTGCCGGTCCTGGATTTATAAATATATATCTAGACAAGTATGGTGACATGAAATCATCTTCCAGGCTGAATTTTGATCTGTTTTCAGGTCATATGCAGTTGAGGCTATTGGAAACATGCTCAAGAATGGTGTACAACCACCCGCATGTGAAAAGAAACGTGTGTTGGTGGACTTCTCATCTCCAAACATCGCTAAGCAGATGCACGTAGGTCACCTGCGATCAACAATCATTGGCGAGTCGATTTCTCGACTGCTGGAATTCCTCGGACACGATGTTCTTCGTCACAATCATATCGGAGATTGGGGCACACAGTTCGGAATGCTTATTGCTCACTTGGAGGACCGTTTCCCGAACTACAAGAACGAGAGTCCACCAATTCATGACCTCCAAGATTTCTATAAGGAATCAAAGAAAAGGTAAACGGCTCAGTAACCAGTCATTTCCGATAATCATATACTTCTTTGTTAAACCGCAGGTTCGATGAGGATGAGGAGTTCAAGAAACGCGCCTACAATTCAGTAGTTCAACTGCAGAACGGCGATCCAGAGTCCATCAGGGCGTGGACACTCATCTGTGATGTTTCCCGCAAGGAACTGCAGTACATCTACGACCGCTTGGAGGTGACTCTTGAGGAGAAGGGCGAGTCCTTTTATCAATCTCGAATGATTGATGTCGTCAAGCTCTTGGAAGAGAAGGGGTTTCTGGAGAAGGACGAAGGGCGAATGATCATGTGGGCAGATGAAGCTAAGACAGGAGTTCCCCTCACAGTGGTCAAGTCTGATGGAGGATTCACGTATGATACATCCGATATGGCCGCCATAAGGTACCGATTTGAAGAGGAGAAAGTCGATTGGGCCATCTACGTCGTGGACTCCGGTCAGAGTGTGCACTTGTCAACGATTTTCGCTTGTGCTGAACGCGCCAATATCATCGACAGGAAGAAACACCGCGTAGACCATGTCAATTTTGGCGTGGTACTAGGTGAGGATGGCAAGAAGTTTAAGACACGATCGGGCGATACTGTGAAGCTGCGGGATCTGCTTGAGGAAGGTCTGCGCCGATCGTTAGACAAGCTGAAGGAAAAGGAACGCGACAAAGTGCTCACACCGGAGGAATTAAAAGCGGCCCAGGAGTCTGTGGCCTACGGCTGTATCAAGTATTCTGATCTGTGTCACAACAGGAACAATGCGTATGTGTTCTCTTTCGATAAAATGCTCGACGATCGTGGGAATACTGCAGTGTATTTGTTGTATGCCTTCACAAGGATCCGCGCGATAGCCCGCAACTGTGGAGTAGATATCTCCGACATGCAAACTCTTCTTCAGACAGAGTCGATCAGTGTGGAGCATGAAAAGGAGTGGAAGCTGGCAAAAGTTCTGCTCAAGTTCCCCGAAGTCATACTCAAGATAACGAAGGACCTGTTGCTTCACACCCTCTGCAAGTATTGCTACGAGGTCTCGACAACCTTCTCAGAGTTCTACGATAAGTGCTACTGCATCGAGAAGAACAGGGACGGAGAAGTGATCAAAGTGCATAAGAACAGGATACTGCTGTGTGAGGCAACTGCGGCTATCTTGGGCAAATGTTTTTATATTCTCGGTTTGAAACCGGTTGAAAAGATTTGAGGGATTCGACGCGAGAGTTTTTACGTTTCTATATTTTCAAATACAAAGTAATCTGAAGAAGTTTGATGTTTCATTTTGGAGTGTCTCCTTTGAACGACGACTGAGTGAACCGAGGAGGAAGCCAACATGGTTATCTAGGTGAAACAACTGCAATTACATAGGCAAAGATGGTTGAGGTGTTTTTGTGCTCTATCTCAGACGAGCGTGGCCGCTTTTGTTGTCCCAATATCTAGCCTCCCTTACTAATGTTCGCCATCGAAGTCTCAGCGCGCTGGAAGAGTGTTTAGACTTTACTCACAGCAGCTCCTTAATGTGTGGCCAAATTGCTTGGGAGCTAACATAAGATTTAGATGTTTATTTTTTTGTGTATTTCTTAATGGTCGTAATGGACTTAAGAATCGCAAGTGCTTGACCGTAGTCCCTTGACTTGCACAAGTCGCTCCACAGTCTGTATTGTTAAATGTCCTCATGAAGAAAAAATAATATATATTTACAATGCGTGTCCAGCTTTATTTTCTGTTGCCTTTTCATAAATGAACTCTCAGCTGGTACACTTCGAATAGAAATAACACCCAAGATGGCGTTCCCAAACTTGACAATGGCGTAGACAGACACAGTTCACTTCAGCGTCGGTGATAAAAGAATATAAATAACAATCTGCAAGTAGTTTCACCTCGTCGGTGCCTTGAAATAAGCACCCATTCAATCACCGTTCAAGTGCCTAGAAAAGTTCTAACTGAAACAATTGTCCTTTGCCTTCGAATATTGTGTTACCGCCGTGCAAAACACTCAAGATTCATTTTCGCCAAATGCACTCCCACTTCATTCCCGTCCCTTGTACTATCCGAAACCATTGGTTTCTGCCCTGAACAAGAGGAGAACAGTGAAAAAAACATACTAAACCTAGTCGTCGTCGCTGCTACATACAACAAAACAGTGACACTCGTCTGACATATTTCGCTTCGAAGAGACAATAGTAGATTACTTCTTGTGTGCCCCCGAAGAGAACGCAAACAAGCGCTCAAGCATCCAACCATCATTAATTATCGGAAATTTGTGATGGTAAATTTGCCAAAAGGAAGTGTAAACAATTAAGTGCGTTTTTTAATTCATTGACAAATCGCGATAGCCGCTCAGAGTTGCTTGAAAAATGAGAAAAAACTTGTAAAATGGAATCAATTTGTGAGGGAATAGAAAAGTGAAGCGAAAAGGAAAATTATATATATGTTTTCAAAGTAATTGTGTCGCACTTCATCACCATCGCCGAGGAAGAGGAAGAAGGATCCAACTATATAGAGGCTGAGAGTGACTGAGCCAACACCACATTCACCACTACCTGAATGCCGCTGCTCATGCATACACTGCTGGTTGGCTTTTGTATTGACGACGACGATACACCATACAGTGAAGAGGAGCCATTGATGTGTACAAATTGCTGAAGCGGTGAAGAAATACAACATTTAGCCAAGCATCAAAAAAGTAGTGTACGCGCTCAGGATTATCTCTCTCCGCAAATAATCAAGAATATTGAAAGAAAACCGAACAGAATGAATTCTCAACTGTGCAGTTGAGTGCTGTGAACTACAATCAATCTCCAAAGCAGAGTTTAGGACCACTGAACTGCAGCATAATAGCTTAGATCGACAGAGGAGGAGTGTGAACAGAGAACATGGTTCGAGGTAAGAAACTTAGAACTTGCTTAAGTTTTATGTAATTTTTTCCGTTCGTCAGAAAATTCAGTGTATAGAGGAATTGAAGCGAGGTGGCATACAAGATAATTTGCCATCACTAATTACAAACCGTGTAATTATAATTCCTTCCACTTTACATATACATTTTGTGTGTAGGTACAGACGGGGTGAATAGAATAAATTTTGCATTTTTCTATTGAAGGCATCAGCATGTGGCGGGAATTTTTCCCACAGACGATGGAAGAGTTGTTATCTCCTTGCTCCACCGGCTTCGTGTTTGTGGTGTGAAAGAGAGCACTGTATGTGATGTGACTGGAAGAAACAAAAACAAAATATGGGAATGGAGTAGGCTAGGCATCTTGTTGTTCTCTTTGCTCCTCGTATGCGGCGGGAGGAGAGGATAGGTTTTCCGTATTTTTTTTTTCTTTCGTTTGATCTCAATTGGTCGACTGTTCCCCCCATGGCGCTTGGGGTGTAGCTGCAAGATCACCACGGCAGAATTTTCCTTTAACACTCACATAATCTGTGTGCCTTACCCATGCTGCATCATTTCCTCTACAGTGGATCTTTCACAATACCACCTCTGCGGAGGGGATAGAAACCCATAAGTGATTATAACAATTTTGAGTTCGCTGTCAAGTCAGTCTATCATCAGTCTTCATTTTCTGTTTCGTTTCTTTTTAGGTCGCCGAGCACGTACGGCAAAGACCGGAGCCGGGGTCGTGCTCGGAAATGGAGTTCCAGTCTCCAGCCTAATTGATGACCCCCATTGTGCCAGTCCAAAGCGAAAAGACTGCAAAATTGACGCATCGCTTGGAAAGAGCAAATCATCACTATCAGACACAATCCTCATCTCGCCACAACCAATGGCTCGAGAGAGGCGTACCGCTGCCACAGCTGCGGCGGTATACGTTCGCGATTGCCTGGAAATGAGCCACCCCAAGACGCGAACCCAAAACATAAAGAACTTCTTCAAACCAAACGGAAAGACCGAAGACGGCGTTGGCATTCCAATCAACTCGAACTGTATTCACACCAACCACCAGGATGATCATCAGCTTATAGCAGATCTCTCCTTTGATCTCTCCGGCGACGAGACATGCACAGAAATCTTTGGAAAGTACGAGACGCAGAAGTCCCCAGCACCAGTCACTCGGAATCACAGCAGTCAGCGATCGTCGCCCACCAACACAAACAGCAGCACACAAAATATTTTCCTTCAGGAACCAGTGCTGAGTTTAAATGTTGACAAGTCTCCGAATCAAGCATCATCCATTAAAATCAACAAATCTCTCGAAGTGGAACCTGTATTCTCCTCCCCACCAATGGCGACTGCCGGAGTTGCCTCCACCAACTATCCAATTTGCCTGAATGGTCAATTCAACAAGATCGTGTCCTTGAATACCTCCCCGAGGCATGAGAATTCCCTGGAGTCGAATGCATCCACTTTGGTGTCATCGGATGGGGTGAAGTCGCCCAGTAACTGCTATCTCCTCAACATAGACAATAGTTCATGTGACAGTGGCGTGGTCTTCATTGACAATAAGGCCGAGATCAGTCCAAGTCGTCGACGAAAACCGGCCACCCCGCATCGCATCGTGTGCCCATCGCCTAACAAGAGCTGCTGTGCCAGTCGGACTGGAGGTGCTCTGGCCTCGCCAGGTTTGTCACCGTCGAAAAAGAATCTTCTCATCAGTACAACGTCTTCGATTCAACAATACCAAAACAATGTACAGAGGCGTCATCCTAAATCTCGCAGAAGGTAAGTGTCCCGAACTCTTGCTTCCCATCCCTCAGACTTAATCCATGTGACTCCCGATTTGCAGACTGAATCAACAAGAGTACGAGAACAAATGTTCATTACCTTGCGGGGAACCACCGCATTTGGTTGGTGTGAGCAACGGAGTGTCGTCACCTCCCGCAACTGTTGATGCCATCATGCCGCAACAACCATCAATTGACTACAATCTCAGCAATGGCCACACCACCAAATCCATACTGAACTCTGCAAAGAATCCTACTGCCGAACAGAATACCAACAACAACTACAAGGTAAGTCTTGAGGAAGTAGCTGTTATGAGGAATCAGTCTGAAGATATCTTCCTTGTTGCAGAAAGCCATCAATAAGACAACACTGACCACAAGCTCAAAGATCAAGCTGCAGGCGGCAAATCCAAACAGCATCGGAAGTCGTGAACTCACCGAATTCTTCCCGGTTCGTCGGAGTGTCCGCAAAACAAAGACTGCTGTCAAGGAGGAGATGATGAGGAGTTTAGAAAAGGCCATTTTAGAGGAGAGAGCTGACGGCCTGAAGGTGGTTAGGACTTGAATACACTGCTTCCATGTGAAGATGGGTCATGTTTTGGGATTTCTCTCTTTCAGATTGAACACTTTGAGGGCAAGGGAAGGGGAATCATAGCTGATAGGCCCTTCCAACGGGGTGAATTTGTCGTCGAGTACATTGGCGACTTGATTAACATGAATGAGGCGAATCTGCGCGAGAGGAAGTACGCTTTGGACGAAAATGCTGGCTGTTATATGTATTATTTCAAACACAAAAATCAACAGTATTGGTAAGGACAACGAATACCTCGACAGGAGGGCTAGGAACTGATGAGATGCTTTCTTTGCAGCATTGACGCTACCGCCGAATCAGGCAAGCTCGGTCGTTTAGTCAATCACTCACGCAACGGCAACCTCATCACAAAAGTTGTCGTCGTCAAGAATCGACCACATCTTGTACTTATCGCCAAAGACGACATCGAACCGGGCGAGGAGCTAACCTACGACTATGGAGATCGATCTAAGGAGGCATTATTACATCATCCATGGTTGGCTTTTTAGTTGTTCTTAATTTGAAAAAAAAAAAAAACGCAGAAGAGAGCGAGAAACTCCACAAATAATTCTATATATCTACACATAGAGTAGTAAATGTTATAGCAAAAGCAAATTTAAGATCATCAGTTTGATTTAAGTTCATCTCCCCCCCTGCCACCACATCCCCTTCACACACATGCACGCGGTTAACATTTGATCGACGTTCCCCTCCTTCATAGGTTACACATTTGTTTTCTTTTAGTTGTTAGGTTAGATTAAAGCGAAGGATACACAATTATTATTTGGCATCGTTCATACATTTAAACACCATACAAATATTCTATATATATATATAAGAGAGCTTAGTTCAAACAATTAAAACCTACAATGAGAAGGTTTGGATGCGACATGCATGCAACGGAATGGAGCGGCATATGCTCAATGCGATTCTCCGATGCAGACTAGTTATGAATTTTGATTGTAAATATTTTAAGAGAAATGAAAATTCATTTATTTATTAGCACGAGACATGTATTTGTTAAGAAGGACAGACAGACGAGTTTCTCGGACATGTAAGGAAAATCAAAGTTTGCACTGAAACAGATGCGGAAAAACGGATTTTAATATATTGTATATTCTATTCATTCAATGTTCTGCAGTTTGAAATTTTTTAACATACATTTCTGGATGAATTTTGTTGTGAAACAATTCAAAAATGATTTTGGTGATAGACATCATAACCTCACTAAGTGTAGCGTACGTTAGATAAAATGAAAACAAATCTATGCTCCCTCGCTCTCTTGGGGAAGCCTTTAAAACATGCGGTCGAGGATTTTATTTGTGTATGACGCAGGCGTTAGTCGCGTTCCAGCTTTTAGCGAACCATTTAACGACTATAGTGACACTCGACGATTGTATTTAGCCTGGTGATGATTGTAGACGACCTAAACACAATAGATGAGAGCTTGACGGACACTGTAACGATTGTAGTTGAATTTGATGAACTGTTTAGGTTCTGTTGTTGAGTTTGGTTACCAGTAGAGCTGGACGGAATCTACGACGAACGACGACGGAGTTTGGCTACCAGTAAAGCCCGATGGAACCTACGACGGACGACGACGGAGTTTGGCTAGCAGTAGAGCTCAACGGACGACGACAGAGTTTGGCTACCAGTAGAGCCTAACAGAATTTACAATTGACAACGACAGAGCTTTGCTACCAGTAGACCTCGACGGACGACGAAAATTAAATTCGGCGGTTTTTGTTTAGACAGTAGCCACGCTCGATGGATCCTGGACCGATTGCAAAAGAACTCAACGAACCCTACAAAATAGTTGTACCTTGAAGATTGCTGTTGTTCGACAGACTTGTGGGAATTGGACTTAAGTTTGACACACTTTACACTTACTTTAGCCGCATTCAAATAATCCTTTAATGTCTGTAGACTCATCTGTTGAACTTTTTAAGTAATTTTCTCCAAGTTGACAAACATGGTAGTGGCTGACAAACTTTACAAGAAATGCGGTCAAAATCGCCTGTTGTCTGCACGTTGTTTACTTTAAGGGTACCGTTGATGTTAAATCTCCAAGAGAAAGAGGGAGATACAAAATAAAAAACAAAACACTCCCAAAATCCAATGTGAGAGAAACCTTCCTCCCACCTCCCCACCAATTAAGAATATTTTTTTCTCATAATTTATTGTAGTTAATGTTACCCTTCGATACCACCATTATGTGAAATTTATCAAAAAGAACACATCCAACACTCTCCCCCTCCTCCCGCACTTGTTCCATTTGTTTTTACAAAGCGGTAAGAAGTCAGAACACGCAAACACACGTATAGAGTATCCGTTTGGTTTTTCTTTCCTAGGTCAATAAGTGATTGAAGATTGTTAAAGGAAATCGAAAATAAAGTTAATTTTAAGTGAAAAATAAATATGTTATGTATATTCAAGAGAGATCCACTGCTTTGAGAATATCTAAGACATTAGTTTATGTATAAAACAAAAACAAATTAAAGTTATATATTATACACTTTTATTCAATTTTACTAGATGCTTTAGATAAAGAATCATGATAAACCAACGGCTGACGGATGTGTTACTCTGTAGTTTGAATGATAGAAAAATGAAAAAGAACAAGTTATTTTGCGAAATGAAAAACAAAAAAAAAAAAAGAAACACAAGTAAAACAAAATGTGGCTTGAATCGATTATTAACAAATAAAGACAATTTTAACTATTTATGGTGATTGTATGTATTTGTTGTTAATCTAGAGAACAAATCTGCTTTTGAACTGTAGTTGTGGTGAGCATATGCGCTTGCCTCTACCGTTTTCAATTCATTTTTTTTTCCTAAGCATGACGATTCGTATTTTCTAGTCTGACTGGCATCGTCAGAATCTTCTCGTCAAGCTAAAAGAGAGTGACGATTCGCCTACAGTCGTTTCTGGCCAACAGAATATAATCTACAATGCACCCTTGAGCTTCTATCTATCTACGTTAACGAAACCTTCAACTTCTAGCGAGAAAGGAATTTTTACGATTGCAAGGGAACCTTGAATGATCCTTCGCGGATTGTAGTACCTTGCTGTTGCAGAAAGTCTTGAACTTAAGTCCCTTTGCTAGGTAGGCATCATACACAACCCTGCCTTATTTTGCTTTTCTATTCCTCTTTCGCAGTCTCTTTTGAACGTTCTTGTGCAGTGGATGCACTCGTGGGTGCTTTTTCTACAGTGGCCGACATGCTTGCAGCTGGCTTTGTCCTCCTCGTACCTCGAATGTTTCACTGCCTTGTTAAAACATGTTCTCCATTTCCGCTTGAAACTACAGCCCACACATTGCAAATGGATGCTGAAGAACATAGGGTTTTTGTTTTCAGAATGCCCTCATCAACCTTCCAACACAAGAAAAAAAAAAGTTCCAACAAACATCAACTTTTTCACACCACTTTATTAATCCTTCCCCTAAGTCTCCCTACACAACCTTAACTTTGTCTAAATCACGTTTCTCAATCATCCTCATCTGCTTCTTCTTCATACGCTTGAGCTTCGCGGGATTTTTAATGACTTGAACAATTTCCGAGCGACGTTGATTCTCCAGTCTCCTCTCAGCATTTTGCAGACGTCGCTGCTTCTTCATTTCATTTGATTCCTTCTTGGCATCTTTAATTGACTTGGACAGCTCTTTGATGTGTTTGATTTCGTTTCGAAGTTCCATTTTCTTTTCAAACGAGTTCCGATACACGGATTTCTTGATTGTTGAGAATCTACAAGAGACATGAGTGTTAGATTACTTGCTTGGACCACCGACTGAAGAGATGTTCAGATTGTCTTACTTTTGTTTTGGTGTCTTCCATGGGCGTCTAGATTTTGGAAGACCTCGAGGGACCTCATCGGCTTTCTTTAGTTTCTTCGCCTTTTTCGTGGCACTTTTGTCAGCAGCAGGCTTCGGATTTTCTGTGGCACTATCAGGTGTTTCTGGTTGTGTAGACATCTTAAAATATTCACTATCGAGATGTAAATTAAATTTTAGACTCCAGCAGATTGTTGATTGTGTAGAAAAAAGAACCGCTGACACGTGTGAAATGACAATTGTGTTTTCATTAGTTTGACATATCTCTTCATCTTCGCCACAGGATGGTTACAAAATGTCGGTGTAAACATTCTTGGTCATCTTATTTCAGGGACATGTTCCTTCTTTAAGTATATTGTAAAATTAAGTCCAAATTATGAGCAAATTCATCAAATAACATTTTAGAAATAAATTCCAAGTCAGTTACTATACTGCCAAGAACCATCAACATTTTTTATCAATCCAACTCTATCAAATTTTTGTAAGAAAATATTTCAAAATTCTACCATAATCTGGTTATAGATTTAACTAGTCACAGGATTCTTCTTCAAATTCCTCTTGAAAACCCGAGAATCCCCAACATTCACTCATCTGCCACACAACTCATCCATCATCCAAATGTAGTCACTACCTTAAAACGCACTTGTGACAATTTTCAATCAACAACCCTGTGAACACCACCAGCAAAGTGTTAAATTTTGTAAGATTGTGTCAAAAACTAAAATTATTCGTCCCTTTTTTTCTTCTTGTTTACAAGAATATTTTTTTAATTAATTTGTTTCAAAAATTCTACGGCTCCCGAGAAGCAATCGTTAATAATTCATATCAATATTTATCAGTTGTATTGCATTGCTGTGTGGTACTGCGAACAAATTGGAAATTTGAGTTTTTTTTTTGTGGACTCTGTGGTGTCACATAAAGCGAAGAACTACTGCTGCTGCCTAGTGCACATACTTTTTTCTTTCGCAAAAGTAAAATATCAGTCTTCACAATTGGTTCCGATATAGATTTCTGGTTCGACGAGATGGACGAACGAAAACGCAATCTGGAGCTTGATAAAATTTGTCGAGTCTGCTTGAGTCAGAAAAAAGATATGCGCCCTATATTCGGTGAAATGATTGCCGATATGCTAATGGAATGTGCCCGCGTCAAGGTGAGCCTACGAGTTGTTCAAAAATATTTGTTAAACAATTGAACGAAACAAATTGTGTGTGTGTGTATTTTTGTTGTAGATTGAAAACACAGACGGATGGCCAGATAAAATATGTGTCCAGTGTGTGCATTCGGTGTCCCGATGCCATGCATTTAAGACTCTCGTCGAGCGATCAGATCGAGAGTTGAGAGAGTACATCAAAGGTTTAACTGTGATCTTTGAGGAGCCAGTGGTTGAGATAAAGACTCAGCCAGCCTCACCGACGCCGACAATTGTCCCGCGAAAACAACAACAGCAGCAGCAGCAGCAACAACAGACCCAGCAACAGACACAGAAAGAGTCAACAAAAACTGTCACTACAAACGCGATCTCTAGCCAAGTGCAAACGATTCAGCCGCGTACAGTGCAGACGGCAACACTGCCCCAGCAAATTGTCCTCTCGAATGGGCAAGTTATTGGCACTGCACAGATTGTGGCAGCGCATCCCGGGACACAAATGGCTCAGATTGTGAATACGGGGCAATTTGGGCAGTTGATTCAGACGGGGAACACTGTTCAGATGATTCAGCAGAATGGTCAACCAGCACAAGTTGTTCAATTTCAACAGGCCGACACGGATGACGGGCAATGCGAAATTATTGTCCGCGAAGATACACAAGACGCCGAATACTTTGAAGATGTCACAGAGGTTACGACGCACGATGACATCGAAACAACTGAAGACATCATCGAAATTCAGGACGAAGAGGAAATGATAGAGGACGAGCAGGAGGACTGCATAATCCCGGATGCAGGCATTGCGTACACAGTAGAAATGTCCGAAGAGTCGGATAGCGATGAGAAAGTATACCTGGGTAAGCGTATATGCGCGTAGATTCATCTGCTCATTTATCGGGATTTCCTAATTGCCTTTAGCAGAGTTCATAAGTTCGCAAACCAGCTGTCCATCACCCGGCCGATATATCTGCAACCTGTGTCGCAAGGAATTCCGACAGATCAAATGGCTTCAGAGTCATATGAAATCACATTCTAATTGGATAAAGGTTTTCTTTACTCTTTGCAATTAAGTGTTCATTTGTTGTTCTTGGTCTATAACGTTTGTTTCTTTGTATAGGCCAATTGTAAAAAGCAGCCTCAATGCGAGATATGCCACCGTAGTTTTAAGGGGCCCGGCATGCTTCGAATGCACATGAAAACCCACGAGGTAAATTTCAATTTTTCAATCCTTCCAAACGGCTATTGCTTAATGTGTGTGTGTGTATTTCTTTGCAGACATCGGAGAAAGTGCCTACTTGCAGTATCTGCAATAAGGAATTTAAATCAAAAACCATACTGTATCGACATCGGCAAACACATCAACTGGTACCTACCCACCTTCTCTCCCCCTCCCACACAGAAATCATCTGAAATTGACAATGAATTTTTCGTTTAAGAAATCCTACGCGTGTGGAAATTGCACGAAAGCCTTCTCCTCACCGCTCACCCTGAACTCTCACATGACAAAGAAGCATCCGAACGAGCCTTCTCAATACAAATGCGCCGAATGTCAAGAGTTGTTCTCCAACATTGATGATCTAAAGGTGAGTATGTCTCAGGCACACACCGATGGACAATGGATGGATGATTTGTTTGTTTCTTTTAGGTTCACATACAATTAACGGGGCACAGTGTGAAAAATGAAAAGAAAGACGACGAATCCTCATCATAATTTCCGGAGCGCTTCCCTACTCTCGTCTCTATCTAATATTTCCCAAAAGCCCAGTTCATGATTAAAAGTATAAAGGTTAAGCGTATTTTTTATATCTCTAATCGAGGAAGAAGAAAACGAAGTTTCACAAGATTACAAAAAAAAAAGAACAGAAAAAATAACCCAAGCGGCTATCCTCTAACTACAAGTCAAAAGTACACAAAAAAAATCCCAATCAACACCAGCCAACCATTGATTAAAAATAGATATGCATGACGATCTGTAAGGCAAAAACGCAGTAATCAAGACTTCTATGGAAACACACAAACAAATGGAGTATATTGAAGAAAATGTATATAGAAAATGCAGAGCATTTTTGTTTTCTTGTTTAGATATTTTTTATTTCAATTAATTTTCCTCATTTTACAAACATAAAAAAAAGCAACAAACAAACAAACGTGACGTAACGTTGATTGTTATCAAGTTATGAACTTCAATAAGTTGTAGTTATTTGTTTCTCTGTCTTTCTTTCATCTCTTTTAATTTGCTTATTCGTAACACAAAAGATTGTTTGAGTTCATCGATCTATGCGGTCGAGATCTTTCTTTGAAATTTTAGAATTAAACATTTAAAAATAAAGATGGATGTATATGAGAAAATTATGCATATACATGTACCTATGGAACCTACTTTTGATTTCTCCTCATCCTTGTCCTCCTCTTTTGTAGTTTAAATTTTTTTTTTGTCAAAGGCAATTACAAAATAATAAACAATTTTAAAGTCGTACTAGGCGGAGTTATTTGTACTTAATATTCAATCGTGTAGGAAGTACTTGCAGACTACAAGTGGAATGGGTTATGTGGCGCTGCAATCTGGGTGCACCTGGCCGTCAACCAAGAAACAAACCTATCCAAACGCTCACAAGCAGGGAATGCTGCAATTTGTGACGCTTATCCTGAGCAATAAGTGCTCCCCGAATGCTATCGGCAACTGGAGAACAGTGCAGCCGTAAGACGAGTTGAACAGACGTCCAGCTTAGAATTTAAACATGACCTTCCAAATGAAAGATGACAATCTTCCCCATAACACCACGTTGTCCACTATGATGTGCCTAAAGCTTTTCAATTAAAAAACATAAAATTGGATTTCACAGCTGTCCACAAGGAACCAGATCCCCTTCCACATGTGCTGTGCGTGTTATCTTTCTCTCACGACTACATTACTGCCGATTTCGAAGGAAGAAATATAAAATTACAAATAGGCCACTCGAGAAAAAATTCGAGATGAACGTACATCCTAGAAGCCTAGGACCTACTTCATGTGAGTCGATGAACTTACACACCCTGGTACAGCGTCCACCCTGGTACTAAACACATATACAAGTATATTGCGGGATGTCTCCAATTGCGCAGTTGAGATCCCTAAACGCCACCCTAATCAAAAAATGTTCCTTTGTCACGCAGACTCAGACTCATCATCTTATGAAAATTCTAAAAAACTTTTCAACAGGTTTTCACGAATTCCGCATATTGTATAAAGTCACTTGATAATCTCTAACTTATCTTTTTTCTTTCCTTCCACAAGACCTACCAGTGTTTAAATTCAGAAGAACTTAAAGTGCCTCTTTAGTAAGTGAGACACATACACACTTTGCCAAAGTCCCTTAAAGCTGCCGTACAAACCTCGAACTGTTTCCTTGCAGACCATATTTAGCCATGACCCAAAAAAATATCAGAAATCTGCAAAAAACTCAAATGAATAAAAACAATCCAAGCAAATTGAGAAAAATAAATATTTGCTTACTGGTGGTGGGGGTGACCGAGAGTATAAAAAGCTCCCTCGCTCTGGAAAACTTGTCTGCGGCATCCGTATCAACATTAACAAATCCGTCCTCATGTACCTGCGGAGACCACCCCGACGAGGCTCCCGAAACGTCAGAAAATGCCGGAGCATCAAGGTAGTGCTACCCAACGGGACAGCACTAGAAACAACGGACAAGACAAAATGTCTTGGAGTGAACTTCACTGAGAGGTTGATGTTGTAATCCTCACTCCAAAGTGACTTTTCAAAAGGCTAGTTTCGCTTTTCATCGCATCTACCCATTGAACGGACTGCCCGAGAAGACGAAGCTCTTACTATGCAAGCAGCTCATACTACTCATCATAGCGTATGGCTTCCCTGTATGGTACAGAATTTCCAAGACCAGCATGGAGAAACTATCGATCTTCGAAATTAAGATACTACGCTTCTGCACCGGGCCTCACTCTTGACAAGGACCGGATGGTCCATTAAAAATCGCGCATCATCCCCCTGCAACAGTTCTTGGTGCAACTTTTCAAGAAGCAGCCTTAACAACATGCTACACGAAGAGATTTTCCCCCGTCTGTTCATGCCCTTATTCGTCCTCGTCCTCGCCCCCCCGACATCTACTGAATGCGAGCCGTATCACTTCTACTCCAGTAGTGATAGATCGAGGCTGAACTGGCGAATACAAACTCGCCCCATACAAAGGAACTCCATCGACGAAATTTGTCAGTCTATCGCTAGTCGTCGTGGAGTGGAGTGAGGAATTTGAAGTTGTGGATGGATCGTGGATGATCGTTGTTGGACATTGTGTGGTGGTTACCTTGGAATTATGTGTCCTACGTCCAGTCCAATAAGTCAAGTTGACTTAAGCCTCGACATTTCTATGTTACCTTCCTCTAATGTCAATGAAATTGTTGCCTATTCCTGCCCATATTTAGTGGACAGGACGACTCTGGTTTGCATCAACTGTGATTCGATACGAGTTCATCAGTCTTAATTTCAAATCATGTTCAAAACCAATTCTTCATCTTGTCGACCGCGCGCATAATTCTTGTTCTTTCTGAGGTGTCCGCCTTCGGTCGATAAGCCAACGAACAAGTCTCGTCGTTGAAACCCTTGCTTTGCTCCAAGATGCTGCTAGCGTTTTTTTCTTTCTGTAGGAAGAATCACCATTCGAAATTTTCAAAACCTGTGTCAAACAATTTTTTTTCTGAAGACAGCGAAGATCAGGAATTTGCCAGTTTTGGAGTCTATTTCCGTCCCAACCTTTGAGAAGGAGCAAAGTCTAGGAAACTAGTTGAAACCAGCAAGCCGCACTTTAGGGACTCAAACTTTAATTCCAAAAGAAGTTTCTTGGCTTATCACAGACGGTTCGAACCGTGCGAACATTTACTGTCACTTCCAATCCCACTCACGCTCCTTTTCATCCTTCTGCTCTGTTTCATTTCTTTGTCCCTTAAGAGCTTCCCTGCACTCCACGTCAAGCAATCGGCATTTCGTATGCGATGTCGTAAACCGCAAAACATCCTCCATCTCGAATGTTAGTACGGGGAATATCTTAAAATGCTGAGAGAAGACTTTGCCTACAAGGTTCCCAAAGTTTTTGGTGATCTGCTGATTTCGTAGCTAACTAAGTCAGGCGGCGGTTGCCTTCAGTGAGTCTTTAGCTTCAAGAAAAAAATTTAAGGCAATGCTGGCTTCTGGAAGTTTTCGAACACAAACAAAGATGGGAGTCCAAGGACTATAACAATCTGGCTGATAGTTGAGGACCAACACAGAATTATGTGATGTGAGTGCTGGGCAGACCAGATTCTTCTTGGTTCCTCTGAGGAAGTCCAGTGACTAGAGGAGGGCACACATATGAGAATTCTATATGCCAGAGGACATAATGGAGAACTCTACATCCAGCGACTACACTAGGTCGACTGCAAGGAGCCAATGAACGCAAATGCTCCT
Organism: Eristalinus sepulchralis; assembly: GCA_944738645.1. Classification (NCBI taxonomy): domain Eukaryota; kingdom Metazoa; phylum Arthropoda; class Insecta; order Diptera; family Syrphidae; genus Eristalinus; species Eristalinus sepulchralis. The sequence goes on along the minus strand of OX122884.1, from coordinate 1,087,413 downwards.
GTTAAGGAGGTTTCTTCGAGGAAGACTGAACCTGCGATACTAAGACGAAGTCAACGTGGATGTAATAAAGATTGCTCTCTTGACCTGGAAGTCTGTCTTAGTTCATCTTCAGACTCAGGACATGGGTCCTCTCCCTAATTAAATTTAAGTAAGATATAAAAACCGCATACTGACTAGAGACACGTTCCTCCCTCAGCCTACCAGCGTGGATTACCACACTTCTCCATCAAATGTCCCGCAAACTCTTTCTAGCTAATCCATTCCCTGATTGCTTTGTCCTATAAAACCACCATTAAACGCATTAATTTCTAAAAGCAAAAGCCGTCCTCAACCGCAATCCCTCCAATAAATACCCGCGGGTTTTTAAATTGTAAGCTCTGTCACTCACTCCAACCGTGGAATCTATTTCAATGTAACTACCTTTCGAATAATGTCCCTAAAACTACCAGCCTTTTATAACTGTCTTTTTAAAGCCCCTCTCCACCGCGCCGCCCTTTAATCCGCCCCCCAATGCCCGTCTATCAACAATTTCCATTCTCTTCGTCTACTACACAAACAACTGCTGCTTTGTATTGATTTTATTTAACTACCTCAGTGCTGCCGGTTGGCATGGCAGACGAGTGAGCCCAAACGGAAAATTTGTAAAATTTGGTTGGCACTCGAGCACACCAGGTTCAGTGAGGTGGACATAAGGTATTTGCAGCTCAGAACATGGACGTTACATTTTGTGCGCAAAAAAACGGCAGATTATAAATAAAATGGAACCAACGCGACAGAGTCAAGTGGACGAGGACTTCGCTCCGCCAAGGCAGGGCTATAAAAAAATGCAGAGTAGATCTCAGAGTATGAGTGTGGCGGAAGAGGGGGATGTGACGGAGGCGAACAACAATCTGCAGTTTCGCAAGACAACGGCGGAGATGATCAGTGAGGCGAGGACGCTTCTTTTTGGGACTAGCAACAGTGGTGAGGATGAGTCTTTGAGCTGAAGTGTGGGAGTGTAAATTGATTGTTTGTTTTAGGCGTACGTTTGGTGAGCACCCGTCGCCCAATAACCCCCCGAGAGCCCCGACGACAATTGTATGGAAAGGCAGCACCACCTGGGCGACCGCCGAGCGCTTTCTGGTAAGAATCACCATCAAATGCACTCAGAACTTCATTTTAACGCATCGTCCTTGCAGCCTGCGATATCTTCAGTCAGAGATTCGGAATCTACCAGCCTTGGAGCCGATTCCCATCCCAGCCATCGAGAAGGAACAGAATCTAGGAACCCGATCACAGTCAGTGGGTCCCCGCTTGGAGGCTCTCGATCTTAAGCCCCAAAGGAAGCTGCCTGCCCTGCCACAGATGGTACGAACTCCATCGCTTCAAGCAGGTAAGCAATCCAGACTCATTCCCAGACCTCTACGTTCATATTCCTCGTTTGTCCTCGTCTGCCTACCGCCATTTGTCCTTTTTCCCTCATCTTCCATCGTCCATCTGTTCATGCCCTTATTCGTCCTCGGTCATTTGGCCACTCAATCATTCTCTATCCCCAAGGGGACACTTTCATGTGTCACGCAATGTGTCATTTGAATAGGACAACAATAAAACTTTCCAATGAATCGCCATCAAATTGGAAACTTAAGTGCTATTCACTGAATTTTCAAATATTTTATTTAGATGGTACACGCGACCCCACCACTGGCAGGAACTCTCGCAAGCGCATCAGCTCACGAACCGCCTCCATCGACATCGATGAACCACATCCAGAGATCCTCCCAGAAGATGAGACGGAGAACAACGTCCCAACCACCGGGATAAACATCCTATCTTCGAGAAAGCTCTTCACGCGAAACTATGACCTCCTGGCGCAGTCATCTACGGAAACCCTCACCGAGATGCTTAAGCAGCACGCCGGGATCAAAGAGTGCACCGAGGAGACCGTTCAGCACATCAATGCGGTGAGTGAGTCGAAGAATTTGTGTCCAGGGCCGAAGTCTAAAACCAAACCTTCGTAGATCCTCCTGGAGCTCTACAATCGAATCAAAACCACCCACGGTAGCTGGCGATGTGTCCTCCTTGGAGGACTCTACGGGCTAGTCGAGTGCACATCCCCGAAGATTCTCCTTGCTGTTGCTAGAGTTGTCCTGGGGGTGAGTAGGACCACAAGCCTCAAGCCTCCATCTGAGCCATTCCCTTCCAGCTCCGCGTCACCGGCAGCAATCTTACAGGAGCTTGCAAGTTGGTCTTCAAGGTCGCCCGAAACGAAGCGAACGACTATCTTTTCCACGATACCGACGTTCCAGAATTGCTAATCGACGGCCTCGGACGAGCTAGTCCTCTCGACGAACCCGAAGCCTGCATCTATGGCTACGGAACCGTGCGGTTCCTGACCAGCGCCAGTCAGCGGTACAGCGATGTGGACGCCATCGATTTCAACAGGAATGAGAAGTTCTGGGAGACCAAAAATGATCTTCCGCAGAAGCCCTCCACAGCGCCAGCGCGGGACTCTACAATCACCACGCAGCAGTTTCGGAACCACCGTCAGAACTCCCTCAAGCAGATTTCCATAGCCCAGCGGCTCTCAAAGCACGGAGCCGTCCAGTTGATGGTCCTGCACCTGCAGATGCTCAACGAAGCAGGGGCAATTCAGAAACTGTCAGGACAGCCGTTGCACTCCCTTTATCAGCTTTCGGCTGCCTTAAGAGCTTTGGCAGGGAGTCAGCAGACAACTAACCTCGAGGCGGAGAATGCCAGAGCGAAGTCCGCTGGCGTACGAGCGACCGTGGATCAACTTGCGCAGTACTTTGGCGAGTCGACGCCGGAGGAGGACTATATTCACTTGGAGCTGGCATGCCCGCACCTGATCAAAGCGGCGGAGATATCCATTGGGGAGCTGGAGATTCAAGCGAACATTGTGCGAACTCTGAGGTGAGTGAGAGGGTGGGATGGAAACGGTGATTGTTGACTTACTTTGTTCTACAGTGTCCTTTCAGAGGACCACAAGTGCTGTGAAGCTCTGTCGCAGTTCACTGGGAAGATAGGCATGCTTCTTGGACCTTGCCGACACAAGTTCAGCGAAGCCCCAGAGAAGCTGCTCGCTGTCCTCAGCCGGTTGGGGTACATTCTGGGCAACATCATGGCTAGATATGACAGTGCCAGGGTGCAGGTAAGCTGGGGACCCATTTAGTGTTCGTTCTTGACAGTCATTCGTTCATTGCTTCCAGTTCTACTACAACGACGTTGCAATGGAGTATCTCTTTGACGCCCTGGAATTCTACTCCAACCAGAAGCTAAGTCTTCAGAACCAAATGGGCGACTCAGTGACGGATGTCCTCATAAAGCTGATTAGAGTCCTTGCCAATATGAGTGTGAACTCTGAGGTGGGTGAGGGTCTTGGGAGCAAACCAGGACTAGGCACTATCCTCCTGCACATCCTGAGGTGCACCACTCAGATCAAGGTGAAGGGCATGGTAAGACAAACACACATCTCTGTTGAGGAAGCGGATTTGATGAAGACCATTGTTTCAGCGTTCCGAAGTGCAGGAGCTCTTAAACGCAGCCCTGGGAGCTCTACACAATCTCTGCTTCTACCAAGACCAAGCGACCGTGACGTCTCGCCCACCATCCAGTCTCAAGGAAGACCTCTCCAAGGAGGGAAGCATAAACTGTGTCCTAGCCGAATTGGGCGCGACCTTATGTCACATCCTAAAATGCGGCCAGGATTCCAGCCGAATCGAGGCAGCTCGAGTTCTGGGAAATCTCACCCGCAATCAGACGGCCAGGGAGTCATTCTGCAGAGCCGGTGGTGTGCAGATAATTGTTCAGTGCTTCGGTTCCCCTGAATACGATCTGAAGACCAGCGCGGTTGGCGTTTTGGTAAACCTCTTGGGTGACTGGGAGAATCGACCGAAATTCATGGAATTGAAGGGCACCATTATTTTGGGGGAGATGCTGAGGAGATTCCTGAGCCAGGAGGATTGGCTGATAGCGGGGATTATCTGTCAGGCGTTTTGGAATCTTCTCATAGACACAAGCAACGTGGTAAATGTCTTGGGAGAGGAGCAAACCGACACCCTATCGGACATCCTCGCGGAGTATCTGGACGAACATCAATTGTTCACGGATTCGAAACCTGATGCGATGTGGGAGCAGTTTGCCCTAGTGGCCACGGATTTGCTTGAGAGGATTCAAATCAATCAAAGTTCACCGATGCTGTCGTTTGCTGAGGATTTGAGTGAGACGGACGATGATGACGTTCACATTGAAGAGATGCCAGAGGAGAGGTGTGATTGAGGTGTTTGGCGAAAAGAAAGTGAGGGTGTGAAGGAAGTGGGGTGGGTGAGGGGGAGGGCGATCCAGGGAGGATGCAAGAATGAGGAGGAAGACAGTTTGAGGTGAAGGACAGTTGGAAATGAAGGAGGTGAGTTCAAAGTGCTAGTAAGATCTAGAAGCTGGCAAGATTCGACTTCGAGGAGCAGGCAAGCACAAGGAATAGGGGGATCGAGCAGAAAAGTTCGTCGACCAGATGCCATCGACACGCTGTGGAGGACAACAGTCCCAAGAGAGTTTGAAGAGCAGACGAGTTAAGCGTACATTTGCAAACAGAACAATTTGGTGACAGGTGACTACTGTTAAGAAGGAGGAAGGTCTTCGGAGGAGGAGCTCACTTGAAACCAGTCTGAGAAGGAGACGAGTTTTAGGAGAATAGCAAACTGAAGAGGAGGAGAGTTTGAGGAGCATAACAGTGTGAAGAATTAAATAGATTGTTGCATGTGTAGTTGAATTAAATAATTTCTGTGCGAAATTTCACGTCTTTTCTTTATTCTCTAAAAAATAGAATTTTTTTTCAGTGCCGTGACGCTTTAATTTGTTCCGATTATAGGAGGGTCTAGCCGACAAGCAGTTTAATGTAGATTGCAACGCTAATCAAAGCATTCACAGGCACAACAATATAATGACTTGTTTACAAGTTCCCAGTGAAGTGCGCCGAGGACACGTTGCGGCTGGCTAATGTGCAATCGATGCAGATTTCCCTTGGCAAAATCAACATTTATGAAGTGTAAACAATATTTGTCATTTAAAACTGCCACAACCCAATGACACTTTAACAAAAGCGAACGAATTCATAATTTACAGTCTGCGCTCGATGGGGCGGGCTAAAGGGAAACTTTTCATAGTTAAGCGGGGAGTTGTTAGTACACCAGAATGACAGTAATTAAATGCTGAATTGTACAACTGCGACGAGTGTGCGTGGGCGGGACGGTGGTGGAGGTAATATTTATTTGAACGATGGGCTTATGAGCTTGCAGTGTATGCAAGAGTGGTTTTTTGAACTCAATTCCCTTGATAGTACCACTGGGACCGAACTGCGAGACGTGTGTAGTTTGAAGCAGAAAGATTTTTCCGCGTCACGAGCATGGAGATAAATGAATCAACAATTGGAGTATTTTACATTAGCAAAATTCTCGCATTGGCACCGTATTCGCTGCGTCGGAATTCCAAGGGGAAGCTGGAAATTCGTCGGAGTCTACCGTTTGCATTCTACAGCTTAACTTTGATTTTGATCATGAGTATGGAAAGTGCATTCGTCTGAGGTCTGTTTGACTTTGCGTTTGCTTTGTCTTTTCAGTTTTCCTCACCTACAGGGGTTTGTTGTTTGACGCCAATTCAAAAATTCCAGTTCGGTAAATTTCCCTCGCAAGTTCGTTTGAATTCCCTGTGATGGGCTTGAATCTGAATCTATAGCTTCTACAATCTTTCTATCTCTCTCTTTCTCTCTCTTTTCTCACTTTCTTGCTCGCTCTTCTTTCCCGCCTGTATGAATTTCCTGCATCAACAATTTTCTCCTATCATTGGAAATTACCTCATCTAAAGCGCATCTTTTAGAATGAAATCGGCCACATCGAAAGTAGTCACTGCCCTTGATGTGTCGGTTGTTGTTCTCTCGACTACTGCTGGAGTCGTCTGTGGACTTGTGGGCCTTAAGTCCAGCCAAGAGATCAATTGTCGTTTGGATCAAGTAAGCTGAATGTTAATCTTTTGTGAGATTCTTTCTTGTCTGATTGCTGTTCCCCGGCAGGTTGACCAGACCTTGAACTCATTCATAAGTCCCAGAAAGGAGCAAGTAAGAGCTTACAGCATGGTGTTCTTTGCCCTGCTTTTCATTTCAATTCTTTTGGGTGAGTTGACGATGCGATGCGGTGTCTGTTTAGATCATTTCTTGTTGTTTATATTTTTTGTGTGCGCTTCTTCATCTCACTCCATTTTCTGACTTTTACCATCTTTCACTCATTACTCATCTTTTCCCATGTTTTGCTCGCTTTTTCATGTCTTTGCTAACCTTTTATAGTCATTCCTCTTCATTCCTCATTTTCCCTTCACCTTCTCCGACATTCGCAGGCATTCCTTGTCTTTCCCAGTTTCCCCAGTCTGCGCCTTCACCGTGCCTTGTTTCTCGTTCATTTCTAGTCCTCAATCGCGCCTTCCACTGCCATACTACATCTTTCTATATCCTTCCTCGTCAAGGTCTCGACATCTGGACATGGATTAGAGTCGCTGACGACATGAAAATTGATGAAGAAAACACCGGTAAGTCAACAAACACAAAAAATGCACCGGTTTTTGCAAAATCTTCCCTCCAGAGATGAACGTTCAATGGTACGTACCATTCTACAGTCTCTACTACATCCTGACGGGTCTGCACATAAACATTGCCCACACAACCTTCGGCGTTGGAAGGCGTTATCGCCGACTAAACCTCACTCTAAAGAAAGTTTTCTTAAATGGTAAGATGTTCACGATTTCTAGGCCGCCCCCTGTCTGTTGTAAGCTTTTGCAGAGGAGAAGTCGACGTCGCAAGTTCCAAAAATTCCTCAAAAAATCATTACTATGAAGACCCTAAGCATGGACATTCACCCAAGTGTCTTAAAGAAACCCATGACTGAGACGCAATTTGGAGAAAGTAAGTGTGCGCTCAGTTAGCTACAGCCACCAGATCTGAAGGAAGATCTGAAACTTCTGTTTATGTTCTTTTTTCCCAGCCAAAAACTGCAGCATGATCGAACAGCTGGCGAAGATTCATGAATCCCTCGGCATATGCATTCAAAGCATTTCAGGGTGAGCCACTGAACAGGCCATAAGGCGCAGAAGAAAACCGCAAAAAATATCTCTCTTTAAAGGTCTTATGGATTTGCAGTGCTCTTCATGTTGGTCTCATGTCTCCTTCATCTCGTGGCCACGGCATACTTCCTGTTTTTGGAGTTCCTCAGCAACAAGAACACGGTGTACTCGTGGCTGCAAGTCTTGTGGATTATTTTTCACACTTGTCGACTTCTGATGATTGTGGAACCATGTCACCTAACAACTATGGAGGTAAGGGAGGCTTTTGAAGTAAGCACACAGTTACTAGGAAATGATTGTGTTTTGGTTCTAGGCTCGACAAACAATCTCACTGTTATGTCAGATTAATCTGAAACCACATGATGAAGCCTTTAGTGAATGCGTAAGTTTTGTCGAAAAATAATAAAATGTCCTTGCACAATTTCATCGAACTTAACCCCAATTTATCATCAGCTGTAAACACACAACTCGCCACTTTCGAGATATGCCTTCAAGGCAGCCTGCAAGTTTCATTAAAACGTGGAAAAGAGGAATGCGCGTTGTTAACGAAAGAAAAAAGATGGGGATGACCGGGCGTATATAAGCTCCGCTCGTTGGGGGAAATTTTTCAGTTCGTCTGTGGCCGTCGTGGGGTGAAGAAGGAAAGTTGAACAGTTGAGTGGGCATTGTGCAATGTTGTGCTTCTTTTTTTACCTCTTCCAGTTGCAGACAAGACGCGTGACATAAAGTTGATAGTCTTGCCTTCTAAAAAATCATTCGTCTAGGAGATTTTGAGTATTTTTCGAAAGGATCAGGACCAAGCCTTGATTTCTGATCGTTGTACTATGAAGATAGTTTTTTATGCAGGTCTTATCTTGGGTTGATACAGGTGCTTACTTTGATCCACTTGTCTGACAATTCGCTTTGATGCATTGTAATTTTCTTAAGCTCTTCCGCCCCTCTATTTCTCTTTTTTTCTCTCTCAACCAATCACTACCCTAGTTCTTAATTAGACACGCAGCCAAGGAGAATGAAGTTTCTCGAAATTACTGCTCCACACCATCTAGTTCCGAACTGGTTGGTCCTCCTATAGCAGCGTGCTTTGTCTTACTGTTTTTGCAGCCAGGCTTTACTACACTGGTCCTAATCAGTTTCAGAGTTTGACAATATGGCGTGTCGCAATGCGTGTGAGCCTCCTCAGCCTGAAATCCGCGGTTGAGGTTAGTGTGGAAATTTTCATTTCTTAACAATTGGACCGACGATAGGTGAATAGGTGTATGTCCATCTATGCCTATCTTTGCCTGTTTCATTGTACGGCAACTTCTTTCTACGTAAATTCCAGATTTTGCAGGATATCCGCAGAGAATGTGAAAACCCTTCTTTCCTAATTCTGCTGCAATATAACAATAGCCTATACCCTCGAATTCTTTACGAGCCTTGATCACCAAAAGACGCTAAGACCCTAGACAAGCGTTGCTTCGTGAAGGTCTGAGCAATGTAGTTGCAACATAAAATATGTAGGAGTAGGTCAGTTCAGCTAAAGGTAGGAACGGTAATTCCATAGCATCGCGAGCCCCATTCCGATCTCATTTAATAGTAAAAGCATATGTCCTTATTTCATTTCCAATTTTCTGTTTTCTTCATTCTTCTCTTGGTGTACCTGTCTTTTTTTATTTTTTTTCTCCATTCATTTTTCTCTGTATCTAAGGTAGATAAGGTCGCAAATAGATCATGTTTGTGTGCGATAAGAATCGCCAGCGACTGCTATGCCTTACAAAAACCAATGCGGCCCATGTGGCTAACCCTCCCCCAAACAAAACGCCTTGCTTTTCTTGAATTTTAAAGAATGACTCCGACACACAACCCATAGTTTTCGAAATATGGTATGTTGCTTGAAATTCTTCTTCTTTCTCGCATGAGCTTCCGCAGCGTCAAATAGGTTTCTTGGGGGCGATCTCAAAAAACAAATCTTTAGTTTTGTCCAAATTTGTGTACACATTCACAAATTCAAGGAATTCGGTGGTCGGGTTTGATTTTCAAGTGCAAAAACAAGTGTTTACAACATCCTCAAGAAATTCACAATAGCCAATCCACAAAATTTCCCAGAATGTGGGTTTCGAATTGAATGTGGGTACAAAAACAGGGATTTCGTAAAGATTATGCTGCAGAAACCTCAAGTATCCATACAAATCCACAAAAATACTCCCTCTTTACCCGAGTTATAATGAAAATTTGAAGAGTATCATCTTCACAATGTCTATAAAGGACTCCTAAGCATTAAGGGTTGCATACCAGAGCTGACCATAATGAAGAGATCCCTGACACCTTTGTCTCTCGCCCCTCCATTTCATCTCCATTTATAGCTTCATTCATTTTTCATTTTGATGAATCCGAATTTTGTCGAGTTAAGCACTCTTATCCAAACCTTTCCACTCAATTAAACACATTTGAAAATAATTCAATATTTTGCGCAACGGTCGACTACGGTCGATTGGTCCGGTTTCCACTTTGATTTTCACTCACCGACAACACGATGACGACGACGACGATGACGATGACGACGACGCACGGGAGAAGCACTCAAGAAACGGAATTAAATTAGCTTCGCCCCGCCCCACCCCCAACTCATCACTTTCAAATGTGTATTTATAGATTCGAAAGTTTTGGCAGCAACTACTGGCTGAAACGGCAACATTTTCTGCGTGTGGCCTGTGTCGGGTGGACAGAGAGATCCTAACATCGGTGAGCAAACCCTGAAAAAAAATCAAAAACAATTAACAACAATTTTTTATGTGTCTTTCTGATTTGCAGATTAGCGGAGCTATTGCCACCTATTTGGTCATCTTAATTCAATTTCAAAAATCCAATGGATAAATGATGGAGCTGAGGAAGCAGTAGGAGGAGGAGAAGAGAGAGGCGCTTAAAGAATTTCGCATAAAAACACGTCAAAAGAATAAAGAAATTGCACCAGCAAAAATTAATTAAGAAATAAAGACGAAACGACGAACAAAATAGGTCTTTGTATGTGCAGGCGCTGGGCGGGTGGGGTGGCTATGTGTGTATGTTTGTCTTTCTAAGGAGGAAGATACAATAATTTCCCTTAATCGCCTGAATGATCCTGTGTGTTCCTTCATTTAGCCGGCCCCGGAGGTTGACTGACGACGCGGATGGGGTTTAGTACAACATTTGCCACAGGCATTCAACGGATAAGCAAGCATTTAAAGTTGAATCCTTAAATTGTGTGAGATGTGAGGAAATATTTTCCTGTTTTTTTTTTTTTTTTTTTGCAATACTCATCGGAAAGTCACAATCTACCCTTTAGTCGACCATCCCCTCTTGGTTTGCCGGTTAAGAATGGAGCTGGAGAGTGTGAAAGAGAGAGAGAGAGGGAATGAGTGAGTGAGGGTGGGTGGTCGGAAAACAATTGAAACGAGTACGCATGCCACGACAATATTGGGAAATTCCCAACCGACCAAGGAGCAAAACTGTTAAGGGGATTACTTGTTTTTCTGACTTCATGACAGTGTCAGGATAAAATGTCAGTTAGTTGGAGTTCACTTTTGTAGTTGCCGTCGTCGTTGTCGCTGTTCAATGTGAAAAAAAGGAAAAAATTCCTGTCGTGTGCGGGTGGATAAATTCTCTTCTCTATACAGATACATACATATATACGGGATAAATTACTTTCTCAAGAAAAATTGTCTTTGTCGCGATAAGGAATATTAAAAATCATTTTTTTTTGTTGAAGTGGGTTTCTTGTAGAATATACTTACTCTCGAAAGGATATATAGGACCTACATGTACACATAAATTCCGATTTCGTTTTTTTTTTTTGGGGTTTTTGCGTTCGTATGCTTTGTCCTTTCGTGTACGTTTTTCGACTCATCATTCGTCAGAGTATTCGTCACTAAGTCGCAAAATACGCTAACGACAACCGAAAAACGCAGACGAAGTAATTCTTTTTCTTTTTTTTGTAATTTCACTCTCTCTGCATAATTTCTCATTTCATTGCCCGTTTGACTTTTTTCTGTTTTCCTTGGGGTTTTTTTGCGAAATTTTTGATTCGTTCGTTTATCCTTTCGTTGATTTGTTGGTTCAGTGAATCCGGATGATGATGATTGTGTTTGTGTATAGGTGCATAGTGGTTACATAAATAAATTATTGATTAATTAAAAGAGAAGTGAAAGGTAGAGTAATTGATTGTTGTTCCGAACCGTGCACATCCCCGCAGGAAAGTGTGCACCAATCAAGTGAAGGAAAACCACTAATTGATATCGTTTCTGTTTTGTGGAGAACACCATCAACAACAGACAGTGTACGTATTCTGTTTTTTTTTTTCTGTCTTATAAGGATTTGTCGGTTTCTTTTTTGACAAAACTTATGCAATCAGCTGTTTAAAGTTGATTACTGGGGATTCTATCAAAAATCGATTGATGGCGGTGATGAGGGGAGGAGAGAGTGAGAATTGTCGGCGGCGGCGACGACAACGACGACAACGACGACAACGAACAACAATGTTTTAGTGCCGCAGTGTCCTTCCACAGGCAATTTTCGTTGTGTAATGTGCCATGACATCGAATGGCATGTCATTATTAAGCCCTCCTTCCTCCCCACAAAGCTGTTTCATTCATTCCGCACCTTTTGACATGAATCTTATGCAATGCAGGCGCGGTGTAGGTGTAGGTGTAGGTGTTGGTTGGTTGGTTGGTTGGTTCACTTGCATCGATGAAGATTCGTTGCCAAAATGGGAAACGGAACGATACCCCCCACATCCTCACCACACACATACAGCGCATACCACAGACACTAACTAGCACTTTGTTGTAATTATCTTTGTTCATTTTGTTGCGAAAACGACGACAGACATACATACACATAATCAATAAACGAACGAACGACAATTCAGTGTCGTGCCGACAAGGATAACAATGATGATGATGAAAGAGCAGAAGGATGAGCATGATGGGAATGGTGGGAAATTCACCACATAATTTTCAGTTCACCCCTTTTTGTTCAAACTGCATTAAAGGTGTGAACTCTACGCTAACAAAGGAGATTCTTTTATCCCAAAGGAAAACACCTCAATTTTCACCGAGTTCAACAACAACATCATTATCAACAACAGCAACTGCGGCACCACCACCTCCACCACCAACAACAAAAGCCAAGAAAATAATAGTCGCGACCTTTTGTTCATTCGTCTCTCACTCTCTCACCGATGGTTCAGTCGGAGAGTGTGTGTTGTTTCATTAGTGTAGTAAGAAGCAACTTTCTTAACCACACAAAGGAAAGTACTGCCATTGTTTGCCCAGTTGTCAATAACAACAGAAGTTTGAACACAAACATCCAGTCAACTAGCTAGCTGTACTCTCTGTTAACCAGTCATCAGCCCTGCCGCTTTTCATATTTAACGTCAACAGCAACGCCCGGCTTTTGAGGCAGAATGAGGGAACGTTTCCGATGGTGGTAAATAGACACATGTTATCATGTCATTGGACGACGACAACGAGAGGATCGACAACGGCGAGCAGGAGGACGATTATGGCAGCAACGACGAGCAGGAGGACGACAACGGCAAAGACAGCGACGTCGAGGAGGACGACAATGACACATCAACGACGACAAAGGCAGCGAGTACGACAACGATGATGACGATGACAACGACAATGGCGCTGGCAACCGTCAACAACGACGGCAACACAACATATCGAGGAAACATTCTCGAACTCGGGAAGCAATTTTTCTATCCCTATATGTGTTCGCAAAATACTGACACTGACTGAGAGTTGGATGCAAAATAGTGAAAGAGGGGGAAAGGCAGAGGAAAATGTGTAATCGGTGTGAGTTGAATTGAAAAATGGGTGGATTCACAAAGACCGCTGGCGCCAAACGCCAAACGGATATGACTAAGAAGGGCGACTGAGGCTCGACAATTACCCCCTCCTCGACGACTGGAAGGGAGAGGGAGGGCGGTTGACTTTTTATAGTGTCTCTCCTCCCCACACTGACACCCGCCCACTCGCACTACCTTTAGACAAAGTGCCTTGTTTTTCGGGGGGAGGGGAGGTTTTGTCGCAAACTTTATAGTATAGAGTTTATGCAAAATCGATTGAGAAAGTGATATTTTTGCAAGGACACTATGCAGGGTGTGAGCGGTGGCGTGCAAGGATGCGTGACGCAAATTTAGTCACATAAGGTTGAACTGTAGACGTCTTTTAAGTCGTTTGTTCTTCTTTATGGCTTCAAAGTGACTCAAAGCAGTAAAGGCGGCGTGCACATTTGAATCGTACGTAGACGGGATACCAACAAAGGATAACGCTCCACCGCCCAAACCACAAACTAGGTCGAATTCTAGACGAACGACTTCGTGCTCCTAAACTATAGTGTGTTCTTTGGTGGCTTTAAAGTGTCTCCAAGTCCTACAGACAGCGTTCAAAAAACGGTACTTAATGTGAGACTAGAGGGACATAGCAGAAAGCAAACCACATACGAGATTGAACTATGGACGAACGACTTCATGTTTTTCATTTCTTTTCGGGCTGCTTAAAAGTGACTCAAGGATTAATGGCAATTTTTATTGGTCACTTAAAGTCGCCATTCCCATAAAGTCTGCCCCTCTGGCTCCATTCTCCCTTCAAATCAATAAAGTTCGGTTTTTTTTTTTGCTGTTCCGGAAGCACGTTTCCGATTTCCAGCTGATTGATTTCAACCCTCCAAAAGTAACGATAAGGGATTCGATGGTAGCAAATTTTTATGCGCTTTATCGCGCGATACTTAATTCTAGTAACATCGGAAGTCAGCCCACAGACCATCCATCCCCGTCGCGCACAAACAAAAAGCAGCCACAAACCCTTAATCATAACTCAAGTATAACCCGCGGCCATTCAGACAGACTCCGGTGGCAGCATTGGGGGCAGTACACATTTTATGAATCCGTGTGCGTTTGTGTTAGACGTGGCGACATGCTTAATGATTCATACCCTCGCACTCCGTCTCCGTTTACAACCAACCAGTCCCCATCGCCTCACAACCGGCCGTGACCATCATTAAAAACGGTTTTTCTTATATTTAAGACGAAATAATTTTTCACATTTTTTTTTGTCTTGTTTTCCTTCCCATTAGTTTCATTGCTCCGCAGAGAGGAAGGAGAGTAGTTACGAGGCGAAATGGCACAAGATACAAAAATTCCAACGACGCACGTGATATCGGTGGGACTTCTTATCTTTATCACCCAAATCGTGGCGGAAAACGGAAGCTTTAATGGCCAACAGCAACAGCAGCCACAGCAGCAACCGTTATCGACAGACATCCCTGCAGCAGCGCTCTCATTTGATGTGATAAACGGCGGCGGTGGAGCAGCGGAGCACAGCAGCAGCACGAAACAGATGCAAAACTTCAACCCCACTGCAAACTCCCCTTCCGCTGCCCTTCCTGAGCAGGGTACATCTACGGTGTCGCCTTCAATGCTATCGAATCCGTCGCAGTCGCCTGTTGTAACACAATCCGGTGGTACGACACAATCTAGCTCCACGCAAGTGCCATCGTTAACAACTCAGATGCAGGAGAGCTCAAGTGACACCCTAACAGATCCGATAATTGTGGAGCATGAGATGTTGGGTTCCGCGGGCCCGGACAAGCGGGAGTTGGAGGGAATTCTGAAGGCTCTGGATTGGTTGAAGGAGAAGCGCGCACCGGACTACGGTTGGGGCAACGACACTCACATGGTCATCTTGGCGAAGGAGCTGTCCGGAGCTAGGGATCCAACCGACTCGGATGGGCATATACAGGTGATTCAGGAGCTCGAGGACACGCTCTCGGTGAAGGAAATGGAAATTGAGATTCTTTCGATGCTTGATCGTCACCACACGCTTCCGAAACCCATGAACTTGGACAAATTGGCGCGATATGTCCTAGCATTAGGCTCGCTCTGCAAAGATCCAAAGCGGTTCCACGGACACGACCTGGTGGCAACACTGCAGCACCACGAACCGGCGCAGGACATTGAGTTTGCCCTGACCACCCTGTCGGCGTGCAGTTCTGCTGCCCATGTCAGGAAGCGACAGATCCGAAGGCTGCTGGACATTGCAAGCGGTGTCACCGATCAGAGTGTCGACACCATAGCCATGGTCATCTTGGCCCTCAGATGCATCGTCACCGACCATAGACACAGACATCTGCAGCACTTCGTGCGGCGCCCGGCACGAGGCCTCGCCTCACTACAAGACCCTCGAGGCGGGTTCGGATCTCTGCGCAGCACAGCCTTGGCAATGCAGGCCCTGCAGGATTTGGAGCGTGATCCTGCTGGTTCTTGGAACAGAACAGCAGCATCCAGGTGGATCCTCAGTCGCCAGAGATCTGATGGAGGTTGGACTGAGGAGCCGTTGCAGGATGGACAGGATCCTAGCATTGGAGTAGGTCTCACCGCCGACATAATTCTAGCTTTAGGTTGGAAGGGACTTGGCGCGGTGCGAGCTCTTCAGTGCGACCACGTCATTCGCGAGAACAGCGATTCAGTGTCAGGTACCGTTAGGCGCGCGATATCCAGTCAAACATCCACTCTGACGACTTTCTTTCAGAAAACGGCGAACCAAAGTTGGCAGTCCCCTTCGGATTGACATCGGCCGAGGAGTCCGACACGAAGAACGTTTCCTACACATACACACTCTGGGTTGGTTCGAACGTGACCGAGGCTTTCTCGCTCTCTTTGATTTCGCCAAAGAACACGAGCTTCTTCAAAGCCATGACACAGGCCGCTGAAATCGATCCAAGGTAAGAACGCAACTTTGTCTGTTTGTGAGCGCTTCACTCATTCGCGTTTTGCGCACTCAACAGATTCTCGTTTGAAGCAAGAGAATGGCCCAACGGGCACTACGTTCACACCCTGGCCGACAAGAAGGAGGAACCAAGAGGGTAGGCTTAAGAATCGCGATTTCAACTTGTACCCTAAACTCCATTCTCTCTTTCTCTCTCTCTCTCTCTTCTTTTCGTTTAGGTACAACTATTGG
The DNA here is from genome assembly GCA_944738645.1 of Eristalinus sepulchralis. NCBI lineage: Eukaryota > Metazoa > Arthropoda > Insecta > Diptera > Syrphidae > Eristalinus > Eristalinus sepulchralis. The sequence goes on along the minus strand of OX122884.1, from coordinate 1,071,331 downwards.
CTGCTATACCGTCTGCCAGAATTACCTGACCCCAATAATCCACCAGGAAATCAGCTGATAGCACCTGTGGGTAAGTACCACCGATTAACAAGCTGCGTATTGCACGTGCGAAGAGAGCACAAAACCTACCCCATTACAGCTAGTGGCGGCCGGCTGTTTAGAAATTGAAAAGGTTTAATCGTTGACAAGGGAGCCAAGCAAACACAGACAGGCAGGGGAATGAAAGAGCAAAAAATGGGGGGGCGGACGCGGACAGGAGACATGTTATTTGCCTAATTAGTTACGGTCAAATAAATTTGGGTGACCGTGACTTGAATAAAACCATCCCTTTGGGTACGTTTGACATTTTTGAGTGTCGCTTACTCACTATTTTTAAACGCATTCGCTAAAAGGGTTAATTTATACACACGCGATGAGTTTGCTAAATCATTGATTGAACAGCCAATTGGAGTTTGGAGGCAGTTTCTTTTTTTTGATGTTGGAGAATTTTCTTTTTTTTTTTGTGAGGTTAAAACCGAGCATCTGTGTGGAAAGTTGGGTGAAGGGGGACAGTTGGAGGAACATTTTCTAGGTTAAAAGCATTTCTTTAAATGGACTTAACGAGAAATTTGGTCCAAACTCACTGCAGTCGGTCGATTTTTAAGCTGAAGGGTCCATAAAAAATATTTTGAAGTCTCATAGCTTATAGTGGAGCTGACTACTTGATTGAAAGCTGCTTCAAGTATGTAGAAGACTAAAGAAAGTGAAGGTTTTGAAAGTTTTGAAGACTGTTAAGGTTTTGAAGACTGTTAAGGTTTTGAAGACTGTAAGGGTTTCGAAGACTGTTCAACTTTTGAAGCAAAACCGGCAGTTTCTTAAGAAACAATTTTGAAATTTGATCATTTGAAAAGAAGAGGTCAACTTCAAGACAGTTTAAGTAGAAGTGGTTTTTTTTCGAGAGCGGAACATCTGTGTGTAAATTTGGGGATTTTTTTAACGATTAACGAAGACTTTGAGTAAAGTGGAAGCAAGCCTACTAACTACTACTGCCAAGGAAATTGAGTCTTAAAACTTGCGTATGTGGCAGCACATTTTCCATTTTTCTCTATCATTCTTGGATAGATGAAGTCCGCTTGCCATAAATTTGCTCTAGAAGTGTAGAGCTGCAGGAAATTTCAAAAATTTGCAACAAAAATGTCTTATCCTGTATTTTTTCTCTTGCAGGAGTTGACGAACTAATGGTGGAGGATGGGGAACACTATCTATACTGGTATAAGAAACTTTAAGTAACTCTCTCTCTCTCTTTCTCACGTTCATCTCAATGATTTCATAACTAATATACCAAATAAAGCAAATTGCAATAATTTAAGCTAAATAAAATAAAAAAAGCAAATATTAAATGAAACACACAAAACAACAAAAAAAGAAAAGAAGTTCCGCGCTTTGATGAACAAAAAACAAACAACATAAACAATAACGCATTAATAAGTGTTTTTAATTTCGTTTAAAATATTTTTTTAATACTTTACAAGACAAAAAACAAAAAAAAAAGAAAACAAAACACTGTACGTAATATATTGTAAAACACACAAAGAGAAAAACAACCGACCTAAAAAGAAAGAATTATGTTTGATAGGAAGCAAGTGCAGATGGTCAGCATCAGCAGCAATAAAATGTTGAATATTTACTTATAAGAAAATAAAAAACTAGAAAGCGCAACGCAACTAACAAAAAAACAAAAAGAAACCAGTTCTTCTACAATACATTTTTTTTTCTGCGAAATTAAAACTCAGATGTGCGTATAATTTAAGCCAAAAATAAAAAAAAGAAGAAACACCTACAAAACGTATACCAAAGCAAATGAAAAACCAAAAATATGCTTGAACTACTTAAAAAAAAACAAAAAAAAATCAGAAAAAAATTGTGATTCAGTTTGTATTAATCGTAATACCGTCGTTTACCTATAAAAATTAACCAATAACGAGCTAACTATGAAGTTGACTAACTTTAATAGAATGCATAGACCAATTTAATAGAGGAACCTATATTCGATAACAAAGAAAATAATTACATTTGTAATCACCTTAACCTTGAACACCTTAGTTTATTTCTTCCATAGAGGATTTCAAGTTTGTTTGGATTGTTTGGAGATGTACAGTAGCATCCCCTTTTTTCACATTATTGTAATTGAGTCAGAAATGTCGATTTTTTGATAGAAAATTGAGGTTTTTTGACTGTTCCAATACAGCGAAGACTATTGCACTGCAACAGAATGAAGTTTATCTTACTGTTCTGTATTTTGAATTATAAAACTTTCTAGGCATTCACATTTTAAATTCTTTATTCATTTTTATTGTAAAGGTTCTCCTTTTGAAATTTTTAAGTGACGCTGTAGTCTGAGTGCACCTGGGCTAGCTGCCGATCGATCTCAAATCAAGGTCTTCTCCACTTCTTGCATTTGCTCAAGTGAAGGCGCTCTCAAACATTTCAAATTTAGACGTTCCACTCAGTTCATGCTGCCGCATAGCACGTCCAAATCTCCTCCAGACATCTAAAACCTCACTAGGTCACAGGCAGAACATCGAGCAAAGGCCGCTCTCAAACATTGAGGCGTTTGCCTCGGTTCATGCTGCCGTATGGCAAGCACACGTCCGGATCTTTTCAGGACTTCATTCAACGTCGTTAGGCCACAGGTAGAACATCGAGCAAAGGCGCCCTCAAACATTGCGCATCCAGACGTTTGCCTCGATTCATGCTGCCGTATGGAATGCACACGGCTGGATCTTCTCAGGACTTCATTCAACGCCATTAGGCCACAGACAGAACATTTTCCTCAAAAGGACAAGTGAAGAAACTCAGCAAACTCCATCTGTGCTTCAGGAGATGTACTTCTAAGTGCAAAAGTCCGAAAAGGACCAGAGCCTCAGTCAGGGTTCAGTAAGGCGCTACACATTCGCTCTCATCGGAGGGTACTCTATCTTGCAAAGGAGCTGAGTCTCGCGCAGAATGCTCTTCCTCAGAGGGAGTTGGAATTCGAAGAAGAATAGGACCACAAGCAGCACTTATGTTCACATCTTGGTCAATTCGCCAACAGTGAATTTTGCGAGGGTAACCTAGGGTTTCTTTCCAACAAGGATCTTCCGCGAACACTCTGTTCCTTGATATGTAAGAAATACAGTCTAAAAATTAACAAAAATCGCAGAAGCTGGTTTGACATGTTTACACAACATTCCGTTTTAGACGTGGAACTCAGTCAACTTACGGCTTTAACTGGCATGGTATTGTGCTATGTGTCTTCTGCTTCGTACATGCATCTAACTGAGGAAGCTTTCTGAAGATGTTTCCTGATGATCCATCCTGAGAGGCATTTCTCGACCTGCAACCTAGACACGTAAGTCAAGGAAATCAAATTCGTCTGACCCTAGGTTGGAATCATAATCGTCATTGTTCTTGATCTGGAAAACTGCAATGTTAATGTGCAGCTCGTAAAGTTGATTTCTGTCTTAAGGAAGCCCTAACTTGAATGATCCATGTGTTGCATGTATGTCGTGAGAAGTCTCTTTATCTTTAAAGATCTCTTTTCCAAACAGGTCTGAGATATAATTGAACTTTTCTTTTCAAATGGAGAACCATGATGTCCCAAGTGTTAAGAAAAATATCTGAACTACACTCCCAAACAAATAACCGAATTTTATATCGTTTATGAACGAGAAAACCAACCTGCAATAAATTTGCAGACGTGTTTAATAAGAAACGCAGCAAAGTTTTTGAAAGGAAAAAAATATTAATATTGAAATGCACACTTGCATATCCACACAACAATCCTATTTTATTTTACACACTTTCAATGAATTTATTTCTATTCTTTTCATTTGAAAAAAAAACCCAAACAAAAATGAAACCAAAAAAAAAGCATAAAAAGTAAAAGTAAAAAACAAGAAGCTTTGAACGTCATTAAACCTAAATAAACAATGCCTATTATAAATTAATCTCTGTATTGAATATATGATTAGATATATCTTCTAGTAGTGTGTACTGCATTTAGTTACTTTATATAATTTAATCTAAATATCTATTATACGTACTAAACAATTAATGAAACAGAAATACAAAGCAAAGTTATAATTTATATAAACAAGAGTAAAAAACAAACCCCAAAACACTCTTAAACAAAAAACAAAACAAAATGGCTTATGTAAGAAAGAAATTAATATGAGAATGTTGCGCATTTATTTGTATATACATATAACTTAAAAAATGAAAATGAAAATGAAAATTTAAACCAAAAAAAAAATGAAACGCCAGATGATAAAAGTTTCTTCGAAAGAAAAACCCAAGACAAAATAAATAATATATACATACATGAAAATATATATATATATTATATATTATGTATTTAAACAAAACAAACAGAAAAAAAACAAAACACAAGATAATGATATATTGAGTAATAAAAATAAAAATTATTATACAAAATGACGGCGGAATTTCAATACCGGGAATTGTCTGCGTGTGTGGCTAGAGGGAACAAATTAGGTTACACCGAGTGAGGGGCCAACAAGACAATCTTTAGTGATACCACTCCAATTCGAGAACAAGACAATGCTCTGTGCTACCGCTCGCATTCGATCCCTAAACAACCTTGTAGCAGCAGGATGGTGTGGTGCCACAGTTCACATGAAACCAGAGTCTCTCCCTTTTGCGTACTATTGTTCCCTTGCGAGTGAAGGTTCTGAGCAGCCGTTTCATACAGTGCTTACAGAGACTCATGCAGAGTGAAGCCGTCAACGAATGCAAGATCAGTTACAGAGTCTCATACCGAGTGAAGCCTTGAACAAATGCAAAATCAGAAACCCATATGGATTCAAAGATTCCTCGTCTTGTGCCCTTGAATTCCGGTTGACAGCGCTGTTTCTACCATTTATCGAGCCTTTTCACAGCAAAAACCTTTACACGAACGATTGAAAGATAGCACTCGATAATTTGAGACGCCTTCCTCCTTCCCCTCCAAAGTTCTTTCAAATTCGCAATTCCCCTTTCAGATTCGTGAAGGGAGACCTTCGAGATGGACGAATGTCCAGTTGATCCAGAAACGAACCTTAACTTCTGGCTCAGGAGACGACACACTTACCCACAACGTCAGGGCCACCACAATTATGAATGTACCGACTTGTTTAAAAAGTTTTGCGTGCGATTTTTGGTCCTGTTGATTGCATCTGGAGGAGAAAATTTAACGACGAACTCTATGGGCTGTACAGCGACGTGCGCCGTCGTCTTCGGATACAACGCTTAAGACGACTGGGTCATGTAGAGCATACCACTGCTCCTCCCCGAAAAGTCTTCGAATCGGAGCCATTGGGACAATGCAACAGAGGACGGCCTAAGGCAAGGTGGCGCACACGAATGGAGAAGGACCTCAAACAACTTAGAGTGCGCTACTGACGGCAGCTGGCGAAAGATCGTGCTGGCTGAGAGAGGAGAGACATGTTGGTTAAGGTCCAGGTCCACCTCGGACTGTAGCGCCACAAGAAGAAGAAGAAGACTTGTTTAAAAATAAAGTGAGGTTGTCCTTAAACCAAGTCTAGGACTTTGTCTGAACTCGATTTTCCCCTCGTTGGCTGTCGTCAGGTTGCCTAAAAGAATGTGTTCCCATTGCGCAGTAACTTCTAAAGACGCCAATAACATTCCGTACAGTGAGATTATTGTACGTCGAGTCTGTTCTTATACAGGCACTGTTGTTGGCATATCTTTGATATACGAGTAGGATGAGAGCCGAATTTAGGTAACGTTTGACTGTAACCTTGTTTTTTGAGACGCTGTGTCGCTTCGGTCAAATTCATTGGCTACGCAATTCCTCCGTATGTAAATGTTTCCCAGAAAAAAAAACTTTTTTCACAGCAACAGTAGACGCCATAATGCAGAGACTTTGTATGCGGAACTTACACGTTAAGGCCTAATAATTTGAATTGGACTCAACTACTGACGATGTGAAAAATCCTCAGATCAACTACTAACGGATTTAGAAATCGTCGCTCAGAGAAATCAGGAATCAAATGTGGTTCTTGCCTTGTAATAGACCAGAGAAGAGTGAAGCAACCATTCTCAGCCATCTTCGCATCCGAGAAACCTTTATAAAATCGAGGAGAGAAATTGTAAGTGGCTCCAGTCACACGTAGAGGAATCTTATAAACGTTGTGAGGCTCTTGGCCTGCAGCATGGATACCCCTGTGCTGGGTACCTGGTCAAAAAATCATAACTGGCATAGAGGTAGCTAAACTGATGTTGACTCATCGCAGGTGATTAAGTGCGGTATGCTCTAGCTCTCCAACGTGTTTCGGAAGGTATCTGATGGCACTCCTGATCTGCTGTGTGGTCACAAAACCTAGACCCCGACTAGTAACAAGTGGGGATGACCGAGGGAATATTATCCCGGCTCGCTAGCCGTCGTAGAGTGAGGTCGGAATTTTGAATTTGAATGCTTGGTTGTTGTTGGTTATGTGGTTTTGTTGGACATATGTTGTTGTTGTTGTTCGGGATGTTGTTGCTGTGGGACATGTTGTGGTTGCTGTTGAACATTTTGTGACTGGACATGTTGTTGTTGGACATGTTGTTGTTGGACGCGTTGCTATTGGCAGTGAACACGGACACTATGTTGTGTGTTGCTTCTATGTATGTACAATGTATTAATGGAAGTGTATGCTGGTAGATACGTATATCATATCGCTGTTAATTTTTCGAATACTGCCCGGACCCTTGTTCTTTATCGGAACATTTTTTTTCGATTTTTTCTTTTTCAAGCTTTCATGAGTCACCTTATGGATGAAGCAGTGCGGTCTAGTGCTTTCTCCGGTCGTGTCCTATTGCCGACAGCAGCCAAACAGTAGTCGTTGCTCTCCTCTATATACATACATATGCATGCGCGGATATCTTCATTGATGACGCTTCGGACAGAAGCTGTGTTATTCATACGGTCTACACTGCAAACTGACTTAGGTCGCTTATCTGCTAAGACTACAACGCGAATAAATATAAAACCAACATTTCTTGTTGTCTATACGCCTCATGAATCCACATCTGCACACCTATTGCAAGGCACATAACAATTTTGAAGAAAAAAAACTCAATTCTTGTAAGCGCAGGTTGTTTTTTGTTGAAATTTATTTTTGTTTACATTCACGCAGGTAATACACTTTAAGATTTATATTGGAACTATAGAAAGACTTTAGATACGAACTTTAAACCATGAAAGAATGCCGTTTGTGCTCCCCCGGCCTACAGGAGAACTAGAATTCCCTAAGTGCTCCCATAGGCCGGGCATTCGACATCTCCCATCATTACCATATTTCAACATAATGTTCACCTAGTTGTTAGAGCGCTTTTACAAGGAAATCTCTCGTAAAGATTACTCTTCTTCAATGGTTTGTTGCTGTTGCTGCTGCTGTTGCTGATGGTGGTGTTGTTGATTGCGTTGCTGACGGCCTTGCTGGTTGCGGTTACCGCGGCGCTGACCACCCCAGTTGCCACCCTGGTTGTTCTGGTTGCGGTTGTAGCCGCGATCCCGGTTGCCCATGTTGCCACGTTGCAGGAAGTTGCCGAGTTTCATGTCGAAGATCTTCTCATTGACGTCGACGAGGTTTGTCACCTTGTCGGTGAACTGCATGGCGAGAGCCTGCAACCTGGACGGTTCGGAACGGTGCATCACCACGGTTTCAGTTGGATCATCCAAGCTGGCCATCAGCTCCTCGTTGATGATCATCTTGCTGATGAGTGAGTGCACTTTTTGAACGGGCAGCTCGTACATTTGCGCTAACGACGGGATACTTATGGAGGTGTAGACGTTGGAGTAGGTGAACAGGTAGGTACGCAAGCTTTCCTCCTTCACGAATTTAGTTAGCATTTCGCGAACCTTGTCGGCCTCGTAAAAGAGGTCCCATACCTTCGTGTTCATCTTCTTGTTGACAATGAAGTTGGCACATGCTTGCCAGTTTCCGCACCGCATAGCCTTGGCAGCAGCAACCACGTGCTCACGCATCGACTCCGGTGGTCCCACCAATGGCTGACGTTCAGATGAACGCAGCTGCTGGTAGAAGGTCTTACTGATCATCCTCCTTCTGGCATCGAACTCATGGGCTGCGATGTATGGAATTTCGAGAAGCATGGCGGACACCAAATACACACATTCCAGAAGCTCCAAATTGATGTGCATATGGAACGGCATTTGCCGCTGCTTCTCAATCTTCTCCTGCTCGGCTGACCGCTCGTGCTGACGTTGAGGCAACAAACCCTGGGCAAGCAACTCCTTTGGTTTCCCAGTAACCATGAGATCCACCAAGCAGTGATGCGCATCCTTGACGTTTTCTTGACGGAACGCACACAGACCGAGGTTGGCCATCATGCGGTTGTAGAGAATTCTGGTCGACGGATCAGCAACATCAATGTTATCTTGGAGATGGGACATGAGTACTAAGTCTCGGGCTTGGAACCAGTTGTCGTGCATAGCGTGGTGGTAAATGTGCGCCAGGATTGCTCGCGTTCGGATACGATCGGTGTCGTCCTTGGAATAAATGAATTTACACAACTTCTCCATGACTTCCACCGAGGTCGAGGTGTTTGCTGGGAGTTCACCCTTCTTCTTCTTGAGCACATCGGGGTCGAACTTGTAGTACAAGTGCTCGATTTTGCGCAAGTAAATGCGGCATATTTCATTGTTGTTTCCGACGCGTTCGAAGTACTTCAAGACACTCTCGATGATCTTCGTCACAGTAACTTCGTCCTTTAGTCTGTACAAGAAGGATGTGTTATTTTCTGATTAAGAAATGTGAAAAATTAAATTACCTTGCAACGTAATCATTGGAATGAGGATCGCACTCCTTTAACAACTTAGTGAACTCATCGTCCAAGCGTTCAACGGCGGCCAACGAGCATCCACGGATGTAAAACGGTGATGTACAGTACTCCTCTGCTTCCTCAGCCACATTCTCTGTCATGAAGATGTCATCGTTTGCCAGAAGGATTGCCAGCATGTCCTGCATGATTTGAAGCAATTTAGTCCAGTGTTCCAGCTTCATGGGCTCGGAAATCTTCGGATTGTAATCATAGATCGCAGAAATGATGCTGAAACGGATCTTCACACCCACGGCATTGCCGAGATTGTGCTGCTCAGCAATGTCCTTCAACTCATACAGCAGGTCAATTTGGAGACGGCGATCAGTACGCTTCTTGCCATGAGCCGACATGATCTCGTTCAACTTCGACAGGACGAGGAAGATGTCGATTTCGGCGTCTTTGGCAAACATTTTCGGTTTTTCAACAGTTGATCCCTTGGTAACTGTCTCCCACTCGCCTTCCTCATCGTCCTCCTCGCGCTTACGACGAATCTTCACTTCCTTCACTTTTTTCTCCTTCTTTTTCTTCTCATCATCGTCCTTGTCGTCCTTGCTCTTCAAGAAACGCTCGCGCATACTCTGATACTGATTTTCGTCATCAGAAGACGACGAGTCAGTTTCACTATCTGATGGCCAGTCAATGGAGTCATCAGAATCTTCATCCTTAGCAGGTTTGACCACCTTCTCCACATCCTTTTTGAATGAGACCGCTTTCACGGGGGCGGCCACCTCCTCTTCACTTTCAGAGTCTGGCTCCGGACGCTCCTCCTCCTCCTCACTCTCCTGATCGGGAGATTCACGGAACTTGATGAGCTCATCTTCGAAGTCCTTAATATATTTGCGGACTTTTTGACGCAATGCTCCCAAGGATTTGGAATTATTTTTGTTCAGATTTTTCCTGCCGTCACGGTCTTCCCAGACATCATTGATGAAGTCCTCCAGTTCAGCCAGACAGCGGATGTAGAATCTCGGTGTGACACCGTTTTCTTCCTTGGATATAACCGGCAGCGCTTTAGTGTAGGCACGTACCAGCTCCTCGAAACTAGTCAGCACACTAGACATATCCTTAATTTTCTTGTAGTTGCGAATGTTTTTTATCACATTCGTAAGGTCCTCATAGCGTTTTTCCTTTGTGGAGCGAACGACACGTTTCTCCTCCACCTCATCATCGCTGAACTACAAAACAGAAAGATTCGACTTGAATATCAACGAGAGGCCCCTCTCTCTCTCCCTCCCACAAAACACAACCAGTTTTGTTCGTACTTACTGCATATACTTGCTGTTTTCCAAATGCCTGTACTGCAACCTCCTCCTCACTAGATTCTGATTCCGAATCAGAGCCACCAGTAGCAAAGAACTTAGACATATTGTTGCTTTATATATTCTGCAAAAAAAAAAATGAATAAGAAAGGTTGCAAATGTTGCACTATCATATGAAAATGCAGAGGTTTTAGGTTAGATTTAGCAAAAGTCGCCATGTTGGCCGTGCCTTCCACTCAGTGTAAGGGTGGTTCGAATTTAATTGAGTTTATTTTGCAAACGAACAAGTTAATCAATGATAATTTTGCAGTGGAAATACTTTACATTGTTAAGGCAAGAGTGTGATCACCTTTTTGCTTGCAAAAACGTGGAATTTTTTAAGAAACTTACAAAAAATCCCGGGAGAACACAGCACTTCAGACATTTATTTGCCAGACAAGCGGGAAGAAGGAATTACCATGCATGAATTTTTTCTCTATGTGTCATTATAACATACAGCGGCTGCATATGTAAATGTTTAAGACACTTTGGATAATTAGACTGAACTTTGATTCAGAAGTCTTTATGCACGTAGACGTAGTTTCATGTAAGTTATTTAAATTGAAACTCATTTTAGAAATTTCTCATATCAATTCCCTTGACGTTGCTACCATAAGAACATATATTTATTTTGAAACCTTGCGGAGAGCTGTTGTAGGTTGTTATGAAATATCAGACACTTTACTGTATTTTTCTATGGAGACATATAAGGAGAGATTCCGCTATCTTCTTCAACTTCAAATCTGAGACCAATAATTCCTTATAGGTTTCTGCTTCAAATTCATTAGCTTCACAAAGTAAATGTAAGCGTTCCCTAGTGTCATCATTGACGATGGGCAATGTTTGTCGGTATTTACAACTGCAACAAACTTCACTTACACCAATAATTTGAGAGTGGAAAAGGACGCAGCTCTACCAAAAACTTGCCAAGAATTTCGTTTTTAGAAGGTAAACTCGCACAAAAACAACACTAAATTACAAAGGAATATCAAAATATTGACGAGGATTACTTTTTCGTTTCCATTTTACACCAGTAAGTTGCGTAAACAATGCAATTGCACTGAATTCCAATAGTCGTTTAACCTTTTAATTTGCATTTTTTTCTCCATAACAGGGATCTTTTATTTTTTCCTTCCTCCTATCATAATATATCACTTGCAAATAGAATTTTGCAAGTGCGTCCAAAGGATCTAATCAAATTGCAATCATTCAGACCGACACAGAAGTGATGGGTGGCGACCAACCGTCCGAGACTGAGCCCCTAGAATTTTCAGTCGAACGCATCGAAGATAAACGCATAAAATCTGGCAAGGTAAGTCTTATTTTCTGTGTGTAACAAACCGGCGGCGGATAAGTGTTTAAATGGAATCGCTTTGTGAAGGTGGAATATTTCTTGAAATGGAAAGGCTATCCGCGCAGCGAAAATACCTGGGAGCCGGTAGAGAATTTGGACTGTCCCGATTTGATACAGGCCTTCGAAGAGACAATCAAACTGAAGGAGAAGGAGAAAGAAAAAGGTGAGGAAAAAAAGAGAACAACTTCGTTGGGAAATCACGTACCAGCAGAATTGAGAAGAAAATACTTATGAATTGTGTATTTTAGAGGGTGGCGCCAAAAAACGTCAATCCACAACACCAGTCAACGAGATGAAAGCCAAGCGAAAAAGCACAAACGATACGGAAAAGGAGACAAAGAAATGTCTCGGATTCGATCGAGGATTGGAACCATCGAGAATTCTTGGTGCAACAGATTCCTCCGGCGAGCTGATGTTCCTGATGAAGTGGAAAGATAGTGATGAAGCGGATTTAGTTCCAGCAAAACAAGCGAACGTACGATGTCCACAAATTGTTATTCAATTCTATGAAGAACGACTCACTTGGCACACAACCTCGAACGCCGAAGACGAAACAAAACCAGAGAGTAAGGAGAAAACACAATAAGCGGTGCTGAACGGAACACCACTCGCTTACGTACATAGTAAGGGCTAGCTATGTATAATATTGACAACTGGATTCTCCCCGCGTTTCCCAGATTTAACAACAAAAACCCCTTAATTAAATGTATTATGTATATTTTTCTGAATCACAAGTGAAGTATATATTTGAGTGTAGGACATCAATTCTAGTGTTAATCGATCGCATGGAGGGGAGAGGACGTGTTGTTAATACAAGATATATGTAATTTTTTAAGAAACGAAACTTAGACAAGAAAGACTTTTAAATGAATTCTCCTTTTTTGTCGAAAAAACTGTCTGCAAATGTGTCGATAAATAAACAATAAGTGTAAGAGATGAGATGACTGTTTCCTTGCCGCCCTCTGTCACAGTTGCAGAAAAAAAAACAAAACTTCGTATGTTGGTCCATAAGTTACATTTAATATTCGAGAAAACGAAATTAACAAGAAGTCTTTAATTAGTCTCGTTATATGGCGTTAAGAACCCGGCAGGAGCTTCCAGCACAAGCAGTCAAGTTCTGTAGGGCTAAGCTGTAAAGTGCCCGTTCAATAGGCAGCATTTCATAGCCAAGGTTCTCCATCTGATAGGGATCGTCATCCAAATCGTACGCCTCGACGAATTGCTGCAGAAACAAATGATGTAAAGGCCGTACGGTCTGTCAGTTTAGTGTGCTTACCTCATGATCCTTAAATTCGCAGTACAACTTGTTGGTTCCAAACCTAAAGTGACGAATGCACGCATACGTGTTGTTCCACGAATCCTGACAATGACAATCAGCATCAATTGTGCATTCAGCCAAACGATCAGTCTTCTTCCAAGGACACTGATAATTGTAGGTTAGTTCATCACCTTCTCCCCAGTGTTGGATTAGAATCTCTCGACGGAAGCCTCTATCGAGCAATGGATTGTACTTGGGATTCATCAGGTATGCGTTGAACGATATGCCATCCTCATTTCCTTTCGGAAGGATCCCAACCCATTCATAGATCGTGGGCACAAGGTCAATCAGACTGATGGGGGCAGAAACAACTGACTTTTTCGGCACGTTCGGTCCCCGAACAAGGAATGGAACTCGTATGTCAGTCTCGTATGGTTGGCGCTTGTCGTAGGGCTGTGCAAATTGTCCAATGTGATAGCCATTGTCAGAGGTGAACACGATGTACGTGTTGTCCAGCTCATTGGTTTTGCTGAGGGTTGCTACGATGGTTGCAATCATTTCATCCACGGCTAGCAGAGATTCCCAACGATTTTGGAAGTATACATCCATGGTGTTCAGGACCTTGGGAGGGATAGTTTTGCCAGACGCCACTAGCCAGTGCTTTTCTAAAAGAAAAAGTATTATGTGTTGACCAGCTCTACAGGGCGCTCTGCCTTGAAATTCGTACCCAGATTCTTCGAGAGAACATTGAAATTCTTCGTTCGCAATGCTTTTACCCCAGCAAAAGCGTTCCTATGCCTTGGGGCTGGTGTAAACGGTGCATGCGGTGCCGGAGGGGTAATCATAGCAAAGAATGGTTTGCTACCAATCTTACGTTGCTCAAGGAACGCCACTGTCTTCTCCGCCAACAAATCCGTGAGATATTTGTTCCCATACGACACGTATCGTCCATTCTCATTCAGAGTGTAATCATAGTAGCGAGAATTTCCAAGCAACCCATAGAACTCTTTCCAACCCACCGGTATATTCCTACCAGAATACTAACAAGCAAATCATAACTGTTAGAAAATTCGCAAATATGACGTCACAGAAAGTTGGTTACTTGATTGAGGTATTTGCCTGCAAAGAATGTATCATAGCCATTCTGCTGGAGAACCACTGGTAACACGTTCGGCTCAATCCTCTTCCGCCAAAATGAACCATAGCAACCGCCACTCTGTGAGTTGTTCATCGTGCGATGGTTATGTGCATACATTCCACTCAAAATCGAAGCTCTCGATGGACAGCACAATGGTGAGGTGGTAAACTAAAACAAGGAAACGATTATCGCATTACAAAACGTAAATCTATCGATTTCCAGGTTCACAGCACTACCGCATTTGAAAACGTTGCTCCATGGCTTCCAATCAACTGCTGAACATTGACCATTGGTGTCTGTGAAGAGCAAAGAAGAAACAATCAAACGATTTCATCGATGCACAATCCACCGGCTTACAAGTCCATGAAGGGTAACATCCTGATCATCGGTAACCACCAGCAGAACATTCGGCTTCGGTTGATTCCACTGAAATCCCGAACTATTCACATACGAAACCTCAAGTAATGTGATCACGACCACAAACAGTGCGCAATTCATTATATTTCAACAATTAAAACCGCAAAGATCTACTGTATTCTGTTAATCAACTTTTCGTTTATTCTTTTTGGCTTTTTTTCTATTCGGTATCACTATGGATGTTATGCATAACAAGAATGTTGGCTATTATATACTAAGTATGATACTTCCGTGTGTCATCCGATTTCTTTAATGCGGTGCAATGGCGGGCATTATTTCTACGCCGACGAATTCTTTAGCAATACGTACGCCAAGCAGGAAGAATCCAAAGCTTTTCACCACCGACCTGAGACAAATGCAAAATACAAGAACTTAGTCTATATTATATTCAAAAGACAATTTTTAAGGAAGTGGAAGTATTAATCGCTAATGACAACCGCAAACCACGATACGATGAGGAATGGGAAAAGGGAAAAAAAAACACGAAAGAGAGGTCGAGAAAAGTGACCTTCTGTCAAATTGATGAAAAACATTCCGTGTTTTTTGTGAATAAAAATTCGAAACATCTTACCATTGAAATTCATTATTGTAGATGCTTTTTAGAATCGTAACTGGGTTGACACCTTTTTGAGCCATATTTTTGTGAAATTTTTTTGGAATTTTCTTCGCAAATGGAAAGCACAGCACGTTGAGCCGACGGATGAGAAGAATTTTTTAACGAATGACAGTTGCAGCTTTCAATGACAACCAAGTGGATGTGTTCATCGAGTATATGCACGAAAAATAAATTCACAAGCCAATTTCAGAAACAAAATATATCCTACAAATGTTTACAAAAAAAAATGCGATGTTTAGAAATCTAGTTTAATTTATTTAATAATCGACAAGTTTCTTTAGCTTAGGCGGAGCAGAGATGACAATTCGATTTCGGTTATTCCGCTCACTTTCACTACTTTGCGTTGGTGCGGGTGGACGCTCGTAGTTGCGATTATGTGATGGCGCGTGGCGATCTGACTCCCTGTACCTACAACGGGAATTTGACCTTGATCTACGATGTCTGTCCCGTCGGTCTCTTGACCGATCACGATACCTTGTCCGTTCAGGTGTGCGGTTGCGCCTACTACGATGCGTGCGAGAACTGGAACGCGACGTCCTCCGTCGTTGTCTATGCCCGGACCGGTTGCGGCTTCTCGATCTGACGCGGTGTTTCCCCCGGCTGGGACTACGCCGCGAACGAGTCCTATCGCGATCGCGACTGCTTCTGTGATTGCTTCGAGTGGATTTCACGGATTTCTTGCTGCACTGTGATGCCGATCGGCTTCTGGGCTTGATGTTCAGAGCATCTAAGGACTCATCGTCGGAAGTTTTGCCTCCATCACTTGACTTTGGAGTGCTACGCTTATGTCGAAGTTCCCTTTGCCTAAAAAAACACATCAGATGCAAATCCTCGCACTCCGAAAAACCAGCAATTACTTACCTTCGTCGCAATTTGAGAGCTAACTCACGCATTTCATCCTCACGCTCTTGTTGCAACTGCAGTTGACGCTCAGTTTTCTCGATTTCAGCTTTCTTATCCGCCTTGTCTGAAAATGCAAACAGTTTGTCAAGAACTATCTCCACACGCCCCCAGTCTTCACTTACATTGCTTGTTCAAGAGAATCTGCATTTTTCGCTTTAACCTCTCGCGAGGATTCAAGGATGTCTTGCCTCCATTTCCACTGCCGGCACCCACCTGCAAATAGTAACTTTAAAATATTAACGCGGTGCATAGACAAGTGATGAGGGCTTCGTGTGTCATGGTCTAGTCATTTATAAGCAACCGCACACGGTATTATATCAAATTTATTTGAATAATTTTTTTTTTAATTTCTTATTTCAGATGTCATCATGTCGCTGATTGTCGGAATTTGTCTATTTTTAACTGAGATTTGCAAATGAGATAGAAAGAGAGAAACAACAAGGCAGACATGTGCCTAAAGAGAGAGATGTTATTCTTACTGACTTTGGTCTCGGTAGAACTAGAAATATTTGTGCCATGTGCTGATAGATTTTTGCTATTCTGTTTACCACTACCGGATACACCTGGAAAGCCAACCCCTGACGATGTGTGGGGAAATGGATTTGACCTATCGGATCTGCAATTGAAGAGTTAACTAAATGAACGCTTGGGGGGTTCAAAATCTTTGCTTACGATGTATCATTGTCCATGTGGGCTTGTTCTTCCTGATCGTCATCGTTGCTACGCTCATCACCAGACTGATCGGCTGTGTCGTCGAGATCTTCATCCGAGTCTGAGGAATCTCCGGGTCGTTTCCGACCGTAATACCTCTTAATGGGTGGTGGTTCTTCGGGTAGAGTTTCAGGTATCTCGACTTGTTTCACTGGCTCTGGTTGTGTTTGTGGCACGGGATTGCTTCGTTGTATGGGTAGAGTCGGGTACTGTATCATGGGAGGAACTGGAGGTGGCTGCACGACGGGCGGCAGCACTATCTCTGGGACACTCTCAGTAGGAGGAGGAGGAGGAGGAGGAATCTTGATTCGTGGCTTTGACGGCGACCTTTTGCGCGGGGAATGATAGCGACGGCTACTCCTATCCGCCGGTGATGATGACGAAGATCTAGATGACGAACTATACCTCCTCCTGCGTCGAGATCGAGACCGCGAACGACGAGAGCGCGACCTTGATCGACGATATCTCCTCCCACGTGACCTACTTCTGCTACGTCGTCTCCTCGATCGGCTGTCACTTCGCCGGTGTCGACCGTGACTCCTACTGCGACTTCTATATTGATATTGCTTCGGTCGTTCAGACCTTCTCTCGTTCACTTGCTTAAGTTTCTCTAGGTTCTCCTTTACTTTCTGGGCGTAGGTTGCTTGAGCAACTTGAGATATAGCCCCTCCAATTGTTGGCTTGTTCCCCTTGTTCATGTTGATTAGAATCTTTGAGTGAGGCTGCAGTTCGTCCTCTCCACCAAATGAGGTTATGTATGTGATTTTGCCTGAGTTCTCAGGCGATGGAGACCGCGAATCACTTTCATTGTCCTTGGGATCCCCTACAGTCTCCTCTTTAGCCGCATAGCTTGGTGGACTGAGTGGACGTCCAGCTACACGCCGTTCCTTTTGAGCACGTCTTTCCCTCCGACTCTTTCTCCCACTAAGCATCATCTTTTCCTGTTCCTCTTCTCTTGCCAGACGCATGGCGTCCGCCTCGTCAACATCCTTTGTGAGGTAAGAGTAAAAATCATTACTGAGCATTCCATAATTCCTGCCACAAGCATTCAATTCATGCGCCTGTGACGTATCCAGTTTGGATATGTCTATTGAAACGTCCATATCAATCTCCGATCCCACTGACTCATTGTCATCGTCTACGTGCTGAACTGTAGCACTTGGAATATGACTGAAAGGCGTGGCATTGTCACCATCGTCGTACGAGTATGCAATTGCAGCACCAGACGGTTTCTTTTTGCCCAGATTTCGTTCCGCCTCCAATTGGGCATTCGCCCCGTACTGCTCTTCAAGGTATAGCTGATGCAGGAATTTCTCCTCCGGCAAATTAAGAAAGTCATTCTGGGCCAGAATGCGATACCGTTCGTAATTACACTGCCTCTCCTCTGCACCAATCTCCTCGGGCACCATTGTTTTCGACACCGGCGGTATGTAATCTAAGTGAGCACGCACATCAAATCGATCGATGAGATTATCTTGCTGCCCCTGCCAGGGAACACTGAAAGAAAAATAAAATACATTAGACCAACCCCGCTCGTTGGAAAAATTTAGAAAATTTGAAATTTTCTTTATTGCGTTTATCGGAAAATCCGAAATATCACTTGCATGATAGCGGCACCGTCGCCTGCTGCTGCCACTGCCGGATCTAGGTGTATCTTGCATTTCCGTCCATGAAGCTGTATAAATTGCGTTGGATCGGCTTTCTGCAAGGTGCAAGAATTAAATTGCTTGTGCAAGTGAAAAGAAATGCGGTTTTACTATTTTTTCATAAAAATCCTGTCTTCGTTCGGCTCGCTTTCTGTAGTCGACAATCATTCCACGGATTTTCCTCTCCTGCCTGCGCGCTTCATGCCACATTTTTGCTTTCAAATTCTAATTGTACAAGCTTTGAGGTGAATTCAATTTAACATAATCTTGAAAAGGAATTACTGTATTTGCATGCAAATTGCAAAAATTATCACAACCAAATAAAAGTTATCAGAAAATAATGCCGCGAGCCACACCAACACCGCAGAAAATCACTACATGCATATACATATAAGCAAAAAAAAATTCATGTCAACTGTCAGTCTTCAGCGTGTTTACCTCGCATCTACACAGGCGACCCTTTACGGCAAGTAGATGCCTTGGACTTGCTGTTCGCAGTGCAATCTGTTGAGTGGAACTCAAGTCACTTTGACAGATATTGAAATCATCTGTCTTTCAAATCGGCTTGCTGTCAAAAAGATTCAAAAGTCGCATTTTTGTGTTTAGACATCGCGGAGATATTTGTTGCAAATATTAGTGAAAGAAGTACAAAGTAGTCACACTCTGCCTCCAAAAAATGTCGGGAATCCTTGGGCGTACACAGTTCTTGGGGGAGACCTCAACCCTCTTCACAGATGAGCGCACGGTTAACGCTCGGACCAAGGTACATCACATCCAGGACCGCAGCTCTTATCAAATTTACCTAATCCCCTTTTTTCCAGGTGGTGGAATGGTTTAATGAGATGATGGGAGCCGATCCCGCCACAAAGACAACACTGCTGGCCAAAATTCAAGAAACCATCATCAGCACATGTCCAGAACTGATTGAGGAGTTCCTAGAGCATATTTTGTCCTTCGCTCACGACCCTAACATGGAGGTTCGGAAGTACGTTATTGGTTTTATGGAGCAGATATGGTAAGTCCAATCACGCTTTGCCATATTCTCTCATCCCCAAGTTACTCCTTGCAGCAAGGTGAAAGTGGAGTTCATGCCACAAATAGTGAACGTCATCTCAATGTTGCTGCGGGACTCATCAGCACAAGTCATCAAACGGGTGATTCAAGCCTGCGGTTCAATTTACAAGAACGGACTTCAGTGGATCTGCACAAGGGCGGAGATAACTGATAGCACCGAGCAAGCATGGAGTGTACTCAGCCTGGTGAAAGCTCAAATATTAGACATGATTGACAACGACAACGATGGCATACGGACGAATGCCCTGAAATTCCTCGAGGGTGTCGTCATACTCCAAACGTATCCAGACGAAGACAGTCAGAAGAGGGAGAACGATTTCTCCCTGGAAGACGTCCCACTAACGCTGAAAATCATGCGCCGGAGGAAGCTGGAGGAGGAGGCTATGAACATCTTTGACATCCTGCTGAAATTCCACGCCGCCACTCACATATCCTCAGTCAACTTAATCGCGTGCACCGGCAGCTTAAGCACCATCGCGAAAATGCGTCCCAGTCTGATGGGTCCAGTGGTAGAGGCTTTCAAAAGCCTCAGCTCCAACCTCCCACCAACACTCACCGACTCCCAAGTGAGTTCAGTGCGAAAAAGTCTGAAGATGCAACTTGTGGGGCTGTTGAAAAACCGTGGCTCCTTTGAATTCCAAGTGGCAATCAAGCGGATGCTCATGGATCTGGGCACATCCCAGTCAGAGATCAGTCGAGCCACACCAAAAATGGACAAGCAAGAGGTGACCTTGCGGCAGAAGCGGATTGTCGAGAACGCCGCACACAGTCTGAGCAAAAAAATGCGTCTCAACAATGAAGAAACCACCGCTGTGACGGAAGCCCCTGACCCGATGGATGTGGAGCTTGATCTCGAGAGGAAGACCGCCAAGTCGACAAAGGTGAACGAGAAGTTTATCGGGGAATATTTGCGAAACCCTGAAATTGCTGTCAACATCGTCCTGGCACACATGAAAAACCTTCCCGACGAACCACCGGATCACTTTATGGAGGAGTACACGCCTGTAAAGGACACCCCTCTGAACGTGCAAATAGCGAAAATCTCCAGCTTACTCGGTGCTCAGATGACCGAGCAAAGGATAGGGCCTGGAGCAAGCATATTCTCAAAGGAACCGGTGCGTAAACCTGATGAACCAAACATTGAACCCGATGTGGCAGATGTTGAGATGCCTGAAGCACCACGCGACTCCGAGGAGCAGAGGAAAGAAGAAGCCACGAAGAAACTTCGCGAGAACATGGAGCGCGTCAAGGGGGAACAAGCGCTTCTCGAACACATGAAGCAGCGAGCAAAGAGTCTGAAGCTCCAAGAAGTGACCAAACCCTTCCCCCGCGCAACCAAGGCAAAATTCCTTGTGGACGCCGTCAAACGAATTCTAAGCGCCGAGCGTCAGTGCATAGTGGGAGGAGTGTCCGTGAAGCGAAGGAAAATTCTAACAGTCATGGCAGCTACCTTCCCAGAAAATGTTCGGTTCCTCATCTTCGAATTCATCATGATGGACATCAAGGGGCGCATAGATCTCGCGTTCTCCTGGCTCTATGAAGAGTACTGTCTGCTGCAGGGCTTCACCAGGCACTCGTACGTAAAATCTGAACACAGACCAGACTACGCATACAACGAGTTGCTGGATCAGATCATAAGTGGAATTTGCACGCACTGCGAGTTCAAGGATAAGCTCATCCTCCTTCGCAGGGTGTATCTTGAAGCTCCCCTCTTGTCGGATGAATCGGTCAATCAGTTAATTCAGATGTGCTACGCCGACGAGACCAGCAACTACTGCATCGATCTAGTCAAGGACTTGGCCATTCTACGACCGCCCAGGAAGCAGCGATTCGTCCGGATTCTACTGAACTTCTGCGTCCACGAGAGAGTCAATTTGCGGGAGCGAGCAATGGAGCACATCCGGGCGCTGTACGCTGTGCACAAGGTGTTGCCGATGAAAATTGAAGAGTTCGCTGTGGAATGGATTGACTACTTGATCAGCGAAACCCCACCACCGGAGGTGTTTGGCGATGACTACGGCAGGAGCAACGTGGAAATCGGATGGAAGGAGGATCTTGCGAAGATTTGCCTTGGAACTATGCTGACGCTGCTGCCACATTCCGAGTGTAAGTAAACAAAAAAAAAATACTTAATGGCCCATGGGGGGATCGAACCCACGACCTTCGCGTTATTAGCACGACGCTCTAACCAACTGAGCTAATGGGCCGGCGATTTGTGTTGCAAAAGTGTAATACTTGTACCGTTACGCTTTTTCTGTCTCGTGGAAATGATAGAAGAGCTTTTGCTTAGGGGTAGCAGAGCTGGACAGCACCCAACTGATTTGATTTATTGGAAAGAAACGGGAACATGGCCTCCGTGGCGCAATTGGCTAGCGCGTTCGGCTGTTAACCGAAAGGTTGGTGGTTCGAGCCCACCCGGGGGCGGTCACTTTTTTTTCCTTTTCACAAAGAATACCATGAAATATTGCTCATCCTCATCTTTTTCTTTTCAGCTCTTCTGGATCGCCTGTGTACAGTCTACATGAAAACTTCCGCAGACCTCAAACGAACCATCCTCCGGTCAATCGAAGTACCAATCAAGACTTTAGGCATTGAGAGTCCAACACTGCTCAAACTCATCGAAGAATGCCCGAAAGGAGTGGAAACCCTCATCACGCGGATAATTTACATCCTTTGCGAGCGCTCAATCCCAACACAAGACTTAGTGAAGAAGGTCCGAGACCTCTACCAGACCAAAGTAAACGATGTTCGCTTGCTCATTCCCGTGCTAAGTGGCCTGACAAGAGCGGAAATCCTTACAGCCCTTCCCAAGCTCCTGAAACTGAATCCGATTGTGGTGAAGGAAGTCTTCAACCGGCTCCTGGGAATCGGTGTAGAGTACGCCAATCAAAAAATGCCCATCTCCCCGAGCGAGATTCTAGTTGCCCTTCACACGCTCGATCAAAACAAATGCGAACTGAAGTACGTTGTAAAGGCGACGTCATTGTGTCTAGCCGAGAAGGACGTGTACACACAGGAGACGCTGGGCGGTTGTCTGCAACAGCTGGTTGATATAATACCCTTGCCGACACTCCTCATGCGCACGATCATTCAGAGTTTGGCGCTATATCCCCGACTGTCTGGTTTCATTATTGGTCTCCTTCAGCGGCTCATCTTGAAGCAGGTGTGGAAGCAGAAAGTCATCTGGGAGGGCTTCCTGAAGTGCTGCCAACGTCTGAAACCACAATCATTACCGGTGCTCATTCAGTTGCCATTGCCACAGCTCCAGGATGCCTTGAATCAGTGTCCAGATCTACGATCGCCTCTGCTTGAATATGCTCAAACTATTCAGGAGAGTCAAGTTGGTGTGATTTCACAGCAGGTGATGGATGTACTCACTGGAAATGCTCTAGATGTTCTAATCACGGTAAGGAGCGCATCATTCTGGTACATAGAGGGGTTATATTTGTTTCTCTTTGTTTTTCGCAGGATGATTCTGGAGGATTTATGTCGATAGAAAACATTAAAAAGGAGAAAGAAGATCCCAGTGAGCAAACATCATCGGATAACGGACAACCCTTACCTCCTGGCGAGGACTAGGGATCTTCATCATTTTATTTTTTTTTTTTTCTTACTCGTTCCACTGTAAAGTTAGAAATGATACAAATAAATCGAATGTTGATGAGACTTTGATTATCCAGTCAACATAAAAAGAAACTTTTCGAAAACCTCGCAAGAATTAGTAGAAAACCTGAAGGTTTTACTACTATCCAAGCCTTTGTCAGTCTGTCTGTAGCCATCATGGAGTGGGATTATTGAATTTGAATGCTTGGTTGTTTTTGTGGCACACACGATTTGTAATTAAGGGACATACGTATGCGCATATGTATGTGTGCATAACTGTTGTCGAATTGCTTCCTGTGGGTAAGATTTATTTGCTCAGGAAGTACTCGTGAACTTCCTGTTACGATAGTTAAAATTTGTTCTTCCATTTTACATCAGTTTCGAGCATGTTCATACGTGTACGAACGTGAACGAACAGTTTACACTTGCTCGGCTGACTAATGGCATACCTGCTTCTTCTTCTTCTTTAAATGGCGCTCCAGTCCGGAGGAGACGTGCCAACACGCCATTCCACCTAGAACAATCACTCGCCACCTACCTACAGTTTTGCACTTCCATATCACATCTCAACTTAGGCTGTCCTCTGTTATCGCAATGAACCGAATTCGAAGACTTTTCGTGCCAAAACAATGCTGCATGGCATACAGGCATACCTGCTACATTTTTTAAGATTCTGGTCGCCTGGTGTTTTGTAGCAAATTTTCTGCAAATTCGAAGTTTTGACAAAACACGAGTGTGCGTATAAACTCTATCTTTTTTGCACTTCCATTTCACATCTCAACTTAAGCTGTCCTCTGTTATCGCAATGAACCGAATTCGAAGTCTTTTCGAGCCAAGACAATGCTGCATGGCATACAGGCATACCTGCTACATTTTTTAAGATTCTGGTCGCCTGGTGTTTTGTAGCGAATTTTCTGCAAATTCGAAGTTTTGACAAAACACGGGTGTGCGTATAAACTCTATCAGTTTTGCACTTCCATTTCACATCTCAACTTAAGCTGTCCTCTGTTATCGCAATGAACCGAATTCGAAGTCTTTTCGAGCCAAGACAATGCTGCATGGCATTCAGGCATACCTGCTACATTTTTTAAGATTCTGGTGGCCTGGTGTTTTGTAGCGAATTTTCTGCAAATTCGAAGTTTTGACAAAACACGGGTGTGCGTATAAACTCTATCAGTTTTGCACTTCCATTTCACATCTCAACTTAAGCTGTCCTCTGTTATCGCAATGAACCGAATTCGAAGTCTTTTCGAGCCAAGACAATGCTGCATGGCATACAGGCATACCTGCTACATTTTTTAAGATTCTGGTCGCCTGGTGTTTTGTAGCGAATTTTCTGCAAATTCGAAGTTTTGACAAAACACGGGTGTGCGTATAAACTCTATCAGTTTTGCACTTCCATTTCACATCTCAACTTAAGCTGTCCTCTGTTATCGCAATGAACCGAATTCGAAGACTTTTCGTGCCAAAACAATGCTGCATGGCATTCAGGCATACCTGCTACATTTTTTAAGATTCTGGTGGCCTGGTGTTTTGTAGCGAATTTTCTGCAAATTCGAAGTTTTGACAAAACACGAGTGTGCGTATAAACTCAATCTTCGTGGGGTAGGAATGATGCAGTGGCTTGACTAGTAATCGAATGTTGCAAGTGATACCTTGAGCTGATGGCGAAACTTAGTTGGGGGAATGATGCTTCGCCCATAGATGGTGTCCTTTGAGAAAATTTCTAGAAGGAAAATGACTAGTCCGTGTGTGTAGTCATCGTTTAGGTAATGCCTGGTTTTTGTACCCACTAACAGACTTCATCATCATGATCTGCAGGCAGAATTTAATATTTAGAACGAGTGATGCGTTTAAGTGTCTGGTTGGTCCTAGTATGTGTGTGCAGAGTGGTAAGGCACCAAAGTGATGTGCGTTGGATGTATGTATGTATGTATAGCACTCATCTAGTTTAAATAGAGTGGGATTGATACTGCCGCAAAGGGCATTGTGTGCTGTGCTTCTATGCGTACAGAAGACAGTTTTTGAACTCTACTATGGTAATTACAATGTAAAGCCATGAGAGTTCTTAAAGCGGAACCGCGGTGAGGTCTCTTTTAAAAAGTCTGTAGGAGACCCAATCTGGATAAGCAACGTCCTGCTGTGTTGGCAATGGATTTCAACTGTTAATTGGGGCCCAGGTTCACCCCGGACTGAAGTGCCACAAGAAGAAGAAGATAGGTGAGCTGCAAAGGATTACCATGACGTCAGAAAATTGTAACGATGCTAGAAACTGGTCGCAGATAGACATCTCTGTTATTCCTTCACATATTGTGATTGCGCCAAGGACAATTAAAACGCTAAGAGTAACTCCGCTTCCAGGACTGTTGTCGAGGCTAACTCCATGTCCGCTTTGCACTTGTCCTAAGAACCATCATCGCCAGCAGTAGAAAATTAAACAATAGGCAACAATTTTTTTCACTTGTTTCTTTTTTTATTTGTTTTCTTTTTATTTAATTACTTTTGTCATGTTTTTTTGCATTTTTTATTTTTTTGTGTTTTTTCTCCTCATTCATAGTTTGTCCTCGTTATGTAGTTATGTTTATCAATTATAAGATTTCAAAACGCTTATTTACGAATCCTCTTCATTAACAGTGTTCTCCCTTTGAATACAATTCCCATTCAAGGAGGGCATACACATACATATGAATGTATGCAAATACAAATATAAAATAAATTAGAAAATTAGCTCTACAAAAAACTGTTTCCTATTACAATTACAAGTTTACATTACACAATTGATTACACAATGCACAATATTTAATTATTTATTTTTAATGTTGTTTATGTATTTTCCGTTTCCTTCAAAAATAAAAATAAGCCTCTTATCACGTTTACATTTTACGTTTGCGCCACTGAGCTGCGCGATCATTCAAATTGGATTATACATAGTTTGTGTCTGTTGTTTGGTTTTTCTTTTTAAGATACAAAAAAATTGCATATTGCTATTCTCAAAATTGAATAATCTTTGATTTCTTAATTAGGTTCCAATGGAAAATCATTGCTATTTGTATTTGTTTATCATAGTTTCTTCTTCTTCTTCTTCATCATCATCATCGTCTAGTTTATTTAATTTCCCTTAAGTTTGATTACAAATTCATTTTAAATGTGTTTAAGATTGTTCTTTTTCTTTTCAGTAAATTATACACATATTTACATGAACATATGGCGAGTTTTGAGTTCCAATTATTTTGTGCTTTTAAAAAAAGCCAAGTGTTTTGAGATAAATTCCCGCAGTGTGCAAAGCTTCGCATATCTGTGAGCCGCATCACTGTGGGTTGGGTTTTCTATTACATTCTCTTTATGGGAGGGTGGGGGGGGTGGTCTTGATTGTTTGGATTTTACTACTGGTTTGTATTTAAATCTATTTAATTTATGTCTATTTGCTGATTATTGTAAAATATACTGCAATTCTATTTTAATTTAGATACACTATGTTTTCTTTGTTTGTCTGTGAGAGTAGTTTTAAATCGCCATTATTTCAAAAAGTTGAAGTTTTTCATTTTTAAAAAAAATTGTTTTATTTTTTCATCTTAAACTCTTTGCCACAAAGTTTCGGTAGTAATTAGTTTGTACTCTTTTAAAGAGCTTTACATTAAAATTTATTTATAAATTTGAATATTTTTTGACCAACATTGACGTTGCAAAACAGATCGTTTCTTTTCTTTGCGTGGGAGCGCCTTCAGATGTCTAGAACTTCATGTCAGTTTCAAAAAACAAAATGCTGACTCCTTTTCCTTCTCACGCCATATTACACTAGTCTCTCTGTCAGTTTTCTTTAACACAAGGAGCCACTCTAAATTGGAATCTTTCTCCGACAAACTGATGCCAGGCTTCCAAGTCACCTAAAGATACAACATTCAGGCTAACTAGGCCCATTGTGATGTCAAGCGAGTCCGGGAACTCTAAAATCAACTCGAATATCTGTGTTTCTCATATTAAGTTCGTCAATATAGTTACATTCACACAGATAGAGTTTGTTTTCTTCTGGATGAGAGAGTAGAGCAAGATCTGTGTCTTCATCTCTACAACTCCTGCAAAAGTTGACGCCAATAAGCAGCCTACGGGGTGCCCTCGTTAATTTGTTTACATCAGTGGGTGCTTCTTATTGAGAACAAACTAATTCTGGACAATTTCTTCACCAAATCCTTATATCCTATAGCTTCCATGCCAAAGACCTGCAACTACATAGCAGATTGCCCCATGTCAAACAACTGCGCACACAGCGCTGAGAGGGGTAGGCCGTGTAGAATATACGGGCAACACGCCACCGAACTGGAGCATCTGTCCTCGATTGGAACAGCACACACATGTGTAGAATGAGTTTAATCAACTTCTTGGGCGACATTCGAGCAGACTGGACGCCCTCTTACTTCCTGAAGAGGCATGTTGCTTGTGGCACAGATCTGTTACTAGGCAAAGGCGCTACTCTTTGAAAAAAGCCTGACAAAGCCTCTCCGAAGTGCAGGTCAATGCCTACAAAAATTACAGGACCTTACGTCCATTCGGACATTCACAAATCCCCTAACCTTATTTCATGTTCGGGATTACGACATCGAAAAACAAACCGCCTTAGACAAGTCTGCGTTCGAATCTCTGTCCTTCTTCATCTAGAAGACGTTATAAATTTGGTGTGTTGACAGACAACAATCGAGCGATAATGCTTTGGTCGTACACGAATAGACCTAGCTAGTTGAAGTCTTCCTGCTTCCTATTCGAGTTCATATCATATCCGTTGCAAAACAAAAACCACGTTCATTCACTATCATCTTTCATTCATTCATTCCCCCACCTAAAACCAAAAAACAAACCAAACAAAATTAAGTTCGTGTCAAAAAGAAAAAAACGTCAAATAAAAATGCATTTATATCTTGTGTTTTTTTTAAGTATTTATGTATTACGTACTTCTGTTTATTTGGGTTCTTATCCTTTTTTCAAAGTCAAATTAAATCAAAAGTAACTACACACAAAAATTAAACTTTGTACAAGTGTGTTCTGTTCTTAATCGAAAAAAATAATAATAAACATTATTATACCTTAGCAACTACAAAAAAAAAAGCTGAAAAGTTTATCTCTGGGTAGGAAAAAAAGGAAACAAGTTCAAAACAGTACACACACGACTTTTATCCACAAAATCTGTCACAGACCACTCCGCTCACTCGAAGAGGTCAAGCGATAAAGAGGATGTAGAATTCACGTGTAAGTCAGAATCTGATTTAACATGTCTGCAGAACTGGTTGAAGAATTAATGTTGGAGACGAGACAACCAAAGCATTTCCGCGTTCGGGTTTACGACATTGATAAACGGGTCACCTAAATTGAACCGGTGTTCGGAGTAACTGAGCGTCGACAAATGACCCGAATTCGTATGGGATAAGTAGACGGGTAAATAAACAAGAGTCCTGTTCACGATATGCGGGGGACGTTAATAAATCATGTTCGGAATAACTGATGCATAGCCTTGGCGTTCAATAGATATCTTGTCGTTTGGAATAAGAATCATCGATGCTAAGTGTGCATTTAGTATAACTGAGTGTCGACAAATGAAGAGTCGAGGCAAAAGCACGCACGTCGAAGAGGCCAACTTTGATTTCGGGTTCGGCATTGCGACGAATCAAATCACCAACACCTAGTTTACCTCCGGGATTGCTGGGCGTCGATAAAAGGATTAACAAAGCCAAATCAAAATCGGCGAAAGCAACCGGAAAACAGTTCATCGACAATCTAACTCCTTTCAAGCTAAGAGTTGAGAGACGAAAGTATTCCTGTGCCATGTGTTTGGAATAACTGATCCAGAAACGAATCGCCAAGACCAGAAGTAAGCATCGGGTCTGTGTGTCAATGAAGGAATCGTCAAAGCGAAGCCCTGAATGCAGATGCTATGAACAATTTTAAAAATTTGATTTATCTGTGTTCACTGGCCTGTTACAAGATCGCATTAAATTTGCGTCTTAGATGCTTCCGAATCAAATGACACCCTTAAGAAGTGGGAAAAGGGCGGGGGTTCAAAGAAATCTTAGAACGCTGTAGAATAGAGGTCGGCATTTAGCGCACCATGAAACGTTTTGCTACGAATGCGGCGTGATAACAAAGGCATACATATATGTAGGCGGCGTTTAAGTAGCCTGTGTCCAACAACAAGAGCGCAGAATGCCCTTTCTGCTCAAGGGAGGAACAAAACTTGTTCACTCTAAAGGCGTTCCGCCGTCCGATCGGTTTCTCCTCGCAAGGAAACAACACAAAATACTTTGTTCGTCACAAGAAGACAGTGCCCGCCACCTCCGCAAGAGAATCTGGTACAAGACAAGCACACAACCACCGTGATAAAGCTTCGTATTAAACAAGCCAAGTTTGGATGCCCAAATAAATTGGTGTGCAGCGCATTATCTTAGCACAGGCTCTATGAAAACAATTAAGGAAGCCTATCTTGCTTGGGGAGGAATCAACATTTGTTAATGCACATTGACCTTTTTGCCAATCGTTTTGGTTCATCAAGAGACCTTACAACGCGACACCTTCGGCATGAGAATATGCAATAAGACAAATGCACAGCCAACACGTCCCCTTTAAAAACATTAGCAAACAAAGCGATAAGGTAAATTTAAAAGTATTTACAGAAAAAATCTATTTACACGAGCTGAATTCATTTAAATGTCTACAAACGAGCTCTATGAAAGCAGTGCACCGTTTTCACTGAATACTGGAATTGTGAAGCAATGAAAAAGAAGCTTCTCTTGAAATTAGGTTGAACAAATTCTCTATCTGCTGTTCTTGTGGATTGATTGAGACTCTTCTCAGTGCTGGGACATCCACTTCATCCTTACACTGACAGTGTGTGTGTGTAAACATGTGTGAGGAAAAGCGCAATTCCTCGGTGTGTCTGTGCATTTGTAAACTCATCCGCCTCCTTCTCATACACCTCTCAATAAAGTTTTTTTTTTCAATTCTTTTCTGTTTTTATTTTACAACATCTCTCTTGCGTGTTAGACAACGAGAGATATGCTTTAACCTCTTTGAGGTGTGTTTCGCTTATATCTTTACATATAAATATATCTAAAAACTAAAAATACATAAAAAATAAGAAAACAGGTTAAACATAAAGTAAATAAAAAGGAAAATGTTTAAGACTACATCTAGAAAATACACATTCAGAAATCTAAGCTTATCTTTGCGAACCTTGTCTAGACACAAGACACAGAATTCTCACTACCAAATATGTTATTGCTATTTTTTAAATATTATTACACATTTTTCTTCACTTCTCTTACGTCTGGATTTTCAATTGAATCTTGGTTTTTCCATTTTTCCATTTTTTTTTTGTTAGTTTTGTTTTGTTTTCTAATGTTTGTAGCAATATCACAAATTTTTTTTCCATCAAATATTTTTAAGTTATGATTTTTTTTTATGTAATTTAAATAGTTTACATATTATTCTTAATTTTTTAAATATTTGTAAGTAACACGCAGTTACACAAACAACTGTTGTAATGCGTTTGCTGAAAATTTTCTTCACAAAAATTCAAAAAAATTGTTTACCTTCATTTTCGCGTAAAAACATTTTTTTTTCGCGTAATTTTTTTTTTCGCCTTTTGTGCTCTTTCTCTTGGTGAAGAAAAAGTGTTCATCGATATAGAGTTTACGGTCTCCGTCGGCGGCGAGGAGAAGCACAAAAGAGACGCTTCCCCGCTGACGTGCCGCGTTTCAATTCTATTCGATTTTGACCAAATTTTTTTGTTTGTTTGTTTAAATAAAAAAATGTACAATTTTTCACAACGTGCCGGCGTCCGTTTGACATAAAATTTGTGCTGTAGAAAAATTGATCTCATTTCTTGTGGGGGTTTCCGATTGACTTTTTTTTAATTTGTTGGTGTTGTCCAGTTATTTGAAATATTTCAAGATTCTCCTAACTTTTTTGGAGTAAAAGAGTCATTAAGATTCACGCTCTTTTTTCACTTTAACCTCCTCGCCTAAGATTGTCGCGATTTCGCCTTGCATAAATGCCCATGGTATTGTTGAGTTTGCTAAAGGACAGCGCTCGCCGCTCGGACAATAGACTTCATTACCGGAGCCCTGGAAGAACGGAGAGTTTCGTTACATAAATCAGCTAGTTCATGAAAAAAAAGGGAAATGTTAGGTTCACTTACATTTTGCCTTTTAATACTTTCACGACTGCAGGGGAAACAGAATTTATGATGATTAACCGATGGGCATTGCACAAAGTGCGTATCTTCGAGCCTTTCCTGACACAGAGTGCACTTGAGAGTGGCGTTCTGTGCGGAGGTTGGTGCTTGAGCTGCGGACGTTGGTACTGCACTGCCGGGAGGTCCACCGCCATTGGCACTGTTACCATTGCCAGCCGTGCCATTGTTACTGCCACTGCTGCTGCCACCGCCGCCGCCGCCGCTGCCGTCGGTTCCATTTGCACCCGGTGGCATTGCACCTACTGAACCGCCCCCAGCAGATGCAGGTCCCACCTGGGGTCCTTGATTTGATTGACCCTCCGTGCTGGTGACTGTTGTGCTGGACACATGTCTTGAACCTGATGATCTGCGACCTGACGATGATCCTTCATGAAGGCAAAATGAGAAGATCAAACATTTGAATAAGTTTTGCATGTGATTGAACTTACCAGTGCTGTTTGGTGAATGTTGACTACCACGTGACGCCGTTCGTGGTGGTGGAGGTCCTGGTGGGCTCGGGCCATTTCTGGGGCTACCCGGTGGTAATGTCTCTGTAATTGACATTAGATTAGCCATCGGACTTTGAGCTAATTGGGTGACTGAAGAAGCAGATGGTATTTGTGGCAGAGGTGGTGGTTGTATTGATTGTGGTTGTGATGTTGGTAATGCTGGAGGCGTTGAGTTACCCAGCGACACAGACGGATGTGGCATTGTTGAATAAACTAAAATTGAAAATTACGATTGGTTTTTTTGGTTTTTTCTTTTTTTTTTTCTTTTGTTTTTCGAACTTTATTTCTTTCTTTTGTTTTCTTCCTTCATTTTGTACGATTTGGCAAATGAAAGTGAAACGACAATGTTTTGGAACTACAATGAGTATGCCTCATCAATTGTTTGTGCGTTGAATTGAATAAAAAAAAAAAAAAATCAACTAAACATAAAAGCAAACAACACACCTCTTGACGTGTGGTGTGCGCGTGTGACTTGTATGTAACATCTCGTGTGTGTAACATAATTCCAAAAAGGAAAGAAAAATAAACATAAAAACACAAAACATACAAGAGTACATATAAACATAAAAATAAAAGAAAGAAAAATAAAATTGCCACTTTAGGGATTCGGTATCGGGGGACTTGGGAGGAGACTAGGGATCAACAATCTGCGTTTGTATCACAATCAAATTCACAACTGAAGTGGAAAACTCATGCAATACGTATAAAATTACAACTAAAAAAGCTATAAATGCAGAATTCATAGAAAAATGAGAGGCAAAGCGACTCTCTACTTAATTTACGAAGCTTAGAAAAGAAAAGATGTATCTGGTCCCCAAAGACCCACCATCAAGTCGTAAAATTGTCTATTTTCGTGTGCGGTAATTTTCATCTGGATTCAAGCATAAATTTAAGATCTTCTCCCTAGTCTATTCTTGTAGTTTGTTTATATCGTGAGTCAGCTGTATGTGAACTCTAGCTAAAAATACAGACTCGCTGTGTGTGTTCCCGATGTGAATGTAGGAGAAAAGATCAAAATCAAAATTTATCTATATTTCTAAGTGCGGTATTTATGTGCACATTGTGTGTACTGAGAGAGAAGTAATTATGATGTTTACTCAAGTTTTGTGGTCGCTAAGCGAAAACCAACCACTCTGTCCTGGTGAATGGCATGTATTTCATGCGGATTCAATTGTCTGACGGGGTACAACAATCAATCTTTTGAAATATTTGAATGCGTTCACTGCGCACTTAATCATACAATCAGTGTACCTCACAAATAAGAGTGAATTCATTAAGAAATGGTCTTTTTCCGCTGCCTGCGCTAGAGAAGAAAAATACAACTTTCATTTGTTTGCTCACGCCAACATACACCACCCTATGTGCGGCGGATACATTTTACTTTTGTTTGGACGACAGCCAACAAAAGCTATACGTTTTGTGATGTGTTCTGGTGAGGTTTTCCTTTTTTGTATTTATTTATTTACATAACAAAGCGGTGTTTCATTTGCCGCACCTCGATGTCACTGAATGACGGACACTTTTTTTTTTATGACCCACTGCACACACATCTATTCATAACATTCAATGATTTACATCGCGTTTTGTTTTTGCTCCTCTTCGTCTTTCCTTTCCCCCTTTTTTGTCGGGTCTTCGTGTTTTGCTCGTTCCGTATTCGTCCTTCATTTCTTTTCATGTCATGCACGTACGTAAGTACAAGTGCCAAAATATGACGACACAAATTTGTTGGCCAATGCACGAACAGAATGTACCCAACATATGTATGTACACCGCATAAAACGAAATAATTTTTAAATAAGAACGTGGGTAATGAATGTGAACATCGTGTGCTATACATTTGTTTGTCTGTACACACACGAATAAACAAATCTTTCAAAAATAACGAGTTATGCAGCCATGCCGGCATATTTATCGCGGACTGAAATACAAACTAGTGAATAAATTCGTTCGTGCAAATAGATAAACTGCCTAATTTTGTACTCGCTCATGTTTATAGTAGTTGTATACAATCAACAGGCGCAAATGTGAAACGTAATTGTTTAAAAATTGTCCAAATTCTTTTATTGAAATCTTCTTCGATGCATTGGTTTCTTAAATAAGAACTTAGTAGTTTTGTAGTTTTGATTTTCTAGAGCAGAACAATGTGTATAAACAACCTACATTTGGGTTTAATTATAGACTCCACATAAATCTTAAAATCTAATGAGAAGAAAAGCAGACACCTCGGAGCAGATGTCGGCAGTAGGAGTTCAAGTTAATTGATCTTAACGCTACGATTTTTTGCATGTCACTTGAGTAGGTGACTAGGGGACGAGTGGCAAAATTGTATCCCTGAATTATAGAACTAAGTTGTAAGTACGACAATCAGACAAAACCAAAACAATCGTAATCCTTTTAAGTATTTGAAAGTTTCTTGTTCGATTTTCTCGACAAAATACCCTTTCTGAAGGATAGGACTTGGTAGTTTGCTGCTTGCCTAACCCTGTCGCAGAACGACGTAGATTTGTTTGGAATAGCCAATTTGAATTGAAGAGTATTGGGTTTGGGCTCTAAGCGTTTTATCCTTTCTTTCATTTTACAGTGTTCTTTTATTGCTCCTTCAACTAATTTACAATGATCAACTATCTTTCTGTGCAGGCTCTACATAAGAGTTAAGTGCAGCTTATGCGACAATCATGCAACCAAAAAGCTGCCAAAGTAGACGACGGAAACATTCACTGATCAAATGTGGATCTCCTCTCTCCATGAAGGCAGCTTTTGTGGAGCAATTCAATCTTTTTGCATCAAAAACCGCCTACTATGCTGACTCATCATACATACGACTGACATACGACTAAGTTTGTGTCATTTTACAGGAAAATCCGGTTTTAAAATTGATCGCCGTGGCGTACTGGGTAAGCGCATCTACTCAAACGCCGAAGGTCCAGGCTCGATTCCCGGACTGCACACCTCGAATTCTGCACGGCACCTGCTCTTTCGAGTTGCTGACAACACTCAAAGACTACCCATTGTCTAGAAGAGCTTTCGGCGTCGGCAGAAAACCCTAGGTCCCTCCTACTCTTGAGAGAACAGCCAGTAGAACGCAAAACACGAGTTATGGATGCAGAAGCTAGACCCTGGTCCCTTGTGGGCTCTAGAGCAACTCAAGTATTATTAGACCAACAGTCTCCTAATCTTTTGATACCATTTTGCAGTGAGGCACGCAGCTATCTACTGCGCCTTAGATTCGGTTCATTGCCTTCAGTCCATTCCGGATTGAAACGACGGAACCATCCATTGTGGATTTATTCCGGATAAACACCAACTATAGGTGTGGTATGGTATTCAAGGAGCGTATAATCTACCCAAACTATTCGTTTCCTTCTCTTAATCGGACAGGACTTCTCGGACTATCGCTGCCTGTTTCACGGAGATTTCACTGTATGAAGGATTTTTTTTGGAAACGCCGGATATTAAATTGAGAAGTAAATCAAGTTTTGGAAGGAATCACAATTACAACACGCATCACGTTGTGATTGTTGTACAAACATCAACTACACACATGTTGATTTTTTTTTTTTTTTTTGAAAAGTGGGCGTATTTATCAGTTCTTCAGTAGAAGAAAGCAGACTTGTCACGATATTTTGTGCAAAGTTACTGAGGGACAAGGGCTTTTCCCAATCAGCAATGGCACGAGCTTGAATGTTTGGCTAGAATGTGAATCAGTTTTAAGACGTGTTGCATTGGTTTCCATGTCCTACTGAGTTCATGCTTGGTAATGGAGTATCTCAAAGCTGTTTTATGGTACCCTATCTTCGTCATTTTCTACCCTCTCTAGATTCGTTTCAATTTGTGCCTTTCAGTTTTTCTTTCATCCTTCGTCCTACATTAAAAGCTAGTTAACTTGCAAGTACATCA
Source organism: Eristalinus sepulchralis (assembly GCA_944738645.1). Taxonomy (NCBI): domain Eukaryota; kingdom Metazoa; phylum Arthropoda; class Insecta; order Diptera; family Syrphidae; genus Eristalinus; species Eristalinus sepulchralis. The sequence goes on along the minus strand of OX122884.1, from coordinate 1,035,824 downwards.
TGTGCACTCACAAAAAAAAATGCCTAATTCCTATGCAATTCATCAACTCATAAGCAACAGCGGCAGCTGAGACGAAGTAAAAAAAAATTACTAGAGAAACAGTTCACACCTCTTTCATTGACTATCTCTACCATCAGAATCAGTGCAGCAAGCAGCACACTCTACGGTTGGTTATTTTGTTTGTTCGCTCCTCTGATGGTGTGTCTGCTGCCCATCAAAAGTCACAACTGTCGTCGTTCTCGTCTCTCGTATTTTCCATGACGAAACACATCCACGAAACAAGGCACAGTAGAATGAATAAAATAATGAAGAAGAAAAATAAGAAAAAACAACAAACAAGCAAACAAAACAAGAAACTAGACGAGAGACGAGGCTACAGAAAAATACAAAAAAAAAAAACCAAAAACCAAAGAAAAAACTGGTTTTTCGAATTCTCTTTTGTGCCAACCATCTGATCTATGGTGATGCGGACGCTCTCAGTCAAGTTGAACAGGCAGCACTACGTCATTTCTGTCAGTGTAGTAGTTTAGATAGCATATAGCCAAGGTATATGTGCGGAGTGTATCTATTGTGTGTTTGTAACACTTCAAAGCTGCAAAAGTGTGCTGCAGTCACAGTACACACACACACACAAGTACACACATTGGTTATAACAGTATTTATCATTATTACCCTTCCAAACGGTGGCGCAGCAGGCAAGTAACAAACTTATTAAGGTTTACAAACGCGCAGCGCGTCGTCGTTCTCTGCTGTGTACTGTGCAATCGAGGCGGACGACACCCACTCACACAGATACACTATAGTGTGTCAAGTGCATTTTCGAATCTATGGAATAACAGGTTGTGTGTAGGGCTGCTAGTGGTATTGGTTTTCGTTGCTTGTTCCCCCCTCTTGCATTCCACCCGGCTATCGGTTATCGTAATCAACTTGAATTTGCAACGTAGCAAGGGAGAAGCGTGTTTGATACGAAATAGTATGAAGGCGATGTATGAGTGTACATACATATACCTGCACTCACACCATCTTGAAATATAAATAACTTCAATCGGTGAAGACGACATTCTATGTGTGAGGAGGTGCGACGACTTCTACGATTCAGCTCAAGAAAAACAAAAAAAAAGCAGCATGGCTAACTCGTACCACTCGCGTACATGGGCCATGACGACGCGTACGTAAACTGGAGAATTATACATATATGTATGTATGTACAGAATTATGATTACGTTATCGAGATACAGACACACAGGCCAGAACGAACGACACACAACCGCCATTGGGCGACGTGCGTGTTTTGCTGTTTGATAGATAGGTAGATACACTTTTATCGTTCGAGTTGTGTTTACTAATCGATATTTGCCCATTTTTAGCCAGCCAGGCACACAGCATTTGGCGCGGCCATTTCATTTCAATTCATTATGCTTGTGTTTTATTTTGCATCTGTTCTTCTTTGGCTTGGTTATGTAACCATGCTGCCGCCTACGTTCCAGACCGAATTTCCAATGTGCATGCGCACGCAAAAAGCTGCATTATCTACCTTCGCTAGGGGGGAAAAACAGGAACAAACCAATTTAAAAGATTTCAAATAAAATTTCGTGGCAGACCATGGAATTGCACATCTGACTTTTGAGTAGGTACCCATACACTCATCCCGGTTTTGGACTTTTTTGTTTTTGCCCATGCATGCATGTGGATGTCTATGTCCCGCCTATGCACATTTCCCTCATTTAAGTTGTTGTGTTAAATCAGTCACTACCACTTGCAGCGGCAAATTTACACTACGATGTGAACGTTCATCTTTGAAGTTCAAGGACAAATGACGTGCGAGTCGTGTCACTGCTTTTTCTTCACCCTGTCTTTCTCCATATTAACAACACTACACCACGATAGCGACAGCGACGTTTTGTCGACAACAACCAGCTGCTTAGTCAGTCAGCTCACCCAGCCGCCGCGCCGCTTACGCCGACTAATTACGACACGCCACCAAAGACAGCTGCGGTGGGAGACTCAGTATAGGTATGTTCATACATATATGCGGACCTGCATGTCTGACTGTTTGGAAGGTATTTTTAGTAGTTTGTATGACTCAATGTGGAACGACTAACTTCAAGGAAAGAGCTGAACAGTTTGATGGCGATAGGAGGAGGAGCAGTCGACAAGTTGGAGATGTCCTGCCAGTTTGGTCATTTTCAATGAGGTTCAGCGAGGAATTTAAAGGTCCCTCTGCTTGATTACCTTACACTCTAGAAACTGTGCGAGAAATGTTCTAAAACCTATCCCCAGCCGACTTCATCCCATATCTACTCCTGCCAATCTCAGGAACGTTCCAACTACCTAGAGTTGAAATCCGCAATCTTCATGAATGCACACGTACATCATCATTGTAACGAAAGCGGTCAAGGCAAAAGCACCAACACCCAGATAAATAAGAGGCAAGAAACTCAAAGCAACCATCTGACGATGCGCTACTGCATATTCCCGGACACAGCAGCTTTTTTTTTCCTGCTCCAATCTCGTTAGCCAAGTCCTCCTGTCTATACGCAGCCGTGTGTTTGTGTGTGTGTATTCCTCTGTATCTCGTCGTTGCTGTGCTCATTGTGTAACTTCTTTTTGAGTACAAGCTTCAAGTGCACACAAAAGGAACATCATCAAAGGAAGGAGGAAAAAAAAAAAATAAACGGCACGCTGCTGAGAAGAGGAAAAAAAAAAAAGAAAGACACAGACCAGTCAGAGGAAGAAAATTGTACACACTGCGCTCTGTCAGACATTCCAAATTTATCACCGCACACAAGTCACAGGTTTGTGATGTCAATTGTGATGCCATGTATGATGTTGACGATGATGACAATAGCACGTTGCGTGAGTTATTATAAAAATACATTAAACAAGCAGCGGCGGCAGTGGCAGCGACGACCTCATTTGCGGTTCGTTTTTCTTCTTAAATTTCGCGTAAAATAACGGGAATTCGCTGAAGAAAACAAACACACACACACACACAGAGATAGAGTTTCAATTCATCACACAACGGCACAAAGCGAATGAAGTGCAGAGGAAGAATCGAAGCGAAGAAGAGAAACGGAAAATAATGACATTTTGTGTCGGGTTTTGTAAAAGCAGACAGAGGGGTTTGTTGACCCCCAGAGATTGGAAATTCATGCATACACATCGATAGACACCTTGGGCGCTCAGAAAGATTACAAGACAAGAAATTCCACATCTCCTGACATAATACTATGAACGTGCCTCCTGTGAGATGGTGTAGGTTGGTTCTCCAGGAGGGTCCTAACCTTAACCGTCAATTTAGTTTAGCGCGATCATGACCATGAATCTATCAGTTTTTTACTTTGTGAATTTTCGGTCAAAACAGGAGAAAACAAATGAAAGAAAATATAAGTCTACAGAAAAACAAAAAAAAAGTGAAGCAAAACAGAAGAATACTAACAAAACTTACCGCCTTGCTTGAATGTCGTCGAATCAAATGAAGGTGCCCTGACCGGCTGGTGTTTGTCGCGTAATCCTTGTTGTCGGTCTGGTACGAATGACACTGTTGGCAGCGACTCGCCGCGTGTCAATGGTGGCCGTCCACCCGACGGCGAATCATCGGCAGCCGATGCACTCCGCTTCATACCGCTGGGTCCGTCGTTGTGGCCGTGCCCGTCATCGTCGTCTGGTGGTGGTCGCTTTAGATTCACTGACAGAGACGGCGGTACAGGTGGGCCGTTGCCCGCCGATGCAGCAGCAGCGGCTGCTGCCACGGCAGCACGATTCGGCATCGGCATATGATGTGGTGGTAGGTGTTGTATTCTGACCGGACGTACAGCTGCATCATGCGATTCGATTTTCACAAAATCCATCAGTCCCGCCTGTGGAGGTGGTGGGCCGATACGCTGACTCGGATAATGATGATGTTGCTGCAAGGCTGTATTCCCTACAGTAACTGAACCTCCGCCGCCTCCACCACCGCCACCGCCGCCTCCTCCACCGCTACTTCGATGCTGCTGAGGCTGGGGGACAACTTCGCCGTTCTCGTGACTGCGTTTCGCTGCCTGATGTAGACGTTTCATTTGTCGCGCCGCGTCCAATACCAATTCGATGCGGTCAGCACCCTCATAGTTGACACAACCTCGGCACACTGCCTCGGAAAAATCATTTATCATTGCCCACGGCATTCGCGGCAAGTCGCACAGGTAGCAGTGTTGTCGTTTCGTTTGCAGCGACATCCTGACAAACCGGGCGGAACTACCAGCGTGATCGCGATCTATTTTGGCGGTTGCGATTTCAAATTAAATCGAAAAAAATTAAAATAACGATAATCCAAAGTGTATTCTCCCCGACTGTACACGCACTCACGGTTTCTATCGCGTGCGTTTGCTTTTCACGTATCGCGCGGATAAACACTGTCTTCCACAACACTTTGTTTTCAAACAAAATCAATTAAATTCTCAATTTATTTTTTCTGCTGCATTTTGACTTGAATTTCGCGTATTTTTCTTTCACTTTTGCATATTCCTCCTTGTCATCGCTTTTTATTATGACTTCACCAAATCTGGAAACAAATGTATGGCGAAAAAATACGCACACTTCCGTTAAGGGTCGTCGTCAGCAGAGTCGTCACTTTCAGCTCAAACACGGCACCCCGCGCCGCGTCCGCCGCACAAAACAGGAAAACCAATAAAACGCAAATTCCCAACCGCACACTGTCTCGCAGTGAGCGTCGCGAATAAATGTATGAAATCTCGCGATTCAACCCCGAGATAGAATACTGGACTCTAGTATTCTTCTCGTCCACACATTTATTTCACCAGAGTAGAGCGCGCGAAATCACAAAAAAAATTGTTGTTCACACGGATATCCAAGAGCCGCCGCTGTCGCGATGCGTTTTTGCAAACGGTTGAAGCAGCGAAAAGCGCTTCCAAAAATCCACAAAGATAAAGCGTATCCAACTAGGAAATTATTTTGTTTTTTTTTTTTCGCTATTTGACTTGCACACTGGCGTGCCGCTGTGTGCTTGTCTCTGATTTTAGCCGTCGTCGTCGTCCGCGAAACGTGTGTACACTCCTTCCTTCCGAACTCTCAAAATTGTCTGCTGCGGTGCGGCCAAATAACATTCTTCAACTCACCGAGAAACAGTGAATCAGACAACGGGTAACGCTCACACACACTGTGACATTATCAAAAAATGGGCGACGAGAAACCAAGCACACAGGCAAGGTCTAAGCCGTCGGAGAATGTGTTGTGGCGTGTTGAACGTGAATGTATATGAGGAGAAGGCGATGGCGAAGCAAATGCTGAGCATATGGGGTGCTGTGTGAAGACGATTTCTATTTACCCTATGAGGGAATATAAAGGGTCTCCTATTTCTAAATTTAAATAAAACCAGGTGGTTGTGAAGTGTCAACAAACATTTTTATTCACTTCTAAGACTTATCGTAGAGGAAGTACAAAAAATAAGACAGAATTTGGGAGATAGCAAGAGTTGCTTTGACTCTAGGGAAGACTCGTCAAATTCACAAGGAACTCTGCTGCTTCCTTTTGAAACCTCATGTCGTTGGTGTGCATGTCCTTTAATTTATGCCAAAATAAGTTCACAAACATGAACTTATAGAGTCCACCTTTGACGGTGCTGTTTCCTTCTAATATGTGGACCTCGACGTCGTATGAAACTGCGATCCTTTCAGACGCTCTTAGATCTATCGAGGACTGGCATTCCCCGAACAATTGCGTTTGTTGACGAATCCATTCTCCCAGAGGTGGGTTAGATCACAGAAAATGACTTTGCTTTGAAAATTGAGAGTTAGTCGCAAACTGCTTCAGAGTCCAATGGCTGCAGAATACTTGGTCCATTCCACATTCATATGTGCTTCCTTCTTTCTGAATTTCAATAACGTTACAGTTTTCCTATAGAATTTCCCACACTTCTTTGCGTTCACATTTCCCTGCATACCATCCACTCTACCCTATGCCGCGCAAGCTGAGGGTATGGGAGAAGAAAAATTGTACAAACTGCTTCTACGAAACAAGCACGTACTGCGTCACAGCAGCGGATACATTTCTCACCAACACCAACACGCGCACCCCATCGCCATCTCTCTCTCGCACTCGTTCCCTCCCTCTTTATCCCACTCTGGTGCTCGTCATTCTCATTCCGAGTCAAGTATATGAGAAAAATCGATATCACAGAAACATTACATGCCCCTCGCTCCACGGCATCCCTTGCGAGTTTGTCTGATTTTATTATCATTCCAATTTTATAAATATGTATGTTCATATCTAATCACACAGGGTGTAGAGGATGTTCAAGGGGGCCATGATAGATATTGAAAGGGGGGTGCTCGATTTGTTTTTTCATTGCTTGCAACAAATGATGTCACAACGACGTTCATTGCAATAGTCTACAATTCGAATATTATCGCTCTTTCACTCGAATTCAATCCTCAAATTATCCTGTCCACCCTGTTCATGCATTCATACATTACAATGCTACGTGCTCGTGTATACAGATCCATTTGGCATTTGCGCTGAAGAGAAAGAATGAACAAAAAAAAAAGCAAATAAACGAAAAACTTGCGAATGAGTCGCACCATACACAGCCACCCAGGCACACAACACACACACACACTTACAATAAACAGCCAAAACACTGCACATAAAACAGGCTGTAGTCAAGATTGGATACGTGCCAAAAGCGATTTTGTTTTGTGACGACGAAAACGTCGTCGACAACACGATCGATTTTAACCCAAAACAAGAGAAAGAAAACAAGCGAATGAGAAAGGAATGGAAACGAAAGGCTGTGAAGGGGGTGTGCAATGATGTGCGTGCGGGGTGTGAGGGATGAAGAAAGAAGAGAAGAATTGCATATAGGCACGAAGCAGCAGGCAGGCAGAGTTGATTTTTGGCACGCGAAGCATCAACTGAGGAACTGTTTTGGTTGTGAAAGGCGAGACTAGGCGAATGAGATGGCGGAAACTTGGCAACGTTTCAGCTACATACGTATAGCAGCATAGAAAGAGGACAAAATGAAAAGAATGAAAAAGAAAAAAAGCAAAAAAAACGTACTAACCAGGGCTGGTCAATGCATCCACCTTTTTGCATTCATGTGGACGATGGATGGGGAAGGAGCGGCTAAATTGAATAGTTTGAGAGGAAGATATTGATTTCAATAAGGATTTTGTGACATTCATTCATTCATTCAGTTTAGGCTGAGGAGTACCTGTTTTATACGCTTCAACGTCATCCTAGAATCTGTAGAGTCAAGGTTTCTACATCAATTTCAAACTCCATGTGTATGTTTTCTGAACCTACAACTGTGCCTAAATGGTTAGAAAGACGAGGAACCAGATACACATGCCTTCACCTTTTAAGATCCCTGTTTAAGCCGTCACCTTTCCAGATCCCTGTTTAACCCTTTACCTTTCCAGATCCCTGTTTAAATAAGCTTTGACAGTCTTTTTAATAAATAGCCCTTAACAGTGTCTTCTTCGGAAAGTCTGTTCCTAAAGAGAACCCTGTACGATGAACCCCGTGGAATTCTCAAGGGATTTTCTTCAGCTATCGAGAGTGTCACTCGTTTGCTACCTAGGTAGGTGTCAGACAATGTCTGAAAGACAAGATTTAACAGTTCACTGGTCGATGAGCCTGAACCGTGTCTTGAACAAAACAGCTTCCATATTCAGTGCGACACCTCTGTGATCTGTGACGCCGAACCTCAACGTTGCACAGTTCGATGAGTCCCTTCAGTGTGCTGCTCAAGGATTTTCAAGATTGTTCTAAGGTCCTCCATTCCTTAATCCTTCTCAGTACACTCAACTATCTTTCTGTCAACTTTGTAGGTATTTGATGAAGATCCTGATCAATGATTCTCACTAGTGTATTCTACATTGCCGTTAAACAGGTTCCTGCTCAAAGAGCCTCCAAAGGCTTCTGTTCGGCGAGCCTCAACAATTTTTCGATGAAACATTGACTGACGTGGTTTCATTGCCTTCTTTTTTAGAACCCTGCCCCGTGTCCCGTTCAATGAATGTTTAAAGTCTCTGTTTGACAAGTTTCAAAGTTTCCCACAGCCTTTCTTTATCCACTGCAAACCTCCTCTGGTTGAGAGCAGTGTCTCTTTGCTGTGCCCCAGGCCAACATTACCTCGCCTTAGTGGACAATGTTCTGTACAATCCCCCATCACTTTCATCTATTCAACGGCACTCCCTACCTAGACTTTAGTCCTCGCAACAGCATCAATTCGAAGCCTATCCACTTCGTAATCATCACCTTGACGTCCTTGAAAGCTCTCGTCTGAATCTGGGTCTCTGGATTCCGCTGTTGCAATTGTCCGCCTTCATCTTCTGAAGGATAGGGTCAAAATTAAAACACACAATCAACCCACAACCGAAAACAACAACCCCCTATCTAAAAAAACAAAATTCGTATCAGAAGAACCCCAAAAATACACTCACTCATAAATGAATGTAATTTCCCGATGACGAGCCCCAAACTTCTCCGTCCATCGTGCCTGTCAGCCAGCCGCACTCATCGCCAGAGAGCGTCACAGAGTCAGTAGTCACTGGCGCTGGTGTTGCTGGCAAAGCATACACACACATAAATCGACCAAGGAAAGGCGTCGCACGGGGAATAGGGTTTTTTTTTATCGTTTTTCTCGTCGTCCCATAGATACACCACGTCCATATGGTATATGTAGATACATCACGGGTTCCTTTTTTATTCGAGTTATGTGGTTTAATTTTTTTACTTTCAGTGTATGCGAATGACTGTGCAGATGTGTGTGTGTGTGTGCGGCATGAATTGCTGCTATGACCAGAGATGAACCACGTAAGACGCACAATCGCTTCTACACATTCATATCTACGTAGTTATATTAAAAATGAAACGACCAGATACGCGGAATGCCTTGGCGATGACATATTTATCGCCACAGTCGTCGTCTATACATGTGCACGTCCATCGGTACCGATAGAGCCTCGGTCTCGGGTATATGCGTACAGTTATGCTGTAAGCAGGCTGTCGTGAGGAGTGATATAATTGTGCCTGGCTGTGTTGGTGTGCAGTGCTGAGGATAGATAAACAGAAAACCACGTCGTACATTGAAACACGCGCTAAAAAAAACGAACATGCGCGACGATGTGTGCGTGCAAGTGTGGGGAGTGAGAGAGGAGACCTTTGGACAGAGAGAGAAGGAAATTAAGAAATTCCAATGATGACCGTGCTGGTACGTCGTCGTCCCCTATCCACAACGGGCTCAAATGAGATATTTTCTGCCCAGCTCGGATCTCGCTTTACGATAGACGAAAGCTCTGAATTATACCAAGGCAAGGTCTTAAGGAAGACGATGAGAGATGCGCGCACGTTGATCTAGATCTCGCGCTGTCTGCTGGCTGTTGGATTGTGTGGCATTTTCAAGGTCATTGGCTTGCATCAATCGGCAGCACATCCCGGAAGTTTGCATTACACACGGACATGCTAACAGCGGTGATGGAGTTCTGTCTGTTTGCGAATGTTTCTTTCAAATTCAAAAACAGCAAGCATTCAGTTGATTTTTTTGTGAATATCAAATTTTTATATCTTCACGCCCTCAATTCCCGTCGTCACGTTAGTTCTGTGAAACGTACATACCGAGATACAATTTTTCAGGCAGAAGAGATACACACCGAAGAGTTGGTGGCAACTTGGCAACAGTGTAAAGCGACGTTTCACATGAAACAAAACAACAACGAGAACCCATTCATGCATCTTTTGTTGCGTGACTATGGCTCTGCTGCCTGCCTGCCTGCACCGCGCTGGCTAATACAACAGCTGTAGCTGTACATGTTTGCTCTTGATAGTGCGCACTACTACACTAACACGACCACTACACAACGCCGTCCTCATCGCCATCATCGCCACCGTCGTCGTCGTCGTCGTTGTCGTCGTCAGCCACGCGATTTACATTGTCAGACATGTGTATATCGCAGCCATATCTATGCATATACACATTAGGGCGAATTCTTCGTCATTTTCCTTCCACACCGCCAGCAGAAGCAATTCTTGTTTTCTTTTTGCGAATCTGCGCGTACACACGTGCAGAGCTGGTTTTTCGTGTACGTCGCGCTTTATGTAAACCAATCCGGTGACGAACACACCGAAGCGGTGTCTCTCTCCCTTGTGTGCGCCTGTGTGGGTGCTTGCTGACTAACCGTTTATGTGTACGAACGAACGAGTAGAGACGATGATGATTGTGGCGTACACAGTCGCCGGCTTCCTTGTATACACAGCGAGTCTGGTTTCGTGTGGTGTGTCCATTTCTTTGGGAAGCTAAGCGTTTCGTGTACGGGAGTGAGTTTGAATCGTTTTGGGAATACCTACCTAACGCTGTGAACGATGTCCGAGAGACATCTGGTGCCACTGGAGCTGGCGAAGACCGCCCTGAGTCTACTGCAAGAGGGATCCGATAGCGAAGATGAAGTTCTGGCCCTAAGCTTGGTTACCTCGGCTGTAGCGCTGCACCTTTTGAAGAAGCCACAGGCACGAGCACATGTCAAAGAGAACAACACATTCGCCGAAGAAGATCATCGATCGCGAAGCCCATCCCCAGAGCGGATGGCGCCATTCATTGGAAAGACTAGCCCGCAATTTGAAATTCGCCAAGAAGTCGATCTTGATGCGTCCCTGCATGACAAGGCGGACGACTCCACGATCTCTGGCGCGCCGGTGAATGACATTAAAATAGAGCTAACCTCTGCCGAGCACATAAGCCAAGCAGAGGGCGATGATAGCCAAGGAATACTTGTACACTCTGAGGATTCAAACAGCTCATCGTCGCAGAGAAAGCGCAAGCGCCAGCAGTGGTCGAAGTTGGAAGACGAACGCAGACGGGTCTTGCTCCGTCTAAGCTCAAACGACTCGACAGATCAGTTCCTCGCAGAGCCGAAGATCACCGACTATATGAGTCTGTTCTTGGACAGCCTCAAGATGGACATAAGTACCTTCAACCTCCTGCTCTCGCTTGTCCGTAAGGATATCGAACACCAGAGCACCTGCATGCGCATGACTGTTGCTGCCGAACAGCGCTTGGCGATCGTTCTGCGCTTCCTCTCAACCGGAGAGTCCTACACAGCCATTGAGGAAGCCCTAAAGGTTTCGAAATCGTTTCTTTGCCTCAACATGCCGATTCTCTGCAAGGCTCTTTGGACAAATCTAAAAGACCAGTACATCAAGGTGAGGATAGCGTCTTTAATAGTCATAAACTTAAACATATATGGACACACAGGTTCTTAGTTATTCGATTAAAATATTGGCATCGTCTTCAGCTGGGGCGGGGGCATCTTTCGCTTGGCTGTCGTTTGAGTCGAGGCTGATGCAACTGCCGTCAGCAGAGATCTCCGAGGCAGCAATTGACGATCGGCGGTTTCGCCGACTCTTCGGCAAGACGCGATCTTGCTCTATGCCTCTCCTTAGCACGCACTGGATCTCCCACATCGTATCACTCCGGATGGTTTCATCACTGATGAGATCAAGTTGACTCTGAACGAGTTCACCTTCCCAGCTCGAATGCTTCTTGGCCTTTGGCTTGTTGCGAAGTTTGTCTTCGATCCGTTTCTGAACGATCTGATGTGTGAGGGCGATCGTTTCGTAGAACTGTTGTGTCACGTCTGCGTAGTTGCCTCCGTTGTCTTCTGTGTCGGCATGTGTCTGAAAAGAGAAAAACACTTTCCTTTACTCCATTGCAGACACCATCTTGTGAGGGAGAGTGGGCGAGCAAAGCCGAGGAGTTCGACAGTCGCTGGCAGTTTCCCCTGTGCCTGGGAGTGCTCACCAGGCGTCACTTCAAATTCAAGGCGCAGCGCTTCGTGAATGTCATGGCAGCGGTCGATGCCAATAGCACGTTTATGCATGTCTCGATTGAGAGGAAAAACGGAGAGAAGTTGACTCAAGAGAACGTCCCACCTCCGCAAAACATCGGAAACAACCGCCTGCTGCCGTATGTCTTCATCGCTAACAACGGCTTTGAGTTGGATGAGCACATCATGACGCCGTACACCCACCTGGATACAACGGCCCGAGAGGTTTTCAACACCCGCCTGAAGACATCCACACGAGCAGCTGACGACGCATTCCGAGTACTAGCCGAGCGGTTTAAGATCCTGACGATGCCAGTTTACATCCTCCAGCAGCACTTGGAGGACGCCATTCTGGCCTGCCTCGTGCTGCACAATTTCCTCATGCAGCACAACCCCGACCTGTACGCGACCGTGAACGAAGACGGCGAGGAGGTCCAGGAAATCGCTGAGCCCATCGACCAGAATCCCTTAAACCCAAACGCCGAAATCATTCGCGATGAATTTGCGGAGTACTTCGCAAACGAGGGGCTTCTACCTACCTTCGACATCAGGATGTTCGACGACGTGTGAAAATCCACGTCGAGCGTGCTGTTCGATATGCTCTCGAATTGGTCAGTCGAATTTTTGTACTCCTTCTGTTTCTCATTGTGACCGTTCGTCAGACCGTTCCCGGCATTCTGTAAAACAAATTGAGGTTATTTTCGAACCTGGCTCTATGTATGCATGTGTAGTGTGGTAAAAGATGAAATAAAGCGATTTACTTACAGACGAAGGGTTGTATGGGGTGTTTTTCAGTCCGCAGTATGGCTTCAGGAACTCCATCTTCTTGAAGCACCAGAGCTTTGGTTTGTACTTTTTCGAGCGCGACATGTATCTGAGCTCCTTGTTCAGCTGGCTGCGGAGCACTTGAATTTTCGCCTTCACATCATCAACAGTGGCGTCCAGTTCCTCCTTCTCAAGTAATATCTTGCAAATCTGCTCCAGACATGTCCGCCGTTTCGCCCGGTTTAGATAGTCAACGTGCTGTTGATCGTACAGCATTTTCCGCTTCTTCAATTCAACCAGCAGACACTCGATAGCGGGGTGCGTCCACATTTTGCTCGGTCGAAAATCGCCTGCTCTGCTGTTTGCTGCTTCAGAGCACAAGTCACACTGTGTGTGCTCGCTGAGAACTCGCCGAAAGAGAAGCGAGAGAAAAAGAAGCAGAATACGTTTGTTTCGTTTCGTCTTTAGTTTACACGAACGAATTTCTTTGCTGCGTGTATGTGTGCTCTGCGCTCCGCGTTCACTCAGTCCTCTGCGCGCTGTGCACTGTCTCGTGTAGTGTGTTGCTGTTGTTGTTCCTGTTCTTCCCTTCGTCGATGCGATATGATGGTCGTTTCTGTTTTGCGCTGCTCGGTAATGCTGCTGATGCCGATGTCGATGCCGGTTTTTCCTCTGTCAGTCGATAGAGTGTGGATAAGGAATAAATTGATTTTTTTTTATATCATAGACACGTTTTTTTTCCGAGGGAAAATAAAGGAGGTGCTGTGTGGTACGTTGCGCTAAATGCATTTCAGGGAAGAACCTGAGCGGTGTCCCTACTTGTTAATTGGTGCTGGAGTGTTATTGTAATTTAGAGCTGCGACTGGGAACTTGATTGCGAAGCAATTATAATATTGGATGGATGGAAAAGGACGTCGGTTAATTAGGGGAGAGTTCCTGGAAAAAGGGTTGCGATTTGTTCCGTGTAATCACGTCAGCAGGTCATTTCATTCACCGAGGGAATTGTTTGTAAACATTTTCTTCAAGTGGGGTGTTTTTTAATCCTTCATCGTGCAGATTAGTGTTAAGGTGGGGAGTATGGCGGCTCGCGGAAATTCAAACTGCCAATCCAATGTTGGCTCATAACCTTTTCGAACTTTTCCTTCTTCTTTGTTCGTCGCTAAAATTCGTGGTGAACCTGGTCTTCTACCAACATGTCCCTCAGCTCACAGTTGAGATAGCCACACAAGTTAACGAGGACCTCAACTTCACTTTAGGTTACTTCGAAAGCAAAGGGTGATGTAGCAAAGTGAGGTAGTTTCATTTCAACCAAGTTTAGGAGCTGTCCCTAAATGCGGCGCAATTTTTCGCAGAGGGTGTTTTCGCTAAGCCCAAGTAGACTTAGGTGCTTAGAAAATGTGGTTTGCACTCTTTTCTGTCCAGAGATAACAGGAAAGCCGCAGATTTCTTGCTGACCTTCGGGAGTATGCACTTGGTCAGCCTGCATCCTGGAGAGTCATCTCTGGTTGTACTGTTGGGAGACCCAACCGTCGACGGAAGCCCTAACCAAGGAAGCGGGTAGTCTCAAGGTGTGTGTCTTGCCTCTTTAGAACCTTGTCTGGGTTGCCCTTCCCTTTCCCTTCTATACTTAATCAACTTGCGAGGAAGGTCTGTTGTTGTAAAAATTTCCTCCAACTGAAACTTACTTCTAGAGCAATTTAGGGCTGGCCCGTGTTTTCCAAGTGGAAAGCCTCTTAGAGGCGACTGCTTGCACCATCGAGTGGCGCTGCCATCAGAAGGAACCAAGGGTCTTAGCCAAAACTGCTCGTGTTGTTTTAAGTGTGTCACTCGGACGACGCCGAACAGGGAAACTTGTAAGTTCCTTTCTCCGTCACTCATGAACTGCGAAGATATGGAAATTTGGATGATGCTGATTTAGCGAGTGATTCGAACTGAAATGGAAATTAAGTTCTTGACACTTTACACAGACTAAACAGCTGTCGTGAAGTCTAGGACGGCCATAGCAGAGAGAGTCATTGGAAGTGTCAAGGGACAATGGATCATTCACCAACTGCAGCCACTTGTGATGACAATTTTTTTAAGCCTCAAAGGGGCATAAGTTGCAAATGTCCGTCGACTTCAGTGTCTTGTCTATATTGAGCGAACTGAAAACAAAGCCCCAGCAAAGATAATCTTCAAATCCCAGCATTCTGGCTCAAGCTAACACCTCGGGCATGGAGACCAAGTCGTCAGTGGCCCGAAGAGTCTTCGAATCCGAACCACAGGGACAACGCAACAGAGGACGTCCTAGATGGCGCACACAAGTGAAAAAGGATCTCAACCAACTTGGAGTGCGCAACTGGAAGCAGCTGGCAAGGGATCGTGCTAGCTGGAGAGGCATGTTGGTTGAGGCCCAGGTCCACCCCGGACTGTAGCGCCATCCGAAGAAGAAGAAGACCAAGTCGTCACAGATGCAAGACAGTTTGATCTCAATGACTGAAAGCAGCGTACTCAGGACCAGCAATAGCTCAGTCCCCTCTTTTCATAGGTTGCTGGCGTAATTAATTAGGCCAGCGTCCAATAGAAGGTAAGAAGTAAGTAAGAAAGACGCCAAATTTGGTAAAAGTCTGTGTTAGTCACTCGAAAGCTTGTGGAGCAGGGAGAACGTGAAAAATCTTACTTCCCAGAGGGACTTAAATTTAAGACTTTACGTTATGGCCTGCCAAAATGTGACGATGTAAATGTTGGTAGGGTATGTTCACCCTGTATGTAGTTACGATTTAGTAGCCTTTAGCGACCGGAGTTGTGCCATAATCCGAAGAAAGACCTGAGCCTTATTTTTTGGCCATAACTCCTACGGTCAGTCTACTTCAACAAACCTTTCAACAAACTGCCCGTCTACTACAACAAATCTTCAGATAAATGAAGACTCCAGACCAAATAGTCATTTTTAATTTTTGCAACAATTTGAGACAGATGAAAGAAGTTGCTCCCGGGCACGGTTTGAAGGAGAAGTCTTCTGTGTGTCCCTCTTCCCGCCGCGCCATCATACATCTTCCAACGATACCTGAACATATAGCATCCAAATCGCAGTCCTTTATCACCGCTTATTAATTGACGAAAACGATGAATGCCTAACGTGAGCGCAACGGTGCGCCATTCCCCTCCGAATGGCACCCATATCTGGCCTCATTCGGTGGAGATTAGGGTAATTTCGTATATGATCTGTACGTCGGCCGGCTTATCTTATCTGGGCGTAGCGTTGTGTATAGCTTCCTGCCGGCGGTTTCTGTGATAAGGCAAATGTTTACTTCATTATACACACACACGCAGACACACCACTGCCATCGCGGCAAGCTCCTGTGATTAAAATGTAAATAAATGCTTCAGTCGCAGATTCCGATGCTTTCTCCACACCATACGGAGGGTAATGAGCAAAAAGGAAAAAAAAAAAAGAAAAACGAACTGAGCGTCTGATAAGCTTGCCGCGATAAGATACGTGTGTTGTGACTCGATTAAGTCCACCTTGTTGGGCGAGCGCACAGGGCGGCGGTGATAAGACAGCAGAAAGATAAATAGAACAGAGTAAACATGAGACGATAACTTTCAAGTTGAATGTGAGAGGCGCGGTGAGCGCGGATAGGACCTTCATGTGTCACGATGGTTGCCTCTGCGAGGCGATAAGAAAGGTCGGGCAAGAAGACTGTTGATAAGATAATCACAGTTATCACTGCGACGCCTGGAAAGTGAAGTGAAGTGAAGTGAAGTGAAGCTTCAGCTCACTCTCTCACACAATCACCGCTAGCGTGATAGGAAAGGAAAATGTTTGTGCTTCGGTGTCACATTTTGTCGCGAAACACTGATTATGTGATGTGATAAAGGAAATGAACCTTGGGTGGTTGGATAGAAGAACTAGATGCTCTCAGAGTGGTCTACAGCGTGCAAAGATGTAAGCTGAACAAGGATACTTTTGCTTCTGAGTAGCTTCGTTCGACAAAGCTTCATTTCTATGGAGTCTTGAGACGGGGGACTTCGTCAACCTGAGGACCTTTGACTTCATTCCATTACCGAACAATATTCTTCCTTCCGAAGATAGAGCCTAATTTTGAAGACCGATAGAGATCCCTTCCAGCTGATCCTTCTTTGAATGGAGAGTTTCTCAAGTCGAAGAAGTCTCTTTTTATCGATGTTCTGTCTGTCTGTAAAATGAATCCCACTCAGGTTGATGGCGGCCCAATTCACTTCCTACTCCCAAGTTTCCCCCGTCCCATCAAAAGCAGACCTTCGTGTGGACGGCATCAGGTAGTCATGCCAAGCAGGTACCCAGCACCCGGTATACAAAAAAAAAACCAAATTGCATGCATGTGTATGTCCCCCTGACAATATCACGTCGCAGAGTTGTTCCTTTGCTCAGCAGGGTGAAGGACACTCGCCACCTCCAGACGACAGAGGCAGCGGCGGCGACACGAAAATCAGCCGAGCACAAACCGTTGCCATGGCTCTGCACACGACCGATGGCATAAATAGGAAGAAAGACGAAGGAGGCAAGAGAAAGCCTACAACCAGTGCAACGCAAGTGGCAAGTTCAACATATCCGTGCCTCGCACAATATTTGTGCCAATCTAGAACTAGTCTCAGCCAGTGGCGGCTGAAAGCACCCCCTCCCCCACTCCCTTCCCACCGCCGCGGTTATGTCGTGGTGAGTGTCGATGAACCAGAATTCAGACGAGTGTCCGCGTGTGTGTTGGTGAGTATCGATTAGTTTCACGTAAACTACGTATAGAGGGCACACACCCTGTCCAGGATATGCCTGCATCTCTCTTGTGAACCCGTCCCTGCCCGGCCCACACGAGAGGATACAGAACAGCTTTATCGATTGAAAGTCCAGGGTACATATGTACGTACATCTATATCTGAGCTCCACCATTGGACGCTCTGTCGGTGTGTGCGGTAACACTCGATTTGGGGATGTGTGTGTAGCGTCGTTGTCGTCGGGCTGGCCTGGATGAAAAGCGAAAAATCAATGAAATTGCGCGGAAAAGTTGGCCATGGTCTGGGACAAAGCAGGCGTAGTATGAAGCCGAGAGCTTTGGCTTTTGCACCATTTACACATCAAAATTGAATCAATAAAACTCTCACACAGGCGCACATATCCTTGTGTGGTGGGTGTGTATGAAACAGGAGCGAATGCCCACGAAGGACAGCGGCATGAAAGTTCAGGACTTCCGTGGTGTGAAATCATTGATGCGAGTTTCTGCGGATGTAGTGGAGTCGATCGATATCTGATGCCATAGCCAGTCATGGAGCCGTTGTGCGGGTGTGTATGTTCATTATGAAACTGAGGTTAGCGAGAGTGGGTGAATGGGTGGCGTGTTACGTCAGCTTTACTTCACAGTTCCATGTATTGTGACTTGGCATCGCATTACAACGAGGGCTATGCAGAAGGACGTGTATGGGGTATACACACATTTTGAATGGGCGCCTGAATTCGAGGCATTGAGCTTTCGTTGTCCTTTTCGTGTCAGAGCGCAGCTTTTTTCTTTTATCTGATTATTCCTGCAGCGAGAAAATTTGCGACTTCGAAGTGAGTGGGAGATAAACCTATAAACGAAATTATGTCGTTTACAGGTTTATTTGACAGAGGCATTCCGGGGAGCAACCTTCCCTCCCTCGGCCCACTCCTTCGGTGAGGATTCATGCCACAAATACCCATGTAATTACTTTGTTTTGAAGTTTCCCATATTTCCCAGCCACTTTAGGATTCATTGCGCGCCCGAGCTTGAAGCGAAGCCTACACAGAGCACGTCTGTGGGTTTAAGTCGAATATTGAATCAAACTTAATTAGAATATCGGATTGTCACGAACCGAGTGGCCTGTCGATGCTGAGAATTGAGTATGTGAAACACGAACCAGAAATTGTGGAAACAGAGGTGGCAAAGCGTCGCTTTGAAATAATGAAGGTGCGTGCTTCCCGGCCAGGTCTTTGCGGGGCCCACTTAGAGTTACAAAATGACGCAAGGCGGTGGGGAACTTTTGAAGAGTCATTAGCAATTATCAGAGGCGCCAGAGCATTAATCAGGGCGTTTTGGAAATGCCATAACCTCAATCTTCAACGGAAGGGGAAATCAATTTCGACACAGAAACGATACGTTTGGAGTGTCTTTGTTAAGCCGGTAGAAGGACGATACTGTTCAAAGGCTCTGATTTAGGCCTCATTTTGGAGGCGTCCTCAGATGATTTCGTCAAAATGGACGTTTGTTTGGTTGTGGGAAGAAGACTTTGTCAATATCACAGGCTAGGCTTCATCTTGGAGATGTCTTCGGATCGGCTTCAGATAATCCTTTCCTGAAGTCAGGTTTTTGCTTGCCGAGGCTTGAAGCGTGCTCTATCCGCATTCCCCAGAGGAGCCTGGTGCTGTCCTTCTAGGTTGAAGGCGCTACTTTTTGACCCGAAGTGGCCTTAAGCTAGTCCTCTCTAATTTCAGTAGCTGTAGTTGCCTTCCTGCTGTACACCGACCGGAGGCGAGGACTTCCTTGGAGAAGACTTCCCAAGTTCAGTTCGTAGAGGACTTCCGTTGAGAAGGCTTCTCTAGTCCAGTTTATCGAGGACTTCAGTTGAGACGACTTCCAGAGTCCAGTTCGTCGTGGACTTCCGTTGAGAAGACTTCCCAAGTCCATTTCGTCGAGGACTTCCGTTGAGAAGACTTCACAAGCCCAGTTCGTCGAGGCTGTATTCGAAGGTTTCCCGTTTGTCTTCGTCCCTCGAAGTTGGAGTCAAATTGACATCGTTTTGGTCTTGGCGTGATCGCACAAGGTTCAAGTTCCTCGGCCGGATTTAAATGTCGGACCGCAGGGTAAAGCTCAAATTCTTTCAGTCTGTGGTTGGAAGCTTCGTAGTCGGAGAGGTCTTCAGGTATTCGCTTCCTAGCTTCGTCTGTAGGGTTGCAGAGGGTGGTGGATGTAAATGAGTGCGTTGGTGTTGAAACCGATTGTCCCTTTGTATAAGCCCGACCTCGTCATCTGCTTTACGAGACTGGATAAGGATGGACGTTGCCTTGAGTCAATAAGCCTCTCTTTCCACAGTTCTCAGCCGAAGTATCCTCAGTTTCGTATTCTCCCTGTGCATCCCCCTCCACCAACCCTAGACGAGCAGGTTTTCGAAACATATTGCATCCTAACTCAGTGTTCGGCGACAAAACATTAATGAAAGAAGTTAATTTTCCCCTCCCTCTGGGGCATCGGAGTCACACTTAAGATTCCCAATCGGTCGCCGCGTCAACGAAATGGAGGAATATGTATGCGCGATGCTTGCCGTAGGGGAAGATTGCAAAACGTGATACCATTGTCATTTCCATTTCCCACAATTAATTCCACGTTTGTGCGGTTGCCAGTTCTTTTGTTCGCCCGCAGACGGAATGTCAAAAAACCTTTTCCAATCGGCTGAAGGACGTTCTGCCGATAGAGCGCAGAGCACTCCATACGCCAAAGAATTCCGTCGTCGTCGTCGCAGGGGAGACGCGCATTCAAAAGCAGCTCTAGCCGGTGATTCGTATTCAGCGGCGCGCACCTCAGTGCGACTATGTGTGTAGCCATCGTGTGGCTTCAGCGTGCATGAGCGTTGTCGAAATTTGGCAACAGTGACGCCGCCGTCGATCTGGGTGATGATGCTTGCGGAATGCTTAACGCGCAAAACACATCGCCGCAGCCGCCGTGGGTGGGACAAAACGACGATGGTAGCCAAAATCAAGTTTGATAACACGGCACGCAACGCTCCTCGCTCAGCGCTACGTATTCGAGTTCAAATACCCAGTCAAGTAGAGGTAGAGCGAGCAGGGGACTTGAAAACATGTCATTCGTGCAAAGCCGTGGTGTGAGGTGAATGCAAAGGCGGCTGGCTCTGGCTCTGCGCTACGTGATGTGTTTTGTTCATCTCCTCTGCGTTGCCAATTGCTGTTACCCCTCCCCCCCCCCTCTTATTGGAGCTCTTCTTCGATTGCCTGACTGAGTGTTGCCCCCATGGGCTGAGGTAATTATCAAGTACGGAGCGCATGAGAAGCGACAAACGTGAACGGTGGCTTGGCGTGACTAAGTTGAGGTCTGTGCGACGTGTTGATGACGAATGTCGCGGGTGTATGTGCTGCCCATACGCAGTGTCTAGTCGGAGACGAAGAGAAGGGTCTATTGAGAAATTTCGTTCAATTTCGAAAACGCACTTGTGGCGTGGACTTGAGGGTTTTTTTTTGGGAACTCTACGCGTTGAATCTTCTTGCTGTGAGCGTGTGGGCGGGAATTATGTTTGAAGGGGGATACAAGTTTGAAGGGATGAGTCATGTCCTCGCTCATTCTCTTGGGTGCTGTTTCGCCAAACTTCGCATAAATTTGTGGCGCCCAACGCAGATGGCCTGAAACCAACTTTCCGATTCGGAAAGGTGGCGACTTTAACCTAAATCAGGGACTAAGTAGTCAGCTGAGCTCCGAATTCTTCAATCCGAGGACACCAGCCGAAAAGGATGATACCTGTCGTCGACTTCTGAGTCCTGAACCGATACCTTCTCTTCAATAACTGCTCCGGAAAGGAACCTGAGTCAGTTGGACGTGTGGAACTGAAGACCTCCAGCGAAAAACAGCGTCGATTAGGAAAGTCTTCGACTCCAGTCACGATGGAAGCTGTTTGACTCAAAACTGCGCCAGCCCGGGCAGACATTCAATCCAACCTTGAGGGATGACGTGGATAAGGTAGGCGAGGCTTTTCATCCCAGTCCAGCTGGGAAGGCGCTTCAATCAGTTGAATATGCAAAGGAGGCTTGTCAAGCAAACTCCGACACAGAAGCTCTCCAAGCATGAGCCACAAATTCTACTTCAAGATCTCCACAACCCAAAAGGTTTTCGACACCAACCTGACTTAAGAACGTCTCTTATGCGTCGGAAAACAAAATTCTGTTTGACTTCACTGAATTCATGCAACCGTACAAGTTGGCCGGGAGTGTTTAGAGTAAATTGCATCAATTTCCAGCACTCAAGGACGACATGCAAAGCGTCTGTAAATAAACAATCCTCCGTTTTGTTTGCCACAGCTCGTAATTGCGAGCGTACATTTTCGGGTGCCATCCGCGTATGTATCCAGCGCCTGTGCTCCACATTGCGCGTCTACATGTGAAGCTTTCAGTTTATTTTCTTTTTTGTGTAAATATTTAGAAAAGTAATTTATTTGCTTGGGGAAATTAGAAGGAAAATGAGAAATGGTTACGAACTTACACATACACAAGCGATCAGCTTCGCTGGTGAAGGTTACGGTGTCTGTTCAGTTGTTCTATTCAACGGTCTAAATTCAGTTTGATGAATATGACATAGGGGACTGTGTAAAGAGTTTGGGCGAGTCGGGGAAAACTTGAAGACTTCAGTTGGTCAGTGTCGAAGTGTACAGCCAAGTGTCAGGATATGAATTCAACAAAGTTTTCATCCAGGTGAAGGGAGCGTCACATCATTTCAGTTCAAAAATGTATCTTCCTCGAAGGGTGCTGTACATCCAGGCAAACCCGCGCCTCCGTCAACATACCCTTCTAATTGGAAAAGTCTTGAGATTGGTTATTCGGTGATTAAGATGAGAGTTTTCTTTTTCCGATGGATACTTAGATTTAGCTCTTCAGCACTCTCTTTTATGGTTGCAGTCGAAAGTTGTCTTCTTTAAGGACGTGGTATGAACGGGCTTGTCATTTCCACTGTACAGCTTTAGAGTTTGGTCCTTTGTGAGCGGCCCTGTACATAGTTGACCAAACCCTAAAGTCGGGCTTGGGGCTCTTCGTTGTGCGTACTTTACAGCTCACACTCTAGGACTCTTTGCGGTGGTCAAAAGTTGACTAATAGCAGTTAAACGGAGACACCGATGTAAACCCATTCTCCAGGACCCGACGTTGCTTTTGTTAAACTGCTCGTAGCACGACCACCCTGAGGAAGTCGTAGCTCATCATTCCTGTACAATGCTCATCTTAAGGTCTTGTTGTAGTTACCTTTCTGTATAATCCGTGGTTTAGGACATTCTCGAACAGTGGGGCTACACGAAAGTTTGATTCGTCTTATTCTTCGCTAGACCCATGGCTTCAATTTCGATGTTCAGTGTACACCTGTGGCAGAGATCTGTCTCGCTTAGAAATGAGGCATTGGACGGACGGCAAAGAAAACAACATTTTGCCGTGCGCTCTCCTCAATTACAACGAAGGACGCGTTAGAGCTACACGCGATCTTTTTGGGATTGATATTGAAAAATTGATGATGCCCCTTTCCCTTGATTTTTGCTGATCTTGAGGAATGGACATTCACCACCGTATAGGGATGAAGCACCCCTTCTTTCAAGAAACTCCAATCCCATTGCAGCAATATCTAAACTTCTCTGGTCTCCCGCCTCGCATCCACATTCACGATGGGGTATAGGAGTCTCCGCAAAAAAGTTTCGAAAATTTCATCAAATCTAGGAAACAACCCAGCAGCTCCCAGCCCAGGCCCAGGACTGATCTGAGGACGGTAAAGTTTTATTTTTTGCCCGCTGTGCTAGGAATACGAATTAGCAATGACCCCCCTCCCCCAAATTTCTCCATTCATTACTCACGAGGACATTGTAGATCTTCCTCTTGCTGCTGCCAGCGCCTGCCTCTGCTGGGGTTGTTCCTTTTTTTTATTGCCTTCGTCGTCGCCTCGCGCACATATGACCAGGTTTTTGTTCACGCATTCGAAATGACAGACTTCGCCGGGATCTGCCAATAAAAAAGAGCTTAAAATGATACATGTGACCCCCATATGTATTCCGACCGTGCCCTGTCTATTACCCCCATAAGCCATCGTCGTCGTCGTCGTCGTCGTCTTAGTAGAGACCCTTCACCGCCGATTCCAGGACAAACATACGAACAGCGTGTACATTGGATCAAATGGAAAAGAAATGCTTCTCGTTTTGTTATGTGTCGTTGTGATGGGCGAGTGTGTGTGTGTGTGCGTGCGAGCGGTGTTTTTATTTTTTTGGCCAATTCCAGTCACGAATCCAATCGAAATGTGTACGGATGTCCTTCAAAATGTTGGTCACGTCTCCACAGACGACCAAGCGAGTCGAGAGTGTAATTTGTATGCATGGCACTTGCTCAATCCTGCTTCTACTGCTGCTGCTGCTGCTGCTGCTGTATATTGTGTGTGCTGGTTGTTCCCCCTTTTTGGCCGTCCGTCCGTCCGTTCGTTGATTCGTTCGTCCGCTCGTCCGCTTTTGATTCTATTACGGACACATAAGTGGACGGGGGACGGCTGCCAGTATAAGAAAACCTCCAGAGTTTGTGGTGGTGTTCAGTGAAAATTGCTAGAAAATATAGAGAAGCCATATCCACCCCCTCGCGCCCGAGAGTCTTGTGATGCGATTAGTATTCGCACCGGATACGTGCGCCCAAGGTATTCTTTCAATATTCTCATGGCATTCATCCTTCCACTGGAGTCTACACTAAAGTTGATCGGTCGATGGTCTATAAGGAGGTGGTGGTGGTGGTGGTGATGAAGGAGGAGGGGGAGAAGGAGAAGACAGCAATAGAATCCTTTTCAAATAGCTTCATAAATCGTCCAATAAGTCTCTTGTTCATATCAAAACCAAAACCATTCTCTGGCTGGCAATATCAAATCGATCTGCATATCAGCAGGGAAAAGACGGGGCAAGTTATGATTTGGGGGATGGGGTGGGGTGCTGTGATGGGAAATTTGAAATATGCAAGTATTTTTGAAAAGATTAATTAGTCGCTCGGAACGTGGGCCAAAATTAATGGAGTACGTGCCTAATTTGCCTTGTAGACCGCTGTTAATGGTGTTATATGACGCAGGCGGTGGTCGGAGGAAAGGAGGCGCTGTGCTGAAGCTGTCGCAAGGAATTGTTTATGTGATTGCTGGATTTTGTTTTTTTCTTTCGTGAATGGAGAAATATCACCATTAATGTGTGATGTATTCGCAGGCACACAGCGTGAAGTTGCGCGCCGTGAATTTATGATTATTGAGACATTTGGAGGAATGAATGAGTTTCGTGAAGGAGTATGCCTCTGCACACCCTAGGAGTACGTTCCTGCAGACCTCAATGGGTCTCAAAATGTACAATCTGAAGTAGGCCCCAGTTGTGGAAGTTATTGGAGATGAAACAAATGGGGCTTCTTCAACTTCCCTTGCACGTGGTTGTCCAGTGAGGAGCAGGAAAGGGGCCGCTTATCACGCCAGAGCCTTGCAGTAGGGCTGTGACGCTATAGGTACTTCATTTGGTCTCTAATCAGCGCGGCAAATCTTCGAAAAAAAAACGAGCTTTCGGAAGTTATAGACTAAGTTCGACAATCCCACATACTTAGTTGATTGGATCGTTCCTGTCCAGTACCATTGCCAAGCGGTGTGAGGAAAATTGTGAGTCTAACAGACCGGTCAGACGTGGCATGACCTCTCAGCTCTGTCCAGGATGGATCACCTTCTAATGCAAACGAACACTTGAATGACTCTTTGATTCCAACGAACACTTGATTGACTCTCTAAATAGGAAATGGCGAGGCGGCACCACATGGTAACTGATTCTCAGCCGAAAGGGGTCACAGAACGGGTACTGGAATCATCACAGGACACTGCACCATCCGACTACACGCTACGAGACTTGGCCTTCCCACCAACGGCCTAGTGTGTTGTAAAAACGAAGAGGAAGTTGAGTCCATTCAGTCTGGCTCCCACACCGCTCCTTCCTTCAACAGAAAAAAAACCGACATAAGTGAGGAGTTCAATGATAACCTAGACGAGCGTCAAACTTCTCGCCCGCTTCGTCAGAAAATCTAGTTGCTTCTAGAGAGGGATTTTATGATACGCTTGGCATCATAATGGACCCAAGCTTGCCTGAGTGCCGCTTCCTGTAGCATCATAATGGACCTAAGCTCGCTTGAGTGTGCCTTTCTGTCGCATCATAATGGACTCAGGCTCGCCTGGGTGTCGCTTCCTATTGCATCATAATAGACCCAAGCTCGACTGAGTGTCGCATCCTGTCGCATCAACTACCACATGTGGTCATTGTCCAATGTAGCAACTGCAACTCCAGCTCCGGCTAATTCTGGAAAAAGATCAGGGAGTTTCATATCGATGCGTGCCAGCTTTCTATCGGATAATTCAACGGGTGTGGCAGATTGGTCCAAGAGACCAACAAGTTAAAAAAGTAACCCGTACGAATCGGAAAGGGATCATCGAGTCCTATGGTTATAAATTAGGAAAAGGGAAGAAGACGAAAAATCTGGTAGAAGGGCCTTAAACTAAGACAGCTTAAACTTTAAGGCAAATACAGGCGACACCATAGTGAATGTCTAAAGGAGGGATGTATCAAAACCCAAAAGGACCAAACTAATGCTCTACAAGAAAACTCAGCCGTCCATCGGGGATCGAAAGCAAAAGGAATTGTGAATGTTATCTGCCTTCAAGCACGTAACGAAATGTCGACGAAGTTTCACGCTTAAGCGATAGGCTCTTATCAAAAGGCTACACTGACGCGGACATATGTGCATATGTGAACATTCCATACGCCTGAACACGAACGCCTGAGCTTATACGGCTGTGCGACATCTGAGCTGAAAAGTTAAGTGTTGAGTGGCGATAACGAGCTAATCAGTCAAACTGATAAGACGAAACAAATGCAATGGGAATTTCATCACCATCATCCCCGTTATCAGCCTCTTTAAGTGGGAAATACATTCATGATCACCTCGTGGACGATGAATTCATGTGAAGGGAAATGTATTTGCTGGAGAGATTTCAGTTGAAATCAATTCAATTGCCCTTTCCATACGCTCTCTAGAGAAACGTGTGCGCACTGTTGAAAGTGGGACAGTTCCTCAACATTCTTAGTCATACAAGGTCCAATTCCTACGCATTTTCGTACTTTAATCAACTCCAGATAAGCCTACAGAATCACATGCAATCAATAGGCAAAATAGACCCATTTGATAAGGGTTAAGCAAATGATATCGTAAATACGATATTTAAGTACAAGAACCCAATTCGCTTTCAAGAGTCATTTGTTTGTCATTCCCACTAGATGACGCCGTCAGCGGATAAGAGAATTTTCATCCACACTCAAACGACTACGTTCACACGCATAAATTTGTCGACAACGCTTGCTTGGTGAGAAACATACATAGCACTAGTTAGCTTTGCTGTACTCAACTTTACAGCGCGTTCCATACAGTGGATGACCCTGCCTCCCTCGTTGAATTTCATACAAATCAGCTGTCAGATTGATACAATCTTGGAATCCTATGAGAAAAGACGCAAAAGAAGAATACAGACATCAGCTGTTTCGAGCGTCCAGAATGACATATGCGCGCTTTGCCAGAATCCCGGGACTGGGGGCAGGACAAGAGAAAATTGCCCCTACACACCATGGCGTTGGTTTTGGGCGGTCACGGTGGGACGTCGTTAAGCCATTCTGAAAGCGAAAAAATTTGCAGTTACACATCAAATCATCCTCTTCTATTGCTAGTCCTCGCTTCTACTCTTTCAGCACAATTTCAAACTGCATTTGGAGCTTACAGTCTGTACAAAGAATGTTTATACAATGAAGGACATGACTAATTTGTTATTCTGTCTAGCTTATCCTGTAATTATGTGTGAGACGGCAATTTTCATGAAACGAGGAAACACATACATGTAAGTACTTCTCTTCGATAGTTCACGTTCATTTCCACTCTCTCTATCTTACCTTTTCCGTTCCAAAACTGGGGCGAAGATGTGAAGTAAGTCATCTGTTAGCTAAATAATTTTTGATTCAAATGTACATAACCTTCTTCACGTCGATAAGGCAACAAACATCCTTTTCTACACTTGTATTCAAAGCGTTCACATGTACAAATTCTCCCTCAAGTAATGTTGTCAAGCAGATTGTATCGTCACATCTCCTTGTGTGAACCTAGCTAACCAAGTTGACACTTTGATTATTTGTTTTGACTTTTTCAGGTCAGTGCATAAATTCTCTCCGCATTTCCGCAAACCATTTTTTTTCATTTCTATTTCTTACAGACCAGCGAACAATGACTGAAGGATTTGATTTCTTAAATGAAGATATAAACGACCTTGTGAAAACCTCAAAGCAGGTGCAGAATAAAATGCGACAAGACCTCCAGACACTCAGTTCCTCCCGTGCAGAACTGGATGAATTTGATGCCTTGCCACCGATATGGGATTCAGCAGACTATCTCGAACCCTATGTCAAGAATGTTGGTGCTCATTATATGGAAAATTCGCCCAGAACTGGCAGATATCGATATGAATCGGAAAAATCACAAATTTGTGGAGCATTTCTATCCCCACAGGTTCCTTGTGTGGCTCTTCCTTCCCAAGTGGAAGAGCCACATCAGTCGCTTAATTTATCGGAATCTGCAGCAGCAATGCACAGCTCTGCTCAGACATCTATGAAACCATCAAAAATGAATGCGCCCATTAGACACTCTGAAGGAGCTCCGTCCTCAGTGTCGTTGAATAAAGCCTCTGCCAAGACACATCAGTCATGTGATATGCGAGAACCCCTATCCCGTAGGCATTTGAAATCACATAACCCTCCAAAGTCTACCTCTGCCATATCGTTGAATAAATCCGCGAGAATATGTTCCACTAAAACACCTCGCTCATTTGAGAAACAATCAAAGATTGACCTCCTAGGCACATCCTCTGCGGTTTCGCTAAAGCATAGTGCTAAACCAAAACCCACTCGAAGGGAGAAGTCACCTTCAAAATGTCGTGAACTCCCTTTTCAAAGATTTGCTGGTTCATCCCAAGAAAAGATTGATTTCTCAAAGGAGCATGCAAACATTAGACTGTGCACAACTCCTACTCAGGACACCGTGTTTCCAAGACGTCTTCACAAAAGTCTTGAAGATTTCCCAAGTCAGGACGTTTTCTTAAGCGAACATTCCATCAACTTGGCCTCAGCTAAACCGAGAGTGCCGAAGATTTCCGCCCCAGAAACTGCGATTCCTTTTCTGTTCAAACTCTTGGAGCAGAATAAAGTGGTTTCCTCGTTCTCTGCAGGAGTTTCCCGCGGTAAATCAAATCAAACAGGCGAAGCGAACACATGGAATGAGGTTTTCAAGAATAATAAATCAGCTGAAACGCCCAAAGGCACAGACAAGATCTTTCCGAAAAAGACATTGCTGGTCGAGGATATGAGGTCTAGGGACGTTATTTCGACTCCATACAGGGGGTTGTACCACATAGAGACCGACGAAGCACGAAAGTCGAAGAAGAAGATGTGCAGCTTGAAACGGCTTCCAGTCATGTATATACGACCAGAGTGCCAAGTGCAGCTGGTGGCGCATATTTCAATTCAAGGTGACTCTCGTGTCGATCGGGATCAAAAGGCGCTTGACAAGGCTCCGCCGAATGTTGGATACGTTGAGTGTAGACATGAAGATAGTCAAAGTTCGTCAATAGCTGCTTGTAAACAGGAGAGCGAGCGAGAGCCCCCGTCACCACCTAAAGGAGGTTTCGTCATCCACACGAAAACTGAGGGAAGTGTTGGCACAAATGTCGCGACTCCAACTACTGCGAAATCTTCCAACAAATTCATAGTGGCAGCTGAAGCCTTGGAGTTCTTGCAGGTAATGATAATCAAAGCCAAGCAAGCTTTGTCTATGTTTGGCAGAATTAAACAGTGAACCTGGACCTCAACCAACGCTTTTCTTTAGCTGGCACGTTTGTCAGGTCAAACTTGAGTTGGTTGAGATCCGTTGTTTGCGCCATCGTCATGAAGAACGTCTTCTGCTTTCAAACGGCGAATCTAATTTTTGCATTTTATTTCCAGAACGAGTCTGTCGAAAGCTCCAGTTCGTTGCTGAGTGAAGAAATATCCATTTCATCCACTAGTTCAACAGTCTCATCGTCAACGGGGACATTTACGATGGAAACACCGGAGGGCGATGTTCAGGTGTCGACGCAGAAGCCAGGATGCAAGGTGACTCAGGAATCCACTCAGAAGCCGACTGAGAACCGGACACGGTCACCGATACAGCAGTCGCCACCGAAATTGACGCAGAAACGAACACAAAATCCGTCGACTGAATCATTCGTCTCATCTCCAACGCGTATAGGCACAGCGGTGGATGACGTTCAGCAGCCACCACAGAAAACGACCGAGAGGCCGACACAGGAGCCCTCACAGAAACCGTCAATGTCGTCTTCCTCCACAATCCCATCTTCAAAAGGTACATTTACAGCCGAGGATGATGTTCAAGAAACAAAACAGGAAGCAACAGAGAAGCCAAAGCAGGTGCCGGCACAGAAGCCACTGCAAATGTCACCAGTATCCTTGAGAAATCGAATCCGGACAACAGAGGTGTACGTACAGACAGATTTTACAGAAAATCAGGCAGAAAGTCCAATACCAGGCGGCCCAGAAATTCCCTCGCTCATCCTATGCGATGAGACTGCACAGAGCGAGGAATGGACGGACGAACTGGTATCGACGCCAGAAAATATTCGAACCTCATCTTCTGCTGAAAAGACTGAACACAGTCAGGCATATGACGACGCGACTTACTCCCGGCATTCCAATGGATATGGCAACTTCAAACAACGAAAGGAAGCAGAGGCCTTCAAAAGGCAGCGGCGTCGAGAAACGAAGCTACCATCAGGAGTTGAGTTGCAGAGGCAAAGGTTTAGCAACGGCCACAAGCCTTCTTCGAAATTTCTTCAACAACAGTCAAGAGTGGATTTTCATCTAGATGACACCAGTTTCGAGCAAAGTGATGAGTCCACGCCTCGGCAGTGCAAATATCAAAGGTCTAAGCGACAACCTAAGCCCATGCAGTTCACAAAAACACGAACTAGACGAGCAGGGGCAGATGCATTGCACCAGAATGACCCAAGATCGTCATCACAGAACCATTCAATGGAAAAAGAGGTCAAACGCGCGGTGAAAATTTTCCTCAACTCCCTGACATCTGACCATTATTCCGGGTACGACAGGATGCGAAAAATTGCTGATGCGAAGCATGAACTGAGATTCCCGAGACGTCCGTCTATCCTTCGATACGACATCTCGTCAAGCAGTGAAAGTGAAGTGGGGAAGTGGAGCAACGTGAGTGATGTGGATAAGTCACCTCTTTTGGACGAACTTACATCTATGTCCATTTCGTCGTCTACAAATTCGGAAGGAGATACCCATTCGGTAGCAGGAAATACTGCCCCAGGGAGGGATACATCTGACAGCCTATCCGAAGGAGAAGTACTCAGTATTGACGAAGTGTGACGTAAGTTGAGACGAATGTGGAGGTTAAGTGAAAAGATGGTAATTTTTGTGACAATTTCAGGCAAAGGTTTACAACGGCATTGGACGACCTATTCCAAGCGGGGGAGATTAGACACAGGGAGCCACACAACGTGAAGCCACCGAGTGACAGATTTCAGTTCAAAGATGGAAATTTCCTTTCCGTAAGGTGAAATATTTTTTATTCCCCCCCCAAACTCCCCTCAAAAGGCAAAAGAAAATTCTGCTGATTCCATAGTCCCATACCTATTATCCAAATGAGATTATGATTCAAATAATGAAAACTGTCTTAACTGTGATTTATGCGGGGGTCACGATCATCGTAAGACATCCTCTTTCGAAACCGCAAAGAAAGGCACAAGCACAGGCTCTTAGGGGATAAACCTCAGACAAGAAAAAAAAAAGAATAACATCCTCCATCCTCCGTGTGCCTACCTAAAATGAATGAATTATAAACGGCCATCACATTCAGAGCAAACGCAAGCATTGTGTGGTGTGTTTAATGCCTCAGGCGGCAAGAGAACAGAAAAATCATTAATTTAAAGCATTTCGACTACTTCAGCACATTTCCCTCTACAGAGTAGGGAGGGGGAGAAGAGGACGGCAAATGGGGGTGGGTTCAGTATGATAATCATGAGGGTGGAACGTTATAGTGATGTGATGCTATGTGATGATTTATGGGTCATAAATCCATGAAAGGATTTTGACGAAATGTCATTTGAATTCAGGGGGGAGAGGGGCATGATGTGCCTCGTTTCGTTTGCGATTTAAATTTTCTGCTTCGAATTGAGTTTGGATTAATTCGCAGCATATGTTGCGAGTCATTCGTTTTGAATTGGAAGCACATTTGATTGTTCGGTTGACTAATTGTTGATTTCTTGCTGTTTGAATATTTATTACAACTTGCTTTAATTTGATATGAATTTCTTTATCAATCGACGTGACACTGATTGCATCCATAATTTATCATCTATCGCCCCCATTTATTTAACGAGATGGCTAGGTGGTGAAATACTTGCGGGTCATGACGCGGCTACATCCCAATCAATTACAAAGAGACGCCATTGCACCGCTGCACACTCCTCAAGGACCAGCAATCTCCATTTTCGGCTGGACGCCATAAGGTAACACGATTCGCACACCCTCCAGTTAAACAACTTGCCCTTCAGTCAAGCTAAGGTGGCCTAACCTAAATCTCAAGAGCTCATCGAAGTTAATCAGAAAAGAAAGATGGAAACCCACATTGTGCCGATGAGACACACCCTAGTACATTTGATCTTCCTCACAAGAAGGAGGAGAACGATCAAATGTACTAGGGTGTGTCTCAGCGGCACATTGTCCAATGGTCTGTGTGTCCGTCTCTCTTTTCTGACTAACCTCGGATCAGATCTAATGTTCTATCGTGTGTGTCTAGCAGAAAGAAGTTTCGAAACTTTCACTCGATACAGGATCTCAAGCTTCGAATGCATCATTTCCTAGGCCACTACAATTTATTTCAGCTCAAAACGGATTCAAAATCGAAGACGAAACGTCCACGTCGGTCCTTGCCTGCATTGCCATACCCTCGACGAACTGTAAAGCCGCTTGGGCCCAGGGACTACATACTACAGTAATCAGGTCCGTAAAAAGATCTCCCATGCCCTCCAGTCCTTAAAAAGGCTTCCCTTGCTCTGCATTCCTGAGCATGCTACTTACATGCATCCAGACACCCGATAGATCAATCCCTGCAACAGAGCTTCCGTCCCGAATCTGACTGGTCAAACACGAGGTACCTTGTGAACACTGGAAAAATCTTAAAATGTGGGTCAGGTTCGTCGTAAGAGTCGACTTATTCACTCTTTAGTCACCGGCCTCTGGTTGCGAATATCTTGGTGACCTCTCAGCGCTCAATTTCCCACTTCCCCTACGCTTATCGGTTTAAGTTTTTGACAGGACGCACACTATTCACCCCTGGAAGATCCAATTTCAAAGATTTCTCACCCCTAAATCTGACACACACACAGAATGACCCGCTCCCATTAAATTATCTCCCCATCTCCATATCACATGCATCCAGCTGCAGCTCATCCACCTCACGTCACAGGCGGAAAAGGTGTGCCCCCTCCTAGACGTTCAGTTGTCCAGTGATTTGGGAAACTGATTGAGGGTTATTTATCAGAGCGGGCATTGCCTGAACGGGTGAGTGCAGCTCACATGCCCCAACCACCCCCTTCAGTCGGGGGATGTTTTTAGCGCTAGGAGAGGAAATTAAACTCCATTCCGGAGACACATACCGCCCTGTAGTAACTCAAGATAGCGTAAGGACGTGGTGTGAATCACGGCATTCATTCCAGTGAAGGGGGCGTCAATTGAAAGCCATTACGGAGGCCATTGTCTTTGTCGCACTTGAGAGCTCTCGCATTTGTCTCACTTTCTAAGTGGCACATTTATCACAAGTGTTTTCGCTCTCCTGAGATCCAATTATCGAGATACGTACTTTTAATTTTCAATCACGCCGCTAGATTTCAGATATCTTGCCGTTATCTGGTGTCCGCCTCGCGAATAAATAGCCCCCGTTCGGACAGCAGCTGCGCCATAAGTCTCCCTTTCGAAGCAATATGACGTCGCGTGGTGTTCGATTCGTTCTACTGAGCACTCTGTTCCTCCTGGAGGTGGTGCTTTCCCGTTCCGCGAACTTGCAAGCCCGAATTGTCGGAGGCACAGCGGCTACAGCGAACTCCGCTCCGTTTGCGGTCTCCTTGCAACAGGTCACAAGCAGTGGCAATGTGCATTACTGCGGCGGGACCATCCTCAACGCGAACTGGGTGGTCACAGCAGCTCACTGCCTGACGTCCAGCTCGGTGGTGTACAACTCAGTGATCCTGGCGGGAAGTATTCTGGTGAGCGGTGCCACAAGCACGGCGCAGACGAGGAAGATAAGCTACTACGTGACGAACGACTTGTACGTCGGCGGAACGGCTCCCTACGACATCGGATTGGTGTACACATCAACGGCCTTTACCTGGACGGCTGCAGTGCAGCCAGCCTCTCTGCCGGCGGCTGGGGTTGTGCCGAGCGGCAGCGCTTCCCTCTATGGATGGGGAAGCACCTCCACAACTACAACCGCTGTGTACCCTGCCACGCTGCAAGTGGCGAGCCCGGTGCCCATCATATCGCTGGCGACGTGTGAAAGTGCCCTGGGCAGTGATTTGTCGCTCAATCTGCATGACACAAATCTCTGCACCGGTCCCCTGACTGGTGGCGTCTCTGTGTGCACCTCGGACTCGGGGGGACCCCTCATGCAGGGCAACACCCTGATCGGGATTGTCTCGTGGGGACAGCTGCCCTGCGGCCAGGCCAACTCTCCGTCGGTGTATGTGATGGTGTCGTCGTTTATCTCGTGGATTTCCGAGAACCAAGTGGTTCTGAGTTAAGGATGAAAAATAAAGCCTTTCCCTTGAACTGTGTGTCTTTTATTTGGTCTCTTATAAATAATTGGAAGTAAGCGAGCGGCAGGAGGCTCATATGTTCTACTTTGGGACGACTTGGTGCTGCTTAATCCAGGAGTTGAATGCCGAGACTCTCACGTAGACGGATGGTGAGTTCTTCTGCCCACACGGTGTCTTCCCCCAGGAGATGACTCCAATCAGTGTCTTCGACTGCATCAGCGGGCCACCGGAGTCCGAGGTGCATATGCCAACGCCGCCATTTAAGGGACCAGTGCAAAGGTTGGTGTCGTGCAAGTAGGCAGCCCCTTCGCCAAGGGCACTCTCGCACTGAGACATAGCCAAAATCGGCACGGAAATCACCTACAATTGAGACAAATGCGGTTTCAAGTGGTCGTTGGGGACGTGTGGACATACCTGAAGATCTTTCGGATATTTGGCGACCGTTGTCGTGGAAATGCTGCCCCACCCGTAGAGGGTGGCCGTTCCGGTGGGTATCACACCGGCCTTGGGAAGTGCGGCAGCACTCACGTCGCTCGTCCATTGGAACGCCGTCTTTGTGTACGCCAAGCCGATGTCATATGGGGCCGTGCCCCCAGTGTACAGTTCGTGGATGACGCTATAGTCGATTTTGCGCCGCTGCGTTGTCCTTGCAGTTCCGATGACTGACAAACTTCCGGCAATCATGACAGTGCTGGCAACCACACTTCTGAACTCCAGGCAGTGGGCGGCGCTCACCACCCAATTCGCGTTGATAATCGTACCACCACAGTAGTGGACGCTTCCGGTGGTCAGCTCCTGTTGCAGGGACACAATGAACGGAGCACTGTTGGTTGCAGCCGCACTTCCGCCAACTATGTGAGTCTGCTTTGCAACCGCCTCGACGGTTGGTGCCCGGCCGACCACAATGGCCAGGGCCAATGTCAATGCCAAAGAGTAGACGGCGATCTGCATGGTGCGGACTAGAATGTGCTCTGCGGGCTTGTCGCACTCGCGTTGACTTTTATTCGCCGCTGATAACACCGCTGGAGTGTTTTTTTTTTCGCCTAATCTCGAATCTTCGCAATCGAATTCCCGAGAAATTGCTAATTAAAAATGTTGTATCCGATTGTGGGAGATTGTGGCCGCACAGTGCCTCCTCGAAGCTAATGTCTGCTACTGGTAGTTCTTAAGGGTGCTTTAGCCTGATAAAGGCAAACGTTTCTCAATTCATTTGTTTTCGAAAACGTCTTATCTAATCGGGCGTGAGAGGAGAATGAAAACAAACACTAGAAATGGTCCGGTGGCGTTGGTGTGTGCACCTCAAAACTCGGGCGAACCTCCGCGGTTTGTTTGCGTCTTATGGCATTCACACGATCAACTGAGCTCGGGGCTTCGATGTGTTAGACTGAATTGGCGACGTATCGTGCGGGGTAAGCTGACGTGCGGTCGAGCCAACACGATTAAAAAGTAAATGCTAATGTGGTCTGTGCATTGCCTAATCATTCCATTGCATTGCCAAACTTTCGTCCATTTAATGCTTCTTATGTATTCTTTTTAATTTGCGATAGGCGAGCGGACAGCTTTGGGAACGGCGACAAGACGCTCTTAAAGAGGGGGGCTTTCTGCATTCGAATAAAAGAGTCTTAAACTTTCTGAGGGATATCGAGTATGCAGTCATCGGCAGTGCTCTCTTTTCCCAATCGTGAGGAAGGAAACATAAGCCTAAGAAACGGAGATATACCAGACCCATCTTCGAGGGAACGCTTCGCTCAACAAGGAACACTGAATAGTTCATGCTAGGTTGACTAAAATCTTGATGCACGTAAACCTTACTTAGTCTAAGAGCGATCGTCATTACACATCTTGTCTGTCCTTTCCATGAACCTATGTGCTATGTGGTTGGAAAAAGACTTAGCGAAGAGGACAGGTATACATTTTGGCCACAAATGCCAAGGCTGATGCTACACAAGTCGTGAAGACTTCTGTCTAAGAATTCGAATGGGAGGTCCTTAAGCGACGAATTACAACCTTTTCCGTTCTCTGTCGACGCATACGAAGGGCGTTATCGTCACAATGGAGAGATGACCACAGAAGTTGACTCAACGATTTTTTGTGGCATGACATCTTTAAATTAAGAGGATGACAAGGAGATTAAAGACGATGACAGAAATGACAAATGTATAATTGATTAATTTATTGTTGAAACTACTGATTTGCTTATTGTAATAAAGTATTTCTTTCCAACCAAAAAATTGACTTTTAATTCATTTCCTCCAGGCGCTCTTATGTAAACGAATGTTCGCCGTTCTATTTCGAAAGGACGTGAGTGTCTCTCACATAAATCTGATTTTTCCACATCTCAAATTTTAGTTCTCAGTTGATCCGAAATGTAACCGGAAACTTGTTAAAGAGGGATTTAAAAAGTTGAATGAAGCTTAGATGATGAAATTCGACCGGAATCATTTGTCTACAAATCTTCCTTCAAACCAAATTACGCCACAAATACTGTTTTTTGTCCGGCAAGCAACTATCCCGTGGTCGCCGTCGTTCCGCCTACTCATACGCCGAAGGTCCAGGTTCGATTCCCGGACTAAACACCTCGAATTTTGCACGGCACAACCTCTTTCGAGTTGCTGACAACACTCAAAGAGTATCAATTGTCTCTGAAAAGCTTTTCAAAACTCGCCGTTCGGAGTCGGCAACAAACTGTAAGTCCCTTCTCTTCCCTTGAGAGACAACACGAGTAGTTGTTGCAGGAGCTCGGCCCTTGTGGGCTGTAGTGCCACTCAATTATTATTATTGATCTACTATCCGTGGTCACAAGGAGATCCAAGCTCTAGTCCTGAACCGGAATTTCGTGCATCTAGCATTTTTCCACGGCTCCATCCACTCAAGTTGCAGGTCCTGAAATCCTGAACTCTCACTTCCGAAGTAGACTTTCAGTTGCATCGATTTCTCCTTTTTGTGTGGCACTACAGTGGA
Organism: Eristalinus sepulchralis; assembly: GCA_944738645.1. NCBI lineage: Eukaryota > Metazoa > Arthropoda > Insecta > Diptera > Syrphidae > Eristalinus > Eristalinus sepulchralis. The sequence goes on along the minus strand of OX122884.1, from coordinate 998,581 downwards.
TCTTGATCTCAGCCATCAAGCGTAGATCTTGAACGATGGTCAGGTGCCCCTTGACCCAACCCTTTTTTTTGACAGGATTGTTTAGTTGACTTGTTTTCTCGTTAAAAAAGTTGCGCGCATGTCTTCACTCCACTTCATTCTTCAAATTTCTCAAATTCATACCCTTACTGAGACGAATGTGGTGACGATTTGGTAGTGAGTAACAGGGACTGTGAAATATCCAGCAGCGTGCTGCACGTTGGTTTCCCTGAATTCATTTTATCTGCAAAATTTTACCACCCCAATCGTCGCCGGCGAATTTGCATATAAATTGCAGCAGTTCTCGGTTTTCAAAAGTGGAAACTTTTCATGCAGACCAGCGCTGCCAAAAAAGGTGTCTTTGAAAGCATCTAATTGAGCTTGTGCTGTGTGACACAGAGAAGTGCTTAGGTTTTTCAACTACCTTCATTTTGCAAATGGAATTGTTTAATTACTTTGCGAGAACAATATGTTTTCACTCTGAGGAAGAGCGCAGCGAAATGTGTTCCATTATAACTCTTCAACGTCCTCGCCCAAACATCCACTTTTGTGCGCGCCTCTCCTGCACTTTTTTGTTTTTTTTTTGTCTCTCCCTGTCGTTCATTCATATCTATTTTCCGTCAGCAATCTGGTCCGTTCACAATTGTACAGAAGATTTGCAAGTAGCGACAGTTTTAATTAAAATCAGTTTGTGAGCCGAGGGAGTGCGGGATTTACGATGTAGTCATTTGAAGGGATTGAACGTCTTTACACATGAAGAGCGGGTTTACTACGCTTTAATTATGTCAAACCATCCCCATTTTTGCATCCCCCTTCGGGGTTTATAGTTTTTTTTTTGTTTCTGTTCGCGTCTATTGAGTCTTGGGGGATATCGCGCAAAGTAGAAGGGGTGTGTTACATGTGTTATTGTAGGTTTTCCGGAAATGGAATCTTCGAAATGGATTCATAAGCGGCGAAATGAGTCTTCTGCGCACTTTCAGCACTCGAATAATTTCAGTCCGATATCAGTTTTTATGTCTGACTAATGGTTTCTCCTATCGATAGACAGTACTTTCTGTCGTCCACTTCTTGTCTTTTGATAAGGAAGGCACGCGCCATTCAACGATGCTGCGAGCCTCCTTCATCGTAAGGAGGACTCAATTTCTTATTTCTGAGGCACAATGATTTTGCTCGTCTTCAAGACATATCCCTGAAAAAATGTAGAGACATCCCAATAGCTTCTGTTGAAGACAGACGTTCAATAAGGCAGCTCCAAGTAGGGCTACTCTGAGCGAAAGCCTCCTTTCTTGTGTCCGAGAGGAAAGAATCCACCTATATATCCTGTTGAGCATTGTGCTGCTTCAAAGCGACGAAAGGCGTCATGTGGCGTTTCGAAAGAACAGAAAGCTATCTGTGACGCTGTCAGTCCCCAGATCTAATGTCATACACACTGAAGGGCTTCCTTTCACGGGAGAGTCTCCAGGATAGATATCCCAGAGGCCGACCTGGGATGCGCAAACCTTTTTTGCGTGACAGCGCAATTCGCTGGTCTGTATATTTCAACTCTGCTATCGCTCGTCTTTTTCACATTTTTTGAGCAACATCTAAATTGAGCCATTTCAGAGTCTAGGTTTCTCTGGGGTTCAGACAAGGTTTAACTCGGGCGAGGCTTCTCTCAGGCAAGGATTCTCTCCGACAAGGCTAACCTGGGACGAGTTTTCTCTCAGACAAGGCCTATCGCAGCCTAGGCTTATCTCTAACGAGGCTTATCTCAGGTGAAGTTAATTTCAAGCGGGGCTTCTGTACCATAAGTCGGGCCCGTTTAAGCAAAGCCTCCAAAGAACGTTAGCAAATGTAGCACGTATGCAAGTTCGAAGCGTCGTATAACGCGTAGCCATCACGTTTGATGGCGATCACGTCAGGGACTGCATGGAGGAAGTATGGAGCTTCATGGAGGACGTGTGGAGCTGCATGGAGGACGTATAGAGCTGCATGGGGACGGCATGGAGGAAGTATGGAGCTTCATGGAGGACGTATGGAGCTGCATTGTGTACATATGGAGTTGCATGGAGGACGTTTAGAGCTGCATGGAGCTGAATGGAGGACGCATGGAGTTGCATGGAGGACGTGTGGAGCTGCATGGAGGGCGTATGGAGGATGAGGAAGTTAATAAGTAAAACTTTGCGATTGTCCAACATTTGAAACTTTAATGAAACGTCTTTTTCGTCGGCGAAAAATGAATTCTCTGAACTTGGTCCGTCCGCGAATGCTGTGCAGAGTCTGTAGGCACTAAGTCGTCCAACAAGAAAGGTGAAGGAGAGAATGCGTCGTTCTACAAATCCTTAGTTCACTTCTCCGGCCCTGTTTTGCAGTCAACAAAGATAGTCAAAGGACACTTAAGAATCCAGTATGCCTTAAGTGTCACCAGTGCTTCAATATACATCAAAGAATCTCGCCTACGAAGGGTGTCACCACCCATCGCCACCCATTCACCTTCGCACACAATCAATCACCTAACTTGAACAGTGTGCGCCAAGTGCGTCTAATTTCAGACTCCTCTATCTCGTCACGCCCTCCTATCTTATCGCTCCGATCTGCAGATTACCCAATCACCTTAAATATACGGGTGCTTAGCACATACATAGACAATCTGTAGGGTTTAAAAGTGCCCAGACAGCGCCCAAGTGGTGCGATCGATATCGGCGCGTCTCGTGACACAAAGAATGCAATTATTTCCCGACGATAAAATTCCTTCGCTCTTCGCATGAGAGAAACGCAAACGACTCGGATTCTACTCATTTCATGGCCACGATCGCTGCCATTGAGTCAGAGTGTGGGGGAAAAACCCCTTCCCACTCTGACTCAGATCCTCTGTCACTCGCCGTCGAACTTACTCATTTCCTCCTGCCGAAAATAAATTTCACCGAACCGCAGTCCAGTGGAACTTATCGACTGGTGCCGGGCCAAATCCCACTCGATTGTGAGCAATCCATCAGAATGGCGTCTTCCTGGCCGATTTGGGAGCGAACTTAAGCCCCGATGGAGTCCAAAGTGTCACAATTCAGAACAGAGCACGCCTGACGAAATTGATTACACAGCAGTGTGTATGTTTGTGATTTTAATTAGCGAACGGGAACTGTATGCCCTGACAACTTGTACCTACCCAGTGATAATTGCCACTTTCAGTGCTTCGCGTCTTGAACGTTATCAGCGCGTGCCTCCATTCAATCATTCGCGTGATAAGCGACAAACCAACGTAAATGGCGTTTACACACTCTCAGCGGGAAGCACCGAGTTTCCCCACACCTGTGCGACGAAAGTGAATTCCTTCAGACTGTGGCTCAGGCGAATGGAATTTCGGCCAATGACACTCTTCGCCTTCTGCGAACCATTTTCGGCATGATCAGCGCTTGTGCGTCTTTCCTAGCAGTTCGAATCCATGAGTCGGTGGCATTAGTGCCTGAGATAAAGCGACGGTACTGCTGACTCACTCCCCCGTCGAACGCTGATAGCGGGAGCCTATAAAACGCGGTCGTCATGCTCCAACGGCGGCATAACCATAACGAAGCTCGTCCCTTCAAGAAAAGCAATTATTGCCACGCGGAACGTGTGGTGGCAGCAAACTGAAATGTTATCGTTCGCAAGACCTATCGTATTGTTCGCATTCATAGTGCTTATCATTTTGATGGTGGTGGCCGGGTCGAACGTGTCGGGCAAACTGCACCCAGTGCGGTTGGATCAATTTCAAAAGACGCAGCAACGGCATGCGTGGACTCAGGAGTTTCTGGCCAAGCGGGAGGCGCGACCTCACTCAGCGCCCTACATCGTCTCCATACAGCTGATGACGCAGGAGGGCAGATCGGTGCACTACTGCGCCGGATCGATAATCAACGAGAATTGGATACTGACCGCGGCGCATTGTTTTGACTCAAGGAGCACCGTGGAGAATTCGTACATAGTGGCGGGGTGCCACGACATCCACTCCGCCGAGGGGGAGCAGCACATCCAGCGTCGCAGCATAGACCACGTCGTCCAGCACGAGTTGTATCTGGGCGGTGTGAATCCCTACGACATCGCGCTGATTTACACCAGGACTCCGTTTCATTTCACGGACTACGTGCAGGCGGTGCAGCTGCCACAGCCGGATGAATTGCATTACGGCGAAGCCACCCTCTACGGGTGGGGCAACATATCGACGACAGCGGTGCCATCGTTCCCCAGTCTGCTGCAGGCGACAGATATGCCGATCCTCGATCTGGAACTGTGCGAGCGGGTGCTCGGCCAAATGGGACAAACCCTCCACGAGACCAACCTGTGCACCGGCCCCTTGGACGGAGGCAACAGCATCTGCACGGCGGATTCGGGTGGACCGCTTATTCAACGAAACACCTACTTCGGTGACTCAACCCTGATCGGGATCGTGTCTTGGGGAAAACTGCCGTGCGGCCAAGCCAACGCGCCCTCCGTTTTCGTGAAGGTGTCGTCATTCGTCGATTGGATTCAACGGACCATGTCATCGGCCGTCCAAAGCCAATAAATCTCAAAAGGGGACAAACCTCCCCCCCTCCCAAAGGCGGGGACACTCATCAGGATCTCAAGTGTGCACTAGTTCTACTTTTTTTTTTTAATTTATTTGTACAAACATACTCTAAGCACTAAGCCGCAAATAAACTTTGCAAGACTGTATTTTATCAGAAGAAAGAAGAAATCTCTTTTCATTGTGTGTCTGAGTGACTGTGTGATGCGCGATTTCCCAGCGTTGCGAAATGATTCAGCAGCAAGACATTCCCATGTGAACAGTGCTCACGTCTGCGATAACATTCATACACACTCGTTGTGTTGGTTTACTCCTCCCCACCCCCCCACGTTGTTTGGGGGCGACGCGTTGTTGGCGATCGTGTGGCTTGTTTGAACGTGTCACGAGGGGATGTTTCACTCACGCATCTACATGATGAACAAATGCCGAGGGGATGAGGGGACTGCTGCTGGGGTATTCTTGGTGTTGTTCGGGTGGGCGGTATGTGTTGTGGATGACAGAGGTGAGTCATTGAGGTGAATGACAGATGCATGTTTGGGAAACATCTGGACAGATGATCTTTGCGCACACTTAAGTAGCTTCTGACGTAGAGGCAATGATGTCCAAAACGAAAATGGGGGTTCACCTGCAAATATTCAAAGAACTGGGGATTAAGTAGAACAGAGTTTAACCGTGCTGAATGGCAGGCCGTGTGGGGACAGACGACAGCAAGATAACCGCCTCTCCTGATCAGGAAAGGGGGCATCTGAATCCTTTACACGCCCTGAACTGTTCTGCGCTGTGGAAGATCATGTCCTCAGAGAAGAATTCAGGAGACTGGAAAGAACGAGCTGGACAGAAGCTTGGAATAAGTGTCATGGCATGAGACAACCCGAAAACCTATTCGGTCAATTTAGGCCTTTGTGACAGGACACCGTGGACTTAGGGAACATCTAAGGAGTCAAAGGTAAGCAGAAGAGTGCCTCTATAGATTCTGTTGAGAATCCAAATAAATCCCCGAGATTTTGTGAGACAGTAGCCCGCAAAAGAAGCTGTCCATTATCTGATGAAGAGCTCCTCTTTAGAGTTTTAGACGAAACTAGTGCAGAGAGAGGATATTAGCAGGAAACCTGGCTACTCCACAAAGCTCGGACGATGTGGGTGGGACCATGTACATCTCAGTGTAGTTTGTAGAAGGGACATCCCTTTGACTTCGCCAATTATATCCTTAGATCTGCTGCTTCTTGTGTGAACTATAAGATTGCGAGCAGTTTTTTTTTATGATAGAAGTCCTTGCCAGTGTTGATTCAGTCCAGTGAAGGCAACAATGGAGTAAATCTTCACACTACGACCAGGTCCATCCTGGTCGTCCTTAGCACCATTCTGAGAAGAAGAAAGATGCTTCAAAGATGGTCAAGAACGCGAGAGAGTAGCATCTGGGGGGCATATAGGTCTCCAGAAGCAATTGAAAATTGCATTGAAATGTCCTTTTTCAAAGACAAAACCGAATTCAAGCCTTAAGTGCAAACACTTACCAGCCATCGCCGCCAGCAGCAGTATGCAGAGACGTTTGCAGTTACCACACACTCAGCGGGTTTAAAATCGCTGCCTAACCACTAGGCTGCGAATGGCGCCAGTCTGCTGCTCTTGCTCTGTCTGTTAAAACGGGAAAACATGAGAACGCAATTTAATTAAATTCAAAGGACTTTACCTGTTCGCGATTACATCCCAAAAGGACCGCCCCCACCGAACGTCTGTGAATGAACTTATTCTGCATACAATCTGAAAGCACACATGAAAGAAGATAAGAGAGAGAAAAAATAAGCTAGCTCCGACTGAAAGAATTCAAATAAAGCACAGAGCTACACAAATGTGTTTCAGTCGGATGACTCTTTGCGACCCGCACACACATGTCCATACCCATGGGGACAATGAACAATGCTCAGAGCTACACGAGTTCATAGTTTCTTTGGCATTCGCAGGCGGAAAATTAATACGCCCCCCGAGAATCACAGCACCGTCGGGGCGCATTAGAGCGGCACGTACTTTAGTGTAAAGGATGTAAACAGGGTTGAGCAGTAGCAATTAAAACCCTTGCCGCAGCATCCACATAACGGCCGGCAGAGAGCGAGAGAGAAGCGAAATGGACTTCGTAGTAGCCCTTAAGGATGTCCATACCTTGAAGTCATCATGGTAAATAGTCAGAGAGGAACTCACGCAGAATGTCGTGGTTTCGTGGAGCTTGATAAAGTCCCAGAAGGTCATTGGGGCTGCTGGTAAATGTTTGCGGGGGGGCATAAAGCGACAGAGTCAGTGGTGGACGTGTTCAGGTTGACTAAGAGTGTGTACCGAAGGAATTTCTACTTTGTTCTGTGGGTTGGTGGATGCAGATGAGCCTATTATGGTGGAATTGGATTTGTGGTGTGACCGAGAGTTGCAAGTGGGTTCGGTGGTCAAGGGGATGTTGTCGTTGATTAGGGGGTCAAGTGGATTGAAAGGGGGTCATAGATAGAAGGAGGATGCACGAGGCAAGTGACAATGAAATAGACGGATGAGGCAATAGACAGACAAGACAAAATACAGAAGAAGCAGGGTTCAGATGAGGAATTCGTCACCGAATGCAGGAAACAAGGGAAGCAACAGCAAGACACAGAAGACGACACACACCGGAGATAACAAGTAAAAGAGTTTGACAGACACATGAGGCACCTTTCTGACTAACAATCTGTGTTTTTCATCCCTTGAAATCCATTAAAATGCAGTACCACAGTGGATGCCATCACAGACCGCTTCTCAAGGACACCCACGCAAGAAAACCAGACTTAGGATAACAAATTTATCTGCAACCTCCCTTGACTTAATTTTTCCTGTCCCTTGGCAGGTGACTGAAGTCCAAATCCCCACCAGGCTGTAGTGCTATACTCAGATTTAGCAAGAAGGACCCCACAACTGATCGGCACACACGTCCACTCTGTCTGTCCGTTCATCGACATCGGAAACACCGTCCACAACCGATCAGCAAAACAAAACGAAAACAAATCCGAAAATATGAAAGCAAACTCTTTCTCTCTTAACGATCCTCAACTCACCTGCTGACTAAAGAGCAGCCGTCGGGCTGACAATTCCCTTGGCTCTCCATTCTCCAACTCGCATGCACACATACACCGGCAATGGGGGAAACTCTTCGAGGTGGAATTGTCAGCACAACGGTCGCTTTGGATTCGGACAGGTAGATGAAATAATACACAACACACGAAATTTTTCGTGGTGGTACTCCAATAGTGGCGATCAAGTGGTTTCTACCTGAGTTGCTCTCTGCAGACGAAGCCCACAACTCTGCGTCGCGCGGTGCTTTTCTACAGCAGAATAGAATTGTTTGTTTTTTTTCTCGGTTTTTCGCCACAAATTCCAGCGCAGATCTAATTGTTAATTGCCGCTCCGATTCTGTGTGGTTTTGCTTGGACACAGTACGTCTCTGGCGCAAGTTTTCCAAACCCGAAATGTGAGTGTGAAATGCTGGAAAAAGCTGCATAAAGTGTTCGTTTTGGTGAAGAAGTGAAAAGAAAAAAAAAAAAATCGTCTACACATTGTTGGTGTGTGGTGCACACAGTGCTGTGCTCCTCCGGTGTGCTGTTTACTGGTGTGTGTGCGTGGTTGGTGTCTACCGCCGTCGTCGTCGTCGTCGTGGAGTTATTTTCAGTTAAATTCGCTGTGTGGCTCTATACAACACTGTAAACCCGGTTTTGAGAAGAAATTCTTACGATCAACGCGCGCCGCTGTATACCCCCACAATATACCCCGTCACTCGTCGCTGTCATCGGTCGGTTGGTCGGTTCGACGTCGACGTCGTCATCGTCGTCGTCGACACTCCAGCAGCAATAGCAGCAGCAGCAGCAGCAGCAGCAGCAGCGGCGGCGGCATACACGTTTACATTCCAATCTTTTCTTGATCATTTTGCGCATTCTTCTCTTTCTCTCGCACTCGCACACATCGCGCCGTTCTCTTCTCGGTCCATAGTTGTGATCCCATTCTAGCCCCGCGCGGACTGCGCCTGGTTTGGTTTTTGTTTATTTTGGGAAATTTTTGTGTGATTTTTTGTTGTTGTTGTATTTTTGTCGTGTCGTTCGATTTGGCGCGGCATTCGATAGCTGTGGTCGTGGTGGTGGTGGTGGATGAGTGAGAAGAGAAGTGTTCGTGCTACAGGTGCATTTAGTCAGTCAGTGCGTACGTGTGTGTGTTTGTGTGTGTTTACACTGGAAGCTGGAAAAGCGACCGAATCTCGGTGGTCAGCTTGCCTCCTCCGGAACGTGGAAAGAAAAAAAAGAGAAAATCATCGAAATTAGATGCAATTTTCATTCATGAGAAAGAAAAAAATACAAAACAAGTGAAAACAAGAATCTCTCGCATTGATAAAGTGCACGGCCATCGCCTGTGCGTTGCGGTGTTGTGTGCTTCCTGACGACCGCGGCCTACGGTCCCGCGCATAGAGGCTATCATAATTGGCTGTGCCCTCCGCTTTGCCGCCGGACGACTGGTTTTGCGAAAATATTTTCGATTTTGTTTTCCCCCAATTGGTGGAGTGTTGGAGTTTGTCTTGAAGTCTGACTTGGAACCTCGATTGGAAGCTACTGCTGCAGCACCACTTGGTGGGATCAACTGTTCGTTAAGTAAGTGATGCAACATGAATATGTATGCTTTGTTGGCCTTGATTAGTTTGATGTTGTGCTCTTACTGTTGGCTGTGTCAGTTTTGTTGCTGTTGTTGCCGTTGATAATGATGATGACTGGTGACTTGATGGGATTGGGAATGCCGATGGTGGTGGCCTGTGAATGTGACCCACTATGGTGCGCGCATATGGAAAGTTGTTGAAAAAAATGAGGAAGAAGAGATGCGATGAGATTAGTGCGTACCTACGTTGATTAGCGATATTTTTTGGGTTGTGAAATTTTGACTGGGAATCGTGAGAACGTGAGACGCTGCGCTGGAGCTATTGAAAAAATGCCGAAAAAAGGAAGTCTAGTGTATGCCCGATGAGGGAGATGTACGATCCTTAATTTCCCCAAAGACTTGGACAAGAGGAGATCTGTGTGGAGTAGAGGAAGAGACTGGCACCGATACTTGAAGTTCTGACCAACGAATCGGTGAGGAGATTTCTGCCACTTTGAATGAGAGACTTTCGACGCCCAAACGAAGCAGAGATCAGTGTAGATTCCTGCAATTCTGTTCCCGGCCTCTGCGGATGTCTCCGGTTCCAAATTGTCTGCTTGGATACATGAGAAGCCGCTCATATTCATGTGCAGCACAATTAGTCCTCACTTTGACCTTCATTTCAGTCAACTTCCTTGCGGCATTCTTAGACTCTCATGGTCTTCTGCATACTTTCATGTTGCACATAATGTCGACTGCTCTCATCATTCTCAATCACCTTGCACATACCAACAACAGAATGTGAACGCCTTTTAACCCAGCAACGATGAGTCCCCTTCTCCCCGCTCGCTTTGGGGACAAGCATACAACTCCGACACATCGGCTGAAGAGCAGCTGCAAGGAAATCGTTCAATCATACGCCACCATTACCACCACCGTCATCTCGAACACGATGATCCCCTCGCCGTCATCGGCGAACATATGCGAACTGCAAGTGCCATTCACGCTCCAAATACACTTCCCGCGCACATCTGTCCGAGGCGACAGCGAGTGCTTTCCGCCAGGGGCCGAGTGGGTGGTTGGGTGGGTGGGTGGATGCATGGATGGATGATGAAGTGCAGTGAGGAATGCAAAGGTCGAGAGTCCATTAATCTCCATCGCTGCAGAATCGGGAATTTAATGCGATTTCTCTTGCCAGTCAATTTTCGACCACATACTGTCCTCAAGTGGCTCAACTTAGACAAGCCATCTGGAGCAAATACTTCCCCATTCCCATCCATGGATAACCCTTCTCCATGCCGCAATCGCGAATCGATGGCAGCGTCGTCGTCGTCGTCGTCGTTCGTGTCCGCGTCTATTTCGTGTGGTGCTTTGCGAAACTTTGACACACTAATTGAGGTATAATCAACAAAAGAAACCTCCACTCAAGTCGTCCCCATGATCCAGCGTCAGCTCCAGTTCTTAGCCGCCCCCGCTTCGCATCATCAAGATTTATCGGTCGGAGGGGACGCAGGAGAGGAGTGAAAATGTTATAGTTCAGAAATACTTTCCAGCTCTCACCCGTTTGGCATTCTCTTCTCTCCATCTCCCTGCGATGGTTAACTTGAATTGTTATTAAGGAAATTGCTTTAGGAAATATTCAGCTTATGCACAGGGCGCACAAAGGACGGGGAAGCGGGATGCTGGTCTGCTGGTTTTTGTCTTCGACACTGGCTGAAAGGAATCATCTCTCACGACAATGAGAATTCTTGTCTGCCAACAGAAAAAAAAAACGAAAAGTGCGGAATTTAAGTAACATTAACCAGAGCATGTTGTCGCTTTGCTCCATCATCAAGGCAAGGCAAGGCAAATAATTAAAACTTTCGCCCTTCATGCTGGCTGGAACGACTGCTGGCGCACACAGCCTCACAGCCACGCCAAGCGAGAGCCGAATAAGTAGCTTATCTCGTTTGCAATAGGCGCTCTTTTAATCTAAATGTCAAGATAAGATAATATACCGGGTGGTAGTGTCTGAAACGACGTTGTTAACAACTTCAATTGAGTGGCATTTTAGAATTTACACGACTGTGTGCGAGTGAAATGAACGATGTGTTGCGCGGTGGTTATCAGCTGGTTGGGAGTGTAATTGATTGATGTGTGTACAATGTGATGAACTTTTGCAAGTAATTGTGTCTAGACGGAGGGTTGAGGAATAGAGTTGGGAACTGGCGGCGTAAGTTCCGAAAACCAGAGTCTTTATTTTAAGGCGTCTTTCGTTATTTTTCCTCAAATTTTCAGAAAAAAATTTAAATGAATGTAAATGAGTGTTCAACAAGAATTTTGTTCTTTTGTTCGAGGTTTCTGAGCCGTTTTCGGTACGCTTTTAGGTCAAAAATTTGACAACAAATTGTCGGTGGCAGCAGTGTCTACAGATTTAATAAGAAGGCAGTTAAAAAAAATTTGCTTTCGCCGATAGTTTTTGAGATATGAATGGTTTTCCAAATAAGAACAGAATTTCCACATCTTGTTGATACAATTTTGTTTCAGATTCTGTCACAAAGGCTCTCCTCTCGTGTTTCTTAAAGCAACACACACCGTTGTTAGCAATCTAAGCAATTTAACGGACAAATGTTGACTTGGGATAGAGTAATCTTAAGTTTTGGAGCAATTGTGGGTCAGATTCATTTCCAAGTTCCTTTCTGTAACGCCTGTTTTGAACATTGTGTCACAAAAATCGTCTAGATCCTCCTTACCCTTTTGAAATATTCCAAGTTTTTCAAAAAGTTTTATCAATTCTCCCAGGAATTCAGTCTCATACGTTTGAAATGATCGTTTTAGAGATGTTAAAGATTTAAAAAATAAGCAGCTGTTCACTTTTTGACGGTTTTCGTGTGGCATCGTCATTGGTTTCCTGCAATTTGAGCAACATTTTCAATCATCAATCATTCTGTGATCCTTTGGGTTTAAAAACAACAAATTTTGAAAGGAACGATGCTCCAGAAACATGTAACTGCTTCGGAAACCCTTCTCTTGGCATCACCTTCTAGTCTTAGCTTGTGAGTTTTGAAGGGTATTTTCGAGTGTGTTAAGTGTTAAGTTAAGTTTAGTTAAGTGTTAAGACTTATGAGTTATCAGCAACGTGTCTGAGAAGAAAAGGTCCGTCACTAACGTCAATCGAGTTCTTCGTCACCATTCTGCAAAGTTTGAAGAGGATGGAAGTTAACAAAGCAGTTATCGGTTTCTGGAGCATCGTTCCTCCTTAAACTTGTTTTTTTTTTAAACCCAAAGGATCACAGATTGTTTGATGATTGATAATTTTGCTCAAATAGCAGGACAGCCATGATGTTTCCACACGAAAGCCGTCCAGCTTAGCCCAACCTACGACCAAGCTAAGCACAGATTTAAGACACAAACTCCAAAGTCCCACTGTCTTGTCATCATTCTTGTCCCCTGTTCCACTAAGAGATGTTCCAAATATCAGGCAAAATGAACCTTCACATGGACAACTTCAATCGGACCCAACCGACTGCACCCCTTCCGTCCATAATTGAAAATTCTTTCTTTAAACACTTTCCTAGTCTCAGTCCCTGTGAAGTCCGTGTCGCCGTCGCCTATGATTCCCCACACAATTTTAATTAAGTGTCCGATTCCAAACCTCAAAACAATTTAATCCCATAGAAATTCGACATCAGTCGACAACGACAACGACGACCGGCGACGAGGCGAAGAAACACCACGCACGAGACACAAGCTCCTCGAAGGGGACGAGCACGAGATTTATGCAAATTTGCAAACACGACCAACGCACGCACACACACACACACACACCCTGCACGCGGGTGAAGATGCTGAGATGAAGAATTCCCCAGATGAGTGAGTTTACTTTCAGCTCGTTCGCTCGTCGTTTTTTTTTTTTTTTTTGAGTAAATTTTGTTGTGATGTCCTGAGACCACCCGTATCATACGACAAAAAATAAATTACAAATGTTTTCCCTCGGTCCCTCGGCGGCTTATGGGGGCGCAACTACACGCCTGCCACACCACTTCCCAGCACCGAAGTGCGGCGACACAACCATCTTGTACGGTTGGGAGTCGTGGTAGTGGTTGGGAGTTGGCGACTGGTGGCTCCTATTGGTGGTTTCATTTTGTGGATCCTCGAGAGTAGAGCTGCTGCTGCTGTGGTGTCCTTCATCGAACAGGACCGAGCATCTTACTGTCTTCGCTGACAATTTTCTAAGAGTCGACGCTAGCAAATCCGATTATGTTTGGTTTCCTGGCTCCAGCAGTGTCTCCTCTTCATCTTTTTATCATCCCTCGGTCGTGTGCTTCCTTCCTCCGTCGTAGGGCTTTCTGAATTAATTTCGCCCCAGATATGGGAAACGCATCAGAAAATGATCCCACCCATGGGACCTAAGTAGGCCACAGCTCCGTCCAATCCGCGCTAAATTAAATAAAAATTTAAGGACGCTCTTTGTGTGGAGCGGACAATGTAGTCTGTGGGCTGCTAAGCCCTGAGATCCAGCTCAGCACACACATTTCGTGATGCAATTGGAGTTGATGCGGTCGACCAGAGTGGAGTTGATAGCGCTGAATGCAATTAATCCGTCCCCGTCCCTATCTGCCCATCTGTCTCTGGTTGTAGTCGCCACCGTTGTCCGTAACGTAGTCGCCGCTGTAGCAGTCCCCCCCTTGGATGCCGTTAACGTGACGCTGTATTAAAATTACCAGCACCGCGCCATTGAGAAGGTAACCGTATACCGGTCGGCCCTTTCTCTCGGATCTCCGCTTGCAATCCGTTCCCCATTGTTGGCTGCTAGACGCTGGCTGCACTGATGAGTGACATTATGATTAGAAATGACATTTAATACCTTCCTGGATTCTAGGCCATCGACGAGGGTGCACAAGCGTACCGTTGAAAGTGGAATTCTTTGCGTTGTATCAGTTGTCACGAGTTGTGAGCGAGGCGATGGCGACGTTGCGGGGAAATTGCAATTGCTTCGCTTTTGTCCCGGAATTGTTTTGATTTCCTTCAAATGCAATCTGAACAATGCTAGACATACAGACTGACACACACAGCGAAGCACACAGAGAGACACACGTGTCTTGATTCAAGATAGGGATGTTGTTTGCTGAGGACAGTTTACAGAGGACGGCGAGGAGAATGCGAAGGAAATTGAATCCCTGCGTCAGGTTGGCTCGAGTGCAGTGGTTTTCGAAGGGAAATGATACTCTGATGAAATCGGAAACTGTGCTAAATCTATCGCAAAACTAGATAGTTTTGGAGAATTGGCGGTATCTCGAGAATGGTGTGGTGGAAAGTCGTTGCATCCCTTGTGATTTGAAAGGCTGGGGCTTAAGTAGATGTGGTGGGACGGAATTCAATATAAAGTCTCGTGTCGTAAAAATTCGAAGAATCTGTTTTTGGAAAATTTGCTTAGAAATTTCTCTGCTTCATACATAAGAGGTTCTTCTATCAAATGGAACTACATTGCTGGTTGTGCCGATAGAAAAGATTTTTGTCCGAAATTTTGTCAATTTCAAAAACCTGATCTTTTAAAAAATTCGTAATTTTTCGATATATTTTGAAATGGTGTCCCCCTTCGCAGAAATGGTTTCCTTTTCTACAGGAAATCCATTCCTGGTGTCAGAAGAAAGATTTTTGAACCGAAACTGATTTGAAATTGTGTTCGAAAAATGCCATTTCAAAACTTTTATGAAACCTGTAGCTTGTTTTGACAAGAATTTGTGCTGAAATCCCATCAAAAAGCTTCAGAATCTGCTTGAAAACCCTGCTGTCGAACAAAGGCTTTCTAAAAATTGTATATCTTTGCTCATATCTCGAAAACGAAGATTGAAGCGTCTGTGAGCCGACTACTGGTGTCGAGAAAAATATTTTGGGGTTACAATTTCAACACCAAGATCGCTTAACACATCTTCACAATCTTCTTTTCTTCTAGAAATTTTTTTGAAATCCCTTTCGTAATTAAAAGCCTTTGACAAGGTCAGAAACGGGTTTGTTTTTTCTTGGAAATCCTGGTTTGACTGGTTTACGTCAAATTCCCCACGAAATTGCTGACTGACGCCAACAGAATCAAACCACTCAAGAACATTAAACGACAACAATCGGAGAATTAACGGAAGCGTCACCCTCAGCAACGGTGTGAAGGAAATGGTCGCGTTGAAAGAAAACGTCGGAAAACGAAAGAAAACCAAGAGTCCAAAGGAAACAAGTCAAATGACAGAAAATGATATGTAATTGCGGCTGTGATTCTTAATGCTAATCAGAGGTGTAACGAGATTACCTGCGATTGCTTGTGCACACTCTGATCAAATACACAAGTTCGTCTCATCCATGAAATTGCGCTCCTTAACTGTTGTTTTCCAGCGAGCACCGACACAACCGACGTCGGCGGCGAAGGCGAAGGCAGATAATTGCTTTTAGTCGTTCTTATTTCCTCATTGTTCTGCATTTTTCCCTCCCGTTGTCTCTCTCATCCCCCCCTCCTCTCATCATCCACCCAGGGTTTCCTGCTGCAGCACAGCAGTACCATCGATTACATCCGGTGACATGGCGGGGCGGAAAAAGAAGTGCAATGAGAGCAATAAAAATTGAAAAAAAAAATTGTGTCATTTTCCGATAGAGGGAATCTCGTCTATTGAATGGGAAGAGACTCCCATCCCTCTACCACTGGAGGGATTGGCCACCGCAAAAACTGGAAAAATCCATTTGTTGTGGGGAACACCATTCGTAGGTGGTGGACTGTGCGCAGATGGCGACAAACTTTATGAGTGAGTCGAGTCATTTCTGAGGACAAATGGCGCTCGTTTGAAGGTTGAACGTGTTTCAACCGCATTTAATTTCCACGTCGCCTCAATCAGGTGGAAAATCAGCGGAATGGAAATGCATGCAATCAATATTTGTTTTTCACTGAGCTCATAAACGCCCACTGTTCGACTGCAAGTCAAAGTTTCGCATGGCAATTGGCCGCAGTTTGTCAGGCATAACAATCACTGATAAAACCTTTTGCCCCGGGGGTGTGGGCTAGTCCGCTCTGGTGCACATGATTGCATCGTAAACATAAACAAAATTACCGCGGAAAAAAAACGAACCCAATTTTCAGTAAACGATTCATTGCATCACTGAGGAGAAACGCATGAATACAAAAAAAAAAGCACTCCGCCGCAACGACAACTTCAAATATTTATTGAATTTGAATACAATCTTGAATCGCACATACGCCACATAATCCCCCGTTGCCGCCGCCGCCGTCGCTGCCACCAAATGTAAATTGGCTTAAACCAGAATCCATCACGTGCGCCACCGCCTCCGCGCCCTCGGCTCATGTTTATTTAATTAATTCGATAGACCGTGCGATGGAACAAACTGCACTTCGGCGGGGATGGCTTCACTCAATTTTCCAAAATGAATAATCATTTCACATTATTTCGCATCCACTGTGTGTATTTTTTTCGCGTTAAAATATTTAATTAAAAGAGGGAAAGAGCAGCGTTCCTGGGGGGTGGGGGGTGGGGGGTGAAGGCTTTGCGGTGGTCACTTGTCTGCGGTCCACTCGTTACCAATCGATTGGTGGATGGATGCAATGCTAATCGGTTGTTGCCATGTGGGGACTGTTTCAAATTTTTCATAGTGACCACACTGTTGATGGGAGCTGGATTGGGAGCTGGATTTGGAGCATCAGCGGATGTTTGACTGTGGATATGGGCTTGACATAACAATGGTTTCAAATCGAATTCAGGAAATTGAACTTTGATATGATCCGTGGATGACTGCGTGCCGAAAAATGGAGGAATTTAGCAGGTTTTGGGGCGATGTTTGGATCTCGGGTCCTGCACCTGATTCAACTGTGAGGGCGATGATTTTGTTGCATGAGTCTTGTCAATGATCTCTGCAAAGACAACTCTGATGGAAACTCCTTCGACCTCCGACGTGAACTCGCATTAAGTCACTATACTCCAACAGCAACAATGCCAGGAAGGCACAAAGTTTCAGGCTCTGGGACGAAGAGAATTGGAACTCGAAGGCGCTTTCCTTAAATCCTACCTCTATGCGGTCTTCTGAGCAATTTTGGGACTGTTTCAATCACAAATGTATTCGATTTGTTTTAGTTTAGGGCTTTAACAAATTCTTGCTCGATCTACCATTCCATTCCAGGTTGACTCCAATTCCAAAATTCAGCGCTCTTCATCTACATTGAATTTCAGTTCTGTTTGAAGAAGGGAATATTGGCACACGACTCGTCGTTCGGAGATATGTGCGACTTTTCTGAATTTTTCGGACGACTTTCTCCCTATTTTGATTATATACTTACTTCTTCTTTTACTGGCGCTACAGTGCGTGGTGGACCTGGGCCTTAACCGCCTGGGCCTCAACCACCTGGGCCTTAACCACCTGGGCCTCAACCGCCTGGGACTCAACCACCTGGGCCTCAACCGCCTAGAGCTCAAACAAGATGCCTCTCCAACTAGCACGATCTCAAGCCAGCTGTCTCCATTTGCGCACTCCAAGTTGGTTGGGGTCCTTCTTCACTTGTGTGCGCCATCTTAGCCGAGACCGTCCTCTGATGCGTTGTCCCAATGGCTCAGACTCAACGACTTTTTGGGCTGGAGCCGTGGTGTTCATACACTCTGCCTAGCCATCTTAAGCATTGTATCCGAAGGCGCATGCTACCGTACAGCCTTCCTCGTTAAATCTTCTCCTCCAGACGCTATCAACGCAAACAGGATACTCCATTTTGGAAGACCTACATCTCATTCATTGCCTAAGTCTCGTGCCTTTGATGCCTCCCAAAGAGCACCTTCCACTGATCACCAACATCCCAACATCACAACACCGCAGCATCATGCATACAAATTTGATTAAAATCCGACAAACGATCGACCGTTCGTGTGTGTCCAACGTTCCGTTTTGTACGCTTCTGGTGACATAAACCCTGAACCCCAAACCAACGCAGCTGCAGATGATGAATTAACAACAGCGTCCGAAGGTAGACCTAGCTGTCGGAAAATATTCCACTTGACAGTTTCAGAAAACAGGTCTTTTCGATGACCGACACTTGATACTCCTCGAACTGCCTCGGTGGGCCTTTCACTTTTTCCACTCTTCATGAAATGTCAAGAATAATGAACTTGTCCGTTTCGACCGTAAGCCGAACGTCAATAGAGTTGCGTCGATGTCAAGTGGTTAGAGGTTCCAAGTTGACAGGCAGCTTCAAGTAGAAAGCTTACGGGTTGATCCTGGTCCTGGTCCGAATCTCTCTCTTGAAGGCAGGAACACATTAGTCTAGTTTATCGCAATTTATCATCTTCGAGCACAACACCCAATCATCATTGCCGTCTTGCAGAATGTGTTCAGTGTTGCGGCGGCGGCGGCGGCAATGCACCTCTAAGTGCTGCAGAGCGAGCGCCCAGCAGTGTAGTCCTCCGCACTTGCCTGTACACATGCTCTGCAATACAGGAAGTTATGCTCTATTTATTGCTATCCACACAGATTGAGATGGAGGGAGGGGGAAAGAGAGTGGGATCAGCGCACTTGATGAAGAAGTAACAACGTTACATCTCCGCCGGAGTTCATTCGTTTTGTCTTCGTTTTCCTTGGATTCCTCTTGGTTCACGGTATGCACACACAGATACTCGAGTGAGTTGTGTGATGAGGAGACAGCAGAAGCAGGAAGCTGTGTAGCACATACTTGAGCATAAAGTGTATCCACCGCCAGAATGTTTTACAGGAAGCAAAACAATTAGATGAGCACACAGCACACAGCAGTAGAGCATTGCATGTCATATTCAATAAATTGATTGTTCCCAGTAAACGGTGACTACATCAGCATTCTTGTTCTTCTCTCGTTTCAGAAACCCACGTCATGGTATGAAGGAACCCAACAATTTCGAGGATATTGTAAGTATCATCTTCGGCCACTCACCTCTGCTATGTGTCCCACAAAAATGAAAAATTCCTACCTGTGTGTTGGTGCCCTACAACTAAATTAGTCTTCATTAGATCGGAATGTCTGTTCGAGCGCTAAGTGGCTTTTGTGAGCTGTTGCCGCTCTGCGCCGCCACGCATGCACACTGACGGCACGCGGCACGTGGAGCCTCCGTGCCGCCGCCGACTGCCGACTGATCAATGAACAGTCCACGAAACACTTTGAATGAGGAATCCGCCCGTCAACATCTATCAGGGCCATGATCAAAGTGACAAGCGCACAAAAGCGCGCAATGCATCTTGGTTGGCGTGGAACAATGCTTCCATTTCACTCTGATATGACGCGCACACATTTGCATATGGGAAGCCACAGGTTTTCTGATCGTGCCAGCTAATGGAGTGGTCCAGCTTGTGCCTCCTCTTGCCGCGTCTCTTTCATCAACATCACTCGTATCATCATCTTCTTATTATTATGCCGCTTCCTGGTCACTTGGCTGCACCGGAGCAGCGGGACGAGGGGCATCACAGGTAAACAACGTCTTTTTCCTGAACTCGTTTATTCACATGACGACCACGACGATGCGACCTGGAACCTGGTCTGCTGGACGTTTGTGTCTGTGTGAGAGTTGGCTCCCGCCACACGATGACGAAGTGTAGATGAGATCACTGCAAGCCACAGCGTCAAAACGTGCCACATTCAACTAAAATATATAGGTTAGGTTGAGAATTCAACTCCTCGGCCGCATAATGACACGTTTACGTATCAAAAAGGAGGTTGCGCCGCGTTCCGCACAGCATGAGGAGGAGGCCAAGCTGGAGACTCACGCGAAGTTGTGTGTTTTTAGTTTAATTTCCTTAGAGATAGTCATCATCGTCATCATTGTTGGGCTGTAGGGATGGTTGTAAAAATAATAATTTGCAAAGAGTGAAAGAGAGAGAGAGAGAGAGAGAGAGGAAATGCCCCTCGGTTGTGATTTGACTTTTGTTTCCCTTGTGGCACGTGTCCAATGTCGGTTTGTAATGAATGAATGGAAAGGGGCGCCTGCTGTGGCCACCGCGGACGATGACTTCCCCGAGGTGGGTTTTCCACTCGTGGATGGAAATTTCTAGTCAGGGAACTGCTCTCTAGGTTAGAAGGACAGCGGAAATTGAATGTTCCTCTACTCCAAATGGATCGTAGATGCACTCTGTTAGGGATGTGAGTGATTTTTCAGAAGACGCGCGTCTTTTTAATGGATTTCAGGGGCTTTCTGACGTGCTGGGAGTCAGTTTTGATGAAAATTTGGGGCATGGCTAGTAGAGGTGAACCAATCAGCGATGAATTTTGTACGAACTCCACGACAGAGTGGTTGGATATTTGTGGGGAAATTCATCTTCTTTTCAGAGATGACCTAGTTGTCCTCACATCCTCCCAGACGGAGCTACAGCTAGCGCTGGAAAGATTTGTGGCCATATGTGCTGATCCTGGAATGAAGGCGAAGGCGGACAAGTCCGAAGTTGTGGCCATTTTCAAAAGGCCTGTAAAAGTAAAACCAGTGGAGAATTTTAAGTATTTCAGGGGCTTTTTCACACTGAGCTCGTTCACACTTGTAAGATTGTCCACGCTAGATCAATTTAGAAGGAGCTTGGTAGATCAGCAGAACGGTGTCTGAGCCAAGTTATCGGTTTTTAACTCAGTTTTTGTTCCAACTCTCATGTCTGGCCATGGAAATTGGGCAATGTCCGAATGCATGCTACCGAGATGAAATTTCTCCGTGCCATTGCGGGAGTCACTCACCGGCATAGGCTGAGAAATGCGACGACACGGGGAGAACCCAATATTAAGCAGACACTTCTTCGGACGGAAAGGGCTATGTTTTGTTGGTTTGGCTACGTGGCATGGCTGTTCCCTTCATCTAGGCTACCGAGTGCCTTAAATGCAATTCCATCAGGTGCCTTAAATGCAATTCCATCAGGTGGATCGCTTGGCAAGGTGGCTGGATCAAGTCTATAAACTCACCTGGGTAAAATAGCTCCTGATGATTTAGGGACGACGGCGGAGGATCGAGCTGCGTGGAGGTCGCCCATGCGTGCATTCTCCCCCGCGATCCTTTTTTTGGAAGTTA
The DNA here is from genome assembly GCA_944738645.1 of Eristalinus sepulchralis. Taxonomy (NCBI): domain Eukaryota; kingdom Metazoa; phylum Arthropoda; class Insecta; order Diptera; family Syrphidae; genus Eristalinus; species Eristalinus sepulchralis. Next base: position 977,395 of record OX122884.1, on the reverse strand, counting down.
AACGAACATGATGATGATGATCGACAGCAAAGAAATGTCTTCGAATTAATAAATTAAGTGGCACTACGGCTCACAAGGGCTGTGTACGTGCTACTGTTCTCTCACGAGTAAAAGGGACCTACAGTTTTTTGCCGACTCCGAACGGCGAGACTTGAGAAGCTCCTCATAGACAAAATACATTTAAGAACGATTCAAATTCGACTCAAATGGTGAGCCAAAATGTTTGTGCTGGCATCCTCAGTGGAAGGGGTCGTAAACGCTCGACTAGCCATTTTCGAAATATGTGCACTGTTCAAAAAAAAAGAAGTATGTTGATAGACTTTCTTTTGCACCACACTCAGCTTAGCTCAGAATCGGTTCAAACATCGAAAAAAAACCTTGTGTTTGGTCTCTTTATTTGCTCTTACTTCTTACCAACCACAGCAGCAATTAAGTTACATACGTATGCATACGCCATCATCTTCCAAACATGAGTGGCCTAAAAGATGGGCTTGCTGAGAGTTCTATATCGATTTTTGGTACAATTTTGGTTCAGATTCTGTTCCAAAATACAGCAGTTATTGATTTCACTAAACTTTAGGCGCAACGTCGTGTTCTTACAGATCTGAGTGACTTTTTGTGTTCTGGATAGATTTTTGAGGTCTTTTGGGGTTTTTGGTTATAAGTTAGGAGTCCACAATAAACGTCCATTCATTTGACAAAATGAAGAACGAAGACTCTTATGATGTCACAAAGGCCTTTCGAATTGATTTTGGTTTCAAATTCGTTCCCCAATTCTTTGCCTCCACACCAAGAATTGCCTTTCTTTTCCTCGGAAGTCTATTTTCTTTAGCAACTGAATGCTGCTGCGGTGGGAGGTAAATGGTGAAAGGGCAACGAGAAATGTCAAAACGACCAAACGAGACACTATTTCACAGACGAAAAAAAAAGAGTTTATCGCAGATTCATGCCCACTAAGTCCATTAAACTTTACAACAAGCGCAGCGCCCTTCACTTCAAGTGACGCTGATGGCATCGCGACAGATTACGAGTGGGCGCACAGAGGCGGGGAGACAAAGAAACACATTGCGCAGTCCCCCTCCCCAACATATGAGGTAATTCTCCGTAAACTTCAGCTGTGAATAGTGAAAACTAACTTCTCTATTCGTGGCGGGTGTTGGTGTGTGTGTGTCTGAATCCCAAGTATCCATTGTCAGTTTCATTTCTCTTTTCGCCGCCATCAAATTCGATTACTCCGCTAAAGACCACAACAAAGCGACTCAAAACTTCCGTCTTAACTAACACCACACACAGCACCACCCAAAGCTGAAGCCCAGGCGGCGGCAGCAGAAGACGCAGCCCGGTGGCCACACGTACTCGCGCAGCGCTGCGATACATATACTTTCGATTTTTTTTTCTTCGTGCCTCCTCTTCGGTGGGGTTCGGGTGGCTCTGCGTACAGTTTTCGACAATGAAATGACAATGAATGAGAGGAGAAGAAGGTTCAATCCAATTGTCATCGACGGTGTTACGTGGATGGGTTTCCAGAGTTTTTTTTTCGCCGCTTCGCCCATAAGTGGAAGTGGAAGTGGAAAATAAATTTGGACGCAAAACGACGACACACAAATGCAAATCAGTAGTAAATAATGTTAATGCATGTTGCTGGCTGTTTCTGGTATTCCTGGCGGTTTCTGACTGTGGCCGCATACGGTAGCGACCATCAGTCAGACGTCATCGCATGATGGAGCGTGGAAGAGAGGTAAGAAGAAAAAAAATTGCGACGACGACGACGTTGGGGATACACGGATGGTCATGCAATGAGACGGGATGAGTCGCAGAGGTCGGTAATGATTTGCTGACATGCAAATCATGTCTTGACTGTTGACTTTTGGATCGAGTTTGCGACTTTTTTTCCTGTCCGCTAATGAGACGCGGCATGGGGCCTCGCCAATGAGGAGGAGGTAGGGGAGGGTCGGGATTTATTAACAAATTTGATTTGCAATTCTCTGTTTGCCTCTCATGTCGGATGCGAATTCGAAACCGTTGCCACGACACGACGCGCTGAGGGACAAAGTCCACAGTGACATGGATGTGGTCCAAGATGCCGTGTCTCTCTGCTGGAATGAATGCCAGCCAGCCAGCCAGTCAGTCAGCCTATGACTTGCGAACAATTATTGACCACTAAAGTCACGTAGTGCGCCAAATTACAGCCTGCGATGGTCGTCGTCGGGGAGAATGGGAGCAATTCCATTGAAATTCCTTTTCAATGCCCAAAGAAAGATAGAAGGAGAAGAACAGGAAAGGGGGACCAAAAAAAAACCTCCAACGAGACACGTCAATCTGGTTCATGTTTCAAGTTTGTTTTAGAGCTCCAAACAATGCACCATCAATTTCAGCTGGCGAACAAAACAAAGCGCAAAGCGGAGCAGCGAGTCGAATAGCCAGCCAGCCAAAGCCAGTCTCCCAGTTGACTGGAGGACGGTGCAGGGGGGCAACAATTGCCCTTTGAAGGATGTGGGAATCTTCCAGATGCTGGAGATCTCCTGGTGTTCCCATCACGACTCAACTCGTTTCTCGTCTGCATGCATATATGTTCATTGCAGGGCTTGGTATGCACCTCTCTCGCCATGGTCGTCGTCGTCGCGTCGTCGGAACGGACGCTGAGTGATGCGAGTGATGGTCCATTGGCAATGAGGATGCTGTGGGGCAGCGATGACGGTGGCGACGCGATGTGATCGCGGTGGCATAACTTTGCTGCGAACACCACGCCAAGGGCTTGAAAAGTGAAATTTTGCAACGACACCGTTTGTGAAGACATAATGAATCGTTTAAGGGAGAGTCGGGCGGCAAGGCAACGCGTTGTCATGAAACTTTTTCAATTTCAGAGGTTTTTCTTTGCACCTACGCAAGAAGTTTTGAGATTTTTGGGGCATAAAGGGCCGGAAGAGTCTAAATTGACGCTTGTCCACTATCAACTGTGTGCGTCTAACAACGCTAAGAGGGTCCACTTACAACGTGTGTCCAATAGCAGGCGGTTTAATGCCTCGTCTCCATTGGCTCAGGTGCAAAAGAAAACATAGAATGAAGTGTAAAGAGTAAGGCAGGTTGAAGTAGTCAAGTTGGAGACAGATGCCCTTCTTAAGAAGGCCCGGGCCTTATCCAACCTTATCCTCAATTTCAGCTTAGTTTCATCTCCAGCGGCGGCTCAAGCTTAAGCTCAAAGTGTGAAGGTTAGTTGGTTCAATTCTGGTTCCACTTTAGGTTGAAGTTAGGTCTGGCAGTCCGGCTCTTAATACGGTCTATAGTCTACGTGATACCCAAAGTGCAAGTCCAGGTCGTATTGTAATTTTCAACCAATTTCAAGTCCAAATTCAAGCCAAACAGCTTCAGACTCATTTAAGCTACAGGTCTACACTCAGTTTAAAGTTTAACTCAAGCCCCAGTTCTAGCTACAGCTTCAGTTTCAGCTCCAGCGCCAGTTCTGACTCCGACGCCAGTTCTAGCTCCAGCGCCAGTTTTAGCTCCAGCGCCAGTTTTGGCTAACTCTAGCTCCAGCGCCATTTCTGGCCCCAGCGTCAGTTCCAGTACCAGCGCCAGTTCTACCTCCAGCTCTAGTTATAGCTCCAGCACCAGTTCTAGCCCCAGAGTTAGTTCCAACTCCAGCTTCAGTTCTAGCTCCAACGCCTGTTCTAGCTCCAGCGCCAGTTCTAGCTCCAGCGCTAGTTTTACCTCCAGCGCCTTTTAATTTCAGCTGCAACTCCATTTCCACCAACTCTTGACCTACAGGTTTGTTTAGGTTCATACTTAAATGCAGGTACATTCCCGACGATAGCAGCAATCTTAACATGTGTAAGCCCAGCCTTAGCTCAGACTCTAGTTCCTATTCCAACTCCGACTCCACTGACCTGACAGCTGAAGTCTTGGTCCACATACACGCTCATCTCTGCCTGTAACGCCACACACAAAGAAGCAGAAAAGGCAGAAGACGAATCCAGTCCTTCACACATTCCCTCATTTCTCACAAAACGTCTTAGAAACACACCACTTTCCATCTCGTCGAATTCACACCCCAACTCGCACATCACACGCAGTTCCCAGGGTCATTAAATCCGATCATCTGCTTCGGGTCTTCCCACAACCTCGTCCGTATTCCTGGTGCGTCGGCAATCAAACAATTAAAAGGTCATTCAGGAGCAACAAATTCCTCTGCTCGCCCCCGATTTTGTGAGCGGCGCACACTGAGATTCACTTGAATTCCTCACGTTCAGCTTGCCGGGCAGGTTTACTGGCAGGTCATCACCATCAGCAAAGGTAGCGCCTCTTCGTCGACGCATTCCTCTCAATTCAATGGACCCTCATACACTCCGACGCACGTCTCCAGGTATAAGAATTCATATTTCAAAGGATGTGCCCTGCACATGTCCTTTTCTGTGTATCACACCAACTAATGACTGAAACCGAGGGAAATGCCATATATGCCGGCGCGCCAGAGCGTGGGAACGCACAAGTACACACGGCGATAGTAATGAACGACATCCGAACAGGATTTATGGACGCTGCGTGGCAATTGTTTCTTAATCTCGGTGGCGGCGTGGGGACCGGCAGTGGGGGACAGATGCAGCCAGCAACACAGCAGCGACATCCCCTGTCACATTTCGTTCGACTGCAATAATTATCTTCGCTCCTCGCGATTCGATTAAATTAAATCTTGTTTTCGGCTTACAGTTCTGGCTGGATTTAACGATGAAGATGCTGTCTGACTGGCTAGCTACAGAGCAGATCGTGCCTCACGCCGACTGCGGTGGGAATGGAAACATAAAAGAACCCAAACGACGTCTTGTGCTGCTGCGCAAAACATGTATCTCGATTTCTGAATGGAGAAACTAGGCCGCATGCCTTTGAGAGTCGATGCTGGCTGGCTGGCTGGCTGGATGACTGGCTGGCAATGATGATGATGATGATGATGGTGATGACGACGGCGGCGGTGGTGCCGTGCTGCTCTGATGATGTTGCGTATGTGTTTCGCAGAGTGGCACGAAGCTGGTTTGCTGGCTTGGTGGTTTTTGCTAAAGCGCCTTGAGTTGGCTTATTTGGTGAGGGGGCCGTAGAGGGACCGTCGATACCTTGCTGTAGGTACACACTCTGTCGTCGTTCTTCCACTCCAGTTCGCAATGAAATCTCCGTTGCGCACATGAACTTGAAACGTGCACCACCGCAGCGAGCTCCAAGTGGTGGGATTCAGTCAGACTCCAGTCCGAACAGTCCTCGGCGCGATTTCTCGTTCTCGAATCGATGTATCGGATGTCCATGGGCGGGAGGCATTCGCCGTATTATCTCCCTTTCACGTGAAAACTCCGAACGTGGGCCGGTGTAGGGTTTCGAGAAATTTCGCGTTTCTTTCGTTTTATCCCTCAAAAAAGTTGCGTGGTCATCCTTTTGAACATCGGGAACAATGATACGTCTCGCTCTCGTGTCATGTCGCCGTCTTAAGCATTTTTAGAGCCGCCTGTCAATTCGAATTGTCGCCGTCCGATCGAATGAGGAGAGTGCCGCTCGAATGACAGCCAGTGTCATGTTAATGATGACAGCCTCGAAGCGGTTAATTTAAATAAACGTCAGTCCTTCCGGGGGCGACTCATCTCTTCGCTGGCCGTCACCATCGTCCGTCAGCATAAGGCCATTACCGCTGGCGATATATCAAAAGTTTAATAGCTGATTATACGGATTATATCTCGAATAAATTACGGCCACAGACCCCCCAAAAAACACTTAAAACCCCCGGCATCGGTTGCGACTTCGATTTTCGTGGCCAAACTCTTTTAAATGAATAAACGATGAACGGAGTGTGCTGCGCGTTCCGGCTGAATGGCCGCTGCCAAGCTGAAACTACTTTCTCTCGCGGTAATCGTACGCTGTGGTTGTTTGGTTACGTTGCCACCTTCACCTTTCCTCAGCTTTGCGTCGTGGTCATTGTCGTGGTTCACAACGGTCATCTTCGCCGTTGTCGTGGTGGTTTTTGGTCGTCATCGTCGTCAACTTCGGCGACTTATTCGTTGTTCCCGTAATCGCGTCATCGCCTATATCGTTGTCGTCACGTTTTTTGTTTTGTTATCGTCCTCGCTGTCGTCCTTTTTGCTATTCCCTTGATGTTCTGACGTCCTTATTGCCAAAATGAATGGCAATAAGGACAACCCGCAAATTGGCCAAGGACGACAAGGAGGACGATGCCGGGAATGCCACCGAGGACTCCAACGAGGACGCCAACAAGAACTTCAAGGAGGAAGCCAACAAGAACAACAAGGACGGCAACGAGTTCTTCAACGAGGAGACCAACGAGGATGCCAATGAGAACGCCAACCGGGACGCCAAAGATGAGCCAACTAGGATCTAACGAGAACGGCAAATAGGACTCAACGAGGACCCAACTGCAACGAGGGCGGCAACGACGAAAAGTCATGAGGCAGCCAACGAGGACGACAATGGTTCTGCAAGGGGTCTGTAAGGAGGACAGCAAAGAAGATCGATCGAGAATGCCATTAAGACATGGCTACAAAAACGTCAACGAAAACGACAACCAGTCAGCCAGTGTCACTCCACTCGAAAGTGATTCAAAAATCACTCTCAGCTAGGCGCCGACATATTGTGAACAAGGCGTGGACAGCATCGGCAAAAGAAAGAAAAATAATTACGCATGCCATGCAACGGTCACAAGTCATGTGTGACGACGTACAGCCGCCACAATCTCGAGCGACCACAAATTGATTTCCGCAAAGAGGAAGTCGGCGCAGTATTCAATCATTCGCGTTGGCAATCATTTATAAATGGGCGAGCTTCCTTTCCCCTCCCGACCAAATGAACGAGATCTCTGGCCTCTCAAACGGCAGAAGGATCACTGGATCGACGAACGGCGAAAGGAGGCGAATACGCTCAGGAATGTCTAAGGTGGTGATGGTGACACACCTCTTTCGTGGGTTCCCAAAGAAATGCTTTCAACACACAGACTCACAGGGCACTAGAGAGCGAGAGAAACGGGGAGAAGACACAAGAAAGGAGTAGCAAGCGAACAGCAATGATTTGCATAGACGAGTTTATGAGGTTGTACCGTCTCTTGGAATGAAGGCGCAGCCGCCGTCTGCGGAATATGGAGCCATGGAGTTCTGTGTTGTTGCTTTTTTTTTCAATTAGCCATCGCCGTCATCATCATCAGTTGGAATGGAATGAAGGTGTTCCCCCGTGCAGTGGTGCACTCCTCAGCCAAATTGAATCGTTCGTCCCTGTTTGTTGCAATCCACTGCAGCACACAGGAAGTCACCGTCGCTGAGGGAAGTTTTAAGGTTTCACAAACAAAACCTACACCACAGTCACACAGTCACACAGTTATTCGGTCACGCACGGAACAATTCCAGCAATCATTTGAAGTCGCAATTGGAGTCGTACTCGGAACTGAAGTTACGGCAAACGTGCAACCGCTTGGGTCTTCTTCAACCCTTGTTCCACCAAGTGGTTTCACATTTCGGATTTTCATTTCTCCGAAGTTTTATGGTATCCCTGCAGCGCTGGACTGGGACGTTCCCTGTCGTTTCATTCGATTAAGCAGTCCTCTAACCGTGACAACTTCAAATTCAATTCACTTATCCCGGCGAGTTGATTGAACTCAGAGATCGTAACTCTTACACAACTGTGCAAGTTTGTCGAGTGGATTCACATTTAATCTATTAGCGGTGAACTATCGCAGCTGCCGCCACAGCGCATTAGTATTCAAATCGCAGCCACGCAAGTCTCTCCCACATGCCGGGAGATGGATTAAACGAAAGTTAAACGACAGTTTCCCATTTGACAACTCAGGCGTAATGCCCATATGCTATTTTTGAGGCTGAGAGCTTAGTGCACGATTTCAATAAATATCGACGCCACCGTCACCGCCACCGCCATCGTCACCGTTGTGCGTTTTCGTGCCGCACAAAGCGCAGTCATCCATTGCAAATTGGTACGCCGCCGCTGCTGCCAATGATGAATGCCAATCGGGCAAGCACCCGCGCAGTCGCGTCGTTTTCTTTCAGACACTCCTCCATGGCGTCGTCGTCGTCGTCGTCATTGTCGCAAATTGCCCCTCAAAACGGAGTTTGCGCGCCTATCATTAAGCATTAATTGTAAACCGTAATGGTGCAAATTTTTATGCCAACGTCTGGCACGAACACACACTCGCACATCTGGTGTGTGTATGCGGAGTTGTAACGGTGACGCGACCAAAATGACAACGATCGCAGTGGCGCGTTGAGACCATGCTCGGTGGCGGCGACGCAGCGAAGGTTGTGCATAATGCGGTAACGCAGGGCACTCTTTTTGTGGTCTTTCTGAGCTCCTTCGGCAGTGCCTCATGCTTTTTGAACGTAATTTACGACATCGACAGTTCAGTCTCGACCAGTAGAAGGCGATTTTTGAAGGGAGTTGGTGGCCGGACGACCTTAGCCCTGCCACTCTGCAGAGACACAAAAATTCTCGAGGGTCATAAAATACAATTGGACGAGACGACCGCGACAGTTGCGACGACGATGAGGACGTTGAAGATGATAACAATGACGGGCGTATCGATGTATCGGTTACGTCCTTATGATAATCCTTGTTATTGTCCTCGTTACCGTCCTCGTTGCGGTTTTCGTTGCGGTTCTCGTTTCAAGTCTTCTTTGCCCTCCTCTTTGCAAATCCTCGTTGCCCTCTTCGTTGCCGTCCTCATCGTCATCCTCGTTACTATCCTCCGTGCCGTCTTCGTTGCCGTTCTCGTTGTCGTCCTCGTTGCCGTCACGTTGCCGTCCTGGTTGCCGTCTTCGTTGCCATCCTCGTTGCCGACCTGGTTGCTCTCCTCGTTGCCCTTCTCGTTGTCGTCCTCGTTGCCGTCCTCGTTGCCGTCTTCGTTGCCATCCTCGTTACCGACCTCGCTGCTCTCCTCGTTGCCATCCTCGTTGCCGTCCTCGTGGCCACCTTGTTGCCGTCACGTTACCTTCCTCGCTGCCGTTACGTTGCCATCCTCATTGCCGTCCTCATTGATGTCCTCCGTGCCGTCTTCGTTGCCGTCCACGTTGCCGACCTCGTTGCTGTCTTCGTTGTCGTCCTCGTTGCCGTCCTCATTGCCATCCTCATTGCCCTCCTCGTTGCTGTCCTCGTGGTCAATTCTGTGCTTCCTCCTTGTCGTTCTAAAGGGCTGCCCTCTTTATTTTCGAGTCCTCTCCCGATCGTCCTTCCAATAAAAAAATGCAAAAAAAGAGGCAAATATCATCAGTGGCAAAAGAAGCCGAATTCCGGGTCAAGTGTTGAATCTATTCTGGTCTTCGCTGCTTCTTCACGCCAAGGATGAATCTCGTAAATCAATTTTTAGCGACTGGCAATGCGAGGATTGCTGAAATTTTGGACAAAATCTCAGTTCGCCTTCAACGTCGATTCAACGCCTTTGTGATGGTCATGTTAATAAGCCACATTGTCGTGACTTTTCCGCTTTCAAAAGCTCGTCACTTTACTGCCTTACATGCTACAACCCTTAAGTGCTTTCCTCCCTAAACAAAATACTCGAACCGTGGTACTGGAGGCAATTTTCGGGAGTTCTCCTGATTACAGCACACACACCCACACCCACACCCACTCAGACGTTGAACACAGCACGCTAAGGTTAAGTATGATTAATGCACTTGTCCCTCTTTCACGCAAGGAAATCCTTTTCCATTCTCTCCTCTGTGTATCGTCAACACACGACAACGAGGACGACTCCAGCAGCCCAAAGGGGAAATATGCTAAGCATATGTTAACATGTTTCCTGGCCGTCAAGTCACCCATAAAAAGCCGTCATCATCATCACCATCATTGTTGTGTGCTGTTGCTGCTGCTGCTGCTGCAAAAAAAAAAAAAGAACGCAAAGAGAGGTGTCTTCCCAAGTCCTTTGGCTACAAGTTAAACCCTTTTAGAGGCCGAGCGGGAGGTGTGGCGGAATTCCCATAAATATTATAAATTATTCCGATTATGACCATTGTGTCAAACACGCGTTGACATCTCGTCGTGTGTTGTGTGTCGTGTCTAAAGGTGAAATCCTTGTACCAAAGGATCATTGAGGGATTTAAATCCTGCATGTGTGCCTGCTGCTGCTGCTGTGTGCTGTTTGCTTTAATGCGGACATTACGTGCTGAAATATGAGCATTCAACCTGCACGTCCTTGACTTGCTAATTGTGTTGGACTGCACTTGAGGTGCCATGAAGCAACTAATCCTTGGGTCCTTAAGGTTTTAATGTGACATTTGAGTGTGCGGCTCTATGTCCTTTCAATTAAATTACAAATGAGTGTTTGTGCCCATGGAAGTCCGGCTGTTGTGTGAATTCCGAATTCGAGTCTCGAAATCGATGACGACCGAGGGCAGCAGTAACAGCGTTGGTGGGCAATTTTTCAGCATGCTAAATGATGCTCTTTCCGGGAACCCATTACGGCTTCTGTTTGCTTTTTCGAATCGAAACGAAATGGGTAAAGTTTAATTGACCGACCAGTGTGCGGCCTTGGACGGTGGGCTGATGAGCGGAGGAAGACGGAGGTTAGAAGCAAACAAATGTGATGGGTGAGCGTGTGTACTGCGTACAGACTACGCAGTGCCGCCTCATTCGGAATTAATTGGTTAATTTGACCGGACCAGGGTGCAGCTACTGAAATGGAACGCGTGTACCAAATTTAACGACGGCTTTAAAGTGATTTCCCGGGGATATGGTCGACAATTTGAGCAACCAATAAAGTTGCGATAGATGAGCCCATGGCAGCAAGAGGCGATGGGTGCGGCAGCGGAGGGAATGTAACGATGAAAGCAGCGACAAACGATGGCAGACGATCGAAACATCGACAGACGATAGAAAAAGCAGGCACGACCCACACACACACCCTTTCGTTGCCCTACCTCATGTGGAACCGAAAAATCTAGTAGAAAGCTCTACTGGAATCTTGTTTTTCTTGACTGTCTGTCTGCGGTTGCCAACTGGTTACAAACCATAACCCCACTTAACCTAATCAAATCCACGTCCAACAAGTGACTGGCCCTGTCTAGCAAATAGTCACTCACAGCAGAGTGTACCTACACACACACACTCACACCTGTTAGCACACATTACCCACTTCCCCCCCAATTCGAAGACCGGGCGACAAAACGCTTTGTCGGCGCAATTGTGTCTCCGTCACAGCAGTCAGCACCTGAACCAGTAACCAATGTCAAGACAATCATTGTGGCAGTCAGTCAAAGCATAAAGATTGTGTTCGCCCCTGCCTGAGATGACAGATTGTCCGCCTTCCCTCCCCCACCCCAACACGTCGGGAACCCACAAATCTGTCAATTCAGCTGCAGAGCACGACGAGACGAGGAAAAATGAAGAGGAAAGGGCGATTGTATGCCCCTACGGTCATGCTACACACACGAAAATCACTGTGCTCATCAAAAATGAAAAGTGAGATCCTATCGCCCTTTAAAAATTGACCTTCTCTCTTTCTCTCCCCCTCCCCACACCTTCTGGACGCACTGCATCGTAGCAGAAACTGACACAGAAAGAGACTTAAATGCCTCTCCGCCCATTACACATCAATCCCAAACTACATATTTTCATTTCTCCAGGGAGTTCCTTTCAAAGACCATCGCCACCTAGCATGTCCTACCCTTGTGTTCGACTCTGCTCCTCCTCCTCCTCCTCCTCCCACCCGGCTAACAGGTCCCTGCTACACTGAAATTGTTTTCTTTTCGTAAACGCACTGCAAGGAGATACAGGAATGGAAAGCAACAAGGAAAAAAAAAAGGTTCGTCCCCCCTCCCCCCCTCCCTTCTCACACCCCCAAAATAAATCTAAACTAATAAGATTCCTTATCATGCTGTTAAATATCTTTCAGATACACACTTCATTTCCACACTCGGTTTCAATGTGTCTCCCCCCTTGCCCCTCCGCCGCAGTCGACGTTGCGCCATTATCCCACCGTGTGTTTCGGGGTCCATTTGGTCGGTTTTTTTTTTCCACATTTTGCTGAGCCTGTCCAGTCCCTCTGCTGTGTGGCTGCTGCTGCTCTCCTCCTCCGCTTTGGTCACCACTTTTCTTTGGTTTTATGTAAAATAGACAAAAAGGAGCGTCGACGTTGGGCTATAAATACCGCAAACAAAACAAGACGAGATACAAAAGCCAAAGCGCGTATCCCCCCACACTCACACTTTCGGACTGCCGCGCGCCTTCCCGTTCATACACTGCATTCATACACCAGTCAAACGAAAAAAAAAACGAAGGAAAACCCACGAAAAAATGTATATTTTGTGTGTGCGCCTTCGCTTTTGTCGACGTCGTCATCGTCATCGCCGTCGTTGTCCGTGTTGCGTCTGTTGTGTGTGCTGCTTGCTGTTCGCTCTCTTCCTGCGATCGAAAGGAATGCTAACTCCAGGAATTTCGTGTTGGAGTAGGCCCGAGGCTCGAATTATCTCTGTATGCCTCTGTGTGTGCGTGTGTGTGTGTGTGTGTTGTTTTTGTTTTTGTTTCATCGTCGTCGTCGATGTGACATTTTCCCGCACACGGATTTCTATTAAATTTTGTGAGAAACGAAAAATTCCATAAAACCGACATTGAGTGGTGAATTTGGTGCTCAGGACAGTGGTTGCTTACTCTTTAGGCTCTCAACGTGGTCTCTTAACTTCAGAGAGTGTTAGAGTCGAAAGATGAAGACTGTGAAGAGAAGTGACAGGGTGTGCAGAAAACAGGTGTCAGATTGGCGTCTGCAAGAGACGTGTTGAATTATGTTAGGTCAGTTTTCTTGAAGGATTGCTGAGAGTTCATTTGGATATACTAGGCAGGAGACAACAGGGTTGGTGCCTATTTTCATGTTCAGCTTGTTCTTCGAACTGGAGACCTTTGGCGTATCAGTCAGTTGGAGAGCTGACGCATTTGAATCAATTGTATTTTGTTGCTTGACAAAGGTCAGGATAAAGGATAAGGTCCTACCACTGCTGTGGTCGAAAGTTGAAATCTATTTCATATCTATTCCAAAGGAGAATTTTGCCACTTCGGTGATGAATTGGAAGTCCAGGCAACTGGACATATATCTTACTCCGTCTAATTGGCTTTTGCAAAAGTTCTGACTCGAATGGTCACAATATGGGAAAAACTCTTATTTCTCTAGAATCCCTACAAACAGTTGAACGTTAGGAATATGAAAAGAACCAATCAATAGTCGAGTTTGAAGAGAGCTCACATAATGCTTTGACAATCTTTATCTGTACTAAAGTCAGCATGTACTCTAGACGACCAAAATCTGCACACAGGTGCTGCTCATTTTAACGCTCCTCTAGGACTTCAGAAGGGTGCTACGAGTACCACTTTAACTGACCACATAAGGGACACATGGACAGATGTGGGAATTGGAATGACTTGATCCCCTGCCTTGACGTCCTTTCACACACGGGTCCATTTTATCAAGAGTCATAAATGAATTCATGTCTGAGGGACAATCACTTCACCTAGGTTGGGAACGTGGTCTTTCTAGAACGTCTATTGCTCTCTGGGTCACAGCATCACTAAGACGGAAAAGTCCTCTAACCACCTGGCCTGATTTATAACCACTCAGCAGAGTACAATAACCTCTGCCCTGCCACCACGATGCCCTCACAAGGTGACCAACCGCACGGCTGGAAAAAGTTTCAGGCGCTCCTGACGTCCCGTAGTACCGAAATATAGCCTCCGGTCAAGCTCATGTCCTCTTAACTCGTGAGTCTGGTACCCGCCTACGGTCCCCAAATGGCCTTTGGTTCCATCAGTGACTCCGTTGACACTTACTGGTGTTACGGATGTGATTTAGAATCATGTGATTCATAAATCCTGTCACATCATATGGAGACGCAGGGACAACAGGGATTTCAAGTTGAAGAAGGAGACGGCTATTACGAGTAAAGGTAAAAATTCCGGGAATCATTCAAACATCCAAAGCCCTGCTCCAGCCTCGAAAAAAAGCTGGAAGATCAAATCACCAGTGTGGAGATACATTTCATAGAAACAACTTGGCCTGGTCTGTCCATCCTCCAGCCTCGAGTAAGCTGAAAGACTCAACCGCCGGTCAATCTTTGCAGGGGTCCGTCAAAGGTAGACGACAGTAAGAAGCGCAAACGAACCCAAGCCTCGATTGCCAAATAAGCACGTAAGCAAACACCTTCAACCTTGTCTTCTTTGTAATCGACTTTCAGCACTTCAACCCGCTAGTAGCCGATGCTTTAAGGAAGCTTACGCTTCTACGAAAGAATAGGACCCAGTGTCTTCCACCACTGGGGCCTCTTCTGTCTTCCACCACTGGTTCCTCTTCTGTAGAGAGGTTTTTCGTCGGTTTAGAACTATGAACAAGGAATTGTGGGGTCCAAGGAAATTAGTAAATGTCGAGACAACAACAATTTGTGTGGAGGAGAGACAACCCACTCCGCCTACTGGCTTCTGTCGACCGTTTCTAAGCTAGACTTGAACAAATTTCAATTCACTCCCAATTTAGTCAACTCTACGGTCCCCTCCACGCCACGCTCAACAGAATTCCAGAAGAATTCCTTGTCGCTCTTCAAACCTTCTTTCTTTTTTTGTGGTGAATTTCAATCTTTTTGAATTCGTTGATTTGTAACGGTCGAATTCACTCTTCCTCTCTCAGCATCACACGCTGGACCACGAAAGTGAGTGGTAAAACATCATCATTACCATCTGGGAACACGTATCTATTGGATCCGCATCCAATTCGATTCGATTTCTCCAGAAATATTTAAAACATCGCACCGCTGTCAAAGAGAATCACTTCACCACAAATGAAGAGAGACTGAGTGACGAAGATTTCAAAGAGAGTCTTGGTGAAATTGAAGTTAATTGAAATTTTGTTTTTTTTTTTCCAACCAGTCACCACCTCGGTGTGGTGAATTCATCTGACAGATGACGTTCGGTGTTTTTTTTTTCTGCCTTCTTACTGGTTTCGTTTTTCCTCCTACCAATTCAGTTAGTAACGAATTCACCCTCGAAGTGCGATAACGTCGGGGTTGGACTGTACGTGCTGTTCCTGTTTGCCAATGTCACTTCGTCGTCGTAGTCGTTGTCGTTGCTTCGTGTCGTTATTTTCGTCAAATCTGAGTTTGTCTTCATCGTCGTCGTTATAGTCGGTGTTGCGTCGCATTATAGTAGTGATCCACCTTCGTGTCGTGATTTGTGGAGCACGGCCTCTTGAAGTTTCATTCATGGGCATATGATAGTAATGTTGCTGAAAACAAGTTTTCCACGAACAAGTGTGTGAGGAAGGAAGCCCAACACCAGCTTGAAGGCAGCGATTCAAACAAATTCGTCCCTTCTTTCTAACGTTTCTGTCGGTCTCGCTCTCTGTCGGTCTGTTTTGGCATAAGCAATTAATTTGTGATAGGTCGGCATATCTTTCCCTTTAGTTTTTTTTTATTCGATATTTTCGCGTGCGATTTAATCCGAATTCCTCCTTCCTGGCATCGCCCCCAACGAGAGAGGAAGCCTGGAATGAAGTGAATTCTTCGAGCGGAAAAAAAGCAAAGTGAAGCAGTAGTAGCAGCAGCAGCATTCTTGTGATAAAGTAGATGTTTTGTGTTCGTTTACCTGTGCGAGAGTGAGTGTGTTAGTGTGCGTTGGTATTCAAATAAAGATGTGCACTTGATGAATACCCCAAAAACCGCGTAACCAGAGCCATTCAGAATCGAAACTGGACCAACGTGCAGAATTTCAGTGTTTCCCCGCCCCCCCCATCATCCCTCAGTTCGGATTAATTGCAGCAAAGTTGGTAATATTTTTTTTTCTTCCTTTCTTGATGATTTCCTTTTTTTTCTCGTCGGACAAAGTGAATTCCCAAATCCAAGCGATAGAGAGATCTCCGCTCGACCAACATTCTGCTCAGCAATTAGGGTTTTAGTGCGCTCTCCTTGGCAACTTCGGGGGTTGATTGGATACGTGGATAGTCAGGGAAATGTCCCCATTTTCGTTGCGATTGCAGTTTCATTACGGCACGAAGCCATGGAACGAAGGGAAATTGATTAATTTTGTGTGGGGATTATTACTCTAATTCGCACGCCAGCTGTCATTTGAACCACCACCATCACCACCAACGCCGCAGACAGCGCAGCCTTTCACACGTCAGGACAACAAGTGTAACCATCATAATCGGGGGGCAATTGAGTTGAGTCTTCCCCGGTTATCCTTGTTTGAGAGATGTTGTTATTTTGTTGCGTGTACTGGAGTCCGCTTAAGTGGATTTTATGTGCGAAGAAGCAAGCACTCGGTTCCGTGTGTGTTTTCGGCGACCTTCACTTGTGAATTTTTGAAATACCTTCGCCTCTTCTCACTCTCGTATACGCACACAATGGCACATACACAAACACACACACACACACACACACACACACACGGTGAATAGGAGTGGTAGGAGGAGGCGCGTTGCCTTGGCATGTGACTTGCCTCTAGAGGACTGGGTTGTTAGCAGGAGCAAGAGTGGACGACGATCATTAACGCCTCGGAATTGTGCAGGCACTTCAAACGAAATTGCCTTAGTTTGGATGCAAGGAGGTAAATTGCGGTGATGACGAAGGAAAATAATGAAGTCAATGTTAGAGTGGGCATCGCATGCAGCAGGCTTAGGAATTCTCATTATCGGCTCTAGCAACGTGATGTATGCTCCGGAAGGTCGTTTTAGCTTTTGCCACTTCATCTAAGTCAAGCTAGAAATTCTAGAAAATCCTTAAGACTGCTTGGTCGTGTTGTTGTGTGGTTGCTTCAGCGTTTGGGGAAGATTTCTGTTGCTGTAGTGCTGCTGCCACTTTATTCGGGAGAGACTCTGTAGACCCAGAAGATATTTTGATGACCTGCCGTGCATTTGTAAAGTTATCTAGGGATTGCAGAGAACTGAACCCATCTGAAGCATGTGAGAAGGTTAGACTCGTTTGAAGGACATTTGCCTCTAATGTTGTTTTCTAAGTTGCCAAGAAAGTGTTCTTCTTCTTCTTGTGGCGCTACAGTCTGGGCTGGACCTGGCCCTCAACCAACATGCCTCTCCAGCCAGCACAATCGTTGAGGTCCTTCTCCACTTGTGTGCGCCACCTTATCCTAGGCCGTCCTCTGTTGCGTTGTCCCAATGGTTCAGATTCGAAGACTTTTTGGGCTTGAGCAGTGATGTCCACAGGCTCTTCATTCCCTGGCCAAGAAAGTGTTGTACTCCCGGGGAAAGGCGCTTCGGCAGACTCTCGTTCTTGTGGGAGGGAGTAGTGAAGAGTCTTTGTGGAACCCAAACTGCGGAAGAGACTCTGAATTTATGGTTTTGCAAACGTATTCAAGAACTGAAGCCCCATCGCACAGAAGCCTTGGAACTCCTCGAAAACCAAGTTCCTTAGTCACTCCTGATTGACGCAAGATGCATTATGGAACTCCACTTGATTCCGTCTGCCTACACCTCCCTTCCAATTCTACTTCATGTCCACCAATAAATTTCTGTTGCCAAGCTCGTCTTGTAAGTCGTGCGAGGGAGCCTTAAAAGCGTCTTATTCTAGTCACGCAATTAAACCCATTTGGGTAAGACTGAGTCACTTCAAACCCCTTCTACTCACTTTATCTTAGAGGATGATTTATTCTAGGCGCCGTCGCCGCACGGCGTGAATAGCCCTCATCGCCCGTCAGATGACAGATTTCCCAGAGATTTTACCAGCCACCGGGACGGGGCGGCCCTTCCCCATAAATCCATCTCCATCTGCGTTTATCTACTCCGACGCCATGTAGCGCTTATCTTCGCGTTGCACTCCCAAAAAACACAAACTGTTTGACCGCCGATGACAATGCGGGTGAAAAGTATACGCCAACGCAGTAGCGGCAGCAATCTATCTCGCGTCACACTGCCTGAACCCATTGGAATTAATTAAGCCACGCACTCCATGATGTTGTATTAAAATTCGCATAAATCACACAGCCCGCCGCGGTTCCCCTCATCTCTCAGGCGAAACAAAAACAAGACGCCGGAGCAGAGCGGACGAGAAGGGGAACCAAAAAAAAAAATCAAATTAACTTAATACTTTTCCCATTAGCGGCCTGAGCACTGATAAAAGTCTTCTCTGCGCCTAAGCCCTGCAACAGCAAGATTCTGACGGAGTCGAATTTATACTTCTTAACGAATAAAAGAACACACATATGTGTGCGCATAAAATACCCCACTCGTGATATATTCGGCAAGAGCATCCATCCTCGCCCCGCTTGGAGGGGGTTGGCAGAGGGGGGAACGAGCACTGAAACCATATTTTAATGGTTTATCTTAAAGAATTTTCATTTGAAACAATTTTATGTTGAAGCAATAGGCACATTAATAATGATTAAGCCTCCGACCCGCCCCCGGCTGGCACTCGGGGTCGTCGTAGGCGGGGAGGCGGACAATGTTTTCCTTTTGAATTCCGGATGACTGCGATTGCGATTTGAATTTTTGATTTGCGTTTCGTATTGACGGCGAATTTGCCAAGGATCAAGTTACATCCTAATGAGTGGGCAGAAACCGAATTTCAATGCAACGCGCCACTTCCCCCATCTGCTTGTTTGGTAAACAGAAGAAGCCTGACAGACTGACGGACTGACTGACTTCATGTGACATATGAGCCGGTCCGTCCCTCCGCAGGCGGAAATCGTTTAGACACAGGAAATACAAGCTTATTACGTCAGCCGCCGGCGGAAAGTGATCAGTGAAATTAATTTCTTCATTATCGGCCAGACGAGGTGGCGGCTTCGTTTCAAATAATCGGCTTACCTGTTAGTGGACGGTGATCAGAGAAGGGGAAGTTGGGGAAGTTGAACGAGGGCGGGCATTGTTGCGACGACTGTAATACTGTCTGCGGGACTGTCATCTGTCACACCGGGCTCGTACAATGGCTTGTAAGACTGCCTCATTGTGGTTTGAAATTCTGGGGAACTTGGGCCGCGTTTAAGCCGGAAGAAGGTTACACGTGGTGTGGAGATCTTTGAGGGACAAAAAAAAAACAGACAGTGGTTGGGCCCAGACTGGAATGTATGGAAGAAATCAAATGGAACTCAACCCAAATCGTCCAGTTTGGACTGTCAGAAAAACTCGGGCTTAGGAATTGAACGCCTCTATGAACTGGCCAGACTACGCACCTATTGTTGGCTGGGAGTACGAGGAAGCCACTTTCTATGGAATCGTACAGAACGTCTCTAGTCAAAGAAAGTGGTTTCAGACACAAGTTTCTTCTTCCACTGGCGCTACAGTCCGGGTTGGACCTGAGACGCAACCAACATGCCTCTCAAGCTAACACGATCCCTTGCCAGGTGTGTCCACTTGCGCACTCCAAGTTGGTTTAGGTCCTTCTCCACTTGTGTGCACCATCTCAGTCTAAACCGTCCTCTGTTGCGTTGTTCCAATGGCTCGGATTTGAAGAATTTTCGGGCCGGAGCAGTGGTGTCCATATGCTCTACAAGGCGTAGAGATCTTAAGCGTTGTATACGAAGATGCTTGGCTACAGTCTATAAAGTTTGTCGCTGAATCTTCTCCTCTAGACGCCATCAAGGCAAACAGGACCAACAATCGCACGCAGCACTCAAAAAGGCTAAGATGAGGATGCCCCCATCCGCTCTTGGTAACCTCAGAGTTTGCCATAAAGGAGGAGAGTGTGCCTTAAAGGAGGACTGGGACGATAAAACCAGTTTAGTCCTTCGAGAGATGACTCTTTTACTCAATTGCCTTTTGAGCCCAAAGAAGCAGTGATTGGAAAGAGTGATGGGACTGATGTTGTTGTCCTTAGCGATTGTCCCTTCACCGTGGGGCCGAGGCAGACGAAGTCCTTGATTACCTCGAATTTTCCACTGCCTAGTGGTACGCTCTGTCTGGCACGTCGATGTTGTGTGTCCTTCCTTGGTGACCACATACTTCGTCTTGCCTTCATTTGTCGCCAAAACCCATTTCAGCCGCTTCCCCGTAAATGCCTTTCACCTTCGACAAACGCCTCATTGATGGCTCTCTGGGTTCGTCCAATCATGTTAGTGTTGTCTCCGTAAGCCCGCACATGGACGGACTTTTGAAAGGTCGTACATCTGGTGGTTCAGATCCAGAAATCGAGCAGAGGCATTCCTCTTAAAATCTTTATGATTCAGCTTTTGTAAGGACTTAGGCTCAAGAAAGCAACATTTTTGAACGCGTTCGAGTAAGAGAAAGCCGCTTCGTAAGTTAAGTGTTCATAGAGACAAGGATGAGTATCTGGCTTGTCAGAACGTCGCACGAATCGAACAGAATTCACCCAGAAAACCTGCGCCGTGAGACTCAAAGGCTTAAGATTTTCGACGCTGCTAAAGTGACTTTCCAAAAAAAAGTCCGTCTCTTTATTGAATTTATGAACGCCTCTTTGGCAGAAGCATGTGTAAGGCTTTTCAAAGTCCCTCGGAGTTTTATCACACCTACAAACAGTGCCGCGGCAAACTGCTCTCATCAATTCGAACAATTCGACGCACTCCTCTTAGTCATCACCCCCCATCAAGAGTTTTTGAATTTCACAAAATTCCTCCCGGCCATTAAACACTCGCCTCCTCCACTTTCCGTTCACTGATAAATGTCGGTGAAAATGTTATGAAATCCATCAGGAAAAGGTCCGAGCGTCCGAGAGAGGTTGTTTCGATTTCCTTGTCCGAATGATAAAAGTGAAACCCACATATCAAAAGGAAGTACACACAAAACAAAACCAAAACCAAAAAAAAAACAGCAAAAAAAAAAAGTTCACCAGCACCGCCGACAACAAATTTTTTTTAACCTCAGAGTTTGCCATAAAGGAGGAGAGTGCGCCGTAAAGGAGGACTGGGACGATTAAACCAGTTTAGTCCTTCGAGAGATGACTCTATTACTCAATTGCCTTTTGAGTCCAAAGAAGCTGTGATTGCCAAGAGTGATGGGACTGATGTTGTTGTCCCTAGCGATTGTCCCTTCACCGTGTGGCCGAGACAGACGAAGTCCTTGATTACCTCGAAATTTCCCCTGCCTAGTGGTACACTCTGTCCGGCACGTTGATGTTGTGTGTCCTTCCTTGGTGACCACATACTTCGCCTTGCCTTCATTTGTCGCCAAAACTCATTTTAGCCGCTTCCGCTTAAATGCCTTTCACCTTCGACAAGCGCCTCATTGGTGGCTCTCTGTGTTCGTCCAATCATGTCAGTGTTGTCTCCGTAAGCCCGCACATGGACGGACTTTTGAAAGGTCGTACATCTGGTGGTTCAGATCCAGAAATCGAGCAGAGACATTCCTCTTAAAATCTTTATGATTCAGCTTTTGTAAGGACTTAGGCTCAAGAAAGCAAAATTTTTGAACGCGTTCGAGTAAGAGAAAGCCGCTTCGTAAGCTAAGTGTTCATAGAGACAAGGATGAGTATCTGGCTTGTCAGAACGTCGCACGAATCGAACAGAATTCACCCAGAAAACCTGCGCCGTGAGACTCAAAGGCTTAAGATTTTCGACGCTGCTAAAGTGACTTTCCAAAAAAAAGTCCGTCTCTTTATTGAATTTATGAACGCCTCTTTGGCAGAAGCATGTGTAAGGCTTTTCAAAGTCCCTCGGAGTTTGATCACACCTACAAACAGTGCCGCGGCAAACTGCTCTCATCAATTCAAACAGAAAACGCACTTCTCTTAGTCATCACCCCCCATCAAGAGTTTTTGAATTTCACAAAATTCCTCCCGGCCATTAAACACTCGCCTTCTCCACTTTCCGTCCATTAATAAATGTCGGTAAAAATGTTATGAAATCCATCAGGAAAAGGTCCGAGCGTCCGAGAGAGGTTGTTTCGATTTCCTTGTCCGAATGATAAAAGTGAAACCCACATATCAAAAGGAAGTACACACAAAACAAAACCAAAACCAAAAAAAAAGCAAAAAAAAGGTTCACCAGCACCGCCGACAACAAATTTTTGGACACATCCATATCCGGTGGTTGTCTAGATACAAAGCGATGCGCGCTGTAAACGAATCACCGGGATCTCGGTATATCGGCCACACAAAATGTATCTCCAATTTTTTGTCTGTTAAGCATTCTGTATGCGATGATAGCAATCACAAATTGTGTGAGCGTCTGTTTGTAGTTGTTTTTTTTTTGTTTTTTTTTTTTGTCGGACTACCGACAGATAAAAATAAATTTTCGTTTCTTTCGAGGGTGCAGGAGGCACAACGCAACGGAATTGCACATAAAATAAATTGCACAAGCGCAGAGGGAGAGTTACGTCGCAGTTGGCCGAAACAGTTGCATGATGGGAAACCTGCAACCATGGGATGAGGGACGCTCGCGTCGCCATCGCCGCCTGTAGGAGGGTTTTCTTTTTCGCGCAATGGTGGACACCACATACATACATCTGGGAATTCAATTGCAATTGGGGTGAACACATTCGTTTCGAGCATTCCAACTGACGCGTCAATACCACGCCTAGCCTGCATCAAGATTGACAGAATGATTTAGTGCGCCTCCCCTCTCCTCCCGCACGATAAGCGTAATTGCTGCCGCAATTTTTGCATTACAATTTTCATGTCAAGCACGAGAGCGGTCTGGACGTTGGGACACGGGCAATTGATACTTTTGGGGTTTACAACTTAATTTCTTGGAGTTCCGATTTGTTGATGAACGGAAAGTGGCCAGATTCGAGAGGGTTGGCAGGAGTTGAAGGGAAAACTGTGTCAAATCGTTGGAATTGGAGGAGAGGGCTGTGAGAGAGTCGCACGAATTTCTGGAAAATGTACGTTTCTTGGATCAATTTGGCCACTATGGGTCAGGCTTGCTTAAGAGGCGTCAAAAACTGTCTCAAACGATGCGAGGATATCAAAATTAAATCTAGAACGAGCGCCCACTCGCGTGGTAAAAGAGAGATTCAGCCCTTCATGTCGACTCTGTTTGGAAGGAGTTTTCATAAAAATAAATTGTGACTGAAAAGCGGTGAAGCCAGGATTAGGAGTGGACATCTCCACCGCCATTACAATGTACAAATAAACACCGTGAAATGAATGTCCTTGGAAGTGCGAAGTTTGAAACAATTTCGGTGTGAGATTCGATTTCCAGTCATCCAACTAAGAGAAGATGTACCTCTCAGCTCTGTTTTAATTAATATTCTACGTGATGGAACTGCACGTCTTGAAATCCGAGAATCCTTGACCATCTCGAGCTGTAAGCCTCATCCAATTCCACATGAGCCTCTCCACTTCTTCTGTCCAGCGCAGGCTTCAAAATGAAAAGCAGAATTTCGTGGAGCTAACCAGCCATTTCCATACCCTTTGTCCATTGTGTCCTTCAACCTAATTTCACTGCTGGCGTGTAGTAATTGGTGCACCTTCGGCAGCGACCAGTTGATCTCATGTTCAAAGCTGAATACGAATTAGAAACCCTCCGCATATGGATCGACTTACGAAGTCACTGCCCGACTGCACAGAGGTCAATTTACATCTCCATCGCGGTTTACTTTCTAGGACACTGTTGCTCATTCCCCGACATTGGCGACCTCGTCTGATTTTCATCCGCACCCACACCCACGGCCGTCTCCATAAAACAAGTGGGCCGGTCGAATCCCCAGCTAGCTTGTCACACATCTCCTAAAATCCCAAATATAGTCTGATGTCTCTGCCTTCTGCCTTTTGAATATTCCAAGGCCCAGACGGATCATGGGTCAAAACTTCTCTCTCTCTCTCTCTCTGTCCCCCCATAAGCACGCTCTCTGACATTGTCAATCCAATTACCGATTCCTCTATTTAATTACTGAATTAATTCTCCGGATCGTCCTTCACAGTTGAATGAGAAAATTCCCGACACTTTTCCTCCCTAGTTGAGTTGCCCCGTTTAAGCCTATTCGCTGCTCTTTTACCCAACCCTCCTGCTCCAGCCCCCCTCCCACTCTTTCGCCACACTTTCGGTCGAGGGGATACCTCAAAAAGTTATTAATATTCAATTTTCGAGCTGAACCGGATTGCACAGTGCTGCAGTTTCTCGCTTACTCTCGCCACAAGGACACATCCTCGGCCCTATCGCTGCATATTCATTTGATTCAGTTAACCGGAAGCGTGCAATGAAAATTTCGGTGTGGGAATTCCGGCAAGAGAAAAAGAACCGAAACAAAAACACTCGCTCTGTCGTTAAATTTGTTTCACTTAAACTGTCACAGGGAACAGGGAACAGCGGTGGCGCGGTGGCGGGCGTTAAATTGCAGCTTCAGTCCAGCCGGGTGATCCATATCCTTTTGCAGTCCTCTGGGATGTTGTTTACACATGTGAGTGTGTATAGACACGTATAAATATTTTCGACACCGCCGCACCGGTCCAAATTCCATTCGCATGAGCGCCAGATTATTACACGTGAATTATTCATGCGATGTGTGGTGTAGTGGCAGAGCTTTTCCTCATCCGTCACAAACACACACACACACGCCCGCCCGCACACACATCCAAAAGGGCAGTGCGGTGACGATGTCAGCCGCGAACGACAACTACTCTCGTTAATTAATCTTTGATGATTGTTTTTTTCGTTGTTGTTGTTGTTGTGGAGGAGGGAGGGGGACTGACGTTCTTAACCTTGGCTGTCCTCACCCACAGGACCTTGGAAAGAAATATACAGTCACGCCCAGGAGTATTAATTTACTTGACAACTGGTTGTAACGTATCGGGGGCCGTTAACGATGATGGGGTTGGTTGGACTAAGAACCCCCCTGGACCACGGGTCTGTTAAGAAATTAGGGTTACGAACCGAATGCAACTTCTGTTAAAGCATATGTCCACTAAGAATTGAAGGCAAAGGCCTGCTAAAAATTGAGGGGAACTTGTGATTAGGGCATCTGTCGGCCGCAGGCCTGTGAAAAGCTGAAAGACACTACAACTCGGGCTTAGAACTTCCCCGGGTGTGACCCATGGCCCGTTAAGAATTAAGGGCAAGGACGTCAAGAAGGCAAAACTTTAAAAATCACGCCTGCCAGCAGTAACTGCGCGTCCTTGACTCGGTCTATGTGGCAGAGAGGAGGTTGTGTGCCAGCGACTAGATTTAACTTTTTGAAATCAACGAGGACGTGGCACGCACCTGAATGCGCCACGGTATTACTTTCATCTTCGTGAACCCCTTTATTTCCCAGCGGATCCCGTGGCGGATTTCGCTTTCATTTGTGCGCCCCACGATGTCTTATCTCCGTGAGAATTGCACATCGGAAGCGAGGAGCTCATAAAAGCATGCGAATCTGAGCCGACTTCGCTTCTCTCACATCTCCTCTGGGATCTATGTCACACATCAAACCCGACCCCCGGCTGCTTGGATATGACAAATGGGAGGTATTTAAGGGCTTACATCCCGCCGACCCGTAGAGTCACTCAAATTTATTGCAGACCATAATTGTCACGTCCAATGTCCACTGAAAGTAGGTCCCTTCTTCGTCCAACCGTCTTAGGTTGTGTGCTTCGTTTGAGAATTTCGCAGGAATACAACGTCCTCCCTGACCTGGCCCCGTGAACATGCCACGCGTCCTTCCACACACACACACACACACCCTCTCAGGGTTTTCTGGCGCACACCTGTAAGTAATTTCAGTTTAAACATTTTTCCATTTCAACCTTGATGGTGCTGCTCTGCCTTAGCTCCCTTGCTGCTTGCTGCTGGTGCTGTGTTCTGCTCTCGTATATGCCAAGGAGCGCAAATTAATTATTCAAAATACCAAATGGAAAGATGCGAGCAAGCAGAAGCAGGTAAGATGACGGAGGGGGGCGGGGAGCGTAGAAGAGAATTCCAGCAGCGAGGAGAATGCAGCAGGTAGCTGCTGCCAGGGCTTCAAGGGTGAACAAATAATTCTGGCAAATCCCTAAGCAGTACTTCCTTATTTATTTTCTTGGAAGCCAACCACTGGGCCTGGTCTGGTGCGGTGTGGGATGGTTGTGGGTTTCTGTGCTGTCACACTGTGGGCAGCCGGAGGGTATGAAGGTGCTCTAATAATCTTGATCCCTAATCGGGATCAAATCAAATTGTCGCATGGAGTCAAGTGGAGAGCACCAGCACCGGCACCAGCACCAGTGCTAGCATCAATCAATTATCTTCAGTCTCGGTGGCGACCATAAAAATAGGATAACTCGGGGGGTTTATGTCTGCTGCCGTGCCGGGAATGTCATCATCTGGGCTGTTTCTTCGGCAACTATCGCCGCTTAACTGCGCGCCCAGGAGGGTTGGGCGTGTAAACATGCGAATGGCGGGTGAGTCCATAAAAACCTGTTGAAGGACTCCGACTGTTATGAGCTGTTATCCTGTTATATTGTCCGATTCATGAGTCCGTCTTGATATCACCGCCCATCAAACGCACACTCTACCCCATCTCCCGTGGGCCTCATCTCGGGGGCGGCTAATAGTTTTGGGATCAAACTGCCCGCCCCCCAGTGGGAATTAATTTTATTGAGTGATTCGGCTAATTGAATTGATTTTCGCATGCATATACGGTATTAATTGGCGTGTGTCCTAATTATCGGCCTAATGCATTCTAATCTCTCCTGTGGCTTGGAGGGGGTGAAAAGGAAAAATCAACGACTGCGCAATTGAAAATTACGTTTGCGGTCAGACCATCAAAGTAATGACGTTTCGACAGGACAATCCAATGTGTCCCCGAGCATCGGATTACGAGAGTGAGCTGCACTCTGGATTGGAATTGAGATTTGTGGTCGCAATCGATTGAGTCTCTCGAGAACGTTTGACGGATTTGATGCAAGAAGAGGAGCAGATGGATCAGACGCCTCGGGCCGCAGTCCTATTTTTGGAATTGAAAACGATATTCTGCCTAGAGGATGGCTTGTGTCATTCGTCGAGAAAACTCTGCTGGACATGAGATTTCTTTAGAAATCCAGAAAACCTATCCAACTGGCAAACGCTTGACTCGGAGGCTTTCTGTTTCATACGCTCGATTAACTAACTCTTTCATTGCTTTCTTGTGTGACGCTTCAATCCGAGTGTAGTAGGCTCTAGCTGGCACGGTCTTGGGTTTCGAAGTTTTGGACTGACTAAGACCCCCGCCCAGTTGTCCTTTTCATCGTCGTATGGCACGACAGCTGAGGTTGTGACATAGACAAGCCTTCAGGGGAACTCGGGCTCTCCACGGACTACATCTACACCGGAAGAAGAGCCTATCTCAAATCAAATTCCTCGTGAAATCGACGAGAACTCATCCAAAACATGCACTCTCTTAGCCTTCAGAAGACGTCTCGCCTGTCTTCCATTAAGTCGAAAGAAGATGTTCCATCCAAAGTTGCAGCCAGTTCTTGAATTAAATCGAAGAGTACATCGTGCTTGGACTTCAGAAGACGACAGACTTTTGGCATTTCAATACCAATTCCAATTCCAATTGAAATGGCCGGCACGTGTCTGAGTAAACAACACAAAATGACATCATTCACGACACACGAACCCTCTCTCATCGTCCTGCACGCGCACGCCCCAGTCGAAAAGCCAGCTCCGAAACAGCAATCAATCATTAAAACTCATACAATCCAATAAATAAATGACCCAGTTTAATTTGCTCGTCGAGCAGACGGCTGCTGTCACGTTGCTCCGCTGTGTGCCAGCTCATGAAGCGCACAGACTTAGGATGGGACGAGGAGCGACGCATCAGCCAAACGCCGAAGTCAGCCGAAGACAAATTAAAAGAAATTTTAAAAATTGCACTTCTTTGGAGCGCGCGCTCTCGCCGCCCTGACAAATGATGGAGGGAACCGCGCGCAACAGAGCCCCTTGAGAGTGCTGTCTGTCTCCACGTTAAATTAACAAATGATCACTTGACAAATGATGATGATTGTCGTTGTCGTTGTGGTGTTGGGGACCGTTTTTTTTTCAATTGAACACAGTCACGACACACAGGGACACCTAAGCGGGGAATAAATTTACACTAATGACTCTCTGGCCTCTGCACCAAGTTGGGGCTTGGGTTGACTTCTTTGAATCAATTAAGACATTTTCAACCAATGTCCTGTGTGACGTCATCAAAGCACTGACAAATTTCGACTCGCTTTAGTCGATTGTTGGTGTCAGAGGGGGAGGGGAGGGGGGGAAATCAGGTCTCCACCGGTCAGTCTGCCATTTGTTATCGCGGATTACGTGCCTACAGTAATTTATTTAAATTTTGCTCTCATTCGTTGGTCGTCCATAAAATTAAGATATATGTGTTAATGAGATACACGTAGGACTTATTTATGAATATTAATTGAGTTCGCACTGTCCACGGCAGCGGGCGCGACGCAAGAGATGCTGAGGTGTGATGAACGCCGCCGTGGCGACGTATGGCAGATATCTCATATTTCGGTTTGTCGCGATGGCCCCATGGCGACGTTTGTGGCGGCATCTGCCGCTACCTGTGTGGACCATGCTTTAATTAATATTATTCATGAAACGAGGGAAAAAAAAATGATTCGCTTTTGTAAATTAAATGTTTGGCGTGTAAAAGTTATTTTCCATTTTTCCCTCGGTGGCTGTGGACAGCGTTTTGAATTGAAATTATGTTTGTTTTGTGCTCGCGGAGGAAGATGAAATGATTTTGTTTTTTAGTTTATTATCTCGAGGAGAGTCGTTGAGGGTTCATGTTTCAAAAAAGTGTAGGAGGAAGTTATTAACCTTGTGTCAGACCGGATTTTGGCTTCAGTTCTTGACATGTTTCAGAAGTTGACAAAGTTTCGTCGTCACAAACGAAATCTATGACATTATGGATGTCAGTTGAAGTCTGGATTATAATCAAGTTTCGTCGTCTAAATCGATTGATTCTCTCGTGGACGTTTGACAGATTTTATGAAAGGAGAGAGTGACTGGCTGACTGGTGAACCCGATGCTACAGGGACATGAATGCAGCTCCAAAGAGTCAAAGTTTTGTTTATCGAATCGAACAGATTTTTTACTCAAAATGACTTTCACAGGCTCTCGAGCATTAGGAAAGCGAGAATTATTGTGCATGTGTCCCGAAAAGCGTAGAGGCGGAGTCGAGAATCAATGTACAAAGATACCACATTTTTGGAAAGAAGGAAATCGAACAGAACTTATCAAAAAAATGTTGTGCTTTGAATGAATCTTAGAAGGAATTCAGCTTAACACAGTTTACATCAATTTTCGTCATTGAGCGCTGTAGAGAAAGCTTTTGAGAAGAATTTTTGAACCAGTTTTGGTTTGATTTTCTACACGGCATAGACTTGAAGGTTTCATTAATTAGTTATGGATCCAGAGACGCCTTTTTGACCTTCTTCTTCTTCTTCTTGTGGCGCTACAGTCCGGGGTGGACCTGGGCCTCAACCAGCATGCCTCTCCACCCAGCACAATCTTTCGTCATCTGTCGCCAGTTGCGCACTCCAAGTTGGTTGAGGTCCTTCTCCACTTGTGTGCGCCACCTTAGCCTAGGCCGTCCTCTGTTGCGTTGTCTCCCAATGGCTCAGATTCGAAGACTTTTCGGGCTGGAGCAGTGGCCTCCATACGCTCTACATGGCCTAGTCTTGACCTTGTTAAAACTCAAAACCTCGCGTGCTGTCGCTTTGAAGTCTAGGGCCCTTTAGAAAATAATGAACGTCTGTGAGTCTATCAAAATGATTTGTTCTGGCTTTATGCTCATAAAACAAGAAGAATCGTACACCGTTTAAAAACTACACCCATCTGTGACACATCCTCCGTCTAGTACTCACACATAGCGCCTTCAATGTTCCGATCTCCCCTCACTGTTCACCGATGTGCTAACAGCTCTAAACAAGCAAGTGTGCCACATATTTCTGCTGTTGAAAAAAGAACAGGAAACCCTCATCAGCCGTGTGGCACCTCATACAAAATCCTCGGCCACTTCAGTTCACCTCTGTAAATAAATGCAAATAATTTGTGTAAGGCAAAAGAAATAAAAAAAAAACTCCATGAATCCTCCAGTCCACAGGAAACACAATTCAAGCCCTCTGCCTGCTCGTACACTGCCAGCTAAAGTGGCAGCATACTTATGTTCGCCATTATGCCCATCCAATTGCCTTGGAACTTTGACAATTAGACTCACGGCAGTGGCAACAACAACTACATTCCAATTGCAAACGTCAAAAGCATACAAAAATGGGGTGCCGGCGGAGGTGGGGGAATGGGGGGCATCTCAGCTGGATAACCAAGCTCAAGGGCTCTTCAAAATAAAAGTTTAAAATTGCCTCCCTTCCTCGGTATCTGTCTGTTGGCCCTCTCCCCTCCCGGCCCCGTTGGGATGACATCAACATCAAATGACATGTTTGAATGTACATCTGTAAGAGTTGGTAAGCATCCTCCGAAATGTTATGCGCGCGAGGACAACAATGGAAAAATGCCATCCAAACACCAAAAGCATCCTTCACCGTCATCACTGCTGCCGCCACATCCATCGCCCCGTTGCGGCCAGAGATGAGGATGATGATGTTGTTGATGATGATGATGATGATGCTAATGGTGATGATGCAGCGCACAATGATAGAACAATCTAGGGCACAAGTCCCTACGTACAATCCTCAGCTCATGTTCAAATATCCCTGACAAAGCCCCACCCCACCCCTCCCCGCCTCTCACACTTCCCCAAGTGCGGAGCCTTTTCAAAGAACTCAAAAACTAGTACAATTCTCATCGTTGTTTGTTTGCGCAAGGATTTCACATTTTCCATGTTTAGTGGAAATATTTATCACCCAGATCGTGCTCCAGTCCTAATTGCCTCTCAAAATTCGCTTCAGAATGCATTGCGCTGATTGCCGAGTGCCGGAAAAACATCAAGTGACGGGAATGGGGCGGAGGACTGACTGACTTGTCATCGTTTAAGGAACGAGCAGTAATTCGCCTCGGTGCGCACATAACAAACACCCCCCCTCCCCGCATACACACATATACATACACAGACACAAGGGCAGCTAATGAAAGTAGTCGTGCGTATGCATTTTATTTTAAATTTATTTCACTGCCTCTCTGGCTCTTTCCCTGCACATCAGGACATCGCCGCACAGCATGCAGTGAGTGGGTGCTGAATGCAAAAGGACACACACTAAAAAATTCCTCACCAGCCTCATTAGTGCACAGCCGGGCGTGATGCACTTTTTGTGTGTGGCCCGGGGGAAGGCGTGTCGTAGTCGTCGTGGTGTAAGATGGATTTCTAAAGGCTCTGTTGACACATATCCTGTGAGCTGGGCATGAAACACTTGAGTTGTAATTAATTTTTTTTTTCCTTTCACTCGTCCGACAACGGACAAAGGACATCGCCTGCTGAAAAGCGGACACCTTCTCGGTCGTCTATTGTCAGACACGAAGAAAGGAATCAATTGCAGTAAGAGAGCAGTCCTCCCTTACAATTCATGCACACTCGGTCGGTGTGTGTGTGTGCTCAAATTTCCAGGGCACTGACGACGACGACGGTGAACGGAATTATATTATCGGTACCTAGGCTATTTGAAATCAAATATTCCAACCTCAAGGACACACGATATAGCGATGAAAAGAGCCAAGCTGAAAATCAATTCCGATTGAATATTTATGTTGATTCAAGGATCAAGTGCAGCGTGGCACGCTATTCGTGGTCGGCATTGAGTTCTGTTGGGGGGGAGTGCGAGGAGATGTGGGGTTAGCTCGAAATCGATGACTTTCTAGCTAATCGATAGTTTTTGCTTTTTTTTTCAAGCACGAAGCGGTTTTTGAGGGGTTGACCACGTTGCTTGGGAAACTTAACAAACAATGAGGTGGAGTGCTGCCACTTTGTTGGCGAGTTTCGACAGTTCTGCATTCTCTAGTCAAAGTTTATTTACTGGTATTGTTGTATGGTTTCAGGACAGGAGCTCTTTGTTCCATCCCGTCGGCTGTTGCATCCTTTAGCCGTCAATATCTACAGGAAAGAGATGAAACCCGGTCTCAGGCAAGTCCTACCTTAAGGAAGAGTATCTGGGGTGACTCTGGACACTCCAAAAACCTATCTACGGTGACCTACATTATCCACTTATCTATGAAATTCGAATTCTAGACAAAAACCTTTGAGACCAGAAATAAGGTTTTGAAAACCTGCACGAATGACTCCGAAGTGGTCGAGGCAAAGTGCTCTGGAGTCTTTACCGCTTCACCAAAATTATTCTAGTGTCTGTCTAGTGTATCATAAGGGCTCCCAAAACGGCATCAACGCAGTTGGAGAGAGATGTGATTTGTGCCTCCCTTCTCTTGAGGAGATAGCGATTCGATGCTTTCGTGGCAGGAGATGGCAGCAAGAAAGGGGTGGCCCTTGCGTCGGGAGCAGATCAGGAACAACCCCACTTTCTAAACAAATCTATTCAAGCACTCTCACGAAAGTATAAGTGGAATAAATTGGGCTCTCGCAATAAGACTGTTATGGCCGAAAAGCTGACTAACAAGGACAAGACACTTCATCAAGAAGAAATGAATTGGATCGTGCTGCAGTCCACAGGAGACCAGGACCTAGCTTCTACTGTGCGTGCCACTGTTTTCTTATGAGTAGAAGGGACCTACAGTCTATTTCCGACTTCGAACGACTAGATTTGAAAAGCTTTTCATAGAATTGATGCTCTTTGAGTGTGGTCAGCAACTCGAAAGGGGTGGTGCCGTGAAAAAATGCGAGGTGCCCCGTCCGGGAATCGAACCTAGACCTTCTGCGTGGGTGTCGACGCACTTACCCACTATGCCACGGCTTCTAAAAAAGAATAACATTCAGTCCAAGAATCGAATTCAAGACCCTCCTTCCATACAAAAGAAACTATTCCTCATTAGTTAGGAATCAGTCCGTCCCTTGTAGTATTTAGAAGACGGAGAAAGAAACACGTCAGAATAGGGAAAATCGAACAGTTCATAAGGGAAACCTACCCAATAGCGATGCGATTTCCATTGAACTCTGTCGAATGAAGGAAGTGTCAAACTTTCGGATATGTGGTATCACCCAATGATCCCAATCGACCACCAGTCACCTCAACTGAAACTTTTGAGTCCTAGATTTAGCCGATAATTCTCCACCTAATCTACAGGGTTCATCAAAGTACGAAACCCTATCCGAGGATAGATAGCCGCATAAGTGCTGCCAATTTATGCGAAATTTCTCTTAAAATCAAATCAGCTGTTCTGCTTTCTCTGTGCAACGACAAAGTTTTCCAATTCATTACCGTTAAATCAGAGCTACTTTTTATCAACGATTCCATCCCCAATATGCACTGTCCTTCAGGCGACGCTTTAAAGAAAAAAATTCATTGTCCTCCTCTCTCGATATCCAAGCACAACGACAGTTGCAATAGATGACTTTTTTTCAAAAAGAATGACTTGCCCTTTTTTCGCTCTGAAAGTCTCTTCAGGCAAACACTTCCCCTTACCACAACCATCCGCAGTTCTCTGTCAAATTGGGAGCCCCGTCATTCACCTCATCCTCCACTAGGGAATCCCATTAAATTGGGAGCACTGCAAACTCCGTTATCGGTGGGAAATGATGGTGGTGGTGGCGTGGTTGTGAACATTTTGTCCTCGTCACCGTCATCGTCATCGTTGTCGTTGTCGTTGTCCTTGACAACCTAGGGAAGCGAGTTCAAAACAAAAGGTTTTCACTTGTCCTCTTGCGTCGTGTCTTCATTTCCCTCATTTTTGCCCGACGTTCAGTTGGGTAGTTTTTAAATTTCCACGTTGATTGCTTGAAGTGAGTGTACGCGGCAGTGGGAATTTCCGTTGCTTTACCGTGCAGTTGTGCTCCCCCGTCGCCAGTGCTAGTTAATATTTGAGTGAAAAACTTTGCAGAACTTCTTGAACGCGTCACACCGCTGCACACATGTCCCGTCGCCGATGGATCGTCTTGGTAAGGTTTTCCAACTTTCGGATCACTTGCTCGTCTTGAGCACATTTCTTGCACTTCATCCACACTTTTGGGTGTCCTGCCGTCCACCCCGTTCTTCGGCTAGAACGCTGCACTTTAAGTTGAACGGAACACATTGTCGTCGTTGTCGTATCGGTGTCGCCTGGAGGTGGGGTGAGGGGGGTCTTTGCAACGTTCTTAGGCACGGTACGCTGATTGGATTTGTACGGTTTATGAAATGCGTTCACCGCCCTGTCTGTGTGTCGGTGTTGTGCGCCCGAGAGTCATCAAGAGTCAATTGTGGCAAAACGAGCGAAAGAACCTTTACATGAGTTCTCACTTTTTTCTTGCTGTTCTGCTGTGCTGTGCTGCGCCTTTCTTCTTGCCAGCGTCTCGTGTGTTGTCAGAATGCCTTTCCCCCCGGACGAGGGGGAATTATTAATGAGATTATGTTTCTCTTTGAGCGGTACCAGTGTCGGGTTACATTCCCTTGCTGCAGGTTTTTGCGTCTTAACTGCATTTTTTTCTGAAACCTAATTCGTGTTGATTGTTAATTAATATTGCCACTATCGATTGGTTCGTTTTGTTGGAATTTTTTTTTTCTGATTTTCAAAGTTACTGGAGCGCAGCTTAGGGCGCTCAGAGTTGACGTGAAACCTAATGTCACACCCGGTGGATTGATTTACCGGCCGATCGACCTGGGGCGGTGGGAGACGGCTGCGTAGGTGTATTGAGTAATTGGGTCTGAATGCCTGACATGCTGTGCGTGGTGTTGGATGACAGAGTGAAGAGGCGATGGTGTCTGGTGTGGTTTCAGATGACAATCAATGCAAAAGATGGTTTTGCCTCCTAGCGATCGCTTAGCTTGACTTTCTTTCTTATGGATTTCTGCATTGAGTTTCTTTTTGCCGCTACAGGCATGGCCTGTTAAAAGACCTTACAAGTGCCAGATGAAGCGGATGATTGACATGATTTGTGGAAGGTGCAGGCAGTTGTCAATGAGGCGTTTTCTTGAAGGCAGCTATCTGCTGGTGAACTTGTGCAAAAAAAAGTGTGAACAAGTTGTGTGCCGTCAGGGAGGGTACTCAAGACTGACGTCTCAGCTTTGAGGCCTCTAACAAAATGCTTCAAGTGACACGTTTCGTATCAATGTCATGAAACTGACATTTGTTGCCAATTGGACTTTCAGCAAGTCAAGCAAGCAGCAAGTTTCTATTCTCTGCAATTGTGGTTATGAACGATGTTCTGATTGTCGCATGTGGACGCTATCAATGTGAGGCAAATGAAGTTGTTGGAGCTGGAGAGCCCAGTGCCAGCAATCACCTGGACCTTGAGTTTTATTTCTTTCTCGCGAGCCTATGGGTCGTGCAGGCCTAACCAGCTAGAACCTAAAACGTTCCAATGAATTAAAACTTGACGCTTGCCTTGCTCGTGATTTGCTCAGGATAACAGGCACTAAAGAGCCGAGGCTTCCACCAGGAACAGAAATATAGACTCAGGCATGACAATCTGGAACTGGATGTGTTCCTTGGAAGCGGAACTCTGGATTGGCCAAGATGGATGAAAAATTTCTACAGGACTTTGTTTAGTTTGGTCAATCATTGATTAGGTCGAACAGTAGTAAAATTCAGTCAAGATGTTCTTAAACATCCTGTAAACGAGGCATGTGCCCGATGATCGTGAAGAAAAAATTGATCCAAATTGGCCGATCCGCCTTAACAGACTTCCATGAAAGACCGACTGGATGTGCGTGGTCTAGAGCGAGACCAAAGCCTGCGTTAAATTGAAAAAGAACGAAAAATGACTTCCTGATTAAGCAGGAGGTAAGTCCTCCAGGCTTAAGAAGTTCCTCTGCATCCTGTACCATGACATGCAAGCATCCAATGATGCACGGGAAGTCGAAAAAAAATTTCCTGTTGACAACGTGCGTTCAACAACAACAGACCGATGTCCTGAATGTCCTTTTTGAAGATTTTTTGAAAGAAAAGCTTGTTGGGTTAGAGAGTAAGGAATGAAATTCTGAATCGTGCAGTGTCTGCTGAATTTTCAAATCCACTGTAAAGTCCATTCTACTCTGTTTCTGCTCGTTTTCTGATTTTCTAAGACGTATCCCAACTACAGGACATGACTGGGAGACTGACTCAGTTTTGCTGTGTGGTGAAGTTCTGAAGGACCACACCTTGGCGGCATGCTCTGCTGTAAAAGGAGTCTAACTTACTATGTAAATAAAAGATCCAAACTCGTTATGACAGAATGGACATTTTGAAAGAGGCTCTGGGCCACTGGCCTCACGAAGTTCTGCCTCCTTTCTGCCATACGCTCGTTTCAAACGCTTTCTTCAGCTGGACGTTTGCGACACCGATCCCTCTGTGGATTGAAAACGCAATTTGTTAGACTGCCAAACTGGTATGAACCAAATTAAGTCTTTAAAGGTTTGGAAAATGCAGGTGGGAGAATAGAATCGTCTTTATACATACTGTAATCACTGTTCCAGGAATTATCTTCTCATCTCTCTCATCTACCTTAAGTCAGCTTTACTTTAGTTCAGACGTATGACAAGACTCTAAGCTAACTCTCAGATAGATCCTCTGTTCCCTCTGTTGATCTAATGGACCAGAGTGCAGAAATCCTTGACCCGTGTGTCCAGCCAACGAGCCTACCTCTCCGACTTTGACATCCCACGACACCCGTCAACTGCTGGTGGTCTTGCTTGCCAATGCTTCATTGAATTCTGCCAACTGTCCTTGGGAACAGTGAAACAAGAGACCACGGTCCATGTCACACACAGAAATGTGCGAAAAGTCATGTGGAATAAAAAAAAATCGAACAGAAACCGCTTCAGCTTTACTGACGGCACGTCACCATAAAATTCCTACATCCCCCCCGTCCGGCCATGTAAAGGAAAATCTGAAGAATGCAATAAAGAAAGGAATTCTCCTCGACCCCTTCTCCGTAGGCATCCGACCTCCAATCGAAACTCCATCCCAAGAGATTCCTCCTTGGTGCAGGTGCAGCGTGTCTTGGATCTCAATTCTGTGGCCTGCTGCTGGCTCTCATCACCTCTCTCTTGGGCAATCGATCAGACCACAACAACAAGAAAAAAAAACTGCTTTCCAAGTGATGCAACTAATGAATGCAAAACCATGAGACTTTGCCCAAAATGAATACGGAGCTCCCCCCCATCCCCCTCCAGACCACAAAGATCGCTTCAACACAACACACACCACCACAACACTGCACCGCACCACACCGCACCGCGCCTCCACTAATTATGTGTCTTCAGTAAATCTTCGTGTCGTGCCATGTCGCCAGGGGGAATTGTGGTTAATTTTAGGGACGATGACTGCTGTGGTGGCTTTTATTTCGTTTCTTGGACGGACGCTTGGTGTCTCTCACGCCTCGAGTTCCCTTGCGCCGAATGCCGAGAGAATTGAGAAACGGGAAGTCTATTGTTTCCAAATCGTTTCGGTTAACCCAATGATGCGAAAATTAGGTTACAGTCATCCTCCGCGTCCCACCCCATCATCTCATCCAAAAGAAACCGCTTTTTGTTTTGGAAGTTTTCGTCAGTCCTAATGAAGATTAGACGGGGAGATATGTATGTAAATCTGCGGCGACTGGTGACTGGTGACTGGTGGCTGGTTGGCGTCTTTCAGCTTGAGCTCTTGCACACACATAATTTGTTGTGGGGAAGCGCCAGTTGGCTGGTTGTTGTCTTTGAAATTGTAATCAAAGAGCTCTCGGGAAGTTGCGCTGAGATGAGAGGCAGACAGATAGAGGGACAAGCAAAAATAAAAAAAACTGCTTTTGGAAAGCATGTCGTGGCTTTCACATCGGTGGTCGACACTCTCCTATTCGCAGAGAGAGCGAGAGAGTGATTCAAATTATGCTGCGACGCGCGAAATACCCCCACGCCAGCAGGATGTAAGCAATGAACTTCTCCTCAGAGCGAAGTTTTTCCCTTCAACAAAACACTCGGATGCGGTGGGGTGTTCTGTGCTCCTCTAATAAGGACGCGAAAGTTTTTCCCTTCATTTCTTCGCTGGAGGTTTGGACGTTTTTTGTTGCTTTTGTTGTGCTCCCGAAAACTGAAAGGAGTGTAGGTGCTGGCTGCTGCTTTACCTCTTCAGCGCCACAAAAGGGGAACTTCTAGGGCCGGCAAGCAGACAAGAACTCTGTGCCTTGAGGATGCTCCTGCTGCTACTGCCGGTCCAGCTTCATCTGCCTAAAGTTTTACATTATTTCAAGTTGAACGGACAGCTTGGAGATTTTGATGGGAAAACGAAAGAAATCGGGGGGAACCTCAAATTGAAAGAGATTCTGTGTGTGTGATGTGGTGAAGTAGGGGGGAGGAGGGAGGGGGGTATCTCTTCAAACTTAACGCCGCCACCGCAAATGAATCTGGGGAAAATGCATAAGGAGCAGGAGGAGAAGAGCAGGAATAAAACAAGTAGGATCAGGAGCAGCATGGGCAGATGCAAAAGGAGTGGTGGTGACAGGAGCAAGAGTAGGAGGTAGTAGGAGCAGAGGCACCATGAGCAGAGCCAGCGGGAATAGAGGCAGTAGAAGGATAAGCAGAGGTAGGCAGGAGCAGGGGCAGCAGACGCAACAGAAGTAGAGGCAGCAGTAGTAGAATCAGCAGGAAGGAAGACAGCAGTAGTAGAAGCAGCAGAAGCAAAGGCAGCACGAACAGAGATAGCCAAAGCAGCCAAGGGAACCCGAGGAACACCTCGTTGATTCGAACATCAACCTCAAATTGCAGGAGGAAGCGTGATTTGAGTCAAGAGGGGTGATGAGGAAAAGTTTCATGGATGAGGAGGAGGTTAAGGATGAGGAAAATGTGGAAGATCAGGAGAATGTGTTGGATACGGGGAGGATAAGAATCGAGGAGTAGTAGAGCAGTTGACTCCCACGTCAAATCCACAATCTCCTCCACCTCCTCTGTCTCAAGTCTCAGAGTGCACTCGAAAAAGAAAGTTTCTTGGGATATTGGGGTTGAAGTTAAAAACTTTTCTGAGCGTGCCGCAAATG
Organism: Eristalinus sepulchralis; assembly: GCA_944738645.1. Taxonomy (NCBI): domain Eukaryota; kingdom Metazoa; phylum Arthropoda; class Insecta; order Diptera; family Syrphidae; genus Eristalinus; species Eristalinus sepulchralis. Next base: position 938,577 of record OX122884.1, on the reverse strand, counting down.
GGATGAGACGCAGAACTCTCTAGCTTACCACTGGAAACTATTCTCTCTCCTCCCTCTTTCATGTTTGTCTAACTTGCATGTGATGGCGGAGGAGGGGGAGAGGAAGGAGACGAATTCACTTTGTCCATGTTCACTTCCAAATGTATTAGAAAAACATAAAAAACGCATTTCTTCTCGTTCTTGCAGGTTAATGCTTCTGAGCAAGGATAGCGTAGGAGGAGCAACGGACTGTTTTTGAAAAAGTGAAGTGAAGTGAACTTTCTCGAGAGTGAGGGAACAAGCGATTCGCGTTACATTCCAGAGAGGAGCATAAGAGGCTCACTCGTGGAATGAAGTAAACGATTGTAATTCATATCCCCTAGCACTGTAATTTTGTGAAGTTCCATTTTTTGTTGTTGTTTTAAAATCCCCTGCGTGTCATCATTCCCTGTCCTTATGTTAATTGATACCTGCCCTCGTGGTGCGTTTTTGAAAGAGGTAATGTTTCTTGATTTTATGTTTTTTTTTTGTTTCCTTTTGTTTTTTTTTTTTTTAATTTATTCCCAAGTGCATTCAGCCTCATTTAGCTTTTGGTCAATGTCGTTCTGTCTTCCGTTTCAACCTTGAACTAACTAATCGCTCCCGCGTCGCTGTCAATGGCTGTAGACACTTCGGCCGCCGTCAGTGGCAGACACATTTCGATATGCTTCAAGTTTCAGACTCTCGTTCCGCACCCCGTGCCGGTGGTTTGGCAACAACCTCCGCATCGCGATAAATCTTTTCGATTCCGCGTCAACTTAACAACACGCCACCTACGCAACCGATTCCGTGCTCCGGTAGGTACACATATGTGCGCCTTCCCAACACATGTCTTCAATTGTGCACTTCGCCAGTAATCTCCTTCGCGGTTCAATCTCCAGCGCGAGAGTGGCGGAGTGTGGAATCGCCTAGGAGAACCCACGCGAATCTCGCATCATCTTAGATGGCAACGTTCGAATTAATTGTGAAAAGTGAGAATAAATTTTCAAGAAACCTCATCGGCGCGGCGCAAATAAGTTCTCAATCTCGCGTATCGCAGCGAAACGCGATCGGCTGCTGATTTTTACGACTGAAACGAGGAAGCTGAGCATCGATGACGACGGCTATCAACGAATTTTATGAAGTATCCGATTCGGGGTTAAGTGTGCCCTGCTTTTGATAATCAGATGGAGCGACTGTGCCGCCCAGGAAGAGGAGGTGAACCGCGGGGGAAAACATTCGACTGAAATAGATTTCATCGGAAATTGGAAAAAAAGTGATAAATTGATGAACGACGTAGATGGCAGACAGACATAGGCGCTTGAGAGGGAAGGTGGGCGCTGGGATTTAATTGAGGATTGATTGACTGGTTTATGGTCACGGGAAGCTTTGATGTCTTCCCATTCATTTGGAGGAGGAAACGACTTAAGACTTGGCTGCTGCTGTGATTTGGAAGAAGAGACGAGTTAAGCCTCGCATGCCCCAGATTCATCGATGAAATCTACGCCTAAGTCTTCCACAGCCTACGACTCCTTTCAACCTCACCGCCACGTTGTTCATGGTAAACAAAAAAAAGCAACAAATAGTGGACAAACAAAACACCCACCACTCCTTAGACTCCTCAGACTCTTCAGACCCCTTAAATTGAGCAGATCCCTCCAATAATCCGATTGTTACGACGTAAGCCTTCAAGCAACACCAGAAGTCTCGTTTATCGGACCGGGCTAGGGAGCCGCAATCAAAAGACACAGCGGCGACCGCGGTGGCAGCGTGTATAGAAAATATCATAAAATTCACCAACTAACTGCACTCTTTATTTTCCACTGCCCAACACACACAGAGAGATAGAGAGGAGTGGAAACAAAACACAAACGATAATCCGGCTGAATGACTCCACAGAATACCACTAAACTCCTCTGCTATCGATCCATCTGGCTTGCCGGTGCAACAATGCGCCGCATTAGAAACCACTGGAATCCGTTCCCTCCAGTGGCTATTCCCCGTGCCCGCTCCCGTTTTTGGTGGTCTTCTATTGTTTTCCACACCACTCACCGTGATGACAATAATCCCAAACTGCCCCTGTACGAGCGCGGCGTTGAATGTGAAAAGTGGAACAAAGCAGCAGCCCATAGCAGGAGCAGGAAAAAAAAAATCCTCTCAAATGGATGGCCATTGAAAATCCATAAAAATCATTCATATTTGCAATCGCAATTGTACTACACACGGCAATCAACGACTCAATTGTTGTCACTCCCAGAAACAGAAGAGGCGTGGTGCGGCACAAAAGGGAGGGGTGCCGCCATGCCCCTCTGCGCTGTGCGGTGCGGTGCGATGACTGGGTTTTTGTTTTCTTGAAATCTAAATCTTAATTCTTCCCAGCAGAGAGGATTGCGTAATCAATTGCCTCGTCCATCGGCCCCCCCTCCCCCCTCCCCATACCGTCGGGGTAAACAAATTTTTTCGAGTGTTGTGGGAAAAGCCACACAATTCAAACGTTTCCCTCGAATCTCAGCAAACTCAAGGCTAGAGAGACGCGCGAAATATTCCATCGCTGATCTTCGTCGATCAGTTTTATACACGCTTGAAGACATCTGCGACGATCTCTGGGGGGAAGAGCTTCACACGCGCTTTGCTGCCTTTGCCGGCAATTCACGTTTCGAATTCAAAATAATTAATCCCCAGTCAGAGGGCGACTCATCTGTGTGCGTTTGTGTGCAAAGACAAGAGTCTACGCAGTTACAGAAGTCAACTGAGACAGGGTGGGGGCACGACGACGACGACGACGACGACTACGGGGCAGCGTGACAGCACGACGATTGTATTCGCGCTGCGCAGCTGTGGCTTTAATTAGGTTTCGAGGTTTTTTGGCATTTTTTTTTGTTCTTTTATTTCGTGCGTTCTCTCTTTAATTATTTACCCACATTCGAAGCCAGTTCTGGTGCTTAGTACCGGCAGGTTTGGATTTTGTTTTCCCTGTCCGGCTCATGAAGTGTCAGCGACTTGGGTAGACGCAATTGCTTTCTCATGATTTCCGCGTAATTTGCGTAAGAATTTGTAAGAGTTTCGCGGTAGTTTGGAGTTTGTGGATCTCACGTGAAATGTCACTTTCCACAAAGAAGCCACTATGGCGGGGGTTTTTTTCTTTTCTCAAAAACGACGTAATTTTGGAGAAATTTGCGACTTTTGGAAGTTTTAAAAAATGTTATTAGCGTTAAGCAGCAGATTTGGACTCACTTTTTTTAACGCAGGAAATGTCACTTCCACAAAAAGCGCGACGTTGAGCTTTGTTTCATTTCTCTTTGGTCATCAAATAGACTAGCAGGCGACTAGCAGACTAACAGAAGACTAGCGACTATTGCGAAGAATTTCGCATGATCTGAGTAATTAACGCAACGATTCTGCGTCAGTTTGGACTGTCGCGAAAAATTTCCCTGCATTCGAAGAAGATTTTTGACACTTCCACAACAACGTCACTTTCTTCCCCTTTTCCAAGTGAAATGTCCACTTTTCGCTCGAAATGCTGTCCATCGCAAATGTCTGTTGTTTTCACATGCTCTCTACTTGCTAAGCCATTTTCCACATGAAGTGTCGCATTCCACATCGAAAAAGTACTAGGTTCCACACGACCACTTCAAGCTCCATTTCATTTGTCGTTTGTCAAATGTCGACGATGGTTGCAAAAGTTATCGCTGAAGTAGTTCGTAACACCATCGATCACCGTCACAACATAAACCCTTATCTCAATTTAGGGGATCGCCGCCTGTCCAACCACACCCTCACGGGCGGGAGGGCCTTCAATTTTCGGTGAAATACGTGCCCAACCACGAAAACGCTGCGGTGATCTCCAAACTCATTAACTTCCATCTGCCACTGGAAAAGGTCAACCGGAGATGGACCCACTCCACCACCGCAGCCAGCCACCTACCATTGCCACCCCATATTTGGTGTGTATTCGAATCCCAAGTCGTCACAGGTAAATCACCGAACACAGCCACACTTCACCTTCGAAATGATTAATTATGCATGTAACAATCGAGGAGTGCCACCACCGCCGCCTACCTAATCCTTATCCTCACCCACATCTCGAATTTGAATCCCCAAAAGAAACTCTTCTCCGTGGCACTCCAGCGCGATGATTACATAGAAGAGCACTTCCCATTTCCGGCTAAACACCACACAATTGTATCAACGACGCACTCTCTGGCCCGTGCTCCGGCCCATGCTCCATCCCATGCCCCGTTCCATGCTTCGTCCCATGCTTCGACCCATACTCTGCCCTATGTCCCGCCTCGTGCCGCAAGCCCGTGCCCGGAAAGTTGACAGTCATTAGAACGATCGCATGAATACTGATTGCGTTCTGAGGGCGCAATGAGGTGGAAACTCTATTGGCACAGTCGTTGCCGTCGTTGTCGTCGTCGTCGTACACACATATGCAACGCCGACTCAACGCCTGAAACAATGTCAAAATATTATTTTTGATCTCCCAGCCCACCCACGCCCACGCACACATGGACGTGTGGAGAGGAGGTGAGCCGAGCACTCACACTTCGCGCCAAATTGTCCTAAATCATCACGCAGTTCGTTCGCCTGCTCGCCTGGTCTCTCCAGATGGTGACTGGTGAGTGGTTTTCGTGATTTATGACATCTCGGGTCCTTTGGCTCAATGAAGCGGAAAATAAGGTTTACACTTCAAAGAGTGCGTGCCATTCGATCGAACACTGCACACACACACACATACAGGCGCACATATGACCGACGACGACGGGGAAAATCTTATAAGTCGGCCAGAAATGTGGATCAAAACAAATCAGAGCTGGTGGTCCTCAGCGCTCGGCGCTCGTTGGGATGAAAAATTCACACATCAATCGTTCGAGGAGGAGCAGCAACTGGTTGCCGCTTGCCGGTTGCCGGTTGCGCTGGACGTGCTGATGATGATGGCGGTGGTCATGTGAGTGGATGGGTGGTGGCTTTTGATGGTCGGCACCTTGCTTGGCAGTGGCAGGTATCGGTCCAGTAGCAGGAGGACGAACTAGCAGTTGGGAGTGCTGAAGCCGTCGCAACGTACGACCATGCACTAGGTGGATCTTACAAATTGACTGTGCAGCGTTGACGGCAGGGGCTTACAGACACGCGGACGATAGAGCAGTAAGTGTAGAAGTGAAGAAGACGGAGGCAGGGAGGGCAGGAGGAAAACCTGGGCTCTGATGGAGTGCCCTCTGGGGAGTGCGGGCGAAAAGGATGTCAAAGTTATTTGTTGGAGTAAAAGAAAAGATGGGGAGCGATAGCAACATCAATTATGCCCATGAACGCCAATACACTGAGAGAAATGTTTTGCTACTCTGAACAGAAAACGTTTGCATTCTGCCGTTTGCAGTGAGACAGAGGTGGTGGAATGGTTGAGTTTCTAGCGAGAGAGATTTGGTGGAAATCTGACAAGCTGGTGTCTGAGAATTTTCAGTGAGGAAGACTGAGTATCAATTGGCGCCCGACGAGGGACATTGCTGATTCAAAATCTTCACTTCTGCGGCATTTAAACAGAACAGTGAACTCAATAAAGCAAAAATTAGAATCTAACGATTGCCTGAATCCTTAAAAAAACGGTTTAACCCTTCACCCAGTGAATCTCGCTCTCCTCGTCGATTTCCAACAATGTATCCCCAATTTGTTTCACAGAGGCCAAGCACTTAGTTGCGGCTGTCTACTCGCCGGAAGATTTATACAAGCGAGCGACGAGTTATTCCCAAGAACAATCACGACATCCCAGACACACATACACACACACACATACAATTAAGATCAAGCCATAAGACATTCCAAACAACAAGTACGTCTGTAAATACAGATAGGTGTGCGGTGGAGCTGGGTAAAGCAGAAAAAAAAGCAAGAAAAACAGATAAATAAATAAGAAATCACTTCACTACCGGGAAGTGGGGTAAGGGAAGGCAGCAAGATATCGAAATAACAGAGCACACGGAGCACATGAAGCACATGAAGCACAGACGGAGCAGAGCAAATGCGGCGTTTCGTCGGCGTCGGAGGAAGCTGCGCTAGGAGCTGACGAGGAGAATTATTGACAATATATGCAGAAGTATGCACGGCATGACGCGGCCGGAGGGAGGACAAGGGAAGTGTATGATGTATGTAGCACCAGTTTAGTGTACAGCCACCGCCAACGATGGTGAGGCACTCTGGAACAACATGTTGAAGCACCGTCTTCGTCGTCGTCGTTGTCTCCTTATTAAAGGTGGTGCTCCGTCTCTGCACAATGGCGAGCCTGGGACGAGTTTGGACGTCCGCTCCTTAGGAGTATGATGATGTCCCTGGGTGGCGCGCCCGTACAGCCCGGGAGGAAATGTGGAATTTCTGGATTTCTGAGCAGTCAGCAGTTGGCTTAACCTCATCACCAGCTATCAGCAGAGCTATCACCTCATTGTCATCGCTGCCGTCACATCTGCTGTGCTGCATGCGAATGTGCCTTAATCAGCAGTCAGATGAAGAATTCGTGGTCAATCTACTGAGATTTCATTTCGTCCTTAAGCGCCTGGCACAAAAAAAAATCGCCTACCCCTTCCCACGGGGAGTAGAAGTTCTTCCCTAGCACTCTCTCGGGTAATAATGAGACGGTTTATGGTCGGCAAAAGTTTGAAGAAGTTACCAGGATCCCTCAGGAGTGGCCCTCAACCAAAGAACAATATCCCTCTCGCTCTCTAAGCACCAACGCAAAAAAAAATCTTCAAAAGCCAACAGCAAACCACAAGAGATTTGCCACAAAGCCCAGGTAAACAAGAGCGCGAACGAAGACGTCAAGGAGAAGCGTGTTCTGTTCTCCCCGCACCTGTGAGGAATTACTTGTCTCGATGTGTCTCATAAGCTTTCCTTTATTACATGCAAGGCGTCCTTTTTTTTGTGCCACGCGAATTTGTAGGCACATAGCCCAAGACTAAATTCTTTCATTTATCCCTTATCACCCCAGGAGAGCACACTCACGCACCGAGACAGGCGCCCGCTCCACCCAGACCACCGCCTGGGAGTAACAAATTTTCATCCTTTTGGAAAATCCCATTACACCGCGTAAACGTAAACGTAAGCGACTTCTTATGAGTTCCTTTATGGAAAATCATTACCCAAGGCCAGTCGGGGTGGATCGTGTAAGAGAGAGAGGAGGACAGAGACAGAGAGAGAGAGAGAGGACCTTTTGTTATTTAAAGGCGTTGACAACGAAGGTAGCATCGTGTTGGATTTAATTTCCTGCATAAAAGGACTTAGGAAGTTTGCCAGGATGAGCTAGAACATGTCCTCATTTGCCCGCACGCCATATTAGATTATTAAAACGACGCTACACAGATTTTCTCGTTCGTCCGCCACCCGTTCCGAGACCTCGGGCTGCTGTCTGTTGCTCACACGAGCGAGGATGTTTTTTTTTTTTTCAAAGGACATGTATGTGCCCCGTGGGGTGTTTCTTTTTTGCTTTTTTTGCTGCTTCCAGTTTAATTATGTGAAGGAGTGCATGTTTCATTATTTTAATGTAATTAACAAACAATTAGCCAACCGTGGGGGAAGTAGCTTTACCGTGTCCACATCCCAAGCAGCGCCAAATGATCTGCAGACCTTGTCTTAACCATCATAAAGCTCGTCTCAGGCGAGGCGACCTTAAAGTCATGAGGGGACTGGGGGAGAATGCAATTGTTAAACCCTCCGACTGTCCTGTTCTGCCCCTTGCAGTGCACCACAAAGAGACCTTGAGTGCGATAACTTGAGCTCAGCCAACAAGGAAGTACTTGTCTGTGTATGTGCTTAATGCCGCGAATTAGCTGACGACGACTCCGTGGAGTGAGCACCCCGTCCCGACCACGAGAATGACTGGAGTTTACACAGATCCAATATTACCATTTTGTTCGCTCTCTCTCAGATGCGCGGAGATAATGACGTTAGGATATAATTTACCATACTTTGCAAGTGAAATTATGTGCTTATGCTGCAGAGCGATGGGGTGGGACGGTGGCGCGGTGGCGCGGTGGCGACGATGCCAGCGGTTCTAATGCGTGCCCCGGGATGTGGTAGTAGATGGGGGCATCATCTGCAGCATGTCCGTTTACCGGTTTAATTGTTCAGCGATTTGCGTTTAAGTGAGAAAAATGAGTGTACTTTAGCGGGGTTTATGTTTTATTCGAGAGAATGCGCTGCTGTGCCGTGCCAAGGAGGGGGATAAAGCGGTTAACTGGCTTGGACGGGCTGGAGGAAATCGTTTAACGGGTCACTTCATGAGGGAGAACTTTAGAGAATTAGCTGAAGACACTTATGAGCGGCACTTGGCTTGTGTCGCTTATGAAACTTTACCTTAACTGAGCCCGGCAATTGTGCTGGAGTTGAAGAGGGCTTTTCATATGAAATTTCTTTAGATGGAGGAAACTTTGTGAGAAGGCTGTGAAAAACACCTTCCGCCTGGCTACTTTGGCAAGGAACTTTATAGAGTCTAAGGAAGCCGTCTGCTCCATGACGAGGTCACCAAGAGACTCCATAGAGTTTTGGGATTCCGTCTACTCTATAGACCTTGTGAAAGCCACTTGCCGCATGGCTGCTTCACTGAGAAACTCTTTTGAGTCTTGAGCAGTCGCCCGCCGTGTGTCTATATTACCACGAGATTCTATTGACTCCTGCCGAGCTACTTCCTCACAGAGCCCTGTAGACTCTGTGGAAGGCTCCTTTTAGTTCCCCAAGAGGTAAGTGATTTTAAAGAACTGGCCTGCTGAACGGCTAGGTCTCTAAGAAACGCTGCAAAGTCTAAGGACCCCTCCATCCCACTATAGCCTGTGAAAGCCAACTGCCGCATGGCTGCTTCACTAAGAGACTCTATTGAGTCTTGGGCAGCCACCCGCCGCACCACGAGATTCTGTTGAGTCTACAGAAACCGCCGACTACCGGGTTACCTGCTCAAGAAGCTCTGTAAACTCTGTGAAAGACTTCTGTCTTGTTCCCCAAGAGGCAATCGATTTAAGGGAAGCCGCCTGCTGCAGGGCACGGAACTCTACAGAGTCAACGGACCCCTCCTTCCCAAAATAGCCTGCGAAAGCCAGCTGCTGCATGGCTGCTGAACCAAGAAACTCTAATAAGTCTTATGAAACCACCTGCCGCGTGTCTACCACACCAGGAGACTCTATTGAGCCTTCGGATGCGGGCCCGCCGCCGAGCTTCCTTCTGAAGAAACTCGGTAGATTCTGTGGGCGATTCATGTCTACTTCAAGAAGTGGCAATCAATTCTACGAAGGCCGCCTGGCGCCATGTCTGTCTCTATACATGGACACACAAGGGACCAGGGCCTAGCTTTTTCAGCAACTATTCGCGTCGTACGGGCTGCTGTTATCTCACGAGCAGAAGGTTTCTCAGTTAATTTCCGACACCGAACGGCAAGATTTGAGAGGTTTTTCCATTCGTGCTCTTTGAGTCTTGTCGGCAACTCTTAAGAGGCGGTGCTCTAAAAATGAAAAAGAAAGGCCGGGAGGAACCTCTTAAGAATGTACAAAGACCGCCAGTTCCTATCAGCTATCTGGGATCAGCCCGAGGCCCCCCGGTCATCCTTCATCAGCCGTCCGTCAGCCGACATCAACTGCCCGTCCCCTGCTATCCACCGAGAAGCTATCGTAGGCATCTACCGCCTTCTTCTTTCCGATATCCATCACCCACCATTCCGCTTGTTACGTACCGCTTGACTACATCATCCAAAAATTTTCATCAGATCCAACTGACTGCGTGTCTTCTACCGCCCGCCTTTCTTTCGAAAGATTCCATTTGCCGCCTACTGCTGCATCCAAGCACCGATTACGTTCGGATCTTCCCACAGATATCGTTCATCGGAAATAATTTACAATAGAATCCACTACTGTCGTCGCCCATTGAATGTCACCGCTCTCCTAAATCGGCCACATGTTCATGTTCCTCCTCCTTCTGTCCGAGACAGTGTTTCCAAGTCTCAAAAGCCGATGTCGCAAACGTAACCCGCTCCACCAAAGACACATTCCACGCCGCGACAGATTTATGGTATGCGGATGTCAAGTAGTTGACTCTGCTGCAACTATTTAAGGGTACGACCGGCAGCAGCAGAAACGTTAATTTTATTGAGAAAACTTCGACTTAGAAGTTTCTCATTAATTTTATATAATTCCCGCTGCATCTGGGCCGCGAGCGTAATGTCGCTTTGTCGTCACAACAAAAAATCCAAGGCAACAGATACAAACAAAAGGAGACTGAGAAGAAACAAGATTTCCGCCTTTTCAGTTCGAAGAGAGCATGGATGGCTTGTTTGGCTGGCTGACTGGCTGGCTGGCTGGCTGGCTGACAACTGACGGCGAATGACGATTGACTTGATTGGAATGAAAATGGTTAAAACGAGATCATAATTCACTCAATTACCGTTTGTCGAGAGAAACCGGTGACGGATGGCTGGCAGTTAGCCTCTGCTGCTACTGCTGCTGTTGTCCCCATGTTCTCCTCCCAGGTAACCGTAAAGCATAGAATCGTCCCTCCATCTCGTCGCCGCCATCGTCTTCGCCCGTCTCTCTCAAAACAGGATCCGATACGATTCCCCATTCATTCGCGTCCACTATCTGACGACTGACGACGTCAGAAGTGCTTTTGTTTGAAAAGTGAAAAATTATGTAAATCCACTCCGTCCGTCCGCCATCAGCAACCACACTCGTCCTCATCTGTTGATTGGCGCACGACGACTCTCCTGAAGTAGAGTGCCACCTCCCTGGTGCTCTTAATTTGGGGAAATAATTCCTGAAATCATCCCCAGGAAGGGAGTTTCGTGAAGATGGATGAAAGTCGAAACAAAAACGAAAGTTTGTCGCGATTCCTCTAATACACACCCATTAGGAGAGGAGACGAAATGAGAAATTCCACTTGTCAGGAATTCGTGGGATTTTCGGTGATGGGTGAAGGGGCGCCATCCTTCACTCCTGCCACACTGCCGAACGACGTATATTATCTGCTGATGATCTCTTTATGGGGAGTAAGAATTTTAAGACAGCGTGTGATACACTTGAGTGGGAGGACGTGGTGACTGGGAGAGGACTGAAGTGGATTTTGATGTTTCAAAGTGTGAGCTTGTATAGGTCATCCGTTCATCATCCCCTTAGTTGACCTTTTATCTGAAAATCAAATGGAGTCCGCCATCAGGAGAGTCCTTGCACAGAATTGATCTCGAAAACGTAAAACTCCGGCAAATGGGTTTGTTCCGGTTTCTGCGAGAACCCTTTGCACACGTTTAGTACCTTACCTCATCATCATTGGGTCACTCCTTTCCCACGCAAAAAAACACACACACGCACACAGCCACACCAGTCATCCGCACACGGCATTGTGTATCGTTTTAGTGGATAGCCACGTGTATGATTTTGCTGTTAACGCTTTTGATTTTATTTGAAATTGGCCAACAATGGATGGAGTGGTGGATACTTATGGGTTTTGACTGAGATAGACGCAGCACACGCCTTTCATTCTTTATGTGGTTCTGTTTGACGGAAATGATGTGAAACAAGGTGTGAAGACCTGGGTTGTCATAGACCCATTAGGGCAGGGTTTACTGTATCCTGTCACTTTGGAGAACTCATTTCTTGGCTTCTTTAAACGCTCTGGAAAGCATGAAACTTTATGGATGAGTCTTTTGATGAGTCAGAGAAAGATTGTGACGTCGACGTGGCTCTCCAAATTGTAACTACCTCATAGACAAATGTTGGTTTTTGACAGACTTCGAGCTAAACTGAGGTCGGGCCGTCTTTGAGAGAGGCTTGACATTAAACTCGTGCTCTTGAGACAGGATACACAACTTTTAACGTGTGACAGAAGGAAAGTCGAAAGGGAAAGTCACTTACAAGGTTTATCTGCACAGCTTTATGAATCAATTTTGTCTCAAAGTCGATTCTTAAATCGTTTTCTCAGAAAACAGCGTCAAAATGTGACAATGACTTGCTCGTATTTTCTCTTTTGGGCTTTATTGAGTTTTTTGCGCTCGATTTTGTCTTTTCGTTCCATATTCTGACATCCAAAAGGTCGTTTTAGGGCGGCTATATGTTTTTTGAACATATAAGAAGGTAAACTCGTGCCCGATGGGAGTTTCAAGATATGAGCATTTATAGAAAGAAATACAATTTTTGGTCAGATTATGATTCCGAACAAATTTGTCTGAAACCTTCAGTTAAACATTTCCTCTTTTCTTTACGAATAACGTACCAATGTGCGTCTTACTCTTAAACATACATATATGGTCAAAATTCCATCCACTGTTCACTAACAATTTCATGTCACAATTCCAAAAGTCGAAATTGGTATCGACGAAAATGATCACTGTACAAAATGTGAGTGCAAGTTTTCGGGCCAATTTCGATACCTTCGCGGTTGAAGTGTGGCACATATTTGCTTTTGAAATGATCGTCTCAGCAAAGTCTACAATGAGCTAAGTGATGGCACCCTTTGCGACGCCTGTGGAAATGATAAAGACATTTCGGAGCTCTTTCTCTGTCAATGTCTCGCCTTTACTCGATTAGGTGGCGGCTTTTTGACGCTGACGTGGTGGGAGCTGATAACTTAAGCTCTTTATCACAGAAGCGCCTATTGGTTTTTCTTCGGAAAACCAAGAAACTACATTAAATGAAGGTTACTGCCTGGTAGTACAATGGACCATTTTTTGAGTCTGAGTGCTCCAGTGCAGTGTATCCCAACCTCCAACAAAAAAAAGTAAAAAAGGCTATAATCCTCAAAAGAGCCAAGCAGAAGTCGAGAGGGGCCTCTTCATAAGAATCACCGGTTTTTAAGATATAATCAATTTTTTTAAAGTGGACACTTGCCTCACCGATTTCAGTACCTCTTGGCGGCATATTTTCTACATATTTGGCATAAGATCGGAAGTGAAATGGCTACCAGATAACCAAATCCAGGCTTTTTAAAAATTTTCTTCGATTTTGAACTGATTTCAGTTCTCCTTCTTCTTCTTGTGACGCTACAGTCCGGGGTGGATGTGGGCCTCAGCCAACATGCCTCTTCAGCCAGCAGGATCTTTCATCGGTTGCGCACTCCAAGTTGGTTGAGGTCCTTCTCCACTTATGTGCACCACCTTAGACTAGGCCGTCCTCTGTTGCGTTGTCCCAATACCTCAGATTCGAAGACTTCGGACCAGAGCAGTGGGGTCCATACGCTCGACATGGCCTAGCCATCTTAAGCAAGCGTTGTATCCGAAGACGCTTGACTAGGCGCATGTTGCTGTACAGCCCGTAGAGTGCGTCGTTAAATCTTCTCCTCCAGATGCCATCAACGCAAACAGGACCAACAATTGCACGCAAAACTTTTCACTCGAAAATACTAAGGGCTGCCTCATCCGCTTTAAGTAACGTCCGCAGACAGTGTAGGCAGCGTCGAACTTTGGGAGAGTTTCGGGGAGACTCGATCGGCAAGGATCCCAGTGATCTGTTGCGATTGTAGCCGACGTCGAACTGTTTTGGTTTATCTTGACTCCGTTGCTCTCTCGATATCCTTGTTATTACCTTGGCTACAACAAGGAAATGGGTCGAGTCGATGTTGGCGCCTCGGAATGTTCGGATATCGAGAATACTGGAGGAATGTCTGACGTCGATCGCAACATGATCAATCTGATTGGCGGTTGATTGATCAGAGAATCATCAGGTTCCTTTATGGATGTTCAGATGTGGCAACCGCGTACTACTCACAGAGGGGTTCCGTGCCGTGGCGAAGTCCAACAGCCAGAGTCCGTCGTTTTACAACTCAATCTTCATAGACCAACTCTGATTTCAAAATTTCATAGATGAAGCCCATCCGGACGGAGTGACAAACAAAATGAGAATGGGACGGACACACCGCACTTTGAATAGACAAAAATAGAAAAACCTTCAAAACGGTATCTTTCCTGATGAAATTCCTCCATAAGAGATTAGCAAGTCTGATTGCCGATATGATTCTTCTTCAGCTGTATCGTCTCGAACAAGCTCAAGCAGCAGCAGCAACGGCGGCGCCCTACCAACACCGCACGACTGGTTGTGTGGGGAAATCAATTAAATTTCGAGGCTAATGGCTTCCACATAAATTTGCATTCATTCCGTTGAGCATGAGCGTGAGCGTGAGTCGCGCGACTGCGAGCGCTTCTTCTATGCAGCCCTCAATTGTAATTTCATAGTGGCGGCCGCGGGAATATGAAAACTTGTTTTTCGTCGTGCGTTTGGCATCTGGTTTGCCGATGATTTGTACACACAGTTTCTGAAGGGCACTTTGGGACATCAATTCCCCGAGGTGGCTCACGTCAAACTACTCGTGTAAAACATTTTGTTGTTCTTGAATCGACTCCCCCGGCTCTCGGTTTATTGTCACACAGCTGCAGTCAAATGAGGTGCTTGCGGACGGTGTCCTCAAACAGTCCACAGACATTTTTTTCCAACTCGACACCCCCGCTCAATATTGGGCAGAGAACAAAAGTTGAGAGCACGTGTGTGTGGGGCATGTTAACGGATCCAGTGGCCAGTGCCAAAAATGAGTGACGCACACGGACAAGTGGGATTTATGGTGATTCAATTTGCTCTGCATCTGTGTGATGAAATTCCGAGGATGCATGACAGATGATGATTTCCGAGGACGACAGCCGTCAGCTGGCCGGTAGCTGGTGAGGGTGGTGGGGCTTTTGGGAATGAGGTTAATCTCCGTGTTTGTGGTTTGACAAATGAAGTGCTTAGGATAGACGCCATCCATAATCCAGGAGGATGAGGAGGAGCAGAAGGACGACCGAAAGTTAATTAGTGTTACAAATTCACTTTCGTTTCGGAAATTCTCTTTGAGACAGCATCTCCAATGACGGGCGAGCTGACAGGACGTCAGGGGCGAGCGAGGACGAGGATCAAATCGACCGGAGATAACCAAAGTTGTTTGCTTGGATAATCTGTGACCGCTTGAATTGATTATCAGTGGTAGTTTCGGGCGATGGTGGGTGCAGCAGAAGTCAAAGGCACACACACGAACTTCATGTGTAGGCGTCAAGCAATATCTCATGTGTCTGGCTTCCTACCACAATTGACTGCCTTGACTGGCTGTCTGTTTGCGACTGGGTGGTGGTGAGTTGGCGTAGGTAAGCACGCGCGCAGGCGCACTCTTTCGATCTCCAATTATATCTGCGCCACAGACACCGGTCGTGGGCATGCGTTGTCGCCTGTGAGTGTGTCGCTACAATAGGCAACGGCTTCAATTAGAAAGTATCCGTGTTTTAATTGGAAATCGGTCTGCCCCGTCTTAATGGAGACCGGCAACCTATGCAGATGCTGCTTAAGCATGCGAATTGAGTCGATAATTGAAGAGGCAAGTCGTGTGTAATTGGAGCGCGACACATTTCACAAATTCATAAACTCACGATAATTAGATACCGTCGCGTAGAAACTCCGAATACATCGATTGTGGGATAGGCGAGGCGGACAATGAGTTCATTCCAGCCAGTTGAGATCAAAGTAGAAGCCTTCTTCCTCATTCCCCAAAGTGATGAACACATTAAAATCGTTGTCATAAATTTCAGAAATCTCTCCCCCACGCAGGAGTTGAGAGGGGGGAGTGTGTGGGAATGTGTGTAATTGAATTACACGATCCCGCAATATCCCACGATTTTCAACACCTCTCCGTATGGATTTCAGGAGAGAGACCAAAACCGCCGTCACTTTGTGCGAAGGTGACGAGACGAGGTGTACTCGTACAGCAACCTCATAATTCATTCAAGAATCCAAACGAGTCGAGAACGATAAACCCAGAAAAGAGCTCTGTGCGCACATCAGACACAAATGCGTGACGAAATTCCTGCCAAATCACTGCCACACTTCACTCCATTACCGACAGAGACGGCGATGATGACGATGGTGGAGGAGGACGTGGATGGCGATGAGGAGGTAGGACGGTTGTGCCCGTAATAAAGATGATGACGAGGATGAAGTAGAATTGTAACTATGACGAAGAAGATGGTGAGCACGATTCCAGGCACGACAACGAGAACGGCGGTAAGCACATCAACGATCAACAGTGAGACAACGACGACGAGGAAGAAGTAACCGTCGAAGAGGACAACGAAGACGAGAAAGAAGTAACCGTCGAAGAGGACAACGAAGACGACGAAAATGTCGAAATGTCGAAGGACGATGAAAACTTCGACGGGGACAACGAAAACGTCGACAAGGACGACGAAAAAATCGACGGAGACGACGAAAACGTTGACGGGGACGACGAAAATGTCGACGGAGGCGACGGAGAGCTTCGGCGAGGACAACGAAGTTGTTTCGACGAGGACGACAAAAACGTTGACAGGAACAACGAAAACGTCGCCAGGAACGACGAAAACCTCGACGAGGACGAAGAATACGTCGACGAGGACGAAAAATACGGGGACCACGAAGATGTGTAGACGACGACGATGAAAACATCCGGCGAGGCCGGCGTTAACGATAACGACGATCAGAATGACGACGTCGACGTCAGTAATGATGATGCTCCTGCTTAAGCTTGAACTACAGACCGAAGACTATCGGTGCATGGCGTTCCAGAGATTTTCCTCCAAACCCGTTCGCACTTAACGCTTTTTATGAACACCACGAATGAGAATTGTAATATTCGCACAAGGATAGCCACAAGAAAAGGTGGTCAAAAAAAAAGGAGTGAAGAGAAGATTATCCTCGTTTTGCTTGATGGCTGGGGTGCTTCCTCTTTCTGTTGGCACAATAAAATATATGAACCAAGTTAATCAGCTTCATTCACACCGGCTAATGTTGGGGGAGGTCTTCAGTCAGTCAGTCCCCTGTCTGATTGATGTTTGTTCAACTGGAAGGAAAAGAAATGGGATTCTCTGGCCAGAGACACAGCATTTTTTTAATGAATTTTAAACGAAATAGAAAATCGCTGACCAACCATTTCTTGGAGGTGAATCCAATTCGCAATGAAATGCCATCAGAACACATTTTTCCAATTCCCTCCCGCACCGGGATTTTTAATATTCCTATCACAACACACCGAACGAGAAGAAAGAGAGTGTCATTTTCTAACTTCAATTTTCTGTGTCAAAAATGTCCTCCCTCGTGTGGGGGAAGAGGGACTTTTTACCTTTTTTTTTCTTTTGCGGGAAGGAAAGAACTCTCCTCTTGTTCACATTTTCAATGAAAACCAATTTATTTACCTTTAGAGACGATATTATTCTTTTCTTGTCAGGAACTCCACATTTTGTGTAACCCATTTCGAGGTAAATTGTTGTCCATCTTTTTTTTTTTGCATCCCCAGTCAGTATGTTGACTACAAAATGAAGCCAATTTTCACAGGCTAAGATTGAAATACTCTCTTCGCATCCGTGTCCTCCTCTTGTCAACTTTCACTTTATACACATGTCACCTCTTCCCTCCTCACACGCACAACCGCGCCTGTAAAATTCAATCCACAAAAGAAAACAAATGTCCAACCCCCCAACCATCAACCCTTACTTTCAAATAGTGACGATGCCAAGGAGAGGAAAGTATCCTGAGAAGAGCTAACTAGGCGCAGTTAGACTTCTGTCACAACTCTGTCAACTTAGTAAATTAACTTTTCTCTCAGGAAAGAAAGTCATACACACACACTTTGTTTAAGTTTGTTTTAGTTGATTTTTTAGTTGCCCCCCTCCTCCTTCATCCACCTCCGTCATCTTGATTCATTCTGTCAGTTCTTCACTTTTGTTTTGTTTTTTTCTCCTTCCTTTTCAGTGATCTGTGATTAGACTTGATACAGTTTTTTTTTGTGTCGTAGTTTCAAGTTGTATCCTTGAGAAGGATATTTGAATTGTTTGAGTGCGCGTGTGTTGTCAGCAAATAAATAAGCAAATTAAAATGTTGACTTGTGTTTGTCGACCGGTTTCTGGTAATCTGCCAAAAATGGCCCCATCATCGATGCCACAGAAGCGAAGTACGACAACAATTGTTGTCACTTCAGAGCCAAGGATCGGAACAGCGACGATTGTTAAGCAAAAGAAGGTAAATTCTATTTTGTTGTCATTTCTGTTTTCAACACATACGAGGACATATGCATTTACACTGAAACTCCACATACTCGTCAATTGAACAGAATCCAAAAGGGCAGGGTTCAGAAGGTTAGGAATGCGGGAGTTTCAAAATTCGAAAATTAACCAATGAATGAGCAAAATTTCGAAGTTTTCAACAGTTACACATTCTAAAAATCAAAGTCATGAAATCCAAAACTCTAAAGGCCAGAAATTTTGAAAGTCCAAAAACCCAGAACGTAACTCTTCAGAAAATCCAAAAAACGTTCAAGATGTCCGATATATTCAAAAATCGAAATTCGGCAAATTCATAGCTCAAATTTCAAAGTTCAAAATTTTGAACTTCTGAAAATTTTAAAAATTCGAATTTTAAAGCGTCAAGGGCGTGAAAGCCCGAAGCACGATTTAGGCTTTACAAAGAAACCTGGAAGTGAAACAGATTCCAGATGAATTCAGAGTTGTCCAAAGTTTTGTGAAACGCAACGATTTCAAAACTCCCCGGATTGCCAAAATTTCAAAATGCCTAAGAGCACAACGTACTAAAAATCTTAAGACGCCCAAATTCGCAAGAGCCTTATCTCGCAATATGTCCAAATTCCAAAGCAGCGTCCAAAATTTCTACTCTTTGTCACGGCGTTGATGAAGATGCTGAAGATGCCCCAAATCTTCAGAATTCAAAAAATCCAATATGTCCGAAATTTCGAAATATAACAAAAACCTTGAATGGCCAAACCCCAAAATGTCCCCAGTTCAACTTCTTCGCTTTTGGAACAGAATTTTGATCACAGTTAAATAAACTTAAACTTGTTCATTCGCCTACCTAAACGTCCCGATTCCGGTTGAGTCTCCTGACCATACGTCAGTACACACAATGAATGCATCGCTGTCGGCTGCTGTCCTCCCAATCACCATTTCTTACACCCACTTGCATTTTCCGACAGTCTCTGATTCAGCCGACTCTCTACAATTTTACAGAGCACCTTCGAAGTTGATGCAACAGGAAATGAATGTCGCTCTCCCTGCGGCACACACAGATGACATACATACCATCCTCGCCAATCCACAAAATCTTACGTGGGATTCACCTAAACACTCCTACACTCCTCGAAATTACGTGAAAACGATCCTTCATTCAATTTAAAGTTGACTGCGGCGGCGGCGGCGGCGGCGGTGGTGGCTTCCATCACCGTCGGTGAAATAAAAGTTTTAATGCGTTCACATGAGATCCTGTCTGACTCCGGTCGACAGATTTCCGTTTTGTACCGCTTAGAGGCGTACAAATGAGGCACACACACAAAAAACGAACTGCGAAAAAAAACGACACAACGTGTCCCATCACATGCCAGTCGTTGCGGTTATATCACCACCGCCAGCGCCTCCCTCACCATCGCAAATAAAATTAATTCAATTTCACGGCAAAAAAAAAAGGCGGTGTCCCACCCTCACGCATTGCCTCAAAATGCGTGACAGCGTGACACATCCATTCCTAGCGCTCTTAGTCGCCATTTAATTGCAACATGCTGGTGCTCACACTCCGGCCACCTCTCCCGCCGCCCAATGTACGATTAGATTCAGTAACGGAATAAACCCGAAAGCGACACCACACCAAACACACGCACACACACACGTACGCATAGACACCCTCTCCTCGCACGCGACGACGTACCCGATACGCGCGGCGAACGTGGTTGCATAAAATATTTAAAGACATTCATACGCCCTGCTGTACCGCGGCAGTACAATTTTGTTTTTTTTTTTGCGTCCCCCCCTAAAGGGGTGGGCGAGACCCCGCCAAGGGTGGGGAAAAGAAACGATTTTAATATTTTTTTTTGTTTTGTGTTCTTTTCAGGTGCCTGGAAGGCCGACATCTGCCGAACTCAGGGCAATGGCACTACGGCAGCAACAACAAATCGATTCCCAGCATCAGCTGCTCGCAGCCAAAGAACAGCGTTTGCGATTTCTCAAGGCCCAGGAGGTACGTGGTGCGGCTGCCGCCGCCGAAGGTGAACGCCTGCGACGGTTACGCGAACGTGTCGAGGCGCAGGAATCGAAATTGCGTCGATTGCGGGCGTTACGTGGCCAAGTTGATCTGCAGAAAACCTACAATGTTACCCTGAGTGAGTATCTAAAAGTCTATCTGTAGTCGTAGGATCCATTCACATATCTGACGCGACGGAGATTAAGCAAAGCCCGCCCAGGGTTTGATTACTCACCGGTGTCGCTGCCGCACGACGTCATGCACGCCAGTCGATGGAGTGAGAGCTCACCCGATGGTGTCAGAACAACAGCACCCGAGGAACCGCCACAGAAAAGTGGGCATTAAGAAATTAAATCCAATTTAGACGGGGTTGGCAGTTTTTACACAATAGCGGGCTATCGAGCCGCTCTAAAGCACCAATGTGCGGTCCCCGCCGACCGGTTTGGCAATCTCTGCAGCGGCGCATCTCGAGCGGTTCGTAATAATAGATCAGCGCATTGATGTGCAGATGATTTCCGAGACCGCGGAGATTAGATGGACTCTTGTTTTTCTCGTTCTGCCAATTATGTAATTCCTTGCTGCTGCTACTGGATTATGTCGTCCCCATGTAGCGACTTGATTTGCTCGGGTTCCTGTGCACTGCAGCGGGACTTATCAAGTTGTCAACTGCCGTATATGTGTGTATCTCTGCTAACGTCTGCTAATTAGGCGAATTATTTTCTGTTCCCTGCTGCGTGGAGGATTGCGAAGGACTGTGCGGCATTCCCGGAGTGCTGTGAAGACGTCGTGTAGATCTAAAGTGATTGTTGTTTGATCTGGAGTGGACAGTGTTGGCGGGGGTGTAGCTGGTGTTTGAGAGGAAAAGCGGATTATGTGGACAATCCTTGTTTTACATCTTTGGTTGGAGGGTTCAGATGGTGGTGTCCTTCCATATGGGATTGTGGAGTCTTGTGTTGAATAGCGGAGCACGGTTCCACTAATTCATCAACCGACGGTCACATCAAGTCTGTGTGAAGTAAAAACATGACATGCACAGACTCGGGCTTGCAATAAAATTTGGTCTCGAATCCCAGGACACATAAAGTAGCAGTCAACTGATCAACTTCCGTGGCGGCACACTTCTTCCCAGCGATGTTCCGCCTCCATGACATAATTCCACGCAATTTCCGCAATGAATTCCCATCCACCCATCCCCCACCCCATCACAGAGCATTCCCCGATTCCCATCTACAATCTTCATTCATTGTGCACGCGGCAAATAAAAAAAAAAAAAACATTTTTGTCTGCAACCATCCAGACGTCTTCACCGCCCAATGCTGCGAGTCATGTCAATGTCCCATTAACATCTGTGACTGTCCCACCTCGCCAGCCCATTCTTATTCAATTCTCATCACTCAAATCGACCGAGAAAATACACCACTCATCAGCATAACCTTAATTTCAACTGTTATGGTTTTCAACTCCCATTTGCGTGTTATCCTTTCGTTGTGTTCTTCACATTTATGAACGATTCCCGGGGGAGTTCACTCTCAAAGCAAACAATTCACTCGCCATTAAGTAACCTCATTTGACTTTGACACACCCAACCACCGCCTGCGGTGACGATTTCCATTCTTATTCTTCTTTGCTATCACCCCAGCCCTCTCCATCCCTGCGTTAACCACGTTTGCGAGAAACAATTTTAAATCATTTTTTACAACCGCATAAAGAAGAGCACATAATGTAGGACATTTCATCATCATCGGTTCACGCAAAATTAGCCCCCCCTGCCCCCTGCCCACCCGCCTTCCAAAGAGGTGGCGTCTCTTTGACCTTATCAGGCAGTCTCTCAAAATCGATTCACACTCTGTCCCCTCTCCCCGCTTTGCGCCACCAGATACAATCAAATTTCTATTACTTCTGAAAAAAATATGAGGTGATCCCCCTGTTTTTTTTTTTTGCCCTATCTCCACGTCTCCCCTGACCCGCCCCCCCCCCCTCTGTAACTTTGGCAAGTACACACAGTCATAAACGAAAGACATTTATTACGTCATCATCCCCCTGTTTAATGAGCCCTTTCACCAAGCTGCGCGCCACTCCTCGTGCTTTCTCCACTGCGCCTCCGGAATCGGCGGGAAGGACGATGCGGTGGATGATGTGAAGGAAAGGGAATCGCTCTCAATCTCAGCAGCACACACGCACAGCCCGTACGGAGTGTGGGCTGAGAACCTGTTCCGACCGTTAATACGCTCGTAAATCATGCTGAATATGTTGGCGAAACACGCGTTCGCACATGTGTGCCCGAGAGCTGAGACAGCGTTTCGGCGCTAGCCAAAGCCAAGAGAGCGCGCAGCGGTCCAGCCGTGCCAGCCAACAACAAACCGGGGGACAACAGTGCGAAGCGAGGCGCGGGGACAAGAAGCTCAATGGTGGATATAATAGTTTATCACCATAAAATGAAGTTAACTCCTTTGGTGTGTGGCACTCTCTTTTTCATCCGCACGTACGGTGGCGGTGGGTGCCGGGCCTGGTCGGCGCGGCGACCACTAGGAGCTGGCGCTAGTGAAAGGAAAGCGGCCGAATGGGCCATAAATGTGAAATTTTCAGGGATTTTTGTGTATCTTTCGGGGACTCGGATGTTGTACTCTCCGTGCGCTGTCTGCCGCACACACAGCACACCGGTGTCGGGTGGGTTGCTGTGATAACGATTTCCTCAACCGGCACCGCCGCCCACCTACGAAAGCGCCCCCCCCACACCCGCCACGCCTGCATAGACACACGAATTTAGCCAATATAACGACGGGATAAAAATTCAATTCGACTTAGCCCCGAGGATCTCTCGGCTCTGTCGCTGTTCAATTTTATGTAAATGTTACGAGGACTCGTATACTTCCGGGATGTGTGTGTGTGTGTGTGTGCAGTAGGCAACATATGAATAAAATTGCTCTGCTGTCCCGGGTCAATTGACATGGATTTACTCGCTTTAAGCGAGGAATGGGCGCCTCCCATTAATGCCGACACCATGGCAGAGGCGCTTACGAGGATAAACATGTGACATTACAGGCAGGATGGATTTCAAATCGAAGTCCTAATGGCCTCTGAACGATTTTCTGGATATTGTTGAGGGGGGCGAATCTGCGAACAGATAGACCTCGCCACGCTCGAGGTCACTGTGAACGTGATGACATTTCGCGCGAAACGAACATTTAAGCTCAATGGGGAGGGGGCGGGGGAGGCAAATTGTTTATCGGAGACCGCAGTGAAAACAACTGCAATCGATGTTAGAGGGTGAATATTGAAGAACGGCCGAGCTCTTGAAACCAAGCGATAAAGGATGCGGCGCGACCAGAAATCACGGATTCTAGAGGGAATCTGGAGAGATACAGGCGACGTCTCCCTATTCCATGCCCTTCTTCAAAGCCTCTGGACTTCACTTCCGCGACGAGTTTCGATCTCAGGTCTGCCCTCAACTGCCTCCTACAAAATTCAGAGACCGTGTATAGGTCACCCCCCTTTGTCTGAGGCAAAACGCCGAATCTCTAGCCTAAGTGGTTACTAATTCCCATCACTATCCACTGTCGTTTTTAGGATTAGAGGAGGAACAAAGTTCACTCGTCGTCTGTTGTCACTGACTGCCATCACAGACTGTCTTTGCTGACTGCCACCGCTGAGCGCCATTCCTGACCGCCACCGCTGCAGACTTTCTTCGTCTGTCTGGAGTGTGAGAGAGGAACAAGGACACTTGGCTGTCTGCCGTCATATCATGTGTCTGATCGTCGTATGAGGAGAGAGGTGGGTCTCTCACAACTAAGACGAAATGAATAAAATTTCATGACTTCAACCACAAACATCCTCCCTCACGTGAAGGTCAACGAGTGTATGCTTCCAACCGACTCCGACAAGCTTGTCCTTCGCAGTGCCAGTCAACGGCCTCATCACCCGCTGAGGATGAGAACTGACGTCTCGCCAACGCCGGCGAAGAAGAGCTTACCAATAACGACGACGACGTAAGCAGTGCCAGTGGATTAGTCTTGAAATATTTATGAAATTTCACTTTTCATATTTTTATCCCCGTCCGGGCAGCTGACATTTCTCTGAGCCACCGTCAGCCACTGGCGTCCGAATCCTTTCGCCTGGCCATTGCTGCACGCGGTGTGGTGTCGTCGCTGGCCGGATGGTGGCGGACACAGGCGGCCATCACGAGCAGGCAGCAGTATTTTCACACACCCGCTGCTGCTACTGCTGCTGCTGCTCGATGTGTTCTGCGAGTATAATTTCCTGCATATATTTGATTTCTTATATCCGTCATAAAGTATATACACACAGGCTGGGTGCTTTAGAAACACCCACACTACCGGTCCTGCTGTGGGAGCCCAACAGGAGGCACAGACAGGACACATTTGTCGTCCTGGGTCCGTTTATTTCGTTTGTTCCCTTTCCTGACGGCTCTCGGTGCTTCGTTCTCAGTTCTCGGCTCTCGGGCTGTGCGTGTTCTTTATGTGGCATCGATTTCACTTTAATGTAAATTTGCATTTTATTAGACTGTGGGGACCCTTCGGGGTGGCTTTTCTGCCACTCTGTCATGGTGTGTGTGTGTGTGTGCGGGACCCTATGATGTTGCTATTTGTCCTTGCAAATTGTGTTGTAAAATTAAGGGACTACAAGCTAAAGCCCTTTTTCTTGTTTTGGACATGATTGGGGCATGCTTCTGGGTGGACGACTGAATGCCAGCCAGCTGTGGGGGTATTGACTTTTATTAAGTCAAGGATTTAGAGATTGTGGTGCTGCTGGTGATGCTGGTGGTGGTGGTGGTGGTCCTTCTTAAATTATTAAATGTACGGACAAGTCAATGGCTTTCCCATTTGGTTTGTTTTGTCGTACTGAATAGGTGGCTCTTGGAAGTGGATAAAATGTGTCTGACGGTATTTTGTGGCTGCACCTTAGACAACTGGGAAGGGAAGATGTACATAAGTAAGTAAGGATGGTGCTTCAGCTTTGAAAGGACAAACACTCGTGATGGGAGTGGTTTTTGTGAAGTCTTGAGTGTAGGGGGATCTTCATTTTGAAAACAAATCGGAGGGCTGTGGTTTGAGAATCATTTTCAAGACAGTTCTGGTCATGGAGAAGAGTCTGTAAGTGGAACTGTGAAGTAAGAGGGAAATTCGAGCATTGGACAGGACAACAGCAACCATTTCATTCAGACTGTATCCAAAGTTCGAGTATTGCACTCTGAGACGGGGAGAAATTTGAATGGCAGCAAGATCCTTTTTCGGAAAACTTTGCTGAGCAGATGACGAACCTATCCACCCCAACAGCCTTCGCGAATTAAATTCACTCGTCAAATCCAGGACCTAGCCTTTCGGAAAATGACTCGAAGCACCCACTTTTCACTCTTCAGAAGTCAGGAAAATGGGTACTCCAGCTTAGCGGTCGATCCGCCTACCGCAATGATAGCCGCTGAATAGGTAAGCAGACTACGTGAAATGAATACATGTCCTGCATCCGAAAGCTGTGAAGTTTAAAACCTAAATACCTACTTGACGGTCGAATTTATGCCAACTGCGGGTGGATTTGTGGCTTTACGCCAACAATCAGACCAGAGGGTTGTTACTTTCACCACTCTGCGGTTGACAAATGTCGTTCGAAACTAGTTCTCAATTTTATATCAGCAACGAACTTTTATTTTTCTCCCTCTCTCACTCTCCCTCTTCCGCACTCTCTCTCTCTGCACCAAATTTAACCCACTTTCATGTCCACACATCATTCCCTCCAAAGTCCCCTCGTTAAATTTTAAGACTCTAAACCACCCCTAATCCACCGCCGCTGACAGGGAGGGACACAAAGAGAAAAAGAGAGAGAGACAGTGTATGTAGGGTGGCAGTTCACAAAAATTACCGCTGACCTGGCAAAAAGAAAAAAAAAAAAGCGATCGGCGCAAGAGACCCAAAATCGATTGAGAATTGCACGCCAGCTTGCTATTAGCACGTCTTTTTTTCCCCATAAAACACTTGGCCTTTTCCAAAGATAAATGATAACTGTACTGGAGCGTGCATGAGGGTGGCGGAGGGCGAAGATGGAAGAAGGGTAATGTGTAGAGCACACAAGAAGTAAACAAAACACGATACCCAGTGTGTTAAGTGCATTCCTCGGTTGAAGAGGAAATCCCTCCATCGAGGAGATGGGGTGGATGGGGGGGGGGAGAGTAAACAGATTCCATGACGAAAAAGGCAATTAAATCTTTTTAATCCCATTCAAACATACTGTGTGGGTGACAGGGAAGGAGCGGCGAAAGAGAAGCGGATGCAGACAAAGCTCGCGATGTCCTCAATCGTGGCTTGAAGCAACGTGGTGGCAGTGGTGCCTTCCTCGTCTTCGACTGTGTGCTCCGTGAAAGGTCACACACAGGAATGACATCGATTTTCTTGGCCAATTAATTAATGGCTGGTGGGTCGGATTGTCGGTTGGTTGGTTAGTTGGTTAGTCGGCGGCAGCAGCAGCATTTCTGTCTGCCCGTTGTCGTTGTCGTCGTCACTGACCTCGTCCATTGTTAACTCCTCTTAATTACTCGCCTAAACTAATCTTAATTCATTAATAAGCCAGGCAAAGTGGTGGAATATAAAGCTGCCTCGGCCAACCGGCCGGGGATTGAGGAACGGACGCGGCTAGCAGGCAGTGCAAAAAAGCATACCAAATGGGGGAGATGCTGATTGTCCGTCCCGGACTGTCCTTGCCGTCGTCGTCCTTTAGGGGGTGATTTTTCAACGATGGGGTCGCTTCGTTTTAAACCGTCATCTTTATCGTCATCGTCGTCGTTGTTGGTCGTTCGTCGTTGGTCGTCCCCCTGACTAATGGCTTTCACCGCCGTAGGGTCGTTTCCTGCTGAGTGGATGGTGTCTCTCACATCCCTGCCCACACAAAGGAATCCACGTCAAGGATCTTTATCTCTGCTCACTAATAGTCGCCGACTGAATGAGAGGAACGCGCACTGCCTTATCCCAATCATGCCCTCAACTCCCCCGCCCCCCTATTCAACTGTTTACACATTGACGCACGGACTCACAAATGTTAGAAAGGAAGGGGGGGGGGTTTCGAAATATTCAAAGCGTTCTAAGGATTCGCTCCCCCAAATCGATTTGGTCGTGTATAGTGGATGGGTAGGGAGGCACGAAAACAGCAAAAGGGGAACACAGAACCTTTCCTCCTGAAGAGGTCGTGTCTGCTTTTCGCACGCAACGCACCGACGGTTAAAGTACGTATTCAAGCTTCAATTTCCATTGCAATCGTCCTCAACATCTTCGCTGTCTTCCTTCAGCTTCGTCTTGCCCTCCGCCCTCCACCCCCCTGCCTCCAATCATTCACTCCTTTAAGGTTCTTTATGGCACTTCAAATGCAATTTGTTTTCTATTTGCTAACGTGCTCGCTCGCTCGCTCGCTCGCCTTGCTGTCTCGGTGTGCCGTCACTGACACAGTGAGTGTCTTAAGTCGTCGCTTCTCAACGACTGCCGGCACACAGTGGCAGATGAGCCGCGTGGCCCCGACGCGTTTATCGTGCGCGCCGCAGCTGATTGTGATGTAAATTGAAGAAGAGGGGTTAATTTTCCATCGCTTTTCGGATGTTGGCAAATATGCGTTCACTAACGGATGTAAATTGTCAGATAAACGGTATTTGTGTGCTCAGAGACATAATCACATTTTCGTCACCCCGTCGCGTTGCCACGTCGGCCACGTTTCGGATGAGAATGCCTTCACCGATCAATTGAAGAGTGACACTGACGGTGGGTGGGTGGATGGTGGGTGAGAGAGAGAGCTCTCGGCTAATAGAAGATGAGAATGAGACGATAACGGGAACGGTAATTGAAACGGAATTTGCATGAAAATAAATAGAAATTGATTTTGTTCAAACCAATGACACACATCATGAGTGTGATCCATGTGATTCCTTGAGGAAGGAGATGGCGACACTCAGCCTGGTGAAATGAATCTTATCTGTAATTTGCAGACGCACGGAGTGACAATCTGTGTCACCTTTGTGAGCAATGCAAGTTTTGAAATGCCGATACGATGACACCTGTTGAGAACTGAGCCTCTAGCTGTCATTGCGTCACTGCAACGAGATTCTCTTCAACGAGTCGAAAGGATTTAGCATACATAGGGGGATGTGGTTTGAAATTGATGTTGTAGATAGTTGCATGCACTCGGGTCCACACCACGTAGCCTCCGTGATGAAAAAACCTCAAAACTTTGTCTAGAACTTCCACGCAGACGTCGACTACGTGGTCATTCTGTGTACAAATACACGTCTTCCTAAACCCAAAGCATAGAGAGTGGCAATCACTGCCATCATTGAAAGCACATTTGAGGCCAACACCTGGTCCAAGTTGTGGATTTGTTTGATAGTCCTTGGACAAGCCACTCTTCCCCAAGAAGTTATCGGAAATTCAAAAGTTGTCGCACCGAGTGAAGCGCAGACACTTCCCATTGCTGGCATACATACCAATGTGTGTATTCCGTGCATCCTTTGTTCAGACATTGAAATGAAGCCGAACTGAAACGGAGTGCCTGTACGCACCCATTCAACCATCCATACATCCATTCAAGCGCACAGCAGCAGCGATGACAGTTACTGGCGTCTTCGTAGTCCTCCTTCTCCACCTCCGCTTATTTATAGAGCAAACTGACAATGCGTTAAATTGTCGTCGTTGTCAGCGCCGTTTCTAGATGTCTGGCTGTCTCTCCCGGTCGCACTCCCTGACTGCTTGGCGTTGTGAGTTATCATCCAACCAACAACCGCACCCGCATGTGTTACTTGCACCTACATACATGACGCCCCCACCAGACAGGAGTATGTGCTGCCAAATGCAGCAGCACATTCGACACACACACACATACATACATATGCACACGCATCATCACCTCCATGGACGACGATGACGATGTTGATGATGGCAGCTCGGTAATGTTGGCATTTCTTTGAATTTCACTTGTGAGTGCATGATGGTCTCCCATCCTCTGCCTCTTGCCAAGTGGTATCACGTTTGATTGAGTGCACAGTTGATTGACTCATTCAACAAAAAAAAAATTTCTCAAGGACCTCTCCTTGGCACCTCAAGCGTGTATCCTTCCTTGAGCACCGAATGACATGAAGCATATTCCCCAATTAAACTATTCATGCATTCAGTAAACGCTTGTATCCGCACCGTGGTGCTGCTGCTGTCTCCGTTTCAGCTGCTGCTCGCTCCGTGACTTTGGAGACGTGCCTGTAGCTGTAGAAAATCATCTGCATATCGGCGTCGTTGTTGTTTCATCACCTCTTCCCGAGGATATAAATTTATTAGATCCGTCAATCAGAGAGAAATATGCATTCATCGCGAGCTGGATCAGAGATGAAAAGAAAAAAAAAACATCCAACATCCACTTCCCCGGTCTTCGTTTTTGGTCTCGCCGTGATTTCAATGAATTCCAATCGGATATTCAATAAAGAATTCATCTTTGCTGGACAAAGGAAAGCTACATTCCTGTTGTACGTCCAGCGGGATATTCGCCGACATCGCCACCACCTGTTCCCGACTTGACGCAGGGCAACGCAGGAGGAGAAGGAACGAATTCCATACTTGGATCATTTAAATCAACATTTCTTCTTCCTTTGTGCCCCTATCGAGAATGTCCATCTATCCGCGGATGGAATGGAGGAAGGACGATCGGACGGTCGGGATGGATCAAGATTTTCGCTGCAGAGAGCGTAGAAATGTTTATTCAATTAAAATCCTATCTGTGTATCTAAGGCACTCGAAGTGCTTGACTGGTAGCCGCCAGCCGCCAGCCGCCCCTAGGATTGTTTGTTGGACGCCCAACAGAATGGGCGTGTGTGTAAGTCCCTTGCCAAAACAATGCTGACTCTGAATCGCATTCCATTGTTTGCTGCCTCTGCTGCTGCATCGCTTGAATTTCGATTGTTGTTCTAGCTGACCTGAATCGCATCCACTTTGCGTGAAATGGTTGCTGGCAGAGGGTCGAGCGGGAATGCACAGACACTCTACTTGCGATTGAGATTGACAGGGTGAAAGGATAAATGGACTTCAAAAGGATTAAAGGACTTCGATGTCCAGAGCAGAGCTAGAGAATGAGGGAAGATAGAAAAATTTTGTGTGAAGGATGGGGAAAAAGGGGATGGGATGTGGAGAGAAGGGGATGCAGAGTAGAATTTCAAAAACTGAGTTTGGGTTCCAGGTCAAGTAGCCAACCAGCTTGTGCGTCTCAATTTTAAAGTAGACTCCGCAATAATTTCCAAGAACTGCAATCCCAGTTGGAATTTTGCACAAGTGCCAAGGGAAAAGCCAAATGTGTTCCCAACGAACAAACAAATTAGACTCCGAAGCTATTTCCTCCTGACTGTCTTCAATTCCATTAACGACTTTTCTCTTTCTCTCTCTCTGTCTCTCCGTAGTTGTTTATGTGCGAAATGCAACCTCAATCCCAACCGCCCCTTACCAAATTATTTCGCTCAACCAATTTATTAGCCAATTCCCCAAATAGTCACCCGCTTTGCTCAGCCCACCACCCACTGCTTCCCAATTCGACATTCAATGCAACATGTTACAAGGCCAACTTCAATTGCATTTCGGGATTCCACAGATCGAAGGACTCCTCTCGCCCACCCCCCATTCACTGCGAACATCGATAAGTTCACCATAATCTCCTAGTTATGGGAAATGGTAACGTGAATGCAGAGGAAACATACAATCTTCGTCAAACAATTGAAACTGAAACCCACTTCCACACACACACAGACACAGAGACACACAGGGAAAGAGCACACCAGAATTTGGCAGAAGAAGAAGAAGAAGAAGAAGAAGCGCAACAATTTGGGCAAGAAATTTATGCCCCCACACACAGAGAGTCTCTCGCATCGTCATTATCATCATCATCATGTTTATCCACTTCCGAGTGTAGTTTTGCCATTGTCCGACCAGAGCCTGCGCTGGGTCCTATGCCTTGAATCCCAAAAATCCTTTCCTTTAGGCGAGAAACTAGAGAAGGGGGGGGGGGGGAGGGCAATGTGAGAGCTAGACCAATGGAATTGCTTTTTAAACTGTGTGGAAGGCCGCAAGGACCTTTCCTTGAACTTTCCTTTCGATGGCATTTCTCTCCTCTCGTCTTTCGCGTCGTCGTCGTCGTCGTCGTCATCCTTGGCATAGGCGCCGTCATTTTGAGCGATGCTTTATGATAAATGATACTTCATGGGCAGCGAGGCTGCTTTTGATGACGAAGGACGTTTAATCCACTCACACACGCGGATAAACGGGTGCTGGGTGCCGGGTGCCGGCGATGGGTTGTTTGACACAGACGACTCAGTGAAGTACCAAGTGAGCCAGTCACTCTTGCG
Organism: Eristalinus sepulchralis; assembly: GCA_944738645.1. Taxonomy (NCBI): domain Eukaryota; kingdom Metazoa; phylum Arthropoda; class Insecta; order Diptera; family Syrphidae; genus Eristalinus; species Eristalinus sepulchralis. Next base: position 907,194 of record OX122884.1, on the reverse strand, counting down.
GAAAGAGATGTTTTTCCACTTCGTCAGACACTCTTGTGCACACACACCACATACAGTTTGACTTCTGTTGGCGTCGCTGCTACTGGTCCAGCTTTGCTTTGCTGCTGGTGCCAGAGAGACAATGTGGCAAGGGGAGAGGAAAAGTCGACGAAAGTTCCCCCTGCCTGTCTGACTCGATTTAACTGAAAATTGATCGCATCATCGGTGAATAAAATAACGGAAAACTTTGCTCGCCAAGTCAACCCTTTTTTTGCTCTTTGTGGCGGTCGTGGGGGGGGGGGGGGGGGAAAGTTTGCTATTTGTTTATTTGCTAGCTGTTATCGATGGCCTCTCGGCTTTGTGAATGTTTTCCTAATTTATGTTGAAAACGATTTTTGGGACATTTTCCAATTTGATTTCCTGTTGTGCCCTTTAAACGGAATTCCTTTCTTCCCTCTCTCTCTCTCACGTAGGTAACGACCTTGACTCAATCAGAGCGCTGTTCAGTGAGAAGGAAAAAGAGCTGAGCCTCGCTGTGGCGAAGGTGGAAGCGCTTACGAGGCAGCTGGAGGATTTGCGGCGGGATCGAAGAGGTCCCCTCAATCTTATCCCAGGCAATACGGGGTGCAATGGTGGCAACCAACCCCTGCCGACTCAGGCAGCTAGGGAATTGGAGAAGCTGCGGCGAGAGTTAATGGTAAGACCACTATTCCGCCCTCTCAAAACTTCCAATCATTTCTGTCCCGTTTCAGTACCGAAATCAGTTATCCCTGCAACAAGATGCCCGTCTACATATGCAGCGAGAAGCATTGCAGCAGCGACAGGCGGAACTCCGATCGGTGGACCAACGAATTTTCGAGTTGCAAACACGGCTCCAAAAGAAGAAGGCCTCCAACCTCAACATCCAGCAACAGCAGCAGCAACAACAGCAGCAGCAGCAGCACAGTCCCCAGAGCTCGCCCAAGGAGCGCACTCAACAACAACAGCAGCAACAACAAAAAAACCAGCAGCAGCAGCATCAGCAGCAGCAGGCGCCCATCAAGTCCACACAGAAGCTCTCGCCATCGGGGATCTCCAAGCCCTCCCCCACCCCACAGCATCAACAATCACTCTCCACAAACATTCCTCTCAGTGTGCGCCCCTCGAACAGTGTCTATCCCTCCCAGCGAGTGGTACCCCGGGGCAATGTAGCTGCCGTTGAACCATACATCCACACCCCCCAGAAGTCGGCGATCACCTCGACAGCGGCTCTCGTCAACTCCAGCCACTTAGTCAAGCAATCCGCGGCGACGGCAAACACCAATCAGCAGAACCAACTCATCCAGGATCTGACGAATCTCAAGCTAAACCTGTCCCACGTGAACTCCAGCGTAAGCGTCAATCACCTGTCGTACGCGGAGAGCGATGAGACGAAGCTGGCCCGGCAGAAATTGTCCGCTCTGCCGACCGCAAAGGCGGTACCTCCTACGAACGCATTCCACAGTCCCCTAGGCAAAGACAGTGAAGGTGACAACTCCCTCGAGGGGGCCAAAAAGACGGCTCCCTCTGACGCGTCATCCAAGGCACCGTCACTGCCATATAGTAGTAAGATTCCGAAGAGCATATCGACCAAGAACGCGGCCGCTACGCAGAGCTGCGGCACCTCAAACGAGTGCGACTCGGAGAAGGCCGGGGAAGTGTCTGTGACTACCACGCACCAGTTGACAGTGCATAGCACGCCATTGGGTGCCGCGAACAAGTCCGTGGCCCTGGCTGTCTCCACCGCAAACTCAGCCAGTACAACAACGACAGCGCCCAGTCAGCAGCAGCAGCAGCCGACCGCAGATGATAAGCCCGCCGTCAAGCCGAAGGCGCTGCACCACCAAATCCCGTCTGGCAACTTGGTGGTTCCCCCCCGAAAGCCCATCAGTAGTGTAGCCCCGACATCAGTGACCAGTTCGATCCCAAAGATCGTTGCCCACAGCCCCAAGGTGAACAAGGTAGCTCCCAGCATCGTCCTGGATGCGGACAAGTCGCGACCAGCGCTGCCACCTAAGCCGAGCAAGCTCTCACCCACAGGCTCCGACAGTTCGATGCAGGCAACGCCCACGACAATGGTTTCAACCGCCCCCACAGTAGTTAGCGTCATAAACAAAGCCCCCATCTCGGAGCCATCAGCAACCACGACCACGTCCAGCACCGAATCGACCGGAATCTCAAGCTCCATAGCCTCTAGCCATAACCCTGACAAGCTGCCCATTAAGGCTAAGCCCCTGACAATCCGGAAGCAGCCGCTGTCCGAACAACCGCGTCTCAAATGCGTCACGTCGGGCCTGAAGCCCGTCCATCAGTACAACTCGCGCAGAATAGAGATGCCCCCTGCATTCCTGTTCCCGGAAATCGACCGCGCAGAGCTCAAGGACAAGCCCAGTGCGCCCACCACCCTGACTTCCCAACAGCCGCAACAGCAGCAGCAGCAGCAACAGACAGACGTGAACGGCAACGCAGACGAAACCGACAAGTCCGTCTCCAGCCAAGTCAGCGACGAGAAATCCCCAGACGATGTCAAACACCGTCTGAGACACGAGAACGGCAAAGCGAAGCTAGCGCGCCGTGTCAGCTTCGACCCCCTGGCCCTCCTGCTCGACGCCAGCCTCGAGGGGGAACTGGAGCTCGTCAAAAAGACTGCGATGCAAGTGCCCAACCCGAGTGCGGCCAACGACGAGGGCATCACCGCCCTGCACAACGCCATCTGCGCTGGACACTTTGAGATTGTCAAGTACGTCCGCCACTTCACATCGTCCCCCATCACCCCAACTTAATCCGTCCGTTTCTTTGCAGATTCCTCGTCGAGTTCGGCTGTGACGTCAACGCCCAAGATTCCGACGGCTGGACACCACTTCATTGTGCGGCCAGCTGCAACAACCTCTCCATGGTGAAGTTCCTCGTCGAAAACGGTGCATGCCTCTTCGCAGCCACGCTCTCGGATCACGAGACCCCAGCCGAGAAATGCGAGGAGGACGAGGAGGGTTTCGATGGATGCTCCGAATACCTTTACAGTGAGTTTCATAATATTATCCTGCTCCTCGCTCCCTGTTTCCGGTATTTCATTCTCCCCCTTCTCTCTTGCGTAGGTATCCAAGAGAAGCTCGGCATCCTCCACAGCGGTGAGGTGTATGCAGTGTTCTCCTACGATGCTCAACAATCCGACGAATTAAGTTTCGTTGTCAACGATCGATTAACGATTTTGCGAAAGGGCGACGATGCCGAACGTGAATGGTGGTGGGCGAAGAACGCAAACGGTGAAGAGGGATACGTGCCACGGAATCTGTTGGGGGTAAGTACCAAGAATGTGGGTAGGGGATGCAAAAATATGACAGAAGAAAAGAAAAAGATCCGTTTCCTGGTATGATTTATTTTTAAGCACTTATCCTGCCACCGAAGAAGGACGAATTACCTTTCCCGTTATGCAATCGTAAATTCATAGCACAAAAATTTAATTTGCTTCACATTCGACAAGCGACAGGGAGGCAGGCAGTCAGTCAGTCAGTAGGCGCCCACCAATAAGACGAAAATTAAGTTACACTCCCCATCCAGGATGCGACCCAGACCCAGACCAAAACCTGCTCCTCCTCCTCCTCCTCCTCCGTTCGCGCAGCTCAAAGCTTGATTAACCGACGTAGTCGCGAATCGTCAAAGGGGCGGAGTCGAAGGAGATCGTAAATTGAATTGGTTTCAATTTATTTGGCAGAAAGGATTGACGTATGCTGAGGCGCCTGGTGGCTTCGAACTCGCTCAGCGCGAGACGCGTAGATTGCTTTTTAGTCCTTGAGTGAGTCATAAAGTGACAAATCCCTTTACAGTGCAGTTCAGTTTTGGCAGAAGAAGGAAAAAATTAAATTTCCCCGAAATTCATCAGTTTTGCGTGGGAGTTTATGCCTGAAAGTCTGCAAGAATTTAATGACTCTCCCCACAGTCGCACGCCCCAGCTCACTCCCGCAGTTCGCCATGAGATTAAACGCTGTTCGGAAATTGTTCACATAAAATTTTAAGAAACACCTTTTTCAAAAGACTTTCGCTCGTCCTTGGGGGGAGGAGACAGAGAGTGGTCTGGGCGAGAGTATGCGGGGAAAGAAGTCTTTTTGAAGGGAATAGATTAAAGGACGAGCAGGATGTGAAGGTTAAAAGGTGGCGTCTATGATGAAATTGTCTATTTGAAGATGAGAAGACTCTTGGGAGGGGTGCTGCGTCTGGGAGATGAACAGGCGCCCTGTGTCGAAAGAGATGTACAGTCTTCAAGTAGGAACTTCCGAACTTTGACAGGCGATAACGGTCGTTTTCTTAAAGTAACATCTTTCAGAATGGCTGTCCTTTGTCACAGTGAGTAGGTATAGCGTCCTACCCAGGCAATCATGAGCAGTGCAGTGGACAAATTTGAGTCCACTGTGTCAGTAGTCTGTCAACCAACATGCGACGTCGATCACAAAATCACAGCCCAATCCTTCCTCGGCCTCTTGCAAACGACAGCTTGTGGGATTTTGCGTCGTTACGTGGACCTACACCCGAACAAAATCCACAAATTGGACAACGACGCCTGTCCGCCGAATGCGACTTCAATTTTCATCGAAACTAAGGCTTAGATCGGTTACCGAAGTCGACCTGAATTGACTGGTGTCGGCCCCCACGATATGAAGTTTCGGTAGCACGGCGAATTTGACACTCTATAAAACCGAGGAATACGGAGACATGATGGGAACTGCCTACCCATTAGACTGCTTCTTGTGGGGTTGACTGAAGGCCCACATCCTTGCGAAATAGCCGCAAAATACAGCAGTCTCCAAGTGCAACCGGAGACTGTCCAAAGCACCCACGGTCCTACCAGGATGAGAAGGTGTCTAGCATGAGAAGACGCCCAGGATGGGAAGGTGCCCAGGATAATGAGACCCAAATGGCTGTGTAGATGCGTACACGCGCCAACTGCCTTCCGTCATATCTCATGTCTGAATCTTGAGAAAATCTTAACAAAATCACCGCCCAATCCTTCCCACGTGCCCTATTTCACGGGACTGGGTAATAAGTCATTTCATTAAGTTCTCCTTAAGCGTCATATCTAAGGTAGACCACCTTCATCTGTTCAAAATGTCATGACCAAGCTTTCCGCAACAAATTCATCCACTTTCCCACCCGAAATTCATTTACAAACCGTAACCCAAAACCTTCCCTAAGCCGGCAAATATGAAGGTAATAACTATTCACTCCAGTCTGAAAGGGATCAACGGCCAGTGAGTCAAGGAACAAAGCAAACAAGTGACAGCAAGACATTCCCCAGCCGCTAAGACGTCTGCAAAATGTAAATAACCTTGATTCTCACTAATTTCTCGACCGTTGCTGCTCCCCCTCGCCGCCGTTAGCAAGTTATCAACTCTTTCCCTCTGTCCTCGCCCTGGTATGGGAGGGTGGGGGCTTTTGTGGCTGGATGTTTGTGTTGCCGGGAGTCAAAGCCTGAAGCAAAAAAAAAAGAAAAGAAAAACGACTATGCCACCGTGCTTAAGAATCCATTTACGAAATTATTGAAATGTGATGCGAACAAAGTTCACGCTGCTCGCAAATAAATTAACGTGGACCGGAGCCATGCCCACTGGCACCAAGAACCAAAAACCAGAACCAGAACCAATGGCTGCATAAAGCACAATGAATCGTAACCCCGACAGGAAGAGGAAGCCAGCGAGCGAGCCACCGACGTCGCCGCCGCCGCCACAACCCCATCTCCTGGGTGGGTCGCCTCGCCACCAATTCAATTGATCCTTCCTTTCGGTTGTTTTTTTTTTGCCCTTTTTTTTTTGTTTGGTCCGTTTCATTCTTGTCCCCCTCCCTCCTCTCGGTGCCATCGCATTGTCGACGACGCCAATGAAAGAAACAAGGCGTGAGGGGTGGGAAAGTTGAATAAACATCCCTTCCCTCGTAAACTCGCACTCCTCCATCGGTGGCCACCGCCGGTCCCTGTGCGTTCGTTTGTGTTAGCAATTTTTTAATTTTCCAATACTCGGGAAACAGGAGAGAGAAAAAAACAACAAAAACACAAAACACTGTAGCCGGCTGTTTGTGGGGCAGGTCTTGGGGTTTGTGGGCGGAGTGGAGTTGAAATGAAGAAAAATCTTTGTATTTACGCACTTTTTATTGAATTTAACGTTCGCCCCGCTGCCATCACTGCTGCCGCTGCCTCCTCTCGTCCGCCTCGTAATTTGTTTTGCCAGCCACCGTACCTAACCCGACCGTCGCTGCCAAGGAACGAGAGAACATTGACATTTGCGAGTATTACGACATTTTAAAAGGGATATTCTGCAGGGTTGACACAAGCGCACGGCGACAGAGACAAATTGTTGATGGTGGGCGAAGCGGGGAGGGGGGTGTGGGCACTCGAGACAACAGGCAAAACCTCTCGCACTTGAGATAATTATTGAAATGGCTAACAAATGAATAGGATAGAATTTCCCAGAGGGTGGTGGTGGCTAGTGATCCTCTGACTAGGGGGGTTCCCTTCTGCGCCTCCTATATAGACCGTTAATCTTAACAACTACACCGAGACTGAGAGGGAGGAAGAATTTTAATTCACACAACCGACTGTGCTGTGCTGTGCTGTGCTGTGCTGTGCTGAGCTGAGCTGCGCTGAGATGTTTAGTGGGTGTGTGAGAGGGGCATAAGAAAGTAGATTAGGGTCGATCGACGGTTGTTTTCTTATTTATTTTTTTTGTCTCTCTCTTTCTGGCGTTTGTTTTGTGTGTATGTGCGTTTTTTTTCTGCCTCGTTTTCAGTGCTATGCCAGCGAGAGAGAATTGCTCTTTAATCGCTTCACAAAAGAGGGTAAAACGAAACTTTCGTTTAATTACACTATCAAGGGAGCAACACAATCATTGCCAGTACGAATGTGTGTTTGTGTGTGTGTGCTATTGCGTGTGTTTTTATAGTTAATAAACCGAAGTAACCCCTCATCAGGGCCGCCTTCGTTCTCCCAGTGGATTCTTTTTGTAATTTCCTTTAATGACATTTCTTGATACTTAATAGGGTAACACGTGAAACCTCTATCCTTGTGTCTTGTCAGCAACTCAATTTTATTCCAGTTCGCAGTTTCGTTTTTCGGGGGAGAAAGAAATCTCATTTCGACTGTGGATGGCCCGATGGGGCGCGGGGATAATCGACGAATCTATGAAATGAATTCAAATTAGAAGACATTAACCACGGAATGGGGGGGGGGGGCTTTTGTAAACGTTGAAACGATTTTTTAAAGGTTTTTTCCAAATCTAAATGACTATGGTGGCAGGGCCTTAAAAGTGATTAAGACTATTTTGATTGGGAAAAAATCTTCTAAATGATCCAAGAAATGGGAATGTAAATTCGTTGTCTTTGAAACTTAACAAAAAGAAGGAAAGAGCAGACAGACCCTGCTTATGTCCGACCAATGACCTATTTCTTCTTTTTCTGATGCTACTGTGCGGGTGGACCTGAGTCGGAACCAACATGCCTCTTCAGTTGGACACTCCAAGTTTGTTCAAGTCCTCCTCCACTTGTATGTTTCTTCTTCTTCTTCTTCTTGTGGCGCTACAGTCCGGGGTGGACCTGGGCCTCAACCGACATGCCTCTCCAGCCAGCACGGTCTTTCGCCAGCTGAGTTGCTGAATCTTCTCCTCCAGACGCCATCAACGCAAGCAGGATTAAACATCGCACGAAAGACTCTTCTCCCGCAAAGACTAAGGGCTAAGGACTAAGGGCTCCTCATCCGCTTTTTGTGACATCCAAGTTTCTGCGCCATAAGGGAGGGCTCGGATGATGAACCTGTTTAGTTTTTTGAGAGAGGTCTCTGTTACTCAATTGCCACTTGAGCGCAAAGAACCAACGATTGGCAAGCGCGATTCTTCGTTTGATTTCTTACACAAATATGACAAGCCTGCATAATTCATTCTTTCTTAATTCTTATAGAAAACACACGAAAAAACAATTGAATTTCTTGTCTAAACAAAATTCTCCTTTTTCTTTCTGTATTTCAGCTCTACCCACGAGTCCCATTGCAGACGACCAATTACACCGATTAGCAGTTATTTAAATACTGGATATTTAAAAAGAAATCTGGCCGAATAGTACAGAAGCACTACATATCAAAGTACTTGTAAATTGAGAGACCAACTAAACCTACATACACATTATACATACTACTCCTACTTAAGCAAATCAAAAGAAAAACAATTTAAACTAAACTTAGTAAATAGGCACAGAGAAGAGAAGAACGAGAACGAGAAGATTAAGCACCAACAAGAAACAAGGACCCACGAATGCATCAACTGTACCCACACACGCAAGCAAGCAAATTGCACAACAACCCTGGAACAAATTCTTGATTTATTTATTTTACACCCACATACAAAAGAAAAAGGAGAAAAAACATTTCCTAGTATATCATAGTAGGAATTAAGGCAAATATATATATAAATATACACATACATATATAGACGTTACTAAGGCCTCCCCTTCCCAAAAGGAGGTAACACAGATTTCAATCAAAAAACTTATACATATATCAATAAATTACGCATTGCAATAAATTATTTAATGAAACGAAGAAAACAAAAAAAATGTAAATTTAACTCTATATAGTATATGCTCGTCTAGACACGCGTATAAGTGATTGTATAGAAAACAAAAAATTCAAACAGAACAAACCTATCAATGTTTAGCTGGATAATTGCGGAATCGCTCCAAGTTTTCATCTATACATACATACAACTATATATACATACATATATCAAGTGTTTATATTTATAAAAAAGGAATGAAAAACAACAAGGCGACAATGGATTGTTGCAGAAGAAAATAAGGGCAAAATTTAATTTTTAATAAAATCCAAACTCAATGAGAATCAATAATTACATTGCCCTAAAGTAATTATACAAAAAAAAAAAACAAAAAAACAAACACATCTACTGTGTAAATTGTATAGCAAGGAGGCGAGCAGAGTGTGCAGAGAAATTTATTGTATTCTGTTTCAATTTGATTTTTATTAATATTATTATTATTATTATTATATTTTTGTTTTTAAGTTTACTTTTGTATTTTTAAATTGTATTATTAGAGTTTAGTTTAACGAGAACAACAATAACACCTACAACTGAAAAGAAAACTGAAAAATTAAGAAGAAAAAAGAGAAACAATGAAAAAGGAAAACAAAACAAATGCAAATAAAAATTCTATCTGAATTCTAAGAAATTATGGTTTTTTTCTTTTGTTTAAACATTCTTCACTCAATTCACTTATACTCTTCCTGTCTGTCGCTGCTGACCCAATTCACTTCTTCGCTGCAGACAGCACCATTAGCTTTTCATATTCCGTTTCTTGGCTCTTGATCCTCCTCTTTGGCCACAGACTTGAAACGACAGCATATGTTCAGCTCATTAAACTTCGATCTTGGCAGTATAATTGATTGGGGCAAAAAGAATAGAGTGGAATTTAATACTTTCATAACCCAGGGAGAACTGGTTTCGAAAAACCCAGGCAGCAATGGGTTCCAAACCCAAAACGCCAGCTCCCTACTGTCCCTCAAGTGATCCCAAAATAACCAGCTATTGCCCATAAATGGTTCTAGCCTTGATTAAACCGAATGATTTTCCATCCTCGGTATGTGCATTAACTGAACACTTAGTTGGAAAGATCAAACATTAGAGATTGCCAAAAAAGCAGTGAAATGTCTGTTATATGTTTATTTGCTTCTTATCCGGCCAACGACCCATGAAAGGCCTGACCTGAGCTATAGCTGCCTTCCATTCTTGATGGTCCTGAGCAAGCTGCTTTCAGTTGTAAAAACCAAGCTCTCCAGCGTCTGCGAGCACTTGGTCTGTATACCGAAGGTTCGACCTTCCTCTCCTTCTCGAACCCAGAGGCTGGGACCCTGGAGCGTTGTTGTCCATTCGCTCGATGTGGCCAAGCCACTGTAGACGAGGGACTTTCGCCGTTCGAACTACATCCACATCTTGGTATAGCACATAGAGTGTTGCGTCTTCTCCTCCCTTCACCTTCCTCGCAGACAGAATATTGCAGTCAATGCTGACCGCTTCAGAGCGATGAATACTCACGTTTTCGTTCATCAATTGAACCAGCATGATGTGCAGGAGCTGCGGTTTCAAAAAGACGGCGCAACGAGTCACACAGCTAATGCCACAATTGAATTTTTAAAGGAAACGTTTGGTAACCACGTACTTTCACGTTACGGATCCATGAATTGGCCTCCAAGATCCTGCGACTAGGAGCGTTGCTTGTCTTTTTCCTGTGGGAATATGTGAAGTCGCTGATCTACTCCGAGAAGCCCGAAAAGATTGACCTCTGAAGGAAAACAAACCTTGGAAAAGTCACCGAAAGTTGGCCCTCTAGATTAGACTTCGTCCGAGACAGCCGTGGCCATAAATCATATTTAAATTATAACACCAGAAGATTGTCTTTCGAATAAAGGAAATGTCATATCAATTTAAGAAAAAAAAATCCTTGTTTTATTCCATTTCAAAGTTCGACACAAAAACATCCTTTATCATCTCCCAATGCAGTGTAGCGTTTTTCAGGTCGGAGCGAATGCAGTTTAGATGGTAGATAGAAGGTTAAGGATATGTTAAGTTATTTGTTTAAACAACCAGGCAGCTATTAAATCCCTCGTCTGTTCATGCGAAAGCCCCTCTAGACGAAGAAGAGGCATATGACACCGAGCCTTAAGCGAATTGACGGAAATTAGCGCATACAACGTGCTAACTTTGTGGTCGCCATAGTGGAAAAGTGCGTCGACCGCCACGCAGAAGGGTTCGATTCCCGGACGGCACACCTCGCATTTTGTTACCTCTTTCGATTTGCTGACAACACTCAGAGAGTATCAATTGTCTATGAAAAGCTTCTCCAATCTCGCCGTTCGGAGTCGGCAAAAACTGTAGGTCCCTTCTATTCGTGGAAGCTAGGCCCTGGCCCCTTGTGGGCGGTAGTACCACAACTCTCTGGTTCTGAGTTAAAGCAAGGGGATCCTTGATCTGGGTTCCACATATTTTTATATTAAAATGCAGTTTCGACGTAGACGCCTCATCCCAGTGAACCGACTAAAGACTAACTCTAGCTTTTATAGAGACGCAAAAATCTTTCAAATTCACACCACAGCTTCCCATGTCCGACAACGGTTTTGTATCGGAGGTTACCTCACTAGCACGTCTGTTTCTTATTCAAATCAGGGGAACAGATGAAAAGGGGACTGGGGTCCTATCTCTGCAGGGAACCATAAGAAAAGATGCCTGTGATGAAGCCAAGATTCTATATAAGAACGTCACGATAAGGAAATCGTTTCGGAACATTTTAAGAAGGTTCTAAATAGAAGCACTATGTCCATCAAAACTGCCGCCGAATCATGAGAAGTTCTTCAAAGAATCGGACTCTTTGAGAAAAGCGAACGCATTGGAGGTATCGGTGATTTCAATAGTTGCTTCCAAGTGTTTATTTTTCAGAAGATTCTGAACCAATGAAATCCGCATCAGCAGAACTTTTCGGTTGAGAACAGCTGTTCCTTTGTGGCGTGCACTTCCGTACGTCTGAGTGTCAAGTAAACCTCAATACAAGGACCTAGTATTTCAAAACCTTGTACGCCCCTTGTCTACCCAAGTTCTTGGCGATTTGACAGCTGTTGCATGTCCTCAATCTGATGTCTTCTTCTTCTTCTAGTGGCGCTACAGTCCCTTGAGTACCTGGGCCTCAACCATCATGCCTCTCCAGCCAGCACGATTTTTCGGCAACTGCCGCCAGTTGCGCACTCCAAGTTGGTTGAGGTCCTTTTCCACTTGTGTGCGCCACCTTAGCCTAAGCCGTTGTCCCAATGACTCAGATTCGAAGACTTTTCGTCCCGGAGCAGTGGTGCCCATACGCTCTACATGGCCTAGCTATCTTAAACGTTCTATTACTCTGCTGTCTACCCAGCTAAAATCAAAGAAAGAATCCTTGAAAACAGCATGGACCCTCTTTTCGTGGGATACCCCTTAAGCTTCACTTCTTCTTCGAAGCCTTTTGATGAAAAGTTCCCTCAAGAAAGTGTTGATACTCTTGTGTCCCTCCTCCACATGGGATCCTTAAATTAGTTAAGAAACATTTTTCGTCCTTGTTAAAGGTTTGAAAGTTTTGCAAAGCTTTCCTCTCTTCCTTTAATTTGAAGACAACTCGGAATTGATTTCTAGAAACTCCCACCATAACTCCATTCACCCAATACAGTATTCCAACCTCACCCCAGCTATAACTTCTGCAGACTATCTGTTCAATCTTTCCCCCCAGGAGACAGTGCAGGCACACTCGACCCCGCAAACATCACTTGGCCACCCCGCACTACCCTCGCCAGAAGAAGAAATTTCCCATCAATGGAGAAAGGAGCAAAATTTCCAACATGAATTTGCACGGTTTACCATCTTCAAATTCCTTAAAGTAAACGCCTTAAATTGAAATCCCCCACGAAACCCGCGCGTCTTTGAAAGCACGTTAATCCTAAACTCAGCGCCTGCAGCGTCCCAACACTCACGAAGCTCGCGCCACAACAATTCTCAGCACTACCGGCCTAAAAAGCAATCTTTCTTCACCCATTTACGGTCGGTTCGCAACGAGACTACTGCCAAAGCAGCCGAACCAGCTGCAACCACTTAACCGAAGACCTTCAAGCACGAGTCTCCCCTTTCGGAGCGAACGAATTCACCTTTATCTTGCCAACCGCGTGCCCGTGTGCAGGAGATTCCATCCAGGAGGGACTCCTTAGTGCTTCAGTTGCCGTATGTCTTAAACTATTCTCTAACGAACGATAAAATGCACAAAGATACTCATCGTGCATCCCTTCCCTTCTCCTCTTTTCCCTCTACAGTGCTGGCACTTGAATTGAGGGCCGAGAAGTAGCTCCCTATGGCGGGGAGGGTGGATGCAGATGCAAGGACTGCACAATCGCTTGCAATCACATTCATCGCGTTCACGGTTTTTGTCGTAGCGTCACAGAGAGACGGAGAGAGAGAGAGAAGGACTAACCCCATCCGTGGCAGTTTCGTGTAATCACTGCTGTTGTGGCGCGCACAAAAACGGCGCGGCGCTATGGGTCCTCGCAGAATATGTGCCAACAGCGTCGTCGTCTCCGGCGCGGTAGTCATCATCCACTGAAGCTGGCATAATAGAATGATGCACGATTAATGGGGTTAATAAATGTTGCAGTTTAATTAAATGAGTCCTTGTCCACAGAAGGGATCCTCGTGGTTGCGCCACACACACAAGGACTCGCCCCTAGAGTGCAGCCAGAGAGAAAATGAATCCACAGATTAAGGGCACCCTCTCAATCAGCAACAGCGCCAGCACCAGCAGCAGCAGGTACATAAGAGCTGCCCCGAACTGAATGGGCGCATACATGTGCTCCGTGCTACACTCAGCTCTGCTCTCCACTTGCAACCTTTGATCCCGAAAAAAAAAACTTATGAACTTAGCGTTGGGTTGGGTGCACCCTCAATGCTTCGTGTGCATTTGAAAAAGTTTCCCGTAGCAAGAACCCGGCTGAGAGAGAGTCGGCAGAAAGGTGGTCCTTTCAGCATGTTTTTATGTATTAAATTTTATCCTCGCTTAACGACCATGTGCCGCACACAATGGCATATTAACTGTTTGCAAACAGGCCATTGAGGGAGTCGAAGCCACCCCTCCCTCTCTCTCTCTCTCTCATTTGATCTTTGAGCGAAGTAAAGTATTATCTGGAGGTTCACAGAGGAAAAAAAATCCATCGAAAAGTTTTCTGGAGACACACGCACATAATCCTAGAGTGCATGGAGAGACCCAACCCCGGCAAGTCCAGTGGGGGTGGAGAAGGTTTGCAAAGTCCGCTGCGGTAGAAGAGGTGTCCTCTGCTCAAGGATATCATCGACGCAAGGGTTCAAAGTTGCAGTTTTTGGTACGTGGATGTCCTTGCTGCCATCTGGAATTTATCAAATGAAGAGCAAGAGAGAGGGAAAGAGGACAGCATGCGGTCGTTGAAAAGTTCTCTGAAAAGGTTCTGGGTTCGCATCACTTTCGTTCAAGGAAACCTGTTGTCAATCGGTTGCGGGCGAAAACGTGAACATCCTTTTCACATTCGATCTGATTTGCATTCGGAGATGGGTTCAAAAAACGAACGAACGTCTGTTCTGGGATCAAAATCCATGTGCTGTGATGGACAGTGCCTCTAGGCGGTGAAAGATGAGGCTCAAAGTCCGCCTCAGTTTAACTATAAGAGAGCCAGGAGTAGGCTTGAAAGATAGGCGCTGTCTTCAATGTAGAAAGTTTAAAGATGTTTCCGGGTGCGACTAGCTGAAGTGGAGGGAGACTACCAAAACCTTAAACAGGCTGTAGGGAGGTGGAGGTCCTTAATCAACTCGATTGTACACCTGATTTGCGATGCGGGTGGTGCCCGAAACGAGCGCCTCTCACTCAATTATATCCCTCGTCCCCGATACACAGAATTAATCGAAATCAAGGTAAAATCCCACAATTTCTGTTCCACTCACAATTCCTATTAAAGGATTAGCCGCCAGTCGGTGGTACAGTACTTTGGTAACGGCAGCACTTTGGCACCAGTTCCACTTTAGCCAAACTTTCGAGAGAATCCAATAAAACTTTTCCCCGGCATATCCTTAACCGGACCACTTACACGGACGGAGGGGATTAGCACTCGATAGCAGATCCTTTTTCCGAACGGCTTATCGAGTGAAATTAGAAGTTATCCTCTTAAGTGCTTCCCCTACAAATTCATAACCGTCAACTTTATAAACAATACACGCCCTAGGCACAATCACGGCACCGGCGCTGCGCAACACTGTGTCACGCAAAGGCGCCAGGGGGGAGAATGCGTCACGACGAGAAAAAAAAGTCATTATTAATCATCCTAAATGCCTTATCGCTTTACCTGCCTAGCCCTGTCACAATTCAGACGCCAGAGGAGAGTGCTGCGGGATGCTCCGAAGGCGAAGCTCCACAACCCAGTCATTAATAACCATTACCGATTGTGTCCTTTTTCACTAGGATACTGTTTGTTTAGGATGCGCTGCCGGCAGCGGGCGAACAACACCCAGCCGAAGGGTCGAAGGGAGAGGAGAAAGACGGGATCATTGATGGATATGTGTACAGAGCCCGTGAGATTAGGAACAGGAGCAACACTAATTTGACAGGTGTCAGATTTGCTTATTAAATCGCAATTGAATCAATTTGGAGAGATTTCGTGGTGTGTCTGATCCGTCAGATAGTGGTTCTCTTGCCGGCCAAGCTGGGGAGGGATTGATTAATGACAAGACCGGGGATTCTGTGCCCTAATGATGCCTTGTTAGATTGCGAACGCCTGCTTCGCAAGAAGGTCGCAGAAGTGAATGTCCGAATCCAATTAAGGCGCCAGCCTCTGAGTCATTTTTGAACAGCCCATAAAGTCATAAATTAATAACACATGTTCACACATCATTCCAGCGCCCCCTTTGTGTGTGGGAAGGCGGCAGTTAACAGCCGCGTCGCCACCTCCCACTCAGCTCTCAGACATTGTCATCCCCCAGTCACCCTGCAGACTCACAAACAAGCCTTGTTTTCACTTCAACTACCCCCTCACACATACTACAGACGGCACCACACACACAGGCAGCCGCACACATGCTCTTTCCTCCCGATTAGCCTCCGCCCGGCATGAGTTTTGATTTATAAGGGAGAACATGTGCAGAGACAGGCAGTGTGAAGGTGCTTGTCAGCGCACAAAAAGAGGGACAAAGGCACGAGAATTGCTTAAGAAATAATAATGTACCCGTTCGGTGGCAGGAGTGAGGCCACACCTGAAGGAATAAATATCCTTACTTTCCTATCACCGCCCCTCATGTGCCCGCGCTCCTCGTCGTCGGCTGCTGTCAGATTCCTGAAGTTGATGAGCGCCTTCCACGTCGCGGAAAATTAAATTTTTGATTTCAATGAAAAATTATCCTTGCCATTGTAGCAGCAATTACGTTGTCAGCCCTAACGTATAAATTTAAAGAAGGCCATCCTACACACACCGCCACACGGCCTCAGGCAGCCACCGTTCACCGTCTTGGCGTCTTCGGCGGCGGGGTGGTCGTCCTGTCGTCGTCGTCGTCATTTATCACTCGTCTGTCTTGGTGGCTTGGGACAAATTTAAGCCACCTGACAAGTGCAATAAAGTGGAGAAGCAGTCACCCGTGGCCCCCTCAGACTTTCAGTCGCAAATGTAGTCCGTGGTGTCTGGTCTGATATCGAGTTCTGTCGATTTCCGAATTGAATGGCCCCCTCCACTCAATTGTAGACGCTGAAAGACTTTATGTCCTTAAGTGATCTGAAATGGTTTGTGATCCCTGCAGTCCATAGTCGTTTGGTTTGAACTGATTTGATCCTTTTTGAGTGAATCCTTATGATACCCAACTTCCCTAACAGAACAACGCCGTCAAACGACCTCGAAAGGCTTGTTGCCTCTGATTCAACTGAGGATATATGCTTGAAAGGATGTCTTATAGGTCCTTGCAGGGATTTTCAATCTAAAAAATCCGAGATATTTTGAAATTTTGAGAAATTCTCCATAAAATAGTTGAATATGTACTAAACTTCATTTAAGTGTCAAATATCCTGAAAATAAAATTTCCTTCAAGGATTATTTTAAAACAAGCTTGTAGTCCAACGTTCCTAGTTTCCACATGTGAAGTTTCATACAAATCCGTGCAGTAGTTTGGCAGATATTTGCAATTTTCAATTTTCGCGCATAGAAAGCACACGCTCTTCGATTTCACCAAAAAATGAGGTAAAAATCAAATGATTTTAACTTGGGGTTTGTGTCACGGAGAAAAAGAACTTGACAGATTTCGTGGAGGTTACGTTTGATGATCAATAACTTTAGAATGCGTGATCCAATGTCAAAAATGGATATGGACAAATTTGAAGAGAAATTCATGTTCTTTAGAATGAATCCTTATCCTCAGCCCATTGACCCATTTTTGATGGTGAAAATGAAAGAAAAAGGGGAATTAATATCTTGCCCACAAAAACGACGTTTAAAGACAAAATTTGACTTAAAGACAAACTTTAAAGGATGTTCGGAGAGAAGGAAAAAGTTTCTCAGCTAGACAATGGTCCATCGGTGGCATTTCAAGTGAAGGACGTACATATCCTTGACAATGGTCAGTGGATCTATAAAATCTCTTTAACTTTGCCTCTCACTTGCATTTTGAGGGACAAAGGATTCAGCCCACTCTGGTGCGGAGTTGAAAGTTCGCCCTGGTCCTTGTTTTTAATTGAAATTCAATGCTCGTAGTGCAAAATGCCGTCGCTTTTGTTTAATGCCTCCTGCCTCCTTCTCCGCACAAATCTCTAACAGCGGTGGTCCTGATTCTGATGGGGACTTCGAGGAAATGGCTGTGCTGAAGGGAGTGTGGAGGAGAAGGAGGCGGAGGAGAATGAGGAGGAGAAATAGGAAGCGAGTGGGAAGTGAATATAATTATGCACATTTCACTCGGAACCTAAGGACCTTGAGGGCATTTCCTTTTAAGCTTGAATTCTCGTTGCATTAGATGTTGATTCACACGCCCTCTCTCTCTCTGCTACTCAACGGCATCTCATCTACGAGCTGTTGAAGGGGATGGGAAAGAGGGAGGTAGATCAAAACTAAAGCCAACACCACTTACGACTGCACGGTGATTCATTACACAGCGGCGATGACGACCTCCTCCTCCCTCCGACTTTCAACAAAACCAAATTGGAACGCGGATCAATTAACGTGATGAGGGTGGTATTGATTGGAAATTCCCAAATTAAACTGGTTTACACCGATTCCCCCTGGAGGAGGGTCGGCAGTAGGCGGCACACTTCGCCGAGGCATCAGATATTCAATCGGCAGCGAGCGCTGTGCAGAAGGCAGAGGATTTAGTAAGATGATGCTGAGGACTCCGAGGTAGTTGTTGATCTTCCGGAAGGGTGAACCAGGCCGCAGCTGATTTGTGGAGAAAACTGACGAAAAGCGAAGCAATCGGTACGCACTTGATGTTGGGCGCTTGTTGTGAGGTACTTAATAGACAGAAACCAAAGCAAAGCCTATAAATTCGACAGCTCTGCCGCGGCAGGGGAGGGGAAAATCTGTCGATTTGGACTCATGAATTAATTATTTGCGGAACAGAAGCAACTTATCCGCGGCGTACTCTGTTTAATCAGCATTTATGGCGCACTCCGTCAAAGCACGCGGGGGCTTATTCCAAGTCAGCGCCCGTCATGATTGATGATTCTCGTCTACACAAAACCACCATTACAAGGTAACTCAAATTCCACCCACACCTGGCACCCCATACAATGGGGTGGCCTCAATTCCTCCATTCATTCAGTTTCAGAATATATCGATCATTTCGAAGGTGAAGCCACCACCCACTCCCCCTTCGAAGGATATGGAAATGAAGGGATTATTAAGTTTTCTAATTATCCTAACTCCATCGTGTTCAAAATCGAAATCACTCCGCACTCTGCCCGTCTCCCCACCGCAAATAAACACTTAGACGCCACAACAAAGGAGATTAGATTAAAATTCCAAGCTCCAGCACGCTCCTTCATGGACTGGGGGAAAGAGTGAGAGTCCATCGTCGTCCAAAATCTGCAAACAACGACATTCATCCTACGACTACCTGACACCGCAGCATTATCTTTGAAAGGACCACGTCACATCCCATTTCCACATGCGCCCCTGGGGGAACTGACACCCGCCCGACCGGTGGCGCGGCTACGAACAGAGGCGTTCAATTCAATTTTGCGTGCATGCATTTTAATTTTGTGACTGCTTGCACTGCAAATGGAAGAAGGACCTTGTCAACACATATTGCATGATCAGGCCCTGGGCACACACACACGACCCAGGCGATGAACCGTCACCGCCGCCGTCGCAACCGTCGGCACCGTGTCGACACCGAATTGTATCACGTGCTTATCCAATTGATTTGGAGAAAACTTTTCCCATTCCCAATCCACCCTCCCTCCTCCCTTTCCCGCGTCTCATTGAAATTTGCAATTTAAATGATCGGTTTTGAGGCAGAATGGTGCGAGAGTGACCAGTGTCCAGAATGTTTTACGACGACTTTGTAAGAGCTGGCTAGATGTAGATGCTATCCCTTCACTCCGTCCTCATTGTCCTTTGTACACCTCTGCCCTCCCCATCCGCTCCATGAAAAATCAATCTGCCAGAATCAATGCCAGTAAATTGAAAAGTTTTCAGTGTCATATGGCGTTCGAGGACGAACGACGACAGCACAAGTGTTTCTGGTCATAGTGTCGGGATTAGTGGGCGGACAAGCGCCAGGCAGTGGGAATGGTGTCGAACGAACGCTTCCAATGGGATTTGAAGGTCCACAGATGAATGCTTTATTCTAAATGAAATGACAGGCGCATACAACGGCACTTGGTGTAATTGTTTCCGAACTGGCGTGGCGTTGCAGCGAACATGTGTACACTGCTCTTGAACTGGACAGGTATACACTGATGGAGCATACAGCGGTGGTGGGCGGGGGGGAAACACATCCCACACAGAACTTTATTGGAAAATAATTTAAATGCAAAGTGCAAAGGAATTCGTAATCAAGTATGAAGCATGTGGCATGTGGTGGGGTTTATTTGCAGATTGAAAAATGAATCCGCCGGATAAGTGTCCTTAAATCGCACGTATGCGTTTGAGCTGGGGAATTGTTGGCATTTCAGCAAATCACTTCTCTGTGGTGAGGAGATTGTGTCTTTTGTGGCCATGGACGACCAATATTACACGGAAGCAAATCAGCAACCGTTCATTGAATCAAAATTAAACTCATCCCATGGACGGGTGCAGATAGCCTCTAGAAGGGCCTAGACGGCCCAGAGTAATGGATGACGCGAACGCATATGCGACGATTGAGTATAGATCACACAGGGGTAAGAATGACGCAAAAGTACGGATGGACCAGAAGTACGGATGGCACAGAGGCACAGATGACACAGAAGAGCAGATGGTGCAGTGGCACTGACTAATCAGATGTACAGATTGAGACAAAGGCATGGAATGCACAGAGGAGCAGACGGTGCGAAGGAATGGATTGTGGACGAATGAATGGCGCAGAGGTACGGATGTTGTAGAGGGACAAATGGATGACGCAGAAGTACTGATGGCGCAGAGGCTCTGATGGATCAGATGGCTTAGATGTCTCAAATGGCTTAGATATCTCATATGGCTAAGAGCATGAACTGAAGTTGGAAGCGAACAAACAGTCTTTTGCCCCCAAGAGAAAAGCGTTGCATACGCTCCTTAATTCTGTCCACTTTGAAGTTAATAACAATTGAGTGCCACTACAGCCCACAAGGGACCAGGGCCTAGCTTCTACGAGTAGAAGTGACCTACAGTTTTTTGCCGAATCCAAAAGGCGAAATTTGAGAAGTTTTTCCTAGACGATAAGTCCTCTTTAAGTGTGGTCAGCAACTCGATGGAGGTGGTGCCCTGAAAAAATGAGAGGTGTTCCGTCCGGGAATCGAACCTAGACCTTCGGCGTGTGAGTCATCGCACTTACCCACTACGCCACGGCTCCTGCACATCATGCTGGTTCAATTGATGAACGAAAAGTGAGTAATCATCGGTCTGAAGCGGTCACCATGTACTGTATGCATTCTGCGACGAATATATGGTCCTGTCTGCGAGAGAGGCGAATGAAGGAGAAGACGCAACTGCGAGTACTAAGTACTGTACCAAGATGTGGATGTAGTTCGAATGGCGAAAATCCCTCGACGGCAGTGGCTAGGCCACATGAAGTGAATGGACAACAACGCTCCAGGGTCTTCGAATCCTAGCCGAGTGCCGAACCACTTTACCACAAACCATCATTTTGAAGTTATCTACAGGAAATAACGAACGTCCAGACTGGAGATGGTGACGGACACAAGTGGAGGAAGGCTTGAACCACATTGAAGTGTGAAACTGAAACTAGAAGTTTTTCGGTTTGCATTGAAATTGTTTAAAGAAGATGACTTCAACGACTTTTGATAGATTAAAGGTTGGAGTTCGACGCATATTTGGTGTCTTGTGTTCCATACAGCCTCTTGTCTAAAGGCTAGTCAAAGGTCGACTGATACAGAACTTAAAGCATCTTTGAGTCTTTGAGTCCGTGACACTAGAATTGTACTGTATACAATCTCAGTGGTTTATTTTGAACAGCGACGTGTGCCATCGACAGGTTGCTTCAAAATATATCATCAGATAGATAGGAATCAGGAGGACGAAATCAAAAGCTTCAACGAAATTCAAAGCTTCAAAGAAATCCAAGGCTTCAAGGAAATTTAAGGCTTCAACGAAATTCAAGACTTCAACAAAATTCAAGACTTCAAGGAAATCCAAGGCTTCAAGGAAATTCAAGGCTTCAACGAAATTCAAGGCTTCAAGGAAAGTCAAGTGCAGTACAGAGTCCCAACGCCCCTAACAGAACAACGCCGTAAAATGACTTCGAAAGGCTTGTTATCTCTGGTTCAACTAAGAATATATGCTTGAAAGGATGTCTTGTAGGTCTTCGCAGGGAGTTTCAATCTGAAAAATCAGAGATATCTTGAAATATTCAAAAACTCTCCATAAAATAGTTGAATATGTACTAAATTTCATGTCAATATCAAATATCTTGAAAATAAAATGTCCTTGAAGGATAATTTTAAAACAAACTTATAGTCCAATGTTCCTAGCTTTTACATGTGCACTTTCAATCAAATTTCTTCAGTAGTTTGGTAGATATTTGTACTTTTTAGGTGTTCGCCCATTGAAAGCCTACGCTCTGCGATTTCACAAAAAAATGAGGTAAAAATCAAACGATTTCAACTCGATTCAAGGCTTCAATGAAATTCAAGTACAGTACAGAGTCCAAAGCATTGAATCAGTGACACGGAGGACATTCTTAAGCATATAGCTAAGCCATGCAGAGCGTATGGACTACACATTGTGTGGACATAAGGGAACTTTGAATTTGATCAATTTCCCATGTCAGTTTTAAGACTTTGAGAACTGAACTCCTAGTAGGACCGGAACTAGGTGTCTTATCAAAGAAATGTACGATTAGTTGTGATTTTGAAACGACTTTGCAGAGGACTTAGCGACGCAGGACCTGAATCATCTCGGTGTTCAAAGATAGATGCGGACCTGCTTTGGTGTCCGCATCAGTCATCTGCTTGAGTGCCAAGTTCACCTTCGACTGTAGCACCACACAAAGACAAAAGAAGTTCACTTGACCCGGCGAAATGCGGTATGGAGCCTATTTGTACTCAAAGACGAAGCGGTCCTTGATTACTGTCAAGACGAGGCAAGCCATGTCTCTTTTAAAATTCTTGCTGTCGATGGTGTGGATCCCTTCTTGAAGAAGGCAGGTCCTTTTATCGTCTCTCATTTCTATGTCAGCCAACGCTTTGTTGGCTCTACCACGTCAGCGCCACTGCTTGTCTTACAGCACTATTGACACTACAGGTTTTTTTTGAGTTCATAACCGACCTTGATGGAACAAACGTTTTTTGGGAATCTGACCAGTTTTACAAACTGTCAAAAATTTGGTTGAATTAAAAACCTAACACTCAGAGAATCACCCACTTCGCCTGACACTTTCAATTCCAAAAGCCGTCAGTCCTCCTGACGAATGCCTGTTGTCCACATCATCCAAAGCAAAGCAGTTCTTCATTCAGCACCTCTAATCGTGTGACATTCCCACTTATCGGACAAAGCTTCAACCACAAAGCTCGCACCCACCTTCCGGCCATTTATGATTTTGGGGAGACACCTGCAATTTAATTTTGCGTGCAAACAGCCCTTCAACAGTGCTCAACTCAATAATTCCGATTTCACGTGTCGAGGTGCAACACAATACTCCCAAGCATCGATGGCTTAATCAACACCCACCCACACTGCCCAGCCGTAGCCAAGCCGCGGTGACTCAACCTCAATCAACATTTACATTTTCAATCCCGGTCAGTTCCCCTAACCTTATTAACATAATGCCAACTGGGTAGGCGAAGGCGCAGGCGGAGGCGGAGAGGCGGCGCTCACATGCAGCTGCATCACAGTTTACATCACTCGAACTGGTCAATGTCAGTCAATCCTCCTCCCGCCGCATCGACCACACACACACACTGTCGCCGCCTGGCCGAGTAATCATCACTGCCTTAGCCCGATGACTGCTGGTGGCTTCGGTTCGTGTAAATGAATATTTTCCGTGACATTGTTCGTCCTGTGAATGGGCGGCACAAGAGGCAGGATGACCTCAATACAACAACAATAAACGACAAGCGACCTGAACATGAAATTAAACCATTTGTTGCCATTTAAAATGCAAATAGTGTAGAGGACGTGCTCGCTATCGACACCGCTCACCGCTGCCCGTCCCGTCCACTCAGACGATACTACCACTCGTGTCCTAAGCGCAGTGTGATTAACCTTAATTTTTCATTTAATTAAGCTAAAGGAAAGCATTTTTAGATCCTTTTTGATCTCCGCTGACTGGCTGACTGGCTGACTGCCCCGACTGGCTGCTGGCAGGAGTGAAGCGACACGAGTGTCGTCCACATTTGAATATTTGCAGACTCTAGCCATCGTCTTCCGCCGCTGGGGAGAATACTCGGTAATTGAATTCAGCAGGCGCCTCATCAGACACGGCACGGAGTGGAAGCGGGAGAGAGCGAGTGAGTGGGGGAGTGCCAGTGGATGGAGGACAATTTCACCCGATGATTGAAGGCAAAGTCGAAGCGCAAGATTCCCCCTTGCTTTTGCTAGGGGCGGACCGAGGGCGTGGATACTGTTTTGGGATATCGACAATATACTTTTCGTTTGATAAGGAAAAAGTTTTCCGCCACCTACCCACCATCCGACACATCACACGCCTCTTAACCGACTTCATCTCAATATGTCTTTACACGCTGATAGAACAAGTTTCGCCGACATAATTTGAATATTTTCACTCGAGAGGGGATGAAACCTTGCTGGTGATGGTGGTGATGGTGGTGATGGCGGTCCTTGTCCTGGTAGTGGCTGAAGGTGCTGGTGGCTGATGTGGCGACAACTGCGGAATGGGGTATCCGTGTAAAGGGGGAGGGGAAAAAACAAACAGAACAAACATTACACTTCTCATCCTCCACTCGTCCCACACGCCGACACAACAATGGGCACTTTAAGCCCGGATATAGACAAGCAGATATGAGTGTACCCACCGCCATCGCCACGGACGAACTCGACTCGGAGAACTTTTGGAATTTCAATGCTCCGCCGCCGACTGGCGCAACGTTTTGAATGCAAAACGATCCACCCACCCCACCATTCAGATTGGGCCGGACACTTTCTGGCAAGTGCCAGATTTCGGTGCTTTCTTCTTTTTTTTTTTTTGCAGCACGCGGCCTGAAATTCGTTTAGTGACCACTTGACTCTATATATCATTTCTCGCATAATAAAAGACGAAGGACACGGCAGCGGAGGAGAAGGAGGAGGGATACGGTTTATGAAGTTTTTAATTCAATTTTTCGGTTCAGTGTGTCTAGACGGTGTGTTGCCCGGATGCAGGATGGACATGATGATGTGATGAAGAGGGCAGCAGTAGATGGACGAATGGACGGAGAGATAGAGAGCAGGGGATGGCTGGCAGGATATAATCAGTAGAAGACTTATCCCGAAGTAAACAAGGACTTACAGTGGGCTTAGGTGGGGTGTTGTGGCGGGGAATTTACGTGTAATTGCGATTTCACCTGCCACGAGTAGTCAGAGAAAGAAGGACGAAGGCAGCAATTTTTTTGGTTGCAAAATTTAAAATTTTCAGTCTGAAGAAACAAGAGTGGAGCAGAAGCAATCTGCTCTAAAGTGGCCGAGATCTAACCGACTAGAGATACGGAAGGTTGTTTGGGGAGTAAAGCACAATTCACAATCATTTTCGGAGTGGTTGAAGGTAAGCCAGGAAGTGGCCATAGTTTCGGTATTCTCTTCGGAGCTTCAAATAACTGGTTGGCAAGGGAGTGGACCTAGAGTGAGAATCATCGTTAGGGTCACTGAATATTTGTCAGAGAGTGAATCGAAATTTGGAATAACCTTCGGTATCATTGAAAATTGATCAGGGGCTGGCTAGGGACTGTATTCGATTCGGAATAATCTTCGGAGTTCCTGAAAAACTGGCCAGGGACCGCATCAAAATGTATAATCTTCTTCAAAGTTATTGAAAAGTGGGAAATGGATGGGAATGCGTTTGGAATCATCTCCGGAATAGAGGAAAACTGGCCAAAATGGATCAAAACTGAGAATCCCCTTTGAAGTCACCGAAAATTGGCCAGAAATCATCGTCGAAGTCACTGAGAACAAGTTAAAAAGTACGTCTACACTCGACATTATCTTCGGAGCCCTTGAAATATAAGACGAAGGAGTGGACCTTCGGCATCTTCAGATTCGTGGGAAAACTAGGCAGAAAGTGGATCGAAATCACCTTCTGAGTCTTTAAAAGAGATCTACGGGTGGATCAACATGGCAGATGAAGGTCACAGCCTTGAAAAAGTGACCAAGAAAGACGAAGATCGTGACCGCCAAGACAGGCAAGTCTTTAAAAGAGATCTGGGGGTGAAAGACGAAGATCGTGACCGCCAAGACAGGCGGGTCTTTAAAAGAGATCTGGGGGTGAATCAATAAGGAAGACGAAGGCGAGAAGTGAAGACGAAGATCGTGACCGCCAAGACAGGCTTTCTTTGCCATTTCGTAGAGAGAAAAAGGCTAGGCTTCGACGGTTTAAATACGTGTCTGAAATAGATACGTGTCTGAAATTGAAATTTCACTGAAATACCATCAGAAGGGCGATTATTTACAATCCCGGGATGAGGTGTTTGCACCAAGTCTAAAAACTCAAGCAACAAAAGCCTTGAAAACCTCCCGTGCGTCCATTTCTCCAAGTGAGTTCTTTCCCCTCAAGTAGTCGGAGACTGCGCCTTCATTTGCAAACAAAGCCCATAGGAACGTTGCAGTCACAGCAAAGTGCACAAGCATTGAATTTAAACTCAGCACCATCAACGAACACAAGTGTCCAAGTCAAAAAAAAAATCCTAGAATCCAACAACACCTCAGGTAGAGCACAGTACACAGATACACAGCGTTGCCATCCAAGACCTTAATAAATTTCCTCATAAACCTCTTAAAAGAACCACCCACCAAGGCTCTGACGACATTCCCACGCCCCCCACTGGTAAATCATTCAATTTGCCAATAACCCACAATCCCAGGACTTAAGTCGTCGTAATTCACTAGAAAATTGTGATATATGTACTCGGCATGGTAATGGAGCATGCAAAACCATCGCCAAGGAATCGCTTCACCAACTGTAGACTCATAAAATTCAGATCTATGTACACGCCCAGCCGGGGCTCGTACGCAGTGCACTCTAATCGTGTGCCCGCTTCGCCTGAAATTGTGCAGATAAAACACAAATGGAGGGTCTATCTGTACGTGCGTAGGCACCCTTTCCCCTTTCCAATACGCCCACTCTAGCAGGAGACAACAATGGACCATTTCTGCGGCATGTCCTTGCATGCTGGCCGCATTTGGCCTTACTGTGTGGGAGGGGGGATGGGGGAAGGGGGAGGTTTTAATACAATTAGGCCAAGAGAGAGAGAGAGAGAAAGATCCCAGCGCACACATGTCCTCCTTGAGACAATTAGCCTTTTGCACGGCCGCATGGAACTGCCCCCATTGACAGCTTGACAGGCCACTGGACAAATTAATTGCAGATGAAATTAATGAAGGCGACATACATTCTTTAACTGCACACATTGTGCACACACACACACCGTCAACAGCCGACCACGAATCACCGGACAACCGATGACGTCGAGGATGATGGCTACAGCGACAATGATGATGACAGCAACTACTCCTGGTCTGCCTGCTCCTGACGTGGGTATTGGCAAAAGCAATTAAAATACTCGCTTATGACACTATCCCACGAACCACCAGGCTTCGGGCTTCGGGCGCTTTCCATGCCTGTCCTCACGATCGCGCGCCAGAGCACACCAACAGCGTGGGGGAGGTGGGTGATAATTGATAAAGCAGTTGAACCGAAATGGCACACCGGTTAAAGTCCTGCCAATGGTATCGGAACAAAATACCGAAGGACCCCCGTTCGACATTGCCGCGCCGAGGGAGTGGATGATGATGGTGGTGTGTGGCGTTGGCGATAGCGCACCACTCAGGCGTGGAGTCGTCATCGGCGAATTTTTCACCTCCCTCCTGTTTCGAACCGCGCACACCCATCCGCGCTCAATTAATTAACATTAAACGCGGATGCCCCATTTACGAGGTCGAGCCCGATTTAAATTTAACCCTCCTCCGGCAGCGACGGCGGCGGCGGCGGCATCCCCACGGCCGGCCTACCGCCATCATCGTAATCATCATCTATGTGAAACATGGCTCTAGGTGCCACTCGACATTATTATCGCGAGAAGCTTTTGTTTTCCCCCCAACCCCACCCCCTCGTGATGGGGTGAGAGGTGCTATCTCGCCCCGCAGATATTAATCACTTACTTCGGACGAAAGTCTTGTCTAGAACAGGTGTCTGTAGCTATCCGCTGGTTCGCATCGGAGGGCATCGGGTCACGGCACTTCGCACCCCCCCACTGGATTGTTGAAGTTCAAGCCCGAACCACCACGGTGGTGGATTTTCAGGATTTTCACAATTCTCACCGATGCTCAAAGATTTTCAGGACTTTCATGATTTTTCGGGATATTACCATCAAATAATTGTTTCTGACGATGCGCGGAGAACGGCACAGGAGGGAGCGAAGGCTATTTGCGTTAGAATTGAATTTTAAATAAATAACTAGGACCGGTGATAGAATGCGCACCGAGGGTGTTGTGGGCAATGTACAGGGGAGAGGCCCCAGATTGCCCTTTTGGCAGTGTGTCTCAATAAAAATAAATAAGGATTACAGGACACTTAGGGGATTTCCCGCCATGGAAGGCGCCGCCTGGAGGGAAGATGATGATTTTCGGAAATTTTTCAAGAGCATTGTTATGATAATTGCTGTCATTTGTTAGGGGGAAATGTCGACACGGGGGGTGGGTGGGATGGGGGCGGTGGATTTTAATCGCATTAATATTTCAAGAGGATACACAGCTATCAGTGACTGTCTATATATCAAACACACGCTCCGGAGTTTGTCACAGTGACAAAGTGCTCAACCAACTCTCTCACAAAGTTCACCTGATATGCATTCACTCCTCTCCGCCCCCCACCCTTCCGCAGCAAGCAAATAACTCCCATTAAAACAAACTAATCTCCATCTCAAACATATGTGAGTATACGAATGAAAAATCCTGAAAAGTCCTTCTCACAATCCCGATGACAAATTACTGCGCGGCAGGCAAGTAGCACTCCCGTCAAATGGATTTATAATTTGCGACGCCGGAGTCTTGTGCTCAACTCTTTATGTAATTAGAAGATTTATTTATGGCTATTAACGCTCTATTCCCGGGCTTTTTGTGGCAAACGTGCCGCACTCGTGACACCCCCATTCGCAGCACTGCCAGGACACTAAACAAATCGAAATGGATCAGACTACCGAAAATGTTAATTATCTCTTACCTCTCTCACTCACTCCGTCTATTCCAATTGCAGGCTACTGCTGCTGCTGCGTGCCTTCTTCTACCTTTCCTGTCTAGGAAATGATTTCAGCTTTAGTTTTGCGCATAATTTGAGCATTCCTGGGGAGCATACCGACGACGCTGACGACGTTGAGCGATGCGGTGAAGAGCTTCGAAAGGGGCACCATATGTGCGAGCGAAGTTTTCAATTTAAATACACACCACCAACCGCCGCCAACGCTGAACGGGTGTGGAGACAATGAGATGCTATTAAGATAATTGTTCCAGATTTTAAGGGTTATTCAGAGGAAGCCGACTCAGGATGAACGAAGGATATGAATAATTGAATTAGCTTTGCATACGCTACGTGTTCGTTTTTTTGGAATTTAATGGGCTGTCGGCTGGTGGGATGGTAGCGGGTAGTTGGTCAGTCTTTGGAGAAGGTGCAAGTGATTTCCGAAATAGTAGGGGAATTGAATAAACAAGTCAAACCATTATCCTGTCAGAACTTTGAATGTTTCAGAAAATCACTTGTCACCGCGAAGAAAGAGGATTTCCCTGGTCTATCAATGGCATGGAATGAAAGATTTAAATTGAATAAGTGAGAATCCATTCAAATTTTGATAAAACAACTTTCCAGCAATATCCTGCAGCGTTTAACAGAGGATATCCACTCATTCAGCTCAAAAACAATCCACTCCCCTGACCGATGAGAGGCAAACAATCTGGAAAAGAGGATGCAAATTGAATAAACAACTCTTCCCGTAGATTTTAATCAAAAATTGAATTTCCCATAATCCGAAATTTTTAATTTTCGTCCACCAATTGCTTAAATCTCGTTTCCCATTTAAACCCCCTTGTGTCGATAAGGCAGTTCCACATCACCATATCAACCAAATACACAAACCAATCTTCTGTCATTCCCCAGTCCAACCAACCGTCACAAGACCAAGCGCTTTTTAAAATGATGGAATCAAGAAACACAAAAAAAAAACGAAACGACGAAAGGAACAAACGCCAAATGCCAAAGAAATAATCGAACACACAGAGGCGAAAAAAAAATGTACGCGAGAGAAGGAAATAAAAAAGGCGACTGTCGGAGATTTTTTGTGTCATGCCTCGTTCGCTACGCGTACAAAAAAAATTTCCAAGCATCGCGATTAAATTGAAAAACGGACAAGTGTCCGATTAGAAAAGCCACATTTGCTGTTGCGTAAAGAAACGAACTAAAATTTCAACAAAAACGCAAGAAAAACGCGGAAAACCAACGAAAACTTTTTTGTTTTGACATTTCTCTACATTGACTATCTCAAAAATCCGTATGCATTTTTGACAGCACTTGTACTCTGGTGTAAATTAGAGATTCTTGAGTTTCTTCGCAGAGAAATTGAAAGAAATTTGTGAGAAAAAAAATTTTCCCCTCGTTGCGATCACGGGGAAAATAGAAAATGTGCTTCATTTGGTTGCCGACGCGAGTAATTAATATATTGATGGTGTTAGGTAATTACTAGATATCTGCTGAATTCTCGATTAAGTGTTTGGCAAGTGGCGGGCAATTGGAGGAATAGAAGGTGGACAGTTTGCGCTTGAGAAAATCAGAAATTAGTGAATTGAGTGCACGGCCAGAGGGCGAAGAACAGAGTTTAGCATTAAAAGTGAATGGTTTTGGGAGGAATCACCTTGAAGGTTCTATGTTCAGTAAGTGGTTGACTGTAGGTGAAGTCCGAGGGCACATTGTATAGAACTGCATTTTGAGCGGTGACGGCTATGTTTAAGACCCCACCCATATAGACGTGAGCATACGATGGACACAACCACGAATACGCTTGAGGATGCGAGTTCGGAGAGCGAGTACAGTGATTCGTATGAGGGTGAGAGTAATTCCGACACAGGAGCAGCCACCACATCGTCTGGGGAAGAGGACGATGATGGCGAGGGAGAGGAAGAGGAAGACGAGTTCTCGCAGCAGGAGGATTCGCTGGAGTTAGCGCGCATCACAAAGGACACACTGTTGCACTTACCGAAGGGACTCTGCGAGAATGCCGCCGTCTTCCATGAGTTCTTCTCCATGGACACATGGCGGATGTTGCCGGCTAACTATCAAGCTTATCTAAAGAATAAATATCTGCCGCACTTCCCCGAAAACAATGAGCAGGAGCAGGAACGCACTCTCGAATTGCTTTTCAGCAACAATCTCAATCGGTTTCAAGCGTCACCGCTAGTGGATTTGCAAAGGAATCTCGAGGAAGGGAACTACAGACCGGACGTGTTGAAACTTCGTGAAAGCATTGCCAAGTCCCGAAGGCGGGAAAGGCGCTTTCAGGAGTACGAGCGCGTCAGTCATATGGCGAAAAACATGCTGGTCTCTAGAGAGCGATTACTGCGAGTGGCCTACGATGCCCCACCGGGCGCTGTGCTGCGGGTCGACAAAATGTTGCGCAAGACTCCCCAGCTGGACAAAGGAGTGTGTGCTGTTCGAGCGAGGAAGCGCTACTACTCCGAGATAAGGCAGTTGAAGAGCCAACTTGGTATAGTTGACATGAGCGAGGAGGAACCCGATGATGAGCACCCGGCAGACGCCAAAGAAGAAGCTGAGGTCAAGACCAAAATGGAGGTGGACCAAGCGAAGGAGACGAAGATTTTGGGAACACTCCATCGCTACAAGAAGACCCATAAGAGCTGCCCCACGGAGGTGTTGTGTGACAACAACTTCAAAAGGGTTCTC
This sequence comes from Eristalinus sepulchralis, assembly GCA_944738645.1. Lineage (NCBI taxonomy): Eukaryota > Metazoa > Arthropoda > Insecta > Diptera > Syrphidae > Eristalinus > Eristalinus sepulchralis. The sequence goes on along the minus strand of OX122884.1, from coordinate 875,869 downwards.
TTCGAACACAAGTGCAGGAAAATGGAGGAACCGGTAAGACATTTACTTCAATTTCAGAAAAAAAAGGGAAAATACTCAAAATTTCGTAATTTTTTCAGGATCGGCCAGAGTTTGAGACAAATGACATCAAGCTACGTGATGTGTACGTGAGGACCCAGATGACTGGGACTGTGAAGCGAGTCTTCGCCTCGGGAAAGACTCCTGGCCGTAAACCTAAGGCGAAACTGCTGCAGGAGAAAGCCGAGGAGGAAGCAGCGGCTGCTGCGGCGGCTGCAGCTGCCCCATTGGAAGTTAAAATTGAGGTCAAGGAGGAGCTTCCATCGTCTCCGTCAGCTCTTCCGCTTCCGTCGAACCAAACACTGCTTACACCAACGCAAGCCCCGCTAGAGCTTCCCTCGGACATGGTTCTTATGGATACCCCTCAGCGTCACTCAGTTGTGTCAAAGAAATCTCCACCTGAGCGAACTGTTCCTTCCGTGGGAGACACACTCCAGCCGGACTCCGAAGAAGATGAAGTAGTGAACGTGGAGACGGTTGAAACCACTCCTATGCCCACCCTGCCGGCCATCAATGGCTCGGACTTTGGACACCAAGAGGAGATCGTCATGCCAATGGCCGAGATCAAGACCGATGAAACCTGCGAGCCAGCACTACCCTCCCCGCCTAAGCTTATGTCCTACCACGGAAAGATCAAAATCGCCACCTTCTCGGACCTTAAAGGCATCGACGTAATGAATCTTCCAATGGACATGGATGACTCTTGCCTCAATGAGGCAGATTTTAATTCTCACCAAGACCCCGCTAATCAGACACAAGCCCCAACGCCGACGACCACCCTAAAAACCCTCACAAGTTCCTCGCGGCAAGAGCTTATGCAAGAGACCCACGCCTGCTTCCTGGCGCTCATTCGAGACATCTTCTGCTCAACCCCGAATCATCGCATGAAGCTGGAGGACTTGCGGGAGAAGATAAATGTCTGGCTCTCGAATCCCATCACCGCTCTGAACGACTGGTACTGCTTAGCAGAAAACTGGTCGGCTCTGGTCACGTCGGCGATCAACTTCCTTGCGGGCGACTTTAGCGACCAGCCGGAGGAGTACGTGCCCTACATCGAGTACAAGTCACAACAGAACATCTATCAATGGATCGGCGCCAGCAGAGACTCTGACTCGCACCTAGTGCAACTTTGCAACTACTGGATGTCACGCAAGCACGAGATGACCCATAAGCCGATACAGAAGACCGACATGGTGCCGCGCAAGTCGATCGACTATGACGAGAACGGCTCCCACGAACGGGTGTCGTCCCCGCCGCTGCCGCGTTGCCCCACTTCCTGGACCGTTCAACCGTCCAGCCCCGAGGAGATTGCCGAATTCCAGCGGCAAGAGCGAGAACGCTTCGAAAACCCCCATCGCTCATTTACCTACCGCATGCATGGCTACGAGAGTGTTGTCGGGCCCGTGAAGGGAATCTACACGCAGATCTTCGCTTTGACAAAGGCTCGTGGTCACAGTATGATGATCGGCGACCGGCCGAGTTATGTGACCATTCTCACGTTGGTGCGCGATGCGACAGCGCGTCTTCCCAACGGAGAAGGCACTAGGGCGGACATTTCAGAGCTCCTCAAGTGCTCGCAGTACATAAACCGAGACGCACCGGAGAACGTGCTGCAGACAATTGTGAGTGGTGCGCTGGATCGCATGCACACTGAACATGATCCGTGTGTAAGGTACGACACCAAGAGGAAGACATGGATCTATCTGCACCGCAATCGCTCTGAGGAGGAATTCGAGCGAATGCACCAACAGTACCAAGGCGTGGGTAAGCACAAAAAGCCCGCAAACCGCAAAGTAAAGGCCAAAGTTCTCATCAAGGAGTCAAGTTCGGGGTCCAACACGAGTGTGTCTTCGTCCCTGCCAGCCCTTATGCCTTCAAATCCGATCATCATCAGCTCGGCAAACTCGCAGCAGCTGAAGAATACTCAAACTCAGTCGCAGAAATCGCTCATCAAACCTGAGCTCATATCTGGCGACAAGATAGAAGTCCTTGAGACCACGGAAATCTCGTCAATGGAACCAGCGATGTCCCCGGGACCCTCGCAGCCAGTCCCACAGCAGAGTCAGTTCATTTCGCAAAAAATCTTCGCAACCTCGACGCCGCAACAGAAGAAGCCGAACACGACGCCTATCATTGTGGCGACTCCAACTGGAATTCAGACAGTGCACGTGTCTACCGCCAGCACCCCAACGCTAATCACAATCCCCAGCAACTCCACCGACTCCAGTCCCGAGAAAAAGTCAGCTCAGCCGCTAACGAGTCCCACAATCATGTTCCCCGCAACGCAGCAGATCATCACAAGCCAGCAGCCGCAGCAGCAAATATCCGTCGCCAACAAGAAGATTGCCCTGAACAAGCCGATCATCATCAACCAATCTGTGGCCACAGGACAACAGCAGATCCGACCGCAGCAGCAAGCCCACCAACAGCAGGGCTTCATCATCCCCATCAACATCAACAACTCAGAGCAATTCAAAGTGATGGGCAACTCAATCCTCCTCACCGACCAGCAGAAGGCCAAGGTAAACCCCACGACTAGTGCCGCGTACGTGCAGCAGCAGTCGCAGAAGAACATCGTCCGCCTGGCGGGCGGAAAGTCTCTACTCTCACCACAGCTTACTAAAGTGCAGACGCAGGCGGGACAAAAGGTTTCAACCATTACAGCAACAAGCATTCGGCCGCAGCTGCAGAAGACTATCGGCGGCATATCGCTAATAAACAACGCGACGGTGAGCGGCGTGAAGATGTCCCCGCAAACGCTTACCAATCTGCAGCAGAAGCAAATCATCCAGAGCTTCCTTAACCAGCAGGGCAACAAGCAGCGTCTGGTCATCGGAAATATCGGCACAGTCATTCCCCAGCAGCAACAACAACAGCAGCAGCAGCTGTTGCAGAATAAGAACGTAATCATCCAGCAATCGCCACAGACGCAGAAGCTCATCAACACGGGGTCTTCGACTGTTGTGGCATCGACAACAACAAATACCGGCACGGGCACAATAATCTCAACCTCGTCGCAGTCGGGGAATATCATCGGTTCCCCGATATTCCAAATACACTCGTCCCCATCGACTGCGGGAGGAGGGACAAAGATTCAGACGATCAGCACAAGCAGTCTTACCCCCCAACAACAACAGGTATGTATCCCGGTAGTCGTCTGCCAATTGTGCATCAAATATCTTTTTTCCAGAGCCTGCTTCAGAACCTGAAGCAACCCCAGTTCAAAACGGTGCAAGGCTGCCAACTCGTTTCCGGTCAGCAGCAGTCGCTCATCATCAAGCAGCAGCCGATATTCGCCCAACAGCAGGCGCAGCAGCAACAAAACGCCCAGCAGCAACCGAAGATCGTCAACAGCAACCAGCAGCAGACCTCCACGGGTACCATGACTGCCGTCAGCGTTGGCTCTCCGTCGCCAAAGGCAGTTGTAGTTAGCGGAGTGGGCAACATAATCGGAACGACTGCCGCGCCCGTCAACATAATCAAACACCCCACCCTGCAGCTGCAGCAGAGTCTCGGCAAGCCCATCACCGTGGTTTCCCAACCACAAACAATGACGCGGGTGATAAAATCGGGCAATGTACAGAATCAGATCATATCCCGGGGTGGGGTGCGTGCGCAAACCATGAACCCAGTGATGGCCAAGGTGCTAACCAACACCTCTGGGCAGCTCATATCGTTCGAGAGCCTCCTGCAGAAGCAAGGTGCCACTCTCCGAGTGGCCAACGCTAAGCCCAACCAAACCACGAACTTAATACAATTGGCCGGCAACGCTGGTTCACAGATAACGCAGTACGCTGTCGTTTCGCAGGGCAGAAATATAATTTCCGTAAGCGGACAGCAGCAGCAAGCGCGTCTCATCAGCACCCAGGCCTCGTCTAGCACTGTTTCGACAACCACCACACCTGCAAGCAAACCCGTGGTCAGCCCGGCACCCACGAAACTCATCACCGCGAACCAAATCACAGCACAGCAGCTGGTGAACGCGAAATTCCTCAGCAAAGCGGGCAACGTGACCCCCACATCGACCGGCGGTATTCGAATGATCAACGCACAGAACTTCAACATTGCCAACATCCAGGGTAAGCCTGTTCTCATCACCAGCAAACAAGGGACCACCCATAGCCAAACCCAAATCGGCCAGCAGCAAAACAGCCAGGGCACCAGCGTCGTGATCGGCGGACAGACCGTCAAGCTCCAGGGCAATGTGATTTCAACCGTAAGTCGGTATTCAGGGACACATCGCTCAAAACGAGAACTGAAACGACCTCTCTCTTGATCTCGCTTTCAGTCTAATGTGCAACTAGTTAACAAAGCGGTTTCTTCCGCCGCCGTGATGTCCTCCTCGTCCCCAACCACCTCCACCGTTATGATGGGCAACCAGATCCTGAAGGTCCAGCAGTCCACTCCCATGAAGCAGGGCACCATCGTCGCCGGCTCCGCCCCGTTGACAACAATAGCAAGCACTAACACCGGTACTGTGGTAGTCAACAGCAACTCAGTAATGAACCACCAAAACATGCCAAAAACCGTCGTGTTAGGCTCCACCGGCCAAACCATTCGTGTTCAAACGCCCTCGCAGATTCAAGGCGGAGGCGGACTCAAGAACGTTGCAGCCACCAGCATAGCTCAGGTAAGTGACACTTAAGCAACTTGGAGCGCTCGAATGACGAGTGGTTTTTTTTTGCAGGGGACAAGTATGAAATCATCAGCCAACCGCGTGGTACTCGCAGTTCAAGGGGGCGGCCAAATATTCCTGTCACCGAACTTCCAAGGCGGAGCGATAAATCTCAAATCCCTGCAGGGTATGAAGGTCGTCTCACTAGCCCAACAGCCCCAACTGCAACAACAGTCATCACAGACGCAGCAGCAGCAGCAACAGCAACAAACCCAAACTGCGACCGTCGCTCAACAGCAGCAGCAACAGAACAAGAACAAAAACATCCAGCAACAGAAGTGAAGAATGCGAACAACACCGTGCAGGTCGTGAAGTACACAGTACAGCAGTGTGACGCCACTGTAACAACCCATAGTACACCGCCTCCCCCCCGCTACTATGCATCTCAACGACACCAAGCAACAGACAATGTTGATCAATGATGAATGAACTTCTTCAAACGTGTAACTATAAGATTTTTATTTCTATTTTCTCTTTCTTTCAAAGATGAACTAGCAGTACACCTTGTCTATCAATTTAAACGTAACATATATATAAATAAAATATATTTAGAGGTATATATCGATCAGTAGGAGAATTTTAAAACAAACTCTGTATAGCTTTAAGGTTTCTCTTTGTGAATACGTTTCCTTTTCAATTAAGAATTACTTTGATATAATGATTAGTTGTAGTGCGAAGCGAGTATGCGAGAGTGAGAATACGAGTACATAGACACGGTAGACAAAAACAGAAAAAGAAAAACAAAAAAAGAAAAACGGAATTTGTATAAAACAACAATTTTGTGAAAGCAATTGAAAAGTAAAAATATAAACAAAATTTATTAACAGAAATTTTCAAGTGGTTGTAGTCCCTTTTATGTATCCTTAGAAGGACGACGGAGGCTGGAGAATGCCCAAGGATTGCATTATGTTTCGATTGAGTGCCACATATGCAAAGCTTCCTTCCAAACTGATTAGATTGTCTTAGACGATAATGGAGAATTGTCACTGCTACGTCTAGGTAAGCGATCTACCAACCCTAAGCAACGCAGCAGGCGAGAGTTCTCTATTTTCATCAAACGGGGGACATGTGTCTTCAACTTCAGTGGAAGACCACGAACGGCCGAGCCGACCAAACACATCAACGACACCGAAAATAAGAGCAGCAGACATGTTCAGCGACAAGTTGGAAGGGGAGCAAATTCAATAAATAAAAAAGAGAAGAAGATTAAAAAGGGGGCACCATTACTTGGCGACGAATGTATGTCCACTTCCCAATATGTCCCCACTTAGCTCCCATCATTCCACTCACCATACAAAACATCGCCGATCAGCCCAACATGCGCTCATCATACAAAATTCCAACCATCCACGACCAAGTCATCCATCATGCAACATGCTGAGCGCATCACCCATCAAACTTGTCGCCAGCATCAGATTCGCACACGCAATATGAGTTGAAAGGGGGAGGAGTCGCACCACCGTGTACTCGATGCACTCACATGCACCCGCGAACGCGAGAGCGAGAGCGAGAGAGCAAACACGTAGCCATCATCATCCCCCATGTGCACCCTGCATCGATTCAGACCTCACGTAGCCATCAACATCCCCCATGTGCACCCTACAACGATTGAGAGCTGAATGTCGCCTACACCTCCTTATATACCCTCGGTTTCTCTTCTCCCCCGCCAGAGAGCTTTTCATTTTTCTTAACATTTTTCAATTCATAAGCTCTTTGCGTCGCTTTTATGCGGTTATAAGCATTTTTGACGCTTTAACATATTTTTCGTCATTCAGGAGAAATAAGCAAGCCTTGGACTGTCCTGGGCAGGTCGGGTTATTAACATCTGGCACTCCTGAAACCTTTTATAAGTCGATCTCTAAAATCTTGGGCTACTTTTGGGGCATTTTCAGACTTCTTTTTGCTTCAATCAATGATTGCAAGGAGTCAAGACATATCTTGACAAATTCTTTACCATCACGTACACCTGGTTTTCAAATCGCTGTATACATATACCAAGAAGTACACATGCTCAATTCAAATTTCATTTCGAGGATGCCTCAGATTTGATGGAAGATGGATTGTAAACGTTCTCTTTTTCTCTTTGACTCTCTAAACTCGATTTTGGGACTGGCGTCATTCTTCGTTTTGCTGTGGATAGAAGGAAGAAAATGTGCGTGACCACCTCCAAGTTCTAACCGTGGCGGGCTGCATATTGTGCACCTTTCGTAATGGCTTCACTAACAGCCAGGTCTTTTTGGCCGATTCCATTTTTATGGCGCCTTACAGACAGCTTGCTATGTTCGTCCATTTAAGCAGCAAAGGGGAATGAGCCTTCCGGACATATTCTCAAAGATCTTTAAAAGAATTTTACATGCCTACTTGACAAGGCGAATTAGACAATTTTCTCTCGATTTCATACATCGCTTGATCTGCTAACCGAATTCTTAAGCAGTAGCCCTGTTGTCAATCTTACTGTTCCTCGTCCCATCTTTGTCAAACAGTTCTCAACCAGGTCAAACCGAGCCACAGGTCGGGAAGATCATCTGCTCTATTCTCTTCAAAGATTGGTGGGGAACAGAGAAGGAGTCTATCCAAAGGATCAGATAACTGAAAAATATTCTTCTAAGGGTATGATGAGTCTTGAACTCTGGAAGTCTGGAATTGAAGGACACCTCCACCATCATCTTCTTTTTCTTCATATGTCGCTGCAGTTCTTAGTGGTCCCGGTCTTCAACGAGCAATGCTTTCCAACTGGCACGATCTTTTGCTAACTGCCTCCTATTTCGCGCTGTCAGTTGCTGAAGGTCCTTCTCCACTTGTGTGCGCCATCGGGTCGTTGAGCGTCCCCTATTGCGTTCTCCCCCATTGCGGAGTCTCCTATTGCGTCGTCCCCTATTGAGTCGTCCCCCCTGCTTCGTTCTCCTTTGCGTCGTCACCCTTGCTTCATCCCCAATTGCGTCGTCCCTTCTTGCGTCGCCCCTATTGCGTCGTACCCTTTGCGTCCTCCCCCATTGCGTCCTCACCCATTGCGTCCTCCCCCATTGGGTCCTCCGCCATTGCTTCGCCCCTCCCTCGCGCCCTTCCCCATTGCGTCGTCCACTATCGCTTCGTCACCTATTGCGTCGTTCATTTCGGCTTTGAGGATTCTTCGGACTGGAGCAGAGTTGTCCATACGCTCTACATGCCCCCTAGCCGCCTTAGGCGTTGAATCCGTAGACGCCTGGGTAGGCTTATGCCACTGAACAGCCACTATAGTTCGTGGCTGAATCTTCTGCTCCAAAAGAACTCAACACAAACAGGGCCAAAGATTGAACGCAAACAGGGCCAAAGATTGAAGGCAAACTTTTTCTCTCGAAAAGACTTCTCCTGCTCTTCATCTGCTCTACAGATTCCCTGTCTGGACTCCTACGCCAGAGGAGCAGGAGGAGGCTGATCAAGTTGTTGTATAATGTTGGCTTGGTCCTTCAAGAGAGGTCTCCACCTTGCCCCTTGAGTCCAGCAATTAGAAGGTTAATCTCGCCACTCACGTTTTCTGTAGTGTTTCTTTGGAAGCTGAGGTAGACGAAGTCCTTCGCTAAATCGAAGTTATAGCAGCCTATCGTGACGTTCTGACCTGGTCGTCGATGTTGAGCGTTCTTTCTCCACGACAGAATTTACTTCGTTTTGTCCTCTAATTTTGAAATTCTTCTCTTCAATTCCAGCAAACGCTTCATTCATCACTGAGTTCGACTGATAACATCAATGTCGTCGGCATATGCTAGCAATTGTACAGAGTTTTGGAAAAATCATGGCTCTGATGTTTGCGAGTGAGTTCCGCACGACCATCTCAAGGACGATGTTAAAAAAGTCATACGACAGCGCGCTGCCTTATCTCAAACCTTTTCGATGTTGAAGGTGTCTGTGGGTATGTCCTTGTCGGAGCAGTCAACCCTCGTTACCCTGCACAATCTAACGTGTTTGGCAGGAATCTCGTGCTATAGCTCTGCTCTATGCACACTGTCATAGGTGGTCTTGAAATCGACGACCTGCTGTGTGGTGTAAGGAATTGATCAATGGTGGACTTTGCCGGCCTAAAATGCCTTAAAAGTCTGAGTGAACTCGGTACGGACCCTTAACAGACCAGTAGAGATCTCCATCGTCATCCGGCACAATCTGAGGAGTTTGAGAGACATGCCAAGACTAGGCGATCTAAATTCGACGCATTTTGCTGAAGAACTTTGTCTTTATAGTTGAGAGAGTATCGGCAACGGTTTTCCAGGAAATTTGTTCTTCCCGACCATGCAGAGTGATATTAAACAAGAAATTAACCGAATTGCCGTTCGTTTCGTGACACTAAATCTACAATATATATATTTTCTTGAATTACAACTAAATTTGAAAAAAAACCTGTATTTTCTAAATTAAATAAATAATACAAATTGACTAACTAATATGGCACAAATGCTTCGTTACTCATGTTTATTCAACAACGTCTATTTCATCGTCGTCACTGTCACTGGAGGATGTGTAGCACTTCTTGTCCGGAGATCGGTCATCGGATCCAGTTGGTGTTATGGTTGAAGATGTGTTCTGCGATGGGACTGGCTTCTCTTGGCCACTTTTGAGGTTTTCTCGCGTGTGACGCCATTTCATGCGACGATTTTGAAACCATACTTTAACCTTCAACAAAAAAGGATTAACATGATATGATCAAAGAGAGAGGGAAAGAAAGATACCTGCGCATCAGTTAAATTAAGCCGTGCTGCCAACTTTCTTCGATCCGGCTTTGTTATGTATTTCTGCTGTTGAAATTGAATTTCCAAGCCTTTTCGCTGAAGATTACTAAACACAGCTCGGGACCAGGAACGTTTTCGCTTTCCACTCTGCCCAATGACGTTGGATGGCGCCACCGATGTACCAACACCCACTCCACCGCCGGCGGATAGATTGGTTCCGCCGCCACCGTTTGTTGGTTGCTGTTGTGTTGCTGGTGGAATGTCTAAAGATTTAGCAGCGGCCGACTGAATATTAGCCTGCTGACGGAAGTGCTGCTGATTGATCTGCAATGATTTTAGACCGTTAAATGGCGCCATTAGGGAAGACAAAGCTGCTATTGATGCCGTTGTCGGCGGAGGCGGAGGTGGCTGCTGCTGCTGCTGCTGCGGATGATGATGATGATGATGATGGTGATGTTGCTGGTGGTGGAATTTGTGTATTGAAGATGCCATTGATGAGTACGATAGAACTGAAATGGATCGAGATAAATTCTAATTAACGCAACGATAAACAATTTGGTTTGTGTTATTTTCTTTTTTTTGTTCATCATTGTTTAAACAATATAAAGAGGCTGGTGAGCCAGCTACGAACGCCAGCAATTATTCTTCGCTCATCAACGGAACACCAATTGAGCGCCTCATTAATTTCACCTTACGATGATGATTTGGTTAGAATAGTTTAGATTGAAGGTGCGACGAGAGAGGGCGGGCTGTGAGGTCGGCGGTTATCCGTTTCTTCTGTTATAGAAACATATCCAATTGATGGATATCATCCGTGTACACAGACACACAAATATTTACATTTACATTCAAATTCAAATTTTTGTTTCGCTAAATTGTAGTTTGAAAACAGGCAGTAGTTCAATTGCATCGAATGCGTGGCTCGCATTTTTGGCCAGTTGCGTCTAGCTGTGCAGTATACGATTGTACTGCGGCGATCAATTACGTAAACACAGCACACTGCATGAACTCGAATTTATTGTAATCACTTTACGAGAGTGAGAAATTCTCAACGATCTGCTTTTCGTTTGGCAATTTCACACCCTCATCCGCCGGCGTAATTGGACAGAGACACGGGATTGTAAATATTTTACCTCCCCACATCTACCGCACACACCGTCCCGGCAACAGACTGTATGCGTTTCAGTGGTTCAATAAATTTTTAAATCAATATTTAGTTTCGGTCTTCTGTTTCTCGATCCAATTCTATACACTTCTCTTGGCAGTGGTGGCTAAGGTGGGCTGGCTGGCGGTGCGCTGCCACAATGTGCGAGTGTGGGGAATTAGGCTCATTAAAAGTTTTCATATCTGTAATTTGTAATCCAATGAACATTAGGTGGTATTTTACTGGCTTTTATTTGATTTTGTCTGTTCTTTTCCTTGAACTGATCTAGTTTCTCTTTGATTTGGCCACCCCCTGCTGGGGGCAGTTTCCAGGCAATTATTATTGGAGCCACCGCACAGAGAGGGTGAAATAATTGATGTTCTTCACTCCAGCATAATTCACTGAAGCGCTACACGTCGAGTTGCTGTTGAATGAGGATCCCCGCCAGAAGCATATGGCTTTCGTTACCCACCACTGGAATATTATAATGTTTAAATGATTTTTCTTCACTTCGGTGTAAACAAAATGATTCTTAATTGGTTAAAATTCTTAATAAACAACTCGGTTAAAGTGCGCTGCTCGTGTGTACTGTGTGCTACGTGTGTGTACGATGTGTGCTCTTGCCGTGGCACCTCACTCAATACGGGAGGCAATCGGAAGGAAGGTACAACGATCGAGAGACAAAGGTGATTCCTTACAAATCGATTGTTTACTATAGACTGTGGACGGATGGAGAGGAGAAACTCTGATCAGTCGAAGCTGAGAAAAAAGGATGTGATACTTAAGGAGGAGCTGCTGCTGTGAATGAAATATATCTTTGGAGGATACATTGTATGCAGTGAACGTGCAGTGCATTACTGTTTCCGGTTTTCTTGAACTCTTCGTGTTCATCTTTTGTTATGGTGTTTTCGCTGTTTTATTGAGTTTTACCAACTAAGAGTTTGTTTGTGTTTTGAAGCGTGGGGTATTCAAGATTAAATGTAGTGGAGGCAGTAAGGAATCAAATGCATTTGAAGTGAATTTTTTATTCTTGTGCAATGTGGAGCTCTTCGGTCTCCTGAGAACAAGAGAATAGATTTCGTAACAAATGAACTCTTCTCACAAATCTGTTCACAATTACAAAGAAGTTAAGACACACAGGGGACGTCAGGACTGTTAAAACATCGATAGTCTGTGGCTACCATGTTCTTAAACTGGGTCCTTCCAATCAGTTGTTTGCTAAGAAGAGGCAACAGAAGACGGCCTAGGTTGAGATGGCGCACACAAGTGAAGAAGGCTCTCAACTAGCTTGGAGTGCGAAATTATAGGAAGCTGGCGAAAGATCGCGCTAGCTGGTAAAGCAAGTTGGTTGAGGCCCAGGTCTACCATGGACTGTAGCGCCAGTAAAAAAAGAAGAAAAAGAAGGAAGGAAGTCTGAAGACATCATTCTTCTTCACCTTCTTCTTCTTCTTCCTCTTCTTTTTCTTCTTCTTTTTCTTTTCATGAAATCATCGGCAGTCACTCACAAAGAGCGTGTTTGCATCTTACCCAAGCATTCATGTCCACCTACTCTCCGAAAAAGCTTCAAAGAAAAGCGGTTATCCACTAAAGTGACTAGAATGACGTGAGATACAGTCCAATCTCAACTCAGATAAACAAAATCATAGTTAAAAAAATGGTTCATCTCGAAGTGCACCCTACGGCGGGTGCCAGCCGACTGAGCTTTTATTCAACTTGTGACGGGCTTTTATATAGAGTCGGCCATTCCCCTCCCTGGGAGTTTCAGACCAGATTTTCTCTACTTATTTCTTTTTCAAATTTTGATTATTTTCTGGGGATTTCGTTTTTTTAAGGCAGAGGTGTGTGTTCGTTTCTAGATATTATTTTGGTAAGTTTTTATCATTTTGGAAAACATTTCTGTGTGTTCTTCTTTACCTTCGAAACAGAGTCTTGAGATTTAATTAGAAATTAGAGTGAAAGGCATCCTCAGTGGCAAGTTTAGAGCCTAACAGAATATTTTCTCAGAAACCTGATGCTTGTCAGGACGTTCTTGCAAGTTGTGCAAATACATCGGACACCCAGTTTTTCGAGGATCATTTTTGAAGGGAAAATATCGACGATATTCCGTATTGTGTTCAAGAAGCCTTTTTCCAAACACCAGAAACTGTGACTGTTCCGTCTTGTGTTAAGTGATTTCTTGAGTGATGTGAAACCACCGCACTGTGTCAAGACTAAGAATTACCGGTCACACACTTGAGATTTTAAGAACCCGCACATTTGAGGTGGGTTGGGCCTCATCTTCGTTTAAATATGCATATTTGCTTTACGTTTGTGACCCAAATGAGGCTAAGAAATCTCTTAATAACAACATAGAAAGCAAAGCGTCCTAATCTGTAAGAGAACTTGGTCACCGCTGTTACAGCAACCGAACATGTTTTGCATGCTTTTCTCCTTTCACGTGTTGAAACGTCTTTCAATCTATTGCCCACGCTCAATGACTGGCCCTTTTCCAGACAATTAACTCTTTTTTTGAGTATACCACACAGTAGCATCTTTTCGGCAGAGATGGCCAAGGGTAGCTGTCTCCAGTTCAACCGGCCTGGATATCTTGTAGTTTTTCATGAGATTCCCTGTTTCTTGTTACTGACAACACTCAAAGATCACAGATTTTCTCAAATGGTGGCCTTTGAATTCGGCAATGCATCGAGGCAATAACGTAAATTGTAAGTGAAGCTTAGTCCTGGCTCCTAGTGGACTTTAGCGGCAACCAAATAGTTTTGTGTTTTTACTTTCATTTTCAAACGCTCCGATTGCTTCAGTTACTTCTAATATTCACCTCTAAGGATTAAGATTAGCCCAACCAGTGGTCACTACGGTATGGAAGGCCTTTAGAGAAGACATCTCTCACAATGACTCTTGTGGAAGTTGTTTGCGTATAAAGGACACCATTCATTGCTATATACATACCCCATCTTAGACAGTTCTTCTTGATAATTTAGGACATTAGTGAAGTTTAAAGGTTATATCCGACTTAATAAAATTAAAGTCAGTACACAATGGCCTTAGATTATGCGAAAGATCGTAGCTGCGTAAGTTGACTATGTTCGCTTGTCCTTTCGACAACCTGTCGATCTATGTAACTGTGTCAGTAACTTGAGGAATTAAAGTACTTTTAAAATTAACCTGATGGAACCTGATGCGCAGAAATCGATGAACGTAGCCATTACGCCAGGGGACAATCCAATATCCATTTAATTCGATTTGGATCGACTTGCAAAATGCTTGTCCATTTAATTTGCTCCAAGTTTCGTCTCCTTTCCTAAGCAGCAACGTCACTGAATACAGCTTACAAAGAATTAAAGTTAACACGTAAGCAGGCTTGTGGGCTAGCTACCACGCCTATCACTCCATTGTTTATTAATCACTCATCACTTGTTTATGTGTTTCCTTCGACATGCACATAAAATAAACAAAAACCCAGTACACAAAGACAAGAAACAATCTAAACTCTAAATACGAGTAGGACATCACACACTTTAGAATTGTTTACTCGCCTTCTCCTCCTCAGCGCCCATTGTGTGGGTGCAATAGGATCGTCAAATCAATACAACTCATGACCAGGAAGGAAGTGAAGAACCAACCACCCTCCACATTTGACAGGAATCCCTCTATCTCTCTTTCAATGATAACAATATCCAACTGTTGGTCGGCGGCGACGACGGCGATGCGTCTATCGCGCACACAAACCCACTTGGATGCATGTGCCACCACCAGTCCGTGCAAGGGGTGCTGCCACCCGACCCCAGAATCAAATCATAATTTTTCAAAAGGATTCAAATTATTTGATTATTTTCTCAATCAATGGAAAACAATAGACCCCGAGAGCAGCGATCGCCTCGATGAAAGATAAAAGCGAAAATTCAGATCGAATTAACAATAATCTCGAGAGCCTGGCACGAGAAAGAGAGACAGTGAGAGAGAGACGCGCACTCAGATATAATTCATCTCCGATATTAAGTATGAAGTGATCAAAGGGGCGACATGAATATGATTCACACGTTCGTTCAATTGTTTTCCAGATGCGGTATGGCAGCGGTGGCGGCGAATGCCAGTGTTTACGTGCGGCCGCCGAGTTTCGGAATCGTGAGTTTTCAATTGCCACCGGATGGGAGCAATTGACCTGCGATAAAATATTGCGTTTAATGTGTTTTCTCTCAAAACGTTGGCGCCCAAGAAATATGTTTTCGCAAAATGTGCTAAGTAAACTGAATTTATTAAGATTTTTTTTAACGAAGTAGAATCAATGCTGAAATGCTTCTTATTTACATCCTTTGCAGTAGAGTTTGTGGTAACTTGCTGGTCTGCTGGTGTAATTTATGTTCACTTAAATTTTACCAGAAACAGAGCTGATATATGTTTAGGTATGCTTAGAAGATTTGTGACAGAGATGTCAGGCACTGAGATCGTTCTTTTACAGCAGGAAACGAGCTTAGGCTCAGAGACACAAGGATCAGTCCCTCCACTAGTTCAGAGTGAAGCCAAGCCTCAGCCGACAGGCATCTTTGAAAACTCTATTTTCTACACTTAGACGCCCGATCACATCTAAGTAAGTCCAATCCATGATATTCCTAATGGCAACGTACACCTGAATGCATCCCTGGATGCAGCGAACAGAGAACTGATCCACGAGATTGATTTCGCACCCTGAAGAAAGTCTTTCAGAAATTCCGTTTGATTGAGAAGCCCTACAAGGGCCTACAAGGGACCAGGATCTACATAGCTTCGTCTGCAACTACACGTGTTGTGCGTGCTATTGTTCGTTCACGAGTAGAGGGGGCCTACAGTTTATAGCCGAATCCAAAGGTCAACATTTGAGAAGCTTTTCATAGACAAGTGAGTACTGTTTGACTGTTGTCAGCCACTCGAAATAGTTGGTGCCATGAAAAATGCTAGGTGTTCAATTCGGGAATCGGACCTAGGACCTTCGGCCTGTGGGTCGACACACCTTACCACTACGACACACGGCAACCACTGTTTACATGCTTGAGATGTTCACTGAGAACCCTGAAGCTCGTGAAAATATTCGCAAGATTTTACTGACTTATCTGTATAAGGGATATGTTTAATGAAACTAACTGTACTCAAAGCAACCTCCTTGCTTTCGCCTCTAAATCCTTTTTTGTTATTTCCCCTTGTCTATTCAAATGATCCCGAAATATTTCCAGCACATCAACCAAACATTCAAAAATCCAACAATCGCATCAAATATCCTGAATACCAAAAGGTCCTTTAAGGATTCTGATTACATACAATTCTAGCCCCATGTGTGCCCTTTGCATGTGCAAAATTTTATTTAAATCCGTTCAGTCGTTTCAAAGATATTCGCATTTTTCCATTTCTTGGACAAGGAATCACGTCTGTTTTTCAATTTCCCCAAAAAATGAGGTAAAAATCAAATGATTTCAACTTGAAATTTGCTGTCACGGGTGAAAAGCTTGATGAGACATACAAACTCAGTGTTTGAGGGCGAATATCTAGAGAATGCGTGGTCCAATGAAAAAAGTTGTTAAGGACAAACTTGAGGAGAATTTTATGAACCATTGGATGGTGTTGACATTGTGGAGAATTAACCGTTATTTGTGTTGGTTATTTAAAGAAATGTGAAAGGGGTATCAAATAAAATATTTTAGGATGTTTTGTGGAGAAAATTGAGTGTTAAGCTGTCTAAGGACTACATTTTTTGAAAATGCAGTAAAGGAGTATTCGGTTAGATTCGTGAAATCACTGTAAATTGCTGTGATTGTCAGTGGAATAGCGTTGGAAGTCCATAAATTAGCGCAACTGTTGCATTTCTTATGTTTCCTTCGTTAACATTTTCATTTACATTTTCCTTCACTGTGCTTCTTGTTAAGCAGTAATGTGTATGCTGTTTAACAAGTAAATCCTTTCCCGCTGTGATTACACACTATCCACATCTATATCCTTAAATTTGGACCCGGTTTCGACGCAAAATTCCCTACTCTCTCATCTGCCCTAGAGTCTTCTCTAAACTATCGTATATTTCGATGTATCCATTCGTATACCATTAGGACTTCTTTCAAAACGTCGCTCCCAATTCAATATCCCATAAAAAATCAAACAAAACTTACCGTCATCAAGTCCATTGCCCAACGCACGAATAGGAGTCGGTCTCACAACCGACTTGATATCCATACTCGGCGACAGGAGCACTCCCGTTTCGCGACTCTGCTTTTGTACGTGATAACTATCCAAATGAATATGCTGTCCATTGCAAAGATATTTACAACACTCGTACTGACCATGGTTAAGCCCCGAGCCGCCACCATTGTTATTTGTACTTATCACAGTCCGTTGCGTCTGTGTCGCTCTGCCGCATTCCACACCCAAAAGTCTATCTACACTGAAGTTTAATTTGATTTTTGTCTCCTCTCCGACGACAATTCCGTCAGTCTTGCCACTGTCGCCTATCACATGACGATCGCTCTTCGCCTCCATATCGAAGTCCTGAGTGTCGTCCCGATGCGGCAGAACACCTATGACGAACGTTTGTCCATTTGTTGCCTTAGTCACCATGATCCCGTCATTCAACTGCTGGTCATATGATGAATGGCGGCAGTGCTCTACGTCTACGAATGATACTTTTCTTGCACTTGTATCCTGCGGTGGGGAATTGATTACGTGCACTGAAGCATAATCCATAGGCCCGGCATCACCAGGATCGCATGAATCTGAAACATTTAGAAGAGAAGAACAGATCGACAAATGTGATTAATTAATTACTCCAAATGGGTGCTCCGTGTGTTTTGGTGGTTAAATAATCAATAAAGACGTCGATTAGGCATTTTGGTGAGTCAAAGGATATCAATCATAGTGGCGGACGGCTATTAATCATCTTTCTGTGGCGTGGAGGATGCGAAGTTGGCATCTAAATCATTGATGATGTGTGATGTCTGCGTGATTACTTGTCTATTTTACTTCTGGGAGATTTTAGTTAGGAGACTAAGTGTCCTTGGGAGTTTTGGTCCATTAGGAAAGGGAGAAAAGGTCGCGAAATTATAGAGGAGGAGAAAATTGAAGACAAATTGAGTCAATTCCTGCAAGGGTCTGTGATGGTCGGTGAAAATTAAAACAATTCTGAACATTGTCAGTAACTTTGAGCTGTATCAGGAAGGAAGTGGAGCTGTGAACGATGACCGTTGTATATTGAACCCGGTTGGGATGCATTGATGAATCTAATGAATCTATATGCTATCTTAGACACCGTACTGAAAGTCTTAGATGTACAAAACCGTGAAGTAAGTGTGCGCAATGGGTGAAGAAGAACATCCAGGACATCCATAAAACTGAACACAGTCGTTGACAAATTTTTACAAGCTTGATGTGTTGAGCTGCGGTTATTTTTTGCCACAAGGACGTCCACGATTAAAGATGCCGGAGAGGGGTCTAAAGGAGCAGAGTTGTCGTGCATAAGTGGAGAATGCCATAAACCATGTGGCGGTTACTGGAGGGTGATCATGTTTGTTAGCTGGTTACTAGTCACACGAAACATCAGCATAAGACAGAAAGCTTCGAATCAATCGAATTAGCCTGTAACGCTTTTAACATGCAAAAACCTGGTATAAACGCCAATAGTTAAGAAAAGTTCAAAAAAATAATCAATTAAGGTAACCATTGTTTTAAAAGGAAATATGTCCAAAATGCTTTGGTGGCCGTGGCACAGTGGGTAAGTGCATCGATCCACACGCAGAAGGTCTGGGTTCGCTTCCCGGACACGGCACCACCTCGTTCGATTTGCAGACAACACTCAAAGAGTATCAATTGTCTATGAAAAGCTTCTCAAATCTCACCGTTCAAAGTCGGCAAAAAACTGTAGGTCCCTTCTCCTCATGAGACAACAACACGAGTAGTTGTTGTAGAAGCTAGACCCTGGTCCCTCTAAGCTGTAGTGCCACTCAATTATTATTATTATACATGGTAAAAATTCGTATTCCTTTATTGAATTCAGATGTACATGTAGAAGTACAAATTTGGTACTGCAGATCAAAATTAGTTCACGACCAAAAGAGGGTTTCGAAAGGAAGATACTTTGAAGGAATGAAATTTTGAATTGACTTTCGTTTTGCTCTCCAAAAAGTCCAACATTTCTGAACAAATTGAAGAGTTTGCAGAATCAAAACATGCTTAAGAATTGAATTAAGAATTGTTTTAACATTCAAACCTTTCTAGGAATGTTCGTAAGTGGTATGAACATTTATGTAGGTCATACATCCTTGACCGAAATGGCTCTCCAACAATGAAATTCAGACTTATATTTTCACACCTAGATAAATGTTGGAAACTAATAAATGTTCGCTGATCTAAATTGATCATGGTTATGACCAAAAACCAAAACCATGCAATCAGAACTTTCTGAGGAAGCTAGAGTCGAAAAATAACACGAATTTAACCAAAATCTTGTTGTTCAAAATGCATGCAGAAAGGGTTACTTCTCCGGGAAAGGCGCAAATACAAGTTTATCTGAATCCTTTCTGTCAAAAGCTATGTTGGATTTCCATTTCAAAAGCATTGTTGGGAGCCGATGATGACCCAAAGACATGGAAGCTTAACATTTTGGAACGACTTGCGAGGATTAGGAAAGACCTAGTGTGAATGTACAGATTGAATGTACAGATTGATCCAAAGGTTTGGCGTTCAAAATTGATTTAACATTGAAACATACAACGATGATTACCGGCAAATATGGAAGTCAAGAGTTTCTGCCGGACTTTTAACAGTCTAGTGTTCGAAGTCCATAAGCGTTGGGTATTCATTGCACCTACAATTGTAGTCAACATGTAACTTTCAAACACGTAAATTTCCACAGTTCCTCTCTGTTCAAAATTGCTTAAGCATTTCTCAGTTATGCATTCTCCGTCGGAAAATGTCAACCGTTTGGCACACCAAACAATTTCACAACACTTTACAGTTCCTCGTAAAAACCCACATCTGTTCAGTCAGAAAGCCTTAACCATCTGCAACATATTCTCGCACACCCCTTAACGAATCAAGCTAATAAAATCAAAGACAACACTTTCATGGGAACATAGAACGAATTAAACGCTCGTGAAAAAAAATTAATATCCAAAACAAGACTGCTTTGTTGTCTAATTCAATTTATTCAGTCGCATCATAATAATTGTTGAGTATCAACAATTTATTCACCTTTTTTTATGGTTTAGTCCAATTTGTCGAGTCGTGCACAGTCAGAGGCTTTCGCCTTCATGAAGATGTGTGTTATTCCCAGTCCCAGAATCCGAGTCCCGTTCTCCAATTAATAATACAAAACTCATAAAATCATAAACTTTATACTCGATTTATGTTTATTTGTTTTCCTTAGCCGATCACTGTGTGGCTGGTTGTGGTGTTGTTTCAATTTTTATTTAAATTCCAAAAATTTTCAAAATATTTTTATGACCTCCATTAATCAAATATAAATCTATTGAGTATAAACTCGTATTCACATAAACACTAATAATAATCGAGTGAATGGAGAAAGAGATAAAAATCACAATTTATCGCAGCAATTTATTCGCACTTGTTGCCGCCATTTAGCACACCCGAGATGATCGTGTTGTTCTTCTTTGATTTTCAAATAAAATTCCGCAAACTCACAAATTAAATGATCCTTTAGAATATACTATACACAGCACGAGAGTACACCCGCAATCACTACACCATCCCGCCAGCGATACACACGAACTGATCAATGTGAATCTGGATGGACGGGAAAAAAGTATCGCAGCGCAGAGGAAATCCCATTGCTGGGGTGTTTATTTGTGTTTCTGTGATCGGTTCAGGTTCATTTGCTGCCCACGATCCGGCCATTGCCAACCGCCAATCGCAGCTGGTGTTGTGTTGTGTCTGTCTGTGGCATCGGAGGCGGAGCCGATGTTGTGCGGCTGTGTGTTGTGCATCTCACTTCCATTTGGGTTGGCTTGTGTGGTGTTTTTATTTTGTTCACATCTTGGAGCGGATTTCGATTGGATAAGGGGGATTTGACAAGTGTTGTGCTTGAAGTGTGAATTTCTGTGGGGACGGGGATATGCGAAGACTTTCGAATTTATAATTTTGATTTCACGGAAAACATGTCCTGAATGGTTTTTGGTGTGGTTGCCAAATTGCTGAAGCAACATTTTTAGGAGGAGTTTTTTTTTAATTATGATCAATCGGATGTTCTTTTCATAGAATTTGAAATGTCTACACGCTTGCTTTGTAGTTGAGGAATCTAATTTCTGTCTACACGTTTTTCTAAAGCAAGGAAGAATTATACTAATAGGGACTTGGTGCTGTGGGTACGTAGACGTAAACGATTAAGATGACTCGGACGCAGATGATTAAGGGGCAGGCGATTCAAACGCAGACAATTCAGACGAAGACAATTCAAACGAAGACTATTCGGACACAGAGGATTCTCAAAGAAATCTTCTCAAACAACGCCTCTAGGTCCTTCGTACCTAGAATGTATCCAGCGTTGATCCTGAGCAAAATCCGACGTCCCAGCAATTTAAATTTTTGAAAAAAAGCCATTTTTAGGTTTCTTCTTAGAAATTCCATCTGTGCCTGAAAAATTATCAAAAAAAATGATAAATGTCTTACCTCTTGGGCAAAAATGTGTCTACCGGAACGTTTAGTCTCAGGAGCTTAAAGGGTGTTAAAAAATCATCTCTCTACAGCGCACAGACCACCTAAGCTGCTTTCTTTGCGATAAATTGAAACGCCCATCTAACATCACCTCGTCCCACCACAGAGTACCAACGCAAGGTATTACATATTCCAGCTTAAAGTAAGAAGTAAGGATCCATCGCGAACAGGTCAAATCTCCGTCAAACGTTTGAAGAAATTCATCAAATACGTGTTTTGAAAATGTCTGCACACATTGCACAATACTTTCCATCAATTTTCATCCTCACATGATGAAAAACACTTTCTTAAGAAAAGCATACAATTGACACACAGAGTAGGCATTGCCAGACAACCTCTTGTTCCTGTGTCATTTGCGATTTCGATGAGTTCAGGTATGACGTCATCAAAATCATATATACTCATTTTCTTCAATTTTCCAACATTCCGGCGGACACATTCGATCAAGTTGCCCTTATTTATCATTTGCGCATCTAGTACCATCAATTTGAGGCAGAAACTCAGTCCAAGAACTGGGAAAATCGACTTTTTAGAAAATGGCATGAATCACCGGAAAAAATGCAGTAAAATTCTATCACAATTGGGTCGCATTTTTTTGCTGAAAATAAACAAGCTTTTGTTGTAGTCGATTTGGGGATAACTTACTTTTGTGAATCAATTTTCTGGATAAATATAGGGAACTATGAGCTGAAAGATATATCATTGGATAGGTTACTAAATGTAGAAGGTGCATTAAGTTTGAATTTTTATCAGAAGTGCCGTTGTAAGTTGGTAGGAAGCGAAAACCAAGACAGTTAACTTTGCGGGAATCAAAATGAGAAATCGGTAAGAAGTAGCATTTTCTGAAAGACATTTCTCAATGAATATAGCGATTTAAAAGTTGAAAAATATCTCATTGAATAGGTAATTAAATGAAGAATGGGAATAAAACTTGATTTCTTGACAGTAGTGTTTTGATTCATTTGCTAGAAGCAAAATGTGTAACAACCTCATTTGGCACTTTGAAATCAAGGAATTCGCAAGAACTTGTAATTCGTGATATTAATTTTTCGACGGATAGGTGGACTATATTGCTTGAGATATATCCCAAACAATCGATTACTAAATGGAGAAAAGTAGTTCTGCTTGATCTCTTAACTGGAGGTCTTTAGTTGAACGTCTAGAAGCAAATAACGCAACAGTCAGCTTTGCAGCACTCCAACTGTGAAGTTCATGAGATTTAGGAAATTCTAAAACAATTTTCTGGAATTTCTGGAGTGCATTTTGGTATAAAAATGTAATTCCAGCTAGAATAGATTTTTAAAAAAGGGAACAAGAACTGATTTTGTTGCGAAACTGTCAGGGTTGACGTTCGAAGCGCGAGACTCTACAGAGTGTTCAGGAGGATTTTTGTTTCCAAAGTAGAAACACCAAGATGACGAGGAAACGTTATACGTTTCTTCAACCACAACATTTTGATCATTCAATGATTGGATCTGCAAAATGTATGACCCCGCACCCTCGGTTCCCACTTACTCCTTGCAAAAATGAATATTTACCCAACGCCCGTAAGGTGCAAGACATTCATCATGACTTACCGACATTACACTCCCCACAATCATAAGTCTGTGTTCACTTAATAGGCCAATTTATTACCACGCAGCGAAGAAAACGGGAAAGGATTTTTATTCTCATTTCCATTCAGAATTACGTATATCCCCTCAGCTTTTGCTCTGAAAATGTGTTTCCCTTAATTCGATACACCACGAAACTATGTTATATCTTATGTACAATTCCGGTGCACCCCTCCACCCATTTCCCCAACCGCTTATCCTTTCCATTGCATGTCAAGGTTAAATTCAAAAAGTATTTAGCACTAGTATTCGTAGAGCAAAAAGAAAATGTAAACAATCCACCATCACGCGAGGGTACAGGCCACCTCCGTTGAGGTGCACCATGTTGCTTTAAGTGAGCGAAGACTGCAGACCGGAAAGAACCTCTCAGCTTTTCACGGGAGTTTTGCAATTTGTCGTTACGTGTGTCAAATGATTTAGTTTGCGCCTTTTGGTGACTGTCAAAAATACACAAATTTTGAATTTTTCATCAAAACCGAGACACGGCGGAGGTCCAGGATGTCGTTTCTTTATGGAAAGTGTGACACAAAGTTCATCAAGAGCTCAGAAGTGCAGAGCAAGCGTAAGATTCAACCTCTGGAAACGTACAAGTTCAAATTGTGTCCACTGCTGGAAGGAAAATGGAAGTTGCCAAAAAATGAAGCGGCCATTCGATACAGAACCACACCAGATACGCTAGTTGAGCTCTGCTCGCCGATAGTGAATGCCCTTCCGCTGCCACAACCGCAGAACTGGACCACCGTTGAAGTCGCCGATTGGATAAGGAAACTTGGTTTTCCCCAATATCAGGTTTGTATCGTGATGTGCTCTAGTGCAGAACTGCAGAGATGAAATTCTCGTTTACAGAATGCATTCAAGAGGAACTACGTGAATGGACGCATGCTCCTAAAGATGGACGCATCATATCTGACCAGAATCAATATTACGAACTTCGATCACATTCGGGCAATCACCAAATCGATTCGGGAAATGTTCGGATTCGAGAGATCTACGTTTACGAGGAGCGTATCACTGCCAGAACGAGATCCGGGGGTGTGTTACAAATTTTTTCGCACTTACACTGGTCTAGTGCATGACACCACACGCAGAACAGATTTCTTAAGGATGCGACACATGCTGCAGCCAAAGCCATCATACGACACCAACTGGCAGTCTTTGGAAAGGTGGTTGATGCATTGTAGGCCTGCTGAGAAACACCTGATTGGAGGGACCAAGGGGAACAAATATAATCTGTACTTCACGATGAAGAAGCAACCTCGACCACAGGAGAGGAGGAAACTGAAGGAATGTGATGGTATGCCTCCTTGCACGAGTGATTGGACCGTGGAGAAGGAACTGAGACAACCATCTCGTCTAAGTTGCCTCAAGAAAACGGAATCTACGAGTTTTCAGAAGGACGTCTCATGCAAATGCACGACACCATGTGTCTGTGGATGGCGTAAAGGACATCGTAAAAATCTTTCAATTCTGAGGATGTGCCTGCCGAATAGATATGATGTTCACAACCAGAAGCGACTTCGATCCAAGAAGTACAAGATTTTCTTGGGGAAGGACAAGCATCCTGCAGAAAATCTGATGGATGACATTTTTTTGAATTCACAGGCGTGTAAAAATTTCAAATAAATTTCAGTTTACTTGCATTTTGTTCGTTTTTGTTGTGCTCGCACAATGGCCTTACACAGGAGAAAGCACGTCCACTTACTGCTGGAGCGTTATAGGTCGGCTTATACGTCGAAGCCTGCGTTAAAGTAAAGCAAAACTAAGAAAGTTTAACCTAAGCTTAGCAGTTTGTTATTTTTCAATATCTTTCTTGGACACGAATAAAATAACGGTCTCCTTGTACGAGACTAAGTTGCAAGTAACTCAATTTCATTGCTAACAGATGTGGTGAAGGTCCTGTTGAAACTTACCGCAAATAGACCATTCCATTCTCACAAAAATCAAGACACACAATACACAATCTCCTACTAAGCCTCAGGAGCGTCTATGAGTCCTTCAGCACAAAATCATTGCAGGACACCATATCCAAAGGCCCATAACATGAATTTCAAATATTTTGCTACCCCACGCTGAGCCGAGATTCATTTCGCAACGCACTGACAGACGCGCATTCGGTGCTTGGGGCCTATTCCAGGGGACTTTGCGTGTTCAATCATCTTAGAAATTAACATTGACGCGAACCCATATTACATTCCATATGAGCTCCACGTCGCGTCATGGTTGTCGTCGTTGAATCGTGGCTCTGTTTCTCGCCTATGCCCCGGATGCGGATAAATCGCCGAGAGCCAGCGTAATGTGTTGTAATTGCATGTTAAGAGTGTAACCGCATGAAAATCGATATAAACCCGTACAGAAAACCTTAAATTACTCGGTTTTCAACTACTACACGCCGGCTGGCCTCCTCCTCCTCCTCAGAGTGTGCCTGTCGTCACAGTGTCGTCATATTTTATATATCGCCTTCGTTTACCCTTCGACTGAGAGATGCATGTTGCAGATACATTTAATTAGTAATATTCTGTCCAACTAAATGGATTTTTATCGCGATACAACTCTCGCACACAGGCGCACACCCCAGCCAGCACTCATCTGCAGCCAAAAAACAAATGAAAATAAAGACGATCTGCATGCAGTATCGGTATCGACGAGCGCATAGATTGGAAACTAATCCAACGGTCATCGAATGAACACAAATTTTTCGGATGCCGTGTATGGGGGTCTCGCTATAAAGCTCAGCTCAGTTCAGTTTGCAGCACTCACGCAGCTCCAGCGATGGGCTCCCCCCGTCTGCCATATGCACACAAGGGCTACACTTTGAGTAACTTGACCACACGTACTTCTCCCATGCTGCTCAGCAGGACATCGTTCCGTTCCGGACAATCAATAAATTTTAACACATGATCATTACTGCTGAAGTATGACGTGGTGTTGGTGGTTTCTTGCTGGTCCCTAAATGGTTTGTCTGCACACGTTCGACTGGCTGAGTGGCTGACTGGCTTATGAGTGCCGCTCAGATGGAGGGGGGGCAGCGTGCGAGCGCTCGAGGCGAGGTATGGGCTTCAAGAATTTTTTTTTTTGGTTTCAGCTCGTTGCTCGTCGTTCATGCAAATCAGTCCGCATTTTTTTTTGTTCTCATTATTAGTTATTCTTGTTTTATGTTCCATTCTTTTATCACGTTGCCGTAGAAGGAGGTCAATTATGTAGGTGTTTATGCATTTAAAACAAATTACCAATAAAACTGTTGTCATGGCTTTGGCTGGTGGTTTGGTGACAAAAGTGGGAGACTTGTTTCATTAGCTGCTGCTGACGTCGAGTTCGCTGTACAAGTTGAGTGTAAGGATGTGTGGTTGCTAAAGACGAAAGAAACTCAAAAATTTTTCTTATCCCTTTGGTGGGGCGTAACAAGATTTTTAAGGCCACCCGTTCATACGTGTCTCACTCACACACTGCATGAGTTGAATCACCCTTAGCTGAATATCTCTGAAATTCAAGTGTTATGCAATCGTGGCTAGGTTCCTCATAAAATCGATTTGACAGGAGAATCATTTAGGGAAGAGGAACACATTAGAACACATTTGTCTGGCAGAAGATCTGTGAAAGAAGATTGAAGAGTACACTTGCTCTGTAGTAGGCTCCTCTAAACTGTCTTTCTCGTCTGTTTAATGAACGCGGAGCACTGTCGCAGTTGCAAACAAACAACACATAGGCTCAAAAGTAGGACAGATCTCGAATCGAAGGATAAAGCTTGGCTTCAAAAAGCTCTTGGTCCTCTAAAGGAATTTATGGCTAAGAGCATACAGTCGTCGTCTATTCATTATAGTGGCGGGAACGCAAAGAGATAAGTCCCACAACAAGTATTGTCAAACGAAACCCAATTTGCCGTAAGTTCACTGTTTATCAAAAACTGCATAAGGTGACTGCAGTTATGAACACTAAATTGAGAGCCAACTGATGAAACGAAAGATCATTCGCATCGATGGTGGTTGCCACATCCAGTTGAAGAGGAAACTGAGCATGTTGTGACAGCTTGATCAGAGGCTTTATCCTTGTACCTCCGCAAGTCAAAAACTAAATGGACATGGACACTGCATCTCACAAGGGACCAGGGCTTAGCTACTACGAGTGTGTTCTGTGTGCTACGGGTCTCTCACAAGTAGAGAAGGTCTACAGTGTTTTGCCGACTCCGAATGGTGAGATTTTAGAATTGCTACTCTTTGAGTGTTGTCAGCAGCTCGAAAGAGGTGGTGCCGTGAAAAAATGTCATGTGTTCCGTCCAGGAATCAAATCTAGACCTTTGCGTGTGGGTCGACGCACTTACCAATTACGCCACGGCGACCACTAGGTCAGAAACTCGTGGAACTATATTTCGGCCTAACCGCAGAGTAGGTAGGAGTATCGTGTTGACTGTGGAACTCAGTTTAGTACTTGTGTAACTAAGGCGTTTACAATTCTAAGCAAAATGGATTCAGAGACATGCATGCGGCCGTAAAGGCAAAAACCATGTTAATCATTCACTGTCCTTAGTTAGTCCTTGAACTAGACAAAAAATCAACTTCCTCACACAGCAGCCAAGAGCAGCATTTCCCATTGAAAATTTCCCAACAGGGAAGCGCATGAAAATTGAATTTGTGATACAACCGTTAACAAGAAAAACAAAACTCATTAAGTGACCTCCAGCTACGGTGGCGATACCCTTCCTAAGTTTCTCCTCTTTCACTTAATGAGCTGATTAATTAGAAATACACCTGCTGCATGGATATCCTAATTGAGAGGCACACCACAACAGTCTGATTAAACAAGTGCCATCAAACAAATAAATCATTCCCCCAGAACCCCAAAATTTATTCGGTTTTAATTTACTAAATACGCGACGGCAGCTTCGCGCCGGCAAATTGCATTCAGCCACTGTGCGCTGTGCGTTGTACACTGTGTGTCCGCTTCACTGGTGTGACCGACTGCACCGCAGCGAGGAGAGGAGGTGATATTTGTCTGCTTGTTCCACCACCAGATAATCGTGTGGATATTCTCATCGCATCCCATCATTCGAACCTCGAACACAGGTAGAATGAAAAGATATTGGTATCCAGTCGCCATCGTGTCGACTGTTTTGCTTGTTCCTTCATAATGTAATCGGTCAGAGATAAAGTATCTCTTCTTCCTCAATATCGAGCCACTCGGGTATTATGTGTCCTCTTCCTCGTTTGCTGCGTCGGCGTCGGCTGCTGCTGCTGTTGCTGTTGGTCCTGAATCCACACAGTGTGTGCGACCGAAATATGATTTATAGCAATTTAATCAATTTAGCATGTTTATTTCATTTGGAATTCGAAATTATGATTCTGTTTTGGGGTTTCCATTACCTTCGCGCTGTTGTGTATGATTTTATCTGGCCGCAGCACAGATCTCATCTTACATTTAGTGGACACCTACAGGCCTCCGGGGGACTCTCGATGGTGCCTTCCCGAGCTAGGGGGATAGCACATAGTTGACTTGTTCTTGCGGCGATTTGATATAGTTGGACGCGTGCTGCTTTATATGAGTTCACATTTACATACGCTAATAAAATTTTCAAATTGAAAATTCTTTCTGTGTGTGATCAGAAGTCTATTGTAGTTTAAAGATGGGAGTTAATGTGAGGAAGAAGTTCAATTCCCATTGGCTTCGTCACTGATTTGGGTGTTAAGGAATAAACTCGCCTCTTAAAGGGAGATTTGGACTTTGTTGATAAGGTGTGATATAGTCAATTAATTATACTTGAGGTTACGGAAACCGCTTTGGTAGGTCGAGGTGGCTCATATAGATTGAAAAGCGCCTAGGAAGTATACTCAGTCTCGTATGGTATCTTTGGCCGGGAAGCAGATCTGGAGGATGGATTTTCTTTGTTTCGATGATGATTGATCAAAGGGTCAATGGTGTCTCCATGAGGAATTAGATTTTGAATATTGTTTAGGAAGGCTTGAATTGGAATTGATCAATGAATTAGTCAAGAAGGGGAAATGTAAAGGAAAGAACATAAAAGCTAGCTTGATGACTGAATTATGTCCTCGATTATGGGCTGTTTGACCTAGATCTAGTGAAATCGATTAAGTAGTTACCAACTTAACTCCATCAGTGGCCCTGCTAAGTCTCAAAATCATAAGACATGATCGTCTGGGAAGCTAGGATAACATGAAAATCACTTCAGAAAAGGCAATCAAAGTTCCTTGAATTTCCTATAAATCCTGAAACCCTTCTTCCTTTCATATTCAAATAAAAGAATATCTGACCATCTATATTTCATTTAATTTATCAATCGTTTTCATGAACCTCAGCAAATTCAGGATCCCAAATGGCCTACTTGGAGTGTGGTGGTTTTTTACTTCTAAGGAACCAACTTCGGTGCTCCCGTTAAAAAATCAAGACACATCCACTTCTATACTTTGTATCCTATACAGAAAGGTGAA
This sequence comes from Eristalinus sepulchralis, assembly GCA_944738645.1. Lineage (NCBI taxonomy): Eukaryota > Metazoa > Arthropoda > Insecta > Diptera > Syrphidae > Eristalinus > Eristalinus sepulchralis. The sequence goes on along the minus strand of OX122884.1, from coordinate 846,566 downwards.
CTTCAACCTATAAGTTGCTGGATTTGTAGGAAAAAATCGTTAACCAATTTCTTGTTTCCACCAGACTCTCGATTCCTTGATTGTTCCACAATTACCTTCTACACAACGAGTCAAAGGAACTATTGTTAGAAATCAAATCTTATTCCTTTTCTACATTCAATTTTCTATTCAATGAGATATATTTAAGCTCTTAACTTGCAATATTCATCGAGAAATCCGTTCCATAAATTTCTGATTTTCACCGATTTTTCCATTTCATTCCTTCAAAACAGGTTGTCACCGTTTTTGCTTCCAAACAATTATCCACCGAACTTTTTGTGGCAAAATTTAACCTTATTCATTTTCTACACTTATCAACCTATCCAATGAGATATTTTGGAACTCATAAATCCCTCTAATCATTGAGAAAATCGTGTCACAAGATTTAGTTTTTGTCAAATTCACTTCAACAAAACCTCGTTTATTTTCAGCAAAAAAATGCGACCCAATTGTGATAGAACTTTACTGCATTTTTTCCGGTGACACATGCCATTTTCTAAAAAGCAGATTTTCTCAGTGTTTGAGCTGAGTTATCGTCTCAAAAGTATGGGGATGAATATGAAATTGATAACCAATGCCTGCTCTGACAAAAAAGTGCTTCAGAATCCTCGAAAATTGCAGGAAATTGAATTTTTAATTTTTCATGACGTCACATTTGTTTTTATCGAAACCAACAATGACACAGGAAGAAACAACGCGTTGGCAACGCGTACTCTGTGTGATTGATGTGTGACTTTCTTGGAGAAGTGGTTTTTTCATAAAATGAAGGTGGAAATTTGTGGAAAAATTTGTTGAATAGAAGGACACCTGATATGTTGATCACAGCTTTTTTTCAATGATTTCTTTTGCCGGTTAAGTGATCAGCGTTGCCAAATATGCTCCTTTGGCTGTTTTGGGTTTTAATGGAATTAATTTAAGTTAGCACATGTGTTGTTATAAAGTGAAGTAGATAGGTAAGTACAATAGTAGGTGTTTGATTTACGTGCTGGTACATCAAACTCAGAGTTTCTTAGTTGTTTTTTAAGGCATTGCTTATGGGATAGAAGGCCTGAGTTGTTTCATTGAGTAGGTAAAACGAATTGTAGGTCCCAATCGAGAGCCTACAATTCTTTTAACCAATTCAATGACACTCTATCTGTCATAGGAAACGGGCAACTAAACGTTCGAAGTCGGAAGCACCTAGCTAAAGACTGCACTAACTGGAGAGCCAGCTAGATAGGTCACGGAATCGGGGTTTACTTTCAAACCTTGCTACCTGGTCGGGCATATTCACTGAAGTTCGATTCCATCCTAGACTGTGAAGAGGTGTATTGCCTGACTCCTCACTCCTGTTTTTCGGAAACGATCTATTATACAGAGGTGATGATCTCTTGCATTTCACGTAAATCGTGACTGAAGTTGGAACAAATTGCACAGTATTTAAGCATTGGCCAAAAGTGGTCTATGGAGAACAGTTAATTTAATGGAGTGTCTGCAAAGATTTAAAAATGCGCCAACCAACTGCTTAATAAATCCCGACAACTTTGAATAATGCGCAAAGCCTGAATCAGAGTTGCACGTCATAAATATTCTCATAACCAAGTGGCCACCATTTAGATTTCAACGTCAAGCAAAGCCGATCAATGTTATGCCGCCGCTGCCGCTTAAAAAATACCAAATAAATATGTCAGCTTTATTTATCAGCAATTCAATTGTGCCCAGCGAAGCAGCGAATCACTAGCAAAGATCCAACGACACGGGTAATACCTCCGCAGTCGCACATTTCGAAGCTGTTCACGCAAAGGGCGAACCTCAGAGATTACTCACTTCAGGAGTGATTTAGTGAACCGCGATATTTATGAGGATTAAATCGTGTTGTGTGGAGTATGGACGGCACCATCTTGAGGGCCCACAGCATTGCATATTGTAAGTTATTGATTCAGAGGGAGGGCAAAGAAAGGAAAACCTTAATAAAGTGCTAATGTGAAGACGCACAAGTTCATTCATCGAACGGGGCGAAGGTGCACTCAAGGCAATCCTAAATTTGTCAAGATCCGCTAAAGAAATTCAGGTCTACATATAAGGAATAATTTTGCATTGAGCAAGTACTTAGCCTGCTCATACGCTTGAGGAGGCAGCACCAAAGTGGAGACGCAACAAAATGTGTTCACGATGAAGATCAATTAATTTGATCAGTCGCTAGTGACAAATTCTCGCTTGGGCGACAGTGGCTTTCTTTTCTTTAGCTCAGCGTTGCGATCATTTGAGTTGTGTAAGTCGTCGTGTTTGAATCGAACATAAAAATGCTGCTCTTGCGCTTTGAATTGCTGAAAATGTTGTGTTTTGTGCTGTTTATCCTTTGGGTCTATCTGCTGAGTGAAGTGAATGGCGAGAGGTTGGTCAAACGTGGCCTAATGGACAACATAAACGATGGGATTAAGTACGCTGGACAGATGTTAGGTATTTTCTGGATTTCTTAATCCTCTGCATTAACGATAATCATCCTCCATTTTAACGAAGGAATCAACACTGCAGCTGATGTGGCAAATTTGGTAGCTAAAGCGTTCGCACCAGCACCTCCCACCAAGAAGTTCGATGCGTCGTCGTTATTTCAATCGCAGGATGACGAGACGCAGCCATACGAGAAGAAAGCAGCAACAAAAATCAATGCAACGGAGATAATTGGAGGTATCCTAAGGATGATAGGATTTGACGCTGGGAAGTTGGGAGCTCTTGCCATCAACGCCATCCTCATGATTGCTCAGTTGGTTAGTTCTCGAGAACACATGCAAGAGGTTTGGACATTTTCACACAAATTTCCACAATCTTTCAGATTGGAAACACTCTGACAAGGCGACAACAGACAAAAAACAATTTCAAGTCCTCCGAGGAGGTAGACACTCATCAAGCGTACGCCACGAATGAGTCGGAACAAGAAGAACGCTATGGTAGAGCATACTCCGATGACGGCACCCCCCTCGATTGGATTCTTAACAACCCTCCAGAAGGTCTTAAGGACTTCCTTCAACAAATAACAGATCAGACCCTTCCAGAAAAGCTAGCCGAAGCAGTGGCCAAGGAGGAGATTCAGGATGGGCAGGGAGACTGCATTAAAATGCTTATGTGCAAAAGTGCTCCCTTCATCTGGGGAATGCAGAAATCTGTTTCGAATCGACTGCAGGGCGATAGAGGTGCTTCTGCGGGAGAGGACAACCCTGATGCAGTGTCGACACTATTCAAGAACCTCCCTGACATAGAAGAGTATCGGAAACATGGGCATATGTGTGAGCGTCGCTATGCGAATTTTTGTAACAGAAGTGATTCTGCAAATGTATAGTGTTGAGAGTTTGAATTTTAAACCTTAAAAACAAATTTGTTTATAGATAAGAACAATGAAAGGAGACAAAAATTGTTGTTGTTGTTTGAATGGTGTAGTAAGTTGTGGATCCTTGGGTTTACTACACATCAATCCAGTGCTCTGTACAGGCTCCGTACCGTAGGTTCGATCTTCCAGTTCTGCATCCTGGTTGAAGGAAGGTGTAGCAAGTTCTGGATTTTTGGGCTTACTACATATCAGCCCAGTGCTCTGTACAGGCTCTGTACCGTAGGATCGATATTACAGTTCTGAAGGAAGGTGTAGCAAGTTGTGGATCCTTGGGCTTACTACACATCAGTCCAGTACAGTCTCTGTACCGTAGGTTCGATCTTTCAGATCTGCATCCTGGTTGAAGGAATTTCAATGTTGCAAGATGATTGTGCATGGCCTTGATGTCCTCGCAGTTGTGCTTATCACGCTGTTATTCTGTCTGATTAGTTGGAAGCTTTTGGCGAGAGTCTAATGAAGAAAGTTTTTTACAATTTATTTAGGAGTGTTCTTCAGAAGAGCTTGATGTAGAGGGAGTTATTGCGCCATCGTTGGCAACTATACTTCAGGCTGATGGCAACTGAGTGCAGTGTCGCAGAACTCACCATTTACTGTCCTCGCCGGAGTGCACCTGCTGCTTGTGGTGGAGACCAATGCTCTGGACATTGTTCCATTCTTACCATCCTCTTGACCTCACCTTCGTATAACATGTATTAATGTTCGCATCCAGAACACCGTTTTACAATTTTCTTAATTTTACCAATTTTGTGATTGTTTCAAATTTTGCTTCTAACCACCCACGAACAAATATAAATAATAACCCAGAGACCCGTGCCTAATCTACATATAATGACTTTCCCAGTGATGTATCTCTTAAACAGAAGTTCATCCTATTTATCTAGAAAATCGTTTCACAAATTCGAATTTACTTTGGCGGAACCTTATTCACTTTTGACAAAAAAATGCGACTCAGTTGTGAACATACTTTACTGCACTTTTTTCGCCAAAACATGCAATTTTCCCAAAAGATCATTTTCTGGGTCCTGCTCCTAAGTATTCCACTTAAATGCATGTAGCTAATTGTAAAAATGATAATTGTTGCAAACTCCATCAAAACTTTCCGGAAAAAATCTGGAAAATTAGAGATAATATAGTTAAACATTTTTCATGACGCCATTGTTAAGCGCATAAAACAAACAACTGGACAAAAGCATGTTTGAAATTGAATCTGTTGTAAGGTAGTTGTTTCCTACAGATTGCTTAATTTTATATTTTTAGTTTGAATACCAAAAAACACATTAATCACGTCAATTTATGGTATAACTCCTCTTTCAGTTGAAACGCAACAAATCACTATGCACACTATGCTTCAACAGACCGAACACACCCAATATCCGTCTGACACCATCTGTCACGGTTCTTTCAAAAGCAAGTGAAGAGAACCCAATTGAATACTCGTGTTTGGTTTACGTAAATTTATTTTTCTATTTAAAACTCCAACATGAATCAAGCCAAGGTTTCTAAGTTAATGTCCCAATTGCGCATAGCAGTAAGACCAAACAAACGCCACTTGAAGAATCCCGATGGGCCGGAGGGCAGGCTAATGAAATTGCGAAAGACAGTCACAGCGCTTGTAAAGCACGAACGTATTGAGCTATTCTATAATCGTGCCGATGAAGCTAGAGGTTACGCTGAACTGGTGAGATACTAGATTTCCAATTGGAAAATCAAATGCATTTTTAAATGGTCTGTATTTGTAGCTGATTTCAAATGCAATTCGTCACGGAGACTGTCATCGGCCCACAATGGAGTTGGCAGACTATTGGCTGCTTGAGAAACAGCTTGTGCATAAGTTATTTAAAGTTTTAGTACCACGATTCCAAGATTGCAGCGTCTCATATACAAGAATGTACAAAGCTCCGCGAGATTATCCTGGAATGTATTACAAGAAGTCCGTGCTGGAGCTTCGTGGGAATCCATACCCAACACTGTTGCCGGATATGACACAGAATAGGAACCTGATTCACAACATTTTGTTGGATGAAGCTCGAAAAGACTTCCAGAAGGAAAAACTGCAACAAATGGCGGAGAGGATATCTGCAGAAACTGAGGCCAAGACAAGTAAACCAAAGGAGACCGCAGCAACCCAATAGGAAGTATATTGTTAAAAGAATAAAATTCATGAACGGATTGAGAAATTGTTTTTTTTTATTGGGCGGCATGAACCTTCAATTCTCTTTCTTTCGATCTGCATTTTCGCCGTGTTGCTCTCTCGATGGTGTTCATTGCGCAAGTCTCACTTTGTTTACATTTTCTACGGAATCAGCTGTTTGCCGTTCGAGTATTGCTTTCTTTCTTCAGTGAGGGTCATTTCACCAGTGTCACTCGGCCGATTTAGACACTTTCAGACTTTCACAGCACATAGTGGGTCTTAAGAACACATCCTACAGCAATTTTAAGGGTGAAGCAAACATTTCATACAGCATTTTACTCAAAACATAAATCTCTCAACAATTAGTGTAAGCAAAACAAAAACTCAAAAATATTGAACAGAAAAAGAACGCATTTGACATTTTTGCAATTTCATTTCACTTGACATTTAGGTGAGTTCGATTTATTGCCGTCTCAGACTTGGTGAAACGGAGGAAAGAGAAGATATTTTTATAAAGATGGCTGCTCATAGTGGGGGGACCGATTGGTCGTCCGTAGTTAAACCATTAATCTCGAGTAATTATGGAAGTTTAAATAAAACTGATGTTTTCAACATTGTTAAGGCGATTATTAGATGGTAAGTAAATAAATTTTCATACCCGGAACATGTTAGTTTGGGAGAAAAACGGGATTAAAAAATTCACAATGGCGGCGATGATTTTTTTCACCCAATGAAAAAGTGAAATTTTCAGAATTTTGTGCAATTCATGATAAAATTGAGCATTAATTTATTATCTTTTTGCAGTGAGAATGACTTTTTCGAGAACGAACAAAGTCATGGGCAGTTTTTTACAGCATTTTCTGCCCTGGCAGCGGATACAATTAGTGGCCAGTGCAGTCTGGGTGAGTCATGGGAGATGGGGAGCACAAAGAGGGGGATATATCTGTTATTGTGGAGTGCTTTTGTTTTTTTCTTCTGTTTTTCAGTTCGCCAGACGCAGGTGCCACAAATGATAGAAGCCAGCGCTGTGTTGATACGATTCATTTTGAGTAGGCTCAACAAATTGACCGTCTCTGAATTCAAATGGATGTTGCCGGCTTTGAAAAGTTTATGTGAAGGCAAACATCAGTTGGCAGGATTTGATCATGCTACTGTTGCGGCGATCTTGAAGGGAACACGATTTCCCGACTCAAGTAAGAGTATTGTAAGCAGTGACAAGGAAAGTCCAAAGTCGGAGATCAAACGTTCCCGATCGGATTTGTCGTCAGTTATTTTGCAGCAATTAACAGCCCCGCTGGAGGTCGGAAACCCGAACGCCTGGGCTCCCTTAAGCGAGGAACTCACGGATTGCACAGTAAACACAACTAACCTTATACAAAATGCACACTCACTGTATTTTTCTTTTTTCTTCTTTCAAGGAAATCTTTTCCTCAGCGAACATTGCTTATTTGAAATCTTTGAATGCTGGATCTGAATTGTTCGAGGTGTGCTCTGCACTCCCTACCTTGTCTAAATACAGGCAAAAATACGAGGAAAGCATCTCGACTGGAAAACCATTGTACTTACCCCTCACAACTGCTGAGGCACAACAAATTAAGAACAATTACGCAAACATGTCCACAGAAGTCTCTATACTGTGGCAGGCACTCACTCTACCAATTCTGGCTCCAAAACTAAACGAATTATCGCGCTGCGCAATGTCAGCTTTATATTGTGCAGTCTTAACGTCTATCTCATGCAGTGTCCTCTCCATGTCAAGCTCTGGTTCGCAGAAGAGCCAACAGGCAGGAAGTTCATCTCAAGTTTCCAAGGAGGCAGATGAAACAGAGGAGAGCACGAGAATCATTGTCGACAAGGCACTGGAAATTTACACAAATATTGGAAATATATTCAAAAAATCAGCCAGAATACATGTATACCAGAATCATCTCTGCTTTGGCTCTTGGCTTCTAATCACTGGCATTCAGGGTGCACTGGGCGCATCTGGAACAACTAGCTCAAAGCAACAGGCCCAGCAGGTCGAAGAAGGCATGACAAAAGGCAAGAGCCCAGCCAGAGGATCCGAACAACACACTCCTTCAGCCAGAGTCAACTTATTCAAAGTTCAGCAAGGGTTTGGTGAGCTAAATGCAGCCATCGCCAGTCACAGTCTTAGTCTTCTTACTGAGTTGATCGACGACCTTGAAATTGAAGCCGCCAGTGGAGCGGAAGGCTCATCTGAATCTAAGACTTCATTGACTCAACCGGAACCAGCAGACTTTAACATCCTCGCGCCGTACTCTGCTTTGGAGAGAGTAGTCCGAGTTCTTAACACCGCTACTCTGCAGCAGTTGCTAACCTTCCTTGCAACAGTGTCCTATCGCAAGGCTTGCTCCTTGAAACGGGCAAATGCTAAGGACCGCACGGAATGTGATCCAATCAGCTATTCAGATTCAACCACATACTATAATGACACCTTGTCCTGCTCTGACAACTCTGAAGAGGATGACAGCGAATCTTATTTGGGACTGTGGTTCAAGGAAACGCTGTCCCCAGAAGCGAATGACTACCCACCAGAAAACAATGCACAGGAGAAGCTGAATGAAACTCAAAAGTCCAATCTGGTACCAGCAAAGGATGTGCCACACAACTACTTGGAACTAGCCGCGCAGATATTCTGCTTCTTAGATCAGTCCCTGGGTACAAAGCACCCATATCTGACCAAATACGTCAAGGCAGGTCTGAGTGAGCAACAAATGGTCCTGCTCGCGAATATTTTGAAGGATCTGGACCGCGATGCGGCCAGAGGCGAACCGGAGAACTCAAGCTGTCCTCAGTGGCAAGAAGCAATGATCCAGTTCTCTGGAGCTGTTGGCAGATATCTCCACAATCTGATCTCAGGATCACTTCTTAATGAATCGCTGCAATCTAATCTCTTGCTCTACTTGTCTGTATCGCCCTGGACACAAGACACGAACACCTGGCCACTACAAGTCTATTCAAGCACACTTTCCGTTCTCGTACAAATTCTTCTCCTCAAACCGACACAGGAAAAAGAGGCCGCATGTCTTTCAGTCTGGCATAGGCTGGTCAACACACTTGTGGAGGGGGTCTGCTCTTCCTCCTCAGCAAGTGCAACCTCCGACACTGACTATGAGGATCTGAATATCGAGCACGCACAGCTGCTGCTCTTCCTTTTCCATTCACTCAACCTGATGCAGAAAAAATCAATTCTCTTGTTGACAGCAGGAGGTGTCATTCGATGCGCCGAAGTGTGCCGCAGTGTATCCCATGAGAAACCCCTACGAAACCATCAGATTATGTTGCTCTCTCGACTGCTGCTGTTTCTGGAATACCTCATGAAGCATTTGTACAACGCTCCAACTGTGCTCTTGGAACAGGTCCGTTGGAATTTGTTCTCTGTCAGCACTTTGGATGGAACCCAGAAGGTCTCGGATCTTCTCAACAGCAAGACAAAGATGCAATCATTCTGTAGAAAGGACATTGAAGACAGATTCAGGAAGTATGCTCCGGAAGCTTCTACAAGTAAGTTGAATTTATGGCTATCTCTGTGGATATTTGTTTATATGGTTTTTTTTTTCTCTCAGGCATCCGACCAAAGTTCTACTCCCTGGCAGTTGTGGACACAAAAATTCTGCAAGAATTTAAGCTTGATGGTCTTGCCTGGAACTTTATCCTTTGCACACCCGACAAGCTTAAGTATCCGCTGCTGGTCGACGCTTTGATAGACATTTTGTCGGTGACAGATATCTGCATGGCCAAAGTACCATCACACACACTCTGCGCCATACACTACTGCTTCAGTATTTGCTGGAAGCTTCTCTTAGGACTGCCGCCCTCTACTCCACACGTAGAGGCACTGCTGCAGGATAAAACTCCGACACTGCACTCTCTCCTCTGGTCCATACGCTGTTTCCATCCAGTGGCGACCTCACACTACTTGATTGTGAACAGTCTCATCAAGCAAGGCATGTACACACAGTATGCGGAGAATTTGTGGACAAACATCACCGACCACGTGGCTGACCCAAGGTTCAGCTTGAAGAACACCATTTTCGGACTTGAAGCATTCAACAAGACGTTTAATATTCGTAAGTAGCATCAATTTTTCCCCATCGTTAATAACGTTCATCCTTTTCTCCAGAAAACCCTCGAATATCGAAGATCTTGATGTTGGATGCCTTGATGGCATACATGCACGCCCTTTCCTGGGCCGAGAAGGAAGGTGTCCAACCACCGAAACTTTCAAATACCCAAAGTAGTGACCAAACAGAAATTTCGGAGCAGCGGGGTTCGTCACCTCCGAGCACAAGCAGTGTCGCAACCACCAAGGCCGATAGTGAAGATCAAGCGGCATCAAAACTAAACGAGATTGCCAAAGAGGATCTCTGCAAGGACTTGTTGCTGAAGCTTCTCGACACCTTGAAGATCTTGAGTGAAACTGTTCAGAAAACCATGGCTAACAACATTGGAGGAACAATCCCAACCGAAATTTTTGAGTTCCTGATTTCCATTGCCAGCCAAAAGAGCACATACACAGCAGAACTCTCCAATCAATTTCTGAATTTGCACTCTGGCCAGGACAAAGAGCTCATCACTGTGGAATGGGCAAAAAAACTGAATGTCCCCGACGAGGACTCGTTCTCAAGCAGAGTTTTCCCTGTCGAACTACACACTCTCACCGTCATCGACGCACATCTGGTGGAGATTTCCAAGCACTCCAGTTACTCGGTCCTTCTCTCCCTGAAGAACTCCCTCAAGACCCTGATGCACTTGATATACTACCTTCTGCCGGTGTGTAAGGGCGATGCAGAGATTGAAGAGCGGTTGAAGCCAATCCTGACGGCCATGCTGTTCGATATGCGCATGGAGTACCTCTACGACATCAGCGAGAAGTGTTTGAGCAGCCTCTTGGAGCCTGAAGAGGCCGGTGCCGACGAGAGGCAGTTCCTCACGTACAGTCACCTACTGAAGCACTGCTACGGAGTCCTGATCGAGTACACAGAGGAGTGCAGACAGACACAGAACATCAATCTCAGCGAATCTGTTTTCCTTGAGGTTCTCAAGGTAATGCAGCAGATGCTAGACAAGTCAATGGGAATGAAGGCAATGTACGAGTTCTTCAAAGTGTCCGGAGCAGGAAGTCTCACTGATCTTCTGCTATCTTTCACTGGCACTAACCTTTCTCAGAACTTTGCCACGAAGATCCTGCAATTCTTCGAGAAACTCTTCCAGGCCTCCGACAAACCGGATTCTCTCTTTACCCTGCCTGACCTCATTCAATGTCTCTCAGAGCTGGGACACACAGACATCAATCGCATCAAGAGTTGGCTGAGTCACATTCTCCTGGGCCCTGGCCAGGGAGCACAACCTTCAAGCAACTCGTCAAGCAATGCGCAGACCCCGACTAACATGGCGACAGTTTCTGCCATCCCAAGCATTTCAGATCAGATCGCTCAGTCATCTGCTATGGACGCCGAAGCCATGGAGATCGATGAGGATGGAGCGGGACAAGCTGCTCCCAGCTATAGCTACTTCACCAATCGATCCGAGTCGCCCGTCCATGAAGGAGAAGGGATCGAACGCAATGGAAAACTACTGCAGAATATAACAAAGTATATTGTCCAGGACGGAAAGACTCCTCAGTCTGTGTCCATGGTCCTCTTCTATGCCCTGCTGCAACTGGGGCAGACTTTGCTCTGTCCCGCTCAGGAAGCATCTGATTTCTCGGACTTCCTTCAGGTAAATAGACGTTTTTTCGACTTTTAACTGCATCTTGACAATTGGTATCAATTTTAGGTTATGATAACATTGGCAGATGCTGGTCGAGGACACTCCACAGTCTTCACAGCGGCAATCGTCTGGCTGGAGGTTTCCAAATACCACGTCCTCGAGAAGCTGGTAGTTCCGAAGACTCAACAGGTTGTTCTGCGTCCTCAAATCGCATTGGACAACGTCACAGCTCTACTCCGCTACATGGGCGATCTTCTACAAGCGCTCGGCTTCAAGGGCAGTCGATCTTTGACACCTCCCTGGGAGGAGGAGATGCAAGCAGAATTCGACGATTTAATGGATGAGCTTGGAGGTGGAAACGACGATGACGACTCGATTGTTGAAGACTCAGACGAGGACAGTTTGGGCAACAAACTCTGCACCTTCTCGCAAACACAGAAGGAATTCATGAATCAGCACTGGTACCACTGTCACACATGCAACATGGTCAACACCGTTGGAGTTTGCTCAGTGTGTGCACGAGTCTGCCACAAGAACCACGACGTCAGCTACGCAAAGTACGGCAACTTCTTTTGCGATTGTGGAGCCAAGGACGATGGCTCCTGCCAGGCACTCAGCAGACGAGTGAATGTCTCGTCAGCGGATCAAGATCGATCGGCTAATGCTTCTACTCAGGAATCTGGGGAGACGTCGTATGTCGGTGCTCTCACCCGAAAACGGGCACACACACCGCCATCACAAATTGCCACGAGCTCATCAATCAGACGTTCCGAAGGTGGTGCCATGAGTGAGCGTGCTGCACACTTATCCAAGATAATAGAATCATCAAGGGAATCTTTGATGAACAATGAGCAATGGACGTCAGTGGTTCGCTGCATCCTGGAGTTCTTTGAATTCCTGATGCCTTCCATTCGGGAGAACTGCGCACTTTTCTCCACCGTTGGTTGCCGCAAGCGAGCACAAAGTGCGCTGGAACGCCTGCATACCCTTGACCAAACTTTTCAAATCAGCGACCAAATCATGGTACCAACCTTGGGCTCTCAAGAGGGTGCCTTCGAAAACGTCAGGATGAGCTATTCCGGTGACCAAGGCCAGACCATCAAGCAATTGCTTTCCTCTGGACTTGTTCGTCGTGTAGCTCTGTGCTGTCTGTCATCACCGCATGGAAAACGGCAGCACTTGGCTGTCTCCCATGAGAAGGGCAAGGTTACAATTCTGCAGCTCTCAGCGCTCCTTAAGCAGGCCGACGCCGCCAAGAGGAAACTCACACTCACCCAGCTCTCGTCCGCTCCGATTCCCTGCACGGTACTGTCCTTGACAGCGAACCCAGCCAATGAGGACTGCCTGGCGGTGTGTGGCCTCAAGGAATGCCACATCCTCACATTCAATAGCAGCGGCACAGCAAACGAGCACATCGTCCTCACCCCACAGTTGGAGAATGGAAACTTCCTTAAGAAGGCTATCTGGCTGCCTGGCTCCCAGACGATGCTAGCTCTGGTGACTGCCGACTACGTAAAAATTTACCAGTTGGCCGAGGACACCTACAGCCCCAAGTACTACTTCCTCGTGGCTGTCGGAAAGATTCGAGACTGCACATTCATCTACCAAGAGGGAGTGTACTACATGTTCTTGATAGCATCCTCTGGCTACATCTACTACCAAACGCTGGACGATGAGAGTCTGGCAAAGCACGGAGACTTCTACGTTACCAACACCCTGGATCTGCAACATCCCCACATCAAGGACATAAACGGTCAAGTTGGAGGCGGTGGTGTGTCCATCTACTACTCGCACACACTCCAAATCCTGTTCTTCAGCTACTCCCTTGGACGCAGCTTCATGGCTCCTCTGACGGATGTCAACAAAGGTGTCAAGTGCGTCATGCAAGTCCAGACCGGACCTCCTAACTCGTCAAAGAACTCCTCAAAGGGTCCGCTACAGCCACTCTGCCAGTGGACAGAGATCCCTGGACACCCTGGACTGATATGTGCCATGATGCACACACAAAACAATCCCGTGGTGTTTATGCTAACCCCAGAAAGAATCGTTATGCAAGAGATCAAGGCCCAAAGCTCCAAGTCGAAAATCATGGACATGGTAGCTATCCGTCACACAGTCTCTGGTGTGGAGAAGACCACTCTCATACTCCTCTGTGAGGATGGAAGTCTGAGGATATTCACCGCTCAAGCAGAGAATACTAACTACTGGCTTTCGCCAGAGGTTCAGCCTATCGGTAACCAAATGTACTCCACCGCTACTCTGATCACATCAAAGGCATCTCGGAAGACGAAGTCCAAGTCTAGTTCCAGAGCGACCTCTGGAACGTCCCAGAAAACTGTTGGACCCAACGGCCAAACCACTTTCCCGATTGACTTCTTCGAACACTGCACCGTCATGCCGGACGTGGAGTTCGGCGGCAACGATTTGCTGCAGATATACAACAAGCAGAAGCTGAAGACACGCTTGTTCTCAACAGGAATGTTTGTAGCCTCCACCAAACCGAACGGATTCACCTTGGAAATCCTGAACTCCGACCCGAACATGGTGATTGTTGGAATTCGCGTCTTGCTGGGAACACAAGATCCTCTCCGGGCTCCTCAGACTGTTACAGTCCTCGGCAGAATCATTCCAACTGTGGTGCGACGTGCTCGTTGGTTTGACATCCCTCTGACTAAGGAGGAGATGTTGCAATCAGACAAGAAGCTGAGTGTCGTCTTCGGCCGCTCACAAGATCCAGAGAACGTCAGTATGCTGGACTGCATTGAGGTGTACGGAAAGTCGAAGGACCTAATTGGATGGCCAGAGGAAACCGATGAAACCACTGGATCTGGCACAGCAGCTGTCGGCAACTCAACTCTTACCACTGGATGTGCGAACGGCACAACGGATACAAATATTCAGACTATAACCAACCTCGACAAGATGGTGACCTCTATGCTCGAGGTTTTAGACAGCGGATTGGGTCTACTTGGGGGCACTAATGTCGAACCGGCCCTTAAGCAAAAGGCGATTTGGATTGCAACGTCTCTCCTTCTCATGCCCTCTCCGAATCCAGTTCAGATGCAAACAAAGTGCGTCCTGGCGACTCTGTATGGTAACCGGACGGCATATCATGCGTACAAAGACAAGGAGATCCTCAACGACGTCAACAATGAACTCATCAGGTTCCAGAAATTCGAAGACATGCGAAACATTGATCCAGAAGCCTTTTACCGGCTGGTTCTGCTCACCCGAGGCATTGCTGCGGCTAGGCCACAGGCACTGACTAAAATTTGCATGGAAAACGATTTCGTAATCCTGCCAAATCTGCTGGAACTAACAAAGAAGCTCTACGAGATAACCCCAAGTATTGACGAGCCGACTTCGATTGTGAAACGAGGCCTTTGCCACACGGAAGCCATTATTCATTGCCTTGTCGAAATTATTTACGCGTTTGCGCTATCCGACCCTAATCAAGTGGAAAGGATGACCAAGTATCTGATTGAGCTGCTGCTGGACGAGTCAAGCGTCATCAGCCACAGTGCTAAGGAGGCAATCATTCTCCTTTTGAGCCCAAGAGTGAAACGGCGGAAGGTTGTGATTGTCAGCCCTCCAGCTTGCTCCACTCCAACGCCATCCAACACCACAGCAACGGTTACCCCGTCGACAGCCACAGCCGCTCAAGCTGTCGGCGGAGTGGATGACACTCCCTCAACAAGCCACGGAGCAGAGTTCGTCCCAGTGGACGTTGACGCGATCGAGCCACTGGGTCTTGGCGAACCAGGAATCAATAATCCACTAGGAAATCTAGAAGCTTTTCTGGGTGCTGGTGGATTCCCTCAATTGCTAGACTTACAACAGGATGCTGACGATGAAGCCATCATGGACATAGCTATCGCTCTCAGTCTGCAGCAGCACGACGGAGGTGATCTGCGCCAAGGTCTGGCCTATCTTCAAGGTGTCCGCGAGGGTGCTTTGCAAAACGTTCAGAGACTGGCGTCTACTGGGAATGCAGGCGAAGCTGCCAGCGTCTCAGTTGGCGGTTCAGATGATGAGGGTTCCAATGCTGCCACTGATGGGTCAACATTGAGAACATCCCCAGCCGAGCCCGCTGGAAGTGGAGGATCTGAGAGCGGAGGAAGTGGCGTCGAAAGTATGGGCGGCATCTCGGGCAGAAGCAGCACATACGGCGATCAACCTAACGCATCTCCTCCCCGAGGTGGAGAGCTACAAATGGCTCCCCTTGGTGAACCGGCATTACCCGAAGAATCTGTGGAACCAGACGAACAGCAGGTTGAGAATGAAAGTTCAACAAAATTGCATGATTTAAGGTAAGGAGTTGAAGCACCACCTCATACTGGGGACTAAATTCCGATTCTTTGCAGATGTTCGATTTTGAATAAGATTGTGGAGAATTTCAAGTCACTGGAGGGTTGCAATGGTGCGCAGGTTATCCCCCTAGTTCAGGTCATCCTCATGCTGACCACTGACCTTGATGGAAACCATGAATCCGATCAGCAGATTCTAAATCTTTTACTAAATGCCCTTGTGGAGGGTCTTGGCATGACGCCACCATCCCAGGCATCAGAGGTGAGGAAACAAAACGTTTGCAATTTGTGTAATTTCTAAGTGCTTCCATGTTTCAGCTTATTGAACGTAAGCCGGACACAGAGGTGAAACTTATGCTCCTTTGTCTGTTCAGTGTGCTTATGGGCAAGACCAAGTCCTCGAAACAAGCAGGCACCACATCGCCACCCCATCAGTTCAAAGACAACGCTTCGTTTGTCGCATCAACCACAGCAAACACCTTAATCAAGAGCGGAGCCATACCCTTCTGCCTCGTGGTAATGGAATCCTTCCTCTCCCACTGGAAGAGTGTGTCTTCGGCAGCCGAATCTGGTTCCCAGTCATCCACTCTGTCGGCAGGCGCGTCAACTTCGAGTTCCACTTCCAACAATCTGTTGAAACCAATCAGCTATAGCCCCAAGCCTGACATTTCAACCCTTATCCCTCACAATTACTTAAAGAACTTCCCGGAAATCTTTGATGGATACAATGCCCTTCTCACAGAGATTGCAGTTCGTTTGCCATACCAGATTTTGAAACTCTCCGCTGGTCATCCAGCCACATATGATTGGTATCACAAGTTCTGTGAGAATATGACCTTCACCCTCTGCGAGTATATGATGCTGAACTTGAGTCCACTTCTGCGCCGCCAGGTACGAAAGCTGCTCATGTACATCTGCGGAAACAAAGAGAAATTCCGCATGTTCCGAGACGGGCACTCTCTTGATGTGCACATCAATGCAATCAAAAAGTTCTGCGATCTTCAAACACCAAAGGTAAGTGAGAAGACCCGCTGTGTGTGATGCCATTTTTCATCCTTTTCTTTTTCTCAGCATATTGGCAGTGGCAATCAGCCCATTCTTACGTATGACGCTCTTGTCGAATTGACGGAGCACCTCCGAGCCTGTCAAGAGATCAGTCAAATTCGCACAGGCAACTGGCAGAAGTTCTGTGTGGTTCATGAAGATGTCATTCCGACCCTCATTCAAATCGCATGCTTCCAGCTGGATGATGGGGTGTCTCCAATAATTCTGCAGCTCCTGCAGGCTGCCCTTTGCAATACCAACCAAGGCAAGCAAGACTCCAGTAAGCAATCAACGTCATCAGGGAAGAGTCGTCAAGATCGCGACAAATCTGAGGAAAACGAAATCACCTCTGACTCAAAGTTTGACCCATCGCACTGCAGCACATTCGTGCACCAGCTCTTCCGCTTTGTGCCGGACCACTTGCTTTCAAAATTCATCAAGATATTCCTACTGGAGACGAATATCACCCTTATCCGCTGGCAGACGCATTCTCTCATCTATGCCATCTACGAAAACAGCAACGATCGACAGAAGGAGAAGCTAATTAACTTGCTCTGGAATATGTGGCAATTTTTGCCCTCATACGGCCGTAGATCTGCGCAATTTGTCGATATTTTGGGCTATCTCACCCTCAGCACCAAATCTATATCGGACAAGCTCTCCGAGTACATGGAGAAGGCGGTGGAAGTTCTCCAGCAGCAGAATGAGCTCCTGGCCAAGCACGCAAACGCTCCCATCTACAACACTCTGGAGCAGGTGCTTCAAGTGAGCGGATATTACCTCGAGTCTGAGCCATGTCTTGTGTGCAATAACCCAGAGGTTCCTATGACAAATGTGAAGTTGCCCTCAATCAAATCCGACTCAAAGTACACGACCACCACAATGATTGTGAAGCTTGTTCAGAGCCACACCATCTCAAAGATCATCCTTCGCATTGCAGACCTCAAGCGCTCCAAAATGGTGCGCACCATCAACATCTACTACAACAACCGCACGGTACAGGCCGTGGTTGAGTTGAAGTACCGGCCGACAATGTGGCACAAGGCACGCACTGTACACCTGCAGGCCAGTCAGACAGAAGTCAAGATTGATTTCCCTCTGCCTATTACCGCATGCAATTTAATGGTAGAGTATGCAGACTTCTACGAGACCGTCACTGGCTCGAGTGAGAATCTCCAGTGTCCACGTTGCAGTGCAGCAGTCCCCTCATACCCAGGGGTGTGCGCCAACTGTGGAGAGAATGTGTTCCAGTGCCACAAGTGTCGAGCCATCAACTACGATGAGAAAGATCCGTTCTTGTGCCACTCCTGTGGTTTCTGCAAGTACGCCAAATTTGACTTCAGCATATACGGACGGGCCCGCTGCGCTGTGGACCCCATTGAGTCCGCTGAGGACCGCACGAAGACCGTGCAAATCATACACTCGTCTCTGGAAAGAGCTGATCGAATTTACCGCCAACTACAGACAAACAAACAAATGCTTGAGCTGCTCATTCAGAAGGTTGCCGAACACCGATCTGACCGCCAGATAGATGACTCTTTGGGAACCGTGCATAGCACCTCCCAGGTCAATAAAATTATCCAACTTCTGGCGCAGAAGTACTGCGTGGAGTCCAGGACATCGTTCGAGGAGCTCAGCAAAGTCGTGCAAAAGGTCAAAGCATGTCGCAGGTAAGTCCAGGGGCATCAAAACTCCTTGCATTAGTGAAAACAACAACTCTTCTTGCAGGGAGCTAGTGGCCTATGATCGTAGTCAAATGGATCAACCAAGTAAATCAGCCAGTTTCGGCTCAGAAGAGTCTGCAGTGAACCGTTGCTATGGGTGTGCTCTAGCATCCACGGAGCAGTGCTTGACACTGTTGCGAGCAATGGCCTCAGACCCGGACTGCCGCATGGGCTTGTACAAGCAGGGTCTGGTTGAGGAACTCGCCCAAAACAACCTCCGCCGAGGCACTCCTCAGATTCAGGATGAAGTACGCAATTTGCTCTGTTTGCTCACCAAAGATAACACAGAGGCTTGTGTCAGTCTACTTGACCTCATTCACGAACGGGTCCAGATGGCCCTGGTGGGCGCTATTCCCTCGGCAAATCTGGAGACAGCTATACGTCACGAGATGATTTTGTTGGAGGTGCTCATCGCACAAGACGACTTTTGCTGGGAGCAGAAGTTGAAGACTGTGTTTGACCTTTTCTTGATGGCCTGTCGGTAAGTCGAAACGTCATCTGCATCTGGTTAAAAGCAGGTTGTATATTAATTCTGTATTTTCAGTGACCGTCGTGGTCCAGCAATAGCTGTGATCCAGCCGTGCTTGCGCATCATGCAGGCGCTCATCTATCCACCACAGCCTACAAGCAAAGTCAACAAGGACTTGCCACCGCAAGACCTCTCGAGCATCAGTAATGTCGATGGACTGACAATTGACTTCAGGAAGTGGTTGAAGGGTGACAAGGCACATTCGTTCGAGGCATGGAAGGCAAGGATGCCGCCAAACATCAGTGCGGCTGAAAAAACGTCTAAGAAGACCGAGGAGAAGCCCTCGCCTCAAGTACTTTCGGGCCAGAAACCAGGCCAAAGAATGTTCGGCGCCACGCTTGAGCACAAGCGCATGCAGTATCGTAGGGCATACCTCTGCGAGAAGTACGGCAAACGCTGGAGAAACCGTGTGCTGCAAAAGGGAATTCCCAGCACTCCGCTACAGCTGAGCGCCTCATGGTTGCAGCCGATTCTCTTCAACGCCAACTCACGCTTCGGACGGCAACTCGCCTGCTCACTGGTGACCTTACTCAGCAGGGTGCATGAACGAAAGCGCGAATTGCTCAACTTGTTGACAGGGTTCCTGAAGTACGTTGGTGAAGCAGGAGTCACCAGCGCAGAGTTCCTCACTCTGTACAGAAGTCTAGCAACTGATACTCCATGGCGGCAGTACCTAGCACTCAGAGGAGTCCTGACTGAAATCTCACAGCTCCTATCGGCTGAAATTGTGAACATCCACCGTTTGGAGGAAACCACCCTCTCGTCTGACCTTGCTCAAGGCTACGCCCTTCGAGAGTTCGTTGAGTTGCTGTCTATGTTCCTCGAGAACCGATCCATTCGGCAAGCATACAAAACTCGACTTCTCGGACCGGTCCTGGAAGGATACCTTTCACTGAGGAAACTAGTGGTTCAACGCACTCGTTTGATAGACGACGCCCAGGAGAAACTGCTTGAGATGCTGGAAGAAATGACCAGCGGCACTGAGGAGGAGACGCGTGCATTCATGGAAATCCTGATCGACACAGTGGAGAAGACCCGCATGAATGATATCAAGACGCCGGTATTCATTTTCGAGAGGCTCTACTCTATCATTCACCCCGAGGAGAACGACGAGAGTGAATTTTTCATGCTCCTCGAGAAGGATCCGCAGCAGGAGGACTTCTTGCAAGGCAGAATGTTGGGAAATCCTTATCCGTCTTCGGAAGTGGGTCTTGGTCCGCTTATGAGGGATGTCAAGAACAAGATCTGCACGGATTGCGAACTCATTGCACTGCTAGAAGACGACAACGGAATGGAGCTGCTTGTAAACAACAAAATCATAAGCTTGGACCTTCCAGTCAAGGACGTCTACAAGAAGGTCTGGCTAGCAGAGGGCGGTGAAAGAGATGCCATGCGCGTGGTTTACCGCATGAGAGGTCTGTTGGGAGACGCCACTGAGGAATTCGTGGAGACATTAAACAACAAGAGCCAAGAGGAGGTGGACACTGAACAACTCTATCGAATGGCGAATGTCTTGGCAGATTGCAACGGTCTCAAGGTGATGCTTGATAGAATATCTAGTCTGCAGAATTTATCACGAACAAGGGAGTTGATCCAAGTCCTCCTGAAACTGTTCTTGATCTGCGTGAAGGTTCGCCGATGCCAAGAAGTTCTCTGCCAGCCAGAGCTGGGAGCAATCAACACCCTGCTGAAGGTTCTCCAAATTTGCCTGCAATGTGCCGAAAACGATGCCGCCACACATACCAACGCCCAGTTATGTCAATCATCAGTGACCGAGCAGCTGCTAGAGATCATGGAGACTATACTGTCGAAGGCAGCAAGTGATACATTGGACTCCTTCCTGCAGTTCTCCTTGACTTTTGGAGGACCTGAGTATGTAACGGCGCTGATCTCATGCACCAACTGCACCAACGTGAGAAGTAATCCTTACGTTCTGCGTCACTTGATTCGCGTACTCGCTGCTCTTGTCTACGGCAACGAAGTGAAGATGGCTTTACTTTGTGAGCACTTCAAGGCCACACTGGACTTTACCAAATTCGACGCCGAGAAGACACCCGAGGACGAATTCAAAATGGAGTTATTCTGCGTGCTCACCAATCAAATTGAACACAATTCCATCGGAGGCACCCTCAAAGACTACATTATCAGCTTGGGTATTGTCGACGAGGCGATTGGCTACATCACCAAGCACGCGCCGTGCGTCAAACCAACTCTTCTGCGAACAGACTCAGATGAGCTTAAAGAATTTATATCGCGCCCTAGTCTCAAATACATCCTGCGTTTCCTCACAGGCTTGGCCACGAAACACGAAGCCACACAGATCGCGGTCAGCAAGGACATTATCCCCATCATACACAGACTGGAGCAGGTTTCCAGCGATGAACACGTCGGAAGCTTGGCTGAAAATCTCTTGGAAGCTCTCTGCACTGATGAAATGACCGCCAAGAGGGTGCAGGAAGTGCGAGACTTCACTAGAGCCGAGAAGAAGAGGCTTGCCATGGCCACCAGGGAGAAGCAGTTAGACGCCCTCGGCATGAGGACAAACGAGAAGGGTCAAGTTACGGCAAAGGGATCCATTCTTCAAAAGATCGAAAAACTGCGCGACGAAACTGGCCTGACATGCTTCATTTGCCGCGAAGGTTACGCCTGCCAACCAGCGAAGGTCTTAGGCATCTACACCTTCACCAAACGTACCAACGTTGAAGAGTACGAATTGAAGACCCGCAAAACTCTCGGCTACACCACCGTGACGCACTTCAATGTAGTCCACGTTGACTGTCACACGTCGGCCATTCGACTGACCAGGGGAAGAGATGAATGGGAGCGTGCAAGTCTGCAAAACGCCAACACCCGCTGCAACGGCCTGTTGCCCCTCTGGGGACCAGAAGTCTCTGAATCCGCATTCTCCGCTTGCATGACTCGGCACAGCAGCTACATGCACGACAGCACCCATCGATGCTGTGACATCTCATTTACTAGCAGCATTCACGACCTTAAGCTCCTCCTCATTCGCTTTGCATGGGAGAAGAGTTTCCATGACGACGCAGGCGGCGGAGGTCCTCAGTCAAACATGCACTTTGTCCCATACCTTCTCTTCTATTCTGTATACTTGCTGCTGTCATCCAGGTCGGCCACCAGGGAGGAGAAAACCCTGCAAACCTTCCTCACAGCACCTCCATCAGAGAAGTGGCTGGAGTGCGCCTATGAAGTGGAGGGTCCCCTCTACCTGATCACCCTCACACTGGCAATACACAACCAGGCCAACTGGAATAAGTATAAAATTGCTCACATGAAGCGGCTCATCGCAGTGGCACAAGCCCGCCATGTGTCACCCTCTGTGCAATGCAAGGCCTTGCTCTCGGCCAGTGATCGTCAAGCCAAGGAGTACAGCGTGTACAAACCTTTCCTCATGATGTGGGCAATGGTGGACTTAATCTACGGGCAGCTCTTTAAGACTGTGCCGACGCAGGAAGACTGGCCGATCTCCCTCTTCGATTACATCCGCAAACACGACGAGGTGATGTTAAAGGCTACTGATGCAATTCTGCAGACCTTCACCGATGAGTATCTGCCCTGCACTTCATTTGGAGAGTTCTGTGACGTTGCTGGTAAGTTGGCGAGGGCTTTCTTTGAAATGTGTCTTCTGCATTGTGCTCTCTTTTCAGGTCTCTTGAGCTCAATTGAATCCCCCGAGCAGTTCATCAACGACATTCTCCTTTCGACGCCCTCAACTTCGGCAGCATAGAGAGAGTTCATTAAAATATTGCATAACCTAACCCCCAAGCACTTGTAACCGCAATTATGTATCTCGTTAGTAGCTGTATCTTCCTTAACATAAAACAATTGTATTTGCTGATGTCTACTGCATGAAAATAAATTTATCCTGCAATTTGTTGTGAAAATCCGCCCAGGGAAAACTTTATTCAACACACACACACACACGCTCAATCAACTTTAATTGTATTCGCACAAGTGACCGCACTTGGGACACAGAGACTTGGATGAGAAGTACTCCTTCAGATGTTCCAAGTGGCCACCATGCGAGCAGCCCTGACACCATGCGTAAAGTCCCTTGACAACTAATCCACAGACACAACACTTCGAGCTCTGCATGGACTTGCATTTGGTGCAGTACCAACCCACGGCTCCGTTCAGTGGTCGGCCGCAGTCACCGCAGTTTGTGTGCACTGAAGTCGATTGCT
The DNA here is from genome assembly GCA_944738645.1 of Eristalinus sepulchralis. NCBI lineage: Eukaryota > Metazoa > Arthropoda > Insecta > Diptera > Syrphidae > Eristalinus > Eristalinus sepulchralis. The sequence continues at coordinate 823,493 of OX122884.1, read as the reverse complement.
GGTTCAACTCCTTGACGGACCGAATCCAGGAGAGGTTGATTATCTGTCCAGCCTCGTTCCAGAGCTGATAGCGGTGCAGCAGTTCGATGTAGGAGTGAAACCATTCTTCCTGAAAGACAATAATTGGCTACAGAGGGCTGGTGTCATCCGCACGAACTTACTATTAAGCTCTCCTCGATTGGAAGAAATTTTCGGGCGTCTCCCATGGCAATCAGGACGCATAGAGCTGTTTGCACATCGCCGACGTCACTCTGAAGCTTCAGGGAGTCAGCTATGAATTGATGTGGCTCCCACATTGGAATGGTTGGTACATTTGTGACTTTCAGGAGGCTCGGCTTGTCTGGGGGCTGCATAAATAAGGAACCATACAAACCAGGTGAAACAGAAATATTCAGTCTGTCTTACCGGTGATGTATCTCGCTTTTCAGACTTCATATCCTGCTGTGGTCTGGCCGCTTGTACGTCATGATGCAACGCTGTCTCAGGCAACGATAGTGCCTTGGTGAAATCAGGGGGGCCCATGTAGAGGAATCCATTTCGGAGCATGTCGAAGTGCTCAAAGCTGATGTCGTTGAGGATTTGATTCTCCGACAGGATCACCGAATTGAATTGTGGATTTTGTTTGGTGTCGTTCATGTCATCTTTGGTGCCGCCTTCCTCTTCGTCGTCGTTTGGTGCACTCTTCTCCCTCCTGTCCCATTCATTCTCAAGCTGATGATGCGTTGTCTGAACCATCCTGCGATTGGATATCGCATTCTTCTGTGTGGAAAACGAACTCCTTTGTTCCATCTTTTGATTGCTGAACTCCGATGTGCCGTAGAGGATTTTAATGAATTTCCAGAATGTAGTTGCCTGCAAAAGTGTCACATATGAAGCATCCTAACATCCTGGGCACCTGCTCTATACTTACACTGTGTTTCCCGAACTTTTTGGAAACGTTCGCGTTGTGATCACAAATGTCTGTAAACTTCCTCGAGCTGAGAATGAATTCCTTGGCACAACCAATGAAGCACTCATACTCCTTCAACTGACTGTATTTCTGATCACCTATATATCCTGTGTACTGAAAGGGACATTGAGACAACAGTTAACAAAGCGTACATCTTCTCACCGAAGGTTTAAGCAGGAACTTATGCATAACCGACTGTGCCATGTGAAATTGCTCCACATCCCCAGTGGACTTTTGCTTGGCTCTGAAAAGAAGAATATTTGAAAAGGCAGTAAAAGCTTTGCAGATCCGTACAGCAATGAGTTTCCCTTTGAATGGGAGACTGTCTGATTCGCGTTGACTTTGATCTTAATCGCATGCAGGATGTCATCTTTGTGATTCAAGCTTGCTCCTTGAGGATTTGCCTTTAGAGCAGGCCGAGATGCATCCTTGAAGGCGTGCTTGTATATCGTGGAGTCCTTGCTGGTCGATAGGAGAATATGAGAGTCGTTGCCCTTCCAAGCGATCCCCGTCGTTATGTTTGTGTGATCGTTGAAGGAGGCGAAAGGTATGTAGGGACGGCGTATATCCCAAATGTGAATGCTGTAGTCTACCACAAGTGCGCAGCTAGCTATGTGATGTCTAAAAAGAGGTAATGATGATATAGATCCTTTCCCCTCCTTGGAAATGATACGTACGTTCTCTCAGGTCTCCATTTCACCCGTCCAACAACCGCGATTGTGTGTATTGTATGCTCCAGTGAAGCTTTTCCATCCATATTCCAAACCTACAGCAGAAAACCTTCAAACACTAATTTTCTGTAGACGTCTGGTGATGTCTCACCTTAATTTGCTTGTCTCTACTGCCAGTTGCAAGCCAATTCTTTGTTGGATGCCAATCACACGTATAAATGGGCCCACTATGAGCTGTGAACTGCACAAGGCACTTATCCGACCTAGAGACAATAAGGAAATGCAGTCTTTTATCAGTCAGGCGGATTGTACTCACTTCCTCAAATCCCACAACTGTACAGTACCATTCTCCGAGACAGCAGAGAAAATATTCGAAGCGTGTGGACTGAATTTGACATCCCTCACACTCTCCAAATTGTTAAAATAGGTGGACACCGATTTCTCACATCTCGTATCGAAGCACTTAATAGTCCCATCCTGTGAGCCGGAAATCAATAAATAAGGCTCCGTACTGTGGAAAGTCACCGTATGTGCCGTCCTCTCATGTTCATTGTACACAAGCAGCTGCTTCTGACGTCCAAACTTCGAGAGATCCCAAACCGACACCACACCGTTCGTTGCAGCTGTGGCCAGGATATTGCTGTCCAACGTACTCCATGCCACATCATTGGACGAATAGCTGAGGTTTTGATTCTTACCTCCTCGCATATTGCAGACCTCGGTGAAGCCATCGCTATCAATTGAGAACACCTTCAGCACTGCCAAAGAAAGACTTGTATTGGGAAAGGAAATCATGAAGCCGCCACTTTGCACATACAACTTCGGCCAGCTACAGCAATTTGGGTGTACTCCCGGTTGAGGGCAAGTGCGTTCGCATGACCCTCCTGGCAAATGCGCAACGATGTTGTCCCCGAATCTAGCATTTGATGAAAAATTCGATTCACTTGAGATAAACTACAGCTAACTCTTGTTATCAAACGAATGTCAGACAAGAGGTAAATAGGAACATATGTTTTTGTTTGTTGCTTGACAGCTCCAAGGTGTTTGGTTGTGTGTGCGTGTTCTGACCAGGGATGAAATGAGGGAGAGAGGAAAATTGAAATAAATTCGTGACGTCAGTGGGATGACAAAAAGGGTTGCCCCAGACGAGTTTTTGAAAAAAAGACATAGCATGGCCTAGAGCGTCAAGCAGCCGCCCTTAGTAAATGGAAGTGAGTGAAGTTCCAAGACTGTGGTAAGATTTGAGCTGTATACCTTAAGGAAGAGGACTGAAAAGTCCACAGATCGTTGAATCATACCCCTAGAGCACTCACAGGCCAAAAAAATTCTTGCACAATGGTCTTTCTTATTGTTGTTCTTGTATATCGTGTCTGTCATTAGGCCTTCAGCATTGTACACAGTCTTCCTTGTTGGGTATATTTTACGGTGGCAGTGTAAGACATTCCTTGATGTCATTGGACTTTTCCCATTGTACAACCGTCCGGTGATGTGCAAGCTGTTGGAACGTTGCCTTTGAGTCCAAACAAACCTTATTGTTTTTGCAACGTAGTCGTTGTCTACACGAATTCTTTCGTCTCCTTTTTAGGGCGGAACATCCCTCGGTAAGTCCCTTTAAACGCCTAGAACGTCTTTGAAGAAACAAGACAAACATTGTCACCTATTCATTTTGTATTCAAATGGCCAGATAAAAACATTATCTAAAACAAGTCCTTTATGTACAATCTAATTTCTTCTTTAGCCTAACTATCCGCCGCCACATTTGTTGGTTCACCCTTCATAGCCATCTCCTCTTTGTAATGCTCTGTGATGTGCTTCTTTAGTTCCGTACTCAAACGAAATGTAGCCTCACACTGCTGGCATTTGTAAACGTTCTCTCCTACATGCGAGCGTAGATGCTTAATCATATCGTTGGACTGCGCGAAAGTTTTTTCACAGTACTTGCACGCATATGGTTTCTCTCCGGTGTGCGTCCGTCGATGACGCTTCATATGGTCTGAGCTGTTGAACCTTGAAACATGAAAAGCATTAGAAGGCATTGTTAGTTTTATTTCCTCGGCATTGCACTTACCTCATTTCACAGTAATCACACTTGTAGGGCTTCTCTCCGGTGTGTATCCGCTCGTGTTTCTTCAGCGAATAGTGTTTCGTGAAGCGCGATCCACACACGTCACAAACATACGGCTTCTGGTTGCGATGGGTGCTCATGTGCGATGACAGTCCACTTTTACAGGTGAATTTACTAGGACACTCGGGGCATTGATAACGTTTGATGCCAGTGTGCCTCAGTTGATGTTGGCGTAGATTACTGGCATTGTTGAAGGCTTTCCCGCACGCTGAGCAGAGGAATGGCTGCTCGCCTGTGTGAGTGCGAAGGTGATCCTTAAGGGTGCACGCCTGGAGGAAAGCTACAAGGAGATATTCAGTTAGGATTTGTAAAATTCCTCTGTTTAAGTTTGCTTACACTTATCGCAGTACTGGCATATATGAGGCTTGATGCCACTGTGCTTATTGAGATGATCTATTAAATGGGAACTTAGACCGAATGTTTTCCCACAGATGTCACAGCTCAGTTTTCTGTTCTGCTCGTGGAGTTTTCTATGTCTCGTAAGGCGGTACGATCTCTCGAAATTCTTCGAACATATATCACACTGGTAACTCTTGGGTGAATCTTCGTCTTTGCGATGTGTCCGCATGTGGGATGCCAACGACTCTTGTTTGAGGAATTTTCGTGGACACTCTGGACATTGATAACCGTCGGGATTGTGCTTCGTTTGCTCTGTCTTCTCTATGAAATGCTTTTCATGGGTTACAGCGTGTCGCTGGAGGTGAGCCTCTTTTGTAAAACGTCGCTTGCACTGGTCACATTCATACGGGCGTCCCTCTTCCTTGTGCACATTCATGTGGCGGTTGAGACGATGATGACGGTCGAATGATTTTCCACAAATTTTGCATTCATGGCATGCAGTCCGACGATTACGAGGATTTGGTCTGAAATGAGAGTTGAAATGTATTCAAGACAGTGGAAGGAATGAGATTCTTCTTACTTTTCGATTTCAATGCTGTCTGGTTGCGAGGAATCATGCTTCGCTTCATCTTCATCGTCATAATACTCAATACTTTCATCAGTGTCAACATCTTCTTCAGTCTCTTTTGTTTCTCCGGTATCCTCCTTCAGAAGCGTTTCATTCTTCACGTACTCCTCTTCTTGTGCTGGTTCTCTGAAAGGAAATTGACAATTTGCTGAATTTCTGAATCATTTAAAGGGTTTTCTGACTCACAATACAATCTCGCCCTCTCTATCATTTGATGCAGATGTCTCTGCTTTTGGAGATTCCATCTCACCATTCTGTAGTAAGGGACCGACACAACTGACTTTCTCGTCACATAACATCTTATTTAGCAGCATCATGTCTGTGGTTCTCTTTTCGTCTGTCTCGGCATCGTTTGCCAATGCTGTCCGTAATCTTTTATCTGAATTCATACACATCCTCTGGAAATTGTAGGCTTTCACCATTTCCCCTATACATTCTGTACAGATTACTTGGGGAAGGCAATCCTTGTGGTCGATTTGGAGCCTTGATACTGATGAAAGCATCTCCGCTACATGCATTACCTCGTGATTCATACTAATTTTTGTATCAAAAAGATTTTGAAAGGTCTCCCTTTTAGTGTTAAGACATGCACGACAATTGGAATTCGTATCGAATGAAATTATTTTCTCCATTTTTCCGCACCCTGCCCACTGCACAGAAAATCAACACAAATTGATAAAACAAACTCAAGAGATTTTCTATGAATGCTTGTTCTTCTTTGTTGATATGTCAATGTGAATGGCTTTTACTATGGGTAAAGCTTTTGAGGGAAAGAGTTCGGTGTTATTTAAGCGGCTGATCGTTTGTTTTAAGATTGTTTTTTCAATTTCAATTGTTTTCGAAGATCTACAAAAAGGCCGCTTTAATGTAAGGATCACAAATCATCCGCAATGGGTTCAATTTCATGACTTCGATGAAAAATTGTTGCCAGAAATCTCATGAGCCGGAAATCGAAACGAAATCCATTCGAAAAATTCGTTGCACAGCTTTTTTACGGGATTAGAGTTGACCGCAGGCTCACGACTTTCTTTCGATCTTCTTCCTCTTCTGAAAGTACAAGAATCACAATCCCATGCAAATCGGCTAAAGAAGTCCGGTAGGGAGCTCTGCCCTTTACAAAAATTAAGAAAAACAATTTTAAATAGATTTTCTCTGTTTATTTTACAACATTTACATCCATCAATACATTTAATTGAAGCTTTTGACACTTTTACATTTACTTGATCAATAAAAAGCAAATTCTTTGGAGTTGTTTCCGACTCGCACGCTGACCCGGAGGGACCTTATCACAGTCCCACAAGCGTGTCTCTACCCGGAGTCATTCTACGAGAGTCTCAGACAATAAATTAATATGAAATCAGTTTTTCTTTTCGATAGTAAAGCATATGAATTTCTAATTTTAAAATCACAATATCCTGTGTTGGTATACAAAAAAAACAAAAAAATGCAAAGTACATTTCCTTTCTCGTTCTAATCGAATTTTTGTTTATGCAATAAATACTTAGTTAATACCCCCATTCCTCGCTTAAACAAGTTGTAAATCTCTTGTTAGGACCCAGATGTGTTAAGTAAAATAAAACTATCAAATAAATTACATTTACAAAGGAATATAGCTCGGTAACGACTAAGGATCAATCATCCTATCTGTCTCCCTTTGTTTCTTTTTTTCTTCGCAGTATGGAATGAGCATTTTAATTATGATTGCGTTTTACTCGGACTTGCCGGAGAGTTCCTTTTGTTTTCGCTTCTCCTCGCGTTCACGAACATCCACGGCGGCCAAGTCGATACTGGCGACGTATGCGTGGAGACAAGAGATGAGAGATTTCAAAACGGCAAATGGAGCTGTGATGAATGCCAGTATTTTGAACAGGGAACATCCAAACACTGAAATGAAAAAAATTTGCTTGAGAAGGTTGATTTTTGCGTGTGGATCACATGCGAGGTACTCACACATTGGCCCGTTGGTGAAGTGAAGGAGATAGAGACAAATGTAGAACAGTTCGTTGACGCAACACATGAAGGTGAGGACATCCTTCTGATAGTACAGCCGCATGACGAAGTTCTCATTTACATCGAATGATTTATGTGATGACTTGCCTACGGTTACACTCCTAAAGATGATGAAATTAAAAAGAGGAAACAAAAAATCATTGAAAACGGTTTTTTTTGGTGTGGGTATGCGGAATATTACGTTTGCATGTATAGCCAATGGCAAGCCACGTCAATAGCCATGGAGAGTTGGAAGAAGAACATATACTGGGGATAGAAGTAGCTCAGTGTCACCAGCAGTCCCATTGTTCCACAACGATCTGTTAATTGATCCAACATTGCCCCGAAACGTGTACCTATAAATGAAGCGAAATTCCAATAATTTGATATGAACAACGAGGCAAGGGAAATTTCGTATTCAATAACAAATTGACCCCCATCGCAGGTAATCTCAACGGGAGTCAAAAGTAAATCTGCGATAAGATAATCAAAGTGTTATGAAACGTTTATGCTATGAAAACGTTACATTAGCCTTATCTGGACGAAACATACTGCATCCTTCTGTTCAATAAATATTCTCACTTACGTGGAAACAAAAACAACGCGTCTTGTTGATGTGAGGTATACACAAATGTTGTACGTGTGATATTTCTACCTCCAGGTGTACATTGTCATTATTCAAATGCAAATTCTTTGACTTCTGGCATACGTCGCTTCACAGTTCACACCTCTCCCCAATCATTGAACTATAAAAAATACGAAGGCAAAGTACACTTCCATACTCACTTTGATCAAAAGTTCTGGCGGCATGTCCATCAATACTATCCAGGAGGGCACTTATTATGTAACACCATCCGGCTACAACGTAGTTAGTTGACATGAACCAAAAGGCTATGATAGCAAGGATAATTCGTCCATATCCTGAATGCGAAAGCACACAAAAAGAAAAAAACATGCATCAGCAATATCATCTTCAGTTTCTCAGAGATGGTCTTCCAATTAAACAAATAGAATACTCAATAAAATTATATCATACACAAAGACAATATCGGTAATTAAATAATTCAATTAAACATCATAAATATCCACGTACAGAAAACTTACCAATTAAGTTAGGAATGAAAAGAAAGATGTTTTCTGTTTGTTGCGGCATTCTGACAAATTTCTTTACACTTAAACGAAATGAAAATTGTTAAGAACTTAACAAATTGTTAATAAAAATCGAGAATATTAACTGCGCGTCGCACAATTGACCTTCACTCGGTTCAATTTTCGGTAAATAATTGGGTACAATTGGAGAAATTAATTCTGCGCAAGAGTGCAACCACTATGTGATAAACGAAATACAGAAAAAAAAACTTTATAGCTTGGCAAGTTCTTCCAGTTTGACAGACTAGGGGAGTTTTGTTTTTTTTTTCCTCCATCACCAAGGGAAATTCTTTTGGGTTGGGGCACAAAATGCAAGGATATTCTGATAAGACACCGAAGTCTAAATCAGATGAAATTGCAATTTGAAAATGAGGATTTGAAGTAAACGGGAAGAGAAGAGATCTCAATTTTAATTTGAATGCATTTGCTGTAGAGCATTCACAACAATTCCCAACAAGGTAACCGAATTGAGAATTCCATGCACAATCCCTTCCACATTCCGCATTGAACGCACAAAACATCCCAACCATAGGAAACTGTAACCAACTTCAGTATCGAGAATTTTGATCCCATCATCGAAAGAAAAGAAGGAGGAAAAAAAAGAACTTTATCGCAAAAGCAAAAGTGCTACCTACCACTAGATTTTCTGGTCATGGCCGTCGTTTTTCTTGTGAATCTCTGTGCAGTCTTTTCGCAAAAACGCATCAATTAAATGTTGAATTTATCAATTCAATAATAAATTTCGGTTTTGCACAATTAGTATTCCATAAAACTTACATATCATCAGCTTAAACGGCGTGTTTGTGTGAGTCTAGGACATCATCAGTTTTTTTCTTCTCTTCACAGTCGGATAATGAAATCGCGAGCATACGACGAGAAGGCAAAAAGAAAAGAAAAAATATCCTACATATACTTTTCCTCGTGAACATTTCAAAAGTACAATGAAAGAGGATTTATTTTTAAAATTACAAAAAGACCAAACAAAAAAAGGAAACTAGTTGCGAAAAAAAAATATGCAAGTAATTCCGATTTTTTTTTCTGTTCTCTTCAATTCAATAAGTGCAGTAGGAGTAGTGAGTGAGTGAATGACTTGCGAACATTTCTGACAGCGATCTCATCGATATTTGCATCGACATACCAGTGAAAACGAAATGAATAAAATTCTGTGCATATGAATTCCTAAAATCGCCACTAAAAAGGATCTCCCACGAAATCTCCTTGCAGAGAGCGAGAGAAAAAAAAGTATAAGCAAACTAATTGTTGCTCGGGACAATGTGGAATAAGGTATCTTGTTAAGAACGAAAAAAAAATCAAAGGCAGAAAAAAAAACGAAGAAGAGGTGTAATTTACGCTTTTTTCTTTCATGTTTCCACTCCGTGTAGACGAACGAAAAGAAAAAAGCAGAGCGGAGAGAAAAATGACGTGTGTGTTTTGTAAATTTTCATTATAGAGCGAGAAGGAGAGGAAGCAAGACGAAAATAGTGCGTACCTGTCAGAATTTGCTTTTTCCTCTCATTCCATTCTGTGTTCTTTAAATGGTGATGACATGTTTTTGTTTCAAAAGAAATACAAGAAGCGATAGAGTGAATAAGGCATAAGCACATATAAGTACTTATGTGTGAGCCGCGTGTGTTGGTGTGTATGTTGCGTGCGAGTTACGGATTGCATTTCACACTGCAGTTGTTGAGTCAAAGTCTCATCCCGAAAATGATCTCTATCAGATTGGTTTTTCCAAGTTCCTAAACGAATTCACTTTCCAAAGTCAAGTCCAAGGCGGCTATCTAATTGAAAGACAAAAGTATTTCGCTTGCTTTTGATATTTGCCTTCTGCTGCTTACATTAGTACAGATGCATTTGAATGAATAAATATATGTAAATCATCCCTATAGCTATCCCTTTTCGCGGCGGCGGCATAATCTTCTGTGTGCGAGGAGGAAGGGATCACTGTGCACGGGAAATTGTCTAATGCGAGGAACCGAAACAGAGTATACGCTAGTCCGGTCGGCAAAAAAAAAAAACCAAATACGAAAAAGAAGAAAAAAAGGGGGCAGATATTTGTCAAAAAAGTTTTTTTTTTTTAATTGGACTGTGAACATTGTCGCAAGGAAAAAATAAACTAGAGTAAAAAAGGCAAGTTAAGTTTATTGCTTTGGTGAAATTTATAGTTATGATTTAGTGATGAAGTGATGGTGCAAAAGAAGTGCGAGTAAATTGTCCATTTGGAGCAACGACGACACATTTCGACTGTTTACGGGGCTGGAGAGGTGTTTATATGTAGCGTCGTATCAACACGCATTCCCTGGCACAGGAAAATCAATTAATTGCATCACATCTCGTTAATTTCACCTCACTGATATTTTCTTTTTCTTGTTTACGACGAATTGAAGATAGAACAATAAAAGATTGTGGTAAAGAAGAACCGGTGCCTCATACATTCTGCTGCGACCACACCAGTGGCGGTGTGTGTGGTGTAAAGCCAGCTATCAAAAACCGAATCCAAACCATCCAAAAAGAAGTGTGACAGACATTGTTCCTAAAAATCAAATGCAATTGAAAAGCTGAAGATTAAAAATGAACAATGATAATAACACGACGTCGTCTGTTGTTGTTGGTTGCTCATCGATTACAACTACAGCAACTGCTTCTGGTGGTGCCGGTAGTATCGGTGCCGGTGCTGGAACCGGCAGTGAAACTGCTGCTGCAACGATGAATTCCAATGATACAGGTTCATCATTGTCATTGGTTGCGGGTCATTCAACAACAACAATAAGCACAACTTCACCTTCCATATACACATCGGCTAGTGCTGCTAAATCAGCTGCTGTTCCTACAACTGGACGAAATGAAGATAAACCTAAAGTGAGTATAGATTGACATTTGGAACATGGAAATGGTAACGTGTGTATGGTCTGAGCCAGTGGGTATGTTTCAGCTTATTAAAAGGACTGTCGCCTGTCCCTGCTTGAGAAATCAATACTTCGTACACATGTGAAATAGAAAGGATGTTCCACATGAGTAGTCACGTTTAAGCCACGCATTTGATCGGACAACCTTAGCCCAGTTTTCAGTTTGAAAAACTAAGTCCACGCTATGCGCATATGACTAATAGTCGTTTATCCACTGCACTTGATCGCGTTTAATAGAATTCAAAGCCGTATCGGCTTTCGGTTACTTTCATATTTCAACCATCCATCATGCTCACTGCACAAATATTCCTGTAGATCAATTCAAAGTAGACAAATGAGCGCGTGCTGTTTGCAGATTGGAGTAGAAAGCAAATCCACCGCAGAATTAGATCATAGATAAATCTTTCAGTGTGAATAATTCATTTTGATTCTTTCCTTCGTCTTTTTTTTTTTTTTTTTGTTTTGCTTAAATTTCATTAGGCTAGAAGCTTCTTTGCAAAGCCAAGACGACGTACTCCGTGAATTTCAATTGTATGTATGTATGATAGCATGTGTGTTCGTATAAGTTTATTTTAAGTGTTAAATGAAATATTTAATCATCAAACATGGGCGGCGGCAGCGGCGACGAATACGATGGTTATTAAGCACACTTAATTGATGGAAAACGATTCATATTTAGGGGGTAAGGTGCTGCTACAAGGTGGAGACAAACTTCGATATTTGATATTGAATCAAGTTCTATAGAGCGTCGTGATGGGAACATAAGACATTTGCTCGAATGGTTCTTCGGTCACACAGCTGCAATCAGAGAAATGGGGGCGGTATTAGTATCGACAGCGGCTGCTGCGAATGAATGCTCATCTAAATAAAACAAATTCTCCTGGCGCTGTTGCGCCTTCTGTCTGCTATGTCTCTGGTAATGGTTATTATTTGGCTATCATTTCTTATGATTTTGAATTTGTCTATCATCATCGTTGGTGTGCTGCAACAAATTATACATATGTACAGCTGTCTGACTATGAGAGACTCCCTGGCGTTGTTGTTGTCTTGTCTCGTGGAAAGTGATATATTTTTTTGGGAATATAAATAGATGTGTGATTCGATTACGACATCATCGACATATAATTCAAAATAATGCGGCAGAAAATAACCTACTTTTGTTTTGCCTTTCATTTTTTCCCTCTGATTCTTTCAAATTAATTGCTGTCTTTGTGCATTTTTCTCTATTCTTCCTTCATTCGTTCTTTTGTATATTGGTTTAGTGGCAGTCCTTTTTAGCTGTGATAGAGTGCAATAAGGAAATGTCCCTTCGTGAATTATGCGGTTATAATGAAGGCATAATGCTGCACAATATTTTTCCCGTGGTTGTCCCGGGTTGATGGCAAGAGCGCAAAGTAATCTTATTTTGCCGCTGTAAGGAATCACATCTTAGCGGTGATTGGCTCTGATGAATTTATCTCTAGTTATGATGTTTCTTCAGTTTTAAAGAGGTGTCTGCTGCTTCTTTTTTAGGTAAATCAAATTTTCTGTGAATACTCCATCCACGGCGATCGATAGTCTTTCTTTTTGCTCGCTGCCCATTCGATAAGTTGCACCTGCATTTATGGTTTGTTAATAGTTAGAATCAGTCAATCGTTTCGCATGACTTTTGGGATTTGGGTGAGACTCGCATTCGAATTGACCGTATTTGGCTTGTGTGGAAATCGTGCTGCATGTTATAGAGTAGGGGGCAGTTATACTTGAACGTACATATGTTTGCATGCAATTCTATTCTGTGTTCGTTCACTTTATTTTTTTTTACTGCTTTACTGACATTGAACGTTGGTAGGTAATAGTTTTATTTTCGTGTCAACGGGTTCTCACACAAATTGTGGTGTAAAGTCAAGCAGATAACATTTTGTTTTGGACAGCTGCGTGTGGAATCACACAACGGCGTATGAAACTTACCATGGGCGTGTGAAAGTAACCGTTCTCGTTATAGTCTCGGAAAATAAATTTTTTTCTGCCTATCCTTACAAAAGACGAAGTTCTTGGCTTTTTGATGAAGTAATCTAAGTTCTATCTACATGTGGTGAAAAGTAGGCTTGTTTGCTTGGACGTGAATCATTCAGTTCTGACGTTGGGATTGTAAAGATTTAAACTGTTTACTTAAAAGCTTCAAAATTTTGTGAATTTTTCTTCAATATGTGCACAGCAAATGTCTACCAAAATTATTTTAAATTACTGTTTTCTCGCCCTTGGAGAGAACTAACTCAATTTCAGTTCCATATTGTTGCACTCAGTGCAAATCAGAAACCGACCAAAAAGCTGATTTGGTGCTCAAAATTAACCTCAAAGTCCTGTTGGACTGTATACTCGGGTTACCATAGCATGATTGAAGTCGCAATTTCGCTTAATGTCCCTTTTTCGACACTCCTTGCATCCTTTATCTTTGTTTAACTCAAGCCGACCAATTAGTTTAATTATATTTCTTAACTAGTCGCAAAAATTTCATCAGATGTAGCAGAATAGCAAAATTGTGAATCCTTACAGTCATTGAACGCACTCTTCAATGTTTAGAAAAATTAAGCTGTCAAAGCGTAAATCAAATTTTGTTTCGAATTCATACTATTTCACAAGCAACGGTTTAGTTCCGTTACTTAAAAATCTTTTGTTCGGAGTGAAAATTTGGTGAAGAATTTTCTCAGTTGAATTAAAAAGATAAATAAACCAGTGAAAGCTCAAAGCATTTGCAGAAGTTAATATCTAAGTGAGGATAAACATTTATTTAAATTTGGATTTCATCAAAAAGTTCAGTTTCAACATAAAAACATCCACATCAGTACAGCAAAGTGTATATCGTAATAAAAGGTTAAAAACTCTTAAAAATTGCAAAAAAAATTGTTTGCTAGTGATCCCCAACATTGATTCGATAAAAATATTCAAAAAAACATTTCAATTTCGTTCTGATTGATGTAAAATGAAAATCTTAGGTGAATCAAGTGCGGCACGCATGACGGCCATATTGGTAGTTTTGCAAGCTGTAAATACTCATATAAATTGAATTTTTCAGCTCAAATTCATAATTTGTTGCTTTATTATTATATATTTCCAATTTTTATCTCCTCCAAAATATTTCCGAACTTCTTCAAATCCGTGCACGCGTTTATTTTCATTTTTTACCTTTTCTTTTTCAGGAATCAGAAATTCCGGAAGAAAGCACATTATTAAAGGATTTGGATTTTTTCCGTTTCAAGAATCTTTTAGAAGAAGCATATTCCTACAAAAATCCACGTGATAAAGAAAACAAAAGTGAAGCTTTCTTAGTAAGTTCCACTAGTATGCATACAAATCCCCAAACTACCCATCAAATAATGCTACTCCACCCCATGTGATTCCTTTCTTCATTAATTAGTTTCCTTTTCAATTTTCAGCAATTACTGCAAAAAGCAGAAAATGAAAAAGAAGACACGAAATATGCATTTTCTGCATTAACATCGCGATACCCACGCAACACAACTTCGAATAGCCAAAAACAAGGTGGCTCTTTGCAAGATTTAGTCGAAGCGGTGCGCACAGAATCCTTGGATTTTGATTACACATGCGGTAGCAATAGAAATCGTCGTCACAATCATAATTCACGTCCGAAGAAATATTCATCAGTTTCATCACGACAGCGTGAAGGTGGTAGTTTGCCGAGCAACGTGAATGTTTCAAATTGCAGCCTGAGTGTATATGAGCAGCCTTTTATGAATGAGGAGAAGACCAAACAGAGGCGCAATAAGAACGAAGGGCGTATTGTAGCCAATAATACCAGTACAACAACCGATTTACTAACAGTACCAACCACACGTGGCTCTGGTACGGGAGGCGGTGGAGGAGGAAGTGTTGGTATTGGTCGAACATCACCCGCAATTTCTGCCGCCACTGGCAACTCTGTGCACAGTGCAAATAATTACACAGCGACGGCAGCGGCCCAGCTATGCGGTGGCGTTGCTGAGATATCACTAACAACTAATCCTTGTACAGCGTTAAGAAAAGGTGATCATCCGCCTGGCGGTGGATGCGGTAGTAGTGCATGCGAAGGAGCAATCGGTGCAATATCGCTTGCAGCAACAATTGGCAATTCAACAAGTGCTACCTGTGCTGCTCTGGCCACGGCAACGGCTGTTGTCTCTGATTGTGGGGATACAGTCATCGAGATGAATGAAAATTACATTGATCAGCATACCGATCTTCTCTCGCAGGTACGAATTGTGTTTGTTTTTGTGTTCTGTTTGTTTGTGTTTAGGGTAGCAACTAGTCCCTTCGCCACGGCAATTCCTGCTTATTGTTTTAACACTTACGTTGGCATAATCCAAATTCACTTCCGAAATTTAAACTGAATACAGTGCTTTTAATTCGCTTCTCCCGACGCCGCCATCTTCATGGGCGGAAGGGAAGTAAGTTCTTGCAAATTGAAAACAAACCGATTTGGCCCAAGAATTTAGAACAAAAGAAAAACCATTAAAATTCAAAATTTTAACTTCTCGTTGTCGGCGAAAGTGTTAAAAAAGTTTTCTTGTTAAAATACTGTTTAACTGTTTACTCGTTTAATCGTAGTAGTTGTGTGTACATATATATTTATCTATCTCGTCACATCGTCAGGATGTCAAACTTGTCTCACTACTCACTCTATGTTACTGAGATGTGTGCAAAGCGGGAATTGTTTAAAAACACAAAAAAAGTTTTGTTCTTTTAGGGTATTCAATTCGATCGTATTGATGGAATTGAAAAGAAAATCCCTCGGGCAAACATAATCGGTTCGGTTTTGACCAGAAGTGATTTTTCACCCAACAACACTACTTGTTATGTTGATGAAGCTGTTCACTTTACAACCTTAGAACGTGGCAAAAGCACTGTAGACGCTAGCTATATACCATTAGATGAAAACTACAAGGCATGCAAATCAGTGTTGGGCGAAAAATCCGAACTCGTCAAAATGCAATCATTTTCCGCCACGAAAACGATTTCGGTGAGCGTATATATAATTAAGGAGTGTGTGTGAGTGTGTTAATTAATTTAATTTAATCCTTTATTTTCTTCATCTCAGAAACAATTCGACGAGAACGGAAACTCATTAAATACCACATACACAACAAGCCAATCGCAGGCGAAGGGTAAAAAGAAGAAATCGCAGTCAGAGAGAAACACAAAAACCTTAGACTTGCAATCGTTTGAGGGATACCGAGGTTTCGAGTCGATTGAAGTGCTCGTCAAGTACATTGAAAGCTCCGAGGACACCAAGCAGAATGATAAGGTCTCCAAGATCGGGGACAGTAGTAGCGGCAAGAAGAAGGACAGGAAAAAGGATAAGGAAAAAGAAAAGGACAAGGAAAAGAGTAAGATGAAGAGGAGTAACTCCCTTGAAGAGCTAAGATCATGTTCAAAGCTCGACGGTGATGATGTTACAATGCGAAACAAGAACAGCGCAAAGAATAACAAAGCGAACGAGGTTAAAGAGAAGCAACCTGCGCCGTCGTCGTCAAACACGGGAGCCAACCGAAAAGGTGAGCGGCGCTCATGGGGCACAGAAGAGCTAACCTATCTGGGCGAGAATAACGCCATGGAAGAAGTGCGAGAGAAAGTGAAGGATAAGGAGAAGAAGAAGTCCAAAGACAAGGACACGAGTGGCGGTGGCGAGAAGACGGAGAAAGTTGTGGAGAAACGTAAGAAGAGCGATGCCAACTTAGTCGTCTCAATGGAGTCAATTTCATGCGAGTCGGCTGAGTTTCATGTGGTCACAAAGAAGAAGAAGCCCAAGAAGCAGCGGCAGGCGGCCGAAGACGGAAAAAATAACAACTCGGGCAGCCAGCAAAAGAATCAAACGCATCAAAATAGAAAGTATCACTCAAATTTCAGTAACGACCGCGAAGCGTACATAAATTCTCTGAATAGCAACAACAGCAATGACAAATCGCGTCGAAAATCGACTTCATCCATGCCGCCTTCAGAGAAATCAGACTCAAGTGACTTGGATTCAGTGCACTCGCTTCCAATTGAGTCGGCTGGTGGGCGCAGTCCATTGCAAGCGCACCACCACCATCAGAACCAGCCGCGATCATATGCGGAGATTGCCCGCAAGACAGAGGCCAGTGGGGCGGTTGTATCGCCTGGGGGAGCTGCTGGGACAGGAGCAGGTGGACCAACGACGCTGGCGACAATTGATTCGAATGCATCCAACACCAGCAGCAATAACTCCTCTCACACAGAACTTGAAATCAATGTGACCATATTGCCCCCAATAAATACTTCGTCGAAGAAATCCAAAAAGAGCCTAAAAACTGACTTCCCCGAGTTAATATCGAACGACGGAGGTGGTGGAACGACCACCAACAGCACGGCCAACAGTACGACCGCCACAACCAAGCAGATTTCCTATTCACAGAGTTTAACTTCGGCCGGCAAGGTAGACGAAGTCGTGCCCGAGCAGCAGATTACACCACCGAAAACGACAGTGCCGTACACCGTCGAGATAACAAAGAGCGTTGAGAAACATCCCCCACAAGCGACGCAACAGCAGATGCCGTTGCAAAAATCAAAGAGTATGGAGACGGAGTGCTTCTACAAGAGCATCGATCAGTATCCAGCCCTCGAAAAGACTGTCAAAAGGCACAGCGCCACCAACACCGGGGGTGTTGCCGGCGAGGTGGGTGTCCCAACAATACCCCCGCCTGCCCCCGTGGTGCCTGTTCAAATACACGCCGCCACCAACATTAACTGTATCCCAATTGCAAATTCAGCCCCAGTGAGCAAGAAATCAAAAGCAAATACCAAAGTAATTGAGGAAGTATTAATCGCTGAGCCGCCGCCGCCGCCACTGCCACATCAAACGACAATGTTCTCGATGCCGACGACAGCCGCCGCGACGACAACGACGACTTCATCAAAGAAGAGTAAAAAAGATAAGTCAACCGAAAGCTTCCCCCCAGTAACGCAATTCACATCATCAGCAACGTCCTACACCGCCGCCTCCAATATAAACAATAAAAATCAAATGCATCATAATCATCCTAACAATAATTTATCTAGTAACACTAACATTAAATCTAGCTCTAATAATAGTCATATTAGCAACACTAGTAGTAGTAACAAATTTTCAAGTCGTCCAGCTGTGATTATATTAAACGATGATACAACCTCGTGTGGTCTATCATCAGGCATCGGTAACGAATTTACATTTGGAGACTTTAACGAAGAGGAGTTAAGGCTTTTCGACGAGAGTCAGCCGCCACCGGCGATGCAGCCACAGCAACAACAGTCGCAGCAGCAGCAGCAACAGCCGCCACAACAGATCATGCCTCTGCCAAACTCAGAAGTCATTCAACAGAAGCGATACACAGCCACTGTGGTGTCGTCCTTGCATAACTTCGACGACTCCGGCAGTAACTTCAACGTGACCATGGGCAGTGGGGCATCCGATATGGCCAACAACAGTGACGACGTGATGCTGTTGATGCAACACACATCCTCGCCGAACTCGTCTTTGGTTGTAGATCAGTCGTCCGACAGCGGCATATACAGCAATTACGAGGGTGTCAAAGTCGGCCGAAAGACAACGGTGCCGGCAGTGCCTGTGGCGGTAATGGTGAATGCCGCACACAGTACTGGTGTCTCACATAGATCCTCGTCAACCGAGAACGCCAACAAAGTTAATCAATCGTCAGTATCTACATCGCCATCCAAAGAGTCCCTTTCGTCTGCCTCAACAACGTCGTCGTCATCTTCCTCGGCGTCATCGTCAGCGACGCCCTCATCAACGTCCACATATGTAGAAAAAGTTCCTGCTTCACAATCAACTAGTGGTGCTGCTGCTGCTGCCGCTAGTGCATCATCGACGACCTCAGCTGCTGGAAAGTCGTTCAAATCCACAGTCACAGCCTCAGCAAATCCAAACCAACAACCACAGCAGCAGCAACAGATCCAATTAGATAGTAAAAATAAGTCAACTCAAAGTAATCTCTGTAATATGAAAGTCTCGGTAATGAACAAACGCAGTAGTAGTCAGCAGCAGCAACAGCAACAACTCGAGACATGTGATGATATTGAAACAGCGATCATAGCTGCGGCGAAGAAGGCCGCCGCTGTTGCCGCCGAGCAAACAACTGCAATCAGCAAGGCATTCAACGCAAAGAGTAGTAGTAACTCACCACCAATGGGATCAACTGCAGCAACAGCAAATATGCAGGCGCCGCCATTGCTGCTAAATAATTCAAATACCGACGCCAACAGTTACAGCCATCCAAAGGGAGTGACATCGCCAGCGACACAATCATCACCGTCATCGTCGTCGTCATCAATTTGTCAAAGTAATAACAAAGACTACAACCGAAGAGGAGGTCACAGTGGTACGGCGGAAGCAGCTGGCATTGGTGGTGGCCTCCTGCAGCAGCATCGCAAGGAAATTGATGTGCATTTTATACCGCCAACGTTAGCAACACCTATTAGTTCCATACAAAATAACGAGACGATTATAAACTTCATTGGTTCAGGTGAGTACTTAAATGTATTTAGTGTAGTTAAAAGAAATTTATTTGGGCTTTGGGTATCATAAAATGCTTCATTTTAAGTTAACGTTTCATTTGGATATTTGTTGCCATTTGGATGGGTATGTTGTTATTCCTCTCTCGTAATGGTCTTGTCCCTATTTTTGACAAAACAAGCCTGTCTTGTGGCCAAATTTTCTTTTTGTCGTTTGTCATGTTTCCACTTGCGTCAAAGTTTGGATGCATAAGGGAGACTCAAGCAATCTCTCAGAGGTTTCGCTTAACGTAGTAGTCTGCTTCTAAATAGGTCGATGTGTTGTGTCATTCAGCTCTGATTCCCAGATAAAAATTCGACCCGAACGGGTGATTCCTTTACATCGAGTTTCTTTGTGATCTAATCTTATTCAAATACTTTTGGGAAATCTATGCAGTATTCAATAGTAACCATACTTCATATGGGTATATCGATGGAAAGCTATAATCTTTAGCAAGGTGCAGCTTGAATAAAGTGACACTCGAGCCCTTCAAGTTATTAAATCCACTGTCAGGCTATGTCCTCGCAGAAGTAGATGCTCTTGGAAGCAGACGAAAATTATAAATATAATGGGAGCAAATATCCTGGTTTCCACATAAGCTGTAAATACACATTACAAACTATCGCAATATGCAATTTAAGGGTTTTTTTGCTTTTTAACCACAACTACAATGTTTTTTCGTGAATTCTAATGTTTCTGAGACGTTTTCTTTCAGCTTGGGAAGAGGTAGCTAATAGTAAAGTTACACAATTTTACGATGGACAATAAAATCGAGTCATGGGTAAAGTAATTTTAGGATTTTTCTAAGATTTTCTCAAAACAAAACAAAACAAAAAAAACAAGTTAAGAGAAAACCTCCGTAATCTTATTACCATTGCAATGTTTGCGCGTCAGTGTATAGGTCTCATATTGACCATTGTGTATTGTATTTAAATATCAGGAAAAATATGCTTAAAAAGAGAACAGTTTATAAATAAATAAATTTTCCTTCTGTTTCGTATATAAAATTATTAATATAAAAGAAAAACAAAAGCAAAACCCAAAAAAAATGTGAAAAATATTAGGAAACTCGAAAATTAAATAACGATACGAAAGAGCGACAAAGAAAGAAATGGAAATGAATGAAAGAAAATGTGTTAGAGTAGAGAGAGAGAGAGAGGTGTTATTAATTAATTTTATCGCCACCCCCATTCACCCCCGCGCATTCGTTCTCATGTTTTTTCTTGTCCACAGTAATTATTAATTGCATTGATATATATATAATATATTAAATCAATAATTAAAGTAACTAGTAATTTAATTAGCAATTGTCATTATATTAAAAAAAGGAAAAAACGCATTATACATTTAGTCTATAAACAAAATAACTAAACTCAAAGCAAACAAACAAGCCTAACGAAAAAGAAAAAAAAAATATGTTATACAAAAAAATAGTTCATAAACAAAGAACATGAAATAGAGGAACCAATAACATAAATAAATAAAGAAGAATTTAAACAAAACAAAAATACCATTAAAGCGCTCGATTGATGATCCTATCTCTTATCTCTTAAGCATTACGGACATAAACACAAGGAACACAGAATGGAATGGAGTATAAAGCCGCCGATACAAGCAAAATTGAATGTAAAAAAATATAAATTTTGTTCTCGTATGTTTTTCGTTATTCTTGAGTTCTTCAAGGCAATGTGTACATATATAAATTAAAGATAAATGAATGGAATGTAATTGTTTGTTACGCGTCGTCGTCATTGTTGTCCTTATGGTTCTCAGTAGGGAGTTCGAAAATATCCAATCCATAGATTTGTTGTTTCATTTACAATTGATGCGGGAAAATAGAAAAAAAGATGAATACGTAATTTATCTCATTACAAAAAATTAGAAGAAAAAAAAAATTAACTATTTCAAGTGATAGTCGAGAAATATCATGTCCATAAGAAGAGGGTATTCATTTCAAATTGAAGAGGGAAATCGAAAGAAAATATTATAAAGCCGGGAAATTGTAGGTAACACTGACATACATACGATTTGATTTCTTCGAATGTTTAGGAAACTCAAATGTTGCCTTTTGCAAAAAAAATTAAATGAAAAAAAATACTAAAAAGAAAATAATCTGTTAAAGAAATGATGAGAGAAGCAAATTTAAAACAAGTCTTACCGCTACAAGTACATAACGCATTTCATTTCACTGAACTGGAAGATGTAGTCAATATGTGATGATTTAATGTTTTGTTTGTATATCTCCCTCTCGTTGTGTTCAAATTTGAATTGAATTCATAACCCGATTCAGTTCAGCAGTACACGACGTAGAGTATGACCAGTTTTTTTGCATTGCATTGCATTGGGTTTGGTTGGAATATTCTTCTCCTTTTTGTGGCGCTACAGTTCGTGGTGGACCCGGGCCTCAACCAACATGCCTCTCCAGTCGGCACGTTCTTTCGCCAGCTGCCACCAGTTGCTCACTCCAAGTTGGTTGAGGTCCTTCTCCACTTGTGTGCGCCACCTTAGCCTAGGCCGTCCTCTGTTGCGTTGTCCCAATGGCTCAGATTCGAAAAACTTGACCACACTCGCTTCGTCAAAGAACTTGGGATGTTCCGATATTGAAATGCAGGCATTTTCCTATTTTTGTTTTATGTTTGTGATTGTGAGTGAGAAGAGCAATCAAGCAATCAATGTTGTTGATGGAGATATCGAGATTTCTTGAAGAAAAATAAGCCAACTTCCAGGTTGCAAACTAAACTGCCCTAATTTCGTCGCTTATTAACCATCTAGTTTGTTTTTCATTTTTCAAATTCCATTAAAAAAGTTTGCGAAAACCTCCGAGAAGTCTGTCCTGCCACTGGTGGTTGAGCATCATCGCATTTGATATTGTCGTCAAACTGCCTTTTATTTCCTTTTTCCGCCTAATTGGCTATAAAGTTCTTCATATTGACTACATCGCGTGTTTTCACACATGAACTGTTCAATACGCATTAAAAAGTTGTCGGCAAAAAAGAACAAAGACAAATTAAACTTTTTCTAACTTAAATTACAAAAAAAAAAAACAAATACTTTGTAACATATAAAAATGTGTATGTATATGTGAATCAATTTATTATATACATCTAGGCAAAACAAAACAAAAGTATATACATATATATATAATGAGTGGAAGAAATAAAACAAGTTAATCATCAAAATGTATAAATGAACAATAAGTTAAATTTAATTCATAATATTTGCTACAAAACCTACAAGAGAAAACACAAGTAAATCAAATGTAAAAAAATATAACTTACTAAGCTTAGAGACAAATTACGACTTAATCATAACAAACAACGGAGAGGTTGTCCTCTTCCAAAATGCAATACGAAGCCAATATAAGTTGAAATACAATCTAAATTAATGTTAATTGTAATGTTTGCTATGCAATCTATCAATGCAACCTGTTCTCACTTTTTTTTTTCCGTTTGTCTGGTACTAGTGACTTTGTTATTTGAGAAAGATCATAGTATAGCTTTCTTTTTGATTTCTATTTCCAAAAAAAATTTGCACACATTTAGTTTCTGTTTATTGTATAAAACGTTATAAACCTCCAGTGTTTTCAAACTGCGCTTCACTGTTATGCAGTGGTCGTCAGTGCTTTTAACTCATCGCCACTCTCGTGCACTGATTGTCAGTAGCTTTTACTGGTCGTAAGAGGGTATCTCAATGGTCCTTAGTAGTCAGTGCCTTTCACTGGTCGTCAGTACCTTTTAGTCTCTCACTGGTCGTCAGTGTCGCTGGGTAGTTATAGTCGATTTGTACAAACGTGCACTCTGTCCTAGTCGCTTATAATGTATACGATACGGCAAGTCAAAAAAGATGTGGAAGACTGCAATTTGAGTTTTATAGGGTAGGTCGTAAGAACAGTTTCAGGGGTACACAGGAACTTTAAAAAGAAGAAGGAAAATGCAGCCGGAGATTATCTGCGTTACAGGGGTTGTTCAGTTCATTAGGCAACAAGTGCATCAAAACTCGGACACATAGAAAGGCACGTGAACTGCAAGACTTCACAATTAAGCGGTTTTTTTTTTTCATCAGCTGAAGGTACTGAGTAGAATTCTGTGTTGGCTTAAGAGATCTATTGGTCACGTGCACGCAGGCATAAAGAGAAAAAGAACCACGTGGTAACACGAAAGAAGCGGCCGTGAATTGGACGACGGCTTTAGATTTGTTGTCAGATTAAGGAGCACATGATGACACACAACAGACTTGCACTTGAATCACATGGCTTTAGGTATTGTCTGGCGTATTTAGATTTGTGTACGAGTCGCGAATTAACACGGCTATAGAAACTAGTTGAATATATATATCGCGGTACTAAGCTAGTGTGCGGGTTTTGGACGGCCTAACACATCGATAGTGTTGTAGTTTCGTGGAGGCAACAATCACATGTGAATCTTGTAGTCTGATCACAGTAAATGTTGTGATGCAGGTCAATCAGACGGCTGGTACTCAGAAGTCAGTGATCGTTTCGATGTCTGAATTAAGTATTTACCGTCCTTTAGTCAGATTTGACCACACGAGGTGGCACATAATCTTACTTAATCAGGTCAGCGACACATTGATGATCTGAGCTGGAACAGTTTTCTATTATTGATGGGTTTGAGGTCCCCTTCTCTGTGTTCCTTCTTGAGGCTTAGAGCAGTGGAAAATCCTGAAGGCTTGTAACCCAGCCAGAGTAGTGGAAGGACATCTAAGAACCGCTTTCTAACCTCCTCTACTAAGACACATTACTTCTGTGTCGACCATCTTGTAGTCGAACGAGTGTACATGTGCTGATGGCAATCCTCTTGTATGCATTATCTTAGACTAGACAGATTAAGCCATCCATCCACATTTGAAAATCAAACTTAGTATATTATTCCGATACTTTCACAATGAATTGAACATTATTTGTGTGCTTAGAACAAACAAATGGGATCAAAACAAACCGTTGGAGATAGTCTTGTTATATGTTATGAATTTTTAATTTATTTAATTTATTAATTCTCTTCTCTGCTTCCTTACCACTGACTGAATAGCTGCTATTGGCTGAAGCTCTCTTCTATATTTATATATAATTATTTTGTTACATATATATATATATATATAAATACTTTCTTAAATACGTATATGTACATACATAAATGTTAGATGTATTTATATAAAAGTAAAATATCTCATTTGCTATTAAATATACTTATAAAGGGACAAAAATGATATGGTTTACGTTATAGAAGAGAGTTTTAGTATAGTCTTCGGTACATATTTAATGTCTTATGCATATGTACATTCAATAAAAAAATCAAATAATAATATTATGTCATTACTGCATACTTTATGAAAGGGTTTTCGATATCTTTGTGTGTCTAAAACAGAATTAGAAAGGTGGAATAAAAAAATTAATATGTTTTTAGATGGTATAAACAAAGTAAATAATTTATTTAAGCAAAAGGAATATTAACTAGGTAACCACAAACATTTAAGGAAAAATAAAAAAAAACGATACACACAAAATAGACTTATACATAGGTACACACATATAAAACGCATAACAGACAGAAAAGGATAAACAAATAAATATATATATATAAATAAAACATATATGTAACATATTATAAACAAATAAGTTATTTAAAAAGATGAACTCTAATAAAAATGTAGAAAAGTAAAGAAAGATCTAACAAACCAACATCAAAACGTGTAGCAAGCAAGCAAGAAAATTCAAATTTCTCATAAATCAAAAAAACGCAATATTCCACAATTTATGCCCTATCTCCTCCCCTCATTTTACAAAAAACTGATTTATTCCGATCATCATAATTTGTATTCTTTAACAAGTTTGCGTTATGGTCGTTTATTTTTAATTTATTTCTAATGTGCTGTGAACGATTTACTGAAGTAAAAATAACAAAAGAGAAGCAAACATTTTTTTTTTCATTTTTGTGAACATATACGGTTACAGTCTACAATGCATACACGTATTGAGAAGTCGCATCCTATCATTGAACAGAAAAGAAAAACAAAAAATAGCTAAATCCATCTTACTAAAAGTAAACATAAAAAACAAACACAACTCAAAAAAAAGTATATCCATGCGCCTGTAGTGAACTCGAAAAAAAAAATCATTTTAAGAGTAATATAAAGAAAATTAAATATAAATCTAATTTAATTCAAGTAAAATTTAAAAATACGTTTAAATACATTTCTAGCTAGTTTACTTTTATTGTTTTATAATAAAAAAAAAATGAATATACAAATATAAAGCAAGAATGTGTGGAAAGAGATGAAGAAAAACATAAAATTAATCTTAACTAAAAACAAACTATAAGAAAAAAATTATTATTACACTAATAATTATTTAAGTTAGTACACATTAATATGAGAGACAAAACAAAAAAACAAGAAAGAGTAAAAAAGAGAAAAAAAAAAACAATAAATTAAATTGAATTGTATTTAATTAATTTTTACTTCTTTACCACCTACCGCCTATACATAGTTTTTGTTTTTGTGCTTAAGTTCTCGTCGTTCTCGTTAGAATCAATTTTTATGCCTTGGTATACAACAGTCTAATGCAAAATGAAAACATTCACTTTGAATTTTCGTTCTTTTTGGTTTCCCCTATTTGCAATTTATTAACGGTGCTTGAATTTGATTTGATTTGATTTGATTTTTTTTTTGTTATTGTTTCTCTCCCTTTACACCAAACACACAAACGCTAGGTCTGTTCCAGTACCCGTCACGAATGACACAAAACAACCTAACAACTACGAAAGCCTGACACAAGACAGGCTCTCGTAGTTTTGTGTGTTGTCTCTGACTTATACGGGATCACACCTACTGTTGCCATATATCCTCTCTTTAATTATTTATTTATTTATTACTGTCGTTTCGCGCTTCATTTACACATTCGTTTTGTTGTTTCTCCTTTTTGGATAGCTAGAGAAAAATGAAAGAAAATGTATGTGCATGTAAGCATACATATATATACGAATAAAAAACAAAAACAAAATAAACATATTTTTTAAACAAAATACAATTAGTCAAGGTGAAAAATATGAAGAAACAAACAAAAAATGAAAAACAACCAAAATAAGAAATGAAAGCAAGAAATAAGTCAAAGGCACACTCTGTCTGTTGTATATCAAATAAAAATTATTAAACATATAAAACCAAGTCATTTAAATAAAAAAAAAAATAAGAAAAAAATAATCGTGTGTCAACATGCGTTTGAATTCTAAACCATTTATGCCGCTGTCCTGAGTAAGGGCTGTTGTGCGCCTCATTTGTGTCAGTTTTAAGAGAATTATTCCAACTTGAATCTATCATTGTTAACACGTTCTTACAGCTGGAGAAGAAAATAGCGCGTAGACACTAGATGTCTCCCCCGTCTCATGCTCGAAGGAAAAAGAAAGATGTATATTCAAATGATATACGAAATTCACATCCGATTCAGATGGAGGAATCCACTGAACACCACCTAGTTAGGATATTTCTTCCATATGAAGAAAAAAGGAATTACTCATACATTGGATTTATTTCCCGTACAAGACTATGGAACTTTTGGTGCAAACACATCGTTACATGCGTTCTTTATTTTTTATGCATGCATTCATGTTTGGAGAATGTACAACATCGAGAAGAGTTTTGTTGCAAAATACAGGAAAATAATGTAAGTATGATCAACCTGAAATCAACTATCTGTTACTGATGAAGAGACGCTCACAGCTGTTGCAAAAATGTCTTACTTGGCCAGGCCATCGCTGGATTACGCTTATGTTGCAGTACAACCCGTTTTAAGCAGTTTTATTATCCCTTGAGTTGAAAAAAAAAGAAACACTTTGTGTGAACAATATAAACGGAGACAAACTAAGACTGGCTCTAGAATGCCACTAAAGTCTCCACATTTCGTCGGCTTAATGTGATCCCACGTACAGCCTCCTATCCCATCCCATCATTTAGAGAATGCAGAACAAACACAAACAGTCGCTCTAGAAAATAAACAACAACACCACTGCAACATACAAACAAATAAATTTTACTATTTTATTCTCAAACAATCAAGTCAGTACAAGCATCCTACAATTCAAAACTACACCCTACATAATTTGCGCTCTCAACCCTAAGCTACTCGGTATATCCATTTTATTGACTTTCAAAAGATCCACCAGCTTCTTAAGGAACTCTTGTGACATCTTCAGATCATCGTCGGCCTCTAGTTTCTCGTACAGCTGCAGGGAAGCTTGGAGATTATTATCGCGCACAAACTTCGACAGCAGCATATCATAGACGTCTTGTTCCTTTAGAACATGCCCCAGACCACGACACGCTTTGGCCAATCTCAGCAGAGTGTCAATGCAACCCTCCTCGTTCAAATGTTCGCAGTTCTGTTGAAGCATATCATGATTCACCCTGAACTCTGGATTTATTAAAAGCTTCCGCAGTTGGTTTTCCGTGCCGGATTCAGCAATGGCCAGGAGGAGAGACGAATTCATGTTTATCTGCCCATGTATTCCGGCCACTGTTGTAGTCAGTTGCTGCAGCAGGGTTTTCGCCTCGTTCTCGTCTACGTTTAAGCCAAGTGAATCTTTTGAGTTGCTTAATCCAACCAGAATTGACATCAATTCGAATTGAAGTGGAGTGTGCCGGAAGGCTTCAGCTAATCTCTTGAATTCGTCGATGGCCGCTCTGATATCCTTGCGGTAGATGTACTCCCGGATGATGGGGCCAATCACTGTGTTGTGTGAATTACAGAAGCCGTGTTTTTTGAGGAAAAAGAAGAAGTCTTTGGTGAGATTTTGTTCAATCGGCAGTTGCTCATTTTTCGCAGCTTGTTGAGCTACGTTCGTCAGGAGGTTCCACACATTTTTTAACACATAGTCTCCACCGAATACCTTCCTGGATGATGCACGGTCACTGAGTAAGTTTCTCGCCTCGTCCAGTTTTCCTTGATGAACCAGCAGAGCGGCAAAATCGATAATTTTGTGTTCGTCAAGTAGAAAACCTGAAAATAAGACATCAGCAATATTTCTTTCCAAAGTTGGCCTATTCATATGTAAGCTTACCAGGATATGTTTGCAAAATCTGTTTGTAGCACGTCTCAGCAGCCGCAGCATCACATAACCGAATATTAAGATCAAACAGGCTCGCCATCATTCCCGGACTCATGACCACTTTAGCATCCTCGCACTTCTTCTTCACTTCAAGCGCTCGTTCTAACTTTCCCTCCCTGATGCACATCTGAAGCAATCGTCGGAGAATTCCCCGAGTATTCATACCCTTGGCCTCCAACTCCACCAGATGGCACTCCAACTGATCGTACGTCATGTCTCTCGGATGGATAATCTGCGAACCAGAATTCTCCACCATTGGAAGACTCAACTTCCTATCGACCATCATGACAAGCATTTTTCGAACATCTTCCAGGTTTTCATCTTTACTCAGCTTTCCAACGTGGCTACTCAAGATCT
This sequence comes from Eristalinus sepulchralis, assembly GCA_944738645.1. Lineage (NCBI taxonomy): Eukaryota > Metazoa > Arthropoda > Insecta > Diptera > Syrphidae > Eristalinus > Eristalinus sepulchralis. The sequence goes on along the minus strand of OX122884.1, from coordinate 794,725 downwards.
CTGCCGCAGCGGGAGACACTCGGGCGCGGAGCCTGCTCAAATCAGTAATGATTCGTCGCAGTGTGGGCCCATCGTTGCGGATTTTGTTGTGGTTAATTATTTCCAATAGGACCTGGCCCACGAAGTCTCTGTTGGGCTCTTCAGCCTTCAGGTATAAGGTGTGAACAGCTATACTGAACTTCTCGTAGCGTTTCGTTGTACGAAGACCTACGGCTAGGTTGGTCAGTGGATGGATGAATTGTCGCGTGTCCAGTCGGGAGGTGTAAAGCTGTGCAACTTTGATGACCTGATCAAGGTTTTGCTGGAAAATCATCTGAGCTATGATGGGAGTCAGAATTAGGGAAGTCTTTAAGCCGCAGCTTTCGAGTGTTTTGATAGCGTTCTGAGGATTTTCAAGCGTCACAGAGAGGCGCGGAAGGACGTAGGCGGACAGAGTCTCAAAATCACAATCAACTCCCAGCGATGACATGGTTTTAAGTGCTGCAAATATACCGGCTTCTCCATCGTTACGGAATTTATGCAGAATCAAGGGCCAAAAGTAATGACATTTCAGTGGTTCGCTTTGAGATAATGTCTTGAGGAACGGCAATGCAAACTCTGGATTGCGATGCATTGCACTGTCACATGCAACGTGAAGGGCTCGCAGGTTCTTCCCTGATTCAATCAAGTCCTTTGCATATCCGATGATCTTTTTCGGGTCTGTCCTGCTCCTAAAGAGATCCTGGAGGAAGCTAACTCCGTATGTGTCACTGTCTTGGTTCTCAGAAAATTGCGGAACTGGAAGCGTCTTAATTATGAAATATGCATCATCGAGACGCGTCTTGAATATGAGTTCTGTGCAGACGTTGCGTAATAAGTGCGGAACTTCTTTTGCGTGGAGGTACTCCGAGGGAAGCTGCCTTATTAAGAGTTCCATTAGGTCTTGTCGGACAGCACCCCCTGAGGAATTCAATGCGAGGAGTCTCATCAGTTTAACAATCTGTTCCGCACTGAAATTTCCAGTGTGCTGCTGGACAAGCATTGTTGCCCGCTCCAAATTGCTGTCCTCGATATATGCGGCGATCAAATGGGCATAGGAAGTGGCACTAAGTCGTACCCCAGCAGCGTTCATGGTGTCCACAACGGCCAAGGCTTCCTTGATGTTCTTGTTTTTAGAATGTCCAAGAATCAATGCGTTGAAGACGGTCTCTGTCAGTGGAAAATTATTCGTCTTCATCTCAGCGAGGATTTCCGTTGCCAAATTGATGTCTCCTAGTTCACAGGCGTACACTATTACCTTTTCATACACTTGTCGGTCGTCGACTGTACCGCTCTGCTCGAGAAACTCGTGAAAATTGCCTATCTTCACACCATTCGCTGCATACACCTTCAGCAATGCCAAATAGTGCGCTTTCTTAAGTTGATCATTTGCCTTTAAATGCTCCCACAGTTTCTCAAATAACTCCATTCGTTCTGATGAGCTAAGGGACGGCATCAGATCAGCACAAGCTTCAAGCAAAAACACACTCTGTTCAGAGGAAATCTGCGACCCGGGTTCCAATGATTTCAGCAACTTCTGAAAGTTAGTGGGATGTACGTTGCCGTGAGCCGCGAAATCAGTCTGAAGTTTTTTCATCGCATGTTCAAAATTGGATGCCTTCTCCTTCAATTCGGCTTTTGGTACACTGGAAAGGTTCACTACCTGAGATTTGGTGAGCGCACGGGATTGAAGTTTTACAGGAATTGCATAACATCTTGAGGCAATAGGATTTGACGGAGACACTATACGTAAGCTATTCAATTTCCAAATACTGCGAAGGATTCGTGAATTCATTTTGTTAATCTTGTCACAGATGAATTGAATGAGAAAAATGTCGAAATTTAAATTAAAATCTTGAAAACAACTGGCTTGGCACTTGTCACATTGGATCTCTTTTTTGACGTTTGTTGCTCCTCCTGTCAACCGAAATCAGATGTTAGGCGAATGCCGGAAGAAAACGAAATAATGAAAACGAATAAAAAAAACACATGGCGACGACGATTGTTTACAACCGAAAATGTGTGGAAACATTTGCATTGGGAGGATTTGATAGGCGTCCATATTGCCAACAAGAATAAATTCTGGAGTGAATTTGGGTATATTTTCAAAGGAAAACCTCTGGATGAAGGTGACATGAGTGCAATTATTTTTTTCCTCTATGAAATGCTTGAAAATTTCACAAATTTAAGAAAATGAATATCCGCTGCATTTTGAGCAATGGTATGAGGGGGGATTGGAAATCTGATCAGATCTAAAGAAATGTATGAATATTGCTGATTCTGCGGCAACAAGCTCCAAAGCACGCAATACCAAACGCAGATAACTTATGAACTTGTATAAATTTCCCTCACATTGTTGGAGTTTGAATGCCAACAGAACTACCAATTCAAATCTGACTCAATTCAAAAACCAAAACCACCCCAAAATTGAACTTTCCAACCACGTGGTCGAAAAAACTACATCTACTCCAGTTTTCCTACAAGAAAAAAAAACTCATAAACGACTCATTTCCACGGAATCTCCCAGGGATAGATATCCATTTCAATGTTCCCTCTGCCACAAGTCCAATAAGAAAAAAAAATCTTCACTCAGCTGGCAACATTTAGCCCACCGGTCAAACTTTTGTTTTGTTTATTTTTGTTGAATACTTTTCCGCCGTTTGTTTTGTCGTCTTCTTCGTTTGCAACAACAACAAAAGAAAAAAACAAAAATTGAGTGTTGTATCCATCCATCGCTACCGCTCCCGGCTCCAGATGTGTGCAAAGAAAAGAGCAAACACTAGCCGCCTCGCAGTTCTCACACAAAACCGAGTGAGATTTTTACATTTCTTCACATCCACAGCGGTCGGTCATATCTAGTACATACTTCGGTTTTGGTGTTACTATTTTCCTGAGCAATTTTTCTTCTCTGTGTGATTTGTGTGTTTTCTGCAGAACCAAATTCTACGTTGACTTTCTAGTTGTGTGGACGATAAACAATTTCTGCAAAAAGTTACTGAACAAGTTAAAGTCCTGCTTCTAAAGGCAGACAAAAAGTGTTTGAAGTTCAAATGAAAACAATTTTTACATAACTTTCGGTGAGTAAAGAGAAAGAAAATTTATTCAACCTTTTTTTCCGTTTTGATTTGTTTTGTAAGAACTACATATCGGGTACTTTTTGTGTGAAAAGAAAGGCAAAAGACATGAGGAGGAAAAAATGAAAAAAAAGGAGAAAAATAATTAAATTGTTTTTCAATATTGGGTGGGCCCTGATGCGCTATATATGTACACAATAAATTGTCTTCCTCAGTGTTGTTGTGTTCCGTTTAGAAAGTTACTTGTAGTTCTGTGCATCCGAGACACGCAGGCAGTTCACTGACTTCCACCTCCCAAAAAAACGTTCAAGTAAATTCGCATTAAATCATCGACATCATCATACAGCGAAATGGCCCAATGGAAACAATTTTGTTGTTGTCGACGTTTTCATTCCATCGTGCCGTTGTCTTCGTCAACGTAGCCCCATCTCTCAGAGGAGCACAGGAGTAAACGATGGGAGCAAGTGAATTGTAGAATTTTATTTTTTCGAGAGATGGAGGACGCTAGTTGTATCCACCCGACCAAGTGGAGAAATGAACAAAAAAAAATTATATTTGCACGCGGGTTCTGTGCGGGGGGTCTATTAAGTGTACTCTCCGTGCACACCGGCATTGATTTGTCAGGGGCATGACACGGCACTTGTTTTGCAGTCAGCACAAGATTTTCCTTCCCTTAAACCTTATATCGTGCTTACTCTTGACCTAGATAGTATTCGCCTGATTGATCCTGATTTCATCTAGAAACCTTTTCAATCACATGTGTTTTTTCTTCATTTTCCATACACATTGTGCGCTTGTGTGTGTATGTACTCTCTCTCATTTGGAGCTTCTGTGGTCATCGTCTCGATATAATGCATACACATTAACCAACAAATAAGTTACACATCCGTAGAAGCGATTAAAAAAAAAAAACGCAAATCTATTGCAATTGCCACCCATACCCATTTGGGAAATGTTTTCTTCAATATCACGCATACACTTGTAGAAGGCCATCAGACGAGTATTGTGTCGCGTGAATTTTGTGCACAAGTATTTGATAAATCCTTGTCCTCACACAGTGCAGCACTCCTCCTCCCACTCTTATCATACCAAAACCAAATCATACTTCACACATAACACCACACCGATATCCATATTCACGCCTGGTGACTGGCTGAGTTTCTCAAATTCATGACTACCAAGAGAGAATGAAGAATAATAAAGAGAGAGTTCAGTGTGAAGAGAAGTGAGCTGTTTTTACAGTAAGTAATTAGCATGGAGAGATGATTAAGTTGAATGTTATAAAGGCAAAAAAAAAAGAAGCAAAAACAAATATAACATTTAAAGTGACAATAAAATGAGTGGTACCTTCTGGAAAGGTGATGAATTCAGCGGAGAATTCCCTCTCGTGCAACTGTTGGGCGTAGTTCATGTTCGACGACGACTTCCTTCGGGGGGAAGTGATGAGAAATACCCGGTCACAAAGTGTATGTGGGTTTTTTGCCTTTTTTATTAGCTTACTGTTTATTTCTGTTGAACCTCTTTCTAATTCTGGGTCGGCAGCAGTGTCTGGATTTCCTCATATTTCTATTTTTATTCTAATCGCATTTGATTATTTTGAGGAACTTTTTCTTCATCAGTTTTACGACCTCAGCTACCTAAAATCAAGTTAAACCCAATCAACATCATTCAATAGAATGATGGCACAGCAGAGTAGAGAAAGGGGCCAACTGATAAAGAGAGAAAGAGGAAGAGGGTGCTGTGCAAAGAATCAAATCCATTTGGTGAATTAATTTTTGCACCTGACTTCGAGAAATCATATAACTGTTACATCTCACATTAATTGCCCACCACACAAAACTACCAAACTGTATGTGAAATGCGAAAAAGAGCAAAACACAAGTAAAATATGCCAGCAAACAATAAATATACTTTTCAGATACAAACAGACAGACTTATGTATGTATTTATTCGAGCTGACTGGTCAGTTAGTAGCAGCAGTCATGTTTCTTTTGGCTTTTGCTTTGCTGGCAAAACCCGTGACGATGACGGCCGATCAAGTGCAATGTTTAAACGCAATTTTCAAGCAATAATCCGCAACCTATGCTACTTAAAAATGATCATCATATCGAAGCGGAATAATGGGATATTTTGTGTGCAATTAATTCGTCGAAGGTATGAGGCGTGGGAGATACCTGTCAAAGAGAGACTCCGCAAACCAGTGCTGTGTGGAGTGTAAATAATTCTCGTGAAACCATATACAAAACAAAAAAACCACCTGCAAACTAGTTAGTCTTGTGGCGTGGCGATGGTAATGTTATCGGGCTCGTGACTGGCTCGTGAGCGCACGCTTTTTTAACTGTTTCAAATGTGATGCAGTACGTTCTCTCTGCGCTCTGTCTCGCTCTCTGGATGGGGTTTCTGTTGCTGATAGGAGCTTTTTCCCTCCTTTTTTTCTTCTTTTGCTGTTCTTTAAACTTTGTGTACATACGTATAGATTGTGTTTACATACAGACGGCTGCATACATTTTGGAAATGGAGTTTTGTGGTATATCTAGGCGATTTCTTTTTTTTTTATTCCGAAATTCAGCAGCTCTGTGAGCATTTTGTTTTGAACGACTAACTTGCACGTTTGCGTACAGAATTGTGCAGTTGTCTTTTAATTTTTTTTTTGAACAAACGGAGACACTTAAAGTTTTCGTTGCTCAACAATATCACGAGGTCCTGAAGGTCAAGCTAGTAGAAAGCGCGTTCTAAATTGCCTTGGGCCACTGGCTTCGACTTCTTGGTCAGTTTCTTCTTTGAAACTGTCTCCTGACTGCTTTCAATTCTGGACGGTCCCATGATCATTGCCCCTAGTGGTCTAGATCAAGCTCCCTAGCGTCCGCGATCTCTTGCTCTCTACACAGGAGGTTAATTTAAACTCCCCTTAAATGTTGGGGCAAGAAGGACCGCTTAACTAGAGCATAGTCTGGTTTTCCATGCGCTTCACTTCTCCTACCCAGTACAATCAACGCTTGTCTTCCTTTCTGGACTTATAAATTCAGAAACCAGAAATCCCCTACACTTAGCTGTGCTTGGTAATTGGAATTGCAGAACCTCTAAAGAGTCCAGTCGGGCGGACAATAACGCCTCCAGTGTGGATTGCACATTCCAATTGATTTTTGGTGAGATCGTGTCTACCTTTTATGGACACGGATTTCAGAGATCTTCGCGTTGCTTACCATTCTTGTTTTCTCTTTAAAATGTTTTCCCATTTCTGTTTCGCTTGAAGGAAATTCCACTGAGTTACGTAATTCTCTGGAACATCACAGTAGTTCCCCACGTGGACAAAATTCCCCTTTTGCTTACGCAATAGCAGTCACTTCAACCTAACCTAACGATACATCAAACAGACAAACGCAAATGTGAAATGGGTTCTAAAGTGCCATAAAAATGTATAACTAGTCCCAAACCTCTATGATCGTTGTCAGTTTCATTTTTCTTTTAAGTTTCTTAACCTAAACGACCACGTGTCCGTTTACCCGGTAAACGGAAACACAAGCAGTAAGGGTTGGTGAAAATCGAGGCACACTCAAATGGGTTCTAAGGTGCCCCAAAAAATTGTTTTGCAGTCCCAAACCTCACTGTTGAAAAAATCAAAGCAATATATCCGGTTTGGAGTACTAAATAATTATGCAAAACAGTCACCGCCGCCGTCGCATCTATTGACAATTCAAATGGGCCTTACCTGTGTGAAAGGGGGTCTCTCTCCGCGCTTTAAATTCCGATTCGTATAAATTAATGCCTGTGCATACAAGCATGCCGCCTGCTGCATTATCTGTGTTTGTTAACGACATTTGTTTTTTTTTTTCGCTTCGAATTAAACATTCTTTAAACACACGGACCATGGGTTGGCATAGCAACAGACAGGAGAGGCAGACACTCGGCACGGCGCTCTATGCAAGCATCTGTAAAATAATTGTTTGTCTATAAATAACAATCAAATTGAATTAAACAATTCTATTTTTTCACCCCTCCCCCGATTTCGTCGTGCATTATTTATTGAATTCGTCTGAAATGTCGCTAGAGCGCTAGCACAGTCTGATTGATCTTAAATCGCAGCATTCCGTGGGTAATTTTGCATCACCGCAACAGCATTTTTTTCGAGTGAAATACTCAGTGAGTTTCAGTCTCCGTTCATCATCTATTTATAATTGATGAGTTGTAGTTGTGCTTTGCTTATGAAATGATGCTCTTTTGGCTGGTGAAATAGTTGATATTAAAAGTGCAACGAACAGAGTTTCCTAATGTCATCGACACATGTCTTACTTTTCAAAGGCAAAACAAAAATAAATTATTTCGAATTCAATCTGTCTTCTATGCAGATGGGGCTCTTGTATTGGTGCGGCTGTATCTCGCGGCTAAAAGCATTGTTATGATGGACTTACAAGATGCGGGTCGGTCTGTGCACCGCTGCTTCGCATCTCTATTTCGCTTTCGATTGTCTTTTGAATGTTTTATTTTCAGAATTGTGCGTTGATAAGTTTTCTTCTTTTTTTTTCCAATTGTCTATGCGTGCATGCGCGTTACACTGATAAATTTCAATGGAGATACAAATGGTTTCGGTTGCATGGGACTTCTTATTGTCTTCTTTGAAAATTGAAAGTGTATATTTCTTAATTGTTGCCCCTGTGTGTTATGATTATGAGGTCAAATGTAGCGGACATTTCTCGCTCCCTGCCAGCGTCGTGTCGCCAAACAAAATTGCATTTCGATAAAAAAAAAAGACGCCAAAAGGTGTACATAATGGACAGCAGAGGAGACAACCGAAAATCAAAGCTCCGATTTTATTTTTAACAACTTTATATATGTGTTTCAGTCCTCTTATATTTTTTTTTTTTGTTTGTTTGGTCAAATGACATTTAAAAATATGTGTACCGTCCACAACACCGGCGTCGCGTCTTGACACACATGCACGTACATTCATACCACTTAAACGTATATATTTTCTTTTTTGATTTTTGTCTCTAGTATTGGGTCTATTTTTAAGCAACAGGAAATGGAAACAACAAAAATCAACGAAAGACTAAAGCGCAAGAAAATCCTCCTCTCGGTGAATAGTATGCATTCTCAAATAGATTACGCCGTTTTTTTGTTTCGAATTTTTTTTAAATAGCCTCGCTCACAGAAAGAGCACAGATGCTTATCGCGTCTGTTTCTTTATTCTTCCACCCAACACAACACAGCGACGATTTATATTTTCTTACGTTGCATACGGTCGCAGGTTTATTGGTCTGCATTTTATTGCCTTTTAATTGAGAAATTTTTCAATATAAATAAATGTTGAATCCAATATTTTGCACGAGACACAAGTGTGAGGTGTTAGTCCGTTCAAGTGTCGAAAGGTTTTCCCATAGATGAGGTTCATTTTATGATCTGATTAGGAGTCATAAAAATGAGGGCAGAAGCGAACATTTTTGTTTTTATCAGGCGATAAGCTCAAAGGTAGTCGTTTCGAATGGTATATGGTTCAAGGCGGGATGATTGATCAGGAAACATTTTTCGAAACACCGAACTAGTTTGGTGTCTGGGATTGTCCCTCTTCTTCAAGCTGATATTTTGAAGTATAAATAAAATGAATTGCTCGCTGCTTCGTGAAGCCTTGCAAGTACACGAATCCATACATTCTAACCCTGATGTCCATCACTCCTACTGTCACAACGAGAATTCATATTTCCCTCAAATGTGTCACCCTCATGGTGGCTCTCTTAAAATCGTAACACAATACTTTCATAGTTCCTGGTGCTTAAAATATACATTTTCTTGTTGGAATTGTCGCTTTTGCAGCGTCTGAAACGGCCTCGCTTGACGGAAATATATCAAGGAGATCCGTCCATTACCGATGACTACAATTACTTTGTCTTCTCAGTGTGCTTCTAAAATTTATTGTCAAATTTTTTATGATTTATTTCATTTTTTTTCTTCTTCATTGGAGCAGTAAATCTTGGAGAAATGATTTCTACTTCTGATGGCATATGTTTGTCCTCATTGTCTCCAACTTCAAGGAGGCTCTGACCTCTTATAACAGCTTGTGTCTTCAATGACTCATGTGGATGACTTGGTTGTCCTTACCTTCTTAACATACATATATCGCATGTAATTTCTTTTGACAAAATCCTTAAAATGTTTGACTCCCCCAACACCCTTGTGTTCGCAACACACGGTAAGACTTTATTTCCCACAACCCGACAAACTTCTCGATGCTACTCGTCGCCGGCCCTGAAAACGAAGAATTTGTTGAGTTCTCTTCATTGTCGCAGTTAATGAAAGACTTCCGATTAAATCTGTTGGAGAGCAGCTTTGACAACTTGTTTAATATGGAGCCTTGATGAGAAAGTATTGCTTATCCTTTCTGATGTATTTTCAGTCCCAATAAAGGCAGGTCTTCTCTCTTCTCTCTCGCTTCTTTGAATAGAAGTCAGACTTGGTCTTTGTTCCTGCAGCTACTCCTTCCTTTATTTGCTTAAGATTTATGCATCGGCACAATTTCTTCCCCGCCGTGACGATTTTGTAGAAAAAAACGTCAATGACCGTCTGCTGCTCAATGTGAGCATGTTGTGGGACAGATTTTGAGAATCGCTTTGGAGGTGAAAGGGAATCATTGTTTCTGTTAAGTTTGTGACACACTCAAGTTCCAGGCAACTTTTCTTTGCAAACCCCATTGAAAAAAGTCGATTGAGGATAGTCTCATGATCGGTGTTCATATTTTCTGGTGACCGTCTTCCTTCAAAAGTAAATTGAAACGAAGTCTCCTACTGTCTGCTACGATTGATTTGAATTCAAATTGAAATCTTATTACTTTACCGAATACAAGATGAATTTTCTGAACTACTGCATTAACCGCCAAATTCAAAATGTGTCTACCTGTGATCCATTTCATTTAAAAATGACAAACAATTTGCCACAAATCGCACATCGAAAAGGGCGTACAAACTAAAAGCAAATCCACGTTGCCGTGGTCTATATAAACCGCCTTGCAAAATGATATACCCCTCTATCTATCCGTCACAACGTGGCCATGAGAGCTTAACTGATTATAATGGAATATAAATAATTAGAAACTCGTGCACTAAGTTGAAAACTGTTGAAATATTTCCTCAGCTGATTAAATTCGGCGCGGGGGCACATGATCGCTGCCGTGTCTTTTGGCTATGGCTTTGCCAAGAAATCGTTTAGAAATAAAAGAAAAGAAAAAAAAGAAGAAAATAGCACAAATGTGTTAATTAACCCTCTAGCAGTGATAAGTCGGTAGATATACAATTTCACGTGTTTGTCAAACATTCACACAAGAGGCGCTTTGCCAGAGACGCGACGAGCGACGACTTGCGATTGACTTGCATATTCTTTTGTGTGACCTATTTTTTGGGCTTTTGTATGTATGTCTAGAAAATAGATTAAGACGCCGCAGAATACGTGTACAATTGGATTGCATACGGTTTCATAATAATGGACGAATAGAGGAAATATTGCCACTGAAAAGTGTGGTGAAGTGGATAGTGATGTTTTTTTTAAATCATTGGTTATGAACAGCAGCAGAATTGAAATATAGTTTGCACAACATAATGGCCATATACCCCAGTACACAAATGCTCTGCATTTACAACACTGTGTGAAGGCATCTAAGGGAATGGAAGTGTTGATGTACTAGCCAAGGAGTGTGTCCTTATTCACTCATCTGTGATTTCTGCTTCGATCGCAAACAAAAGCTAGACGCATGTGGAGCAGGCCCAAAATCAGCTGTTTCGTCATCACTTCGCTCATAATTCTAATTTTTATTAAATCAAATATTGATCCCCGCATCTGCCTAAGGAAGGACAAAGGAAGTTGTCTAGTGGGGTACCGTGTTTGCAAGCTTGTCCTAACTTCCGCTGATTTTGGTAGAAGTTTCTGAGACACATTTCATTCGAAGCTCTTGAAACTAGAGAACGTCTCATTTCTATCCTGCGCTTGATACGATCAGACACCAAAGTCTCGGTTCCCCTTTTTTTATTTCAGAGGAGAAAATAAAAATTACCCAGCTTTATACTTCCTTAAGCATTGTTAGCAACTCCAACGAAGTGAAACCCTAAAACGTGCTTTTTTTCTTTGAGTCTAGCATCAGTGGTTGAATTTTGAATAATTATCCGCTGTGGTCGCCGTGGCGTAGTGGCAAGTGCGTCGATCGCCACGCAGAAGGCCCAGGTTCGATTCCGGACGGGACACCTCGCCTTTATTCACGGCACCACCTCTTTCGAGTTGCTGAGTATCAATTGTCTATTAAAAAGCTTCTTAAATCTCGTCGTTCGAAGTCTGCAAAAAACTGTAGGTCCCTTCTACTCGTGAGAAGCTAGGCCCTGGTCCCTTGTGGACTGTATTGCCACTCAATTAATTACAATTACAACCTCAAATCTATTACACCTTATTCCACTCGTCCCAATGGGGTAAACTTTTGTTAGAATGTGACTTTGCCAGCGCACCCTACTAACACTAACTTGCTGTGTAATAAAGTTAACATTAACAGCGAACTTAACTCTAATTAGAATCTACATCATTTGTTTCATGTTTCCCCAGTTAAGTGTTATATAATTGCATTTGTTTTTTTTTTAATTTCCATTTACAAGTAACAAAGATAAGATTACTGCGTCACAACCATTTATCTAGAATTGATAAAAATCTCATCAAAATTGATCAAGCGTTAGTCTAAAGTTTTATTCTGTGTTTCTTTTGCAGGCTTATGTCTCCAATAACTTGAAGGTGAGTTGCGTATTCAATCCCCAATATTTTGAACATGCTACCATCCGCGAATTGTCAACATACACACCGTTGTTGATGGCAGATAAGACAAGACAAGTTTCACAGTAAGTCAGTCAAATTTTTTTTTAGTTTTGCGATTTGCTTTGAATCGATTTGGTGTCTTATGGAATATCTTCAAAAAGGCTTATGAACTTTTTCTTCGAATTGGTTAATGTCTGTGCGATGGGGGGAACGGTCGAAATTGTGAAATTATACACCATGAACCTAACGGTAGATAACCATATCTGTGTACAGTATAAACGTTCATTTTTTCTTTAATTTCCCTTGAAGTAACCGAGGAGGGGAGTTTTCCACTTTTTTTGTTTCGATGATGGTACTTTTCCTTGAATTAAAAATTTGTTACAAAAGGGGATGTTGTGGAAAATATCCAAATACCCATTAGGCCTACAAGCTGACACTTGTTGTCTAAGATACGCAACTAAGTCCCTGGTGTTTTGTGAAACATTTTTCTAACATTCTGACGGAGCTCGATAGGGTCTAGAAATAATCAGGTAGTCAAGAATAAGATTTCTTCTCATTTGAGCATGTTGAGTTACCTATGTATGTTTAAACGGCGGCAATGTTCAGTGGGTCGCCGTGGTGTAGTGAGTAAGTGTGACGATGCATACGCCAAGGACCAAGGCTCGATTCCCGAATGGAACAGGTCGCATTTTTTCACGGCACCACCTCTTTCGAGTTGTGGTCGGTGTAGGGTAGTGGTAAGTGCGTCGACCGCCACGCAGAAAGTCTAGGCTCGATTCCCGTGCAGACACCTCGCATTTTTTCACGGTACCATCTCTTTCGAGTTGCTGACAACACTCAAAGAGTATCAATTGTCTATGAAAAGCTTCTCAAATCTCGCCGTTCGGAGTCGGCAATCGTAAGAAAACACTAGCACCTACAACACGAGTAGTTGTTGTAGAAGCTAGGTCCTGGTCTCTTGTGGGCTGTAGTGCCACTTAATTATTATTCTTCAAGCTTCTGGTCATTTTTGAAAAGGGGGTGTCCTTATAAAATTGTTCTCCTAGAATGTGTCCTTTTTTCGGCAAAGGGCAGTTAAGGCAATATCCAAGAATGTTACAGCAGTGTCCATCCTTCTTAGATTTTTTCAGTCTCTACACTATTCGCAACAAAATGGGGTCTCTGCATAAAAATTTTTCAAGTTTTCACAGACGTCTCTTCCGAATTTGTTGAAGTTGTCCCAAAGGGAGGGCGTTGAAGTTGGCATTTTTTTACACTTCCTCATAATCACTTGTTCTTTCAATTCATCGATTTCTGTAAAAGACATCTTCAACATACGCTAAGGGCTGAGCTGAGTTAATTGGCAGTTTTTTCAGTTGCAATCCTTTTCAGAACTTCTCAAAACTCCATGGTAATCGCTTACTTTCGGGACAAGTTGGACCCTACATCTTTGCAAAGTTTTGCAGCTTTCCTCATCTACATATCATATATTCATTACTTCTACTTTGATGTCGTCTGTTTAGTCGTGAATCGTGTCTATACTGCTAAGTGTGCCGAGTTATGAGTATTTTATAGCACTCGACCTCACAGTTCGTAGCCCTGAGCGAGAACACACACCGCAGCTAGCCGTGCGCACTCACTTCTCTGCGTGCGTGTGTGCGAGTTGGTGTGTTTTGAATATGTTTTCAGCAGAAAATAAATTTTACTGGTGTCAGGGGGTCAGAGAAGAGATTTTGTATTCCACACTGTCGCCTCCATGCAGTGGGGATGCGTTGAAATCGCAATAAATTCAAAAATCCGCAACTCGATTGATTTTCTTTAAGCCTCCAACACAGTCGTCCAAAGGGGAGATTATCGTCCATCGGTCAGATATTCATTCAGCTTCATTTTTTAGAGTGGGGGCGCTTACTTCACATTACTTCGCATTTAGTCAACAAAGTGATAACTGATCTCTTTTTTAATTTGTTTGTAAAAAAAGTACGCCAACAACACACAGAGGAAGATGAACAAAATATAAACTGTAGCTTTGCGCAATGCGCGATTTGTTTATATAAGGTGGTTGGGACGGGGCAGGGCAACGGGGGGAGTGTGGCATTTGCTTGCTCTCTATATGTATGTGCGGAGGTGATAAGAAGCCGGTGACTGACTACTTCTGCGGTGCACGAGGAAAACTGGAATTGAGCTTCATTGAGGAGAGGCTTTTCGTGGTTGCTCCATTTGTCTGTCTGTTTGTATGTTTTCATATTTGTGTATGAGACACACTGCTCGGGGGGTTTTTTTGTGTATCTTTATTTTGTGTGTTGGAATTTTTATGAAGACTAATTTAATTTGATGAATGTGTGAAGGAATAGTTCAATTATTTGACGCGCTTGAATGTGATATGGTGCAGTGAGGCGGTGATGGGGTGGAGGAGGGGAGAAAGGGCGAAGAGAGGGTGTGTTGTTGGTGTTTAGTGTTGATACCGAATGAAAAAGAAAAGAAGTTTCGAAACAACGCACATGTGTTGTGTAGAGGCGAAGAAGTGATGAACACTCGGTGCGACGACTACAGTTTTTCATTTTGTTAGTTTCTACCATGGCTGCTGCTGCTGGTGCTGGCTGACCTTAAAGGATATTTAGCATTGATTTGCATTATTTATCGTCGAGGGGTTGGTGTAATGATTTTGCCTGTTTTCATTGCTATGTAGGGGTAAGGGGCTTCGAAGGTGAATCTTCAGTTTGTTTGCTTAAGAAAGGTGTGATTTGCAGTCAGGTTTGGCCGTAGCCTTGAGGTAGTTTTTTGGTTTGGAAAATAACATCATGTAGATGTATGTAGGTACACAAAGTGAGTCTGGGAGAAGCAACAAATTTTTTTTCTGGTCTTCCTAGCCAATCTCAGCCTTCTGCTCCTGGACTCTTGTTTCTAAGGTTAAAAAGTAGAACGTTCTCTTTTCGCAATAAAATAACTTCCTCCAGGACTTTATAGCTTTGGTTCTAGTTAATAATAATAATAACAATTGAGTGGCACTACAACCCACAAGGGACTAGGGCCTAGCTTCTACTCGTGTTGTGCGTGCTAGTGTTCTCTCACGAGTAGAAGGGACCTACAGTTTTTTGTCGACTCCGAACGGCGAGATTTGAGAAGCTTTTCATAGACAATTCATACTTTTTGAGTGTTGTCAGCAACTCGAAAGAGGTGGTACCGTGAAAAATTGCGAGGTGGCCCGTCCTCGTCCTTTCTGCGTGGCGACGCACTTACCACTACGCCACGGCGACCACCTAGCTCTAGTTGCTTGGCCTTATTTTGATATCCAAGCAATCAGATCCATTTTTCTAAAATGTGTTCCACCCAGTCTATAGTACTTTCTAAGGCAATTTGATGAAAAGAGCCGATCACTTCGTCACTACAGCATGACTTGGCTGTTCTCATCCTGCATTCCAATTCCTCTCATGTTTTTTTGGCAAACAAGTTACAGACTAGTAGATCGGACAGTCCCAAAACTAGAATCATAAAGAACAGGGTAAAGAAAAACAAAAAAAAAAAAGCGACGAATACGAATAATCGACAACACAACAATGTACAGGCGTTTATATTTGAAAGTACTTCTCTATGTTCTGTGTGTACTTGTTTCTCGAGCACTGAATTCTGGTGCGACGTCAACGTTTAGTGTGAAAGAATGCGACAGCCAAACGGAGCACCACTACTAAGCAATTCCGAAACCAAACCAAAAAGTAAATGACTACGTCGACGCAAATGAACTGAACGCGCTTTATTTGATTATTTGTTAACGCGCCAGAGATAATGGGGTATAGATGTATCGGTATGACCGAGCGGCGGTGGCAGTGGTAGCGGCGGCAACGGCGGTAGTATTCATATCGGGGAGCTATCACCACCACCAACAACAACAACAACAAAAAACAACAATAACAAATAAGAATCGCAGCAGCGTGCTGTTGTCGTTTGTCGTCGTAGTCGTAGTCGTGTTGTCGTTCTCGTTTTTATTATTGTGTGTTTGCGCCGCCGTACATTGGCTACACACTGCTACTCTCTGTTGGTGTGTTATTTTAAGTTTTGTTGTCTAACTTTACTAAACGATTTACACAGCGGCAGCAGCAGCAGCAGCGGTGGCGGCTGACAAAATTTTTGTGTGTTTCATTCCGTTGGTTTATCATCCGCGTCACAGAAAAGTGTGCGTTGTTTGAAAGAAGAATTTTCAGTTTCTTCAAAAACCACTCCACGTGCATTTCAAAGAAACAAAAAAAAACAGTGTTCATACATGAGTATAGACAAGTTGTTCAATTTCTAAGGTGAGTGGTGAAATAATCTAGTGAAACACAAGAAAAAAAAAAACGTATTCTCTTTCCTTTCTCCGTCTCTTCTGCACCTGTCAACAGAGAAGAGTGCTCTTTGACCTAGTTCTTAGATAACTTAGTGACAAAGTGTGTCTTGGCTTCATGCGCGCTTGAAAGTAATAATCGCTTTCATCATCGTCCCGCTAAATATCAAGAGTCTTCGTGTAAATGTCGAGTGAAAAGTGAAGAGGGAGCGAGTGAGTGGGGGGAGGGAAGTTCACGTGGTTTGGTTATACAACTGTTCAGTGTCAGAGTTCAGTGTGATTTCTGATGGCTACTGAAACACTTTCTAAGGGGTTATAGGGCGAGGAACCGCTGGGAGTGTGTAAATGTTCAACAATTAATTGAATTTCATTGCAATTCACTGTGGCAATTGGGATTTTTCCTTATTAGGAAGAGCGTACACAGAGTTGATAAAACTAAAATTAGAGTGAGAGGGAGAGCGCTATTCGAGCGTCCTCTGTTGTGTTGGGGTTGTTCAGAGCATTCTCTTCAGGAAATTCTCTCTTTGTCAGTCGCTCCGACTCTCTTCACCTTCACGTCGCGAATTTGTTTATTCAAGAGAGAATTGAAATGTTTGTCGTTGCTTGCCTGCTGTGCATGAGGGAGAGATATTTGTTTATTTTGGTTTGATATGGTTTGTGTATTATGCAAAATGTTTGTAATGTATGTGTTCCAATTTTTTCTCATCTCTCTCTCTCTCTCTTTCTGTCTCCCTGTCTGCCTCTGCCTCTTTCGCTCTTTTAGTGTGTTGTCAGGTTGTTTTACTTCCTGGTGTTTGACCTTTGATGCTGTTGAATTTACTTTTTTTTCTTAGAGAGTCTTTTTTTATTTTTCTTGTCACTCTTTGCGTATACATCTTTCTGACGTGCGACACGAAAAATGTTTTACTTGGATCCCTTAACAAAAAAAGAAATTATAACAAAAATTGACCTGAAAACAGCATCGTCTCCGTGTTGAGGGTTGAATTACAAATGTTCCGCGATTAATTAAAAACAATTAAGTCGAGACGAGAACTCCCCCCACCAATACAAAACAAGAAAGAAAAAACTGCAAACAACAATTTTGAATTAATCTCGCATCCACACACGAACACACACACACAAGCAGGCATATCGACACGTAAGAAAACGCCGGCGATATTTGCCAAAGATATGATTTCTTTCATTTGAGATACGAGAATGCACTCACACAAGTGAAATGGTCACGTTTGTGTGAAAAACGAAGAACTTGCCGTCGCCGTTTGCCAGCTAGTGATAATTTTTTTTTTGTGCCTTAAGCTCGTGGGTCGTGTCACACATGTACAAACACATTTTGTTGTTTAAGACGAATTTGTTTATGCAAATTGAAAGATATTCGAAATGTCTCACAGATCGCACACACATCGACATTTGATGAATATAGGGCACACATCTCTTATTTATCGTGATATACGCGTTGATTAGGAGGCGGTTTGTAAGACGGCGGCGAAGACAGGTGTAGCGTGCACCTAAACCAATCTAAAACCAATACACCCGCGTCACCTTGAGCCACGACTTTGGGGGCATGCACATGTGGATACACATGCTAAGAAATGTGTATTTTGAAAACAGATCTCGTGTGTCGGTGGGGCAAGTGCTCTAGAGTGCTGCTATTCGTGGGGCTAGTGGTGGTGGTGTTTGGGTTTTCATTTCTCTCTTTCTTTCGTTTTTTTTTTCGGGGATGCCTTAGCATATCTTCAATGCAATCAGGCATCATTATCTGACAGTAAATGAGACACATCACCAGAGGGTATCTAGATAAGAGCATTTTCACTTTCTTTTTTCTTGTCTGCGATCGCTGTTGTTGGTCTTCGTAGATTGTCGTTGATCGTCGCTGATTGTCATGTGATCGTGTCTACAACGTGTATGCACGATCGTCAGACATTCCAAGGAACAAGCGGATCACACTTGTCATCAGCCAAAATATTTGACTGTGCTGCTAACATTCATACATACATATGTATGTACATGCGAGAGAATTATGCTAGACACAAATTTCTTCTGAATTGTCTAGCGTTTCGAAACGTTTGTATTCATTAAGTAATGTGTGGTGATTTAGAAATAATCAATCTTGTGCGGATATTTTTCCCCCTACTATCACGCATGCCACGAAGGGGAAAATACGCATGATTTCTGAAAATAAAACGCTTGTAAATACAATAATCACTTGTTCCTCTGAATAGAAACGCCTCTCCCTCTTCACACTTGATCCCTTTTTTTTTCAAAGGCAATAATATTTATTTCTAATACTTCTTCTAGACAGAGATAAGACCTTATATGTAGATTTGTGCGTCTGTCTATGAATTTTGTACATATTAGCTTCATATCATGGTCGGTTTGGGAAGATTAGAGAAGCTATGACCTGGTTGGTGGTGTTGTTCGGTAGGAGGGTACTCGGTAGATTTGTGTCGTCTGATAGCAACGGCAAACGATTGGTATATAAATAGCATATCAATAAAAATGCATGTAAACATTTGTGCCTTGTAAATATTTAATACGGTAAAAAAATTGTCAAAGGACTATCAGATTTTGGATATTTTGAAATTTTCTATTAAGTTTGATTTAAGGCTAAATTGTTTGTTTATTCTCCGATTGTCGGAATTTCCTATATGTTTTTGTAAACTTAAGTTTTATAGCAAATGGATCGTCTCCTTTTTCGCCCTAATTCTGTGGTGTCCATGGACTAAACATTGTCCAGGCAAGCTCAGCATCAGAGGACACCTAACACACCGCTGCCTACAACGTCCTCCTTTTCACCATTTGGCACACAAATTGCGGGGTTAGTTCATACCTCTGTGCTTATTGTCAACCAAGTTGAATATCATTTTACTGAACCATAAAAGTACAGCGAAATTCGATAACAGCATTGAAATGTTTTCAACGAGCAGAACTTCTGTGTTGAAAAAATAACTCTCTACAAGGAAGTCGTAGTAGAATCTAAACCTTCTTATCCTTTCCTTCCTTTGACATAAAAAAATCAAATGTCTGCAAAATTATGTCAAAATCAAAAGAAGAAACAAAATTGTAATTGAAATTTTTCTTCGGGTGGGGGTGATCAAAGGTATATAAACCCCTTTCGCCTTTTGGAAATTTTCAGTTTCTCTTTAGCCGCCGTGGGGAGCATACCGGATTTTTTTTATCTCACTTTTTCCTTGTTCTTTGATAGACAATGTTGTTGGGTACAATTGTTGTTGTTGGATGTATATTGTTGTTGGCTGGGTGGGTTCTTTATGCCCGATTACTTGACTTTGCTCGCATTGCTGTTGCTGGATGTACATACTAAGTTTTGGACACACGTCACTGTTGATGACGACTTTTCCTTTTTTTTAAGTCAACGCCTATCTCTTGAACGTCAATCATGCGCTGACTGATTTGTTGCTTTTAGCTGGCATATCACTGACAAACCACCCGAAACTCTGCTTATTATTTTATTAGACCGCCGAGAGATTGATTCTCTAAACTGTTGTTGGAACTGTCGTATGGCTCTCTTTCCTCATTGGAGTTTATTTTTGAATACACTTCCAAGACTTACTTGTACTTTTGGCGTATAGATGCTATGCTATGCTTACATACATACATAACATTTTTTATTCCGACGAATTCCCAACTTTCTGTGTAAGGACCAAGTGATCGCGGACTTTGCAGATTTTGGTCTTCTCGATTAGAAAATAGTGTCTGATGGAAGGTAGCGCTAGGTCAGGCTTCGTAGTAGTCAAACTGGATGAAACATTCAGGATTTACATGATTAAAGGAGTTCCTTCTACTTTGTTCATAAAATCTCAGTCCTCTTGCTACCCCTTATCCACAGTAATTACATCCCTCCTTAAATTTGAACTTCATTCCACACTTTGCGAATGATTGTGCGTAATGCGATGAATCAGTGTCAAAACACTCGGCCGTTCGTTTCGGTTGTCTAACTTCCTGGTCCCTTTGGCGACTGCGAGAACAAAGCCCATAACTCCTTCTGTAGGGTGTGGAAAGTTTTACTTGTTGTTTGAGACAGCGACGAACAGAAGTAATTCTGCATTGGATTGTGCATTTGGTTCTCCACCTACTCGTAGTTCTGCCTGTTCGTTTGACTAAGTGTTTGGCTTAATGATTTGTTCCTATTCGCTCTAATCTCCCTTTGATAACGACTTTGATTCCCTTTTTGCGTCTTCGGTTGACTGCACGCTTATTTTTTGTCTGATATTTGATTACACTATACGCTTGATTTTGATGTTCCTGCTTCTGTCATTGAATTGAGGCAGACTAAGTCCTTGACCGCTTTAAACATTTATTTTTTCGCGACAAATTCGTATGTTCTGTCTGCGATGCCGAGGCGAAACGTTCAGAACGAGGCGATGACCTCGGTTACTGCTAGATTTTGTCGATTTTTTCTGCTTTCCTCCGTTTAAATGTTAGTAAACGCTTCATTGACTTCGTGGTCGTGTTTTGGAACAAACACGTCATCTGCGGCCTCCACCTAAACTAACAATCACACGTAGAGGTAGATATTTTTGGAGAGTCGTACCTCCTGTAAGATGCTTCTTTGAACCGACATTCCTTGGTGAATGCATTTACTTCCTTTTGACCTCGTTTCCACCCCCGCATCAATGACATCAATCACTTCACGTTTTTGTCCAACCACGTCAATAATCCGAGTCATCTGCGGAACCTTAGAAGACCATACCTCTTGACAACTGCGCCTTCGACCACCCTCCCCTTTTTTTTCTAAATACTGACCATAGGATCAATTTCAAATTGCCACCCCAATCTAACCTTAAGCACGTAAAAAAACCTCGAGGCAAGCGCCTTTAACCTAGAAACTTTCTGAAACCATTCCCAATCTCCACCGATTCTGTCCCCATCACTGTGCATGAATGTATGCGCCGGAGAGATAAGATAGAGAGAGAAATGGGGATGTCTGAAAGGGAGAGAGAGAGAGTAAACGGCAAAAGCAAATTATTCTGTTCAAAAGTAAATTCATTCACCACGTAAGAGAGAAGGTACACGGTATTTTCGAATAGAATTCACCCCATGTGGATTGTAAACAGTCTTCTTCTTGTGTGCCCGCGCTCAATTTTTGTTGTTGTCATATATTTTCCATGCGTTTTTATTTTCGTTTTGTTGTCAACCGTGTGCCGTATGTACATATGTGTGTATGACGAAAAAAAAAATTTAACAACAATGCGAGTTGTTTTTCATTGAATGCGCTTTACTTTCAGCGTCCGCCCCGTCGGATCATTCAACGGGCGGTGGAGGGGCATTATACTCGGTAGCAGCAGAACACAGAGTTTGTGCGCGCATAACACTCTCGACTTGACGCGAGAGTCGAGAAACGCGAGTTTCTGCTTTTTTTTTTGGATTTAATCATATTAACTCGTACATAGAGTGTATCTATTTGAATGCCATTATACACGAGTACACACGGTTGTTGTACTTATGGGATTGCTACTGTTTCAATGGTATTCACAGCCAGTTCACCAGTACATTGTACTGCGGCGACAGTGTGCCTGCCAGTGATTCGTTATAATTACGTTTTTCCGCTTTTTGTGTTTAGTAATGCGACTACTGACACCAGTGATCGGAAATAAAGAAAGGAACTGACTTGTTGTCGTCGTCGTCGTCATTTGTTTTGTTTCGGTATTTACGAACACCCATCTATCCGTCGATTAGTGCGTGTGACAAAGTGACGGATAAATAAACAAAGTAACAACTTCCATTTTTTTTTTGGTTTTGTTTTGTCATTTGAAGATTCGCAACACACAAAATATCCATCAAAAGTGCTGAAGAAGAAACAGTGAACTCTCTGACCAGTGGTGTCATTTAGAGGTACATTCCAATCATTTTTGTTTTCCTCTGACACATAATTTTTTTGTTTTTAATCGAGTACATACTTAAGTGAGTGAGAATCTGTTGGTTTTTCGAGGGGGAAAACGTCGGCAAAGAGAGTGCCGGGGGTGAGAATCGATTTCACTTATCAGTGAAGGCAAAGAAACGTGGTGTATTGTTGATAAGACTCGGTAATACGATTGTGACTCTGTATACTTTCTCCAGTTGAAGGAGGCGATAAGAAGCAAATTAAGTTTTTTTTTCGATTCTTGGGTTTATTGTTTGAAGAAACTTATTGCTGTTAAAATTCTTGGGCAAAAAATTATAACCTCCTGTGTGTAATTGAATGTGCCACATAAACAAGAATAAGTGCACCGAGGTTGTGTAGAATAAGGATTCTCGTACAATTGCTGAAGGGTAGTGCAAAAATTCACTTCGAGACACATGTGGTGTCACAAGAAATAAATCTGAAAGAGGGTAACTGATAAGGCACTCTGTCGTTGGCATCTTCGTTTCGTCCTATGTTTAGTCATTCCGCTCGGCGATTACTCCAGAAGTGGCTGACACTTTTTTTACGACTATCGAGCATTTAGCAAGGAAGAGATTTTAACTTTTATGTAATGTCTTCGTCAGAGAGTTGCATCTGGTTTGGTTGAAACTAAGTCGAAGATTATGAACTTCTGTTTATTCTCTGTCTGTCAACAAACTCTTGCCTGTCAGTGTCTCTTCAATAGGATATGGTTTTAACCGGACTGCGCGTGAGAATAATACGATTCTTACCATAACTTTTTTCGCACATTCTCTGTTCCAAAAGTGAACTCAAAGAGTCAACTTGCATTAAAACGTTATCAAACTGTCGCCAACTGTCACGAAACTTTTGCATGACAGTGTGCACATGTGTCATTGCTCTTCCTTTTATGTACATACATACGCTTGAACTGTCCCCCCCCTGCCAGAAATGAATGCCCTCAACAATCGATGGATCTGTTGAATTGGTCATCAAGGCTGCACGACTACACTTTTAATTTTGCGTCTCTGTTCCATGAAGTTGTCGTTTGTACAATTCCAATTTCGGCATGCCCCAAAAAAGAAAACTGATGTTCCCTCTAGTACCCTTCCCATTTTCTCTTCATGCTTGTAATTGTTTTCTCTATTTATAAAAATAGATCACACAATAGAAAAGTAAAGGAATAGCGCAGCAAATAGCACACACAAAAAATGGCACACAGCAGATGAAGACAGTTGCGGCGGAAGAAAGACGCAACGCAAGTTGAGTAAACCGACTATGCCACAATACAACAAAGGGGCTATGAATCGAAAAAAGATTCTAATAATTTATTTTAAGATTTTTTTCGGTTTTTTGTTTTGCTTTTTTTGCCCGCTGCTGGCTTCATTTGTGAGTCGTTGGGTTTTGTGTGTCACCCGGTGTGTTGCATAAACGATTTGTTGCTTAATTAGCCGGATCGGTAGTGTAGACGGGAATTAGCAAAACCCTAGGTGGTGAACCTTTATCCTTTCTGTGTCATACATGTGTCGCTCTCGGTTAGGTAACCCTCCTTGCAGTGTGGGGCGCTTCTTGAGGTATGCCATGCGATTTCTCGCGATGCGTGTGCGCTGCTATTTCTAATTCGAATTTCTTGTGTACAGCTCGTGAAAAAAAATCACAAAAAAAACGAACGCACAACTTGGGCTAAATATACACCACCATGCTGGGAATGGACAGATAGCTAGCCGACCGAATGAGATAAATAAATAATTTATATTTTTACAAAACAAATTCATGATTACCGGTGCGATGAGGAGGAGGAAAATCCATCCTGCGCGTTTATAACCTCCCCGCGCGCAGTCCTTGCCATGAATGATGAGAGTAGAGAAATATTAAAAATGTGTTCAGGAGATTGTATGGAGAGTGTCACAGACACACGGGTCCGACACACTGAAACTATAAAGGTTTTTTGTTTTGAAAACGAAACCTTAAAAAAAAATAAATATTTTCACTAGAAACTTAAATGGATGTGAGTGTGTAAAACAGAAATAGACCAACGGATAGGAGAGATGATTTTCGTCAATGGACGGACGTTGATCATCACTATCATCGTGCCAATGGAATCACATGTTCTTCACAGGCAAACCAAACTCACACACATTCACCATGGGAAGCAAAGTTTTTTTTTTCATTTTTTTGGAGGGGTGACAGAAAGTGTGACGTAGCTATTACGCAAAGGGGTGTGAATATGTAATCGTTGATGAATTTTACGACTGAGACTAGGGAGACTCTTCCCGTCATTCGGTGGGTGGAATCGCACTTTGATATTTCATTTCGTTAGACGAAGGATACGCCCCCACACACACTCACACACAAATCCAATCATCACTAGTTTGCAAATTTCATCAGAATTGCATGCATTTTACATAAGTTCCTTGTGACTTCCTTGTTTGCTATGCGAAAAAACAGCTTGCAGACCCATAGCGCGGAGGCGATTCAAAGCTCACGCGTTGTGCTATTTTAACTCGAATCTGATTGCACAAGATTGTGTGTTATCGCTCTGCGTCGTCTGGATATTTAGCTGATAATTTTTTTGTTTTTTTTTTTTTTTTGCTGCTCGCTCATGAATAGATAAAGTGCGAAAATAATGTGTAGGGGTTTGTGTGACGCAGAAAATGTTCTATTTATAAAATTGAAAATAAATAAATTCTTTTGCCTGTACATTTGGTCAAATACGAGGCAAAATGTTTCGACAGGTTTACTACTTGGCCGCCGCTTTACGTACAAAAAGAAAGCCATGAAAAATCTTTCTGACGCATTCCACATATCTTATGATTCGACGGATTTCACTGAGGTGTGATGTAATCATAAATTGTGTTGTACTTGTGGATTTGGACAACTGAATTTTAGATGGTGTGGGGCGAGGACTGAATTTGTTGGCATTGTCTGTTTCTGACCTATTTAAGTTATTTGTTTTTTGTTTACTTGAAACATAGCGGGTGCCTATTCTCGGTATCGGCAACTATTCCGACATCGTATCCCGTCCTCGGTGTCAAAACAACTCCATTCCTGACGTATGAGTGTGTCCTGTTTGCTGTGCCGTACTGGCTGCGTCTTGATGGCAATACTCACTTACCCTTTAGTGTCAAAATTTTGAACGTCGCAATCTCAACAAACGCATTATTGACTAATTGTCAGTTTCACGCATAAAATTGTAGCCTTGAAGTCTATTTTCACGATAATCTGTCTTAGCAGGGTCTTACGGTATGATAGGTCTAGTGGTAGGAGCCCCTGTCGTTCTTAGTGTTCAAGTTAGTTTACAATAGTCTGGGCAGCCCTCTTAAAGCTTCAGCTACAGTTTTTTTTTTCTTGTAATTGACGCAGCTTAGGCTCTTGCCCGTCTTAATGCCCTCGAACATCTCTGTCATATATGGTTTAAGCATCGGACACGTCGACACTTTCTGTGGCCCCTTTCAATATTCTCCTCCATGACATCATCAACGCAAAGAGTAAAAGATCAAAGATCGCATACAGAACGCTAAATTCATCAATTGCCCAAATCACTTGCATATCTTCCGATTGACAGAATAAAAAAGAACATACGTTGACCAAGCACAAAGTTCACTTCAGGCCTTGATAAGTTCTCGTCGTGTTCGACTTCTTATCAGTTGGACCTTCTAGAACATAATTCCCTCATGAGATGCCTCCAACCACATGCCTCAGCAGTTCCCGACATAACCATGACCTAATTAATTTTTGTAAAGACTTCGATGTTAACCTATACTCATTGGACTCTATAAAGTGTCATCTAGGTCATCAACACGCCTACTTTTTTCTACTTTTTTTCCAGAGAAAGAGAGAGAGGGAGAGGCGTTAAAAAATCATTCTAATCATTCGCGTCACACAAACACACACTCGCATGCACACAGACACATCATTTTCGCCTTCAACGAAATCAGAAACTCATGAAATCTGGTCTAAACGTACGCACGTCCTTGCTTTATCGACAAGATAGTTGTCAGTGCAGATAGCACCTTTGAGTAAAGAATGAGAAAAAAAATACGCTACTACAAAAAACATGCGCCCCCGCAACAGTAGCACCAGCACCAGCCACCCAATCCATTTGTTTGTGCCAAACTGCCGCCTGGAGACTTCAAATCAATAACAAATCGTCATACCACCACCATCACAACCGTCGTTGCCACCGCCGCGCACCGGAGGTGGCACGTTTCAAGACTGTTTATTCTTTCAATAAGTGCTAAATCGACGCTTCAGCACAAAACGTTTCCTCTTCGGTTTCATTCGAGAGTGTGTTTTTTTTTTCTTCGCTGAAATTACTTACCATGGAAACTACTGAAAGCTTAAAGCCCGTCGCAACGTCAGTGGACTGAGGGCGAAAAGGTTTTGTTGCCATTTGCATTCCAAAGATGCCATCTCTGGTCTTTTTGTCGCCTAATGCACTCAAAACCAAAAAAAAAAATCAGAATCTCATTGAATGAGGATAACGAACACCACCCCACTTCATTACGTTGCCAAATTGTGCCTATTTTTGTTCTCGACCCCTCTCTCTCTCTAACGGTGTGCGGGGCATCGCACAATACAAATGGCAAGGATACACAGCGGGTCACTGAAAGAACGTAAACAAACGAAAAGAAAAACCGAAATGTGGTGGAGTGGAGAGATTGAGTTTATTTTTAAGCTTTTATCGAAAAGAAGGATTTTGCTCTTCTTGCGGTGGCGTCCGTCTTCATCGTTGTCGCCACCGCCGCCATGAATTGCGTGCGGCTTTTACTAGTTATCGTCTCGTGGTTTAACTATAAAAAGTCACGAGTCTACAACGCTCGTGTGTGCGCGCTTGCATGAGTGTGCGTTTTTTTTTTTTGTGGATAAACTTATCTTCGACGTTATGTTTACCGAAGCCCAAGCTTCCACACAATTTTATCACAAGTTAAGCAGCAAATGAATAAGAAATGACGTATAATCAAGTTCCCTTCTTAATTTGAGCTAGTATGACACGACCAACCAACCGGCCGAGCTGCTAATTCAATTGGGACTCTTGAGTGGTGGGAAGGGGCGGTAGGGTGATAGGGGGTGTGTGCTTGAGAGGAATCCACTAACATATTTAAACATGCAGACTGACACGAGTTTGTGTGTGTCGTTTATCTGTTGAACGTTTCATTATCATGTTGTGGAGGCAATCATCTTGGAAACCATGAGGAATGTATTTGCGTAGACAAGTTTGTGTCTTTTTGTTTTGGGGGGCAAACATCACACTTTTGTTCCATTTTTTGTTTTGTGTACCTTGTCATTTATTTGTGCTGAGAGTAGTGGGCGAAGGGGAGGGGAAAGCTCACGTGGTTTGCAGGGAATCCTTTTAGTGACATAATTGGGGCAAGATTTTAGCTATTGCCTAGTGCCCGTCCATTATCATGCATTCAGTTTGTTTTTTTTTTTTTGTGCTGTGTGTGACTTCTGTGAATGCGCGACGCATTCATTAATTACGTCATTCGACGACCGACGACGATGAGAACGACGACTCTTCTCGATCACGGTGTATACTTGTATGGAGATGCATGACTAACAAATGTTTGCTTTTAAGGAACATTAATAGATATCGCTGCGTCTCGAAAAGGCATTCGGTACCGGATTTTGTAGTCTCTGGGTGTGTCAGTCTCGCACATAAATTTTTTGGCTCTCCACTGCTGGCGTTCGTGAAATCAAATGAATTTCATTCGCTTAGGCTCAACTGCAAACCAAAGTCTGTGCAGCTTCTTAGCAGCTTACGTATGTATGTCCGAGGCCCGTAAGCGAAACCACATCATTTCATTGATCCAAGCGTGTGTAATAACAGTCGTTAACGCTGGGTATTGATTGGTGGGTAATAATTTTCCAATCTAAAGTGGAAATTTACATAATTGGCAATCAAATACATATGTCTCGGTTTTCTGATTCTTATTGTAGTTGCTACTCTGGCTCCGCACTTCGGGGCAATATTTCCTTAAAATACAGTGCGCTCGATGACACGAATCGATGAGAGTGGAGTGGAGTTAACTCTTCAATGGTTGTGTGGAATGGAAAATTTACGAGGGCACTATTTGGTTTGTCACGTTTAATGGGTAATGTCTTGATGTGCGGATGTACTGAATGCAATTTGTTCAGACGGACAGAAATGATTTGACCGTGTGCTGTCTGCCAAAACGAGTCCTAATTGAAATTTGTCCTCATTTTGCATCATTTTGCTTTAAATTTGATTTTTTTCTGCCGTCACCGCTTTCCAACCAAGACATCAAGTTATGTGCAACAGATATTAATTCCAGAAGCAGTAGTCAAACGACTTACTGCACACACGCTTTGAAGTCTTTCCTGCCCAAGAAATCAACGAGTTATTGTCTTGATTAAGTTAAAATTTCATCCCCCGCCCACAAAATTTCCCAGGAATTCACTTAACACAATCGTCCTGCATTCCACCGTCAGTACCTTATCCCACAATCCCACTCAAATTCGACACAGAAAAAAGAAGTCAACAGAAATGAAACATAAATTCAAAGTTGTTCTACTATCTAACAAGCGTACGTAATTAAGACATTCTATAAATACTCGCCAAATCCGATCCTACATTGAACGCTTGCTACCTCCACCCGAACAGGGGTTTTTGGACATTACACACGAGTTAGGAGACACAACAAAAGAAACCAAAAAGAATAAGACACCATTTTTGTTTTTTTTTTTTTTTTGACGGAGACCCAAAGATCTTTCCCGGTTTTCGGTGTAAAAGTGTCTTTTTGAATCTCGCGTCGACGAAAATATAAAATAATTTTCAAAAATTCCATAGCCATGTTCTGGTCGGGTGGTGGTGCTGGTGTGTTTTTCTCGGATACATTTTCAAACGAAAATAGAAACGCTTTTTAGCCGAGAGCATTCAACGTGTGTTCTGTGTCAGTTTTGTGTTTCTTCCGCTTTTCACAATAAGGAGTCCATGTTTGATATTTTTTTTTTCATTTGTTTTTGTATTTCTTAATAAATCGTCAATTAGATGAGTAAGAGAGAGGAGAGGGAATCGTTTAGAATAAAGCCAAGTTATGACATTCATATTATGTAGGCTGGAGAATAGCAGATAAGGGGCATCTCGTTCCATGCAGCCTTCGCAGAAATCGTACGAGATCCGGCTACAGTAGGGAAGATGCATGAGGGTCTAGATTTCATTTCAATGGTCCACTAGATTTGCTAGTTCTCATATCAAACAATGCCCACTCTATGGCACTCACCCCTTGGCTTATATTCCATTTATCCGAGACGAGTGTGACTTTTCAGACTGCTTAGGAATACGGAGGGGCTAGAGTTTACATTTTTTGGAAATTGTTCACAAATATCTTCGTTTACTAGCTCGGAGGGATATTTATACGTCTTTGTGTCGCTTCTTGATTTGTCGTTCACGTGCGGCTTTGCATCACTTTCGCGTGCATCCTTGGGTTCATGAGCTCCTCTACATCGTTCTAGTCAACGTCTACTCATTCATCTTCACTTAGATTTTCACCAACATTTTCAAATAGTTTCAAACTCAGTTCATGACGAGAGTTCTGTTTCCAGCATGGGTGCGTTCATCAGGAAATTTCTTGGCTTAAAAATGTTCCCTTATTCATTGCCTGATTTTTTTCTTAAATCTCTATTGCTCGCCTTTCACTCATGAAATGAAAATATGGCACACACAACACGGTTGGTTGCTTAGGAAGCCAGTCCTTGGATTTATAGTGCCACGTCTACTTTTTTCCTTGGATTTGCACATTCAACACAGACGAATGGCAAATTGGTGTTCCTAAGGTGACTTCTATTAATTTCTGTATTACACAGATGCTGCTTGCTTAAGACTAAGACTCTGTCGATTGGCCCAGAAACGTAACGCTGAATATCCACGTTTGATTCCATTAAATCCACGCCCCTGCCGACACCACTCCACAAGAGCAGATTTTTGCTGGAAGGCAACGTCAAAATCACACTTGGACGCAGGTTCCACGATTCGACATCGACTCTCAACTCGGACCAGTTTGTCATTGCTCATTGCATTAACACCTAACCTAAACTTGGTCTGGAGTACTTTAGGCCAAAAAAGTTTCCACTACTTACTGTGTCACTTTGCATGAAAAGTTGTTCCTCTCCGGACGTCAAAGTTTTGCTTCAAAAGCTATTTTGATCTTAAGTGCTGAGTAGACAGTGGACAAGGATTAATTTACGCTACAAGGTCACATTTTCTCCTCCCCCACTTCACACCACCATCAAAGCATAGACTTAATCTCAAAAATTGGAATCATCGTGATGTACTTCATTTAAAGTTTAATTATTTAAATCAACAAGCAAACCCGGCCTCCCTTCCATGGTGAACTACTTCATTTTTCTTCCCCACTGCTAATCATCCTGATTAACACACCTGAATGTGTGCTTCCATGAACACACACATCCGCACCCATTTTCTGATAATTTTATATCAGTTAGCGAATTAAACTGAATTTGGAAAGTGTTACTTATTCGTTTCGGTTAACATCAATAAGCATCTCAAACAACGTTCAATATCTCTCCATAATTAGCATAACTCTGAGAAGAAGAAGAAGATGAAAAAGAAAAACATCAACAAAAAATTGGGAATATTTAAATATTTTTCGTTAATTCTTCCTCCTCTCTTCACTGATAGAGCGTGCTTAAATGTTTTCATTTTTTTTTTCGAATAAAACTATTCGATGAAATGCAAAGAACATGTGTGATGAGGTTTGTGTGTGCTTAGGGTGAATTCATCAACGTGTAAAAAAAGCTTAAGCAACAAAACAAATTTACAAGCATGTATAGATACACGCACACACACACACTGCAAAGAACTCAGAAATTGTAAACAAAAATTCAAACAAAACTTTACAGAGTCTAAAAGTGGGTTTGTCAGCGGGTGGGCGAGGGGGTGGCAGGAGTAGAATTCGGTGAGTGAGCTTTTCATAAATAGCGAAAACAATGACGTCCTACGATACGTTAGTTTAGTGTGAGGGAAATTTTTGTGTGCGTTTTTTTTCCGCTGGGCTTGAGTGCAGAGTGTTGTGTAAGGATACACAAAATGTAACAAGAGTAGAGATCCTGCCGAGAGTGTAGAATCGTGTGAAGTTGAAAAAGAGCTTCACATTTTCGTCAGTGGATGGGGGGAGGAGAAATCAAGAGAGTGAGTGTGGTAGCAACCCCTTGTTGACCTTTTTTCGTTTCCGTTTCGCTCTTTCTTGTGTCGAGTTGTGTGTGAGTTCGGTTCGGTTGGTTGGGACTTAGCCAACCCCCACAACATATTTGGTGTTGTGTGTGCGGTGCAATGGAATGTTGGGTGGCGTGTATTGTGATGAGTCCTTCTTCTCTCGTCGCTCTTCTCTGTTCGCTGTGTGCTGTATGAATTGTAATATTAATTAGGTCAGGAGAGTGCAGTTTTAAGACTGGCTAATGCTTGCTTGTCGTGTCACAAATGAATATGCAAATTAAGGGACGGCGAAAATCCAGGGGGAAAGAATTAGAGAAACGATGCTCTCTGGGCATTGAGCAAATGCAGGGCAAAAAATTAATTAATTTGAATCACCGGCATGTAAACCAAATCACCACGCACACCACCAGGAAGTAAAGATATTTCACACTTGTATTGATTTTTACACACGTAAAAGAAATTGAAAACCGTTCTCTTTTCTTCGGGTTTCTCTTTTCGGTAAACGCTCTCCTCTCTAGAGTCAGCCTTTTTTAGCGTTTGAATGTGTTTGTGACGACGACGACGACTACGAGACAACACGATGAAACTGAGTGCTAACTGCTACTGACTGGCTTTGTGTGTGCTAAGTTTTTGTTTCTCGTTTTCTTTCTTGAAATCGCTGTGTCTATCGTGGTCGCGCGGCGGTGGCAATACACCATAGCCTCTCACTAAAAAAGTCCAATAGAGCAGCGCCGAACGAGAGATATAGTTTTGTCTAAAACGTCGTCGTGTATGTTCACCGCACAAAATTACCTCAACTTGTGGTCTCATCGTTCGTCGTCGTCGTCGCCGTCGTTCGGACGTGTATTCAATCAGTTCCCAGCAACTGAAAACAAATTTTAAATTTAAACCAAAGATAGAAAACAAAAAAACACAAAAATTAAAAGAATTCACGAAGAAATAAGAAAAATGAAGTGTGTTTAACCAGCAATTGCGGACAGTGTACATATCTATTAATGTGGAACGCAAAAAAGTTCGTTAGTGAATAATCGTTGAAATAACAAAACAACAGCGTATTTTTCTTCTTCTCCATAAAATAAGAGAAATTGTGCATTAATTTTTTGTTGAGATTCAATGATTTCTTTTTTTTTTTTTTGTTGAGTTTTGGTGCCTCGCGTTTTCTTCTGTCTGTGCCTGTGTACACAGTTCTATTTCACTCCGTTCAAAGTTCATAACTATTTGCCAATTTATTAGTGTTAGTTGTGCGTAATAGGTCTCGAATTCTGAATTGCTTTAAATGCGGCAAAAAATTTATGAAAAGAAAAATATTTGAACTTCAAGCTATGAGTTAGAGGAAAATATGCCAATTCACGTCATTATCAGTGTGTCGATCCAGAGCTGTTGATAAAAAAAAACAAAAGTTATTTAGTGGTAAGTTCGTTTAGAATTTAATCATAGATTCATCAACAAAAAATGTATTTTTCAAATGAAAAGAAAAGGAACATTACAGAAAATGTGTGTATATGTGTGCAGTGCGGCAGGGGGAGGGAGGATGGGATGGAAGGCGAGTGTATCAACTTTTATTTTATGCGCTCGTGTAGTAAATATCACTTTCTACGTCACTTCGCTGCAATCCTTCTCAAATTTCCAGATACCGAATATACCATATACACTCGTTCGTATACGTAAGACTGCTGCATGAGTTTTTTTTCTTGTTCGTGTTGTTGTTGTTGGTTCTGTTTTTCTCTACTTGCACCTTCGTTTGTTTACATGGTGAACAATTCCACCTTATATCGGAGAGCTTTCACATGTTTTCTCTTTGAATTCGGAGAAGCGCGCAACTCTCTTTCGCGATATGATTTTGATCGCCCCCCCCAAAAGTCGTTTTCGTTGTCGTCTTCGTATGTCATATACACTCACTCGTTTTTTTCGTAAATATTGTATTTTCAAATAGAACAAGAATCGTTTTTAATTTCTTCACTTATACTATGCGCACTTTGTGGTGTGTGTGTGTAGGGCGGAGAAAGGGGGGAGAAATGTAGTACATTGGAGGTTTTTTTCTTTTTAATAAACAATAAACATGTTTTTGTTTGAGGTTGTTGTTTATTGTATTGTAACGGCTGCCCACTCATGGTTCACTGGGTTTTTAACTTTAATAGGTGTATAATGTTTTTTATTTTGTTTCATTCTTTACTAAAAGTATGATTAGTGTATGGTATTGCGTCTATCTGTATAATCATTTCGCTAGATTTTAACGCCACGTGTTCTTTGAGAGGAAACACATTTTTTCGTAGGAAACTCGGCAGGTTTGTAATTGTCTTGTGAAGAAATATCAAATGGATTCTATAGATATGAGGATGATAATCAATCTATGAGTTTTACATTTATTTTTTCTTTTCCTTTTAAGAACACTAGGTTCTCTCTATTTTGAAAAAAAATATTGTAGCCGATTGTTAATTGTTTCAAAATTTATTTCGAAAAATATTTGACTCTTCTGGGCCGAATTTTCCACTGGTAAATATTCCTGTCAATAGTAAGGGACATCTATTTTCTTTTCTCTCAATCTATCTGTGTATATCTTGCCTCCATATTTTTCAACAAAATGGGCATAATAGCAGGGAGAAGCGTATCTCATTTTCGTCAAGTGTCTTGACACTTCTGTGATGAATAAAATAGTTGACAGATTTTTTTTTTCTTTGCTCCCAGCAGCCAAAGATCACTCTTCACAAAGTTAGGAACAAGTCTTCGCAGTTCTCGTGTATTTTTTCTTATCGCCAGACACTTTACATCATCCAAATATGAAAGGATACAACTTTGTATCAATTTCTTACAACATTCATCTTCTCATTTGTATGTTTCTTGCTATTTTTCATCTGTCTTCTCCACTCCACTCCATTCCTCATCTACAATTATCATGTTTATAAATTGACAATTCAGCAAGTCATTTTGCGTGTTACTTTGCTGGTGGTGTTTAATGGCAGCGCTATTGGCGCTGCTGACAATTTATTGAATTCTGCTTTAGACTGTCGCACTTGTGTGTTTTTGCTGCTACTGCTGCTGTTGGTGTAATTTCTTTTTTCCTTTCTTCTGTTTCGTCTTTTGTATTTGGCGACATTGTTGTCGTCTTTTTCGATAGGCTTTCGTGTATGTATTTTTTTTATTGCTTAAGTCTTTTGGGGGTCAAATGAAAATCTCAATAGGGCGACGTACTCCAGATTTCAACCTTTGGGTCAAACTTCAGTCGGCAAGTTTACGGGCCGATGTCAACGTTTTACTGTGCTGAGGCAATACTGGTTTTCTCCAAACATTGCATCATTATATTTTTTGTAGTTTTGCGGTGTTAACATGGCTTGCCTTGTGATTCGAAATGGTGACACGTCAACTTTATCTGTTGTTGTTGTCCTACTTAGGCGCCTAAGTAGATGTCTAGTTCGAATTGTATTTTTTTCAGGATTGTCATGTTTTTCACTTTTATTGACTTCATTTCGTTCCCAGTTTTACAAATTCACATTTACAGTAAACAACGGCAAAGCTGCAATATTGCAATTAAGTCTCTTTTATTCTCTCCCGAATTTGCTCTCTTTCAATGCAGCCACTTAGCCAGTCAGTCAACAATTTGTAAGCCGCTCTCTCTCTCTCTCTATTTAACACTCTTTCATGTCTCTCTTTCAATGCGGCTAACATGATTCAGTTGAGTTCTAAATTTGGCTCAAGAAAAGAAATGAAAAAAGAAACAGAAAAACAAACAAAGCACGCAGCAGCACACGCAAAAGAATGAGGCAGAGTCAGTCTAATTAGAGGACGCGAAATACGTACAACAGCGCACAGAGACATTAGTCTGTGTTGTCTATGAGGCATGATTGTATTTACGCCTTGTGTATGAAGTTAAAATGGCGTGGCGTTATTTGCTTTAAGCTGTGAACGGCTCGACATTACTCTTGGTCTATTTTTGCTTTCACTCGTACCGTCGCACCATCATGTCTTCTGTCTCTTTCCAAACCAACTTCCATTCGATTTTGTCGTCCTATTGTTTTGACATTTATGATCCATGCCATGAGGCGCCGAGTACCCAACCCCCGGATTATAGGGTTTTTGGTTTGACGTAGTGACAAACACATTGTGTGTGTTGTACCGCTGCTTTGCACACGTCTTCTGTGGTCGGTCGGTTTCCATCTTCGATGTGAGAGAAACTTTCTTTTCCTGCAACAAAATTTTTGCTTGTGTGACAGCGTAAAAAAAGAAAGACTGACTTGCTTGAATTGTTTACTGTCGCCATTTTGCCGTTGTCATAGTGATGGAAAAATATTGAACAAAACGCTGGAGATAGGGTATCTACATGCTCGTACGTATGAACACGCCTTTGTAAAGTGCAGGAATTTTGCTGTTTTTTTGCAATGAATCGTGAGACACGGGGACGTATACGTACTATTTTTTCGCCATATGGATGAGATTCACAAAATGAAGAGTTAAGCTTTTGGAAAGGGGAGTGATGCGTACAAAGATGAAAAACTCATTCAAAACTTAGCCCAGTTTTCATGTACAGTCACCATTTGTACGAATCCTCCCTCAGAGGCACATAAAATATAAGTTCAAGTATTTGTTGTTTACTTCAGCATCGACGACGTATGTATGTATGTACATGCATTATCCCTCGCTTCAAACGTCTACGACTACAATGAAGAGCGATGCAGAGTCAAAGTTGAGCTTTTTTACGACATAAAAGCGCCTTAATTCGACGGAAAAAGTAACGCTGCTGGTGAATGATGATAATGAAAATAATACAACTGCCAACATGATTTAGTAGTAATAACATTTCAGAACAAACTAAAGAGTGTAGAGTGTGTTGTGAAATTCCGTCATGTGTTAAATGGTAATGATCCAGCCATTCTACACACCACCTCGTTCTCTGGCGGGTATTATCTAATCGTGATAAACAAACTTAGAAAAAAAAAAACATCTTTGTCAGTTGCTTTAGTGGTGTAAAGATAGATAGAACATGTGAAATCCTCGGTGATAGATTAATCTTCAATCTCAACTCGTTTAAATGTTTCGTAAGATTGTGCTGTGTCTGTGAAGGTTCAAGACAATTTTAATTGTTTCGTGCGAGTCTGTGTTTCATTTTGTGGAGAATTTTCTTGGGCATTCTGTTTCTTTCAATGAATGCATACACGTGTGTATGTATGCATGTCTATTCGTCCCTGCAATTTTTAGTAAAAGCTTTCACAATCTCCTTTAAATAAGGACCGTCCTCCAAGTGTGTAGGTATTGCAAGGGAAAATAGCTTAAAACCTTTCTCAAATGTCAAAAGGTAAACAAAAGGCTTGCACATTCTATGTGACACGCTACCTAAACAAACCAAGGCAAAAAAAATCTAATTCTAATAAATGTACCTGCCACTTATGGGATAAACTTTCCTCTTTCTCTTTCCCATCTTCTCCGGCTATTTGCACTCCCTCTCTCTCGCTCTCTCGCACACACCGTTTCTATGTGTTTTTCCTACATCCCGGTTAATAACGAACGACGACGACGACGATACTATGTGTTTCAAATTGTGATTATTCTCTTGGCGTCGCTGTGGTTACCCATTCGACCTTGAAGAGTATAATGTATTGTAAATCGAGTTTTTTTTTCTCCTTCATAAAGTTTGTTGTATTTTTGTTTCTCGTATATTGTTTGGTAGTGGTGATCTCTCACACATACTGACATACATTTACTCTCTCTTTTCCATTCTCTTAGAGTGTCTCTTTGGTTTTCTCTTTTTTTATTGTATAATGCGATTTCTCGCAAAATCCATCACCACTGCTGCGTTCCTAGATTCAATAAATTTGTTGCTACCATAAATGTCACGTTTATGCGTATGCCTTCTAGCAAATCATAAATTTGGCCGAAACGCCCCTCTCAAATCGATCTTCATTTGTACACCCATCGATATAACGGATAAGCTCTCACAGCGCCACATTCTGATGGGTAAGGTTCCTAATCTTATCTCCACCTGAAGGCGTTTCCGCATATCGTATAACATACACAAATTCGTGGCGTCTTTGAAACCGAAAATTCTACGAAACAGTTTGTCCATATCTTCCTCCATCGAATGTGTCGCCCTTCAACGTATTACTCCTC
This sequence comes from Eristalinus sepulchralis, assembly GCA_944738645.1. Taxonomy (NCBI): domain Eukaryota; kingdom Metazoa; phylum Arthropoda; class Insecta; order Diptera; family Syrphidae; genus Eristalinus; species Eristalinus sepulchralis. The sequence goes on along the minus strand of OX122884.1, from coordinate 757,412 downwards.
CTAATAGCTAGTAATTAAATTGGCATTTGAATGCAGGAACTGAATTTTATTTGATTCACACATTTCTCTGCGTGAGATAAGTGGTTAACTCATTTTGTAGCAACATCACAACACAATTAGCATTTAGAAACAGCACTGGGCGGTAGATTATTAATCTAATTGCTTAAAAAATTATTCGCACGTGTTTAAACACCATATATAAACTTATTTCTTTTCTTTTTGATTGCAGAATGTCCATAGAAAAATCACAATCACGTGAGAACAATACAGCAAGCGGTGTTGAAACTATAGCAACAATAGAAACAACTCCGATTTCCACAACAAGTATGGTGCTATCAACAATTCCCATAGATGGGGGACATGTTGTCATTCGACAGACAAACGGTGGTCCTCCACAATTGACGGCAGCTAGCCTTCAGTCTCAACAACAGCAGCAGCAACAGCAACAACATCATTTGATGAATTCAAATGTAACAAATTGCTACCCCACCACAACTAATCCACAAATTCATCGCAACAGTCCCGCATCGGCTATCATAACAACCAGCAGCAATTCAAAGAGCACTTATATCACCAATGGAAATGGTAGCAGCAACGGGACATCAAATGGAAGTGCAATTCCAAACAGTATGCCAACCCAGTCAAAGTATGTATTCTTGCAGCCACATGGAAATGGTCAGTACACAACAAACGAGGTTGTTCTCGTTTCAACTGAACCCATGGAGATGGGCGCTGGCGAACAGGTTATATCAGTGAACGAGGCGGGACCTGCTTGCGATGAGGAACTAACATCTTTAACATGGCTGCATGATAAGAACCTGCTCAAAGACATTGTTACCTGTACAAAGAACAATCGAAAGGCCATTGTACAGCGTATGCAAGCTCAAGCCAATGGTGGACCCACGATGAGTATTGTTGGTGCAGGTCAAATATCGCCGACAAGTGATTACGTTGAGGATTGCTCGGGTAACGCCGAGGAGAACGCTTCAAATTCGGAGCAAGGAATCAATGAATACTCCGCGCAACAATCCCATATACACTACAGCAACAATAACAATAACAACAACCATAACCTGGTTAAGAATCGTAACAGTCATCAAATACTCTCACCCAATGGCATGAACTACATCAGTTCAAATCAGGCATCCATTCACGATCAGGTGAATGGAAATCTTAGCACAATTGGTGCAACGACAACAGTTCATGTGGGACCCAGCGGAACAACCACTGTTGTGGAATATAAAACAAATTCAAATTTTGCCCCATCGCGGTTGAGCGGTGGAAATGGGGTGACAAACGGTGGTGCAGGAGGAACCACAATTACCCCAGCCGCCAACAATTATGTGCCTTCTTCACCCCAAAGAAACATTGTCCTCACCAATGTTGCAAGCCCGCAGCAGCAGCAACAGCAACAGCAACAACAACAGCAGCAACAGCAATTGAATAGTTCCAATAGTAACAGTAACAGCACTCTGTCCACTACTCACCATCCGCACAAGAAGTACCTGCGTGAAAAAATGAACGGATTTGATCAAAGTGGCGGTGGCGGAACTAACAACAGTGGCGGAGGAAATGTGATTGTAAACACAAACAAGACCATCCTAACTGCATCACCATTCAGCTCTGGTTCTAGTACCAGTTCGACTGCTTCGTCACCAGCTTCGTCAGTTGCAAACTACACCAACAATGTTGGCGGTCACAATTTGCAAGGAATGTAAGTACGCCCTTGATTTTACTTTTAATTAAGTAAACATTTTCCATGTTTTTGTGCGCAGCCCCACGTTGTCACCGGAACCAGCAAGAGAATATCAACCACAAAATCTTCATCTGCATAGCGTGATGAAGAGTCCAGCGTCTTACTCAACAAACAGCTATGAGAACGATTCTCTTAAAGATTTCGAACTCACTTCAGTACCTGTCACAAATGGTCGGATATCCACGTCAATAAATGCACAACAGCAACAACATTCTCAATCGCAACAGCATGCCCCGCTGCCACTGCAGAAAACATCACCCACTCCACCAAAGCAAAAGCATCCAACTAATGTGCCATATGATCCATTGGTGCATACAAACAACAAACCGCCATATAGCTTTAGGTGAGCATCTCTCACTGCACACTGTTACAATCAATAAAACGGTTTGAATTTGTTTTTCTTTTCTTTCTCCATCCTCCACAGTTCCTTGATCTTCATGGCAATTGAAGGCTCAACAGAGAAGGCGTTGCCCGTAAAGGAAATCTACGCATGGATTGTTCAGCATTTTCCGTACTTTAAAACAGCACCCACCGGCTGGAAAAACAGTGTACGGCACAATCTGTCGTTAAACAAAAGTTTCGTAAAAGTCGAGAAGGCACCAGTGAGTGCATACACCAACAATAACTTTGGAAAACGGGAAAGTCTAATGTGTCTATGTTCTTTCAGAATATGGGAAAAGGTTCTCTATGGCGTGTGGAACAGCAACAGCGGCAAAACCTGATACAAGCTCTTTCGCGTTCTCCATGCTTTCCGAACTCCACGGTCGATAAGATATCGCAGAAGAGTCCTATCGGTAATGGTAGCGGTATAATTGCAACAAATAGCTGCAACAACAGTCCAGTGTCAACCGAGTCTGACGGCAGTCCACCAATGACGCCGGGGAAATCGAATCTGGATGCCACACTCTTCCCAAAAATATCCAAAGCCATCAAGCACTTTAAGACAAACGACCAGGACGATGATAGTCCCCCTGAATACAGTGGAGTTAAGTACGGCAATGGATACTATATGAATGATACCTCAACGCCTATGGGAAGCCACGAGAATATTGAACGCATGGCGAGAGACTGCGGGGCAGATAGCATAGACGATGTGAATGCTGCAACAGCGATGTTGGCATTAAAACACGGACCGAAAGTCTTCAACGAGACATTTCAAAATGGGTAAGAGGCTCATACACTCTCGTCACATCATGGGGCAAAAATAACTTACTGTGTCCATTTTCGTTTTTTTTTTTTAAAGTTCCCCAGTGATTACATCATCACCTAGTGAGGATCATACATACTCAGCTGGTGGTGTTGGCGGCGGTGGTGGTGGTGCAGTCGGCAATGGCAGTTGTAATAATGGCACCACCATCAGCGTTATCAATAATTCAAATTGCAATGGAAACATGGTAATGAATGGAAACGGTGATAAACCCATCGTTCCCACCAATGGTTTTTCTGTCGATAATCAAAGTAATTGTGCCTCATCTGATGCTGCATACGAAAGTAGCGAAGAAAGGTAAGAAAACGGACGCTGTTTTTTGTTTTGTATGTTATTTGTTGTCCCAATGAGCAATAAGCACAAATTAACAACATGGTCTTTAGCTTTCATTTAATATTTGTGTTTTTTTGTTCTTTTCCGTTTTCTTTTCAGTCATAATATATCTCCAGAAGAGCTTGAAGATCAGCAACGACATCGTGATGGTGTATACGCTCTCCTGTCATTATCATCTTCACATGTTGATATATCTCCAATAAAACGTCCACCGTCAACAACCGTAGAAGAAGAGCACATATCCTCGTACATGGAAAATATTCCACACCTAAATGGCAAATCAAATTTCTGCAATACTTCGTCGTCATCGTCATCAACAATCACAAACGGCAGCAGCAGTACCGGTATCCTGGACGAAGGCTATAACACTCAATGTTACTACAGTCACATGGTCTCCCCGTCACCCCCAAAGAAGCAAAAGCCCGGACGCAATCTGCGAGCGAAAACCCGACGTAAAACCACTCTCATTCGGTGAACAGGTTATATTCCAGTTTCCAGGTTTTAAATTAAGCTCTGAGATATATGTGTAGCAATCTTCGCAGGCAGAATAGGCTAATATGTAAGGTTTCTAAACAAAAAAAACATAAAATAGGTTCTTTCATATGTATATGTACATCACATACATATATATTTGTGCCTCAAACTAAAAAACAATACCCTATAGATTACCTCCTATCTTCCCAAGTCCTTCCCTCCTCAAAAAACTTAAAAAGTATAGGTTTTGCGTTTTTTGAGTTTACGTTTCGTCGTTAGAGATTGTGTTGTGTATACTGCGTTTTTTTTTAATAGTTTATTGTTATAAATCTAGTTGAATGCAAGTGCTTTAGAATATTTGTTGTTTAAAGAAACGGAATTTGCATGCTAAGCAAACTGTGAGAAAGAGAGACAGAGAGAGTAGAAGGATGATTGGATGATTTAAACAAATTGAATTTGGAAATTAACCCAACTATTGTACCTTAACTTTATAATATCCTCGTTGCTGTTCACGTGCCAGCCGTCTTGCTGTGCACTGCCCAGCACTCAGAATAAAGTAAACAAATATCCAAACGAATACAAAACAAAATATATAATTATCTTCCTTCTTTCCAACAAAAAAAAAGAAATAAAACAAAAAAATATATTCTCGTTTTAAAACAACAAAGAAAAGAAACATAAAGGGAAAAAGGAAATAAAAAAGAAAATACATAAATAAACCATACAAAAAGTGCCTACAAAACTTTTAGAAAATTTTCGAAAAAAAAGAAATAATAATTTTTTGTCTTTCCTTTCATTTGACGACTGATTGTTAAATACAAAAATAAAACATACTTATTATTAAAGTAAAATTATAATTACATATGTATATCCCTATGAAACATTTGTGCAATACAATTTATAAGGAAATTGATGAAATCAAAGCAAAATAGCAATTAATTTTTTTATCTTTACCAGTCACACAAAATCCACAAAAAAAAACACATATGCAACTTATTGAACTTTAGCGAGAGAAAAGATTTAGGAGAGACAGAGCCCAGCTGTAATTTTGTGGATTTTGCTCATTGTTAACGATTTTATTTAATTAGAGTTGAAGAAACAAAAAACCTATAAGCTATTATAAACGCACCGTTAAATATACACAAATTTAATTTTAATGAAGTGAATACAAAGACGAAATCTTAACATAGACTGTAAACAAATAAAAAAAGAACATTATCGACAAAATAATTCAATCGACAAATTTTTTGTGTGTATACAAAATTAGAAAACTTACTTAACTTACATTTTGTTGTTTGGGATGCTGTTGCAAAGTGTGATCTGTGAAAGGTATCCGCATCTCTTAAGGATCTTTTACGTGAGCTGCTAACTGCGAACGGGATTTTTTAAATATTATATCTCAGGAATCACCAGCACTAATGTGCGTTAAATCACTTAAATTGTGTTGTACCATAAGGAACATCAAATTTATGTCGAAAAATCACTCCTGTTGTCAATGGGGATGCAGATGGGGTCTGCTGCATCTACTGTTGCTCTTAAACCATCGTCGTCAACATTTCTGTCTTCCAATGTGTTTAACTCTCTCCCGAACGGATCTTTCAAAACCAATCGGTAAAAACTAGTTTAAATTTTAAAAGGAGGAGGGATCTAATTTGAACTGCTCACAGCACGGAAAACAATTCAAGCCCTAAACTCTTCACACCACAAGCACATGTACTACTTTGTTTTGATGAAGCTCCTGCCTTCTGGTTTTCCTGATTTCCTGATATATCACTACAAGGTGACCGACGACTAGAGAGAATTTCATGCGAATAGAATATGTCAAATCCAAATTCGCAGTTCGCCGCTCATATGAGGGATCATTCACATTTGCGCTCAGCATTGTATCGCATTCGACAAGATGGGGGGGAAAAAGTCTAAAATACTTTTTTTATGTACCGGTTTCATAAGACCTTCGGAAGCTCTTGCTGGGACACTTCGCCGAGTGTTCCTTAATTTGGTGTGAAATCGTAGCTCGAAAAATGGTTCTAATCGCGGCTTTCTAAAAAAAAAAACAAACTCATATTTCAACGCAAAATATACAAACGAAAAAAAACAAACAAGCTATGCTACTTTAGAATGCGTGTCTACTAGGTAAAAACCAAAACTCCATTAAATTTATTTTCCAGTGTCAAAACTAAATTATACACATTCTATATCAGATTCGCTATTACAAAAAGAAAAAAAATATATCAATATATAAATATAGTTTACAAAAAGAAACAAGAACAACAAAACGTTTACCACAAAAAAGCAATGAAAGAAGTCTGACTCAAAAGAAAGTAAGAAACAAATACAAAAAAAAAGAAGAAAAATACAGTGTACACTTTGTGAAGATGAGGAAACAAAGTTTCACGGTAACAATAAAAAATACAACACGTCTACATTTACTATATCATTAGCTTTCAGCATAATGGAAACAAACTAAGGATGATAAGAAATTATATTCACAAACAAATGCTGTAAGTGTTTAGTTCTAAAATAAGAAGAAAAGAAAAACTCGCCTTTAAATAGGAAACTATATAAAAAAAAAACAATAAGATAAAGAAATCTAGTTTATTATTTATGAAAAGATGCATAAGCCAGCATACAATATTATGATTAAATTATATATAATATATATATACATATATCTTAATTTTTTTCCGTTTGATCTTCATCAAACGCGGATGTTTAGCAGATTTATTGTTTTTTTTTTCATTTTTAATTAGTCCAAATGCGTCTTCGCTTTGTTTTATTATTTTTTTAGTTGTGTAAGAAAACCAGAGTAGTAGTGGAATATATTAGATTTAGTTTCATTTTTAGAAAAGAGAAGAAAAATATAAAACAATATATACATACATATATAATCAAAAAAAAAAACTACGTTTTTTTAGTATTAGCAAATGAGAAAAAACAACAACATTTTATTACGAAGAAGAAACGAGAAGAGAAAAAAATGTGTTTACTTAATAAAAATAATTAAAATACAAAAAATAAACAAATAATAGATTTAAACTATACATGCATATATGATAAAATACTTTATTTTTTAAAATTACGAAATTAAAGAATTAAATGAAAATGAGGAATACAATTTACAAACCCCCCCTGTACATTAAGATATACGACTGTAGAAAGGAATAAAACACAAAGCAAAAGAGAAATGAAGCGTCATCTTGGAAGCAACTATAATACTTGATTACAAAGTGAATTGATGATAAAAAAAAAAGAAAACAAACGAACATGGTTTAGTTGATTGATTTGTGTTTTTAATTTTATTTTTTATGCGATTATTATAAATACAATATTTTCCCTGGGTTTAGATAATAAATAAACAAGAAAGATGCAAAAAAAAAATTAAATAACTAAAAAGGAAACAAAATACACACGAACATCTTTGTTAAAAAAATAAACAAAACAAACCTTTTATTGATTTCATTGTTTCAGTTTATTTCCGCGAAGTGCTTATGTGCTGATTAAATCCGTTCTTCGTCCCTTACCTTAAGTCCAACCTCTTTTGCTACTTGTCGCTCAGAAGAAGGAATAATTGAGCCTCTCCCAAGAGCCGAAGCTGCCTTTGCTTAATGTTATGATCATTCTTGTCTTGCTCTATGGCGCGCAGACATGTACGCTGTTGAAATCGTATAAATAAGCTCCTGGCATTTTCGAGAGCAAAACTTTGCATATTTTTTTTCTCCCGGAATCGCCGATATGATGGTGTCTGGAGGACAAGATAAAACAACGAATTGCATAAACTGTACACCGGCGTGCACCAAGTGAAACGTCTAGAGATATAAAGCTTAAATTGCTGACCGTTAAGAGCGCATGGATACCACTTCACCCTGAGCAATTTTGAGAACGCAACATCGAACGTCATATGGAAAAGGTTAGCCCGGGGTGCAATTTTAAGAAGACAAATAAGACAAAACTTTTTCTGTTGCTACAGTCCGAAGTGAACCTGCGCCTCAACAAACATACATCTCCAGTTCACACGATCTCTCACCAGCTGCCTTCAATTGTGCACTCCAGTTGGTAGAGGTTCTTCTATAATTGTGTGCGCCATCAAGTCTAGAGCGTCCTCTGTTGCGTTGCCCAAAGCCTCGGACGACTTTCGAATTAGATTTCTTAAAACCTAGTTACTTACTCATTGTTTAAAAAATGGCCCCATTTCCTTCAACACCTTTATCCAATTTCGAGGTTATTTAGGGGTTAAGACGCTAGAAAATGGAAATCCCATTAAATGCACATCTTAAGCCCTATGACTAGCCCAGAAAGTAGAAAAGAAAGCAGTCCTCGTCAAGCCATGTGGAAAAACTTATCCTGATTTCGTCAGTTGCATCCGAGTGTGAAATTCGACTTCAGTCGCATTTTGTCACATCTGTTATCTCGTTTTCACATCGTTTGTCGGCATATTATCCCCGCAACCCTTAAATGAGGAAATCTGTCAGTTTTTTTGTCAACGGAATTCCTTTTCTGCGGTTGAAATTCCAAACAGCGACTACTGCAGAGAGATGCTGCAGAATAGTGTAAGAAACAACGATGCATAGATCGATCGCGCAAGCACGCATTACCCCCAATCATCGAATGCATATCCAAATCACAAAAAACACGTGAATTAACATTATTAAGCAGACACCTAGTTAAGAAAACAAACATATCACTTTTGGTATCTGCTCTATGTTGATGAGCAAACTGCATGACATTTGTTGTGAGTGCTTGTCTTAACGTGTTAGTCGGCCGTTGATTGTTTTCGGTCGTGGTCTTATTTAATATTTCGTACGTGTTTAAAATCGAAATAAATTAAAATAAATCACCACGTACAATTTATTCATCCAACTCTAATACAGTGATAATAATTTGCCTACAATTAATATCAAACTCATTGAGCAAAGTGACTTCTCTCGGTCAAGTGTAATTAGTCTAGACAATTTTAAAACACTACCGTTCGACAATGAAATAAGATCTTAGTGCTGCAAAAACACTTCATTAAAGTTGTGCTTTTAATTGGATCTGATGAGTGTAGCGGATGTAAGATAATGATTTCCACAAACGCCGTCTGCATAAATTCTTCTTACAAAACAAAACTAAAACAAAAGTTGCCATCAATCAACACAAACAGCATGTTTCTCAATCAATCTGATAAGAACAAATCTTCGAATGGTATCCGCTCAAACATTTCTTCGAAAATCTTTACATTTGCTGCCGCGATTTCGTTGCTGAACTTCGGAGACATTTCATTCCATATCAACCTCCAATTGTCGTTGATTATCCGCAGCATATACTCGCTGAGAACTTTATCACCATTAAACAGGTTAGTCAAATGTATTTTCATACTAAAGTAAAAAAAAAACATAATTTGTAATTAGTGGAGGGATGATTCTCTCTTTCTCTCTATCACATTCATTCACTTACTTCTCAGTGTTGACTTCCAACTCGTAAGTTCTTGGTTTGAGATATGTTTTCCCATTATTCACATTGATCGTAGGCTTTGCGTGGGTTTTGATTTTTAAGCCTTGCAGAGTGATCTTACAGTTTCCCTCGCCGCTAATTGGGAAGAACAAGAAGCGTCCAGATATTTTGTACTTCCCATGCATTGTCACTCGTGGGTTAATTGATGATTCTGTTTCAATTTGCATTTTGATTGGTTCTTTATCAAAGCCACTGCGAAATTTGTTTTAGAAGTTGTATAATTCATGAGCGCAAAGCTTACCTTATCTTTGAGAAAGTCATGTTTGAGTATCCATGAACAACCAAATCCGCCATCAGTAGGTTGATGTTAAACAGGCTATTTTGGCTGCTTGATATCTCAAGTTTCTTCAGGTGAAACGGCTCAAACTCCTGTAGAAAAATCTCCGGATATCCGTAAGGGTGGTCTTTAATAATCTCGTTAGCTCGTCTTACAATGCATTCCTCATCATTTCGATGGCATAGTTCAAAATTTGAGGCTGTGTGAGGAAGAGGTTGGAAGGTCGTGTCTTTAATTTTCTCAAAACATTTACTTACGAAACTCAAGTGCCTTGAAATGACGAAAGAGTGTGAAGACGGCGATAGTGAATATTCCAATGCATGTGTACAGCATCGCAGCAGATTTAAGTGCGTTTGACTAAGTTGCAGTGTGTCAGATGTATTTATACTAGTCTGGAGACGAGTGAGTGTAGCTAGTTGTGTAGGGAGAGGTCAGTCACTGTCCATCTCCACATCGAAATTATTCAAATTTTTGTCAAGTCTCAATGACTGCATTAGGGAATGAAGGGAAGCCATAGAAAGAAATTAACATTGTCTATAGCTTGTACTTAACTTTGATATGGCCCAACTAAAGTAGCAGAGTGGATTAGGGCGTCGACTTCTGTATCGGAGGTGCAGGTGCGATCCATGGTATGAAGTTTCTTTTTATCTAATTTTTCACGGTCTCACCTCATAAAGTTTTGTAACTAAAGCTAGGGGGTGCCTTTACAAAGACTTATTGAATTTCGCAGTTTGGAGTTGCCATTAAACTGTAGCTCGCCTCCACTCACATAAAACCAATACAACCATGAAGTTAGACTCTGTTTCCATCTCCACCAACTCAAACTTCTCAAAACCTTTTCCCCATTGAACCTTAAACATTTCGTAACATTTCATAAGATACTCCGGAAGTAGTCAATCTCTTCATTTAGAACTTTCCATCCACTAAACACACCCATTTACGTGCGTACTGGCAATGCCCTTTCGTGGTGAAACTCGTTCACTTAATTCACCACATTTATCCATTCAACATGAAAGTGAAGGAGAAAAAGTAAGAATCTGTGTGAGAAAAAAAACAATCGCGTCGGCCATTAAAATCATAGCACGGTTGGGAATCGACACTCCTCTCGTGAAATTTCAAATTTCTGTGGTAAATTAATAAATTTAGCATATTTGCAGAGTGTTAGAATATTTTCTGAATCGCATAGATCATTTTGCAATCAAAAAAGTTCACTTCATACCGCGATGAGTTAGTGAATTTTTGTTTACAAAACAACATCAAATCTCGGCTGACGAATAAAGTTTTTTTTTTTTCTCTCAGTGTCTCATCTCAAAGATATCTATTTTTCTTTTTATTCTGTTCCTTTCAGCAGTTCCGTGCGTGTCGAATATACGTTCATATATGTATACTAATTTCCAGTGTTGGACAGTTTAGTTTTCCGCAAAAGGATTTGTGTTTAAATTTTCGTTCGTTGTTTCTTTGTTGAAGGAGTACCCGAGTGTGGAGAGCTGTGTCTTATTTAAGACGGACGATATTTTGTTTAAATTCCATAGATGTAAGTACCATCGTTCACTAGTGTGTGTGGATGTGTGTGTTTGTGAGTGCGTGTGTTTATGCTAAATTTGTCAAAGCTATTTTTTGAGTGAAAGCACACATCAGCAATCTTCTCTCATTATTTGCTTATTCGGGTTTACGTGGGTGCGTTGGAATCGCGTTCATCAGCTACTTAAACTAAATTGTCTAGATTAGGGTGATCCCGCGGAATGTTGCTTCTTATTTTTGGAAACACTTTGAACTTACCTTTGCCGTCGTAAAAATTAATGGATCTTCTAAATTTCTTAAAGTCGTGATATGTCAGAAGCTTTTTTTTGATGATCTTCCCAACACGTTGAGTGGTGAGAAGCTGCATCCTGGGTCTGATTTGTCCTTCGACCCAAACCTGATTCACACTCCTTACCTCTATAGCAGCACTTCAAGCTGCTCGAAATGTCAGTGCACTTGACCACCTTATTGGATTAAAGATAATTGAAGTCACGTGGCGCTGACAAATTAGAATTTTGTGCAAGTCTTCTACGTCTACTCCATCAGTCCCCCCCCTCCTTACCAGCATTCCCGGTTACATGTGTTTTTCCATTTATTCCAAGTGTTCCTCTATAAATTAGCCCATTTTTGAAGGCCAAATCGAAACCATTTTTCATGTCTGCTTGCCTCTTTGCGGCCGCCACCACACAACCTGAAGTTGGTGTTCGTAGCAGGACACAACCAGCGAGCGACGAACGACGGTACCCATTGATTTTTCTTCTCGCTTAACTTATGGTTCTTCCTACTTTCACCTCTGTGTTGTCTCCTGTTAAACAGCCAAGGGTGTTGGAAACAAGTGCGGCGCGGGTGTCGGGCACAAAAAGAAATACGCACCAAAAGAGTAGAACACCACTTAATCCTCTTTTGTTTTGTTATTTCAATAACCCCCCCTTGCTGTGGTGTTGTTGTTGTTCTTGGTCTGAATGTTTATGTGTGCGTTGGAGCAGTTAGTTGACGATGGGTGATGTTGTTTTTGTTGTTGTATTCTTCATCCTCTTCTGACTACCACTTGATATGGATTGTAAGCAGGCATCGACACGGCAAATGATGAGTTTGTTCCTCTCTCTTGCGTTGCGCTGATGCTGGGTGCTGGGATAACTGCTGCTGGTGCTGCTGGTGTTTCTCTTGGCTGGTTGGTTGGGCACGTTGGTTGGTTGAGTGAATGTGAAATGCCTGAAGGAAAAACTATTTTTTGAGATACATTCAGTCCACTTCGGAAAATAGATTTGAGTTGTTTGTTGTGTTTTTGCTGGCTTTCAGGGTTGACTGTCGCGTTGAAGTGTAGACTCCTGGTAATAATGATGCGCGGTTCTTTCCTATTTTTTCTTTTGTACTGTGTGCTTACATTTTCACATTCATTTACATTTTTCGAGAGCAGTTTAATGAGCAGTGATTTTGATTTGTTGTCTAGATACTGACATCAATAATTTGAAGAGAATATACTGAAGTGGCTGCAAAATTGATTCCTCCTCCAACGCGAACTTTCACATCATGGAAGATCCCAATCGCATGATGGCCCATACAGGAGGTATGATGGCACCGCAAGGATATGGAATGCCTGGACAGGATGACGGAACTAATGCTGGCGGCAATGAGAATGAAGTACGCAAACAAAAGGATATCGGCGAGATATTGCAGCAGATTATGAGCATCTCCGAACAATCGCTGGATGAGGCACAGGCGAGAAAACATACATTGAATTGTCATCGAATGAAACCGGCGCTGTTTTCAGTGCTCTGCGAGATCAAAGAAAAGACTGGTAAGTTCATTTTTGTTTATTTATTTTTTAAAATGTCCTATCCGTGCATATCAATGAATGACATGGAATTTGTCATATGTGCATTCTGAATGCATAACAACACATATTTCGCATCACATATACCTCGCCTCTCTCAAACGACAAATAGTTTCAAACATCACAAAACTGTCGACAGTTTCTGGATAAAAAAATCGATGGCAGCGATGATATATTTCCAGCGCATGGATTTTTCTCGCAAATAAAGCGAGAAAATAGTGCTCCACCTCCTTAACCTCTTGATTTGATTTCTCTGTGTGTCGTTTTTTCCACTGCTGTCCCCAAGCCTTGTGATGATGGTGACAAAACGAATTTTGATACAGGAAAGTCCTACGTTCCTTGCTCGCCTTTGCTGTTGCCTCTTGTTCTCTTTTTTTTGACGTCCCCCCGAAATCCTTTTGTGCTTGTAGTATACACAAGATAATAATACAATTTTTTTTCGGCTGCTGCTTTCATTTATATCCATGAGAACGTCTATGGATATACGCTTTTGGTACCTATGAGACATGATAGGTGGCATCTGTTGTGTATGTTTTTTGTTCTCACAATCTAATTCTTTCTGGTGGTGCCGTTTTTTTTTTGCTTTGCCTGGATACTAACGCGACGTATGCACATGTGTGTTGGGTATGCAAATATTAAGGTTAAAAAAGGGACGACAACACAATATTATTTTGTTCTGTATTGAAATAGATGTGTTTGGCATATCGTGTTTTTTATTGGGAGGCCAAGCAGTGGACCGTATGGAGAAATTATGTTAATAAAGGCAAATACCATTTAAAAACGGAGAAACAATACACAGAGCTATAGTGACCAAAAATGATGCATGCTTCAATGGGTAGAAAATATGGTAATGTGGCATAAATGAAGGATAAACAAACGAATGGACACTCGGGCAAAAATTAGTTGCAAACCGGAGAGGATTTTGTCGGGCTTTTTATGTGGTTGCACAGGAGGGAAGTTTCTTCTTCTTTTCTGTCAGAATTTAAAAAAAAAACAAACATTCAATCCCCAAATTGAACCTCGAATTAAACATTTCCACCGCAGGTCGTTTAGATTACAAGTTAAGACTGGCTCGGGTTATAGATGAAAAGTCATTCGTTTAATTGCAGAGCGCGAAGGTGCTTATCGAAATTGGCATTACCTATTTGTTACTAGAGCAACCTTCCAACCTTGACGGTAAAGGGTACGCGGCCTCCAGTTTCTTAATCTCTGTACAAGGGGCTCATCGATTCTGTAACTTGTGTAGTTGACTCATTCTTGGCTTACCCATCCACATTTTGGTGCAGCACGTAGAGTTAGCGGTTTGACCTCTCCTCCATTGTAGACGCGTCCAATGGTTTTTGTTCGTCGATATAAATAATCACGGTGGGCATTCAAGTGTATGAAGAAGTTGTAACCTAATTCTTTGACGGCCTTTTTCTGATTGGGATATCTGTCAAGAGTAAATGCTAAATTTATCCTCCTAAGCCTAAGTGAACCCAGTCACTGTTTGTAGCCCTCTTGTTTGATTGACAGCCTTCAAACTGATGCCGGTTAAAATTTATTGAATTGACAGATCATAGACAGCACCTGATTGTTGTTCCTTTTAATTAATTGTCTTCATTTCTTGTTCGTGCTGTCCAGAAATGTTCCGTTTCTGAAGATCGTAAAAGTCGCCCACTGTTGGCTCCCATGTTGATGTTTATTACATAGATATCATTACTTTCAAATTGAGGTTACTGTTTGTTCCTGCTAATTCCTCCAGCAATTAGAAGACCAAATACAATCTAATTTCCTGTCTGCACAATACTCGGTCATAAAAAACACACCAGAAAACTGTTCGACAGTATCTGGTTCGCGCGTTCGTTGGCAGCCGATGAAGAAGAATTGTGTTTATTTAGCAATGCTAGGTGGTGGGCGCGATCACACAATTGCGGCGGCAGTAGCTTTGGTACGAAACAGAGATTACACCGTTAATGCCTTTTATCAGTTTGCCTACTTGTTGCTTTGGCTATAACTGGGTGGGCAAACACATTATTTCGATAAGATAAAGCAGCGCATACATTTTTCAGTTCGTTGAGACCTGAAAGTGGCATGTGCACTCTTCCCCCATACTTTGTGAATAATTCCACTCGAACATGCATTCCCACATTGGCATCGAACCAAAGGACATTCATTCTCTTCACAAACTTCAAGGTCCCCATTTGTATTATCATTCTCTGCCAATATTGGCATGGAATGGAGTTTAGCACCTTCTGCTTGTGGTCTTCAAGTCGGCAAAAAGCCATATGACATTACAGGAGGGAAGAGAAAAAAGAAAAAAATTGATGGAAACCCTTATTGTTTGCAGTAATAGCGCATTTAGCAGCACATGCTACAGCCATGATGGTGAGGATGTTTTTTAAATGCAAAACGGGGCGAATTCCGCGTGCCTTGCGAAACGATAAAGGGTTGAAAGTTAAGACAAACGAGTGAAATTGGGGCGACCTCCGAGCTTGTTTGCATGCAAATTATCATTTTCCCTTTTCCGCAGGGAATTGCTTGCTGCCTGACTAGTGGGGGTTTTAATATTTTCATCTTCTTATATAACAAGAAAGTGGAAGCAATATATTTGTTTCTTGCGCTTGTTTTTTCGTAATTCTTGAGGATGTTTGAAAATATGATTTATTTCCGTACGATTTCGAGTAACCTGAGGGCTAATCTAAGAGGCATTCTAGCCAACTATGACTCTCGTGAGTTGTTTTTGATTGCACACACCAAGTCGCCTTTTGATTTCGGGGGAACAGCGCGCAGGATTGCTTTTCCTACAGTTCGTTTTGTTGAGCACACAAACTAGTTTGAAGACTTTTCTCTGCTTTTATTTTTAAGCGATTACATTCAAACATCTTTTAGTTTGGAGCTGTGTCATCTTAGTCATCAGCGTGTGTTATATCTGTGGACGGTTCATTAGACGTCTACTTTCGTACAGTCAGAACAAGTAAAATCAAACAAACCAACTCACTTATATCGACCACTATTCAGCTTTAAAAGATTAACAACAACAACAACAACGCGCCAGTGCGAAGTCTCACACAAGAAAGAAGCACAATAATTTATTTGATCGCCAATATCTTACACGTTTTATTGGCAACACTCGGTGTCAACCTGTGTCGCTTCGCCAATGCGCGCAGTGGTCGCGATTCAGAAAACTCATTACAGCAATAATGTGATTTGCAATCGAATGCGCCCGGTATTTCTCATAATTCAGAGAAAACCTTTAAACTCTCATTTTAATGCTATGTTATGAGATGAATTGGTAGCGGCAAAGTTTTTTGTTTTCGCGGAAGCACCATCCACCTCCTGCATTGCTCAATTTGGTTGACAAGAAACAATCGACGTCACGGGCTTTTTACGCCGTTCTGCGCTACGCTGTGCTATGCTGATGTTATTTGGAATATCGTCGTAATATTGAGTGCCTTGTTTGTAGCGCTTGTCGCGCACGATGATATCTTCCATGATTCCCTCTTTTATTCTTGTTCTAAATATACTCGTTTAGAATGATGCGACGACGACGACGACGACCATGGTGGTGCTGGCGGTGACGGTGTTCGATACTCAGTTGGATACCTGGAATTGCATTTGTGTCTCTGCGTTTCGCGCGGCAGCACATGATCGACACAGGACCTACCTCTTCACCTTGTTGCCGCCGCCGTTCGCCCGTGGCATTGAGTTCATTCCACTAAAGGTTATCGTCATCGTTGACGACGTCAAATGAAACCGGGAGACTGGTAATACCAGACGGAATATTAAAATATGCCTTTTTCGCTTCGATTAACTAAACGGCAGTTGTTGCTGTTGCGTCTTCAGTTGTAGTTTCTGCGTATTCTTTGTGGAGAGGAGGAAATGTAGCCGATTTGAGAAGTTAATTTGGTTTATTTTTCAATTACCTCTGCTGAATCTTCTAAATTCCTCCTGATTATGAACAAATATAGAAGGTTTTTAATCCACCTTATTGTTGATGCTCTTAATTAAATTTTGTAACACATCTCTCGCTGCCTCCCTCAAACTCAATCCACCTTTAAACACAATCACTTAACAACACTCAATTAATTAGATCTCAAACGTTTAATTAAGTACACCGCCCCATCGTGTTTGTGCACGTCTAATCTTGTTGTATCAACAAACAAGTCTCTCACGCCTCTGTTACCCATTGAAATTAAACATTTATTATTTACTATTTCTCAATATTTTATGGCGTCCTCTTCGGAAGCAGCGACGGCTCGTTTTTGTTACTTGTTGATGCTGCACTTAACCTGTTATTTCAATGGCGTTTGTTAATTTTATTTAACGACATTCGGCAGAGCAGTGAAGTCCTCCATCGCTTCCGACTTGCGGCAACCGTCGACGCGTCATCTTCTCGGAGTGGGTTTATGACTTGTTAGGACAGTAAAAACATTTGTTTGCCGTGCGCTATACATGATCAAATTTGTAGACTTGAGTTATTAGGTCCAGGACATAATGGGGGCAAGTCAGTCCGCCTCGATTTCTGTTTCAAGTGTGCGTGGGTGTATGCACTGACTTTCATTTCCTTGGGTTCGTCAGACGTTGGACTGATAAATTATCAACTTGTTGAGTTCAATAGAGTAGCGGGGAAATTTATGACTTACTCTCTGGGATCGTAAACGTGAGATTCAACTCCCTCGGTTTTTGCTTGCCTGCCGCAGGCAACAAGGGTGGCGTTCTTGTACTACTGCTGACAGGAGTAACTTTTTACGATTTTTTTATTCCTCAATTTGTCCGAGTGGTGTAAGGCGGCAGTTGTTGTGCTTTTGATGACCTGAAGGTCTGTCTGTATGTCCTGGACTGTTTATATGGCAGTGCGTGGGATTGGGCTTTTTGTCTTTTCTTCTTTTTTGCAGCAGCAATTTAAAGAGAAGACACATCTTTAATTCGCCAGCTTGTAATTAAACAATAGGGCTTTACATTTTGTGAATTTCAAACTTTTTCACGCCACCCGCATCCTTCCCCCAATTTCACCGTCTAAGCAAATGAAGCGAAGTGAAATTAATTTCGTTTTCGTTGTCCCAACAACTGTTCAACTTCACCTTTTCAGACCTCCTCTCCTCCTCTCTCAATCATCTTAGCGTTTTAATTTTTAATGTAAATTTGTGAGGAGAACGTCGAAATCTACACAATTACATTCAACATCAATCGATATGGATGGGGCTGTGCTCCTTCTTCTGTATATTTCATTCATTTTCTCTCTCTCAGTACACTCATTGGTTGTGTCTCTGCACTGAATTTGTAATCCTTCTTTATTATTCAAAAGAGTAACTACACTTTCAATCCATGGAATATATAATTTTCCGAAAGCCAAAGTCACATCCAACAATTGCTGTGTGTGGCGAACTGTTGAAATGTACAAAACTTTCTCTGGGATAAACTCATCGTATCCTTTTATTATATATTTGGGGGGAGAGCTGCTGCTTGGAGCAACAGAGGAGGACTAAATACAAAAAGGGGGAAATTTGGAGGTCATTGAAGAATGGGGCGGACTGGTTGCTGTGTGCGTTGACGGGGGAGGAATGGGAATAAAAGTTGCACGTTACGGGATGAGATGAGAAGTAGAAAAGGAAAAAGAGCAAAAATTCAAAAGACGACGACGACGCAGAATAACAAGAGGAACACAATATAAAAAGTTAAATCGGATCACATCGGTGTCGTAAATTCCTGTACAAGAAGAAGCATCCCCGAGAATGCGGCTGCGAGCAGTAGTAGTAGAAGAAGAACTGTAGAAGCCAGGGCGGCGAATTGAGGATTGAATGGGATAAAGTTACTTTCCTCTATAGATAAGGCAACACAGAAGGTGAGGCATTAGAATGGAAGGGGGAGAGAGTGTAGATTTTGCAGGGCTTTGCTGTGTACTTCCCGGTTTCTCTGGGGGATGACCGCGGCAAATCCCATAGGAATTGCCTCTGTAATTTTCCAGCTTTTACTCCTACTTTCGTTTCGCCTTGTTATTAGAATAAATGATTAAAACTAAATTCAACAAAAAAAGAAAATATAAGTAGACTCAGACCTCCAACACGGCGGCGAGAGTGAAAAAAAAATCGATTTTGATTAAACATCACCATCAGGGTGAAGGGGGAACGCGAGCAACTCCTCTCACGGACATGTCATTCCTATGCCAAGTGCGAGAAAGCACTTCAACGACGACGTTTCTTTTTTCTTGGCTCTTTCCTTCAATACTCCTCTGCCGATATTGCATGGAAAGACAAAATAAGATACGTGGCCTCTTTCGGTTATGTCCTTTTCTTTATTTGCGGTGAAGCTGGCGACAGATGGCATAACGTAATTTGATTCAGCGATGTGCCGCTTGTAAGTGTAGAACTTCAAACAACCCTTATGCTACCTACTGCTTGTCTATTTGTAAGGAGATGAGAGAGAGTCTGGTGGTGGCATCTTATATTTCTATTTCACCACTAGTTTGTGGACTCCTTTCATTTGTATAACATTTTGCATTTATATCCCAACTACTGTAGCAATATTACATGCAATAAATCAGTTTAATGTGTTTCCGAGGATTTACGTCTGCCGTGAGGAAACTTAATATGTTTTATTAGCGCATTGTAATGGCACAAGAACTCCCCACACGGATGTCATAAATATAGTATGTTCGTTTTTCTTTGCAGTTCTATCAATTCGCAACACCCAGGAGGAGGAGCCACCAGATCCTCAGCTTATGCGTCTCGACAACATGTTGATCGCCGAAGGCGTAGCTGGCCCAGAGAAGGGCGGTGGTGGTGCTGCAGCGGCATCGGCAGCAGCCGCAAGTCAAGGTAGTAGTCGAGGTGGATTTTTGAGGTACGAGCGGATTTATATATTTTTTTGTTTTCCCTCGAAGTAGGTTCTTCGCTGTCGATCGACGGAGCTGATAATGCAATCGAGCACTCAGACTACCGTGCCAAACTTGCACAGATTCGGCAGATCTATCACCAAGAGCTGGAGAAGTATGAACAAGCGTGCAATGAATTCACTACACATGTGATGAATCTTTTGAGAGAACAGAGTCGCACTAGGTGAGGTTTGATGCTGTGTACAGTTGGAGGGGACAGTCGGGTTACATTGCTTTTCATTGCAGACCAATTACTCCCAAAGAAATCGAACGCATGGTGCAGATTATCCACAAAAAATTCAGTTCGATTCAGATGCAGCTTAAACAGTCCACCTGTGAGGCTGTTATGATTCTGCGTTCACGGTTCCTAGACGCACGACGCAAACGTCGCAACTTCAGCAAACAGGCTTCCGAAATCCTTAACGAGTACTTCTACAGCCACCTAAGCAATCCGTATCCATCCGAAGAGGCAAAGGAAGAGTTGGCTCGCAAATGCGGCATCACGGTAAGGCAGATTAACTCTCAGTTCTGTGAGTTGTGAATGAATGAATCGTGGTCTTAGGTCTCACAAGTATCCAATTGGTTCGGGAATAAACGTATCCGCTACAAGAAGAACATTGGCAAAGCACAGGAGGAGGCAAATCTGTATGCAGCCAAGAAAGCAGCCGGTGCATCTCCGTATTCAATGGCTGGTCCGCCAAGTGGTACCACAACGCCAATGATGTCGCCCGCCCCACCGCAGGACTCTATGGGTTATTCACTTGGGTCCGGCGGCTACGACCAACAGCAGCCCTACGACGGCAGCATGGGGTATGATCCAACAATGCATCAGGATCTAAGTCCTTGAGGACGGTACTTCGATGGTAAATATTAAAGGAGGCCAAAGGGCTGCTTAATGTTTATTACTATTTTATTATTTTGTGTTAATTCCCACTTTATGTTGAATCTTTTCGAATTTTCCTTTCAATTCACACTTTTTTGTCTTTGTATGTTTCTTTGTTTTGTGTTCAGATTTTTTCTTTTGTGAAGTTCTCGCCCCCTTATCCCCTCACTCTCTACTCTTTCTTTCATCATTCGTTCTTAGATTAAGTAAACTTAAAAGGAAAAAATTAAGCGCAGCAAAAAATACGTAATTACATTTATAAGGCAAACATTTTGAAAAACCTAACGTATACTAAAAAGAAATCAACAAATAAATCTAATCCTAAGCAGTGTTATTTACTCTATATACGTATTTTATATAATTAAATTAAATTAAGTACTAAATCAACTATGAAACAAAGTATAACGATTTGGAAAAACACATGTATACAACAAAACAAACGTAAACCAACCATTTATTTCAAACGAAAGAAAAAAAAACTAAAGCTAATAATTTATTATTGAAAAAAACGTGTTGACTATTTCAAACAACAAAAAATACTAAAAGAAATGTATACGATCACAAGTTCTGAAGCAACTTACAAAATGTTTTTGTTTATAGTTTTGGTCTTTTTGTTAAATGTGAGCATATTTGAAGAAGAAAACGGTTTTTATATAAATTAAACGCATTTTTTGCCGGTATTTGAGAATATATAATAGAAAATTAATCAAAATGAAATATTTTAGAAAATGTAAAAGAACAAATTTAAAATGTATACTAATCATTCATTTTAGATGAAGAAAGAGAAGCAAAGCGAAAAGCGCAAACTGAAGAGAAGACTCTTTCAAAATAGTTGAGAAACGCTTGCAAGAAGTAATATAAGCGCGTACCTTTTTCTCTCTATCATGATGTGCAAGCAATATGTGTAAGAATAGTTTTGTTTTTCTTCTCTCTTACTCTCTTCCATAATTGTTTGATTGTTGATGCGAATTGTTTACAATTTACTTATCACTCTTGAAAAGAATACAAAAAAACAAATGTATACCAAAATTTGCAAAAGAAAAAATCTGAACAAAATGTAAAAGATCTTATTCGAATTAAATTCCCCTCTCCACCCCCCCCCCCCCCCCCCCAATCCAGCTAAACACACATGTATACTAGAATATATGGAAAAGCAAAAGATGTATACCTATTTAAAGAAAAATCTATATACACAAGAAAACAAAAAAAAAAAAAACAAATCTTAACTAATATTTGATGCAATATGCTTTAAGAAGTTTTAAAGTAAAAGAAAGAAAAATGAAAACAAATAGAAACAACTAACTAATATTAAAGTATAACTAGATTAAATTTTTAAGTTAAAATCAGAGAAAATATACACAGAAAATTGAGAATACATTTATTTTGAAAGCTGATCCAAGTGAGATCAACAAGAAACAAAAACAAAAACCTTGTATACGATAAAAAAAAAACAAACTAACTAACAACAAAAATCTTTACATATAAAAATGCATATATGTATGTGTATATACATATGATTTTTTTTTCGAAATAGCACTGCACATACTATATAACATACATATGCGTCTAAAGGATAAGTGCATTATAACGATACATTTTCAGTAACCTTAAGAAACAAACAACAAATAATGATGAAAAACAAAGCCTCTTTCAAGTTTCCTATATACATACATGCATGCAAACAGAAAAGCATATATATACACACATGTCTCAGTTGAAAGAAGAAGAAGAAAAAAATGTACATGTTACAAAAGAACTAACTTTGAGAGGAAATAAAACGACATCCACCCTTTTGATTCATTTTTAGTGCAGCTTTTAAAAGATGAAAACAAAAACAAAAAATGGTAATGTTAAATAATAAGTAAACGAAAAAGTTTTAATAAATTGAATGTGTACTTAAAAACATAAATTTTAAAATATACTTAACGATATAAACATTGCTGAGTTTTCGTTTGCCTTTGTCCTACCAAGCACCATGAGACCATTCTGTGCCACTCATAGGATTGGTCTTTGTGCTGTGTAGAAGAGCAAGAACAAGCTACGTATTTGCATTCTTTAGCTTTAGGTAGTCAACGAGAGATAAATTGTCAAGGTCAGTCTGATACTTGTTTCATTTAAAATAATCTATTTAAAGTGTTCTCTCTGCTTCTAGATGCTTGTTGCCAGCGGAAATGTGTTGGTTGAAGACATTTTTTGAACTAGTTTCCGTTCTGACTTAATTGGTAAACGTTACAAGAGTGCCCAAAGTATCAAACTGAGAAGATTCGACGGCAAGTCGAGAAACCTGCAAAACAAATGGTTTCGAGTTCAAACTGCTTGGAACAAAAATTTTTCATTGCGTGCATCTAGTCATTTACACCCTTCTTCGACTTCAAACCTTACATCAAGCGCCAACTGCATGTAGCTACAAATTGGGGACCCTTCTCAGGGAAACTGCGTCCAATAGTGTACCTTACCATTTGTTACACCAAAGTCATCATGAAAAAACATTGTCAACGCATCTCTATATCGCAATCTACAATTGGAAAACAGCAGATCAGCATGAATTAGCAGTTGAGATTAAAAAACGACAAATTTGTAAGTTAAGACACTTGTATTTTTTCTTATTTCACAACTAATCTTTTACATGTGTATTTGTTCTTATTTTCACAGATCTGCAGTTCTTCATCAATGTTAAATCGCTGAAAACACTTCTGATATCACCGTCTGCATTAATTCCGTCAATTCTTAGAACAAAACACCCAAAAAGAAGACTGGAAGCTCATGAACTTATCTTCACGTACCTTTAGACTGCCTAAAATCGACCGAAAATTAATCAAATTTTCATTTTTTTTATTCCATAAGTTAAAGAATAGTTTTCTCTATTAACGTTGCTAAAAATTTGTTAAAAAAAAACTATCAATATTGTAAATTGTTACATTTTTTAGCGTAGAACCAATAAATCTTAACAAAAATCTAAGTCAACTGACAAATGTCAAATAAAATGTCTTTCAATGTGATCTGATTGGCTGATCAGTCACTCAATTAACTTTTCAGGTTTTTGATTGGTTGATTACCTTCTCAATGCATTGGTTAGAGATGTGCAATTTGTTTGAGGATTTTCAAGGAAATTCAGTGTAACGGTAAGAAAAAGGCATGTTTTTTGGGTGAAAATTGTGTATTTTTCAACAACATCTACTTCTAAATTAAGGGTAACTATAAAATCTTTGCAAAACAGGAAAATCATGGAGATGAATTTGAGTGGGAAAAGGTTGCACATCCCTAGTGACAGAGCATTTCGTGCATGTCCTGATCTGCAATGTTTTCAGCGTTCTGATTGGCTAATTGGTCACTCGGAGGCTTTGCTAGAGATGTGCAATATTTTAGTGAATTATAATAAAATTTAGTGAAAACGTATTTTTTCTGGGACAATTTGGTACGTTTCATGATTGTCTACCCCCAACAGAATACTTCTATGCACCAAAAGTCCGAAAGTAGCTTATTTGATGGTGCCAAAAAGTAATGCTTAAAGTAGCACATCCCTAGTGACAACCCATTTTTACACATTCCACTCAGTTGAGACACCTACTGTGAGTGCTGATTTGCTGGGCGCCTGGTGATTTAGAGGAATTTTTGCCTATATTGCCCGCTGTTTTGGGGGCTAGGGCTATTTTTAGATGTTTCGGTTCCTGACTTTGCTAATGTGGTGCCCATGAAAACAAATTGATTGTTGCGATTTGATCGATGCACCTACTCCGAATTCTGAACGCCTGGTAATTTTGTCGATTTTTGCTTCTTGGTGGAAATCCGACGGCACCCGGCGTCTGATGGTTCAGGGGATTTTTGTTATTTTCTGGGTTTAATTTTTACTTGAATGACAATGACTGAAGAGGGGTGTCGACATGGCTTGCGTACAATTTTGAAGGGGCTTTGCAGATTAGAGTTGGAACCGCTGAAGTGGTGTATGAGGTGGTGTGTGCATTTGCTGCATTTTTCGGTGATGATGAATTTTGGGTTGCAAAATGTGGTTCATGGTTGAAGAGTAGTGTATTTTTGGTAAAATTTTGGAGGACACTTTGATAAATCCTAAGGGCGGTGTACGGTGGGATATCGAGGATTTGGAGGTAATCCAAAAGACGGACTTTACCCTAAAGGAGAAAATTGTGTGAAAGTCATATCTGAGATCGCAGTGGTTAGAAAGAAAGTTTTGGTTAAATTTCGTATACTTAATTTGCCAAATATGAGGATGATCCTTATGGGCACAAAACCTGATTAGTAGTTTGTGTGTCCTTTGTTAATCAGCGTTGCCCAATTGTCACTAACATACGGTTTAAGGACGAGGCTTGTTGATTCAAGGAGGCTCGTCTGCCGAAAATCTCATTGTGCCCATGCTTGTAGCAACATTTTGAGGTCCTGGCAATTGAATAATAGCGTCCTTTCTCGAAGGGCTAAACTGGCTTTGTATAACAACTTGATCCCAGTCCTCCTTTATGGAGCGGAAACTTAGAGGCTATTAAAAGGGGATGAGGAAGTCCTTAGTCTTTTCGAGAGAACAGTTCTGCTTGTGATTTTGGTCCTGTTTGCCTGGATGGCATCTGGAAAAGAGGATTCAATGACGAACTTTATAGACCGTACGGCGGCATGCGCCTGGTCAAGCGTCTCCGGATGCACAGCTGAAAATGACTTAGCCATGTAGAGCGCATGTACACCACTGTTCCACCATTGAGACAACGCAACAGAGGACGGCCTAGGTTGAGATAGCGCACACAAGTGGAGAAGGACCTGAGCCAACTTGGACTGCGCAACTGGAGGCAGTTGGCGAGAGATTATGCGAACTGTTTGTTGAAACCCACCCCAGACTGCAGCGCTAGTAAAAGAATGACGCAGAGAAAGCTGAAAACGCAGTAGCGGAGAACCACAAACTTACCCTTTCTGTCCATCAACCCTTTCCCCTTCACATTCGAATGAAAATGAAACAACAAACGTTTTTTTTTTCATTTGCATAACAAATTCAATTAAATTTTATATTTTATTTCATTTTCTTTTTTATACAATTTATTAAGCTAAAGTGTGAAAAAATGTTTCGCTTTTATATTTTTACATCATTTTTTGTTTTTTTTTTTCTTTTTTTTTTTGTTTTGTTTTTCTCATATCTTTAATAATTTCTTGTTTTTTTTTTTGTTTTATTGATTTAATGTAAATACGTAACTCTTACGAAAACTAAAAAAAGCAATAATAATTAATTTAAATATTTTCTTTGTTTCTGTTTTGTTTCTTATTTCTCATTTCTCTTTCTTCTTTTAACTAATTATCTCTTAATAAATTTATATCTTGGTTGCTTGGTTTTCATTTTATTGTTTAGTTTATAATTACATTTTTTAATATATTGTGCATCGGGTATAAGTTTTATTTTCATTTGTTTGTTTTGTTGTTTTGTTGTCACAGGCGTGAAATATTTTACTTTAAAATAATTTCTCTTTGTGTTTCGTTTCGAAAAGAATTTGTGAAAAAGAGAATGTTTTGTAAAAAATAAAAACGAAATACATATGTCAACAACAGAATGAATAAACTTAACAAGTATATGTGTACAAAAACTGAAAAAATAATTTCCCTATAACAAATAAGCGGATTCATTCACAGTCACACTTACCTTGAATGAATGAATTCTACTACCATCGCCGCGTTTGAAATCCATTTGTTTCTTGGTGTTTTCTTGAAGTATGGCCGTTTATGAGATACGTGCGAGCTGGGGTTTGAAGGGAGTGGAGGATGGATGGATACTGGTGGTGCTTAAACTTCAATATAGCCGGGGAAGTTGCTATATTGATGAAGTTTATCAATGACTGATCGGTTGTCTGGCATGACAGGAAGAACATCTTGCCGGAATGTTGGGATGGTGGTGGATCAAATTTTGCTGTCCAAATGGACACCGAGTGAGATCATATGTGGGATGGTGTGATGTGTGGGTGGTTTGTTGTGGGGGGGGGAAGAATGATGGGGTTTTCAAACCTCATGCCGCACCTCGTCTTTTCTTGGTTTTGCACCGTGTGTAAATTTGTATCTACGTTTGTACTTAGTACTGAATATCTTTTCTCAATATGAATTTGGATTTGTACTCGGAAATAAATCTGTTTGATAATTACTCTCTTCCTTCTCTTCGTCTAGCCATACTTATGTGTATTTTCTAATAGCTCTTTTTTCCTAATTATTTCCTAAATCGTCACAAACTTAAAGACCCAAACAAACCGAACAAAAGAACGCGATTAACTGAAACTGAAGAGATCTAAGCATTTATTACTGGTTGTTTTTTTTTTGTTTTTTACAATTCATTTGAGTTTGTTTGCTTTGTTGTTTTATGCGAAATCATATTTGTTTTATCATATTTTATAATTTCTTTTATCGTTTTTTCTTTGTCTTTAATTTATTTATATTTCATATCATTTTTAACTAGAGACTTTTATGTATATTTTACAATGTATAAAGCTAAAATGTATGTTAACAAAGAAGCATTTTGTTGTAATATTTTTGTTTTCTCACCAATTTACATTCTGTTTGTTTGTTTTTTTTTTTAATTATTTAGTCTACATCATTTTTTTGGTTTTTATTTAGAAAAAAATTAGCTAAATCTTGTCTTTATTTTAATCAATAAGAATTTTTCTTTTTTTGCATGGTTTTCATTTTCATATTTTTCTTTTGCCCCTTTTCTATAGATACGAAGGCAACTGTGAATTTCTTCGATTAGCACGCTTTTAAATTAATTATTTATACAAGAAAATATATATATATAAGTATGTATGTATTTATATATTAAGTATTTTTTGTGAAATAAATTGTTTATCTTTAGTTCCGAAATACTGCCCAATCGGAGAAATTCATAGTTGATCTCAAATGCATAGAGAACAAGCAAAAAAAAAAGGTTCGTCTTTTAAATATATATATTTTTTTTCATTTTATTATTAGGTATTGTGTTTTGTCGATTTGAAGTTTTTTAGTTATTGTATATACATACATTTAGTATATATTTATAATATATATCATATCATGTAAATGTATTTTTTTGTTAATTTTTTTTTTTCTAAATATACTCGCCCTACCCCTCATTAAATAGAGTGCACGCAGAAATTTCAAATATAAAAATTAATATTTCATTGAAAAATTAGTGCTTAGTTGATTCAATTTTTGTTCTGTTGCTTTTTTGGTTTTTTTAAATATTTTTTCTTTGGTATAAATATGAGTTTTGTTTTTCTATTTAAAAAGTGGGGATTTAGTTGTCTAATTGAATATGGGAGAGAAAATTAGGAAAATTAATAAACTCAATTTAAAGAAGCTATTTTTTGAAATTTTTTTCGCATGTAACTGAACTTTAATTGAACTGAATCTAAGCTGTGAGTTGGTTGGTTTGTTAACTTGTCTTTTGAGAGAACGTTTTTTTTATTGTTATTGGATTTGCGATTAGTAAAAAGCTAAAAGCAATTTGTTTAAGCTAAACGTGTTTTTATTAATTGTTCTTGCGATTAAATTGAAAAACTAAAGTAAAATTTAATTTTATTATAAGCTCTGTACTTATTTTGTTGGTTTTAATTTTTTTTAAAGACAAATATTGGAATGATGTCTTGTTTTTTTTATTTCTTTTTTTCTCCGTCTACAATTTGATCTTCTTTAAAGCTTACGTCTTTTCATTTACATTTTTTTATGACATATTTGGAAGGGGAAAGTAAAAGAGAAAAACTGAGAGGATTTCAATGCACACACAAGTGAAGAAGTGTCTCCACAACCTTCGCACGCGGAATTGACGAAAGAGCTTGTAAGCACGAATGGGAGCCGTGCATTCACTGCGTGTACCCATTTCTCAAGATTCGAGTACCTGGTTAAGGAACCAGGGACTGAGAGATTAGAAGAAATAAGTTAAGGATATTTATCCTTTAGGTGGCCCAAGGTTAGACATGCAATTGTTGGATTACTTTGAAAATACTTGATGCTGTGTGCCATTCTGTTGTATTCTATTGGAAATTTTCTTTCTTTCTACTGAAAATTTTCCGAAGGATAAAGAGTAATATGAATTTCTTTTTTCTTTAGACTGTCTGGCTGGAAGTTGACGTTAAATGAAGAAATTTCAATTAGTCACAAGGTGACTTCTACACTCTGGGTATGCGCTTAGAGAGAGAAGCGCTAAATGTGAATTCCACAATACCGATAAACCACTTTCAAATGATATAAGGGGCCAAAGGAAGAACCAGATAATACTTGTCTTCGAAGAGGACAGACTGAAAGAGGCAAACAGAAGCAATGTGAAGACAATTTGCACTCCCCGTGTGATGCCATCTCATAGAAGTATAAATTCCTTCAACGTTGTGCGTTGTGTTTACCACAAACTTCACAATGTGCTCGACGTTTTGAAACACATCTTCATTTCTGAAGTGATTTAGAGCGTTTTTTTTTTGAAATATTTTTTCCACTTCGCGCATTAGTCAGAGATTGGCCGCACAGACGATACAGGCAATGAAGGTGATGCTAGCACGGAGCAAAATGTTAAGATTACAGACATCACAAAGTGCATATAGTCTCCGCAGATGGTGCATACATGCAGACCTTTACAGGAACGTGAAGTTCACAAGGTTGGTGTAATGTAATCCACAGAGAGTCTTATAAAGTCAGGACAAGAAACTAAGGATCTGGAGGGATTGAAAAACAAGAAAAATATGTCATAAAAAAGAGTGTCAAATTTTCGCCTTTCCAAAGGTTTTTCGTTTTTTTTTTATTGTATGTTTTCATGGATTTCTTTCGTTTCTCGCCAATAATACTTTGCTATCAACTTGTTTTTTTATATAATTTTTCAAGTGTAAATTCGAAAGCCACTTTTCCATTCAAAATAATAGAAGCCATAGAAAAAACAAAATTAGCTGTGATTTATAATTTTTTTCGCTATATTTTTTGTTTGAATAATTTGTTTGCCGCTGATACTTTCCCAATGCTATGTGCAATAAAATAATATTAATAAAGTTAAACGACTCTACAACAACAAAAAAATATGTTTGAAGAATGAACAAATTCGAAAAAACGCAGCGAAATAAAATCAAACACAAATGAGCAATGAACTTGAAACGGATGAAGGCAACGAAAACTACATACATATGTATTTGAAAGTGTTTTGATTTCTTCTCGCAAATAATAAATAAGAAAATGATGATGAAAATACAAGTGGAGAATGATGGTTAAGATGATGTAACTCAGTTTTGAAAAAACAAAAAAAACTAATCAAGGAAAAAGAAAACATTAAGAAAACATATAACAGTAAGGATTACACATACCCATCGTTTTTTGTTTTATTTTATAAATATTTGATTAAAGCTTTTATACATATATTTAAATTTTTCATTTTTCAGATTCATGTCTTTTTTAAAAATATATATATATGTTTTTTTTTTAAGTTTTTAGCAGCTTATTTAAGTTTCTTTCCTTTTTTTTAGTAATTGGGTCGTTTTGTTTTTTTTTTCGTGTATTCACACTTAATAGCTAATTATATATCCGTTTATGCAGTTTTTCATTTTGCAATGAGACTTCATTTCACCACAGTTCGGTTGGTTTTCTTTTTGTTTTGAATTTTCTTGGTTGCACTTTGTTGACTTCCTTTCAATTGAATTAATGTTCTTCTCTTCGTCACAATGTCCCTTCTTCAGTTAATCTTTATTTAAATTGACTACCACACTTTTGCACTGATTTTGAGTTCGTTTTTCGTTTCTGTTTTTTTTTTTGTTTTGTTTTACTATTCACTATGTTACTCTCGCAGTTTGTTTAACACGTTTTATTTTGGTTATTCGTTTTTGTATTCTTTTGAAACATCACAACACTATCGTTTTTTTTCTTTTGTTATATTGTATATATTTGTTTTTATTTATTTTTTGTTTCATTTTTGGTATCTCTATATTTTCATTTTTTAAGCTTAAAATAAATTAATTTTGATTCACAAGCCTATACAAATCACACTTAAACGTATCTATTCTTTTGATGAAGGTTAGATTTTGAATTGAATCAGTTTTGTGTGGATGTGGTTTTTTAGATAAAAAATAAAATTTTCTTACTATTATCTCATGTATATATTTATTCTTTGTTGTTTAGTTCTTGCGCCCCAACTCCAAGATTTCCTTTCGTGTTCTCTGATCTTTATTGTGGTTGTTCTAAAAAATGCTTCTGTGCTGTAATTTCTTCCAGTTTGAAATAAAATTTTGTATGTTTAGAGTAAAATAGAAATTTGATATGGCAGTCGGCTTTCCACTCTTCATTTGTTGTTGTTCATCAATAATTTTTTTAAATGTGTCGCTTTGCTGTTTTCTTTATTTTCTTTACAAAAATATACATTTTCAAGTAAGCAATGTATTTTTTTCATTTTGTTTTCGTTTTGTAAATTTTCCAGAGCTTTTTTAAGTCAATTAAATTATGAAATAAAAGTGATTTTTTTTAGTTTCGAGTGACGAAAATGTGTTTCGTTCCCCTATAGTTTTAAAAATGAAATATTTGCTTTTATATTTTAAAATTATTGTTTAAATTAATAATTCTCTAAATATTCCTTTTTTTTATTGAAATTTTAGCTGATGTATTTTGCTGTTGTTGTTATTATTTGATTTATTTTCAAAGTTGTTTGCTGTTGTTTAGAGAGATGTTGATTTTTCTTCATTTTGAAGTAGAAAAATTATTAATTCTGCCGTGCTTCTTGGAGGGGGGGGCGAGGCCTGGCTCAGACATCTGCCGTTCGTGATGTTATACTTGGTGATCGGGAGTGTATTACAACCTTATGGCCGTTTTTTGTCACAAAACCATCACTCTCTACCAAAACGGCTGTTTGTCGACCTTGCCGATCACCAGAACTACTACCCATACTTCCCGGACTAAGTGGACCGCCGCTATTGCCACCACTGCCTCCGCCAGCACTACCGCTGCCGCCAATACCACCGCCTTCATTCGATTTATCTGGACTATTCGATAGACTGCCATGTCGCGAATGATCATCGATACCATCGCCCCCGCCATCGAAGTCAGTGTCGTCTCCAGTGCCCTCATGACCGTCATCCTTGTGCAATTTGTGCTTGCGCCATGCATTTTGTATCAGCCTGGCGCAGTACTCCTCGCGTTGACGCCATAATGTCGACGAGACTGGCTCATAGCCCTCTGTATCCGGACGTGCAGCAATTTCACCGATTTCTCCGGTTTCCTCAATCGGATTACCCTTACGCGCGAAGAAATCTTTGGTAAGAGCATCGAGGATATCCACGCAGTACATTAGATCACCACGACAAATTGGTATATCCATCGAAATGATTTTATATTTATTCGGCTTGTGTATTTGCAAGGGCGGCTCAAGAACATCGAGAAACTCCGATAGCTGATCGTATCGAATGTATTGTGTACCCTCGGGATCGAATTGCTGCCAAATTTCATAGTACATATCGTAGTCGTCGTCGGTGAGACCTTCTTGGACATCCTCGGTGGCCTGACTGTAGTTCTCGAGAATAACAGCAATGTACATGTTGATAACTATCAAAAAGCTTATAACTAGATATGAAAGGAGATACGTAATTCCAACAGTAGCTGAACCACAGTTGCCTGGATATCCACGATCGTTGTCCGGCTTATTACAATCTTCCTCATTAATAATGGCGTCTAGAACACCATCCCAACCGGCTGAGGTAGACATCTGGATATGAATTAATGAAAATTATAGTTAGACGGAGAAATAGACAGTTTGGTGGTGGAGAGTCATTCAATTTATATCGTATACTTATTTTGAGTTGGAAATTGTGACATGCATACTACTTTTAAGGGGATGAATGCAAAGGATATTCAATCAAAGAGGGACACTCTAAGGTGGGATATAAATTATTTCTATGACATAAGGACATTCTCAGAGTGAATAGAACTAGTTGTTAACTTCTACATATGTTGGTCTACAGAATAGTCAAAAAGAGTGTTTTCAATTGTTAACAAGTGGTCTCGATAGAGTTGGCCATCACACAAGAAAAAGGTTATATTCTAGTTATTGTTTTGGTCTTGAATGAAAGCTTAAAATATTTACAACATTTCCGCATTTCTCATTTCGTACCGTGCACCTTATTATTGGCAAAATGACAAAAGGCGAAAAAAGCTAAAAGCAGTTTGCTATGACTATGCTAATTGTGAGGAAATTTTGACGCACGACCCTCCTTTTTGGTTTTTGGACAAGGCTCCGAATTTAGAAAGGATGAGAGATCGATTTACAATGTGATCCTCATTCAATTGAAGACGATGATCCTTTACAGGATTTGTCTAAGTCCTTTATCAGCGGTGCAGCAATAAGTGCAACAGTTTCATTTACCCTGCATGTACGAAATTGTAAAGATTTTTCGAAGAATAGGAAGGAATTAGTTTGTTAATTAGCTTTCATTTAAGATCAAATTCTCGCTTTTCGAGACTGGACATTGCAAGGGTCACACAAGAAAGCAATTACCAAATGGAACCAGACATTCTCATATGTTAGATAGAAACTATTGTGAAATACTGAAAAACATGCTGACATGTGAATGAAATAGTAGTCTTCTGAGAGTTAAAATTAAAACATGCTTTAAGTTCATTCTCAGGAAACAAACAGAAACTCAACTCAGAGATTGGGAAAGGTGTTTACGCTCAGATAAATGAGATTTCATGTCTTAGAAAATATGTTATTTAAAGTCATCAAATAGACACTTACATTACGAGATTACTTACAACGCAACACAATAAACTCACATATATAAATTTCCCTACGGAAACATATTGAAGAAATTTTCCACTCACCTGAAACAGCAAAATCATACTCTGTCCGAAAGTCTTAAAATTATATACATCGTCCAATCCGTTTTTCTCCTTGACATGCATAAAAAATGACATCCCAAATATTGCGAAGATAAACATTACAAGAAATAGCAGTAGGCAAATGTTGAATAAGGCTGGCAGGGACATGGCCAATGCGAAGAGTAATGTTCGTATACCCTTGGCACCTTTGACCAAACGCAGGACACGCCCTACTTTAGCTACACGTACTACACGAAGTAATGTTGGCGATACAAAATATTTTTCGATAATATCACTAAGAACAAGACCTAGAGGTTGATGAATTCGACGGCACGAAGAAAAGAGAGAAAAAAAGAGACATTTATGTGATTAGATAAATTTGATACATAGTTGTTTTTTTTTCAGTTGAGATAAACATCTACACAACAGCGACACAGGGAACGACACACCAATATAATCCTTCTCTCAACAGACACAACATTAATTACGAAACAAATAAATTACAAGGACGCTTACACGACACTGTTTTTCTTTCTTTTTTTTTTGAATGTGTTAAAAAATGTAATCTGTTGATAACCCAAAGCATATTTGCAGAAAAAAAAAGTAATTTTTGAAAGCAATGACAACGGAACACAATAAATAAAGCATTTGTATCTGGTGTGTAAGAGGATTGTATGAAAACAAAATCAAAAATTGAACAGAAAAGAAACTAAGCATTGATCAAATTCGATGGCAAAGCTTCGATGTTTCTAAATGGCAGGCGTGACCACATATCTTGACCCCTGCTACGCACAGTCTTTCGTTGGGAGCGATATAACGCAGTATATTCAAAGTGCCAAATATCGTCTGGCTGTGAGGCTGCGGTTGTTTCTCCATTTGTGTTGGCATTTTCATTATATTTTGGATCGGAAAATTTTGAATTTATGCATGATTTATGTTCTATTTACATAGAATTTGTCATTTTTTGTACATCTCTCTTTTGCAGGTGGCTAAAACTGTGCAGATGGTCGTATGTGGGGGAGTGGAGGTCATTCGAATATCGAATATTTGAAATTTTTACGGATGCATATAGGTTGATTTGTTTTTTGTTTTATGATTAATTTGTACAAATCGTGATGAGAATTTTCATGCTGGACTATCCTACTGAAATTCAATTTTCATTTTAGTCTTGATTGTGATCCATTTTGTCTTTGAAAGGATTTGAGTGCATTTATTTCAATTTAAGTCTTACAATAGAACCCTACGGTGTGATAGTGCGGAGAAGGGAAATTGTCTACAAAATCGAAGGATATCCAGAAATTTTGCAGCATGTTTGGTATATACTCGTTGACGCAAGATCGTCGTTTTCGAGACATTTGTAACGACCACTTCTACATGATAGAATGCACTTTGTGGAACGAGAAATAAATCGAGTAAAGGCATTCTTCAAAAGACGATTGATGAATTTTCAAATCAGCAGGACGTAGGATGTACCGATTTCGACTATGTACCGATTTGTGCGCTTTTAAGACTTTTTGTCAGAAATCCGGCATAGAACTAGGCAGGGAGAAAATTATTGTCATGTCACATGAACCAGGAATTCTCCTACACGTTAAAACCGAGCAGATCTCTTGAGAAGCCAAAGGAGGCTAGTGGTGCTTATACTGCAAAGACCAGTTTTCGGTTTTTCTTCTGAATGAGAAAACAGGGAAGCAGGAATTCAAGTTACTTCTCAAGAAGCAATTTCATGCAGCTTACAAATCAATGGTTTAATGACAATCTTGAGTTCGACTCCTGCTAAATTTGATTAATCAATGAAGCGGTTGAGATCGATTATTATTATTTTTGCACTTAAAATGTTTGTGACAGGAATAAAAGTTTTGAAAAAGCGATTAAACACGCCCTTTTTAACATATGGCCAGAGAGAGGCCTCTTCGCTGGCTTGGAAGCAATACATTAAGAAAATGCGATGTATATTAATTTGAAATGAAAGATTTCCTCAGCAAGGAAAAGCAAAGTTTGGAAGCAATTCTATTTCTTAAACGCAGGTTAGGTTAGGTTAAAGAAAGCTTGTGATTAACGAAAACTTCGTCACGTCTTAATACTGATGAAGCCGCAAAGCGAGTACACTCTACTGGGTTTTCACTCACTGCGCACAATTTATTGGACTTAGTTTAAATTAAAGCAGCACTCGTATGACTTAGTAAGCAAGTGAATATTCTTGGTGGAATAAACAAAATAAAAACTTATTGAATACGTAAAAACGTCTAAAAAATATTGTCATGGCGATGGTTTGGCATCTTTAGCTGCCAGCTTTCAAGCTAAGGTCGAGTGAATTTGAGTTCGGAAATGTCAAACAGATCACTTTACATTTAATACTTTTGTTACCTATTTAACTACTTCATATATTATGTTAAAAAAGAGTATTCAACTACAAAAAAACAAAGAATAACATATAAACAAAACTTTACTTTAAAAGACAACTAGTGTACGTGATGGAGGTGAGTGTGTTGTGTTTTGTATATTGTGTGTGATTTGAGATTTGTTTTTTTTCAAAACAATTTAGAAATTCTAAATACAAGAGGATATGAGAGGTATATACTTTGTGCAGATTATACAGTATGTAGGTAGATGTTTTCTGAAAGGTTAATATTCACATGATACTCGTAATATTTTCAATGGACAAACTACATTATTAATTCAATTTTTTCTAAAACTACAAATTTATAAAATTTGATTTTTTTTTTTGTTGGATTTGGTTGGTAGGTTCTGCGATTATGGAAGTTTCATATTAAAGTACATAATCTCCATTTGCCAAAATGGACAAAAACCATTAAGAAGATTCAGCTTTTGCCCAGTATCGCTCACCGTCACCGTCAGCATGTCATATGGTGCGTGTGATCGGTTTGCTAAGAAAAAAAAAATTTCGGTTGGTTTACAAAGATGTAAGAAATAAATTAATTCGTCGCATAAAGATGGAATTTACTCTACACGGCGAATAAATTCATTTGGTTGTTATACTGGGCAAAAGACTAACAGAGGTGTGCAACAGCACATTCAACTCTGATTGAATCAATTTTCTTTCTTCTTTTCATTTTCTTTCTCCTTTCTTTTTTGTTAGCCATTATGTTTTTTGTGACTTGTAGTTTTTGTGTATTAATATATTACGCTAGTCTGATATCACCTTCATGTTGTATCCGTGTTTTCTATGTTTGTCTGATTATCTACAGATATTCCGAACTCACGTCCATCGAACGTGGGGGGGTATGGATCGTGGGGATCCTGAGAGGTGTTTGTTTTGTTTGCAAAAAGCAAATAAGCCTTTTTGCTGTTTTTTTTTTTTGTTATTTGTATTCATTTTGTAATTAACCTAGTTGTAAAAGCATTTTCAACTTAAACTTGTAAGCACACACTTAGGACTAGAGAAAGCAACATTTAGTATTTATCTTAGCTATGTATGTTTGTTTAACAAAGCTGTTTCCAGTGGAAACATTTTCATGTTCGACCTTGCCTGGTGTGGCTTTTCCTAAAGGTCGAACGGAAAAAAGCGTAAACAAAAAACCAAGCAAATTATGACTAGAAAAAAGGCACTTCCTAGGCACAAATATTACCTAAGGAACACATAAATTAACATTATCCTAAGAACAAATTACTGAAACAGAATGGATGGCAACTTTTTCACGTGTCTTGCGAACGGCCATGAATAAGTTGTTCCTCTGTTTTGGAATTAATGTAGTAAAGCATATTTTATGCCATCCTCTGTAATTTTATTGCGACTTGACGCGCGGGGTTTTTCTGCTACGAATGTTTGTGGGAACGGTTGGTAATTGAAGACAAACGCTCTTGTTTGCTGTGATGGCATACAAGTGGTTGTCCTATTGTGCTTACGCTCATATCAAAAGTTTATTACAAAATCCAAGGAATTCTTGTGAGCACAGCCGATTTTACTTCTTTTTTACTTCTTGAAGTGGTGAGAAAGTTGGGCTTTTAAGCGGTTTTTTTTCTTCTTGTAAGACGACAAGAATTAAGATGAAAAAAAGCGATTCGATTTTTACAACTTTGTTTTTTTTTTTTTTTTGGTTAAGCTAAAGGGTTAACATTTAACAACACACAAATATAGAAGCAACTGTTTAATGTTTACACATAATACACACATGTATTTGAAGAACTAAGGGCGGGAGGGGGCTACAGATAAACATATGTAACGTATCTGTATCAGAGAAAAGCTTTTTATATCGTTTGAACCAGTGAAGCATTATATCAAAGGCTTGTATTTAGGAAATAAATAAAATTTATCTTTTTTTTAGTTTTGTTTGTAAGCAGAAGCTGGTTGGAGAGAAAAAGCTTTTCAATAAATTTTCTTATATCTTCTTTAAACAATTTTAAGCTCTTTTTTGTTGGGAAAGCTTAAAACAAATATTTTTAAATTTAACACATAAAAGAAGGACGGTACATGAAATACACATGTAATATAAACATATATATATAGAAGCACAACATTTACTTTACACAATTACTCAATTTCAAAAAAAATGTAGTAACATTGAAAAAGAACACCTTTTACAGAGAATAGTGAGAGATAGAGAGAAGTTTTGTTTTTTTGTTTTCAACTGAATAAATCGGCTTTTACTTACCTAAGATGGATAAAATGACAACTACTACATCAAATAAATTCCATGGCTCAATAAAATAGTGATATCGTAAAGCGAATATTTTTAATAGACATTCGGAACTGAAAATAACTACGAATATCGCATTTAGATAATCTAGCACACTGTTATATGTTGCCGATGCATCATAACGATCGAGTGTCATTGTAAACATATTTAAACCAATAAATAACATTATAATAATATCGAATTTTTTATCTGTGACTATTTCAAATACTATTGCTTGTGGACGCCACTGTAAGAAAATTTAATAGAGAAGAAAAAATTGTTTTATATTTTTTTGTTTGCTTTGTTAGACGTAGATAATTTTGTTTTCTTTTTAATTCTATCT
This sequence comes from Eristalinus sepulchralis, assembly GCA_944738645.1. Classification (NCBI taxonomy): domain Eukaryota; kingdom Metazoa; phylum Arthropoda; class Insecta; order Diptera; family Syrphidae; genus Eristalinus; species Eristalinus sepulchralis. Next base: position 719,024 of record OX122884.1, on the reverse strand, counting down.
GTGCCAAGCGCTGTTTTTTAAACGTGAACTGTTTGTTTAAGTAAATAAGTGTTTAAATTTCGGATGGGCCAATAAGTCCTTAAGAAATCACAGAGTAAAGTCTTGTAAGTATAAGGTCGAGTTTAATCAACGTCATTCTTTACGAGGAAAAAAGATAGGATGCAAACGGCATCATCATAGGATTCGAGACATACTCCGAAGGGCTGTAAAATGAACCAATCTAAGCAATCAAATCCTCCAGCAGAAGACTTCACAACTCAAGGAAATTTAACAAAAAACGCTGGAGAATGATGTCCGCAATTGGGGAAGAACTGAGTTGAGTTGCCAGAATAAAAAGACAATCGCGCGTGCAAAGAGGAAATAAGAAAATGGACATCATTTCAGCTTAATGGTTGTCCAGAATGAAGAAGGAATTGAGGAGTAAAAATAACAACAAGGAACAAATTCTTATTAAATGGGAAAAGTTAATTTTTCTGCAAGACATGACACCGCAGAATCAGCTTCAAGAGCTGAACATAAGAAACTGATGTTGGAATTTAAGCTTTTGGTTCTGAATGGGTTTTAAATGACTATGGGAACGATCCAAAAGGGCCTCTTTTGAGGAATGTAGTAATTCCTTGCTCTTAGAAATGAAAAAGACTCGAACTATAAATCTTCGTCAAAAAACAATTGCTCTTTCCGACGGACTTATTGACCATTTCTTGAGATGTTCGTCATTTTCATAGTAATTCAAAGTAATTTCTACTAAAATAAAATTAAGTTAAATAATTAAAATATTTTTATGTGAAATCAAAGTCTCACAACTGAATGCTGTTCGCCCTATTGTGCAGGATGTGACATTGCATATTGTCACACCCTATGCACAAATGGGCTACAAATGCGGCAAATACGGCAAGAATATACGCTTCTCAACACTTGGCACAGTCTATAAACGAAACTTTGTAAGCTTGGATATATTTATATTATTTTTTTTTCAAATTCTTAAAGTAGAAAGCATGTATAAACTGTAAAGCTTCTTAATTTGTATTGCTCTAATGTATTTCTTTTGTTTTGTATTTTTTGTTTAAGCCTTACCCTCGGTCTAGGAATGGCTTTTAATGGTTTTTTGGAGCCCATCTTTTTCATAGCATTATAGTACTTTTTCTGATCTTCTGTCATGAACATTTCTAATGATCCACCTGCTTTTTTCTTTTGTTCATTAAAATTATCAATGATAACACCAATGAACAGATTCAATGTGAAAAATGATCCAAATATAATGAAGAACACAAAATATAAATACATGTAGATATTTGTTTCGCGAATTGGCTGCTTATCCACCTATTTGAAAAAGAGATAAGAATCAAGATATCGATTGAATTCAGGGATTACGGGGGGAGAGGAAAAAAAAAGAGATTTTTTTGATTAGTATATGTAATTTAAATTGTGTTGCAAAAAAAAAATGAAAATGCTAAGAATTGATTTAGAAATTGAATGAGTTACCTCTCGTGAGTCAATTGCATCATTCATGATTTGTATCCAACCTTTGAAGGTGGCCACTTGAAAGAGGCACAAGTACGCGTTACCTACGTGATCAAAATTCATTGCTGAATTCTCCCAGGTATAGTTTTCATTTTCGCAAGCATTACGATTTGGAATGATTTCATGACTTATTGTGGTGTGGTTATCATCCACGCACTGCAAAGACACAAGACATAGAATTTACTCATTTTTTGTATCAAACACTTTCATCCGTGGCCCTTTGATTTACCTTAAAATATTTTCCAGCAAAAAGCTGTACACCCATAATGGCAAAAATAAGCCAAAATATTAGACACACCAATAGCACATTGAAGATGGACGGTATAGCTTGAACCAGCGCGTTAACGACGACCTGTAGAGTTGATGTTGCGTCGATAGATGTATTAAGATGGGTTTGAGGAAGAAAATATTGCAATTTTAGAAAATACATCGTACATACATTTTTTTTAAAGAGGATCTTATAAATGAGTTTTATGAACATATATATTTAAAGCATTATTTCGATTTAATGTACGAAGCAAAAATCAAAAATTCAAAGCCCATGCACAGACCTCGGGTCTTCTCGGACCCAATTTCACAATATTAACTAAGCATTCCGAATATGTGTGTGTGTCATTAATTCAAACTTTAAGGACTACAAAACGAGATTTACAAAAAAACCAGCAGTCATACAGGAAGCAATCATTAGCACAAATCATCGTGAACTCACATTCCAAAGCACAAGCAAGTACAAAGAATACAACACAACAATTAGAGACGATCACAAAATTTAAAATTAAATCGTTAATGGAAATCATTAAGTAATGAATGCAAGACAAAAGCAAATCGTGAACAGAAGACAAAACCGAAAATGATCAGCAGTTCATGGATAAATTGAAATAAAATCAAGAGTAAAGTAAGTAAAGCCTGAAGAAAAAAAGTATATGTTGTCTGCATACATAAATTTTGTTGTGTTTTAGAAATAGGCTGCGATATAATCTATTCTCTGAGCTAACAAATAATAAAATTTCTTTCGATTATCGATATTTTACAAGCATACTTTTGATTGTTTGAACAAATTATAGGTTGTATCTTTTTTCTAAGTTAAATGGCATTGGTATGGTGTGGTGATAGATTCGAGTATATATTTCTGGGAGTATGTAGTAGATTTGTAGCATTTGTGAGGGGTATGTATTTCATTTTTTTTTTTTTTTTGATTAGCGCAATTTAATCGTACGTAAAACAAACTATTATTTTATGAAAACGGCTTTTTTCTTGATCATTCTAAAAACAAATCAAATTATGAGTCACAAGACAATTGATTTCGATCTAATCGCTTTGCACTCTTTGGCTTAAACAAATGTGAATAATATTTTGAATTTTCTTTTTTTTTTGTAAATTGTGTAATTGCATGTCAAAAAAGTCAAATACATTCGCAATGAGGTGATCAAAAAGGAATAACTTTAACGAACTGAAAACAAAAGAACAGTCGAATGAAAGGAAAAGATATGAACAAAAGAGTAGAGAGAAAAAGAAAAAAGAAAATGTTGATAGATATTGTTTTTTTTTTCAAGCTTATAGAAAATTATTGTTTGTTATTGCTATTCTACTGGTGTCGCATAAAAAACGGTTTAACTGTGTGTATACGTCATATGTGTACTTTGTACAATGTGTTCTCGTAATTGGTTATTTTTTCGAGATTTTATTGGCTGGGAGGAACATACGATCATATCAAGAGTTACCTTACCTCGGTGTATTAACTCACTTATTGTATTCTTGAATGTTTTTTTGTTTTCTTTTATTTTTGTTAGATTTTCAGGACGATATATTTTATGTGGCAAAGGTGAGTAGAAGACGTTTTTGTCGAATTTAATTTGTGGGGAAAATTGTCTGGTATTCCTAGTAGACTAGGACCAGCCTTGCTAAAGTATTTGCTTAATTAAAATAAATAAATTGAATGGCACTACAAACTGCAAAGAACGAGAGTCAAAGCCTCAATAAGGAAAAGGAACCAACATTCCGGTCAGTGAAATACATATAAGAAGTTTTCAATGATAATTCGAAGGAGTTGTCAGCAACTCCAGAAGAGTGAAACCGTGTAAGATGGAAGACAAACGAATGTCCAGATTAGGATCCGAACCTATGCTTCCCGAGTTAGAAAAGTAGCTTAAAATCACTGAACCATGGCCGACACACCCGACCTAATGTGACCCTAGAGACCGAAGAGGATCAAGACTTACGTTCTTTGTTAGTGCAAGAGCCTTTAAATAGCAAAATATAAGAAGTTTTGTTCTTTGACAGTGAGTATTATATATATAAAATATTTTTCTACCGCAACCCTTGTGCTAAGTTTTATTAGAATAAATGCAGTTTCTGCATGAAATTCTGAAATTCACACCTTGTATAAAATACTGCCACAGAAGAGATCAGGATGATGTTTATGGTCAGGCACTACGGGCTGAGACACAGTGATTATTTGAAAATTTCATTTCTATGAGGAAAGCATTTACATGGTAAACTGCTATAAATTCATGAGAATCAGAAAGTACGGTAGTGGTATTATAATTCATATGCAGAGAAGTGAGAAACACTTGACCGTGCAGTACTGTTCTGTTACAAGAATTACAAATCTATAAAGTACGTTGAGTTCGGGTAGAAGAATCACGCATATGTAGATGTACACTGATCTATACACATGAGCCGGCGAATTGGATTGGACTGCTTTTGCTTAGGCAGTACACCAAAAAGAAAGGCCGAACTGTTGCAGTATTATTTTTACAATGCGCATATTTGCAGAAATTGCCTGTCATGCCAGTCGCAATCGACAAACGTGAAGCTACCGTCACTGCAACTCACACTAACCGAGTATTCTTAGAGTTTTGTCATAATCAAAGGTACACTGAAAAACATTTCCCAAATACTATTACCATCAATATCAAGATTGGAGCCTACACAAATTCATATTTCCATTTTCCAAAGCTTTCATACAGTAACAAAAAGGAAAAAAACAGTGTAATTGACTTGAATTTAAACAGAAATTTGTTAAACTTCAGGCTCATGCACTAAGATATAATTTGAGCTTGTTAAGCAGAAAAAACTGTGCCTGAGAGCTGAAATCTATGATAAACTAGAGTGTTGTTATTGTAATGGAGTGTCTTCAAATGTTGTATATCTATTTGAAAAGCAAATATTATTGTTGTTTTTGTTTTTCATATTTTGTATGCAAAAAAAATTCGTTTAAATGTTCTCGTTTTGTACAGTGTTCTTGCGCTAACATAGTGAAAGGAAGAAAATTTGAAAAAAAGTATCTATATGAAAGAACATTGTTAACTAAGTTGTTATTGCGTTTTTCAAACTATGTATGTTTTTGTTTTCGAACAAAGCTTAACTATATTCAAAAACCTAATGGAAACGAAAATTGGAACAAAAATGAAATTAAGTATTTGTTTTACTGCCAAGAATATATAATAACAATACGATTTGGAAATGGTATATAATGAAGTTTTCTCTAAGTTAAAAATTATAACTGTAAACTAATGCATCTCATAATATTAGTAACATGATTATGTAAAATATTGTATATATATATTTTTTTGTTATTTTCATATGCAAAATAAGACAACGAAATGTTTGATCTAAGTTTAATAAAAAAAATATATTTCTAATTGTTTTACTTAAATATTAAATTTATAAAAATAAGTTAATAATTTATGGTTGAAATATATATTTTGATTTATTTATTTTTTTTTATATTATTTTAAGTAAAATATTTTGATTTGAAATGAATGGGGAAGTACGTACCCTCATGCCCTGCATTCGGGACATGGCACGTAGTGGTCTCAGTGCTCTTAACGTTCGCATAGTCTTGAAGGCTTGAATACCACCAGCTCCAACAAGTGAAGCAACGAAGTTGATAAGCGACACCTAGTTTTGTTTGATTATATTTTTTTTCGATTGCATTTTACATTTGAAAATATGTAGGTAGCATTTTCGGAATTCGTAACGAGGAGTTTGTTTTTTTGGTTTTTCGGTTATAGTAAAGAAATAAATTACATTGATAGAATGAAAGTTAGTTATATTGTTTTTAAGGTTTGTTTTTGAATTTTTGAAAAGTTTTTTGATTAGGTTTTGAATGTTTTGTAAATTTTTTGTGAGAGTGAGGAGAATTTTGTTGTGTTTTAATTTCAATTCGAGTCATTTTCATTTAAATAAGAAATGTCTTAGTGAAGAGAAGAGAAAATAATTTGTTGTATATCGAGAGTAGAAAAACAAAATGATTGGCTTGAATTTCTAGTTTAGAAAAAAAAACAAACAAAAAACCATTTCTAAGTGTTGTATATATTATGTTGGAAAATAAATCTCAAAAATCAAACACGAGAGAAATAAGTCGAAAATAAATTCGAAACATAATTCAAATCAAGGAAACAAAAGTATATATTTATATAAAGAAATAACTCAAACATAAACTAAACATTTTTTTAACGCTCATTGTTGTTTCTTTTTCTTGTTTATCTCTTTCTACAATTATTGTATATAGTGCATTTTTCTTTGGGGGCCTATGTATATTTCCTTGAGTTTAAGTCTATGCGCACAACTATAGGCATATTTTGCTTTTGCTGTTTTGTGTGCGGTTACAAATATTTATCAGCTTCTGTTTTTTACTCTCCACCAATGCCAATTTTTTGTATGTATAAAATTATCCTGTAACTTTTCTCTTTGAGATTGGTGTCTACATACAAATTGTACGGTTAAAACATTAAATAAAGCATACACCGATTTATTGCCAAAAGCAGTACAAATACACATTGTATGATTTTATTTCATTTTTTTTTTCAATACACATACATAAAAACCAAAGACAAGAAAAATAGCCCTCTGACCCTTGAGAAGAAATCCTTTTTGTTTCGAAATTGAAAACCTAAACAGAGTTTACTTATCTTAGGTGACTTAAATCTATACTTTTAGCTCATATTTTGTGTGAATTTACGTTTTTTTAGGGGTTTTCTTTCACATTTTGTCCATTTAAGTTCTTGCGAAAAAGCCTTTCATGGGAAATAATAAATTCATTCGAGTTTGAAATTTGAGACAATCTTGAAAATTTAGGGGGAGTCCTGTTTTTGCTTTAAAACGCATCGATTTTAGTTTTCGATAAGAAATGTTTCGTTTGTCTAGTTAGAAGGACTTGAAGTGGGAGACAGTTATGAAGACTTCAAACTAAAAGTTCGATTCCAATCGGAAAACTTCATTCATGGATCTGTGTTTTCTCTTTAAAGAGATCATGTCTAGTTTTCACATCCCTTTCATTGAAGAATTACAATGGAAGACTCTCGCTTCTCTATGGTAAGGGTTTCCTTTAGCCCATCAGCGTCAAATAATATTTTAGACAATGCCACTTGCCTTGAGTTTTTAATATCATTTTTAGAGAGATCGTGTGAATCCCACAGATCATAACTAGAGGCACGGTCTACCAATAGTTACTTCAACTCTCGGCCTTTAAGAGAAAAAGTCTTACGCGTGATTGCTATCAGCCAATCCATTTAATTAGTAGTCCTACCGAGAAAGACTTTCATATCAATGGGGAAAAACCAAATCATAGTCAGAATGGAGTAGGAAGAACAAATTTTGAAGGAATAAGATCAGACGTTTGGAACTCTATCCATGTTGCTTGAATTGCAACATTACATGATTCAACAACAGACAAATACCTTATCAGAAGTCCGCATACTTGCATTCTATTTGAATGTTCTCTAATGTGTTTCTAAAAATATTTACAAAACTATCTAGTTTCTGATCAGAGTATTTTTTTCTTCGATTTTGTTTTAAATGAAACAGACAACTAACTTGGAATTTGTCAGTTGTTGAAACATTTGACTAGGTAGGCTTGTCTAGTTGCGTTATGCCTTGAACTTTGCTGCAATACTTATCAGAAAGGTAGCTGTATCGTTGATTTGAAATTTCTTTTATTTAGTATGCTGTTGCGTTGTAGATCAAAAGATTGCCCAAGACCAAGCGGTTATGAGAGAACCAAATGAACTCAACTTATAAGTAAAACACTGCCACCACTGCGCAGGAGTTTCAACTACGGTGGATTTTTCAATATCTGCTGAAAAGGCTTGAAAGAGAAGAATTTGTTTATTTCTGAGAAATTGAAACTAATTTGAATACGGGTTTTGTATTTTTTTTGATTTTTACAAATGGTCTAACTTGGTACTATGAGTGAGTGGTGTTTGGGCATTTTTAATCTATTCAATCTACTTTTGAATCTCTAGATTCACTAAAGTTCTTTAAACGGACATAGGGGGAAATGTTTTGATTTTTTTTTGATTTGTTTTGTCGATTTACAAAATGATTGTTTCAAAAACAAACACACTAAATATGAGCTTCTGTAACTACTAGATAGTTTTTCTAGGGACTAGTTTTTAAACTATATTTACTTTCTATTTCAATGAATAGACTGAATTCTGCTTTCTAAATGATACCTACAAACTACTTGAACTACTTTTTTAAACGTTTACCTTACTTTACAAATAGTCATCAGGTCGATAGAGAGTGAGAGAGAGAGAGAGAGAGATATAGAGGAGGAGAGGGGGAAGAGAGAGAGAGAGTGAAGTGAAGGGATTTGTGGGACGCCACAAGATAATTAACTTTTACTTAAATTTAAGGTCTTAGAATGAAGCCAAATCATATTAAGTTTTGTTTAAGGACAGTACATAAACTGATTTATACTTTATACAAGGCTTAAAAGGTTAAGTACACAGACGGCAAGAGAAAATAAAAATAAATAAAAATATTTTTGTTGCATTTATCTTGTATCGACATTTTTAAGTTATCGTTTCTTGAATGACTTCGATTTTATGCAAGATGATTTGTAATTGTGGATATGAATTCATTGTACATTTGATGTATGCAAATACCGAGATATTTTATCACTTCCTTAGGTTAGTTAAATAAATTATTCATCTTGCACAAAACACCATTGAAAAAACTTATTTGTTTAACTTGAATTTAGTTTTTTTTTGGAATATTTTGTCGATCAAGTTCTTAAACAAAAAACAAAACCAATGAAAAGAAAATTAAGAGGACACATAAAATAAAGATAAGATATACATATATACATGTACATACAAACTTGATCACGTAGAATAAATATATTTACTATTTATGATATAAAGGTACGAAGCTGACAATTGCAATATATTTCACATATTTAAAGAGGGGGTTTCGGTTAGATAGAAGAGAAGTACATATTTAAGATAGGAGATATAATACATATATATAATATAAATTAATATGCACAGATTTCACGATTGTTTTTTTTTTGAAGATACACCGTATATAGAAAACACATTTAATTGACAATAATGAAAAAATAATAATCATAATAAACTCTGCTGCATTACTCATTTGACGACTAAATTACATGTTTAACACCTTGTTTATATGTATAATTTGCAGACATTTAATATATAAGTATATATAGTTATATATATGTATAAAAGACAAAGAAGTAGAAAACATCTTGTGGCGAGTAATATATTTCTTGTTTTTTGTTTTTATATCATATTGCACACTTTTTGCGGAAAAAAAATAGTAGTTACACACGTTGCTGTACTTTTACAGAAAATGAATTTGATCATAGTTGTGCTACTTACTTTCATACCCTCCCATCGTGAGACTGCTCGAAGCGGTCTTAATGCTCTTAATGTTCTCATAGAACGGAAAGCTGGGACATCATCCGCGCCGTAACATATGGCGCCCAAATTTATAAGCGACAACTATTTATTCGTTTTCATTTTTTTTTTGTCGAATATAGTTTTTTTTTATTTTTGGAATATATTGGCCGAATTATCGAGTATTGTTATTGGTTTGCGTTAACAAAGTATTTTTTTTCGTTTTGTTTTTTTTTGATTTACATAAAATAAATAAAATATATCATTTGTTATATTTGGCTTTTTTTTGTTTTGTTAATGAAAAATGATATGTTTATGTTTAGAGGCTAAATTCGAAAGAGAGGGGGGAAACGGGGAGATCGTCAACTAAACTAAATCACTAAACTATACACAAAAAATCCAACGCAAAAACCAAAGGGAACTAAAGAGAGAAATTAAAAAATAAAATAATAGTGAAAATAATAAGAGTAATTATGATTATTTTGTCATATTTTTTCTCTCTCCTTATAGGGTTTACTCTTTGTTTGTAAATCATATTTAAAAATATATAGAAAATTTCAGTATTTTTTTTTTTCTGAAAAGAAAATTGAAAAAACTATTCTAGGGGGACAATACAAATTGACTTACCATTACAATGATAAAATCAAGCCAACACCACGCGTTTGTGAAATAGACCTTAAAACCCAAAGCCAACCATTTGATTAACATTTCTAAGAAAAATATAACTGTGAATATCCTGTCCATATAATACAAAATATCCTGAAGAATTGGTCGTTGGGGAAGGTGAACATCTTCTAGAGCCTGTTAAGCAACGGAAATAAACAGAAACAAAAGTGACTCAATTGAAATTTGAATTGATTGTGAGTAAACTTACCAAAGCTAAACTACTGAGTAAAATCATAGTGATAACGGCTGTTTCAAAATATTTATTTTCGATTAATTGAAAAGTTTTCAGTCGCAAATTGCCCCATCCCTGCCAAAATGGTGAATCATCATCACCGGCTAAGATTGGGAATTTTACATAATATGAATCTGGGCAGCAATCAGCTGGATATTCATCCAATATTTCTTCTTCATTCGCATGTATAATGATATCACCATCGAGAGGACCTTCTTCACCTTCGCCCTCCTCATCTAATTCTTCATCAAGGCCCAGATCCTCTTTGCTGGCATCGCGTTTCTCTTCGCCTTCCATTGTTTCGGCGCTACCTTTATGACTTTCATCTTTAAATGGTCGATTCTTATGGCTACCATATGAGTTAATGCTGGCAGTGTCGTCGTCCTGTAAGGACAAACCTCTATGGTTTAGCTCGTGTTCCAGTCTATTGTCTTGGTGGTTAATTGAATTGCCAATCATCTGCGAGGTATATTACACATAGGTTGATCGGAATTGGAATATTTTTTTTTGTTTTTATATTTTTTTTCGTTTTGTTGTAGTATATTTACAAAACAAAAAAAAAAACAACAACAAAAGGGTATATGTATACACAGAAAACTAGGCATAAATAAAGAAATTGGGGATGAACTAAAAAGCAACAACTTACACAATGGGAGACATTTGCAAATTAGATTGGAAAAATATTTTTGGATGCATTCGAAAGTAGGAGAATGTATGCTTACCGTTGCATTATTCAGATATTTTGATTTCTTCGATTTGCTGTTCTTCAGATCGCCGTGTATCGTGAACTCCATGCCATCGCCGATAGCCACTTCCAGTTGATTTTGTTCTTTGATGCCTTTTTTAATTAGTCCATCGGCGAGAATATCTTCGGCGCCTAACTCAAGCTCATTATCACCATGTTCTGCAGAAATACAACGACAAACCCCTTTGCCTAACGTATCCGTTTCGGTTTTGTTTTTTGTTTTTTTGTATATTTTGAAGTGCGTAATGATGATGGTTTTGAATGGCAAGCGGTAGATTAATGATTGATCGAGTTTTTTGGTTTGTTTTTGTTTTTCAAAATTGCCAATGTGATTGATTTTTTTTTGTCGTTTTGACGAAACGGAATTTTGTTTTCGATTTATTTTTGTTATGAAGACGCAAATGAAGAAAGTAAAAAAGAAAACAAAGAGGGAACCGAAGACAATTTTAATAATAGTACTCTATAGTATAGTTAATTTACACCAATTCTTCTACACACTTAGCTACTTCACAACACACAAACATAAGAGTTTCAAAATATAAGAAGAATTTGCAAATTTTAACAACAGAATGAACAGAAAACATAAGTCTATGGTGCAGACCACAAATATCCTGACCGTCAATAAGATGTTAAGAGATTTAAAAATTTGTCTAGAAATTTGACTACGGTAGAAACTAGACGATATATTGTCTTTAAATATGTGTTGATTAGTAACCCATAGCAGAAATGTGAAAGAGAATTTTAACAAGTGGCCAAGGTTCCATTTTTAAGCCACAAACGTCTTTCATCAAATTAAAGAAGACCTTGGCTTTAAAATACCAAAGAATTAAGATCTGACGGTATGGATTCTTAAGTGAAGAAAAATGGATATTAAATTGAAATTTAATCTACCAATAAATTTAAAGAAAAGAAATGAACAAAAAAAAATAAACCTCAGGACTTTTGATGAGAATAGAAGTATGATTTAATGAGTCCCTTTTTTAAAGGAATGAATGATGAGGGACGTATTTAAATTTTCTTCAGCAAAAATTTAAAATTTCCCCTCGTAATGAAATGATGAAATACACAATTATATATAGATCAAAAATTTTGAATAAACAAAATATGAAAGAAATTAAGGAAACAAAAATTATTGAACCAATGAAAGAATCCGATTGCAATAAACATGATGAAACCAAAAATTTAACTAAGAGGAATAAACATTACTTATTTACAGTTTTCAAAAAAGGAAACCAAATTGAAAGATTTAATTTAAGTATAATATCAATACTAAGAAGGGTCAAATCCACTGTTTTACTTTCATATTATATAAATATGTATTCAACTTTTCATTTTAAAAATTCAACTGATCTTCATTTTTCTATATGTATACTAGTTTAAATTATATTCTCTTATTTATTTGTTATATACATTACTTAAGCAACGCAAAGATATATAGATTTTTATGTAAGAATAAATATTTGAAATAAACTAAAAGAAAGAGAAATTATGATTTAAATTTATGATCTCGCAGCTTATTTCTTCCAACTGCCAACGAAGTTGAGGAAAAGACTGGTGGGAACTCATTCCGTTCAGAAATGAGTGCAAAAAGACCCTTTTTTGGGGGGGGAAACACTTGCGGAATGCATACACATTTTTCTTAGGTTTTCTTTGTAAGAGTTGGAGTCTCGACGTAGAGCTAAGAAATGAACAGTAAACGATCGATCGAAGATCGCCGAATTCGGTGACGAAAATATTGTTGACTCAGGGATTAGATTTATCTGAAGGATAGAACATAACGCCCCTTATAAGGTCGTGCAGCTAGCCAAAGGGATGCAATATCCGGAAGGTACCAAGAAGCGATCACCTATTTGAATACATCTTAGAAGATTTGTGTATCATGGGGTCTGGCATCGTTGTGAAGGAGTATGGTTCGGCCATGTCGGTGAGTTTTTTCATTCGAATTCTGGGTTTGTTGACCGGGGCATTCGTTTCGAGTAGTCTTGTGCTTTGAGATATCCTTCTTCGAGGTGCATTGCGTGTCGGCTACGTCGGACTCGCTTTTTGTATCTTTGCCGACATTTAGCACGTACTGCCATTGACACTCAACTTGGCTGTGTATATGGGCGATAGGATCAAGTTTAACTTTTAAAATCACCAATGCACAAAAGCACAACGCACTTTGAAACTTAAGTTTTATACACTTTTGAGTGAGTTTTTATAGATAAAAGAAGTGACATTTTTTTTTTTGAGCTTAGTCGTACACGAGGTTCTGTGTTCGATTAAAAAACCCATGAACTACGAATTTGACACCGTAAATCTCTTAACATAGAACTTGCGTAACGTTAAACAGATTTTCGATTTTCAAATTCAATAGTTTTCAACATATCGAGATATCGATCACAATGACCGTTCTTGAAATCACTTAGGACAACGGAAAAAGAATCAAATAAACATTGAAATGAAAAAACAAAATACAAAACAAAGAGAAATCATTATAAGAAGCTCAAATATACCTCCGATATTTTTCAAACAATTCATTTCAAATATGTTGTCGTATAAAAAAATCAATTCTAGTATTTAAAACAACATATATACTAAATTTCTTTTTCTCTATGACTTCTAACATAGATTTTGCAAAATTTGATTGTTATACAAAAATCTAAACGCATATTACGTGTATCTATTCTACATATTAATATACATATGTACTCTACTAAGACAGAGGAGAACAAATAACACGCACTGTATATCTCGCACATGATCTCATGAAAATTAACACAAAAAAAAATATGCAGAGGTATGTTCAGATAAATGTATAACAGTTTGTATACATATGCATTGAATATATAACCAGTTATACATTTTGATTCATCAAAATTCCGTATTTGATATCCTAAAGATATACTCGTATATATATGTATATAAATATGAAAATACTTTTTCTTTTGTTTTTTTTAATAAATTTAAAACAAGTGGATAAAAACCTTCGCTCCATATCCAACTGATCTGATTGGTCCTCTCACCTGGTGGTTGATCACTAATTTGATTTGTCAATTTGTTACGAATCAATTTGAAACAATCGGCTACGTTACGTTTAATCCAATTTGAAAAACGCGATATTCTATTAAAGGCTTCAGCGATTTTATTTGTATCGTTGTCGGCGGTTGGCGCAGATAAACTAGATGAACCGAAATTCGACAAAAGCAAAGCTAAGAAAAGATTAAGAACCTGTAAAATGATAACAAAAATGCATGTAGTACTCCTTTTGAATCTTGACAGCAAAAAAAAAAAAATTGAATACTTACGACTAGATTTCCAATTACGACAGTTGCTAAGAAGAATGGAATACAGGATACATCGCCAACGTACATACAATCCCACATGGATTCAATCCATTCACCACATAAGACACGGAATACAATCATAAATGAGTGCATGAAATCTGTAAAATTCCACCGCGGAAGATCGCCATCTGGGAATTTTTCTTTATTGTCTAGAGGTAGGAAAATTAAAAGAAAAAGAAAAATGGTTGCATGTTAATTTCCTGTCGTCGAAAGAGGTTTGTGGAAAACACAGAAATGTATTTGATTGATTTACAATATGAATGTCAACATTTAAAGATTTTGTTACTTTTTTTTTTTTGATTGAAAAGTTGACATTCATGTCGGAAGCAGTTCAAAGCGTGAAGAGGAAGAAAGAAATTTCACTGTAGTCATGCAAAAAAGAGGTACAATAAAAAGTTAAATTATGCAAGAGAAAAAAATGTCTACTAGAAAATTGTTCAATTACCTGCGATTATTGCTTAGGTTACTCACACATATCGACACTCAGAATTGATTACTTCAAGTGAACATATGAAAAACGATTTTTGAAAGATAGTCTTAAATGAGCGGATGTGAGACGCTTGTTACGGAATACATTATAAACTTGTCTGTAAGGCGCATTGACTTCACGAAGTGAATCAAATATTAAGACACTCTTAAGTAGGCAGACGATTTCAATTCAAACTCAGTAGGAAATATGAAAAAAAACACCAAAGTGTCTGTTGCGCCTTGTTGGAAAGTTATTGCCAATCATGACGTTGAAAATTTAAAAACGAATACCAAGTAGGAGGTGCATGGCGACTTTGAAGAGGAAAGAGGCTTTAATCTAAGTTCTAATAGTTTATGATTCATTCAAAGAACGAACGAACAAGCAGTATAAATATATCAAGATGAAATTCGAACTTCTTCATGGTATTTCGTTGTTTCTAAAGGGAATTGTATTTCGTCCTCCATACATTATGTACTAGGAGGAAACTGAGGGCCCAAGTTCACATTTTGTCAAAGTGGAATAAAACCAAATTAAAGGAGTCGAGGACTAGATGATATATATAGAAGCACATATTGCTTATGCATTGGACAACATCTAGCTAAACAGGGCCAAAAGAACTGATTGACATAGACGGCTATGAAAGTCTACATATGTGTACTTTTATAATTCTGTCTGCAAAGTAGAAAAGACCTTATGCGCTGATCCAAAATTACCGAGTCAATAAAGGCAATGTGATTGTGGGCACTAAGAAACTTGATGACGGAAGGCAGTATTGTCAAGACCATTAAGGATGAAGGACTGAGATTAAGAACGCTTTCTTTTTTCTTTACATTTTTGCGAAGACGTCGCTTTGAAGAACATAGTCATGCTCAGATGAAGCAGATGTTTTTTTTATGTTGGAATATCGAATTTGATCGCGATGCGAGTTTTGCGAACAACACATGTCTTGGTCGTCGGCGTGTCTTGGCCTTCGTCAGAATTTTGGTGGGAATTCTGTAGGTTCTTGATGTTAAGAGGCGAACGATCTTACATTTTCATGATTTTACTGAGATTTTTAACAGTTTTTGACAACTTTTTGGATATGAGCGTAATCAATACGCTCAAGATATCTAATTCAAGGTGTTGTAGATCTAAACAGCCGCAGCATACATATGTCCCCTGACTTAGATGGGGCTCAGAACTAAAGAAGAACCTGTATGCAATTGGACAATGCTGACGATAGACAGTGACTGTCTAGCTAGAAACCATATCTGGTTGAGTTTAAGTCACACTATCCCGCCGAACAATAAATGAATTTAAAATGAAAACTAGAAACAAAAATCGACTAGGTATCAATCACAAACTCTCGAAAATCAAATGCAAAAAATCTTCATTGAAACGTTAAAACAAATTTCTCAACACATTACCAATAAGGAACAAATGACAAACAGAATACAAATTTTAAACATATTCTTTAAACAAAATCAAGAAAATTTGTGTGTTTACACTCAACTAAATACACCCACATAACAAAGAGAAAAGAAAAAACACCAAACTAAGCAGTCAAAATGAGTCAAAATCATAAGGACAATAACTAATCCTTTAAAATGAATACAGTGCTATACATTTAACATTTACTTCAACAACACAATACGGTTTACATCTGATACATACATACATGCATGTCAAGTGAACTTACCATGGTAATTTTTTCCGAATAGTTGCATTCCCATTACAGCAAATATGAAGATGATAATACATAGGACAAATGTGAGATTACCCAATGCACCCATTGTACGTCCCATAATCGATATAAGTAAATTTAATGTAGGCCAAGACTTAGCTAATTTGAATACTCGAAGCTGTTTGTGTTGTAGTTTTGGTTTCAAAATCAAAACGAATTCCAATTGATCCAAATTTGCATTGTCGTGTGAATTTTGTCAATCATATTTTTGCGGGAAGGAGATTTTTCGATTTTATGCAGGGCAAATGAAAGTTTGATTTTTGTTTTACCCAAGCCGGGCACACAAACACAAGCGGTAAAGAGAAAGGCATTCGTAAATTAATATGTAAGAAAAAAAGAAGAAAAATATATTTGGTGAGTTAGTATATATATATATAGTTTGTATAGAGAAAGAAAGAGAGAGATAGATTATTGAGGGGTTTTATTTTTGGTTTTTGTTTTATATTGCAAAGCATATCATCCCTTAAGGCTTAAGACTTTGTTTGACGTAAAACTACATAATCTCAAAAATTGCTTGAAAACGTTACCAAAAGAGTTGAGAGTAAGGAAGAAGAGAAAAACAAAAGGATATCATCGGCTAAATGCAAAGTGATATAACTCTAATTGAATAAGTTTTGTTTTTTGTTTTGGATTTCTGTTTTGCGAGGAAGACTTCTTATCGCAAGTACCTGTGTAATTTTTGCCAAATAATTGCATTCCCATGACGGCAAATATGAAGATAATAATGCACAATACGAATGTTAAATTGCCTAAGGCACCGACTGTTCGGCCCATTATCGAAATAAGTAAATTTAATGTTGGCCAAGATTTAGCTAATTTGAAAACACGTAGCTGGAGGGAAGGAGAAATGCAACTTCTTTATACATTCTATAACAGAATTAATATTTAATTAAATTTGATTGTGGATTGATGGTTAAAAATGTGGTTCTGTCCAAATTTTGAATTTTGGATAAAAGAGACTGATTTCAAGTAAATTCTTGGATTCAACATTTTTTAACAGCATCAAAGAACTGCACTGATTGAATGGACTTTTATTTAAACTCCTTAATTGAACTGAAATATGCTCAAATATGCTTTTAGTATGAATAGTTTGAATAAAGTCATCTGAAGGGTAGTCACTTACCAAACGAAACGAACGTAATACAGATAATCCCTGAACGCCCTCCAGTCCCAGTTCGAGCAACGAGAGGGCTACTATAATGAAATCAAAAATATTCCATCCTTCCTGGAAGTAGTATTTCGGACTCATTGCACACAGTTTCATTGTCGCTTCGATCGCGAAAGTCGCCGTGAAAAACTACACAAACAAACAAAAATACATAGAAGTGTATAAAAAAAAGTTGGAGAAAAGAATGAAAAGGTATAAAGATACTTACATAATTGCCGCTCTTCAATATCCTCTCCATTTCTTTGTTCATGTCATGGTGATCCAGTGCCATGAACATTGTGTTCACAACAATACAGAGGGTGATGAATAGTTCAACAAATGGATCGAATACAATCAATGATACCCATTCTTGTAATTTCAACCACGCCCAACAGCAGTCCCAAACGCAGAATATATCGATACCCTTAAGGAATGCCTCAATGGCTTTATCCTTGAGTGTTGGACCATCTTCGTCGTCGTCCTCTGTTGGAAAGTAGTAAACGGAGACTAAACACAAAATTTTTAAATTAGTGAGTTTTTGACCAGACTTTGACTCAGCCGATTTTTGTTTTTTTTTTCTTAATCTGTGTTTTTTTCGTTTTTTTATATTTTGTTTAAGAATGTTTTTTATTTTGACTCTTTTTGAAGAAAAGAGAGGCTTAGACTTATGTTTTCGCTATCTATTCAAACTAAGCTATATTTGTGAGCTTACGAAAAAAATCTCTAATTCGCTTTAACTACGCGCTAGAATGTATGTATGTACGAGTATGTATAAAGTAATGGCGCTTATGTTCTTTCTACCAAAGCAGCGTATTGTTTGTTTTTTTTTTGTGGCACAAGTTTGCAATGCATAAATACGAATGAGACGTTGTTTTTTCTAAAATGAGTATTCTATCTAAGAACTGTGTATATGTCTATTTCTACTTTAAATCTAACCAAACGGGCAACAGATTTCGCGCATGAGTGTGAGTTTTGTTTGATTTTGATGACAACTCTATGAAAATTTTGGGCTTGCATTTTTGTGTCTTAAGTGTACAATATTCCCTGGGAGACCGAGAGAATCGAAGATTGATTGACGTGATATGTCAAGATCCCGAAATGTTTAAAATTCTGAAAACCAAAAATCGAATACTCAAAAAATAAATCCGTGAAAAATGAATGTGGTGAACGAAAGCATTAAACGAATTCCGAATCTATCCTAATTCCTGCGTTGACCAAAAGTCAGAAGGATTACAGGAAAACACCATGTCCGCTCTTTGTTCATATTCTTCTGGTATGATTTCTTGGCATTTCCTTTCGGGCAAGAAATTAAGGATTTTAAACGTATCGGGATATTTATATTTCGGAATTTCGGGCTTTCGGAAATGTGTGATTTTTGGGGTTTTCGACATGGCGGATGGACATGGACCAAATCCATTGGGATTTTGGAAATTCACATCTGGTTATAACAAGCATTTCAGAATTTCACCCATTTCAGGATTTTAAGTTTCGGAATTTTGTTTCAATCCTAATTTCCTTTCAAGGCCTCGGCAACCTTAGGGAATTTGATGAGAGTTTCGGTTATGCAATTTCGTATTTCCTTACATGTAAAAGCTCACTTTTTTCAAGGTAACCGATTTGTTAAAGCTCTAGACTGTTGTTACTTGTTCTGAGGGGAATGTAGTTTGTTCTGTTTCGATTTGATTTTGAAATGTAAATGCAATTGGGTGCAGTATAGTTAGTTGTTGTTTACTTTTTCAAAGTTTGTTTGTTTTCGTGTTTAGTTTTTATGACAAATATTGTTTTTGGAGGGATTTGTATTTTTATTTTTTTGGTTTAAGAATAAAAATGAAACAAATATATAAGCAATTACTGCTAATTTGAACCAAACAATTGCATTCCAAAAAATTTGAAAAATTAGTAAGGCACCACAATGTTGTAGATGAAATTAAAAACTACGGTGAGAGAGATAAGTATGTTTTCCAATCTATCAAATATGTTCTCATTCAGTATGAAAAGCAATCAACTTCTGTTAATAATAATTAGCTTCTAAAAAGTACATTGAAAAAGTTTTTTTTTGTAAATAATTCTCATGCAAACGGTACTACATAACTTCTAAAATAAACGATTGGCAAGTTTCAAATAAAATCTGTACTACTGCAAAATCGGCACTGAAACGTACCAAATTGGCGACATAATAATTTTATTTTTTCAAAAAATTTCTTTCTTCTAGTAAAGTATAAGAAAATTCAAGGAAAAAAAATGAAAAATACAATTTGTAAATCATATACTTTTTTTTTTCTGAAAACAGAAACAAGAAAAAATAACAAACAAATTCGAGAAATCGTTGAAAACAATTTGCATTAAACCTCTCTTTCACAAAAAGAAAAAGAAAATGACCCACAATTCAATTTGTCGTTTCAAAGACTCATTGAATGTTGTACAGCCAATTTGTGTGAAATCAAAAACAACTTTTTTTTTGTAAATTCCATTTCATTTCATTCAGAAAAAGGTTTAATTTCTGGGATAGATTTTTTAGGTTTTGTGCGTTTATTTTGCATCCGAAAACATCGTCACGAAATAACGACGACGAGTCAAAGAAGAGTCTTTAGTTTTATGGTAAGCTTTTAAAAGAAACGAAAAAAAATATGTTTGAAAATGAGTGTATGGTTATTTTTTGAGAAGATAGACAACGTATTAAATGCTACTATTCTAGTTTTGTTAAGAAAGTTTGTAGTTTTTTTTTAAAGTATTTTTTTTTTGTGATTAGAAAGCCACACACACAACGCGCGAGAGAGATTTTTATTTACATAAGAAAATTTGACAACACGAAGAAGTTTTTTGCAGTTTTTTGTACATTTACATTTTTTAGTTCTTGTAGAATGTAGAGATTTTATAAAAAGTTTGCACAGAGAAAAAAAAAATAAACGTGAGTGAGATTTTGATTGCACTCTTTCAAAAATGAAAATAACACAAAGAATATCTATACAAAGTGGCATTCATTGTCCCATAGAATCTAACCTAACAAAAAGTTACCACAATCGTTATGTTTAAAGCAAATTATTAACATACTATATCTGGTACTCTGTAGTTTTCTTCCACATACAAAAAAGCCAATCAAACACGAAGAAAAGTAGCATTTTGTACCGAAATAATAAACAAACGTTTTTAAAAATTAAAAAAAAAAGAAAACTTAATCATTCCCTTGTCAAAAAAGTCAAAAAGAAAAAAATATATAACCTTTTAAATTTGCAAGCAATTTGACAGATTTTTTGACATCGAAAAAAAAAATTAACTTAAACATTGGACAATCACACACCGATTAACAAGTTTGCAAGTTAAAACATAAGACAGACAGAAAACATTTTAGCATTCTCTTGACACATCAAGCATTCGAATGCACATTTACATGGTTTTCTCTTCAGGTTTTAAGACGAAAGAAAAACAAAAGGAACTTAAAGGGAAATAACTTAAGGAAAAAAAATAGTACTTTTTGTTTTGAGAATTCGAGAAACAAATATTTACAAACAGTTTAAATAGAAAAGAAATAAATTTGAAATAACATTGACAAAACAGTAAAGGAGAGGTTATGAAATATAATAGTGTTATTTTACAATGGTTCATCATTAGTGGGGATATGAGACAAGAAAACTTACCTCCCCTATCACTCGCTCGACTTTGCCGACCAGCGGCTTGTTCAATAATATCATTTAGTACCATGACATCTGAAAATAAAAAAAAAATACTTGGAAAATGATACACATATTGTAAGGTTAAGTTAAGGTGAATTCAATCGAGGACCCGGGGACCTCGGGCCACACTCGGCGTGAGGCCGAAGTCTAAATCATTTCTAAATCGAATCAATTCGCGCTGTTGAAGAAGTTCAACACCTGTTGAGAGTTTCGGAGTATGTGCCCTACTTCCAGCTTCTCTTAAGATGCATATAGAGCCCGTAAGTGGAGAAACTTAATTACATTACAGACAGGGAGAGCAATCATTCGCATACGAGTATACATACCTTTCATGTCAACCACTGTTTGCGTTTGGACGGGTTCAATAAAAGGATTGTCGTGGTGTTTCATTTTTCCAGCTTCATCCGTGCAGTCTATTCCCCCCATTTCCTACAAAACAGTCAGTCAGATTAGAATTTGTTTAAAATTCCAAACAATTCACAACTTACGTAATCTCGATGTTCTTTATGATTTGTATCCGCATAACTTGCTCCGCCGTTTGTAGCGCCTAACGATTGATTGCGTGAATTACGACTCCGTAGTTTACTTTCTTTCGTCATGGGACCGGCACCCATTGCAGCCATTCCTCCTAAGAGGTCACCGTGTGATGTATAGGATATCCTGGACTGATGCGAGGTATACGATGAATGTCTAGATCCTAAAAAGTTACACATGATTGATATGGATTTTTTTTTTTTGAGATGTTTCAAAGTTTGTCACTTACCTAAATTACCGTAATAGACAGGCACAATAATTGCACCATTTTCTTCGGACATTGGTGTTACCGCATTTGAATCATCTGCATAAGGTAAATGCTGTTGTGCATCCTGATATGTTGATAATACGAGCGGTTTTCGATCGCTGCCAGGTATGCCGAAACGACCACGACCGTTTCGTATTGTGTACTGATGGTTAAAATTGTACTTTAGAAAAATTTACATTAGGCATCATTTTTTTGAAGCGTTGATTTTGAAGTTGAATGTTTAGATTTGAATTGATTTTATATAAAGAAGGAAGTTAATGTATTTATTGTTTATTTAGTTTGGTGTTTAAGAGAGAGAGATGAGAGTAATAATACGAGATTAACATGGAGAAACGAAACGAAATATGAAGTACTCAAACTCAAAAAAATAAACAAAAGCAAATTGAACGACAAATATAATCGAAAAAACAAGTAAAAACTAAACCCAAACTTGACGTGACATAAATAAATAAATAAAAATAAAAATCGTGAAAATGGTGCATGATATCCTAAGCTTACATATATACATATATGTAAACTTTAAGTTAAATGGTTTGATTGATACTTTACTTACGAATAAAGAAACGTTTATTTTTTTTTTTTTGTTTTGTTTTACGTTTTTGAATGCTTACCTTGTGCGAACTACGTGATCCTCTTCGAATATTAAACGGTGAACCGGGTAAGGATAAGGATGTCTAAGTACAGAAAATAAACAAGAAAATAATCAAATCAAATCACAGAGAAGAAACACAAAACTATAGTCGTTTGAAGAATCTTGTTTGTTGTCTATTTTGCTGGTATTGTTGTTCGGTTGATTTGGTTTCTGTACTTGTTTGATTTCAACAAATCAATTTAATCAAGTGTGTACAAATATTTTAAAATAGAGGAAAACAATTGTTTTGTTGTGTGAAATTGTGTCTTTCTATATATATACACACTTATATGGTACATACGTATGTATGTATAAAGAAAACGAAAAATACAAAACATAAAAACTTAGAAAGAGAAACAAAATGAAAACCAATTGAAACAAATCAACAACTACTAGGTAACATTTGTTTTATTTTTTGTATTGCAACAGTCCCACTACTCGGGAGCTGGGGGGGGTAGGAGCGAACTACTTTTGTTTTGAATCAAATGGGTTTGATTTACTTGAAATACACAACTGCAATTGGCTTAAACAAGATTATAATACAACGCTACTGATACAAATATTAAGTTTTAAACTACAGCAAGATGTTTTTAGAACTAAGCTACCAACGTGACCAACTACTTTTCAGATTTTTTCAAGAGTGAGATTCTGGTTTTTCGAAGGGTGTTTCGACGGAGGATTCGAATTGGCATACATTTGTTTGGGTATGGAAATTATTTACGTCTAAAAAAATGCCAAGAAGATATATAAGGTTCAATGAGGTGGTGTATTTAAGGTAAAGAATATACAGAACTGTGAGATTGTTTTTAAAATTGAGTGTTTGCTTATCAAAGCCACATATTAAAACACTCTTAAAGGGTTTGTTGTTAACAACTTTTCAAATAAAACAAAGTGTGTGTAAAATTTTAAGAAAATTCGGCCTTTGTTTTAGAGCCTTTAGGATGTTATTATCTATAGAATTAAACATCGTCAACGCATCTTCTCTTGGTACGGCGCATTCGACTCTGGTCATAAATCCTTTCCTTTTGTGAAGGTTGTGAATATTTTACACTGAACTAAAGTGTATTAAAAGCGCATTTAAATACTTTTAAATCGCACATATAATATGTTGAATATTTTGTTTTGTTCGTTAGATCTAGGATCTTAATAGAACAGAAGACTGAATGAAGACTATTTCGCACCGATTGAAAAGTAGTGGTCACCTATGTCAATGTGTTTTCTAATGGATCTATGAAATTGATACTTTTGTTCTACTAGAACCCCGGTATAAACATTAAACATATATAAAAATTAAAAATTTAAACTGAACACAATTTAGAAGAACTTAGAAAAAAACAAAACAAAAAATTAAAAGGAATATTAAAGAAAATACAAGTGTTCTTGTAAATGTTTCTGATATATATAGATATATATATTTTTTTTCAAGATTGTTTAACGAGTTAATTATGTATTTTCTTTTAAATCTTGTTAAAACTAGATTGCACAACCTACCTTTTTTCTTGATGGAGCTCAAAATGATTGTTAAATCGAAATCTATCTGAGTTACGAATGGGGTACACTCAAGTGTTGAACAATTTCTTTTCTTCAGATTTAACAATCATTGCATTGCTCGTGTAACAGTTTTATTCGATATTTGAAAATTAACGTAAACAAGTTATAAGAAATACAGAGTATCTAAAGAATTAAGTCAATTTCAACACAGCAAAATTGAAATAAAAAAAAAACTTTGTTTTGCGCTTTTTTTGTTTTGTTCCAATGGTGATGAAAGTAATAATTTTCTAATAGAGAAAAAGAATCCAATTGTGGGTCGTTTATGATTTTTAGTTTTTTTTAGCTAAATTTTGAAGAAAATTTTGATTGCTTTTTGAGCTACTAAAAATTAAAGTGTTCTTTTACGTCAAATTCACTGTTCACAGTTGTGACAAAGGCAAACTAATACATTTTTTTGTTGAGCTGAAGTGAGTTTTGTTAACATTAATTACAGTTTTTTTTTAAATATATATTTGCTGCCGCAGTGTTTAAAAAACAAAAACGCAAAAATACAGAAAATGAAAAAAAAAAAGAAACAAATCGAAATAAGTTTATACAAAAATTGAAATAAACCAAATGAGTAAATATTTGGAACACCTATCTCAATCTGACGCGTTTTTTAATCATCAACAAGTTCTCACTAGTAAGTCGCAGAAGGAAACGAATTTAATTTAAATGTCATGTTTTCTAGTACAAATCTCCGCGATATATCAAATTTCTTAAAAGAAAACAAACAAACAAAAGATGATCAGAACGGGTAAATATTCTCCCTAATTTCTTTCAGGATTTGCACCACATCACAACAGAAATAAAAAGGAAGGTACCAAGTATACAGTAGTTATGTCATCATGCGAAAAAATCGACTATCTTTGTTTGAAAAAAAATAACATAAGTAATTAATAAATAAAATATACAAAACTAAGTATTACAAGCTGGCAAAGCATTTGTTTTTTATCAAAAACTTAGGAACATAAGAGACATTCTCATACACATTCCAGCAACTTGTTTATGAATCGTTGACAAATCATTCCAAGTAACACATTCATTTATATAGGCGGAGCTCAAAATCATAATTGAATAAAACACAAAAACAAATTAAAAAAAAAAAATCAAACCAACCAAAGAAAAAACAAAAAGAAAAAAAAACGTGAACAAAAAATAAAAAAAAAAGAAACAAAATTGAAAGAGACAACGACTTTAAAGCACATAGCCAGCTTATACTTACCGTGCTCACTTTACGAACTTTGGTGGCTGTAGGTGCTGTAGTAGGTGCTGGTGGTCTTTGTATAACGCTCACCGACTCCGATTCCACTTCAACGCTACGTATTGACATTTTCTCCTTGTTGTTGTCATCATTGCCCTTCTCACCGCCAACGAATAGCTCATAACTGATGCACGAATATGTTGGACTTTTCGCTAACTCAGGATGCATTGCTGCGTCGGCAGCATCGGCCGCAGCCTGAGCGGCAGCATTTGCACGCTCCTCTAGTTTGGCAGCTTTAGCTGCGGCAGCTTCTTCAGCCTCCTAAAATGATATGAAATTGATATGAAT
This sequence comes from Eristalinus sepulchralis, assembly GCA_944738645.1. Classification (NCBI taxonomy): domain Eukaryota; kingdom Metazoa; phylum Arthropoda; class Insecta; order Diptera; family Syrphidae; genus Eristalinus; species Eristalinus sepulchralis. The sequence goes on along the minus strand of OX122884.1, from coordinate 693,360 downwards.
GAATGAGTCACGGGGGGATGGGGGCGCCCGGGTTTTGTGATCGCTATGAATTTAATGTATATGAGTATATACCCTTATAGCCTCCTCTTCGGCAGCCTCCTCTTCTTCGGCCTTCTTTTGCAATTCGTCATAAGACATGGCAACAATAGCCAAAATCAAATTCACGAGATAAAACGAACCTAAAAAGATGATCACGATGAAGAAGAGCATATGCCAGGGGCCAGCAGCTCTTAACACCAGTTGATATAAATTCTCCCAATAATCTTGGGTCATTAGACGAAACGCCGACAGGAATGCCCAGCCAAATGAATCGAAACTGGTGTAGCCGTAGTTTGGATTATCACCGAAGCCCTGAAGACATACGTAGTCCTCACCACATTGTCTGGAAATTCATAAATATATAGATATAAAGATAGATAGAGGAAGAAGTGGGAAAAAGGAAGAAATAGAGAGAGATAGAGAGAAAGGGAAAAGGGAAGAGAAAAGAAGAAGAGAAGAAAGAATGACGTCTTGCAGAACATGATACATCCAAACACTCAAAGTTGATTTTGTAACATACCCTGCTCCAGAGATGTTACCACAAAGAGGAAACGTTAGACCATCATCATTGCTGAACCAATTCGATGCATTTCTATTGTGGTAAGCCCAATTTTCATCAGTTAAATTCCCCCATGAGCCGTCTAAGGGGAATTTCTTAATGCACTTTTGTGTTAGAACACCCATATAGATTTGCAGACCCATCAGTGCGAAAACTGATAGCGAAAACATTGTCAGAATTATCACATCGCGTAGATTCTTAACCGATTCGATGACAGCGCCAACAATGGTCTTCAAGCCTTCAAAATTCATAAAGTGTTTGTTTTTTCAAAATAATCTTTGTGTAGTAATCTTAGTCTAAATCTAGTTAAGAAGTTGTAGGAAGGAAGCCATTGTTAATTGCAAATTGGAATATTTACCTGGCACAATGGCTACTGTTTTAAGTGCTCGCAATACCCTAAACGTTCTCAAGGCAGCGAGATTACCTAAATCTATACCCATCGTCACATAGCTAGATTAAAGAGTTTCAAAAATTACAATTTAAAACATTTTTGTTTGTTTGTTTATGAAACATTAAAGAAGCGGTGTGTTTTGAAATGAAGCTGGTGGCACAAAACATAACAATCCATAAAACCAAATCAAAACAAAAGAAATTCAAACTTAAAATGAAAATCAAAATTATTTGTTTTAAGTGATACAAACATTTAACGTAAAAAACAAGTGAAAGTTGTCGCGAGAGAGAGAGAGAAAGAGTTTCGAGGTTCAACAGTTGAATCTGTATGTTTTGATTTTGATTGACATTGGACAAGAGAAAGAGAGAGAGAGAGAGAAAGAGAAACTGACGCACACACACATTTTTTTCGTATTCGATATGTGGCAAAATCTATGATGATGAATGGGTTTTAAAATACACACACCCTACAAAGGACCTCTTGAGTTGGGGTTGGGAGAATAGAGCGGGGGGGACTTGCTGAAGGACACAGTGATGCCTACAAACTACATGACATTCAGGAAATAACGTATTATATATTTTTCGATTTCTCGTGTATCGTAAAATGTAGAATAAGTTATACCCTGAAAAGCCAAACAGATGAAAAGGCACACAACGGAAGAGACGAACAAACAAGTCATCCAAATCGAAGTTTCATGTTAGAAGTACCTACCCATCATACGTCACTGTATGACTGTTACATGCATAAATTCTATCCACGAAAGACGTCTGCTTTCTTGCTCTACAAGAACCGCAGCCTGCACAGTCGTGACGCAAAACAAGGTGTTTACCGTGGCATGTTTAAAAAGCCGACAAATAATTTCATTTGTCATTGTTTTTATTTTTCTGTTTTTCTTTTCTCCCATCATACGCTGGGACAATGGGAATCCAAGGAGACGATAAGCGTGAGCTTTCCTAGCGAAACAACACCTAGAACACCCTCATTTCCATTGTATTGGGTCAGAAGGAATGAAGAAAAAATCAACCGCTCAGTGGAGTTACCCTGCATGTGAACCTCTATCGATCGGAATTATAAATAGCTTACACATTTCTATCCAACACAGAGAGGACATGGAATAGAAATTTAATATGAAGGCATCCACAACAAAGGAGACAAACTCGTAGATTGGGCTAAACCGAAACGAACAACGTTGCAATTTAGAGAAGTGAATTTGGATTTTTTTGCTTTTGCCTATGACGGTGCTGGTGGTGGTGTAGGAGATGAACCCAACCCCCAAACAGATTGTAAGACTGGGGTTTGTTTCATGTTTCTTTGAAGACAGGACAACGACGGATACACGGTTTCGATGTGCTCCTGCGGAATGTCTGAAAGACATATCACATAGTTAAGTTAAATTTTTAAATAAATTATGTTTTGTGTGGACTTCACATGCTTTAGGGGGGTGGTGGTTGGTTGCTTTTAATTGTCAAAGAGAGAAAAAGAGAGTTTGTGTGTGTGTGTGAAGATCGAAGGAAGAAAAATATATAGGTCCGGAGTGCAACGCATGTTGATTGCTAAATAAATCATGTTTGCCGCAATTAAATGTTCGATTAGAGTGTGACACTAAGTTACTACATGCGGGACATGGGGCGGGGTTTGCCCACACAGCCAGCTTTGTCCTCTGCTTGTGGGTATAAGTGGGGATTTAGGATCTGATCATTTATTTATCAAAAATAGGCATGGAACGATAATTTAAAAAACGGATATCGAATACGAATATGAATAGAATCGTTTGAATGAAGAGAGGGGTTAAAAGAGTCAAATAGAGAAGGTCGATTCACACAGGGACGGGGGGAATGGTCAAAAAGAACAATTGTGTGCTGAAATTAAGGTTCAAATTTGTATTTGATTATTCATTTATAATACATGGAAGTAGGTTTTGAAAAGAAAAAAAACGTCTAAAATGTGAAGAAACGGAATAGGTTGATATTCTGCGTTCAAATTTAATGTACAACTATCAATTACTAGATATGTATATTCTATGAAATACATTCATATATACGAGTATATTTAGTTAATGTAAATATTTAATCCAATTTTCTACGGATTACAAATTACCAACTAGAGTGGAAAGTTTCGAGTATATATTTATTATGGATAGGAAATTATAGGGGCTGTTTTTTTTGCATTGCTTCTGTGGAGGGGGTTTGGATTTGGAAGAAATTAGCTATACATTGAAGTAGTTGATACAACAATTGATTATATGAAGAATGAAAATCAAATAAAACAAACGAAAATTAAAAGGACACAAATAAAATCGCTACAAAATAAACAAATATATGTATATGTGTGATTGTTTACGAGAATATTTCAAATAAATCAAACGGAAATTAAACAGTGATTATATTTTATATAACCGCAAAAGAAAAGAGAACGAAAAAATTAAAAATTATATAAAACTCACGCTAAAGCTATTACTACGAAGTCCAGCCAATTCCATGCATCTCTAAGATACGTAAACGGGCATAAAATGAAACCTCGTGCCATCACTTTAACAGCTGATTCAAATGTGTAGATTCCGGTGAATATCACCCTAAAAACGAATTTTTAATTTTTTTTTTGTTTTCTTTAGGTTTTCCTTTTTTTGTATGAAAAAAATTTTATAAATCTTGAATTTGTTTTATATATAGGAAATAGAAGGAATAAGCAAACAAAATTCAGTTAAGTAGAGTAGGTAAGAATAAAGTAAATACATAAGTAAGTAAACCTAGGAACAAGTAGTATTAACTTAAGTGAATTAGATGTATTTTTTTTGGACAATACAATTTCTTATAATGTTATATATAGATTTGTTGCGATTCATAAAAATATAATATTGCATTCAATTAAGCGGTTCTTCAAAAGAAGTATCGTACACATTAGGAAGGAGTTTAATGTCTGGACTGCTTAGATTAACTCATTTTTAAAACACTCATCGATTAACTACAACACATGATGTTAAAATTTGACTGTTGGAATTCCTAAACAAAATGATTTCTTACATTTAAACTTAAAGTTAACACTAGATTGTGGTCTATGGAAAATCTTAAATTATTTCAAAAATGAATACTTCAACAATATGAACTTATATACAGAATACTCCTCAGTATCAGGAAATGTTATGCGGACTTTAAGTGAAAAGAAACCTCTACAGATGAAGAGTTAATATAGTATAGTTACATTTTTAGCTTAAAGTTCGAAAACAAGGTGGGATTTCTGACCATCAAGCATGATTTGATTGTAAAGCATGGTATGAGTGTGAAACTGGTTTTCTTTAAATTATCACAAAGTCAACTCTATCACACAAGTTCATTTGGAAATGTGGACATTTTTGCAAATTTTACATAAGCAGTGTTCGATTTATTTGTGTTAGTTAAAAGGATTTCAATTTTCTTGTTAATGATACTAATTGGCATGCTCTCAGTCTGGCGTACTTCTGTGACGTGTCACAACAATTTCTTAAGTCTGGTCAGTCACAAATTATTCTGTAGTTTACAAAAATTTCCAATTGTGAACCTCGCAAAGCCAGAATAGAGGTACAAGGCTCATTTTCGACCGATGTATGTCGTAAAAGAGATGGTCTTGCGTAATTATTTATTAATTTCATTCTTCGAGTAATTTCTTGCAAAATCGCTGGAATTTCCCCTTGAATTTAAACGAATGATAGTCATTTTCAAAGAATTCCAATAAAAATTGCGCGTAAATGTCACTTTTCAGATAATTTTTTACAAAGTATTCTTTCTTTCTATGGATTAAAATAAATCATACAAAGAATTTCATTAAAACTGCCCGCAAATAACTTCATTGACATTATTTCATACAAACATCCTTGATTTCCTAATGAATACAAAGTGATCCTTGTAACTCGCAACGAATACCATTCGACAAATCGTTTCTTAAACAATTCCTTCGATCCCTCCATCAATTGGTTATAAACGAATATAATTAAGAATTTAGTTTTAATGATATCCGCCGCATCATTTTCTACAAAATCACATGTTTTGCCTTGGAATTCATGATATTTTGAGACGAATTCAAGTTAAGACTGCACGTATATACTACACTCCGCATCTTGTAATCATAACAATTTGCAATAAAAAACTCATTTCTTCGATTTCTTCCCGAGTTAATACAAATTTCATCACAATCTACCCCAAAGGTTCACTATTCCGTATCACTAAAGTCATTCTTTTCTCCATTTCTTACAAATCTCTTTTGTTTCATCACAAAAAAACTGTTCAAGTTCACCGTATCGATAGTCTCTCAGATACAACTACTCCTTTTGCCCATTGTTTCACCTTTTTTTGAGGAATCTCTCCTAAACATTGTGTTTCTTCTTTTTACAAAATTCACACTCTATAAATAGAGGAACAAAAAGTTCAAAGTCAAGATACACAGTAAGATAAAAGTCTAACAGAAAAAAAAACGAAAGAAAAACACGGCTACTGACACGTATTTGACATAGATCCTGCAAGGGCACTTGATGCGCGTACTAATTGCAAGTCTTTGGTTAGAATAACTTTGGAACATTCTCCTTGGTTGTGGTTCTTTTTCTTTTCGTTTATTTCACACGATGTTACGGGTATGTATGAGTTGCCGCCAAGTTCAGAACCCTTCTCGTCGTCTTTTTTCTTAAGCGCTACTGGTCCATTGTTATGTGTTAAGTAAAGACTTTTGCTGTTGCAATTTTTTAGGATCCACTTGTTAGCCCTTCTTTACACTTGGATTTTTATCATAACACGTATCCACGGCATATTCTGCTTTCCCACCTCCAGCTTGATGAACAAAATACGAGTAGAGTGTACGAATAGGTATGTGTATTTTATCTTTGCATCTGGAGGATGTTGTGTATTCTCGATCGATCTCATTTGTACTTTTGCACAGAAAACGTTAAGGGTGTTCAATTCTGATACCAAATCTACGTCGACAATTTTGATATCAGCTAGAAAAATGACGTTACTTTATCCGTCCGTATTTCCACATTAACGACATCTAAGAACTATGTATGTTTTTTTTTTTTTTTTGATTTCTTTGCAACAACACAACACATATTTCACGTTTGTAAATTCAAATACAAAACTGACATTGATATGTTTATCTAAGCTTACATGTTTTCTTTTATCTATATATGTATGTCTAGGGGCAGTACAATAAATGCGCTTATATATTTATGGAGATATGTCTTCCTAATGCTTTTGCTTGATATTTTCACAAATGTGCGAATTGATTCGAATTTTCTTTTCTTTGTAGAATCACCTTTGAAGGAAATTTTAAATGTACACGTTTGCTACTTTAAAATGATGACGAAATACAAAAATGTTTAACTACTAAAGAGAGAGTCTATCGATTGGTTGATATGTTCTGCTTTCTCTACGATTACAATTTGAAGTAAGTAAGCAATAATAAATAATTTACAAATTCTGCGAAATAGTTAAGCTAAATCACATATGTTAAATATGGTATATGTTTCATAATGTTAGTTTAGAGATGCACATTCAAGAAGTGGATGGTTTTAAACTTTTATTAAACGATTTTTCGGCGGCGCGGATATACGAGAATAGGGTAACAACGCTATTTTTGTACGAAACGATGTAAATTTTGCCCCTTGCAGGAACTTTTAAATTTGTGATCTCTGAAAAACTGGATCTCACAAGAAACATAGAGGGAATTAGTAGGTAATGAGACAATCTCACAGCAATAATATAATTGTACATGTAGCTTCAATCTTGTGGGTGACGCATTGTAGTAAACAGGGACAGTAGCAACAGTTTTCTTAGGGTTATGAGAACAAGTTGTAATAGAAGCTAGGTCCTGGTCCCTTGTGGACTGTAGTGCCAACCAATTATTACTATTATGAGAACAAGACAGAAGTTCAAGCAAAATTTCTTTTGAATTTAAGCTCTCGCTACAAAACTATCCTTTACAAATACAATCCCGTTGAAAGTTCACTTTCTTCAATGTGCATTCTTGTATTCGTTTTGCTATATTTTAACACATTTCTACGTTAATATATGATTCTGATTTAGCTACATCAATCGTTAATATAAATCGGAACACAAAGACTACATAAATTCAGGTCTACAAGTACTTAAGTAAACAACTGAACATTATTTTACAACGCTAACGGTTATATAAATTTCTTTCTCTACCATTTATATTATACAATTAGTTCTCTATGGAGGTATACAATAACAGTAAGATTTATCTAAGAAACTCTTTCATTAGATCTACACATAAAATATTTAGCTTCAAAAATTTGGATGAGGAAAAATATCAAGAAAAAAATAAACTGTCTGAATGAATCAAATAAACAGAAACGTCTTTATGCATGATCATCGTTGTTTATAAAGTTGTTGTTGAGAAGATTTGAGTGTGAAATCAAAAAATGAAAAATAATAAACTCTATTCACACAATATACATCATATTTCTCAATTGTTAAAAACAAATATAATTATTCACACTTGAAAAACAAAAGGAAATAACAAAAAGTAAAACAAAATTAATGTCAAATAAATTCTTCTACGCACAATTTAGTTAGTAATAGAAGAAGCTTGTTTTACCTTGTAATATATTAACGATATTATTAACGGATTTTATGTATAATTATTATTTTATTTTAAATATATACTTTGTATTCTGTTTCAAAACAACGATTAATAACTGCAGTTTAAGTAAATAGTAACTAACAATATATATTTTTTTTTCTGTTATATATAGAATGTACGTTTTTTTCTGATTTCTTATTTAAATAATTTCTTGCAGGATTGTATATAATTTAAAATTATAAATAGATTGCAACATCAAAAATTAGACCTAAAAAACTTTGTTAAAATATATAGTTTTTTTCGGTTTTTTGTAAACAAAGTTTAAAGTCAAGAGAACAGAAAAAACTAAAATCATCTAGTTATTTAGAAGTTTTCAGAGAAACGGAAAAACCAAAAATAGTAGGAATAAAAGAAAAGATATATTCTTTCTTTTTTTGCTAAGGGAAAATGATGGATGGTGGGTACTCACTCAGTTGATTCGACCGTTGGTGTTGTCGGCATTATCATCAATATACAGTTAACAAGAATAGTTGTAATAATGAATAATGAAAATAACGGATGTACTAAAATATAAATGGCTACACGACGTATTGGGTTGAACGGATCGAGCAACCACATTGCTTTGGATGCAGAAAAGCGAAAAATATCTTTTCCTTTGCTTATTACTACAAATGTCTGAAAGTATAGAAAAACACAAAATAATTGATTTAATTTAATGATCACGAGTTGTCTTGACCCCTGGTAAAGAGATATTGTAAAATGCATTCAAATAAAATTCGTACTGTTCCAAAATGAAATCAGCATTTTTTCGCAGTTGTGGACTTCGATTAACGCAAAAGTGACACGCAGTGGAACAACTCAACTTTGAACCCAATGCCCTGCATAAGCTAGTTAAATGTACTTTATGTTCGGCAGACTAGTCGAGATTTAGCTCAGAGTTTGCTCTTGCAAACGAACCAGCTGGAAAGGCTTGTCGAATGAGACCCGACTTGTAATGAAGAAGAAGAACAACCAGTGTTCTTTCTTTGTCAAAATTATGTTTCCATCTCTCTGCTCTACGGGACTATTATTCTTTTAGTAAGAGTGTACAGCCACAAGCCTTTGCCGATAAGCGAAAGAAAACCTGACACTTTTGTTTTAAAAGTTCTGCATCGCCTGTGATGACAGTGTCATCGAAGAAGGTAAATTGAAGACAAAAAAAAGACGACTACGAACTACGACAAGACGTGGACGTCGACCAATTGACAAAGATTCGCAGAATTTACTGGTTTCAGGCCATGATAAGGAATTTTTGTACGAAAAATGTTGCTTCAAATATTTGGCAGACATTCTAAAAACATGATTTTGACGATTACAAGTAGCCTGGCAATTGGAAAGTAGCTTGAAATCCCTCTCACACGCTCCATGGCTGCAGTGCAAATGAAGCAATGAACTTCATTACTTTTCTTAGCTTATGGCATACAAATTTTATCAACTGCTAATTTGGTTTTTTCTTCAAAACCGCACACAAGTAGCACTGATAAAGTGAACCGATTACGCTTAAATCGGTTCCCTCCATCTGACACAAAGGGGAATTCAGTGCCTGGCGAAGTTGTGTACGACATATATATCGATTGCTTTGCAGTCATTTTTATTGATTATGCCTTCTGCACGGCACGTACGTTGGCCAGATTTTGTGCCTCTTCAAAGGAGTTTTACTGCAAAGGGATTGAAGTATGCATACATTTAGTGGACATCTGACACAAAGACCTGGACTGCCTGCAATCCAGTAGAAGAAAGAAGACCAACAACTTCAGACAGTACAGCATGGCCCCGGCAACTTATTCATAATTCATCAAAATAAGACACAGATATATATTATTCCAGCGACTATCTAAGTACTCACCAGTATATTTGAGTAGAACGGATCAATATCCTCGAGAGGAGTGGAGGCCAATTCCGGCGGGAAGCTGCCCTGCAGTCGAACAGGTATGGGCACGCCCTGTTCAAGTGTAGGATCCGGTTGTGGACCTTCATCCTCGTCCTCGTCATCATATCGGATCTGTTGTTGGTAATTGTTTTTTTTTGTAAAGAAAAAGTCAAAAATTATAGTTGTTTTCCAAGGCAAATGAGATTAAGAAACGAACACAAGTTATAAGCGAATTTTTTTTTCTTGAACGAATTTTATTTTGTTTTTGTTCCAAATGGGGATTTATCAATAAACAATTTTTTTTTTATTATAGAATTTAAAGATAATAATAAAAAAAAAGAAAATTGTGAAAATAGTTTTATCCTTGAACCTTGCTTTTAATAATAAGAGAACAAAGAAGTTGAAATGAAAATAAAAAGAAAAGACAAACTCAAAGGAAGACACAACTGAAAACTATTTTTTTCCAGCACGTTAACCAAATGATTAAGGCAGTGTGAATATCTGTGTGAGATCGAATTCATATTCACCTCACAGTTGAAAGAGTTGTGTCTGTTTTAGAATGTCTGTAATTGTCCAGCGATGTGTTTTGATTCTGAGAAAGTTCGCATTCATATTTTATCTCTAAGCGAATACCTTTTTTTTTTCTCCTCTCTCATAAAGAATTGGGAAAGCATTTAGGGGCCATTACTGAACCATAGCTACAAACAAGGACAAACAAGGTTGGGTCACGTACTGCTTAACGAGTGCCTGTGGCATGTGCTTATTTACTCCGCAGGTGCCGCGGTGGCAGCGCCAGGAAAATGACTTAATTATTTACACTGTAAATTGTCGACGGATAATTCGTTACAAATTTATATTCCCACTTGTTCAACGGGGGCAAAGAAAAAAAGGGCTGAGATGATTTAATTTTTCCCCACTGCAACACTTTGGGCATTACTCATACGAAGTAATTTCTGGGTGTGGCTATGGCTATTCCCCGAAAAGAAAAAGGGAATGGATGTCGGGGCGATATCCTCTTTATACTGTTTTCTTTCGATCCCTTAACGCCTACACACATTTTGTGGAGCGTATTCATCATTTGACGTTGGCATAATCATTCCAGTGAATGTCTGAATTAATGCTTCGATTCCATCACAGAAGAGAGGCCGGGTACGATTGCAAAGCGTGCGGCTTTTTGACTATAATTAAATTTCCCAGGTGACCACTGCGAGTGGCACATTTCACTTTGACACGCAATCTAGTTATTTGTTACACAACGAAAAAAAAAACAGAAACGACCAAACTATTGGAGTATATTTACCAATGATGCGCGGGGGACGAATAATTATTACGAATGTTTTTGTTTTTTGGAATTTAATTATGGAGAGAAGATTAAGGACACAGTCATAGAGCTTTTGTAAATTTAAAACAGACGTCCTTTGGGACGTAGGAGATGGCTGCTTTGTGCTAGACCACAAACTAACAATAGTGATGAACTCATCACGTTGTTAGCAATGTTCTAGGAGTGGCCTGCGTGCATTCCTCAACTGCATGTTTCTCGGCAAAGGACGAAGAGAGATAAAAACGTGAAATGAAACATTAAAAAAGGAGGAGTGCCAAACGGTACCGGAATGTTTAAATAATTCAAAAGGTTCCAAAGCATCATCTCGTGGAAGATTTTTCAATATATTTGCAACAACAAAAAATACACAGGGTTATAAGGTCCTGTTTTGAATTCAAAGGAATAACATGTATGACGCCATATTTCACGAAAGGTGGGATGTTTTTATTGCATTTTCTTGGAGACTCAAGTTAACAGAGCACGCAGACGAAATTCCCATGGAACATGTTCGCCACGGCTGTCGCTATCGTCATTACCGTCATCGTCGTTTTATATCTATTCCATAGAACTAACACACAGTGGAAAAAAAACACAAAGTGTGGTAGAGAGAGAACCAAAAATCAATAAAATTAGCCTTTTACGTTGTCGAACCAAATGGTCGAGAGACTGAGGAGGGAGTTCGCAGCCCCAACCAGGCCAACCACTCCCGCGTTGGACTAATAAATATGAGTGTGCGTTGCGGTGCCCGTCGAGTTTGCTTCGTTTGTGCCCATGATAAAAAAAAAAAACACAGACCATTTCTCATGTAAATGTTGGAAAAAGGAACAAAGATGTCGTGTCTAATACAAATTACCGACCCGGTGTTTTTTTTCGGGACGCAGAATTTCTATTTACCATTTGATGACCCACGACATGACTAACTATCGAACCTGTGCCGGTTGTCAACTCTAAAATAGACGTCATTTCGAAATTCCCCCTTCCAAAAAGGAAAACACACCAACCATTACGGCGGTGCTTAATTGGGGATATTTGCCTTGTTTTTGGAGGTGTATTGGAATGTTGGTATTTTGGTCATTGATTGGGCTGTTTTAAGAAATTTCTAGATTATTTCGTGTCAAAGTTCAAACAATCAATGCATTTCCTTATGAGAATATAATTACCTAGAAAAAATTGCTGACAATACTAAGACTGGGCCTTCTGTGCTATGTAAAGGCGTTAACGTCATCAAAAGAGGGGGAGAAGAGGTTCTTGGTCGCTTTGCGAGAAAAGCCCTTAAGATCGTCTACTAGCAGTGCAGACATTTGGAAGCAAAGACTGAGCCGAAATCACCGACTCAAGTGCAGAACGCATGAACGTTAACTCCGGAGATTTTTTTTAGCCGCTTAGAGCAATTTGTTCGATACTCGCACTTTTTAGGTCACAAAGTCATTGCAATAGCGACTGTACGAAACATGAGAAAGAAAATGGCCAAATTGAAAATTATCTCTAGATAAGTTACGCAGCGAGTATATTTCTTTGGTGACTTGATTGCACAATTTTGGGGGACGTTATGTACAAAACGGAAAAAGCACATTTAATTTGAAACCATTGTCAGCGAATGCAAATACTTTGAAGCGTTTAAGACAAGAAATCTTAAATGAATGAATAAGGAAGGGTGACAGAGGCTAAGCGAGTAATCTTTTCTGTATGTATCTAAAATTTCTGCCCTCTACAAGAATGTCAAAACTTCTTTACGCCGCCAATTTTATCAATCGTCAGGAGGCAGCGATACTCTAGTCATTAAAGCTTTTATCCCCAACAAAGTTCTTACCTCCTCGGTAGGAACTCAGTAAATAAAATATCACTTTTGGAAAAAAGGAGGGTTGCGAAGGAAGGAGAACCTCATGAACAACAGGGGCATCAAAAGAGAATAAGTGTAAAGCAACACCCCCATTACATCAAAGAGACCCAAAATCATACATAATTAGTTATATGAAGGCTTGGTTGTTTGCAAGTTTCTTACAAATTGGTTCTCATAGTTAGTATGAAAGTTTTGTACGAAAAGGCTAGTTTACAAGTCAGATCCTCTGAAAGTGAGCATCTTAAAAAGATCCTTTCGATTTTAGTAACAACACCTTAGCGTAGAAAACACATTAAGCACAAGAATGATATGTACAAGAAGTCTTAAGTGTCATGTGTGTCCATAATTCAACTGACTTAAGCCTTTGGTCAACTTCAAGACAAGCGCACATAAGAACACATAAAAGCCAAACCATTCAAATATACATGCAAAGCCAAAAAAAACAAAAATTCAACCCATACACGAAACATAACAAAATGGCAAAAGTAAGAATCGTTTTTTTTTTTGCAAATTGTGCGCACACACATATACTTGCTTGCTTACTAATAATTGACACAATTACCTACATTTTGCGCACAAATAATTGCATGACAACGACGTCGAATAACAACTTCATAAGGAAGCAGAAAAAAAACACTGTAGGTGATGGTGTGTAGCGCGCAAAAAGGGTTTGCACTCAATTTAAAAGCAAAAACAAAATGTAAGGGGCACATGCCAAATTGAAACCGTGAAACTAGTTGATGATCTAGGATTGTATAGTCACGGGTAGCTTCCTGTTCCTTTTACATAAGCACACACACTGCCTTGTACAGGGGGGGGGCATCTGTGCCTATGGCAAAAAGAACAACATACAACATGGCATGTGTATCTGCAAAATACATATTTACATACACATGAAGTTGTTGGTTATGGTATTGTGCAGTGATTTGTGTCATTTCAGTTGTATTGTATTGTTGCTATGCAGTAAGTATTTCGATCGATTGCACAGGACCTAGACATTAGCATTAAAAATCAATAGTAAGCATAGACACCACTAATAACCAATTCTATGGCCACACGCATGCAATTCAACTGAAAATGGATAAATTATAAAAAATCCGAAAAAAAAAACAAATCTCAAAATTATACTCAAAAACTAAATGAAAAATTAAATTAGTATATATATATGTTTATAAGACGTTTCTTTCTTCATATTTTTAGATTTATATACATTTTGATTTCATATTGTTATTAATTTGTTTTTGTTGCCTCCAATTATGCATTAAATTCTAAGGAAATCTAAAGTTTAAAAAAAAAAACAATGTTTTGTTTTTGCTAGACTATTGTCTTACTTCTTTCTGTTTTTTCTTGCGACCATATTGCGGCTGAAAATAACATTTTAAGAAGGAAGAAAGGAAAAGAAAAAAAAGAACAAGGACCCATTATGTAGAAATGTTCATAAACTGTCACAGAACTTAGAGTAGAAATGATTGATTTTTTTTTTTGGTTAATCTGTGATGTGATACGGTTTTTGATTGGTTGATTGGTTGGTTGGTTGGTGGCACCTTCTTTCACAACAACGCTTTCATGTGTTTCATCGTGTACAACATGGTGAAAAGCTTTGACATTTATTTTTTTTTTTTTTTGAAACATCATTAACTTTGCTTTAATTTTTGGAAATTTTGATTGATTGTGAAGGAAGGACACTGCACTAGAATGACGTTTTGATGTAAGATTTCTGTTGATTATTTACACATTTTAGATGTTCTTGACTGCAATTGCAAACTACTTCTATTTTATACATTTTCGTTTTTTACATGATTTGATTGATTGTATAGAGAAAAAGAAAACATCAACGGAAAACTTCACGAGAACGATTCACAATTTTTTTTTCACTTCTTTTGTTGCATTTTTCTTTACTACTGACTATGAAGTGATGCATATGCAATTAAAAAACAAATGAAGATAAACAACATATGGACATTTCACAGTGTTTTTATCTATCACAACACAACTTTAACACTATTTCTATCAAAAGGGCGTCAAAGGACTCTTAAGACTTTTTAAATGTACTCTTTTTTCGGAGTTTGTCTTTCTGAGGGTCAGCGCGAGCTAAAGTATAATATGTTTGTGATAAGTACGCAGACTTTTCCGAACTTTAAGCAGGAACTAACCTTGAAAATTTTTACAAAAATTAAACAACAATCTAATATTTCGATTAAACGTGAAAACGATTTTGTGAAACAACGCACTCTGAGTGGGTGATATCTCTTTTGAGTAAAATTTCTTCAGGCAAAGCATCCCATTCCAAGAGTAATTCAGACAATGTTGATCTTGTAAAACCGTGCACTGGCCTTGTGAATTGTCACTTACTGGGCATTCTTTGAAATTACCAATTGGGCTGCATGCAAAACGCTTTGAAATAGCTTGCCTCTTTGACAACAGATGATAATCAAAATGTCGTACGTATCTCAAAATACGGACCCAAGGATTTTGATCCCTTTTGTGATCTTTCTTGTTAGTTGATTGTCGACTAGAACCACACGACGTCTACTAATTGATTTAAAGTTTGTCCATCCTTTCTTTTGTTTAGTTTTTGGCTACTTTGACAGAGCTTACTGTTGATTTGATTACCAAGTGTAACAGTGGATCTAGATTTCGTTCATCGAATATGTGCAAGATTATTCCAACTCGCATTCGCAATCGCTTCAAATTTCAACTAAAGTCGGCGATTGACAGATTTAAAGTGTCAACCATCTCGTGCGACTTTAACGTCTGCAATAAAATGCTGCGCCTTTTTTAATGTATTTCATCGCGCCTTGTTTTTTTTTTTTGCGTCCGCATGTGAATCCTTGACACAGTTAGCTAACATACCTCTTGAAGCGGCATGGCTTGCATTGGAATTTCACTCACCCAGCTGATAGAAATCTATTTCTCGTTGTTTTTCTTTTCTGTCACATGCGTCGTTTTAGACTTTTGAATCCAATCAGATTATTATAGAATGTTTTGGGTTACTTTTTAAAGGTTAGTTCTTAAGACAAATAAAATTCGAATTTGTGATAGAAATAGTGTTAATTTGAATTTTTTTTACACTTAAACACTAGCATTTCTTGGGATACAGTACTGTAGTTTAGTATCAAATTTATCCTTGGCTTGATAATTTTTCAAGAGATAAACTCAAGTCTCTCATTAGTTAGCGTTTTATCTATAAACTCAAATCAGAAACTACAATCTAACCAACTTGTACACGATGGCTTAAAAATACTCTAAAATGGTCTTTTACTCAAAAATAAATTCAAAATAATCGCGTCGAATGCACAAAATTTACTTTTTATTCATTTCTTTCCCTATTTCGACGTCTCGTCTTCCTTTAGCATCATTAAATGGATTGGTTCTCTACAAAACTTATCCTACTTATGGTTAATTATGTTAAGACAAAATCACACTATTATTAAGACTAGACCATGAAGAAGTGTGGTCCACACGTGACTTGAAAACATAAATTCACAAACAAAACAAACACAAGACATCATTTGATCAAACTAATTGAAAAAGAAAAAAAACATAAATATCGAAAAGAAAGAAAATATACGAATATTTATAAGAGTACACAACACTACACCAATATTTACTTAGTTATCCACTTCTATAGCACTATTATTTTGTTTTCCATTCTAGTATTTAGGAAATCATAAAACACATGAAAGTACAAAACTCAAGTGAAACAGAATAGGAGAACCTAGATATACAATATATCGACACGACACAAATTAAAAGTCAATTATATATGTATATGTATATACCACTCATGTATTGAATTCCGAAAAACATAACCATATTATGTCAATCATGCCAAATTACGGTAAAATTAATTTATGTAATTGCCAATCAATCGATTATACATATGTGTGTGAAGAGATTAACTTTTGCAAATATCCTTTTATCAGTTTGCTTACGGATTTCGCCCGCTTATCTGCCACGGGGTATTCAAAATGATATGAGACATGCTCGCAAACCGACAAAGTGACATTCAAACAGATACTTCAAATCATCGCAATAATATACGATATACTTCATATTTCGATTTACAAAATTAATAAAAAAAACATAAAACTCCAATCAAACAATACATTTACAAATTTACGACATGTATGTACTTTCACTATGTATAGTAATATTTACAAGAATCATCAATGAATAATTTAAAAAACAAATGAAAGGAGACATAAAAAAAAAACAAATAGATAAGTATTCACAAAAAAAAAAAACACAATAAGTTAGGGGAGAGAATACAGGGGTTTCAAAAATATACTACATTATATGTATTTTTATTTTTGGGAACAAACAGACAGAGACAGAGAGTGTGTGACAGAGAGAAACAGATAAAGAAAGGGGTTTGGTTTCTATTCTACCGATAAAAACCACAATATTGAAAGATGAATTAAATAAATCTGCATATGTTGGATTCGTTGAATGTTTTGTTATGAGATTAGTTGTATTTTTTTTTTTTTTGTTTGAAATATCTCTATCTAAACAGATTAAGTATGAGAATATACTTTAATAAGGTGCATCAGAAATAAATTGAAAAGTAAAAGAAAACATTTAAGGGTCCAACATTTTGTACCTAGAGAAGAAATGAAATTTCTTAAACTGAATCAAACAACAATAAAATTTGTAAACAAAAAAACACCGAAAATGTAGAATTTTATGCCTTATCCTATAAAATGTAATACTTCAAATATACGTATATAAATGCGTATCATTTATATATGTATGCATGTATATACAGAAACTACACAACAGATAGACAGTTAATAAGTAACAAAGATATTTGAAGAAGGAAATTTGTGAGATGAGATATATAAATATTTTTTTTGTTTTGTGATTTTAAAGGGGGGAACGAAGGTTTTGAAGACTAGACTACATAGATTCAATTTGCTTTCAGTTACATTACGGAATATGAATATGATTTGATTTGGGGTGAGGGTTGGGGGGTGAAAGGTTGGGATTATTTTTTGTGGAGAGAGAGAGAGAGAAATATTATAACCGATAGAAAAATATTTGATAAATATTCTTTTTCAAATTTGAATATAAACAATTACCACCTCTCCCTCGGCTCTCTTTCTTTCCAGCTCCTTTTGTTTAGCATGTTCTGCGGCAATACGGGCTTCTATAACCACCAATGATTCGCGGGTGAAGGGACGGAACAAACTGCGTTCTTCCTCAGATATCGAGTCGGAATCTTCTGTCATTGTCTATGCGGCCAACGATGAGAGCCTCAGATTTCCAAGGCCTAAAAAAATACACAAAAAAATTAATTTAAAGAAAATGTGAAGAATTTTTTTAAATATATAATCGACATAAATTAAGACCCGGCAAGACAAAATATGTGAAAAGAAAACAGAAAAATGTCACATCTTACAAGGAAATGAATTTGATACTACGAACTAACCAAAAGCAACGTTTTCTTCAACGCAAAAATTTAAAAATACAAGAAATATAAGAAAATGTAAAATTAATGAGAAATTGTTAAAACCAGCTAAAAAACAAAATTCAAAATTTCTTAAAATATACAGTGGAATACGTCTAAGCCATCCCAATTTGAATTTCCAATAAGTTGATAGACTGATGGCTGCCTCATTCTTGGTTTTGATGCAAATTTTCAAAAATAAAAATCATTGTCGAACAAAAATAAAAAAACTCGACGACTCCCTGAAAATGTTAATTACTTCGCCTACCGCTTTGAATCAAAAACAAAAAAAACTAAATATCTTAAAGTGAACTATCGCTCAACAGCTGTATAGTCCGTGGAAGTCAGACCACTTCTGCTTTAACCTCTAGCGCTGATTGTTCAACCCTTTCTCCCCTTTATTCTTTTGATCATATTTTATCCAAAAATTTCCCCAAACTCAAAAACTCAGAGGACGTTGACGGCTCGACAAGAAAAAAATCAACAAACTCTAACCAAAAACAAAAAAAATACTTAAATTGCATACTTACATGAGGCACATGGATGTTGCCTGCTACATTAAGGTTACAACTATATCCGAGGCGCCATGTTCGTGAGGCGCCCACCGGCTATCACGATTTCTGAAAATAAATTAAAGTATATTTTTAATACCCGTATGTCAGACATGAGAAGTTTATTCTATTTTTGGAAAACAGTCAAAGTAGCGATTGATTACCCACCCCGCGGTTATGAAGGAAAGATTAACTGCGAAGGAATGTGAGAAGTTTGTTTTGTGTATTCAAATGTGTGAAACGAACACCCACCCCCCAGCGACCTTGATGTGAGTCCTCAACAAAACAAAAAAAGGACAAGAGTCTCTCCTCCAGAGCTAATTCAATTGAAACTCAAAACTTCCTTGTGTCATAAGCATGATCTCATACAGGGAATTACTTCATTCGACTATTAAAACAGCAATGAAGGCCGAAAACCGAATGACTACATGTACGACTCCAAATGATCAGGATGCCCCCAAAGTGCATTAGTCGCTTGTGTCATTAACGCTATTAAATGCCATAAAAACTAAACCCAGAGCCCACCATCGCACACACATATATCATCTGACTCGATTCATTTGGCGTATTTTAATTAAAAAAAGAAATATTCATGTTCATGCCCAACCCTCAAGTGTGGCGGCAACAGTTTAGATCCTCGCCACGGCTATTATGGTAATTATATTTGTGAAAAAAAAAATAGAAATTCCCATCTCTCCCATCACTGCTCCACCTAACCCTATCGTTACCGTGCCGCGCCACCGCTGCCGCTGTGTTATCAAACGGTGGATGAAAGTGACGGAAAAGTAACTGATAGTGTGTAGGGCTTAATGCACATCATAGCATGCGCTATTTATAGTTGGTTAGTCAATTCCCTTTTCCTTTTCCCCCAAAGGTGTTGGCTGGATTCTGGTCTCGTTTAGCGCAACAACCATGCAGAAGTAGCCGCAGTAAAAAAGGCAACAAAGAGGGGAGGAAATACTAAAATAAAACGAAACAAAAAATAGACAAGCAACCAACCTTGTTGCTACTCCTGCAACTGCA
Organism: Eristalinus sepulchralis; assembly: GCA_944738645.1. NCBI lineage: Eukaryota > Metazoa > Arthropoda > Insecta > Diptera > Syrphidae > Eristalinus > Eristalinus sepulchralis. Next base: position 673,714 of record OX122884.1, on the reverse strand, counting down.
CTGCATGCAATGGCAGAGGCACAACGGAATCTGTGTAAACAACATTCACAGCTATGCGCCTCTCCTTCGAGGACATGATGATGTTGATGTCGAGAATGTTGACGAGCACGCCTAACCTTCTTTTTCTCATATTTTTCTTTCTAATTAGGTCAACAACTTTCCACATGAATTAATACGAGTATTATTTTTAAAACTTGTAAGAAAACCTTTTCTGTTTTGTTTTTTTGTGTTTGCTTCTCTCATCATGGTTTCAAATGATAGTTGGGGAATAAATTGTTAAAAACAGTGAAAACGTTTGAATTGAACCCTGAACTCTACTGACCATTGAATTAATTAAAAATAAATAATCAGCTTATTTAGCCAATTCTCCTGGCCAGACCTTGAGTCATCCAAGCACATCAAGTTCGAATCCATCACCTTCCCTCCTCCCTGTCTCTGCAGTTGGTAACGACAAAAATCTAAAGCATGAGAGACAAAGAAATCCGTGGCGGGACAGCACGGTGCACACACTTAAGGCACCCTAATCCGGTTTTGTCTAATTAAAATTAATTGACCTGTACATGGCAAATCGAAGCAGTAACAACAAAAAAGTCGAACGACTTCAAGGTTGCATATAGCTTTCAAAATGAATTCACTTTAGTCAAACACCAACACACATGTGGTGACCGACCGTTTGAGCGAGTTTGCTCAGGAGATTTGGAAAATTAGGCCAATTGAATTTAAAATCAAAATATTCCATATGCACGTATGCATTCCATCAAGTCGAGCACACACAATAAGTGCCCAGGCACCCATGAAGTGCCAATGCATAAAGTGGCGCACAACAATTGCTAGCACACCCTCGAAGTTGGAGAGTATTTCAATTCAAAAGTGGGACGAAGGGCTAAACATAGATCTAGACATAGCATAGCCTACCATGCCTGCCATAGGCATTCACAAATGCACTTGATATTGCCCAAGAAAATTCTCATGCGCTGCTCATCGAAAGGACACACGAGGGCATTCAAAAGGGATTTCATTTGCAGGTGTGTTGACGGATTCAAAGCTGTATGCCGCCTCCTGCACCCATCCTATTGTGAATGAAATGAGCATACACACATACACCCTGTAAGAGGTTCTGACTTATGTATATGTAGAAGAAAAAAAATCAATTAACTTTTGTAAGTTGAGAAAAATCAATATCCTTTCTTCTATGACAACAGCCAAGTGTTTAAAACACAAACACACCGAAGAGGACAGAGCACAACATAAGAAGCACACTCAAAAGTGCAAAATATTCGTACATATATATATGTGTGTGTGTGAGAGAAAGCATAATGTAAAAAAGCTTCGCTGAATATCCTATCGCCAACTAGAGTAAAACAGTTCCGAGGTGAAGAAAGGATTCCTCACATCAAATCTGATAGCGGCCTGCAAAAATCTCGCACTAATGTCCTCCTCGCAGCGGCCTTCAACAGAAATTCTAGACGATGATACTAATTACCGTTAAATTAGACCAACGTAATTGGAAAACAAAAGAAAATTGACTGTCACAGGACCCGGCTGCCTCCTAATTTGTATGACTCACAAGCGAGGAGTATAATGGGGAAGGAGGAGCTTAAAGTTGGCGGTAATCTGCCTGCCCTGCGACTTCATTGGTTGACGCTTGAGTAAACAGAGAAATAGCAGTTTTTATTTCTTTCTTTTTTTTGCTTAGTTTGTTTACGCTGCTACACCGCATACGAACATCTACACATCCCAATGAGCGATAAATAGGGGGGAGGGGGGTGTTAAATTTTCCGATGCAGTTAACAGTGTTGAGAATGCTCATTCCATCTTAACGGCCGTGTAAAGAGGCCACGCAGCTTATTCGTTGACGGGCAACGAAAAAGAAAAACAGCCAATGTTATTATAAATTTGACGATGAGTCAGTTTTGTGGAGTTGTTATTTGTTCTTTTTTGTTTATTCGCGAGGGGGATGTGTCTGCGGGACTGGATGACTCCAAAAGTGACATAAGTATTGACGTCAGTTGGTTGTGGTGATATTCTCAAATAGCAATGACGAAGATTTCAGTCCTCTCCTCCATGTGGGAGCAGGAACTATGAGTCTTCAAGGGAATTGGTGGATAACCCTAAATGGGTAATTTGAATTGCCAACTTGGGAGAGAATTTGCTGTGCAGCCTTTTAATTTCATCTTTAAAGCGTGCTCATATTTCTAATTGGATATATAAATTCCTCACAGATTGGGAGGGTACAAACAAATTGGGAGTCGTTAAGAGAGTATATACAGAGCCTGCCGACCCAAAAAGTGTGTTAATAGGTTCCTTAGGACATTGCTGCAGTTTGGATAGAGAGGAAAGAAGTATCGAACTAAAATTTGAGTCAGTTAAAAGTCAAATTTTAAAATATCTCGGTTACAAGAGCGTGATGTTAAAAAGGATTTCAAGTTTGGGATTTTTTTGGAATTCAGTTGAGCTACAAAGAACCCAGAAAACCGGCAGAGAGAATATGCACAAGAACCGGCAACAAACTCCATATGATTTTCCTACAATCCGTGGTAAGGGCCCTATGGTACATCCGATTTGGGTAAAATTTACCTAGTGAAGAAAAACCAACAAACACACAATAGACAAAGACATTTTTTGAGACTTTACAATTCGTTCAAATTAAGGAAGTAAGAAGATACTAAAATGAAGGTCTTTCGGGTGGAATTTCATTAGACATGGACTTGACAAGTAGAGAGACACAAAAGCAGCCTTATATGTGTGTTCTTTCTTAGACGAATTGGGTGCCAATGCAATCCACGAGGGACCAGGACCTAGATTCTACTACAGTGTTTTGCCGACTCCAAACGGAGAGTTTGAAGAACAAACAACCAAAGCAAACCAAAAATGTGAATTGTTCGTCAAGACTCTACAATTGTTGTAGATTCATTTTTCAATTTGAAAGTTTAAGAAATAGACGCTTAGCTTAAGAACGAATCGTCATAAGAACAGACGTGAATTGGGTAAATTTTTTTAGAAAGTTAGAACGAAAACAAATGTATATACAGGACTTATTTCAATTGCTTTCTTACACTAATAATACAAATGAAAAATATATCGAATGTAAAGACTTTAAAAGTGTGCTAACAACAGCACATTTCAAACAAATCCCAGTTTTTTTGACCGAATTGTGGACAAAATCGAGAGGGAAACAAGATCTTGTTCAAATTCTGTTAAGGAGACGGGTACAAGGAACAAATAACACATTAAGGCCGATTTTTGTTGAGTGAAAAAAACAAGAAGCATTTAATAAAATTTCGTCAACAGAATTTTACCCTCAGAAGCCGAGCGAGAAAAACCGATAATCGAGCAGCCGATACTCGATCCGCGTGCCTTACGAGTTGTACCAAGATGTGGAATTAGTCCAAAAACTAGAGAATACGAAAACAGCTGTGACTCAGTGAATGGAACAGAAGTTTCTTCAAATCACAGCCCTTAGGTTCGAGAAGAAAAATAGCACTGAATTTTAGTGCCAGAGCGACTGGTGTGAATAATTAGAGTCCGGGTCACAAGATTACATTCAATGAAACAGACGTCATCAATTGGAAAGCACGTTCAAGGAAGCAGAAGTATGAAACGTGACTCAGAAACAACTGATTTTTGAAAGTAAATGTGTTTAAGCATTACAAACTCGTTCGAAAGCATGTAAAATTGATAAAATTTTGTTAAAAATTAACAACGTCGTTAAATCATTTTCGTTGTAACTCGATATTTAGTTTAGATTTGATGAGTCTATGAACAGTTGAGTAGACAGATCGTTAGTATCCATCAGACGGGTGCAGGAAACCATGTGGGAAAAGCAGCACTCATCCGATTCAATGAGAATGATGGCAAACAAACCTGAATTTAATGGTTGACGCGGAAAAGGTAGAAAGCCGTGACAAAGACGGATGAAAATTGCGAAAAGGCATTATGTAACGGCAAACGAAGTCACTGATGACGTACATCTGGTAAATGACAAAGATGGATAGAAATGATGGTGAGGACATAAGCTGACACTGAAAGCAATCGATGCCCAAAACGAATGAAAATTGCAGAAAAGACACAAAATTCAGGCAGACAGGAAATTGTTCCTTAAACATGAAAGAGAAGAAAAGAAATGATTGCAAGCAAAAATTTGCCAAAACCACCATCGAATTCCTATCCCAACTAAAACTGAATAGGGAAATCCTTCCTTGAAGAAGCCCAGTATCCAAATCGACAAAATTCGTTGACTCATTGCCCACACTCTGCCCCAACTGAATGACCCATGTCGCACACGTATGCACTAGAGAATTCAAAATAAGCACACATAGTTATACTACACCACCAGGCCATGAAAGAAGAAGAAGGTTCGCGTTTTCCCTCAGCAGAAAATATGATTCATTGAATTCGACCCCAGATATCGATTGTGGTGGCGACGACGACGGAACAAAGTCGTTCCTTTCCCATTCCTAAAAAACATACACATTGTCCTTAAAAATGAAATCATTCCGATAGTTTGATGTAAAAATCACGTTAAACTAAAGTGTGTTCGCTTGGTTAACGCCCCTGTGCAGGGTGTTTCAAGTTCATGATTGAAATTGAAATAGAAAACGATTCAAAGAAAATGAACTTACAGGTATATACCACAGGCTTCGGGTTCAACAGCGTTCTCTTCTCGAAATGAAAGGATTCCTCATAAACAATTTAACGGATTCCCAGTGCAAAACGTGTTAGCAGCTCGCCAATAAATGCATCACGACACAAAAACGCATAAACACTAAACACCGAGGGTGAATAACACTCAAAAGTAGACGATTTTCGAATGAAATAGAAAATGAAGAAATCCAAAGCGAAGAAATTAAACAACTATTCGGGGGGAACGCAAACAACGAAAACCAACAGAAAAGAAATAAATTTTCAATTGAATTAGAGAAAAGTATTCTCGACAAGCAATTTAATCCAACCGCATCAGAATCACACAGACAGACAACTAAGCAATTGTTTGGCACTTGTATGTGCGAACGTATCCTTCCTTAAGGCACTGAGCACTAGTACAATCGCATAGACTGTCAACAGAAAATAAGCTTTTCATGATTGCTTTAAGTTGGTTGGTTGATGCTTGAAACCGAAGAGAAATTCCTTTACAAACTGGAATGCCAGAAAGGAAATTCTCCCACTAAAATGTGGAAAAAAAGAGAGAGAGTGGAGAGAAAAAGTGATTGTATAATGACTAACAAGGTCCCTCTAAACTTTGTCCACAATTCGACTTTGTGTAGCTGATTCCGTGGGAATGCTGGAATCGTTGGAATCTTAACTCGGATTTTGGAAAGTAAAAGAGAAATACAGGTGAAAAATTGCGAGAGAAACAGAGATGTGAAAGGGTTTTCGATTAAACGACTTTTCTGCCTTTAAGGGGAAGCGATTTGAAGGCATGGTGAGCTAATGAAAACATCGAATTTTGAAGACCTTATACAATGATATTGTTAGTAAAGCAAATGATACTACACTTGTGAGAGGCACAAGGGGGGAGATGACATGAAATGTTTGAACAAACTTGGATCGGATTGTGAATCAGAGGCTGGTGGTCACGATTGTACAGATTGTAGAATGAGAGGAAATTTGTACAAAAAAATAAATGAATGATGAAATTTTCTTATTACTCACCGTTAATTCGTAGATATTCGTTCGTTTTTGGGTGGGTCAATAACGTAGAGAATCAATGATTTCGCTGTTCTTAATGAGAAATGATAAACGACAAGTGACGTGTAACGTGATATATTCCTCTTTAACTTCCTTTTTTGTTGAATTTGATGGGCTTTTTGTCTTGTTGTTGTTGCTAGTTTTTTGATGATATTTTTTTAAGATATTATTTTTTCCTTGTTTTATTGATTTATTTAACTATTCGTTTAGCTAAGTGCGAATAATTTAAATTAATTTACTGCTATTATGCTACTAGACAAATATCATTGTTTTTTGTTTTGTTTTGTTTTTGCTTTTGTGGCGATGGATTTAAGGTCGTGCAAAAATTATTTTTTGTATCTTTTTGAACTTTTTTTTCTATTTTTGTTGGCTTTGAAGCTGGTTACTTATTACATAGAATGTAGGTAGAGTTACTGACGACGGATTATTTTTTAATTTTAATTTTTTTTTATTTTACAAACTTTGTTATGTTTTGTTGTAGTTGTTGTTGTTGTTGCGTTTTATGGTAGTTTTGAAGTTTCGGTTAAATAAAAATTTTAACACTATTTTCATTCCACATTTTTTCTTGTTTTGTGTTTCCTTCGGAAATAATGAGAAAAAAAAATCAAAATCTAGGATCATTCACATATATTAGAAATGAAAGTGCTGCACTGCACACACCAGAAATATGTCACAATTTATAGAAATATCAAAACGGAAAGAAAAATAACTCCACACAGGAAGTATGAAACATAACGAAATGGACTAAAGCATGTAGTAAGATTTTTCAGCTTAAGAGAAGAAATTTCGAAGGAAACCTTAAGTGTATAGTATGACAAAGAGATGGAAAATGTGTGTTTTGGAATGGAGAAAGAAAGAGAAAATTAACATAGAGAAAAGGATAATACTGCACAAGCAAGGATGATGTGGAAAATCGAAAAAAGGGGAACATCACAATGACAGCAAGAAATTGTGTGGTAATATTAATTGAGGTGAAGAAAATTGATGAAATTTTGCTCTTTCTTTCCGTTTCGAATTTCTATGGATTTTCAAAAAAAAAGACAAGAAAACAAAAATTATATATGTGAATCTTCACAATCATCATCGGCATCAAGGCCCACTTTCTTTGGTTTTTTTGTTGTTGTCGTTGTTTTTGTTGGTGAAGGTGAACACACAGCTGAATAATGCCACTTGAATATGAAGGAATAATTACCCAAGGCTAGATTGCGGATATACTTATGTATGTTAAGATTTTCTTGATTTTTGTTTCTCTTTTTTTTATATAAAAAATACCCGTACACGAAAAAACTTTGCAAAAATATTTATTAATACTTGTATTTTTTTTTTTTTGTTTTATTTAAAAAGCGACTTTTTTCGATTTATATATATATTTTATACTTTCTTTTAAAAACTTTTCTACAAAAATAAGCAAATTAGCACTCTTTGGTTGCACTATAAGATTTATGTTGAGATATTTACACTATTGTTTATTTTTAAATTTTTGGTATAGGTTTTACTTCACTCGGTGACGATGAGTGTTATTCGTTCGTTATTTTTGTTTTCTTTTATATAAATTTATTAATTTTTTTATAGGATTTCTCTTTTATCTTTTCTTTTCTGAGGTGATTTAGACGAGAAAAACAACAAGAAAATATATGTAAGTAGTTAGTCATGCATATTTAAAAAAAAAATAAGCAAGAAAAGTGGAAATAAGGAAGAACGAGAAGAAGAAGAAAAAGATGAAAAAAAATATAGGAAAACTTAAATATTCTTATAGCTGGAATGAATGTCTCTCTGTATTCAAGAGAGTTACACACTAGCAAAAAGGCAAATAATCCATACAACTTCCCCACATACACATACAAGCATACACACTTATAAGTAACCAGAAGGAGGAGAACTCGTTTTTTTTCATGTTTTTTTTTCTTTTCTTTTTTTTTAGTATGGTAGAATACAATTTACATAACGCGTTTTTTTTTTTGGTTCATTCTTCTTAAACTACAGCACAACTCAAGGATTGATCCTTGTCATTTTCACAGGGGAATTTCTAAACCGTTTTCCCTGTTTTCGACCCAGCAGGAAATGTGGGCAAAAAGTAGTTGAGTTAACAAAATTTCACTTAAAGTTGGTCAAGGTTTTTCACACACATGAGAATTTCGAACGAAATCTTAAACAAAAAAAAACTCTTTGAAATACAAAGAAATTAGATATAGAATTCAAATTTGAGACAGAGAAAAAGTGAATAAAATGAAAAAAAAAACTAAAAACGAATTACACAATAAATTTCAGTTCGTTCTACTCTACATATTAGTATTCTCCTCATATCCCTATTGCGGAGGACATGAATGTGTGTACATTTAATCATTATACATACACATAACACGACGAGGAAAAAAATCGAATACTGAGTAGAAAATTTTTGGTATTTTTTCACTTCAATCTTGAGTATTGCTTATTTTCTTGAATGTTTGTCGAGTTTTTGAACACAAATTTGCACAATTTTTTTTCTCGGTTTTGTACTTTATCAATTGAAAATTGGTGTATGATATATGTACATATATATTTCGCTTTTTTTTTCCTTAAACGGAACACTAGCAGCAATGTCCTATCAAATACTTTTCTGTGCAGTAGGAAAAGAGGAACAAAAAAAAAGAAGAAAAGCAATATTTTCTTGCAGAGAGAAAGAGAGGAAAAATCAAAAGGAATCAGTATTGTGAAGTTATGGGGAGACACTGTACCCGAAATCCGTTCTTCTCCGAGGTTCGCTTAAACTGCAGTCCGCATTATGTGTTCAGCGGTGCCAGAGTCCTACGATTTAGAAAATTCTCCCCCAAAAGGAAAAAAGCACCATCCTCACCCCCTCAAATGGAAGGCTTATTCCAGTCACCGTCTGCGTGTGTGTCGGACATTCTCTCTTTTGGCTCTTTGGCGTTGATCCGCACCACACAGTCTTTTGGCTGACGAACGACGGTGGTATCTCTATACGGTGGCGAGGATATTCCCAAAGTGCATGAGGGTGTGTTTTGGATTGTCTATGAAAATTTCTCACTCTCTCACTCTCTGGCGAAATTTTATCCCCAGCACTATTCCAGGAAAAATGACTTTTCTTCTTTCTGTTTGACACATTCACAACAGGGCAGTATGCCCTGCGCCTAACCTTCCATTCATCCCGTTGTGGGATTGTGTTCTTTTTTTCCGCTCTGTGATACAAGTTGTGACGTGGGGCTATGCTGACATCATAGACGGTTGCGTATACGCAATTATTTTTTCATAACATTCAAATCCTTTACACGTCAACTTGTTAAAACGCACTAGCCGATGGGTTCAAACATCAACCTTTTTGTTCTTCTGAACGGAACACGAAATTTACAAGTGAAAAAATTGAAGGAAAAAAATGAATTGACACGAGGAGAAGGACTGTGTCATGCTGACTAAGAGATTGACGACATAGTTCCTATAGCAACGTCAAACCACCAACTACAATACACTCGAACATGTGAACATATGCACGTACACATCCCTATGCATACACAAGCTACCCAAAGTTGGTCATTAAATGAATAATCCAACTAACGAAAAAGTGGTAATGGAAAATTTATAAGAATAGTTTCGTTTGTACATAGCCATGGTGGCGCCAATATTTAATCACTGGATGACTGTTCTGCCAGGACATTTGATGGGAACTACGCCCGTTTGTTGATAAGAAGAAGTTATCCAGCCAAAGCAATTAATTATGAAGATTGTGTGCATGGGGAGATTAGAAATCTCCAATTGATTCCAAATTACACAAGTATTCAATTTACTAAAACCAGGCAACCCGAAATTTCTGACGGAAATTTACTGACAATCAAAGGAAAAAATCTAGGAAGCGCAGAAGGATATCTCTTTCATGGCATGCGAGGGCAATGGCACCAATTAAATAAATTATGATCAAGACTGCCATAAACTCACACCCTCATGTGGGCAGGAGACTTCGTGGAATCGAATAAAAATCTTTCACAGATTTAAGCCCATCACTTCACACATGTTTGAGAAAGACAAACAGTCGAAGAGTCGTTCACAAATCGACCCTCTAACTAAAATAAGTTTGTTTAAGGAGTACAAAATCAATATATGAGAGATAATACCGTTGTGTTATCATCATCACCACCATACTTCCCTAACGAATGCTCAACATAGTCATAGACATCATTGCTACACAACAATGTCGATGACATCATATTTGAGTGGAAAATAAAAGACCGGAGGAAAATAACTATGTAGTGTACTGAGAGTTGCCAAGTGTATGCCCCATTTATAGCAACAACAACATCATCACCAGGAACGACAAACCATCACACAACCCGAAGAACCTTCAGAGTCCAACTCTCCATTCATCCTTCCAATGACCACATTGGTGTACTTTGCCAGGCTTGAGACTGGAAATTCAGACACGAATGAGAAACCTATACATATGAATCTCCAAAGATCAGATACTATGCACTCTTCGGTTGGAGAGAAAAACATAGCACTGGGATACCAAGAGAGAGGAAATCGCCGCCAAAAACCAATTTTGAAAGAGCAATCCGATTTGATTGGATTCAATGGAAAACACAGAAAATACACGTTTGCCTCGCGCACACAATCGCTCTCTCACAGTGTCCCTCTTGAAGTTTTCCTTGAGCTAATAAATGTGACCCCATTCCTATTGTTGTGAAAAAGGACTATCGAAAGTCATCATGCTACACACAGCAGTGGCGGCGGATGGGCGCATTCGTGTTCGATGTGTGTGTGTGTATCTTTGAAGCGGAGTAATAGGGAAAAAATCAGACCTACATACACACATGTGGCTCTGTAAACGGATAGTACGTTTTCTTTTTTCTCTCTTTGTTGTTATTGTTGTTAACCAAGTTGGACAGTGGGTTGTTGTGTGTGGCTCGATGTGGTGTATTTTCTATTTTTATTGCTGTGCGACGAAAAGCTCTCCCCTACACTCCGGTCGAAGTTTGGATCATAGCGTGAACTTATGAACCTTTCATGTGAACTATGTCGTGTGCAGTGCGCGAAGCTTTCTTCACTTCCTTCCAACAACCAATTCACTGGCACTTTTCAGTGCATCTGCACTTGCTGCTGCCAGTAGTAAGTCATATGGAAAAAACGCGTTTTCTTTTGTCTACCATTGCCCTCGTGATAAATATCCTCTATATACATATGTATATGTATGGGTACGTAAATTTTTTCAGTCCGCAGTGCAAAGGGTTTTTTTGGCCGCATTAAAGACGGCGTAGACAGTAAATGAGATATAATTATGACCTACCAAATGCATTCGGTTTGGAAGCGTGCAGTTGAACTGAGAATTGAAGTCGTTGGCATCCTAGTTTGTAGGAATTCTGTAAAACAACAACATGGCAGTAGGAAGTGGATTAAAACATGAGTATCTCCGAGAAATATGGCAAACTTTTTCACTCTGCTGTGTGTAGTAATTGTTGATAGTGTTGGAGTGGGAAGGAGCACTCAACTTAAGTTCTGTAAGGGGTGCCATTGAAATGTGGGCATTCACTTTAAGGGTTTTTATGCAGTACCCCGCATATTGTGTCACGTTAAAATGGGGTTGTGGGCGTGCGGAAGTGTGATTGAAAAGGGATTTCGATCGTTTTTTGATGTTTGAAGTGGTGTGGTATTCGTTGATCAGGATGAAGAAATGAGATTACATTACACACGTTGTTCTTAAGATAGGAAGAGGGAGATTAGGTTATTTCAGACACTAATATTAGATCTGTTCGAGCACTGCTGTTTCTATTGCCCGTTTTTTTACGGTATGAATGTTTCTTGAAAAAAGATAGATAGATTTCAAACACTAGTCAGCACACACACAGAGGATCGATTTTCGCGTACAAACAACAGCCATTCTTAGATGGCACACTACACTTGACTACATACATATTTGTGCAAAGGTGCAGACCATGCCCATGCTCCTCATCAGCTTACAACCCCCAACCCCGATACACGATCACAGCTCAAGTCAACTGCGTGTTTGGGTTAAAAACTTCGTTTAGGGGTTGGAAAGACTGTCCCCTTGACTGCGGAGTAACCATTATTCTGTGAGACAACATACCATTCGCAGTACAGAGAGCTAGCTCTACGACCAAACACTCTATACAAAAATAAATTAAATCGAACAAGTTGGACAAGGCAAAGCTTATTGTTCGTAAGTTGCAACAAAAATTGATTCTCAAGATTGCGGAGGAGCAGGTACAACTGCTGAAGAGTTTAGCAGGAGCTGAGTGTTGCACCGTGTCAGAAAAAAATACAAAATCATTCTGGGGTGCTCCTATTGGAACCCAAAAAAAGTCGTCTGACAACAGCCGAAGAAACAGGAGGATCTAGGAAGAGTTTCGTGGTTCGAGCCTTTACCAGTAACAAAGGTACAAGGTTGTCAAGTTGACAAGAAAACCGGGGTAGGAAGTGTGAAAAACACATATCACAGATCGAAGTTCACATAACGCAAAGAAAGGTAAAGCAATCACTTCCTCTAAGAGATAAACGGGAGCACCCCAAATAACTCCCCAATAATGATCATAGCATTTAATGTGTCTACGAAATTTTGTTAAAATCGCTTCATAGGAAGACATACATATGTACATATGTACAATGTAGAGATGAAATGAAATTAACCAAAAACCCAAGATCTTTGAATGTACTTACATACATATATACGAATAAAAACTTATTAAAAGTGCAGAAAACTATAAAAACTCGATAAATAATCGGTCATATATGCGAAAGAATATTTAAACAAATAAATACAATTGTTTTTAACAAGAAATAATCAATATAAACGATACACACCTTGCAAATATTGTACATCCTTATTTCTTTCGAAATTTCCTTAAACTGGTTCAATTTTTTTACATTCACACATATTAAATACTATTCTGCACAATTTCGCGGTAAAATTCGAACTATAACCACTTTTAAACTAATTTATTCAACATTTTTAACAATTTTCTTAACCGACTCTTTTCACTGCACATTAACCTTTTAAACCTAAACAAGTCGAGACTTGCTCTCTTCCCAACTGACTTTTCGAGGGAGTGAGTACGAAATAGGGGAACAAATTTATGTTAATTTTTTATTCCCCGATTTGGTACTTTTTTTCATACCATGGGAGTGAGATATGTATGCATCTCTTATTTACAAAAAACATCGCCATATATATTGTTAATTGAAAACAAATTAAATTTAACAAATTCTTTAACAATTATTCAAACAAATTTGAAGAAAATTAAATTTTTTCCGAAATTTGTTTCCAGAATAATATCCTTTCCTCGCGCTGAACGTATTTCATCCCATCAATGACAGCTGAGAAAATATCCCCACTGTCAATTAGTAACAAAAAATGGCGGCGCGAGTTACAAATTGTTCGAAGAAAACATCGTCAATAACTCCTAACAAGCGATTTCCTTTAAATTCTTTGTAATTTTTCCTCTCACATCAATAAATATGGTTTAATAACGTTTGTTGGACCATTGCGTCTCCTTGAAAAAAGGATTATTTTATCCCTAAACAAAGTGTAAATCACCAGTTCATATTATGATGCTAGTGTAAGAAGAGAAGCAAGAAAAAAAAAACTTTCACAAATGACAGCGCGAGATGTGTGTGTTTCTTGCAGCACTAAACGAATGTAAAATAAAATCAAAACCACAACCGATTGGCAGAAATAGGAACATTTTCGGAAATATTATGTAACTGCAAGGACGTTCAACGAAAATGAATATGATTTACAACGTTCGTCAGCCAGTGTATCAGCAACAACAGCTGAGTGGTGGCGATCAAACCATGAAACCGAACAACGCACATACGTTTGTAGAGAAGATAATAATTGGACTGGACCACGCTCCACCAGCATTTAATTTGCGCGAGCAGCTTACCGGAGATAATGGCGCAAACTTGCAGTATATACGAAAGGAAACCGGAGTGAATATCACGTTGAGGGGAATCGGTTCAATGTTCATTGATCCGAATACGGGTACTGAGTCACAGGAGCCTCTTCATTTTTTCATTGAACATCAACGCTATGAGAATTTGAATTCGGCGAAGCAACTCGCAAAGAATCTCATAGAAACTTTACAACAGGAGTTCCTACAGTTTCAGCAGCAGCAACAGGCGCCAGCATTACCTCAAATAAATATACCGCCGCCGTCTATAATCAATGTGCCTCCACCTCCCATAATGTCCAATGTTATGCCTCCCAATCAGGCGCAAGCAACGAATATCATACATCAGCAGTTTGTCACCCCGAACGGCATCCCGATTCAGATGCAGCAGGGCAACATGGTGATACAGCAGCAGGCAAGTCCACACAATTTGAATATGCCACCTCCTATGAAGCAGATCGTACAGTTTCATCAGCCACCGCCTGGCATTCAAACGAGCAGTGCTCCCATGCAGAACACACAGGCGACGACAGCGTCTCCAATTATTCTCAACCACCAGCCTCAGGCATCCATTCAGTATCAGTACATACAGCAGCCCGCTCGAGACAGTCAAGGCAACCAGCTCACCTTACAGCAGGTGTATCAACAGCCTCAGCACATTCAAGGAATTCAAATGCAGGCGGTCGGGCCAACACAGAATCTTCAGCAGCAGCAGTACATCACGGTGCAAGGCAATACCGCTTACATGGTGCCTCCACCAACGATAATTCAGCAAACAGCTGCGCAGCCAACTCAGTTATCAATCATCCAACATCCGCCACCACTCCACATGCAGTTGCCGGCGGGGGCCATCACTGTCCAGGCGCCACTTGCAGACGCAGGGCCTCCTGGCGACCAAAACCAAATGAGAAATGACTTGGGTCTTGAAAATGAAGAGTACTCCGCGGAGAAGTCAGATGAGTGTGAACCTCCGAACGCGGAAGAAGAAAACGCAACTCCTACCTCAGAATCAGAAACTGCATCTTACACCAGGACGCTCACGTCCGTACCTCCTCCTCAACAGCAGTTGGTACGGCAGCCGCCTCCTCCGCCAATGACGCACGTTCCTCCACCAACGATCACCATGTCCGTACCTCCTCCGATGAATGGTGTGCAACAGCACATCGTCGGAAACACACTCTACACAACAACCACAACGACTCCGGGTGGCATTCAGCAGTTTCAACAGCAAGTATTACCCATACAGCAACAGCAGCAGACACAGCAGTTCATCCACACTGCGCCTAACGGTCAGAACTACGTGATGAACACAGCGACGACACAGTGGCAAGCGCGGGCACCTCAACCCACTCAGTTTGTGACTCAGCAAATCACTGCCAGTGACATCCACACCCTTCCGCCACCGGTGTCAATTGGTGGAATCCCGGTATCTGGGGCACCAGTGCAGCAGGCACCACGTGTAGCTGTCACATTCTCTCAGCCAGTAATGCAGCAGCAGCTGCAGCTTCAATTTCAGCCACAAATGATGCAACCTGTCCAGATGCCGACGCAAACTGCTACGCAGCAATTCAATATCATTCAAACGCAGCCACCCCCACCTCAAGCATTGTTGCAACAGAATCCCCAACAGCATCATCCTCAGCAACAGCAAATGGGACTGATAAGTGTCAGTCAGAATGGATTGCATTACACACAGACTGCACCGAACGCTCCACCGGCCTTTATTCAGCAGCAGCAACAGCAGCAGGAGCAGATAAGACCACCGCCATCGGTAGCATTTTAACTCAAGTGTGATTGGAAAAGTTTGATGATGTGTTTTTTTTTTGCATTCTTTTCAGTATGGTGAGCAGATTATGGTGCGGACTGGACAAAAGCGAAAGTCAACAAGTGACACCAACGATGCCCCACCTGCACTGCAATCCAGAATGGGAGTGGGGTAAGCAAATCCGAATTTGTTTTCTAGACTATTGGAATCAAGCTATAGCAGTGCAATTTAGTGTGGTTGTGGGCAATGCATATAGACTTACAAAAAGTTAACCCATTACGAAGAAATTACTGATTTTCAGGAAGCCTATCTGGCGTGCATCGGTTCAATTTTCAAGTTCATATAGTGGTAGACTCTTCAATGAAAAGTGTCCATAGCATAGTGTGAAATCCTTGAAATCTCTGTAACAGAAATCAAAACTCAAGTGCTAACGGAAAATAACAAAAGACCACTTAGTAGTCCATGGGGCAATTGTGACGATTTGACAAACTATCTAGAACCTCTTTGTTTCGTGTGATAATTCACAAGTGACAATCAATCATTCTAGGTGAAGCGACATTTGTACATCCCCGTGATCACTCAGCGGATATGCATTGCCCCAGTGCTTAAAGAGAGCGCTTATTGTTTTGCCCTCCAACACAACACCCAAGATAGAGATGTAAATATGTTAGACTCTGTATTCTTAAGTTCCGTTTTATATGAATTTGATCAAATTCCTGTTTTCTTTAACAACAATTTTTAAAAAGTCCCAAAAGTATGTAGCTTTACAATCTACTTACAAAATATTTTCTTATTGTATAATATAGGTCCCATTTACAAAAATAAAAAAGAAACAAAACGCATAACCAAAGCAAAGGACTGCCTTCTCCTTAGACCACATCATTGTAATCTGTAATAAATAGTTTTACTTTCTTTCATTCTCGATTTGTGTTCCCTATTAAATGAATTCTAATCGGTCCATATTTACACAATACTTTTAAAGGTTCCCATTTTTAATCGTAAACATTTTTACATTTGTTTTCTTTTTAATATTTAACATAAACATAATTTATTTTAAACATATTTCAATTATAATAACCAACAAAAAAAATATAAAAAAAAATTTAAAAACAGAACACAGCGGGATCTAGCGGATTTTACCATTGCACCACCGCCTCCGCCTCCGCCGCCAACAACATCAAACACAAATTTAACTTCCTCTGGTGGCGTTGGCATCGGTCAAGGTTTGTATTTTTCTTTTGCCATAAACAAAATCAAAACTTAAACATCAAATAAATATTTTCTTAGATTGATTAGATTTTGCGACAAAGGGAAACGAGTAAAAAAATTCTCACTCACAAAAAAGAAAGAATAGATTTAAAAAAACAGATTTTCAAATCTCATGAGTTGTTCTTCGCTTAAAATTTCCATTATTTCGACTAGTTGTAATTTGTGTACTGTATAAAATTTTTTGTTTATTGTGTGTCAACTTATTTACTTGTTTCCTCTTTTTGTTCTCAACCACAAGGGTAGAGTGTTTGTTTGTGTGTGAGAGTTGTTCTTACTGTTTAATATGTTCGATTTTTTTCACAGTGAAGTGTGCAAGAGGTCTTTGTATTTAATCATTTATTGTACATAAATCTTTGCGTACGGAGGTGTTCAAAATTGTAGAGAAACCAAAAAACTATTAAGGGATCACTTTTCGGCTAAGTTTGCTATTCAAAACAGTAGAGGAATTCAAAGCAAACAATCGATTTTAACGCATCACCAATGCAACATCGGAGTTGAAGACTCTTAGGGCTAGGGCAGTGTTATTCATAAGCGCTTAGGCGTTGAATCCATAGACAACATGCTGAGCTCATGTCACACACAAGCTAAAATTGCTCGTGCACACAGTGTACTGGATTAATCTCAAATGGGCTAAACATGTCTCTCGCCAGATATAAAAAGAAATGTTGCCTTCCCTTGATTTAAAATGTTCCAAACACTATCGCTAAAAGCATAAGCCTGTTTGCGAAGGCAATAACTAAGCGCTGTCTGATTAGTTAGCAGCTTTATCTCATCTAATTGCGAAGTGGCGACACACTGGTCCTGTATCGGACTAAGTACACTTTACAAGCCACCACCACAAGCTATCTATCTACCGTGACTTGAATTCTACCAGTTTCCGACATTTATTCATACAAAAAGCTTTTCAATGTTTTTTTTTTTTTGTATGACTGGTGATCCCAATCTTCGGTGTAATTTACTGTCGTTAAAGAGAAAAGTAGAAAAAGATGCCGTCTATGAGTGATTTTCTCTAAAATTTTGAACAGCTCTGTATATGCGTCATTTAATGGCTCCACAATGGGGAACCAACACTCATACTTTAAATATAAAACACACAAAACTTCAGCAACAATTGTATATATTTCGGTAATCATTTAAACTAGATCGTTGGAGCCTTTAAGTGTAATTCTATGTCAAGTAACACGTGTTTTACGCCATGGATCACCCAGAATCCACAGAGATGACCAGCCTCAATCGCGTGTTAATTGACAAGCCCTAGTCATAAAGAATTCTTTTCAGCAATCCAAGATGACCGGACATCATTAATTTACGTCTCAACTATCATAAAATCTATAAATTAAGCATAGAAACTAAGCTCATACACGTAGAAAGCCAAATTTCCTTTTCTAACAATTTCCTTCACAACCTCTCTAGATAACGGTCCAATAGCGACAACAATGACATTGAACACATCAGACCCACCAACTCAGCAACAGCAACATCAGCAGCATCCAACGCAGCTTCACACGACGCAAAACCAAAAACCCCAACAGCCCGGTCATCACCCAGGTTACATAGGAATGATGCGTTACAACTCAGATGTTCGCCGCCTGAATGGTGGACCAGGTGGTGGCGGTGCAGGACCACCACCACCACCACCATCCCAACAGCAACAACAGTACACATCAGGACCACCACCACCGCGTGGCCGTATGATGTATAATGGCAACTACAACAGCATGCGTCCCCCCTCACAGCACGAAGGGAACTACAGAATGGGATTCGCACCGCCACCCTACCGTGGCGAAGGTCCAGCGCAGAGTATGAATTATGGCCCTCGCAGAATGCAACGGTAGTTGCACTCAACCGAGATGAAAACAAAAAATTCAATGCTAAGCTTAAGAACATATTTATTTTTATTAGATTCTATTATTTAAAGAAATTATGCAAACCAAAAAGAGCTGATTTAAGTGAAGTAGCGTTTAAAACTGGAGTAGTAGGAGCAATTATTTTTATTTTTTATACATTGAATCTTACTAAACGTATATGTATGTACAGAGGATGCACTTTTTTAGTGTGCGGGGTACAATTGAAAGTTCGGCACGCGATTGCGTCGAGTGCACAGTGAAATGAAGAGGAAGAATTATATTGAATGACTTAACAGTGCTGTGACACATTTGAAATTGATTTTGGTTTCCATACTTTTTACTTGATTTTCGATAGAGATTGAAGAGCCACAGACTTTTATGTGTGATTTCATGGCAAATTTTTATGACTTCTAAAGTCCCAAGAAACGTTCAAGTACATTATTAATCATTTAAGGAGATACAAGAAAGAATGTATGCATATTTTATTTTAGCAAAATCAGTAAGCAGATAGTGTATAAAGAAATAGTTTTTTTGTCTTATTTTTCTCTTAATTTTTTGTGAAATAAATGAAAAAAAGGAAGAGATTTGCTTGAGTTTTTTTTTCTTTACTAAGATTGTTACACCATCACGAGCAGGATCGCTGCAAACAAAAAAGACTCCTGTACTCTGTCAAGATTTACCCCAAGTGTCCTTTTTCGATTTTTCAATCTTACACCTAACATCGCTGGTCATCCACAAAGGACAAACTACGTACGACTCGATTATACTCCCGACTCATTCTGCTAAATGCCGTATGAGTCACTGCTACCCACAACCTCGCACTGGGATACCATTCAAAATTCACCAACTAGTGCTAGTGACACTTTCAGATGCTCAACAAGTGGATGCTAACACTAACCCATACCTGATGTCATCTTAATGGGAGAGCTCAACTCAAAAATCCACCAAAAAGTAAGCTTCTCGCCCAACAACAAAACTCATTCTAACATGACCATCACATCACAACACATTCGTCACCTACATTTGCATCGACACAAACTCCCTCCCTTCAAATTCCTCATTTCAAGTCTCTCCTTAGAGACATCCTAATGTGTGCAGTATTTTCTAAGCAGCCATCTCTGCAAGTTAAATTATGCCCTTATTCACACCGATAGTCAAGCAACCTTCAAAATGTTCGTTAAACTCTGAAACGTTCCCTGATTTCAATTCTAAGGTCATAGAGGCTCGTCTCTCATCACGCAGAAATTTAAATGGGGACGCGATCCTTCCTCCTACTTGTGGCGATGGACTTGTACTCAAAGCTTTCTCTAATTGCACACTCCACTATGTATTTATGTTCCAGCTTATCAACGCGATCTTCAGCTATTCAACTTATCAGATATCAGGTAAAGTCTAACTCTCCCTTTATACCTACTTTCACTTGGTAAATTCTTGTCCCCTTATACATAGATGTCGAAAAGCCATATATCACATCAAAGAACTGCACCTTCTCAGAGCAGCAGAGCAGGGAACTAAACTTCTGTAGATTTGCGTTGTTTTATACCGTTTGGGACAGGTACGGCGACAGACAAAAGTTTTCAGCAGCAGTATCCAGTTGGACACATTACTCCAGTTACTAAATCTCACTCGAAAACGTACCATGTTACGCTGTGTTGCAAAACAAGTCATCTAAGCTAAATGTCCATATTCAAACTCATATGATGTACAGGATAAATGTTTCGACACCTACGAGGCAAGTGTAGGTTGAAGTCCTAAGCTAGCCATTCACTTGTCTTTAATTTTGAACTCTTCTACCTCTCTTGAACTGCTGATAATTCTCAGAGGGTATCAATTCTCCTTTTTTTGGGGTCTACCCTTTCACTCGCAAAAGAATAATAACACAGTCAACACGAGTGTTTATTGAAGAAGCTAAGTCTAGGTTCCTTCTGGATTATTGTGCCATCAAATTTTATTTCTAATGATTTCTGCCATGACATTCATCGGTGTTCTTACCCAGGAGTCTTAAGCTAACAGTCTTGGTATTCCAATAAGGACGGTTAACTTCTTCATCACGAAAAGCCTGTTTTGTTTGAAAGCAGCTACATCCCTTTAACGCAATACAATGGTGTAGTTGACCTACAGTACTAACCACACCCTCAAGCCACCTCTATGTATCTGCCTACTGTTCAGAGTCAACATCCCCACTTGTGCGCCACCAAATAGCAGATACTAGCTGACTGCCCCCTGCCAACTGTACCTGTACCATCTTAACCTGAAACAAGGTCTAAAACTGAAAAAAAACCCTCAGAAATAATTAAATAATATTATTTTCACTTTATTGGATAAAAATTGATTTAAAAACAACAATTTATGTTCCGAATGATTAACGTACATACATAACATAGGTCATTTTAAAAATATGTATATAAAAAAAAAGAAGCTTTCTCCGCATATTCGCTATTTGCATTATACACCATCCTCCCTCCCTCCAAAACGAAATTGTCCTCTTATAACAGCAGAATTGAAAGACATCTACCGCGTGAGTTATTTATTGCCTTTGACGGTTGCCTTTTTTCTTCACTTCTAAATTTGAATATGGCATTGATCTAATAAAAACAAACTAAGTGTGGTGTGCGTTTGCCTGTGCATGGTCGCGTGTATGTGTGTGTTCTCTTTAAATCAAATCAAATTCCTTAATTAACCACAAACCGAGCCCCAAAAACTAAAAAGTAAGCATCTTCGTTGTATCCTTCAATATTGAAACTCACGCGGAGCGCGCTGCTCTGCTTTCTCTTTCTCCATCTCACTCACTCTCTCTCTATCTACCATAAGAAACAAAGTACAAATCTATAAATATTCGAATTGTTTTCTTATAAGCTAGGGAATTATACAAAATATGAGTATATGTATATATATAGCGCATAACGGTTTTTTTGAACTCAAAGTCGGAAGAAGTTGAAGTCGTCTGATGTTAGTTGAGCTTCTCCCGTTGACTGATCTGTGCCATCGTGATGTACTGCCGAACAAGCCGTGAAATCTCGTGGGCCTGCTCGGTTTGTACACGAATGACACGCTGCTGCATCAAGTTGCCAACTTTCATGTCCAGAAAGAGAGCACCGTCCTCGGAGCGGACCTGTAAAAGAGAGAGAATCACGTCTTAGACTGGTCAATTTTTTCCCCAAATGATTTATGAACAGACCTTTCTTGTTGATATGACCTCCATGAATGGCCAGTGTTGTAGCGTTTCATGTGTATTTGGATCAAGGAATAGCACACCGCGTCTATTTAGTGCCAAAATCAAATCGCGCCACATTGGATTGCTGTCCTCGACGTGTGGCCCCTCCTCGGCCCAAATACGTTTCACAGCGAAGAAACTACTGCCGAACAGAGGCCACGCCGATAATACATTCAGGAATTGTGCCTTCACTTGCCCGGGACTCATATTCGCTATGGTTGGCCAAGCGGACTGCACAAGACTCACCCACTGTGCGGGGCGGATTTCTCGGATGCCCAGCGCCGGCTTGGGTAGCAGGAATTTGATTTCCTTCATCGCGGGAATGTGATTAAGGTCCGCAGCTCGGTGCAGAAGGGCTGCTATTCTTGCCATGTCGCGAACTGCCTCCGGCACTGGAACCCCATTTCCGGGCAGTTCCAGGAGGAGACCTTCCAAGTAGTCGGGAGCAACCTGATTGAAGAGCACCTCAATGTACAGCGGAGTTGGTGCTGGATCGCGCTTCAGTGAAAAGTGCCACACGGATCGGCAGAAGATCAGGTAGAAGGGTTGTCCCGACTTGAGCAGTTCCGTGGTGACGTCTAGAATGTATTCGTCCGCAGCAAGCGGCATTGTAAAAGCGTCTCCCTGGACGATGCAGTACAAGGAGAATTCCTGCTGTTCCGCCTCAGAGTCCACTCCTAGCAGGGCGCAAAGTTCCGATATGACATCAGCCACCACTGTGGAGCATCGGGTGTTCACAACCCTTTCCGCTCCACCTGGAAGTCTGTAGATCTGGCGACGTGCAGATCGGCCAGCAGATACCGCTGTAACTTCTTCGACGCTAGGTACATTCTTGCGTCCTCCACACCGGGCGGTTTTCCTCAGATTTGTGAGACAAACTGCAGCAGTTCCATGACACGATCGGCGTCGATCGGAAGCGGCGGAGGTAAGATGCTCCATTAAGTACGGTCTGAGGGCGTCGGAGCAGCCGAAGTACGCTGCCAAAATGCTGAGAAGACGCCATGCTCTCTGCGAAGAGTCTGGACAGGGGGAGCGGTTCGCTGTTGTCTGCTTCATCAGTTGACAATAGACTTCATCGCGTAGTGCCAAGTACTTGTGACAGTGCTAGTGGACGGAGGAAGATTTAAGCAACGGAGAAGAAGCGATTGAAAGAAGAGAGACTCACCATCAGAACGGTGTAGACGCATTTAACTTCAGTAAGTTCTGGGTCGAGTGGCACATCGCCGCAGTAGCGTAAGATACAATCGAAGCATTCCAACGCCAGTGGGGCCAAGTCTGTTGGGAGACGTAGGAGAGGAGCTCTTATCGGAGTGCCTTGCCACTTGACGAGCTCCGCATACGAACGGTTTGTGGAAGCTCGCCTATCACCTCTGTCATTCGATCGATGATCGCCAGTGTGACTGAAAAGAGAAAGATACTGAATTCCCAAACCCAAACATACAGGCGCCCCTGGCACATACTCATTCCTGAAGTGCTGCATGGCGAACTGTAGCAGCGAGTACTTGGTAACCGATGGAGGCGTTCCCGGATGGGATTCCTCTGCCATGTAATTTGCATCCAAGGAAGTCTGCTGCTGTTGCTGATGCTGGTGGCTGGCGGACGTCTTGCGTGAGTGTAAGTAGCTCTGTTGCTTTGCGAAATGGTGACGCTCAACTTGTTCTGCATGATTCTCCAGGACAATCTGCGACTCATTCATCATGCCACCGTTCGAGGTGTGACCTCCATTACCGCCCATCTCATCATTTTGACTACGATGATGCGCCTGGCTCTGCTGCTGTTGCTGCTGCTGATGGTATGAGTGATGATTGACGTGGTTCTCAACCGCATCTTGTCGACTGCTGCGATGCTGCTGCGTCTCAATGATATCCCGCCCGGCGGACGATTCTCTGTGATTTGACTGACGCGACTCCAAACGTTCGATGGGCACGTTAAGAGTTTGCGCAGCTGCTCTCGCTCCTGACGAGATGGTCGACGCCTTGGATTGTGCCTGCAATAGAAAACGGAATGGGTGCATAAATTATTCACATACATACTCCACTCAGATCGCAAGCCCAAGTTAATTGCCTGAAAATCGAAAGTGGTCCGAACTTTGGGCGACCGGCTGTGGATGGATTGGTTTATGTTTGCAGTTTTTATGAGCGACAACTAAACTCTGAATGTGAAAGTAGTCAAGCGCCATTCGAATACCTGTTTTCTCTATGCCATTGACCATGGCTGTTCCGTTGCCACCAAGCTGATGGTGTTCTCTGTCACACAAAGCGACTGCTGCACAAATTTATCAGAGATCAAATTGATCGCTACCACATTGCCTCGCAACTGACACGAGTGTAAACTTTTCCGGAATACCCCGCGGAAAGATTGATTATTCGTTGTCTGAGCCATGAGGCATGCAATAAATCATGCAACAGCATCGTCATGAAGTTTTTGATTGATAAACGGTGGCACATAATCAAGTCAATGATGAAGAATGAGACATGTGGGGACAGAGATCCACTTTTCACCAACCCACAGATGCTCTTCAGAGCACCGCCAAAAAGGCACAAAACCAATCTATTCCATAAAATTAAATTCAATTTCCACTACCCTGCTCTCGAGCATTGATCCGCACTAGTGCAACCCATTTTTCAACTGGTTCTTTATCGGCAGTGGACAACTTCTTACATGGATTGCATATTAAATCTACCATCCCCGATTGCCCTCGTGTCGGGATCAGAAACCCGTCTTCTGCGATCGACACTGCATTAGGCTGTGTTTCTTTGCAAATACAGCGAAAAAACTGTTGAAATTTCCGCATTTGGTAATGGAGATCTAGGTCGTGTGTTTTCAGTTGCGGTAATCCACTTCATCAAGTCGTGTCCAACAGTGTCGATGCTACCCTGTGAAATGTGAAAAGAATGCGTCTATTGGACAGACGAAACTGGTTTGATTCCGTCCAAAAAATTCAACTCTTTCCATCACATTTCTGCGGCATATGTAAATGGAGTTTAGTTCTCCACGAATCAAGTTGCGTAAATGCACAGCATAAGATTTCGTTTGGTTATCTCACGCAAATACTTGTTTTAATTATGTGCATTTCTTATTCACCTTAATTTAATTGTCTCAACTTAGATATGAAGTTTCTGGAATGCTGCTGGTCAAAACTTCTGAGCGCATTTGTTTACGATTTAGTTACGTAAGTATTTAATTTTATGGTTTATTCTCCTTTCTCTACTTCACTCCAATTATAATTGTTCACTAATTTCTCTTTTACAAGAAAAAGTCTATAAAGCGTACGGACTTTCACACACAAATTCAAATGCGTATCCCCAGACGTTGCGGCTGGACATCCAATTACTATTATGATTTGTTGGTTTTTTTTTGTCTTTTGTAATTTACCCAGCTTTGCGTTTATTTACAATTCCCGTACAATAAGAGATAACAGACAAAAACCCCTTGACCATGTAAGTGGATATTCACAGAGTATCCTCAAGCATCACGCAGACGCCGTTAAATCAATGCGAAATGACACAACATTAAAGATCGAAGCAGGGGTATAGAAAAACCACAATCGAGCACGTAGCAGTAGAGAAAAATCAAGCATCCAAAGATACAAATCGGAGTTTGCTATCATTTTCACCTGATCGCAGAGCACTGGCAACAAAAATTACTTCATTTATGATTCCTGAAATACACAACCACAACCAGTTCGTCGGTTGACATCTCAAAGTGGGAGGGGGGGAGGGTAAAAAGCAGAAAATGGCTGTAAATTGATTTGTGGGGAATAAATTGCGACACTGTTTATGTCCTCATTCCGTTTGGGTGCTGTTGTGGCAGGTTTTCATAGTCATAGACTTTCTTTCGTTCGTTAGGCATAGGCTGAAAAGACAGTGTTCAATAAACAGAAATAAAACTAGAAAGACCCAATGAAATGTGTAAGGAGACTTAAGGAGTTATCGTTTAAAGGAGAGAAGAAGGTCATAAGTGGCTGACTGTTTGGCTCGGAAAGAAACAGTTGAATTCTTAGCAGACTCTGGACTATTCTGTGCTGCATGACCAGGTTGAAGCTAGAAGGCAGACTTTAAGCCTCTTAAGTCAATAGAACCGAAAGTAGTTTTAGGGTCAAGGGGAAGACGGACAGACGGACAGTTCCACGGCACGTCTTAATATTTTGTATGGCACCAGTCTACAAAAGGCAGAAACATATAGGCAAATATCTTTCATCGGGTGAAGACATTCTTTCGCTAGAATTACATCTTATCCTCAAATTTTCAAAAGAAACCGGACAAGGGCGAGTACCCAGTATGATACAGGGTCCATAACACTGAGTTCCACTTTGGGTAGAATAACTTATGAAACTAACTCGTTGGGTATTTCAAGGGGTACAATTGGCCTCGAAGGGTTTTGGTAAAATACACCTTCAAACAGTATTATGGATTCCGCAAGAATGCAGGGCCAAAGATGTAGCTTCTCCAGAGACATAGTACGGTTCATTGAAGTCACATTTTGAGAGGATCTTATATCGCGATTTCAAATGATAAATGTTATAGGTCTAATTGTAGGCGGTCAATAGTCCCTGAGCATTGTCACAAAAGTCAGAAAACACATATTTGTCCAGCTTTGGTGAGCTGTATTCTCAGCACACCTAAACATAGCCGAACTTTTAAGGCACGGGGCTGAAGCCTGACGTCTTTAGCAACCTCCTCACACTGTCTCCTAGAAGACAGGGAGGAGGAACTCTTTATCGACTTGCGAAGACCATACATACATTGAGGAGAGGTAAGTGATCACGAAAATGCATTTCCAACTTCTACCGGAATGTACTTTCTTCACTCTGGTGTCCTCGAAACTCGTTTCTAATCTTTGATTTCAATGTGCAAAATTAAACCGCATTTTAGATTTACTTTTACTTGAGTTTTTAAGCCGCAGCTAAAAAGTCATCACATAATTCGTCGGAACCGAAATGGAGAGAAAAAAAAATGCTTCGGAATTTGCTTCTCAATAAACAACTTACCTACCCATGCAAAAACAAAATCAAAGTTTATTACTTTTCTGTAATTCATTTCCTATTCAACGAGACACCATTCAGTCTTTAGCACTCCCCACATACCTAGAAATTCGTTTCACAATTATCTCATTTCTAGAAATTCCTGAATTTTATTGCGGCAAAGATGCCTCCGCTGTTTTTGCTTCTAATTAACCAACTTCGTCACTCCTGTTTGAAAATCAAGCTTTATGCATATTCTTCTTTTAATTCCCCATCGAATGAGGTATATTTCATCCTATAACTCATTCTATTTAGTCAGAGAATCCATCCACAAAATGTTGTATCCTCAAATCTGCGTCGATAAAAATTCGTTTATTTTCAGCAAAAAAATGCGACCCACTTGTGATAGCATTTCACTGCATTTTTTCTGGTGCAACATGTCATTTTCTAAAAAGTTGATTTTCTCAAAGTGAGAACTAAAATTTTACTCGAAATGCATGTGGGTGAATGTGAAAATGATAAGCGATGCTAATTCAGTCAAGATTATCCTTCAGAATTGTGTAAATTTAAAGAAAACTTAATTTTTCATTTTCGATGACGTCACAATTAGTTGCATGCAAACACCAAACTACTATGGAATAAATGCATGTCTGGCAATGCTTGGTGGGTATGACATTTGTGTGTTTTTCTAGGGAATTTTTTTTTCACCATTTGAGAAGAATATGTAAAGGAAAAGGGTGTGAAATAGTTGCAGAAAAATTTCTAGCATATACTCGGTGTTTTTTTTGCCGTATAATGAGGAATTCAGCTGCTTTTCGGAAATGTTTTTCGTCGGCTATTATTCTATGAATGAATGGTGTTGCCATGTATGTTATTTTTATAAAAAAAAATGGTGCTTGTTATAAGCTTGCTTTAAAACTTTTTTAAACAGAGAGGAGAGGTAATTTTATTTTTATGCTGAAATATGTGATTTTCATGCGAAAAATAGTCGAACTGTCTTATGTGAAATGAGAACGTTCATCCTTTTTGTAAATAGGATTCCGAGCACAGCACAGTACAGTGTTTTTCTTCTGCAGAAAAACTTAGTAATCACTATGGTTCGAATAGAAGAGGCTTCTAATTCTGTTGGCTTTAAACGATGAGTTTTGGCAAGCATTAGAGATGTAGGCGTAATTGAAAGCAGTTGGCCGATGATCATATCCGCATCGTAGGTTTGTTGGTCAATAAACAGCTGCAGCTCGGAGGGTACTGTATAAGAAAATGCCGGAAAAAATCAAATGATGTTCGACCTTGTAACGCAACACTGTGCCACAACGTCAAATCGATGTGACCTGGACAATCTAAGAGAGAATGCTCTCTGTCTATTCTAAATGATATTTCAAAAAACTCATCTAGAGTCTAGTATTAACAAATTTCCAACCACTCAAGATCTCAATAGAGAATAGCCTCTGTTGTATAGTTGAATCGGCTCAGATGCAGAGACTCTGCAGGCCAGAAGTGCATTGTCCATGGGTTAACCGTCATGCCTCTAGTCTGTGGCATGCGAAAGTGCAAGCAAATGATTCAGAGGAGCTAAACAACACCGCACAAAAAAAAACCTTATCCACAATCGTATGCGCACAGGAGAATGATAGCAAAGTCAAGATAATTTCTTTTACAGTTCAAACCCATATATAGCGCACGTTGTTCTACCGGCGAAAAAAAAAGAACGAGGAGAATTATTTTATTGTATTTGCGCTTCAGTAACCGTAAACCGGACAACCCATAGTCATGTAAATTAAAGAAACCCAAATGCGGCTCTCTGATTCAATTAAATACACCGAACAGGCAATTAAAGCGGTCAGCAGAGATTTATTGAGCATTGTTGGGTTGCTCGATGCTCCTCCGTATGGTTCACCGTTTGGGATTGTGTTGTGATTGCACTTTTTTACTGACCTAGATGCAGAAGTGAACTTATTTCAAGATTAATTTCGTTATTTGCATTCAGCGCAACGATCGATAAGTTAGACCAAATTCACCACAAAAATAGCATTCTACGGTGAAAGTGCCCGCGGACAATGCATAATTAAAAGCAAAAATATTTGCATTATTCAACAAAAGTGTTGGAAGGCACAATAAGCAGCGTATGTCGAACCAATCGATGTGTGTCGTTGGTAAGATCACGAAAAAAAAAACAACACCAAACCGTCTGCATAGTTGTAGGTTGCGTTTTGAGCTCATTTCGTGAAATGTCTCTCTCAGTGAAAATATATGCTTTGTGGAGCAACGAATTATGCAAAGATACAAAAACTAAAACAAAAAAAAAATGGTTTAATATGCGAATATGATTTGGAGTGCGAACAATAGAAAGTTCATCGTGATGTAAGATCGTACATATGATTAGTCCAAGATAGCGGCAGCAGATGGATTGCCACAATAAAACCGCACTTAAGGTGCATTGCAAATGCTCATAAGCACCCTAGATTGCAATCGATTAAGTGCTGATGTGTGCCGGTGGAGGGGGTGGGGAAGGAGATAACATCAACAGCTGTGGTCATGGGAATGCTACAGATGCACTATGGCTCTCAGAGATTCATATTCATTTTGTGACGACCTCATATTGCAGCAGCGTTGACCGACTAAACTCTTTTGTTCTACCTAACGGTCATCGGAAATCTCTTTTCATCTTCTTCGAAAGAGATAATCTATGGAGAGCTCATAGTTTCTCTAAATTGAATTTGATTTTTATCGATCGATCTTCATCAGCGCACTTCAGTACACGAACGAGCGGCTAATAGAAATTTGCTCTCGGTGGGCAATTAAAAGAGAAACAATGAATAATTGCGACCGAAGATTTTCACATCGCAAACAGACTCTATAAGTGGCAGTTATCATCGATTTGAGTTGAAAAACTACTTCACAAAATTGATGATCTTTTGGGTAGATTATTCGGCAGATCATTTAAATGCTGAAGAAATTAAATTACCTCTGAGGTGCTCATGGTTTCGAACCGAGCGAGAATTTCCTTAACGGAGATCTTCGCTTCAATCGGTTCCTCTAGAATGGTCTCCATTCGACCCACAGATCCACTGCTTGTTATGCTCGTCCGTCGATTCTTTACCGATGATATGGAACCATTCGAGGATATGGTGCTGCCACCGCCATTGCTGCCGTTGGTGTTGCCACCTCCATTCGTGTGCTTCGCAGAGGACTTCTCCACATCTTCCAATGAACTGATTTCATTGTAGTTATTATTGCTATCAGGTCGTCCATTTTTGCACGGATGGTGGTTATTACTAGAACTAGAACTACTGCTTACACTTTGGCTTTTGTACTTAGAATTATTTTTGAATCCATTCAAACTATCCATATCTTGCCCCAACATCATCATATCCACTTCATCTAGCTCCTCGTTTTCATCGACCGCACTCCAGGCGCTCTCGAAATCGAAAATCCCACCTTTGGCGCAGTTTCTTATTGTCTGATCGTTCAACTCATCAAGATCACTGCCGCGCCGCTCGTGATGGTGGTGGTGATGATGATGCTGCGATTGCGACTGCACCTGCTGTTGCGGATGATGGTGGTGATGATGATGTACTTGAACGGATGTCTTCCCTGTGATGTGAGCGATTTCCGCATCAGAATCGGAAAACATCGCGTCATTCTCCTCAAAGCTATCCGGATCTGTTAAATTATTCAAACTATCCAAAGATGCCGAACGTTGTATGTAACTATCACAATGATTACTTTGTTGTTGAATTTGTTGATGCTGCTGCTGCTGGTGTTTGTCACTTGAATTGTGCTTTGACTTGTTTGTGCTGTTGCTCGATCGTTGACTGTTGGATTTATCATAGTTCATTTTGCTAATGAGTGACTCCATCTTGTGAACAATTCCGGTTAGCTTTTTTGCCTCATTCGATGTCTTCGATTTTGAGGACTTTGTCGATTTAGCTGACTTTACACTTTTCACACTTTCCGACATTTTTTTGTATCTTTTTAGTTGAGCCACAAAACACAGTTACAACAGTCTATTCTCGAGGAGGGTCAATCAGTCTTCACTAAATGTTGGTTTTGTTGTTGTTGTTAAGGGGGGAACTATTTGTGATTCATTTGGAAAACGATTGTCTCCCTATATGAATGGTTTACCGTTTTGGTGAATCAATTAAATTTACTATCGTTGTGGTGAAAGTTTTTTTTTTCTTAACATAAATCATCACATAAACATATGCGTGTGACGTTTGCGGCGTGTGTGGACGGTTTATTCACAGAGGGGAATTTTTTTTCGTGGGGCTTCTAATTTGCGGTTAAAGAATTTATGCAGATTATCTATCAGAACTAGGTTGCATTCAAACAATCCCTATTTAATTTCACGACACAAAACAACGAAGGCATTAGATCTACGTTCTGACCATGACGAAACGCCAACTGAGCGGGGGGATCAATCATAACTCAGCGCTTATCTCGAATGTTCTCATTAGTATTCACGTAATCCGTTAGACGGTAAATGCGATTAATTAAGAACAAAAAATCGCACAATATTCTTTTTGGGGGGCATCCGTCAAGAGTTTTGTGTTGCTCTAGAAAATTTCTCCTCCTTCCGATTGTGCGTTGGGTGTGCGTCTAAGAATGACTGATGGGAATCTGTCTGCTTGATTTTTATCAAATGAATACGTAATCACCACATAAAAAACCAGATTGCTCCACTTTTCAGTTTTCAAATTAATATTGTTATGAAGAAAAAAAATGCTGGGGTTGGTGCTTATTCGAAAGCCTGCACAGACGCAATGTTTATTCGGGTACTTCAACGAGTAACTCCATCAGACCGTGAAGATATTCTTGATTATTTTGTGATGTGGTGTTTCAGTCTCCCCGTTCCTTTGAATAACACGCTCTCCCCCTTTCTGTCCACTCAATCAATATGGACCTTTTCTGATCGTTTTTTTTTTTGCAAACACACTAACAACTGAAGATCTTTAGAAAGTTACAAATATTTGTCAATAGATACAATTTCTTCAAAATATTCACAGCGACCAAGAGAAGAAGAAAAAAATCATATTCATACACACTTCGGTTCTTTTTTCTTTTCAGTTTTTTTTTCTTCTACTTCCACTCTATCCATCGATTAACATTGTACCACAAAAGTTTGAAAGGCGACGACGACGTCCGACTATACCTAGGTAAACTCCAGCGAACACGAACACGAATACGAACTGATCGTACAGAGGGGAAGCCACTATTCCACAGCGGCGCGTGCTTCTTAGTCGACCCGTTCTTCTCAACTAAAAGCGGCGATTGACCATTTCAGCGGTATAGGCAGCAGCAACAGCAGCAGTAGCCCGAAGAGTGTGGTATTCGTTTTCTTTGGTTTTCGTTGCATTGCGGTATATCTGCCAGAGCGTTTCCATTTGACTAACCTGGGTCGGATACCAGTAACCGTGTGCTTTCTGGTAGTTATTTTTGTGTGCTGCAATGAAATTCATTTGCAGGGTGCTTGGGAGTGCACACATTAAGTGAACACTGGTAAAGTTGGTGAGGTGCATGCAGTTAAAGATTGCTTTTGAAGTTTTGAGTAATACATTCGTCATTTCACAAGAGCTGTTGATCAAATTTAACTGATGCAGATCGACGACGGGCGAGCAGCTGAACCAATCTCTGTGGCATTGTTCGATTACACCTCTTTTGCGATTTCATGCCTCCCCCCAGGATGTGTTGCAACATTAAAGACTTTCTTTATCTAACCGGTGTTTCTCAAAAAATAACAAACCAAAAACTACATCCATAACTGCACTGATAAATGTAAGGTTAATTAGTGAGGGTGATGAAACAATGCCGCATTACCCAGCCGCTGAGATTGTATCTTTATTAAATTGTGAACCGTTGTGTGGGTCAAATGAATTAATCGAAAGTGAAAGGAAACTCGAAAAATATTTGTGCCGTGGGTGAAGGGAGAAAAGAACGGAAGAACTATGTGTTGGGAGGTTGAGTTTGACAGGAGACATAAATCTGCCACTTGGACCTTGTTCATTCAAGGCATAACCAACACCTCTTGAATTATGTCTATCAGTCGACTGAAATTATGAGAAAATACCTTGACTTCTACATGGAAGATAGCCAATACGAGTCACGCATTGATCTAACAACTTTCATACTTTAAGGACTTACACCTCTCGGCTCGCAGATATCACCCGGGTGTGTTGGGCACTTTAATAAATGTCCCTTTCCTTCGGTTGTTTAGGGTGCATCGAAAAGCTTTTCAAACTTAGCCGGTTGGCAATATAGGAAACAATAGAATACACAGTACACGCTTCTGATTCGCTCCAAACTCTTGGTAAGAAAATGGGACAACAGGGTCACTTCACATGGTTCACAAGAGCGGAGAATGATCTTAAACGGCTTAAGATAGATAAAAACTAAACTGAATTCCCAAGTTCACGCCAAACTGTAGTTTCACATAGAGAAGAAAAAGAAACTGAATAGCCTCAGACAAACTTGAACGAGGGTAAACTTTAGGTTCAATGCCTTCAAGCAAAAATGCACGGATACCAAATTGCGGGTCTAAGTCGAGGATAATAATAATTAAGTGGCACAACAGCCCACAAGGGACAAGGACTCGTGTTGTGCGTGCTACTGTTCGCTCACGAGTAGAAGGGACCTACAGTGTTTTTGCCGACTCCGAACGCAAGCAAGATTTGAGAAGCTTTTCATAGACAATTGATACTCTATGATTGTTGTCAGCAACTCGAAAGAGGTGGTGCAGTGAAAAATCCGAACAAATCCCGTCTAGGAATCGAACCTAGACCTTCTGCGCGGCGGTCGACGCACTTACCACTAAGTCACGGCGAACACCACCGAAATAGAGGATGCCTTCAATGATATTTGTAGGAATCGGAGAGAGACATCTGCCAACGAAGATCGATAATTTTTCTGTGCCTGGCCTTAACTAGATAGGCTCAGCTACAAAACGCTCACTTTCTTCTTTTTGACTATTAAAACACAGTAGTTGATATCAAACCACATCTTATTAGATCGTCTCTGGTATTTTGTCCGTAAATAAATGTAACGACGTCTGCTATAAGAACTTAAGAACTTCGCGTCTGTCCTTCGCATACAAAACACTCGATTTCCTGGTTTTGTCTCTCTTAACGAAGCAGATTTCCAAAGCAGTGAAGAAGTATATTTTGAAAACCTCACTGAAAATCTACAAAGTTCTTTTCAAAGAACCGATCAAGGAAGCCAAAGCATTCTCTTAGAATCATTTTCAACACGCTTCAAGTTTAAACTTAAGTTGACCGAAGGTGTAAAAAACCCCATTGCTAGGGGGTGGAGGAGGGGTGTCTGTCTCGCGATAGCCGTCGTGGAGTGAAGTGGGATGTTAGAAGCGACTGTACACCGTCTGAGTATTAAACATTGTTTAATTGCAAGTATACGGCCGAAACTTCATTCTTTTAAACATTCTGTGTGTTAGATTAGCTCCTAGTCCAGAGTGCGACTATCTAAACTTGGCTCATGGATACCGAAACATTAGTTGTGAGTACATTTAATATTTCTACTTCTTTTTCTTCCTCACTGCTTACACCGATAAGCGATTGCCTCCTTCATGCATATAACTTGCTACAGGACTTTAGAAGTGTATGCTTTGTCAAGAACACTCACGATGTTATTTTTAAAAAGTTGATCGGATTTCATGTCAAATTAAAAGTTAACATTCCCAGCTTTAAAATAATCTAACCTCCAGCAGTTTGAAATATTTTAAAACAATTTTATTCCATGGCGTAATTTTCTCACCAAAACAGCATACATGACAACGCCATGCATTCATGTCACAACGACCAAGGGAAACTTTCATCGAAAACCAGTTGAATTCTTTATTATTCCGCAGAAAACTGAATGGAACACCCGTTAAAAATTTTCCTGCACCAATCCCACAA
The DNA here is from genome assembly GCA_944738645.1 of Eristalinus sepulchralis. Taxonomy (NCBI): domain Eukaryota; kingdom Metazoa; phylum Arthropoda; class Insecta; order Diptera; family Syrphidae; genus Eristalinus; species Eristalinus sepulchralis. The sequence continues at coordinate 639,166 of OX122884.1, read as the reverse complement.
GTATTTCCTTCAAATTTCCTCGTCAAATGATGGAAAATATTATCTTAGGAAAAACACTCAAATGTCATGTATAGCAAGCATTGCCAGATCCGCATTTGTTTCAGAGCCATTAAACCACTCAATTGGGACGTCATCGAAAATGAAAAATTAAATTTTCTTTAAAATTACATAATTCTAAAGAACAGTTTCAATTGAATTGTTGTTATTAAGCATTTTCACAATCAGCCCCATGCATTTGAGGTGAAATTTTGGTCCAAGCGAAGAGAAAATCCACTTTTGAGAAAATTGCATTTTGAACCGGAAAAAATGCAGTAAAATGCTATCACAAGTGAGTCGCATTTTTTTGCTAAAAATAAACCAATTCTCGCCGAAGTAGTTTTGAGGGTCATTCAGTTTTGTAAAACGATTTTTGGGATGAATATAATGAGTTAAAAGTTGGGAAATGTCTCATTGAATAGGGTATTCAATGCAGAAGCGGATTAATGTGGGATTTTATAGCGATCATGTCTTATTTGGTTAAAAAGAGCTAAAAACTGCTAGCGGCTGCATTGCTACGATGAGAAGTTGATGAAGCTGAGTATGATGTTGTAGATATAATATTGGACAAGGAATCTTTTGGATTGCAATAGCTATTTGAAATATACACAGTCATCTGGAATCTGAATGAAAGTCATCAACCCGGTCATCGTTCTCTGCGCAGACACCTTAAACAGTCACATTCATCTAGAAGAACCGGCTTCTCTGTGACAATGAACAAAACACTTCCCTCCAACCTTCTTGTGTAGTCAAGCGTTTTCCATTCATCAACAGTCATATGCAGCTGAAGACAGCTGACATGTGAAATGTAATTGCCGGGTAAACACACATTTACAAGGACGAGCAACAGGGGAAACCAATTTGTTGCCGCGGAGTGATGTGCAAAAAACCAAACACAACATGACATTTCAATCGCTTTGAATCCGGTCTCTGTGACTCGTTTGCGAAATCGTAAATCAGTGTAAGGCCAGCTTGTGGACAGCTACACGATGCCCCCGTGTACCTCAAAAAAAAAAAAACAAATTGTCCGTGCAGGCAAGCGGCCTGATAACAAGATCAAGAGGCGTTCACTTTAGACCACTTTCGGGACACGAAAGCAACCCGTGCATGCTCTTTTTTGCTTCTCTCTCCCCTTGCACATTAGATTATTCGAGACTAATTCTGTGGATCGATGCAAAACGAGAGGATATTGGCTTGAGACTCACATTAAATAACAATCATTGCGTGAAATGCAATGCAAGTCGGGGTGGCTTTGCCATTACCCGTAGACGAGGGAAAGTTTCGCGGACACAGCGTGTGGGGGAATTGGAATCGCATTTATGAACGCCACCGTTGGCTTATGTGGTGTTTATGTGCACGTCTAGAGAGCGCAAACCAGTTACGGACAATTTTCGGGAACAATTGGAGAGGCTTTCAAATGCGAATTTGCAACACATAAGAACTTAATTACGTTTGCACTTACCTGTCTGAATTCCTGGGAGAATGTCTGTATCATCGCCTGTATCGCGGATGCACGTACGGCATGCAGTGTCAAATGTCCACCGCTTCGCATGTTTAATTGCAACGCTGCGGGTCGTGGCAGTGTAACGGCGCTCTGAAGTTCATTGAACGGCAGCGACTGAACGACGATCAAGTAGTCCGCATCACGTCTGGCCAGATAGACGCCGTTGTGTGATATGCCCATTATGGAGACGTCAGGAAACTGCGGGGCACCCTGGACGGCAAATAGTCGCGCAAAGTATAACGGCCAACTGCGTGCCATGTCCACCAGGTGACGTTTGACAATAGCACGAACGTTTTGACTGCGTACGCTATCAACGGAGACACCGTGGCCGTTTAGCATGTTCATGGCGGCGGTCTTCTCCTGTGGGGTAACACGAAGACAGGGCGTAATGCCGAAGACATCGCCGACCACTTGAGCGAAGAGCAGATCAAGAGCAACTGGTGGTCCAATCGGCTCATTGGGGTGGAAGACTTCTTTTCGGACGCGCAGCTTCCAAGTGACACGATTGTAAGTTAGGCAGGCTGTTGCCGGTGATTTGAGTGACGGCGGGGCTGGGACTGGGGCTGGAATCGACGGCACAGGCCATTCCTCTCCGTAGTCGGTTTCTTCGTCGCGTCTTGTGCCCTGGGAGACCAGTGTCGAGCCGGACGTCTTACGCTTGCGCTCCTTTTCGTATTTCTGCACCATGTGAGTCTTGAAGGTGGCTGTGGTTGTGTTGGTCGTTGTCGTGGTTGTCGAACTGCTGGAGTAGAACTGACCCTGAGATTGCTTTCGGTTGCTTGCCTCGCGTTCCATTTGGGCAGCTAGTGCCTTGGATGGAGGATGGTATACCTTGTTTCCTTCTTTCTCGCGTTCGACTTGCCGCATCTCGTAAATACGTTCGCGCTTCTCGCGTTCTTTCTCCCGCTCTCGTTCGCTGCCCGTCGAGGGAGGCCCCTCAACCTCTGTTCTATCCCAGACAGACTCGGAGAAGTCATCTCGATCTCTCGATCGGGACCGAGACCTTGACCTCTCGCGGTCATTGGGAATTTCCTTTTTAAAGCTCGTCTCGTAGACCATGTCCAACTTGGCAGCCTCTGCTCTGCCCCACGAGTCGTAGGTGTCCTTCGATACCTCAGATCCATTCCAGTTATGTCTGGCACCGAAGGTGTCGCGTTCCTGACGCTGGATGAAGGCTGGGATGTCTGCCTGCATCTGGGAGCGGTACTCTCGTTCTTCGTTGCGATCATCGCGCACCGGTGGGCTCTTGGGGACTGGTGGAGGAGCGGGTGGCGCTGTAGTTGGTGGACGGATGGGTGGTGGTGGCGCCGGAACAGATGGAGCTGGAGGCACAACTGCCGGCCAACTGGCCTGTGGGGGAGGGGACAGTTTGCCCTCCATCCTCTCGATCTGTGAGCGGACTGATGATATGTCGTTTGAAGAATTCATTCCGAAGTGGCCGCTCAACTGCTGCTGCAGCATTAGTTTCCTGGTGTCCTCCAGTTTGGCAGGCGTCCTCTGTTCAGATTTCGTGCTGACGGACGATCGCACTGAGTGGCCAGCGGTGACCTGCTCCAGTCTCTGGCGCATCTCAGAGCTGAGTTTAAGTTTGCCGACGCTCCCTGGTGGAGGGCGATCAGCTCCGATTTCAAAACTCTTTCGGGACACTTTTGTCGTAGGGCTTGACTGCATACCGTCCACCGTGTCCTTCATGTGCTTAGACCCCCCAGAAGTTTCGATTTTAATTTGGGTGCGGGCGAACTGCGAAGTGTGCATCGCTGGGGGAGAGGGTGCCTTGGAGGAGTCCACTTCGAACTCTTCCCATTCGATGGCGGAGCCATTCAGGGATCCATTGCTGCTGTGGAGTTGAGACTGTGGTGTTGTCTTCCTCTGACTCTGACGCATCTTGAAAATGAAGAAGTCCTCCTCACACTCTGGCTGTGGGCCGTCTTGCGGCGGTGGCCAACGCCACTTGCCGATTCGTACTGTTTTCGCCCTTCCATAGGGGTCGAGGAAGTGACGAGTTTCAGAGGGATCCTTTGACTCAATTGGTGGTGGCATTGGTGGTGGTGGAGGGGGAGGGATGAGGGAACCTCCGCTGTCCGACGATGTCTTTCGATTTCGTTCTACCTCAGTGAACTGTGAAATGCGGCTCTTGAAGCTTTGTCTGCGACCTGATGACGGGGCAGCTGACTGCAAGTTGATCTTGCTCGTCGATGTGACGGTAGTAAGAGAGGACTGCATATGGGGTGGGGATGCTGGCGAAGCAGTTGCCGTGTCCTGCTGACTGAGCAGGGTCTGAAGAGCTTGGTTTTGTGCCAGGAGCTGCTGCTGAATTTGAAGATTTTGTGCCATGGCCGATTGGAGGAAGGCTCGTTGCACTTGGTGCTGGTAAAGAGTGGGGTCTGCCTCTGGGGGAATGCTTATCATCTGCATTAGGCTTTCTGAATTCACACCGGCCATCAGGGGACCAAGGGGACTGACCATGCTGGGACTGGAAACGAAGCCTGTTGTTGTTGTGCTCTGCTGGTGAGTCGTTCCACCTCCTTTGATTGTTTCAATGAGTTCTGTCTTTGTGGACAAGTTGTTGACAGTGTCGCTAATGAAAATCGGCTTGAACAGGCCGGAAATATAGTCGTCCAGGTTGGCATTGCTACTTTCTTCTTCCGGTGACTTCTCTCCGCCGCCTTTGATTTTCACGCTGAGCAGGGAGGGGTCTGTCAGGCCATCCACAGCATCTTCCATCATGGGAGCTTCGAAGAAATCGTAATCTACATCCTGACCTCCTCCACGAATGCTCGCTGCTAAGGAACGGGCATCCGAGAGCTCGTCAAGAGATCCATCGAGGACGGGGCTGAAGAGATCGTCCAAGAATTGATCAACATCTGACGCCTGCGACGGCACACGGACCCTTCTTACGTGGCTAGCCAATGAGGGTGCCTCACTCGTGTCGGACATAGCTGAGGATCTGGTGGCGTACTCCGACTTGTCCATGTACTTGCTTGAGTGGGATCCTGCGTGGGACCTACGACCTGCATGTTGTGACTTCTGGTATCTCGGAGCAGTCTCCTTGCCCATCGGGGCTAGGCGCTCGGCTGAGTGGTACCTGTCGTTGAGCCGACTCTCAGAAAGGCCAAGATTGGTTAGCGGCTCCGGCTCTGGGGTTGTGACTAGATCTCCATCGTCTCCAGCCAGTAGGTCATCCAACGACTTGGATCTTGATTTCTCCTTCTCGAAGTAACGCTCATTCAGAGCCGAATTCCTGGACAGGAGGTCGCGGGAGTTCTTCCGCACGGGGTTGTATTCAATTTTTTTCTCCACCACTGGCTCGGGGATTGGAGCTTCAATCGATTTTGGAGTAGATTTAGCTTGTGGTGGTTCTGGTGGTGGTACCTGTGGGCGCTTGGGGCTACTTGGCTCTGGCTCTGGCATCAGGGTGCGTGAAAACTTGGATCCGGTCTTAAACAAATCGCTGCGAGCTGCTGGGAAAGCAGGACACAACTCCTTTTCGGCTATCAGGTCCAGGACGTAGTCAAGTCCACAGGAATCCGTGACCAGCTTTCCATCGTCGAGCACCACTGTCCATCCGCGGTTGGAGATTCCTAGTGTGGATATAGCCAGCGAGGCTGCCTCCTCACAAGTTGTCCATGAGTCGATGGCCACGGTTTGAGTGACGTCATCTGGTAAAGTCAAAGCCACAGCGATGTCTGAAGTGCGAGAGATTGCTCGCCACTCCACCCATGAGGGTGTAAAGTTTCTGCATGTCATTGCCTGCGTACTGCTGGTGTTGCGGAGGATCTTCTTGAGAAGCAGTTCCTTCATAGATGCTGGGGCGTTATCTGTGATGAACTTCATCAAGTACTTGCTGAATGCGGGGCCGGGTTGGAAGCACGACAAGCAGTGTGCCATGAGCTGCCAAATTCGTTGAGCTTGGCTCTCCTCCACTCGATACACTTGGTTGCACAATTGCACAAGTATTTCGTCTCGCAGTCCACGTGACGACAGGCCTTTGTGAACGATGTAGTCGGACAGGACCTTCTCCTTGTTTCCGTCGAGCGTTGTGTCGTTCGTCCAACGAAGGATCAACTTGAATACAGCCAGTGCATCCTGAAAGTCTTGATCCCGGGATGCGGCACGTGTTAAGAATGGCGTTGTGATTGGCTCGCGCCTAGACGAGAGGCGCAAGCCGTTGCAATAGACAGAACTGAACTTCCCAAACGAGAACTGATCAAGGTCCTTTGGCAAATCTCCAGCCACCGGGGGACCAGGAACCGTTCCAACGACTTTCACTAAATGACGATCCCCATGCAGAGGAGTCCAACCCTCTGTCTTCGAGAAAATGAACGCCAACTCCGCTGGAATGTCCAAGTACGCCACTTGACTGCGTTCGATGTTTTCTTTTGCAATCTTCTTCGCTTCGCGTTCCTTCTGCACCTTCTGTGCCTCCAGCCGTCGCTTGTGATCGGCTTTGAGCTTGACGAACCGCTTGCGTGCCATTTTACCCCTCCAGCATGCTTGAGCGCGTACCACTCCCTGCCGTAGTTCAGTGAAATGTTTCCTTTCACGATAGCCGCGCCACTTCGATTGCACCTTTGTAGCAGCCCGCTTTTCGCGGGCGAGTCTTCTCCGGACGAGCATTCCGCGGACACTCTTTTGTATGACCACGGCTGCATTCTTCAGCCTGTCAGAGCGTCCAGCCTCTAGCATGCGGTGGAGAGCTTCCCGCAGAAAGACTCTAGTAGCACCGAGTTGAAAGTCTGGACCCTCGATTCCGGTTCGGGGAAGGGACTCCAGCACAGTTCTGCAGAGCTCCCGATACGGTGTTCCCCTCGGGAGGGGGACTTTCATCAGATGGCGGTAGCGTTCCACGAAGTGCTGGAATCGCAGTCTCACGGGATAGCCGCGTTGTCGGATTTGAATTGTGTCCAGCATTCCCAGGTAGCGCAGTTGCTGGAGGACGCAGGGCATGTCCATCTTGAGGGCGTGCTTGTCGTTGTTCGGCTTAACACAGCGCACGAACCAAGGATTGCAGCGACCCATCGACTGCAGAAGTTGCTGCAGGGAGTCGGAGAATCTAGCAGCCACAGTTGGAGTCCTCGGTTTCATCGTCACAAATCGTCCATTTGAGCCTTTCGGCAGAGTTTTGCCAGAGTCGCGCTGTGCCCGGAGCTGCTTAGTCAGATCAGTGACTAGTTGTAACTTACTGGATGCTAGTAGTTCCAGGACATCTCCCCTGAGAGCATCACGGTTCTTGTCCAGAAATCCATCGACGCAGTACCAAACCTGACCAGCATAGTGGGTTATTCCAAATTCCTGCGCCCCTATTCTTGGCCTGGAGTACAGTTCGTTCAAGGCATGATTGTAGTGACACTTCTCCAAGAAGCTCATGTCGGATGCCCGCGGGAAATTCGACTCATCGTCCAGAAGATGGAAGATCCCAACTGGTTTCTTGGCCAGCAAATGAATCACAGGCAAGTTGTCGTCCCAGTTCAGAGGAGTCCATTCGAGTCGTTCCCTGGCATACTCCGCTTGCTCCAATTTGAACACATGCTTGTTGAAGTAGAGCTGCAGGTTTTCGTTTGCGTAGTTGATGCACAGTTGCTCAAACGAGTTCTCGGCCAAGTCCTCAAAGCCGAATATGTCGAGGATAGAGATGCGGTGTGCGTCATGGGTTCCTCCCTTTTGCACAATTGAATTGATTCTTGACACCAACCAGTTGAAGAGGCCAGCGTACAGGGCCTTTGCAAATGCATCTCGGGAGTCCAAAGCTTGATCGATGCCTAGAGGGGTGTGCAGCCTCTCGGATCTTGCTTCCGTTGTCCGGCTGGTGAGGGAGCGATGAAGTCCTTCAGCTGAGATGTGCAGCAAGTGGGCGGCCCACTTGATTTCGGCATCAGAACCAACTTCAACGCCCTCTTGGCCATGGCGAAGTTGTCGCCTGTGGAAGTAAACATTTCCAAGGTGCAGAACCGAGGCCAGGACTCGAATTATTCCTTCCCGTTCTCCTTCAGAGACTCCCAGCACTTGCATAGCGCTCTGCAGGGATCCCCAATCAACTCTTCCTGGGGCACAATCAGAGCCACCCTGGTTGAGGTAGAAATACTTGTCAGCCTCCAGTAATCCGTACTTAGTTCGCTCTGTCTCTGACAGACCACCGAGCATCTCGTAGAAAACATGATAGTTCCTCTCTCCCGGTGCCTGCGTCACAATTCTTGACTTCTCCAGCAGATATTGCGTTATTTTTGCGCCAACAATGGCGCCTGATTTGAAGTAGACCTCCAGATATTTTCCGAAACGTGAACTGTTGTCATTCCTCGCGGTCCTGGCGTTTCCAAATGCCTCTAGAAGAGGAGCTGCTTCCAGAATTTGTTCCGTAATTACTGCTGATGCGGAACCCCCGCCGGGAACAACTGCTGCCAAGTACTGCATAACCAGCTTCGTCGACTCAGTTTTTCCTGATCCTGATTCTCCTGAGATTACCACCACCTGTGGTGATGGCAGGGCTGCATGTGCTGCAGCTCCAATTGCAAACAAATGTGGTGGCAGTGTGCCAAGTGGCTTTCCTGCATACTGCTTGGCCACTTCTAGGCCGTACGAATCCGGAAACATCTTGTAGGGATTCACTGCAATGAGGATGCTCCCAGCGAATGTGTAAATTAAACCCTTGTCATAGCGTAGGCGAAGATTCCACAAGAGTGATGCTTCATGTAAGTCATCCAGCTGCGTCATGTCCTCCACTCCACTGCTGCCCAAATCCTGCCTGGGCCGCAGGTTGCCCTCGCCAGGTTGAAGAGCGAATGTCTGTGCCTGCAATGAAGAGAAAAATTAACACACTGACACTATCGAATTGCTACAACAAATATGGAGTGACCGAATGAACCGAATAGACTAACATGCTTTGCGATACAATCACTGCACAGCGTGGAGAGTCGCTTCACGACCTGCGGATATCGATTGCGCATTTTGTCCTTGCTGCGCTTGCTCGTCGCCGATCCGGAACTTCGTTCTGTGGATGATGTCGACATATCATCCACACTTGGCGGACGTTGCCGCCTCAGCACATGCGGTGAAAGAATCTGAATCGATGGCGAAGACAGCGGACTAGGACTGACTGAACCACACTTCTGCCAGGGGTCCAAGTGAAAACGTACAATTCGCATCGACTTTAACAAATTTCAATAAAACCGAACTCCAAGTATAACCCGATATCCAGGACGCAGCTCATCTGGAAAGACACTGATAAATAGAATCATTTGAAGCGTTAGAGAGCAGCAGCACTGCATCGCGGAAGACCACCATTGCATGGATCTGGAAAAACTTGTTCTCTCTGTGTGCTAATACCGTAAACAGCACAGCACTGCACTCCGTGTGCAAACTGATTTGACAAAACAGCACACAGATGATTCCTAGATGTTCCACATTTTACACACCTCGGTGTCCGGTGACAACTTTCCACTCAGCCAGATAAGACATTGTTGGCGAGCAAAAATGAAAAATGATCAAAAGAAACTTGTTCAAACGAAAATAATGGAAGCAAAAATGCCTCGAGAAAGATACTACGTGAGATATTTTTTCTGAACCGAAACTGTTGAGCGAGTGCAAGTTCCGGTTAGACCAGTGGTCACAGGTTGGTGCATTCCTTGAAACATTGTTTACGTGTGCCAGCGTATTTGGATCGAGTGTGGTGGAGGCGTAGAAGGAGAGGAGAATGTGGTTGGGGAGGGAATAATTGGAAGCTATGCAAGATGAATAGCAATTAGAATGTTAACCAGAAATGCGTGGAGTTGCACAGTTACGTTACGTTGATTAATTGCATTTCTGATTGCACTCTCTTCTATGGGTGAAGAAATAGTGAGAGAGAGAGGGGGGGGGGTTTAGTTCACTACTAGCTGCAAGAGAGTACGCGTGTGTAAACTTTTAAGTAGTTTGCCGTTTGAATGAAGACACGAAAGGCGTCTGTCTTATTTAATATTTAATTTTTCAACTTCTTTCTTTCTTCCATTCATTCATTCTTTCTGCACTTTTAACACAAAGTTCGATCTTATTTCAGGGGAAGATCAAAGCAAATGGCGTTTGTAACATTGCTGATGTTCGGTTACAATCAAAATTTCATTCATAAAAACCATGAAACCCGCTCATTTGAAGTTGTTAACGTGCTTTGGCACATGCAGGCGCCACTTCGAAGCTTAGGAAATTACTTCGAAGGAGCTTAGTCAAAAGTCCCTTCAGAGGAGAAAGTAGTGATTCTGTCAACATTTTCTTCAGTGAAACAGCGCGTGAATCAATAGAGAGTCAAGTTAGGGAAGGAAGCCATTTCAGAGAAGGGAGTCTAGGTTCAGTAGACATGCCATTCAGAGAAGGAGTGTGCGGCTCGAAAAAGTTCCTTCAGAGGGCTCATTGAAAAAGGTAGACGATTCCTGTTCTGGAATATAAAATGGTCAGAGAGCATCATCCTCACTTCAGACTTAAGAAGTTTTGATCTCTCTTAAGGCCAAAGTCAAAAACTGAAGTTGTAAATTTTTTAGACAGGGTTCTGCACAATCGTATTCAAAAATTGTATATCAGAACACAGCATCCCACACGTACTAACGCAAGACGCACAAGACGCTCAAGTTTGCAGCTTCACCTGCTGCCGTTTGAAGAACATTAAAAAAAAGCTGAGATACGACTTTACCCCCAAATAGCATTCCGTGTTTAATAAAGCTAATTTTCACGTTCCCGTCTCACGAGCCGATCGCCTCCTTTCCTGAAAGCATTTAGACAAGTAAAACGTCCACGCCGTACTGCCTTTGTCGCAATTTTGCTAACAGACATGCATTAGACGAATGTTTAGAATAAAACGGTGCGCGTGGGCTGTTAAAAGAATACACGAGCAGTTTCAGATATCGTTTACAACCCCCTGCTTAATCCGTAGCCCGATCCCAATAAGCAGTATCCAACTACTGGCAACTGTATACAGTGCTGAATACATTTGAAAAAAAAATACACGCACATGTCGAAAACCACTTTCCGGTTTGTCTGTCTTCGGATCAAAATAAAATAAAAGTACCTACTTCATGTATCGCATAATGAGAATGTGTCATCCGGTCAAAACTCCATACATACATGCAATTTTTAAGCACTTACCTTTCCCTTGATCAAAGCCTGCACAACAATCACCTGTGCGGCCCGATGTACTTCCTGAATTTCACCGGGAATGGGATGACCCAAGCCAGGGTCAAACCAGACCAAATCTCCCTCGACCCAATCCATGTCGTCGTCTCGATTATTCAATCGTCTCTGTATCTGTCTCAGTGATGATTTTCCTCTTCAAATCGTCTGTAAATGTCTCATTCCTAAAATGAATAATTAAAAATGTTTTTATTGAATTCCGGATGAGATGGTTAACAAATATTCACTCTCTCACACACACATACGGCTTAACGTAACTTGGCCGTTGACTTGTTCGTATGCAATTTCATTGGCCTTGATTTCGTATCAAAATAAAACAAGAGAAATACTTCATCACGCTGACAGACTGATTCACACCTTACGCGAAGGGTAAGCGGGTCTGTTTTCTGAATTCCGCTGAGCGACACTTATTAATTTCCAATTGTCTACCTCTAGCTTTAGAAGTCACTGTTCGACCTAAAATTCAATCGTCTCTTGCCAACTTAAAATTCCATCACTCTCTTGCCAAGTTCATCGCGATCTCAAAGTCCGATTGGGCCCCTCTCTCTGGCAGCGTTTTGCAAAACTGTGAATTGTTCCCGTGTCCCATCAATTAACACTTAAAGCGACTACACAGCCAGACCAAGCCAACCCAAACCTAGGTTTCAAGCCCAACTTAATGATTCCTCAAATCACTTGCTCCACAAAGTCATTACTTTCTCTAAGTACACGGTACGCATGCTCAATAACTTCCAACAACAGCAGAAGCACCAGCAGCAGCAGCAACTAATCTCGCTCATAAACTCTCTTAAGAGCTCCTCACTCACACAGTTGGCGGGAAATTCTTTTCGTTTGATCACGTACACGTTGCTCGCCGCCACCGCCAATGGGGAAAGTGTAAATTAAATTATTGTTTAAATTCTGAATAAAGGCCGATTCCCTCAAGATCGACTGATGGCTGCGTGTGTGTCCATTTTTTTTGGCAGACCAAGAGAAAGACTACGCTGACGACGACCACAACAACAAAACGAAGCGGAAGAGTATAATATTGCAATTGACGGTAGCCGCATAGCGAGGTCACTCAGCTCATTAGAATGCAGTTAACACAATGCCAGTCGATCTGGATCAATATTTGTACTTGGGTGAAAGCTGAAGAGCTACCTCGGACTACTTACTTAGCCACGCGAAAGCTAAGAAGCCACCTGCCCATCATCGCCGTCAACCAGGTCATTGCATATTCTCACGGAATTCAATTCGACCAAATATTATCTGCTCCTTCACAAAATTCACAAATCGTATTGGTCATGCGAAATAATACTACACTCGTCTTGGAATAAATTCACGCGTCGTCATCGGCGTGGTCGTCGTTGGCGGCACGGGAACCTGTCAAAGGGCTTGGCAATGGATGCGTCTGAATTGCGTTAGACACTTGATTCATTCAGGCAGCGCTCCCAAGCCGGTGTGAGAGTGCTTATTCGGCCTGTGGGGGTCAGTAAGTCGTCGCCGTTGCCCGGAATTGTGAAAGTGATTGGTGGGAATTCAGCTGATACACATCACCAACATCACTTGTTCCTCGAGCTGCATGGTTATTTAAATTTTTCTTCTCGTTTGTTTTTTTTTTTTCTTTTCTTAACTTGTCTTGAAGTGCCTTTAAAGGTATGGTGCTTTTTTTTGCTGGAATGTATGCCATCGGTATGCTGTATGGGTGTGGCTCTTCGGTTCGAACGGCACAAAGATGCGATTATTATGCTGGGAATAATATTTTTTTTCGAAGAAAGTAAGAGTGATCGCCGCGGACAAGAGCTTCAATTATATTTTACGGCTTTAAGGCTGGCCGGAGTGGCGAAGAACCGGAAAAAGGATTTGAAAGCGCGCCACATTCAATTGAAGGCTTATATTTATTCAGCAAACAATGTTACGTGTGTGCCGTATTGCGAGTTCAGGTGAAATAACACACGACTGTGCAATGGACTTAGATCTACATAATGTCCATTGTACCTTCCCCAGTGTTGCTTCACAACAAATTGTCATTTTTTTTTTTCAAGAAGAAAACCACAACACAACACACGCATGCAGACACTTCCCGTTCCGTAAGCGGTCCGTAGACTTTCTATGACAACACAACACACCCGTCTCCCTTTGTGGGAAAACGAGATCAATTTAAATGTAATTAAAACTGTTTTTGTCCGGCTTACGTGATACCATCGCCGATGGACATAAATCAGAATTCTTTAGGGCCCCGTACATCGGTCATTTGTAAGCACTTATCACCTTGATTTCGACTTGTCGGCATCATTATCTATGCCTTTATAACGCAAATATGATAATGAGACGTGGAATTTCGGTGAAAAAAAAAGAGACGATCTTGTCAAATATGTGTAAGTAAAAAAACACGAGGGAAAGCTTTGAATAACAAATTGTGTCGAAGAAATGGCTTTCTCGGTGATTAATTTGAAGATGTATGAAGACAAATATTGCTCCAGAGACCCAATTCATTGTTCAGCTGACAGAAATTGCGGGTGTTATGCAATGCAAGGCCCTTTTGACTAAAGAGCTTGGACACTTGTTGTTTGAAAAATAAATAAAAGTGGTGCGCCACAGTTCAGAAGGAACCAGAAGTTAGTTTCTCCACACTGCTATGTTAAGCCTGGAATTGCTTTCAGACCATGTCCATCGTTACGCTTTTTCTTAGCTCTACTAAGTTCATACCAGATAAAAATATTTGCCCGCTCGCTACGTTATTTTTCTTCAGCCTCTTAAGTTCATTGAAAAAGTTACACAGAAGAGTTTTTCTTAACTCTACTCCGATATCAAAGATAATTCTGGAACTGATTTCCACTAGGTGCCGAATGCTTGATGTTGACTGACGCTTCCTATTGTGATTCATCAACTTGTCGAAGTTGTCTAGACGTAGAGAAGACAGAACATATTCTTCATGGCTGGAAGCAAGATTACTTCATGTAATCTCATCGTTTCATTACTTCATGGACCGTCATGGACCGGAAATTACTACACCCAAACAATTTTTTCGCAAATAATTTTTATGTGTACTTAAAATTAGTCATCTCATGGATCTCTACATTTTTGTCTGCTTTCTTGCCAATAATGACGCCCATTTATTGAAATTCCTACGATCAAGTTGTTCACTTAATGGGTGGGTCTTCTAATTTCATTTCTACGCCGGTAAGTTTCTCTTCCATTAGTGGGACTGCCTTGGTGTAGTTGTAGGTGCGTCAACTTCCACACGAATGGTAGTGGGTTTGAATGGAAGTCATCAGTCATACATTGCGGCACCACCTCAACATCTTTGGCAATGCTCAGGGAACAAAATTATTGTATTATGAGACAATCGGGCGTCGATTTTAACCATTCTTCGGGGCAGATGAATATTTTTATGTAATTATGTACATCGCGTCATGTCCATTGTGTTGTTTGCAGTGCTTAGAGGGTCATTAAAACATGCAGACCTCCTTCGGGTCAAATGTATTTCATATGACACAATAATTATAGCTCCCTTTTAAGAATAAGAAACCGCTGTTACTTTACTTCAAAATCGAAGAGAAGATTAAATCTCTGTTTCAAGATCCTTAGCGCATGGTCTGGATAACTGGAACCAGTGTGGTGAGGACCATCCGGACAGATCAGCTTTTATGAAAACAGAGAGCGCGGGAACATCAGGAATGCAAGACTTCTCTAGCTCAGAGGCAGATCCTCACCCAAACTAGTTTCAATTGGGGGAGTGTTTTAATATTACATCCGGTAGAGCGGTTTATAAGAAAGCATAATCCGAGTAACTGCGAAACTGAGGGCTCTTTCCACGTATGGCAAATTGTGCTGTTGATATACTTCTCGAATGTTTCTTAATCCAGCTAAGCCTTGATCTCCCAAGTGTCTTACAACTTGAGTTCATAGTCCCTAACTCGAGTTAATGACAATTTTCAAGGCGCCACAATCCTTCTCTATTTGCAACATTTGCAGTCAGTTAAGTAGGTCTCCCCAATGACATGACAGAGTAACAGCACACAAAACACGAGTGGCTACCTCAGAAATTTCACTCTAGTTCCCTACAGCTTGCAGCAGGGTAAATTGTTATTTGCTTTAAAATCTAATTTCATCATGAATGATGGAATGATTGATAAAATACAGCAATTTCTTAATTCAAATTAAGAAATTCCAAACATGCCACAAATTCATCTATTACTTCGAACACGCGACTTATCCAACCGTTAAATGCAACAACTTGAATTCTATATTCAATAAGCAATCACCCACAGTTGCGAATAAATTAACCGGGAAGCTTTGCAATGCAAAGCAAGGGATACTCGCTTGTTTATGCTAAAATCCATTTAGCCATCACTTTCTTTCGACAAATGCTCCGCAGCTTAAGCAGTTCATCGTACCCAATGCCAGCATGTTGTCATGCACATACATTAATTATGCAGTTCGCTGCATCTCGTGTTTCTGATGATATTTAAAACTGAAACTGAAAACCACAGGGATAACCTTTAACTGCGAGTGGGTTTAATGTCAAACAAGCGCATCCTCCTACACAGCAACAGTTGCCATTTTTTCGTAACGTTTAAGCCCACGACTACACAAAAGTGAAGAAGGCATATTTGCGCTGTGAGAGACGAACGAAAACAAACGCAAAACCATGGCGGAATGTTGAGATTTTTCTGGTGCGATATAAATACCAATGATGAAATGACACAGACTATAACACAACAACAAGAAAAACAGCACGGCAGTAGAAACATCAGAAGCGGTGACTGCGAGAGATAACTACCGCCTGACATTATGACATCTACCACACAGGTGTGCCGCCGTGCGGTGGTGTGTACTCGATATTTTCTCGGAGATGACACCAACCCAATGCTGGATGGCTGGTGAAGCCAATGGGGTATGCATACCGGTTTTCACAGTCGGTTTGTCTATGATGCGGCTTGTGAGGAATTCTCTTCCGAGAGGTATATGTTTAATACATTTTTTTTTCACGTTTTTGTGTGTGTTATTTTTTTGTTTTTTTGCTTATCAGTGACGTCTCAGTGACACCTGAAGAGTTTCTATTTGTATCTTAAACATTTATTTTTAATGCGAAATAGGTCAACGTGAGTTGACTTTCGTTTTTCTTTATTTGTTTATTTTCGCTGTTCGTCGAATTAGCATACTCATGAAAAAATGGAATGTTATGAGCAGGTGTCATTTGCAGTCAAAATGTCATGCAACTGAACTTTTTTCCTTATTCATCATAAGCAACAAAATCACAGCGATTACAGACAAGTTTCGAATAAGAAATTCTAACCTCTTGAACCGAGTAGCTGTTTGCCAATTAAGAAACTCATTGGTGTTTGCCCTAAATCGTACTCGTACCATGCATGTAGAATTGGATTTGACGGTAATTTCGCATAGGCTAACCTAAATAAGAAGCTCCGCGCGCACACACAAAAAAAGATGGACAGTTACACATATAATCAGCTTACCCATACAAGGTAACCGCTATCAGACGGTGAGGGCGTTAAACTCTCTACACCGCGATCTAAACACAAATAAAATTGACACATGTCACACACATGACACATCTGACGCTTGTCCTATTGAATTTGAAATGCGCTTCTGCTTCGAAGTCCATATGCGAACGAGAAGAGTGGAGAAGAGTTTTCGAGATATGTAGCTTACAACTGTGCAGAATTTGCAATTATAATCTGTCTTGGACAATTTCACTACTTTATAACCCACTTTAAAAGACCACAATTACACGACGGAATAAGGTAAGCCGAGTGTTTTATGTGTTTTAGAGGCGCGGAGTCGAGAAGATTATGCTAAAATATAAAGTAAAAGTTCTTTTTTCTTCTCCTTCAAAGCGAAATATCACCCTTCGTATCTGATTCTGATTAATCAATGCTGTGGATGGAATCTTTGACCAAAAATCGAAAACTGAAGAAATTAGAAAGCAAGTGAACAAGAAATCCACACCTCTGTTGTGATCTTAATCTGTTTGGGCTATTTTCTGAAACTGTCGAACGTTCAGTTCGTTCGACTGCACGTCTTTTAACATCCATCTAAACTGATAAGTAAATATAGAGGGGGAAAAAATGAGTGACTATACACAATGTAAACAACACGAAAGAAAATTATCGAAGAATATGAGAGATTTGAGAGAAAACTAGGAAGAAGACGATGATGAATCAAAAGAGTTGAGGTAAGAACTTGAACTGGACTTTGTTGGCATATGGACGGCATGGTGGTTGGCATGGTTGGCATGGTTGGCATTGCCACTTGGATGGAAAATCATTCTGTTTGTGTTTGGGTGTGTGTGTGTGTGTATGGAATAGAATGTGACCGGAACCTGCTTTGCATTTAACAGTTACTGCAACGATACTGCTGTAAGCATGTTTTCCGTGGGTTAGGCATCGAATTTGATTGGATTGTCATATGCAAAAATATGGTGGGCATATATCTGATAGTTTATTTGGGCATTAAATTGTCGATTTAAGATTTCAATTCGGTCGAGTTTTGTTTTTCTGTGTGTATAATGTTTTTGGGCTACAATAGGGGACTCTGTTATTCGAATTTCTCTGTAACTTGTGTTTTTTTCAGAAATTTGCCTTTTTTAACCATTTTGTTCTCTTATCATTTAAACAAAATTTCATGGATTGTAATAGCTCAATCTATGCAAGTTTCACTGTATACATGGTTTTTTGTGATCTCATCCTAATAGCAGCTGTCCAGAAACGACAGTAGATACATAACTCTCTGCCTTCCTTCATCGTTCTGACTCGTTAATTTCTTCCTGATGACCGAGTGGAAAAGTGGATTTCAGACTAAATTTTTGCCCGTGATTCAATCTCAATTATCGTCCAGAAACAAGAATAAATTACTTTTCAACACCCTCCATCTTCCTGGTTCGTTAATTCTTTTCACAAAAATTCTCAAAAAGGAAACCAAAAAACAACAAAATAAACTCGTTTCTTTATTGACCCACCACTCATTTTTCTGGCCAAGACAATGTCACACAGAAACTCTGCTAAATTCTTAGAAACCAAAAGTATCAACAGATATGCAAATATATGCCGCGCTCAAAATAACTATTTCTGTCCGCGAAATTATTCAAGGAAAGCTCGCTCGGTCAATGCAAAGACCCGTCAGAGAAAATTGGGAACTTCCAAATAAAAAACCCGAAAATAGTCTTTAATTCCGCTTACAATCTGGGTGGAATTTGAAAATCAATGACACGTTTGGAATATAAAAGAAACAACAGAAAAAAAATATACAGCTTTGCGTATTTTTTTTTTCTCCTACTTCTATCTCTTCGCATATTTATATTTACATTTCTTGTTTGGCAAGATTCTGTTTCTTTTTTTTTCATCTCCACTCCTTTCCTCCCATGTCAACCGGAAAAAAAAAAAAACTGAAAAAATACCTGTACAATATCTGTTAGATATTCCACATCATTTCAATGGCATGCACAGCAGCGACGAGAAGAACAAGTTGGAAACAAGCAGCACCACGAAACAACAACAACAACAGAAAAAGGCAATTAACTTAAATTTTTTCTCATGGATTTGCGTAGACTTTTCCTCCACATTAGATAAGCAACGTTTTTTTTCGTGTTTTTCCTCAAGAAGGTTGCATAAAATCAAAGATGGCTGCTGCCTGTAGAATGCAATGTAATAGTGTGTACGTTAATTCCTTCTTAATATTTTTTTTCTTCTGTTGAATTTTTCAATCGCCGTTTATGAAACATGTACTCATCAAAATTACGCCGCGCACTTCAACAAATTCGAAAAAGAATTTCGCCCTATTAGTGTAGGTGATATGTGTGTGTGAGAGCAAGAATGGTTGGCTGGATACATATACGAATATAAATTTAATTTCTTTTCTATGACAGGAAAGCACGTACTTAAATTCTTTTCATTTCCTTTTCAACAAGTTAAGCGAAGTGAAGAAAACTTCCACAAAAATGCACACTTTCAAAAGAAAAACTGTCGCACTTTGCACACTACCGATGCACACTCGTCCGTTTATTCACAAAAATTTGATTAATATTCCTTCTTTAGCAAGAATGCATTCATATATATTTGTTTCTGAATTTTTTCTTATTTCGTGGCAAAAAGAGACGTCTCTTAACACTGCGAGCACACAACAACTCCGGTTGAAAGTTTTAAGCCAACTAATCAACTATTCGAACGAATGGAATTTAGGTTCTTACCTTACACCCATGCAAACGAATGCCCGCAGACATGCAAAGAAATGTTTATTATTTCTGACAATTTACCTGTTTTTGTACAACAATGCCTGGTGCTCTTTCTCGTGCTGTGGTCTCAGTTTGGGTTAGTTGGTTGCTTGCTGAGTACACACCTTATTCTACCTCTTAAATGGGAAAAAAATGCAATCTCTTAAGAGAGACGGGAGTAATCTGATCTTTTGTAGTGTGCTTTTATTTACGTTTCGTCAGACACCTGTTGAACTGCAAGAGAGTGAGTCTGCCACTCTCTCTCACTCTCTACTGGGTGAATGGAAAGACAAAAGGGATTGCCAAAAATGTTTGATGATCATTTATTTTTATTCATTTGATAGACTACATTTTAATACATTTTTTCGAATTCCGATTCAATCGGATTCGATTGGCATTTGTCTGCTGTCCCTGGCCGGCAGTAGAAGAGCTACATAAATGTTTATTTGAACTCTATACATCTTACACAGCTATGACCCAACTGTTCTACACTCTTTTCCAATTCCCACCACGGCCGCCTCGTTTGAATTTTGACTGGTATGCCTTTGCTGCAGCTGATGTACTTGGAGTTTCATCTTTTTGCGGCAGATGAGCTACGTGGAGGATGTCCCAGAACATTTTTGCATTAGCCTGCGATTCAAGGAGGTCTGCTAATTCAGCCTGCAATATAAAAATTCATTTATCTGTAGCTTGAAAAAAAATCTTCCCCTATCTTAACAAACCTGTGTCTTTGATAACAACTCCTTAAAGCTGCCTCCATTTCGCATAACTTTGTGAATATTCCTCGAATTGATTCCCGGCAACCGGAGCATGAAATCGAAAATATTCGAATTGAATTTGTCCAACACCTCTATACTGCCACCAGCCTCTTCAGTGCCAATAGCCGCAGCTCTTTTCGGGTCCGGTTCAGCTTTACCCAACTTCAGCTCCTCGAAGAGCTGAGCTGTTGCATAGGGACTTGGAGACCATATCAAACGTAGCTTTGGGAAATGAATTGTGAGGAGTTGGAGCTTCTGAACGATATCAGCGTTGGTTACGGAGGTGTTAGTTGAGAGCATATACTTGCCCTGAAGATGGAAGGGTTTGTTTTGATCAAATTCGATTAGTAGGATTGGTTTGGCGTAGTGGCGCTGCATTTGAATGCACTGATTGTACAGACGGCCAGAATTCAGTGAACCTATTAGGTCAGAGATCGACTTTCTCTCCACGCAAATTTCTGGTGTCAGGATGTAATCTCCTATCTAGGAATGAATGAATCAATTTGAAGCGGGGTATATATGGGAAAGGTCTCACCGTTATAGTGACAGGTAACACTTCGATTCCACGCTTATGAATCAAGCACGGCAGATCAGATCGAAATTCTCTCATATCCACGATAACTTTCGGAGATTCGGGAACAGTTTCCACTTGACCACCAGCTTTTCGTGTGTTTTCATTCTCCAGCTCATCGGGATGCTTATAGTGTTTGAGAAGAATGAACGCCTCGTCTGTTTTCCCGTCCTGGTACTCAGGGATGACCATTTTCTGCACAAATTCCAACGACTCATACAAAGCAACAGGAAATATATAATGCACACTTACACTTTTTGTATCGATAATCAGTTCAAACGCCTGCTTCTCCCTCCTCAGGCTAGTTAAGTACGATTGCTCCTCCACAGTTTGTGCGTGAATTAGAAAGAAAACTTTGATACGATCCTTTGCCGGCCGTCTTAGTCGAGCTTCATACACTTCCAACTGTCGGATAGCTGCCACATTGCAATGATACATTATCACATACTGAGGTTCAATTTCTGCCAAGATTCTGTCCAGCACCATAGAACCCTCACGTTCGGTTTTAAAAGTCTGAATACAAATGAGTGGCTGTTTTGTTGTTGCTACTGCTGCTGTTATATCAAGGTTCTCCATCTGCAAAATACACACAAATATGCTTAAGCTGCCTACAACCGTGATATGTACCTACTTCTGGAAATGGTTCAAAGACTGAAGCATTCATTTCTTCATTCTCTTCACTCTTCTGGGATACATCAAGAACACTGATGTCTTGTTGAGTCATGGTCAGCATATAACTCTCTTGGAAAATACCCTCATCGAGGAGATCTTCTTTTGACAGAATCTGTGACAGTTCATCAGTTTGTTCTTCCTCAGCTTCCTTCTTTTCTGGCTTCACTTTGGTTTTCAGAGAAGCATTATCACGGGTGAGTTTGGTGTTCTTCATTTTGTCATACGACTTGGACAATTTCCCAATTGGAATCTCGTGTCGCATTGCTGTGTACAAAAGAAACCGTTCACCACCTTGTGTCAAGTACTGACGCAATTGGAAGCAAGTTCTTGTGTCATGGCACAATATGAGAACTTTGGGAGGAGTATCTAAGTTTTTGTTCGTTTCTTTAATGTCCGCTGGTATTTCAACTTTGAGGATTTCTGAAAGGACTTTCCACTTTGGACACGGCTCAGGTTCGAATTCTGAATCGAAATATCTAAGCAATGATTTTGGAAAAGAATTTGATTTCTGGCTTACCTCCAGCAACATTGAAGACACGATTTTTGGCAGTCATAAACATATGCTCTGCAGAGTCAAGTAAGACCCAACCGGAGTTGCTCAAAGCGTACTCAGTAGACCGGTAGCGTTTCATAAGAGCATAAGCACTGACCGCGTCATTGTAGATTGTGGATCTGAAATGTGACCGCATTTAGAAACTATTTCACAAGGGAATTGGAAATTTTGCAAACATCATAAGATTTCTCAATATTTTCAAATCAGCAACAATTAACTTGGTCTGGGAATTTAGCTGGTGCCAAATACAGTCCAGATGTGCTTGAAGAATCTTATGGAACTTCTTGGTGACGCAGTTCTCAACCGTAATCTCCTCCAGATCAACGGTTCGATTAATTCGTTTGATTTCTTTCACAAGGTAATTCATGATGTCCAAAATGTGCGTCTGAATAGTTACCATCTTTTCAGACATTGGGACATGAAGCTCTACAGTCTGTGCCTCGAATCGCTTCAGAGATGTTCGGACTATGGCATGGAATCTCGGCCAGATGTAGAGCTCCTTAACAAATAGATTTCTCATTGTACGCTCTATGTGCGAGAATCCTATTGTGAAAGCCTCTGGACTGCTAGAGAATGCCTTTATAAACCCGGTCTTGTTCTTCTGGCGATAGAGTCTGAGTGCAAATGCTTCCTGGCAAGATTCCACAATTGTGTGTGCTCGCATTACGATTACCCCCGTGATCAGCTCTATGGGAATGCGAGCCTTTAGCATGTCAACGACCAGGATTCGAGTTGATATGAATTGAATTCCGCCTTCTAGGTAGACACGCTCCCTACGGTTGACAAATATTATTGAGAATACATTCTATTCACGAAAAGTGTACCTTTCTCCAGCAGTATTAGCTACTTCGTGGACATATTTCTTATCAAGTTTTGACTTATAATACTCCTCTTCCCAATCCGATGAATTGATGACCAGAATAAGATTGCCAGCATCACTGTATGCCTTCATTATGTTGATTATTACTTGGTCATACGTAAGACCTCTGCAAGATAAAAATGCACTCATCAGGCTGACTCCCCAGAAAGGAACATGCGAACGACGAACTTGGCACAAACAACAAGTCCATCGGAGTGAACCATGTCGAGGAACATTTGCTTCTCATATTCCAGCAGTATAACCTTCTTCTGTTCGAGGTATTCCTCAGCTGTGAGCATATTTACTGCATCCTCCTCAGTTATAGACTGTGATGTATGGGGTTTCTCACTGTTTTCCTCCATTATTTTGTGTAAATTATTCAATGTCTTCAAATATTGGCCCAAAACAAGAATTTACCGGCGCGTAGAACAGCAATAAACAAAATAAATGACAACAGATCAGCTGCAAATGACATTCAACTGCCTTCAACTGCTTCAACTGTTTCAACTAACCAATGGACTGCCTTCGTTCAATTTGAGCGCCGAACATGCACATTTTCTGAAACAAAAGACATTAGAGCACCCAAAGGCACTGAAAGTTTAGTGCCTAGAGATGGTTTCCCTCATGGAGTCTGTATCAGTTTATCTGTAGCAATCTGTACATTCCTTTGCCTCTTACTGTACCAGTCAGTGCACGTGCTATGAATTTGACGTTCATACTGAAGAAAATTTATTCTTCGGAGGCAAACGCATTCTTCTTAAAGAGAAAAATTAAAATTACAAAGCAGAATGGAAGGAGCAGAAGAAATCTCAGCATTTGCAGTCTACAAAAAGGGAATAGCTTCAAAGTTGGGGAAAAAACAAAACAACAAACGAGCAAACAAAGAACAAAACAAAAATCAGTCTCCGAAACCAACAATTCAAAAGAAACCGGCAAAACGACAGCAAAACAACAAGACTTTGCAATTAATCGCAGCAGCTGTGGAGGATGATAAGAATGTGTCTAATCCTCAAAATGGTAAATCTCCACAATTAAAAGAGTTACCAGGAGGAGCTGAAGAAACTGCCCCTAAAGTCGTTAGGAAAAGAAAACCAAGAGCTAAAAAGGAAGAATCAAATGTGGAAACACAGACCACCGAAAAGAATGTACACAAAGCAGAGAATGGTACAACCAAAAAGAAAAAGAAAGAGGACAGTATTATTTCCAATGATGGTAAGGCGGTTAAATCACTAAAGAAATCCAAATCTAAGGAAGTCGTATCAAAACTGTCCGAGGAGGATGTTTCACAGGTTATACTTAATGCAAACATTAAAAACGAACCTAAAACGCCGCCGGTAGTGCTTCGCAACAGCAGCACCCGAGATGGAATGAAGATACTGAAGTGGCTTCTCGCCCCCATCGGCGTGGAGACATTTTTCGAAAAGTTCTGGGAGAAAGCTCCGTGTCTTGTGGAGCGAAACGACTCTTCATACTTCAGTAAACTTATTTCATTTGAAATGATCGATCAGATGCTCATAAACAATCACATTGAGTTTACAAAGAACATCGACATTACATCCTATAAGAATGGTGAGTCTTTCCAATTCAATAACAGTCAATTTGCTAACAGAAGATTCTAGGTCAACGTGAAACCCTAAACCCGGAAGGGCGGGCCATGCCTCCAGAAGTCTGGGAACATTATTCGAACGGCTGCAGTATTCGTTTGCTCAATCCACAGACATATCTTCCAGCAATCTTTACAATGAACACTACACTGCAGGAATACTTCCATTGCATGGTTGGATCGAATTCATATCTAACGCCGCCAAACAGCCAGGGATTCGCACCACACTACGACGACATTGAGGCCTTTGTCCTCCAAATAGAAGGACGAAAGCGCTGGAAGCTGTACACTCCACGATTCAAAAACGAATTCCTTCCTCGGGTATCTTCAGAGAATTTTTCACAGAAGGAAATTGGAGAGCCGATTTTGGAAAAAGTACTTATGCCTGGAGATATCTTGTATTTCCCCCGAGGAACAATACATCAAGCATTCACTGAACCAGGATATCACTCATTGCACATCACGCTAAGTGTATATCAAAAACAGTCGTATGCCGACTTGATGGAGAAGTTGTTTCCCTTGATCCTAGAACGTGTCATCACAGAGAATGTGGAATTCCGTCGTGGACTACCTTTAAGTGTGTGGCACAATGCAGGCATTGTCTATTCAGACGTTGATTCGGAAGAACGCGAGTCATTCCTTGATACATGTAGAACATTGATTGCAAAGGCGGTGGCGGATGTTCCAATCGATCAAGCCGTTGACCAACTTGCAAAGAAGTATCAACATGAAGCACTTCCACCAGAAATCACTGCCGAAGAGAAGCGGCGAACTGTTTTTGGCAGCAGGAATACCGTGGATAGTTCAGGTCAGTGGCAGACAGACTGTGAATTAAATCCGATGACTAAGGTGCGGTTACTGAGGGCAAACATCCTGCGGATGGTTGAAGAGGAGGAGAAGATACGAATTTATTACTATGTTGATAATTCCAAGGAGTATTGTGAGTTTGAACCGAACTACATTGAAATTGAAAGAGAGGATGCCAGCAGTGTGGACGTATTACTCAAATCTTATCCTGAGTATGTCGCTGTTAACGAGCTCCCGCTGGAGGACGATGAAGAACGTAAAATGGCCATTGTACAGTTACTGTGGGACAGGGGATTGCTTATGTTTGATAAGCCATTGCATTAAAACATTGTGTAACTAGTTTGTTATCTTCTATTAAATGAAAGAAAAAACGACATTTATTGCTTTTTATTGCATTTTATTTTAGGGCGACGAGACTGAAACCAAAAACCGGTAAACGGAGTTTCAGGACGACCTGTGCTAATACCAGTATCGCTCTCCAGTTACATGATCCTCCGATATCATCTTTAGATGTAAATGTTAAAACAAGATATTTGTGTGTGTAACCTACCTTACCGACAAACTACCGTAAAGCTTACCGACACATGCAAGAAATGACAAGTAGATCATATGTTTTCTCAGAGTTCCTCCGATAGGTTAAAGTAATTTGGTAGACAATTTTTTATTTATTATAAAATAAAATGTTTATCACAAATGTGTTGCTTAAAAGGGTTAAAAGCAAGTAAGTAACCAAATCGTCTGCACCAATGGACTTAAGTTTAATTTGATATTTCTCTTAGAAAGGTTATGGTGCTGATGGCAAGTGCTGTAAGCGGGCATCAGTTCAACATCATTCGGGAACGTCTCGCCGACAAAATCGAAATTATTCGTTTCGATCCTTATAGTGAGTAAAATCTTCCCACACATATGCATTTGTTTTCTTCTTATGTTGCAATGACTGAATGTGAATTTCGTTTACAGTTCAGAGGGATTCAGTTTACAGAGAACGCAGGAGGATCCGAAGTGCTTAAGCCATGCAGCCGTAGGATGCAGATATATGTTACGAAATAAATTTAAGATGTTAATATGCAACATAAATGTTGACGTTTTATTTGGTGGAACTTATTTCACTTACTGATATTTTGAATACTGGAACTTCTTCCTGATGACTTATCCCACGCTTGAATACCTTGTAAGCTTAGACAGTTTTTATGATCTATGGCAATTCTCTTAAGGCTTTGCTACCTTTCCGTCATCTCGATTGGTCGCTAGAGACAGCGCAATGAATCATAATTCGATTGTTCTAATTTCATCAATGTAAAAGTTTTTGAATATTTTTCAATACTAGGCAAGATTTGGGAGCGTAGTACCCTGGATGCTATTCTTACGAAGAATATACGTTGCATTGCATCCTGTACTACGACCTTCATGTTTGCAATTAAATAGAATTAATTTCGTGATGAAATATTACCAAATTTATGATTAGGATATGCGCGTAATAAAGGAGTAGATGCATTTTAAACAAAAACAGATTATTCATTTCCGAATAATTTACATATGTGATTTACAATTTAACAATCTACAATAAGCTTATTTGTAGGTGGGTGGTAGAGGGAAGATTGAGAAAGGGCCAAATTGGTGTAAGAAACG
This sequence comes from Eristalinus sepulchralis, assembly GCA_944738645.1. Taxonomy (NCBI): domain Eukaryota; kingdom Metazoa; phylum Arthropoda; class Insecta; order Diptera; family Syrphidae; genus Eristalinus; species Eristalinus sepulchralis. The sequence continues at coordinate 612,812 of OX122884.1, read as the reverse complement.
ATTATCTTAAGAGAGATGAAGTGGTTTACGGTAGCGGTAGCAAGCTGAAGTGGCACCCAATTGCCAACCGCCATGCAGAGTTCTTCCACTTTAAAACGTCTTCGTACAACAAAGTGGTCATCACTGCTCAGAGAAGAGTCAGTCACTCCACTGCGAGTAGCCTTCAGTGTCCGAATTCAAGGCACAGAGTGAGTCGAAGGTATAAATGGAGAAAGTTTCTGTGACTTGTGCCACATTCTGTGACTTGTGCCATAAGCAAACCCCACAAGGTCTAGGAGAATCAAATTCATTCGATCTTAGTAGACTGTTCACATCACCTCCACATGAGATGACAAAGTTCTCACATCGTTCTCCAGTGTAGCAGGACCATTGAGTGTGTGTTGTGTGGCAAACCCATTGAAGGCACCTGCCACTGGCCCTGATCAATGCCTCGAAAAAAAGAGTGTAGGGAAAGGAAAACCTTCTATTGGTGAAAGAAAGGCCATTATATTTATTCATGTCATTCCGTCAACTGCACAAAACAATTGATTACGCCACGATTTCCGTATATATGTAAGTCTTGTTGTTTCCAGGTCCCAAAGTAAGTGTTAAGATCTGCTCAGATTTCAGGAATATGTCCAAAATCCACTTCGAATTGTCACAGATCACCTAAAAATGTTTTCAAAAATGGCTAAGATCACTAGGCAGATCTCCCTGCATATGGCCGCAGCAATTTTTGAGTCTCCGACAGTGCGAAAAATACAATAAAAGAGCCAAAATATCGAAAAACACAAAAATTTAAAGGGAAAAAGGTGAAAAAAGGGAAAAAATATCGGAAAATTAAGAGCGGCCGGAGAGGCCGCTCCGAGGGTATATAAGGGGGTCCAGGCGCGGGAGCGAGTTTAGTCTGTCGTGAGTTGTCCAAGAGTGTACATCGGAGGTAATTGGGGTCAACTGATTTTTTTTTCCCAGGTACTCATGTCCTCGGGTGCATGTTGGGGTCACCACCACCCACCAGTGATGTCTGATGGTTGATGGTTGGTGTCTTCGATGGTGGCTGATGTCTTTGATGATGGGTGACGTCTTCGATGGTGGCTGAGATGGTTGATGGTGTCTGATGTTTTGAATGGTGACTGACGTCTTCGATGTTGGTTGACATGGTTCCCAGGTACTCATGTCCTCGGGTGCATGTTGGGGTCACCACCACCCACCAGAGATGTCTGATGGTTGATGGTTAGTGTCTTCGATGGTGGCTGATGTCTTTGATGATGGGTGACGTCTTCGATGGTGGCTGAGATGGTTGATGGTGTCTGATGTTTTGAATGGTGACTGACGTCTTCGATGTTGGTTGACATGGTTCCCAGGTACTCATGTCCTCGGGTGCATGTTGGGGTCACCACCACCCACCAGTGATGTCTGATGGTTGATGGTTGGTGTCTTCGATGGTGGCTGATGTCTTTGATGATGGGTGACGTCTTCGATGGTGGCTGAGATGGTTGATGGTGTCTGATGTTTTGAATGGTGACTGACGTCTTCGATGTTGGTTGACATGGTTGGTGGTTCCTCACATCTTCGATGCTACCTCACATCTGCGATAGTTGATATTGACTGACGTCTTCGAGGGTGCCTGAGATGGTTGGTGGTGCCTTCTTTCTGGATGGTAGCTGACATGGTTGAAGGTGCCGGACAGAAGCGGACTACAAGTGGCTTGATGATTGGTGGAATCTGCTCAAATGAGTATACTTAAGTATTTCTTTTTTATGCACAATAGTTTTTTAATATATACACATATTATATATGCGCACATACATATGCATTCGTTTGAGTCATGACTCCCGCGTCGAAAATTTACATGCTAGCATGATGCGGGCAGGCGCGCTTCGTCGAATCTTAGGTTCTTAATCTTCTTCAAGACACGAACTTGGGTTAGGTAGGGCTTTCTCACTTCTCTCTCTTTTCAGGTCTGCTTGTTTCATCGTTTTTCAGGTTTGTTCTTCTACTTTCAGTTTTTTTTTTTTTCTTTCGTCTTAGGTCCAACTTTCCGGGCGAGTCGTGATGATAGTCGTAGTATTTAGTTCCCTAGTAGTATTTAGTTTCCTAGTAGTATTTAGTTTCCCTTGCCAGTCTTGTGGTTGATAGCATCAGGCTTGTTTGCGCAATGGGCTCGTCGTGCGGAATTGCACTTCACCGAAGATGCTTGAATAGAGCTCGTGCGGCGAGAGTTGAAAAGGCGCTTCCCTCGCAAACGTAGTGTAGACAACGGACGGATGATGTGCATCAAGTTAAGATAGACAACATCCTGTTCGTTAGTAGTAGTTGGAAGCCATTCAGCGCATTCAGTCGAACGAAGTTAGAATGGAATGTACACTTCTCTCGTAGTAGTTTATCAAGTGGATGATATGCATCGTAATGACACTACAACTACCGCACGGTCAGTGGCCCAATCCAAAGCTACAAGAATTAGCAAACTTTCGTTCTTTTAGTGGTGGTGGGATAGTAGTTGCAAGAACGTTTGAAAAAAAAAAATCTAATTGGGTCATTTGATCCGCTCGCGGGAGGTTGAGTGTTAAGATAGACAACATCCATTTTGTAGTAGTAGTAGAGTAGATGACGGACGGATGATATGCATCGAATTAAGATAGACAACATCCTGTTCGATCATATGAGTCAGAAGTGTTCTCCTTCGACTTCCGATGAATGACGTTGAACTGAGACTTCCCTCGTAGAGTAGTAGAGTAGACGACGGACGGATGATATGCATCAAATTAAGATAGACAACATCCTGTTCGTTCGTAGCGATCGGAAGCGCCATCCTCTAAGCCTGTCTGGGCCTTCGACTCTTCATGTGAAGCTGCCTCCGCCGTTGTTGCTCGTGACTGTAAACAAACTGGTGCTCCTCCAAGACAGCAAATAGATGATTGCCTTCGACTTAAGACGGACAATCGTATGCCTCCTTCGTAGTGTAGATTGCAGAGGGACTCAGATTTCCTTTTAGCGTGACTTTCAGAACTATTAATTTATTTTGTGGCAGTTTGAATGTCATACGGCGCTTCTTAGAGATGTTTGGGTTACCTCTCCGTAGATTCTTTCTTGTAGTTGATTTCAGGTTTAGCAGATAACGACTCGCAACTATTCGAAATCTCGCAGTAAGCATCAGTAGTTAGTTGTAGTCGGAAGACTTCTCCTTCGTGCTCGTCGACGCTCCCACTTCTCGGTGCAAGGTTACAGTTCACCGAAGTTGGTGGTTGCAGCTAGACGAGCTGGAGTTGAGAAAATGGCTTCGCTTTGAAGTAGAGTAGACAACGGACGGATGCTTTGGCTTTGTTCGTTTTTGTGCAGGAACTCAAATTGATTTAAGCGCGATCGGCTTTTAGAACTATTGATTGATTCTGTGGCAGTTCGAGAACAGCCCCTCGGCGCTTCTTAGAGTGATGTTTGAGTTTCTGCGTAGATTAGCATAGACAGCGAACGCTCTTAAGTTTGAAACATTTTTTTTTTCATTCTAGAGCTTTAGCTTTGCACAAGGGGCTTTGGAAGGGATCCCTAATTTTTCGAGCCTCTTCTACTTGTCTGTCTCCTGGGGTTAGTTTGGGGAAAATCTTTGATTGTCGGGACATCAGTTTTGTCGGTTTCATCGGTTTCATCGGTTTCATCGGTTTCATCGGTTTCATCGGTTTCATCGGTTTCATCGGTTTCATCGGTTTCGTCGGTTTCGTCGGTTTCATCAGTTTCATCGGTTTCATCGGTTTCATCGGTTTCATCGGTTTCATCGGTTTCGTCGGTTTCATCGGTTTCATCGGTTTCATCGGTTTTATCGGTCTTCCTCCAAACTGAGGACGATCTCTAGATTTCGGTCTATTTTGTGGCTTCTGATTTGGGCACAGTTGTGTCCTCGAGATAGTCTTCGTTTAGTCGCGCTTTTGAGATTTAATTCAGCCTCGGATCAAAAACTTGCTTTTGATTGCAATTTCGTGGGTGCAGAGATCGAAGAAAACCTCACTGCTTCGTCTGAGGTGATCGGTAATGGCCAAGGTTTCCTTAATGTTCAGCTCGTTTCAAGGGCCAGGTCAAGAAGATGTTGCCTTGATTTTGACTCTGGCTTCGGTTGCGATTTGGAACTCGATTTGAATTTTGATCGTGATCAACTTTCGTCTTCGATTTCAGACGTATTTTCAATTAATTGCCGCTATGGTCGGTTCTGTAGAGACTTAAGCAAGAAATTCGCGATCCTCTCGGGTTCTCCTTGCTGTCGAAGACATTCGCGAAGTTCCTGTATGGCAGGCAGCGCTTCAAGATTGGCATGCAGATAGATACATAGAACCAGATTAGCAGATTTGAAATGAAGTGTGTCTGTGTTGTGTGTTGCAAGCTGATGTGGTGGCTTCTTCCCTCTGGGAGGAGGCTGAAAGTGGTCTCACGACCTACCACATCTCTTGCGATTTGTGTAAGGGCCTAAAAGTGTTTGTTTTTCGTTGCTGATCAGAAAAGATGCAGGAATGCAGCTCAACAATGACCACAAGCGGTCCAACAGAAGCAAGCCGTTTCCTGATCAAATTTATATATTTTTTTCTATTAAGAAAAACACAGAAGCTCCATTTGTACACAAGTGTCTGAGGTTTCTAGTATACTTCGCGACTTAACTTAATCTTAAACTTAGCTTAAGGAGCTTCTGTTAGGCTTTGACTTGCTTCGCGTTGCTTAATTAATTCTTAGTTGTTCGACACTTTCCTTGAAATCGTTGCAAACGCTTCTCCGTCTCATATTTTTCAATGCAAGACCTCAGACTTAGTTTCTTTAGATTAGGCATAGCTAGGGCTTAGAAATTTCGTTCAAAACACTTGGGAATCTCTGTCCTTATCACGGGCCAGGACTATCGTTACATGCCTTCGAAAATAAACGTTAATTGAGGGTATGCATGCACTTGGTTCCGGGACGTCTGTTCCCCCTGGATTGGATTCTATCAAAGGACATCAGCAGATCGGGTAGAATAGTTTAGACAGGATGGTTAGGTTAGACAGGTTAGTTAGGATAGCTAGATGCGATGCAGATTTTGAGTAAATCTTTGGACAGCCAAAGAGCTAGGCATAGATAGGGCCGTCCTTAGACAGGGAATAGTCACTTTAAGTAGGAGATACTTAGTCAGGCACTTAGCTTAGATAGGCAGGGACTCAGAATGTTTTGTGTTTTTTTTTATGCTAGTCCGGTGTAATTACTTCATTCCAATATCTTTGCACAATTTTTGGTTTTGCTCGAACGCAGATCAAGAGTAGGCTTAGACAGTTTAGGAGGGAGATAGCAAGGTAGACAGTTTAAACACGAAATTTTCTTAGTTTTCCAAAAAATTCTCCCACTTTTGTCGATTTTTCAAAATTCTTGTGCAAAGATCTAGGGCTTAGAATTTGCAGACTTAGCCACGTAGAAAGCTTTTATCGCTGTCAGTACATTTGCGTTATTCGGGCGTGAGGATATAGGCGGTTTTTTTTTTTTTTTTTGTGGCGGTGGTAAAATGCTCTCTGCGTGGAGAAGTCTGTATAGGTTTAGCTCGCGACTTGGTGTAGGACTTCGAGAGCCAAACACAAACAGGTCTCTTTGAAGTTAGGTAGGGGACCGCTCAGCGGACCCGACAGGTGTTCCTGAGGATAGGTAGGGAGACCCCTTGAGTGCTTCAAACAGAAGTGCTTAAGGATAGGTAGGGGACCGCTCTGGAGCACAGCAGGTGCTCCCGAGGATAGGTAGGGTTCTAATCTTTTCTCTTCTGTTTCAGCGCAGAATGGCGTTAATGCAGCTGCGTTCTTCGATTAAGGCTTACGTGCACGTGTCTTCCATAAGCATTCCTTGGCCATTTCTTCTCGTTGTTAGCCGTCTGATTAGTCGGAAATTTTGGCTTCGGTCGTAATCGATCGTGAGAACAGCGTTTCATATAAAGAGGCGAGTCATTGAGAATATGGAAGCGGCTGAAGACGGTTTTCGATCAACACATTGCTCGGCGGACCGCGATTGCCGTTGAAGCAGACATCGATTGAAGCGGACATCAGGTGAATCAGAATATGGATTAGATTCCAAGTCCAGAAACCAAGCTCCAGTTCATGCTCCTGTGCCTGCTCCTGCTCCTGTATTGTGTGTTTGTGTGAGTGAAAGTGAAAGTGTGAGTTGATATGGTGGCTTCTTCCCTCTGGGAGGAGGCTGAAAGTGGTCTCACGACCTACCATGTCTCTCGCATATGTGTAAGGGCCCAAAAGTGTTTTTCGTACGATGACCAGAAGAGGTCCAACAATGTCTGCAGCTTTCCAGGTACGTGGCAGAAAAAAGCAGCGTAAGGCACCTCGGTGCATACAAAAACACTCAGTAAGAATTTTTGTTCTTTTATTTCTTTAACTTACTTACTTCGGTTGTCGGTTGGAAAGCATGCATACCAAACAATACATTTCTCGGGAAAATTTATTTCCAATTAACCCCCTCAAGACGGCAAACAGCTGTCTCTGAGGCTAGGTAGGGGAACCCTCAAGTGACAGACCGGTGTCCTTGAGGCTAGGTAGGGGACCCCTCAGGACCCAAACAGGTGTCCTGAGGCTAGGTAGGCCTCTGCTCTGCTCTTTTCAGGTTTTCTTATTTCGTTTCAGGCGGGCGCGACGCGACGGTATTATTTTCTTTAGAAATCATTTGGGGAATCAAGTTGAGGAATCAGTTGGGGAAGCATCTGAAGAATCAAGTCTGAAGTCATCTGTGAGGAACCATTTGAGAAATCATATTGAAGAATCAGTTGAAGAAGCATTTGTCTCGTACATTTGTGGATTCATTTGAGGACTCATATGAGGACTCACTTGGGGAATCAATTTGATGGATCGCTTGAGGAAGCATTTGTGGACTCATTTGAGGAATCAGTTGATGACTCACTTGACTTCTAAATACTTTAAATTTGCTTTAAATTTGAGGAATCAATGTTGAGGAATCAGTTGGGGAAGCATCTGAAGAATCAAGTCTGAAGTCATCTGTGAGGAACCATTTGAGAAATCATACTGAAGAATCAGTTGAAGAAGCATTTGTCTCGTACATTTGTGGATTCATTTGAGGACTCATATGAGGACTCACTTGGGGAATCAATTTGACGGATCGCTTGAGGAATCACTTGTGGACTCATTTGAGGAATCAGTTGATGACTCACTTGACTTCTAAATACTTTAAATTTGCTTTAAATTTGCGTTAAATTTGAGAAATCAATGTTGAAGAATCAATGTTGAGGAATCAGTTGGGGAAGCATCTGAAGAATCAAGTCTGAAGTCATCTGTGAGGAACCATTTGAGAAATCATATTGAAGAATCAGTTGAAGAAGCATTTGTCTCGTACATTTGTGGATTCATTTGAGGACTCATATGAGGACTCACTTGGGGAATCAATTTGACGGATCGCTTGAGGAATCACTTGTGGACTCATTTGAGGAATCAGTTGATGACTCACTTGACTTCTAAATACTTTAAATTTGCTTTAAATTTGCGTTAAATTTGAGAAATCAATGTTGAAGAATCAATGTTGAGGAATCAGTTGGGGAAGCATCTGAAGAATCAAGTCTGAAGTCATCTGTGAGGAACCATTTGAGAAATCATATTGAAGAATCAGTTGAAGAAGCATTTGTCTCGTACATTTGTGGATTCATTTGAGGACTCATATGAGGACTCACTTGGGGAATCAATTTGACGGATCGCTTGAGGAATCACTTGTGGACTCATTTGAGGAATCAGTTGATGACTCACTTGACTTCTTAATACTTTAAATTTGCTTTGAATTTGCTTTAAATTTGCTTTAAATTTGAGAAATCAATGTTGAAGAATCAATGTTGAGGAATCAGTTGGGGAAGCATCTGAAGAATCAAGTCTGAAGTCATCTGTGAGGAACCATTTGAGAAATCATATTGAAGAATCAGTTGAAGAAGCATTTGTCTCGTACATTTGTGGATTCATTTGAGGACTCATATGAGGACTCACTTGGGGAATCAATTTGACGGATCGCTTGAGGAATCACTTGTGGACTCATTTGAGGAATCAGTTGATGACTCACTTGACTTCTAAATACTTTAAATTCGCTTTAAATTTGCGTTAAATTTGAGAAATCAATGTTGAAGAATCAGTTGGGGAAGCATCTGAAGAATCAAGTCTGAAGTCATCTGTGAGGAACCATTTGAGAAATCATATTGAAGAATCAGTTGAAGAAGCATTTGTCTCGTACATTTGTGGATTCATTTGAGGACTCATATGAGGACTCACTTGGGGAATCAATTTGACGGATCGCTTGAGGAATCACTTGTGGACTCATTTGAGGAATCAGTTGATGACTCACTTGACTTCTTAATACTTTAAATTTGCTTTGAATTTGCTTTAAATTTGCTTTAAATTTGAGAAATCAATGTTGAAGAATCAATGTTGAGGAATCAGTTGGGGAAGCATCTGAAGAATCAAGTCTGAAGTCATCTGTGAGGAACCATTTGAGAAATCATATTGAAGAATCAGTTGAAGAAGCATTTGTCTCGTACATTTGTGGATTCATTTGAGGACTCATATGAGGACTCACTTGGGGAATCAATTTGACGGATCGCTTGAGGAATCACTTGTGGACTCATTTGAGGAATCAGTTGATGACTCACTTGACTTCTTAATACTTTAAATTTGCTTTGAATTTGCTTTAAATTTGCTTTAAATTTGAGAAATCAATGTTGAAGAATCAATGTTGAGGAATCAGTTGGGGAAGCATCTGAAGAATCAAGTCTGAAGTCATCTGTGAGGAACCATTTGAGAAATCATATTGAAGAATCAGTTGAAGAAGCATTTGTCTCGTACATTTGTGGATTCATTTGAGGACTCATATGAGGACTCACTTGGGGAATCAATTTGACGGATCGCTTGAGGAATCACTTGTGGACTCATTTGAGGAATCAGTTGATGACTCACTTGACTTCTAAATACTTTAAATTCGCTTTAAATTTGCGTTAAATTTGAGAAATCAATGTTGAAGAATCAGTTGGGGAAGCATCTGAAGAATCAAGTCTGAAGTCATCTGTGAGGAACCATTTGAGAAATCATATTGAAGAATCAGTTGAAGAAGCATTTGTCTCGTACATTTGTGGATTCATTTGAGGACTCATATGAGGACTCACTTGGGGAATCAATTTGACGGATCGCTTGAGGAATCACTTGTGGACTCATTTGAGGAATCAGTTGATGACTCACTTGACTTCTAAATACTTTAAATTCGCTTTAAATTTGCGTTAAATTTGAGAAATCAATGTTGAAGAATCAGTTGGGGAAGCATCTGAAGAATCAAGTCTGAAGTCATCTGTGAGGAACCATTTGAGAAATCATACTGAAGAATCAGTTGAAGAAGCATTTGTCCCGTACATTTGTGGATTCATTTGAGGACTCATATGAGGACTCACTTGGGGAATCAATTTGACGGATCGCTTGAGGAATCACTTGTGGACTCATTTGAGGAATCAGTTGATGACTCACTTGACTTCTTAATACTTTAAATTTGCTTTGAATTTGCTTTAAATTTGCTTTAAATTTGCGTTAAATTTGAGGAATCAATGTTGAAGAATCAGTTGGGGAAGCATCTGAAGAATCAAGTCTGAAGTCATCTGTGAGGAACCATTTGAGAAATCATATTGAAGAATCAGTTGAAGAAGCATTTGTCTCGTACATTTGTGGATTCATTTGAGGACTCATATGAGGACTCACTTGGGGAATCAATTTGACGGATCGCTTGAGGATTCACTTGTGGACTCATTTGAGGAATCAGTTGGTGACTCACTTGACTTCTAAGCATCACTAATAACGCGACAATTTGAGAAAGCACGCGACTTTTAAATTTAATGAATAAAGACGTTATTTAACGAAGGCTTAGTCCCTAGCGCAGACGAGGATACGTTCGAATCTAAATCTGCACTCATTACCATCATTCTTGTCTCAAACATTGTCTATCACGGCCGTCAATGCGTCGGAATATGTCCTTTTCAGGGCATTAACTGCAACTAAAGCAGGACATTGAAATTGCGATTCACAAAATCCCCTTATTCTTCCTCATATTAAGTGGAGATTTGAATTGCAAACAGATGCTGCTTCAAATGATGACTGAAACCGGCTTAGTCAAAACTTAGTAGTTCGGTAAGGAGCATCATTTTGAAGCACTTGTTTTATCGGAGCGCGTTTCTTGGAAAACGAAAAATTATACATCAAATGAAAGAAAACTTATAGCCCTTGTCAAAATAGAGATCTTGGCATTAAATGTGGGTCAAAGTTCAATCAGAAAAAGACGAAGCTTACTATCACTAGTGTGAGAAGCTTATTTTGATATCAAGCTGAAAGTGGTCCATCTCACAGCGACTTTCGTTTGATGGAGTTTTTGCCTGTCTTATGAAAAAGAAATTGGTACAGAGACCACAGAAACCGATTCAAAAATGTATCTCAAGCCACAAGAAACCTTGTATTTAAAGGCGTTTTGTTTTTCTTCATAATTCTATACGTTGAAAAGGGGGAACAACTATCCCGAAGTTCCCATCATTCGACAGACCATAAAATTTTCTTCAAATGTCCTTCATATCACTTGGACCTCGAACGCAGAATTCCCGAGATATACGCCATCAAACTTAACTTCTACGATTTCACTCATTTCACTCACTTCGTAGCTCAAATTCTGAGTTGAACTCAATTGATTTTCATCCAACTTTATTTCACACCAGGAACGATTTCGAATTGAACTGAAAGCTTATTCTGTCAGAAGCCTTGTCTCGTCTATCTTGACAACAATACCGGCAGCAAAATTAAACGCCCGAGTTCCCTTTAATTAATTCTATTTAATTGCAAACATAAAGGTCGTAGTACAGGATGCAATGCAACGTATATTCTTCGTAAGGACACAAACCGTTCTAAGGGCAATTTCAATGGATCATTAATATCTCTGCCAAAATGTATGCAACAGAAACATAAAATAATTTTCAAGAAAAATATATTTCTAAGAATTCGGCGCTTTTTATATATGGACTTTTTTCAGTTTCTGAACACGAATACCGTCTAAACTAAGCCGATTAGACCCCCCCACCCATACAATTTTTTCTTAGTCTCATTAAGATCTACAAAACTGCATCACTCAATCGAGGGGCCGCAAGTATCGGAAACATGCCGAAAATCAAATTTGAACCTCACCATCACATACTTCCCTATATACCACTGTTATTGCCCCCGTTATTACTCAGCACAAACGTATTCTAATCCTGTTAGACGCATCTCTCGAATGGGTATGGAGGATATGTTTCCCATTCGCCGTGAAGCCATATAAGAGTATGTATACAATTTGCGCCTCACCTTTTTACGCTCCGGCGGTGGTGTATGAAAGTCGTTAACACATGATCCAATTTAAAATAACTTGGAACGCAAAATAAAAAATCAATTTTCTGCGACTTTCTCAATTGATATTAATGTGAGGTAAAAATGAGTGCTCGCACAGCTTAAGTGTGGATTTCAATTCTTGGACTTAGTCACTATTACTTTAGGTCATACATTTCTGTTTGGTCACCACTACAAGTATTTTAATCAACTAGGTCAGCGCAAGTATAGTTCGTACCGTACAAGATCGTACCGGTCGTAGAGAGCTTTGTTCAACGAGGCTTAACCTCTTTGGAGATTATATCGAGCCACAATATATCATTCCGTTCTCTGAAAAGACTATAATCGATCTGTTGCCTCTGTGCGCCATGCGGACCCTTATTTCCTTTCTCTTAAAATATTCCGGATAGCAATTATGTAAACTCGGAATGGACATCTTCCGATGTCCTCCCACACAAACATTCTTTTCGCATATGTCGAAATCTTACTGATAAATCCAGCAGTTGCTCTGATTGCATGAATACATCATAATTCAACAGCCTGTCTTGCTATCAAGCTTTGATTAGTTAACCTTTAATCTCGTACGATAACGTCTTATCAGACCTAAGTGCAGCGTTAAGAGCATAAACGAAATATAAATTTGCGAGAAGAATTCCTTTCAAATTGCAAAATTTAATTAAGCTCTAATACCTGCTGCAATTCATTAACCTGCCGATAAATGTGCCAACAAAACTCCACACAGAACACTTGAAAAATTGCATGTGCCCCTAATCTGAAAGAGAGAAGCAAAGAGAACAAGAGAATCACATCTCATACATTCTATTGAAAATGTGCACAGCACAAGCAAGCATTCATATAACAGTTTGAGTGACGTTAAAAGCGAACTGGAGTCGGAAATCGTGATCTCTTCTCCTTGCTATACAAAAAAAACACTCAACCCCAAAAGCTCCATCGCATAAAATCTGAGGCCGAAGAAGAACAAAAATAAAAAAACACAACACCAAGCATTTTTGCTGTGTATTTGAAAGAGTATACTTTGCATTGCATTTTGTATCAGAAAATCAATGGACAAGGAGAACGTAACTGCTGGCACTAAGCTTCATTGGATAGCAGTAGCACCAGGACCAACAGCAGCAGAAGCAGAACGGGTGGAGGTCGGTGTAAATGCGATTACAGCCCCCATACTCGCGTTCGGAAACCTTAGCAAGGCTCGTCAGCAAATACAATAACTCACTCTCCCACCAATCTGTCCATAACTAGAGCTCGCACAGCTCTGAGCAGAGCACAGTCACTCGGCGGTGAAGCTTTTGCCATTTGTTTAGTTTATCATCGTCGTTCGTACGCAGTGTAAGTGTTTTAGCGGAATAAAAATCAAGAGCTGAGGTCGGTTGGCACTATCCACCACCACCTTTGCCTCAGTTGTGCGTTTTTTTTCGTTCATTCTGTTATTCAGTCTCATAGAATAATAAATAATAAAATTTACTTATCAATATTCTATATTGCAAACAGCAAATTGATTCACAAATCAGTAGTCACGGTAGAACGGTTTTTCACAATATTGAATATGTTAAAAGAGACCAGGAAAACACATTGTCATTTTGAAAGATTTTCCTCCCTCTGTACGTCAGTCAAATTTTCCCAGTGAAATCTCGACTTATCGCGTGTGCAAGAAAAGGAAGGTTAGGAGGAAGATATTTTGCTAAAAAAAATGTTCAAGTATCTACTCGATTTGTCTAGCAAACAAAAGTGCCATTCACTCATTCAAAAGTAGTAGTGAAACAGTGAAAAAATAAAAAATAAGCAAAAGAAGAAGAAGAAAAAAATTCTTCTCAAAAGTGCAAAAATAAATACAAAACCCAGAGAGAGGTGTGTACTAAGTGTACAGTGTTTACAGCGTGGGTGTGGGTTATCTGTTTAGTGTTTTCTGCGCGTAAACTAATTAAGGAAATATTTAAATGAAAAAAAAAATCGGTAGGCCACTTGCCTTACAGTGGGGAAGATATTAGGTATCTTGTTAACACATCATTTGTTTAACATTTTTACCTTGTATATAATTCCCTCTACACCCACCACTACCAACCGCCCGACCGCCCGACCGCCCACCCATCCAACACTTCTTCTTATCCACAAACTCGCGCATTCAACGGATACCTTCGAAACCTATTACGAGTTTTTTTTTATTTGAAACTTTCTGAATAATGAATGCATTTCCTTGTATGTAAAAAAAAAGTCGACGAAGAAGTGGAAATTCACAACATTGCTGCTGGGCTTTCGGTCCTTGGGAGGAACAAGGATATCAACAATCAATGCGCAAGTTCTCTCTTACAAAATCAAGTGCAACACACTCTTTCTCTTTGTTTCTAGTTGCGCTGCTTAAGCGCTTAACTGGAGTGGAAGATTTGTTTCTGTTTTTTGTAACTATGCATTTTTTTTTTTTTGTAGTTTTTCCTAATGTTTACAAATAGGTGGGGATGTTGTAGTTATCGACTGTCAGATGTGCGCTATGGATTTCAATTTCAAAGCAAGTTGTTTGTCGTTTTGCAATGCGATTATGGATGAAATTTGGTCAAGGATTATTCAGTTTTGTTTCATCGACCAATAATACGACACACTGTCGTCTAGATTTGCCCTGTATTAGTTTCCGTGAAGTGATTCGTATGTGTGCTTCGTGAATTGGACTCTGAAACCGTCTTCGGTAATTTGGAATGAAAATCACCAAAAATGGAGCTCAACACACAGTTTTCTATAAACCATATAGTTGTCCTTCCAATCAGCGTTCAAGATATGTGCACTTTTGCACAATTCAGTGTCAAAATCTTAAATGAAAGTGGAATACGTTGAACAACATACATTTTGTATTGTCGCCAAACAATTTTGACTCAGTTTTGAAATCAACTTCCTTCTCTCAAATCGAGCAAAAAATTGCATTCGATTTGGCATCGCTGTACGACTCTCAAGTTTCGAGATTTTGTTTTTTGTCAACGCTCTGTACCTCGTTGATGAACATTTGCACATATTAGGCAACAAATTTTTGTTTTGAGAAAAGGAGGGACTTTGAATCAGGAGGTATTTCAATCGCTGATGCCTCATTTTTTGAAGAAGATGGTGACAAGCGAGACATTTTGAAAATTTACTTAACGTGAAAATTTTAAATGAGATTCAGACAGGAATCCTTTCAATGATAAGGTTTGCTAATGCTGATTGATTTGAAGCTGAGTGTATAGACATATTCAGGTGTACAAAATGTTGATATGAATGCAGTTGGACTGTAGTCGAATTCGTCTGCCGAATACACCTTTTATAATTGAAGTGAAACTACTCAAATTCACTGATAAAATCCTTCACTGGACACCTGTGAATAGGTATTTTCACTTCATTTTCCAAATGAGACATCAACAAACTACTGATCGCTTTTGAGCTGCACTTTTCGAAATTTCCATGTTAACGAGGACAACCTCGATTGCAATGCATACAATTGGAGAGATGCGCGCCAGTTGGGGGCAATTCTATGACAAAAGAAAACGTCACCACAGAAAGAGGATACCCATTTTTTTCTCCATACTTCCCCTAAAGTTGATAAAGATTTTCATAAATCAACACCTCTCCAGGGTAAACTTAAAATGAATTCCCTACCAAGGGAATTTCGCGTTAAGTTTTCCAAATACACTCAACCCTTAACTTTCACATCTCTTTCGCCGACACATGCATAACAACTGAACAGAGCACAAAACCACATAAAACCACCACGGACAAAATTAAAACAAAAAAAAAGTCGGGTGATTGACATATATAGTCATCAAATGAAACTCCTAATTACTGAAGAGGGAATTCTTGCTAGAAGATAAAGGTGAACCAGGCTACTGGCAATCACAAACAAATTCAATTTCGTTTACTAGCTTAGCCGCGAAAACGATTTTGTTTACACAGCAGCTCCTTTTGTATGTTTATTCCGCGTAAATATGTATGTACATGCACAGATAGAGGGAATGTTATTAAAGAGATACCGTATCGATTGAAATGCATGCATATGTGTTGCCGAGAGATGTTAGTCAGATTTATGGAAAAAAAAACTACACACTCCGCCTGTATTTGCTATAAGTAACGAAGGGAAAACATGTTTGAATAGTAAACGTATCAATGCCGCTGCAAAGCTTTCCCCCCGCTTATTAAGTTCTCCAATATTATAAATACACATTAACTCGACTCCCAAAAAATGTTCCTCTTATCGTACTATCGGTCTTATCGCAATTATGGATTTTTTTTCTTTCACGCATGGTGACAAAAAGTAAACTATAATTTTGTTCGCTCTGCGCTCTTCGGCGTTTTCGTTTTTTTTTTCGTGTGCCATCAGAAAAGGTCACGAACAACATATTTTTTTTTTTTGAGAGCAAACTTTCCTCTTCGGTGGCGGATCTTTGATCTGTGCCCATTTCATGACTCCTTCTGTTTGCCTTGCCGCCTTTTTTTAAGTGCACTAGATATTTTCATTTTCATTCACTGCCCAGACTTCAAAATTATCTTGTACATATATTAGTATCTCATGCATATGTACACACAGACGTGCATAGGAACGATCGCTTTACGCAGAGCAAAGCATTTGTCGTGGGATTTTGTTCGGCGTTTTGAAATCATCTTTCCGATTCAGTTTTGCGGAGTTTTTAATCGCTCGTTTTTTCGTTTTACGTCAAGAATACTGCAAGTTGAAATACGAGAAACTAATTGAAAAGGCAAGGCCAAGCATGTGACTTTAGCCGATGCCGTTAGTGTGAGATCAACAAATCTACAATCGGTTTTGCTGCTGACGTAGAAGGGGGCACACGTCTTGGGAACTGACTTGTGACTGGGATTGCGATTAATGTGTCTTCGGTGAGCGTGTTAATTGTCAATAATACCTGCAAATTTGATAGCCGCTGCTCCGCTGCGTAGGAGGATTAAATAAGCAAATAGGGTGCTTCAAGATGACTTCTGAAGTTGTATTCCTAGCTTCCTCCTCCTCGGAGTAATGAGTGAAAGGGACGCCGAGGTTATTAACTCCGTATGAAAATCAGACATCTCCATGAACATCCATATTTACTTGACCTGAATCTCAAATAAGTCAATCGAACAATGCGAAATTTGTAATCATTGAGTAGAACTACAGGTCACAAGGGGCCAGGGTCTACCTTTTCTGCAACTACTCGTATTGTGCGATCACACGAGTAGAGGGGACCTACAGCTTTTCGCCGACTGCAAACGGACAGATTTTAGAAGCCTTTTTATAGACAATTAATCTTTGTAAGTTGTCAGCAAGTCGAAAGAGTAGTGAATCGAACCATCGGCTTGTAAGTCGACTCGGCCCTCGGCGGCCACTGAATATTTAATTCCTTATGGAAACAATAGCAAAGCAGCTGTATTGAAGGTATGCAAGATCATTAAATATTTAATCTTTTTGCTGCACATTGTGACGCTCTGTCCTGAACGTCGATGTTGCGCATCCCTCCTTAACGAGGCAATATACTTTGGTTTTGATCTCTTTAACTGACCCATTTTAAGTGTTTTCGCTTGAATGGCAGCAAACGCCGCCATTGATGATTTACTACCCCCAGTGACGCTCTGTCCGTGATGTCAAAGTTGTGCGTCCTTTTTTTTTGGTGAAGCCATACATTTCGTTCAACCATCATTTTACTAACAAACCCATTTTAGCTGCGATTAATTAACGCTGACGGAAATCAGTGAATCAGGAGGGGTAAACCCCTGATGTAATAAAAAATATTCAAGCTGAAAACATAAAAACCGAAACTGCGAGCCTTCTGCGTTGACGTGATGCTCCTTCTGCTACGGTGGTCACAATAAAGCTGAAATCTGCGGACGTTCCTTGTAGAAACACGATACAAACGAGTCAGCACATTCATTCACCACGTCACGACTGCCACGGCGATCCGCGAAAATGTCCCAATCTACGCAACGTCCAGCAATTGTTTGACTTTGTTTCCCAAATGCAACTAATTAAGTTTCAAATTCAAGGGAGGCAACCATCAACTAATGACAGCCACGAATGTCCTCATAAATTGTAACCTATCCCCTGTCATTCGATATCATCGGTCATTTAAAGTGTATTTGAATATTTTCAACAAACCACATTCACCCACATGCTGTAGAAGCGCCATGAAGTTGTCTTCAGCTTGTTACATTTTTGCAGTGGTCCTTTTGTGAGTGATATTCGTCAGAAAAATGGTATTTATAGAAAACTTCTACGTATTCCCCCTCCCCCAGGCTGGACTGTGTGTGGTGAAGGACTCTTCCACTCTAAAAGCTAATATCGATTCGATATCCTTACTGCACTCAGGAATGACAACACTCTCGTCCCGTTTTTTCCCCATTCTGTTTTGTCTTGTCCATTCCACATTATTGTGTTGGTCTTGTTTAATAGATTTTAATGCTTCCTGTTTGGACTGGCAGTGGAGAACTTGGAACTACTAGGAATACCACACGTTCGTCTCTATTTCGGTTCGTCTTTGTATGTTCACACCGCACACATACGTATTGAGTGGGGGAGTGGTGTGAGATTATGGTGTAAATCGAATGATTTCGTGGCTATCCTTTTCATCCTGTCGGTGACAGCACAAAAGGCTATAATGTTTGCTTGTTTTGTTTGATTTGCCGGTTCGTTGAATTATGCTGTTGTTGTTGTCAGACAGGGAGACGGGGTGAAGGACATATTTCTTTGTCCTCTATTTTGCTTCCTCATTTGATTATGAGTGAATTTAAGGACCACATAAATGATATATGCATGGAACTCACCCGTGGTCATTAAAAATCTAATGGAGATTAAATTAACCTTCTGTTTATGCCGCCTCACTAATAAAAACTCAATCGAATGCTCGTATTTACTCGGTTCTTGGCATTAATCAAAAAACAGTATTGAATGTTCAAAAATAGAAACTCACCGATTATTGGACAAGAAATTCCATGTCTAATTTTATAAATTGAACAAAACGGGAAATGTATAATATAGTAGTAGGCAAACATCCGCTCTCCTGAAAGCACATAAACATCTCGGCTGTGAAATGATTAGAGAAAATGTATTTATTTTTAGTAATGCATAAACTAACAGAATTCCAACGAATATAGACACGCCACACTTAGAATTTGAATCGTTGCAATTTCGAATTGCGTAGATGGGGGCAATTTGTTGAGTCTCTAACATTGACCATGACAGTGTAGAGTTGACTACTGTGTGAGTGTGTGTATGTGTGTGAATTTTTGTTTTGCTGGAGTAGCTGGTGGAGGCTGCGGAATGTGCAAATGATCTGATAAATTCACAATGATCAACATTTTATAGATTTCTGAACAAAAATCCAAATTAAGACCAGACTTCTTCTTTCTTCGCGCATACATGCACCCAACAACAAGAATTTGAACCCGACTCTAGTTCAACAGGATTTAGTGTTTTCCCAACTCCACCCCCTGTGATCCCCGACATCGCTAGTTATTCAGTCTCTGCGGTGTGACATTTGCGATAGCAGATTGATCCTCGAAATGAAGGTTCAGTCTTTCGCCTGTTTTTAAACCTATGGAATTCGACGACCCTCTTTGCTGGACCGTCAATCTCCATCGCTCTATGTCGATTCATGATGTTGCTGTCGTCTGAGTAGTCCAGCAACTGGTTGGATTTGTGCTCATATCATATAAATAGATGCCCTGCACTATATCTGTTTCAGTAAAAGGCTCAAGAAATCACATGAAGTTTGCAATTCCTGCATTTGATTGTGAAATTGGGTGCATGTTTGAAAAAATTTGTAGGAGGCTGAATTGTGATTTTAAGTCCAAAGGACAAAATTGTAGCACATCCACCACAAGTGGTTACTGAAGGAACTGGGCTGGGTTTCTAGTAAGCTTTTCGGCAAGGGATCACCTCTTTAGCGACTGTTTTTGCCTTATCTTATTTAGACTCAGAACAACTAAAAAAGGAAGCCCATTAGAGAAATTCTGCAAGGACATTCCATCTATAGTAGGAAAGCTATAAGCTCTGCACTTAAATATTAGATCAGAAAAGGTATATCTGATCCCACAGGCCGTAGTCAGACACATCTTCAATTCGATTGCAAGCAGAAAATGCAACGAATCTGATCATAAGAACTGAAAGATCACATATTGATCGTAGTAACTGAGTGATGTAAGTTCTCATTCACTTCGAGGCATGTGTTAGAAAATACAAGTATTATTCAACTCGCAGCACTACATAGCGAACGTGGACTGAATACTCATTACCCAACCCAACTGTTGGCACTCGATTAAAGAACAAACTCATTTTGTCTCTGTCTTGGACCAGTCAGTAGCCTTTGTCTGACTAAAGAATGACTGGTGCGACACTCGCCTATATGTGGCTTTATCATAGTAATGAATTCCGTGAGCAATGTATGAATTTCGGCGAACGCTTACAGCGACGTCAATACGTTTTTACAGTCATAACTCAAAGTCACAACTCCGTGCGATAACTGAAGATATTAAAAAAATAACATTAAAGTGACATAAAATTCTCTTCCCCTCCCTCTCTCACTCTCTTAAATTTACACTCACTGAAAAGTACTTGAAGTGAAGACCAAACGATTTGCAAATAAGTGTCGTTGTTTTGAAACACAAGATGACTGTGAGTGACTGTGTGTTGACAATTTCAATATGAAGAAACCTTAAAAAAACACACGCACACACACAAATTTATGCACGATATAAAGAGCTTATGGAATGGCGAGTATCAATCCATTTGTGTTTTATCAGTATCCAAGGTATTTAATATAACGACGGTTAACTAAACGTGTCGATCTTGATTAAAGAATCGCAAATCGTCTCAATCTGACCGCACTGCCACCTGCCTCTCGCCATACATCTTAATCGGAATTAACGTTTACACGATGAATATTAACAGCACATTTTTTAAAAAGGATCTTCCACACATAAATATTTTCGCGAAAAGCTTTAAAACCATTAAATTTGGTTGTTATCAAGCCCCGGTCGGATTGGCATGCTGCCATTTGATGCCGCCACAATTTGAGCGTCTGCCTTTCCCTTTATTTTTGTATTTTCACTTTTCGTCACTGAGTTCGCTGTTCGGTTGTTGGTGTTTTTGCATTTGAGTTGTGTGTACCTTTTACCCAAGAATTTAATGGCATTTTGCGTTCATGAGCTCATTAAACCTCATAGCAGTCTCGGGGCATACAGATAGAGATATCCCTAACGTATCTGCATAGTTGTTTTTCCCATTTTTTCTTAACTTCTGACTGAAACACATTTTTACGCTTGTTATTCTCATTCTTATTATGGCATCCAGTCGTGTGGTAATTTTTCTTGCCCATTCAACTTGTACATATCTGGACACGCGTGCTGATGCAATTCCGAAGCACCTAATCGTCGCCGACTTGAAACCAGACAAGAATGTAATCCCCAACAATAAGTTAATCAAGCACGAGTTGATTGAGCTCGTAAAAAAAACTAAATGTGCGACAAACAAAAAAAACCCGAAAAATATTAATTTATTGCTAAAGCTTAAGCCATGTGGGCAGGGGACAGTGGCATGGCGGGCGTATGGTGTGTGCAAATTTATAGATCTCTCTGGCGTAAATCAATTAGCGGCTAATTTACTTTTCGTTATTACTCAAAAAAAAACGAGAAGAATTTCACAAAGACGATATTTGTTTTGGGAATGAATTTGACTTGATTTAAATGCTTGCAAATGATTCTATCAAAATAATTAAACAACGATTTAAAATAACTCCCAGCATGGGTCGATGCAATGTTGACATTTGTTTTTAGTGTACAGACGATGGATCATAAACGATCCCCGACGCCAATCAAATTGAGCAAATAATCACAGAGAAAGGAAAGCAGGATAGTGGAACGGAAATAAAAATAATCAGATTCGACATTGCGACATCAAACGTTACAAACTGAATTTATTTTGCCTCACCAAAGAGGAAAACAATGTCAGCAGATTGATGTAGAGAGAGAGAGCACACAGGATTAATGGTCGATTGATGGATTCTCTTAGCTAGTATCGTGAGTAGAAGATATTTTTGGTTGAATCTTAGTCACAATAAAGTGCTTGATGATTTGGGAGGTAAAACTAATTTTCTCTTATTGTAACTGTGTGAGAAAATATAAAAGCATTTGGTTAGCTTGAAAACAGTTTTCTACGGATAAGGGATACCAGCATCGAATACGATATGGGACGTTTTAGTTTTAGATTTTATTTGATCACAATCGTGTAATGGGTAGGTGCATTAACTTCTAAACAAAATGACCTCAGTTCATCTCAATGCTGCGCAAACTTATTTTTTCTTTAGTCTGATCTACAGCTTGGAGTGGACTTGGGTCTTAATTCTCTCCAAGCAGCACGAGTTTTCGGTAGGCAAGATCTTGCGCTGGGAGCCTCCAGCTAATTAAACGCAGTTGAATCGGTTCTTGTTTCAGCTACACACTACTAATAGTTAAAGTCGGTACGTTCAAATTTCTTTAACCAGTCAATTTGCCGCGTAATCTTCTCCCCCAAACTAATTCCAAGCAAAGGAAGCGTATGTATGTTATGTAAATCAAAAGATATTTTACCCCTTGGACTAGACTAAGAATCGTTTTATTTGCATTTGACATTGTTTCTACTTCGGCGCCATTTAAAAGGGTTGGAGCAATAATACATAATAATAACTTTGTTTTTCGACAAAAGTTTTGTTTGTTGATTTTTGTCTATGGTTAAAGACACAGCAGTTGTATTATTTTCGAAGCTCACTGTGAAGCTTAAGAAAACAAAGTAATTCATTCTAACCTACACAAAGTTGCAAATAAGGTTTAGTTTCAGAATTTAGTGATGATGAATGAGGAAGCATAAGAGTAATCGTCTTTAATTTGTTGAATGCTAGAGGATGCTTTTTTTCGATGCTCACAAATATCATGGCATCTATTCATTGATGTCTTCATACGTGATTGGCATGTGCGAAGAGTTTCACAGAGTAGTCGAAGATTGCATCTTGCACTAGATCTTCTCGCAAATTAACGACGCCCGACAATGCATCGTTTTGCTAAAGACTTCTTGAAAGTGAAGGTACTCCAAGTAGTTCAATTGCCTGGTAAAACATCTTTCTTATATGATGCTGACGAAGTCTAAGGTAATGTAATCTCACCACTTTCGGTCTTCTTGACTGGTGACAGGCACAGTGACAGCGTGTGCAGACGAATTTATGCCACATCATCGATCCACACACGTTTTCTCCCAAAAACGCTTTGTTTTACCCTCAATCATTTCTTCCATTACTAACCACTCCACAAGCATCAGAGCGGCATAATGAAGTCAAATTTGCCTAAACACCCTTTGTTCATAATCCCCCTAGTTGCCAGTGGGTAAACAAAAGAGGGTAAAAATCGTCTCAGTATCCACTCAATTATCGACCTTTTAACCCTCACACACCTGATCAATCAAGATGAAAGCAAAGGCAGTTCACTACACCCATTAACACCCCACCGTTGACAGATGTAGTGAGAACTAAGCAGGGGATTGGCAGTCAAAGTCAGAAGTTACATTTTTGGATATTTATAGAATTCATTGGCTTTTTTTGGAAAGTTATTTTGCAATCCAATTTATTTTCGATTTAATTTGCCTTCAGACTGTAATATGTTTTAAATGAGACTGCCGCTGAAGAAAGACTCTCCAGCGGTGTACGTTGTAAAGTTAATAACTATTAAATTATTGGACACAATTCACTCATGCTGACTTAATTGAATGTCATTCATTCGCAATTATGCGTATAAGGATTGAAAAAAAGAGGCTGTAGGAAACAGGAAACAAGAAACAGGATTTAAATTCAGTTAAATTCATTCTAACCGGTTATTTCGCTTTTTAATTAACACAATTCGTTTTTCGAATGGATTTTTCTTCTGTGCCCCCCTACGCCTTTTCACTGAAACATTTTATTGTAGATCCTTTTTAATTAATGAACTCTTGTTTACAATCGCACTGTGTTACCTCCTCGTAAACTGAATGGAGCTATGCAAGCCGTGGCGAGAGGCGTTCAGGCGGCGCAAGTAAATTTCCCAATTTTATTCACCCAGCACCTGCAAAACAATTAACACGAATTTTGTTTATCCGATTAAAACAATTTAATGAGTGCTTATGCAGTAGCTATTTGCAAGTTTCTCAGTCCCTCGCCTGCTATGTCTGTGGGTCTTTCAGAATACTTCCGAGAAATGTGAACGGATATGCTAAGCCTTTTTTCGTAGACGTACATACATACGTGTACGTGAGTGCGGAGCAAGAGACGACATTTACCCACCCTGTGTCAGATGTACGTTTCCGCATTTCACTACTGACGTTTTGTTATTTTCCTGAAATAATGAAAAACACTCTCTGCTCCTGTTATATAAATTAACACACACACCGTATATCCTACATCATTTATTTACTTCTCTCGCACTTGAATGTTCGTTCTTTCAGTCAAGGACTCCTCGCTCGGCGCTGTTTGAATTTATCTGACTTATCGTCAGACGTCGTCTTGGCTATTGCACAGACCGAACACCAGCGGATGGATGTTTGTGCTGATTCCACTCAGTAATATAAATAGTCTTCTATTTCATTGAAATTAACCGTAATAGATACGAGTGTGTGCTGCTCCCAAAATATCCTTGCGCCAGGTCCAAGGGGGGGAGTACAATTAATTACACTCACTTACTGCTGCATGCATTTAAGTTGCAGTAAGATGAATGTTTAACGCTTTTGAATGGAAAGTTAGTTAACAATGGCGACCGACAAGACGCATCGTATCGATAGAGGTTTGGTTGGGTTGGTGGCTTTTTTTTCTGCATAATTTCTAGGTGCGCTTCAAACGAACTACTTGAACAATTCGTAACGACCTTGCACACTTCAGTGCCGTCGGCAGCAGGCGCAAATACTCACCCACATGTGTGCGAGGGTGGCTGTGCGAGCAGCAGTGGGTGTTGTATAAGTGATCTTGTGAAGCAATCATTCTATTCCTAAGTGCACATTCGCGACTTTCCCTCTACCTCTCCCCCTCTCTTGTTGTTCATCACTTTTGCCTGGAGGCATCCATTTGGAATTGCACACAATTTTAAGTGTGTCACATGGGTGAAGCGAAGGTAGACAGGTTTTGGTAACCCTTCACTGGTTTGGTTTTTTGATGTACCCAAATACGTTGCATTTACGGAAAGGAAATTCCTTTCTTTTCCTGCAATTAACTTCAGTGGGAGGGCTGGAAAGGCATACGTTCCCCTTCCCTTTCACAACAAATAATCCCCAGCATCCCATTGTCATACAAGTATCCATCCCGCACTGCTTAGTTCATAAATTAGAGTAGAAAAAAATATGAACAAAATACAGCGCTTTTCTGCATAATGCAAACACGACGAATTACAAAAAAGGGTAGCAGAGATAAGATATTTTTTTTCATCATAGATAAATCTCGACTAATATCTTTTGACTAATATTTATACGGAGATAATGTTGAACGCAAAGTTTAATTAACATTTTTTTGGAAGGGGGCGGGAGAAAAAAAAAGAAAACAAAAGCAATGCCTACACAAGCATTTCACAAGACTTCAGGAAGTCGAGTTCATTCATCCTCATACGACCATAATAGAAGGTTTATAGTTTGCCTATTACACTCTACACAGAAAAGGCAGCCATCTGAACAGGCGTTCATACATTAATAAAATAAAGTGTCACCATACACACAACAATTCATCAATTTATCCAAAGATTTCTTTTATACTTCAATTGCATCTCATCCGTTTGGCATTTTGTGTGTGTCTTTCAGAGATCAACCCCAACATTCAGTATTTGATGCATTCCATAGCTAAGCAATTTTTATAGTAATTAAAAGACGACGACGAAGAAGAAGAAGACGCGGGGTAAAGTGAGAGAGAGACTAAAGAAAAAAACTTATTTCCACCGATTGTGTACAGGAAACAACGCCAAAATACTTGCCAAATATAATATCAGTAGAAATTCATCGCTCGAACTCTTTTTGAGGGACTGCGTGAATTCAACATTCATCGGATTGTCTAAATAGCATTTGCACATATCGACGCAAAACACTAACACTGCAGCAACATGACAAAGAAGTACGAATTCGATTGGATCATCCCCGTGCCGGAGGAGTTAACAACCGGTCTAGTATTCGATCGATGGTTCGAGGATAAGGATACAACCGATTTTGAAAAGGATGCACTGTTCAAGGTGGACGAATATGGATTCTTCTTGTATTGGAAGAGTGAATCTAAGGTGAGCTATTTTTTGCTGTCTTTTAAATTCAATGTAAAATGATTTTTTTCTTGGACTTGCAGGAAGGTGACGTAATAGAATTGTGTCAAGTGAGTGATATAAGAGCGGGCGGAACACCCAAGGTGAGTGAGAAAACTTCAACAGACATCTTCATTCAAACATAAGTACAAGTTCGTTAGAATTTTGATTTTGATTTGTACCGTAAAATGGCTAAACTTTAGTGTAGATATCACCCTTTGCGTCGTAGTTAGCACTGTTTTGGGTAATTGTCTGCAATTTGGGATTTTCCAAAAGATTGATTATGAATTTGGTTTTAAATGAAAGTAAAATGCAACATGTTTGTTTTTTCATTTCCTTTTGGTTTGTTTCTGGAAGTCATATAAAAGTTGCTAAAAAATTGTCATACATGTGAATGCTCCTTCATTTAACCATTACATTAAATGGTGAAAGATCACCTTTTGCTAAGAATCGATTTGGCCACGACTCAATCTAAGACGTTCTCTCTATTTTATCGAGTAAAGAACTCGATAGAGAACTCTTTAAGATGGTTAACTACATTCAAAGTCATCACCTCCATTTCCGAATTCATTTGAAATGCAAACAAATCATTTCTATACACTCTACAGTCTCAGTTTTAACTTTAATTTAAGGCCAAAATCACCCCTTAGTAGACAAGTACTGACATTTTCAAAAATCCCAGCCCAGTAGTAAGTCATACGTACACCAAAAGAGTTTATCAGTTTAACCACAGCTAGAATGTCGATACAATCTGCTAAAAGCCCCCTGTCATTAAAACATTTATTACCATCATGCATATCGAATACATGTGAAGGCGAAAAATCAATACTTATGATATTCACTTTCCACACTAATTAAAACATCAAGGAAAAGGAGTGAGGTACGAGTAAGCATTCTATTTCAAACTAATGGTATTTTCTGAAGTTACCTGTGGAGCGTTGTTAAGGTTCTCGTAACGTCCTCTGATTGCAATCGTAAGTGGTCCTCCTCTGTTAACCCCTTAATTGAGTATTTTGTTACAAATTTAATGATTGCTGAGAAGAGAGCAACGTATTCGTGCCATTCTCGATTTACAAATTTGGTTAATTAATTTGTTGACGATCCTGTTACTTCGGCATTGGACTACATAATGAGTTAGTCTATTACCGACACTGGAAGTAAGCAGATATTTCCTCTTTTAGCTCACGTAAGACGTTCATATTTCCAGCATCAGAAAATGACCTGTTCAAAGACTGCAAAAAAAGAAACACTAAGCTTTCACTTTGTAAACATTAAGTAGGTATCAGTGACGATAAGGACAACAGAGAGAAAAAAAAACGAATTTTAAATATTTGCCTGATAAATAGACTTTGACCTGTTTTAGTTCTTCTTGCCTTTCCTTGGACCGTTTCCACTTCCCCCAACCCACAACCTAATACCTGTTTACATATTCTCACTGTGTATCTTTATAAATAAATCAAAACTTCTTTCCCTCACAGAGTTAGATACTTATGTACAGTTCTTTGAGCAGGCAAATAATGAAACATTGTCACTGAGGGATAGGGAACCCGTCCAGGTGTTGTGTTTTAGAAAGCGTTTTCAGGTTGACCACCACCGCAACTCAGTCATGGAGTGGAAGTGAGAGAAACAGAAACAGAAACAGAGACAGGAAATAGGTTCAATCCAAATCCCCACGAACTACTATTTATGTTTAAATTTAGGAACATGATTGTAAATAAACTAGAAAATTGTTTTTTTATTTACAGATCCTGGCTTGCAAGGTAAATAGGTACATAATTCAGTTCGTAAAAGAACATCATCAGAGCGTGGCTTGATATTTTTTCTTTATTTTGTTTATTTTTCATGTCATATGATTTTTATAAACAAACATCGTGTAGTTTTATGTCTTTTTCGCCCTGAGGCTTTGCATAAGGCTGTGTTCAAAGTGAAGGAAACTTAAAATCGGAAACGATAAATTCTTTCTGCTTCTTTCAGGATCCGAAGTTATTAGACAAGGTAACGAAAAAACACGGGAATGACTTGAATGCATTGGATGAGAGATCGTTAACAATATGCTCGAACACTGACTACATTAACATAACATACCACCATATAATTTGTCCAGACGCTGCTTGTGCAAAGGTAAGACATGAGAATGTTTCCAGTATCATTTTGTAGCTCTTTTCCCCTTTTCTTCCCAATGGAGCGCAAACAAGTGCAATGGGGGCTTTATAGCGCGGTTTGAAATCATTCCCGTGGAGGGTGGTGAAATATAAACGGGTTTTTAATGTGCTTTTCTTTGACAAAGTCTCTTTTTTTATTGACAATTCTCGGAGTAATTTTGACGATGTGTTTGTTGTTGTGATGGAAAAGTGTTAAGTGTTATTTCGCCGTCTGGTGTCAAAGAAGTGTGTGGTCCTGCGTAGGAATTCATTGCCTTTTCATAACCCTTTTCAATTAAGTCTTTACATAGCTTTTGAACTTCCCCGCTTCATTTTTAATTTCCCAAGATCGCGTTGGCGGCATCAAACTTTTTAAGAGTTCCACCACCGCGACACCCTTCGCATAGAGAAAATCGCCGACAAAGTGATTGACACATGAAAGTTCTTACAAAGAGATATGAAATAAATTGGCATCGATTGTGCCCTACACTCCACACACACGCACACACAAAAGTACACAAACCACACAAAGCCCTGCCTTAATTAGCGAAATAATAATTCCTTGTGACAAAGTGGACTCCCCATACGGTGCTATAAATGCGTAGTGCAAATAATGGGCAGGATTTATTTCTTTTAGCATAAAACTCAATGGACCAAGTTTTCGCTTTATTAATCTAGATAATATGCACTTGTTATTTGTCATTTGTCCGCTAATAACAGAAACAAATAGGGTTTCCGTTAAAATGGCGATAAGTCGATTTTGTTTCGACGCAACTAACTTTCTCCTCAGTTTGAAGATTTTAATCTGTATTTCCGTCTGTTCACTGAGTATATGCCCTCTCTACTCACAACGGTTATTTAGCATTTATTTCCCTATGACAGATACGAACAGGGTGGGTTTCCGTTTCCGCTGGCATAGTTTCTGCTCTACACACTTAACTTTTCATCGATTTGATGGTGTTTCTTTGTTTTTAAGGTTCGAATCCATATTGTTCTTTATTAAATGCTAGGTATGTTAAAATCAAGTTATTGAGACTGAAGTTGAACACGCCTACTGAAGCAGTAGGACTGCCTACAGGAATAACTAAAACGGCTTACGAATTCTGGTTGGACGTATGAAATATCATTTTTATGTCTATTCGAAAGAAACGAGATCTATTGGTCAACAGTGGTGACCAATGACAAAAGTCTTGTTGATTTTGGGGATAGCCGTAGACCTTAGGAACAGCGCACAAATCACGTGGTCTCTGTATCCACGTGTAGAATGTCTCATGTGGTATGGGCATAAACTGACAGTGGTTTTGTTTTGAAAGACTAAAGTTCCCCATCAATTGCTGATTTTTCCTTACCATATCCTTATCCAAAACCTTCCGATGTGTCAATCCATCTACACTGTGAAAAATCTAATTTCCGCCAATAAGGTTATCCCCTTTAAATATGTCTATTTGCATCAACAGCCACTCCGACCAATAGTGCAAAGCAAACAAAACAGAAAAAAGCATTCCTGCAAGAAAAAACCTTCAAAGTTTTTTTTTTCACACACACACACACACATATCCGGTTCATTTGGATCACCTACGGCCTCTGGTTCTGTTCAAAAAATATTTCTTTCAAGGACAGAATATGATATCGCTTTGGATGACATACTTGTGTGCAACGGTGGTGACCCTTTTTATCCGGTTGCCATGGTAAGACCGACGACGACGGCGGCGGTGGCGATAAACGCACTAGCCTAGCATACATTCAAATAGGATAGGGCACATAAAACTTAGTCCAAGGATTTACATGAGGATAAAAACCAACTGTGACAATATGACATATTTTTGTGAATGAAAGTCGAAATAAATAAAAAGACGGCTCACGAAAGAATACAGGAGATGCTTGGGCTGGCAGCCTGGCTGGTGAAAACCCGAAAGAAAACTGCAAGCAGAACTCCTGGTGGAGAGTGTGGGTGGGATTTGTATAAGAAAGTTTTTCACTTCTTTTTGTTTTGTTTCTGTTTTTTTTTTATTTCTTTGCCCGGCCGCCAGTGGAAGTTTTCTCATTTTGTTCAGTTGCCTCGTGTTTCATAAATTTACCTCCTATTCATCCATCCATCTAGTTTGATTATTATTATTTTCTTATACTTCTTTTGGTAGCGGAAAGTCTTCTGCTGCACAGCGGAAAGTTAAGTTATGTGGAACTCGTTATCGAATGAATCGTGGAAATGCCTAAAACAAAATAACTCTTGCGGTTTTCTTCTTGCCCTACTAATATCTACACTTGAGAAATATAACGTTTTGTATTTGCGAAGCATCCTCTCATTGCATTCACCAATCTGCTCTGCTCTCCATTTTTTTTTAGATTTGGTTACATGGTCTCAGAAAAATCACTCACAATGTAAAGGCGAACAACGTATGTCCCATGATGTGTCTTAAAAAACAGTAAGTCCAGACCAAATTGACTAGTCATTGTGAATAATCACTTACTGCTGCATGCGCCGCTTTGTTATGGTCTGTTTCAATGACCTTTTTCTTCTGCAAATCAATTTCTTACTAACGTCTTGTGTTGTGTCTGTCTTTTTGTCTGCACAAATGTGTTTTGCTTATTTTATTAAACTTTTTCGCGATTTGTTTTCTTTTTTGTACGTTTGCATGTCTTTAACATTTTATCACTCACAAATGTGTTTAAAAAACAATCCTAGCGCTGGCAAGATGGATTGCGATACATAACTCACAACAACAAGGCAAATAACGTGTGTCCAACCACCAATCTGATGAAACAGTAAGTATAATTTGCACGAATTCCCCAAACGGTAAGTAGATGAGGCTCCAGTAGGCAGCAAAAGATGAAAAATTCCCTTATGGTAATGCCAGATTTACAAATCGATGCTTCATCCATTCAAACATCACCCAATTCGTCAAAAGCCCCATTTACTAGGATTGATTAGCGATTCTGAAGCGCACTTGCCAGGAAGAAAGACAGTCCCCAGGGAATGACAAAAACACGGTTTGTGTAGAGCAGGAGATTGGTTCTAAAAATTAGTCTAATGTCTTGCAAACTGTGTCATAAATATTTATCGACGGTGCAGAGAAAGAAAATCCTCCTTGCAAAATACTAATACGGAAATGCTGCACGCCTGAGGGCGTATAAAAGAGAATAAATCATGACGACACACACGGTGGCATCCCTCTTCCCGCTACGCCACGTTGCAGCTATTTCCATTTCGAATTATATAATGGCGTTGAAGAGTAGTAAACACAAGTCAGATGCAAACCGTGCAGGATGCAAAGTAGAAGAAGACGAATGCAATGGCATGCAAAGATGTTGTCACGCAACTTCTATGCGATATTAAAACCGACGACTGGCGTGAGAGAGTGAGAGTTCCCTAAGTGCAATGTTCGTTACGATTCAACTTTAACCACTCTAAGGGTTGAAAACAAATTCAAACCCTTCCTCCCTGGCAGGCTGGGCTGCGGTTTTGGGCGGAATGAAATAACAGGCCCTTGGGCATGACATTTAAGAAAACCACAACGCTTCGGACACGGGCAAAATTAAGAGGGACTGCGGCTTCTGGAAATTAAATCGATTGATTTTTCATTCTGCTGGTAATTTTTGGAAGCCTTTAATTTCTAGCTCTGGTGATGTATAGTTTTAGCTCACTTCTAAGTTCATTCATTTGAGTAGATTGCATTTAAAGGTAAGTTTGAACCGTCCTCGCTTTCTCTTGCTTGTTAGTTAAATGTTCTTATCAGCCTATCCCAATCAATCTTAATGATTCCAGCTAACGTTTGAATTTTCGTATTTCTCCCTTTTTCCAGTTGGATGAGGTTATGTTTCTCAGTCGACTCCAAAGGGCGAATTCCCGTCAAGGTCGTGGCGAAAACCTTCGCATCTGGTAAAACTGAAAAACTTGTCTATCAATGCATCGCCGATGTTGGTTTGCCAGGCGAGAAGAGCGCCACAATGACCAAGGACGACTTCACATTCGACAAATTCTACGCATTGTATCACAAAGTCTGCCCTCGAAACGATATCGAAGAGCTGTTTGCGAATATGTAAGTAGCACATCGTAAATCCCGTTCAGAATATTCAATTAAAAAGGCGAAATTCATCTCCGTGCGCACAGCACAAAGGGAAAATCAGATGTAATCGGCCTCGAGCAACTTGTGACATTTCTGAATGAGAAACAGAGGGATCCAAGGATGAATGAAATTTTATACCCGCTTTACGACGAAAAACGTGCCAATGAAATCATCAACGACTACGAATTAGATGAGGAGAGAAAAAAGAATTGTAAGTTTGTAGCCCGTCTTTCCCAGGGCTCCCCGTTGACTCCGTTTCATTGCAGCTCAGCTATCGCTTGACGGACTGAAACGATACCTAATGTCTGATGAAAATGCCCCAGTGTTCTTGGATCGCCTAGAAGTTTACATGGACATGGATCAGCCTCTAGCTCATTACTATATTAATTCCTCGCATAATACGTACTTATCGGGTCGACAATTCGGCGGTAAAAGCTCCGTTGAAATGTATCGACAGACAATGTTGGCTGGTTGCAGGTAAGATGCCACAAGCGATGCCAAATTCATGAGTATAAACTCTGAAATGTTTGTTTGATGGGCAGATGCGTAGAGCTGGACTGTTGGAATGGCAAAGGTGAAGACGAGGAACCGATTGTGACGCACGGCATGGCAATGTGTACTGAAATTCTGTTCAAAGTACGTAAACTTTCCTCAGCTAATTTAACTTAACTTTAACGAGTTTCTTTATATTTTCTACCCACGCACAGGATTGCATCCACGCCATCCGTGACTGTGCGTTTGTAGCATCAGACTGTCCTGTTATCCTATCATTTGAGAATCACTGCAATCGAGCTCAGCAATATAAATTAGCAAAATACTGTGATGATATTTTTGGGGAACTATTACTCAAGGAGCCATTGCCAGATTATCCTGTAAGTTTCACGCACTTTGTCCTTACTTGAAATTAACTGGATTCCTCTGTGTGCTTGTAGTTGGAACCCGGCAGACCTCTCCCACCGCCCTCTGCGCTTAAGCGCAAGATACTTATTAAGAACAAACGTATGAAGCCTGAGGTCGAGAAGATCGAACTTGAGCTGTTTCTCAAGGGTGAACTGACAATAAGCGATGAACCCAGTGAGGATGCAAGTGCTGCAAAACCCCCACCAACAGAACCCCCACCAGATGCGCCGCCAGCTGAGGGTGCTGCACCCGGAGCGGAAGGTGCACCGCCGGGCGAGGGTGGAGAAGCAGTGGCCAACTATAGTGGATCCACCACCAATGTCCACCCGTGGTTATCGTCGATGATAAACTATGCGCAGCCAATTAAGTTCCAAGGATTTGATGTGGCAGCGCGTAAGCTATGCAAACCCGCCCCCTCATCAAGCACCTAACACATATTTCTGTTTGCAGAGAAGAACATTGCTCACAACATGTCATCGTTTGCTGAGACCGCTGGCATGAACTACTTGAAGCAACAATCAATAGATTTTGTCAATTACAACAAGCGGCAAATGTCTCGAATTTACCCGAAGGGCACACGAGCCGATTCCTCGAACTACATGCCCCAAGTGTTTTGGAACGCCGGCTGCCAAATGGTGTCGCTAAACTTCCAGACATCAGATCTACCAATGCAACTCAATCAGGGAAAGTTCGAGTACAACGGCGGCTGCGGGTACCTGCTGAAGCCAGATTTTATGCGACGAAGCGACAAGGACTTCGATCCGTTCGCAGATGCCCCAGTGGACGGTGTAATCGCCGCTCAGTGCGCAGTGCAAGTGATTGCAGGGCAATTCTTGTCGGATAAAAAGGTCGGAACGTACGTAGAAGTCGATATGTATGGTCTACCCTCCGATACGGTCAAGAAAGAATTCCGAACCCGCTTAGTACCAAACAACGGTCTCAACCCGGTCTACAACGAGGAGCCGTTCCTCTTCCGAAAAGTCGTGCTACCGGATTTGGCCGTGCTCCGATTCGGTGTGTATGAAGAGAGCGGCAAGCTGATCGGTCAACGCATCCTTCCTCTGGATGGCTTGCAAGCAGGTTATCGACATATCTCGCTTCGTACTGAAGCCAACTTCCCGATGTCTTTGCCTATGTTATTCTGTAACATCGAACTAAAAATTTATGTACCTGATGGCTTTGAAGACTTCATGGCAATGCTTTCGGATCCACGTGGTTTCGCTGGCGCTGCTCAAAAACAAAATGAACAAATGAAGGCGCTTGGTATCGAAGAGACCAGCGGTGGGGCAGCTCGCGATGGTGCCAAGGACAAGAAGGAGGAGGAGAAGAAGGAGCCACCTTTGGTGTTTGAACCCGTCACCTTGGAGTCCTTGCGCAGCGAAAAAGGCTTCCAAAAGGTGGCAAAGAAGCAGCAGAAGGAGCTGGAAACACTAAAGAAGAAACACACCAAAGAGCGAATGGCTATGCAAAAGACTCAAAATGCCGCTATCGACAAACTCATCAAGGGAAAGAGGTAAGTCAGGCATTCTGAGCCGGGTTCGGGAGTAAATATGCTTGTCTCTCTACAGCAAGGACGAAATCCGCAACGATTCGGCCATCAAGAACGCAATCACTGAACAAACCAACCAATGGACTGAGATGATCGCTCGACATAAGAAGGAGGAGTGGGACATGCTGCGAACTCACGTCCAGGACTCCCAAGAGGCCATGAAAGCACTTATGCTGACAGTGCAGGCCACACAGATCAAGCAGCTTGAAGCCAGACACGAGAGGTTTAGTCAAGTGCTCACCATCACTCTATCGAACAATAAATTATCGTTTTCTCTTGCAGAGACATTAAGGACTTGAATGCAAAACAGGCAAAGGCGTCAGTGGAGACAGCAAAAGAGGTACAAAACGATAAGACTTTAAAGACTAAGAACGAGAAGGATCGTCGACTTCGTGAGAAGAAGCAAAACAACATCAAGCGATTTATGGAGGAGAAAAAGGTACACACACTAAGTTTGTTGATGTTGTAGTCTTAAATGATTTCCATTTCATATGATTCCATTTCGTTGTGATTTATTTTCCCAGCAAATCGGTTCGAAGCAAGGCCGAGAGAAGGAAAAGCTTAAAAATGCCCACACAAAGCAGGTGGAAGACTTCAGTACTGATGTTCAAAAGGTACTTGATGAAACCATGCAGCATTCAACTACAGTAACCAGTATTGAGACTGTACTTTAGGCTAACTAAAACTATATACCCTAAAAAAGCTAGATACTCAGTAATCGTATTAATTGTTATGGTTATCTTAATTTGTTTGTATTTCTTTAGTTTTGTTCTTCATATTTTTGAACTTTTTTCCATATCTATAGTTTGTTTTTTTTTCTCCTTTCGTTTGTAGAACATCACTTTTGTTTTGTTTTCTAGTTAAGTTCTTTGTTAATATCGCCGTTTGAACGACATCTTTGTTGAACCAAAGTTTGTGTTTTTTTTTTCTCAAAAAATTCCATCATTAGAAATTAGATGCATGCCAAAACCTAACGTTCTTTCTATAACTTTTACATATATATAAAAAAAAAAAATAATTTTCAAATTAATGCTCGCGCTAACAATGCGACACTTCATTCGTTGTCAAACGCATTAATCTCGATTCCATTCCTTAAACAAATTTCTAAATCAAACCAAAAATCCAAACTTAAAGAAAAACCGCTTTTTGTTCTGTTAGCAATAATTTAGTATCATTCGTTTCAAAGCAAAAAAAAAAAACAAAAAAAACCCCAAAACCTCATACAATATCAATTCACATTTAATTAGAAATACTCACTGTACCTACTAATTGGACAAATTTTGTTGTTTTCTCTTCTTGTTTTTTTGTGTTGAACGAACCAAAAACCAAACCAAAAAATCAATCAAACAAATCGCAAATACCAAAAACCCCTTTTAAACAAAATATTGATGCAGCTGCTTGATATGTACAAAATGGAGGAAGAAGCATACAAAATTCAAGGGAAATCGGAATTTTTCGCTTAAAATGAACAAAAAATGAGAGATATGAGAAACATTTAGAAGAAATACATACCAGTAGCGTTAAAACAAATCTCTTTGCAATCGAAATATTATTCTAATTTATTCTAGTGAATTAAGAGAACTATGAAAAACAAAAACCGAGTTATAAGTATTACAAAAAGTGTGTGCACGCGAGTGCACTATATTATATTTAATTATTTATTTGAAACTTTCTGAATGAAGAAAATAAAAATGATCAGTATGATAATATGATGATGATTAAGGTGAAAGTAAATTAATTTAGTCAAAAGCATAGTCAAAAAAATTAACTATATCGAAGATATACATACATGCAAACATAACATAGCATAGATAACAAAAAGAAGAAACTACACCGATTAACTAATAAGTAGAACAATTTAAATAATAGTGTAATCAGTTTATTTGATAAATTACAGGAATTGACATTGCATTTTGTCTGATTTGAGCCTTCGACTCTTGATGTGTCATAAGTGATTATTTAAAGTTATGTTTTATCTGGATTAAACGGGGGTTGTGCCTGAAATACCGTCAGCGACGACAGGAAGCACACTTTGTCATACAAAGATGTGGCAAAGACTTCGTACAGATTCGCCGTTCCTAGTTCCCATCTATTCTGTCGTCAAAACACTCTCGATATATCAGGCGTTCCTACTAAGCAAGTATATCAGCTCTTTTATATGCGGAAGTCTTAATAGGACCAAGTAGCTTATAAAATGTCAGAGTATTTGCTGAGAAGATGCAACCCATATTCTTGTTGCAGACGTAACAATTTTTGAGGTCTGGACTCAACGAGATGCCTTTGATCGCCACTCCATTGTCAGAGTTCATGTGCTACCTACATGGTTCAGGTAAGTTCTTGAGACTTACACAACATTTATTAGCGCCGCCTGTACCGAAAGACTATTAAGTCATCGTCAAGTAACTGAACTGAATGTGATTCTGAACAACATCATACAATCTGGTTGTATCACAAAACAACCCTTTTTCTCACTGTGTTGAGAGGTTGAAACATTGGAAAGAGTCCGATCCGATCTTTCGTGCATCGTTCAAGGACGCATGTGAAAATGTCACACACTTTCCTAAACCCGCCGCCTTTCAAGGTAACTAAGCAGAGAATACATTCAAGTCAATATATTATCGGCAAAATGTGATGTCAATTTATTTTTCCAAATCCTCCCACAAAAGTCAAATGTCGGACTGCAACCAATCATTTATTTGTATCTTTAACTTCTCTCTGAGAGAATCATTGGTTTAAGCAACTCCATCCTGACAAAATCCGAACTTAAAATGTCTGTGCGTGTAACTTTTACATAGCACACCAAACAAGTAACACAACCCCACTAAATCGCCAGATGAATAAAGTATACAAATTTAACGAAACCAAAGGAGAATACAGTTTATATGTTTATACTTTCTTAAAGTACATAAATATATTTTACCCTATTTTGCAAAGAAACAAAAAAAAACAAACAAAACAAAGCAAAAAAAAAGTGAAACTAAATCAAATTTTCAAACAAGATAAAGTTAAACTTTATGAAAACGCAAGTGATATAAATGTTCTAGTTTTAGAATATAAATAACACAGTATATATACAAGTCTAGAACTAAATGTGAATATTGAATCAATTAGAAACAAATTTATTATCTATGAACAAGAAAAACAAAACAAGAAAGATGAACTTTATTTTTTAAGTACTAAATGTAAGAGTAAAAACTGTTGTCGGTTTAAACAAGAAGAAACAAAAATACGAAGCAAAAAAATGAAACTCTTGTTAATTGCAAAAGCATTTTACTAAAGCATACATAAATATCTAAATTTAATTCTGAATGAACTTAAATTGCGCTGTGTATTGAACGACGAAAAAATAACAAAAATCTATGAAAAACTTTAGACAAAAAAAATGAATTTGAGAATGAAATGTGTAAACGCTTGAACATGTGTAATTACTTAACTCTAATTTACAAAAAACAACAAAAAAATGCAGGAAATCAATCAAAACTTGATCCGAAAATTGTCCCCTAAATGCAATTATCTGTCTTGAGAAATGTCTTTGTCTATTAAGTAGTTACATATGTGAACTTTGTGTAATTTGTGCTTTTTCGTCGATTAGTAGTCTAGTGTTTAGGTATATCTGTTTTATTCTTTTTTTTTTTTTGCTAACTTAAGGGTTGATTTTATGTTGCACTAACATCGACGATGCTCAATTTTGCGCTCATGCAACAGTTTTGCATTCAAATGCGAACAACTTGACTAAATTAATAATGTACAACTGAAATGAAAGAGAGAACATTTTTGAAATGAAAAACAAAAATACGTTGAGAAGGACCAACTATATATTCGTATTTTTAAGAATTGCGTACCTATTTGGGTTTTGTTTTTTTGTTTGTGATTCCTTTATGATTTCAAATTCAAGGAATACTGAAATTATTATTAGCCAACAATAAGTGTGTAGTGTGTGTGTGTATGTGAGTGCGCGCGTCACTTTTCGTTAACAACTGATGTGTTTTCTTCACTTGAATTTAGACTAAGTTTCGCTGGCGTCAGTGGTTGCCGTGACATAGTGGTTACGTTCTGTGTGTCGACCCATATGCCGAAGGTTCAGGTTCGAGATCCGGTCTTGAACTCCTCGCATTTCTTCACGGCACCACCTCTTTCCATTGACAAACACTCAAAGCGTGCTAATTGTCTACGAAGAAGCTTCTTAAATATCCCCGTTCGGAGTAGCCAAAAAACTGTAGGTCCCGTTTACTCGTGAGAGAACAACAAGACGCTCAACATGAGTAGTAAATGGAGAAGCTGGGCCCTTGTCATTTGCGTGCTTTAATGCCACTCAATTATTGTTTGCCGACTACAGTATAATTTGGCAGCTTACACTCAATGCTGCTCTGAGTTGTGGTCGTGTCTCTCTCGGCTTCTGTGTCTCTAATTATCATTTCAAAATTTGCTGGGACTAGCCGATACCCTATTGTAGAGACA
Organism: Eristalinus sepulchralis; assembly: GCA_944738645.1. Lineage (NCBI taxonomy): Eukaryota > Metazoa > Arthropoda > Insecta > Diptera > Syrphidae > Eristalinus > Eristalinus sepulchralis. Next base: position 574,075 of record OX122884.1, on the reverse strand, counting down.
CCGCAACGTAATGAATAGATTCTGGCGAGTCGTTCCCAGTTACAATCGTGTGCTGGACAATGATCTCATTTGCCTCGAACCAGAGATGCTTAAAGAAAATTCAGCATTCAGCAAATACCTTACGTTAAGACTGATTTATTGCTATTGCTTAAAATTTTTTCGATTCCCAACTCATGAAGCCATACAGTGGTAGGACAAACCGTGAACAACATAATTGCAAAAAAGGGATCGATATACTTGACGAAAATGTGAGCCTTTCCCTTTGTTAATCTGTAAATGCAGTATAAAATCATTTTCGGAGTGTTTCAAAGGACAAATTGAGCCGTTTTAATATCAAATCAATTCCTTGTATTTGCTGTGCGTGAAAAAAAATGCGATTTTGTTCTTGCGAACAACTTAATAGTCGATCTTCTTTCGACCCGACTAAAACATCGAACGTTCTAATTGCAAACATGTAAGAAAGCTGATAAAAGCATGAAAATCAAGTATGCTGTAGTAAAAGTAGCAAGCTGAGCCTGAAACAAATTGAAAAAGTACTTTTATACAAAGAAGAGTAAAGATTGATTGGTTGTTGAGAAGCAAAAGCGGCGCTTTTATAGATCATCTTAAATTTGCAAAGTGTTCTCGCTTTGCTTAAGATGCAACCAAATAGAATCCCTATGTCCTATCATGCGTGCACAACAGACACAAATGTACGACTACTGCATCACCCATGCCCCATCCCCAAAGGATTGCGATATTGTACTGCGTTGTACAACCAGGTTTGTTTAAACAATTAAAACAAAAAATTGTATTTGTACACATTTGTATTTATTAGTTTGTATGCTCTTTAACAATTAATTTATTGTTCTTCCACGTGGGTTAGAGTCTTAAAAGGATATCAGCAGAAATTTATCTTCTTCTTCTTTTACTGGCGCTGCAGTCAGGGGTGGACCTTGGCCTATAGCAACATGTCTCTCCAGCTTCCTCCAATTGTGCTCTCCAAGTTGGTGCGCACTATCTCAATCTACACCGTCCTCTGTTGCGTTGTCCCAATGGCTCGGATTTGAAGACTTTTCGGGCTGGAACAGTGGTGGCCGTACGCTCTACATGGCCTAGTCATCTTTAGCGTTGAATTCGAAGACACTTGACCCGGCGCCTGCCGCCGTAGAGCCTATAGAGTTCGTCATTGAATCTTCTCCTTCAGACGCCGTCAATGGCACGCAAAACTTTTCTCTCAAAAGGACTAAGGGCTTCCTCATCCGCTTTTGGTAGCATCTAAGACTCCGTGCCGTAAATGAGAACTGGGATGATCAAAGTGCAGAAATCTATCTGCAATAGAAAAGTTCTTCTTCTAAGTTATTTCGCCACTCAATAGGTGTCCTTGTCGTGGGACTAAAACTAAGGTAACATAAAGTTGAACTGTTCTTTCATAGAAGCCAGCTTGTAGCAAACTCTAGCTGCACCGTCCTACATCCCTAAAGACCCGCTGAACTTGTGAAAAATTCATGAAGAAAACACGTCTAGTTGTGTATATTGTTAGACAATTTTTGGGGCAAGTTTATCGTTCATTCTTAAAATTAAAAACAAACAAAACAAAGTATATATTACACAAAAGATGAGTTAGAAGAACAAACAATTTGAAAGGTCAGCCGGTGCAAATGCCCAAGTTCATAGTTTCACATATGACTTGTTTGCCTTTCTCATTAGGAAAAGTTCTGAAAAGATGTAAACAACTGTGATGCGAAGCTCATCTTCAAGCAATATTAGCCTACAAAGTAGATTTCCAACAAACTCCAATTGTGCCTAATTCCGGAGAAACCAGTCCAATTTCTACCCCCTGTGTGAGAAGTCGACTTGTGTATATGCACTGCACTCGCTCAGTTCCAGTGTGAACTGCAACACAGGGCACCCCCTCTTCTTCTGTGCACTGTCTCACTTTGCATAAAAAGCAATTGTCGTCTTCAATAAAGCATATCTCTCTTATCTTTACAACAAAATTGTCTCTTTGTTGTTGACTAGGTCTTTTTTGCTCTTCTGTCTACCTATCGCTTGTTTACTCATTTCAAATTTGATCAAATGATCATGATGACGATTTTATTTTCCTTTTTTTTTGCCAAGCAATTGTGAGATAAAACCAATTAGGAATTCAAGAAACACATGTACCTTCACGTTTATTAGATTTTCAAACAAAATTTTAGCGAATACTCATATTGTTTACTCTTCAAATAGTTTAGCAGCAGATTATCAGTAATTGTATTTGAATTATAATTCGTGTGTAAGAGCAGACGATAAGAGATTTAAAAAAACAAAAAAAAACAGTCACAAAAATGTTGGTTACGTCATCCAAATCACAAACAGAGTCCGAATGTCAACACCCTGCAGAGTCGAGGAGCAGGACAGGAGAGACTCCTGCAACCAAACTAAACAAGAAAAAAAAAACAAAAACAGAAGACATCCCAAAGAGAAAAACAAAAAAATAAATAAATAAACGCATATGCCCGCATGTATATTACATAGTTCTTATTAAAACATTCTTGTATTTCTCTTTATAAGTGTTTTTCAATGCTCAGTCACATATCAGACAGTTGTAACTGGCCGTGCACAAGCCCTTTGACGGGTCAAAATTCAAGCCGGCCTTGCACTTCAGGGGAAGATTTGTTGTCGCTCTGAAAGAAGACAGATGTATTTATGTAGCCACTTAATTGATAAGACCTCTGACATCAAGCTTACGATCCAGACGTGATGCATAAGAAGTACTCGTTGCATTTATCCGGATTCGCTGTAAACGTGCCTGGGATGCATGCGTCTATTCAACACACACAAACAACTCAATGCAATTAGATCAGCAAAAATCAGAAGAACAATTCCACCTACCACCAGAGCTCCAGATCATCCCGGACACAAGAACCAGCAGGAAGACTCTACTCAGTTGCGGAGAAGCCATCTTGTTTTTAAAAGACGCGTCAATCGTACGTCCAAGTCTTTATATACCGTGCAATCTTGAGAAATAGCAATAAACGAAATTTTTATTGAAGGCTGTTTGTTCATTTATTAGTTTATCAGTCAAACCATGGTGATAGATGAGATGATTTCCTTTCTCTCCTCCAAACTTATAAAAGCCACGTTAGGGCGAACAAGTTTATCGCGGGAGTAAAAAAGGTAAGCTTGTAAACTAGGCAGCCCCGAAACCACGCAAATTGATCATAATTCCATCTTTGCCAGATAAACGATGACAGAGACCACATTCAACCGCTTGTCTAATATGTAGTGCCATCTGCACGAAATTGCAGAAAATATTTACCTACCGAACTTTACTACCATTCTCTCTCTTGCCCCTTCGAACAAACAAAACATAGGCCCAAGTCCCAATTCACATTGGTGTAAGGTTCCTTTCTCAAATATTTTGTTAGTTTTCCACGCTCTCAATCCTTTTATCCTAAATGTCAATTTCCTCACAATTTCTTATTTCTAGGTATGCACCAGTCCATTTTAACCAATTGCCCCCCCCCCCTCATTCACCCTCACATCCTCCGCCAAATACAACCCACCCCCTCTCACAAGGCCTTGCAGCATCATAATCATGTTCTGAAAATTCATGATTCACGGAATTCGATCGCAATTTCATCCGCATCAAAAGTACCAGGCCCGGCAAAGTACTAGTCGCCCAGGAATTGTAGCAAGGGGTTACCTTTTTTCCCTAGCAACATGTCATCACAGGTTTTTGGCTTAGACACATAGTGGCAGAGAAACACAGAAACATGTCGCGCCAAATGTCAGATTTTGACAATTCCAAATAACAGTGGTGCCAAGTCTATGAATTATTATAATAAAAAATGCCAAGTCTACTAAAATTGAATAGCGTTTTATTTTTATTTTATTAATTATTATATGTGAAATGCGTGAACATATTTTGAAATAAATATTATAAGCTTTGCTACAACTACAGAATATAACAAAATATAGCATATATTGCACACAATGCAGTTACTTATTCTGTGATGCTGTTAATGGTACAAAATAATCAGAGTAAAACGTTAAACTTATTTAACATGTTTTTAATTCTTAGCATAAATTTATAAATTATTTCCATGCAATGTTGAGTGTTGCTGCAAAGAGGAGAAAACAAATTCATTAATTTAGCAATTGTGTAAAAGTTTAATTTATTTGTACATATATTAAGGGCAAAAGAATGTATTAAAGGAGGAAGTTTGACATGTTGCTATAAAGAGCACCTTATGTTCAACTAAGTTTTAAACATAATTTTTATTTCCATAAAATTTCTTAATTGTACAATTTATTAATATTTTCTTTATTCATTTTTTATAATTTATTATAAAATTATATCATTTATTATAATTTTCTTCCTACCGACAGTTCTTCCATCTATTGCCCACTAGAAATCGATAAGAAGCTCACGTATCAGCAGCGCTTTCAATCTTGTACTTTTATGTCAATACTCGCCAATGACAATTTGCAAATTTCGTAAGCCGGTGTATATCGCAAAAAGTAAATAATGATGAAATTTGGGGAAAAATTCACTAAAATCTGGCCTGAAGAATGTTCAAATATACTAACTGAATTCACTAAAAAGTTACTGAGTGACTGTGTGAAAATAGAAAAGCCTTCCTTCAGTGGAACAACCGTTACTGATATCAGTAGTGAATCGTCGAAATTTCCAATAGAGGTGCAACAATTGATTACATATAGATTAAAGTGTAGTAAAGCAAATATTTGTATCTTTGTTTTCAATTTAGTTCGGCACAGATACTTGTCGAATTAAAAACCAACCAAAGGAGCGTTACACATCTATTGAAAGACAGTTGGCTTCGGCATATCCGGTTATTCATGAACGTGTCCTGTTCCTTTACCTGCGTTTCCTGGAACACAAGTTTCAATATGGTAAGCAGAGCCGAGAAAATAAATAAACATTCAGAGGCAACACATAAAAGAAACCCGCAAGTAGTACAACAATGACTAATAGCTTAAGTAAACATAAATAAAATAAACACACTAAAAATTCCCCATGCTAAAGCTTTCACGGTATTCGAACTGCATTTCACCACTAAGTGCAAACTACGTATGTACATACACTAGCCAATGTATAAAATCCGTACTCTTGTGAAAAGTTTGTCAATCGACAAATTTTTGCTGTGTAGTAAGGTGATTTGACTGTTTATCAAATGACAAAATACGGACAAGATTTTCTCAAAATCTGGCCGGCTATAGATACCGAAGTGGATTTAACTGAATTCCAAAGAAAGCTACTGAAAGAGTGTGCACTTATCAACAAACCAAATGGAAACGAAATCGACTTGAAGACGTTTACCAGAACGTCATCAAATTTCCCAATAGAGGTTTGTTACACTACTAGTCAGCTGAAATTATTGCAAATCTAAGCAAAAGCATCTCCTTCCTTAGTTTGGAACAAACACTTGTCGAATCTATGGCCAGCCAAAAAATCGATATCCCATTATCGAGAAACAAGTTGCCTCGGCCTATCCACTCATACACGAAAGGGTGCTTCTATTGTACTTGCGTTTCTTAGAGCACAAACACCTGCACTGTGGGTTCATCTTGCGTTCTCAAATACAAAAGTAATTTACTCTTATCACTCTAGCTAACAAATTGGAGAAAGATGTCTTCCCGAAGCTCTCTTTGATTGACTTTGTGCAGCGACTCCTGAGCAAGCGGTGTGTGAGCTTTTTCGGAAAGAATGACAAGTTCTTGCTTTTATCAAGGAAACAGGGCTGCAGTGGATTCATGACAATTGGAACGGATGCGGAAAAACCTCCATTGGTGCTTAAGGATGTGCTCAGCTACGATGAAATCAAAGTACGGAAACGATTTGGTATCGAAATTATTTGAATGCTTTCAACTTCATTTTTCTAGCTATCCGCTTTGTTATCCGTTTCATCGCACTCAGAGTTTTTGAATGATGGCAACCGACAGAACATGGGAGTCATCGAAAAAAACAAATCAAAAATTGAACTGGATGGTGTCGTGATCGGTTTAATTGGTGCCCGTTTGTCCCGCCGTGATGTCATGGAGTTCCAAGACATAGTTATTTCAAAAACACAGAACACTGCCGAGAATGGATATGGAAAGAAGATCGAAAGCAATCTCAGCAGAGAGACAAGTTACAGAAAGGTGTGGAATGACTTCTACGAAGAAGAAGATTTCCTTTTCATCCAGGTGATAAAGGATGGGAAACGGTTTGGCGATTCGAACAACAGAAACGACATCTTTGATAATCTAATAATGAAAAAAAGATATGCAATTTCGTTTGACACCCTGCTCTTAGAAAGTGAGGCGAGAGCAGCAGCCGTCGGAAAATGTGCCTACATACACGTTGTTGGCATTGGGTTGGGAGTTTGGAAAACATCCCCTCAGCAAGAGGAGATATTTTTGCTCACTTTTACAGAGCGACTTAAGGCACTGATGCCGCAGCTGAATCATGTGTCGTTTGTGCATTTCTCTTGGTTTCACATGACAGAATGTGGAGAGCTAAAGCATCAAGGAATCATCAAATCTGACACTCATCCCTGCGGAGGAATAAGGACGTTTTTATCAAAGCGAAATCCTGCTGACAGATTGGTAAGAAGAGACCTGTTGGAGACAAAGTTTGGACTTACATTTAAAATTTTTTCCCATCCTCCACAGCAGCGGCCGGAGCATGATAACACCCTTCTGATAGTATCCTACGCGTGGGATGGTAATGCATTGCCTGGAAATGAATTTTGGATGGTAAACAATTTAATTCGTTTCAAAAATTAAATAACTTGACTTTACCTTGTTTCTTCTAAATAGAAAATGCTGAAATCGACGGGAGATTCTTCGACTGCTTGCAGCACACTCATCACAGAGATCCATAATCCGCACATTAACTCCAAAATGGTTTGCGGGGAGAACTTGCACATTGCATCGCCCAAATACGGAATGTTACACATTGCTGAATACAGCAAAAAGGTTCTTAATCTGTAAATAAAAAGGAAATCTTAAAAAGTTTGAAGAAAAAACAATAAAATTATGTAATTTATATTTTGAAATCAAGTGTGTTGTAAGTGGGACATAGTTGGAGTGAGAATGTGGCAAAACAATAAAAAAAAACGAAAAACCCCTGACAACCAAAGCCTCCAGAATTAACTTAAAGACGACTCGAGAAAGGATCAAGCTCAGTCGGGTGGTGCGCATCGCGTGGGCTTGTGGTTTAATGTTTTTGTTGTTTATATGTTTCCCCCTCATGTCCCTTTACACACAGGTACTCACGCATAAATCAACATTGGAACTCACGTATCACGAAGTAGCACGCACTCACTCGTTCATATATGTATGTCATCATGTACTTATGCCCTCATGCACATGAGTACTTCAGGCATTAAGACACAGGTCGCTAACTTCTTTCAAAATTTTAAGAGCGGCCAGTGTGTCTATAAAGCTCTTGCTCATCTGTTTAGCCTTTATACTCCTTTTTTGATCTCCTGGTTCATTTTATGTCGATACAGAAACAACAACAAACAGTAGGGTAACTACTTATTTACATCCATAATCTATCGATTTTTAGACAAACTCTTGCAACTTCATGGTTGTAGTTCGGCTCACAATAGGCTTAATTCAAATTATCTGTCACAAACAACGTAGGACTGGCAAAGTCTATTTTCCGTATGCAAAAATTAGATGACTCTGATGAACAAACCTAATGCTCCTTGTTGTAATGCTCTTTCTGGTGTTAAAGCCTGGGAAATGTCGTCCCCTAAACTGAAAGTTTCGGACAATTTAAGAGCTCCCTCTTCTTTTAAAAATCATTTGGCAGATGGGGATAAACAGTGGTATTAACGCACCCACTACGCCACGGCGCGACTGCCTGATCACAACTTATCGTCAATACAGAAAATGTACAAATTCATAAATAAAATATATGCGTACGTACCTTCAAATCAATTAAACTCCATTTCAACCGCTGCTTCATTTTTAACAAAATAACCTCTTAAGACTCGAACATCAAGCGATCTATGTCCAAAAATGCATTTTTCTTATTATTAACTTATGTACAATACTATTCGGCATACGAGCTGATTAAATGCGATTATTTTGACTAGGATTATGGTCCTTCTTTCTCTTCGCATCCCCATCCATCTTCGACTGTTGCAGTTTTCTTTTAACCCGACCGGATTTCTGCGAGATTCGCAATGAATTGGACCCAGATGAAGTTTGTACTTCACAATTAAACCCATAGGAAGAACTGGGCGTCGATTCATCGGGTGCTTCCACCTTGATGACCTTCGGTTGTAGGTGGGAGACAATCATGAGTAAATTGTTTGAGTTCTTTTGCGACGTTTCCAATTGTGTGATAGGTCGTTCACACTTCACTTTGAACTCCCTCATCCCATTCAGTGTGGACTTGTCGTTATTATTTGGTTCGTTCTCCTCTAGGTGCCTAATTTCCTCTTGCTTTTGCCACTCGAGGACACTTGTAAGCAGTTTTATGTACTTGATTGCCATTCGTAGAATTTCATTTTTTGATAATTTTTTATCTGGTGGATGTGTGGGCACTAGTTTCCGGAGTTCCGCAAATGCGCCAGATACATTCTGCTGCCGCCAACGTTCTCTGGTGTTTGTAAAAGTTTTTCGGCCGCCAACATGACCGTTTTTGATAAAGTGACCAACCGGGGATGAGCCCTGGACATGGGGTTGAAGAATGTTGTTCCTAGGTGATAGACTAAAGCCTTTATCAGGTTAAGAAGGTTGGGCATTAGTGGAGAAATTAAATCAAATTCTACGAGAATATATTCACCGTCGCCGTGCTGTCGGAACTCTTCATCCTCGCTTTCGTTTAGCGAAAAATCAGACAATTCTCCGTCGGATATGGAATCAGTCCGAGCATGCCCTGGTCCTCCAAAGCCGTCCAGTGATGTTGTAGACCTTCCCAAGGGCACATGATCCTTGGGAGATGATGTGAAGCGAGTGGAATTTGAACAGTATTTTGTAGCACTGTTGCCATTCGGTGTAGACCCTTGCTCTGTGTTGCTATTAATTGAAGACGTTGAGCTGCGATCATCGTTCTCAGGTTGCCACTCCATTCTGAAAATGCAGAAAATGTATTAAAACATTACAAATTTTACTTGTTAAGAGACAGGTATTTTAGTTAAAGCGATTCCATAACTCACTTGCTAAAAGTCTTACTTTGAGTCTCTAGAACGGCGCATAAATGAATAAAAAAGTTAATATCACAAACACACCGATTATTTTATTTTTTCTTGAAACTCCGAGTCGGTTTATATCTGAGCTCACGAAAGCATTAGTAAGCGATTGAAAATGATAACATCGAGCAGAAAGAAAAAAATCACATATTGCGACCACTTTCATTAAGTGCAGTCGATTTTTTTTTTATCAAATAAACTTTCTTTAAACACCCACACTTCAGATTTGTTTTATCTCAGAAAGAATTTCTCGGCAAACCATTCGACTCGGTGGCTGCAAACAAAATGTATGTATTGGCGGCTGACGAATTTCTTTTATTTTCGCATGACACACCCTTAACGGGGAGGAGTCAACGAAAACATCCCTTATATCCTTGTAGAAGAAATGTGTTCGCCTTTCCCTTGTGAGGCCAATAGGAATTCGTCAACCATTTGGCAGACGATTGTATGACTTTTTCTTTATTGCAATGCGCGCTCTAGATCCATGATGATGCCTTTTTAAGAGGATTGTTTGTTATTCATTATGTGATTAGGTATCGTTGAGGTCGTGTGTCGTGTCAGAGCGACGGCACGTGACTTTGATTTTTTTTCTGTATCAAACGTTCCTCTTGTTTAGGATACAATGAAAACGAAATTAAGGTTGAAATCAATAAAAAAAAAGTTGGATGCATAGCTGTGGGTAATATGTGTCTTATCTGTATATTCGCAGCCGTGTGAATTCGGCGGACAAAGTGTGGAATAAATGGTCGATGTTCTTGGACCAGTGCCGACTACGCATGAATGGCATGTAACACACATATTATTTCGCGTATTTCGCAGGTGACTTCTGAAAGCAACAGTCCAAACAAATATTTTCCTTGATTAACTATTACCCGTGGATAAGATAGGTCGTAAAAGAATGGATTTATTTTTTTTCTTGAGGAGATTAGATGCGCAGCGATACGAAACGTACTCGAAGATAAGCATTCTTATTTAATTCGAAAAGTTGTATGTTCCACTTAAGAGTATGGTTGACGTTTGTCTTTCCCATACCATAAATAACAGATTTTTCCTCCCACTTCTCACCTACTCCTCAAGCCAGCCACCCATGGCGGGCCTGAGCCAAAGCTCGAGTCTTCGGGCTTATTCGCTATGAGTTTGTCTCTATATCAAAGGTTCGACATTCTTCTCTTTTCCAAACTTGAAGGATAAGAATCGAAGACTCAACCCAATGCGACCTAGGGTATGTAGCCGACGAATCTTTATTGTCTCGTTGGTACACCACATAGATTTCGCATTCTTCCCACTCCCTTAATTTAAATCATCCAAATTCTCTTTCTCTCGTGTCACTCCCCCTAATAATCGCATTAACACCTAACCACTAGACACACGCCAGCCGCCCACCGATATCAATAACACCAGCCAGAGTGATGTTTACTCAACCGAAAATCCTTCAAATTAATTTTAAGCACAATCTGCACGTGTCCTTTGACAAATAGCAGCAAAGTAGCCCATCGCTTCTGACGTCCATGTTCACGGAGAGATAAGAAGTTAAGAAACGGTTAGGGTGTCATATTTTAATTTCTCCGCAGCTTGATAGTGATAAGATCTCTTCAGGACGATGTAAAGAATTTTAGGGAAGGGTTACTTCCCTTCTTGCACGGACCCTTTTTACAGTGATTTGTTACGAAACTTTAAGAGCGAAAATTCCGATAATCTCCTGCAAAGACAGTTTTCTATTAAGAAAAAAGATTATGATTTGTTCGAAAAGTTTTTATTTGTAAAAAAATAGTTTCTTCACAGACTAATTCTACCACACCACTCCATCGGAGGGATTTTCCCCGTTGCTTATGCTCCTTTCAAACGACTTTACCCGTCTGTACCATTCCGGATCTCTCTGACAGACCGAATTCGAGCGTCCTGTGTTGTTTCTGTAGAGGAATTCTACAATTCCATATCCTTTCACACCGTCCACTGTGCAGGAAACGAACTGATTGTACACCTTAGACTCCCAGTCACCGCCCACATACCGCAACGAGCATTCCTCTGCCTTGATTTGGACAAAATACCTTCGCTCCTTGGTGTCAACAATGAAATTCTCATGGTTTGGTGGGGTGCCCTTCTCCCCATAGGAGTATAACTCGAAATTGCATTTGGTAATGGGGGTGTATCCGGTCTTGCGCGTGCAAATATATCCCACCTTCAGGGAGGAGAGAAAGAATGATGGCTGACTGAGAATGCCGACAACTAAAGTAGTTTCGGAATCGAGGAAAAGTGAAATGTAGACATATCTGTATATGCTGGACAGACATCGTTCGGTTCCGAAGCTGTGATCCCGAATGGCTTGCAGCTGGATGACTGATTCTGAATCATCCCCCATTTGGAAAGCTCCCTCTAGTCTTCCGCATTGTTCGTAATGCGTTCGGTTATTCAGAATGCCATCAACGTTCTTAACCATGTGAAAGAATTGGTCATCCCAAACTTCCCGAGATATAGAATCTGCAACCACTGAAACGCTGAGGTCTTTGTTGTAGTCAAAGTATCCCATTTTCGACGAGAACTCTCCGTAAAATTTGAAAGGATACAATTTGCCATTCTGCTTCACTTCTCCATCGTACGTGACCTTCCATCGGCGCATGCTTTCGACGGGATAGATGTTAAAGCCACCCGCTACAAATCCTTCGCTCTCACATTTGCCATTGGTGGTAAAGTGCACCATGTCTGGCAGTTTCGGAGATGAAAAAAGTCCTCGTCCAGGCATCCAAAAGTAGAAGGCTGCCTTTGTGATTCCTCTTCGGCGACGCTCCACAGTAATCATGATTTTGTATCCATCTTTGTTCGCTCCCAAAAACGAAACCACGTCGTATGACTTTGGATTGTCTGACAGGACTTGTGGCTTATCCAAAGATTGAACGTATTCCTCTGAATTTAAGTGTTCCTTGTTTTCTTCGAAGAGTTTCCGTCGCCAGTAGCGGACAAAGTGCAGTGCCAGTGGGTACTTGAGGTAGTAACAGAGACCCTTTGTGGGATAGATACCGAATATACGTTTGGAATTCTTTCGAAGGATCAGGATGATAGCTGTAGCAAACGCGGACAGAAATGCTAGTGTGATTGTTATTATCGTAGCGAGGAATAACATTGTCGCTCGATTAATGGAAACGATATGATTGCTACAACGTCTAGATACGCACTGACCGAAGCAAGAAGTACTTGGGAAAATATAAGCTAGCTCTTCGGATTTCCCTGCCATTGATAAGCGATACAGGTACATTTTTTCTATTGCGTTAATCGGGCTTTCTACTTTTAATGTGATAAGGTCACTTGATTATACTTTTTACGTGGGAGATAGGAACAGTATAATCTTTGGTGAGAAATTCTCTGCGCGCGACAATGGTTTGGAATTAATGCAATGGCGATTGAATCATGGCATCAGTAGGTTCTCGATAGGCGTTGCAATATTTATGTTTATGGTGTCTCGAGTGGTTGCCGTGGCATCGTAAGTAAGTGCGTCGATTCACACGCCGAAGGTCCCAGGTTCGAGTTGCTGATAACAAGAGTACTTATTGTTTATGATATATTATTAAATCTCGCCGTTTGAAGTCGGAAAAAACTGTACGGACGAGTAGTTACGGAAGAAGCTAAGCGCTGCTCCCTTATGGGCTGTAGTGTTAGTTTGTGGTTTTGTTTGCAATTTCACATCAAACCTGATGTATCTCACTTAGGCATATACAATTGTTGCAACAAATTCCAATCCCATTTTAGATAACAATTAAAAGAAAAAAAAATAAAAGAAAGCAACACAACAATTGCCCGGTTGTTGACACTTTCTTGTCAACCATACTGTCGAACGTAATAGATTTACTGGTTTTCAATTTTTTTCGCTAAAAATGACAAGCATAGAGCTGCATGAAAACGAGTGGATAGCAACGCGTACAGCAGTAAAAAGATGTCAAAACATTTTACCCACCCCTCAAAAATCTAACTTACCTTCACCGTGTTTATGGGCAAAAAAATCTTTAGCAAATTGTTATTCGTTTCTTTTTAGTCACCGCTTAAAATCAAATTTCGTACACACATTGCATTTAAAGTTAAACTTTTAATTATGTTCTCGGTAACAAAATACAATAAATGCTCTTAAAAACTCATCTAAGATCCATACCGCAAACGCGTGTTATTTAATTTGCTGAAAAAATTATGCCTTTTCAATTGTAAAAAGTCGGCTTAAACGCATGGCAAACATTGATAAATAAACAATGGATCCAGTGTGTGAAGAAAAGATTAATTTTCTGCAAAAGTATGTCCCATTCTTGGCAAATCTGATAGAGCTACTTGCAAACGACAGTGGGAAAGAGGGCAAATTGGCACAGATGCAATTGCTATACAATTTACTTAACAAGCCGGATAATAGGTAATCGTTTTAACAAAAACCGCGACTTCTTCTATTTTCCTAATTTACTTATTCGTCCGCAGTGTGAAAATTGAAACTTTGGAGAAATGCGAAGAGGTTTTGAGTCGTGTTTTCGGAAATGCTGATGAAAAATCCGTAAAAAATACCCTTACCTATTTTTTTTCAACTAATCAATGATATTGTTTTTTACTTTTACCTAAGGACGGTGGTCAAATTGCCGAGAAAAGTAAATCAAATTCTTCCCCTAATCAAACAGTAGATAAGCCTTCTGTAGAAATTATTGCCAAAGGAGATACGTCGGAACAGGTAAACCATATACGGATAATATCCAAATAACTCCTTGATCGTGTAAATTATTTTCTCTTCCAGACAAACGGTTTTACCAATATAGGAGACAATAGTACGTCGCTTTCAAATTCGCTGGAAAGCGAAAATGTTACGAGCGACAGTGTTTTACAAAACGTGCCCGATGATGAATTGACCGATATTGATTCGAAAGAAATGAGTACCAGTGACCACAAAATCCCTAAGAGTTTTCCAGCGGAAAAACCGAAAGCAGCTAGTGATATGGAAGAAATCACACAGGACATACGAGATGACCCAAAAATACATCAAAATCCAGAAGACCCTGCATCAAAGGTTAAAATAACTAACAATTGTATCAGTAATACCGACAAAAAGAACACATCAACGAAAATCGGGAGCACAGTAGACAACGCAGTGGAATTAACTCAAGGCGATGTTGATGAACAGTGTACCACCAAGGAACAAATTCAAGACAGCGATATGAAAATGAAGCAGCCAGAAGAGGAAGAAATCAAGATAGACACGAACGAAGAGAATTTATTAGTGGATGCAATGGAAGAAAAACCATGCAGTCCGACTAGTGAGACGAACATATGTGAAGCAACAGAGGAATCTGGCGTTTTTGTTCCGAATCCAGCTGAGACCTTACCATTCAAAATTATTTCAGCTGAAAGCTTAGCTACTTCTTCGGACATTAATTTACTCGAGCACATTAACATTGAGAAGGAGCCTGAAGAACCGAATGAAACTACCAAAGACGAAAAAAAGACAGATCCTCTGGATCTCCTACTTCCAGCAAAAAATGTAACTGCAACACCAGCCGAAAATTTAATTCAGCAGCCGGATGAAGCAACTATTCTAAGTGTACCGGACAATAAAATCGATAATGACGATGATGATGATGATGTTCTTCTCATAGAGACAAGATCGTCTCCGATTTGTTTGGATTCAGATCCAGAAGAAGAAGAAAGTATAAAGCAACCTATTCAAGAATTGCCCGTACCAACAAAGATTGTTCCCGAAGCAACCAAACCACCACAGGTAAAGTCGAAAACAATTGCTCGCAAGTCGACGTCAATTGTTAAGCCAATCAATCATCAAACTCTTCTAAACAAAAAGACTGTTTGTCACAGAAAAACGAAAAAACTCGAAAGAGCATTTATTGTTAAGAAAGATCCCAAATTACTTATGGAAACTATTAATCTAATCGATTCCGATTCGGACGAAGATGTTCAAAAGTCAAAGAATAATTGCAAAGAACAAAATGATGACGACGTTATAATTATAGACTCGTCGTCGCAACAAAGAAAAGCGAGCAGTGCAAAGCCCGCCTTCGCTACAAAACAAAACAAAACACTACCCCCGAAACCTCATCAGAAACACTCGCCAAAACCACCTACTGCACAATCAAACTTCTTGAACGCTGTTAACCTTCAGCCAACGCCTGAGACTTCGATGTCCGCAGCTTCTAGTAAAAGATCGACCATTCCAAATACTATACATAAAAACCCACCCTATAATCGTATACCTCCTGCTGCCCAATCGGGGAGTAAACCGGAGCCGTCATCGAATAATGCAAATATAACAGGCGTTGATGTTCCGCAGGAGCACGATGGAATGCTTAAAGAATGGCTTGAATGTTTCCTAAAAAATTTCGCTAGTCCCCTCCAAGTTGCGTCTCATGCGTGTTTTGTACTACTTCAGCGAGTACTCAAATATCGCTTTTTCCAACGACTAAAAGTTACGCGCCTTGTACTAAATATGCGTGCAAAAAATTCTGAACCCGGCAAAATGGACTTGCAAATGCTTTTGGAACTGAGAAATATTTTTATACAAAACGACAAGTTAACAGAGCCCGGCCGTAGATTTTGCAGATTTGCAACGAACGAAGCCTTTGGAAAACCAGTAGCTCTGACCACAGATGCAAGGACTGGGAAAGTTACATGTCGCACTAGAATAGTCCCAACGTCCACAGAATTTGAGGAAATTGCGCAAATCCCAGAAAGGGGACCAAGTTCCACACAAACTTCTCAGGCAATATCTATACAAAAAGTTAACACTTCTATCACGACTTCAAGTCCAGCAACTCAAGTACCTTCGAGCTCCACAACGCTAGGATCTAACAGCAATAGCAGTAAGCGTATGAAAAAAATTCGCAAATTAAGCGACGGAGGTGTTGCGGAAAGCAACGACGATAACGACTACACCCCATATATGGGGGAATTGGTATTAGAAGACGAGATTGTAAGTGAAAGGAAAAAGTCATTGCGTACAAATCGAACTAAGCGAAAAGAAGCTGGTTTTACATACAGTGAAGATCACGATGATGAAGAGTTCGAAGCGCTAGCTAAAAAAATTGAAGATAAGAAGAGGGAGGAGTTGAGATTGGCGGAAGAGCGAGAACTGGAGAAGGAAAGGGAGAAAGAGAGAAAAGTTAAAAAGACTGTAGCCAAAAAGACAACTTCTAAACGTCAAAGTAGTGTAATTGAGGTTGACACAGGTAAATTTCTTCTTCTGTTTGTTTAAATAAAAATTCTAATGACACACGTTTCAGACGTACCGAAAGAACCCGTACGTAAAAAGCTTCGCTTGGCAGACGCTGAAATCTTGGGCACTGCAGAAGATGATCTTCTTACCCCGACTTGGGTAGAAGCTGATGGGGACGATGATGACGATGAAGTGGACAGTTTATTGGATTTTGCAGAGGCGCCTCCATCGCCGGAGAATCATGTAACCGAAACCGACAGCCGTCTTGCTGAGGATGACACAGATGCAAATGAGAATAGTGATGATTCTGAAACATATCCACCATCGCTGGATGTTGGCACAAATAAACAGCTAAAGAACACCACACGGTCTCATCACACACAATGTAAAAAGTTCGACTTCTGCGTGCATTGTCTTAAAAGAGTCCCCCGAATAGTGCATCACTACGTAAATGAACACCGATCAGCTGAAGTATTTACCTCACGTCTCCGGACAAGAAGTATTCGACGTTTGCTAACGACGAGCAATGTTGGCTTTGTACATCTCTACAAAGGAAACCAGCAGCAGTATGCGGCCCACTGTATATTCTGTGACAAGGAAGTTAAGTTTCTCCTGCCTTATTGGTATGAGCACTTTACCATGCACACTGGTGAATACACCTTCAAGTGCAGTGGATGTAACATTCGAAAGCCCACAAGAAGTTTGCTTGCGAACCACTTACAATCAGGATCAGGCTGCCCGAAGAAGGGAACAGCAATCAGATTGCATATGTTCGACACAAAGTCCAACCAGATTGAGGCGCACATTTGCACAATATGCAACTACATTCAACTACACCGGAAAAACGTTGTACGTCATTTACAAACACAACACGATATTGAAACGGTGACTCCTGGTCATATAATAAGAGTTGTGCTTCTTCAAGTGTCCGGACCTTATCGCGATGAGGAAACTATAAAGAACGACGAATCACAACTCTCATTACTTCAATTGTCCGATGACGAGGACATCAACGGCACTTCAATGAGCGATTTAGAAGGAAGTTCGTTATTGATGCAAAACGATTTCACAGATAATGATGATTTGTCTTTTATGATTTGTGGTATGCTAGACGTACAAACGAATTTATCTGCTACTGGAAACATTTTAGGAAATGAAGACGAAACTAACTCTGTAGATAACAAATAAATGAGGATTACTTTTGATTAGAATATAAATGTGTTAACAGCAATTTCTAATGGCCATTTGCACCGTAAACTTAACCAGAAGGTTAAAAGACCATGAAAATGTCATTTGAATTCGTTAACTCTTTGCAAATTTAATAGAAATAAATTATCTTGATTTATTTTCCATTCCACACGAAATGGTGTAGTTTCCTAAGAACATATGTACATAATGATTAACATTACTGTTAAGAATACACAACTGACGAAACTTGTATTAAATTTACCATAGACAAGTGCATTTTGTACCACATCAATCTCACCTGCTGGTTTATTTTAACCCACATCCACCCCTGATAAGGATTATAATTAATTTTTTAAAAAGTAAAAAATCATAAGAAAACACCCAAATATGTATGTATGTATAGCGTAAGGTAATTTGCTATAAGATAATATGTTGAAAATGGAACATAAACGAAAAAATGTTGAATAAAGTTTTGGGAATCATATAATACATTTATTTTAAGAAAAACTACGTAATGCAGAATCTTGGGAAACGTTTGGATGCTTGAAAAGCGAATAAACCTTGCGCCCAATCATTCACCAAGTAACCAGCTTGGCGAGATCAAAGTATTTAAAATAATATCAAAGAGATGTACATATATGTATGTACACAATACGAAATTATTTAATTAACCAAATATTTCTGATTAATTGCGAAAAATCTGTCAGGTCATTCAAATATTAAAAAGAAAACCTCATTGACTTACATTTAACACGAGTACGACTCCTGTTCTTTTTTGATTTGAATATCTTGAGTACACATTGATATCGTTTTCAATTTGTTTTTATTTTATTATTAAACTCTTTTTTTTTTTGTCTTTTTACACATTTTAGCTACGTTATAAAGACAACACGTATAAAATAATCACTGAAACTGACAACTGCCAAACTTGTTCCAACGTGTTATAACATCAGGGTAATTTGTTTTGTTTGCGGCATTGTTGACAGTTACAAGTTTAAATTTTTGAAATAACTCAACTGTAAATAATATAATTTGCACTTGCACTTTTTTAATGTTTATCTTCTAATTTAATTTGTATATTATTAATTACACATTTTTTTTCATTTTTTTAAACCTTTGAATACTTTAATTTATGAATTTGTGTGTGTATGTGTGCGAAACTTAGTTAAATAAATTCTTGTATATTGATACATATAAAATTAAAGCATTTCAAAATAAATTTAGGTAGAGGTTAATAATAATTAAATGAACAAACTTTAAAAAAATTAAGAGCTATCAACAAGTAGTTTCAATTTTCTGGTAACCAAATGTGCACACTTTTTCTTAGGCATCTTTGTTAGAATTTCAATTCACAAGAGTTGCATCAACAGTTTCTATATCCTTTTTCAAACACTCTTCACTATAACCAGCGTTACAAAGACTACCAAGAGAAACCATAAGACCTCGCGGATAGATAACTCTAATTTTCTTATAACACGTCAAACGATTTTCTGGTGTGGAGTTACTACTGTTTAGATTGTGCTTTTCGCCAATGTGTAAAATTAGACTTTGAACACTCGGTGACGTCTTCTCACATTCATAGCAAAGAAATACTAAATCATTGAGTGGGAACTTTTTAGGCAAAATATCGAAATGGTTGTGTATATTTCGAATGTGATTTAAGCAACCCGCTTCAGAATGAAAAACTTTCTTGCATATTTCACATAAACGTCCTATAAACTTTCTTCCGTATTTTTGCAGCAGCTTAAGTGTGTCCAAGTTCAAGCAGTCAGACAAAACTCTTTTGTACGTTGGACAATCGCACTGCTGAAAAGTTGCACTATTAGGGAAGGTTTTAATATTAAAAACGCCGTTGCAAATGCCACACCTGGTATGATCGAAGATACTCTTGCATAAGAAGGCCTGTCCTGGATGAAAAGTACTATTGTGTTTTGAAAAGGAGGGAATACTGCCACGATATTTGCAGTAGCAGCATTCGACCCTTCTTTCGACCCGAAATGTAAATCTATGTTGACCTTCATGATTTGCATTGAAGTGCGATAATAACATGATAAAGCTACTACATTCCAACTGGCAATTCCCGCAGATTGGCAACAGTTCGGGGCAGTTAAGATCAACAGTATTAGCAATTTCTTCCATTGTCTGCACTATTTGGTTATAATTCTCTAAAGAATTCGTTTGGAAGACTCCTGAAGGTACAAGTGCATCAGAGCTCTGATAGGTGCAATGGGGATCACTGCTATATGAGGTTGCAGAAACTGGCGGCAAATTATTTGATATTGTCTCTAGTCCTGGATTATTTGGAATTTTTGTTGCTACATTATTTTGTGATTGCGAACACGATTGTAGCTGAGGTGACCTGGGCTGTCCGGAGGAAGATGACAATGCTGGTAAACCACTCGATACAGTCACTATTCCTTGACTATTTGGTAATGTTATGCTCATTATGTTACTTTGTGATTGTAAAGCGGCTAGACTTTTAGGTTGATTTTTTTTAAACTGTGCTGGAAACAACGATGGATGCTGCGTTGTAATGGATAATCGTGGCTGTGCTGCAAACGATGATGGATGCTTTATTAAGAAGGTTGTTGGATGCTGTACGCGTTTTAACTGTAAAGCCCGTGGTCGTTGTTGCACCAAAGGTTGGCGCACTGCTTTGCGTATTACAGACTGAAATACTGCAGGTTGATGTTCCTCTGACTGTATATTATTGTTGAAATAACATTGAGGCACTGCATTTTGTATGGCACTAGCTTGTTGCGGTTCTTCAACCGGGTGGTGTTCATTTGGGGGGAAACATTGTATGTTATAATCGGAAAAAAGTTGAGAATTAATCAACTGAGTAGGTTGACGAGCAATATCTGGTAGTTGTTGATGTGGTGGTCTGTAAGTAGAATGTGTACTGTTGGAAAGTTGCAATATTTGCTGTTGAGCGACGCCTTTATCATTGACAGTGCTGTTTTTTTCGATGTGATAATCTGATGTATTCGTTTGGCTCACTGACAAATTTTGCGATTGTAAGTCTTCAATGGATTTTATATTTATTAAGCCTGGTGTAGGTTGAACTGGAGTTATATTAGTTGTACTGCTCACAAGTTGATTTATGTTAACGCACTTTATCGAACAACTGGGTTTTTCAAAACTGCTCTCAAGGTTCATATTTACGTTATCCTCTTCGCTTTTGTTAACTTCCTGTTTTATGTTCAGAGAGAATTCATCTAACTTCGCTCGTTTGCTAGGTAGATCAGTTTCAACTTCGGATAATCTCTTCTCTATTGCTCGTTTTATATCAATTCTGAATGGAGATATTGAATCTACACTCAAATTCGACGAGGATGAAGATAAGATATCGTATCGAATTATAAAATCTGTGGATCCATGTTCTTTTCGGTGTTCTTCTGCTTCTTTTCGATTCAATAGTATACAGGCGCATAATTCGCACTTACGGCAGACGGCTACTCCATGAGCATCTATTAGGTGGCTCATAACTCCTTTTCCATCCGTCATTCCCTGCCCACAGCAGAAACACGTTGTGGTGGTTACAAATCCCATTTTATTTGCTGGTATAACAATTGAAGCAGACACTTTGCACTTATATGTGTCTCTCGATAATGTTAATATTGGAACATCTCGACTATTGTGGAATTCTTTTATATGTTCTGTGACAGCTGACCGGTTATGATGTACAAATTTGCAAACGCAGCATATGTGAAATGCATTACTTCGATGAAGCATATGATGATACAAAATACATTCCCAAGAAGTTTCCACAATTTTTCCACAGTAAGGACAGTCATAGCTGTGAGGAACAGTATGTTGGTTAAGATGAAGAATAAAATCGTTTTCGTTTGGTGCTTCAAAGGCACACGATTTTACTAAGCACTTGAGAATATTCTCCGGGCCCGCTACAAACTGCGGGATGTCTATGTCCTCAAAACAACATTGTCTTATTTCAAAGCACCAATACGAGCTTCTATTTTCGTAAAGCTTTTCAATGCAGAGCTTGCGCAAAATGTCAGCAAAACCTTGAAGTATAGGAATCCATTCTGAGGGACCTTCTTCGCCTTTCATAATGTAGTACTTCCTTGAGTTTGAATAAACAATAGGCCTTCCAACACTTTTCACAAAATTTTTATGGTTCGCATCGAAATGATCCTCTAATTCAAGTTTTGTCCCAAACGTTTTTATGCAATGTAAGCAAATGTATTCGTGATGGAGATGACTTTCAAAATGATGCACAACTTCTTCAAGCGTTAGTTGTTGGGGACAGTATGGACACGTGATTGTTTCACTTATTCCGTGGCGACTTTGTACATGATTCAACCACAACTCATATGTAAAAAATGACGCGCTGCAATATGTACACTTGTATAGATCAGCGCGGTAAACACCTGTCTTCTCGGTTATGAGTTCCAGCAGCGGCTTTATACGCTCAATGATATCCAATTCGATTTTGTTTGTAGTCTTAACCGGTTCTAATTCTTCTTTAAAGTCTGCTACTCTTATTTTAATGTCATTCATCCCTGATAGGGCCATGTTAACCCATTTGAGATTTTCAATTGAATCCTACAAAATATATTGAAAGGTCACATAAAAACAATTAAAGCAAAAAAAACCTACCCCATCCACTGGATTGTTTAATTCTCTCTCTACTATCCAACACGCATCATTTGGATGTAGGGTAACCAAGTGAACCCGCATTTCTTCCAGAGAATTCGACTTCACTTTACAAAACATGCAAGCATACTTTAGCAAAGCACTTGTCTGCACGTTATGTTGAGTGGTTTCGATGTGCGATTTCATTAAGGACAATGAATAATACTGCACTGAGCAATCTGAAAATAGATCCGGAATTATACAATTATTCCACGTCAAAATTCTCTTACTGACCTTCACAGGCGAATCTATTCACATTCACTCTCATTTTCTCCTTCAGAGCAGCTAGTTTATCTTCTCTTGGCCTAACTCGGCCGACGCATTTGAAGATACACTTCTCCTCAGTTATATCCTTATGATACATATCGAGATGAAAAGACACATTTGCAGATACTACACTTCGGTACGTGCATGCAGAACACTGGTAACAGCTCATACTGTGGCGAGTGCGTATGTGCTTCACTGATAGTTTGGCACAAGTATGCTTACTGGAACAGTAAGCACAACATAATACCTGTTGTTGGCCATTTACCTTATGGGTTTGCACATGCCGAATATACTTTTCAGCTTCATTTGTGGAAAACCAACAGTCGCTTATCATACACTTGTATAAGCCGAAATAATTAGTTCCTGGAGTTATTCTTCGATATGATACTTGTTTAACCGGGGACGGACTTGGTACTGAATTTTCTAGGTTCTCTGGGTTATCAACTTTTATCTTGCTTATGTTAGGTTTTATGTCTGGTGTCTCTTCATATGGCTTGTGCCGCTCAACACATGGTGCTGGCTTTTCAACATGAACAACGGTCATTACATTTTTGGGTTCACCACAAGTATGCAATTGCTCCACCAACATTTCCGGACTCGGATGAGCTGAAATTGATACTTTTTCATTTGGAATACATGTTTCTGCAATTGTGGAAGCTTCGATATTACACAAATTTTCAACAAAGCGTATATTTGAAGGTGAAGAATAAGACAGTATCAGTTTTATTGCATGTTCAGGAGCGCTTTCTTTGTTTGTTGCCTTTGGTGAACAAATTTCTTGTTTCTGCGCAACAGTCATCTGGTTGTTGGTCAATCCCATATCCTGCACTTGGGAAACCGAGTTCGGAGTTGATACGGGATTAACTTTTTCTTTTTTATCACTAACTTTTGAAGCCACAACATTGCTGCTGTTTTCCAAATTATTATCATTCGCAAGATTTAACAAAACATCTTTAATATCAAGAGGGCATTCCTGAAGAAAGTCTTGAGGGGAATCTTCATTTGATTCAGTATATTCCATCCCGGCTCCCAACGATTCCATTTCAGTCGGTGGTATAAATTCATTGATAACTTCAGTGTCATCTAACGCGCATATAATACATTTTTTAACATTTTGCGGTGCTTCGAATCTAAAGGAATGATGATCGCGTTGATGTTTGTGAACGTTTGCCTCGTTCAACTGCACAAAATTGCACAACTTACAGATGTACAAGTAAATAACTTTTAGATCTGATTGATACAAGTAATTTGTTCTGATTTTTCCATTCCTGCATCTACTTGTTCTATGCTGGTGTGACTTTATGTCTTCCCGGTATGGCTTTAAAACTTCACAAACATTACATTTGAACCCATATTCTCCAGTATGGTATGAGAAGTGAGCATAAAACTGTACGAATTGATGAACTTCAAGTTCATCATGGCAAAACACGCACGTCGTTCTATAGCGTTTGCGCTTCAATGTAGCTAATTTAATTTCTCTTTCAAGAACTTGTATTTCAGATGTGGTCAAGCGAGAAATAAACGATTCCGTTTTATGCTGTTGCACGTAATGACTTGTAAGATCGAGTGAGCGTTTATTGCATATTGCACAAATCTTTGTCGAATTCAATGTCATATTGATATCATTGTTCAGATATTGTGAAAGTCTCGGATTTACTTTTGTCTGGGATAGGCAATCTACCGAAGAAATAGGAACTAATATAGGCTCTTCAGGAGAATTGTTGCTTTCAGTAGCTTCCGACAGATTCCGAATTTGGTTTTTTGAATGAGTTCTATTGGTCTTAATTTTAATCTCATCGAAAGAAAGTTTTCTCACCATTACTTTAACCTTATGGAATGCGTTTTGATTTTTTTTCTGTTTCTTCTTTGCTTCGATTGCGGAATGGGTTTCCTTGGTGTTTTCTATTCCAAATGTGCCACCTTCAGATAGTCGTCTAAATACAACTTTAATTGGCGCTTGATTGTCTTCTTTCGGTTTTGGATTATCGTTTAGCGCACTACAAGTTTTCCTCCTTCGGTTTATGGGAGCAGCTGGGACAGTATCGTCAGAGTAACGAGATGCCTCATCAGATGACTGGTCTCTAATAACTCTTGAAGAATTTATACAACGTCTCTTTCCGCCATTTGTTTTAAGAGAGTTTTTTCTGAATATTTCTTGATACTCTAAGAATGTGCAGTTTAAATTATTAAGCTCTCTAATGCCATGCAATTTCGAAGGCAACCTTTTCGAGTTACTTTTTTCCGAACCAAGATTCTCTGAACCTCTCCTTTTTGATAGTGGTCTTCCTGTCCGTTTTACTTTTGTTCGCGTTTGACCAGTTTTTGTAGTTCCGTCTTTGTTTTCCACAGATGTATCCACTACATCTTCTTTTTCTCTATTGTCATTTCTTGAAGGTACGGCCAATAAATCCGATGACATACACGCATCATCATCTTGACAAGAATTTCTTCGGGATTCTAACTGAGAGGACAGTCTCTTCAATCTTTTACTAGTATCAGCGTTTACAGGGCCAATAGCCTCTAGCACTATGTTCACAACTTTCTCCACCTCAAACGGGGTAATTCGACCCGACGTGATATTATCTTTCGATTTTGTCTTCTTTCCCGACGATAACAAGCTATCCTCTGACGGGGACGGAGATCTACTTAGAAGCTTGCTCATGGGAAAACTCATTACTGTTTTATCTGGCAATTCAGTGTCTTGTACATTGTTTTCTTCTCCTACTGAGCTTTCTGACAAACTTCTTCTACTTTCTTTAACAGTATTTTTATCATTTTTATCTACGTCATTTTTTGTTACCCTCGTTATTTCCTTTTCAACTATGTGAATATTTCCAGAACTTTGATTTTTGGTCATGGTGGGTGCCTTAGTAGCTTGTCGCTCTGCTTCACGTTTCCTCTCAAGTTCTCGCAAGCGCTTATGCTCTCCATACGTAGTTGCCGTCCTCGAGGTGACCTCTGCAACAGGGGAAGGTCTTTGTGGTATTAGGGCAACGTGACGATTCATAAGCAATGTCGCGGTTTCGCGAATATTAATGTTGTGAATAGGTGAATCCTTTATTTGTTTCAGTCTTTGAACGATGCGAGGGTCGTTTAAATTTAGACCAGGGCGCAGAGAGTGCTGATATGGCAGCTGTGCAGGCTGTCGTTGGCATTGCATATTCATCGGAGGTAGCTGCAATTGTTGCTGGAAATGATCTAATGCTCCCGTTTGGTAGACTTGGGTATGATTTTGTTGAGACTGTGTTCGATGCTGTTGAAATGCAAACATATTCTGGTTTTCTTCTTGATATTTTAGGTTGTTACTACAACTGTCCTGATTAGGACATTCTTTTGACGAAATCCTTTCAAAATTAGTTTGTGCGACTACTTCGATCGCTCTTGGAACCTCTGCTTGAGGAGTTTGCTGCGTTTCTAGCGTGGATTTTCCAACTAAATCAGTTAACAACTCCTCAAGTTGAATACCAGTTGCATCGCATAATTGAACATAGATATCGTTTAGTTCATTTAAGTTCATACTATTTATATCCCGCATTAATTGGAGTGATGGACGAGTAGTGTTTTCTTCCGGTATAACCTCTTCATGTGAGGCTGTTTCAACAGTCCTTGGTGAAAGTACTTTTTCTTCTTCTACTTCGGGCTCAGTGCGTGGGTCTATATTTTTCTCTTGTCTGCTGTTGATTTCACTCACTTCCTCCTCATTGGAATCAGACAGCACAACTGTGGGGGGCTCACATGGACTGGCTGACCCGTTTGAATTTCCGGATAACATAGATTTGCTGGTATTTTTGTTTATTTCACTAACGTCTTCATCATCTGATATGTAAAGCAAACGTGTCTGTTTCTGCTCTTTACTATACTTCTTTGAAGACTTCTTTGGTTTCTTCCTTTTTTCCTCCTCACGGCTTGGATCTTTACGGTATATTTTTGTCTTTATCACCTTTTCACCTCTCTCAGATTGATTTTCAACTTCGGACACATACCAATCCGCTTGATTATGGCTTTTTTTCTTATGCTTATGTTTTTTCTTCTTCTTTTTATGAGTGTTTATTCGAAGTGTGTCTTCTGAACTAATGGTGGATAGAGAATCAGATCGTGTTTTCTTTGGGGACCTTCTAGAGAATAATGCCTTCTCTAAGTTTTTTTGACGCAAGATGGGAGTAATTGCCCCTTCTTCATTTTCTTTGCTTGGAAGTGCCAGCGAACCTTTGCTGCAATTTTCTTCTTCAAACGAATCAATTCTCTTAAATAAATCTTGATTAATAATATCATCTTCACTTGGTGTTGAAAATATTGTTTCCAAACGCGTTACGGTAATTTTTCGTACTGCTTTGTTTGGTTCTGTATCTTGTCTATCTTCTTTAACTTCATCTCCATCCGATAGAATTTCTCCCTCTTCTAAAGCTAATTTGGTTGAATCATCTGTACATTTGTTGGGCTTTTGAGTCCCACTTTGGTTACCTATTGTGCTGTTGGTTATTTTCGGTGAAGATTGAGCTATCGTGCCCCCCTCTGTTGTAATGCCGTGCGGTTCGACTAATCTAGAAGCAGTAGCACATGGGATTTGTGTATCGTGCATCTCATCTGTTGACGAAGTACCTTTCGGTGAATCTACAGGCTCGTCATCGTCAAGGGTTATGATTTCGACATTTTTTGATGCATGAGCATCACTTTTTTTCGTTGGTTGGTAGTCTTCTTCATCCGAAATTAGTATGGCGTCCTTTTCAGTAAACACTTCCACTATGTGCGCTGGTAATTCCTGCAATTACATTTAAAAAATGCCTTGAGCAATTATATTTTGCTTATGGTTACTCTTACTGTAGTGTTCCTAATTTTATTGTATCGTATGATAATATTCTTTTCACATGTGTCTGCCATACGCGCCGGAAACCTAAAGAAAGAATAAAAAATAACATAAATACTCAAAAAATGATGATCGGCAGTTCTGGACTTACTCTGTGTTTAATTTTAACCACCTTAGGAGTTGTGTAAAATTATGATGCTTCACAGGGTCTAACTGGGATATGTATTCCAAAAAGGGAATATATTTCCTCAGCTCATTCATTTTCTTTCGATTGATTCGCTTCCTGAGTGCCTGTAATGAAGGATATTTATTATTTGCTTTAATTTTTGAAAGGATCACAAAGACACAAATAAGAATAACCTTCTTTAGATCTACTTAAATTTTACATTTGATTGGATGCAACAATGCAAATGACCTGTAAAGAGTTGCTGACTTTACAAAACCTGATTTCTGAATCTGAATCTAACTCCATGCTGTCTGTTTAGCAACGCAAACCACACATTATATATCTCATGAGGAGGAAGCTACGTAACTCATCCAAATAACGGTAACGAAAACAATTTATGTAAAATAAACTTTAACAAAACCTACCTCATCATTACAATCCTCTGCAGAAAGATCAACAACTGGACCTTCATCCATTTTTCTCTATTTTTCACTTCTCTGCACTACTCTTAGGGTTATTTAATTAAATTGAATTTTTTATTTTTCCTGGAAACTATTTTAATAGTTTGTATCCCAGGAAAACGTTAGTATTATTTAGAAAATAAACACATTAATCCAATCCGCTAAAGAACTCTGTCTTCCCCTACTTCTCACAACTACTGCGTCAACTGTCAAAAAAGTGACAACAAAATTTAAGTGAGATATGAATGTCTCTTTCCTAACTAAGCGCTGCAAACACACATTTATTCGTTGCTTTAGTGCATGTTGGTGTTTGTGAAATGTTATCTACATTTTTTTTTAAATTGCAACATCTTCGACAAATCCAGTTCCAACATGTTTTTCAACGTGCATTGGTAAAATAAAGCAAAAAAAATTGTCAACTTAGTCTAAATAAGACACTTGTTGTAGGTTTCCTGCCCATTCTTAGAATTCTATAATTAGTCCCAGGTAAAGGGCTGTCAAAATGCGTTGACGATTCTAGTAACTTACAAATTCTTCATTTGATATGATCATTGCAGAAAACTTGTATTATGATTGCAGAATGTATTTATAAGATAAAATATTTAACAAACGTATGTACATGGACACGCACACAATTCAGAATTACACTTTACAAATTAAATCACCACTTTGAAATATATTTCCAAGCCTTCTTTATTTAGAAAAAAATTGAACCTCAAAATCATGGTTGTTGACTGTAATGCTAACGCCTTCTACGTGTGGGTATATTTCGCTTTCAGTCAAGTGAGTAGATTGTATACTTCGGTGCATGCTCCCAATTTTTGTCAAACTGTTGATGTACATAAATGCTATAAGTTTATTTAAGCAACGAAAGAAACCTTACTGGTTAGAGGTTTATATGCAATAACAAAACATTCGAATTGAATTTCGTAGGTGTTGTGAATGGATTGGGAACTAAGTAAGAATGAAATTAGAATCCTAGAGCACTACTTTGATTGCCTTTATTTCTCCAAAGTGAAACTTTGATGTTGATTTAGTCATATGGATAAAAGGAAAAACACATTTTATATGTTAAATTATTTACATCTAATTCACATGTCAAAAAAGCAAAAGACCTATGTAATGTATGTTATAGTTTTATATCTAATTCGTGACTTCGTTTTCTCGAGTAGAAGTTCACTTAAATGCCCCTAGACAAGAGGCCTATGTGTCACTCTTCCATAGCTTTATAGTCTTGTCATTTTCCAACGCAGCTGAAGCAATGATATTTTCAGTGGGATGGCATGCAGTGCACAGAACTGTGTCAGTATGTCCTTGTAGCTTTTGAACGACTTCTTTGCTCTGTAAATTCCATATGTATACCATATTATCTTCACTGCCTGATACTATCCACTGTAAATAAAAAAAACAACGACCACCGTAAGCAACAAACAGTGTTTACGTTTATATCACTTATACCTTTCCTCCTGTTACTGAAAAGTTGGCAAAAATGCAGTACTTTTCATTCTTGTGACCTGTATAGGTTTTCAAACATTTTCCCTTGGAATAATCCCATAATTTAAGTGTGTTGTCCAAGGTAGCAGCTAAAATATACTTTCCATTGGGTGAGAACTTGACAAAGCTAACTGGAGGGTTGTCATCATCAATAAGTGTCTTTAAACACTGGCCACTAGCTGTATCCCAGATACGACATAAGCCGTCATAACTGGAACTTACAATGAGTGACCCGTCTCTGTTAAAATGCACTGCTGATACTGGATCAGAGTGTGCAGGCAACGTTTTAAGACATTTTCCGGTACGAACGTCCCATATGCGGACACTCTCATCGAAACTACCCGAGACAATTAAATTGCTCTGCGGATTGAAATTGCAACAAAACACGTAATTGCTGTGGCCCTTTAATGTTTTCAAACACTTCCCCGAGCTTAGTTCCCAGATTTTAAGGGTCTTATCATCGCTACCACTTACAAGAAGGCGACTATCGGAAGACCAAGCCACGTCGCTAATTCCCAACTTGTGGCCGGCAATCGTTTTCTCAAACTTGCCATCATACGCTCCCCAAATCTTAATGAGTTTATCGGCAGCTGTAAGGGATAAGTTACCTTATTAATACCAAATTATCAATTTACAGATTGTACAGATTCCTACATGAGCTTGCCAACCATTCTCCATTGGGGCTGAATTTCACAGCTGAAACCGCTTTTGTGTGTCCAGCAAGGGTAAATTTGAGTGTATAATTTGGTTTCTAAAAGAAAATGAGTATTAAACGTGCTTCTTAGACGTGCAAGTGTAAATAAACAAACTACTGCATTTGATGACTTGTTAGACTGCGTATTTGATGAAGACTGTAATTGGTTTGGTCCCGATGGGGTACTCTGTATTTGTTGTGGTGCATGGACACCTGGATGGCCGTGTACGGCGCCAATTGGTACCATATTTCTATATGTTTGGAGTACTTTAAATTATACCCGTACTGTAGTTAAAGTAACCTATTTTACACGATTTTATTGGAAAATATCTGACACGATTGTTTTTTTCAATGGTTAGTCTTAATTTAAAACTTTAAAAAAAAAATATGTTTAATATCTCTGTAAAGCTACACGAATAAGCGCAAGGTATTTTTGCCCGACCTCAAATTGCAAAACATGGCGCGTCTTCAACACTAATGAATGACATTTATGTCACGTTCGTTCAGGTTTTGTTGATTTTCTATGAGTTCACCTCACTGCAATTTATGGGCACCATTCACAATTGTCGATGATACAGCTTTAGGAAAATCACTCGAAAACTGTTCTTGTACCCTAAATAGTCGCAGTTGTTCACATACGGCAGAGGTCTTCGGGGAGTGACTACTATTTTCTGCTGGGTTTTACATTTCATCATAAGTTCAATAACGAAAAAGTAGAGAACCAGGCAAGAGACCGCTATCATTTTTGGGAATGATAAAAAAATTAAAAACAAGATCTTGACATCATAAAACTGGTGTGACGAAGCGTTCGTCTACCTACAGATTATTTTCATATATTTAACTCTTAACCCACTTTTTCCAAACAAAAACTCAGTAGACAATTGGAGTACCCGAACAGACTCTTTATAACTCTGCTTCACTGTTTTAACTGTACATAATTTTCGCAGCTGTCAATTGAGGAATAAACGACAAGAAATTGCATACGTCTCCACGTGAAAGCAGGATTTTCTTCAACTGCTTTCTGTGTTGGAATATTCCTTAAGAATAAACTAAAAGAATAATGTCGTCGAAAAAGGGAAAGAAGAAAGATCACTTCGATAATGAAGAAGAGTTGGATGTACCCATTCCTGTTGGGAAAAAATCTGCAAAAAAAGGTAAGAAAGGCCGACGAGGTGGTGACTCAAGTGAGGATGAAGGTGCTCCCACCAACAAAATCATAGAAAATAGTGAAGACGAAATTGAAAATGGAAAGTCTGGCCAAAAAAAACAGCAGAAGAAAGCCCAAAATAAAAAAGGTAAAAGCATAGATGATTCCACAGGAAGCTTGCAAGACATTGCATCAACAAAGCCTGCAAAGAAGGCCAGTGGGAAAAAAGGGAAAAAAGGTAAGAAGGATGACTTTAGTGACGATGAAGATATAACAAATGATATCATGGCTAATGTATCGAGTGATGATGAACAAGAGGAAGCTCCCGCGAAACCAGCTCCAAAAAAATCAGCTAAGAAAGGAAAAAAAGCCAAGAAAGATGATATCGATGACGATGAATCTCCTAATGTCAATTTAAGCGATGAGAGCGATGAAGAAGAGGAATTTGATATTCCAAAGCCGGTAACGAAGAAGAATTCAAAGAAATGTAACCCCAAAAAAGATGTTAGTGAAGAGCTGTCTGTGAATAGCGATGGGGAGGACGAATTACATGAAGACTTAGATGAAATAGTAAAAACAGATGAATCATCTATGGTACCAAAAGAATCAGAAGATCTTCCTATTGAGGATAAGAATGAAGAAACTTATTGCGAGACTTATTTGATTGAACAAAATTTGACTGACTTAAAATTGGAGGAATCAAAGGAGAAGAAACTTACCCATAAGGAGAAGAAAAAACAAAAGAAGCAGCAGGAGTACGAGCGGCAAATGGAGCTAATGACACGTAAGGGTGGACAGGGGCACTCTGATCTTGATAGCAACTTTACGATGTCACAGGTACAAAAAACCGCCGGACAAATGGCACAATTGGAGTTTGCTGTTGATATCAAAATTGAAAACTTCACCATTTCCGCAAAAGGTAGTTTTGTTAAGTTTGTTGTCGATTGAAAACATAATTAATTTAATTGCATTTGTTCAGGAAACGATTTATTCGTAAATGCCAACCTTCTGATTGCCAATGGACGTC
Organism: Eristalinus sepulchralis; assembly: GCA_944738645.1. Lineage (NCBI taxonomy): Eukaryota > Metazoa > Arthropoda > Insecta > Diptera > Syrphidae > Eristalinus > Eristalinus sepulchralis. The sequence goes on along the minus strand of OX122884.1, from coordinate 541,812 downwards.
GCTATGGTCTCGTGGGCCCGAACGGGCATGGAAAAACAACACTCCTACGACATATAGCCACTCGGGCATTTGCTATACCGCCTAATATTGACGTTTTGCTTTGCGAACAGGAAGTTGTCGCCGACGACAAAACTGCGATAGATACAATACTCGATGCGGACGTGAAACGGAAAACTTTGTTTAAAAAGTGCAAAGAATTGGAAAATGTAATCGAATCTGGAGACATGTCTGTACAAGAGGAATTAAATGACATATATGCTGAACTTAAGGCCATTGGAGCTTATTCGGCGGAAGCAAGAGCTCGGCGCATCCTTGCTGGTCTTGGATTCAACGAAGAAATGCAAAACCGTGCCACTAAAAATTTCTCCGGTGGTTGGCGTATGCGAGTTTCGCTGGCGCGTGCCCTCTACCTAGAACCCACACTGCTAATGCTCGATGAACCGACAAATCATTTGGATCTAAACGCTGTGATTTGGTTAGACAATTATTTGCAGGGATGGAAGAAGACATTACTCATAGTTTCTCACGATCAGAGTTTCTTAGATAACGTGTGCAATGAAATTATTCACTTGGATCAGAAAAAGCTGCATTATTATAAGGGAAACTACTCTATGTTTAAGAAAATGTACGTCCAAAAGCGCAGGGAAATGATAAAGGAGTACGAAAAGCAAGAGAAACGAATAAAGGAGCTTAAAGCACATGGCCAATCAAAGAAGGCTGCGGAAAAGAAACAGAAAGAAACTCTGACAAGAAAGCAGGAGAAGAACAAAAACAAGGGTCAGAAGAATGCTGAAGAAGACGAAGGACCTCAGGAGTTGTTGGCTCGTCCTAAGGAATATATTGTTAAGTTCCGTTTCCCTGAACCTTCACAACTACAACCGCCTATTCTGGGTCTGCACAATGTCACATTTGCTTTCCCAGACCAAAAACCACTTTTCATCAAGACCGACTTCGGCATTGACTTAAGCAGTCGTGTAGCTATTGTTGGCCCAAATGGAGTGGGTAAATCTACTTTCTTAAAATTACTAGTAGGCGAATTGGAACCTCTAGAAGGAGAACAGAGAAAGAATCATCGACTTCGTATTGGGAGATTTGACCAGCACTCTGGAGAGCATTTGACAGCTGAAGAGTCGGCTGCGGAATATCTGCAACGTCTTTTTAACTTACCCCATGAGAAGGCGCGTAAGGCCCTCGGATCATTTGGACTGGTTAGTCATGCTCATACGATAAAAATGAAGGATCTTTCCGGTGGTCAGAAAGCACGGGTCGCTTTAGCCGAACTTTGCCTCAGTGGGCCTGATGTTTTGATTCTCGACGAACCGACTAACAATTTGGATATTGAGTCGATCGATGCCCTAGCGGAAGCAATAAATGAGTACGAGGGTGGTGTTATTATTGTCTCCCACGATGAAAGATTAATTCGGGAAACAGGGTGTACACTGTACGTTATTGAAGAGCAGACCATCAACGAAATCGATGGAGACTTCGATGATTATCGCAAGGAAGTCCTAGATAGTTTAGGTGAAGTTGTTAACAATCCAAGTGTTGTAGCGAATGCTGCTGTGCTACAATAGATTGATTTAAAAATATATTTTAATTGTCTGAGAGTCGTTGGTACGGAACAAATTTGTATTAATTTGAAACTAGTAAAAATAAAAAAGGTTATTTCTGTTAATTGTGACTGCTCTCTATTGTTAGGATCTTTGAATTTTCTCACATTTTAGCTACCCATAATTATAAAACCGGATATATATATATGTAAATATTTTGAACGAGCTCAATTTTCCACTTTGGTGCAATTGTTTGCATTTCATCTGCTTCAATTTAGTTTTGCATAGAAACAACATAGAAACCCAAACAGCAGAAACTTTCAATAAAAAGTGTTTTTAAAACATGTTAATTGCTTAACTCCTTTACTATAGTAAACTTGTATTATTTCATTATAATAATTCGACATAACTAGCCGTTGGACAGAAATTACCCGATCTTCTATAACCGAAGCATGCCTTTATTATATCAACTCCAGAAGATATTGTTTTTTTAATATCTGCTTCCGATCCGATTTGTGGATTGATTTCCACTAAATCAAGACCTTCCACACGTCCAGTCTCGCACAAGGTTTCCATAATATATAAGCTCTCCCGCAGTGTTAATCCGCCAGAAACGCATGTACCAGTGCTGGGTGCAAAATTCACGTCCAACGAATCGATATCAAAACTGATATGTAATTTGTTTTTCAGGCTCAATGAATCCATGCACATTTCAACGACTTTCGCTATTCCATATCTGTCTACACACTGGAAATAAGACAGTAGAGCACTCTTAAAGAGATATCTTATTATTACATATATAATTATAGGCTTACGTCCATAGCATAGTAAGTAATTCCCAAATTGTTTAGTATGTAAGCTTCTTTTGCATCGATGTCTCTCAAGCCAATATAAATCAATTCCTTAATTGGAATGCTGGAATAAACCAAATATATTATATTATTATAGATTAAATAAAACTTAGTTTAATACCAAAAATATAACTCAATGGCAATTCTGCTATGTTTTGCAGCAACTTTCTATTACAGATTCCGTACTATGCATCTGTTTTATCAGCGTTGAACGCGGAGTCGTAAAGTTGCATTTGTATCTGTACACACGGATATTCAGCCAATGCATTGGTTCGACTAATCGACTATATTTTCGTTAGAGAATAATACAACATCCATCCTTTTTCAACCTACACAAACTATCTGAGCATTTACACGCCTTAATAAAAGAAAAAAGAAACATCAACAGAATCTAATGTATTTCATCTATGTGCCTGCGCACTACCTGACTAGCTAAATGTAAGAAAATCATTTCGGTCGTTGTGTGTGTAAAGGGGAAAATTAAATTTCTGGGCTCCATCTTGGTTTTTCCTTCATTCGTGTGAAAATCTTCATAGTGTAGTTTTGTTGGCTGTTCTTCGATTAATTTTTTTATTTAATGTAATATAAAAAAAACACTCTTATTTGTCGCTTAAAACGAGAATAGTAAAAAACAAAGCTTAGATGCATACAAAATATTGAATTTAACGACAGAAAATTGAAATCCCCTCTAAAACAGATATAAATTAATTTTTTGAAACTAATACTATTAATTGTATTAACTGCATAAGCCAGCCAAAATTTAATCTAAATATTTGGGATATCAAAGCTATTGGGCTGCATTTTCATTAAACATTTCCCATTGTGCAATATTTTTTGCGAAAAAATTGTGTATTCGGTTATCTTTGAAATAAGCAATAGAAAAATCGATAAATTGATCGGCAGCCATTACATACTCCCATCTCTTTCTAACCTTGTCTTAGTTTGGTGCTTGGATTAACTTCCACAAAAGTATACACAACTATTCATAAGTATTACCAAGTGTACCCATGATGACCAACGCTCCTGGTGTGGAAGCTCAAACAATAATTCAGGGAGCTAATCAGCAATCTGCCCAAGCACAACAACAAATTCAACTACAGCAGCAGCTTCAACAACAACAGCAGCAAGTGCAGCAAGCAATAATGCAAGTACAACAGAATCAGCAAGCAGTTGCTGCCGCTGCGGCTGCGGTTTCTCAACAGCTTCAACAACCAAAGTCACCAATAAGCCAAAATGGGAAAATGGAATCAGGAGAAACGCGAACAAATCTTATTGTAAATTACTTGCCACAAACAATGACAGAAGACGAAATCCGTGCCCTGTTCTCTAGCATTGGTGAAATAGAAAGTGTTAAATTGATCAGGGATAAATCACAAGCATTTATCGATCCTTTGAATCCTCAAAACTCTCCGAAAGGTCAAAGTTTGGGTTATGGTTTCGTCAACTATATGCGCCCGCAAGATGCAGAGCAAGCTGTTAATGTTCTCAATGGGCTGCGTTTGCAAAACAAAACAATAAAAGTCTCTTTCGCACGCCCAAGTTCGGATGCAATTAAGGGAGCAAATTTATATGTATCTGGGCTACCAAAATCAATGAGCCAGCCGGAGCTTGAGGCAGTATTTTCACCATTTGGTACAATTATTACATCAAGAATTCTTCAAAATGCTGGAAGCGACAATCAAACCAAAGGTGTTGGTTTTATTCGCTTCGACAAGCGTGAGGAAGCTACCCGAGCAATAATTGCTCTGAATGGGACAACGCCTAAAAATTGCACGGACCCCATCGTTGTAAAATTTTCAAATACTCCAGGCAGCACAAGTAAAATCATTCAGCCACAGATTCCAGCATTTCTTAATCCGCAGTTGGTTCGTCGTATTGGGGGTGCCATGCACACTCCTGTAAATAAGGGCCTAGCGCGCTTTTCTCCTATGGCAGGTGATATGCTGGATGTAATGATACCAAATGGCTTGGGTGCAGCTGCTGCTGCTGCAGCTACATCACTGGCTACTGGACCCGGTGGGGCATATCCAATATTCATTTACAATCTCGCACCAGAGAGCGAAGAGAGTGCTCTATGGCAATTGTTTGGTCCGTTTGGAGCAGTACAGAGCGTAAAAATCGTAAAGGATCCTGCCACAAACCAGTGCAAAGGATACGGGTTTGTTTCTATGACAAATTATGATGAAGCAGCGATGGCAATACGAGCGCTAAACGGTTACACCATGGGCAATCGTGTTCTCCAAGTGAGCTTCAAAACCAACAAGGCAAAGTAAAATACTTTTTTTGAAATATTAATCCGTGCTGTATCACTGTAACTATTATTTTTTCTTTGCTCTAGTATGAATGCTGTTTAAATGCGTAGAACATCCGAGTTTTTAACATGCATAAAGTATTTCCGAGGACGCAATGAAAACATGAATAATAATAACTGAAACTAAGTAAACATTAATATAACTTATTACTACACACTAAGTATAGAAAATGACCCGAAAGTAAGCAGCTATAAGATTGAAAGTTTAAGATGATGTATGTATGTATATTACTGTGGTGTTTTTTTGCTGTTAAAATATTTCTTTTTTTTCTAAATCATACAAAACACACGATTGGCATGAAAAATGATAATTTCCCAGATCTGCTATGAAAACAGTTTTCATGTATTCAATGTGCCCCAAGTGAGAAAATAAAATTTGTGAAATTGAATTTTCAATTAAAATTTGCTGCTGGAAATGTTATTCGCTCCAACTACTGCGCCCTAGGCTTTTGAAATAAGAGTTTTGTTTCTACTTGTAAACTAAAGAAATCAACATTGCATACGGAAATGTAACTGTTCGCATCAAAAATTTCACCACATGAAGTTTTATCGGTTATGGTGTAGATAAATAACATATTTAATGATAGAACCCTATACCTATTTATTGATTATATAATACACAACTCTTTATATATTATGCGAAATATGTAGTTAAGTACATTCTATACCTTTCCTCTTAAAATTTATTTAAAACAAAAAGCAAACAAATTATAAAACCGAAAATAGTGACGCGCCACATTCTAACACAAAACAACACACAGCAAACTAAATTAATACATACAACACACAACAACAAAAATTGAGGCTCTCCCAGTATTAATTGTTTAAGTGAAAAAATACTCTATATATCTTATTGGTAATATTTAAAGATTTCTTGTATAAATAATTCGTCAAATTAAGGTTTATAAAATGTAACCTTTCTGTTGATTTCTTTGGTTCACTTAGTGATTCGGGCAACTGCGCGTCGCTATCATTATTTCTAATAGATAACGAATGTATTTTTTTAATAATAACGAAAAAAAGGAAATCATGTAAAATTATATGTGAATCACATTGGAAAATAATTTTACCTGCATATATACATACACACATACTTATATAAATATATAATGAAAACATTTCTAGTCAAGAATTATATAGAAAAAATGTCTGCATGGAAGTAGAACATTTTTTTTTTAAATAAATTTACAAAATTTTCAAAGCAGCTCATAGGAAGTTAGATATCCATTTACATTTCCATCATTCTTTAAAATATACATTTTTTGTTTGTTTTTTATTTGCTATGAAAGTGAAAACTAGATGTAGAGAAACCTAAAGTAAGCTATGCAATGAACATTATTTATTTTTAGCTTTAATTACTCACATTACGAATACAAACTATTATAAATTACATACTATTGTAAAGAACAATTGCAGAAAATGAGAAAAAAAGATACAGTTGTATTATTTACCAATTTATTTATAACTAGTAATACGTATATCCAAAGAGAAAACATACAATGTGGGTTTTCTTTTAATTTAAATCTGGCTTTCATTTTTGCACTAGACCTTTAACATGATGTTAATCTAAAGAAAAAAATGATTTTGTTAGTTCGTATACATTTAGTGAAGAAAAAAGAAAAAAAATTAGCGTTTTATTTGTGTGCAATAGAATAATATACAAATATTTATCTATCAAATCTCAAAATGCGATAAAATGGGGCAAGTCCTTGCAGAAAACGAAAATCTAAATTATTTTCCTTTTGAAACTCCATAAACCACTATGCGCGCTGATCGCTTGGTAGTTTTTTTTCCACTTATATTTTTTTTCGTTTTTTTTTTTGTTTCTTATTATTTATGTGCTGTTTTAGAATTTATATTTTTTATTCTTTCTTTAGTTTTCTTGGGTTCCAAATGATTTTAATTTTATTATTTAATACTACCTTCATTTTTTTTTTCATTTTTGTTTGTGTCATTTTTTACTTTATTAAATAAAACTGATTTTCAAATTGTGACTTATTGTTTGTTTTTTATAACGTTTTATTATTTTTTCCACTCATTACGTTTTTTAATTTAATGAATGATCATCCCTTGGACAGATATTATTATTTTTTAATTATTCTTTGTTTAATCTCAGACCTTTCATATGATATTTAAAGAATTAATCCAATAGAATTAAAATAATGCAAGACTGAAATTCTAACTACTCAGTTTAAGTTTGTTTACACGCCCGTTAATTTTTGTTTTCCTGTTTTGTTTTCAGTAATGGCCAGGTTCATCAACAATATTCTAGTCAGAAAAGATACTCATTTTTATTATTTAGTACCTCTTGATACGATCGATGTATGCATACATGCACCGTATAATATATATATATATAAATATAAGTATTTATATATATATATATTTGTCTGATATAAGTATGTAGGATATATATATATATAAGTATTTGTAAACACTATTTTAAGTTTGTTTACCTTGTGCATTTTTTTTCTAATATTAAAAAAACAAAATATGTACATGTATAATCTTTACTCTTTTTTGGTTGATTGACAAACATTTTCACTGATATTATTTTCTTGTGCTGATATTGTATTCTTATTGTAATATAAAAAAGGTAACATTCCAAAAAGAATATTTAAACTAAGTTTTAAATAAAATTCTATTCTAGAATATAGACCCAATTATTTCCTTAGCGTCTTTATATTACGATTAAGATTAAACAAACAAACAAAAAAAGCAAGTTGAATGACAATTTTAACCTAACCAAATATTTCATATTATAAACATATATATACATATATATAGATTGAAAAGAAAACTGAAGAATTAAAAATAATTATGAGTTTTTTCTTTTTCTTTTTTGGATTCGTTCAGTATATTCTTCTTTTCTATTTGGTACCCATTTTGTGTATATTGTGTAAAGAGGTGATCGCACATGTTTACATTTTGTCTATTTTGGTGTTTTAATTTATTTAGTTCATTATTAATTTGGCATATTCAAACATTTTATTTCATGTGAAATCTCTTTTGCCGCTACATTTTAAAATGCTTCCGTTACCAAATGCCAAAGTCTACAATCTATGATTTTTAGGTAATAGAAATATATAATTTTCATTTAAGGAAAACAAATTTGTGTTAACTTTTATGTTTTCTTCTGCTAATATATGTATTGTTTTTCGTCAAAAGTGTTCGTGAGAAAATACCGCCAGATTTCCGCTTTATTTTATAGTATCGGATAATGTTCAACTAATTCAGTCGTCTGCTTTAAGACTTGCTGCAATTACTTCGAACAGTACATGTAAATAAACAGATTGGTTTAAGGTAGAGCGGAATATTTTGTTGACATAAAAGAAAATATTTCTTTCTTTTTATTTTTCACTTCTTCGTGTTTAGGTGGAAGAGGGTTTGTGCCATGTGTTTTTTGATCAATATGCCGAATAATAACCAGTGAGAATATTTAAAAGCACTTGCCTTTTCTTTTTCTTTAGAAAAGTTTGAATATACTAAATTCGTGCTTTTATCACGTGAAATGTATAAAATTAAAACAATCTTGATTTTCTAAGTGAGATTTTCTTTTACAAATTTTATTTGTTTAAAGAAATGAAAAAAGAAATAAAGAAAAAATAGTGCTCAATTTTCGGTTTTTCAAACTTATGTTTTTAAATCGTTTTCAGTATATATATAAAATATGTTTGTATATTTTCGGTAAGTAAAATTATTGTTTTCTATTTATTTATAGCTAACGCAAATATAATATTTACTTTTACTTTTTAATTATTCTAGACTTTATGGAAGTGGTAATTACGTTTAGAAATATATTGTTTCAATTGTTATTTAATGTTTGCTGGTATTTATAAGATATTTATTTTGTAGCAGTCGTTTTAATCATATCAATATATATTTCTTTTATATTATTGTATTTATTTAATATTTTTCTTTTTCAGGAGAGCTAGTCATTTTTTTTATTTCAACATACATATATGTGTAGTTACCAACGTATTTTTTCCTTATCACAGCACTATATATTTTCGACATCAAAAAGTGTTTTTTTAAGCTTATGTTCAAGTACTTCGTTTTCAGTTTTATAATCGCAACATTAAAGGAACATTTTTGGCCTGCTATACAACTAAACTACAGGATATTTGTTCACAAACTATTGAGTGTATGAAAATTCAGAGATAACTTATTTATTATACTATGATTAACTAATAAGAATTCAACTCAGGATTGAAAGCCACGAATAGAGAAAAAAAAACAAATTATAAGACTGAAACATAAAGTTGTAATTGTGATATTTTGATAATATTAATAAATAGTTTTTATATTTCGTGTACTGACTATGCATAGGATAGTACGATAAGCAATTTGAAAATAAAATTTACACATTCTTACAAAATATAGGCTTCCTGTTGTGATCTAAGCCTTATTTGTATTCTTCGCAAGTAAATTGTGGTGTGTGTGTCAAGATATAAATTACATTCCTTGCAGCTTTTCGGAAATGCACACGGATACAAACTACCGTACGAGTTACTTTCTTGCATCGTGTATGGACTGGATATTTTATTTTTCAATAGTTTTCTTTCTATTTATTTCCAAAGGAATTGTTATTTACCATATAAAATAATTAATATTTAATAATTATACGCAAATGTTTTTTGTTTTGTATCATTTGTTTATTCGTTCATTAGAATGGGATGGAATTTCTTTGTAATTATATTGTTTGCTTTTTTAAAAACAATCATATTATTATATGAATTTAAATAATGAGATAATGAAAATGATTTGTTCTTTCCGTGTATTCGTGGTAGTTGTTTAAATACCACTTCTTTCTTATTTTTATTTAATTTGTGTGTTATTATGTAGCACCCAAAAAAGAATATCTACTATATACATTGAATACTTACCAATCCGGTGCAATATTTGCTATTGTTAAATTTTTCCAAGACTGCCTTAACTCTTTGAGTAATAACGCAACCGGCATACCGTGTATATTTCCCGACTTGGAGGTTGTGTTCAGATTTATATCTGGATGAGCATCAATCCATATCAACGAAATGTTTTGGTTGGCTTGTAAATGACCAGCAATGGAACCTACGTACCGAATAAATGTGTTGTACCTCTTTTTACAGTCATAATATAACCTACCAAAGCCAATCGAATGATCTCCACCAATAGCCAAGTACATATCATTTTCATTTAATATTCCCTTAACTTTCTGAGCGAGCCCAGCACTGCAGCCAAGAAATTCACTATAATTTTTCATGTTGGGCAACTCACTGTCGCATTCCATTGGTTTATATTCAAGATCTCCATAATCATTAACTGCTAAATGTTCTTTGTAAGAGAAACAGAATGTAATTCTGTTTATTTGAATTAACATTTGAAGTCAAAAGTGTTGCGCGTCACTGTTTATTGATTTTGACGGAAATTCGCATCACTTTTGTTCTCCGATAAACACCATCAATTAATTGTATACCTTGCAAAATATTAACCAAACCGATTTCACGCATTATTTTGGGAGTTGTCTCAACACCATTTTTCCCTTGGCCTTTACTGTATGGAACCCCAATAATGCCTAATGACTTTTTTGTAAAAGATGAGAAATGTCGAGCGAAAACTAGTTGCTTTAACGGAGAGGCCATATTTCTCATCCCACCACATATGTATAATCACAAGGAACTATGTTAATTTATTAGAGATTGTTATTACACTTTGCTCGTCGAGAAACATGATAATGTAAAGGAAACGCGTTTTGCAGTTTTATTTGTAAATTCTTTAACGTTTCATTATCTGCTAAGAATTTGATAACCTCTGCTATATTACTATTTTGCCGTTATATTTTGTCAGGGTTATTGATAAGCAAACCAAGAAGTTTTATATGTATGTATAGGAATAAATTAGAAATGCACATGAAAAGATGTGGACAATGATATTTATTGAATACATAATAAATATAAATGTGTAATTTAGGTGAAGCGTTCCAGCATAGGAAATCATTTAAGCAAGTTCGTGACAGCAGATCAAACCGATTATTTTAAAAAATGAACAAAAAAATCTCCACAGTGAATTGACACAGTATCGCATTGGACAATGGATTAATGATGTAGCATCGTATTTTCTTCCCACCAAACTCACATATATCTTCAAAATGAATTCATGATTTATAATACAAATAAAGACAATTTCCCACATCCCATACTGTTTACCTATTTGTAAAATCACTTCAGGCTCTGGTTTAGAAGGTAAATATCAACATTTGATGTCCGAAGTAGATGTAAGAATGAATAAAACACTTTGACATAAAGAAAATGTAAAAATTTATTTTTATTTTATCTATGAAGTTATGAACTAATGAGACAAACGTAAGCCAATAGATAGATTTATTATACGCACACAACTTTCTCAACTCAAAAAAGAAAGAAAATCATACTTTTCATTAACAGATATTATTATTTGTACATAAGGAAATGTGCCAAAAACTATCCAAATATATTGTTGCACTCTGTATAAACATCAAAGCAGGATTCCGTTACAAAACAGAATTGCAATTGGTCAGTCTTTGCTTTTTTCAACATTGTGCATCAGGTTTTTGTTCTATATCTACACTCTAAGGAATTAATGTCTTTTTATCATCACAGGATTCCGAGCTTAGTCTAGCTTTACTAAGCATTATTATGTCTTCCTCAGCACTATCTTCATCATCTGTATTGCTGATAGGCTCCAAATCGTCATCATAATATGGTTTTAAGAGCATACCTTCTGTAATAAGATTATTAGAATTAAGATAAAATTACTTTAACATAAAAAATTATTACTTTTGATAGGTGTTCGAAATAGTTCCGTTTCACCAAGATCATCTTCCTCAAACAGCTCTTTAGCCTTCTGCGGTAGCAATGAGAAGCTATAGTAGCGTTTGATTCGCCTTTTCTCTTGTGTACATTGAATTATAAGTATACAACCGACTACCAAAATAACTAGTACGACACCAGAGACCAAGATAAACACCAAGCGCGGCATGCCCATTACTCTTTCATCTTTTTTTAAGCGGAATATCATATTATTTATTCGTTCTGTTGAGTTAATCGAGCGGGACCCAGTAAAATAGCCTTCAGCTTCCACGCGTAATGTTATATTTCCTAACGGTAGCTTGTGTAAAACATATTCACCATGTACGTTTGTGTAATTCTTCACATCGCTATTATCGATGCTTATCTGAGCGTTTCCTACTGGATGGTTTTCAGAATCCAGTACAAATCCTTTAAAAGAGCGCAACATTCATAAACGATTCAATACTTTAAAAGTCTGACTTACCAGATATGCCTGTAAAACCAATATTTGGTCCGCTTATTTCATTAACTTCGCTGCGTCCGAGACCGTAGAACGTCTTGGATTTTAAAATTACAACAGCTAAATTGGTTATTTCATTTTTAAAAACAGTTATGTGCACTAACTGTGGTTCATAGTCTTTACATGACACATTCAGTGTGTATTTTCCTGGAGTCAATATTAGCTTGAAATAAGCAAGATTCTTGCTGACGTAAAAAATCTCTCCAGTTTCCACGACTTTAATTGATGCGTTACGAAGTGCAAATCCATCTTCTGAATTTACACGACCTTTTACACCAGTATCAACTAAGTGGAAGAAATTCACAATTCTATCGATATTTTTCCTCCAAACTGACGCTAACTCTAATCTTTCTGGCATACGACAGCAGGATATGCCAAATGTAAACAATGGAATATGGTACATGTTGTAGAAAAGATTTGTTACGCGTTGTGTGTCGTCTTCTTGAGCAGTTCGTATCGGAGTTTCGGGACAGGGTAGATTAGAATAATTTATATCCGTATTGTCAATCACACGTGCAAAGTTTTCATAGATTGCATGTTGAGGGTACCTGAATATAAATGAGATAAATTGCGTGTTAAGTGATAATATTCTCTATTGAACTCACTTTAGCTCAGTGTTTCCACCAGAGAATGATAGTATTAAGTCGAATTTTTCATGCTCCAGAAGTTGCAGGAATTGTTGCTGGCGAATATTCGATTCAGGATTAAGAATTTCTTCAGCCAGTTCATCAGCAATTATTGGATTGCACAGTGAAGAACTAAAATATTTGTTTAAACATGTAATTTAAATAAATCTAATAGTACAAATACTTACTTTCGTTCATACAATTGAATAATTTCTTCGAAATGATCCATTATTGGCAACATATGAATAACACTACTATTCAGAATTTTCAAAATTTGTGGCTCTTGAATTTTATAGCCTTCAATGAGATGCCTTGCTAAGTTAAGGCTTATCTCACGGCCCATGGGAGCAACAGTATCAAACATTGAACTTACAACAAGAATTTTGAATTTTGTTTCTTCTGGTGAACCGATCTAAAATTAATAAAATTGTCAGAACGTTTATAAGTTCTTCACAGAGTCAAGTAACATTTACCTCTGAAGTTAATTTAAGTGTAGAATACTTATCATTCATAAAGCTTGCTATGTGCACATTTTTTCTTTGCATTTCTACCATTGTTTCAATTATTTCTGCATTCGAATGATAGCGTGTGCGTACTACATTTTCTATTATGCGGTAGTCATGTGCCGATGCCCAGTGTTGTGGATCATCACGCATTAAACTTATATCGAGGCGCAAACCGCATGGACCATCATCTAAAATCACAAACTCTTCTTGATGGATTTCATACCTATAGCGCATTCAAGGAAAAAAAAATTATTGACTGCATACTTCACATACATTTTTAAGACGACAACATACCCATCTGCCATTACAGTGAGATTATGTTTTCCTGGTAAGGCAAGCTTCCAGTAGTCACCCCCAATAGCACTGTACGACTTATGCTTGGCATTATCAAGTGATATTCTGGCTCCACCAACGGGATGCCCTATTGAACTGCGAATAAATCCATGCACTCCGCAATGGACTTGTTCCATGAATTTCACCAGAGGCTCACGGTTAGCCATCCAATAGTCGGGTAATTCAGAAGCCAGCGGAAACTTATCACAACCCAGTTCAAGCGTTAACTCAAGAACTCCAGCGTGTATATAATTCCAATCTTGCATTCCACCAGTTACGCTGTACCACTGTGCCCCATTTGTAATTCCTCCTGGGAAAACTTCAGACTTAAAGAGAGGGCAGGGATTGCCTTTATGCATAGTTGGATGTGCCTGTTCGAATACGTTCATGAACAATTTTTTTTATTAAAATTAAAAATGATTTACCTCTGAATATACTTTTGCCAGATGACGGAAAAGATTGTTATCTTCAGTTGGATTCGGTTTCCTATTTATCATTGAAGTCCGAAGTTTATTAACTTGAGTTTCATTGAAATCATTAGCAGAATCATCAAAGGGATAGTTTGCGACTAAAGAACCACCATGAAGATTTGCTGATAAAACGAATGGAATAGATAGCGTCCAATTCATTACAGCTCGCACCTCCGGTTCGGTTTTGAAATTATTTATGTCCGTTCCATATTGGTCTGGGAAATTCCTATTTAGATCGATATCGTGCAAGTTTTCTCGACCAATATGTCCTGTTTTGTCGCCTTAAATAAGCATACAAAATCGTTATTGCGTATATGATACAAACACTAATAGACTAGGGTGTATAACCTTCTGCAGAAATTTCATAGCCATCGGGATTCATACTGAAGAGAAGGTGGATACGCGTACTATTCACAAGGGTCGTTATTCGTTCCTTTCGTCCGTAATTTTCGCATAAGTACTTTGAGAGATAAAGTAGCATCTCTCTCCCAACTACTTCATTTCCATGCATATTAGCCACATATTTGAATTCTGGAACACCAGGTATATGCTGCCCCGGTTTAGAGAAAATTTCCATGACCCACAAATCACGACCTTGCACACTCTTTCCAATTGTGTATAGTCTTGTTATGGACGGATACATTTCGGTTATATGACGTATAAATCTAATTGTAAAAATAAAGAAATCATATTTATTTTGCTTCTATCGGCTATGTTTGCAACACGTGAAAATATTTACAAATACCAAGGGAAATACAAACTTTTCCATTTCCGTAAAGTTGTGATGCTCAAATTTAGTGGTTGTCAGGAATCCGTATAAGTCCTCTTCCACAGACTTTGTTTTGACATTACGAAAAGAATCTGTAAATGCATATTTTCCATGCGTTTTTTAAAATTCTTATTCCTGCAGAAATTGTAAGCTTGCCACTTAAAATGAGAATCCCAAAGCAGATGCATTAATATAATTGAACCTTATCCATTTTACCCCAAGAAAAAATTCTTTAAGTGTTTAAAGTTGCAGCAATGAATATGGCCACGCAAATTTGTATTAATTATTTATTTACTCAGCATGTATGTATATATAGATAGTCACGATTTTAATAATCCATTTATTTACTATATTATTACTTTCTTATGTACACTCATATGTATAGAAGACTAGATAGTGCATTATCACACATTTTTGGTGATAATCTCATCTTTCAAACAGAACAATAACAACATTTTATTATATATATATATGAATGGTGAGTATGTATGTTTTGCATACGTGCGAATATAGATTTCAATATGTGTACACATAATACTACCTAAAGTGAATTAAGTGCAAGATAAGGGCTATCTTTTGACTCAATATGTTAGTGGGAGCAATGATGGAAATAAATAAAGAGAAATACCAACATCAAATGAATATTTGTATAATTAAGAAATGTTTTAATGAAAACCATAACCCTTTAGTAATGTTTCTTATTTAGTGTCTAAAATAGTATGGACTGTAAAAACTGTTGATACCGTCATTTATGGCTTCAGTTGGTTTCAGGTTGAAATCAAGACGAACAGGACCATCCTTGTTTGTGACTTCAATTTGCTTCAAAGGACTCACTTCGTACCTATGGAAATTCGATCTTAATTTAGATGTCCTCATTTTCATTTTCATACATACCCAAATGCTAGCGCTTGTATATTATATACACCTGGTGTAAGGAGCCTCCAATACTCTCCACGCTTCGTAGTTCTTATCATTTTACTTTCAAGGCCTTGGACAATAATCTTTGCATCGTTAATTGGATATCCATTTATGTCCTTAACCAAACCTTTCACACCAATATGGGCCAACTTTAACAAGCTTATAAGACTGTTTTTGTTTTTATGCCACTCATTCGGAAGAGTTGATGCTAAGGGGAATTTACAACAGGAAAGTTCTATTGTGAGCTCAAAGCAGTTTGTAAACGCATAATTGAAGTCCTGCATTCCGCCATTTAACTCGTACCAAAACGCGCCATTAGTTACGCCATTTGGGAATGTTTCGTTACAATTTTTTCCAGTTCTCATAACAGGATGATTGTTGGCATATGTGTGAGCTAGTGTTTTAAACACCTTATCATCTGGAGTTAGACTTTCCTTACAACAATCGTGCTGATTTCTGTTTTGTAAAATTAAACTGTAGTTTAAGCATTTAACCAAAAATGTTTTGTTTTTTCTTACATTGAGTTATCATAGGGATAACTTGCAACAACAGCCCCACCATGGAAGTTTGCGGATAAAACGAAAGGATTATTAAGTATCCATTCAATGACAGCAGATGTTTCAGGTTGTCGTTGCTCTGCTTTAAGTTGAATTGTTTGTTCATCTTCCAAACGGTCGGGAAAGTCTCGATTAAGATCAACACCCGCTGCATTATGACGTCCAACGTAGTTTTGTAACGAATCACAGTTTCCTTCCTATAAAAACCAGAGAGAGAAACCTCGATTATAATTGCTATAAAATCACCCATCATTTTGAATATCTTGATTAATTTATAAACAACATAGGCAAATTTCTAAATTTATATTGCATCTTCATATAACTATATGTATGTACATATTTTTTAAATAAAAAAAAGTTTTAATGTATAAAGAGCTACTTGAGGAAACAACGGAACATATGTTCCATACCCTAAATGTACATTATATTAACATGTACACATCTCTTGCTTACGCGTCAAAAATGTAGCACAGCTGTATTGATTTTCACCACGAAATTAACCCAATACAATTTATTGGCACCTACATACATCGCCATGATGATGAAGATAATAAGTTAATTGATTCATTTTGAATTATAGAAAAAATAAATTGCATATAATTATTTACCTTAGAAACAGCAAATCCATCAGGATTCATTGTTGGCATTATATAAATGTCTGTAGAATTTATTAAACTTGCTACATCGGAATTCTTTTCATAGTTATGAAGCAAATACTGTGCCAGATAAATTAGCACCTCTCTGCTTACAGTTTCATCGCCATGCATGTTCCCAATATACTTCACCATTGGTGCAAGAAGATTTCTGTGTTGGACATTTTTTGATATTTGCAGTATAACTAGATTTCGTCCTTCCAATGATTGCCCTATATTATGTAGGCGAGCATGCTCTGGGAACGATTTTTGGAGGCGCGAAAAAAGATCCTCAAGATCTTCCTGACTATGATAGAATGGGTTTTGTATAAAATATTCGTCGTCTTTTATAATGTAAGATTTCGCGGTATATACAAAAATCATTATGTGCAGTAATGTGTTTAACAACATTTTTGAAGATTTTACTTTTGTTCCTGCTGTATAACTTATAGAATTTATTTTATGTGAGATTTCTTAAATGCAAGATTCGAATAAAGTACTATCGTCTATCACACTCCACTAAAGCCCTTAGATTACTAACGTTTATTCAGATATCCTTTTCTGTGACATGGAATGACACATCTGTCAGACTTACCGTTTAGAAAAAGCTCTTCTATTAAGATTGTATGTATAACTGGCACAATATTTGTAAACATATGGAGAAAGCTTTTCTTTCACGTCATAATAATAATTAAATAAAAGATAACGTACTCTTGAGCTTTACGGAACGCTTTACTTTTGTTTACACTTAAAGGAATTTTATACACACTGCAAAAAACCATCTAACCGCATTTTATATCTTATGGAACATCCGGTTTATACTTATTGGCAGTGATTAGACTGCTTAAAAACAGCTGATAATGTACATATGTATATGTACATACATAGCATAATCTGCGTTTTGTATTTTAGTTAGTTTCAATCTAAAGTTAAATTTAAAATATCGAGTTAATAAACGCCCATCATAATACAGAGGCACATACGAACTATTAAATAAAAAAAATAACCAAATTCCAAGTTACCTTTGCTTTCGCGAACCCATCAGGATTAATTGTCGGCAAAATATGAATATCACTATTATTTACAATTGACTGCACATCCACTTGATCATAATTTGCAAGTAGATACTCTGCCAGGTACACTAACATTTGTCTACCAAGAGCTTCGTCACCATGCATATTTGCAGTTAACTTTATCATTGGCTTTAAGAGTTCCCGACTAGGATAAATATTATTACTTATTTGTAAAGCATACAATTCACGATCCTCTAGGGACTTTCCAATTGAATATTTCTTCGCTATATGTGGATTTGTGTCCGTGAGTCTGGTGAAAAGTTTTCCAATCTCTTCATTTGACAAATACTTGGGTTCTTGTAGAAAGTATTCATTTTCTCCACATATGGTTCCCATAAACAATAGCAAGTGAAATATGAGGACGTGATATGTTTTTCCCATCTTAAATGATTACAAATTTCATGTGCACTTTCAAGTACTTTGATTCACTGTGCCTCAACACCAATTTCACGTAATTTAATTAAGTTATTGAGTGTATTTACTTATATTTATTTAAATCTATTTCGCAGGGAAAACGTCACCTAAAGCAGGATCTAAGAAAACCTTTCCAAATTGCATATGAATTTGTCATCCGAAACCGCGATCAATCAAGTACCACTTCTAGATCGTGTTTTACTACAATTTCGACAGAGGTAGAGTTCTGTCAACTTCTGTGCGCTTAAAATTTTACTGCGATAGAAGAATAAAAATAATTTCAAAACGAAGTTCGTTTCGGCTTTCCAAACGATGTTTAACAAAATCTATTTGTGGGCGGGTACTTCCAAATTGCTTTCCTATAAGCGTATACATTTAAAATTGAAAACCAACTCTTTTATGAGTATGCCAGAAAAGTATTTACATCAAAGTTCACTGAATTTGCCAAAATGTAACCGCTCACTGAACACACTGTGGTTGATTGTCAAAACACAAACGGAGAAAAAATTCGACATCGTCAATCGTTTATCTTACACATTGCGAAAAACAATTTAAATACATTAATATCATATAAGCTGTTGGATGATAAGTTTAACATTTTGTTTTTAAGTGGGCTAGATTTACTAGCGGACATTTTTTTCATGTTCTAGCATTAAGTGTTTTTGACGTCATTACTGCGTTTACTTCATCATCTGAGTGTTGATTAGAAGAAAATTATTACAGATCCGAAATCAAAACGAAGTTCGTCTAGGATTTGTATAAAGGAATTTATTGCGTCACATCATGCCGCACTCTGGAAGAGGTGTGGAAGCAAATGCCCCCGCAGTGGCTACCACAGGTGGTCCACAACCTCTTGTTAAAATTGGCCACTACACCTTGGGTGCGACCCTGGGAACGGGTACTTTTGGTAAAGTGAAAATAGGAGAACATCAGCTAACGAAACACAAAGTGGCAATCAAAATTCTAAACAGACAAAAAATTAAAAGCTTGGATGTCGTCGGAAAAATCAGGAGAGAAATTCAAAATCTAAAGCTATTTAGACATCCACATATCATCAAATTGTATCAGGTTTGCTTAAGACACTCTTTCTTCATGTGTATAGTATAGTTTATATATGTCTTTCTTCTCTCAGGTAATATCTACACCAACTGATATATTTATGATAATGGAGTATGTAAGTGGAGGAGAACTCTTTGACTACATTGTAAATAATGGTAAATTGCAAGAACACGAAGCTAGACGTTTCTTTCAGCAAATAATATCGGGAGTAGACTATTGCCATCGTCATATGATTGTGCACCGCGATTTGAAGCCAGAAAATTTGCTACTCGATCATAATATGCATGTAAAAATAGCGGACTTTGGTCTGTCTAATATGATGTTGGACGGAGAGTTCTTACGAACATCATGCGGATCTCCAAATTATGCAGCTCCAGAGGTCATATCTGGAAAGTTATATGCGGGTCCGGAAGTAGATATTTGGTCCTGTGGTGTAATACTCTATGCACTTTTGTGCGGTACTCTGCCATTTGATGATGAGCATGTTCCCACATTATTTCGCAAGATCAAATCGGGAATATTTCCTATCCCGGAATATTTGAATAAACAAGTCGTCAATTTAGTTTGTCAAATGTTGCAAGTAGACCCTTTGAAACGTGCAACCATTGAAGAGATTAAGAAACATGATTGGTTTCAAAAAGATCTCCCATCTTATTTATTCCCATCATCTATAGAACAGGATAGCAACGTGATAGACACATACGCAGTTTCTGAAGTATGCGCAAAATTCGGTGTAAAAGAGAGTGAAGTTCACAATGCACTGTTGAGTGGAGATCCGCATGATCAACTCGCTATAGCGTACCATTTGATAATAGACAACAAAAGATTTGCAGATGAGGCAGCAAAAGCGGAAATAACTAATTTCTTCGTCGCTGGCAGTCCACCCCCTGTGGCCCACTCTCCAAATGAAAAACAGCAAGAGACTTCTAATGTTGTAGTTGGTGGAACGGGTGGAGGAAATTCAAACTTCAGACCACATCCTGAGCGTATTGCTCCATTGAGAGATCGC
Source organism: Eristalinus sepulchralis (assembly GCA_944738645.1). NCBI lineage: Eukaryota > Metazoa > Arthropoda > Insecta > Diptera > Syrphidae > Eristalinus > Eristalinus sepulchralis. Next base: position 521,405 of record OX122884.1, on the reverse strand, counting down.
CAACATGCGATGTCAGTTCTTTCCTCCGGCGGTGGTGCTTTTCCTGATCGTCCGAAAGGTACTCCTATCAAAAGAGCAAAGTGGCATCTTGGTATTCGGTCACAAAGCAAGCCCAATGATATTATGCTGGAAGTTTACCGTGCCATGAAAGCACTTGACTACGAATGGAAAATTATTAATCCATATCACGTACGTGTTCGCCGTCAGAACACATTGAATGGAAAATTTTCAAAGATGTCACTTCAATTGTATCAAGTCGACGCCAAGAGTTACTTACTTGATTTCAAATCTCTAACCAACGACGAAGTCGAACAAGGGGATGATGTTATAATGGAGAGTTTTACTCCCCCTCCACTTACAAACATTGGAACAATGCCACAACAGCCAACTGGACATCATACAATGGAGTTCTTCGAAATGTGTGCAGCACTTATTATTCAACTTGCACGTTAAAGGCACTTAGAAGTTATTTGTCTTATATGCGTTTTAAGATTTAATATTTGGCGGATCTATATATATGCACAATGCGTACCTATATAGTCCTAAATTTGTTTTATTTTAAGAAAGAGAACTAGAAACAAAGTAAACCAATTTTGCTTCTGATTATTTTATTTACGAGATTGAAATAAATTCTTAGACTCATAAAGCAAAACTTCTGATTTGATTTTGATTTATAAAAATTCTATGAATTGTTTTGAAACTCGTTGGCGATCATTCAGTATTTTTCTTAATCGGTTTAAGCTTTTGTATAAGGGACTCTATGCTGTTTGCGTCCACTAAACCAATAAATTTATCCACTACCACTCCGTTTCTGAATGCCAGGACAGCGGGTACAGCTTTAACTTCAAATGTCTCCACCAAGTCAGTATTTTCGTCCACGTCTATGATTGCAAGGTCGATTTCCTCAGATTTATCTAACATTTCAGTCATTTTGGGTGTCAATATTTTGCATGGATCACACCATTCCGCATGAAAGTTTACAACCACGGGATTTTCACTGTTGATTACCTAAAGCAAGAGCATTCAGATTAATGTTTACACAGAGGTTATTGATCATTTGCAAACAAACCTTGCGATCAAAATCATAATGATCTTTAATGACAAATGTTTTCGAATAGAACTGCGTATTTGACAAGTGCCTCTTGCAGATTTGTGCTCCGTGATTCATCAGTATCCGTGAAATAATCTTCGACATATTTACGTTACACAAGCTACAAACAATAAGAGAGGTAAGAAAAACACAAAGTACATCTTATACAAACAATACAGATGGTTAAAGTACAATCTTAATTTTTGTTTTACTGTCACCTGACTTCGACAAACAATACTCCTTTAGTAATGACAAATTAAATGAACGTTTGCTTACTTTTAATACTATAAAAATAAACAAGGTTTTTTTACGTTAATAAATTCTACATACAACGGCTGACACTAAGTCTTATTACAACATTTAAATATTTCTCTTGGTACCAACAATTTTTTTTTCTTGCTGCGATCAAAACATATTTTCGGAATACCTTTGGAATCGGATAGATATACTTGCAGCAAAGTGTAAACGTCAAATAAACTGCAGCGTACATATCTGGCTACATGCATAGCTGAATGCCTGTGCAAAAAAGGGACACATAGTCAGATGAGTGAATAAGCTTAATGTTATCTCAGATGGAAAAGTGTTTTGTGTAGATTATTTTATTTCATCCTGGATATATTTAGTGATATTGTTGAATCCTTGATGTTATCACATTTATGCATCTAACTACCTGTGTCTTCTTTCTAAGTCAAATTACTGTTTACATGAAGAATAACTCGTCCTTCATCCCACATATGAAATAATATGAGTATGCTTTCCACTTTAATATTGACAATGAATAACAGCTGATTTTAGTTTCAATTTCGTTTTTAATGCAAAAACAAAATTTGCCCTGAAAGAAGTTTTTTTTTTGTTGCGTTTTTATTAATGTTTATTATGGAGACGGAAAGTAAAATGCAACGTGAATGCAGTGCACCACTGATGGAAGAGTAAGCTGCTTTTAGACTTAATTTTTGTCAACAATAAACAATTGTTTCGTTAGCAGGTACGTTGGCAATAACAACAAGATGATGAGCATAAAAAACAATTCATCTAATCCCAAAGAATGTGTTTTAACAGGAGCAAACTTAACCTATCGCGTTATGGACGCAAATGACATTAATATAGGGAAAGATGATTACTACTTCCCGATTAATATAAAGAATTGTAAATTTATTCAGAAAAAGAAAGGCACTGTTTTAAAACAAATGACAATTTCTAAAATACATCGGACCATTGCACCTAAACTTACGGAAGTAAATCGCGTTGGTATAAAGAATAACATTTGTCTTGAATCTAAACTAAGGGTATTCATTTAAATCTTATAAGCACTTAACGAATTTAATTTCTTCCTAATTATTTGTTTTAGAAAGACGATAAAAGGAGAGAGACGCATAACGAGGTAGAAAGGCGCCGACGGACGAAGATTAATAATTGTATTTTTAAATTGAAAGAACTTATACCTGAAGAGGAAGTCTCTGCAGAGTTAGGCAAAACTAGTTCCATCGATTCGAAGAGTCAAATTTTGATTCGAGCTTATGACTATATACGACAAATGCAAGAAGAACTAATGAGGTACTTAATTAGTTGCCACATTCTTTTACTATTTTCTACTACTTACTTATGAATTTCAGCCTTCGTGAATACGTAAAAGAAAACGATCAGTTACGTACAGAAAATCAGGAACTACATCGAAAAATTGAAGAATTTGAATCACGAACATCACAGAAAAATATGTAAACTGTTATAGACGATACAACTTATAAAAATAAATTATTGAGTTTTATTTTTAACTGTTCTAGTGTCTGTTTTAATTGTTTGTAACTTACTTTTATGTGTGCTTCCTCGTCGGAAATAAAAGAACTTATTTCCCTAGGTCCATGCAGCACATTATAAGCATTTAAAGCCATAATTTGTGGCGAAGTTTTGATCACATTAATTCTTACTTAGTGCCAAGTTTCCTTCTATGGGAATATCGCATTGAAAGAATTAGTAATTTGAATCAATAAAATCGTGGACACAATTTTAAAACACGAATAGTAGAAATTTCATCCTTCTCAAACGCATCCATTTGATTGCTATAATAAGCAATCTGAACATTTCCTATCCCTACTGTCAGTCATGCTCGACGACGTAAATGGCAGTTTGTTTCCTACGAGAACTGTCAGTTGGTTAAAATAAAGGCGTTTGCTTCTGCTGGTTCAATTTACATACCAAATTTTAATGGTAGCAAATTGACTTTACAATAGCTTTGTAAGCAAATCGTACATCAAAAACATAAACTTATTTAAAAGGATTTTGTTTTGGGTTGAATTGGAATTTTATATGGAATAATTGTTACTTGTCGCCACTAAGGTAAAACAGCAATTGCAGAATATAATGGCGTCGGCTTTGCAATTAGTTTCCGAAAATCGATACGTCGATTGTCTGGTTAATTCGTTTTAAGATTATTGTTTTTTTCTCGTTGAGGGCAAGAGTGAATATTTTAAGGTATTTTATCGGCTTAAGAAACGATTTAAACAAAGCATGGATCTACATATAAACCAAAACATTTGGTAATTTATGTGGTGGGGTTCTTAATTAAATTCAAACCGAAAAAGGGGTTTCAATCCAATTATAGCATTTTGGTGTATTTCATACGACCGCTGACAAGTAGTTCAAATAGTAAATACAATTCATTTTGGTGTTAAGTATAAATTTTGCTCGCGATAATTACACTAGAGAGAATACTATTCGAATTTTAGTAGTTGAAATAATCACTTGATTTGAGAGCAGTCACACGTCGCATTGCAATATGGCGTCTCCTTTAAGCTTATCTTCCGTGATAACGCCAGACTCGGATATTGAAAAGTCCAAGCCGCAGGAAATGTCTAATAACTCTCAGAAAGAGTCCAATTCCGAAGTTGCGGGTAGTAAAGAAATTAAGTTGTTTCGGAATTCTATCTCACAATACACTCATCATATTACAGCAGATGGATCTACGCCATCAGCTAATACTGATATACCTCAGTGGAAAAAAGACTTAATCCAACGAAGAAGGATAAATATTGCTAAAACGATGGCAGCTAATCAAAGTGTTTTAACACCTAAAACATTTGGAGGTATGTATTTAATCCAATTTTTTCTTGATTCTTGATCATTCATTAACCGAGTAAAGAAAGAAAAAATCTGACGTGGAGGCCGTACAAGTTCAATTGAAATAAGTCCATGTTTTCATTTGTATCCATTTAATGTTTTATTAGTTTGCTCTTATTAGTAGAAAGATAAGCATATGTAATTTCTATTTTTGAACTGGCATTCATACAATATTTAAATAAGAACTGGTTGCGTGGATAATTTAAAAGTAAATTTGGTGCGGAAGAGTTTTTAACCAGTTTGCATCTCAGATATGACAATTCACTAACACATGTACTTATGCTATGTCATAAATAATGAGCATAAAATGCTGAGCATATGTATATGTACATGTAGGTATACTAGAACCCAAATGTTCACCTTAATAAAAAAAAAAAAAACATTTTTACGAACTTATAAATCAATGTGGAAATGTGTTCTTTTCGAATATGCATAAGTTTGCATAAGTATTTTGTGCCAACATGTTTGATTCAGTCATCAATATACAGTTGAAAATTCCACTAAGAGAATTATCAGTACCAGATAAGTTAGTTATCTTCCGAACCAATTATTTTGTTATCACCTCAGTTCCTCTATCGAACCTTTCACATGAATCTGCGTCAAATATTTACACTTAACGTTTAGTATTTTATCAAGAAAAGGCATTAAACAACTTTTTGGCTTTAATTAATTGATTGAAATATTCGATTGATTTTATATAACCCGAAAATGAAAGTAAGTTGTATCTTCGCGGTATTTCGGTCATCAAGGTGAATTTGCGAAATGTATCTGTATGTATGTATTTGTTATGTATATACATGCGCATGTAAAACTCTGTAAGGAAGTCATAATGTTTTTTTTTATAAGAGCGCTCTACAATATAAACATATATAAGTATAATTTGAAATTGGCAAAATTTCTATTTTATTTTAGCAGCTTCAGGGACCTCAGTGATGGCACTAGATACCAAAGCTCTTATCAATGCAAAAAATAATAGTGACAAACTTACGTTACGACCATCAAATGACAATGCAATTTTGGATACAAAGAGTAATACTAGTCAACATTCCTTAGCATCTACAGCAAACGTTAATTCAACGTTAAAAATGCCGGGTATGCTTCAACAACATGATGGTGGTTCGGATTCTCCATGTGGAGGTCATTATACACCAGTTAATAATAAATCCAGTGGAAACTGTTACAACTACACAGAAAAACTGGCAGATAGAACACAGGAAGAAGAGTCACACATTCCACAGACACGATCATTCAGTGTAGTAGAACAATACAGTAACGAAGGCAGCAGTTCAACTTCACAACAAGAGAACGTACAATTTCGAAAGAATTCAACTGAACAGTACGAAGCACCTAACACTACAAGTGCTGATTCTCTCTTAGCTTCAACATCCCGTTTGAGCTCGGTCATGAAAGTGGCAGTAGCAGCAGAAAATTATAAAAAAACGAACAAAGACAATTTTTTAATGTGTGTTGGTGAACATAAAACACACACATTACAAGAACCTGCTTTAACTACATATGTAAGCGGCGGTAACAACGGCAGTGGTGATGGCGTTGATGACGAACAGCCATTGCACCATCAGTTAAAGTCGGAACACGAAGTTGTTAGCTTGACGAAGGCGGGCGGTGTAGGTGAAGAGTATTTAACAAAGTTTGATTCACATTTATTGAAAGGAAATAATAATACAAATAGTAGTGCCACAAGTGTTAAAACATCTTTAAATAAAAAACAATGTGGTCTTCCGGGAACGGAGGCTACCTCATTAACGTCAACATCTTGTTTTGTTAAGAATCAAAAAATTAATTCCACATTGGTTTCGTCACATCATAATCATAAAATAAATACTAAGTATCGTTTTAATCAGAACTCCACGCCCCACTTTTCTACTTCCGCAAAGTCTTCTGTTATCGAGTCACCTTCTGTAGTGACTAATAATAAAAAGAAAATGGTTGCCGTCCAAGAAATGAACGAAATCAGCAATAACGAATTGGATTTTGATCCCTCCGAAGAACTGCAATATGGTCCGGGTATAGTATCAAAATTGCGCTGTCGGTACTTGAGTCTAGCTCTTAGGCAGGCAACGGGAAAACAGCGATTATCTATGCGACGCGCTACTTCATTGAATAATCTGTTGGATGATAACGATATTCATGATGATGAAGAAGAAGAAGAAGACCACAACATAGACATAAGAAACAAAGAAAGCGCTTGTAAAATATCTGACAGTATGCAATTGGAAGAATCTAAAGCCGCAGCGACATCAGTAAAATTCAGCGAAACAACTGGATCAGAGGTAAAATTGAAAAACCTTCCCGGCGAACAACTTCCACATCGGTCGCGGCACATTAAAAGGGGAAATGATTCGTTAAAACGTGCAAGATCAGTGGAAGCCCTTTTGTGTGAGAAGTCGCCTTGGAATTTCTCCGACAAGTCTTCTGTTCAAGTGAATAACAGTAGTGCAGATTCAGTAACGATAGAAGATAAAATAAATCATGCGCGAGATCGCCTTCTTCTCGGCTCAGAAAACCCACCGAAACGATTAACTTCAATTATTGATGATACAGAAAGGCCACCGCCAGATGTTGTTAAGCAGACGCTTAAGATATTCGAAGCCTCTGCAAATCGTAGAGGTCGTGGTCCTAATAGAAATAGCGGAGGCGAGGTTGCCATAAAAGTTGCAAACTATAAATCAATTATAACTCAAAATAAACCAATAATAACGTTTCCAAAGCCATCAGTTAGTCCGAAAAAATCGAATCTTAAAAATTCCATTGCTGATGCAAAGAAGACTAATTCTTCCCCACCCACCACACCTAATACAGCTACATTGGCGGATAAAAATGCATTTCTTCAGAGTTCCACACCAGCAACAAGCAGCAGTCGAACAATGGGATTCCGTCAAAAAATGGACTTAACTCCGATAAGAAACGCGAGTAATGTTTGTAATGCGGAGACCTTATCAGAGAACTCGCCCGATATTATTCCACGCCATAAGTCAGTTGATAAAACCTTATCCACAGTTGGAAGTGATGTCGATTCGCCAGTTACTCAGTTAACGAAAAGAATTGAACACCTACGGATAGAATCGCCAACAGTGGTGACTCAAATACAACAACAACACAATCAGCAACAGTCTACACAAAAGGAATTACAAAGTAGATTTTCGGAAGAATCTTCTGCCAGCGATTCAGAGGATGATTCAATTGACGGAGAATACGAAGTGAATAAAGAGGATTGTGAACATATAAGTCAGATAACAAAATCAACGTTGGATAACATTGTAAAAGCAGGAACAAGTCAGCATTTCCAATCTCTTTCGAACGGCAATTCAGTTAAATTTAACGAGCCCCTGCATGATATACCAACTTTGCCATCTTCAGGAACATCGACAGTAAAGCAGATAGGTATTATAAAACCCTTATTGCCTGAGAAAAATATTATGGAAGGAAATTGTGGTGACGGAGTCGGTGGCAAGAGTTCCCCTTCTGACATTATATCAACAACACTAACCAGTAGGGAAATTGAAAAGAACCGAATAAATAATGAAAAGAAAATAGAAAAACCTGCAACAAATTCACAAATCAGTGAATTATATAGTGGTGGATTTAGCACGACTACTAGCAAGAGCAGCAATATAAATGCTGGTTCGAAAAGTGAAAAATCAGATGTTAGTCAATCTCCTGTTTGGTCTAATGCAATAATTGGGAAAAAGAAACGCACTCCTTCTGCGGGCGCAACTGAGAATAATACAATGGTCTTTAATTTCAAAGACCGGAAGGAAGTTCCAGATTATATTGAAAACGATGGATTGCTGTTTAAGAGGAAACGAGAACTACCAAAGGTATGTTTATATATGTACAAATTCAAAATATAATTTTCTTAAAATTGTTTCTATTCTTATATGTACATGCTGACCACTCTCTTGTTATGAATTGAGGCATATTTCTATTTATAATCACATGTTCATACGCATGTACCTTATCAGAACAGCCTTTAGCACAACAACACAATACTTAGCCCGCTTAAAAGACGGCACAAAGATAATGTGTGTGATTCATGCTTGTGGTTGGTTAGCTATTTTTTAAATATTTAAATAAGTCAGTTCAATGGCACATATGATGCAATTGCAACGGCTGATTGTGCATACAGAAGCATTCCTTAGCTCTTTTTAAATTTAGTGTAAATTACAATTTATTAATCATAGCTTCTTGTCTATTTCTTAGCCAAATGAGTCGGGTTACGTGATGCTAGGTGATTTATCCTTAGAAACTTCCACTGATCCAGATGATGAATGGCCAATGTGTCCACCTTCTCCATGCGATGTGGAGTTTGAGAATGCGAATATCATAATTGATGGCAAATCTAGCATAAAAAATCGATCTAAAGAAATTCATGTGAGTATTCTCCAAGTCAAGCAGTCAACAAGTTTAAAAAAAAAACGGTAAACATCTAATTTCAGTTTCGAGTACAATTCGATGATAGTCTCACATCTACATTTGAGTATCCATCTGAAACATCAATTATTGACGACACTGCTACCGACTATACTGATCACAGTATGTCTGCATCTCTGCCCTCAGCTGTAGCTAACGCGCAAACTGGAATCAATAGGGATCCAGATGTACCAATAATCCATCATCATGTTGCAGTTGATGAAATTATACAACTTCCAAATAATAATAAAGTTGGAAATCTTTCTCTAGGTAAGAATAGAAGCATTATTTATTTGAAACGGTAGTCCTACCTTTTGTCAGAATAATTGAAGAATCGCAATTATGTCGATAATGAATTCCGTAAATCCTCCTCGGCTATATTCTGTATTAAGTTAATGTCTCCAACTGTTCACTTATGAAGAGGTGAAAACCCCTTGTGAATATATGCTTTGTACTTTCAAATATACATACATAAGTATCATAATATGCAAAATTTTACAGGGTATATTTCCGCTGATATCTTAAACTGTTTCGAAAAGGCTAAACCATGTAAAATAAAAAATAAAAATAAACTGTTCAAATTCTTCCTTTGTCCATTTCGACTGTTTTGCAAAATTATCAGGTTAGTTATTGAGTAAAAAAATGAAATTCCCCGTATGTATGTAACCGGTCCCCTCAACCGATGTTAAATGAATAGGCTAGAGTCCCCAAAATTCCATATTTGAGACATCATATCAATATTGTAATGAAGTCGTAAAATAATCCTTTTTCAGATTTCCAAAAAGGACAGAAGAATATAGTGTTGCAACGACACCTTCGTGTACGAAATGAAAAGAAAAACTCAGTTTTTAACAAACCTCAATATGCATCGTTTTTCATAAATGAGAATGCAAAAATATTTGACGGTTCTTCTTCTACATCTAGTTTAAATACATCAAAATTATTTTCTACGGGAACAAAAAAGCAAAGTAGTATTTTAAAACAATAGATAACAAGTTTAAGAGAAAAAAATCCACATTCTTAATATATTGAATTTAGATGAAATCAGGCAATTGTTGTGTTTATCGTTTTGCAATGTATAATGAGTATGGTATTGTTTATAGCGCTGGACACTGCCATCGATAGTAGAAACTACCAATTCAATAAATCGTAGTTAAGCCAGAATTTATATATATTTATCGGTATCTTATGTTCATTTTATTTGTAAACGTGTATGTATGTAGTTATAGTTGAATTTGATACTTCTACTTACTTATATTATGAGAGTATCAATTAAAACAACTGCAATAGATTGTTTGATATCTTCAAAGAAAATTTAATTTTTCCGTGGGTGGTCGCGTACCCGTACCTAAGAGTAAAACATTTTGAACTAAATTTCTATAACGTTTTGGTAAATCCAAAGGCAATGTGATAATTTATGTTAGATGTGGGTCGGCAATTCTTTTCAAATTAAGTATCTTTTGTTCAGATAACCAATTAATTCATTTTATTCGTGGGTCAATTTCCAATGGCCTTCACATTGTTATATTTGCAGATAACATTTAAAATAAAATTACCGTGTATTTTGTGTGCCTAACTCTCACTACATCAAAAAATGTATTTCCATAAAACATTCATCAACATACGTATTTAGCATATACATATATTTTCCTTGAATCAAGAAAAAAGAATAAAATCGAAACTGTAGAACTAATCATTGAGAGGTAACTAAAAACAATTGCAAACTCTTAGTAGTTTTTTTTCGTTTTAACTTTGAATTAATCATTACTTGTAAAAGAGTTTATATTTTTTTTTTCTTATCGTTTCTATTAATTTTAGTTAATTGTAATTGTAGTTTGAAGCTTCTCACAGTATTGTATTCGCATTAATAATTTGATATTATTTTTTAGGATCAGCACCGTTGGGCAGTTACACACCGGTAAAGGCGAAAATCGACAATGTATTTCAATTGGGTGTAACACGTGTACCAAGCAACAATCATTTAGAGCAATCTTGTAATGATTTACGAGCAAACTATTGTAGAGAACAGGACGATCAATCTTTGGAATACATAAAACCTGCGTCAGATGATCTCACTATTGCATACAGCGAAGGTTCTTTAAAAACTGATTTACTGTATTAGTTTTCTTTCTTACGATATGATATGTATTGACTAACTTCGTGTTCATTCCGAAAATTACCCAACTTTGTATGTAAATATGTTATTTTGCTTATGAAATATATCTTATACACATATACATAGATATGTATTTAGTTTTACATATTCGAAAGCATTTTGTATGTATTTTAGATGTTCAATAAGTAGAGGTCAGGTTATTTTCTCTACAAAATCCTGCAATCATTCCCGGAAATTAAGTCTGAAAAAAAGTATAACCTATATGGAAGATAAAATAACTTTAAAATTGTATTACGGTAAATTGTATACATATTGATAAAGACTGTCTGAAATCTAATAACATGAAGTAAAATAAGTGAAACAATATGCTGCAATGCCAAAACACAATTTTCAGCGAAATTAGAAACCCTAATCTTGTAGAAACAATATCTTACAATTAATATGATAGCATAACATTAAGTACGCGAATTTGGGCAAAATGAATTTTTTCCCCTACATGATTTTTCAACGTATTTTGAATTGTATTTTAAATTAAGAAACTTGCCACCAATATTATAATGTAATAATACTATTGTATTCAAAGTAGAATTATACATACAAACAAAGCAGTCATACAAATCACCAGCATGACATTTATACTTTATTTTTAATAATACTACTTCAATAACTTTTTTTTGTTGTACTTGCTTTTGTCAAATATACAAAACCATTGAGGTATAGTCTTAAAAGAACGCCGGTGGTTTAATATTGAAATAAGTCGTATGAAATGACAGTCTGTTTACATGACTTTAGATTAAGTAAACCGTAAATGATGTCTTTAAGAGAGTAGTTACTTTTAGAATCGTTTTGATATAATCAAACTCATAAAAAGTATGTAACTAATAAATATAAATCATTTTGTGATAAATAAAAATAAATTAATTTTCCAATCACGTCCTAACTTCTGCTTGATATTTAAAACTAAGAAGGGAAATTGTTCTTTAAATTTGTTCAAGGAGAAATACAGAGAAGGAAACAGTTCGTTCGTTTAGGGTGGGCCTGAGGATAATGCAAGACCCAAAGCAGAAAATTTAATTCAGAAACATGGTAATCTATTTAAATAAACCGACTAATCGGAAAATGCGACAAAAGGCTTATGTGAAAATTAAAATGGTTGTGCATAATATTTAGAATTGGCATTCGTGGCCTAGGCGTAGTGGGTACCTGCGTCGACTTTGACTCTGGATGTTAAAGACCAATGAAAAGTATTTTAAAATGCTGCCGTTTGACTAAGCAATAAACTACGACTCATTTACTAGTAGAGAATAGTTATCACGCAAGCTATGTCCAGTCCATTTTGGACTGTAGTGGTAACCAACTATTGTTTATGTTCTGAATCTGATAAAAAAAAGTCAACATATCCTGAGAATTGTTATAACAGCAATTTTTAGTGTATTTGTTTTCCCAAAAAAAATCCAAAATCTGTGGCATGCTTGTGGGCGTTATTTACGATCCAATTTGTGTTATACATATACTGCATACTATTGCGAATTGTGGAAGCCTACGAGCCATCATTTTATTATTTAATGTAAATTCAATATTTGTTGTTGTGGACAAAAATATAATTGTCTTTCAATCTGCACACCAAATAACAATATGGCGAAAATTAATATTTCTTTTTCATAAATTAAATTTCTTACAATGTGGTGGAGACTTACTTCGTTTGAATTTGGCATCACTTATAGTTTACTTCAAAATATTCTCCGCAGTGGAGAAGAATTTTGGTGTGGTGTGGTTTCTGCTATTTTCCTTTTTGTTGGAAGAAAATTTTAGACTTCTATACTACGAAAAGTGAATATTATTATCTTAAGCAAGAAAATTGTATTTAAATAATGACTAACATAGACACAATTAGCATGAAATTACAAACTTTAGAAGAGCGATTACAAGCAGAAAATGATTCAAGTATGGAAGTTCCACAACTGCCTGCCCCTCGTCAGGCACTCCGCCCGCAGCAATGTAAGAATTGTGAACTTAGAAGATGCAAATGATTGCATTACATATTTTGGGTATTTCTACTAGGTTATTTTAATGAAATAAAATCTATTATTTTACAAACGTCTAAATTTCTATAGCAATTGGTGCGATTTTGTTATTAGTGCAGTGGACATGTTTAACCATAACTTATAATTTATCTATTATTTGTGTATATATGGAAAGAAATGAAAGGAAAATAAAATGTGTTATATATTTAATTTAGTGGAAACAACACCGATTCGCCCAAGAAAGCCCATGAACTTACCAGTCGTTGCTCAACATCCCGCCGCAGAAACAGAGACAGATAAAAAACTGAAAAAAATAATGAAGCAGACTGGGATTCTCACAATAAATGACCAATCATATAGAACAGACATAAAAGACTTAGAACACATAGGAGACCTTGGTAATGGCACAAGTGGTCATGTGGTTAAAATGAGGCACAAACCCAGCGGGACTATAATTGCAGTGAAACAAATGCGACGCACTGGCAACACCGAGGAAAATAAACGAATACTTATGGATTTGGATGTAGTTCTCAAGTCCCACGACTGTCAATATATTGTTCAGTGCCTCGGTTGCTTCGTCCGTGATCCTGATGTGTGGATTTGTATGGAATTGATGGCAATGTGCTTTGATAAGCTTTTAAAATTATCAAAAAAACCGGTTCCCGAAAGAATTCTCGGTAAAGTTACAGTTGCCGTAAGTAAAATACTAAAAATGTTTTATTATCACTGTAAATGTGCACATATTTGATTTGTGTATAAATTCCTAGACTGTGAAGGCGCTTTCGTATCTTAAGGAGAAGCATGGTGTCATACATAGGGATGTGAAACCCTCAAATATTCTCATTGATGAACGGGGGAACATTAAATTATGCGATTTTGGTATTAGTGGTAGATTAGTAGATTCAAAAGCAAATACCAGATCGGCTGGCTGTGCAGCTTACATGGCAGTATGTATTAAGAAGAAATCTGCTAGATAACCAATTCATATATACTTGTTTTAAGCCCGAAAGAATAGATCCGAAAAAACCAAAATATGACATTCGAGCAGATGTATGGTCGCTTGGAATCACACTGGTAGAGCTTGCAACAGCGAGATCCCCTTACGAAGGTTGTAATACTGATTTTGAAGTCCTAACAAAAGTATTAGACTCCGAACCGCCCAGCCTTCCTCAAGATAAAGGTTTTAGTCCTCAATTCCATGACTTTGTAACTAAATGGTAAATGGATGCAGCAATTTCGTAGACATACAGATATACATGTTTATTATTTTTGACAGCCTAACAAAAAATCATCAAGAGAGACCAAAATATCCTGAACTTTTAGAACAGCCGTTTATTAAGACTTATGAAATCGCTTTTGTGGACATACCACTCTGGTTTCGATCAGTTGTTGAGACATCTGGAATCAAGACGCGTCAGAGGTATATAGTTTTAACGTAATAAAAACAGATAGACACATAGACTTACATTTACAAATACTTAATGTGCGATATCATAATTAGTTTAAGGTGAGAGGACATTTTTGCTATCGTACATTTAATTTGGAATTGCATGTAAAGAAATTTGGTTTAATTAAATTCGATAATAATTGTTCTCTTTCGTTTTGAGATACATATGTTTTTTTTTCTCTTTATATTACGTTTTTGTTTCTTATTTATTGATGTATTATGACTGTAACTGATGCAAAAATTGATTTGATATACATGAAATGATTTTAACACCCGTCTTGTTTTTGTTCTTTACTACTGTCTGATTTTTTTTTATTTGTAGGTTACTTAATTCCTAATCTTTTGTCCCCAGTAAGTATATTTGATTTAATTTTTCGTTGGTTTATGTTTTTGTTCTTTCTTGCAATCGTATTATAGTAGACTTAAACATATCTTTTATGTTTCCGATATGCATGCAAATAGGAGAAACATCGTAAACACATTTTGTTTTCAAGTTCAATATCATGTGTGCTCGTTTTCATTTTATATATAATTATATACCCCAAAATTTTTCCTTTGTATAAATTCAATTTAGTCAGATATTTGCATGTTATTTTATGGTCTTTATCTTTATCAAATTACACACTTTAATACGATACTCCTTAATACGTACAAAAGCACAGAAAATATGTAGGCAACTACCTAATACTACTCGATTTATGGTAAAAATATACACATTCAATAACTTCTTTCAACATTTCAGATCCAGTTGTAACTAATAAATTGGTTATTCATATCTTCCGCTTTTTCAGATTTTTAAAGTCAAATAATTCCACGGCAACATCTACTGATTCCAGTTCTGAAACACTCCAACTAAAAACCAAATTTGAAAATCCCCCCTTGAAAATTACCCAAATACCGGGTTATCAGTACTATTTAGCGAGCACAGGAAATACAGTCGTTAAACCTTCGTCGATATCCCATTATAATAATCTAAAGGAAATGCGTTCACAACAATCGCCCTGTATATTTCAATCAATGTCAAAAACATTAAATAATTCACTCACATTCAAAGGAGAAGACAATACTAATACTAATGATATAAAATCCTATAAGAAGTCACCATTTATGCAAAAGAAAATGGGACCCGCACAGAAATTTGGTGATAGTTCCAGAAAAGAATCCATGTTGACTAGTATTGGTATTTTATCCATAATTTATAATTGGAATAAATATTTTCTTTAGTTTAATTTTAAGGCCAATCGATAATTCGTAATTTTACGACATCGCCCTTCAGTCAGAAGAAAAATCTAACACCCCAACAAAATCAATTTGATTCCGCATGGGAGACTACTTGTTCAAGAGATTCAGTTTTTGAAAATCAAAGCACATTCAGTACAGATCCGTTTCTTATACAGCAGTCTCCACTAGTATCTCGGAAAAAGCACCAAAGTCCTATAGAGTGTAAAAAAGATTTAACGCCAACGTTACAAAATTCAACAAGAATGCAAGGCAATCAAAGTCCTATCGGTAAGTCAGTTTCAACTTGTTTGATTGGTTCAAAGATAATATTTTTTCTCTCTCATCTTAGTGCTTCAAAGATTTTATCATCAACAAAATCAATATCGGGAAAGGGAGCGTATAGGTTCTGACGGAGTAACAAATCCCTTTCACAATAGCTATGTTACATCTAATCATCACCATTCTTCACAAATACCAATTTGCACAACGCATACAGTGCTCTCATCATCTAGTCAATTCCCAAAGCCGAATTCTTTGTCTAACGATGATAGTAAAAATCATGATGCTGTTATGTTAAGCAGAAATCAATATACACCCCTTGATTATATGCAAAATCCTCGATCACCCTCTGATTTCGACTCCTCCCCGACCGCCGATATATTTTCTCCCACTTCCTCGACATTACTGGAGAGCTCTGATGAAGACGCATTGAAAACCAATCAGTTGTATGGACATTTCGGCAACAAACGACATTCGGGTTCACAAGCAAATCAATTGAAAGAATGTTCCAATAAAATTGAAAATGGTAGGTAAACTTACATACATCTGTGACTAATCATACATCATAAGAATAATACACCACTTCCTGTGTTCCATACAAGGAAAACAAATATTTTGTTATGTTTGCAAATGCCTTTCCTTTGATATCGTTTCTTTGTATTGTGCTTGTTTGTCTATACACGCTTTTTCTCCTAACACCTTCATCACAATCGACCTTGAATTTTTTAGGATGGTTTAATTCCCTTGCAGGTGCAATGAAACGACAGTTTTCCTCATACGCAAAACTAAATCTAAACACTCCTTCGAAAAAGAATGAAGAAACATTAGCAAATCGAAACTGTTCTAGTTATTTGCGTAGTTCAGAGTTTCGTGGGATTGAGAAGAATTCAAATTTAGCAGCGAGTGGGCAAAAAATTCCGGAAGCAGAAAGGTCAATGTGTGATGAAAAATTGCCTAAATCTGCTGATATGTTGCAGCGTAATTATGTACACCAGTCATCTGCACATATTTTAACTGGAATTGATCGACGGCACCGAAGTCCCGATCCACCTCCGCGGTATAATCGTGGTCAGTCACCACTCTTACTGAGAAAAAATCTATTGGAATTGAGTGTACAGCAGTCAGGATCACCCTTATTAAACAGACGGTAAGAATATGTCATAATTGATAAGATAACATAACTTTGATGTTCTCCTCTATAGACATATGAATGCTTCACCACCAATTCCACCCCCAAGACGTGGATCTGAAAGTGTCCCGGGTTCGCCACAGCATTTCCGAACACGCGTTCATTATACCCCAGAGCCACAGAGACGAATATACAGGACGATAGATCAATGAGTGGCACTTCAAATTATGGTTATGTGATACTGGTATGGGTTTGACGATGATAATGGAAGTATTGATTATAAGGAAGCCGAAATAGATCAGGACGCTTAACGCACAACACAACGTACAATATTATTGGCTTCCATTAGATGTGTGATTACTTTATTTTTATAACAACCAAGTGCAATAATCTTACCAACAAAAGTTTGTGAACGTGTAATTTTTTGTAAACCGTTTTCTTTTTATTTTTTTTATTTTGTCATTTTCAAAGTTCTTATATATTTTTAAATGGTTTTGGTTATGCTGCTGTAACAAATTTATTTTAATTTGTGACATTAAAAATAAGATAAGACTGTTTTCCAAAAATTATGTACACACTATTTTCATCGATTCTACGTGTTTAAACATGCATGCATGCAATCGTGTCCTCACATCAATATATATGTATATGCGAACATAGTTTCTGTCGCTGGTGGAGAAATTAATTTTAATTGAATCATTATTTTGAAGCGGCCGTTTATATCATTCTACTCGCATGTATAAGTATACGTTATGCATACGTTTGTCCTGTTTTTTATTTGAAATTTTCAACATTTAAATATCATAAGTACGATTATTTTACTGCTTGAAATTGAAAAACAATTGAATTACTTGATTGCACTAAACTAATTTGTGTTTACTTATACTACTCATGTTATTGAAATGTAAATAAATTAATGTAGCTCAATTATAATGTATCATTACTACTAAATAGAAGTTCAAGTATTTATTTTAAGCAACAAACAACTAAATTGAAGAAAAACACATTAATATGTGTCAATTTTAAATATTGCTGATGACTGACTTCTACTGTACAGATATTGTATGTTAAATAAAAGAAAAAAGAAAAAAAAACAAAAATAATTTTTATAGACGTGTAACGTTCATCTTGATTACCGTATTTAAATCATTAAATTAAGATTTAATCGAGGATATTAAATTCAAAGCAGACTAAAGACATAATATTTATTTAAATAATAGTAATATATTATAAATGTAGGCATAGAAAATCGTGGAAATAAAAACGTATGTAATATATATATAGACCGAAAAAACTGTCTTTCGCAAATTGAAAAAAAAAAAACAATGCCTTGAGGAAGATTTATCGAAGAGAACAACATTTCAACAACTTCAACTATTGTGCTATGTAATCGTGTTACATTCTACTGTTGGAATATTCAGCGCAGCTATTAATTGTTTGGACATATCAGAAATAACTATCACAAAGAATGCAAAACCATGAAGAAATGCAAAATCTTGTTAGTAGTTCTGCAATGTTTGTCGCAGATATGGAAAGAGATCTCTTGTCACAATTATGATTGCTTTACGTTGCAGTACAGGGGTATTACTGCAATTAAGAACTCAATAATTTTTAGAAAGCCATTCCTCTGACAACATTAACACCTTTTTACTTGATTAAAATGAAGATCAAAAAAATCTGTATTTTATCTGTATTTTAACTTTTGACGGAGTAATTTTAATTTAATGAAGACTATCTCTTCATTAGCTATTCTGGCAAGTTTGTACAAAGCTAATACACCGGTACACAAATGATCTACAGGGCTTTAAGTGAAGATTGCTTTTATTCCATATATATGTACATATATTAAGTTTATGAGTTATACTTACATTTTATGCTGTCTGAACTCATTAAGAAAGGTTAATACTTCGAATTCATGAAAAGAATTCTTGACTGGTGAAATGTTTTGACTGGTTAATCCACTTCAAATAAGACACACAAATCTTTTCATAAAATATATAAATTTATTGACTACTTAATTAACATCATTGGCAAAATAGGAATTATAATAAAATTTATTCTGAAAAAAAACAAAAAAAACTCTTCAACATTCAGTGAAAATTTACATCTTAGCGGGCTTAAGAAAACGAAACAAATACATGACTATTTGAAATGTGAGTATTGAACACAAACACACAAATTCCCCAAAATCAAACAAAAAAATCTCCGTTGAAATATTCTTTCTATTTCTTAAAGTATCTCAAATAAATATTGCAGTCATATTCTGCGAATATAAATTATTATAAATATATAATGTTTATGTACATAGAAAAATTATTGATTTATATTTTTATATATGTATGTATATACGAAAATAATTATACGTTTATTTTTTACATGCATAACTAGTGTATAACAATATAAATATTTTTTTTTCGTTTTACCAACGCCATCAGTCTTTAACTTAAGTAAATTATGTATGTATATAGTCCTTTAGAGTACTTACTGTTAAGAGATTTATATATGTTTACATGTGTATGTATGTTTTTATATGCATTTGGAAGTAGAAGTATGTAAATAAAAGTGAATCATAATTTGTTGAGAAGAGATGTTCTCTAAATTTTAAATTTAGAATAGCAAGCCTCAACCATCTTTAAGTTTATGTTTTCAACACACACATCTTTCTGTTTCAACAGGTATGTACATATGTTTGTAAGTTTGCAAATTATGGAAATCATTACCGTCAATCCTACCTACGATTTTTTTTTAAATATACGGAAATCATTTTCTTTCAATTAACTACCTTCGTTTCTTCGTTGTAAGGCACAAATTGATTTTTATAACCTAATATTTCAATAACACCTTTCTATGTTCTATTTCCATAAATGAGTGTTAAGTAGTCTGTTTGCTTTTATCATAATCATGTATGCGAATGTGCCATTAACTTCAAAAATCAGGCAGCACCATCGTAATTGTTTAAATAATATACATATATTCATCTCTCCTCCATCAAAGTGAGAAATATATCTGATATGTTGTTATTCATTTACTGTATAGTTATTAATTTCCATTTATAAAAATACATTTGAAGGAGTGTTCTGCATATGCCGCAGACAATGAATCTTCAGCTTAATTGTGACACAAGTCATGTAAAAATCACCGCTCCGTTGCACTATTCGGAGAAATCACGTTAACATTATTATTGGAAGATTTCTTGAAGAAGCCTAAAGTCTCCAGCGTTTTGATTGATCGTCGTACTAAGACTTCTTTATATTTCCAAATTGTGTTATCCTCGACAGAATTTTCCCGATATTCCTCACACGACTTGAGAAGAGTTTTGACACAATCAGCGCGGTAATGCTGCAACTGAGCGTCTTCGGTATCTACAGGATATGATTTGCAAACACCTCCCAGGCATGCTAGTGGGAAATGATTGTGAAGTGTGAGCACTCTTTCAGGATTGTGGAAACATTTCACATACTGATTTGGTTTGGTGTAATTTTTAGCTCGATGCACATGTTGCAACATGTGCATATACTTAGGGATATCTTTATGCCAACCATGTTCATGCTGATGATCATCAAGGAAGTAAACATTACGGAAATTATAGCTAGGGTATCCTTCTGGCTTTATTTTCTTTGCCTTCGGTAAGACACGTGTCATAAGTTCACTCCAAGTCATGTCCAACTTAGGCATTATTACTTCATCAATATCCAGGAGAGCGATATAGTCGTACAGGTATAAGTTTTTATACAAGCAGTCATTGTAAGGTATAACTTCATTTTGTCGTTTATGATTCGTTTTCTTCGTTAGATAAAGATGTTGGAAGCCTGGTACATTCGGTTGCCCCCCAGGAAGCGTCAGTGGGGTGACCTGAACTATTCCTTCTTGTTCGTAGTGACTCAATACTTTTGTTATGTTTGGATGCACTTGTAAATTATAAAAAAATATTTTCTCAGCTCCCAAAATATTCAACATTTCGATCCATTCAATAAGTCGAACGGATAAATCGTCATATAAAAAGTCAAGTCCCTTTACACATACAGCGAAACCTTTTTTTCGGTCATCTTGTGGTCGATTGTATATTACGCGTAGATTATTGGTTGCAGTATCGCATTCTTTTTCCACCATCGATACAGACGATGGGACGACACCGTGGAATGGTTTCGGAATCTGGCATGCAATTAAATAAGGTTGATATATTCCCTGTTTGTAGTTCCCCCATTTATTGTACCAAATATACTTATACTCAAATGTCTTCACTATAAAGGGTTCTTTTTGTCCGTCGAACCAGAATTGACAAAATGTTTTGACCTTAGGTTCTATACGATCAATCATACCTAAAATGCGGACTGTAGGACCAAGCAGGGAATTCTTTCGAATATCATAGTATGCACCGAATAGCTGAAAAGTCCCATTCGATGTGCGCATTGTCTGCCAGTAGATGTTGTTAAATTCGAGTTCGAAAATTGAAGGATACTTGGCACATGTGGAAGACTTTTGCTGCAAGAAATTTTTATTTTTACTCCAGTACGCAATAGGAAGCGACGGTAAGCGCGATTCAACATCTCGAACTAGTTGCTCATCGTCCATGACTGAAATGATTAAAAGTTTGTGCATATTAATATTTGTATACCTTAAGAATGTACAATCGAATACCAGTTCTATTGTCAATTAAGATTTCTGACGGATCAAAGCGATCCGTTGTTGTGGATGTAGGATCGACTCCAAATTTGTTTTCCTTCTGTAGAAGAATCCGACCATTTATGGGAATTGATGTGTATTCATGTGGCACTATTGGTCCACTACGGAGTTTAAATAGTCCTAACATAACAAAAGACCATACGCAGAGCGTAAAGAGGACTTTCAAAATTATTTTTGAGCTTGGCATCTTTCTGCTTGCAATTGTATCGTGTATTCCTCTGATCTACTGTACTTAACTTATTTGTATTTAAGTGAGGATGTTTGTGTGAATTCTGAAATGAAAAGAAAAAACAAATTTAATCAGATTACAGAAAGAAAATTTAAATGTGAATGTAGGAATGTATGTTAAAGAATTAAATACACGCGTAATTAGCACCCTTCTAATGTCTGGTCAATGTCTGGCAACTTTTTATACCTTCTTATTCCAATTTTCCCCCGTCCCTTAAGATATTTGTATGCATGGCTATGCCTGCAGCGAATTTTTAGTCACCTTTACCCGTCATTGGTAAAGGGGAAAGGGCTAGGGGTAGAGATCACGATGTATCGAGTGACTTAGTTACTTGGCCAAAATCGTCGTCTATTGTATCCAAAATTAAGCACTAGTCACGCTAGACGCAGCCATACACATTCAAACAAAAAATCTTTTAACTGTGCTGAGCAAATTTTAACATCTTTTGTGTGCAAGCTCTTGATTTGAAAACTTCATTCAGAAGAGATGAAATTATTCATATTTGTAAACGATAATGTACCATTCATACACAGACACACTATGCTTTCAAAATAGTGTCTATGCTTCGCTTTCTTAGTCGTAGCCGCTGCTTCTAGTTTTGTATACATTTTAATAATTTCTCTTGTGCTAACCTGTTCTGCACTAAATAATTTATCTGCAAACACTATTGCATGATGCTTCACGCTCGCTGCATAATTACATAGAAAGTAAAAAAAATCGAGTAATTTAATGATAACTTTGAACTGAAGCATTTATAGAAAATTGACAATCTGCATTTTGTGACGCCCTGACAACGCAGTGCATAGTAAAAATATTTTTTTTTTTTCAGTCAATTCATTCGTTTGTCTGCAATCTGCAAATTGTACGAAAGTAAGGAAAATTAACAAATCTTTAAATGTTACGTATTTTGTATTACGAAATGTGTATGAAAAGAGGAGAGAAGAAGAGTGCGAGCATTCAAAATTGTTGATCGTAGTGTTCGATCGAATTGTACTATTTTTTTATAAGCTCTTGTTAAATCGTTACGTTTGATGATCAATAATGGTGCTTATAAAGGGCTATGGTGGCTGTGAAGCTGTGAAGAGAGTTACTTTGAAAAGTAAAATTATTCCCACAATACATTTTACTCCATTATCGTGATGGTCGTGTGTATTTTTGTATTTTTCATTAATTCGTCTCAGGTGTCGTATGAGAAAACGTTTTTCTTTATATGAAAATATTTCTATGCGTAATAATAGTGTGTACATACAATCAATTTTGAGACAGTACACATGTTGCCATAACGCTTTAAGCAGATTATCACTGAGTTCCGAATTTTATCATTAGTTACTTTTCTATGGAGTATATGTATGTATGTACATATGTATGTAGGTACAAAGGCGCTTTTTATTTCTTTTTCGTTCAGTAATACAATTTTCGATTGTGATAGTAATTCTATTGATCATAAAATTTCAGAATGACGATAAAATTGTGTAGTTATCGCACTTTGGACACTCAATTTATAATTTCCTTGTACAAAATCTAATGCCGCCGTTTCAAAGATAAGATTAATAAATTCAGTTCAATGTTCAGTCAGCACCCATTTCACTCGAGGTTCTTTTAATAAGACTATCCAAAGTGTTAAGTTCTCCTTATCCCGGTGTAAAGTAATTAGTTTAAAATAAAAAATATGTACAAATTCCTAATCCTCGCGCTTGTCCTCTATACCGTCTTACTGACAGTGCAAACTGAAACATCACCACAAAGTAATATAGACAAATTAAAATCGCAATTCCTTCCCGCTGAGTTATCTAATAGTAATTTTACAATTGATGACGCGAAAAAAATATTAAAGGATAAATGCCAAAAGGTGTCAGGGGCAAATGAAACAATTTACTTACAAGCTCAAAAAGGTGTAGCAGAATTTGTAAAGTGTGTGTCAAGTTTAGCGAATATAACCGCACTGCAAAAGGAAATTGAAATTGCAACCCCCATTGGAGAGCTCGACACAGTTTTTGCAAAATATTGCAATAAACAACCACAGGCTGAACTTTGTGTGAACAATTTGAATCAGAAGATTCAACCATGTCTCAATGCAGAAGAAAAGGCGCATAACGAAGTTATGTTACGAATTGTGACAAGACTAATGGGATTTGTATGTCAAAAGGGTGGAGACCAAATTGCCCTATTCGTTGCCGAAGGGGGTCCAGAGTGTCTTGAAGCGAACAAGGAGAATATCAACAGCTGCCTCAATTCGTCTTTTGCTAGTTACATACCAAAGAACGGAATCCCTGATGAAATGCCACAGCTTGTTGTGGGCAAAAAGGAGTGCAAAGATATACAGAGTTTTGAAGAATGCGTTTTAGAGCACTTAGAAAAATGTAACGATATAACTCCTTCCAATATTGTGGAGTCTGTGTTCAAATTTGTGAAAAATGAAACTAATTGTAAGCCATTGCCTGTTGAAAAAACAGCAAGAAGTGGTGAATCTATGCATGTTTTAAATGTTAAGTTACTTATATCCTTAGTTTTCATGTTCTTATCAAAAAAGTGTTTTGCTCAATAAATAAAAAATAAAATTGACGCATGCATTTGCGTATCTCAAATGTTCTAGCTTTCTATCCAATGTATCGTATGCTATATATACGTCGCAGTTTATGTATATTCCTACATACATATGTAAGTTAAGTAAATTAACAAAAAATACATACATAGATGTGAACATACACAAAAGTTATATGTACCTCTGAATAACTCAACTCAATAAATGGACAACAGTCTTATCGACAAACAATCAATGTTAGCCAGACGGAAATTACTTTTTTCTAACAGAATATATTGGCCTACTTACATCTTAAGCATACACCCTTGCGGTTATTTTTAAAAAGAAATTCTTTGATACAATCTGAAATTTATTCAAATTACACTTCAGCATCAGTCTAAGACGAGAAATTTAAGAAGCGATGAAAACTCTTAACAATTAGGCCGTTGCAGTTGGATAATTAATTAATATGAAAAACAACGAAGGACACTATCGCCTCACAAAAAAAAATGTCGTTTATGCACTTATTTTTCAGGCTTCATGTTGTACGACAATCACTTCGTAACACGTTTTCCCACATATAATACATAACACATAATACTGTATATAACGCCTGAACACGTTACTCTTTTTTATGCGTATTTGACTATTTTAAGATTGTGTTTTTTAAAATATTTCCATCAAATGCAATTTATATGGATTCTCATTTGTGTAGTTGCTGATATAAATTAGAAGTCTGCACAGCACGTGTATGTACTATAATCAAATTAAATATATAAGGAAAAAACATTTTTTTGTGACTAAGTCGCCTGTCGTTGTGAACTAAAACCACAAATATAAAGGCGCAACGAAAACAGAGAACTACTTGGTAGAAGGAAGGTCAGAAACCGGTTCCTTCACTATAGCTTGCCTTCTTTTTCATGCCTGCGTCATTATTCCCCTGTTGCTTTGTGGATGTCTTCATGTTTTCTGACGAATCTTTATTTATTCAACTTTACAAAAAAAAGAATGTTTATAGTCATGGAATTCGAACCGAGAATAGATTTCGCAGATCATACATAAGTCTTGTATTTAGCATATACATTCATTATTTACTTGGGTCAATAAACATACAAAATGTTTTATGTCTCTCTATGCATGCACATAAATAGAACACGACGACGGGTTAAGCTCCTCACCTGAGATTCCTTTTCGATAATTTATGTGTGTGTATCTGTGGTAATTGAATTAAAAGGAAAACAATTGTTGTTAGTTTTCTAATCCATTTATGGCAGAGGGTAAGTGCAAATTCTTCTCATGTTTTGCTTTTTTTAAGACAATGTATAAAATATCACTTGTTGCATTATTAACTTTATTATCTCGAATGACACGTACTTTGCATTTGCAACTTAACACAACTTATTTTCTAAATTCGCATCGGGCACTGAGTTGAAACACTTTACTCAGATGCATAAACCGAGAAAGCACTCCGTCCGCCAGGTAGTGTGTCTATGCATTGCTACCTGCAGCAATTCATGCTAGTGCAATAAATATCAGCCTCAAATTTTTCGCGCACACACAACTTTCAAACACGCCACCAAACAGATGCAGAGCCGGTTACAAACTGAAGTCCGTTCAATTTTTCAACTTCACATACAAGCCATGGTGATGGTATAGTAACAACAGCCAGAGACGAACACTACCACTTGGAAAAAAGCAGCTGCTGCAGAGAATATTGAACTGAGAGAAAAAATGTCTTAGCACAATCCAGGAGAAAATTATTTGATTCGCCAGCAAAATATTTGATACCTTACGGAAATTAGTTTCACGATTGTTAGCGAATTCAAGGAATATTGAAAGTGCAGTGCTGAAAATTAAGAAAATATGTACATATGTATATTAAACTATTTCCTCATCCTTCCCTCTCTTTCTGGTTTTTGTTTCTCTTTAAAAGATCTTTAAAGAGAGGAAGTAGATGGGAATGGTGGGATTGGAATATTTTTGTATTTTAGAATTTTTTTTTAGAAACACTGTGGAAACCAACAGACATGACAAACAACGGAGAACAATAATAATAAAAAATATAACAAAATTTCATGAGGAAAAAATCTATATGTAAGCAATAGGTTTGCAACACTTGTATAGACATCTATGTACGCAAAATCCCTTTAAGAAAACGACTTCTTATTCAACTGAAATAATTGATTTTCAATGTAAGATATTGGTAAATCAAAATTCCAAAATTAGCATTATTCGATGCAGGAGTCGCGAAACCGATGACCAAGTACATAGCTTGTGCAAGAGGGTGAAAAGCATCCATTACATCTAGGTAATGCAACTGCTGAGGAATAAAGAATTCTTAAGATCTTTATGTGAATTTGAAAAGAGGAGTTAATGAACTTGATGTGATCATAATCTTCTTAATCTAATTTTATGAGATTTTTATCGCATCAATCTGTATATCAGTACATCTATACATCTTTTATACTATTTTCATTCATACAAAAATCACCAATAAAGAAGAGACAGAAGATTGATTATCAATTGACCCAGTTCTTTCAATGTTCTCATTTTTACAAAGAAAGTTGTGGCCAAACACATTCTTCATCTTCTGCAATCCGTCACAATTAAAACAAAGAAAAAGATACATACGAAAAATAAAAATTTTAAAGAGAGTGACTGTGGAGGGATTTGGCGGGTCTCCGCTTTCCGATACCGATTTCGTCAACATTTTAAAGCGCACTGTGAGTTATGATTTCGTTTCATTTTTGGTCGATAGGGAAGTTGTGGTTACGATGTGGGGGATTATGTAATATTGAAATCTTTTATTAGTTTAAGATACTTTTAGGAGATGAATTTCTTAATCTTCTTACTGTGTATTGAATGAATGAAAAATTATGCGATATATAGCGACTAATTATCGAAATGTTTGTTTTTCTACATATGTATGCCTATCCATAATGATATAATCAATCAAGGATGTAGAATTGCTGTGACCCATGACGACAACCCTTAAGCTCATTAAACAAACTTCGTGATGTCGTAGATAGAAGAATTCTTTATTCGACGATTCTTATTATCACGCTATGCATGTTTTGCTCACGAAGTCTTTCTCAAGCAACGCAATTCTAACTCCAAACAATCATCGATTCTATTAGATATGTATACACATATCTGTAAAGTCTTCAACAATATCGTATCTTCCTCAAAAAAACACTTACTCACAAAGTATTTATAGTTCTGACCATCTTTACTAACATTTTAATAAACAAAAAACAAAGTCTCTGTAAGGTATAACCCGAGCTCTATGAAATTTGAAGGTGAAGATAAAAATCAACGAAGCGAACATGTTTTGCAATTTAATTATGAATTTTCATTGTAGACAGATGGATGGATGCACATGTCACGTGAGTATTCATTTTTTTGACGTACATACATACATATGTACTTCTGAATATCCATGAACGTTTTATTTTAAATCAATGCCTGCTTAAAGTTAACATACATGTATGTAAAAACGTTTTCTAAAAACGTGTGTTTATTTTCAAGAAAACAATCTTTGATTTAAGATATCTCAATTGCAATCATAATGTAGTAAAGAGCCCTTAACACGAAACACCTGTCAATACCACATGCTGAGAATTGCTTTTCATACACTTCATAGTCTAGTCGAGTTGAGAGTACATACACCATACATGTACGAACGTAACAAAGTGACATAATTTTTAGTCTTCGCATATGAATGTCTGTATAGTTTGGAACAGCTGAAGACTGCTTTATTGGTGACCTTCCTCGACGTACTTTGAATATAAACTCTGTGCGATGTTTCAAAGTCAACTAAATGTCCGTGAATGAAGCGTACAACGCAATGTTATCACATGGGAATGCGCTACACCACACGTATTCGTAGTTGTATTCTTTTTTTTTAGCGAAATATCACAAAGTAAGTGAAAACACGTTTTTACTTAAATTGCACTTGCGGACAATGAAATGAAGAGCCTTTTGAATGTAGCCTACATTCTATTTGTTTGCATGAATTCTTTGAAAATAAATACAGTTTTTATGAGATTGAGAAAAAGAAAAACGATCATTCGAAAGGAATGTCAGGTAGATACTTTTAACTACCGAACTGTTCACTTTCCAGAGTCTGAAATTCAAGTGGCGGATACAAGTTTGTAAGTCTGTAAGTACATACTCACATAAAGTCATAGACATGTAGACATGTACTTATGTGCATACATATTGACGCTTTTGCTCTGATATTGACTTTGAAATAGAGGAGAGAAATAATAAAAAAATCTTTAAGAGTTTTTCAACGTTCGTTCACATTCACTGACCTGTAAAATAGATCTTACCGTTGATAAGTAGGTGGAGTGATGCAAATGACCTTCTATATTCGTTGCGCTAAGCCGACGTTAAGACTATAATTATATATCTTAAGTTAATGATTTAAATTTATATGCATGTCCATCTTATAAATCTACTCATCTGTTTTGAATGAACAGCAGAAACGGTCAAAGATGGTGAAGCACAAGTGAAAAAAAAATTGCACCTGAGTACCACGAAAATCAACCTTCATAATGACATGCTAGAATTACGCCGAATTTAAAGTGAATTCATGGTAAAATTGAAAGATTTAAACGTTTTTCAAGGTTGTATAGTCAAAGAACATTGACGTTTCTTTTTGCGTTTTTAATCTACTCAAGCGATTGCTCTTGCTGTGGTACCAGAGAAGTGTAGAAATTGGTAAATGTTGGGCTTATATTGGATATGAGAGAAATGTGAAAGAGAATCCAAAGCAAAAATAAATTAGCTCAAAAAGAGACATAAATTGTCAGTAAATAGTGTATGTTAAGCGTTGATTTACGCAAAGTCCATAGTGTCACACTCACAAGTAAATATGCACGATCCTTTAAGAGTCCGGTCGCTTAGAGGTTTACGCGTGTGACATTGATGTGATTGAACGAACACAGCTAGCCTTCGATTAAGAGTTCGTTGACATTGAAATGGAAACGATTACAGTGGGTCTGATGGTAGACGGAAGTAAAAGAAATAATACGCTGTCATAAATAGTGAAGGACTGTCTATCTCGACTCCATAGCAAATACAGACAACCAACGTCAGTCCCGAGATCAAGTTCAGAAACTCAGAAACCCCTCCGTAGGACAAAGCTGACTTCCTTTAACAAACTCATCATTCTTGTTCTACTCTATGGGGTAGAGAAAAGTTCAGCATGTATACTTTGGTCTTATTTCGGTATGAGAAGATTTACCAGCGAATTCTTTTTGGAAGAACTCAACAATCAGAGCTATTCGGACAACCCAAAAATAGGACGACTCCTGCATGAGAATTTTATGCTTAAATCTCCAACCTAACTTTTGTTAATGTCTCTTACGAGTTGTTGTCAATACAAATTGCCTATGAAAATGCCTTGCAGTCGTTCGAAGTCGACTTTAATCTGTTAGTCTTCCCCACTCGTTTACTTTATGGTCAGCCTAACAATGTCTCGCACAACACGTGTTCCAGTTGCAAATATCGTATGTACAGGTTTTTATGAACATCTGTATATACATTAAGAACACAAAGCAAATATTTAAAAAAAACAAGAAAATAGCTGCAATATGATGTTACATAATAAAATAAATATTCCCATGCCAGCATCTCATACGCTGCATATTATAACATAATTTCAATGTTGATACATTCACATAATGAGTAAACATTCACAATTCATTTAATTACCGAATGCAATCCAATAAATGCAAATGTTGTCATTAATAATGACTCTGGACTGGTGCCTATGCACCATCAGTAGCCGCCACCTAACCCAAGCTAATGACACTTTTGTAAAAGATAAAAGTTAAATCGATTTGCTAATTAGCCCCTAGCTTAGGGAATTAGAAAGACGTACGCGGAATATCTTGGGCACCATGCAAAATTACACACGACTTCCCTGTTGTCACTCTATGCTACATTCACATGTACGACGTATTTGATCAAGGAAAATGTTTGTTTCTTCGTTTAGTAAATAATTCAATAAAATTACCTATGTAAGTCTTACAATCTAATCGCACTAAAAAATCGTATCGGAAGATAATCGAAAAGTATAATTAATTGATACTAATGCTTCGCCCACATTTATCACCAGCAGATTAGATAAGCCTTTCCAGAAAATCCTTATAAACAATTTAATAAACTGAGAGTACTTTAAATAGAAGGAAAGGTAATTTGTCATTGTTTTTCGTTGTCAATTGCTTTGTTGACGCACCGGAAACTGAAGTGCAGATATGGTTTAAAGGACTTTTACATAAGCTCCTTTGGCATACCTTAAGTATGTGGTTACACAATGTGATTATATGTATGTATGTAAAATGTGACAATTTTGATCGAACATTTCTAGAATTCAGTCTGTGTATGTAGTGATTTATGGGAAAGTGGATTGGTTTGAAGTGATAAGTGGCTAGACAAAAACCTCTTAATTGGATTTTGGCGCTGTATTTGTTGCAGATAGTAGCGAGGAAAGTTAGTTAATAAAACGTGATTCATTTCACCATATGTAGATATACTCGCGGTGTCTGTCGTTGTGCAGTAGACATAGCGTTAACGAAAGTTGTTCAGTTTCAAGTAAACGCTGGATAAAAATATTTTCCATATTTTTGCCAGTTCCATCTCTCCCGAGTTATAGTCGCGGCTCAGGGTGTATGAAATGTCTGCAAACGTTTTCTTAAATTTAATGTACATTAATGCCGTAGACATTTCACTTGTTAGATCACATGTATGACAGTGATTGACCCTCGACCCTAGTA
Organism: Eristalinus sepulchralis; assembly: GCA_944738645.1. Lineage (NCBI taxonomy): Eukaryota > Metazoa > Arthropoda > Insecta > Diptera > Syrphidae > Eristalinus > Eristalinus sepulchralis. The sequence goes on along the minus strand of OX122884.1, from coordinate 490,336 downwards.
CCCTGTAGACTAACACTCCTATGAAAATATGATTGGTCAGAAAGCCTATCAGGAATGTAGGCATGTATTGGGTTTTTCACTAGGGATTTCCGAACTTTGACAGCGCCATGTTTTTAATACGATATTTGCCATATATTTAAGCTCTTTTGCTTAATCACTATAAACGCGTGTGCGAACAGCGTTCAACAACACCATAAATAAGAGTTCGGTTTCTATATACATACGTATATATGAGTCCTACCAAGTGACCACGTTTAACTTCGCTCTGCCATGAACAACGCAGCATCAGTAAAAAAATGTTGGAAAGAATTCAAAGCAGTCGACTTTGGTTCAATCACAAGAACTTATCATTTCGCAGATGACAAATGAGCGAATTTGGTATTCGCTATTCATAGCTTAAACGAAAAATATCTGTGAAAGCTCAAATAGGAAACACTTAATGAAAGACCTTGTGATTTCCTCACACCGTTCTTAGGAGATTAATACAAGCACACTACAACAAAATGCTGATAAAGGTAGACTCTTGTCTTTTGCGGATGGTTGCATTAACATTATCCTAGGCACATGAAATACAAGTTTTAGAAAATGAGACCAAATTCTACAATTCAGTTCACCGAAGCTAGGAATTTATGCGATTATATGAAAAAGCTGTGCACAGTATGAACGTAGATAAAAAGGATACACCGATCGAGAAATCACTGATCTGTCTTAAAACAATTTTAGAATTGTTTGATGATTAAAACATGCACTCACATATGCACGTAATTACATACATATCATAGAAGTAAATAAAAAAATTGTCATTTAATAGGAAAAAGTTAATTGCTCACCTTGAAAATCACAATGCGTGCAAATGCTCACTGCTATTCGGTTTCGGTCTTTGTAAAGGTCCCCTTTTATTTTTCAAGAATTGTTCATTCACTGCGTATGAAAGCGACAACTAAGGAGACTGCGCAGCAAAGCGTAACACTTCGTAGAAAATTATATTTTAATTTGATTAAAAGTAATATAGACACGCACACACACACACACACCCAGACGGATGATATGAAAGGGTTGGCAGTTACTATTTTTGGAATCGACTTATTTTCCAGTTGATTAAATATTGTTAGCTCTGATAGAATATGTTGCACCCATGCAATACATGTATTTTTATTTACATTTGCTTGGACATCGTCAGAGGTAAAATTTAAGGATAGAAAGTTTTTGTTTATCTGCAAGTGAACGACCGACTTGAAGCACAAATTTGAAATGACGCCTTTTTCGGTGAATTGAATGAGTTAAGATAACATAAGGTGTGTACATGATTTCAGCGGCTATATGCTTTGCTGAGAAACCCAGGTTTTGTCAAAATCAAAATTTATTACCGTTCGTCCATAACCGATAAGATTATCAAATAGGAACTGATAAATAAACGTTGAGAGCCAATACAATGCGAGCAATCGGAAATGTATCGAACGTTCCAATTATAAAAAGGAAATTGAGTTTTAAAAAATTCTTTTTGAGCTGCCTTCCTTTTTAAAGCTGAATTGGAGTACGGCAGAATTATCAGAAATTTATTGTCAGATGAATCGAATTTTCCTTCAGTTGAGCGATGAGTAGACATAAATTTTACCTGCCTTTAGATAAGTTTTTAATTTACACTTGTAGTTCTGGAGGTGATAAGACTACTTGTACGTGCTAGCTTGTACACATGACTGTTGTCGTGTTTAATTGTAACTGAAGAGAAGACAATCAATCATTTTTTAGATCAATTTTGTTCCTTCGATACAAGTATCTAGTACGTTACGCCGAGAACATACATAAGTATGTATGTACGTTTCAGTACCCTAATGCTTGAAATCATAGACAAACACCATTCTCTATTTTCTTGATGGCGTTGCGGGGGTAAGTCGAAAACTGTTCCTTGCAGTGACAAATGTGGATATGTGATTTGTACACATTCAAATAAAACTAGTTACACTTACGAAGCACAACATGAAAAAAATCAAAACCCAGTTATAAAAGTGAAGAGAGCAGAGCCATAAAGAGAAATGAATAACTGAGAGTTTCGTGATGATTTTTCTCAGAGAGGACGTGTAACATTTTTAAGATATTGATTAACTTTCACTAATGGCTTCTACTTTCTTGCGACTTGTAGCAAACATTGTATTCTGATCCGCACTGAAAGACACAAATTAGTCATTGTTTCATTTTTTTTCACATCTGTCGTCAAAACCATACAAAATAAATGATCTCTTGACTTCCATATAAAGTTGGAAAAAAAATTATATTATTGTTTTACACTCCTTTCATGCGACCTTTCCTAACGATGCGCTGTGTATCAAGGCCCTGACCCAAACCAATAATACAAAACATGTGCACTTTTACGCCTGTATGTATGTATGTGTGAAGTGTGTCATTTTAAATGCCTGAAGGGAGTAATGGTAAATATGAACTATTTTTATTTATAGAATGTCAAATGGGAGTCACATAATTTAAACAGACAAACAAACACAGACTGTCTGAAAACAATGCGAAGACGTATTTGTAATTGCATTCTTCTTACGTGAAGATCAATGAAAGGGGGGGACGAATAATGTAAACTGCATTTATAATTCATCATACGACGCCGGCCTTGAATAGGAAATGAGGGTAATAATTAATATTTAAAAAAAGAATATTATTTTGCACGTATTGATGAATTCACAAGTATATTTGTATATTATTGGAGACGGGCATATCCGCATTGATTACAGTTAATTTTTCCACTGTTTGTTCAATACACGATTCTGTGCATTTTTGAAAAGACTAAGGGCGAGTTTCGAATCGATTTCAAAACCGCACAAGACATCAGAATGTCGCACCACACTAGCACAACACTTAAACCTGAACCGGATTTCTTCGCTGCCAGTGGATTTTGTCGATGTTCTGCAGTATGGCTTCCTCAATCATGTACTGAAAAGGATAGTGGGGAGTGCAAAGTGGTTAATCCAGAAGACATGACCTTCCATAAGTAGATAAAACTGGTGAGCTACAACATCGAAATTTTTATCTTGTTCCCTGCGAGCCGTGGCAGAAGCGATCGAATAACTTATTAAATGAGTTAAGCTTTGGTGAACGAGGACATACGTGTATGAATCGATCCATTGAACAAAACCAGGGACAACTAATAACTTAAATTTTAAGATAACAAAGAGGTATCGTCTTCCGATGTTCTTCGTCGTCGCACGTCGAACGCGAAACATCAAATCCTTTGCAATGTGGTCATCCTATCAGTTTTTTGTATAGTTTTATTGTATTGCACGATGATCGAAACAGCAGAACGAACTCATGGTAATTTCGAAAGAAAAGTGCTCTGGCTTGGAGATAGAATGCCAAATAGAATGAACCAGAATTAAAATCTTACACTCCGAATCGTAAAATTAATTTTAAAAACTTTTCATAAGCAATCTCTGAACCTATTTACTTTGCGTACATGAAAACCTACGTAGTCTGTAATGAATACTATATGTCATGTCTAGTTATTTATTTGATCCTATGTTGAAACATACATACATATATACAAAGGCTTTACGCCTACAGAAAATTTCAAAATAAAAAAGAAACCTATTTGATGATAAAGTTAGTACTTAACACTTAATCAAATTATTGAATAACCAATATCAGCGTCAGCATCTTTTAAGGATTAACCTCGATAAGATGGCACTTATGTATGTATGTGCACAGCTATTGCATCGTTAGGTGAAACTGATACATCAGTCCAATGGCATTGAATAACATCTTCATTCCGCTATGAGTTGGTTATTATTTCAAATCCATGTATCTTTTCACGTGTTGACCTCATTTTCAATCACCTGGTGCAGTAGTACGATCAATACGTTCACGTAACAATGTACAATGGTTTTTTTTATTTGCATCTTCAGTGATTTGTTTGTTTGTCTATCGATTATAAAAGTTTTTTTTTTCTCTCAGAGGCTTTTGTAGATTGTTCGTTTTTGAAGAAAATAAATGTGATTTCAGAGATTTATTTTTTTGGTAATTTTGATGAAAATAATGATTGTCGAAGTCTTTCCTAACTCCTTGTTCTTTGTTTTCTAATACACCTAAACATATTTGAGGAATGCGTTGGCACGTGGTCTGTCTAATAAACTTTGCAAAGAGCTGTACAAAACAATTGGCCACAAAATAAAAAAGAAAAAAACAAAGACCATTAAATTCCTTTCATCCACGGGTACATATGTACGTAAACATACATACAAAACTAACTTAATTGCTTAAATTTTACAAGTGTTTTTTTTTGTCTTCACCCAAGACGGTGTGAAGAGGAATTTAAAGACAACTTACACACTGTGCACTACAATACAATTGCTAAAAGAAGACAGAGTCTATAAAAAAACGTGTCGTCCCAAAATGATGAACAAATAGGTTACGCGTTTGCTCAGCCAGGTGTCAGTAAATAAAAAAAAACACTAAAAGACGAAATAAACGTCGGTATTGTATGTATTGTCTTTGGAAATCTATTCGCAAATCACGTTTTTTTTTTGGAGTGGAGTTGACGCCCATTTATTCTCCTCTCGTCCATAATGACATGAGCGGTTGAGTGTGAGACATATTCTAAATATGTACATTAAACTCTAAAGCAGGTCAGGCATTTGGAACAACGAACGATTCTCCTGATTTTTTGTGTAGATATCCATAGGAGAGGAATCAATGTTCGGTGCAATTGGGAATAATGAGTATTTATCGTAAGTAGGTAGTGGGCTCGGTAGAATGGGAGGCTACTGAATAAGACCACATCCAGGTTTATTTGACAGAGTTGGTCAGGTCGCACGCATGGACAATAACGCTTCAGCTGTGAGGGTCTTTCAATAGTCCACTGATTTCAAGGCGATGACAGTTTATTTCCTACATGAAGACCTAATGATCGCTGACTCTAGTTACATTTATTAAAACGACTGGACGGTCAAGGATGTAATGCGGATCTAGCTCAGACTCTAATCCTGTTAAGTGAGTATGAAAGAGAAGTAGTTGGTGACAAGACATAGTGGAGTTCTGAGGGAATCGCGATCGATCGACAAACATCCTTATTATTTTCAGGTTGCACCAAATTTTCTTCGTATCAATGGGGCTACCAATTGCAAAAGAGACGACTCAGTTTCATTCTCACCGCTCCAACTTATGTGAACATGTGCACACATACATACCTATGTTATCTGAAGACATATGCTATAATTGAGAAGTGGCTCCAATAAAGAAACTCACAAAATTTAAATGATATCAAAACGCGTAATACATCGAAATAAATTGTGTCAAGGATAATGAGTTAACAAACTTGAAAGTTGTTCATTCTTGTGCATTTTACTTTACGTTTTACTGCTCGAAAACGTTTTCTCTTTGCTATGTACGTTTGCATGAATTGTGTTTAATGTCATATGAGAAAAATTTCGATATCAAAAGTTAGGATAACGTCCAAAGACTTACATAACATGCACCCTTGAGATTCTTTCGTTGAAAGGAAAGGAACGGAGATATATAATTTGTTCATATCAAATGTTTATTTCTTTGTCCTTAGATATTTTATACCAGTGATATCCTATAAAAAATTTTGGTTAGCAAGATTTTTAGCACACGATACCTTTATAAAAACCAGAGTGCAATATGCACTTATTATACTGAGTTAAAGTTCATAAATCACAAAAAAGTATCCTATGTAGTAATTCATTAATTTAACATTAATGAAATCTTCTCATATGTTCAGAAAATTAAAATTCACAATTGCATGGAGATAAAAAGGTTTTGGTTGAAGTTTCCTTGCTAAACCCGGAAAATAATGAAATCCTATTTGATTATGCACACATCGTTGTGTTATATTACATATTTATACAGGCATTCATAGATACAAAAGGCATATGCTTCTGCCGTTTGGTGCACGCAGATCCTTTAAAAAGAGATTTCTTTTCACTGAAAGCGATTTACGTGCTACAACTATAAAGAGAAAGGTTTACTTGCATTAATGCGTCCTGAAAGATTGGAACCTTTTTAGTTTCATGAGTATTTTATACGGCGATGAGACATCTGTATATGATTGCTACGTAGTCAGTCAGCAAGAGAGCTTACATTCCATAAGCACAGTCAATCATATGATTGTTTGTGTCTGTGCCATAAGCCGAAAAAACTCATTTCTGTGGTTGGTGTACTTGCTTCCGAAACCTTAGCCAATACACATACCACTCACATTATACAGCATTTTCAAATTCTGTCTGCAAGATGTCTTGTTTCGTTAAGTATTTCAACGAGGCATCCATGTTGCTGCGTAAGTTTCAATTAGCATAACATTGAAGACCAACTTGTACTGTGCAAACAAACAAACGCCATGCACTTTCTTAATATACTTATTTTTAAGTCCATCTTAAAACTAAACAATCGAGATAATTTGTTGTAATGCTTTCCCTTTCATTCCTCATCAATTATTTTTGAAAATTGGGTGAATGATAAGCAGCTGTATGACCTCGGCAATGTTTACTATTGAGTCTTTAGTTTACAACAGCAACTCAATTGTACGTTGAATAGAGCACGTTGTACATACATATGTACTCTCCCACAGCAGGGGTCATTGGCAGATCTTAAGAGAGACAGAGACACAGCAGCAGTTTGCAAATCGAATGGTGTACGTGCACGATGGAGTCAAGACACAGTAGGCGGAAATTTCGAATCAGGGTCAATTCTGCAAGAGGCACCAATGATGATAATTAATTGATGAAATTTAATGTATGTACATACATATGTATACTGTCCGATAACAATGGAAAGAATTCTTATGCACATAAAATTCAAACATAAATATGGTGTATGTGCATTCATATGTTTTATAGTTTATCCCACAACGAGGTAACTTGTACTTTTTCGGAAAGTTCTAGTGCGAAGCAGGGATTATGTTTTCATACAGTGAAGAGAAAGTTAAAAGGGTCGAAATATAAGTCAAAGGGAATTTGGCTTGCAAGAAATTTTATTTAGAGCCAATCAATTGCGTGCATCGCAAATCGTTATAGTTTTATTCAATTATATGAGCCCTAATTGCAAAATGCATTCGTCTAGACTTGTATGCAACATATCTATCTTTATATTTATATATTATTTTTACACCACCAACCACGCCTTTAAGGCAGCACGTACGCCCTACTGCCACTTGTTTCCCTTTGGAAGTGAAGGATCACACTCAAAGAACAGGCCTTCATCTAACCAGACTATACATATTTATATACATATTGTTTGTTAAATAGATCCCCCTGTCACGTAATCGCATTTCCCAGTAATCTTCTATCCACAGATTTTTAAGTCTAAAGTTCCAAACATTTATGTACACAAACAAAAATCAGCTGTGAGGCTGAGACCTTGGAGGCTGACTCAAAATATTCTATGATGCCCATAAATCGACGAGAGACCAAAACATGCCTATACATACAACAAAAACACCCAAGCATACATGTAAACAATGATATGAAAACCTGTCTATTATGTACAAAGCGGCAAAAGACGAACGTGCACCAAGCAGCATTTATGCGCCCATGCAGAAGACCAGTGTGCGCCACTCTCTAGCTCCACTGATCTTGTGTTTACGTGCGGAGATGTGTCACACGCAGCGTTTTATATAATACATCAGACTCTCTACACAGTTTTCCTGGTGAGATCTCCATGTCGCATGAGTTTAATATGAGTTCCGCTGCGCTAGCGATCGGTTCGAGATTTTGAAAAGTAGAGAAAATCGTTGAAAATATATTCAATTCATTGAAAGTGTTTATTGTTGTGTGTATTGACAAATACAATTCTTTACCAAGTTCTTTGATTGAATGTGCGATTTAGTTGAACACAGTTTAAAAGTAAATTATACATTGATTGATGCACAATGGCATTCTCTGTTATGCGGTCTGTACTCTTGAGAACTTCAAGGGAAATCCTTGATAGAAGGATAGTTGGATCAGTTGGTCTAATTAGGAGTTTTGTCGAGATGGAAACACCGGTAAGTTTAAACAACTTTTCTGAGTTTGACTGGTATTTTGTGGTAGTCCCTTAACGGAAGTTGATATTCATGGACATAACAATCACAATAAAACGTGTTCTTGTTTTGAGTTATTAGCTGCTGTTGTTTAACCTTAAGACTAATATTGAACCTTGTACGGAAAGAAAAAATTAGAGCACAGCAAAGTGGAAAAGCAGAAACCCATTATCAGCAAACGGTATCAGACTTGTATTCCTATCCCAATTGGAATGATAGACATTTCAAATAAGGTCATACAATATATTTGGACAACGCCTTCACATTAATCTACATATTCTCCTTCCTATATTTACGAAAACTATAACAGGTTTTTTTTTTACCTATCTAATTAATTAAAACCCTATTTTCATTGAAGGTTCTCTTAATTCCTCGTGTAAGTTACGGCGTCGGTTTTCGACAAACGGCTCCACAAATATCGATTCAAAAGTATTCAAAGCAGTCAATGTCATCTCGTGCCTACGATATTGAATCAGATTCAGACTCTGACGATGAAGTTTCCCGTAGACGACATAGTGAGGGAAAATCGAAAAAAACACAAAGGGTAAGTTCAAATTTATGTAAGTTGAATAGGAATCTAGGCCACAAATGTATACATGTTATATGTGTGCACATACAATCAGTTGCGCCTATAGGTTCTTTTGTATACCCGTACACACTTATATACATGCACATGCTTATGAAGCAACAACCGGTGAGGCTTGAGTTTTGACACGCACACTGTCGGTTGGTGTAAGATAAAATTCAAACATGTGGTGCAGGCATGCATGAATGTATGTCTGTATACTATATGAAAGACCGACCCCAAAAAAACCGTGAAGGAAAAAATTGTTTGTTATCAATAATTGATATTTATATTTATTTGTTTAAATCAAAGTTAGGTTCATTTGTGTATTACGAAAAATAAACAATGAGGTCACATCACACGTTTGTTCATTTCAGGGTGAAAGTGAATTTTGGCGACGCAAAATGAACACCCTTCACAAGATTTTGGATGTGAATAAAGATGGAGTCATTTCCTTTGACGACTTCAACTTGCTTGCAAAGAGATTTACCGACATTGGTAACCTGTCAGCAGAAACCTCAGCGGAATTTCTCGAGGTCATGAAGGTAAAGAAAACACACTCTTCATTAGCTTAATTTGTTAAAAAAATCAATTCGCATTTTGTACTCCAACAGGAAACTTGGGAAGAGCAATGGGGTGAACTGAGCCCATACAATCTAGTCACAGCCGAGCAATTTCTTACCAACCTGCATTACTCAATGAATGACAAAGAAATGGTGAAGAAAGTTGGACGGTTCTTGCCATATATTTTCAAAGCTGTCGATATTGATCATTCGGGACACTTGGACCTGGATCAATATAAGCTATTCTTCCGTTGCCTTGGCCTTACTGATGAGGATGCGGCAATTTCTTTTGCTGTGATAGACAAAAATGGCGATGGTCAATTGTCTCAAAAAGAATTCGTCCATCTCGGACGACAATTTTTCTTATCCGAGGACGAACAGAAGATATCAAAAATGTTCTGGGGACCACTCGTTGATCATTGACAATTCCTGATTACATTAAGACTGGTAGATGAATGCAATAGTAGTATGCAAGAAGAATTTACGACGTTTTTTACTGGGAAAATTTGCAGATTATATAAATGCAATGAGAATTACAAGGGGCATCGTACTCAATACGTTGTTTATTCTTGCATACGACTTTTCTTCTTTGTTAATTCATTATTTTTATTTTATTCATTAGTTAACTCTATTGATTTAAGAGATGTAGTAATACGATTAAAAGAAAAAACCCAAAAATTCATTATTATTGTATGATTTTCTTTATTTTGTTGATTCGATTTATAAATTTAGAATGTTGTTTATGCGTTTCACCTCCGTGATTTGACCCTCTATTTCGGCAGTCCTGAAATTAAACAATTTTATAATTTATAAGATTAGGGTTTGAAAAATTTTGCAATAGATCTGTTTCAATACATGTCACAAGCAACGTAAAACAAACGCATAATTTTTATGCAAGAAAACAGAATTGCTCTAGCCTTTTGTTGCTTGTGACCTGAACAGACCAAATGAGAATGTTTATTATTACATTTGCAAAAGGATTTCCTTAATAGTTGCTTCCTGTTTTCCGGGCAGATCAAATGGTTTATTTTTATTGTTCTCCGTGTACTTTTGTATCTGGAAAGCAAATAACCCCATTACCCCAAATCATCTTATACAATATTCTTAATATTCTTACGTGATAACATTGTTTGGTGATAGTTGCTTTAGCTTTCTGGGGAGCATTTGTTAACATTTTTGTTTGATTGTTAATCTTTTCAACTTCTTGGAAAAATTCTTCCTCAGCTTGTGAGTTGCTAGGTAGGCACGTGTTTGCTAATCTCATTAAATTTTGGCACCTGAAAATATTCCCAAAATTAATTTAATTGTGAGTCTCTTCAAAAATAACTTTTTATCTCACTTTTTGGACAGCAGTTCTTGATTCTCATTTATTTCTTCAAAACGTTCAGCTAGCCGATGAGCATTCTCACGAATTAAGTCGCGTTCTCTTTCCAAACTTTCAATATCCTTTTTCTGTTGCTCTTTTCGCAGTCGAATAGCGTTTAGTTTTTGCAAGAATTCGCCTCTAGCTTGTTCATGTCTTTTAATGTATTCACTTCGAAGAACGTCAATTGTCTGCGTCAGAAGTTCATACATCTCTTGAGGAGTGAGATGGGCAGACTTGTTAATCGAAACAATGGGCTGAGTAACTGATCGTTTAAGAATGTTTTTTATATGATCAACAAAGGACGGGCCGATTAATTTTTCATTTATTTTTGCGCACGATTTGTTGCAATCTGCATAATTATTTATCACTGGCAGGAGCTTTGAGTCAATAACCAGGTTTAAGCTTATAACTTGTCCACTTGATAGCAAGAGTACTATTCCTGATGGCATTTGTAGGAGAACAAATCCTAAAACAGCATTGATTTTATTGCTGTTGTTGATTTTTGTACATACTAGGTATTCTGCTCGAGAATTATTGGTAAACGTTGATAACTCTGAAACGACTGATACAAGGGAATATGTCTCTTTGTATCACAAATTACTTGTTAAATTGTTACCATCCGAGTCCAAGTAACGTTCCATTTCTTCAATAAAGTTGACAGTCACAACGTGTAGTCCAGCGTTGTGGTAAGCAAAGTATCGCATTTCATTTATACTGTCGCTAAAGATATGATTTCTCACACAATTGTCTCATTTTCAAAGGCCTGAACTTACCTCTTCAGGTATATTGGACAAGTGTATGAATTTCCCACACTATTTCGCACTTCAGGTATTCCAAGTTCTAACTCCACTGTTTCCAAGACATTTAAAGTCCATTCCGAAGGATGTATCAACAAACTGGAGTCAATTTCATTGAACGACTGAAAAGTGATTCAATTAAACACAACAAATACATGAGTCTCGTTAAATTACTTCTTCAGGAATTTTGGCTTCCAAAAGCAAAGCATGGTGTAATTTTCCTGTAGTCTCAGCAATGATAACAGTTGGTGGCAACGATGGAATAACAAGTATGGAACATGAATCTAGACCATAATTGCTGTCCGTTTCAGGTTTGATAGTTAAAGGACCTTGCAGGCGAGGTCTGAAACAGAACCTTACTATTGCTGAAATAAATGTGATTTAAAGGTACATACTTATCTGTGTCAATTCCTGCGGAAAGGATGTAAATGTTTCCGTTCTCCCGTAAAATAACAATTGGCCATTCAACTTTTTCATTTAGCAGTTTTCCACGTATGCTAATGTTTTCTTGGCTAGTTGTGTCGTTCGACAATGAGATTGGTGGGCATATATCAAAATCAACTGCTGACTCTCCTAACACATAAGGCGTTGGCAGTGTTGTCGAATTATTAACGCTGGTATTGTGTAATGAAGGAAAAGGGCCAACTTGCCACACATGCCGTAAGTTGAAATTGTCATAAACTCTGCAGAATTTGTGTGTCATAATCAGATCAAATGAAAAATAATTCTTATGAGAATTATTCATACCTTATTGTATTATCGGATAACAGGACTAAGAGGTGAGAGTCCGTGGGTGATGCTGGGTGCCACCTCAATTGTCGTACTTCTGTGTGGGGATTGTTGTGGAAGAATTGAGCGTCTAAGTTGTTTGATCTGTGTAAAACATTCAATTTATTGTACTGTCTAAGGCATTTCACTTTAGGACTACGACTTACAAACGACTTTCTTAACAGTACATATATATTATCAGACAAACTAAAACGACTGTGGGAAACATATATTTAATTTTGTAGATATTAATACTGGACACAGGTTGGTTTGAACCTTTTCTCTTTTCCTTCGTGATTCCCTCGCGCATTTTTTCACGAGAATGCCTTTTTTAATTCAGTAATTTACCGCTGACAGTTGACATTGAATTAGCATTATAAACCATTTTGTTTTAATTTAATTATCATTTCTGACTGCCTTTTATCTTAATTTACAATAGGAAAATTTTCTATTTCTTTTCCCTTTTATCCTTAAAAGCATTATAGAATCGATTCATGGTACACATATCTATGGTCATGATGAACCTTTACTTAAAACAAGAATTCCTTTTTGAAATTAACGAATCATATTTTATTAATTAAATGTATTTTAAAAATACGTCGCACACTTTCATCATTTTTCTCCAGAATCACATTACTTAAAAGGAACAATAGCACATATGTGTGTCTCTACACACGTACCCTTATTAAATACATACATTTATTATAACGAAGCAAAAAACGAAAGCAAATTTAACAACTGGACATCCTATATCGTTGTAATTACATCATTTATGCAGGACGAATATGTCTTGCCACCGCCACTGCCACTGCCACTGCTGCAGCGGACCAAAACCAGATTTAATTTTTTTATTCCTGCTGATGGGTAGGGATTTTTAAAAAGGATGTGTCCTTTTTTTGCCATTCTTGGGATATAGTATATGCACAAGAGCAAATGGAAATGAAAATAAAAAATGTAATGTGGTTGCCATTTTTATTTTCAACCTCCATAGCATTACACACATGTATGTACATATGTGAAATATACTAATTTTTATCCTTCAGATCCTTTCATTGTACATATTAAGCGTGAACGTTTTGCAAAAGAAAAAAAAAACCTTATCAAAGTGTGCACCCTTTAGAAGATTATGATGAATTAATAAAATATTTGTATAGGGATAGTTTTTAGTCTGAGTTGTTGCATATTTGATCCTGGTCAACATGCATGGAATCAATCAATCTACATGTCCTTCTCAATCTTTTCTTGCCACAGGATAAATTATATAATACATATTTATCCTATCAGGTGTGCCTTTATTTGTGCAAGGTATCTATGAGAATTTCGAAAACGCATATAAATTAAAGTTGCTCGAAAGGATTGATTTATGAAGTTTCCAAAAACTCAAAATATATCAACTTGGAACATGTGAGACTTTAAACTTTACTTTCATAGCGTACGTACACCAAGCTATTCCCTCTCAAATATGTAACAAGACTGTCTCGTGATATACGCTTGTCGGTATCCTCGTCATATACATGATTTTCCTTTTTTTAATTAAACTTTACCAACGACGATTTATTGATGACGTTTAGTTAATTTGGTTGGGAAATGCTCGCGCATAAACGCCATTAAAAATTTTTGTCGCCTTTAGCACCGATAAAGGGTTGATGAGTAACGAAGACGATGGCGGTGGGACACGATTTAATTTATTTAACTCATTAATGGAAGAGACTACCCTTGCCACTACCGCCGGTAATAGCCGGTACGCTAAGTTTCTTTTAAATTTTTGTTGTTTTTTTTTTCTGTTTAACTCGCTCTTCGTGCTAATTTGCTTATTCCCTTCCCTTTAACCCTTTACCTCTTTATGGCACCTCTCGATATCCCTGAATTAATTCGAACGAAACGAAAGTGTGACGATGAGACTAAAGGTAAGTAGATAAGGTGGATCACTTTTGTTTGTGCCTCCTGACATAACATTGATAATCTTTCTCACCAGACATGTATAAATTCGCTCTTCTAATAAATTATAAAAGTTAAATCCACAAAAACCACAGATGAAGGGTTACAAAAATCATGATAACCTTTATTTGGTTGTTGCCGTAGCGGCGGCATCATCATCATTACACGCCCCCTCAATCTGGAAGAGGTAAAAAAAGGATTAAAAAACACCCGGATGTTTCCCCATCACGCGGTAGATAACGTTTGCAGAAGTGAACATCAAGTGACATACAGATTTATTGGAAATATTGTAAAAATAACAAATTTTTTCTTTTCATTTGATTGGGAATTTTGTAAAGCTTATTTGCGTTGAATTTATCTAATCAGGGTGCACCATCTCAAGGAGACCAAATCAAATCATTAGCGTTGATGGTGTGCACCGGCCTCTGTATGCTCTCAGAATTGAATTGTACGCAAACTGTTAAGTGGATAAGGAATTTCTCCAGCCGCAGTCAATTGCGAATTCGATGCGAAATGGGAAAAGTAAATTATAGAATTTCATCTAACCCCGTAGGTTATCTTGGCGTTTTCATCAACTCTAAATGTATATGAATATAACAAGTTCTTTGTACCCACTCTCCCGAGCAAACCACTGGTAACCAGTGTTTGCTTGCACCAACCGGGAGAAGAATAATAATGAAATTTTCTTCTGTTTGAAATCACATCAAGAAGATTCCCTCCTGTCGACGACCGTCCGGTACGGATGGGCCGGTAAATGAAGTGGCGGGTATGGATGGTGTTTCCAGAGAGAACTTCAATCATCATCTGGGTTAGTTACCTATTAGGAAACTTTTAGTTAAAACATTCAGCTTGTTTCTCTACGAGTATAGATAGCGTACTGTAATAGAATAAAATACGTCTACTTTCTTTTTCCTACTAAATGTGGATGTTGCAAATTTGGAATGGATCAGTTTTCTGTAAATGTGTGAGATGTTGAATTGATTTCTTTCCAAGGTATAGTTTATCTTTTAAGTTAATCATAATAACTGCTGCACTTTTATGGTTGCTAGTTCCCATATTTATTTATTTTGACTATTTTGTAAAATCCCTATGGACGGATATAGCATTCAACAAGAAGTGTAAGTAAATAAGTGATTACTTATCCTTTTCGAGAACCATTTCATTTTGAGTCCAACGCTTCAGTTACCAATCAATCAATCACGTACATCGATGAAACACAAGATCTGTCGAAAACATGGCAGATGTCTGTGTGAAATTGCAGCAAAATCCGAGACAGTCGATTTTGCGTGGCATAGAGGGTCAATAAATGGATGACTTTAACTAACTCGCTCTAAGCACCTCAAAATGGTGAAGGACCGTAGCTGCATATGCATGTTGGTCGAAATACAGATCTACCCGGGACTGCAGTCACTTACACATTTGAACCTCTTATCAATCGCAATCAAAACCACTTAAGTATTTCGAGTAACATTTCTCATGCCTACTCTTTATCCTGTCTTCTTATTATTTCGAGTCAAAACCACATACAAATATACTACGTACATATCAGATGCTTGATGATGATGGCTTTCTTGCATAAATATATCAATAAAGCAGAAAAAGAATATCTCCTTAAATTACGAGCAACCATAGTCACCGCAGACACCTTAACCCCTTTCACCAAAGTGTTGGGGCTAATTTTCATTAAAAGGATTAAAAATACCCCTCCTCTTCCCCCTTTCACAATTCGCAAATGTTCCTGCACGCTTTTATTGCCTATAATCATCATCATTGGCTTTGGTAGAAGTATCCAAAATATAAATTATCATAAAAACATTGGTATCAGCCCTTTCAAACGCCCTTACATAGGCGGTGGGTAAAGGAGTCAGCAGTCAGGGTGCGGTGGGGAAATATTCAAATAATATAGCGTCGCAGGATAGTCTATGTAGAATGGATCCCGGTAAATGTTCGCTAATCTCAAAAGTATTCGAGAATATTAAAATATTCAAATTTTGTGTTATTAATAAGTATTTTTTGATGACGAGAGAAAACAATTCAGGTAAGACGCTTGAATTCCATGGCCTCATCATCATCAGTGGCATCAGGCGTTGAAAATTGTTTCGATTAGCATAGAAATGATTGTTGAAGATCAGACACCGTCGAGCTCTCATCTCGTGTAATCGTGAACTATAGTCTCCGGTCAGGAGATTCACTATTTGATAAATGCTTTGCGCTGCTAAATGACAATTGAACGATTGTCATTAAGATACAAAATTATCATGAAACATAACTCTCTCATAACTACGACTCCGCCAATAGCGAATTTTGATGATAAGAGCAGCAGTCAGGAAATTAGCTTAAGATGAGAGATGATAATGAAATATTTGACAGTGGCGTTTATAAAGCATACCTTCCTCCCTTTTACTGATATTTTTTACACGAAAATATGTTGAAATGTCAAAAGTATGTTTGAGTAAATATGTATTGTTCTTATGCAGGTTTTTCGGCAGAAGCAATTCATTCACAATTAAAAATAATCGTTTCACGTTTATATTGTACTCCATTCGAAGTTGCCTAAGAGTCGTCATACTTTCTATTGCAGTTTAATCTTTTTAACCTCCTTTTCACATACACATATTTCATTCTTTCAATTTTCTCATTTCATCAAAAGAATACAAATCTTGAGCTTAAGTGACATAAACCACCAATGTCGACGCTCCCAAACGATTCTTTTCTGATTCGACATGTGGAGTTGAATAAAATTATATAATTATACACTCGTATGACTTTGCGTTATTCCAGTTACAAAGGTTTCTAAAATACTTCCTGGCATTCGTTCATTTTTTTCTTTCGGTTTTTAAAGTTTAATTTTCTATTGTTCGCGTATCGACATGTGTAGTTTGCTGGAAAATTACATGTGTACATGTAAGAGACTTACAATCCCTCTCTTGAGGGTTCACATTATGAATGAATACAGTAAATACATTGAATTGTTATTCTTCTTGATGTACATTGTTTTTTTGCTTATACACTTCTTTAAGGAGGCGTAGAATTGAATAAAGAAATGTAAAATACAAACTTTTCTCCGTAGCAAAAGTTGGCGATAACATTCTGTAAAATCTGCACACCTTGGCAGAGTAAAACGCCATTTGTGTTTAATTGCGCGATGGGCAACTAATGAGATTTTACAGTCATTTATTTATGCTTGCATTTTTCTGCTCCTGCCATCCTTCCTATGTGCGGGCGGTAAATTCAAATTTATTGCAGGCTTTGGATGGGAGCATTGTAGAGCAATGTGATATATGATTTGGCAGTCAAACCTAAAATACCTACCACACTCTTAAGTTTTTTTTTTCATCTCTCCTTCAGCAGCACCTAAATCCACTTGTAAAAACTTTTATTGAATGTTATAAAACAAAGAATGTAGAAAAGGATAAAAGCCCCCCCCCCCCCCCCCCCCCCCCTCAAGACGCGACGGTGCTTCTCGCCAAAAGTAAATTTATGTTAACACCCATTAATGTTGCTTGTTTATCCTTGTGTCGTCTTATTATAACTCTTTCTCTTAAAAAAAAACAGCTGGAAAAAATGCTTGATCTTCTGCGTAGGAAAGTCTATTCCATTAAGAAATAAATTGGGAGTACAATATTTATAGATGTGTCGTGTCTAATTGCGTTTGCAATTTTTGTTGTACTTACCTCGCTTTCTTCGAACATAATTGCAACGTTAACCGACTAATGTTTTAATAAAGGTGCATTTGTGTTCTACACAATTTGTTGTGTAGTTATTTAGAGTTAAGGCATTAACTTCCCTTAGTTTAACTTACGCGACAGCATTTGCAAAACTTTTGAAATGACTCAAAAAAAAAAAAACAAAAAAAAAAATACCAACATCATTTTATGGAGAATTTTACATAATATTTCTTGCCATCATAAGGGGGAAACACCGCGCCGGTAGTAGAAAAATGCAAAAGTTTGCGAACCAAAAAGTAACTGACACGGCAAACTCTCCCTTCCCCCTTCCTGCTAAATTTGTTACCCGAATCTATTTGCATAGAATCACAATTAAAGTAATAAAAGGATTTTGCCGCTTCCTATAATATTGTGTTTAGTATTTTCCCATACTTGCAACACAGCAGCAGTAGCAGCATCAGGAAGAAGGTAAAATTTATAGTGTTAGAGAAGAGGAGTAAATACGAAGCAATATTATTGACTTATAACCATTATCCAGAGTAAATTGCAGGGTGGTAATATTTCTCCGAACTCAAACGATTAAGTCATAAAATACAGATGCGGGACCGATGCAGAGAACTTTCTATTATAATTTCTGTCTCTTAAAACGCTGCGAAAGTGTACCGACAGACACGAGCACATTATGTCGGCAGTATATCATTAACTAATTTCATGGATGACTAATGACCAACTTCAACTACCTTGCCGTGCCAGCAAGGCAGAGCTTTTTCAACATCGACTGTTCAAATTTAGAATCATGCTTAATGGGGATTTGATATGCCGTTGGTGCAGTGGAAATACGTTTGCCATGTTTTGGCATTTTAAATTTTGTTTTGACATTAATATTTATGCAAGAGAAAATAAAGAAAAAATGCACACGGTATGTTGGGTAAGAATTGTGTTTTAAGTACCTGCAAGTTATAACTTCCTTCCCCTCCATAAATTGTCCGTTTGCACCCCAGCGACGCGGTAGCTCAAGAAGGGTTACTCCATGTGAACCAGCCAATGCAATAAGTGATCCTTCTATCGATGACAATACGCGATCTACTTGAAAGGTTTGTTGAACGGATGGGATTAGTGTCTGGAAACATACATACATATAACATATAAATACATTTTGATAGGATTTTTTTTATAAGTATACGAGTATATCAAGGACTTAGTCAATAATGATATCATAAATAAATAAATGTGTGTGTTAAATTGCCTCATGAGTAGAGCAAGCATATAGTGACAATTTTAAACGCTACAGCTACGAAAACATTTCCAATACGATAAACGCTCTCTAAGTTTTGCATCAGTGGAGCTACTGAATGTGCCATCGAATGCTACAAGGAATAAAATCGCGATACCTGGGGAATTTTGATAGTGTGAGACAATCTGACGCCGACGCCGGTTCTCATGCTGTTAAATCGACTTTTCGTGCTTCTACACATGCATCCTGAAAATTCAGAACAGAGAAAAAAACATAACCAAGCCGTCCCAATGGCTTTCTTTTCTTTAGGTTGCTGTTATGAATCAATTTTTCATCATTTTCATGAATCGATACCGATAGATGGTTTATTCGCAAGTGTAAAATGACGTTTAAAGTCCCTTGCTTTCAAATGAAAATGAACCACAAATTTCTTGTTTCAGAATTATTGGGAGAAGAGTTATGCGTGTGAACTTAGGATCTGTTGTGTTAGCGTCTTGAGCATAAGATTCAACCACAAACTGTACGTGCTGTATAGCAACATGCACCCAGTTAACCTGTCTTTGGATCTAACACCAAAGATGGCTGGGTCATAAAGATTAAATGGACTCCACAGTCCGGTCCGAATAGTCTTCGATTTCATGCCATTTCGAATGAAATGGCGCACACAAATGAAGAATGACTTCAACCAGCTTGGTGTGCACTACTGAAGGCAGCTGGCGAAAGAGAAAGCCCTGTTGTTTGAGGTCTAGGTTCACCATGGACTGTCGCATCGAACATATCCTTGTAAAGAGCCAAGAACCCAATCAATTGGGTCTTGACGGGTAACGCACACTATTCTTGCACTTGACACGGATCCTCATCGAGCTATGTCCAGAATTCAAAGTGTTCGTTTACGCGGACGGTCGTTAACATTGGAATCTCCGCCTTCAAGGTGACCAAGTCAATCACGGCACATTATTTCCCTTGAATTTTTATCTCTGTAAACTCTTTGGAAGTCTCTATATGCTTCAGTTAAAATCAGGCATTTTCTCGCAACCAAAAAATACACGATGTCAAAATCGGCCAGATCTTTCTATTGACTGAACTTACTTGCGCGACTGATATGTCTTTAAGAGATTTGATTTCTGCAACTAATGTGAGGAATGACAATTCATTTCTCATACCTTTGCACATAAGAGATAAAAGCAAAATTGTAAAATACACACATTATTCACGTTACAGAATACAGGTATAAAATAAGCACATCTACCAAATATCAGGATCTTACTTTCCATACAGTCGACGAATTTAAATATGTGTACGCGTGTGTATGTATATTCGTATAAATGTTCCCACATTTCTAACAATTTTTCTGGATTTGTATTCTCTCAAAATACTAAAGTCAAGCCGCCCGTGCTTCTTTTATTGCAGCATACAAACTACCAACTCTTCATCATTCTCAACATCTCTAGTGAAGTCTTATTTAAATTTCCATAAATCAGGACTGTGCGACTGTTGAGAAGCGAAATATATGTATTATGTGTATATTCGTATATATTTTTTCTAAATATGAGACGAATACAACTTTTGGGTAATTTTTCATATTTTCACCTTCAGAATGCAAGGCTTCACTCCTCTCCTCGCGATGAGGCTCACATTTGCATAGGTATTTATAGTGTGCCACCTCTTTGTGAATATCAGTGAGATATGTACACATGTATGGGTGGATGGTGACGAAAAAGAAACCGCTCAAAATTCTTGACAGTGGTGGACGTGACACATTTAAAAAAAATTGACGACATTTGTCGTTTTGATTGCACGGAAAATTACACTATGACCATATAGTCCTTTTGAATCCGTTTTTTTCTTTCCCTCTCTCTCTCTCTCTCCCAGTTTAATACAAGTAACCCCCTCAGCTAACTGCATACGAAAGATTTGATGTATATGACTTTATTCGGAGGGATAAGAATCGTGACTGTAATATTTACAAAAACAAAAAAAAAGTGTGTATGGATTAAGCCTTAAGCATTTGGATATTCGAAAAGATTAAAGCAAATACCAAATTTGTTTATAAGAAAAAATTTCAGGCATGTATGCAAAACAGATGAATAACAATTTTTTTAAAGTTTAAAACTTTATGAAAGTAATTCTTCTGAAAACTCTTGAGCAAATGAAATGTACAAAATGCAGAAGCCTATCAATAAGGGATGATTTTGTTCTTTTTATTTTTTGGTTCAGCTCCACCACCTAGCTTCGAAGTTTAATTTTGTACAATTTGTCTTAAAAGGTAATTCCCAATGGACAGGACCTTAGGGCTTAATAACGGCATACAGCACAGAGGGCAGAAGGAAATGGAAAAAATTCAGATAGGTAGATATTTATCCTCTGATAATAAGCATCCTTAAAATTTTATGTCCTTTTACTTAGAAAGTGTATATATACACAATTATTGCATCGCGTCAATGAAGAGATTTTTTTTCTTTTCGTTTTGGTTATTTCGTTAGCCTGAGCAAAACAGAAAAAAAGTAACCAAAAAATTTCCGTTTCCTTCTTTCCGTCCGCCAAACAAAATTATAGCTTCCCATCACTTTTAATAGCTGCAGGTTATAAGGACACTGTGGGATAAATGACGTCGCCTCATCGCCCAATTTGTTTCCGTCTTTACCATTCATTTTTTTCTCACTGTACACGATTTTTTGTTTCGCTTGAACATTAACGTATTTTGGATGTTTTTTTTTTCTTTTCCGTCTAATTCTATTGATTGACCCTCTAACAGAAGGAAGGAAAATTGAGGGTGAACATTGAAGGAATTAAAATAGTGATTAAGTCGTCTCCCTTAAACATGTATATGCCCAAGAAAGCTATTTCATCGTACTTTGTGTGGCGCCCAACAATTGACCGGCTAAAGTGTTATTATTTAAATGAAATCTACGATTTCGACTCTGCATTTTAAAAGATAAATATGCACACATAAATATTCTTACTGATTGATTGAAATGTCACATTATACTTCTTAAAAATTTAAATGACGACATGTTATGGTACCCCACGAAGGACATACACAAAGGAAATAAAAATGCTTAGAACTGTCCAGGAAAAATGTTGCGCCGTTACATTTAAGATATATAAATTGCTCCTCATTAATATCATAGAAACAAAAGGACTTTTTTGTATTGCAGATCTTTTAAGGGATTTTTTTTTTTGTTGAAATGCCGTCCATGTTGAAAAAGAAATAAACAGGAGCATTTATTTAAGTGAGGGAGACTCTATAAGAGAGTCATAATGAAAATAGCTATTTAAATCCATACTATGCATATCTCCAAAACTTTAAGCATCACAAGTTCAAAACATACATAAATCCTTCTTCATAGCAAAAATCTTTTGTAACACACTTCGAACATGTTGTGGTTTTACAACAGCTTCAAATGTTCCTATTCTCTTTTCTGATAAATTTTTAAACACTTAAAAAATCCAATGAGGGTAATGAAAAATGTGTAATAATCCACCGACTAGAGCAGCAGCAGAAGTAGTAACGAGTTGTACATTCCAAGCACTCATTTGTATGAAATTATGTCTTATCTTATTATTTTAGCACGAACAGGCAAGATTATATGAATCAAATGAGTCTTCCGCCGCCGCAACAATACACCAAGCCAGCCCTCCCCAAAAACGTTGTGTGTTTATGACTTTTAAAGAAATTTTCTATTTCACCGATTTTCAATGTATCCAGCGAGAGATCAGAGAGAGTTTACGCGAAGTTAATTCCAGTTGTCATAGCGCGTTTCCCAGTGTAGAAAAGGTTAACTCAACTCATTTTTTTTTGTTCGTTCTTTCTCTGTAAGAAATTTATGTAGCAGTGATAAAAATAATTACACACAATTATTATGCTTCATATATTCATGTTGTTAACTGCGCTTTTTGTTCTCGCTCATTCCACATATATATGTATGTGGGGGCAGCCTTTCCAACCCTTGCGTAGAAGAATCCTTGTCTTTTCCTCTGTGCTCATTTCAAAATTTCATTGAACAAAAACAAAACAACTGTTATGTCACTTTGCATTCATGTGTGGTGCGCTATATGACTTTTTACTCGATTAAGAAGTTGTGTATAATCCTTTTATTCGTAGGCGTAGATAGAGGAAAGTCTAAGACGTTGAAGTCAAGTCAAAACATTAATTGCATATGTAACACCCGTTAAATTGTGAAATCAAGTCATATTTTCTGTTTTTTGTTTTGGTTTTGATAGCCAAGTACACTGTGTATCTCACACATTTGTAAGAAGAATGAAGACAGTTTTGAGATAACAAGTATCCCATCTTCAAGGTGGCTTCATGGAATTTATAAAATTGTAGGAGGTTTAATGGTTTTTTGAAATTAGTACTCATCCTTGAGAAAACCTATCTTTCGCGGGTGTGTATGGAGATGAATAAGATTTGAAATTTTGTTCTTATTGATTGCGTAAAAGTGGAAGTTCTGAAATGAATTTGTTTGTCCATAGATGCTTCTGAACAGTTGATACTTCCGGCAGTTGATAGTGATAATATTTTTAATGTGAATTTAAGAAACTTTTTGTTCGCTTAACGCGGTTGGAAATTGAATCATATTCCAATCGAAAAACAATATTCTGCAACAATATCATGTTTCAGGAGTCGCCATAG
This sequence comes from Eristalinus sepulchralis, assembly GCA_944738645.1. Lineage (NCBI taxonomy): Eukaryota > Metazoa > Arthropoda > Insecta > Diptera > Syrphidae > Eristalinus > Eristalinus sepulchralis. The sequence continues at coordinate 466,766 of OX122884.1, read as the reverse complement.
AAATTAGCCGCATTTTGCAAGGTAGCAATTTAAATGAGATCGCGGCCCTACGTGTTCATGCAACATCAGATATTCTGGATACGCGATTTGAATTCATCGTAGTGAGATTTGACGCTGTCAAATTAAACATGATTTAAACATCATAGTCACAGGACATTGCAGTTTTCGAATGCGTGCTACACACACATAAAGACATTGAAAGGCCTTTCAAGGAAAGAAGGAAAAAATGGGACGATATGACATACAAACACACCTTCCTGTATTGGGAAATGGAGAATATACTCATAACACGAAAATTTCACTATAAACAAGGTAAGTTAGTACGGCGCACAAAAGTCATATCAATCCTAATAGCCAACATTATGTGGCAAACGTTGCAAGTTAATATTTCAAAACTCAATAACTCAAACCATGTTCATTAACACTAATTAGAAATATGAAATCATTAATCCTTTGGGAGTTTATTTATTAAAATATGATACACACTAATGCCACCAACACCACCTACCTACCTACCATTACAAATAGCAATAATTTTTGAAAACAGCTTTACTACATTAAGGGCAACTTCAAATTATGTTTCAAATGCAATATTCCCTGTTTTGACGTACGAAAAACAACGACAACGACGATGAGAACGATGAGTGGAACGGAGACCTGAAGATTTCGGATTTTACCAATCTGTTCTAACAACAGCAGATAATTTCCTATACGACAGGAACGTGTTAATGTGATATTTTAGTATGCGAATATTATGGACGTTAATATAAAACCCGACTATAAAATAATTTAACACAAGCCCGAGAAACCCCTTTTTTCCTCCATATAGCCCCATTAAGAATTGGAGTAACCCTTTTTTGTACACTTACATATGTATACTCATACAATATGTGTAGACTGTGTAAAACAGGGAATAGCATCACACCAAACGACCTATAAATATTGAAGAATGAAGGACAATTCGCAACAGTTTTGTTTATAGTCCCACAAAATACTTCATTATATCTACAACCTAATGTAAATGTGCCCTATGCGCTACGGTTGCTTGGTCGGGTTGTATTGTATGTGCGGATAATAAATTGACATCATGCTAATGTTCTTCGTTCTTTCGCTCTACATCCAAAATACACTTACCAAATAAATTGCTAATATTTTATTATTTTACCCTGATCGAGACAATAACGATGGTATAATGTTGCGTTTTGGAGTGAAGGTGGTCTGTTAGATGAAAACAGAAAAGGTACTTAATGTTATATTAATGAACTGCAAGAATTTTCATTAAAAGATTGTTTGTCTTTTAAAACGACCTGTAAATTATACGATAGTTGCTATTTTCAACATCACTAGTGACAGCGTAGATTACCTCACTTTTGAGTGCTTTAGGTAATTTATTTCTTTTGTCGTTCCCCATCAACTGACTAAGGCTGAATAGATGTTTGCATATGAGATATGTACTTTAATGAGTGTAGTTTGCAGAATAATAGACAAAACTTTTCTATTTATTGCTTAAATGCATATTCTTTGGAGTCTTTTGTGCATCCATTACCAGTCAGTTAACACTTAAACCTAATTTATATCTCCTAACTGTACATGTATTATAGGGATGAGAAAAAAAAACTACGGTTGAACCGCTATTGGCGTTCGCAGTAAGAAAGGATTTTCGAGCTTGTAACAAGATTTCTGTATTTTGCAAAATCTCTGTAAAAACAGCGACCTCGCAACAAAATTAATGAGTTAGGGCCTCCTTTTGTCCTGCACATATTTCGGTATGTTTTTAGCAACGAGTTCGGATTCATAGGGAATTCAAGGGATAAGTTAGTTTTATTCGCCTGTTAGAAAGGCGATTGAAAGAAAAGGCATAACAACTATGTAAATCTGAAATGCAGGCGTATATGCAACTCAGGGAGTTTTCGAAACACCGTCTTCAGGAGGGGGTCACCGTAGAGAAGTGGGTAACTGCGTCGAATTCCAAGCCGAAGATCTCAGCCTTGATTTCTAGACTGAACGCCTTGCATTTTTTTCACGGCCCTAACATGACAAGTTTGACGTTTCCGTTCCGGCTTAATGTGTCTGCCTGTATTTCAGCAGGACAAAGTAGGATTATTTTATAAAACTTCAACAGCAATAAATTTACGACATGCATAACCAGATGGAAACAAATTATCCTCTTATCCTTACAATCTGACACAATAATGAAAGAGGCTACAAAAAAATGCCATGTTACACATTACCCACCTATGCATGTGTATAGTATTTAAGTCCTACTTTTCGTATTTTTAATCTAATTAAATCTGTTATGTCCACTATCATTTTCGTTGATGCGAAAATTAGTTGAAACACATAGAGATAACTATTCAAAGACAGAGGCTTCAGCAGCAGCACGCATATATTTGACGAGGACGACGATTATTTGTATTTTCAGTCGTTAATTCTGAAAACTTCACCCTGCCTTTTTTATGCGCCTGATTTAGTTTTTTCTCCTGCAAAAAAGATAAATATCTGATGACATGCAATCATGCAAAGCAACAAGGAAGAGCACACGCACTTATTACAAATTTGTTTTTCTTTTTGTTTACATTTGCTAAAACAAAACGCACTATGAGCAAGCTAGAGTACATGCTGAAAGGTCATTTATCTTGGAAGATAGTATAATGTTTTATAAAGTAAAATAAGGATATTAAAAAAAAGAACATCACAAGTGAAAATCTACTTTCTCTAATTGAAAAGAACCATTGTGTACACCCTATTGCTTGCACCCCAACATAAAAATGACAGTTTTTTCTCTTTTTTTTTGCGTGGCATAGAGCGGTAAGGAAAAATGTAAGAACTGAAAAAGTAGCGAAGATGAATTACATCATTTAGTTTAAATTATTTGCAAGTGAAAATAGTTTCCTTGACACTGTAAGAAGTTTGCAGGAATTTGTCATCAGATCGAACAAAAACACTATTAAGCTCCTCAGGTATATGCGATTCTTCAATATTTTCGATCACAGTACACGCATCCCATACATTTTACGCAAATGAATGAATTAATGAATTAATTCAATTGTCCATCTTGCTGTTCAGACCAGATTTCAATATGACACCGAGAATTAATTTATGGAGCCTTTTTTCATTTTAAATGCATGCTCATTTAACTCCAATTGGAATTTCACTTAGCGCCGTCATAGACACTGAAAAGGATGTCACCGCTGTGTGTGAGTAGATCTACGCGACTGTCACGATTTCTCATTAGATAAAAAATAAAATAAATTCAACGCTTCTATTTCAGCCCCAGTTTTTTTTTCTTTTTCTCTATTCTACGCTTTTTTTCCATCTTAAATTAAAAGAAATTAAGCAGAGAAAAAATACTCAGACTGCAAATCGTGACTTCATTTGTTCCATCTAGCAACACAAGCAAGCAGGAGTGAGTAAACGCATAGGCAAGATATAAAGGACGAGTGTCTTGTGTAATCAGTTCATTGGAAAAAGAAAAATGTGAAAGAAGATGGAACGGCGCGGCGGCAGCGGTAATGGCGGGCGATGGCAATTCCTAATTGAAAACTATTAAATTGTTCAGTGCGTTCGACTTGACAGAACAACAGACAACGCGAACTTACTTACGTCAGTTGGCATCGATCCAGATGGGGCAGTGCTTGACAACGACTTCTTCGTAGTGGAAGATCCCCAGGAGAAGGTTAATGCAATTGGTGCTGTTTTCCAGAAAGTGTACACGGTCAACGAGACTCGTAGTCCGAACCACGACCTGGAGAACAGGGCCTTGCTGAACCACTTCTACCTTCGGAACGAAATAAGTCAATGGCGATCCGAGAATCCTGGTTTTACCAGATTCAGTGACGATCTTCTGGCAAATAATGCCGTCGCCGACGATGGAAACAACTCCATCCTTATTTCGAAAGATGAACTCCAGGGTATCTTCAACTCACTGAAGAATAAGAAGTCAGTGGGAATCGATGGGATACCAAACATTGTTCTGCGCCATCTACCCTCTGAGGCGGTGGATGTATACACAACCCTGTTTAACAACGCGTTGAGTAATGCATATTACCCGAAGCATTGGAAAACAGCTGTGGTACAGCCAATTCCGAAACGGGACAAAGATACTTCCATCCCGACAAATCTCCGGTCTATAAGTCTTCTTCCTTGCATAAGTAAGGTATTCGAGAAAATAGTCATTAAAGCTTTGAAAGATTGGGTTGAGGTAAAACAGATAATACCGGAAAACCAATTTGGCTTCAGGGCGGGGCACGACACCATTCATGCCGCGTCTAAATTGGTTTCCGACATACAGTGGAATAGAAACAAGACCCAGTGTACAGGCGCCTGCCTGATCGACATGGAGAAGGCGTTCGACACCGTATGGTTAGAAGGTCTCTTCCTTAAGTTGGTCAGGCTCGGCATCAATAAAACATTGCTATATATGATCTATGACATGGTCACAGGTAGGAAGTTTGTTGTGAAAAATGGCAATGAAATTTCAACTACAGTGTTCCATATAAAAAATGGGCTGCAACAAGGAGCTGTTGGTTCGCCGATCTTGTTCAGTATATTCACTAGCGATCTTATAGGTTCTATGCCTAACATCATAGCGTTTGCCGATGATCTAATCGCGTACAGATCAGGTCCGAAGGTAGAGGTAATTAATGTCTCGTTGCAACGCGACTTCGATACAATTCAACGATTTTGCGACGACTGGAAGTTGAAAATCAACTACCAGAAGTGTGAAACTATCCTTTTCAGAACCCCGCTGTCCAGGGCCTCAAGGGACACGAAAATGAACTGGCGCAAGTTCTGCATAGTTGACCCACAAGGACAACCATTACCTGTAAAAAGTGTAGTCAGATATCTAGGCATCTGGTTGGACCAGTATCTGTATGGTGGTATCCACATAGATACAGCTCTGACCAGGGCTAAGAAGGCCTTCGCTATGGCAAGAGGACTGTTTTACAGCAGTCAACTTGACACCAGAGTGAAGGTCATCTGCTACATGGCCCTCATCCGGCCAATTATGGTGTATGGTTGTCCTGTGTGGTTTAACGTGAGTCCTTCCCAAATGGAAAAGATGAGGGTGTTCGAGAGGCAGTGTCTTCGGGCCTGTCTCCGTTTATATCGAACACCAGAATCCCAGTACAAGAAATTCTACCCCAACGAGGTTCTGTACAACGAGGCAAACCTTATAAGGATAGATAATTTTATTATCAAGTTGATACGTAGTCACACTGCTCGAGGCATGGCTTCAACCAACAGTCTGATCTTTGGGGCTTACTACCCAAATGAAATGTACCATGAACGGGTACGTCTTAACGGCTTCATTCCACCTGAAGCTTTCGTCTATTTGGACGCTAAAGGCCTGATACAAGATAGGGAAGGCTGCCCTATCATCTTCCACGTCGCACGCCGAACTGTCGAGAGGCAACTTCAATACGAGCCGGACGTCGCTCGCAGCCACGAGGAACTCCTACGGTTCAGTAGAGCGATTTCTGCCCGCGACAGAGCAGTTTCTGCCAAAGAACGGCTTTTCTACTGGTGGTTGCACCAGAACCAGCGTTCGATGCCGCTAACTTTTCAAACAAATAGACGGGGTAGTTGAGTCTTCAGGGCCAACTTACATAGGTTAAGGTAGTTTTTAAGTATTTTATTATAAAGAGAAAAAAAAAAATAAAAAAGCAAAAAAAAATAAAAAATAAATAAAAAAAAAAAAAAAAATAAAAAATAAAAAATAAATAAAAAAAATATAAAAAAAAGTAAAAAATATAAAAACACAAAAAAAAAAACAACAAAAAAATAAAAATGTAAAAAAAAGGTGCATCACGGCGTATTAGATATATATGTAAAGCATATAAATAACATATACGCCCTGGTGCACGCGTCCGTATATTTTTACGGACATAGGTAAGTTTAATAATTAAGTAGAGTTAAGTTAGGGTAATTTTATTGCATATAACCTAAAGTTTTAGTTTAGCTTTAGTTTAGTTTTAGGTAGTATAGATTAATGACTTAGTTTTTTAAGTTAGTTAAGAAGTAAGAATAACTATGAATTCCAAGTTTTGTAAATTTTCTTGGAGGAATAAAAAAAAAAATGTTATTAGTTTTAAGCAACGAATTCAACAAACAAAAGAGGCCGAAAGGCAGACAGAAAAATGTCCTAGATTAGCTTAGAGTACTCGTGAAGAGTCAGTAAGTTAGATTTAAGATCAATGGATTATATTATTAAGCTAGTTTTAAGTATTTTTGTCTAGCATATAAGAAATAATGAATGGAAAATAAAAATGCATTAAAATTCAAAAAAATACTATTAAATTGTTCTTCACAGTCGTTGCGTTCTTAATCATTCTTTCATTCATCTCTCGATATTGTGCGATGGGGTGCATCTTTGGAATGCTTAAGTGAATGTAATTATTTATAGTATAAGAATAGGTCATTATTATGTTAGTAGCTTTAAAAAAAAAAAATGTTTTACAGGGTGGTAGAAGCAGTATACTTACGTAAATAGGAGAAAAGCCAATCCCTTAAAAAAATGACAATTTCCTCCATTATTTTTTATTACAATTAATTGATTAATCAACTTTGCGCCTAATGAACGAATGAATAAATTACAAGAGTGTGTGCGCTATATTGTCCTTCATGATGAGCCTACAGATAGTTAGACGGTCTTCAGCAACTCCACCCATCACTATTACCCATGGGATGACATGGAATACTCAAAATCAAGGTGTGTATGCTACATAGACAGTTTGACTTCTAATTAGTTTGTTGTGCAGGTTCTTACTGTTTATGTGATATGAGGGATGTCATTAATTAATTGACTCCCTGCATATCATATAAGGTGGGCGAGGCTACTATGGTTCAAATGACACTACCATTGAGTGGCAAATATTTTACACCCGCGCGTCTAAAAGACTCACAGTGAATAAATCAAATTCGAAACCGAAAACCGCAAGCATTCTTTTTTTTCGCTTCAATTGAAGTGGATTTGCACGAGGGTTGAGTCATACATAAATCAAAGGGATATTCGTATTTTTTTTTTTTTGCAACCTCCATAAATCACTGATACATTCATAAACATATTATGTCATATTATACCATACACCATCCCTTTTATTTTGGTTTCGACAGTATTGTAAGCAATGCTGTCGTGAGTGTTTTTCTTCGTACTTATTGGATAAACTTCCACTTGCTATCCTTATACTCTCAATACAATTGAACAATCGTTTTTTTTGCAGCACATCTCTCGCTAGGGGATGATACGAGCCTGTGCAATACATTTCTTGTGTGGATATGTCATCCTTCTGCATAAATCATGAATAATCCGAAGATGTGATGTAGTGACAGCTTCTTAAGTGTATTAGTCGTAGAAGCATGTAAGGAATTTCGGATATACTACTTGGTTTCAGATCAAAAATTTGCCACATCGAGAGGTAAAACTTGCAAATAACCTTCTGCTAAATCAACAGGTCAGGCAGGCGGGACATTCGTCCACACCCCATATCATTGACTACCGATTAACATTGTGTTGAAACCCTTGGCAAAAGCTGTCCCTTACGACCGTTTCAAAGTTACCCTTCTCATTTGTACACTATTATCAAGAAAACATTTGACATTGTAACATTCCAGAGTAGATTCAATATTCTCAAAGGATTGTAATAAAAATACGTACGCATATGTATGTGGTTATAGTGTAAGGAAGAAAGAGACCATTATATGTAAAGTTTATATTCACAACGTACATATGTATGTATGTCTTTCTTTTTTTTTAAAGGACCGAATGTAATTAATCATTTTATGTCGTTCAGCTCAAAAACAAATTATTTTTTTCCGAAGATCTGTTTTACATCAAGATTCATTTTTAATGAATACCGAATAGTAAAGAAGGTATAAAATACAAGGCAAATTTCAATCTTTTAAAGATAAATATCCGAAAGCAAAGGTAAACATTGCGCAGCAAGGTACATGTATGGCCACAACGAATTAAATATGATTTGTCCTCCATTCTGGCTTTGAATTTATATCCAATGCTCATCTACAATTCAGTTTGGCTGACTGCATTTACCACGTAACGAGGGAAATGAATAAATAATATAACATCTTTTGTCCATCAGCTTTTTAAGGGCCGCAATATGTACCTTGAATAAACTGTAAAGGTAAAAGGTAAATTTAACAAGGAAAAGAATTGAACCGAACTAAAGAGCGGAAATTCCTTTTTATCCAGAGCAATAATAATAATAATCAACTATTCGCCTGAGTAATGGTCTGGTTCTTTCTTTCCATTTCTTTGTTTAAGTTTTTGCTGATGTGCCGTCGATATTTATTTAAGGACTAAGGATGACAGTTTAACCAAGGGACACACGGCAAGTAAATATTACTTATTCTCTTTCTCAAGAATGAACTGATTCTATACCGATTGCATGAATTTGCCGCATAACTTCGTCCGTAGGGAAAAAATTTAATGGCGATAACTAAAGTTTTACTTTTTCACCTTCCGAAGTCAGAGTACAAAGGGCCAGAATCTTACGGACATATGCTTATCAAGAAGAAGAACAAGACATGGATTTTGAGTAACGACTCTCTAGAGACGATAAGTTTCTTCAGAAACCATGCTTTATGGACTTGCTTGAAGTTTTTGGTAGTTTTTTGGCGGCACAATTTTAAACCATGGTCGTAAAAAAATCGATTGATACTCTGTGCAAAAGAACATTACCTGATATTTAACTTCATTGAATCCTCTCAGTTTTGCCGCCCTCCAATTCACAACCACGAGACAGGAATCGCAGCTGTTCCAGGCGTACAGCAGATCATCCTTGCACTCAAGAAGATTTTGGGTTCTTCCAAGTTCAATTGGCAGACCGGAACGTATTTTTTCGAACATTTGAGATGTATTTAAGTTCAATATGTCTGTCGTAGACATTTTTTTCAATATTTTAGCGCGTTTTACAAATTAAACTTATAGTTACACTTGAAATAAACACAAAAAACACCCAAAACATGCGGCAAACTTGCAAAATGCACAGTCAACTGTCAAACTGTTTGTCAAATATTCAGCAGTCGTAAATGTCATGCGCTGAGAAAGAGAAACTCAGTCATTTTCACAGTCAGATGGCGTGCTTGAGAAATTCAAATTAAATTGAATTTCGGTTAAACTCAAAGTCCGTTAAATCTCATTTTGTTTTATGTTAATATTTTGAAGTGTGTGTACATATGAACTGAAGCTAATGCTTCCAAAAAAATATTTGCGCAACAAAAACAAGTTTTTGAAAATCTAATCTAAATCATTTCACTTAGTTTGTGTTTTGTTTGTTCGTTTGTATTGCATGTATGTTCAACAATGCATAGAGTGGCGACGCGTTACATAATAAACGACTTACATATTATATCTAGGAGTATAATTTATTTAATGAATGCATAAAGTCCCTCGCTTGCCTTATTCGGTTTCCCTTGCCTACACTAGATATTAAAAGAAAATATGACATAAGCGCACTAGAATACCTTCCTCAGATAGTTGACCACTCGTCCTATACAATGAGAATTCATGGTTTAGAGACAATGATGGTGTCATATAATTAAGCCTAAATAAATCCACCAAAGTACATTAAGTATCACACGGCAATTGTTCGCAACACAGTTAATTAGGATTTTCTACTGCTTTAGAAAAAAGATCTGATTTAAAATTATTTACGTACATACATATACGATTCGTGCCAAAAATCTGACCACCGACATGGGTGGGATACCGAATAGTAAGTAATGCCAGTGGCGTAAGCACCGAAAGCAGCTGCTGCAATAGCAGTTGTAATCTAAAGTACTATAAAGCTTCTGTGAATTAAATGTAAATAAAATAAATTTCCAGACGTGTAGTGGCTGCTACACTCCTGCGTGCCACCATGTGCATGTGTTTCGAAATCGTGTAAACGTATTAATTGTATGCGAGTTAAAATTGAGTTTTATTATGTTGAAGAAGTATGAATTTAATTTTGTACATGTTATCCTTGTCACGTGCATATGTGTGGAGACTGCTGTTGTAATAGAACGTGTATAACGATGTGCAATGACTGAGGCACCTTTTAGTGTGTTTCTTTTCTGCATTTCGATGAAGATCGAACGACGATAATTGTGAAAGCATATCACTGATGAAATTAATTTAAGAATTGTTTATTCATTCATTGAAGGGGTTTTTCAAGGGGACACACACGATCAAAAGGGGTTGTTAATTTAATTGATGGATTCACGCTGTAACACCTTTTTAATAGGGTTATCAAGCAGTTGCAACCATCCGCTTAGCGCGAATATTTGGTTATTGAATGAAGCCCCGTCTCACCAACCCCGCCAACATTTCTATACAACCTGATATGTTAGTCATTTAATGCCGGAGTCAACCAACCAAACAAAATGATTACGATACTTACGAATGCATAGGATTACATTCTAACACTCTACCAGAAGTATAGGCTGGAGAAGCATCAGCATCAGCATCAGCAACGGTAGCGGCGGCGGCGTAGCAGCGTAATATTGAGGGCATGCAACTGTGGAGTACCCATATGGATCATCATCGTCATTGCCATTGCTGCTCGTGACATGTCATCCCTGCGACCAGTCTCAGTGGGGTGCTTGCTGCTTGCCCCACACAAACACACATATTCACTCTCTCTCTCTCTCATTCTTGCTCCTTTTAATTTCAGTGCATCATCGTGTTGGGCAAACAAACCACCATTACCACCATCAACCACCGCCAACCTGCAACCATATTGTCAGAATCAGAATCAGATTTACCATCGGTAATCGAAATTCGTGAAAAGGGTCTTCACGCCCTCTGTTCCTGTAACTCGAAACGAAATGGCTGTGTGCGGAGGATGATACTACCTCGTTGAGTTTTGATTGCTGCACTTTTGAGCGTTCATTCCAATTATTGCAAATATGATTTGCTGCGATACGAAACGGTGATGGAAATTCATGGAATGGTTGCCATGATGATATGATGTTGATTATGATGTATCATCGCCTGTCCATTGGTGCTATTGCAATTGCAATTTGCACTTGTCAAAAAGGACTTTTCAGCGTTAAGTGGACGTGGATTGCAAGCGGATTAAACTTGTAATGAAGGAGTCATTAAAATTGACAGCAACCTTGCGCTGCGGGGGTAGTTAAACTGAAATATGTGTGTTTGTGTGTATGTTTGGGTATGTCGTGTCACACGATGATATTTACTGGTGGAAGAGTTTAAAAGAAATAACTTTTCGTGCACACATACACACATTTATCGATCTAAAAGTAGCAGTTTGCTTAAGTCCTGTAAATCGCTAATGAAATTCAAGCCATCGCCTTAGCGGCACATATGCGCATCGTCCCGCATTTACTTAGGATATTTGCATAACATCGGATACGTAGCGTGTCCCAGGCGTTAATACAAAACCCAAAAGATGTTTAGATAATTTTCGAAATTGGTCTGCGTTATCCAAGGTAAAATTTATCGAGCGCTACACCCGCGCAACAGAATATTACGAGTCTCTATTTATCCGTGGTAGGTTGAAAGCGCCGAAACCAAGAACACAAGGCTGCCAAAGGATGCCCAGACAACAGTGCTCTTGCATATCCATCTTTGGTGTCCCATACCACTGTGCGGAGTGGTAGTGGAATCTACACACGCGGGGCAAGGATGGGATAGTTAGGTTTCTTGGCAAAGATTTGAATTTCCACCAGCACTACACACTACAAACTGAATGTGGATGTATGCAAGTTAAAAGGGCTTTTTAATTTTCTTCCCTCCAGAAGGTGTTACATGATTTCACAATCCACAGCATATGGTTGTCCCATATCTTGGTTTTGCGGAGTTTTCCTTGTAATCCAATATACTGCCATACTATCGCCAACAGGTTACTGTTCCCCCTTCTAATGTGTGCCTGAGTGTGCTCAGTGCTGTGTGTCTGCTACTGTTACCACGAAATCTTTCGGTAAGTTCTAATACTTAGAACGATGACGACAATGTTGATGCTGCCTGATGGAGCCAGGTTTGTTATGCGGCGGAGTGTCATTTATTCCTGGTGTTATCATGCCCTGACATCGTATGCATCGCAGTCTAGCCCCGACTTCACCTTACAACAAACCAATTACGAAACTTAATGGGTTTTTATGAAGGATTATTGGCTAATTAGAATGAAAATCCGCTTACCATTATGGACTGCGGTGCTTTTTTATGATGTCATTATGGTAGTTATCTTGGCCAGGCACACCGTGATACCTTCTGCAAAATGCTAAAAAATGTATAATGTCGAATGAGTTCGCAGACAGGCTCGGTGCCTGGCTACAGATTGTTGTAAAAGAATGTCATATAATGTATATAATGGTGAACATTGACCCATGAAAATGCTAATCACATTTGTCGTTTAAGTCTACAAAATGCTTACATATTGATTTCCTTCAACAGTTCTTGTGTTGTGTGTTGTGCAAGATCATCCTAAGTGCATGAAAATAATGTGTAACATACCCACAAGTAAACGGCCCATAAGTTATCCTTGCGTATGGAGAGAATTTATTTCTTCTCCAGTTTGGGTGGGCACACGAGCATCGTCCGTCTTAGAATAGAAGCATTTCGGGATTGTCCAAGATTATCCGTGATTCTTTGCCCCACCATGGAAGACATTTATATTCAAAATCTGGACGGGAGGCAGCTCAGGGTCTTACTTTCCGAAGTTGGTTGTGGTCTCACCTACATTTAATTCTTTGTAAACCCCTCCCTCATGGGAGAAAACGTGTGTGTGTGCATGTTTTCACAAGAGATAGAGGTGGTGTAGAATACAACAACAGTATTGCAAGGAAATTCCTTCTTCAGACTTTTGGCTGGCGGCCCGGCCGGGGTTACATCGTTTCGTTTGACCGAAGTGTATTATGAGACCACAGAACACGGCTCGTTTTCATACCGAGATAAAGTGTTTGGTTAAGGGAGTGATACATCTTCTACACGTTAGATTAATTCACATAAACACTCTGAACAGGCTCTTCAAATTGTTTTCTGTGCTTTCTTTTTTGTTTTGTTTTTTTTTTTTTTTTTTTCAAAATCGAAACAATAAACTGACTGTTAAGTTCGTCTCCCCTACCACGCTTTATATAGTGATTTAGAACTGACATCATCAAGTGAATGCATTTACCGGAGTCCAAAACTTTGTTCAATAATTCTGCCTGCTGCGTAGTCACCAACTCACCGACTCACTGACAACAACGATGGCATAGACAAGGAAACAGCAGCAAACGAAGGACATCAACCCAGGCAGCCTTTTACTAAGGAAACGGAACTACAGAAGTCCTTTTTCTCACACTCAAGGATTTTGTCAATCGTTGGAACTTCGAAAGCCCTTTTCGATTTACATTTTAAGAACATTAAACACAGGATACTAAGAAGTTGGGAGTTTTATTTGTCCGACTAAATAGTTTGTGGGGATCTCCTGTTCTGCAGGGGATTCCTAAGATTTGTGTCTTTTAAGAAGTTCTCCGGTTAGTGGTCGGTTGGATAGGCCCTTTATTTTCAATGCATTGTTTGCTACTGGCTCCTGTATTGAAATTAACTAGAAAAAAAAAAGAATAAAAGAATGGCTTGCAGGATTTATGAGACAGAAAGTTTTGGGTATCCTGCTGCTCTTTACTGCAACAAGGCAGCACGCTATTCGGCATTTGCCATTTCTGTGCTTGATGGTTCGATGAATTTATTACATAAAGGTGTGGTTTCCGTCTTTCGTCTAATGTGTCATTGTTTTCTTCAATCCTTTTTCGATCCATTATAACTATCCTTTGTTGCGTGTACTATACAAAACAAATGACTAGCCTTTATGCCTGAAAATTAAATGGACACCGATGACAAAGCATTAAGCCCGTACACGCGTTATATGAATGTATCGATTGACTACACTTTTTTTCCAACACTTATCTTCATTGAACGCACCTGCCCTGTGCCCCTCTTCAAAAAATATCATTGATTTATTGGCGTTGAAACGACTTCATAAATCAAAAGCGCAAAATTTCCTTATCCTCATTTTTCACCAAAAAGGATATGTATATAACAAAAAAGTGATTTATTTAAAATCGCTACTGATTTGTGAAAAAAAACGCTGTAGCGCGTCACAGGTGGGTTAAGCGATGAGACTGTATCACACACACACACACGCACACTACCTTCCCCTCGGCACTGCAATCGCCAAGATAAGATGAAAATTCTGCGCATCCACACATGCTTTTATTGGCTCATATTAAGTAATAAAGTAGCAAGAGAAAACTTTAAGATTTCTACCCCATTTATCAGAAGAAAAACAACTCATAGAGAGGTTCTTCTTTCTTCCTTGCGCAAGAAGAAAATGGTATCTAGACGACATAAGCACAAGGATCTCATCATAATCATTAATGCGATTTATAGACAAGGGTGTAAGGATATAACATAATAAAATAATAAAGAAAAGGCGACTAGCATTCAATGTGTGAATGTGGTATGAGGTGTAGAGTAGGATGTGTGTAGTTGGAAGGATGCATTGCGGGAGAAGAAGACTTCACTCTGGGTGCTTGGGCGGAAGGATCCACACTTAATTCTCTATCTCATCCGTGTTGGGCGAATATCTAAACATCTTAAGAGTAATGGAACTAATCAAGATATTTTGTTACGAGAATTTTTAGTTTTCTAGCCACCCCCCACTGAGGTGATGTTTTTCGGAGTGGGTTTTGTGTAATGTTTGTGGGTATATATGTGGAACTGATGCTTGTTCAATATTTTGGGGCATAATAAGCGGCATGATTTTTTTTATTTAAACGCCGTTGGGTCGGAAGAAATTTTCGATGATAGATTAAGTGAAGTCTCTTATATAAGAATTAGAACTGTAGAGCTTCGCACACACACGCACTCAGTTGGAAGGAGAAGTAGTCGTATTCGATGTCTTTATTCGAAGTAGGTAGGATCTTCTTCTCCACTTTACTCCACTTTATAGATCCAAAGTAGCCCTTAGCAAATAAAATATCTGATTCCATCGGTATTATTCACTATCTGAGGAGTTTGGAAGAAAGGCCAGATATCACACTGCATGATGCGGCTTTGAAATCAGCAAATATCCAGTAAGAGTCGAATGATACTAGGTGGGCGTTTGCTAGGCATTGGGACAGTAATTTCATTTATCATGGACTTCAATAGGCTGAAACCACACTGACAAGAGTGGTTTTCGGGCATTTGTACAAAACGGTAACCAGTTCTCAGATGTTTCCTTTTCTGTTGACCTGACATTGTACTACTCGACAAACTCCTAAAGTATCCCAAAAAAACAAGCTATAAACATAAATTTCTTGTGTGTTCTTTTTCCTAAGAAAATAACACCAAATTCCTCTCCTTTTATTTATAGAAACTTTTAACAATAGTTTTGTACAGCGGCACATTTCCAGCCCGCACTTCAATACAGAAAAACCTTTTATAATGTACACAACCCCATATACTTACAAAACTGTAAACAAATTCTGAAACAGCCATCAGTCTAGAGATGCAATCTTTAAGTCCTGGTGAAAAAAGGCTCCTCTTCCTGGTAATGCAGCATTCCGCTGGGATTAATTGGACCCAGCCCAAGCAAACTAATACATTCTTAATGAGACCTTGATAAGTAACTTTAAGTTACAACTCTAAACCGAGTATTAAACCAAGTAATGTATCACGTCCGAAATGTTCACTCCATTGTTCCCCAACAAAAAGAGCCAAAGAACTAGCCGTCTCCCTATATTCATCAATCCACCAAAAACAAGCGCATAATACACAATTAGCCAGCACGAGCAATTGGAAAAGTTTTCATCACTTAGCCAGAATAGGCTGTTCTGTTGTAAATTTATCCCTCTTGAAAATATGTTAAAACTTTTCACTCTCCTCCTCAACCCCTTCCTCACATTTTCAAGCTCAAATATATTAGCCAGGGTGCTGTGTAAGTGTAAAGCCACCACCATCCTTTCGCTTTTCTTTTCAACGCCTGATAATAATAATCGTAAAAAATAATATTCTCCTCGAAGAAGGATGGATACAAAGACAAATGTAATGTTGTGTCAGAGATGGATCTAACCAATGTGCAAATACCAGATCAAAGTCTTAGAAGTCGTAATTTTCACAGCCTGACTAGAGAGAGAGAGAAAAAAAAACAAACGTCGACAGAACGAGGTGAGGTCCAAGAACGGACGTTAGTGTATAAACTTTCATCATCATTGAACTAAAGTAGAGAACAGAACCGGGTGTCTTCAGTGTGGATCTGCTATGCGCGCGTAATAAGCGAAAGCCACTTGATATTGATAATGGGGCGACCATTTTAAAGGAGGGAGCAACTAGAGCGAAGACATCATCTTCCTCCTACCACTTTTCACTGGTTCGCTTGTAGCAACCACTAGCACTCAAGCAATTTCAATTGTCGAAGGGTTGATTTTCATCATTTCACCGAGGAGCTGAAGTAGGTTCGACTTTCTTATCAAAGCGTTGGGGTTCTGTTCTGGTGTCTTAAATTACACAAAAGAAACACTGGATCGTGTCTTTAAGTGCTGGAGCTTAAGTGTGTGTATCGAAGAAAGAACACTGTTCTGTGCTGTACTGTGCTTCCACAACAATTTCTTGGGAGAACCGCGGGCGGAGAATGAATTGTTTTGCTTTGTTCTGCAAGATGTTCTTGTGAATGTGCTCGGGTGTAGCTGGTAGCGGCGGCGGCGGTAATGGTGCTGATGGTGGTTGCTTCATGAAAATTATACTGATTTCCAGATATTAGGTGTTAATTTTCAACCCCTTCACACTTCGTTCAAAGACATCGATCTCATGCGCGAAAAGCATTCTCTTCCTCCCCTCGAAAACCGACCATCGCCAAATTATAACTGCCCCCGAGGGAGTTCTGCTTTACTCAGAATTATTAACGCGCAACGTTACCACAACAGCAACTACGCGCGGACTAAGCGATTGTTTTTGTTTGCTCTTGTTGCTCGCTGTACCACCAAGTACGATATCGTTTCTTCTTTGTATTGAGTGAAGCATCTGGTTGTTTTAAATTTACTTTTATTACAATAGATGATATTTGGCGCCGAAGTGAAATGGCGTGTCCCCTAAACGCACGAATTACCAAACGAACGTGCTCCAGCGAACTTACCTTATCGTACACCTCACACATAAATCGAAATCAATTCAATTTAATCCTTATTTAAACTTGGCTTCTCGTCGGATCTTATTTATATGTTTTGTGGCCGGGTGCAAATGGCGAATGGGTAAGGGGAAACTTTGTCTTTTGTTTTGTGATCCAAAGTTTACGTGATTTTTTGTCACCTCTTCCTTTCCTTAATCCAATAAGGCGGAGAGCAGAGTAGAGTACCAAAAATAAAAAGTAATGCAACGAAAAAAGTTCCTAAGGGAGACAGTGTAACGCAGACGGTGGTAGCGTATGTGAAGCTTAAGGGCGATACATACGATGGTTCGCATAAGATGTACGATAATTGTTTGAGTGGTGAATAAATTCATTCCCACTTCTTTGTGCGACTTTGTGTCCTTCGTGAGGAGTTTCCCCATTTGAGAAGAAATTACTTAGCAATTTTATATTGTTGTTTTTAAAACTCTCTTTAAAGAAAGCTTTTAATAAACTTCTGATACTACGTGAGAACAATTTTCAACTTTAACCTTGACATTAAAAAAATGGTGAACGGGTGAGAAGGGTGAGCACACGATGGGGCAGCAAAAAAAATACCTTGGTCGTTTTCCAATGATCATAAATAACATGCAGGAAGGATATTGTTTAACGTAGTTATAGAACGTAAATAATAGTGTCGAATGTCGAAAAGGTAACGTCCTTGATTCGATTACGTAGGGTGCCTGAATGTACCACTTCTTTATGCAGGCTTTCTGTTTTCCAAACCTGATTAAATTAGCCACCCTGCATTTACACATCCGCACACACACAATCGTTATTTTCCAATCATCAGGTGTTGACACCCGCTCATACTCTTTTAGGGATGGTGAGCTACGTAGCGATACGTGTGAAAGGACCAGTCATGGTCAACACATCGAATGATTCATATCCAATTCGACGGCTGTCAAAAATTCCACGCTCCTGTGAGTGTGTTTTTTTTTTGTACTCGCTTTCACTGTGTATTCCTTGCTGGCGAGTGCGCATCCATAAGGACTGTTTTACATCGCCACATGCAGCCACATAATGGAATATTGATATCCCCGGAAAAAGGCTTACACTCACCTTGCCAATTGACCTTCTGTTTAGTTTTATTTTCGTCCCAGCTACCCAGTGTTGTTGTTGCTGCTGCGGAAAATGAATTCAGGATGTGGGTGACCAATGTAATGCCTGACCCTGCACCAGCCGCCACTGATATTCCATCTGGATCGGAAATGCTTCCTTGAACATAGAATATTCAAAGCTTTTTTCCGCTTTTGCGCCAATCTATTAACAAATATCCATCAGATGCCATCGTCCCAGCCATCGTTTCAACCATTCGACCGAATACCACGCCAAATAGCTAACAACCCTTCTAAGCTATTTTCGGGTGTTTGCAGTGTCATCTGGGTGGAGTATATTTTTTTTCAAGTTAGCATGATGCATGCATGTTCGCCCATTGACATTTTGTCGCTGGCATTTGTAATGGAAGATTTTTTATTCAATGGCCCCGCCAGCTTTGTTTATCCATGCTCACGCCCGATACACTGCAATTTGATGGCAAAGAGGAAAATAATGAAAAAAAAAACAACCAAAAAGGAGTGACAGAAGCATGGCTATTGGTAGCCGGTAGCATGTGAGACATGACCAATTGATTTACTGGACTTTGCTTGCCAAAAATTAATTGAGTTGACGACAAGTGCAATTGATTTATGATGCGGGGAATGCGTATGTTTTGGAATTCATCCCTTTTATTGAATTGATAGCTTGCCCTCGAGGGGGCGATGGCTGTAATTTAATGGATGTGCCACTCACTCTTTGCTATTTCTGTTTTTTTTTTGCTTGAATTGCAAGGCTATGCAAATTTTGCTATCACTTTACATATGCATTCTGTAGATGTATGTTATATTTGAAATAAAACTTTTAAATTGTTGTACTTAGGATATAGAATACATTCCGAAGTTAATGAATTATATATAATATGTTTATATGTAAACCTTAAGAATTGAGGAAGAGATAGCTGCTCTTAAAAGTTCTGAATGTAAGCTTTAGTTTTCCTTAGCTGCTTTGCATTCGTGAACACCTATCACTAGACATTCGGTCTTTCTCCGCTTTACCAACCTAGAATATGGAGACCGATCGCATGCGAATCTACTTGAACCAAATAGCTCATAACATCGCGTTTTTAGTAAAACTCCAACCAAAATCAGATTTTGAAACTTTAGCCTACCAAAAATTGATGAAATCACTGCATCTTTCTGTGATTCAAGGAAATTCCGCCCTTCATGTCGAAGTTCACCAAACCACATTAAATCGTCATCATTTTCCGAGAATGCAGAGGAATTTTAATTTAAAAAATTTTTCAAATCCAATATCCTAAGTCGACTATCTACAGCCGTCATTTAGTTTATCCACTCCAGCAGCAGCACCCGCCAACGAAATAATCATGTGCGAAGGAATCTATTTGCTTGTGGAATGCCTCAAATCAAATACTCAAAAACTTTCAAAATTGGGTTTTCCATATTTTCTCCACATACATGTTTCTTGTTTGCAGACGGGAAAAAACTTTACCCTGAGATATTGGAGATTCTCCCGAGTGAAATACAAAAAAAAAAACGTAGAACTCTCGCCCGCCTGCCTGTTCGCCGGTTCGCCTTTCGCTCTAAAAGGAGGAAAGACTTAATTGCGGTAGATCTCCCTCTTTGTCGACGACTCGGGTGGGCATCATTTTGTATGCCTATTAACACCAATAAAGTTCAAAGGAGCAAAAACCGAGGAGCAATCAAAGCAACTCAACTGTTGGCCTACATTTGCACATTTGCCCAGCGCGAGGGGAATGCCGAAGTAGTGTGTACAAAGTTGGAACCTAGCGTGAAATAAGACAAATATTAAGAAAGTTACATATTGATTCTTGAATTTAATATACGCCCCTGCGCTGGCGCTGGCAGCACTTTTGGTTTTGCAATAAGAGGAATCAATTGAACAGAACCCTGACTCGTGTGTGAGGGTTTTCGCATTTTTTTGTAACCACCTTCAGCACTGTACCTTTGTTCAGGGTGGTGTTTGCTTTGGTGTAGTCATTAAAATTCGGTTGGCAAATATTTGATCAGATAATTTATTGTCTTAATTGAATTTTCCACCAATTAATTTCGAGTGAAAGGCTCCGGACAATCCTTGTATATCAGCGATTTAATTTGAATTTTAAATTTTTCCTAGACGACCCTGTCATCGTCCCCACCAAACCTAATTCAGTGTCGGAAAATGTTGCGAATGTCCTCTGTGACGACGAGTGGATTGATTCAGATTTCTCAGTGGAGGCGTATTACATTTCGCCTAAAACAAACTGAAACGCATTGAAAGCGATTTTACACAAGCTATTCTTCCAGATGACAGCCCGGCATCTTTGCGCTTCCAAGGGACGATGATTTGTGGGAACAAACAAAAGAACGAAGAAAAAAAAAAAACGTACTCCCTGTGGAGTTTCGGCATTGTTTCGCCCCATAGGATGTTAATCTAGATTCAATATTTGCAAGCCACTCAAATTATTACACTTAATTCGACTTGTTTTCGGCTGGCTGATGTTTGTGTAAAAGAAATTCGCTTGCATTCGAATAAAATCGATTGGCCACCGAGCTTAGACCACAATGAGAGGTTAACCGCATAATTGTTGACTGCCTTCGGTTCAGATTTAAAGCATTTATTGGTGTGGGGAGGGTTAAATGTCACATAGAGGATCTGATAGACATTCCATAATCGACCTTTCTAACCCAAAACATTCTTAAAACATTTCGTCCTTTACCCTCGGCTGGCTCTTTGTGAAGTGCAAAGTTGTCATAAAAGCACACTCTACCCGGCGAAACCCCCAAAATCAATCCAACCAAAGAGATTCAACACCGAAGAATGTTAAAATATTAAAATCTAATATACCACAGCTTCACCTCTCATGTCTTCGGCATTCCGTCTGCAAACTGCTTCCAGATAACTTACATACGTGCACCGGCGGGTGGTGGTCGGATTGGTGGGTACTGCTGCACACTTCACATGTACTCCGGTGTTTTGAGGTGAGAAAAGCAATCGGTTTGTGTGTTTTTGCCTATTATCCTCAAAAAGTTTTCAATGTTTCCCCATGCCACTGTGGAAAACTATCTCTAGCAGCAGAAGGAGCCGCATGAGAAGAACTTTTACTTAACACCTGATGAAGATCAAGTTTCTTTTGCAATGGCATGGCACTGCCTGCAAGGGAATTTCTCATGGAATAGGTGTGACTATAGCTTCGATGTTTCATTAGGTTGACTCAGATCAGAAGACTAATGGCTCTTTGTGCAGGCATTCAGAGGGCGGAAGACGACAATCTGCGCATCGGGTTGGAGTTGTTTGGTTGGTTGGTTTATTTTTCGCACCATCCGGGACAGCCGCAAATGCCAACGTTTGGTGGTGGTTGTGCCTTTTTCAATATTTTATGAGACAAGCTTACACCTAGTCCTTGCGGTCGAACGTTCAAGAATTGCACGATTTATGTGGCTTTTTGTTTCTGTATGCAGTACTAAATTAAACAATGCGGAAGATTAAGTGCAGATTTGGTAGCATCGACACTCGGGGGGATGAGACCATCAGCTTCATAAATTGGTATTTAATGTTCGGAAAATGTGTGTTTCCACTCATTCTTTGTGTGGAACAAGGTGCACATGAAAAATCGGCAATTGTAATTATGCTACACGTATGCTTGTGAGGACAAGAAGAAGATGTTCTGTTTCAGCGCCAGAAAGATAAATTTCTGTTGATTTTGTGCGGAAGGAAGATGGTGTAACTTTTGTAATGAAATTTCTTATAGATGGCAGTGAAATTTATTTTATTTGGTTTCAATTAACCTGCTAATTGGAATAATAAGTTTGGTCCTTCTGTGTGTTGGTAAGATAATCTTTTATCAATAAAAAAAACCCACCCATCCAATTAGTTGTTGGTCACTTCAAATTAATTTTAATCAAAATTCAAATGCACATTCATTGCGAATCGCTTTCATACAAATACCAGGCGCTTTCAATTTGAATAGTTTGCTTAAAGGCGATTTATTGCTGTGAATTCTCTTAAATTTGCCCATTTGTTTTAGCTAACATGCATATGTAACGTCACAACCAACAATAGCATGCACTGTACCCCAACACTCTGGCACTGAGAAACAACCTCCTGAAATAAATTACCTTTTGATAAATCTCAGTCATTGCTTTCGTTTCCTTGTTACGGAATACGGAGCAAAATGCTAGGGACCACGTTTGGGATAGGGACAGCAGCGCATAGCACTAGAAGGAAATCCATTTCGACAAACTTGAGAAATTTGGCAAAATCTATTCGAACGTAAATCAATCTTGCATCATAATATATGGAATTAGACTAAGATGTACTGAGCAAAGAAGAGTTCAGAAGAGGGCAACACTGGAAGTGGAGTGAAAGAGAGAGAAAAGAACAACACCCATGCAACAGTCGGAGAGAAGAAAAGGACCAACTGGTTAGCCATGGTCGGTTGGTGGCAACAAATGCAATACATCATGATGGAATCTCACCCTTTTCCTCGGAGTCGAGAGCACAAGCCTTCGTATTGCGCCTTCCGAACATTAATTCAAACAAAAGTTATATCCTTTATTAGCAATTCGTTTTGTTTGTACGAGTGCATCCACACTCTCATGCTTCTAAATGCATGTTCGTTCCATTGCATTTCGGAATCCTTGCAGTCAAGGACGAGAACTCCAGTTGAACATTTATTCAAGGCGAATGGCAATTTCTCGTCTTTCCGTCGTTTATTTGGTCAACCGTTCAACAACACATGAGTTGAGCTCTCTGGACGGCTTCTGATAGCTGATGACTATTGCTTTTTCGGTCCGCATGCATTTCACTGAACCACTGAGGTTCTGCTCCATGTTCTCTCACTTCTTTGGCCTTCTTTGCTGGTGCAATCGGGCAAGCAGTTTCTCTCTCTCCTATGCATATCTCTAAGTCGTCGTCAATCCTTCACAGCCTAAGTTCTCATAATTCAAACCAACACATAGAGGTCCCATGCGGAGGAGTTGGTTGGCTACGGTGGCGGTAGCGACGATGACGAGGTGTTTTCTTTTTGGAGGTGCTTGCCGCTTGTCTTGAGTCCCATGGGGCTTTGTCGTTTCCTTGTGGTCTGCACATGGGGAAACAAATTGATTAAATGCAAAATGTGAAGTGAAACAAAAGAAATATTGCACACGATTATTATCAGCATCCATGAGGGTGACACAATGTGAGGACTGAAGGCACCTCTAACCCATAACTCTACTCGGCAGAAAGTTGTGACCGGTTATAACACAACAAGTTGAAAACAAACTTCAAATACCCACACATAAGAAGGCAACAGTTCAAGAAAGCACACTCGGCTACAGCGGAAGGCTTATAGTAATATTGAAAAGCAAATGGCTGATAAATCATGTCCAGCCCCTAAGTTCCCAATTGTTATCGGAAATGCATAACCAATCACAGGGGTTGCAGTTGCAACTGCGTCTGCCAAATTGTCTGTGCACTTGCTGAATAAATTATGGGAATCGCATGCAATAACTCAGTGTTCACTGCACATGTTGCACACACTCGTACCCCTTTTCGAACTTACTTGCAGTGGGCAGAAGTTGCTTGTGATTGATTTGTGTGTGTGCAAAGAATGACTACTTACTAGGAGTTTCACAACTACCCACCAACCACCACCCACCATTGACTGACTCCGATTTGTCCTCCATGACCGGAAGAGTCAGCCAGGGGCAAGGGGGAGAATATTCAAACTCATTTGTAGTCATTGAAGCATGGCCGCGTTGTCATCCCCAAAACTAATAAAACTTTATGTTTTTATATGTTTTGACTTTTAATATTGTGCTTCGTAGACTCTGAGGAATACCATCACAGCTATTTCCACCACACAGCCTAGACACTTGGTAACTCATCTGTATACGATGGAATACCGTAATCAAAGAAAATTCTTAATAATCATAATAAAAATTTTCCTATGCGCCTGTACTTGTATTTGCTCTTCCTGGGAGTTGGCTTGGCTGCTTGGCTGGTTTGTACGTCGCAAGGATGCTCAAATGTGCCTTTGGTTCGGAGTGGCGGCGCGCGAAAAATTCCGACTTAATGAAAAATACAGACGAACAGCAGAAAGAGACATATCTTTAGCCGACAAAATACCAGCAGAATGTGAGATGGGTGGAAGCTTTAGATCTAATGATATAGGATTGATGTTAGCTTCGGATTGGCTGGCTGGCTGACTGGCAGAGGCAGGATGGCTGGCTTAGGAGGGGGGTTGCTGGTTGACGGGGTCCGTAGCGCTGTAAATAGATGGATGGCTGGATGTTGGGTATCCTTTGAGTTAGTTGAATAATAACTAAATTAATATGGATAACTGGAGTATCATTTATATGTTAATAAGGATTCAAAACTGTCGCAAATTCGCGTCAAAGATCAAGAAATGTTCGCACGAGAAAGAGGACTCTGGAGACGAGGCTGTGTTTTTAGCGCAAAGAAACTTTGTGTGTTTGTGTTTTTTTTTTGTATTTTTGTGTACTCTCTCTCTCTTGCGTTCACTTTTATTATTGGAAATTATCAAGGGACGAGGGGGAATGGCAGCTCGAGTAGCGAATGACACCCGAAATTCTTCACTTCGATGAGTTTAAGGGTATACAAAGTCAAAGTAGGCGTGCAATGTTACTACCACCCACTGTGACGGTGGTTCTGTTTCTGGTGGATGAAGAGAAGTTAAATGAAATATTTACGAGAAGTCTCATTTTACAGGTTGAAGCTTGAACGGGCTTTGATAATTTTATTTTAAGGCGGGTGTAGCAGTTTTTCTCTGAAGTAGAAGGAATGAGGAATCTTACAGGAAACTCTTATAAAAAGTATACCTACGTACATATGTATGTACATACACAAAGATATATGTATATATAATAACTTTTTGTGTAAGATGTGACTGACATTGAAATAAAGCGGAATATGCGAAATTCTTCGCAAAGGATTAAAAACCAACAGCTAAACCCCCAAGCCATATTGACATCATTCAACATAAATGTCATTTCGATGACATGAATAGTCAAAGCCGCTATATACAAATACCCCCGGAGAATGCCGTTTACAATTCGAATGGCGTCATTGTCATCGCCATAGCTCTTCATCTTAACTCAAACCACTGTTTCATAGCAAACGTTTTTTTTCGCATCCGTTTATATTCTCCCGCTTCTGTTTTCTGAATTATGGCCACATTTATATGAAAATATGCTTTTTGGATTATGAAAACTGGTAAATAGAGCAGCGACTATGAATTGATGGGAATTTTCCTCTATATAACGAATTGATATCCTACAAGGAAATGGTGGCGGCGGCAGCAAGAAAAGACAAGACAACGCAAAAAAAAAACAAAAAAGAAAACGGGGAAAAGTATAAAACATTTTTTTGGGTATTTTGAAGGCGGATATGGAAATGGCAATATGTAAAAGCATGAAACATCACTAGAATTTGGTAGCAGGGTATGACGTTGCTTCGAGATTTGCGTACGAAATGCCGCCCGCAGTGCTTACTTGCTATCTGTGGTCCACATGTCTCCCGGCCGACTATAAAAACGAATTCAACGGATTTTTATTATCACATTTATTGTCAACCATTCAAATAGATGTGTACATGTGGACGTATGGAAGAGAGAAGTTCTTTAAGAAAATAACACTGCAGCAGTTTTTTGTTGAACTTTTTTTCTAAAAAGTGTGAAACAGTTTTTGGCAAGAAAAATTTCAACCATGGATCTGTTTCAAATATTGAACAAAAATTCTTGTAAATTCATATTTTTGTTTCTTCTGCTTTGGCACCTATAGGGTTCAATAATATAATATTTTTAATAAGCCGAATAGCTACACACATAAAAATTTTGCCAAAGAAAAAAAAAGTAGATGCCTCCAACTCCCCTTTCAGGAGTGCCCTGTGCAGACAAAAACAATTCGGACCATAACAAAAATATATGCTGTGGATATAAGATGAACCGCTTAAGTCGTTAAACAGTGATGATCAAGGTATACATCCACACGAATGTTCTCACCGCATTGAAATAGTGCACCTCAGTAGATTTTTCGAATCTTACCACAATAACTTTAAGACAATGGCTAAAGTTCTTTTTGGTTTCCAGCAGGTGAAGTTACCCCCTATCTTCGTACCTTCTCATATGATTTCTGTTGCAACAGCAGCAACCGTTAGTAATCTTGATTTTCCTTAACTATTTCTCAACAAGAAATACCAGTCACTGGCAAACATCATACACCAACTGGAGCTGCTGGAAACTTCTCCTTCAAGTTCATTTTGAATTTTTTCCTGATTTTTAATGTTTATCCTCTTTCTCTCAACTCACACAATTGTGTTATGTGTTTCTGTCATGGTTTCTCTTCATTTTTTTGTTGGCGTTTTGTGCCTCACCTTCCACCACATCAAAATAAATTCAACTAAGTAAAACATCGCTTCCGGGTGATAGTAAGTTTCTCCAAATGTGGAAGACACAAAAAAGACCAAAGCCACACACGTATCATGTATTTGGCTGACTGATGGCACATGATGAACGTACGTACACATTTGTGTGTGTGTAAGATACAAAACTTTCACTCAACTTCCAACCAACTCGCATATCGGTGTGTCAAACATTCACTTCCGTTTTATTGTATAAAACACTGACTTCAAATGCCTCACCCTAGCTTTGGGAGATCTGTATGCAATGGAGGAGACTGTTAAAATCAATTCGAAAGGACATTTTCAAATACTTAAAATTTATTGTTTCATAAATAATTCAGTGTTGGATGGGTGAAAGAAAAAACAACTCAGCATGCATCACACAGAAATAATAGGTATACATTTGAAAGTCTATACAGTTTTGTTGGTTGCTCACGTTTGCCTAGTGAATATTAGATTTCCATAGATAATGGAAGTATGTATGTAATAAGCATTTGTTACGTTTGCGCATAGTACCAAACATTTAAAATTTATAAAAGTAACAATTGAGGGCACTGTAGTTTAAAACGAAATTTAAAGAGTCTACACACCTTCCATTCTTATTTATCGACTCCTTCATTTTCATGCGTCTTTCCAATTTATGTCAATTGCAGGATATGCGCCATAATTCACAATATCCTCCGACGAAATGTAACGAAACGCACGCCCTCCAATTACAAATCTCTTTCGAATTCTTGAGTTATCTGCTTAAGGACTTCCGTTAACTTAACTACGTTACTCGAAGTAACGAAGGTACACACGTCCTTGTGTGCGTTTCTAGGAGGTGAGTATATGTATACAAAAAGCAACAAACTGAAAGAAAAAATATCAAAAGCAGAACAGAGAAAACAAAATTTATTACACTTTTGTCGAAGCGGAAAACTCACCCAGCATCTCAGACAATGGCAACTCAATAATGGATTGTAATTTATGGGCAGAAAAAGTGCCTGCCGCTTGGCTCTGATCTTAGTTAAGTGTCTCAATCCCATATCCTTCTCAGGTGGGAAGGAGAGAAAACTGAACGAGCCACATCATAGAGATATCCGGCGCTGAGAAAACATTCCCTTTATGGAAAAGTAATCGCTATTTGGCATGCTTTCAATGCTGCCACTGAATTTGCTACCGCCCTCTCGCAAGCTACTGAATTGTTTCCGCACAAAAACTATAATTTTGATAAATTACCTCCCCACTCTTTTGCGTGGCTATCAATAACTTACATCTTCATGGAATTCCTGATGAGCCCTGTCCTCCCCCTCCACATCGCACTTTATTGTTTTTCTATGCTTGCCTAGTTTATTATGATATATTAATCCACTTCAAATCGTTTGGATCCCGCAACGGTATCGAATTAAAATTCCGAAAATGTATTCGTTCCACTTAACCGAATTGAGGGCTGCGTTTTTTCTCGCTATTCCAAAGCGAAAGTTCATTAATTTTTTTCCCAATTAGTCCCGTCACCAATTAAAGGTGACGTTGGAACTTTCACAGATGATTTGCCACTTAAAGTTTCCCCCAGACTTTACTTTGAAACCGAAACCCGAGAAGGCTCTTAAAATGTTTTCAATTACCAGCGAGTCGAAAAAAAAAGGAAAAAAAACTTTTTTTTCGAAGTACTTCGTCATTGTTGCGGTTGTTGCGCTTTTTTAAAAAATACTTTGTTCCTTCCTATTGACACATACCGCTGAGGGTTCGACCACCTTAAAATTTTACGCCCTGCCCACTGTGAATTATAATTAAGGGAAAGATGATTAACACGAAATTTAAAAAAAAGACGAGGGATGTTTTTCAAGTGTTTTCAGATCACATACAAAAGTCAAGTTGCTTCCACCCCACTCCTAGGCGTCTTCATCGCCGCTGCGTCGCTCGGCTCCCTTTCAGGCAAACGCGACGAGCAACAGTCACTTGAAGTGTAGACAGCATGAAAGGTTGAAGAACACAAAAAAAAATTGATTATACTTTTATGTGTTTTTTTAATTATCAAAAAAGGACATTTTCTGGAGAATCGAGATGCTTTTCTCCTCGATTCGGTTATCCCAACGAGAAAATAATAATCACTTTAAAATTGCCTTTTGACAGATTGATGGAGGACACGGTATTTGGTAAAATTTTTGGGGATTTTTTTTTTGTGAAGTGAACTAGATAATTCAATTAAAAGAGGGGAGCAGACATTGAATGCAAAGTAATGAGGATGATACACACAATTGAGAGAATATGTGATTAAAGAAGGCAAAGTGTGAAATTTTTTTGGAGAATCCGAATTTTTCTAATGCTGCTGGTCATCAATAGCAATCTAGTTTGAATTCAGGATTATTTCAAACTTGAATTTTGTTGTTAAGTTTCTGGGTTGCAGTGTATTGACTCATACGTTAGACTACTAGTCTCGATCCTTAAATTGCACGGCCGCTATTGTTGCTCTTAAAATAACCTTTAAAACGCATTGTTCGGTGTCTGCACTTAATCCCTTTTCCAGCATGTACAATCGAAATATACATCAACATAGAAGCTACAGAGAATAAACCTGTGTTAATTATAGAAATGTATTTGTTTTAATTACATCCAATTGAATCTTCTCAATTTATTTTTTAAATAATAAAAATGTGAACAGATGCATTATTCTATACCTATTATTAAAAAAAATTTAACCAGTAAAACATCAGTTGCGATACTGGGAGCTCCTCTAAACCTATTTACCCCCGCGGCGATGATATTATTCATTAATAAATACATTTTTCTTCCTGCGTTGGTATAAACTTCCAAACATAATGTACGCGTTCCATTATATTCCGTTTTACATTTTACCTATAGTAACATTTTCAATTCTCTTTCTCCCCTCCTGGTAGATGGAAGACTGTATTCCACCATCACCCCACTTAAGGTGCTGCGGATAAAATTTATAAGCACAAAAAATTGAATCCTAATCCATGAATATAGATGATTATGATGGCCTTTCGTACACATTCTCCGCCTCACCGTTGCCGTGGACCAGCTAAACTCAACTGCATGCGTAGCCTTGGGAGGCGCGCCGCGGAGTACTATTGTCATAATAACATCGTTCCGCGCGGCATTGTTCAAGGTTCATCTGCCTAATAAGCCGTGCCCCGACGAAATACCGTCAACATTATATAGGAAAGGTGATTGCTATTGCTTCGAATTTACATATATTCGTTGGGCTCTACCCTCCACCATCGGCGCGCAACCATCACCACCGGGGGTAGTAGATCGTAATAATTTTCCTAACCATAAATTATTAACATTGAATTTTTATTTTTATCCAAGTGCGGGTGGATTTTTGTTTCGTTCCATCTTCGCATTTTCTTTTCGGGGATGGGTGAAATGTTAAGAACAAGAATAAAGAAAACAGATGAAAAAAAAAACAAAAACACATTAAAAAATCCGTTACGGGTGTTTTACACCACCCTCTTCGAGTGAACATGGATAAATGTGTATACCTTGAATTTTCATTCTTTTAAATTTACTATTCTTAACTAGAATCGTGTGAATAATTTATTGATGATTTTCAATTGCGATTAGTAGAAACTATAAACTGCGGACGGGCGAGCAACTGCATTCGAAAACCCCCATCAATTGTTTTGCTTTCCCATTCCACAAGTAAAACTGAAAAGGAAAATGAAAAAAAAAAAAACGAAATTTTTTGTAAGGCAAATGCAATTTCTTTTCACTGAATTGGGGTGGTATCTTTTCGTGCAAGAAAAAAAAACAAGAAATTAATATAACGACGAATTCTCAGCGAGTTTTTCCTTCTCCGTGGTTTTTTTCTTCCTTTCGTACAAAGCTTGTGTTCAATGAATTATGAGTGTCAATAAATATTCTTATTTTATAGCTCGTTACATTTTTTCTTCATATTTCATTAAAAATATCGCGGTTTTGCGATACGACTCGATAAGGGTTTTTTTCTGTTTTTTTCCTGTTCATCCATTGGGGCTCGGTTCAGTAGATGGTGGTGGTGGTGGTGGTGGTGGCGGTTGTGGCGGAGGACGGATTCTATTACAACTAATGGTCTGTTTTCTTTATCAGGAGGTTTGCTATAAATTTAAAACTCGAAGATTTTTAATTACAAAATGTAATTTTTTTAACTCAGCGGTTAATTTATTGGATGCATGAGGATGAGGCGTGTTGGATGTGAGAGGGCGAGCTTGAACAACGGAAAACGTCTAAACATGGGCGGCGGCGGGTGAGTGGGTTGGTTATCTTCTTTAGAGCGCAAACATTTTTCAATTATCAAGTAACATCTTATGTCGACGATGATGACGACAACTACCCCACGCCGAAGAATGAAATGAGTAGAAGCCCCTTTGGAGGTCCTTTCGTTCGAGCATGTAAGATTTATATGAGTAGGCAAATAGGAATATCCTGTTCTTCGTCGTCGCAGTCATCATCAGGTCCCCTGTGTCGAAATGTAATTTGAATAAAAACAAATGAAAATATTCGTTACCTTAATGAAGCACCCTTTTCTCTCCTGTACCTACCTAGCAGCCTGCCAGCCAGCCAGCCAAGGCACGGTAGTATGTTAGTGGTGATGGTGCCGTCGTCGGCGTCACTACCGCCCGCGCCTAGCTATGAACGGAACTTAGCAGAAGACGTGTGTTTGTGTGCTAGGACGAGAGAAAGAAATTGAAAGCTTTAATGTTTTCTCAGTGGCGCCAGTTCTCACTCAAGTCACCTGGAATCGAATTCGGAATGGATGTGCTCTGGCCTGGCATATGTGTGTGGAGGCTGGAGAGCTCTCCTCTCGTCTCATGTATGGTGAGTAATAAAACAAAATTAAAATAATACTCAGGGGATGAGATGAGGACGCGATGCGCCAAGGATCACACACAGGGCGTGAGACTAGAGAAATCTTGAGACGTGCAAGGAGAGGCAAATGTTTATGCATGGAACCGGAATATTTAGGCCGTTTGTTGATAATGACGATGATAATGACAAAGCTGTACATGTTATACAGCAGATCGCAAATAAACATTGATGCGTCGTTCTCGCATAAATTTTTACATTCTTCTTTGATATTAGGGAGGGAAATGAGTGCTTCTGTATTCATGCTTGCCATCTTCATATCATCTCTCTGCAGCACAAACACACACCACTCACACTCATTCGCATTTGTTAATTTTCATTAAGGAGTCACCTAAGAGATTGCACGGTTTTTTTCGAAATGGCATACTGATGGGTGATTTGAGAATTTACTTTGTAAGTGCATATAACAATTAGGGACTGCTCGCAACATAAGAGAAAACTATTCAAAATTCGACGAAATGTGTCACGTCTCAACGACATGCTAAAATTATTCATTACCGTAAGAAACGACGACGTGTCAAATATATTTCCTCGCATTAAATACAACCGAAGGCCAAGACATCACTTGTGATGAAGAGGGTTGTATTCATATGAACAACATCTGCAAACACGAGTCTCCCAAGGGGCTATTGGTCATTGATATTTGCGGAGCATCCGGCAAAGGGGTACTTCGACCCTTGTCGCAGTGATTCAAGAAAACTTTGGCAGTGTTGAATGGTCATCTGAATGACCGCATATTAAATAAGAATAGATGCATGTTTGTAGAAACCAAAATCTCCTTGATCTTCGATTGAATTCCAAATTGTTTATTTGACACGGGATAGACTGAATGGGCTTTTCATTGCTATTTCAGGAATTCCCTTGCGAGTGAATTTTAATTGAATCGAGATTTTGTTTGTTGTTATCTTCTTAACATTCCCAAAGATTGAGCGACGGGGTTGAAAAGTTAGCACTTTACATCCTTTATGCCTATGTGTTATTGATTTATGCTTTCAAAAAAGAGCAAACTGAACATCCTTGACATGTTCAGGATGTGATTCATTGTTGTCCGAATGTGGATTGCTTAAATTAAGTGTAACAAATTGTAATGTGACCAGAGCGGATATATCACAACATAAATTCATGACATAAATAGAAAGGAAGAGAAGCAGAAGGAAGAAAAAAAAATAATAAAGCGGTCTGCATATTAAGTTAAATGGCAGTAAAAAAATGAAACGCCCTTACAGGACATGCTCGCCTTTTTTAAAACCACATCGCGTCTACTTAAAAAAATGTAAGCCGCAGGAGATTTCCATACTAATTTCGCAATTTCTCGTATTGTGCTACCATGAGTGGTGGTGTAAGTTTCTGTGAGGCTTCAGACTCAGGCTAAAGCAAAAAATATGTATGATAAAGCAGACGCGCATAAACGGGGAACACAAAAATGACAAAAAATAAGGAAATTATGGTATCTAAGGCCACATATTATAGTAATGTCCATTACTTTTTGTTTTTCCACCATCCTATATGATTTTTCAACCAAATTTTAGATCCTTATAATTAATTTCGCTGCTCACAACCGTTTGGACATGCATTTTTTGTTTTTGGTGGTGCTCACGTCCTCCCGCGGGTGTGCGAGATAACACAAATGTGCACTACCTACTTCAAATTTATTATCGACTCGGGAGCTTCAGACATATCCACCGTATATACGCGTGTGTGTACATATCTTATGTTGACATTTTCTAACTCATGTGTGCTCTTGTTCAGGTACCCTAAACAAATATGACAAAAAGATGTCCTTTGATTTCAATACCACTACAGTGTCTACCACCCATCAGCGGATTACCTTATTAAAAAATTAATTTCTAAAAAGGGGGTTGAATCAACACCACGGTGGTGGCAGCGGCTACATACAACAAGGCGACAGGGATGTTCCTACTTTTTTTTCCTTTTTTGGTTTCTGCCTAAATTAATACCCTTTACCCATTGAAATATTTATGTGTGAGTCTATCTATGTACATAACCCTTCCTTCAGTTGCTGCTGTTATCCTATATTGCCCATGTTGGCAATTTTATGTGTGGAAGCATCAAAATTATCGCGTTGATACTTTTGGGCATATAAGAGTGAGCTTGATATTCGTGTTCCCATTCCATCGCACCGCAGAGCTCATATTGTTATAATGAATATTCCTTGAAAGTGAAGGAGAAGACAATAAAGGCATTCACCCTTATGCCCGCAACGCTACCTAATATGAATTTATTGTGTAATAAATTTATTTAATCACAAAACGCGCGCGTTTGTCTATGGCGGCAGGCGGCATTCTGTTTATGCGAGCTCACATAAGTGGCAATAGTGAACTTCAATGATTTCTAGGTAAATGATAGACAACTATGGCTGGATTAGTGGGCGAAGGAGTTTGTTTACAACAAATGAATGAGGCGTTGTATACATGAAACCTTTTGTCGAGAGAGGGGAGAATTCGATTTGATTTGATCACGAACCAATAAAAATCATCATCAATCATTATAATCATGATGACGATCATCATTAGAACTTAAAAAAAGTTTATGTCATACTTGATAATCCCTACATGATGACCTACATAAGTTGAGAAGAACCTCAATGACCTTGGTACTCGAAATATGAGGAAGCCGATGAGAGATCGTAACAGCTAGAAATACATGTTGATTGAGCCCAGGTCCACCAGAAGAAGAAGAAGGACATTGGTAAAGAATAATTCTTCAACTTATCATCACAAAGAATATGTGATTGCTCCATATGCCACCAGCCTTGTCGTTATAATGTTACAAAAACTTGACATGTCCACATTCAGGAATAGTCCTGCACACATTACATTAAATCTTTTTGCATTGTTTATTTTATGACAATCGTAAAATGTCAAGTGACTATGACTGCATACACCAAACATCTGCATGAACACGTATACAGGGGCGCAGAGAAGAACCGGTGTTAAAATTTGTATCTAAATACGCATCTCCTCGGCAGCAAGCCTAATCAATTGCACATACTGTTAAAGTATTTGGTACGCTCTCGTATACGCCAATCGTACCATTACTCAATTCTATGGTCGTTAGTCCTCCGCTTTTGACATTTATGAGGAAAGAATATTTTATTTATTACAAATTGTTTGCCATTAACGGTAGTAAATCTTCGCGGGAAAAAGGGCACCCAGCATATCATTCGAACTTTTATCATCATCCTTTATTGTTGACAGGGAGGTTTGTGCGAGGCCTCCGTTCCACTGTATTGAGAAAGCCATTTCAATAAATTTGTCAGCGGTTCGGATGATTACTTGAGCAGGCGTACCCAAGGTGAAAATTGCCTCGTTCCTCTACATTAAAATTGTATTTTAATATTACTGCGATGATTTACTGACGGAGTGCGTAAAACCATTTCAAACTTGCAACTTAGAATTGTTGTATCGGTACGGGATACAGGTGAGCGCAGATCGAGGAGCTGTACTTTAATTAGAGAAGCCTTTCGCCAGATGTCTGGAAATGAAGGAGAACTTCACGCTCCATCGAATCCTAATCACATCATTTTGAATGGCTATAGCTACAGATAGACGCATAAGAGTTGCCGACACAAACGTCTAATGCGTTTGTAGCAACATTGTTACGGAACAACACACTCGTACCGCTTTCCTATTATGTTCTTTCGAAATCCCACAAAACTCACGAAAAGTCCTTCGAATCATTAGTGCCCGAAACAAAACGGCATCCGTTTTATAGCCAGTCAAATGATCCTTGATTGTTCTGTTGCCTGATACTTATGGCTGGTGTAAGACGAAAAAGGAAGTCGCAGTACGCTTCTGGCTAGGGTCAGGACTGCCAACTGGCGACTGAACGTTGTTGCTCAGAGATTGGAACGTCCCTAATGAGAAATCGAAATGGAATTGCAAAATTATCTTGAGTGTCTTCGTTGTGGGGCAAGAGAAGGGTATGCTGTTCTGTTGGTTTGCTGCTGAAGGATTAAACGTTCAGTGTTGTTGTTTTATCGCAACAAAATTTCATGTATCGAGGTAATTACAAGGGCAATTCCATGGCAACGTCATTAAAGTGATTTCATTGATTGCTACTGCAAGAAGGTTGTCTCTGGTCTGGGCTTGATTAGTTTTCTTTGCTGGCTTCATCCCACACCTACCCGGGGGGATGGATGATGACCTACGTACAATGTATTGAGCCCAAAAGATGAGCCATAAAACTGTTCCTAGTCGATTTCTTCCGAATTCCGCTCTAATTACCTTCGAATCAGCCATGCATCCAGTCGGCCGACCATCCACCTCACGCACCGCACCGCACTGAGTCTCAGATCCTGGCTGGCCCATCTAGTTAGAGGTCGTAAAACCTATTGGCAGTAACATGCATATGAAGCGGATATTGAATGGGCCAGACCATCAGCATGAGTTTGGGGGGGTGAAACTAGGTGATGCTACTACTCGGGGCAATTAAATTGGAACACTTTTTTCGACTCGGACGCTTGACTGATTTTCGGTACACAGTGCCATCAGTGTGTATGCAGGTTGTCTGTATCAATGGGGGTGTGTAGAACTCCAGTTGGATGCATGCGAATTTTATTGGACTAGAATTAATGAGGAGTGAAAGTTGTTCGAATGGAAGCGGAAAAATTGCCCTCGTAAAATGGGAAAGCTGTACTATTTTTGTTTTTGGCATTTGGTTACTTTATTTTTATAGCGAGCTCAGAAAATTCCGACGGGACCAGTCAAGGTACATAACTATTACTGAGCAATTATGATGCTAGGACATGACTTTCTTTTATGACGCATCGCCTGATACTTTATTGAAAATTGTTTTAATCGCTTCCCTTGTGTTGTGATATCCGGTAGAGATTAATGTTTTAGACATGAATCTTAGTCACTACATGTCGAACGTTGTCATTTTAAATATATTTATAAAAGAACTTAAACAAGTCAGTGAATACGAAACGTAGTTTGTGTTATATTTAACATGATCATTTAAAACTTCTCAATTCGCTCCCGAGAATTGCGAAGCCACCTGCTTGGGTTTTTAATTTTGCGAGGGCAGAAAAGGAGAGGATACCATCGTCAGCAGGACCTTTAATTAAGTCTAGTGTTGGTTTGACTTAATTCTTTAATATTGAGAGGCCGGCGATATTGCGCCAACCTACAGTCCTGAGCACAAACGACTTGAAGATAAAAATAGAAGGATTATTGTGTTGCCTAGTAGACTCCTGAGCAGACGTAGTCGAAGTGCATATCTTCATCTAAAGAAAGATTTCCTCACAGGAAATATTTCTTTAAGTCGTTGTACAGGGAAGTTTGGCATACTCTAGAGATCACAATCTACTTGACACAAGTATGAACAAAAATTAGACTTTCATAAGATACCATCACAATCCACTTGTTACATATTCAGCATTGACCACTTACTGAAACGGCTTACCATCCTCAAGAAGTTACACAACACATCAAGCGTAAGGAAACCAAAAACTTTTGACAAGCCAG
Source organism: Eristalinus sepulchralis (assembly GCA_944738645.1). Taxonomy (NCBI): domain Eukaryota; kingdom Metazoa; phylum Arthropoda; class Insecta; order Diptera; family Syrphidae; genus Eristalinus; species Eristalinus sepulchralis. The sequence continues at coordinate 429,820 of OX122884.1, read as the reverse complement.
AATGGAGTTCCAATTGACTGCGATAGACAACGGTCCATTACTTAAACTGTATTCAATGGTGAAATTTAAATCTTCTACCACCCTCGTAATCCACTTACGGCCTACCAATATTGTTTTCCCATTAAGCTGATCATTGAACACCAGTAGCCCTTCTCTCGAAAGTTAAAGCCCCATTAAACCAATTAAATTAATTGAACACTTCAGTGGTCCTCAGTCGATGCATTTTTGGGGATGTGCTTCAGCTGCAGCAATCGAGTCCTAGGGTGAAGTGGTTAATTTATGCATACAATGCAGCCCCATCCAATGCGTGCAAGCCGAATGCAGTTGCGAAGGTGAAAGGATTACTTACACACTATTGATTTCTGATCTGCAACCTAGAGAAGATGGATGCACACATTTCTCATTGATTTGGGGGACTATTGTTGTCGGTTAGATGTGCAAGGAGAAGGTGTTGGAAAGCCTTTGAGTTTAAGGTGATTTCGAAACATAGTTCATTGGCAATAGCACAAGTGTAAACATTTTCGTTTGACTTGATTTTGATCAAGAGTTAATTGATGACTGAATCAATAGACGTTGTCAAATTGAGCAGATAAATCTAAATTTGTCACCTGACATTCTGTTCTTTTGAATATTTCTCATTTACCTTCTGGTATTGAATGACTAATGTTCAAATTGCTGCATGATTACAGTCCACTGCGATACGTCTGACCATCATCAGACCGAAATTTTAATAAAAACAGTTGCACATCACACACAAGGTCAAGATTTATGAGGAAATTCTGGTGTGCATTGTGTGCTTAATCCGCATATCATCCTGTTTGAATATAATGCAGGGCCATGCAGCCGACGACGATGAGCACACATGTGCGCATCAAGTTGATTTAATTCATTTGCACGATGGCAGTTGCTTTATGAAATCAACTGAGAAGTTCTTCGGTTCCTCCGTCGCCGTCGCTCAAAGATACATAAATCAATGATTGACTAATAGTCCTTTTTGCATATTCAGCCGTTGGAGAGGACATCTTCGAATGCGATTGCACAGATCCAGGCATTTATCATCGACCAGTACGTATGTTGTCCACTACTTCTGTTGCATACTACCTCACTCACGATGTCTGACCAATCTCTCCAAGTGTACAAATCACAAATCATTGCATACAAACTTTGGGCAAGAATACACAAACGCACAACCAAACGTTGTATCCAAATGGTTGAGGGAGGAGAGAATTCAGTAGACCTTGGGTGAACCAGAGATGATACCGACGACGACGACGATGACGACGACATTGACCAGGATGTTTCAAATAGAATATGGAATTATCGGTGCTGTGCATTGCAAAACTCTCCAAGGATACTTGGATTGATATGCAAATTAGTGAGATGGAAAGTAGACATCCTGATCCTCTAGACCATCCATTGGATTGATGCCGGCACATGTGAAACTATGCAACGCCCTACAGTGAATGACGTTGAAAAGCAGAGATTTAATAATTGTTGTAATCAACATTTTTAGTCACCTTGGTGCTATCTTCGATTGGAGCAGTCAACCGAAGAAACACCAAGAAATCACCAGGAATTAACTTCACAATGCGAAATCACAAGGTATTAACACCGTGCTACATGCATACCTTCTCTGTGAATTGGTTCGTGCACAGCAAGAGGTGCACTTTGGAAATTCTTTTACTGGGTTTATTTGAGGACAAGTCGCAAAGAAACGTGTGCAGTTCCGGAACATGAATTTTGAGATATACTGGCGATTCGTTATATTGACCATGACGTCTCTGGTATGTCACAATCTTATTTATATACATCCGGTTTTGTACTGTTGCTTTTTGGTCCTTTTTTCTACATTAGTTTTCACTTATTTACTTTCGCAAGGAAATTTAATTACAAAGGACACACGAAGAAGGAGTTTTGTCGTTTAATTTATGACCTGGACAGGATCCAAAATTACAAGAAGTCTCTGCTCTTTCACATTTAAGATGTAAATTGAATTGATGGACGACAATGAAAAGATTTTTACTTTTCTTAAATATTTCATACTACTGAATTACCTACAGTCAGCTCTTGGTAGAAAGTGCTGGTGTCCTGTGAATGTGCGTAAACCTATTTCTAACTGAGCTGTCATGATATGGTTGAAAGTTAAATTTAGGTAGACAAACACAAAACTTTTTCAACTGCCTGAGGTTGTGTTTGGTTGAATGGTAGGCCACTGGTCAATACTGAATATCAATTCACTACAATTGAATTTCCCTATTCTCTTAGACGTTAATGTTTCTGACAAGAATTGGTTCATTCATAAACTTTACACACATCCTTGGGATTCCTAAAAATCAAATACGGAAACAGTGAAGCCGGTCAGTTTTGGGGAAAACTTTGCTTGTTGCTTTGTATCCTCTTTCACTCACACATCGTTTTCACCCTCCACCACCGTCGTCACCCCTCATGCGAACCGTCGAAGATATTGAAACTTCAAAACAATAACATCTAACAGCGGGTGGTGGTGGTCACTGGAATGTGAAATGTCCTGTTGTCGTCTGTCGATCCTTGCATGTGAAATATTATGTATATATACACACATGTATAATACTTTGGCAACTTTCTGTCAACTGTTTTTGTGGACAATAGAAAAAACAGATGAGTTTGAATACAAGAGACAGAAAAATAAGGAAATGCGAATGATTTGGGGAAAACATCCCCTTCCACAAATGCGAAAGACGAAAACGTGCCATGCCCAAAATCAGATCACATTACCAAAATAAATAAATTTAATCAATTCACATGTGTAGCAGCATGTGTAATGCGTCCTCAATCCGCCATTCAATCGATGTAATTAAGTGTCACAACTGTGCTTAATTGGAAATAAACTCTTGGCTGATGGTTGTGTCTGCTTCGGATTATTTAGTGGATTTCCCAGGCAGGCGGCAGTGGGGCTATCCTAATCACAATGCGGCAGTTGTTTTCTTGTGGAATGCGCATATGACAAGGGTTGCCACGTTGCAAGTATTTTACACCCCATTGTCCATTGTGAGGTCCTTCTCACACACTATGCGAGGCAAGGTTACGTCTTCAGTTTTCGTTGAATTTTTCGCATCATGATAATCTATAATTTTATTTTAAAAACACTCTTTTTCATGTTTAGTTTGTAAAAGTCTTAGATTCATAAGATGCAATGTTCTATCTCCAATTTCTGTGAAATTTCCTTACATCACAATAAGCTATCAATCAGCATGTACTTTAATATTTTTTTACATTCATTTACCTACATATCCTCAGTTAAACATAGCCCTTGAAACATTGCCTACGAATACAGCCTGATTTGTCTGTGTAATATAAGATACTTTCATGCGTGAAAAATGATGATGGCAACTCTATAAAGCGGAAACAGCAGTCCACGTTGATATTAATTTCGATTGAAATCATTTGCCACATCGGTTGGATCTGATTGTCTTCTTGCGACAAACGCGAAACTACTGCCGCTTAAATGGACGGGACTATTCCCAGTATCACAATAACCAAAGGGATGGTTAGACATGGGGTAGAGCGTGTCTTTTGAACAAATAGTGAATCAACTAATCTGTGTGGGCAAAAGGTACATCAGCCGTGTAATTAAGGATACGTATTTTATTGATGTTAGCAGAGTGAGAAAATTGCCGAACGGTGGTGGACATTTGTTCACATACTCGTCAAAGGCATGCCTGCACCGAATGTGCTTTAGTGCGCGGTTTCGATTATGGTCACAACCACAATGACTGGGAGACTTTAAGTGCATACACACTGTATGGTGTGCTATCTGAAATTATGTAATATGAATAAAATCTGAATTACTGCCTTGCAAAAATAGTAAGCGATAACTTGAAGGCTCCTGCCTTGAATAAACCTTAGACACGTACAATTTACATATAGGAATGCTACTAAATCCCCGACAACCCTAAATAAAATTCCCAAACATTGTCAACTTAACGTCTCATATCATTAACCGAGTTAGGCAATTATTAAAGCTCCAAGGGTGAACACACACTCACACAAACACACATCCAATATGCCTTGCTGTCGTCAATACAGCTGCGGCTAAACACCAAAACGCCAACAAACCTGTTCGATTATAAATTCATTAAAATTTGACAGGAAAACATTGGGAAACTTTACAGCAAAGGAGTGGGAGGAGAAGGAGGAGACGGCAGCTTCTTTGGCTGCCAGTGTACTTGGTGGATGTGCGTATGTTTGTTTGTGTGCCGCTATGTGGTGTTATGCGGTTGTGTAAATTAGTCGTTTAAAAGTATACAGCTTGTGTGTATGGGTGAACAAAAGGATTGCTATTCACCACATTATCGGCAATTATTCATAAGCGATGAAAGGAGCGTGAGGGTGGCAACTTTAATGCCAAACGCAATCAACTAGTTCCTTAATAATTAAAACTCGATAAACTTTTGAGGTGTTGATGAACGGATGGTGGATGAGGTGGGTTTGAAGGAGGCGTTCTACGACATTACGAAAGTTAGGGGCGTGAGGTGTACGTGGTTCTTTCTAAATAGGGGTTTGTTGTGACGGAAAACTCGTTAATGCGCCCACATTTGTGTGTCCGTTGTGATTTCTGGCATTCATCGTTATTTCTGGATCATTGAATCCCAATTAACCTCGTTAATCTATTTAAAAGGCACTCAGCCCTACCCGAAATCCTTTTATCCTTATCCACTTGCTCACACACATAATGAAAAATGAAAAAAAAAAATAATTCAGCAAACAGTTTTTCAGATGGGTGTAGCCCCACTTGAGCTTGTTAATCGGATGCGGGGCTGTTTATTTAAGTAGGACTTTTTTTTCGCCTCTCACCAAAGGACCCTCGAATGAGCCACTGGATTTCTCCAAAAAATCAGAATAAAATGGACTGGAAATTGCCGCATGTTCGCATCATCATCATCATCATCATCCGCCGTCGCCGCCGCGTCGTCATATGTGTGTAACGATTATAGGTGGATATGTTAGCGGTGTAAACGGTGTCCAACAAATTCGAAAGCAACCACAAGAGCGGGACGATTATTTCGACGTTCAATTTGATATTTTTTTGTTCGTTCATCTCATTCGTTCGCCAATGATGGCTTGGACTTTCATTTGAATTTTCACGTGTAATGATGTCCGAATCTGTTGTTCCAGCACCACGCTTCACCGCTCAAGGATTGAACAAGTGAATGGCTTGAAATTTATTTTTATTTTCGAAGCCTTTCATTTTAACTGTGCTCTTATATTCAGTTCTGAAAGTGGATATCTACAGGGAGTGTGAGAGAAGTGGTAAGCGGTTTAATGGTAACGATTATGATTATTGTATTTCAGAGTAGACGCCCCATACGTGATATTGTATAGAAATGCAGTTTTTCGGTGCGCACTTGTTGCGAAATTACCTCCTTCCACAAGGTAGCTTTGAATTGCAAAGAAGTGGGCATTAATTGAAATTGGAAATTAACAATAATTGGCAACTCAAGTACGAGACCAAAATAAATTGATTCGAAAATTTCCCATTCACGTTAACTCATTCTTAAGCTGCAAAACATTCCTCTCCACCCATCCACAGTCCATGGTCAACCACGAAAATTCCTTAAACTTCGAATTCTGAAAAGTTTCACTAATGTGCACACGTTAATCCTCCGTAACGGCGGGCGGCGTGTCGTGTCGACGAGATAAAAGAATGTGGGGATAAGGATAATGAGTTCATTAAAGCTAGTATCTGCTCACAATTAAGTTCTTTGCGAAGATTAATTTGTGAAATCAATCAGGAATCATCATGTATGTTGGCCAGCGTTTTTTTGGTGTGAAAACCTGTAGATTCCTAGCATTCTTAAATCAGTATTTAAGAAAAGTGGTGTTGTTAGAGGATACACGCACACACGGTCTACATATGGCATTTCAAAAAAGATCTCAATTTCCCTCTAATGTACCATTAATTAAGGAGTTAATGCTTGATTAAACCCCGAACACGTACACCTCCTCCTTTCTCTCTGCGGATTGAACACTCTAGCCGAAAATGCTTCACTCTAGCCCAAAGTGCTTACGCGGACATTAATATATTAATATCAAAACTCCATTTTGCAGAAGAAAAAGATAAAAAAGCGCCGGACGACTGGGCGGTGAGCTAAAACGTATTACCATATGGGATGAAATTAAAATTTTGTAATTCATTCTTATTAATTGTTGCCAGTGGTGTAACGCCGGTGGGTCTGCTAGAAAACTAAGTAGGAGAAAGGAAAATGAAAAAAAGCGCTTGCCAAATGGCAGACTCTCACAAAACGTGGGGGGTCAACCTATATCTGTAGAACTCATTACGATTGCAGTATCTCTCTTTTCGGTGTAGAAGAATGTTTAGGTTTATCAGATGTGGCGTCTATTGGGTGTCCTTGTACGGGAGAAAGCTGCACGATGGGGATGAACTTATAGCATTATGGAATTGTATGATTTCCGTGGCTTGAAATATACCTGGTTTGTTTCTTTTATAATATGTGTGACTGTAGGAATATGCAAAAAACAGAATTTGACGGCTTTAAACTCCTAGATCCTGATCTAATTCAAGCAAGCACACCAACGCAGAAATAAGAGGTGAAAGATCACCCTTGGAAATCACTACAACTGCAATTTCTTAATATATACCTGAATGACTTTCAATTCACTTCTAAATTATATTTCTTTATATTTCATCACCAATATGTTCTACTGGTAACACTTTTGTTTGACATTTTTCATAATCCAAGAAAAATCGTTGAATCCGATCACGTCATTGGCAGACATGTTGAACAAAATGAGTGAAATGTATATTTCTTTTATTCAATTACTGACGTCACCAAAATCTAAAAAGGGCTTTATCTTTCAAATAGATTTAGCACATGAGGAACAAACAACTCAAGTATGTGCTTATTGACCAATAGCACACGTCAATATATAAATTTCGTCAGTTTGACGTTGAAATATGAAGAAAATCGAGTTTAAGCAAAATGTCATTTGTCCGCTGAAAAAATGCAGTGAAATAATAAATTTTTTGAGTCGACTTTTTTCGGTCTGAAGAAACTGAGTTTCGATTTATGAATTTAAAGAACTTTTAAGGACATAAATGATTAAAAGCCCCTAGGATACAGTTATTGTACATGAAATAAACAAATTTTTAGAAATTATATCGTATAACTGTGTCTTGCCTTAATGTAAATGAGAAATTATCTCTGAGACGGAAATAAAAATTAAATTGTAAAATTCCTTCAAATGATCCATAAACGGCATTCTCGCAAAAAAAAAAACGCTTTGCATGGGTAGGTCTTATATCACAATTTTTTACAGACCATTTTGCTAGGATAACGCAAGCGTTCGCTAGCCTTTTGACATCGATAACATACATTTTTTGAATGTGTACTCATGTGAATATTTATTTACCTATTTCAGTAAGTGCTACGCGAAATTAGAAAACAAAACTCCAAAAATAAAAAAAAAAATATAAAAACAAAAGGTCGACAATAGGGTGGTAAGTTGGTGATGGTGATGGTTATGTTGGATAACACAGTTCTATATGTAAATTATACAAAAGAGGATATTCCCAAAACGACGATAAATTTCTCTTTCAACCTCTCAAGACAAGGCAAAAAAAGTGTCACCGCTGGAGCTACAGTGCATGCACTCAAATGTACGCTGTGCCTCATCCTTCCACCAACACCACCACCACCACCAACAAACGAAATTAAAAAAAAAAGACGCAGAACTAGAAGGTAGGATGAGTATTCCCATTTATTTGCTTCCACAGTAGTTACTACTGTTGAAAAATAAATCAACTCATACAAAGTGATTCCATTCACGTTTCGCTGAAAACGGTGGTGAACTGGGCACATCGGTCAGAGAAAAGTTAGTATCCGATGTTGAGAGTTACTGCGGTCAGCAAAAGGATCCGGAACGGACATTTTCAAGAGACAGAGACGCAACTCAAACATAAACGATTATTAATTATGGACAGTGTGTCCGTATTTTCGGTACAGATCTTCAATAAACCCCACGACCCAAGAGGCCATCACCCAAGCCATCACCCCGGTTATTCCATTTGGTGAAACCATTTCACTTTTAAATTTTTGTAGATTCATACTTCTGATGAATGTATGTTCATTAAAATGAGTAAAAATGAACCCGAAAATCCAACTATGAAAAAAGCCCTTACCCGAGAAGCAACCCTTTGGGACAGACCCCTTCAGAGAACTGTGTGTGGAATGGGTTTTTCGGCATGGTGCGGTACGAATGGAACCTTTAATTAAATATATCCAATACAAAACGTGAATCATGATGGCTGCTGTCCATTCAAATGAACTCCATATCGTCGATGGACATGGTTGCTCGTGGACAAGGGACGGATGGGAAAGGGAAATCTACTAAATTGCCGCATTGAGAACCGCTGTGTGCTCTGCTGTCACTATTTAAAGTGTCCGTCCAATGGTCAGTGGGAATTCAATTTTTATTAGTTGGGCGAATGCTTTCTACAATCCAGTAGTCAGGGATCTGGCTACAGGGCAGGGCACTGGGTACCGTTATTCTAAAGACCCATGAACGAGGGAAGCGAGAGTGTTGAGTCAAAATTTGGGTGACTTGTACGAGTATGTAGGGAAAGTTTCGCCTTTTGCATGCACAGTCTCTCGGAAATGAAAACTGTTTAAATTATTCATTGCTATAAACTTAAACCTTCATCCATGTTTAGATGCTGGGGTAACATGGCATAGCCTTGTGTTTCGATGGGCCAGGGGGTGAGTGGTGTGAGGAGGCGTGTCTAATCAAGCCATGTGTCTAACCCTGATAGGGTATATGATATGAAGGTGTGTGCATCTGAAACTTATTAGAATGTCTATAGCTTGCTATTATTTGATTGATTACAAAAGATACGGACTAATGACTTTCAATTTATAACAAATGCGATCATAAATAAAAGAATCAATTTTCGGATACATTGCAGACCACGTCGCAAATCACTTAACTCGGCTACAAAAGCGCACACAAAAGCCTGGCTACTCAACCACTGAATCAATTGTTCACGTTTTCTCCATTCTTAAAAAACACACGCTTTGAGTGAAAGGAAAAAATCCGTTCTGCGTGAAAGGAATTACAAATCCAAAGGATGTAGCCGCATTCAATGGTCAATTGGTTGTTTACATGAGCACGTGCCCTAATTTTGACAAAATAAATGGAAGGGCATTGAGATAACAAATAACATCATCGTTAGTCACCCTCAGCTGATACCGCGTTGTTTGCTACCACATTGAACTCTTGCAGTCAACTCGCCCCGAGACTGAATTCGAAAAAAAGTAATTTTTTGGATAAGGTGCCTGCCAGTGTTGTTGGTGGTTGATGGCTGAATAGTCGTTTTCTTCTCTTTTTTTTATTTTCCCTGGAAAAAGTCAACATACTTTTTCTGTCCGAGTGAAGCAACACAAGGTCTAGACAAACCACCCCCGATTATAAGGATTTCAAAGCACAGAAAAGAAGAAGAAAAAAAAAATACACTAGAAACCTCCCCCCGATTGCCTTTAATGTAATATTCTAATATTGTGTCCTGCTTCAGGAATTTTTCTTGATGTCATCTTGTTGGCCTTTTGTGAAGAGCGGGTCGTCCCTCAAGATTCTCAAGGGTTGTTCCAAGGAACAACGATGGAAGAGCCAACCGGAAGACAATTTCTTATTGGCAATTGGCAATGGAAATTTGCGTATAATAAATTTATGATTTCGTGACTGGATACATTGTGGCAAGTCCTTGTCCGGGTAGGAAAGAAAAAAGGGATATTGCTTCCCGGAAAGTGTGCTTTTATTTGGCAAATTGGTCAAGTGATTTTGCAAGAAAAAACGGCATCAATCTGAGGCTATATTGATATGAAAATATGAAAATGAAATGCTAGGCGATTTATCTGATTTTTATGGGGTCATGAATGCGATGCCTGAATTTTGTTTTTCTATGATATTCCTAAGTGATTTGGGGTGATTGTTGATTTTGTTTGGTTTGGTGTGTGTAGCCTCCTTCATATAATTGAAAGGTTGATGGAGCAAAAGGTTTTGATTGAATTGCTTGTTTAGGGTTGTTGCAGTGGTTTAAGGAGAAGGGCAAGCGAAATAAATTGGGGATGTATAGTGAAATCGGATATAGGTACTCACAGCTTTTTCCTCTTGGTTTTCTCTGAAAACTTAAGCTTCAACATTTTTTGAAAATAATTCAAGTTAAGGAAGGAGACAGAATGACGTCAAAGCTGCATAACACTTCATGCAGACAGCCGCAGGAGCAGTAGCATCCCAGATGCGGTCAATAAAATTTTTGAATTGAAGTCCAGTGCATTCAGAAAGTTTTTGCACCCAAGGAACTCAACTCCTTAGAGATGGAGAGTGAAAAGTTTTCTTTTTATTTCTCGAGGGGTTCTTAAGACAACAGTCAGAAGGAAGAAAAATAAAAAAATATATATATATTTAGGCGAAGGGATGTGAAAAGTTTTGAGCTACAAGCTACAAGAAATGAGCACACAACAATCATCGAAAGAGTTTCATCATACTTATCATCCTTTAAGTAGAAGATTTCAAATACATTTTTTGTCCATTTCTTAAGTTGTGAACTTTCACCGCGTAAAGTTTTCTTACTAGCACTCTCGGTTCTCGGTTGTAGTGTTCTTGTCAAACTGAAAATGGACATGTCCCTAATTATGTATTCTGCGCGGGGAACAGTAGGATGGATACGCACAGGATAAGGTGCATCAAGTACCCGCGAGTTTCCGCTACGAATTACCAACTGAAGCCCGTTGTGTTTAACTAAATTCTATTCCAAATGTTTACAGTACTCTCGACCATTCTCCTGCCAGCCCTCTGTCTCTTTTGCTTTGTAATAGTGGACATCACGAAATTCGGCTTCAAAGGATTGTTGGGAAAGTTTGGTGTCTCTGCATGTGAAATCCTCAAAGAGAACACCCAATTGGACCGCTTTTGTTAACTTTCGTCCGTTAGAAAAATACTGTCATTCATATAGCTAAGCGTGTTTATGTGTGTGTATGAAGAGAAAACGCCCATTGCCCGTGTCTGGGGTTGAAAATTCACTGCGGGAAAGTTCATCAAGCGAATATGACAAAACCACCCATATCCTGGGCTTAGAACGTTTGAATTTGCCCTGCACCAAAAGAGATGGAAGGGACATCACTAGGTATGGTAAACAGTGTACACTATACAAAGCTATAATGGGCGATAGCGACCTTTTGTTAATTAGTTGTACATGTTGACCAAAAAATTTGTAGAATCCTTAATGACGACAATGCGAAGGATCCTAAACGGGCGATAAAAAGGCATTCGTTGTTGCTATATTCAGGCCCGTTTCGGACGAGAGCAGTTATTAAAAATAAAACCAGTTTTCCGTTTTCAGTTTTTTGACGAAGGGGGTGGAGTGGAGATAATCGTATTTTTACGACACATTATAGTGAATTTTGCGACAACCAGCAAAAGTTTATGTTTTGAAATTTAATTGTTTTTACTTCCCGGGGGAGAAGTGTGTGCTTGTACACACATACAATATAATAATGGCGAACGAATAGTTGGGCTCAACATACTTACATACGTGTGTGACCGGCCTTTTTGTCCAGCACAGAGGTGCACAGCGGTGGCAGCATTCAGAAGTAGCGTCAACATCAGTAACAAGCAAAAGTCACTAAAGGCCAAATACGAGGCAATGAGTCCTTTTGATGAACTCTCTTGATGCCAGTAGCTGCTGGGGTTGCTGCTTCTGCCTCTGCCATATACCATACCAGTTTCATCATGTTACATGATTTTTCATTTGTCAACTGTTGTTGCTGTTGTTGTTTTTTTTTTGTAAAAATGTTATGTTCACGAGGATGTTACTTTTTTTTTTAATTTAACATAGCAACGTAAGTATGCGGATATTTAGCTGCAGGTGGATTTGTTGCCATCATCAGCTCATCATTGTCGTTTTGTAATCAGCCACCATAATCATCTACAATAGGAGAAAGCTCACCGAAACAATGCATTCTTGTTAATCATCATCATAATCTTTAACGTCATCATCGTGAGCCACGGCAGCAGCATCGTCATCATCATAATCATCGTGAGTTAAACAGCACAAGGACCTGCCGCAAATCTTTACCTTACATCTATCATAGAAGTCGTCCTCTCGTCACTATCATCATCGTCTTCCAAAAGCGGCGTCGAGAACAATGCTTGCGCCAGAGGCAAATCAAACGTGAATCTGATGGTTATGCTGTTTATACGTAACGCAAAACCCGTAACCACACAAAATACCTGCAAGTTTTTATCTCGTTGGAAATTTGTAGTTCAAACTTATTTCTAATGTACGTGTGTTCTGATAACACGGAACGAATTCAACGAAACTCCTTGATATGTTGAGACTTAAATGGAACGTAAATTAACAACAATATGCATCGCGAGTAGACAGTAATAAGAAGAGCAAGGCTTTCTTAAAAGAAATCCTCCAATCATATATCTCTTAAGGATTTGCTCTTAAGATCGACAAAAGCGCAGCGAATGCAATCATTTGACCAAATAATTTTTCCAAGTGTACTCACTCCATAAATAGGTAATTTTTATCTAGGCAAAAGGGAAAAAAATATCACTAGCATGCCCCCAAACGAACTGTAATGAGAAAATAGTGACCTGTTCTTCTTCTTGCAGGATTATTAGTTGGTAGCACATCACGAGCATTATGTGCAAGTGCAGGAAGAGTAGTTGCACGTAAAGAGAAGCATCATTCAGCGTCGTCGTCATGGAAAAGCGACGAGCACGAGGCCCGATGCTGGTGGGGAGGGAAGTGGGCGGAGCGTGTAAAGTTGATGCACAACAAAAGCGGCATTGGATAGAGGGAACGAAAGCGGGCCAAACATATTTGAATTCAAAAAGGATTATTAGCGCTTCAGTTTGGCTTGGTACAATGTGTCTGTGCATTTATTTGAACATGGAATAAAACTTGGTTGAGAGAAGTATAGAAGTGCCTTCGTGTGTGTTAGAAAAGTGTACAGTATACATCATTTAAGATGTTACATAATTCTCGAAGCCTACAAAACAATTAGCGGATGAATGAACCAAGCGCGCTTTAAAATTTTAGGAAAGCCGATGCACTCTTTTGTAAATAAGTCACATATATTTCCTTACTGTAAAAAGCGTGGCTTAAAATAAAAACGACTAACTTTTAAAATAAAAGTAGTAATTACCATGTTATTTACTCCTTACTGGTAACACTCTTGCTTGACATTTGCCAAAATCCAATACAATCCATTCCACTTGATCGCATCGTTGCCAGAAATGCAGAAAGAAATGACGGGAATTCACATGTCTTTTATTCAGTTTGTGACGTCATCAAAATTGTAAAATGTCTTTTTCTCCTTTATGACAGAACGATATGTGAAAATTTTAATGCAGATATCATCTAATCAGGCAATCACACACACCCCTATCGAATTTTAGTCAGCCAGACCTTGCAATATGACTTTCGAGAAACTGGCCTTTGTCTGCTCAAAAAATGCAGTCAAATAATAAATTATTTCAGTCGACTTTTTTTGGCGTGAAAAAGCTAATTTTATATTTATGGATTTTAAAAATTTCTGAAAGTCATAGATAGTTGAAAATGATTAGGATATAAATACTCATAAATAATCTATAATCTAATGTATAATTAAAGGCGAAGATAGTCCTTAAAACAACTACAACGGCTTTGAGTGTCATTAAACCAGGGACTTTACAGAGAATCATTCCGCCAAAATTCCCAAACATAGGCGGTCAAAACAGAAGCCCGGGATTATGTGTGTCAGCAGCGAGTTGCACTCAACACATGTCTTCTTTGCCATCCTTGGCAGTTTCCTTCACCCGTATGAAAGCATGCATGTGAAAACCATAGAGGCAACAGCAAGTTGAGGTGCGGGTAATGCAATAATTCCCGCAGCTTTCTCGCTAAAGACGTTGTTGATAGCCGCGTTTACGCTTGGTGAAAATTTGATATTTACCTTTGATTTGTTAAGCATTAGTGGTGAATGCGGCAAGGTAATTGGTTATACAATTAGAGGGTATAATGTACTCCTGATTTTGTCGACAACATTTTACGACCTTTGATTACAAAATCCCACAACAGGTAACGCAAGGTATGATACACCGATTTTGGGTCGTACAATTTCCTTACTACATACATGTATCTATTATTAACTTTTTATTCTTCAATGGACTACTCAACCCCGACTTCTTTGCAAACGTGTCTTATTCCACTCACAAAATGTCGTACGTTGCTTACATTTCAAAATAAAAACAAACAGGGAAAAAAGGGAACTAGAACTTACTCCCTGGATTTAGTGACCGAGACAGTTTACGACAATTTTATGCGTTCTCGCACAACATATCAAAGGGATAATAACAGGGATAAATAAAAACGCACACATCCCGCCCGTGAAAATATCCCACAGACCAGATTCCATACATCCTTAAAAAGAACCCGATTATGGGAGTTTATTCTTCTTCTTCTTCTACCATCTACCACTTTGCCCATCATCCATCCAAGACTCCTGTGTTTCGTCTGTATAATTTTTTTTACGTTTAAATGCATCATACTCCATCGACCACACAATGTCATTGACAACCACAACATAGGAATGAAGTCGTAAACGTCCTAATGGTCGCATAAGGCACATTTGCGGGAAGAAAAGAAGTATAAATAAAAAAGGTATCCTGGAAGCTCGCAAAATGAAAATTACAATGAAATAAATAAGTAAAGAACAGCAACGAAAATCATATATTTAAGTATACCCACTGCATATCCTATATGCAGGTAAATGTGTATAAAAATAAGAGCACCCAACAACAACAAAAAAAAACGCTTTTCCATAAATATTTGAAATCTCCAACGCTGAAAGTGTACGCACTATCTTTCTTCCCTTGGCACGAGATTACCTAGGTTATCGCCAGCAGGAGTCCCAAGTTCCCAAAAAAAAAAAAGAAAGAAAACTATGTACACATCAAGTATAGACGTACCAACCACACCGCATCTCTCACCCGATGCGATGGATTGATGTACGGTTGCAAAATAGAGTACCGTACACAGGGGGGGATACAGGCAGCGCAAACAGACAAATGACAAAACATTTCCTTCTTGCGAGAACTTACGTCGTCAGTTCCCATAGCATCCGTGCAGTCAACTAATTTGCACACATACTTTTTTACGATTTTTTTATTGTAATGGAAGGCGAAAGCACCAGCGCCAGCACCAGTGAATGATTGTTGCTCTTTCGAATATACAATTTATTTGAACTCACTCCGCACTCCCACAAACCTGGACATGTTTGGATAAAAACGGAAAAACTTTTCCCTAAGAATATTACATTATCCTGGCAGAAATTAACTGAGCCTCAATATCAGTAAAAGTTGCTGTCAAAGTTTGTGAAATAGAAATAAAATCGTCATGTGAAATATTTATCTTATTGTGTAGAAGAAGAAGAAGGAGGAGGAGTGTATTAAACAAATTTTAGTATTATACCATTGGAGGGATTTTGATTAAAAGGTAACTAGACTGTAGTGTCTTATTTAGGGAATCTTCTTTAAGATAAATGCAATGCTGAAGGAGAATAAAGTGAGTAAAATTAAGTAAAAGTAAATAGAGAAAAATTTAGTACATAACTATAGTGGAAAGTCCTTATAGGATGCCAAAACAAAAAAAAAAAAAACATTTTATCTAAAATTAAATATCAAGAATAATCAACGAGTGTTTATGAAAATATCACCTATTATGTCTGCTGCAAAAAAAAGCAGCTTTTCTGCATACCAACAAATTACCCCATTATCATACTCTTAAGCTCCATGTCACTTTTCCCCTCCAAAGGATTCGAATAAAGTCTTAAGCAAACAGCCAAATGACAGTCTGATACGACTTGTTTACTTGTAAGAGATCCTTTGAATACTTAACGATAGATGCATTAGGGAAAGCGAAGAAACAACCTACCCCCACCCAATGCCTATTGTTGGATTTTCTTACCGGCGATTATCTCTAAAGCGAAATTTTTCAATAAGGATTTCACCGTTTTTTTCCAAAACAAAAAAAAAAAGAAATAATCTGAGTTTGCTCAACAGTAAGGATCATATTATCATCAGTTTTTGAATTCTTTTGGTTTTTTGTGGAGGAAGTGGAACCTTGGTATTGGGCTGCTGGTTGCCTTTGAAGTGAAAGTAAGAAGATATGGAGAAAGGACAAAAGAATCCCACGGTATAGATTCATATCCGACGTCACGAAAATCGACTTATTGGAGGCGGGGTGAAATTCAAAAGAAATCCAGCCGTCTTATGCAATCCTTCCTCCTTTTATGGTTTACCAAATTGTAACATCAAAGTAAATCAAGGCATTATCTATTTGATATAATAAAACTTAAGGGAAGGATTAAAAACCAAGAAGCTAGTGTTCGTCTGCAACGTTTTACTATGAAAAACACATTAACGATTTCAAAGATAAGCTTTAAAAAGTTTTTTATCCTTCTTAGGTGAGCAAATATAATGGCAACTTCTACGACGACAGGAAACTTTCATTCTTCTGTAAGGAAACAGGCATACTATTCTATGTGACATTAGTGACAAGCTGCTTCTCCTCTCAGAGACTGAGTAAATATTGCAAAAATATCAGAAAGCTCTCATGTAGTCTCTCGTGCGTCTAGAGCATTCATTCTTCTGTCGGAGTTAATTAATTCAAATCTAGCTAATTGAAAATTATTTGTTGAGATAATAGAGATTGAAAAGTTTTTGAATAAGACGATGTCTCTGTGTGCACGATGGTGCGGTTGAACATGTGCACTTCCGTGTAAGAAACCTGAATAATGCGTCTCCAGTTACGGTGAGAAAAAAAAAATCACGAGCAATGTATGTACGTTAGGTTTTCTTGGCGATGCTTGCGATAGTATGGCAAGCAAATTATTCTGGGAAAATCAAGCAGATATTTTCATCAAGCTATTGCCGTTGTGTGATTTGTAATCGCAACCTTGCCTCAAAGCGAAGTTAGTCAAGTAAACACGTTCTTATGAGCGCCAACGAATCGCTGACGTTTTTTTTTCAATTGAAATTAATGACTGCCCTTCAAAATGCTGACGTTCAAGTTTAGAATGGCATGCGGCCAAATTCTGACTGACAAACTATTTTCCATTCGATCACGTATCAATATTGATTTGTATTCATCAATTTGCTCAATACCTTTCGCGGTGAATTTGCATACGTGCCGCTCTTCCTACATACGTGCCTCTTCTCTGCACACATTTTGGTGTCCTTGGGCAGAACATAGTCGTCTATAGATTGACGTTCAAAAAGAAAAACAAAATCCCAAGTAACACTACGTCAAACTGATGAGCCGAAGTTACTCAGTGACTGACGAATGTAGGTATCGTACTTCCATGTAACCCATATCAGCAGACATTATCACTAAGAAATTATTTGCTAACTTCGTCATGCAACACATACTCTCTTGAAGACTTTAGCCTGCCAAAATGCTACCCAGGCAATGAGTAAGCTCACAAAATACTTAATGTCTAGATGAGATCAGTCAGTCAGCTCGAGTTAATAAATTAATTTCTCTCCAGCAAACGTTCGGCGGGGTCGGGTATGTATGTATGATGATACAATTCAGTACGATGAATGCTTCGAGCTTGAATTCATCTTGTTAGTGCAACGATCATTTCATTCAAAGACGGTTGTATCGCTCGGACTGTGTACGATTTATTTTAAGAATGCGCAAAGGAATTATAATCATTCTTGCCATTGTCGTTTGTTTGGTAAATTATTCCGTCTACATCGAATTGTGAATCAAAGTGTTTTTCCTTTTTTTTGTTTTGTAGAACGCAATGGAGTTTAGTGGCGAACAGGATACAGAGACGCCCGAGACGGAAACAGAGAACACTCCATTTTGCAAGGACACAACAAATCAAAAGAATCCAACCGATCAGGAGATTGAACTAAAGAACATGTGGGAGGAGGTGCCAGTGCCTGCACCAAAATAACAGAAGTAAAATTGAGATCAATAAAACTAACACCAGTAATTTTACGTACTTCCTTCATTGCGATTAATATCTTCCGCATTCTCTCCATTGGCGGTATTCGAATATTTTCCAGTTGAAGGGACCCGCAGTGGCTGCAAGTGTCGGAAGTGCTTGCCGTAGGGCCACACAACCGCTGCGCCGCCGTTCAACCGCACCTATGCATTATACATTCATTTGTCGTGTCTGGCGAATTGCTCCTGTCTCGTTGCGCTGCTGCTGCTTTTGCTGGGCCAGCCATACTGCCAAAAACTATGTGTATCTATTTGTAAAGTAATCTTCTCACCACGCCGCCGCTTTCACCAGAACGATTTATATGCTTTTTTCGGTTTATTAGCTAAAAAAGATGAAACATTTAGATACTTGAATGTCCTGCGTAAAAGCGACCAAAGGACCAACCAAACACTGGAGTTTGAGAATTGTCATCCATTTTTGCGTCGTCTGATAGTTAATTTCCATCGAAAGGATAATAATGTGAAATATTTTGTGTTTTGCGCAAGTGAATGTTAAATGTGCCGTCGTCGGTCGTTGGGTGGTTTCGATTCAGGGAGATGCGGAACCGTCTATTGCCTCTCCCCCCTTCAGATGTAATTGAAATAAAACAATTTTGGAGATAATTTCTTCGGATTGTACTCATACACATTTCAGAGTATAAGTATATGTGTGTGGAGGGTCGCATATCTGATGAAATGGAGAAGAAAATAAAAAATGTTCAATATTCTCCTCATGTCGTGTCGTTGGATGGTCGGTCCTTTTTGTTTGGATTGAGTGGTGGAGCACTAAAAATATTTTTGTCCACTCCGTCGAAACGGTGCGGCACGGGGCATAGAGCTGAATAAGAACAGAACTAAATGGCAATTTTTGCTTTTGGTTAATTGGATCCGATGTGGTTTTGTATCCAAATTTCATTCGTAATTGGATTTTTCGCTGTTATGTCTTGACCTTCGTTTGGTCGTGTGTGATTGTCTGTACATTCTGATATGCAAATGAGATTGCATGTGGACGATTTGATGGGTGTGGTGTGGTTCTATGTGCACGATCAGTCATCACACCAAATATGGAAATGCTGACGCGGATTTTCATTTTCATGCATACGCTTGATTGAGGTTACCAGCCAGTGTCCTGTTTCCAATAGACCACAGTGAAAAGAAAAAACTAAATATACTAAATCACGCAGCTATCCTTCATACACGGGTTACGAGTTGTAGTTATTCATTTCAATCCATAGCCCGTCCCGGGGATGTAAATTAAAAAAAACAGAACAAATCTCCGTGCATCTTTACAGCACATGAATAAATTTAATGGAAATATAGTCAAGAGAAAGCACGCAAAATTATTATTTTTTTTCTGCATTTTTACCTGTTATTATTGTAGCATCCTTTCCATGGCAAGTGTGTCCTTTTTCTTAATAAGTATTCACCCTTGTCGAGAGTGGGTGGGTGGCGTATCGTGCCGCCTACCCCTCCACATATGAATACGAAGATAAAAATCAAAAAAATAAATACCGTACCAACTCTCATTTATTCTTTTTTTTCTGAACTGCTCCGCTTCTGTTTCTGGTTTCATCTACCTATGTGCGCCTATCCGAAACGGGCACCGGTGTAGTGCGACGGGAGTGATATAGGGTGGCAGGCGGCGTAGGTACCGCGTTGGTGCTTGCAAGAAATGAAGGCAATATGCGGATGGTACTGACGGATATAGTTTGCTGACAGAGAAGAAGACGAAAGGCGACACGGTACGGGGCGGAGGGGCAACTGGAACCAAACTAGGCGATTACTCTGTTGTCATTGTACAAATATGCAGAGAAAATGGAAACAGTAAAAGATGAAGAAGAACAAAAATTACAAAAGTCCTGCAATGCAAGAATTCAATACAGTGAGAGAAGGATGAACGCGCCTATGCTCAATGTGGACGCTGATGATGATGAAAATAGTAATAATGCAAGGCGAGGCACTTTGGAATCCGTAGCCCACATATGAAGTTTCTCCCCTTCCACCCCACATCACCGCACCACCTTTACCAAGGCACACGCCCATACATATGCATGTTCACACATATAGATTTACATAAATCTATAGATGCATGTTGGGGGATGTATGCAAGTACAAGTATCTGATGTAGCAGCAAGGTAGAAAAAGCATGGAAAGCAGTTGCAGCAAATATGTACAATTTTTGCAAGGATTGCGCTCGGCTGCTGGCAATCTGCTGGCGAACATCAGCAATGAATGTTTTATTTATAAAACAATTGAATATATTCTTTTTTCTCTTCGTTGTTGTTGCATCTGTTGTATAATAGTTTTGGATTATTTTGTCCTACTGAAGGTGCACAATTGTATGCTGACGGTGGTAAGTGTGTGTTTGTACAAATGGTATGTGTATATTTTCTCTTGACAGTAGCAGGTCGTTCATCAAAGGAAGAGTTTTCAAGTTGTTATCCTAATTTTTCTCCATGAGCCAAAGTGTTAACTCTTAAGTTTCTTACCCAACGTATCCACTTACCCTTAGCAGAGCTGGGCTGGGCTGGCTTACAAGGGAATAATAATGTAACAAATATATCCAGCCTAGGTGTACGTAGTTCAGTTCTTTTGTGAATACTTAGGTAGCTTTAAATACTTCATACATACATGTATGTACATACAAATGCACCCTCACACAGCGCACATACATATGAATATATGGAGAACAAAAAATCGTTCTGCATATTGTGAGATCCTTTGAATTGTAAATAATTCGCCGTAAGTGAAATTGTTACATGCACAATTGCAGAAAAATCCTTTTCTTCATCTTCTATACGCTGCTCTTCATCATCTTCTGTTTGGTTTTATAATTTCGCGCGTTTGCTGCGCTCTGCACACTAGCTCTTTATAAAGGAAAAGCAACGACATAGCAAAAAAAACAGAGGGGAGGGATGAAGAAGAAATTGACGCATAGCCGCATAGTAATGTGAGTGTTTTACCACCAACAGGGACACGACTCCCACCACCTCCACAACCTCTGGCAACCAAGACCGCCCCCCCAACAGCACCCCTAGCTAACATTGTTCTTAGATGAATGTTTAATTATTTGTAATTGCATAGGAATTTTGATGAATTGTTGTAACATGTGCAAGGATAAATGAAAACATATTCTTATTCTTTTACTCGTTGTTCGCTGTTCCCATATACATTTGCTAGTTGTCCTCATCTATCCATAAACGTTGTTGTGTTTTTTTTGCTAAATCTTATCTGTCTGCATTGCAGTTTTTCTTAATTAGAAAAAAGAGCCTTGAGAAGTGCTCATTCAATTTATTCGACATAATGAGGCATTATGTAATGTTGTTTTGTTTTCAGTTCGTTAGAAGTGAATTGATACAAGACGTTTTTGCGCGTGTTAAACTACTATAACTGAGTATGCCGAAGTCAATTCGGGCTTGTAACACAATGACATAACTATTATTATTACATAGAAAATTATATGCAGGGAAAATGTGAACACAAATAATATACACGTCTTAGCATATGAATCCGAGATATTAATAATTACCTCCTCTATGAAAAGAAAGCAAAACAAAAAAAAAAATCGAAATGAATAAGTTCTTGCATTTTATTTTTTTTCGTATTTCTTTTGCAAGGCTTGACCCACATGACATGGAGTTAATTAGGAAAATATTTTAAAAAATGCATATGCACATGATGTCCCGCTGCTTGTATATGTGAATGGTTCTCCATACAACGGCCGCCGTAGTAGACTAACGGGCGCATGGACACGACGGGATGGACTACCATCATGAACTTTTATGAGTCAATAAACCGGACCGTGAAGAAGAATACACACATAGATACACACATATATGTATATAGATTTGTAAACACTTAAAAGATAGAGAAAACACAAAACACAACTGTTGACATCCTTCTAAAAACCCTTTCCGTAATCAACTGTAAATAGTTAATGCGGCTTCTGTGCCTGTTTACAAACTTCATTAAACAGAAACCACAAAACTGTGTTCATTTGTGAGAACTTGTCCATCCCACGCACAAGACCCCAACAGTTCGTTCGAACCATCATCATCCTTAGTTCTTTTCGGTTTCTCTCTCATCCAGTTCCGGCAGCTTCATCTTCAATAAACACCACGATGCTCAGGCTCAGGCTCTGGCAAACCAGGACGATACTCATAGTTCAAACTTGCAAGGAGCACAAATGTCAAAAGTTTCTCATTTCACTTGTTGAACTTCGTTGCTCCCACTGATATTACACTTAGATCGGGTATTTTCGAATGCAAACAATAAAAATTTATTTGTCCTTTTATCAAATGTACGTACGTATACATGTGCGCGCTTATAAAGTTTGCAGCATGTTGATGATTTGGTTTTGTGTCCCCTTTGTAGGGGTGTGCACAGAGTGTGTGTTTGGTAACCATGGGCAAATACATAGTGTAAAGAGATTTCGTAAGCATTTCTCGGGTTTGTTGGTCGTCTCACTCTCTCATTGTCCACCACCACCACCCCCTTCGGCGAGGGATCAAACGAAAATAGTTTTTCTCTCCACTCCAACAGTTTACATGCATGTGTACCGAACCAATATACAGTCACACAATATGCGGCAATAACGCCTCAGGATAAGTGCTCAAGTTGAAAGGTTTGTCGAAACGAAACGAAAATGAAATGAAATCCTTTCTTCCTTGGGGTCGTCCTGACAATGCCGTATTTCGTTCGATTGTCGAATAATTAAAATTTTAATAAGGCCCACATTCAGTCATAGCAGGTGTCCTTACCCTCTCCCCAAATCCTCTCTGCTAGCCAGAATCTCATTCTTGAAACAATGGCACAAGTAAATGAGAGCCGGAGCGGATAAAAGCGATTCTTGTTTTGAAAGAAAAAAAAAAAACTTTTAGTGGTTGAGAAATTAAATTGATTGTTGTTTGTTTGTTAGGAGGTAGTAGGCCGAGGTCTGCTAGATATTATATGCTTAACACATTGGTCCATATTTAGCAGCTGTAGCTTGAAATTAAATGCTCTCCCGTAAGATTTTGAGAGGAATGTGTATTTATTTCATTTCTTTGGTATTTTGAATTCAAAGATGTACGTATGTAATTCAGGACAGAGGTTGGCTTCTCTTTAGCTTTTAGTCAAGAATTTAAATACTTAATAAGGGAGATATACTAAAATCGCAGATCGATGTGTCTATAACTTGCTGGAGGCTTCCCCTTGCAAGTTGTTATCCACATTTATGAATTTTAAGTCCTTTTTAAGCCTCTGGTCGTCCTCTTTTTTTGTCGTTGCCAGGTCCTGTTTCGGTTTTCCAATCCATCGACGAACAAATGGAGCCAGCAAATTCTGATCAACATCATGTACGTCATTTGGCCCTAACGCCAATGAACTTATCAAACCAACTGCGATGGTGATGAGTGCTCCCAACATTGTGTAATACAAGTAAGAGATGTGGTAAATCTTAAAGGAATCATCCCTACAAGTGAAGAGAGTTGATTATTTCTGTGCAGAAGATACACAAACTAAACACTTACGCTTGCGACAGCACAGCTTGTTCCATAGTGACATTCACAGCTACCATACTCATCTCATTCTGACTGATGAAATCATAATTGCAACCAATAGTCGTTAGTGGTTTATGAATAAACACTAGTTTCCCGGTGGCAATGGCCGCTTGTGCTTTCGCAACAATCCACGACATTGTGACCAGACCTGTTGTGCCACCAATTATTGCACCCTTAAAAATGTCATATCATGAAGTCACTTCTCGCATCTGTTTGTCTTAGTTATGTTTCCTTATAAATAAAATAAAACAACTCACCTTTCCCTCCACCCATGGCACCATCACAGCCATCGTGAATATACCCAGTAGAGGACCATTCGAAACTGCTGCCAAACTCATTGACAATTGAAGTACTGTTCCAAGTTTCTCCACCACAAAAACAAGAGCAACGCATAGGGCACCAAAAACGACAACAACACCACGCATAATGAAAGCTGTTTGACGTTCCGTTAGTGGTTTTTTACAAAAGGACTTGAAAAAGTCCTCAAGGACAACGGCAGACATTGAATTCAAACCAGTGGACAGGGAACTGAGCGCCGCACTGAAAACTCCAGCCACAAATAGTCCAGGAAGTCCAGGAAAATCTCCAAGTGTTTCCATCACCAATAAGGGCAGAAGTTGGTCTTTTACGGTTGCCAGCTATAACGGTGGATATGAAGTTTGAGAAGTATGAGGGCGATTCAATATAAAAAGGGTTGCTGCTAATGTTGTTGTTGTTATTTTTATTATTGCGAGAAAGGACTCACCTTTGTTGTTAAGGGGTCACAGTCGTAGTACGTTGCATAGATGAGCAGTCCACTATAGCAACAAATGGCCAGAAGAAAGAAAACTCCCACCACAAACATCCACAATGCACGACGGGCGTTTTGAAGAGTCGGAAGGGATAAGTATCGTTGTATCATATTTTGGCTGACAGCATTTGATTTTAACCAATGCGGAAATCCCCCAATAATGAGTGAATACATTGTGTGACGCTCTCGTAAGTTAAAGTACCAGCTGTGAAGCGATGGATTTTAGACAGCAATTTTTGGGCAGAAATCAAACTTACTTTGGAGCTTCAATTCGACCACCGTTTAGAGCCCGTTCCCATACTATCCTTGGACCGCCTATATCGATGGTGCCTTTCACAACAATAAGAATCATTGCGCCAAACATCAAAATTGCCTGCACAACATCCGTCCACACGACTGCTTGCAAACCTCCCTAGAAATAGGCGATCATTTATATTCACCACTTCATACTAATATTTTCTAGTATACCACACAGGTGTAGAATATGCACACCAGACAAGTGATCGGTGTGACCCAATGAATGTTTATCCCTGTGGCTTGATTAAAGGCCAGTGCCGGGACGTAGATCACAATCGGTAACCACATCAGCTATAGACGAATGTCTGGAATAGAGAAAATCAACTCACTTAGAAATTAAACAGCCCGTGATGACTTACTGAGCCGCACGTGAATAAGATTGAACCAAACAAGCGCATGCGACGATCGAATCGGGTCTCAAGGTACTGAAATTAAGATTCAATTACACTCAGTTTCCGTCCATCGTTTGAATGGAATACACACCTGATACGTTGAAGTGAGCTTCAGATCGTGGAACACCGGCAAATAGATGTAGGACATTGCGAAGCCCATCAAAAGGAGTGCACTGATTATGTAAATGTATTGAATACCGTACAAGTAGATTTCGGTTGGAGTGCCCAGCAGAGTTATTCCCGAAATAAAACTGAAATCAAGTGATAGTTTCGAGATGCATTAGTAGATTCAAAGCAGGGTCTCAAGCAAACAATTTGGTTGTAAAGTTCTTGAGACATAGGTAGGCATACGAGCGGCCAGCCCGTCTCGTGACATGGTACATTACAAGCACTTTGACTATCATCCTGCTTCAGATGCAAGAAAAATGAAAATCACTTAATCACCTCGATATCAAGGACATTGCAATCGGAAACATTTTCATATTCCGTCCACCAACCAAGTAACTATCCTCAGCATCTTTATTACTTTTGCTTACACTCTTCTTTCTATCACGGCGCATCTTTAAGGCGAAGTACACCCCAATACACGCACAACTTAGCAGCATCAAAACGAAGACCAAATAGTCCGGCCAGCCGAACTTTTGCAATCGACTCTTCACATCACTAACATTCGTCATGATCGGTAATTGTAAGTTAAATATACGAAGTTCAACATACGATACGCGGGTTTCTTAACGCGGATTTCGCTGATATGATGGAGGCGCGTTTTATTTAGTTCATTCCCGGTCGAATAGTGTAGAGCAACTGAATAATAGATTTCATCCGATCTGCATAACGGCCGAGTCGAGTCACAGCTTCCAATTGAAATTTCACGAGGGAACACATTGCACACCCAACGATGTCAAAATCAAATCATGAAGCCATGAGCGTGTCGTCGGCTGACCGATTTAGAGTTACAACAGCATCCTTTATGACCTTTAGTCGGCGAGAATGGAAACTACCCTTAGTTACATGCTGATCGACTGATCGACCAGTCGCCAAACTAACTGAGTACAGCTCAGACGACGACGAAGACAGTCAGTAATTTGCCATAAGTAACCTGTATTGGATAATTGTCGTCTTGATCAAGTGAAACACTCATACACACAAATTGTACGTGTCTCACAGCGCGAGATTTAGACGAACGGGTCATGCTCTTTCAACTCATCGTGTCGGACATCTGCGAGTAGTGTATACCCACCCCCATGCGATCTGTATACCACATTGACCGCATTCGCACTCTGCTATTGTTAGAGTGCCTGGACCACTCAATCAAACCATATCAGCTGTGGCCAGCGCTTCACTTCTCCCCTTAATTTGCGCGCACAAATTGCCGCACACCACATGCCTTAAGAGGGTAAAGCACTGTTCACCGAGCGTAAGCGTTGTGCGTGCATGACGAGTCTTTAAATAGAAACATTGAACCTCAGTTGTTTTGGAAGTGAAAAAAAAACGAGATATTTGGGGTGCATTTTGTGTTTTGCGTTTGTCGCAATGCCACAATGACAAGTGTACGATTGATCTCAAGATTAGCTATGATTGCGACTGATCTGATGCAATAGGAAGCTTTCACTTAAGGTGGCATGACTAGCCGGTTAAGGAAGTCGACCCTCGAGACAAGTAGCAACTGCTGGAGATTGAGATATGGAAATCAGTATTATTGTCAATGTAGAATTGCTTATAATTACATGTGTGTGTATGTCTTTGAAAATTAGCAGTCTCTAGTAAGAATTTCTTCCTATGCAGTTTTTAAATGCTTGGAATCTTAGTGCCTTTAGCCTGATTCGAAATAAGAAGATCGAGGGGAAAAACTTCTAAATATTGTAATCTTTGCCATTAAGCGCAAACACCAGAAGCTATGTATTTGTTAACAGTCAGAGCGCAATATACCAGTTCAATCCCATGCCTACGAAATGTGGAAGGGACGTAAGAAATGCGAGCACAGATTGACAGTCACCATTATTGGCTACGAGGTGATGTTCTATTGGTTTTGAAATACTTTAGAGACTCGGCTGCTTGTAGACACTGACAGTGGGGAAGCCCCTCTACTCATTTAATTGCAGCAGATGTTTCACATATGTGTAAGTTTCTTCTAAAAGAAGGACTTTGTAGCCATCGTGGTGCAGCGAGAAATGGCTTACACGCAGGAGGTTCTATAATCGATTCATTTTCACAGCACCTCCTCTTATGATCTGCTGACAACACTCAAAGAGTACTGAGGATTGGACAATTGACTTACAGTATCCACATCTCGGGTACAATCTTAGTCAGTGGCGAGCTAATGGAAGAAATCAAGTTGATCTTGGACCACTTTAGGTTGAAAGGTAGCTTCGTTGAAGCTCAGAGCTGGTCCGTCTGTAGGACCTTATGAAGAACGAGAAGGAAGAGAATTTTGCTTGAAAACATATGCAATACCTACATCCTCTAAATAAAAAGCAATCATGGAAATTCATTCGACTACAGAAAGGAGTAAACAATTGCCGAAAAATAGTGAAACAATCGTGAAAGCAAATTTCTACTCACATACGCTCCGCAATTTAAGGCAGGCGACGACGAGAACAGAGGAAAAGAATCCAGAAAAAATTAAGGACTGCAGCGGTGATTCCTTTGTGAGAGACGGCTCAACACGAGTATAAAATAACGAACATAGGACAAAAAATGCTTGAGGTGCTCATATGGTCTGTGCAATAAACATTAAAAAAGAAGAAAAACTCCAACATGAAGAACAACAACAGGACAGGAATCTATGCAATCACACATATTCATACGTCCCCACACTCACACATGGCCAAACATATATTTAGGGAAATAATTGAAGAGACGTCTTGTGGATATTATAACGAACGAGTCGAGTCCTGCTTCTTTATCATCCTTTAGATTTTTCCGTTGGAATCTTGTTCGAAAGCTAACTGCACACCAATACACAGTAGCACTTGTCATATGGGGCTGGCTAAAGGGGAGGAATGCGGAAATATCATCGGATTTGTAGAATTGTTGGTGTTTCGTGGGGAGCAGCAGTTTGAATGTATGTGAGAATTTGTACGTGTATGTATGTATGTATGTATGTAGAATAGTATAATAAATAAAAACCATAAGGCGGTAAGGACATTAAGGATATGGGCGAAAATGAAACCAATCCGCATAGAATTATTATTTCTATTCCGAGAAGGAAGGAGAAATGAACGTAACGAAACGGAACGAAACAGACAGACAAACAGACAGGTAGAAATACATAATTATTGTTATTTCTCCTTTTTTGTAGTGCCATCCCCTCTGTGTACCCAGGTCTCATGCTTCTCGCCCCTCCACCCCATCTTTGCCTCCCTCAAACTCCATAAATCCTTTTTCTCATTTGGTGGTCGTATGTGTGAGATGGTGTGTGACAAGAATTCACAAATGCGAAACAGGAAAAGAAATTTATTTGTCTGATGGTTTTGACGATGGTAAAAATAAAACACGTCACATGTGTGTGTTATGCTCCTGTTTGCCCGGTACCAGTATTTGTCTCCTTCTTCTTCGTATCGTATCGTATTCTTGTTGTTGTTGCGTTTTAAAAAAGGACAATATTCTCGTTAATCATCTATATGTGTAGCTTTGTTGTTGATGGCAAATGTATTAAATTCATATTTTTATGTTTTCCGCACAAGACAACAGACACGACACAGAGAGATGAAGCAAATTGGGGACGAGTGGCAATGCAATCATTAATTTTATGTCATTTCAATGAGAATGAAAATGTCAAACGGGTAAGGTAATCCTTGGTTCTGTCCATGAGGAGGGTATCAGTCAACAGATGCGTTCGAGTTGAAGGAAAACACGTTAATTTTTCGGGGATCCCTTGTCCGTTTTTTGACACATTGAATAGAGCGTTGAGGAGAAGAGGTGGAAACACGTCTCACCAATCGAAAATAAAACAGAAATGAGTTCCTAGGTGTATGCAATGTGGCGTGGTGAATTTTATCTTAAATTGATCTTTGTAAGTTTTAGTGCATATGTCAAGACAATCTTAGGTGATCGTCCTCTCAATCACATTTTGTTGCATACTTCTAGACGGGATTTCAGTATAAAATTATACTCACCACAATCCAGACCACAAGTCGGTAAACCTCAACTATCATTTTTTTTTTGTTTTTTTTCAAAAAATCGGATTATCTTTGAAATTACAAGATTTTAAACTTTAGTTACTTTAAGCGTACTTTGATCTAGTATTTTCAAGCGTTTACAAATCGCATTCTTAAAAGACCATTTTTGAGGACATAATAGATCAGTCCCAAAGGAACACTCTTTCATTAATTTCTCCTTTTATGGGAAAGAAATGAAATCGGTAAGTACTTTTGTAGCATATTTTAAACAAATTTCCAAGAACGTTTCCTACGTCTATGTTACCGCGCATCTATGTATGTATGAATGTTACACTCCAATATTTTACGAATCAGGAAAGAAAAAAATCTGCATTTCATGCAGATTGCAGTGTGTCTCTTTTTTTTCATCTTCCTATCACCATCCAACCGGACGATAGGAAAAGCTAGTGCGAAGGTTTTTATTTCGCTCTATATCCAATATACGCTTATGCCTCTCTAGTGTGATCCTCTTAATTGCCTGCATTCATATGTATAAAGAAAATATAATAAAACGTACAAGGATTACTGCCATGGTGTGACGTACGTACAGAACGTGCAGCAATAAGAAAAACACTAAAACAAAATATGTGTTAAAATACAAAAAACTTGCATACACACATACATCTGCATGCATGAGAGGAAGAAAAAAACAACACATACATATAAATATATATATATGATATATAACAAATTAATAAAACCATATTTTTTTAATTAAAATAATCCCGAGGCAGTCGTGTGTGAATTTTGATTTAAAATCAGCGATAGTGTAAATTTAATAAGCCCTTTGCTCTTTTATAATACCAGTGTAAGGACACTTGGTGTGTGTTTAAGCAAAGGGGTTGCCGGATGCCTGAAAAGCAACCTTTCACTTCTTCGCCAGGTGAAAAGCTTACTATGCCGTAAAATTACATGGATATGCGCTCCGGCTCTCCAAAAATATTCATGTGTGCGATTTTCCAACATTACCAAAGAGCACATTTTCTTGGCTCTTTTCTTGCGGAACTAATCAGTACGTCCCCCTTACCCGTCTATCCGTCCGTCCGTCCGCTTCCCCGTCCGTCGGTCTATAGCCGGTGCTAATAGGAATACATGCCTCGTATGCTCGTATCCTCCACCCACATCTAGAGTGTACGGTTAATATGTGATTTTTCCATACAGATGAACATTTAATAGCTTTATGACAAGTGAAAATCATCAAAAAGATCAAACGGCACACGGGAGAGGGAGTTTCCCACATCACGTGGCGATAAGTGCCATACACTTGGAGTTTTCCCTCTTAACCCTTAAATCCTTGCTTAGGGCTTTTTTTTTGTCTATATTTTCTAGATTTGTATATACGTATGGAGGAGAGATGTAGATGATTATGTATGCAATATAAGTTCACTTTCTAATCGAACTGGGGGGATGTCTACTGTTTTTTAATCTAATGAGACAAAGTAAATCGCAGCAGGATGGTGGAGAAAAACTTTGAACGGTATTTCAAAAAGGCATGCCAGCCACACGATTCTCTTCCACCGACGAAGGAAGACGCCTGAATGATTTGCCAAGAGCGAGTGG
Organism: Eristalinus sepulchralis; assembly: GCA_944738645.1. Lineage (NCBI taxonomy): Eukaryota > Metazoa > Arthropoda > Insecta > Diptera > Syrphidae > Eristalinus > Eristalinus sepulchralis. The sequence continues at coordinate 399,041 of OX122884.1, read as the reverse complement.
TGGTTGTGGCCTGCAGAATGGAACGACGTCTTGCAGACGTCGCGCAGTCAGTTGACTGCTCCGTTCCAGCACAATCATTCACCTTTCAGCACTTGAACTTCAGTCGCAAGTGAAGACTCCAATAATTACGCCAGTAAAGAATTTTCCCCCAATTTATGTCAACTCAAAAATTCATTTTTGCTCCCTCCGCTCCCATTCCCCAACTGTCGATCTCTTTGACATGAACTATGAATGATAGCAATTAAGGACCACCATTACAAGGAGATAGCATCAGCAATTAAATTGCAAATTCAAAATCGTTCCGAATGATAAACTGCTCAAAACGCTTTGATTTCCATAAAAAAAATAATTAAAAATATTTATCGCGACTATATAAGGGGACGGCTGCTTGTGGTCAGTTGAATCTGAAAAATCATGCGGAATCAAGTAGTAGCTGGAATCCTTATCCTTGTTTGCATTACTGCTGTGGTGAGTTTTTGGCAGAGGGTGGAGGAGATTTTCAAGAAATGGCTCAAATCATATTTTGTTTTTTTTTTAACTTCAGATCAGTGCTCCGGTAAACAGCCAGGATGCCTTCAATTTCGACCAGCTAGGTTTGACCATCCAACAAATTTCCAAGGCGCTTTTATCAATGAAGCAAGATGGTAGGTATAATGTGTTTAGGAGGGATTTGTATTAAGCACGTTTTCGTTTAACGAAGGTAATCATATGGGACAGTCAGCATTTTTGGAACCACAACACTTTAGTCTGAAGTAACACAATTCGAATTGGCTATAGTTATGATATTATGATTAACTACGAGTATGTGGGAATTTATGCTCGATATAATTATAAAATAAAAATACTTTCAATCAGCGGAACAAATTACTTTATATCGCCCGTCGGTGTTTTTTTCTTTGAATTGGTGTGAGTTATTTTGGGATTGTTTCGAGTCTGCTTTAACAAGTAAAGGAAACTCCACCACAGTCGAAGCATTATAATTTCACATTAATAAGCTCTGTGATTGTTTTTTTTTTATGTGTGCTTTCAATAGTGAGACGTAAGAATACGCACTAATGGTTTCAACATTCATTCGATTCGTTCGAAGCGCTAGTGCGATATATGCGCAATTAACAATTCAATAGAGTTAAACAATTCTAGTGCTGAGAGAGCAAACAAAAAATCGATTAGCACTTCATGCTCTGCGACGCCGACTAATCAGCTTTCAAAATCCATTTGCGCCGACTATAAAACTGGGACAATCGAAGCGAAATTATAACAGACTACTGGGAATTCTCAACAATGGCCCACATCTACAGAAAAACTTTAACTTTCGTTCTCATCGTCGGAATATTGATCACCATTGCGGTACGTTTCTTCCGGATTCTATAATTTTCCTTCACATTAAGTTTTTGTTGCATTTCTTAAGGTATCGTCGCCAACGTTTGGAGAAACCGAAGACTTTGCTCCTCTGGTTGGTGATCTTATTCCCGGGGATTCTGGTGTCCATGCACAAGCAGCAAACAACAGAGGTAAGTTGCAATTGCAAATGTTCTCACAAATCAATTTCAAAGAATTGCGCCCCTTTTACTAGGCTGCAATGGTGGTGGAAGACCAGGCGGACCGCCAGGAGGTTCAGGAGGTAGCCCACCACCACCACCATCAACAACCGCTACAACTACCGTATCTTCTGGATAAAAGACGATAGCCAAAGTAAACGTTGACACAAAGCTCCCCAACTCTCCGATATGACAGAAATATATTCTATTAAACTTCGTTTGTTGTAAATTAAATTCCAATAAAAATAGCGCTCCTTAAAAGAAGAAAACGAATATTTGCAAAAGGTGTATGCAGCATTCCGCTCCTATGTTCGGGAGTGAAATTCAATCCCGCTTCAAGTGTCAACTCATGTCCAAGTCCACTTTCATTTGCAATGACAGAAAAAAATGAGAGTTGTGGAAAAAGAATTCATCCTTAATCTCCAATTCCCTGGTGATAGGCTAACAAAGAAGCACTGAAAACAGAAAAAAATAAAGCAGCCGAACCCCCCTCCAACACACACAAACATCACCAGGACGAATAACAGAAGGGAAAACTGGGCGTGAGCCGGAAAAATGAACCAAACAAACGAAGACACGGGAGTAGATAGTCGTTTCGAATTGAATTCCATGTTGGCTATGTGACAAGCAATTGGGGGCAGAAGATCACTTTCTGGGTCCGGGTTATTTTCTGCGAAATTAAAATAGCTTCAAGGTGAAATTACTTTTATGCTCGTGTTGCTGTTGTTGCTTTTGTGAACGTGATTTAGTGGGCATCGCAGATCCGACAGCTACCGAAAGACATAAGTATGATTGCCACACATTCAGCCAGAACTTTGCTACAGATATCACCTGGATAGCATTGACTAAGTGGAATCAATCATAAAGCCTTGTCCTGCCCGATCTCTGGATGGTCTCTCGCTCTTGCGCACAGTCACTCTCGTTATGCGTTCATTAAAAACACTCGCCCCCATGTTGTGACGGCGAACGAACGAGCTCCACACGCTATTACGCCGTCTCATTTTTCACCTAACCTAGAAGCCAAATTGCTACCGAATACGATAGGTGGAGCGAGCCCTTGCCAAGTAGGAAGAATGAGCAGCGCACACGCACCATTAATTCATCTACTATTTGCCAGAGTGACCAGCGTAAAGCCACCTACGACGAATTCACATGGAGGAGGTTAAAGTGTTTAATTTTACGGCAGAGCACAATAAAGCCTCGAAAGAGCATCCCGACGAGACGAGGCTACGATCGAATACAATAAACCGTGTGCGAGTGTTGTGTATGAGCTCGCGCACTCTCCAGCTCATTTGTATCCTTGCGCAAACGAGCCCCAACACCGTGTGTGTTGGCGTAATACGGCAGGTGGGCAGCAGTCACAGAAGCCGTACCATCGACCGAGGCGGCAGCAGCAGCAGCAGCGACTATAGCCACACATTGGCATACGGTTGTCCTGGGGATGGTGGAAAGGTCTTACCAATCTGTGCAAGACTTCGAAGTGGAAGTGTTTGCGATGATGACTCTGCCGATGCTTGAATCGCTCGTGCGACCATTACCTCCTCATCGCCGCCGTCGTAGTCTTCATCGTCGTCATCGTTTGGTCATCGTCGTCGTCTTGGTCGTCGTCTTCGTCCTCATCGTCATTATCCATTGTTAATGAGTATGACGTGCATATGCGCAGCAGCGTGCCGATGAAAGTACAAGTAGAGGAGACGACTCAAGGAGAGTGTTTCTATAGAAAATCAATTCGAGGAAACCAGAGAAAAAAGGACGATGCACAGCACACACAGTCCCACTATACGCGGTCGTCGTGTCTCGTTGTTGTTGGCCAGTCCAGACACCCCGATTAATCAACGGCTATTAATGCCGCACTTAGAATATTTACGGGTATTAAATGACTTGTGAGTAATTCCGTAGGTGGTGCCTGGGGCATGGGTGGTGTTGGTGGCAAAAGTGGTGCTAGTGACAGAGCGGCTCCACACTTCTTGTAGGTGACACAAAATTGAAAAGAATAAGTGCGTGCTGTGCGACGGAAGAAGCGAATGGTTTCTGTACTTTTGTCTGGTCGGATGTTTGGCTTCATTTAGACGGATGCACATATGCCAATGGACAGACACGCGTTGTGTTGCGATGACTGGCAGTTTATGTGGTGATATTAAATATAAATTTGTTGTTGTTGCCGTCGAATTTCTATGTACAATGCTTTGATTAAAGAGAACGTTTTAAAGATTATTTCAAACGGTGTTAATATTTAGAAGAGACAGAAACTCAGCGTTTTTCAATCTCTTGCAATGACGTTTTTGTCCAGAAAAGAGTATCAAATGAAAGATAAAATACAAACACAACGCGTTCACCCCTTTTTCAACTTACACATCCATTTGTACCCTAGCACTGATAGACATCATAGTCAAATGTCATCACAGCCCTGGTACCGGATCAGATGTACAAAGGTCAGATATTATAGCCCACCTCCAGGAGAAGATAAAACCGACACAACGGGCACATTAAGGGCGGTTGAATTTATGAACATCCACGTCACGTGATAACAAAATTTTTTACATGAAAAACTAACCACCCCCCATTGAATTTTAATCAATCCGTTCTATTTGCATGCCTTCCATTGTTCTAACCCCTGCTCAGTCCATTGTTTATGATCAGCTCTCACTCATAGACAACGCCCGTTAAAGATATGCATGCTGTACATCTCCTCCCCTTCCACCTAGCCAGAGTCAATGAATATCGAGAGCGGTGTGCAGGATAGGGTTAATTTCTTCGTCGCCGTCGTCTCATAAACCAGATCTCCGGTTAGGGTTGACTGTCTCAGATGCAAGGGGTTAAACTTCAAATTCGGTATTATCCGATTAAAAATTTTCAAATTTAAATTTTAAATTTGCTTTCATTGCCTCGGCAGACGTCCACCGCACCACGGGCATCAGTTTTCCGAAAAAGGATGAAACACTGGTAGATGTGTATCGAAACTTTTTCCTATGTTGTTCTTAAAAAGCAAAACTCATTTACGATAGGAGAAAGCCACGACTACATGAGTTAAACACACGGATACATTTCGACACTCAAAATAAGAGCGAAACTTAATACACATAATCTAGTCGCTGATGCTGGTGCAAAGGAACTTGGTCAATATTTTTAAGTACACACAAGCCGCCCCGACATACCCAGAGACTTTGAGATATCGAAATCGAATAAAAACAGTGTGTGTCCTCAGACATACTTACATCACCTTAATGTGAGGGAATGGTGGGTGTTGTAGTCGTGACGTTCAACATTCAGCGGTCAGCGGAGTTTTCGCCGCACACAAACGACGACGTACTAGATATGATTACTTTCCACCACCGAAAATCCTTTTTTATGATGATTACATTTTATCATAAAAGGACATTGGAAGACGTACATAAGTGTGACAGAGAGGGGGGTGGCGAATGGCGGTCGCAGGAGATACGAGCGATTGCCAAAGAGGCAGTTATTGCTAGCCATAAATGCTGCACTGCTCCACTGTGCCAGCAATGAAATATCTTCCCTAGATGCCATACGAGTGGAAGAGAAAGCCTTGAATTTATAAGTTCCAACGTATCTGCGAAATTTCATTTAAGTTTCGGTTCGCCTCGTCCTCAATCACTTCATCATAAACAATAATAAAATCTGCCGGCCACACAAATAAACGTGTTGAGTCTATTATTGTGTGTACTTCTTCCTTATGGTGGTGTCCTCTGGTCGCCGCCCCAGTAGCAGCGCAGCCAGCGGAATGAGGTGGTGTGGGCATTCTACCATGTGTTGCCGACTCCCTCCACTTGGTGAAATAAATATTTTTTGCTATTTTATTGAACCTCAGACACTGGTTACATTAATAGTGGCGCACGTACAGTGTTTCGGCTGCGGGGGGGATTCGGTTTCGCACTCACTATCAGACCGAGACTATATCCAAACGCAATAATCATCAATCCTAATTCCATTAATATGTTATGAGTTTTTGATATGAGTATTTATTGTGAGAGAGGCATGACTCCGGACTGAGTGCGATCTGGAGTTCTTGTGTTCATACAGGGAACGTCAATTTAATCACAGATCGATTAGGAATTTTCAAAGGAATCTGCTGTCTCGTTATCCTGTTTGTAGATTACTTTGGTGACAAGCGATACAAGGAAATTGGAAACCTCCCCCATCCTATGAAACGAAGTGCGCGGCTTCAAATAAGCCTGCGGGCGGCATCAACAGAAGACTTAAAATATTGAAAATTATCCCTGTTACTTGGGATAAGGATAACGCGTTGTCAAAGGAAATTCTATTTTCAATATTGACTTACGCGGAAGAAATGAAAAATCCAGACAGACACCGATTGCTGGGGGTAGTTAATTTTTCATGGTTTGACGGTTGATGGTTTGACGTGTATACAGGTTGCCGGGGTGACATGGCATCCATAGAATATAGCTTCGGATGAATTGCTTGTGATTCCTGTCGCATGTCAATTGATTTTTGATTATATTCCCGTTGGCAGGGATGAATTCCAAATTCTCAAGGGAAAATTAATCAGTCTGTCAGCGTTAAAGGGCTGTTGATCACAACGCTGGCCGAACAGCGAAGAGGCATAGTGAAAATGGAACGAAAAACTGAACGCAAAACACCCTCCAGCATGATTTTTAACTGTTGTCAGTTCGGACCGATGTAACGACATTTTTCTGTCAACAATCCTCTCTAATTAAGTTGAATCCTTTCTTGTGGCTATCAAAAAGGAGGTGGATGGCGCACAGAAACCATCGCATTGCCACCACCACATCAACGACCACCCTCATCAAAAGATACATTTTTTCTCTCTACGTTGAAAGCTTAGATTTATCTGTTACTTCATCCTGATTTCGTCGTCTTTTTTTTCGAAAAAGAAAAATTGAAACAAAAAAATTAAAATTAACAAATGAATCCTTTAAGATATCCAGAGATTACCATTCTTTTCCTGCATAGTACACCTACCAGAGTCCACGAGTGGGGGCGAATGGGAGTGTAAAAAAAAATCATAAAATGTATCTTTAAAGATTCAATTTCATTCATTATGGGACGGCTAGATATTCCTTCTTTCGGATTATTTACTACTACTCACTCATTAAGGATTTTCTTCTCGAAAGGACGACGATCCAGGCGTACAATACAACGAAACGAAATAACAACAAGAGTAAGAACAAAAAAAATAATCAGAAGAAAAAAATGAAATAAATAAAAGAAAGTGATTTATTTGCTCAACCCTTTTCCCGTAGTCCTCTCTGTGATTTCAGAAAGATATTTACTCCTTTACTTTAGCCGGCTATGCTGCTACTTAGTGCTGCAGCTGTGACCAGTTCAATATGACGGTAGTTCGGCGGAGGAAAGGTGGGGACTTATTGAGGCACGTTGATGTCTTTTTTGTTTCTTTTTTTTTCTGTGCCGATACCAGAAAAAGGGGGAAAACTCTCCTTAAGGACTGCATTGCAAGGTGCGTGTAATTGGGTTGGACACTCCTTTTCATTATTGCCGGTGGTGCCCGTTTAATTAGAAGGCAATCCCTTGTGTCAATGTTTTTCGACTTTCACTCAACCGTGGACCAATTGAGTAATGATGAAAAAAAATCAATGTTATTTTTTTCTCTCTGATCACAAGATCATTTTATTGCGCAGAGGGCCCACCAACATCTCATTGATTATTGTGTTGAAGACGCAGTCATAAATATACATTCGTAGGTGTGAACATAGCTGACTTTACGCTGGTGACAATTATTGTACTCATATTGAGAATTATGAGCCATTTAACCGTCAGCAGGCTCTTTCCAGATTCATTAGCCCACCAATACCAAATTGCACGTGACCAATACTTTATTCAATCGAACTTACCGAGCAGCCGCAATCTGCCCTCCGTTCAGAACATTAAACTGGAATCAAAGTCAGCATTAATCTTTAAATTTATAGCCACTGCTGTTGCCGATGTTGCCTCTGTTACCGCTGCCGTTGAAGTTGAGGCCGTGCTCTACCCAGCAGCCGCAGGATCGCAGACTTCTGATTGTGCTCGATATGTGGCCATCTCGAATAAGCCAATCGGTTGGCTAATTGTGAATCATTAAATTGCCCATCGAGTGCCAAGAAAATCTCTGATCACCTTAGCAAATCAGTTGAATGAAGTTGATGCGATCATATTTGCATCATATCCTGCCCACTGGGCACATCGTACATATGGCACAATGTCGATAGCTGCTTCATTAACCTGACCCTAATTTATGTTGACACTATGATTTATATACGCACACGCACACAGAGTTGTGGTTTACTGTGAAGTGTGTGGAATTTCATGTCTAATAAATGACAAAGAACAATGCCAGGAGCTGCAGCCACAGACACACAAGAGCATACACTGCGCTATACATTAAAGTTACATGTTCTCCAGAACTTATCACATGATCAGTTAACTCCTGTGCATGATATAATCTTGAAACCATAAAACACAACCGATGACAATTCCCTCAGTTTGTGATGGATGTCATATCACCTCAAACAAGGAGCACATCCCAAAAATAGCTTCCACACAATTTAATTACCCAGAAACCAGGCCAAAAAACACAAGATATTATCGATGCATGTCCTAAGAACAAACGTTAACTAGCAAAAATTCCACAGAACCCAAACCAATAAAAATATATCCTCGATTGGAGAAAAGGGAAAACAAACAAAGGCTCAGAGCGGGGGAACTCCTACCCAGACGTGACGGTGATTCTCGGCAACCGAGAGCAGAGAGTCAAGAGTACGTGGCGGCCGCAACCGCAACAAGAAGGACTGGTTCTGACCTCCTAAATCACATCTGATCACACTCGAATGACATCTCCGATTAATTTGGAATTCAATACGGTCCTACGACTTATGGACCCACCATCACTAGAGAGAGAGACTTGAGATCGCCCAGCACATCCCGGTGGAGCCGACCACAGCACAGACCAACTGCCGCTGGCGGGCTATCTTGACTTAATGCCTGAAGTGAGATTTATTTGGCCTTGCGGTGGTAGACAAACGACAAACGATCGATGCTGTTCGCTGGTGGGCTCGAGAAATCTCCGAGTATCATCTTGGCGAGAGATCACACATGCGATGGCCGCGCGGCGAGGCACAGGTGGTAGACACTGTGTTTATTCACAACAGCTAATGGCTATCTACGAGTAGTATAATAGGTTGTGGATAAAAATATCGGAAAGAGGAAAAGATGACATCGGGTGATAAGGTCGGGGCGCGTATATTGGGTGATTTGTTGTGTTCGTATCTGCAGGCATACGGGTGTGCGTGAATGGCGAGAGGGAGTCGCCAATTTGTATGTGTCACATCATTCGAACCGCAAATATCCTGCGGTCTTTTGTCGACGATTCGACAGGGGCTGCACGCATCAGGAGATCATTTATCTTCTTTGGGAATTGATCCGTCTTACAAGTACTCATCAATTTCGCTCTTAAATAAAGCTTATTTGCCGCATGATATATGGTTTTGTCATCCCGAGAACTGTACCCCCGTAACCATCGTTACGTCGTGGCCGACATTCCTCTCAATTACGAAAATGAGACGTCACTTGTATGAGAGTATGCGGTGTGCGGATTGGCTTAGGTTGAACTACGTTTACATTCCGCCTGTCAGACTTGACAGAAAGCTATCACTCATCCCAGGGCAGCACGGTGTCTGTGTAAAACACCCCTTTTCCTGTCAATCGAGATCCCATACACACCAAATTGGCACACACAATGCGTAAAGAAAGGGACAGTCAAAATGACCGGATTGACATGTCACTGGATTCAACGCACGTTCCCTGTTCTTTTGTGGATCATTTGTCAAAATCAATTCATTCCGTGTTTTGTTTGGGGTGTATTCATAGGAATTTGTCTTATGTGGATTTTGGAAGGAATTCGAATAAGGAATCTAGACATATAAAGATCGTCGATAGTCGTGCTTGAACGTTGTAAGCTTGATGTCTGTCCACCTTTTAGAAGAACTTTGAGAACTGAGTTAGGTTGTGGTTCCTTGTCGTCAAAATTTTAGGTTCTTGAAAACAGGTATCCTGTTTCAGGATAAATGAAAAAAAAAATGATTCATAGCCGCGTGGTGAGAGTTGCTGCCATGAAGTCCCCGAGTAGCCAGAAAGAGAATCAATTAAAAATGCTAATTTCATTGGCTCAAGGAAATAACACACTCACGTCATTCATTCATTATGTATATGCATTCAATTCGTTGAATGTCAAAAATTTTCCATCCATCCCATGTTTTTTTTTTTTAGCCATAAGCCAACAACCCACCCACACTTAAGGTAGAAGTTGAGATTTTTCCTTCCATTGCTTTGATGATGAGCCCACCAGCAGATACGGATGAAGAAGTACGCGTTACGATGGAAAATCTTTATGCCCGAAGGACCATTTGGCCGAAGCTTCCAAGCCCCGTTCGTGGTGGGGGTTGTTTTTTTAAGTTATCATACATTTTTTTTTACAATAATTACCACCCCACTTACAAGTTTCTGTGTGTTTCCACGTCGCATCCTCCCCCTCTCGGAGCATAGAATCAATACGCAAAGTTCGGCCAGCAGGGAATTCTCTCGAAGACGATGCCGCGTAATAAATTTACAAATATTCAAAAAAAAAAAAAAAAAACACCATCAACGAGCGCGAAAACGAAAAAAAATCAATTCAAATGTTTGAGAATGAGGTGATTCCTGATGAGTGTAGACTAAAGCGCTAATGCGAGGTTATCCCCCATGAAAATTCAGACGAGAGGGTGGGAATGTATATAATTATGTTTTTCTCCATCTCCCGCAATGATTTACAAGACAGAGTACAAGAAAAATACGCAAGGCGAAGGACGCAAGCAAGTAACAACGAAAGCAAGTTGAAAGAAAAAAAAAATACTGTGGAAGGTACATTTTTTTGATTAAAGATGAATTTTTAATTTTTATCTGGTCCTGTAAGTATCTTTCATCTTCCTAAATGCACGGCGACCAACGACCAGAAAAAAATAAAATCAAACACGCGGGTGAAGTGTAACGGGCTGGCACTCAAATGATTTATGCACAATTGCCGGGCTACGTACAGAGAGAGTGAGAGAGTGGGAAATGTGTTGGTGCTGGTGGTGAGATGTTGATTTTGGTCCTCAGGGCAGTGGTGTTCAGCATCTACTGCGAAAAGCATTCAGCTCTCGAAGGAAAAATAAATGTGTCGCAGCGAGCGTCGCTGCCAGCCAAGTCGTTGCTTTCAAGTGTCAACTGATGTCATGTTGGATGTCTTGAAAAACATCAAATGACTAATGACTGAGATCATTAAATGACCGCATTCGATCCGTCGGATATCAATTAATAGCGCGCAATGAATTATAAGCCCATTGAGGATCGAAATTTAAATTCGAACGATGGGAACCAAGTCAAGTCGAATCGCTGACGATGTAATGAATGAGTGAGTGGGGCGGTGGAGAAAAAGGAATAGGCTTGTTTAGTCACCAATTGCCACCGATAGTGTCAGACGATTAATTAAAATTAAATTGTTTATGTGTGTGGATGATGGGTTGTGTATTTTAGGCGCCCCTCTATCGACCCGATGCCGGCCAGTGCTGTCGTTAAATGGATCATATTAATTTTGAATAAAAGCGTGTGGTAATTGAGAGGTCAGGCGCATTGTTTTTTATTTGGCTTATAATGAGATTGGCTTTGCTGTGCATATATGCAATTTTAAAGCAAATTTACAAGAACTGCTTCTAGACATACGATCAGACAGATTCCCACACTGAGACAGAGCTAAGGCACATTCAAAATTCTCCAGATGCACCATTCATTACGTCTATGTGCACTCGGCAGTGCCCACGATGTGATATATTGACGGTCCACTGTCTAAATGCGACACATTGGTGGGTGGCCAGCAGTCAAGTCAGCTAACCAAACAGTGTCTAAGCGACAAATTTCAAAGTGACAAATATTTATTGCAACAAACCGACTCATTAACATAATTGGAGGTAATTTATATCTCAGAGACTGTGTGCCCCGTGGGCTGTGCTGCAGAGCGACAGTGTCGCGCCGTCTCACAGCATTGGGTGATTTAATTCCCCAACACTCAACAAGCCAGCTCGGCTCAGGCGGTTGATACTGATCGATGCTCATTGCACACGGTTATCCCAAATTATTGTGTTTTTCTAAACAAAGTCACCAGGATACTGTTGGTCTCTTTGATCTTCAATATAGTGCCGCTGTTGAATCGGCAGCAGGAAAGGGCTCTAGTGGAGTCGAAATTGTATCCGCGATTGGTATGTATATAACTTTCGGTGCATCGGCATCAAGCTGAGCGATCAAAGAGGAACAGGCAAAGTTGATCTGAAACCGTGTCGAATGCAGATTTAACTTCCAGTTGCAGATGTGATGTCTCTATACAGACACCGCGATGGCGCGATAATTTGAATGTATTTCAATTAATCACCACGCAAATCGCACCAGTTGTCAGCGTGCGCTTATGGCGGCAATTCCCCATTGTTCTTTGAAATCAATCGGAATCGAATGGCTTACACGATTGTAAGGACTGCGAATTTACTAATCAGCAAAAATTGCGCGTCATTAGGAAGGTATTTACATCGATCTGGAGGAGTTCTGCGAGAGAAATAGACTGTGTTGCGGCAGACTTAAAATGTTTGGTTTCGTGCCGGTTGACATGATTGACACGTGTGCTGCGGATTTTATTATTTCTTTTTACTTTTTACATTGAGATGTTCTGCTGCATTAATTAAGGTTTATTCGTTCTCTGAAGAATCACTTGAAAAATAAAGTTACTTTGGTTCAAGTGCGTCGGCAAAGGGTTGCCCAAATTAAGATGAAAAAAATATATTGTCGCCCTGTTGCCGTTCTTCAAGTGGCAGCTCTTGAACCATCCCAATCGAGGGCACTCCCAACTGCAACACGAATCAATTGCCAACGTGAATAATCCTTTTTATCGTGTCTCTAATTAAGGGAAGGATCCTGTTGCCGCGCGCCGTTAGCGGCTAGTCCTTGAAAAACTTTTCGAAAGTTATTCAGTTCACTTCACATGCCCTGATGTCAGTCGGTAGGTTGTTAAAGATTCATTCCTTCCCAGATGCGCATATCGCTTGACCATCTCCGGCCAGTGACAAATTTCGCTCCCATTGTTACAGCCTCGTAGGGAACTCATCCACTGATGGGGTCTCATTTAACAAACACTAAACGAAATGTAGAAGTCTACTGTCCATGTCCATTTATTAGCATAATGGCTTCGTGTTGTTAATACCTTCTTCTTTTATCTCGGATTGCTCATGTCGAATCAAATTGATGGTAATTTATATTGTTCTGTACTCAAGGTTATCGATAGATTGCTTATTGCCTCTTGACAAATTGCAATGTTGCGACTTAACAAGCACTCAGTTCGAATTGGTCTCACCCTGCGACATTCACATGCAGCGCACCGTCATTTGTCAATATCGATTCCTCCAACGCCCATCTCTTTACATGGGTCGATTAATTATCTTAATATGGTGTAGTCTGCATGTTTAATCTCGCCATCATCGGTCGGCTGGTACGACCTGGAGCATATATAAAAGCTTCGTCATAAATGTTGTGCAGTTCTACGCGTTTTAATTGATAGCCCAGGGCTAGTCGTTTTCTGCACTGTAAATTCCAACTCCTTCGCTATAGTTAAAATGTCATAACAGATAGTGGATACCTTTACCTGCCCCATGCTTTGCCTTGATGCGGCGTAAATGTGGAAGGAACTTCGCCACTCCATCGTCGTGCGATGCTCGCCACTCGCAGCCCAGTGATCACATCTATTTTTGCGAACAGACTCCGCGTATAGTTAAGGCAGATTTCCGGATGCCACGCAGAAGACGATGATGATGCACTGACAAACTACCACGGAGTCCATTCATCTTCCGAGTGTGTTAAGTAGATGCAAATGATAGCGTTAAATATCTGCGAGCATCTCAAGGTGTTGGATTAGCTGAATGGCCAAGGAAAGGCGGAATTCCCATTCCACACCGGCACTATGTGTTGATGATCTATCGATAGAAATTAATCTAGTCGCGTTTTTGTTTTTAGATTTTGTGCGCAAGGGCCCACGTCCGGGCGCGGACGATGTGGACAAGAACGAATCCGGCAATACAGCTGATGAACATTTCTTAGGAAAACACGCCATAGGCTAGCCAAATTTGTAATGTTGCTGTTGTGTGTGAATGGGAAGTGATGCTTAACGGAAGATTGATCACTTGTTCTTGCAATGTTTTTAGGCTGAAGTCTTAATTACATTTAACAGTTGGGGTGTAGTCGACTAGATGAGTGTCAATTTTATAATTGGTCAGGATTTGCAGTCAGAAAAGTATCAGAATCAACATTACGAAGGTCACAGACTCCGTGTATAAGGCACAGTACGTCGTAGAGGGTTCAATACCATAGACAAACACCACAAACCTAAGCGGTATAAAATTGCAAGAGATCAAGTAAATGTGTGCAAAAAAGTAACAAATCCCTGTCTGACCTCTCGCACTCACCTCATCACACCTCCAATCAACGACTTCTCACTCATGCCATTTTGTCTGAGCGTGAATTTCCAAGAAAGCCCGGAAAATCATCAGAAAGTGCACTTCACGACCGCGCCGCCGTTGAACAACGTATATATGAATGTATTTTTGTATGTATACAGTCAGTCAGCCAGCGAGCCAGCCATCCAGTCAGCCACCCACCAAAGATTCCACCATAATGCACCTTCCTACCCCGATCCTAGGTACAATTAACAATTGCCAACAACAACATCCCAACATTGCTGGGTAGTAGCATTGAATGTCTTCTACTCCCACAGTTTAAATCTGCAACTTATCCATGCACAAGGTTATAGTGAGCAGCAGCAGCAGCAGCAGCAGCATCATCAGCAAAACCAGCGACGGCAAAAACGTCTCCTATACCCTCGCCAACTCCCTGCTATTCCCGTCACCCCAGCACCCCAGCACCTTAACGCAGCCAAATCAAAGGAGGCGTGGTGTAGAAAAAACTTTTGCATCAGCATCCAAGCAAAGAATTCCATCGAAGAGAGATGAGACAAAAAATACATATATACGAAAAAAAAATACAATAAACTCCTTAGCCCTACGTCTGTCGATTCCTGCATAAACACAAAATGAGAAAGAAAAAGGAAACCCTCAGCTTAAATTGGCGTTCTTTCGAAAAAAGAGAAAACTCTCATCGTGGTTAGTTGCAGTCCTTCTCTTTTCTGATCTCTTTGTTTGAATGACAGCAATGGGGCGGCAGCTCTTCCACTATGGGGACTACAAGCAGCTAACGCAGCTGACTCTTATCCTGTCCTGACTGGGGAAATTGAGTATGCACACTCATACATTGGCGCTGGAATCGCCTGTGTGGGGGCAGAATCGACTGTGTGGGACTTAGGGGTTGCTTTTTGGAGGAGCGTATCGTTGCGTGGCGCTCTTGATAGGGTTTCTTTGGAATTCAATTGAATTATCATGTCGTCGTTGTGACGTTGGACAAATAGGAACCTCTCAACCTTCTTAAACAGAGTGAATAATTAATTTTTTTTTGGATTAAGGTGCTGCTTGTCTGAATGGAAACAGGGTCAATGAGGACCAGTGGACGCGGTGAACAAATGCAATACTGCAGCGATTTAGGGCCGAGAGTCCCTTTAATTAGGAAGAACATACGGTTTTGACTTTGGGCGAACACAGCTAGGGCCTTCCAGATTCGAGTTTTTGAAAGATGCGTTTTTAATAAAAATTAATCCGCTTTTTGTTAATGCATACAACATAGTACATGGTCTACATTTTTGAAATTTCAGAAATAGAAAATTGATTGCCGTTGCAGGGTAAGTGTGTCGACTCGCACGCATAAAGTTCGAATTTCAATTCTTGGATTGACGTTGAACATGCATTTGTTTACGCCACTACCTTTTACATTGTCTATGTCTACAAATTTGTAATTCAGAACTTCGCTTACCACGGCTTCAGTTCCCTGTAGTTTATCTATTCTCGGCTTGGTCAAAAATGTAGAATTTTGTGAATGGTTTTCTCACCTTCTCTTTGTCAAAAGACAAATCTTCTGGCCTTCTTTGACTTTCAGAAACTGCACATCACCAGTATGCATATCATCAAAACAAACCCTAAATGCGTTTTGTTTAGGTGAAATTGTGATGCTATACGACACAAATAAAGACGCTTTTTGGTTCCTCCTTGTCCTCTGTTTACTGCATTAGCCTTTCCTGCCCTCTCGTTCTTAGTTAGTGAAAAATTAGCTTCTTGGGTTTTTTAAACGTTTAAGCAGAGAAAAACGTTGCTTCTGAACCTATAGTCTCAGTAATTGCATAAACTGAACATTGAATGCTTAAAGGGAACGGTTTGCCAGGACGTGGAATAGATAATCTTAATTATTTCGAATATCGCTTTTCTAGTTAAATGCCAATAAACTCAAGAGTATTCGAACAGTATTGCGAATTTCCCTCTTTATTGAATAATGTAAGTTACCTATTTACTCGAGGCTACGTCATTATTAAGTCCTTAAGCATATAACTTATCTCTGTCCTTGTTTCTCACAAATTTTAAGTACTGGTCTCATTGAAACAGAAATCCCCGCCATTCGTTTGACAAATTGATTTTGACAACTTAATGCTTCCCCAAGAAAACAAAACAACAAAAAAACAAAAGCATTACATCCTTAAATTTTGTTTTTCAATCATTCTAAGTGCTTAGTCAACAACGAAGCCCGTTCTCCACCCTCCTCCAACACCGTGAAAGTTCAATGAGGCCATTTGCATGCATGACAATCGACTTCAGTCTCATAAAGTCATATTGTTATTTCGGAAATATTGAAATTGACATTCACACAATCGGCAAATGCTAAAATGCGACCAAGTACTTTGTCCACACACATACTCACACCCACACAAACAGTGGCATCATTCAAGGGTAACACGACTAAAAGAGTAATAAAATATGCTCATAAAAAGCAGCAAGCAAGCCTTTTCGGTTACATAGCCAGCGTTGAGCCACCCCTTTCTAACCCAAATCTTGTGGGTTGTCCTCTCAACGTTTTTTGTTTGGGCTAAAAAGAAATACAAGAGCTAACTGATTTATTGGTTTGCTTCATCAAACTGTCTATTGTTGTGGCGCAGTTCATATAGGGATTCCATAAAATAATGGCATTGAATATGCGAAAGTATTTGAATGTCATATTTTGAGTGGGGTGGAATCGAGACGAAGGAGTTTACCCCATCATCACTCAGGCGAGCGAGCGATGGAACGAATTTTGAATATCGATTCAAGCCCATGGGGGAGCTGACGGAAATTTACATGTGAATCTCCCGATCCCAGTCAGCAATTGTTGCTAGGATGAGGGCCAATTTATTACGAATCCGGCGCCACTCCCACCTATTGACAGCTTTGCTTTTCTCATCATAATTCAAAGCGGATATCTCCCGCTGAACGGGGTGATGCATACCCCCTGCGCCGCCATATCTCTTCCTACCATGGCTTTGTGTGTGTGTGTGTAAAGGCTCAAAACTTCGTAAACTATGTATATCATGAAACACTTCAAATTACGGCTAAACTCCAAAGAGACCATCTGACGAAAATGACATCATTCGTCACTCAGAGTTGACATGCACCGCCGCGGGTCACACCTTCATCTAAATAACTAGATAACTATTAATTGTTTGCCTGCACGCATTCCAATCCATCTCCGAGGCGAGTCTACGACAGATATCAGGATGTTTGATCTACTCTACTACCCCGTTTGCGGAGTCTCATACTGAAATGCGTTTCAAGCCCACTCCTAACACTTAGAGCCTGAACTTGCTGCATACTTATGTGCTAGGGACACCTCTATCATACACTATTAATCGGATAATATTCATAATTATTGTTATTATCATTTTTATTATTTGCTTGCTTGCGTGAATCAGTGATTCAAATTAATTAAATAATTAAAATTCCGCACCTTGTTTCTTCGCGAGGCGGGCGGGATCCCTTCTAACGAACCAACAAACGACGAACGACAAACGGACGGACGACGCAAGCCATGGACGGCGCATAAAGTTCCATCATTAATAACATCATTTGTCAACGTGGCCTTTGTCTCACATTTTATGGGATAATGAGGTCCTTTTTTATATTTGTAATGCGTGGAGGTGATGCGTGCAGGCTAAGCACTGTTTGCGTTACCATATGCAGACAACCATTGCCACGATGGCTGACCTGATGAATTGCCGTCAACAGAAGTTGGCTCATGTGGCGCGAGCTAGCTCTCAACCCTAAGTGGGTATGTCACAAGTTCAAAAGTGTGTTTCGTTTTTTTGAAATTGACACATTCGTCACCGGGCTGCATTGAGCGAGGATAATGACAGCCGCACCCAAACTAATATAATTGCTTTCGCCGATCACGGGGTTTGGGAATCTACCCCTCTGTGCCCATTTGCGAGTCTTGAGGATCATATGCATGCGAAATGAGTCAGGACTCGTGTAATACATTACTCTACGACACACACAGACAGGAATGCGAAACGCAAATACTATGTTATTGGTCGACGTTTATTCCTCTCCCCACACAGGACTTGTCATAGCCGTAGCTTATCGACAATCTGGGTTTGTTGAAAAAAAAAATAAAAATAAAGAGCTACATACATACTCCGTGCAATGTACACAGGCAGTGAGTCAATGCAAGTCATTAGCGGACCTTTCATGAGTGAACAGTTTCGCGGCTGAAAATTTGCCAACCTCTAAAATCAGATACCAACTTAGCCAAACAATCAATAAATAAAAAACTTGGTGCCATTTTCCACCGTCTCGAATCGAATTAGCGTGACGATCGACAATAATTCGTTCCACAATGTGGCGCTATCAATAAAATTGCTATGAAACACTGCTCGGTGTGTGTATTGTATATAATGCTGTGCTCCTTTCGAGTCACCGATTGGGTTCAGTACAATTAAAAGGATGTAGGATTGACCTTCCGCCAGAGTGCCGGCAGCGACGGCGGTTATGGTAAGGTGGTGATCAAAGAGGTGATTGCAGTGGTTCGAGTAGTTATCAAAACTACACAATCTTCAAATGGTCAATCGGACACGCAAGCAATTCTCGCGCGGCACTGTTGGGGTACGATGACTCCGTGTGAACGTTAAAGGGTTCGCTTTCATTCCATTCAAACATGCTTTATTGGCCGCAATGCCATAAAACATTAATGTATCGTAAATTAAATGTCACAGCAAACAACAAGTCTCTGTTGGAACGAGGGTGAAGGGAGATCATTATCGATATTGTCAATCGATAGGGGCGTACGATGTCATAATTTTCTACCCACTTTGTTGGTTATTATATCCTCGATTCTCAGGCACAGTGGCGTGAATTGATTTTGCTTTGAATTTAGCGATTGGCGGTTGCGGTATATCCATCTTCGTGTGAGGCGCCATCAAAATAGTGATTGTTTTCAGTTTTTTTTAAAGGACCTGCTCAGGGTAGCAAGTCGAATGTGTTCACTCAGATCCAGCGAAAGGACCTGCCGTTCACTCTTTTCGCCCTTTTCGTTTCGTATAGTATTGCTACATACTAGTTACTAGTACTAGTTTCAAGTTTGCTTTTGAGTTCGTATAATTTTTCGCTATTAGTCGGAATGTGAAATCTATTTTGATTTTGAGCCAAATCCCGGCGCATCGACCCACAACATTCAAGTGAAACTATGAATTGTAAGTAATTTAATTACACTGGGCATTTCTAGGCCAATTACTTTCATGAAATCATATGCATATGGACAATTAATACCCACAATTAGCGTTAGAAAAACTTCAAAGCCCTCCACTATCGTGACCACCGCCACCGGTCGGGTTTTACAAATATTTAATTAAGGAAATATTTGAAGAAAAAAAAAGAATAGCACGCCCCGAAAATGTGAGGCGTTCAAAAACACAGATTTACACGTATGAGCATACACATTTAATAATTTGGACACACACATAATGGAGGCATTAGCACCCCTTCAAAAGGTAAATGAAAGAACTATCTGACAAAAAAGGGATCAAAGGAATTCTTCAGATAGTTTTGGACTTGAAACTTAGCTACTACGAGTACCATGCAGAATATTGCTCGAAGGTGTATACATATGTACGCGTTTTTAAAAAGAAAAATTCGGGTTTGCTTGTGGATGAGGTTGTCCTACAGTCGGGGGATAGCGTTTTTATTTGCATTGGTCGGGAAATTTGAGTTTTCTTGTTAAGTCAAAACCATGAACATATGTAATTATTTTCTGTTTTTCCTTCATCCACAAATCCCCGTGGGCTTTCGTTTGAAATTCATGTGCCAAAACAGAGCCATAACTATGTACATATATTCGATCAATGACATGAACCAATAATTCACACTCACAACAAAAACTCAAACACGAAATGACAGAAATAAAATCAGAAATGAACGTCTATTGAGTTAATATCAAGGACTGCCAAGAGGCAAACATTCAAATGCCACACATTTTCCTGTGCTGAGTTAAACGGTCAAAAGAAGGGTTGAAGCAGCATCAGCAGGGCAATGTCTTTGCAAGGAGCACAACACACCAGAGATACCCGGAAAGAAGTGAGAAGCCAAGTATGCAAAGGAAAATCCTATTTTTCCCACATATAAAGATACCCACCCGCAGAACATTTGTCCACCCACCCTCCGGTTCGGTATCCCAGCTTCCGTGTATGGACAAACGGTTTTTCGGATAAAAAGACAACTCAACTCCTTTGTGAACAAGGACAGGGTTGAGATGGATGGCCCGGAAAGGGATGAGAGAGCAAAAGAGAGCACAACCTTGACGTTCCACAACATTCTTTATCAAGACAGTGAAAGCAGCAGTTCTATATCACAAAGGGGTGTAGCGGCGGTGGTGCTATTTTGAATCCCTTACAGCAAATCAAGCAAATCCTTTTTTACACACTCTTGGAAGTGAAGTTTGTTTAAGGATTAAGTGATGTATGTATGGCGTACGTATGATGGCTGTGGGACTCTCTGTTCGATGCGTCCATACGCAAACACGACACGAGTATGTGTAGTTTCTGGATACGTTCCATTGCCCGAAGGCGTCAAATCGGAAGAAACCCATGCGATGCCATAACAAATGACTTCAAAAGGAGATTTTCAAGATTCCGATAACCGGCAACGGGCAGAAACGGAAGCAATAGGTATGCAAATTATCCTTTGGGAATATATGTTCAGATCGCATATATTTTTATATTTATTCGCATGTGGGATGTCTGCGGAGGATACGATTACCTTCTCTGTTTCGTTTTTTTCTCGAATTTTTATTGATGCTGTTTTCATGATGGCTTTTTTTGCAAACGTCCTCCGGCACGAGACAACAAGGAGCATGTGTGTCAAATTGAGTATCAATATGCTTAGGTGTGGGCTTAGAGGAGGGAGTGTAACGGACTGGAAAACGTTCTTGTGTGCGGCAGAAAGCGTGCGGTATTATTTCGTATTTAAATAGAGATTTGTGTCATTGATTTATGACCTAGAGATATTGAATTTATGCAAACTTGTCGGGGGTAAAAATTGTTTTGGAGTGCGGGGATTTTGCGGAAGTGATGATAGCTTTTGCGAGACTGTTGGTTTCCCGTTTTGATGGCTTTTTAAGCAAGATTATGCAATAATATTGATAACCTGTTGAAGACTGAAGAAGTATTGTTGCTTCCTTAGAAATTATCTGTAAATATCTAAAAACATATCACCCCACGTACTTTAATAGACACTTGTGACCCAAACCTTGTGCGCCATTCATTTGATGAAAACTCTGAATCTGAAGTGTGCACAGAGTTACTGAAAAGGATCTTATCGCGACTTCATCCTCCGCATTAGTTTAAACTAGACGAGACACACACGCAGCAGAGAAGGTCCACGCAAATCCCCGAGGCCGCGCGGCATCGTGGATAAGAGTGAGTGGGTGCAAAACAAATGCAAACAATAAACCGAACAGGAATAATTATTGTTTTGGAAATTCCACATAAGAACCATACATGTCAAGGCACGGTCGGATATGCTTAGTTTTCGACAAGTTCACCGCGCTTTTACATTGTTTTGCTGTGAGCTCTAAGGGCTCTCAACTAGCAATGGTGGATGAGAGTACGTACATATGAAGGGTAACGACGGTAGTGTATGATTTATGAGAAACAAAGGATTTCGACTTCGACTTTCACAAGCAGTTGTGTCTTTGGAATTCATTGATTTTCGCATTCTTCAAGTGGAAGTCGGAATTGCGACGAGCGAAAGAAGGTTGAGATTTCAAACATATAAATTACTTTGGAGTGGCCCCCCGCCGTCGTCGTCTGAAGATTGAGAAAAGAAATATCCACCCCCCCAGATGGAGAGAAGAGATTATATGTATCTTGTCTTTGCCGCATACACACGTCGTCGGCATGTCAGCACCACCGTCATCATTGCATTAATTCAGCACATTGTCAGTAGGTGATGCCATTAGAGCCAATACAATTGGAATGAGCATCATTATTTATCGGATTCCGTCCTTAACTCCGCACATATACGAGCGCAAGGCTGATCAAAGTGCTTCTCCATGCCGATTACCTACTTATCCTGTCCTCCAACTCTGGGAGAAAGCATATCATCGCTGAAGAAAGTGATTTTTCTTGTTGATCCGCCATCGCCCAACCGCCCGCTTGCCCGGTAATGAACATTAACGCCAATATATTTCTCTCTCTCTGCACAAGCCACTTTCATACACACGCAACCTCACAAACGGGAAAGACGCCGAAATCCCCATCTCAATCATTTATTATAGTGCCACAGAGAAAATAATATTATTATCCTGTCAAAGGACATATTTCTCGAGGATTTTCCCCGAAATTCACTTCAATATTTCATTATTAGATTTTTACAGTCTGTGTGGCGTGTATGACTGGATCGACGGACGGATGGGTGAATGGCTTATGTGTAGATGTCCCGGATCAATACTTGTCGATGACCTTTCGACTGGTGGGCTGAAATAAATTTATTCTTGTTGCTTTTTGGCTCCTTCAGACAACTCCTCAAATTTGATTTAATTTTTATCATCTAATAGCTCGCATAAATGTTAATTCTCCGCGGAACTCCAGTTCATAGAACCAACAATTGTCAGTGATCCTTTGACACTGGTGTACATGTGTGATAAGCAAAAAAACAGTCAGATTCGCGCGCACTCTTTCAATGCCCGCACTCGTCATCATCGTCGCCGATGTTGTTCACAATGCAGGAGTGCAAAAAACGCACCCCTTTTTCACATACGCATCATCACCAGCGTATAATGTCCTACTGGCCATTTAGTAGAGGCGGCTCGATGCTTTTGCCCTCTGCGCGCACCAGGGGCGAGCTTAATTTGTCTGTTTGCTGGACAGATTTGCGATTTTTTTTTTTTCGTTTTTCGAGTTCAGCTCGTCTTCCAACTGGGCTGCCACCGCAGCCACCACCACGACGTGTCGTGGGTGTTTTGTATAACATCAAGGTTAATCCTTTGGACATATGCAGGGTGGATTATCTAGTGTGAAAGTAGATTTTAACAAATTGAAAGTGATTTTCCGGTTAATTGAATTTAAAACGACTGAGAGAACGGAGGAGGTGGGTGTTGGTGTCCGTCGGGGACACCTCACCCCAAAGCCATTCTTGGGCAGGTTAATTAAAGACCTTCTGATGGGTGGTTGGGCGGGCGCATAGCGTCGTCAGTTTGCGTTTCGTGTAACTGGAGGCCCATTTATGGGATATTACGTGATAATTAACGATTAAAATGAAAATGCGCATATCTGCGTCCCGGTTAACGCTAGCGAATTTACACCACACATACGTGCATACATGCAAATATATGTACAAGTATATGATTCATAAATTTTCGATGGAATACGCTGGAATGTGTGCACAACACTTTCTCAAATTAATAAAGTAATTAATGTAATGACATAGAAATGAAATGTTAACCTCAGTTATTTGACGAAGACACGCCACGCCGTGCCAACTACTAGGAGAAGGCCTTGCAGTTGATGAGCGCGGATATTAAGGATGTGGTCGCATTTGCATTTTATACAGTTAGGCATGGACGGGAGAAGAAAGTCAAAAGTCAAACTGCAGACTCAGTGAGGGGACAAACGTTAAGTAATTGAACGTGTGTGTTTTGCACGACACATGCTCGCATGTAGGTCATTCTGTTGCCTCAAGCTGACTACTACAACTTCAAGTCTCAACGTCCTTAGATTCATCTAGTTCAACCTGATTAAGCAGAAATAGGATTCAGACCAGTACTCTCTGTGCCTTAATGCTCTTGAATGGTAGCATTGTTTGATTTCCCCCACAATTCATTACACCCTGATTGATATCATGGAATTCCTCACAGACAAGCGCTTACTGAATGCCACAATTCCTCCCACCCGCAGATTCGACAAGGGAAATTGAGCATCAGACGATTCGGAGGAGATATCTCAATTGAAAATTCAAAAAGGACTTATTGGTCCTCGATTGATTTATGACACTTATCCTTTCGACGTGATGTTCGTCCACTGCGAGAATTCATCCAGAATGCGAATCAATTCAAATTCAAAGAGATTTATTAATCAATAGGCGGCAACAGAGTATTGTCTCCTAGGATCCCTCACTCCTCGCAGCCATCAGAATTCATGATTTATTAGAGTGTTCGCCCTGCACTTTGGTTTATCGATACAAACAATTGCAAAGTCACCAGTAATTGATGACTGTTTGTTCACCGAAAGCACAATGCAAGGAGAAGGTCACATCTTATGTTCAGTCCTCAGTGATGTGTTTGTTTCGCTGGGAGGAGGATTTTGTGGGCTTGGAGGTAACTCGTGGTGTTTTCATGCGCTTATTACGACGACTAGGTCATTAAAGCAATTAAAATTGGATAGAGAACACATTGCTGACTGCTAATGGATGCCCGGAAAACTTTTGGCAATCGAATTGCAGTGACTTTGGCATGCTCCAATCCACCCTCTCAATGGTGGTATCTTTGGAATTGCGCTGTGAATCCGGAGACCCATAAATAATAATGTACCACTCAAAGGAAGGCCGGCATTGGCAACAGATTATCGATTCCGCACATAATTAGGGAGGAAGGCGTTCTGTTAGAAAAACCAGTCTCAGACCCACATCATAAGAAGCAACTATAAATTATGGGGATTAATCGAAGGATAAGAGCGTATCTTCATACGTATAATGTTTCTTCAATAATTCATAATAAATGATTTCAACTTCGAATGGGTCATTAAGAAGTGTTGCCTGCCGATGATCAGAGAGGGATGTTTCCTGTCGTCATCAGGTTCAATCGCTGTTGCTGGCGCCATCGCTACAACTGCCCACCATCGTCGTCGCTGTGGTCGAACTTAATGGCTTGGCCATTATGAATATGGATGAGTGGCACTCTGTCAATGATATGATGAAATCGCAATTATTCAGTGTCCTGATCAATCGAAAAATAAAAGGAAAAGACACATACTCTCGTTTGATGTAGAATGGGGTTGGTTAGGGTGAAATAATGTGACAGAAATGCAGACTTTTTTGAAGGGGGAATGGTAATCATTGACAGATGACAGGCGAAACGTGAATTATGCTCTTGAATCTGTGTCTGTTAATGAGAAATGAGATCATACAGAGGGTACAGGTATCAGACTGAATTTTAAACATTTGCATCCCCTTCTTGACACAGAATGTGTGTCCTTGATTGTAAAAAATAAACGAAAAAAATTAGTTGCGACGGTCTTCTCAAACTCTCATGTTTACTTAGTGCCAAAGCCAATATCTCTACCATTGCTCCACATATACACACTCTTAGAAACAAAGCAGAAACACAAAATCAAATTCACATGCGCCATAAACTCTTGCGGCCCGTACAAAGACACATATACTCTGAAGTAGCTGGCAGAGGAAAGTTCGTGGAATCATACACATCATCCTTGAAATAATGAAAAAGAAAACATTTCATTGAAAATCTTATATTTGCATTTCGCATATTTAATTTCGAAAACTTTTTAGCAAACAAAATTTTAAATTAAACGTCAGAGGGACGAATGGCATGAGAAAAATGGAGAAATCCTAAATACATTAATCGTACGTAAAATATGTATGCATAAGAACTCGTAATGTATGTACAAATAGCAACCCTTTTTTTCTTGTCCAACACCTCCCCCTTCTGTTGGTGCAAATATGTACATACATATATGAATGTAAGTATGTTTTTATTCCCAAAGTATAGACTTACACATATCATTAGATACACTATGCAGCTAGCTGCTAGCATTTAGTTAGAATTCAAAGAAATAAAGTTTCAATCCTTTCTTTCGACTCCCATATGCTCACTAAGCAAATATTCACATTTCGGATCCTTTGACGAGCTTCCTCCATGATGTGTGTTTTATTTAAATACGAACTTATGTATAGACATTTTAATAAAATGTTCTTCCTTCACCCAACGTTGTTTGCTAACAAGTCGCCGTAAGTATCGCTAATACGTTGGCCGACAGTTTAAGAAAAAATTTACGCATCCTTAAATAACTTAATTAAAAAATTAACTCATCTGTTCTCATCTCTCTCCTATCTTGTACTTGATTTTTTTCTTAATCCTTTTTTGTTTCCTTTATGATATCTAATTAGATTTGTCAAAAGAGGGAAAGGTGGTAGTGAATTTGGGGGAAGAGGGTATATCACAATTATTTGAGTGTGCACGCCTTGAAAGGGATACAGCGAATAAAAATGTCCTTTTTCAGTTTCTTGGGAAAGGAAATTATCATGAATGCGAAGCAGCGACCGCGCGGTTAAAGTCACATGTGTTCTGGATGCTTGGTTAAATAAAATTACACTAAGACTGCACCGTACAAACAAGGATTTTGGACGACGAGAAACTCAAAGCAGGCGAAGCTGGCGGAGAAAGAGACCACAGGAAATAAAAAATAAAGGATATATTCGTGCATATATACAGAAAGTGGCATTCCAACAATATTTTCACGTAAGATAATCTTTTGTAAGATAAGGACCCCAACAAACCTACCGAGTAACCGAAAAAATGCACAGAGCTTAAAAAGATGCTTCACATTCAGACGCCACCGACGACGAGGAGGAATACTAAACAACAAGAGAGAAAAAACACATAGCAAGCGCTGAAAGAAAGAAAAAAAAATGCGCAAACAGGACTAAAGAACTCAGTGTCACCGCCTAAAGGCGATTTGCGCGTATAAAAGTCGGAATGTACCATCCTTCGCAGGTAAGCCTTTATGTCAGTTATTGTAAAAAATTATGAAAGTATCCTTGTTAACCGCTTGGCTACCACCAAACACAAAGCTCGCGCGCGAGAGACAGAGATAGAAAAACGAAAAAACGTAAATTGTTAAAACCGAGAACGCAGAATTTCTGTTAAGAAGACGCAAAGTGAGCTCGAAGAGGGATGCCCCCTTTGAAACGGGATAACACCCTTCTGCTCCTGATTTTGTTTTTTTCTCATATATTTCTGTCGTGCCATAAAAGGATTACTTCTTTTTTTTTTGCGGGTGGAAAAAATTCTTTGCTCCAAAAAGGAGTGGACCCCATCAGGGCGGCAGAGAGAGAGAAAGTGAGTGGAACCCAGGTTAAAACAACTTTGTTGCTCATTTAACATTCATATGTCGAGAGCCTTTGGTAAGAAGAAAGTTGTATTGTGATAGTCGTCGTCAGTACGCGAAGATTACGCACGATTCAGTTAATGTGACCACAAATGGAAATGTTTTCCTTTATCCATCTTATTATCCGGCTTTCCTCCGACTCGACCATCTCTTCTTTTCTATGAAGTGGGTGTATGTGGATGCAGCAGAGCGAATTAACATTCTCGCTGTATGTGAGAGATTTGTGCAACTCTGCGGCGGAATCTCATATTAATTTCCTTGTAATGTTTATCATTCCGCAAGTGCAAATTAAATTACAGTTTTAGAGTCCTGTCTACAACTGACCCTGGCACACCACCTTACCACTGACTCATCCGCCAGAGATAAATTTGAGAGAAGGTGAGTTATGAGCGGTGTGTAGCGAAATTAAAATTTTGCATTCATATGCCCGGTGGGTGAGCGTTGAGTATCTACACTTTGTTTGAAGCTGCAGTCGTGCGGATTAGACCGGAGACTAGATCACAGAAAATGCAATGGCGTGGGCATTATACATAACACCGGTTCTTAAGCAGTTTTTTTTAGCTTGGTTAAAGGAGAATAATTTTCAAGCCTTCAGTTTCTACGAAAGTGTGAGGAGAGGTCGTGCATCGTTCATCGAATAAAAACATTTCAATCACAATTTAAAGCTATCCCCACGCCTAGTCGCAATTATTTCTCTATCGTTTCAATCATTTCTCGGTCGGTCGACATGCATTTTTCCACAAACTCGAACAAAAAATATTCAACAACACTTACAATAGCACCACTGGTTTTGATAAATTACTCAAAACACTTTCTTCCCGCAACCACGTCATTCTCCTCGTTCAAAGTGTGCCCCCAGGCGCGAAATAAAGAATTCAGTGTCGCAACTGCATTCAGCAAAACCAAGGGATAAGAGAAACTGAAGAAAAATATCAACAATAATAGCCCCGTCGCAGGTCAAACGTTAGGAAAAAGCCAGGCAGTCGAACTAGTGATAATATTCAGGAATAGTAAGAAAACCCTTTGATGGATCTCGAGGAAAAGCTTACAGACCATACCCCATGCGGTATCCGCGACTGTTCATGCCACACGCGAATGCTTCTGCAGTGGTTTCTCAGCATTTCTCTGTGCCTTGCTCCTTCACTTCTTTCAGCCCGCTGCGGTATATTTCGAAAGGAATCAACAAATACAGAAAAAAGGCAAAATTTATGATTTATTACCCGACGGCTCACTTCACGTGAATACGCGATAAAAATCCCTTCCCAACGTCTGCCTTTAACTCGGTTTGTCGCCCGTGGAGGGGTGGTGGATATTCACGTATGAACTGGTCTGGGACGTATGCGACATAGTTTCTTTGACGATTCGATTGCTAAATTGAAAATTCAGGCCAGCACGACACCACCACCACCACCCCTCATAATGGGCAAAACCCAGAGCCACCCATTCTAAGCCTATCCCAGTTTGGGAACCGATTAACTGCCGACATTTTCTATGGAAAATTAAAGGTTATGCAAATTGATGTTTTGGAAAATAATGCGTGTCGCATTGCGTTACGGCTCTTGGCTGGGGTGAGCGCCCCAAACACCGATGCCAACGCCGACACCGTCGCCGCCTGCGCTTGATTGGAATACATCTCCCACATGGTATACAACTATACCCGTGTGTGTTCATTTCGAATCGAAATAAAACCAATTTTAATTAAGGAATTTATGGAATTAATGGCGTATTTATTTTCGAGTTGATGTCCTTTGCTTCGAGACGGCTCTTCCCGGAACGTGTGTGAAGCAATTAAACAAGACTAATGGCGAATGAAATTATTCGCTTTTGAAATTTTATGTACTTTCGACTGGGGAGAGATGGGGTGGGCTACATTTCAAGCCATACGCACTATTCCGAAATCCGCCCCAAAAAAAAGCATTGAAACTAGACCTGGCAACGCCTACAACGCTATCGATCACAATTCAACAGTGGCGGACGATGCCTGTGACATTACACAACGGTCATAAATCATGCGTTTTTTGTTCGAACTCCCTGGAGGACAGGTGGTTGTTGGTTTGCCTCTGTTGTAGCCATGCCATAAGCAACACTCCAAGGACATGCCTCGTAAGAATGTAGCATATGTCCGCACTCACAATGTGGCAGCGCCAGCGGCGCCTACCTTCACCATCGCTATCACCTCTCCAGGCAACATCAATTGAACACAAATAATGTGACACGAATACGAATTTCTTTGTGCTCCGATGGCTCATTATTAACTGTCAGCCAAACCATGCGCCCAGTCGGCTGGCCAATGCGGTTTGCGAATCGCCACCACCTTTGAGTGGGTGCTAAGGGGTGGCAAAAAGCAACACAATCCATGGCAGAGGACAACAAAGGGATGTCTAATATTGTAATCCCTAGAAAAGCCTGCTTAGGGTGAATCCCATGCTTTTCGATTTCATAGCAGAATAATAAATTTACTTTAGCTTCAAGGATACCAGGGATACTCGGCAACGGTTCCCCCACTCGATGGCTTGATTCGAAGGATTCCTTTCATTGAATACCAATTTCAATTATTTTTTAGTCAGAAAGACGGGGCAGAGCAGTAGTACGAGTAGATATGGTCGTCCAGGCCGCTGCCGCCCCCGTCGCCGTTATTGGTGTTGCGTCTCGTGCTGTCAGAAGTGATTGCGACTGTGTGTCCTTCATCAATTAATTTGTTTTGCAAGTAATACAACTCGAGCGTCCTTAATCCCCATTTGTGTAAGTGTTGTGTTCCTTGATATCTGATCTCGTCTCCGTCGTCCTCGTCGTCGTCGTCGTCGTTGTCTTGTTCTTAGTAGCTGTAGTCCTTGTCCTTGTAGATGTCGTTGCCAATGTCCTTTAGCAGCGGAAGAGAAGAATGCGAAATTCATTCCGAAAGACACGATAAATATGCTCGCAATGAAGTGTTGACTGACTGCAGAAGGACTTGTTCGATTCAAGAGATGAATCGGTTCATCCCCAAGACCGTCCGTGCCATTTGCCGAGAGGACGTCTTTGGCTAATAACGTTTGCCAAAGAGGATGAATTGATTTTGTCCAATGTTTGCCCTGGCCGTGTTTATCTTCTTTGTAATTACGTTCATTTATTTCCTTATTGACTTCGGTCGCACTCGTCCTGCCTTGAACCGGCCTGCGGTAGATCGACAAGGGTGGCCGAAGTGAAAAATCGACTGACTAGGGCCGACAATCAATTTCATTTGTTTGCTACCAGCTACCAGTTCTGGTGGTCTTCTGCTCCTTAGACTTCGTCTTCCTGAGAAAATTACTTTGACTTAAGTTAATTAATCTTTCGATGTTTCTTTTGCCGAAGTCGAAGGGCGGAGGGTGACTTCCGTCGGCTGCCTGGGTAAAGAGGGGGTGTAAAGCGTGAATAAGCTCCGCTTAGAGCGCGTATTTTCGTAGTCAAGCTCTTAATTATTGATGATAGCAGCAAACAGAGACTGAGGTGAAGGTACACAGGATTTCGGACGTTGTAGATGTCAGACATCATCTGACCGAGGACATATTAAAAATGTACGACACTCTGTTGTCACAAACGGATTGGAGTCTGAAGAACTTTGAAAAACTCAAACAAAACTTCATTATCCTTCATCAAGTGCCAGGTCCTGTGTGAATGGCTAGACAACACATATCCATGTTGAATGGCACTCCGACATTTACATTACACATTTCGGGAACGCCGCCGTCGGTGCAAAGACCACATCCTTTCTCTGGGCGTATCTGTAACGTAATGGAATTTGAATATGTTTTGCGGATGACGGCCAGTGACAAGTTCAGCCGATTTCGTTAGAAACCATCGATACTCACTCACCAACTTTGAACTTAATAAATTTCGAATCTAAATTAAGTATTCTGTTTGTGGAGGCTCACAGACATGAAATACTACGTCAAATTAAATTTGCCACAAATGCTGAATTCAAAAAAGGGATGTCATGATTTTACTATGTATAGAGCACACACCGTCACTGAATAATGTCCTTGATCTCCCCATTGACTATGTACTCCTGTGTACACAGAATATTGAATGCATCTGCCAATCGCTATCGAACATCGAAGGATACACCAACACACAGGTGCATTGAGACAATTATTGGTTTTCCAATACGCGCACACTCCACCATCTGTTCAATAGGGATATGCCCAGGAGTTCACCGCCCAACCTCCCCCAGGGAGAACGAATAAAAAACGCTCGAGAAGCAAATGCTTTCCTCGGAGTCTCCGATTTCCTTGCCGCCCCCAACCTCTCTCTCGTTCACTATTTCATTATTGTCCCTATTAGGGGATGCCGAGTAGTGTGCCCTGCATGGTGAATATGGAAAATTGGAAAAATTGTTACCGCACACGTTTTTTGTGGATATTTCGAGGAAGGGGTGGAAAAAATTGTCGACTAGAGAAGTTTTCTTCGTCTGCTTTTTGCGTTGTTTTTGTACCCTCCATCATCCAACATCGGCGACGAGGACTCTTTCGCTCACTCTGGCAGAATCTGCTTACGAGTAGCAGCTACACATGCTTTTGGGCGAATATTTATGGTGGAAAATAGAAAAGCTGGACCACCGTCACCACCCATTGGGAGATTCATGGTGCGCTATGCAGTTTTTTAATTGACCAACAAATTTATTTGATTCGTTAGACCTGCTACTACACACTAAGCTACGATGGCTAGATGGCGAGAGAAAGAGAAGAGTCCGCGGCCACGAACGAGAATGAGACCGTGAATGAGAATGGGCCCGAGGACGGGTTGGAGGTTGAGGACTAACGAACACTGGTTCGCCGTTCCGGGATCTGCATGCAGAAGATATTGCCCAGGTTTGTCCACATCATCATCTCTGGCATACACGGGTGGATGTGTGTATGCCACACTCTGCCCACATACATATGTACATATGCACGCTTCGATAGAATTTTTATCCTTTTTTGTGTGAAGGTTCAGGATGACGATGGCGATAGTGATGAGGATGAGGATGAGAACGATGATGATGATGTGGAGATAGCGCTGAGGCGTGGTACATGTGCAAATTTGTTTGCTGACTGCGAATTTTCGTTCTGCTTGTGCTTCTTTTCCTATGCTCCAGGATGTGTTCTTCTTCATTTTTATACTGCTACATATTAGTTTGCATACAA
Source organism: Eristalinus sepulchralis (assembly GCA_944738645.1). NCBI lineage: Eukaryota > Metazoa > Arthropoda > Insecta > Diptera > Syrphidae > Eristalinus > Eristalinus sepulchralis. The sequence goes on along the minus strand of OX122884.1, from coordinate 366,735 downwards.
ATCCTTACACAAAGGCGGCAGACTAATATAGTCGAAAACTGTACAAAAATGGGGGAAAAAATACAAAAATACAAAGAAACAACCGAAAACTCAGTCAAAAAGCCTGGACTAGCTCGGGCAAATAGTGTTTTCTGAATATATCGAGACTTAGGATTTCACTTTGACTCTGCAAGGGTGTAGGGCTGTGAGTGAGTTTATGTATGTATGTAGGTGCATCCACAATGCACCCTGAATTTTATTAGGGTCTGAGTACATATATTGAATGATAGAGGCATTAAAGCGCAATCTTCAATAAATTCTTCCTCTACCACATGAAACCGAGTGTTGAAAGGACTAACACTATCCTGAGCAACACCAGCACAAAAATGAAATCCTTTCGATTGCACTTATGACTTGCACTCGCATCAGTTCTTTGAATAGACGCGTTGACCTACGTTCAACATTCTCCTTTCATCGGCTAACTGCTTCTTTCAGTCTCTTCCTTCATGAGGTATGTGTGTCCGCACATCCACACGTCGTCATGCACATTTCAAAATTTATGAATGCACCTAATATGAAACTCACAAACACAAACGATCTCTCTCAGAAACTGCAGCCTTTTCAGCCTGTTGCAGATAGGGAGAAAACGCAGCAAAACGCTATGTCCTTGCAACATGCTGCCGCAACGGCTTCGCCAGCGAACCGGACTAAAGTCAAAAGTCCTTCCAGCAATGGGCTGCTCAAACCAAGGGATGGGTCATCATCATCATCACATACATATGTACGTAGGAGCCCACCCATTCGGTGTTGAAATAACTTTCGAGACTTTCTCAATTTTCCCAACGCTGAATGGGATGGATGCTGCTTTCTATTTGGCTGCATATTTAATACTTCATTACGAGGATGTTTTATAATGCCCTGAATTGAACCTCAATGGATGCCAATGTGTGGCTTTGCAAGACACACAGACCTTCGTAAGTCGAAATCGAATGAAATTGGATTTTAAATGATTTCAAAATGTACACACTCAGACTAACCATGTCCCCGTGTCGACGAAGAGCGGTGGCGGATAAGACTACAGACGCTTTTCAATTTGAAAGATAATTAAAGAAAAAAGTCCGTGCGCCCGCATTTTGTAAAAAAAAATATGACAGCAGTTGTGATTTAAAATCAAAGTCAAGCGAAATATATTTCACAACTCATTAAGAGGTCCTTGCTAACTGCGAGCAATTATTCATTAACTCGGAGGAAACTTTGAAAATTAAAAATAAAATAAAAAACAAAAAATATGAGAGAAAGAGAAAGAGAGAAAGAAAAAATGCATGGATGGTTGGTTGTATGGAGAAAGGATGTGAAGCCAAATGTCCTTATGGCAATACACAGAATTCTCCTCTCGCGAAAACTCCTTCTTTAGCGTGCATGTGGCACAACTGAATCAGTCAGCTAAAAATGTGAAGAGCGCGGGAGGGTTGAGCTGGGAGAAGGAAAAAGAACGAATTAAACGACTAAAACAACACTCGCCGTAGAAAAAACTAAGGACATGCCATTTTGTTCCCTATTCGTAGGTTTTGCATTTTTCTTAGCATGGAATATAACTTCATCATCACCCAGGACCATTGTCACACACCAGCTTCAGAGTTTCTGGGGCGCGAGCAAAGGAGTGTGCAGGAAAATGGCTTGGAAAATCAAAAAAAAAAATGTAAAAAGGAAAGGAAAAGCGAAAAAACTGTACTCGTCCTTTGTTCGCAGTTAACCGCAAATATAAAATTCATAATTACGTTTACTCCGGTAATTAAAAATTATTGTAATACAGTGGGCGGCACAGCTCAGCGGCACAGCATAGCACACACAGTATGCTTCTGTTGGGGAAGTGGGTAGCAGTAGGCGGGAGCAGATGCAGATGAAGAAAAAGGTTTTCTAAATAAATCCTTAGAATTGCACAAATGAAAAAGGGATATGGCACTTGAACAACAAAATAAAAATCTGACCCCACTCTGCCGGCGACAGGGAGTAGTCTATGTGGTGTGTTCTGTTAGCTGTGCCCGGTTGCTAAATTAATATTTATGACACAGACATCTAAGCGTAAGAGTATTTATCCTTTATGTGTAATAGACGTCCTTTTCTGATGCAATTTTCAATAAATCATCCACGAACCACCTTTGGCGCATTTCAAGTGAAAGCAAAGCAAACGACACAACCAAAGAAACTCTCTCCACAAACAAAAGGATATGCGATATTTCTCACCATCTCCTAAAGATGGATACCTCTTGCTTCATACAATGCTGGTGCTTCAACTGCTGACGGTGATGATCATGATGACGGTGGAGACGATAATGATGTTGATGACGATGGCGATGGCGATGACGATAATACCACTTGCATGCAATATTAAAATTGCTTTTCAAAGGGAATACAAGACGATAACCTGGCTTGCTGGATGGGTGGCAGTCTGCTGCTTCCAAGTACAGCCACACACATGGAGGAAGCATTTATTTTCAGGTATTCAACTCACAAGGATACACAAAATTATCGCGAAATAAATTTTTCATCAATCCATGTTCGGGTACTTTTTTCTCTCACACTTGCCGTATGCTCTCATTCCCCCTGCACGGCGGCGGTGGGCGTGTGTAGTGTGGGAAAGTCAAATTTTCCATTTGGGGGAACAAGACGCGTACGACACGAGATGATAACAAAACGCGCGCACCCCACACGAAATGTCGTTGTTTGGCATATCCCTTTTTGCGTATGGCTTGCCAAATGGCTTTTAAGGCTGCGGTTAATTCGCAAAAGAACATACATTCGCGGGGGATTCCTTGGGGATTTTCGGATGAATTGAACGATTGGCAATGCCCTCGCGTACTGTGGCAGGGGTGCGATCAAAGTTCACACACTTCCCTCTCCGTCTTCAATTTGAATACGCACACGTCAAGCGATTGTTCAAAGCAATTTATTTCGAAGTTCTATGAGACTACCAGCGGTAGAAATATTGATTATGTAGAATAATGCGCCATTCTCTTAGCCCGCCTCAACGAGAGACAAAGGTGTGAGGGGGTATTCAGAATCGACCACCACCGAGTTTGAATCGAATTTATTAATTAGCATTTTACAGAAATCTTTCATTCTTCCGCGACCGGGAACATAACAAAACTTTCTGAATATTCATCACTGATTCTGCGGAATAGAGGAATTAAAGAACACTGTTGGCTCCATCCGCCCAATCCAATCAACTAAGACGATAATGACGGGACGATGAGGACGACGTTGCTGACTACAAAACGACAACGACTACGTGCTTTATAGTAGAGGAGCAGCACCGGGATGGATGGGGGCTGGATAGATAGATGGATGGATGGATACGATACGTGGAGCGTGAGTGTTTTTTGCTAATTGAATTCATTATTGTCAGATACATCCGACATTTCAATTTACACCCGAGCGAATGCAAATTCGAACGACGACGACAACGACGCTCCTTCGCATTCGAATCAGTGAAGGATTTGGGCAACCAAGTCAACGCCAGAAGATGGTTAGAAGACGGTGACGCAGACAAAATAATTGGAAAACAATAAAACCAGGAATTTTCATCATAATTTCATTTGTGGTATTTGATTGTTTTGCGTGCTACTTCACCATGGCTCTTTTGTACTGCAACACCGCCGCCCATGCCGATGGAAAGGTGCGTGTCCCCGGCAAAGCAACACGGCAAAACGGCGAACAATACATCAGCAATTGTGGCACCACAATGAAATATTTTGATTTACTTTTGTAATTTATTCGAATGAGAGAGCATTTCGGTTCTAATGCGATTAAAAAATATTGTATTTCTCCATCAAGGCTTATTTGGCTCGAAAGCTACGTCTGAAAGGGATTGGAAAATATTTTAAAACCTTAATAATGAGTGTAATTGACGGGTTAGCTAAAGTTGGTGGTCATTGGAAAATATCTAATTTTGATAAAACACACTCAACAATTGTTCTAACATCAATTAAAATCATGTTATAACTTCTAAGTTACAAGTTCATTAGACCGAAAGCATACGTATAATAACCAATAACATTCATAACCTCGTCTACCAACAACCAACCAAATACATCCCCCGCATTGTCCACATCTGTCCGCACCCACCCACCCACTTACAATGTCGGCATTTCCATTCACACCATTCACGGAAAAGTATTCAAAATTGAAATTATTAATAAATTATCAAAGTACAATTAATTTTACACATAAAAACCGAATTAATTAATACAATGACCGAGTCGGCCTCCTCTCTGTACGGTCTTCACTGCATTTGGTCCTTATCGACTACGCATGCCGTATTGAGGGAGCAGCAGAAACGACGCGACGAGTGGCGCGGTCGTGCAGGCAAGAGCAGTTAATTTAATCCGATGAGGTCATCCATTTCATTATTACGTGTTTAATATTGCAGCGAATATTAATGGCTGAATGTTCAATTCGACAGCAGAGTGCGTTAATATGGTGGGACTACAGCATTGGCTTCAGCCTCGACTTCCACTGAACAACCAAAACAGCTAACCAGTCCCGGTGACCAGCAGCCGACCAGCGCGTTGCGGCGCAGCCTTCCAACAATAATGTTAAAGCCAAATAATATCCATTTAAAAATAAAGCCAGGTAATAAATGTGCAAATAAAATTAACACGGTAAAATCAAAAATTACATCACCGGCCTATTGGGGGCCCACATATTAATTGAGTTCTTCTTCTGCGTGCGCCTTCCTGAAACTGGGGGGCGGGGGTGGGTTTAATGTCAACTGAACTTTTGGAATGCCACACGCACGTTGTCGGTCTGCTGCCGATATCGATGTTGTGGATTGCCGGCATCGCGTCATAGCGGTGGGCTTTTATAATTATTTTTTAAGGCCATTTCGATGGTTATGGGTTGGTGAGTTCAAATCAAATAAACATTGAATTGAATTTAATAAAAAGGGAAAATATGACATTAAGCGCCACCCCCCTTGGCGGTAAGAAGAAGAGAGGGGATGAAATGAGTATGCAACGACGTGCAAACATGTGACGGGCCCACCCACTGTTGGGTTTTGAAAAATTGCAACATATTTCCAAAGACCAAAGATCTTGCGTAAGATATTGAATCACTCACCCTTCATCCGTTTTACCAAAGCCGCGCCGCCGTGCGCAAATATCCCCTCCGATTGCGGCGGCGGTGACGCTGGTAATGATGGTGGTGGCAGGCAGAGCATACTACTGGTGTAATGGCTTATTAAAATTCCTCGCGAAAATCACAAGGGTAATCGTGCACTTATGGAAATTTCCTGCTGCCAATGTCCCACACCTCCACGACCGCCAACCGCTTCCGTCGCTGCTGTCGCCATCGCCCAGGATTAATGTCTCAATTGGGGATGGAGAGAGCAGAACAGAGTGGAAAAAAATCTCGCGGACTGGGGCTGGCTGCTACTACCAATTTTTCAACTCATTGAAGTGGAAGCAATAATTGATTATGGGATAGGGATTAATCTCAGCTAATAAGAAACAGATACAAGGCGAAGCAGTGGGCGGTTGAAAAATAGATTTACATTTACAATGTTTTTTCGTACACCTCCCTATTGTTACCCCATCCATTGACATTCAATTGCCCAACGAGACACCACCACCCTTGAGAGGGGGATGGATATTGAAAAGGAGCAAGTATACGAAATGCGGGAGGAAAATTCTGCAGGACGCCACAACTTAAGGCTTGTGGTTACTGATTTCGAATGATTTATGTCTGCTTTTAGCACGAATTTGCATATTCTCGAGCAAATCCTAACGTTAACGTCGGTGACTGCAGACACAACGAAGGAAGCTTAGATTGAGACTAACGCGGGAAGAGCGTGCAATCTGCTGGAAAATAATTTTATTAAAAAAAGATTGAAAATGTTGCCTGGCGGTGGAAACTGCAGATGCTGACTGTTGGATATCGACATTCACATCATGGAGCTCCACTGTGGTGTCGAAGCGAATATACAACTATCCTTTTAATTCGGTTAATGATACAGAACAACTAAATTTCTACACCTCTGCCTCAATTTAATCGAATTCAAAAGCCAAACAGGCACTGCACATCGCAACAAAAAAATATCCCACTCATAACGCTAGACCAAAATGATTATTTCGAATTCCACACACGACTTCCTTAGCCTATCCTAATCCATCAAACACACTACCCCTGCTCTGCTGATGATGATGATGACTTCCCAAACAACAGGACAACGAATAGAACTTCTCTCGCTGGTGCTGCTCCTATACTTTTATGTGTTTCTCTTTTTTGTGCTAGTCTATCCCCCCGCACACAACATAGCGGTTAGGAAGCATCACTACAAAAATACACAGAATATTAAAATGATACAATTTTTGGGCATCGGAGGGAAAGGAAAGATGTCTTATCGAGCGACAGAGAGGCAAAGCAAATAATAAATATTAATAACGTCACATATTCGGAACACATCTCCATTCGAGGAGGATTCCATCTTCGACAAGAATGACGACTGTCGGGATAAAACCATTACTCATACCTGGCGTTTGGCAGTGCGCTACTGCTGTTGCTGTTGGCGCAATTTATCTCTAGGACATCCTCCCACTCGGCGCCACTGCCGCTGAGCAACCGAACAGCAACCCCTTTGCACACCAGAAACAACGCACATCAGATGTGACATGTCATAATTTTTGGATCGAACCAAATCGTATGTGTGACGTGTTTGTCATAACTCATCACAGCGACGAAGAGGACGACGATGTCGTTGGTGGCGGCAGTGACGGCAATGGCGGCTGTCTTCGATTAGAATAACAATATCTGTGTCGCTTCTAATCCTGGAGGTTGATAGGTAATGACAAACTTCCTGTATTTCTCATTTACTCGCATTTTCGTGCCACTATCAATAGTCCATGGATGGCATGGAGTAGGCAGCTGTACACCTCGACCTCCCTCAGGGTGAACTACAGAAATCAATTTGTCAACAGCGACGCGGCAGTTAGATGGGTGAGGAGCACACAGTATGAGTATTCGATTTCGGGTGTGCGAATGTTGTACATATCGTGTGTAACGGTGTCATCACCCCTCTGGTCACATACGAGATGTCATTAAAACTATAAAACCGGCTTGTTGCAGGCCTTCACTTAGTTTTATGACTCATACTGACGTCGTCTTATGGGAGCAATTCCGTGTGACATTGCTAATAAATGCCCATCGTCCGGCGACCGTATTGAGAGATGAAAGTCACACAGACGCGGACTTTCAGTGTGTCATAAAGTCTAATAGTCGTAAATATAGATTTACGTTAAGCAAGCATCGAAATTAGGCGAAGCTTAGTAGTAGATTGGGCCCGAGACAGGATACCTTTATTGATGGCATAAATTCCAATCGAAACGACATCATAAGTAACACTGAAAGCTGGACACGGTTAACCACTGTTTGCTGTTTATAACCGTCACGGTGGTGGATGATGTCTTTTTATCGCATCTTATCAGGCGAAGCTTCAACTGCAAGTACTTTCCTTTATGATTGCCTCTGTGTGTGTACGTTGGATTTTCTGGCTGGGGAAGGGAACTCAAATTGTAATTAAAAATCGAAAAAAATGCCTTATGTACGTACGCAAGTATTTGGCTTAAGGCACTTCGGCGACGTTGATGTTCAGATATTCCTCAAGTGCTCTGGAGGTTGCCGAGACAATTGAATATGAAGAGGGGGATGAGATGAGCGTTAGAGATGATGAGAGGGTGGAGAAAGAAACAAACACAATACTTGTCATATCCTTTCCTCTTGTTTATCTCAATGCCAATTGAATTGAATTCTTTAGATTTCGCATGACACAGGGGGATGAAATGTTGGGACGGTCTCACGTTGTACCTTTAGCTCGGAGGCATAATTTTATTTTCAATTACTTCACGGCAGATTCTTACGTTTTCACTTTTTTTTGTTCTTTGCTGCTTGTTCCCCCGAATCAATCGGTGTAATTGACGGTGCCACGGAGGGAGGGATCAAAATCATGGCACACACAACAGAAACAGCGACGGTGGATGATCTCACCCCCAATCCCCGAGGTGAGTCGACACATTTCTGTTTTTTGAGTTCTCTGCGGATGAGAATAATTAATGCACACATGGAGGAACATGCAATACTTTCGAGCTGGTGGGGTGGTGAAGGCAGTGGCAGCGGGAGGGAAATGGGTCAGCTACAGGTGTAGACTACATGCATTGTTCAGAGGTCAACCGATTTCTAAAATGGTTTGGTTCACCTTTCGTCACTCGTGGCCATGAATATTGAAATATTCACACGCACATGCACGCAGTTAGCCCCACCCGGCCAGCCATCTGAGTCAGGCAGGTAAACGGGGCGTGTGTGCATACATACAGCAGGCCGGAAGGATATTCCAAATGAGTGGAGGCTTGTGTTGATTTTGCTTGCTTGCTTCCGTCGACGAATCCACTAGCATAGCAGAGCCGACCCCTCTGTCTGCCTTTCAATATTCAATTCAACACCGCAAATGTTAGTTAATCTCTGCACAAACTTGCGAAGCATCAAAAGCCGAACACTCCGCTCCACTCTACTCAATTCAATCCTTCCTTTGGGCCGCACACCGACAGCACTTGCACGTCACGTCAATGTACAGTAGCTTCCGATCGACATGTACGTGTGAATGTGTGTACCTTGCTGTTGCTGCTGCCGGTACTACTGGATGGGCACCGCTGTGAATGTTGTTATATGCTCTGTACAAACAAAGGCATCAATTTAAGGTTAACCGATGTTTTCCCAATGCCAAAATTCCTGGCGCAAACATTCGCATTCTAACTTGACACCATCATCATCATCAGTAGTAGCAGTAGCAGCAGCAGCACAACCGCCACCAGCACACCACCGTCAACAGCATGACATCAGAAATTCAATTCCTATGCTCTACACATGCGATATGTGTCGATATCCGGACCTGATGCTACCGCTGCCACTGCCACAGGAGGAAATCTGCTAAATGGCAGGATTCAATGCTTCATAGATTACCGATTTTACATTTATCCTGAGAGTTTTCCAATGGATCCAACGTCGGTGTTCTAGCCCCGACACTTGGTGCTAAGAGGAAGCCGCATTTATCGCTGCCAACATCAGGATGTGGTATGCCTGCTCAAACCCAATGTTTGCTCAGCCTACTGCCTGCTCTCTGCCTCCAGTCATCGATGATTGCTATCGACAATTTGGCTTCATGTCGAGCATTACACCAAATGGAGCTTGAATTAAAGTTCGCCTTAAAGTGATGCGATTAAATTTGCATGTGCCCTCTGAGATTGTTGATCCCCATTCACTTTGTCTGCTCCCTCGGCGTGCAGGTCTTGTTCGCTATTGTGCACGTGATACTTTGTCCTTTTTGTTTTTCCTGCGATCTTTATAAGAATCCCGCTTATATCTCACCCTACCGTCACAAATAATTATTTTCAGAAAATCTATTTACAATCATTGATGCGTGCACGTATACTTGGTGCGCCTCTCTTAGAAATGCGATTCAAAGAGGACATTTCGCAGGATGGAAATGATGCTTTGAACTTTCTGCGGTAGTCGCCGTCGCCGTCGTCGTGTGCAGTGGCGGCGCGCAATTGAATCGACTTGAGTGTTTTTTATTGCAAACCGTCGTTCATTTGATTTCGGTTGAATTTTTTAATTGCAGAACCAGATCGAATTACTGCGCGAGGGATGGTGTGGAGTGGAGTGCAAAAAACATTACCTGACCAATCTTATATTAAAAATGTGCTTTGAAGAGTACTCGGCAAAGTCTAGCTGTGTCTGACATTGGAAGTCTGTGGATAGGGGCACTTCATTCTTTGGGTTTCTGGGCGCGCGACTTCTTGAAACTCACTTCTTGAAAGGAAGCAGTCGATAGAGAGACGTGGCACCTACTTTTCGTTTGATTCAACATATCATCACATAATGCCAATATGAGGCATAGGCAAGAAAAAACAAGGCAGAGACACGTCTACAGGACAAAGAAATAAATATCAAATTAACTAACATCTTTGCTTTTGTTCCCTTAAAGGTACCCAACTGCCCGCAGGATTCGTAGTACAAATTTGGGATACCTACTTACACAACCGACCAAGGGCTCTCTTCTCTCTACCACCAGCACCACCCACTTGGGAACTCCCTTCCACTTGAGGCGATTTCCTTTCGCTCTTAAGTGGCGTTTGAAACTTACACCCCAAGACAATACGAGTTTCTCTCACTCCACCTCCGCTCTGCCTCGCTCTCTCCCCTGTTGCGTGATGGCGTAGTCTATGTATGAGTTTCTAGAATGAGTTCTTTTGCGGGGAGGATGCGGAGAACAAAAACCAAATCGGGGAGAAAAAAAAGACGACTTCCAACCAAAAATCAAACAAAAAAACGGGCGCGGAAAAACTGCCCAAAGATGCGACGGAATAGAACGAAACGAAAGAAATGCGATGGAGACCCTCCGAAAATGGAATATCTAAAAGGAAATAAGGATCCGAAGAGAATGTTCTTCTTAATTCATGCAGATTTATAGCCCGAAGCGATAACATTAATTTATCGCTTTGCGCGAACTGCTTTTGAACGGGCGGGTGAGAAGTGCATGCGATTTTCTATATATTCACATCACTACCCTCACTACAGCGAGCCCGAGTCTCCTCTCTAACTTCGACGGACATTTTAATTCTTTTTTGTGTGCTTTTGAAGGATGTGGTGTGGGCGGAAGGGAGGAGACACTTTTTTGCCAATGAAAAGAATTTACACAAGCGAATTAAGGGGGCGGCAGACCACACGTAACTGTATCGAACTTTTTTGTGTTTTGATTTTGTTTATGCCAATCAAGAGTCAGGAGGACCTACATTAGTCGCTTATCCAAATGTATTAGTATTTCTCCCATCTGATGAAGATTAACGAAATCGTCATAAATCCCATATATCGAATTCCAAGTAGTTTCCGCGGAGTTATCAAGGATATTGTGAAATAAAAGGTTTCTCTACAAATTTCGGTTCCTACTTAACCATAGCCCCATCAAATAATATTTTTTTTTCAGTAGCCTACCATTCCCGTATTTATTCAGATTCAATAATGCCTCAGTTGACGAAAGTTTTCGCAGTCTTCCTCATCTCTGCGCGAAAGGGAATTCTCCAGGCCAGAGATGGGGCCGTCCGGGATGGTCATTTCGATGTCCTTTGGATTTTTTTCTAATTAATTATCTTTTTGCGCTTCATTGTGATTTTTTTTCACTTTTTTTTTAAATATTTGATAAAGAGCAGACCATCTCGCTGCAGGCTGTTCGGTTTTTCTTTCATTTGCCCTCTTGCTACGCTTTTTCCGGTCCCATCCGCCACCCATTCCACCATCAGCAGCAGTAGCAGCATGTTGCGGTATGGGAATGTAATCAGAGGAAAGCACTGAATGTGTCGTCGTCAGTAAATTAGCACTCTTCTGGACACATTTTTTTGCATAGAATATTTCTTCGTCCATTAAGATAAGGTCACGAAGAAGCACACTCCCCAAGTGGTACTCTGAGAGTATTAGAGAGGAAGCGGCTTGTCTGAGAGAGGTTATGAAAATCGACGGAAGACGGTGCTATGCCCAGGGGTGTCGTCCTCGTCGTCGATAGACCACAGATATCTGATGCCGCGATTGGGTGGAGGGTGGATGGGGGATGTATTTTATCAATGTTTGTTGTTTCAACCCCGAAAGGGTTATTATTTATCCACAGGCCACTTTCACAACACGAAGCGCGATAAAAACTCACTCCGCAACATCATAAAAACGGGACCATCGAATTTTAATCAAATCCATTTAATTTGCATATTCTTCTTCGACTTTCCGACATTGCTGCTGCTGCCGATGATACTGCGGCTTCTACTTCCAATGGTGTGCTCTTGTGTACCGGGCACTGGTGGAGGAGACAAACAAAGGATAATATTTTTAGCAGACACCCACCGGTGTTTGGTTTGCCTTTTATTACCGCCAAGGGAAGGGTTGCCCACCTTCCATCAGCGGCGGCTATGTTGGGGGGTGGGTTGTTTTCTTTTTTGTCCATCATCGTCTTGCTTACGTTTGCTGCTTAGCGTTTTGATTAAAGATTTAAGGATAGTGAGGTTGATCTACCCACCGCAACAACGCTTTTGTACACAAATCATCTAAGGCTCTCGCGCGCTGCTGTTTGCATTGAGTGCTCTTAATCGAGCGTTATCGGCGGGTCCATTAGAGGTGTTGGCTGCTGTTTCACGATGTCGACGCTATTTTGTGTATGTCTCGATGGCTTATCGGATGAAATTCAATTCCATGCCTTCCCCCAACTCAATGCTAGTACAGTGATGACCGCGCTAACAAGATTTCAAATATGAGCAATCTCCCTGGAGAGTCATAGACAACTCTGCACCATGCAAGCCAATAATAAGCGAATTTGATTAGGTGTTTAATTATTTACAGTTATTGGCGCATTTCGCTTGATTGAAGTTGCTGCACTTCATTCCATCCACCAAATAGTACTCGTCCCTTAGCCATCGAATCCGATTTCTGTCCAAAGAAATAACACAAAAAACCACATCCACTCTGCTGCATAAGACTGCGGCTATGGTGGCTGTCGTGGTGACGGTGGCGGTGTCGGCGTCGGTAAGACCTCATGTTGTTGCAGGGTAATTGGTAAATTCACGTTAATCAAAATACGTAATTAAACTGCCCAAGGTGTAATCATTGTTGATAATTGATTCATGTTTACATCAGAGCATGGTAAGGCCCTGAAGGAGTCAATAATTGAACCGAACGAGGGACGACACATGTCCTGGGTTTCGGTCTCGACATTGGGCAGCCAACCGTGTGTGTGGGTGTGTGAGCGTTGTAGTAACAAACAGCAACCCTTCAAAGATAACATACAACATACCATAGAGCGCACACCCACCTACGCCCAAATTCGTTTGGGGCTATTTGAGATAGGTGTGCGGCGGCATGATGGTTATGGCAGCAACGGCGACGGCTGCTTGATTGCACCCCTCATAGTGAAAGAGCAATATTTTGATAGGATATCACAGTCAATTTTCCAATATGTGCAACACAGGTGGTTATTTTGCCGCATCGCATCGCAACAGCGCAGCTCCCACCCACATGTGCACACAACCAATTGTTGATTTTCAATTTGATAGCGCCCGGAGTAAATATGTCGTAGCTTCCTGGCCACAAACCAAAAGCCGTGCATTGATTTATAGTGAGATGCGGACATGGCAGCGACAATAAAATAATTTAATTTGGGGCGGATTCTTTGGCCCCCATCCGCCCATCTGTTTACAGGATATATGTGACCACTTTGGGACAAATTCACAAGCTCAAGCCCACATCATCCCCGACTTCTTGTCCGTATCATAAAACACTAAATCGAAACAAAAAGAAGGAAAGTTTTCTGCCTCTTTTTCTGTCTCTCTCTCTCTCTTTCCTCTCACTCTCTTATGATCAGAGAGGGGAGGTGTGAGGTACGGAGACTGCTATTGCTCAAAGGACATCAAGGTATACTGATGCGTGATTCTTGAATTCTTCCCTCCATCCACCATCACCACCCCCACTCAAGGGTGCGACAAAACGATACAATGGACAAACGAAAATATATATGCGCCCTCAGGGTGACATGTCGTAAGGATAAGGAAAGCATTTTTATTTTTGCCGCCCAGTTTCATCTTTATGATGTTGTTAAAGGAATACAATGTAAGTGCCTTAGTGCTGGGCGTCACTGGTGTAGTGATGGTGCGGCCTTTCAAAACTAACAAGGACCATTTAAGGACCAATAAATACGCAATTTTATAGATCAACCATCATAAAAAAGGACCAACCAACAACTTCGCACTTAGCTGCTGTTGGGGGATTTAAACTAACGCACCAGGAAATATAATCGACCCCACCAGTGCACACAGGGTTGACGATTATGTATGGTCGTAAAGAAATCGGAAAATGACACTTATTGCGTCCGTAGATCTCTGGTCAACACCCGAAGGCATTGTTTTGGTAATGCCGCACCAGACACAGATTGATCTCACCTCATGTCAAAATGATAGAGAGGGGTGTACATTGAATTTCACCTGACAAAAAGAAGAGGGGGGATAAGGGCTCTAAAGATAACAAACTTTAATCTCAGATATTTAGATTTTTTTCTGAATCCCCATGAGATTACGCTTGACATTTGCTGAGGGGGTCTAATAGAGATTTTGAATTATCTATTTATTTAGGTTCTGTTTGCGACAAAGCGTATGCATCTCGAACATGGGTTACACAGGTGATTGCGTAAGTGACGCTTTGAAAAAAAATGTCATAAAACACACTCGTATTGCTTTGTTCATTTTCCAACGCGTACAAGATAAATGTTATCTTGTTTACAGGTGAATACAGCTAAACTGTTGATGATGAATAATGCCTCGCATGCGATCATAAAGATTTCAAGCAATGAGATGAATAATATTCGCTGACTGATTGCACTCTTTTGTGATGAATCCTCTAACATTTGAGATCAAGGACATGAAGTGATCTAATTGCCTTAATTCAGATAAGCAGAAATTTATCAAAGAATTATATTCCCTGTGTCATCGACTATTGGAAATTCTAAAGATCAGGTCTCGTTCCGACGCACTGGTCTAGTCAAAGTGGCGAGCAATGGGGTTAATGGGGTTGGGTGGCTGAGTAAATCAGTATGTCCCATTAAAGTTAGTGGAGGTCACAACCAGACAACAACAGCAGCTAAGTCTGCAGATATTTTTTTAAATCGCCTAGCAAAGACAAGATCCCAGTTCGGACATCTGTTGTGAATATCCGATTAGAAAAAAAATCAACCCTCATCCAGTGAAAAGAACCCACTGAATGCAAATCCAATTAGAATCGCTCCCTTCTAAGCAATTCTCACTGACAAGCGATCAATTATAAGAGTTCCGATTGGCTGGGCTACGTCGAAAAATCCATTAAGCTCGATTTTTTCCAAGTCACTTATCCCATTGCCGCCGAACTGTTATAATCCCCAATAAAATAATTGATGGTTAATATTAGCTGCCAGGCAGCCGGTTCAAGTCAATCAAACGAACACCAGTTGGTCATCAACTGGACGCCTAAGCCCGGTGGCAGCGTACCGGCATCAAGAGTCTCTTCTCCAGACATAGTCAGGCGATCAATCAATTAGATCTTCAGTTTATTAAATGTATCCGATTGCAGGGAAATAGACGCGACAATATGTTGCGACTGCTATCTTGGTCATGGTCCAATTATTTTCTGAAATCGATCAATCACCCTTAGCAGAAGGGGTAAGAACCGCCCGGACTCTTCAAACCTGCCGTCTTGTCCTTCGACTCCTTCATACAGGGCATCCAATTAAGAAAAAAAAAATTTTCTCAAAAAGTTGATGTATCTACAGAGAGAGATTTTGCAGGTTGTTGCGTCTATTAGTTTCTCACGCAGCGTCTACTACCCCCATGCGTCCTGGGTGCACCTTAATCTTAATCAAAAACCTACCAAATCGGGATGAATTGTTAAAAAGCATTCGGATTAAAAAGAAGAGAGGAGAAAAACGACACGCTTGTGCTTTAGGGGCGACTATCTCTCGAAATGAAATTGTCAATAAGAAGCATCTCTGGGGTGTGATTTTAATTTCATACTCAAACGGATTTCGCCGCAACATTTCTCACGAAGATTAATAACAAAAAGAAAGGCAGACAGATGCACGCACAGCTAGACAGGCTTAAAGACAACCTGGCCCATCGGGCATCGTGTGCAGGGGCATGAATCATTCCTACAACCGCCGAACAAGACGATGACGTCTTAATATAATTTTCATATGCAAAACTTCACATGAGGGTGGTTTACCCGTGTGGGAGCGAGCCCCTGTTGCTTGCTCCAGGTAGACACCCACTCAATAGGAAGGCAAGACATTTTCAGACTCAAGGGCGAATATTGTCTGCAGTCAATAAGGGGGATATGTGTGCCGCCGCAATTCATCTTCTTTCACTTCGTTAACGTATCAGTATGGTAAACAAAGAAAAATTACCAAAAATCGAGCAGTTCGTACACAGGGGTGGGGTTCGGTTGGCTGAATTTAATAAAGCTCGCTCGGGATTTTTCGTTTCAGGGGCCGTGTCTGCTTTCAGATTGCCTTCCCCACCCCCTTTGCGTGGTATTGACGAGGAATTTTAAGAGTTGGGGCAGAACATTTTTAGTTCAAGTGGAAAACAAGATTAATTTTTTTCCTTTTGGAATTTTTTTTTTGTTTTTCTTATGTGATACAAAGGGGGGTGTGTCGCGACCTGAATGTTCGGTTGACGATGCTGATGATTAAGACATACGTTAAAGTGCACATGCCATGTACCAACAAACGAGCTGTATGTATCTGCGGAAGAAGAACTGAACATCGATTGATGCCATGGTTGTGATGTCTGCGATGAATGGAGTTGGTGGTCCCTTAGAGACTTAAACTCAATTTTTTATTAAAATGAACATTTTGATACTTGTGTATTCCTTGCGACGCAGAGGGGCTAACAAATGTCTTTCTTCTAGTTCCCAGCTTCGTGTGAGTGAAATGATGGGGAAGGTGGTAGGTATGTGATGTGTAACGCGTTAGGCTCTGGTGCACGTTTAATTGAATCGATTCGCAAGGTGGTTTCGCCTCCGCCTTCATCGCCTCTTCGCTAGTCTTAACTGACGTCCAGGCTTCTTTTAATTAGACTGTTCCAACGAGAACTCTGACCCAGCACCTGTTTTGTGTGGGGGCACTGCTACTACTTAGCATACAATCACGCCATTAAATAAGATGGATCACTTTCAAATACAAATCGTTGAAGTTAACAATCTTCAGAAAGTGCGAAAGACTCAATACGAAGCTAGGCATTTGCATTTCATTGTAAGAGCATAGAAACGGAGTGCAAGCAAGCGACTATGGTTGGACTTGAAGTGAAGAATTGGATTGCTGAAGTCTACTTTCATCTTGTGAGCATTATTCCTTTTTTTTCTGTTGTGTTTCAACACCTTCAAGCGATGTTGGTGTTACCAAAATGGAAGAAGCCTCATTTGGCTCACCCTTTCATCTTTGAGTGGATAATGAATCCCTCTCTTTCTTTCCTCTCTCCCTCTCTTTTTTCTTCTTTTTGAATTGCAAGCTAAATTTATTCATCGAAGATGCAGGAGCAGCCGGCTTAAGCAGGAAGTCAAATCAGAGTCGTCATCACAATAGGCAATGCGCACAGATACAAATACACATGGTCTGAGATTATACACTCAAGGCGAAGAGTGTTGTGGGTTTTACCTTTCATTAATTATACTCTACTTAGGCTGAAGTTACACATTACCTCACCCTCAAAGTTCCTTTTTTACTTCTGCTGCTGCTGACGCTTGTGCTGGTGGTACTGACGCTGGTGCATGGGCTGCTGCTGCTGCTGCGCCGCAACAATGCATTTTGTTTCATACGTACTTTTACATAGTCGAAGACAAAGAAATGGAAGCGGTGGAGCCACGGTTGATGGAGGGAGACGCAATAGCTCGAGGCCTCTCTGTAGCGATTCATTATTTTGTCGCTGTTCCCAGAAATTGAAGATTTGTAGAAAATTTAAATGTGTGCCGCGGTGTGTGCGCATTTCATTCGCATTTTACATTTCGCACTCGAATCCGGTATATGAGGATGTAATCGCATTGTTGAATTACAAGTGTGTATGAGTCTATGCATAACATAGGTGAGTTATACGGTAATTTGCACGCTGCGCCAGACCTGCCATCGGAAGGATCATCGATCCACGCCAGAAACGAAGCATCCAACTTCTGAGTACAAGATCAAAAGACAATCCTCAACCACTGGATTCGGAGAAATCCTCTCAGATACTCAGCTGGAATGGTTTCTCAAACCAAACCACGTCCACGCACGAGGCGTGAATTGTGAGTGCAACCGAGTTGGCTTCACTTTTTCAAAAAACCATAAAATCAACGGTCGGTGCAACCTTTTCTTCTTTCACTGCGGTGAGCTATTAAATTCGACCATTCATGGCCCTGATGACATTGAATATCGACAACCAAAAAGAAAAACGTGCTCCCCCCTTCCCAGGCAAACGTCGGTTACTCGCATTTACTGACCATAATAACCAGTTTTATGCAGGTTCCATTTGGCTGCTATTTTGATGATAATTTTCACCTGACGTAAGCGACGAGGATGTCCGTCGGATGTCCGTTGACGTCTGACGATGAATATTCAGCGTCCGCGTGCGCCGAACCGATACATTCTCACTCAAATGGAAGCCAATAATCAAATGCCAACCTGTCTGTTTGTTCATTCGTATATGCCATTCGTGAATAAGACCATCCTCCGCGCACCCATCTACCACTGTCCGCCGCCGACCGAGCACAGTCCGGATTGCAAGTCAAGGAGGAGCAGCAGTTTTTTAATCACAGCGTGTTCGTTTCGATGGCACCTTGACGGATCGATCGTCTTCGGGCGGTGAATTGACCGAGCATGTGTTGTTAGTGTTGCTGCTGCTGCTGCCGCTGCCGCTGCTCGATGCTTGACGCGACTGCTGCCGCTGCAACTCTTATGTTTCCATCTCCTGGATGCATGGTGGATTGAATTAATCGAAATTGGTATTGCATCTGCCATTTCGTGTATCTATCAGAAGTAGATACTATGCCAGTTCACCAACCACTTGCGAACCAGCCAGTCAGCTCTCCATCTCGCTCTACCCGCAGACAGGCATCTCCGACAGAGCCCGACTTACTGACATGACGTGGCGGCCAATGAAGCACATCGATGTGATTCCACTTTTCAGGGAGATGCTCTGCTCTGATGGTTTGATGGGAGCTTGATGGAGGATGCTGTCTTTGCAGACCGACCCGCTGCTGTAAGATCACTTTTAATGGATCTTTTATTATGATTGACACCTTCTGATTATACGAATTATAGTTGCCATTGTATGACCTGGCTGGCAGGAGAAGAGATCACCTCACACCCAAATGATTGGGTTCTGAAGGCGGTGGAAGAGAGGTTGGAAGTGAAAAATTCAAAATCCACACGGCTCCCCGGTGTGTCGGCATCGATGTGATTGATATTTGGCAATATACAGCGGCGTGTGATTCGGTATGGCATCAGCTCTGTTGCTCCATCAAAATCGGTGACAGGTGGAAAATCTTTAATTTCAGCCTTCGCGCGTGATCGCATTTAAATCCAATTTCGATCGGTCGACGATGACATATCCCCTTGGACGTAATAAAGTGGTGCGATCTTCACCAATCGTCCTCGCTGCCATGGCTCGTCTTCAGATTCCTGCTCTTCTTTCGTCTCTTCATCAACAGGCTCGACTGTCGGGCCCGACGGCGACCGGCGATGTCTCATTTTAAAGTGGCAATGAATCAAATCGTTGTTCTCCGCGATGTTGTCGCTCACTCCCTTCGGAGTAGTTGTCGCGCCACATTATATGTCCATTGACATTAATCCCACGCGCGCCTACGGACGGACACACAGGGATATTGATTTCTATCCCTCACCCGAGAAGCCGCTGAAGGCACCAACAAACGGTGTGTATGCAAATTCGCTTGCTTTGCAGGATATGTCCGCGATTTATTGGTCTGATTGGAAATTTATTTGTCGTTCCTTTGTGCGCGAAACCAGAGTGACTTATTGCGCGGCACGATCACCTCGGGTAATCGCACGGCAATTAATACGGTCAAAGTGCTGTAAATTGTCGCAACAACAACATGCTGCTCATCCATTTCAAATTCGAATACGGACTTCGGATTCAGATCAGCGGCCATGCCAATCAGAAACCAATACCCGCCGGAGCAGCCAGCCCTGGATGTGGAGTACACGGAACGGAGACGCCCGGGGAAATACCCAATACGCTTGCTAAATGCTCTGCTCCCGAGCGGCTGCGGCAGTCGCCCTGCATACCAATCAGGGTGTCGGTAGCCGCTTGTCTTTGATTTCCACGTCCAGTCCAATAAATAAAATTTTGAATAACGATCAACTATCGTTATTGTCTGATTTTGATTATCGATGGCACGCCACTGGAATATTAATATCGCGAACCGATGGAGACCAGATCGAGTCGCGGAAAGAGCCTTGTCAATTTTGCACGCCACCGACACTGCCATCGGTATTGCCACCACCCCCGCCGCCAGGGGCCTGCTACGAATGGACTTGTGCTTGGATTTTGATTTCTTGCTCTTGTCCTCTTTTTGTTTTTGTTAGCCTCTCCTTCGGGATTATCGTGTGTTTATTTATGTTTTCTTTGGACTCATCGACAAACGATTGAAGAGGTTAAAAAGCAAGCTACCAGTTGCTCTTGTCAAAACAGAAATACGCACAAGTGCAAGTCATTGAATGTGGGCCGTTGATGCACTCATAGATTGAATCATCATGGTACCGCCGGTGGCTCCTTCAATGGAGCATCGTCTTCGGACGTTCGAAAGGAGATAGGAGACGGCAGATGGGAGATGTGAGATATTCAAAGCGCGCCATTGTCCAGACGTCCATTGATCCGTCATTTAAAGGTGTAGATTTGATTTGCGATTTTTATCATCGAAGATTTTCATGAGAATCTTTCAACGCTCATGAGACTACACGACACAGGCACACATCCGTGCGATGGGATGAGTATGCAAAGGATCGTTGGAGAGTCGTCTTTACATCGATTGCGACGACAGGTTAATGAGAGTTCTGAGCATCATTTATCATGTTGGCTGGTGGAAGAGGCGTTCTGTCTTGGTCGTTTGATCGGTGAACAAAGGGCAAATTGAGTGCTTAAGCTTCTGTTTCGGTGTGGCACATACAACGATGACCTCCGGAGTAGCGCTCACGACACGAACGATGATTTGTTGAGCAAACATACCCGCGGAGTGCAGGTCTTATTAATGAATTATGCTTTCAGCTTCAGCGTGTGTATGTGATATACGAAGCGGATTTTGATCATAATTTGAGAGTATGTTGCACTCTTATTACAGCAGGTACAGCTGGTACTGCGACATCCTGATCAAAACAAACATTTGTTCACGCTTATCTAGCAGGCACTAAGCTATATCTAAACAATGAGACAATAACCCTCCATATGTGAACAGGTTTTGATTCGGTTCAATTCAATAGACGTTCGCTTTGATTCAACACTGCAGTGAGGCAAGACTGTTGGCTCGTGTGTGGAAAGGAGATCATTTCTGTACAAATACAAGCGGCGTCTTCTCCGAAAATTCGAAAGAGACATTATCCGTCCCCCCGCATTCAATGTAGCGAGAACACGAGGTTTGGGTATCCGTAAAATCTGGAGATTTTATATGTTTCCATTACGTATGTGTTTTGTTTTGTTGCACGTAGTCATGGTTTTATTGCACCTAAACCAATAAAACAAGAGAACGCTCTCGCTTATCGAGCGAACTCGCACTGTTTGCGGTGCGGTTTGGTGAGCGTTTCAACGGATCAAAGATACCCCCAGGAGGATGTAATTCTGCCTGCCGGCGAGAGGTGTGTTTTCATTCCGGAAGGATCTGTTTGAATAAGAGCGTACTGCCGCCGAAACTACTCTAGATATGGATCCACCACGCACAACACTGCTCCCGCCCCTTGTCGGAGTGTTCTTTTAAAGGAACTGCCTAATTTTTCATCACCGTCAGACCTTCAGCCGTTGATGGATTTTTAATTAGATACATGGCCGGACAGCACAAAACAAAACGAAATACCGAACAGCCGAAACAATTGACGAAATCTTGACTCATATATGGATTAGTTTCGATTCAGATTGATGGGAAGGTGCGCAGCGACTGGGAAGAACCGGTCCGCGCATCAGCAACCAATGCCATAAATATTCGACGGTCGAATGTGAAATTTATAGTTGATGAGGCTTCGAAAAGGATTGCGTGTGTGCAAGCATAATACATCGGCTTGGTCAGACTGCGCAAATGAGGGGATGTTCGCCTGATAAATTGATTTTCATAAATCATACTTTTTTTTGTCTTCGATTCGGCGGAAAAGAACAAATGTATATCTGTTCATCTGAATGCAGAGCAGGGATGAGTCGCATAATTGGCGTGTAAAATGTCTATTTAGAAATGTCTTGAGATTGAAGCCGAAGACAAAGGTTCAACATGCAGTCGCGATTCGGGGTGGATTCAGTCTTCACGGCGTGTCATGTCGGTTGTATATGCCAGTCACTGAAGGCATACATTCTCCGAGGGTCATCTAACCAGAAGTAAAAGGAGTCCCTCTTTCAATCGAAGATAATATGCTAATATATGGTAAAATGTCAAAAGCACCTAGCCACCCACTGTACTCACCAGTTTGCCACATTAAGCAGCCAGAGATCGAGAGCGAGATATTAGTACACCCCGATGGACCCTTATCGTTCTCATAAATCATCCGTTGTTACGGCAGCGTGCGTACCTCTCTTTGTGGTGGCACACCGGACCGAAGTTCTTTCCGGATTTGGCGCTCGTCTGCACGCAGAATTCGAGTTGCCAAATTAGGTCATCAACTTGAAAAGGCACCATCGTATCTATAATAAATCTATAAGTCCCTCACTAGTCTCTAGCCATCCATCTGCATTCCATTGTATGCAAATTTTATTCGGGGGCCAAGGCAAATCGAAGAATTGGAACGTTTTTACTTTACTCTTTTTTCTCTCTCGCTCGCATTAATGAGGGTGTCGTCTCGGTTGCGGTACAAGTTCATCGCTCCATTCATCCATAGTTTGGAGTGTTCCCCCCAAGTTGCCGAAGTCTCTTAGGTCCAAGTCGCAACATATGCTATGTGAGTATTCAATTCATAACTCGGGAGTATCTTCCTTCCCTGAAATCCGATCCCCATATGATGAAGAAGATCGTTAGCCGGATTGTCGGATGGTCTGGCGGTAAGTTGGTCGGCCGGTCGGTATGCGGATGGGGGGTGCAAGAGAGTTCGCCGCTCGCACACACAATCTCCTCCACGGTAGTTCTCTGCTAATGTGTTCAAAGTTATTACACACAAAGTGGAAAGTATCTCGCTCGCTTGCCACAAAGGAAATCGGTCGGGTCACAGAAGCCAGGTAGTTAACCGACAATTGTTTTTCTCTTTAAACCACGTCAGCGGACGTTTCTATTGTTTTCGTAGAAATTATTCCATGTTGAGGCACTGAGTATGAATGTATTTCACTTCTGTTATTTTTGTGTTTCTTTTTTTTTTGCTTTTTTTGGAAATTAATAACAAAATTTCACAGGCCGTATCATCATCGCGCTGTGTGTTGTAGTGGACGACCCTTTAAGTTGACCATTTTGTCCAATGGACTGCTACTGCAGTTCATTTGCCCGTCGAGTGTGGGAATTTTGGACGTCGTTACTGTGGTTTGGTACCTAATTTAGATTTTTTTTCGCCGTTTAATGTTTTTTAATATTTTTCTGTTTAATTGGTTTCGAGTTTGTGTCATAAGTCTTTTAATTTCCTCCCTTTGCACTATGTCTGCTTGGCTGTCAGTGAGGGGATTTGGTGTGTGTATCTGTTCGTCGACTCTACTTACTAGCAATTAAAGCCGCGCGTTATCTAGTGGCATTTCTTGAATATGTTTCGGAAGTGCCAAGAAAAAGTATGATCCGTAATGGTCTTAGAAAGTTAATTAAATTATTTTGAGTCAATTAGGTGCCTTGTCTATGTCATTGCCGGCTGCCGCTTCGAGGTCGGCCCTTAACAAATGCGGGCATACGACGACTTGAAGACGCGCCATATAAAAGGGGTGATTTGAAAATTTCTAAATATCTCTCATTGAACTGAAAGAAATCTAAAACTTTCGAAAATAAGTAAATATGTGAAGAGGTAAACATAAATTCTCGCTTAAATCGTTCAGAAACTTTCAGTAGGAAGCTTGAGAAGTAAATGCGCATCCTGCACCGACTTTTCAAATTGCAAATAAATATCATCCCCCACAACATTTGCTCAACACTTACCACCCGCGGACTTCTTACGTTCGTTCGATTGCACTAACCCTTCTTGAATACACTTCAAATTTGTAATCCTTCTCAGCAAACCAAAAGCCCCTTCCTTCTCTACCCACACACACACACAAGGCACTACAGGCGAATAGGATTATCACAGACAATTACTTCTAAGAGAAGCTCATAAAAGCAGATTCAAAAGAAAACTCTTCACGGATTGATGGATTTGTGCGCATAGATTTTCGAATGTCAACAACCGATCAATTTGATCGACAATTACACAGCGACACAGCAGCGGACCGAAGCCGATGCGATGGAGTGTCAAGTACTGCACACACTCAACGCGCCACGGGACGGTACTAAAATTGCGGCAAAACTCACAATTAATCTGCGGTTTCTTTCTTCTGTTTACACTTCTTGTACCGTGCAATGAATTCCTTCATGCTCGATGGCGCATCTATCTATGAAAGCAAGCCAGACAAGCGACGAATTGAATTGAATACAACATTCGATCCCATCCCAGCGAAGAGAAACGGAGAAGCACCAGAGAAGAGGAGATATGAAACTCCTGCGCTCAAAGAAAGCCACACCAAACAAACAATACCCATTTGAACTGAAGCCACTAAAGTCTTTACCCAGCAAGCAACCGAGCGCTAGGGTGTACACTTACCTTAACGCATCGACAATTATCCGATTGGATGAGTTCCTCCAAAGGAATAGAAAATAATTGCCATGTAGTTATGGTAGTTACAGTGGCACTGAAGTGGCAATTGCGGAGGTGACAGATTATTTACGGAGCTAGTGACTACCTGCCCACGATCGAGACCAAAATCACATGCACCACAAGCTCATCAGTGGTGGAATTCCATGAAGGGAAAAACAGGACAGTGAAGCAGCGCGGCGTAACGAATCTGATAACAATTGACGACTCGCGGCTGCCGGACAAACTTCCCGTGGGATAAAAATGCAACTCAACTAATTTCGTTAATCACTGCCACTCCAGATGCGATGTCCAATGACGCGACACCACAAAATAATCAATCGTGTTTGCATTGCAACTCCGTGTGCGGAGGGATCCTTCACCCTTCGCACTCGTCTTCTGCTTGTCTCCACCGCCGCGCTCCACAACTGGATGCGCACGAAAGGGTGACAAACAGAGCCGATTTATTTGATTTTGCCGACAATAATTTGGATCACATTGGTGCGAATAATTGCAATTGATTTTTTTCCACACAGCTGCTGAACAGCTCCTCCACTCCTCGGGGATAATTATTTTGCCAATGTTGCTATTTGAAAAATGCCTCTGATATTGTCAGCTCGCTGGTTTCTGAGAAGTGCAAGAGCACCAGCAGCAGCAGCAGCACTAGTGAAAGGGCTTTGATTTCTTTTGCAATCGGACATGGGCTCTGCTGTCTTGATGTCTGACTGAGACTGACTCTTACCGGAGGCGATTGGTTCTCACGACGTACGCTTACGCGTTTCTTATCAATTATGACAAATCTTTCTGAGTGGTTAACTTGGTGCTGTTGCTTTTTCTGCTGTTGCTGATGGTGGCTCTGCTTCTCCTGCTGCTTCAGTTCTTGTCCTATCGGTCGCCCATCATCATTATCATCACTCATTCATTCGTTCACCTGATTCATGCGGGGCATGCACAAACTTGCCTGCACATATGTATGTTACACCAACTTGATATGGCGCGGTGTGTGCAGCCACCCAGAGACAAAAGGAAAACTAACAATTACTTCGACATTGGAAAATTATTAATTGCGTACAAGCTTCGTCGCGTCGGTGATTTCCAGTAAAAAAAACTTCTGTGCCGTCGTCATCTCTTTTCCTATCGAGTCCCCAAGAAAATCTTCACAACTTAAACAAAATGACAGCTGGTGTGGGTTCGCAGTCATTGAGCCGCTGACAAGACATGGAAGAAGACGTCAATGGCGTGCTTCGAAGACGGGAAAACGGTGAAAATGACTGCTTGTAGGGGAAGGCATACTGTGTTGATGATTGTGAGAGGAGTGTTGCCAAATTAAAAGACCCGTAAAAAGATCCAGAAAAAATCCAGAGACAATCACACACACACAATCACTCACAAGACAATGCTTAAATTGAGGTAGGCATTTTTTTAAGTGTACGCCAGTGGGAGGAGATATGTGACTTCACGTCATGATACGCGGTAAAGCGTCACACATGTAATTCACGCTTCCCAACAACACTTATCGATAATGACTAAGAGATCAGCCAATTAACGAGGAATATGAACACAAAGGGAACATGCAATTAATCATATCATTCGCAAGAAATGATTATCTGTGCGTCTGCTGCTACGGAAGGGCAATAATTTCAGAGGCAAAGACGGCTATTGGAAGTGCGGTGAGCCATCGGATAGGAGAAAGCAATCATTTTCGAACGAATCCGTAGACGTAGAGCGCACGATTCATCGACTGCTGCCCACCATTGGCCTTATCAAGTCTCATTATTGGCACGCCTCCGTTTAATTGAATGAAGAGCGGCTGTAGGTTGTCACGCTTTTGTCTTCTTTTATTCCTTCCGCAATATTCAAGGGAAATCGTTGAGGGCAGCACAACGACATTCACGGGGGGGGATGAATTCGTGGAACACAGCCACCCTAGGAGATTTTCAAATTAAGCTTGAGTTAGAGGGCACAAGGCGTGTGACTTGTAATTTCCTGTTTGACTCTCCAAAGCGCCGATTAACAATGAAGATTGGACATCAAGGGCATGCCGTTCACTTCGATATAATTAAGAAACCGCCCCCATACCACACCACTGGCTCCACCTCATTAATTAGAAAGATTCGTTTGCTGTGCAGCTTACATCTCACTTCGTCGATGTCCCATTATATCAGAGCACAATCTCTGAAGTTACAACTCCATTCATGTTCTGAAAAAAAAAAAATTGGGCAGCCATCGCGTTTCTATGCATGCCACCAACGTTGAGGAATTCACCACCAAACGACATCACCACAAAACCATTCACCAGCAACACTGCCGTAATGAATGGTTTATTAATAACGCTCAAGCCGACGTGGCCTGATCCTCAATAAGAGCCAGCCGCAGCTCCACACTTCAGCTTTAGCTCCAGACTTCTCCAAAGAGAGAAAAAATGAATTACCAGATTAATGGATGGCATAAATCACATTATCGCTTCTTCGAAAGGAACGCGCGGAGTGTAGAAAGAAGAAGAAGCGCATTTTTTGTTCATTTTGGTATCCAATATGAAGAGGAAATAACCGATTGCTGGCGTCGGCGTCCGCGTAAATCGAATTCATGTTCCGTTCGGTGAATAGGTGCATATAATGTCGCCACACCCTCCCGCAGCTACACCACCACCAACAACACCTTTACGGTCGTGTCGTGTCGCTGACTCGCTTCGTCCAGGCGAAGACAAATCGCATCTTCTGGGATTGTGAACAAAATAAATCTCATAATGAGTTACGATAAGACGATTTCGACAGAAATACAAATCACCTGCAATTGATCTTGAAAATGCTGCGCAACATGGAGACATATTATCGACATTGCCAACAGCTCGAGCGGAGCGAGAGAAACGATAAAGAACCGCGCATTGCACATCGCTTGCCTTCGAATTCGATCATCGATCAAGTTTAGCGCGCCTCCGAGCCAAACCACGCCAAACCACACCGATATCCACAGTCATCCGGGTATCGCGTAGGCCGCCCATGAGTAATTTCCTGATCTCATTTGGACACTTAACACAATTTGTCTGCGGGGAAACTGATCATTTTACATTAATTAGGAATTATGTGCGGATTAGCAGCATCCCCTCTATTTAGCCTATTACACGTGTAAGTGGTAGGGTTCAAGGTCACCCAAGAAGACGCATGCGCACACCGTAGGAGTCTTAATTGTATCCATTATTCGCAACTGTCAATGCAATACTGCTTCTGACTCGCGGCCACTTGCTGCTGTTTCTGCTTTGGTCCTGCATTTGCGCCTCATGTTTCTGTTCAAGCCGACGCGGACCGCTCTGTCATGATCACTATCGATCTTTTGACTACATCGTGCGCCATCTAGGTCTGTTGGGCTGGTTGTAAATAAGAGATTCACTGCGGTTGGTCGCCATATTCGAGGCGACTTTGTCTAAAAGTCTGACTTATTGCACACCTCGCAAAGTCGCAGCACCCAGCTGGGCTTAGCTTGGCATTTGGTGATCACACGCACGCCATACGAACGGTTTAATTTAAAGGAGTATCACCCGATGCAACAAAATCCTGCCTGGCCCTTCTTCCTCCTCACGGTGCTCCTTCTGCTTGCCATGTCAATGCGGCGGCGGCATCTTCGTTTGGCGAGGTTTGGTTCGTCTTGAGATGCTTGATTTGTGGGAAAATGCGCGCGGAGTAATTAATTCAGCGCACTCATAATTCATGAGCGCCGCCGTGCATGCGCGCTTTTGATCAATCGGAGGCGATTTTCATGTTCAAGTGTTCATTAAGATGGCCAAAGTGATCAATTAATAATGAATTATTTTCGATCGGGAATTATGATGCTTATGGTAATAAATTGAGACGACAGTCAAAGGGAGGACTGCTTCTGTAGTTTGAGTAGCAGCAGCGTCTGTGCTGGGGCAGCCAAGTGAATTAATTGATTATCCCTTGCATCTTTGGACTGATATGACAGTTGCGCTTTGTATTCACTTGTCTTCCACCTCCTCTTTCGCCACTGTCCGGCACTTTGAATGAACCTCTAGTCGAGGTAAGTGCCATTATGCCAAATTGCTACTGTTTGGGCGGAACTCTGACGGTCATCCGACCCGAAGAGGGCAAAAAACGCAGCCGCAGACGACTACGATGACGACGACGACGGCGACGACGCACAGAACGTGTCCCAATTACCCAGAGGGGTAAATAATCCTGTACACAGTTCAGTGAAATTAAGAATTCAAGTTGCAATTTCATCTGCAAATGGAAAATAAATCTCCGTCGCCGCCGCCAGTCGCTACGTCGTTTATCGTATAAAAGATACATACTTCTGCGCACACTTCGCCGTTGATTGCTTCATCCAGCGTTCGGCTCAATAATTTAGTATAATGTTGATAGTTGATTTGCAAATAAAGAAGACTTGATTAGATTTCTGTGGCGTCCGCTTCTCTCTCCTTTCCGGCCAGGGCGCCGCGTATCTTACGATAATCGATCACGTTTCAATATTTTGTGGTTTACATCCTGGGTGGCTTTTCGAGAATTATCGATATTTGATTTGATGCTAATTTTAAACTAAAGCCTCTGCCCAGGACAGAATATCAGGGTCGCTTGGGTGGTATATGCAGAGCACGGAAGTTGCTGAATTTATCATCTATTTTAGCACTGTGCCACTTAACCCTGCAATCGAAGCAAATGTTGCAGGATCGAGCTTCTTATCCGCCTTGAAGATCATGAGGAATTTAATCTAACATACCCCTTGAGCAGTACAATCAATTCAATCCGATACTGAAGCCGAATGAACCCAGTGAATTGAGCATTTTTGCCATGGAATCGTTCCTTTCGGCACCTCATGAGATTCCCACTTTTTATTGATCTGACCCAAAGTAGCGAAACGATGAAGAAAGCGATGTGAGAAAAATCGTAATTAACGAACAATAAAAGTGAAGAAGGACACGACGACTGTGCGTCGTTCCCATCTTACTTACAAAGACAATACCTCGCCTCCATCGGTTCATCTCACTTCTTTGTTCGGGGGAACGTTTGATTGCGCGTTTCGAATGCCATCAGTCGGACAGATTAACAAAGCAACGACCAAAGTGCCGAATGATCGCTTACGATTTACGATCGGGGCTATGCAAATATTTGCCAAGCGAGACGAACCGCTCACTCTGGCAGTCACCTGCATGGACCGGGTCAAGACTCTTTGTTGTGCCTGCGCTGCCCAGGCACACGATGATGTGGCTATAGGCGAAAAGAATTGATTTGTCACAAAATAATTTGATTCGCGGTCGGCGAGTCGCTGCCGCCATGATGACGATGATGACGAAAAAGAGCGAGATGTGCATGTGTATACCCGCGAATATATATATTGAGAGATCAATGCAAAATTATGCTGACGACCATGCGCTTCAATTTGGTATCCAGTCCGCTTCATGGCGAGATTTTTACGTGATATCCCTATGCAATGGCAAGCGCTATGTTAGCGCGGAGGTGTTGACCATGTTGGTTGTGGGTGCCAGTGCCCAGCGCTTAGTGATCAGTGCTCAGTGATCAGTGCCAGTGCCAGTGCCAATGCCTTGTAGATTCAGGTCATAATACAATTCGAAACGAATTCTCTTTCAATACGAATCGCGAGCGTAAAATTCGTTCTGCCGGACCGCTGTGATCATAGTGATGATGGTTTGTTGATAACTGCAATTGCAGATCGACCGGTTTATGGTATTTTTTCGCTTCCTTCTCAGAATGCAATTCGAGCGTGTCACTTACTCGAATCGTCGTCATACCGATCACCATCATCTAAGACCGAGGACCGCCCAATGTATCGAGAATAAAACGTGACAGCATCAAACCATATCGGGATGACTTTTGAGTTTCGCTTCGTTGTCTTCCTGTAGTGATAGTAATGTACCATGTTGGTGAGCAAGACAAATATATAGAATCTTTAAAGTGGCACTAAACGAGTTTACACACATTTGACACTTCTAGATCACGACTTTGAAGCCGAAAGAGGGGACGAATGTACGGGTTGTGTGTGGTCTGAGAGGTATAAAATTAACTGATTGCCCATCAGCTCACTACTGGCCTAATCGGTTTTTGGCTTTGATTAGGTCATAAAACGTGTGCACACTTATTTTATCGCATAGGGTAATTCAGAAGCTGAAACTTTGAGATACAGTCAGTTAAAGTAAACGGCGACGGTATGTATATACAAATGTGACTACCGGGAAGCTAATCATTACAGACAAGTCAAGGCTAATGAGGTGTGCGATTTTCAAACTGGTCTTGCCCATTCCATTAAACATACATATTTGACATACATACATATTTTTTTCTATCCAATTGGTAGTTTCCGAATATTTAATTACAAATCTTAGTCTGTGACCAATGTTTCCGGCGATAAATTTCCAGGAATCGAAATACATATCATAATCAATTCCATCACAACAAAACCCATTTTCGCGTACTTTATTTTTTCATGATCAGCAGATACTTGATTTGTCTTTTGATTCGAACACTCTCATCCTGCTTTATGCTACAACCCACGCTGTGAAGAGCTGTTTCTCTGCAAAATCCCCATGAATGGATATCAATATGCCTACTTCTTGAACAACAGCCAGTCAAGGTAAGCAGCAAGCATCTTCCAAATCACACGCGCATTCGTTAAACAATTATTGCGTTTCGTTGTTTCAACATCAGCAGCACCAGCACCTCACCAGACTGTTGCTAGGTCCACCATTCCCCGTGGATGTTGTGTCGTTCGGGATAGATGGACATTATGCGTTATTACATGGTAACGAATTTGTTTCTTAACTCGTTGATAAATTTCCGAGATAAGAGGTGTGACTAGAACGAGCGTTGAACCGGGAAAAATCGAAAAGAAAATCGCACGTAAACAGAAGGTGTCTCTACGCGCACAATTAATCGAGTCCCTTAGGCGAATGGACATTTGAATTAATAGTGCGGAGTGGTGCAGATCCTGTAATTTGCACGCGTAGGTGCGGGCAGCCGATCCCAAGATCCTATATATCCTGCTTACCTCCGAACTGTGGTCGGGGGTGATCCCAACCGAGACGCCACACCACAATACAGGCAATAACGGCTGCTGAGCGTGATGCTGACCCATTAATAAATCAATGGTGATGTATTATCGACCACCTTTGATACCACATTCCAGCAGGTGGTGGTAGGTGCTGATGATGATGCTGCTGATGGTGGGGTGCGATCCCGTTTCTTCCTCACGCTCGAATGACGCACACACAAAACGATCGAGCGTCGCGACGTCGATAGCAGGGTCTCCTAGTGAAAGTGAGGAATAAATAAGCCTCCAATAGTGTTAACTCAGGTAAAATTACACTTCTACAACATCTCCCCTGTAGCATTTTGACTTATTGCTGCTTATTTGTCACATCGGACATGCTCCGGGAACACCACAACAAAACAAAACGCAACGCAACAACATACCACCTTCTATTCTGGCATCGTTCCGACGTCCATTGTCGTCATCGTCCCCGATGGTCTCTGTTTCTGGACCCCTAAATGGATCTTAGAGTGGATCGGAGTCAGTCAATGCATAGTCAATGGTTAGGTCGAGATGAGTACAGGTATGCATGCGCAACCATTAGCCACTGCCATTGCCGCCACCGCCGCGATGGCCGATGATTTCGTTCCTCGGAATGATTTAGGAACGCTCTCCGTATTGAATTCCAAATTAATCGATTGTCATTCCTAATAAGATTTAAGAGGGCATAACGAGTGTTGTGTCGATTTTTCAAAGATTGTTGTGGGTTTCCTTTATCTCTTCTCTGGTTAACAAATTTCCTGCCACGATTATTCCTTCTTTGCGTTGCTGGTCCGCGGCGTGGCAAAGCATTGGAATGAGATGTGGTGAGTCGTCTGTTTTCTCCGTTGTCAATCACTACCAATTTGCAAGCTGCCATCATGCTTAAACATGTGGACAAGTGACAGAATTCAAGGATAACACGTTTCCGACAGACAGTCAATGCATTCGTCGTCACTATCAAA
The DNA here is from genome assembly GCA_944738645.1 of Eristalinus sepulchralis. Lineage (NCBI taxonomy): Eukaryota > Metazoa > Arthropoda > Insecta > Diptera > Syrphidae > Eristalinus > Eristalinus sepulchralis. The sequence goes on along the minus strand of OX122884.1, from coordinate 334,179 downwards.
GATGGTTCATGACCACGGTGCAAGGTTGCCACACATTCATCGAATACTGCCGTAAGGATCGTTTAACAAATAAACACGAAAAAGTCCAACAAGGTGCAAGAGAAACAATGAATGGGCGCACACAACATACACACGCCGTGCCACCTTCTTTTCCATTCATTCTTCTTCTAAAATACGATGTCGATATAATGCTCACACAACAATCCATCACCTGTCGACACCTGTCATTCACTTCAGTACATCACACATCAAATCACGTCAAATTGAGGGTATCCCTGAGTAAGACGTTGCAATGCGTGGAGCTGACGCACGATACGATTTATCGGGACACCACTGTACTTCTCACTTGTGGCATCGTTCGTCGTCGTCGCCGTCGTCATCTCCGCCGCTTTGGATGATACGGTGGCTGCAAAGTCTTGCCGCCTCGGGTGACGGACGAATCATTAATCATGTGATTAGTTTGGAGCACGGATTTCTTTGGTCTTTCTTATGCTGCTAAAGCAGCCGATAGCAGGCAATGGCCGTTGTTGCTGTCATTGCCGTATGGAAAATTCAATTTTCGTCGGCCTGATTGACGTGTAGCATGCTCAATTAGTTTTATCTACAAACAGCGTCTATTCATATTCGGATGTCTCAATTTGGAGTGAGATGTCTGCTGCTAATGTTGGGAGGTTAGGAGGGATGACTTCATTAGCATGTGACTGTTCGCCTGCAGTCGCTACACCGTGTCGCCGACGCAATATTCGCAATGGAGTTTTGAAAAGGCTACAGAAGACACAGCAGCTCGAAACAATAAACCAAAGTCCAGGCAAATAAATTAGCCAGCTGCCCGCAAACAAGCGACATGTCAGGTAAGAGCATCAACAACTAATTTTATTGTTGATTTAGTGACGACCCTACTGACTTCGCTCGGTCTTCCTGTGCCTCTCTGACTTCGTTCGTCGTTCCTCGCTGAGACAGAGTCGGCGGGGCTTATCTGATGCGAGAATTTATTAGCAGCTCATATTGATGCCTTTTCGGTGATTTCGCTGATTGCGCGCCATTTGATTTGCGTTTCGGCGTATTGGCGGCGCTCTTTGATCGCATGCTCGCCCCTCTTAATAGTTTCTTTATTCGTTCCCGCGAATTTCGATAGAACAACAGACAGACCGATGTGATGTTGTGTACCTGTGCGGTGTGACTCACAATTGCGGGATCAAATGTGACCAATCAGCCAATCCTCCGCATATGTCATGCTCGATTTAGACGCGTCCGCATTCAGCAATAACGCGCCGCGCTATCTGCATGCGCAGATCGCTCTATGGAATCGTGATCATAGGTACACAGGTCAAAGAGCCAATAAACGCGCTTGAAGAGGCTTTGCTTGCCAGCCAAAGTAAGCCAAGCCGAGCCGTGTTCGCCGACGTTGTCGTTACTGTCACCGACTCACAGCCGCCGAAGAGCACCGCTCACCTCCGCCACCGATAATCTCTTTTTGATCCGATGAAGTTGTTAATAATATTTAACAATATTGTTATGGAAATGCGTGCCGCAACCGACCCGAGCACTACGCTGGTATCTATGATTGTCTTGTCATAGCGAAAGCCGACTCTGCTCCGCAGCCGAGTAGATAATAATTTTGACGGCGCTGACAGTCGTTGTACAGTGCCGCTACCATCACCACCACCACCGGCAGAGAGATGGAGATGGTGAGCCAGCCGCCAACAGATGCGGTACTGTTGGCGGTTCAGATTCAATCTTGGCACAATCTTCTGACTGCCAGACTTGGGATGATGGTAGTTGGTTAGTTGCCTGACGGTAATTTTGTTTATTTACTCCACGACGATGAAGAGTCACAGTCAGAGACGGAGCCGGAGTGGTATTGCCGACGTAACGACCGTTTATTGGCCCTGTCAGATGGTACTATCCGTAGTCGTATTGTCGTCATATCACGTCATATCGCCGAGTGACGATCAGTGATGCGTGTTTCGCATGCACAATGCGGAGTAATTGAATACAAACTGCTTGGAATGGCAACTCATATGGGTGGATGTCACTGCAAGCGCTGTCTTCGTCACACAAGGACACAGCGTTTTGAGTGTCAGGCGATTCTTATTATCTCAGATCCGTTGTCTCGCTACCAATTAAACAGCATCACAGAAATTAGCCGAGCATCGATTGAACTGCGTCTTTTCTGGAAATTTCGACAGACTCAAAGCAACATCAAACCTTTCCCCAAAATACAAAGGATGCCGCTAGTGAATATATTCGGTTTCGACTGCCGGCAAACACCTTAAACAAGATCGGTTATGATCAAGTATCTTATCTGGCGCTTCCACCTTGTCGTCCCGTCACGGCCGGATCTTTCAGAGGGCTGCCGCGGCAGTATTTAGAAAACTCTCATTAAACCACTCTATGTGCACCCATGGGCTACCGAATGCAATAAAATTTCGCTGCCTTCAATGATCTATTCTCGGGACACACGCATCGAATGTATAGATCGAGATTAGGTGATGTTTAAGGACGACTCTAGGGTGGTCTTTTAAGCGCACTGTCTGCTGGCGCTGCACTTCTCAGTTGTTTCGGTGTTCTCTTTGGATTTTCTCAACCCATTAAACATTTAATAAGCAAAACACTTTCGCTGCGAGTTTATATATAGTTTAATGACATCGTAAAGCGTATCGTCGGTCTGCGTAGTCCTTTCATCTTTTGTTTTTTATTAGTCATCTCGGTAGTGGGCCGGTGGCCGGTAGTCAAGGCGGTAGTCAAAGATTAGACGCCTCGGTAGAGCAGAACAGCCAAAGAGCTGGTGCACATGTAGATCTTGTTTGTTTGGTAATTGATTTACCAAATAAGTATAAATGATTGTTTCGGAATGGTAACACTGACTGCCCTTGCCGTCGATCATGCTCCGTATTCCCCCAGCTTCGAGGGTAACCTTAAAATAATGGAGCTTCTCGCACCTTGTGGCGTCGTTATCTGTTAAACACGACTACAAATTACACGATCACCGCATGCAGCCCGACTCGAGCTCGCCGCATGATGCAACGACGACGTTTGAAATAAGAACTCAACAAAACAAAAATCCTCCGATTGTGTGTACATACGGACAAAATTAAATTTCCATGCGCGCAAGGTGGGCAAAGCGAGTTGTTCATTCGCATCGTCCGTGCCTGGTGAATGTCAAAGCAAAATTTGTTTCCGATGTCAACCGAACACCGGATGACAAACGTACCTCGAAGGCACCTAAATCTCGAACAGAATTCAACTGCTACTCCCCCAGGGATCCTCTGCACGCGGCTGCCGCCATCATCTCACTACACACTCCATACTCTACTCACAAGTGCGCAAGAACATATCGACACAATGAAGGAATGTCGCGACAAAACCTCCGCGGCGGCGGTGGTGGTGACTACACATCGACGACTCCTGGCTATTGGCTTGGGCGACTCACCTTCTACTCGGAATATGCAAATTCAATGGTTTTTATTTCACATTTTGTTTCTTTCCTTGCTTTCATCATCATAAGAACATATTTCTCTAGAGGAGGCAGAATGATTTTACCTCGGTACGGGATAAATTCGACATCTATGGGAGACCAATTGTCCTGTGGTTGAACGCGGCCTGCCTACACCTTGTGAACCCCACCAGGAGCTGTCAGCCGTTGTGGGCCCGGACGCGAGTGCTTGATTGAGAGATTATTTATTGCCACCTAAAATTAAATATGCGGTCGCTCTTGTATGTAGCCACTGTCTCACACCATGCCACAACCACCACATGTGTTTAATGACAAAATTTCATTAGTTCCGCATCAGTAATGCGCCGCACAACGTCAATGATCTGATGCTGCTGTTGCTGCCTATACTGCCGCCGCCAGTGTTACTTCTCCTCCTACTTCAGCTGCTGTTGCTTATGTTTGGGATGATGCTACTGTTAGTGCTGCGACCACCATATAAGCTCCAAATGATGTGCCCATTAAAACCGCTCGGCAATCGCTTGTAATTATGGAAAATTATCGTATCGGAACATTGATGACGATGACGACGACCGAGAAGGCGGTGGACAACTACGAGGAACCGTCGCAAAAGGAAACCTTGCTGACAACAGGATATCGTTGTCGTCAACCTCGACGGCGGTGGTGGCTGTGAGTGTGATTATGTCGGCGGTGACGATGGCGACAGATTATTATTATTGGTGATTCCGATGCGAGAACACAGCCAAAATCATTATCATCACTTTTGTTTATCTCAACATCTTGTTTCTTTCCTTATGTTGTGTCATATCGAGAGTCCGTCAGATTGTCTCTTTCGGTGTCCCCGGTGTCGGAATATAATAAGAAGCCTGGTGGGTACATGTTCAAAATTAGAATTGACTGACGATTTCTGATTGCCCATTCCGGAACAACTGACAATCAAAATACGGCTGAAGTCTTCCAAGCAACAGCGAAGTAAACCTCTTTCGAAAAGCTGCTCGGCTGTCAAATTAAACAAAGAAATGAGTGTACTAGCGCAACTAGGATGACTCAAGACATGTCGTATCGCCGAACCACTTCCGGAACATTCACTCTTCCCCATCCGCCACTTGTCTCCCCTTCCCAAAACTCAACCAACAACAAATGTCATCGTAAGACAAGAAGTCACCTCTTGTGCAGGCACCGTCATCCATTGAGCAACTTCTGAAGCCCGCAACCATTGTGTTTGGACCTCCAAAAACCATAAAAACATTAATTATACAACAACTTGTTGAATAACCGTTTGATAGGGATCACTGAGCCAGCGAAAAAATAGATTTTTGTAAATTTCACGAATTAAACACCACAAAAGATTAAAGCCGCCGGCGCAATGTGATCGCGGCCGTAGCAGCGGCAGCGCGATCATGGTCTAAAAGGTGCGCTTTGAATTTTTATTGCCACACGACACACAATCAAAAGCAGAGTATATGTGCTGAGCAGATAAGAGATCCCAGAGATTTTTTTTTATTCGACCGACGGGCAGGACTGAGACCACCATACGACGAAGCCGGTGATATGGTTTTCCTTTCGCTTTGAAAAAAAAAATCTAAAAAACTCACACTAATTTCTAGGAATATTTCGCGTACCGCAATCATTCATGAATGGAGGTAGCTGCTGTGTGGTTGACTAAAGTACTAGCAGCCTTAATATTGGTCAAACCAGAAACCTCAGAAGCAGCAGCAACCGCGGGAGCAACAACAACACAACGAAGAAAGACTGAACCAGAAAACGAAAAAAAAAGAGAAGTTAATTGCTCTCGTTTATGTTTCGATGTTTGTCAATGTTTTGTGTTTCCCTGCGAGAGCATGTTTTGGATTCTTTGAAAATGTATCTGTCTCGTCGTAATTCTGGTCGACGATGAGCTTTTTTCTGGTGTATTTGGGAATACGCGGGTCAGACGATGTCAACGCAATAAAAATCACATCGCTTGGATGTGCGATGAGGCCTATTTTATGTGGAAATTACATCAAAAATTCAATGGAAATCACTAAAAGGGATCACTTGGAGGTATCCACTTCAACCACTTGCCTGTGAATTTTTGTTCGTTTGTTTGTTGCTTTTTTTTGACTGACATATTCTGGTTCAGTTAATGTGAAAAGGTGCTCAGAATGTGTGACAGAATGAAAACTTAAAAGCGTGTGCACTAAAGTCTTTGGCAGAATTTTGCACCCACTGAACAGGTACCACAGTTCAGGGGGATTTTTATCGCGTGAATGAGAATTACTTAGCCCGGTATAGAAATACATACATCCTGTTACATCCTCCGACATAATAAATCTACTTTTTATGGATAAGGGAACGAGAATTGATTTCTTTTTCAAGCCTTTATCGGATACCCCAAATCTTTATGGTCCTTCGATACTTTCTACAGAATTTCTCCACGAAAAATGTAGACATAAATCTTTTATTCGTGACTTTCATATCCTCTCTCTTACTCTTCGGCAGCCTCAACTTGGTTGATTCAGACATATCGGACTCCAGACAAAAATATTCCTAACATTCCAAACCATCGTCGTATTCGTAACATTTCACTGCATTTCACTCGGTTTATGGATTTTATTGTTGATCTCTAAGATAAAAACAATTGTCTTCACATACACACTCACACGTACACCAGGAGAGGACACTCATACGTCCGGCATCCCCAATTCATCTCGGGCGGCAGTCGCCGTCGTCATCGTATTCTTCTTCTCTGCCACTGTTCTTGTTCTGCTACCGATAAGCAATCGGATGAAATCACTAGTGGACAGATCCCAAAACACAGATATTTATCCAATTAACACGATGTGAATTTGTAAGGCATCCCCATCGTATGGCACACTCGTAAAATCACATAGAAATCAATTGCCGGAGATCGGACTACTACTGTTCAGAAGGTCCCTTCACTTTATGAGAGCTCGTTTCGGTTTTTAATGACCTTTTTCCGAAAAAGATTGTAAAAAGAGCAAGAGTTCACTGCAAATATGAGGAATACACGCACCGAGCTATAAATGGTTTGTGGGCTATTTCGGGAAGACGACATTAAAATGTCAGGATGAGAATTTTCTACACCTGCGAAATGCTACTGACTGCATGCTGCCGGGTAGAAACTCATAAACCAAAACCGTGGCTGATATTTTAATCATAAATTGTATCACGATAGAGATGTATACCTCTTGCTTTCTCAGCAAATATAGATGGACCACCGTGTGAGAGTCACCGCCCTTCAAGGAAGAACACGGCAGATGAAGTGAAGAAGTCTGTCGGAGGGCAAGGATCAAGACCTCCGGAATTTTTAGGTGACTGCCTGGGCATCTCTGTGTATAAAAGAAAGACGCTCCGTTATTTGCAGCACCCACCCACGCACGAAATCTTCACACTTACACAAAATAAATGTCGTGTCGTCGGTCTTGAAATTCCTAAGCCCCGTCTTTCCCCAACAGCAGAGCGGTATTGTACATCCTAGGCACCAGCGGCATGGAGCGACGGCGCACGCACTAATTGCACTGAATCCAACTCACTTGGGCGCAATACCGCAGAGCCACAAATGAAACTTAAGACGGGGTTCGTTGTTAAATGCGAATGCAGCATGCTACCCAGCTTACTGCTCCTGCTGCAAGCACTGACTTGTCGCAAATTTGTTCTGTCGTAGGACACACAACGCAAAACACAGCACACCAGTGCAACCGCACTCTACAAATTGCCGATCACGGATTTCGTGTCCGACAACAAACTCCATGGCTACTGATAGTGCAGCGGATCGAATGCAGCGCTGAATGAAACCATCCTGCCTTCACTCCCCTTCCCATGATTGCTGGCCAGCTAATAGAACACCAAGGCGCCGAAATTCCAGCTCAGTGTATATATTACAGTAGTTCTTGACCTGATCTCCGCTCCGATGTTCGGTTCTTCGGACGTTCAGATGTTCAGATGTCGACTTTTGGCGACGACTCTCGGTGAAAATCATGAGCGCCAATGATTACAGGAGAACATTACGGCTCGGTCAGGATAAATTTCTTTTCGATTTCCTTCAGTCCGTCGTTTTCGTTTACGGTGCATGGTACACGGTGCATGGTGGAGGAGAGCTCCTGGTCCACCTCGTCTCTCAGTCTATCTGAGTATCTAAATTTGTCAGTGGTTAGTTTATTTTGCGTTGAAGCTGCAACCATGCAAGTCAGACTTTGGAGGTGCTTCTGATGCTACTGCTACTCTTGCTGTTGTTGCTGTCGCTGATGGTGGTGGTGGTATAGTCGTACTGCTGATTTTACCACGTTGTGCGGCCCCTGCCACGGGAGAGTAGTATACGCCTGGCATTGTTTATTGCCAACACAAGATTAAGAAACGGAAAGGGAAACAAGTCAATGTTTAAGATTTTATCAGTGATAGGTCTCCCCAGCGACCAGACCAGCCAAAACGACAAGAATGACAACGAAGTCAGCGACGACGACGTCGACTAAGGTGCTCTGAGGACGAGGACGCAACCAAGGAGGCAAGTGAAGAAGACTACTGACTGCTATGAGTTGAACGGCGATGACGATGGAAAACAACGAGCGTTCCACCAAACCGATCAGCAAACAATTTGCACAGCAGTGGCTTTTGGGCCTCGTGCTTCTCCCTGCGCTGATCCCAGGAACTACTCGGGTGAGAAAATCAATGTCCCACGTGTGCCGGCAGAGCGGTAGCGGCTGTTGGTCTCATGAAAAAGTGCTGGGTTCATGTAAAAATTCAATAAACTTAAATCTAACTGCGCAATCGCCATGTAACCAAGCGTTCTGCGAACCGCAAATCGTGCGACATCCTGCGGCGGGTGGAAAACATTTCAAACTAATTGGAACATTATCTATAAATGATGTATGTACGGCCTTTGGACCGCAGCACAGCGCGTTATTGGATTCACGGCATTTTCAGGTTGCTGCTGTTTTCTCAGATTCAACGATAGCTATCTGCCCACTATTGGCACCCTGTGGAATACTGTCTTCAGTCCTGAGCTCAGCCATAGACCCCAGCCAGGGCAAATCACTTCATAACGCCGGGCGAATGTGTTTCTTTAAAGAGAAGCCTAAAATACACATCAACTGGGGGGACAGTGTGTAGTGTTCGAATCCTGTAATCATCGCCGGGTGATCAGCTGCTCGTAAAAAGAGTTTTACGCGTGATGTTTCGTATCGTATCGCATCGTGTCTGGTAATCAAGCGACACTGGTCATAACCATCATCAACGCGCCGCAACCAGTACCAGCATCAGCAGCAGCGGGAGTTGGAAAATCCTCGCTCTCATCCCCCGCCAGCCGGCACCTAGTCAACCCAATGATTCGATACATTGGCCGTTGTTTTGGGTCTGTTATCAATAAAACATCTTGGTCAGGGAATCAAATAAACATTTCAGCCCGTCCGACTTCAGCCAATAACTTCACAGCAACGAATTAATAATTTTACGGTACGCGCCAACACCGCCGCCACCACCACAACCATCACCGCGCCAGCACCTACAACTTTTCTCCCTCTGCCGTGCTCTTCGAGCCAACCAGTCAGCCAACCAATGTTTGGTTGTGTGCCTGCCTGCCTTTTAATCTTCGATCTGGTGTTGTTTCTGAATGCGTTTATACGACTCTTAGCACGCGTGGATATTATTTGGAATAATCGGCGGCTCTGGCGGCGCTGGCACGTCAGATCGATGAGAAATTGCAGGCCGTGGCCGATGGTCGATGCACTGATGTGTCACATCGGTTCCCTTGAATTCAAATAACCCAAACAGTTTGTTAATGATTCCGAGAAAGAGTTTGAATGTGAACGGCAATTAAGTTGAAGAGGCACAGACGCCAAGTGTACTCGTTCAATTCACGCACACACCACTCTAATGACCTCTCCATTACCGCTTACTCCATCGAAAGGACAACTATGAGTCAGCTAGACATTATGCAAAATTAAGCACTGTATCAAACTACGCCCACTGGCGACGGACCCAGACTGGCGCAGGCGGTTGGAGCGAGCTTCAAATGAGTCGCATGCATGCAGGAGAGATGCTGTTCCGATGTCACATAAATCTTTAAATAATGACACGAAATCAAATCCAAAAATGCGCCTTTGCCGTAGCAATACCGTCAGCGTCAGTGACACAGACACTCCGACACAACGTGACACCCACGAGCTGCAAGCACTTTGCACACCGTCTCGTACAAAGAATGCAACCAGGACGCCTCCGCTACCGCTCATCTCCTGTGTCTATGTCTGCATTGTGTTGTCTCACTGAGAAATGAAGTAATTGGCCAAATCTCAGCAAATTAAGTGCTAAGTAGATTCGGCCGAAAATTATTTTCCTCATCCCAGCGAGCGCTGTGCACTATTTTCGAACGATTTTAGATTTTATGGCGACTTGGCCACATCGCGTATTTCGCTGGCCAGCCACATCTAGCCGTCGGCAATTAATGGCCGATAAAACTCCGGCCATTTGGATGGAATTGAATGCACTGAGGCCTGATGGAATGGAGAATCTGTTGCAAGCTGCAATAACTCATCATTCGCGGATAGGTGTGAATATATTTTTGTTAATAAAAGCGAATAGCGGATGGCGGGTTATGTGCGGTAGAGATGCAAGAGGATCATTAAAGTTCGCCCAAAAATATGTCAATTGCCTTCAAGTCAATCCTCAGTCATAATTTACAGCCTATGAATGAACGCGTCAAAAATGCAACTGCAGCCGCATCTATGAAAAGTTGAGCGCCCATGATTACACCAGCTCATCAGCATGCAGGTAAACAACGCTTCTCAGAAGCGATGGGTTTCGATAGGCCGGGTAATTTGAATTCCGAAGCGCCACCGGCTGTAACATCAAGATCGACATCAATGGTTCCCAGAAATCAATACCTGATGTAGTCACTTATTTTAAGTAGCCGGCGGAGGCACTCCGCACGCCTCCGTCTGAAATTGGACACGCTCCTCTGTGAAATCAATTAATTGAGTGGTAATGGCAATTAGATTCCTCATCTTTATAGTTTCACTGTGTATGTTCAGTTCTTCGTTTCTAATTAAGGCGCGCTCTCTTAGTTCACTGATCTTTGCCTTAAACCGATGAGAAGCTCATTTAATTAACAACATGCGACACCCCTATATATCGAATATTCAATTCAAATGCAACGGTCTTGTTGCGATGATGATGATGAGATGCCTCGCCATCGCTCGCCGAAGAATCGACAGCCAACCGGCTTCTGCAGTAAATGTATTTCTTCGGAAATCCTAAGAAGTAGTAGTAATACATCGCAGACATCATGGTCTTGTTCATTAACTTCCCAATGCATGCATGCGCTGGCGCTCTCTGCTTATGCTTCGGCTGCTTCGGCTGATGGTGCTTGGACTGGTGCTGATGCTACCCCATGTTGAGCGTGCAGCAGTATCATCAAGGCCACATGACAAAAAATTTCTGTTTTCAGAGCTCTTTCTTTTTATTTCTTTTTCATTTTTTTGTTTTTATTTCAACTAATTACAGTTGAAGTGAGTTTCAAGAAGCCCGCATTTCCGTTTTCGCACATCACATCTTGGGGGCAGCCTGACTGACTGCCTGCACGCGCGCTATGAAAGCCGGTCGTTCTTCACTTGCATTGGCGACTTCAAAACGCGGAATTATGAAAGGCGAGGCGTCACAAGCAAATGTCAGTTATACCCTCGTTGAAGATAAAAAGGAGCGAGGAATCGACAGATGACACTAATCTAGATTGATAATCAAGTCTGTAAATTAACCAGCCAACGGAAGTTATCCTAGTCTATAAGGCACGAATTCCTCTGTATGAGGTCATCCAATTATCAATGGGATTCTGGAGAGTATCGAATCTGTCCTTCGATTCGATTTAAAAGTCTCGTGCCTGATGAATGCGTACACCGCAACGTATTATTATTGAATCAAGCAGAAGTACGCACACTTGAACTGCTGCGCGTAATTTACGCGTGCAAAGGCACAGCAGTCATTAATGATGACAGACATTCGCTTTGAGACAAGAGCTACAATTGAGGAGAGGTGGGAAATGAAAAAAAAGCAAAAAAGAGAAAGAACTTGCAACGCTCGGCTTCAGAGGGATTGATGGGGGCGTCAATTGATTGGATATGATTGCCAGTTTGAGATAATTGGAGACTCTGAAACCATCCTTCATCAAACACACTGATTACACTACACACCACTCTCTCACTCCCTGGCTCGGAGGCTAATCATTTAATAATGCTCTACTCATGTGGAATGCCTTCATTTTCATCATGCGGATCGTGGATTGTAGATCATCGTCATCCTCATCCTCATACTCATCCTCAACCGCAGAATCCGTCACAAACGGGAACGGGAATGGGAATGTGAACGCTACTGGCTGACGCGACAGAGCGTTTAGATCAGCACACTATCAGAGTCGCACATAGTTTCAATAATCTAAGACTATCAAAAGAATCCATTGCATGATCACACCAGCAAGTGATTTCATTTGATATCACCATGCCATTTGAATACTTTTTATTGGGACGTTGCGCGGCGGTCACTTGGGGCATTTGGCTCAATCTCAACTCAAGTCGCCACGCCATTCCATGGAGATATGCCGCACGTCCACTAATAATCGTAGGTAGATTATGATTTATTAAGTTGCATCCTGTTTGGCAAGCGCACTCTGACAGCTCAACGCTGATGTGTGTGGTGCTCATCAGAACGTATTAAGATGTGTGGAATGCGAACGTATGAGGGTCGTCTGCTGCTGTAACTGCTGACACCCCCAGATGTCGTTACGTACCGAATTTTCTTCCTTACACACATGCTTATCCCAGCGTCACTTCTGCTCCTCCTGTGCTTTGCCTTTTCGTGCCTCGCCAAAAATGAACGATCAAACAGCAATTTAGAGTTCTTTACTTTGCACTAAATCACCCCCGACAACCCTTTATGTATCTGTATTGCTACTGCTGCCGCTGAACTGATGGGGTTGGCGATGGTGTCAGTAGTAGCAGAAGAAGAAGAAAGTTTCTTTTTGTCGTGCACCCTCCTCGGCGTATTTGATTTTCAATAACTTCTCCCGTTGACGTTGTGTGAAAATCGTCCTAAATTATGAGGGTGGAGGAATGTATTTCGAAAGCAACCCTTTCTCCATCCGCGCAACTTGGCAATTTTAGAATACCAATCGCTTTTGGAAGACAATTTATATTTGCATATATTTTCCCAATGGGAGTAATTTCGAATGGCAGTTATGAGACAATTGATTTTTTTCGCCCTCTGCCTTTTGCCTTTTACCATTTAGTAAGTCGGCGCTTTGGCAAGTAGCAAAAGCAACGAGCAATGTGAATTCGAAGGGAATTCTGGCACTTGTTTATTGTCTTAATAAAAGCGAAGGTGTTAACACAGGGTCGATTTGCCTGACTGTGTGTCGCCTAAATAGTGAAACAGGTGCAATTCAACATGGCTGGGAGAAATCATTAGCCTACTGATTTATATTGAAAATGTAGTGAATACTGTACGCACAACCAATCAGCGGGATGGTTTCCTAATGTTTTGTTGTTGAATTTTTCAAAAAGAAAATGGAAGTAGGCCGCATATTCAACCCCATGGTAAACCGCACAACTAGTTTCACACGTCTTACATAGAGATTCCCATAAATATTCCACGAATAGCTCCGAATTTGATTGTTAATGGAAATTTTATGTTAATTAATCGGGGTCAAACAACAACACAAACTACTACTATCTTACACAAGCCCAGTGATGCATTTATTCGTACACAAAGAAAGTCCGTAACATTAGCCGCTAAACTACGCACCACCCCCGCCTGTTTATAGATCACCAAAACAAATGAAGTTTTTTTTTCGTTTTGTGTTATCTGGCCAACTGTGTTAATTATGCTCTACTCTACTCATATCATTTTAGTTTCTACCATTTTAGGAATAAATTAAAATTTAATAAGCTGCCACCGCTTCGGGATTTTGCATCTGTTTTGGTGGCACCGATGGTGGCGGGAGCGGCTGAACAGACAAATGGCGGAAGTGCAAATGACCCGAAACGATTTTTCGGCTCTTCGACTAGTTAGTGATTTTTTTTTGTTTTCTGACAAGCTTCGAAGACCCTGAAGAGAAGGGAGTGAGAGGTGGCCAGATTTGCGCAGCAGCAGCAAACCTATAACAAATAAAACTCATGTTCACCAACGGCTCGAAGACACCTTTGAGAGGCACTCAAGCAAAAAGCAGACGTTTTGCCTTTTTTTGTGTGTCTCTTCGTTGTGTAGAGGCGAGTATGACAGGGTATTCCACTTTGAGCGGATTTCGAGTTCTCCCCTTTGGAACTGCCGATTATCGAACGGTAGCACGGTGTGGCATAGTGGTGTTTGTATGTATTTAATGGGTTCACCTGCTTCTCTGGTGGCGAATAAATTCAATTAACATCGCTCGTTAATTTGCAAATTTCGCTGATATTCATTTCGTGGGTTTGCAAGGGTAACAGCAGAGGTGGCGGGCAAATCAGCATACTGTGACCACATTCTAGGTCTAAATTGTTAGCACTTTTTTATTTTTCGACAAAGCACCTTGAAACATTACACGTACAAGTATCTAATTCAGTGGTGTTCCATTAAAAACAGAAAAATAACAGCGCAGATACATATGTATGTATGTATGTATGTAAATACATATAAACTAATTAACCTCAACGCGCCACCTTCTTCCAATTCATGTGCGTATCACACAGATCGGCTCTCAGCAAACGTCTCAGTAGGTAACTAAAACGACTGATGAAAGAATTTCCATAAATCACCCTGGGATTATGTATTACAAGCGGACATGCGACTGCACCGCTACTGCTGCAAGTTAGTGATTTACTGTACTTGACAATACGCTGACATTTCGAAAATGAAATAAAATTTCAAATTATTTCGCACCAAGACAGTGCCACCGTCACGACGAAAAGAGCACCCTTCTCGATCGATGAAGAGGAAAGCCTCTGCTACCAGGCAGCTCGCCATCTCGCCACTGTCACTGCCATCGCTGCCGGACGAGGCGGACAACGACTCAAAGCATCGTGATTTAATATATATATTTCTTTTTCCCTGTGCATACGCAGACTTGGTACATACTCGAGGAGATTCCTCAGTTTATAGTGTTTCAACCACAGTGGATGGTGGTTGGAGATGACAGGACGTCAGATAGTAATACCAGAAGAAGGCGAAATTGTCATAATTAATACCCAACGTGCATCTAAATTTAGCACTCATTCTCCTTTACTCTAGGTGAGTAATCCTTTCGGAGCTGAGGCGCTCTCCAAATAGCTGGAGAGGAGGGACCTGCCATTACCAATTGTGGGCGGATAGTTAATTGGAATAGAACACCGAACATAGATTTTCACTTTACGGCGTGGAGGAGCACTGTACAGACGACACAATTTTTCTATGGCGACGCGTAGGAGTCGGGACATTTCAAAAGTGAATAATGAGTCAGGCGTTTCAACTGTTAATGCGGATAAATGTGTTTTTTAGCAAACACTACACATCCTATCGGTTTTCTCGAGAAAGTCCACATCAAAAAACCAACAAGTACTACAGTCGATGCTGTGGTCCTAAAACAAATTTCCGCGAGATTCTTTGATCTCATTCCTCAAAGGGAAGAAACACTGAATTCAAACTAGATTCAAAGAAGTCATGACACTGTTTGCTTGATCTTCTCGGAATGACTCACGGGCGCTGATAAGGACGAAGCCAGGTACCCACCACTCCAGCATAGTGCGCACACACACACGCCGTTTACTTCTTCACTATTTATTGCCATCAATTAACATTCGCCCGCAATTTGAGGAGCACTCTCGCGCGCAGCTATTCCCCTCTCTCTCCATCGTGTCTTTATAGGTGCATAAAATAAAATTTCAATTAGATTGATTTCCAGTTACCCAGGAGACGATGGCGGCGGCAGCGACAGTGACGGCAGGATCCTTAGTAACTCTCTGGGCATTCGAGCTTGTTGATTTATGGAATCCTGCATGTCACCAGGATTTTATGAGCCAACAACTGGAGGTGATAAATTGACGTGGCGTGCATCTTGAGCTCTCGAATAAAACTTGCAACACTTTGCACTAAATTTCTTTACGATCGATCACGGTCGGGAAGAGAGATCACTCTGACTGGGCTATTGATAGACAAACTGAATGCTACGAATGTTATCTGTTGGTGGAATCAATTTTAACTTCGATGGTCCTTTAACGACCCCAGTACGGTTTTAATGATGTTTCAAAGCCGTATACGGCAAATTGTGAATAGAGAAACTTGACTTCGAACATTTTCAAAGCTACAGCACAAAATCCATTTTTTCAATCACCACCGACATCGCTTACCCATCATCAAGTTGCTCAACAAATTAATAATTAATATGCAATCTTCAGTTGAAAAGCAAGGAAAATAATTCAATAAGTCCAACCGAAGGAAAACATGCCACAAGGCGACTGGGGAAAGAGAAAGCGAATGATGAAGAGAAAAAAAGCAAAAGAACGTTAAACAGTAAGTCCTTTCCATTTCATTAAAAATTTATCATATTTCAATCAATTCATCCGACTGTGAAATGGAGTCTATCCTGCCAATAAGTCGTCATGTCATCTCGTCGTAGTCTCCACCGTCTTTGCCGTCATTCTCATTCTCGTTATACAGCTCACCCTTGCCGCTGCCACCATCCACGCGGCAAAATTAAATTTTGTTTAAAATTTATTCGCGTCAATAACGGCCGCTCCCCAAGGATCTCCGCCCGCCCGATGGCCACCATCGAATCGCAACACACAACAATGAGAAAAAAACGTAAAGTATCGCATCCTGTTTGATATTTTTCCCTCGTCTCTTTCTGCACTCCGTTTTACAGGATATTTATCAGTAGTAACAAAAAATCGGTTAATATTAATGACCGAGTGGTTTGCAAGACGACGCTCACAAAAAAGGGGTGACTTTTGAAAGGCGGCTGGCAGAGAAAACAAAAAAAATTAAAGAGAAACAAGAATATTTTTCCCCAATTTTCCACCATCGAAAAATTGTTTTCCTTTTGCGGGTAACAGTTT
Source organism: Eristalinus sepulchralis (assembly GCA_944738645.1). Classification (NCBI taxonomy): domain Eukaryota; kingdom Metazoa; phylum Arthropoda; class Insecta; order Diptera; family Syrphidae; genus Eristalinus; species Eristalinus sepulchralis. Next base: position 317,679 of record OX122884.1, on the reverse strand, counting down.
TTCTAAGTCCCTCGCCTGCTGCGGCTTCTGTAATGCTGTGAAACAACGCGCGAGTCCAGGATCTGACAGGGTGCATGGAACGAATGAATAAGCATTGAAAACAAAGAAGCAAAAAATAATATTAACCATGTTCCTGTTCGATGGAAAATAAGTCCATCCGGAAAGTGTTATCCCTTTTTTTCTCCAACGGTGGCCGTGGCCCACGGATTTGGAGACGTCAAACAGCAACCCCACACCTGATGAGGTTGGTCCTTGCCGAGTTCAAGATTGAACTGAAGCGCTGGGGATGTGGTGGTGATTTTTATATATTTTCTTACAATAAACACCAAACGAAGAAACATTGAAGGTACAAAACATGGCGAAAGGGGCACAAAAAAAGAAACAACAGCGGACGCCACCGACATCCGTTTCAAGACCCAATAGCGGCAGCGACGCGTCTGCATGCAGCCGTCCAGGAAAGGGTTATAATGATTTTGTTCTTTTTTCGCGTCCTTTTCCTTGAAGGATTGAATATTAAAATTAATTTATAATCGAGTCGATGGTGCTGCGATACGATGGGGGCGATTGTGGTGCACGACTTCAAGGCATCTTCGTGCCGACACTCTTTTACTATGAAAGGGGGAAAGTTCGCCACAATACTGCTGTGAAAAAAGTGCACTCAGTACTTGAAGAGGGGGCTTGCGTAATTAATTGTGAAACTTTTTTTCAGTGGAAGAGAGGAATAAAGCAATTGAGGCGAGAATGGACAAATAAGTACCTAAAGTTTTCTACTGCCACCTTAAAGCTCAAATATCATCAACTCTTTACAAACGAAAGATAATTTTCATAAATTCACTCCTTTCTCCAATAGCTTCTTAGTCTAATCTTCCTGCTTGTCAGGATCACATTAAACTGGCCACCCGCAAACATAGAACAAAGAAAAAAACAACAAGCAGCAGAATTATGCTCCCAAGAAGAAGAATCACACGGAAAACACCAACTCTGTCGATCCACCTCACTGATCTGCTGCTGCCCCCCTTGTCGGCTCGCTCAAATTTGAATTTTAACTAATTAATATTCACCAATTCAAAGTCGGACGGTCGGGTTTCGCACCGCCAGCCCAGCACGTGTATTTACGAACTCTTTAATCAAGTTTCGTGCTGATTCGAGCGTATCTCCTCCACTCGCATCGGTTCCCTTAAAATCCACATTAAGATCACCTTAAGATCTTTTGTTATGCTCAACTTCTTTGGATTCCCATTTGATTTGGATCCAACCACTGACACCGTCGCCCCACTCCCACTAATTAGCTACGGCAAATGACAGCCCCTCACTTCTCCCTCGTTTCTTCCTACTTTTCTTCTTCCACAGACCCCACCGCAAGATGACAATCTAGGAATAAGTCAAAGACCACATTGTGCCCTTAGCATTCAGGCGTTAAGACGGCGCATCAGTGTGTGCGTCCAGGCTTCTATTTGAATTTATAGCGAATATCTATTGTTTCCCCCCAACGCCTAGGTGAAGTTTTACTTCACACATTCAACGAACATGGCGCGACTTGAAACTGCTATATATTGACCGGGCGACGTTAACTGATTTCGAATTCTAGATTGTCGGCGGCAACTGTAGAAGCAGTCGCTGTAAAGAAAAGAAGGAGGCGTTTCGGTTGGCTGCTTTTTGGCACATACACACCATGTCTGCGCAGCTACTTCTAGGTACTTCTCTGATTGGTGTTGATCATAGTGGCTTGTGACCAGCACCATCGCCACCGTTGTCTTCAGCACTGCTGCCGCCCCGATCAGAACTGTAAGGCCGTGTAAGCATGACCTCCAAGCCACCTCGGTGGGGTTCACCATTTTGGGTAGCATGAACTTGAAGACTTTTGTCACACACAATTGCCGATTGAAAGATAATTGCTTTGGCTTTTCTTCTTTACTCCACAGCTTCTTCAATTTAACGTCCCGCCCGCTCGCACCTATCTTTCAAGGAGCGAAGAAATAACCATGACGGAGATGGTCTCTGATTTCGTTTATCGAAATTAGATCGTGGTAATTTAACGATCAAAACCCCGTTTCTAGGTTCCCCTTTTAATTGCTTCACACACCGACTAACCGGCCGACCGACCGAATTTTTGAAAAAAACGATAATCAAATATGTAGCTACAATCGTAGCATTGTTCTTGATGCGAATGACAAACAAGCCATCCAGACACAGACGATAAGAGAATCCAAATCCGACAGGAACAAATAATACGACCCAGATAACGCCCAAAGATCAGGTATCCATAGTACCCCATACAGAGACACGGATGCGAGCTATTAAAGTGGTACAGCCGCCTCCCTCACGTCCTTGTAATGGTCACAGTGAAATCGTTTCCGTACCGCAATATGACAGAAATTTTAAAATCGACATTAGTCCTTTTTTTCTCACATCCCCAACCCTTTTGGTGTCTGTGCTGTGTCCACAGATACCCCAGATACCCGATGTTGCGTCCTTACAGGAATTCGAATCATCTCCAACTGAAGAGCAGTGCTGCGACAGACGGTACTGGCGATCCCAATATAAATGATTTCCGCAACAAAGGATAAATAATAATTCAGAGAATATAAAAAGGGCAGCATATGACTTCTATTTGGCAGGAATCGGTCGTTCGTTGTTCGGTCGTTGTTAAGCCACATCAAATATGAATGTCCTTTATTTTTCTGAAAAGTTGGGATTTCAGTCGGTTTCAATTGAAAAATAAAAATTCCCAAGCAGAAGGTATGAATTTCTGCTTTGCACTACCACGCCAACCACTGCCATCGTCGTCATCAGCGGCACCCACCACCCCAGTGGTGGGGAGGGAAGTAATATCTTTTGTTTTATTTTCTGCGTTTATTTATTTTTTTTTTTGTAAGGACACGTGTCCTTGTCAAGCGTTTGACCACCACCACAACCGATTCCACTGATATTCATTCCACCCCATAACCCACGAGAGACAGAGGGATCTACAGGCGATTTGGGTGGGTGTCTTTAAGCTCCGGAACACCGGCACCAACCCTCCTCCTCTACCACCGTGCCGGTTTGAAAGTCAAAAATTGAATCGAATTTTAAGGCAAAAATCTACGAAATTCTATTGAAATTTTATGCAACATAAATTCCTTGTCGGGCAGTCCTTAAGGAGTTTCTCATTTCCTCTGGCCGGTTTGGTGTTTTATAGCCTTTTGATTTGAGCAATCAATTCAAGGCTGTTTACATTGAGCAATTGATGCACAAGCCAAGGGGTCGGTCGTCCTCTGTTCTGACTGCGGAGTGCGGACACATAATGAGATGCAATAAGTGAATTGAGACGATTTTCAGGTACATTGAGTATCCAATTTGTTTTATCGCAGTCCTTCGTGGAGATAAAAGCTTAAAGTGTGCGGATTGAATTTGGATAAATTAATCCCCACCGAATACAAAAGACTGCCATACACCACAGACTATCAGGAGGGTGTGTGTGTCATACAATGCTGCGAGTTAATGTGGCAACCATCCAACCCACCTACATCAAATAACGTTTCCCATTCTTTGCATGCTCATTGTTCGGGACAAGCGAAACCCTTTTAGCTCTGGGGAGATGTCACCATTCATCGTCCCATATGTCTACAGAACTGAACTGAACAGACGGTGGGCATCTATCCCTCTTAAAGAATTTTGAAATTTCTGTTTCGATTTTTTATTTCATTTTACTCCTTTTTTGTTCGTTCCTGCTGCTGTTGCTACTGCTCCTGCTGCCTGCTGCCTGCTGCCTGCTGCCGCTGCTCCTCCATTGGCATCCGGCATTACTCCCGAACGATACGAGTGCTGAGGATCCACAAGAAGATTCATAGCTCGGGGTTGTTGAAAGGGGAATGTGATCGAAAGAATTTTCACCACCACTTCTCCGCTACCGCTGCCACTGCTCGTCGTGTATAATATATCCCCCAGCCTCCACTCCCCTTACTCTGAAGTAAATTAGAAAATGCGTGCTCAAAAGCTGACTTCTCGCAAATGAAGACGACAACTTCCAGGACTTCTCCACCACCAAGGACTAAGCACCAAGCATACTCGTCCTTGTTCGTAATGGTGGTGTATCGGTTTGGTGGGACGCACAGCATGAAAATAAACTCCACAAATTGACTTTTGGTATTTTATTTATATTTTTGATTATTTAATAGCGGTATGGTATCGCAAACCAGCAAAAAGGATGTCGCTATATTGCAAGGACACACACTCACACTTGTGTATATGAACGAAGTCATCATTGAAAGGGCCACGAAAAAGGGTACCCCGTGAAGAACCAGAGAAATGCCATCCACAACTCCAACACACACTACGGCAAGGGGAATGAGGAGTATGTATGTATGTCTGTGTGGATTAAAAGCACTCGAGGAATCCTTCAATATATGAACATTTTAATTGCATTTTCTTGTTGAACGTATAAAATTTTATCGTTTGGAAATTTTCAATTCTGGGTGGCAGAGCAAAAAATACAAAAAACAAAACACACAAACAACGAAGACAATCTTGCGCGTATAAGGCACCCAAGATATACATACATATACTATGAATGTCCCTAACATGCAAAATATGGTTTCAACGACTGAGAATCTTCAGTTTAGGGTTTCTTTCTTTTCTTAGACGCAATCAAAAAAACAAATCGGCAGAGGTTGAAACTGCATACGTATTTGCTACCGAATTGAATAGATGAATAAAATAACAACAATCGACAAGAGTTGCAACCTTAAATTTATGCCACGCTTTCTGCAAACCTTGGCTTGCAGTGTAAGTAAGAGGTGATGTAAATATTGAATCAAAACTTCTTTCCAATAGAAGAAAGTAATCAAACCTCCCTCCTCCCCATCGCCCCCTCCAACAAATGACAAACAGCAGTAGAACTAGGCAAATTGAGACACGCAACACACAATTCCATACCATGTCTCCATCACGAAGACATTTTTGACAGCCGAAGAATAAGAAAATTACCTTTTCCTGTGCAGCAGAGGGTGTTCTATCCCCCCACCACACAAGAGGAAAGATTATTTTTTCATGTCTTCCGTGACATAAGGCACTGTTGATTGATTTGAATGTTTCACTGAGTAGAATGAATGACTGTGATTGATTGATGGATTGATTGGAAGAAGCTATGCACACACATACACAAGTCTCTTAATAGGAACGATGCAGGGGGCCCACCCATCAACCGATGAGTTCCCACAATCCACTTCATTCCTTTTTGCATGAGAAAAGTGAAAATCACTTCAGCAATAGAAGTAATTAAACCAACTTGCAAGTACCACCGCTGCTCTTTCTTCTTACTCATCCGCGCTTCCACTTCGTCTTCATCTTCATTTTCACTGCCGCACGGCCCGTGAATCGTTAGAGTGGCTGAGTGGACCGGAAGAGGTTGTAAAACTGCTGTAACACTCCGTAATTAATTAGATATCAGAACCCAAAGCCATCATGTACTCTTAGCGCGAATTTTCCTAAATTTCTTTCGAAAGTTTTTCGTAACCGTATGACTCAGATACAGTTGAAGCTCTGGGAGGAGCTCAACAGGAAATGCCTCCACACGCATACGTTGACAGTTTTCTTAATCAAAAATAATTTGTCAATTCAAAGATAGGGTCCCTCGCCACCATCATCGCCGCAATCGACAAAGACACCGAAATTACACCCGGCCCCAAGACTCGACATCATCATTATAGACAATTTGAATTTAATGACAAAAATAATATTGGTAAGAAGAAAAGCTCAAACAACGATGACGGTCCCAATTTCTCATTTTAGCGGTCTATGTGTGTCAGTTGAAAATTTTCGGAGACAAACAACTTAAAAGAAAACATCTCTAATAAGTTTCAAATCAAAGGCAACCAGGTCGTTGGGTCTTTAGCAATTACCTGTGCGTACGCTTCACGCTCGGTTGGACACATGGAAAAGTGGCCTACATGTATATAAGCCGTTTTTTCTATATATTTTTATTTTTTTTATTTAGACTACCAACTACCACCTTAGTTTCACACGTCTCACAAAGACCAAAAGGATATTCGTTCAAATAGGCCCAGTGGAATGCTCTCTTGCGTGTGCTATAACAAGCTTAGCGCTCAGACGAGAAGGATAATAGCTTCGGCCCTCCATAAATATGAAAAATAGTTCTATTAATTCCACGCATCGAATAATTCCAATTGAATATCAACGCCTTCATTAGCGAAGCGTTGCGCCCTTCTCGAGACGAACGAACACCAAACGAACGAATTCCATCACTTCCCAACATCGTTTCACCGGTCTAAAAGTACTTTTTTACGATCCTTATTATTGGCATCATGTTTACTTATAAATATTAATGAATCGGGCTTCCCTGCGCAGGGCCCAAATCAACAAGAAAACCCAACGCCATCACCTGTCCCACACGCAACCAACCAGCGCAACCGGCCAGCCAGCCTACAAACACTTTGACCACCAACTCCAACTCTAAGGTCTTGTGTAATACATACGAGTCAAGCCGAGAGAGAAAGAGAGGGACATTCTTCCCCGCCATTGTCACCACACCGTCGCGGTCAGTCGGGGCAACGTGAACACACTGTTCTTTTCTCTGCATGGATTATTTATAGACGAAGAGGGCGGCTGCTATAGATTTTATTGCCAAACCAACGAACCAATCCACTCAGCAATCATCATCATAAATTTTATTGTCATAATCGTATCTTTTCTATATGAAGCATAAAACAGGAGGAGAGGAACTCACCTAACCATTCACACGCATAGAGTTGTGCTGCGGGTCTTCTTCCTTGGCCACAGCACCTCACTCCCACTCCACTCTCCACATCGCCCCAGTGAGTAGACAGACCCGCTCAAGCCAGCCACAACCAGCCAGCCAGCCAGCCAGTCAGTCAGTCAGTCCGCCAGCCAGCCAGCCAGAGCCACAGACACGAGCACATGGGACATATATGTAGGTACCGATTCCAAAATGCAAAAAGACAATTGGTTGTTTGCGTTTATCGAGCCATGACTTCATTAAGGAATTATTAATAATTACTGAGTCGGAGAAGTGGAAGAAGAATTCTGCTGGTCTGTCTTCCTCCTTCTCTTATGTCTTCCTTCGTTGTCTATCAGCGATGGCTATCACTACTGCGGAGATCGTTGCCTGAAAGGAAAGCGAGGAAGTTCTTTATCATCTTCGTCATTGTCAGCAACGTTTTTGTTGGAGAACTGATCACTCTAGGACTTAGCAGCTGTATTTGAAAAAAAAAAATACTACTAAAGTGTCACTGTTTTTGAAACATCCAGTGAATTCTAAATTTTATTATACAGCCACAAAACAGTTTTTTGAAAGTCACACGAAGATGACCTTATTGGCAAATCAAAATATTTAAAAAAATAAAAATACACTGATTCCTAATTCAAAACCGGCTAAAAATTCAGTCGATTCCTGATTTCGTCCAAAATGACTCTTATTAAATTGTATCGTAAACAGTGAGCCGATTTAAAAAAGACTAGCCCTGTAAACATCTAGAATTATGACAAACTGCAGAAAAGAAGGCAAGAAAACTTATTAAGAGCCCCAACTGCATAGCTAATAAATTTCATTGACATAAATGTACGATCTCGTAGTCATAAATCGGTTTGCTGAGGAAACTATCTTCCGCCTTCTTCGTTCCCGAAACGTCGAAGACACAACCATCCCCACATGCCGTCGCACAAAACTTAGTTTATTGAGTTTACATTGTCTTATCACGCGAATCTGAATTCTTTGATTCCCTTCGTTGGCATTTTCCAATTTGAAGGCATTTATCAGAAAAGAGGAAAACGCAGAACTGTGATGGCTTCAGGTGGGGCGCGAGCTGGATATGATTTTCTCACAAGTCGACACAAGGGTCTGGTTCACTTGGTCTCCGCTGTCTCATAGTTGCGAAGTTAACAGCAGCGGCAGAAACCGAGGCAGCAGCAGTTTGTTGCTAGTTGGCTCCTTCTACCTCGCAATTATCGTTTATTATTAATTATTGTGGACTTTTTGTGAATTTTTAATGAAGTGTTGTTTGTGAATCGTTCTACAGTGTGTGTGCTTGCACGGATGTATGCGGGTTTTGTGGCAGCAAGACAGGAAGGTAGAGGTAAGATAATTATAACAAACGACTAAGCCGCTCAAGCGTGCAGACATACTGGAATATGCCAGGAGAAGGACATTCGCTATCTTTCTCGCTTAACAGTCGCTTTTCAAGAGGTGCAAGTGTGTCTTCCATGCATGGATGTATGAGTATTTTAACTCTCAGAAATTGAATTTGAAGTTGCAAAAGTTTGTTCGAAAAGAAAACTTATGAGTGGACGGCAATAAACCGCTGAATTGACGATTGGATTATGATGGTTGCAATTTAATGTCAAACTCACAGTCTGTCAAAAGACACAAAAATTCGACGACGACGGCATAACTTCACACAAAAATACATAATAACGAATAGACCACCGCCCAAGACGCTGAGCCAATCTCAGCAGTTTACCAATAGAAACACGTTTCACTTTTTGCGTTATTCATCTTTCATCATCCACTCATCATGCGAGAATCTTGCTGCCCTTGAGATAAGGATCATTCGATTTCCACCGAATACAACGCGAGAGAGAAGCTCATGTATTTGCACGAAAATCATTACCCGCCACAGTTAATGGAATTAAGAATTTAATATCTTATGCATCGTTAAATTCCATCACAAACAGATACATACGCATAAAACCCCCCAAAAAACCAACAAAATTTTTCTCTCTTATACACGGCCAAATGGCGACACCGACCGAAACAGCAGCGACGCGACCGAGCGTTAAGTCAATTTAGAAAGCTCAACTTGACATCGTCTCACGTAAAACTCAGTAAAATTCCATTAAAATCTCCAATAAGAGATCTTGAGGTCAGATTGAGACCAATAACAATGCCAAAGCCAGATGAGAGGCAAACAGAAATAAAAACACCAGCACGAACGACGTGATGCGACACTTGTGTGATCCTTCCAAATGGAGTTCAAATTGAATTTCTTCCCTTCTTATGTACAGATGCAACTTGTGGCTGGTTGGCGCGAAATTTAATGATTAAAAAGCAGCACACTCCAGAGAACACCCGTATTGAATGACCCCTGCTTTCGATCGATCAGCGCATCGGGACACCCCGACTGCACTGGCAGGTGGAATTCCATTACGCCGCCACCGCCGCATAGATAAACACGGGAATCCCCTATTGTTAGCGGGAATATCGATTGATGACCAAAAGGCGGTCACAAAACCCTCGGTCGGCGCGGTCTTGTCGCTGGCTGTCATGTAATTAAGAAGTTAAGTCTCACCTGTTGAACCTGCACGCGGCTCGCAGCCGTAACTCAGTTGTTTTTGTTTTGAGCGCTCCAATGATGATTGCCACGCTTCATTTGCCACCACCTAAAGGACAAACATTCCCCAGCACCGTACACCGACCTTTCTAGGGAACGACGACGGCAGTGACGCGACAACGTCGACTACTGACATTTAGTGCGAGAGTTAATTGGAGTTTTCCCATCTTTCCTTTGGTCAATTAGAATTCTACCGCAACACAAAATAGGGGTAACCGTCGACAATGCCCACGATCATGAGGACAACGAAGACGCACAGCGCAGGCGTTACGCTTCGCTGCCGCATGGATCTGATTGCATGCACTGATAACGACGAGATCGAAGGATTCCAAAGCCAAAAATTTAACGACTGATAGGCACAGTCATCAGCGGTGGTAGTTGTGGACTTTGAGTGATCCGTTAGAGCAAGTAATTTAATTGGCATAAATTAAGGGGACACCATCCAAGTACTAAGCAGTCATCGCTTAATATTTATGGGGGTCGAGTGTAATTGAAATGAAAAGCGAAAAAAGGGAGAGGGGTAAGATAACAAAAAAAAAAAGAAAAAACAAAAACAACAATAAGTCTGGGATCGAGAAGAGTCCTCCAAATACTCGCCACCAACCGACCGATCGACCGCCCGGTGGTGGTAGTCTCCTCTACTTTTGTAGTCGATCAGTCAAGCGGCGCGCGCAGCTCTGTTCAATGCAGGTGCTCAGTCACTCGACGAATTTCCATTTCCATTAGGTGCCGACGATGGTGCTGGTGATCTGTTCCATGTCAGTTCCGAAATAGGGTTTCCTCTTTTTTCCTGGGACACTCGCATGTACGTCCGACCATCCAATTGAACGAATTCGAAGCACGGTACCCTGGTTGAATGGTTGAACGATCGTCTGTCTATTGATTTCTTCCGAGGGCACTGCCTGTACCAGATGTAGTGGACTAATGTTCAGTGACACCATTACCAGGGGGAACAAAGCATTCCGCGTGCCGCCATCAAACGCTGGACGGTGTTCATGTTTTTGTCTCCTCTCACCAGCGACTGTCAGTCTGGGCATGTGTTGTGTTGTTTTATTGTATTCAATTTCCGGCCAATATTTTACAATTCGAATCGAAGTTGGTGTGAAATTTCACACCTAAATGGTTAACTGATCACGAGGAGGAAAGAAGCCACAGTTCTGTGGCCACAACACTGACAGTAGGCATTCAATTAGTCGATACAGTCGGGTGAGTTTGTCAAAATAAATAACCGCGGACGGTATTCGAAGCCTTCGCAGACCAATTACAAGCTCGCAATCATCGCCACCACCACAGCAACACGGCCATCATCACTAACGATTCCATGAACCCACAGTCTTTCCTCTGATATCAACAAATATAAGGAAAGGTAAAACAAAACAGACAGATTGTAAATTTTATGTGAATTCTGCGTACGTGATCACCCATTCTGGTATAATATTTAACTCTGGGCTCAAGATCAGAAGAAACTGATCAGCAAAAGCAGCAGCCTCAGCCGTAGCCGTAACAACAGCGACGACGCGGCAACGCGACCTCGCTGTGGTACGGGACCTGAGTTTGAACATCAAATGCACAAAGTAGACCACTCTTTCCGTCCAGACATTACTTGTCATGTCATATTTTTATTATTATTATTTTTTTTTTTCATTTCTACCGACATTAAGATTTATACTATCTAGATATGAGGAGAACGCGATAATAGACTAGAGATATCTGATTCGAGGTGTTCTCCGCCTGTTGGCACAGAGAGAATGTCTTCTGATGAGTCACGAGCGGGAACTATGCTGACTTGGGACAGCTTAAACTTGATGCAAGATGGTGCCGTCTTAATTTTTTTTAAATGGGTTCCGCATATACCAATTGCCGACTGTGCCCATTTCGCACAACCCACGTAACGAACTGAAGCCTCAAAGTCGGAACGATATTCAATGGATTTTATGATAAATTAGTCTCAGTCCCTTGCCATTTTTCATGTGGTGACAGAACAAACGTCGAAAGATGGCCAGATAGAGAATGCATAGTCCTATCCATTACTGAACGGGAAAAGACACTCATCCTTGATCACTCTCATTAACTCGGCAGTCGGTACATAGTGAACAGTCCCTCCCAGTCCCGCGGGATAAGCCGAACCGGGCGCAGCTCTCATTCGCCTGTCGTCGTCGTCAACCATAACAAATTAATATACGAATCGATAGCAGAGGGCAGCAGTCAGGGCGGCGGACTCCAACAAAACAAACGTCCGAATGACCACAAAATAAATTTTCAATTAACATCTAGGCGAAAGTAATACCTAAGTGGGCACCGAAATGAAACGGCCAAACACTCAGAAGTCACGTCAGACCTATTTAATTTGAACTTTTCGTTATTCATCGGCAGGATAATATGTACTTTGACGACGCGCTCACACATGCCCGTTAAGGACACGGAACTTGCGGTCATATATTCGAGAGCATTATGTACTGCACACACGAAAATTGTGAAACCATTTTAAGTGCGTGCCGTGTTACGTGTTAACAAAGTAATTAACATTTTGATGGATCTACAAGAGAGAATTGCGCTTTCCTTCAGCGCCAACTTACCCTATATGTGTTAGTCGCCAACTGGCACTTCGAATTCAATTTCAAAACTACACAGACACAGTCAAAATATGCCGTATAAGTCTGACCAGCTTTGACTTCTTCGCTTTTTTGGGCCGATTTGTACCCCTGTTGCCTTCGCCCGGCCAATTTACATAGTAATTACCCACCGCAATACACACACACAAAAAGCCAATAATAGACCATAACCACTATCATGGTCATCGCTGACATGAGGTAATGATGACGATGGTGGTGAGGACGGCTTCGACGACCACGACGACCGACGTCCACTTGACTTGCATGCGCCCTTCTATATGAAAATCGAAACTATTTTCCAGCCCATACCCGCCCACGAATGTCCACCAAAGTCATGGCCCACTATCCACCAACGATCTCTAAGCACACATACGCGCACACACCCACCATTCAGTCCCATAGGGGATAATTTCCCGCCTTTTTATTACGATATCGACTTTAAATCCATCAGTCTTCAGGTGTCCGAGATACCGAGAACGGTTAATAGTCCTGCGGCGAATGGGAATGGAAGAGATGGATAGAGGAGAAGTCGCGTTGGTGGCTAGAAGGTGCGCGCAATGCTAGTGAAATTAATTTGAATATTATTACACCCGGGTACAGGTACTCATTAGGAACACTGGCCGCATAGCCCTCAGCCCCAGACCATACTATATATGCCGTCGTGCGCTTCGCTATCAATTCATGATTATTTTTTTTCGTTTTTTTTTATCGATGACTAAGATCTCCCATTCGTACGCAGGACGCTCAGAGAACAACACCAATGCCGCGCCATGACATATGTCCCAATGGCCTTACGTTAATTTTTACGAATTCAAATGAAAAGCGGTTAACCAGCTCGCTGGCCAAACAACCGACTAACCAACCCCCTTTATTGACCTCCATTTGTATCCACCCTGGAGATGATTGTTTTGCGGCCATGTAAACGAGTCAATGAAAGAGAAAAAAGGATATACTCGTCCTACGTTCACATACACTATGTATGGCATAATCGAAAGGTAAGGAGTAAAAAATCAAGGGGTCGCTTTCACTACTCTCTTGCTGCTGGACAGTAACGATGAATGGACGATGGGCGCCAGGGGTGAACGACGACGACGGCAACGACGTCGACAACGAATACGACTACGTCGAAGGCTGTGGCTATGACTACGGCTACGATTGCGAGCGACTTTGGTGACTGCTTAGTGAGGGGTTGGTATTTAAAGAACATTTATCAATGCCTCCCTATAGGTTAGCGGCGGTTACACAAAAAAGCTCGATTTAACCTTTTGCCACCTCTACCTCGAACTCAACCCCACAGTTGAGAAATGTGTAGGGAAATGTATAGGTGGGTGTGTGTGTGCGCTGGTGGCGAAGGAGGAAGGAGGCGTTGTTTTTCCACCTCCGAGGCCAGAACTGAAACAATAGTCGTCCTCGTCGACTTTTTATGCCATTGACCAACCTTCCCATGAGGCTTTTTGATTCGAATGAGTGTTCCTTAACGCACATGTACACGTGCCTACCGGAATAAAATGTGCATGTATATACGGTGGCTGTTAGAGGGGGTATGGGTGATCGATGATTATTGCGGTTGACCTCCTTTTAGTGGCATCATTTACTCTTTTTTTTCTGAAGCCAACGAAAATTGCATTTAAAACGGTATTTGGTTTGATTTTAGGATGAGGCTGCTGGAAATGATGTATTGGCATCGATACAAGGACTGAAAGACATCGAAATGGATTTCCAAGAATTTCGGAAGCAAATTAATATAAACCGTATATGGCGTCTTGTTGCTTTTAGTTTTACATAATTTCGTCATCTTTGTAGCAAATTAGTAGAGTACTTATAAGCGAAAATAGATTATTTTATTCCAAAACACTGCAAGTCGTATTCCGCTATTAATCAAACCAAAAAAATCGGACATCTCACGACTAATTTGATCTATGACCCCATCTTAAAATAACTTAAGGGAATTCTAACACAAAACAAGACAGTTTGGAGGCAAGTTCAAGTATTTTATTAGGCACTTTGGAAAAACATGAATATTACTCATTGACATTAGAAGCAGTACACAAGTCAAAAGTTACACACTGAAACCGCCAATTGAACTCTTGTCCGACAATCCTCATCATATACCGGACATATGAATCAACCTCGAAAGCCAGGTGACACACACACTCACATAGCATAGCAATAAAAATTAAAAAAAAAACTAACCAACTATTTCATCGCGCTTCTCGTTTTGTATCTATTTTGCCGAAAATCATTAAACCTTTCATCACATGCGAACTGTGTTCGAAATTTAGATCACTTGGCCTCTTACTCACACTGAGACCGCCTCAAAGGAAAAACAAAGACAGGTCGCCACTTACATGCGGTGATTTATTCAAGCTTCTGCGTTCCACAACATCAAAGCCAAAATCAGAGACGGAGCCAAAGCCAGAGCTAAAGCTATGTATATTCCAAGCCAAAGTCAGTAGCAATCAAACTTTAAGTACTCGTACTTTAATTAAACGTTATTTCAAAATAAGTAAAAAAAAAAGGAAACAATAACCGGGTACAACGAGTCTCTCCACACAACCGCAGCCGCGAAATCATTGGAGCCACACATATAAAGCCCCCCTCCTGACAATGACGACGGCCTTTGTTTTACCTGCTTAGCTGGCCATTAAATAATTTTTAATTGCACAACACAATTTTAATAAAGACACTCTGACCAACTTGATACTTGAGCACTCACCAAGATGCATTGTCACAAGCCTGAGAAATTTTTTCGGAAATATATCATTAGTTGCAACCGAAAAAAGTCGCCTCGTGCAAGTGGCTTCACATAGAATTAAGCAACGCACACTTACACAGAAGTTTGCCCGATCGGATGATCATTTTAAATTTGCCTGTGATCAGGCACAGCCATACACGTATCCTTGAACGTCCTGTGGGAAAATGGAGAATGAATTTGTCGTGCCTTATGATAAACTGGAAAATTTACATAATTCCCATACGTACGGCTTAAGGAATGATGCACGATCAAGGTGCAGACTGAAACATGGTCTAGGGACTCACACAAAGGATATCAATATCAAGAGGAAAATTATTAATTCCCGATAACTGTGGATAATGGCATGGGGGACTTGTTGTTCGCCTATCCTCGCCCCTTTCAGGGTCAGAGATCTACTTTGCATATAAATAGATATTGCGTAACAATCGCGGATCGTGATCCGATCAATGACACATGGGATTCGATTGGTCTCTGTCACTCTCCACTCAGTCCTAGCCTGCAATCGATTTACACCCCAGATTAGGGCCATGTGAACTAAGATCTATTGCTGAACGCTGACTGCTGAGCACCTAACAGGTGCACCTTTTCAGGCGCAAATGGCAACCGCAAACCAATCTTATCGGCGAACGAAAATCTCTATAGCTGCACAAAAAAGCGAACAGAAACATTTCTCTGAAGCTGAAAATTACCGCTGCTACTGCCACAGCTTATTGTTTTCCGTTGAACGAGCGAAATCAAATGAAACAACGCAATAATGAATAATGGAATTGTTAGATTGTCCCGATGTATGTATGTGTACCGGAGAGGAAGAAATCAAACATCAAATGAGATCGTGGGAACAGTTGAGTCACCTGAAGAATTAATGACAGCTAACCGCCAAGGAACTGCTGCCCAACGCTACTCACACACAAACCAATGGAGCTGGCACTGGGGATATATTCATTTATTTCGATGAGAGAATAGCGAACAGCACGCATGCGAATACGTCTACGGCGACTACCGCGCCGCGGGGCTACTATGACTCGAACTCAAAACTCAAGCCCAACCGATATGCGATTTACTGGGAGGAGAGCGTAAGCAGAGAGACCAGCAGTTGATCTAATGCCATTGTTTGCAATGGCGTAATTGTTGTCTCTTTGGCATGGGACTTTTCACGGCATCACACACAAACTTTGAATTGATGTGAATGCTTTTTGTGTTTTTTTTTATTATTTTCTGTTGGCTTCGTAGTTCTGGTCTATTAACGAGACTCCTCTGAACTGGGGGGACAAGCGACAAGCAACGCGAGACTCAATCAAAGTATTTCCCTGTAATTAGGTGTAATTTGGTCAGATCGGTTGTTACGAGGGAAGAGTCATTGCTTACTATCTGAATCTGGCATTAAGAAACGAATTGATTTTAGGGCACGCGTGTGAGAAAATCTTATTGTTTTGCTTTGGCTAAGTGTAGGCCCCATGTGGAGCTTGTTTTTAATAAAATGCTGATGATGGGGAAACCTCAGTGATTACTGACATACATAAGTGCATTTTACTTGCCATGTACTTTAGAACGAACGGCAAGAATACAATGCTTTAGATATCTTGTATCTAACCGGAAGAGCCACTGCCAATGAATGGCGCTAGAGAATATTTGATTCAAAGACATTAGAGCAACGCAACAAGAGATGTTCTTGCTTAATTTTATGTGTACTAGAGGAAAAACCTCAACCAACTTCGTGTGCGCAAGTAGAAGCAGGTAAGAGTTTGCAACTGACAAAAAATAAAATAATTAATTTTTACTTACATACCCCATTGACTACAGCTAAAGGATACTAAAGCTCACTGGACTAGAATACTCAAAATATGAAGGCCCAAAATGAATTATTGTTGCCGGAAATACGAGAGTAGTGGAGCCGTGAAATATGTATGTGATGAGGAGAGTACCAATGACGTATGCATTGTAGACAACCATTCAATTGAGATCCAGAACACTCCAATTTGAAATATTCCCACACTCGAAGAAGTCATATTCGGCACGCACTGCACACATCGAAATCCCATCTTTAATCACTTGTCCTTAACATCCACAGTACAAGAAAAATAAACGAGAAACCAACGCATTACAACAATCAATCGCAAGAATCATTAGCAAAAATCCTTTCGTCTGTCTCCATCCCCTCAACTCAAGGAAAGATATTAGAAAATCCATTAGGAGCTGATCTGCTTATACGCAATCCTTTCTTTTCGCACAAAACGGTTGCGTTCCCTTACATCTCGCATCATTATGTCAAAAAAATCCACATCTCTACGAATTGGAGGAAACTGTCAACCTCAATCTCGTTATTGTTACATTTATTAAATGGTCTTTCATTTCTGTTCCTTTTTTGGCACAGAACTAGTCATACGGCCAACCTTCTGATATGGAATTAATGCAAATTAATGATACGCGTGTTCACAAAAAGGTGCACACCAACAAGAATCGCAAATATCCTCAGAACGGCCAAATAGTTGCACTGATAATAGTAAAGGCGAAACAGGAAAGGGATTTGCCCTTTCGTCCTGGCGATAGGCCGGGACGACGTAAACGAAGAGAGCAAGCACCCTTGCAAAAATATTTTGTAATAGTGCACGCAAATCACAATAGACTGAAATTGATATCCTTTTATATTTTGTGCATTCGAGTGCTTTGTTGAGTAGTTTTGTGGGTAAACCTTATTTTGTATTGTTGCATGAATCGAAGGGTTTGCAACACTGTTGAATGCTATTTTTTTTCGTAACGTTCTTTGTCTCTGTTACTCCTTTCTTGTGGTGGCTAAGCGGGTTTCCTGTGGTGGATTCATAATTACGGTCGTCCCATGCAGTTTACGGTGCCGAAAATATCCCAGCAGAATACCTGTTGTGTACAGAGAGTAAATTGGGATATAGGATATTTCGCACACTTATAGAAAGCCACGATGCAGCGGGGCACATAGTGTGAATTCTTGATAGGTCACCACCGCCGCTGCCGCCTGTTACTCGCAGTCAAGTGCGGTTTGATAAGGTGATTAAAGTTGTTCGGTCACATCATGGAGTTTGTTATAAGTATCACGTTATCGCGAATAAATTTTGTTTGCCGAACTATCATCTGCCCGCTATATGGCAATACTCGGGAAATGAATAATGACACAAAATACTTGCGTTAACAGAGACACATACAGGCTGAGATCTGATTCATGGTATTTTCACATATCACCGGTCCAATTGCATCGGGCTTCATAGTTCCCAGCCCAATAAATCATTCATCATTTCTCGAGACACCGTCGTGTTCTTTCTCCTTGTCATTCTCTGCCAAGCAATTAATATAAAGAATATTTTCAAAAACACTCCAGTCAATGGGAGACGCTGCACACAGGTAAGCGCCTCCGGCCTACAACTAAGCTACCCCGTACCCCTTTCTTTGCAGTCGTGCCAATTGATTTGCATATGAAAACAAAACAATCAAATTGCTGATTAAAATATCCTTTTGGGTGCTATCAGAAATCCTTTCGCTCTTGTTTATTGCACATTACTTTTCATACGAGGCACAATGGATTTGCATACGCATACCCTCCGGAAGGTCCTTCGAATCCATCGAATCGAATCTTAGGTGATCCTTTGAGATGCGAGTAAAGGAATTCAGAGTAAAGGTGCTCGTCACTCGTCTTATGAACAACATCTGCGTGCGCCTCCCTAACTCTTCGACAATTTATGCATCAAACAGCTGAAGGATATTCGAAAAAAAAAAAAGAAGTCGATAGAGTGGAAGTTTTGTCTATCTACAAACGCAATCAGTCGATTACAGAGGGCCGCAATTTGCATATCAAGACGGTGCGGATTGCATTCCCAGATACCGGCAGATTGGGGGTTGGTTCAGCCGCGCACTATTACCATGTGCTGTATTGTAACCGATTTATTGTCCTTGAACGGGCGATGATTACACACGGGAGTTCACGTTCACAGCACCCTTCAGCGTTGGCATATGCACGGATTTCCTGCTGCTAGCTTGCCTATCTGTCTGTCTGCTTGGGTGTGTATTTCGCGCATTGAACAACCGCTTGAATGCAGTTTTGATGCCGCGTTAATTGCCATCAATATGCAGTTAAATCATAAACTGATATTTGTGTGTTCGTTTTGTGATCAGATGGAGTGGCAATAAATCACAAGTATCCTTTCAAGTGCTCACACTCTCTCGGCTTTCAGGCTAAATGTGATTTTTATTTAAATTCCTTAGAGTTGGTGCTCAGTGCAGTGCTCAGTGTTCTGATGTTGCATTGCATCGTTTTTCAAAATCAACAAATAAAACACATGGCGCTTTGAAATGAATTTTTAGACTGAATAGATATACGTAAATACGATGATTTCGCCTTGTCTGCCTTGCGAGCGATTTCAACAAATCGCAACCAACTGGTTACGGCGCAAAGTGGCGATAAGAATCTGCGATTGAATCTGATACTGATCTACTATACGGTGTGGAGGTGCTTATGAGGGGCAGAGGCGAACGTGAAGCAGGATTCGTTGTGGGTTATGGTCAGAGGGCGCACATTTCCTGCTTTTATTTGCCATTTTAAATACAATTTTCCTTGTAGGAGCTAGGGTAGCCCTGCGTACAGCAGAGTGGCAGAGATAGTGTGCAACAATAAATAAAACGTTAAGTCTCACAAATGGTGCACACAATAATGGAAAATGGGAATGAAATTGAGCTGCTGCATTACACCAACAACAACACACAGCACAGCATTCGGGCAGCATTGGAGCATCTACATTTATGGTAAATGGTAACATATCCGTCTTTAGTCAAGCCACGAAGCAGTGGTAACGCCAACACCACCACCAACGGTAGCAGTGGATGGCAATGGTTTAATTTTTTTTCTGCATTCGGTATATTCAACCGAAACCATGCAAATATCGATGTAGATACTTTTGTAGATCTTTTGTATGCATTCATCAGAATTCAATAATAGAGGAGAACGAACGATCTAGCATTACGAACATGCATACAGTCGTCCAAACTCGCAGAGAGACCTTCGTTTGTTTTGATTTTTTTTTTCATACACTTTTCTTGTGTCTGTTTGCGCTCTTTAGACGACCAGAGGTGTAAACTAATCCCGGTCAGATCATGCGGTCGCTCCTTGAAGCAAAACAACACTATGGCAGATACCGCCCCACCGCCCGTTGAGCTGGTGGACTGACTCGAGAGAATCGTATCACATTCAGTTCGTTCGGTATCGGATACTCGCGTTTGCAACTGTGAAACAAAATATATCTAAAGCATTTGTGATTATTATTATTACTATTTTATAAATGCAAACAAGGGGCACAGAGCATGGACATCGCGGCCGTTTCATAAGTGCACACAATCACCAGACGCTGCTGCTCACATAAACAGATACCCACTTAATTGCAATAGATACTTGCCCATAATCTAAATATCTGAAGAGTGTGTCTATTTTATTTTATTTTCCGCTTGGCTTAAAGAAAGGGCCGTTCTCGAAATAGGATCTATGGAGCTAGTATTAAATTCACATTGTGTTACAATTCGCAATGTCGTTTTGTAATGATTACCAATGCAACAGAACCGATGCTTGCAAGTAGGAGAAGACAAGATTACCGACTCGTCATATGATGAACGTTTCAATTCAGAGAACTCTCTATGTATCTGAGATTTCATGTTGATCAATGCGATAATGTGTGACAGAGAATTCGTTTCTACAGCGAATATGACCGATGCAGCTGATCAGTAATTCTGGGTATCTAATAAGTATTAAAACTGTCGTGACGTTCAATCACTTTTTTTCACAAAAAAATATTTAAATTTATTATAAGACTATCATTAAAAGCAGAAATACGCAATAGCTCAGCAGACGGCAGACTTCTCTCAATTCAACACCTTTCTGCAACCCTTTCCTCAATTCATTCTTCTCGCAGATCATATTTCAAACATTATTCTACAAAAACGGAGAGTAAAAAAAGGTCTCTTTGCAAAGGACATCCGGTTCTTTCGATCAATTTGAATATTTTTTCGTGTCATTGAATGCAGATTCTGGCATTACCCAGGTTCGATTCAGTTCCTACTACGATTGTTCGCCCGCCCATTAAATTCGTCTATCTCCCTCGCTCCCTTACACTCGCTCGCAATCCTTTATCGTGCAGTCTAGGCCCAACCCTTCGCCAGAACGGGATATCGGATATATTTGAGAGTTGAATGTTTGTTTCAAATTCAAATCGCAGTGAATGCAAGTCCGAGCAGCAAAAAATAGTAATTACTATTTTATGTAAATTATACTGACTCTTTGTTGCACGGATATTCTTCAGTGTGTATTCTTCTGTTTTTTTATACCTTTATTATTTGCGGCGTTTAACAAAGGGAAGCTACACAATTGAGTGATACATTTATGCTTTCGGAGACGTTGCTGTCAGTATTTTGTGAAAAAGTTTTTAAAGTTCGTGACTGAAACAGAATAGGGATAAAAAATTACAAATTTTGACTTGGAGAAAAAGTTGGCTATGGCTCTTTATTTATTAACCTTTGGACAGATCTCAGCACCACATGACTGAACGGTCCGTTATTTAAATTTTTTGCCAGCTACACTTCACAAAGCATACGAAACTTCACAGATTACCTATCCGAATTCAAACATGTCTAAGATAGAATTCAAAACTTTACATTCATCGCACTTATTGTTAAATAAAGTCTAATTTTAGAGTATGAAAAGTATTTTTGAAAAGCCGATTCAAATGATTTCCTTTAATCACAGATCAGACGGATCCTCCATTCCTCCTAGAAATTCAAATCTCAACACGATGCTACAACAAGATTTTCCTTCCACACAATAATCAACAAAAAAAATATCAACAACTCGCAATCTCGAGAGACAGAGAAGAAGAAGAAAGAAAAAGAAAGAGAGCAAGATTTTAACAAATAACTCAAAACAAATCTATATTTGAGAAGAAAAACTATCTACTAGTAGCAATTCGAACCGACGACGGCCGGTGGGCCATCGCCACCTGCGACCAGAGAGAGAAGAACCGGCTTCGATTCCGAAACGAAGGCCACCACCAAACACCCCAATCGGAGCCGCATACATTCACACCGTCACGGACTGAAAATACAGAACAGGCTAGTATGAGTGGTGTGCGAGCAATCAAAGGGGGCGTGGTATATTTGGTTCCAACACAAAAATTGACAAACACAATA
Organism: Eristalinus sepulchralis; assembly: GCA_944738645.1. Classification (NCBI taxonomy): domain Eukaryota; kingdom Metazoa; phylum Arthropoda; class Insecta; order Diptera; family Syrphidae; genus Eristalinus; species Eristalinus sepulchralis. Next base: position 295,777 of record OX122884.1, on the reverse strand, counting down.
GCCGGACCCGAGAATTGGAGAAAACTCCAAATGAATCGAAAAGAGAATTCGAAAAGTATCTCACGGATGTATACAAATCCTTACATTAGTGACTACTGCCTACCGTTGATATGGTGGTGTTTTTCTTTTCACAGGAATCGCCCCATAGCCAAGAGTCAGCGCTCTCCCCTTCGCTCAGCGCGTCTGTAGTAGTGTGTTGGCTCTCATTTTCGAACATCGGTCCTCGATGAACTCTTGCCTATTTCTCTTTTATTCACTCGATGAACTCGTCCATCTGCACGTGGTGAATTGCATCTCACCACAATTCAGTTTTGTTTTTGTTTACGTCCAATTGGTCGGTCGTCAAAGGAGCTGATAATTTGATTGACAGCCAAACTGTGCACCTAGGAGGCAATGCAGAAGGCAATCCAAGAAATTTCAGAGAACTCTCACACGCCTTACATTTTAAACAATGCGAATAATTGTCTAGAAGAGAGCCCCGCCACCAGGTAAGACTACAAAGAGAGACGAGCACTTTATATGATTCTCCCCTACTGCACACATACGCCCCAACGACGACGACGACGTCTTGTTGGATTCGTCTACATCGCCTCAACGAAGTCGTCTTCATCGCATTACCATCGTTGTAGTCGTTGTCGTTACTTTTTCGAATATAAAATCGAATGAGAAAAGAAATGTGAAATCTCAAACAAAAAACGGGGGGAGGATTTATCCTTATCAACCACGCGCGAATACATGTGTTGGTCTTCGACGACGACGACATCACTGTCATACCATGTCGTGTATATTCTTATGCCTGAGAACACCAGAAAAAAAGTACAAAATCGTAGATATTAAAAAATATCACACACAGAAGAGAGAAACGCAATTTTTTCACATTTTTTTCCACAATCTATCGTTCTATTGTCACAATTTCTTTCGCTTAATCTCGAAAAGGGGGCGGGGGTTGGGTAGATGTCGAAGTGAGACGCAACATATGACCTCCAGTGCTGATGACAGAGATATGTGTAATACACGAAACAGCGACATAACGAAGCACAAGACGAATCTTTTCAATTTACTTCAGATATTTATCCCTTTTATTATTGAACTTGACTTCTACAAAAAAAAACATACATAAATCCATCATTCATGCACAAAGTTCAGTCTATCACTAAACACTTACAGACATATGAACCACTGACCACTGACCACACACCGAACAACAACATCGGATCACCCGTGCCCCTTACTTCCTTCCTTCCACAACGAACCACCACATGCCACTCGAATCTCTTTCTCCAAAGGGAGGGGCCGTCGCCGGAACACACCAGTAATAGGAAACCGATTAGTAACTATTCGATTGGAGCAATATCGAAGTGTGTATTCCTCTGCGAGCGTGCATGTGTACGATCTCCTTTAGCTGCTGGGGCTGCTGCTGGTGTTCGGCGCCGCCGTCGTCATTCGGATACGATTCGATTACCTTGCCACCACCTATGCACATGGTGTTAGTGACAACCAAAGTATACGATTGGACACACAATCGTTCACTCACACCCACCCACTTTTCTTTTTTTTCCTCCTCGTCTATTGTGTATGGAAATACTCTTACTAAAGAAAAAAGTGTATGTACATTTTTTTTCGAGTTTTGATCCTCTCTCTTTCGCTCTGTCTCCACTTGATTTGATTTGAATTCTGTTTGTTTTCTTTTTTTCTTTTGCTTTACGATTATTTTTTCCCATTTGACATGGGAGACAAAAAAATATTTGAGTCGTCGTCGTTGTCGTCTCTTCCAACTTGTTCATACACCAATGGACTAAGAAATTCTCACCACTTTACTCACCACCACCACGAGACCATCTTCATCATCCCATCACCACCACCACCACCATCCTGAACCATCACCATCGTCATCGCCATCACCGTCGCTGCTGCTACTGCTGCTCCCACCGTCGCCGCCGTCGCTGCTAAACACAACCACCCAGCGCATAGCGCAGCAAAGAGAAAGGAGAAAAACTAAAGCAGCCATGTAACAAATAATTCGGCAAAACACAACTCGACAAAATGCCGAATAAAATCCAAAAGAAATGCGACAAAAAAACTCTTTCAACTGAACTGTGTGTGCACAGAGTATAGTAACAAAACAGCGCAACAAGGAAGCGAAAAGGTGGTGAATAAAATATATTAAGAAAAAAAAATCGAGCGACTGAAGCAACCTCCAGCTCCACAACACGGCGAAGAACAAAAGAGAGGAACACAAGAAATCAAAAAGAAAAAAAAAATAAATAAGAGAAAAAAAGGACACATTCATTCGAATCGAACATTCATCGAAATGTGAATGAATTCAACACACGAAGCCAAAGAAGAGGGACACCAGCAATAGCAGCAGCGCCATCAGCCAGAAGCAGCACACCACTCTGACTCTCGCATACATAGAACCGAGGAGGTGGAGTATGAGGGAGCGACAGAGAAAGAGCATGAGAGATACAAATGTATCTCGAACTATTCAAACTCGATTTTTCGAATCGAGGGTTGTGTGTGTTTTGTGTATGTTTGAATTTTTCAGTCATCAGCTGAATTCATGACAGGCAACATCTTATTAGATTAAGGTTGCGCTGTTCGATTTCTTTTACCACTTACACACCAAAACCACAACAGTAATATCTATTATCGTTTTTGGCCGTAAAATTGCCAAAAAATCTATTTAATTAAATTCGAGAGTTAATCAAAATACATGTGTCTGCTGAAGTATAATTAAATTGTTTTCTTGTTTGTTTGTTCTGTCAGTTCTTTTTTTTTTTAATAATTCGCGTACGTCTTGAATAATTTGTTGTTACCTGTCACAGATCGTGTTTTGTGTCTGTTCTCTCTCACACTCTCTGTCTGTCGTCGTCATTCAAATGTTTAACATGTGAATAAGACATACTTTGAAATCAGAGAAAATATAATTCATAAATCCAAATTCAGTTTCCGTGTTCCGCGAAACAGTTGTCAACAGAGCTCCTCCGATACAATACAATGCGCATATACACGGACGTATATAATACAATATTTGCCTTCCGAAACATAAGCACCGGCCGCACCATCAGCTACAACATTAGCACTAGCAGAACCAGGAGAAGTGAACTACCTTTATATTAAACGTATTTAGATACAATTTTCTTATGCCGCAAGTGAACACCCCGGTGGTTGTATCAATCAAAAGAAGTATTGTCATTCGATTGTGAGAAACCGTCGTCGACCACCGGTATATCGGGAGCAATCGCAATAATTTTCCATTTATCCTACTCAAAAGGTCTTTGAATTCAATTTGAATCAGATTATGTTAAACAAAGAACTAAAGTGTGCGAACAATTGTTATTGTTAATTTGTAAAAATAATCGAGTGATGATGTGATGATGATAATGATGACGATCTGCATTTGCTCGTGTCCCGGTGATGATTTAAACAAAATATGGCGACAGTTCTAAAGATAAAATACAAAAAATCCGTGAAGCAAAAAAATTGGTGATCCAACCGTTGGCATTTGCGGTAAATGAAAAGGCGGAAGAGAAAATACGCAAATATTATTTTTTTAACCAAGTTTTGAGTTGAATCACACGCGTCTCTCCCCCCGGGTAAACATATTTTTTTTTATCCAAATCCAGACGAGTTAAATTCCTCGCAGAGGAGCAGTGAAGTTAAACAAAATACTAAAGCAAACAAATAAATGGACTTTTGTTAACCCTCAGACTTATCCCAATCTGTTACCAAAAATCCGCACTAGTTGATAAACAATTTTAATTTTTATAAATTACACAACTTTGTGTTCATCTTCAAATCAAATCAAGAAGATAATTCTAAACGGACAAAATTCAAAACTGGAAACGGAAATTGAATCGCACAGTAAAAGGGAGGCAGACGAAGATCGTTTCGCCTCCACTTTTCAAAAATTCACCCGAATGCAGCCAACATTGCCGCAAACAGCCGGGACAGCCGATATGGATTTGACGGCTGTTCAATCAATGGATTGGTTATTTAAAAAGGAGCGCATCTATTTATTGGCACAATTTTGGCAACAGGTAAGTCTCTAAAAACATCTACTTCAATTCAACAGCAAAAAAAAAATCAGAATTTGCATTTTGTCGACGATAAGATACACATTGTCGTTGAATGACGAGTATGGGCTGGCTTAGTGATATCATCCTTTCTTCTGTCTATCTCTCATTAAAAGGATTATGATTTCATGCTACCGGTTTCAGTTCACTTTTGTTTTCTTTTATGTGTGTGTGGTCTGTGATGTGCAATTAAACAAAATTCAGGTGATTAAATAAATCACAAACAAAATATCGCCGCGCCAATAAAAATAAAACACGAAAGTACAATTGAAACAACAGCAATCCATTGCGCGTCGTCATAAACAAGTCTCCAAAGGCGATCAGAGTTTCTCTCTTGCTTCAGATCAAAAAGTATTGATAGCGATTCGAGAACGAAATAGAAGCATACTCGCAAACTCGCAACACCTGACTCAGTTTTAATTGATTGTCTGAAATTATATGAGTGTGTTCTTTTTTGTTTTGTTCTTCATAAGAAGTCTGTTAATGCTAGAGCTTGTCTGCTCTCAGGTTGCTAAGTTCTGTGTTCTTTTTTATTTGCGCTCTCTCGCCTTTTTTCTGGTTTTGAATCTTTCAGACGCGATCTGAGTAAAACAATTATTGGCATCGTGTCATTAATAAATAATCAAATTCTCGTTAAGCATTCAAAGATCTCAATTACACTATAAATTGCAGTATATTCTGGGGCTTTTTATTGTTTTTTCTCTTGTGTTGTTTCTTACTTGTAGGCCACCAGTAATGTGTGTTTTCTTTTAAAATGATCTTGTCAATGTTGTTTCCTGATGCCGACGTGCAAAAATGTTGGATGGCGTTCTCATTGATTTGTTGGCGAAACATGATCAATTTAATCCTTCTTTGGATATTTTTTTAGATAGTGGTTGTTGTCTTCCTAAATTTTGATCTCCAAGTGAACATCAAAATGTAAACGTCTTAAACAAATTGGGAATATTTAAGAGTTGTGAAACAAAAATGTTTTGATTAGAAAACTGATTAGAAACTGAGCCCGTTCTATGTCATTCAACACTCCGTCATCTCAGTTAAGTCAATGCAAATGGAAGTATTCAATATACCGCATATATCCGCTTCGGACATATTAGAAGTTGAAGTGTGGAAGAATGTAAAGTTTCAGACGAATTAAATCCCGTACCATACCTGCTTTGTGAATGAATTTCTTACAAACAAGAACAAAAAAACAAGACAAAACCGTTTGAACCTTTAACTGATCACTGCTAGATCTCAGATTTCCCAAGATCTTTTCATTTGCTGATTGCTACTCCAAGTCAAGTCTTAAACATCTAAATTACGATTGGATCAGCTCCATTAACATTGTCTTACTTTGGTCGATTTTTATCGAGAAAACACCAACAGCTGTAGTTTGGTACCTTTCGATCTTTCCGTGGTAGATAATCGACAGCCATGATGTGAAGGAAAACAACAAAAAAAAAAAAGAGTAGTTAATGTCATTCAATCATCCAATACTGTCATTAGCTTCATTCAGACTGGAAGCTGCCGCTTCGAAACTAAGATCGAAAGCTAATGGCCTTGCCGCTTATACGAATACACTTCTCTCTGCCCAATTATTTCCAATTTAATAGGTACTTCCTCCTTTTCATGTCCATATACAAACTAACACGACACCCGTGACCATTGAAGGAAACAGAAAGTCTTGACATAAAAAGACCTAAAAATGCACAGGTGCAGATCAAATTTTGACCTAAATCGTTAGCAAATCGAGCACTTTTGCATTTTGTGCATCTGCGAGAAAAGATTGCAAACGTCATTGCTGCACACAAACGATCGAAAATATTTGTATATGTAAAACAATATTCAACTGGTTGTTATTTAATTGAAAGCGGAACTGAAGTGTAATTACTTAATACCCTCAGAATGCTTGGTTCATCAGAACGATACAATGATACCTCGGCGACGGCTCTTGTCTTTGGGTTTGTTTTACCAAACAACAAAAATCACGTTGACGTTTGCATAAAATACTATTAATGGCATTTGTTTGCAGTTCCTTATTTTCGTCTGTGTGTTCGGTTTTGTTATATTTTTTGTGTCTTTTATGGCGCGGTGCACTTGGCCCAATTAATTGTGAAATAAAAATAAAACCGACGTCCAACTTCGTTTTTCGGTAGTTTTTTTTTCTGTTTCATTTTGACCAACAGAAAACCACCGGAAATTCAACCGAATTAAATTACTTGCAATCAATTTAACTGAGAGTAAAAACGTCTTAATATGCCTAATTGCTCCTAATATCTGGAAACCAATGCCGGGGATGCCGCGCAGCAAATGTACCAACATATGTACTCCACGAGACGCAAGACGAATGGTCAAATGGACAGGAAAAAACAGAAAACAAAAAACAAAACGACCATTTTCAAGTCCAACTGATGTTCGTCAGTAATTTGTGTGCGCGGCTCAATATATCAGTCGATATCTTATGAGTTTTTAATTTTAGGTTTTCGACTTCGAGAAATACACGAGAAAAATATCCCATCAATCGTATTTCTCCCGGCAAATAGATGGCTAGTAGCTCAATGCGTCCGTATTTGTGTTGTGTGTGTACCTGTGATCAGAGGCGAGATCGGCATCCGCATCAGCATCGGCATCTTAAGTAGTCCCGAAAACTTGAATTTTATATGCATGCAGACCAGATGGGCGGATGTGTGAGTCCTTTTCCTCGTGGTTATCAGTCAATTCGAAAGGGACAGATCACTCATTCGTCGGCCACCACCCATCTTCTCCATCTGGAGTTTTGCAGAAAACCCCTGAGAAGCATGGGCAATACAAAATTGTTTCTGTCTGCCTGGTTGGTGGCTGTGGTGGTGTTGACCAGTGCCTGTCGATATGCATTCAGCAGCCGAAGGAATAATGGGAGCTCTACATTGAGCCCCAAGCATACAAGAGATATTCCTTTAATGCGAGGAAAAATTAAAAACAAATCATCATTACTAACAATAGTCTGAGTTTTACTTTCGTGCGATAAGGCATTTAGTACCAGTGGTTCTGACTATACACATAAATATACAAACTTGATTCTTTGTCATGAAAGAAAAAAAAACTAATTCGAACATGTGGCATACAGCTTTCAAAACACAGCCTCGACAATGAAAAAAGCGACGGCTTACCATACAGTCGCGGCAGGAAAAACGATTTTTGTCACAGGAAAATTCGCGAGACACCCTCGAATTAAATGAATGTGGTATTTCAATTCGCGATTATCGAAAGCAGCCCGCGTCGATGATTGACTTTTCAATCGAAATTCGTTTCGATATTTATTCTGTTTCCATATTCACTCGCCTAGACTGGTAAAGTGGCGTTGCGCACAGTGCAAATAAAATGAACAAAGTAAGAGTCCAAAGTGGACTTGAAAAATGGATATCCACAATTTACTACAGAAGAAATTAATTACTAGGTGTTTGCATTTTTTTTTTTTGCTTTGCTTTTCCTTCTTGTCTTGCGGGCGGTCTGCAATCAAGGTGCGAAGAGCACTAAGCGCTGCTGCATGTCCAGCGGAACAACAAATTGAAATAGATTTCCACACAAAATCATGCACACGGGAAGGTTGGCTTCATTTGAATATGTAATTGGAACTTATAATGCATAATTCTACCCCATTGATCCATCCCTTCGCACATCATCAAGCCACACAGATGCGCACGCATACATCCGCGTCATTGATCAGCGATAAGCGAATTAAAAAAAAAGTTTTTTTTTTTAATTTACATCAAATTCAAAATGGGAACGACACTCGTATTCCCATGATAGATAACCCATACCAACTCATGCACTCTAATTCTCCAGAAGGGATATTTGCCTAGATACAATTGGGAGAAGGGAGTGCGCTTTTTGCATCTAAAACCGGTTTTATTTAAATTGATTAACACTATACATAGGCGCAAGGATCACGTTTTGAAATGCGACATTACAAAGAAGCAAAAAACTTGCACCCATCAGAGAAAATTAAAAAAAAAATCTGAAAAGGAATCGAAATGAAACTGCGCATGAAATATTTTTCAAAAACGAAGGGGTTTCGTTGAAAATGTCGCAGAGAGAGAGGAGTAGCAATTAATATCCTTCATATTGCTCGCACTCAAATGCGTACCCTCTATTGATAGATGAAAATTGAAGTTTTTTCCCGGTTTCAAAGAAATAATAATAATCGTTGGACTAAGAATGACAGTTGAAAAATATGAAATGGGGCCACAAATCACACTTGAAAAAATATGTAAAACCCTTTCAGCAGGCATTTGCAAAGTTAAATTTTAAAATTCTAACGTTAGGCCTTTTCAATGCAAAAAACAAACAATTTTAAAAATGTATCCTTTTTTGTCGTAAAATTAAGACTTTAAAAATTTCAACATAACCGAAATATAAACAAACATGTAGCGGGTCTCATGGGAAACGCCAAAAAAATAAAACCTGGCGAATGAGGGAGAAAGAAGGAAAAAAAGTAGGAAGATATTATGCATCATATGCGACGCCTTATTTATGGAAAATGTCAAAGTACTTAGTGTGACATCTATTTTTGTCACTTTTACAACACTGTGAATGCACAAAAATTGTCTCGTCCCATTGCATCGCAGACACAAAACAACTAACATAGCACTGCCACAAAAAAGAAAATAACATAAGACAAGAGCAAGCAGAAATTGACGGGTGCGTCGTCAAGTCGTATCGTATTGGAGTGTGGGGATACAGCAGCCCCAGACAGGAGGAGAGCCCCTACGCACTTACACAAACAATCATTTGGGGAACTGAGTGCATCGTTCCAACACCCGTCTGCATATTGAATTGAATTCAAAAGATTCATCTATCGATGAAACACCAAACGAATAAACGAGACAACAACATCTTGAAAGCCAGGGTATGTATATGAATCAACAATTATTTATCTCATCGCCACGATCATCCGACATGATCACTAAGCTCAATGATTGTGCACTTGAAGTCAAGTGGAATAACCAGCCAGCCATCGGTGAAGAATTGATCAGCTCTCATTGATCGTAATTTATTTTTTAAATGTGTCTTTCCCTCTCCACTCTCTTGTTTGATGTGCGCCAACCCAAGAACATATGATATGCTAATAATGTGCCAAAACACTCAGTCAGGAGTGTGGGAGTATATTGTGTTTTTGCTTGTACGTATCACGAATACGACAAACACGTAAACTCTGTTTTCTTTATTCTCTCAGTATGAAGTGCGCCCCTTTCCACTTCACCCTCACCCAAAATTCATTTGGATGTCTTATTTAATAGGAATTTCGTTTTTCGATCGAGAAGTCAGATGAAGAAGCGAATACAAATATATCTGTACAGCCAAAGATACACGACAAAAAATGATTCGAAGACAAGAAAAAATCGAAGAAGAAAAAACCAAACCAAACCGAAGCCCGTTGTGTTCAAATTTTCGGGTTTTATGATCTGTCGTTTCGATTTATTTAGATATCTGACGGCTTCTGAATTTTAATGATGCCCAAGAGCTATTTTTTTCTTCTCTTTTGCTGCCGAAGATCTATTTTGTGTATCTTCGACACATGTATTTCACAGCCATTATTATTATCATTTTTTGTTTGTCTCGTTTTGTTGCTCGCCTTACCATGTGAACTAGATCGATAGACCGAATTTAAATTTGTCCGTTTCATAATCAATAAAATTTGATGGGTGTGTTTTAGAGAACGCAATTGATCATAATGCAAATGCCAGCGTTGACGTGAAAGGATTAGATGAGTACTCCCTCCCCTAATAATCGGCCTGATCAAAAGTGAATGGGAAAATGATCATTTGAAATAGCCTTTATTTCGCACTGTGAACAAACAATTAGGATGTCAGAATTTATGCATATGACGGACATGATTGAAGGGGACTTCTCCGAGCTGAAAATATCTTCTCTACTTCGTGGCGGTATATCTTTTCGCGTTCGGCCGGCGGTCCGTCGCTCCGTCAACGCGCGTTAATTCTCACTTTGACATCTATTGAGTTGCTAGGTATTTTTATACGCATATTTTTAGAATATAAAAAACACAAACTTCGACTCTTATGAATGTGTTCCAATCCGCCCATAAGACGAGCCTATGAAATATCTGAAGCGCCACAGAGATGATGCATCTGTGTCTGCGTTACGCGGGGTGTGTGAGATGCAAATGTCTCGTGTTTAGGGTTGACACGAAAGCCAGAAATGTTTAAATCGCAGCCGCCTGCTGTGCGACCACGTGCTCATTTTTGCCCATTGACTCCGAAGACTTTACCGTGCCACAAATCACTCGCTCCCTTCTTGATTTTCAGAAGGACGGAGCAGAAACAAAAAAGTTGAACGAAAACAACAAAAACTTGGAAACAAAAAAGATCGGCGTGTGTCCGTGAATGTTTTTGTATTGGCGTCAAAGACGTATCTTAATCTATTCTAAAACATAAAATCAAATCAAAATTTCCTATAATTCTTCGGTTGCTCGGTCATAAAATCAAATGGGTTTCCGTTGGATCCGATATGTAGTGTAGATTCTCCAAAAACACGGTGCGAACGCGCCGCGCAACGCAGGCGGTGTTTGGGGAAAATCGAAAGAATCAAAAATAGAAAATTGTGACAAAGATTAAATTTGATTTCCCAAACGAATGAACAACACACAAGACGAACCAAGAAAAAAAACATAAATGTATCGTTGTCTTCGTTTTTTTTCGAAAGAAAGGGGAAGCCACATTTGTCACACATATTAGTAGCACTTCCCAGACAAAGCCATCATTACAAAACTACGGGACGCAATAGTAACTCACTTAATTATTAATATTATGATGATCCGATATGAACACGGTTTACAGACACAGGAGGCATCCATACAGTAATCGCATGACCCGATAATTGAGCCGTAGATACACTTATTCGAACTGAAGCGTCCATTAAGTATCTTAAACGGATATGTTTAACTTCTAATGGATACAATGTTCACCCCTATCCACTCACCCACTCCAAACAGATGTAATTGGTAAGCACTGATAACCAGTGTTCCCGCCGTTGACACGTACACACATCCGTTCGTATAGTGTATGAAGATTGGCCGGGTAAGGCAGACAAGAGATTTCACCCCCAAAAGGTGAAACCCCAATCGAAGGGCATTAAGCGGTTATGACTTTTATAGTTTTGCCAATAGACGATTTTGATCTAAACTGCTGAAGTTATGTAATAAACTTCCTGACAAAAAGGACCCAATGGATTTTCTGTGGTAAGGGTTAATTTATAGATTCTTAATTAACTCATTGTATGTAAGTGAAAACCACATCTTTCTCCCGACAACAACGAAACCATCACATTGAGCAGCACAAAGGAACTGAGAGACAAACATGACGATTTCAAGTGGTTTTCTTTCAACCAATTCCACATCAGATTCACTCTTGAGAGGGTGCAGGGATGACATGTTTGTTTTAGATATGAGATATAATAACAAGCACCGAACTACCATCCATCTGCTTGAAAAAAATCATGGAACGGATGGATAGCAGCAGAGGGAGCAAAAAACGCACAACGATTTTCGGAGGTTCTTTGAATTTTCTTCTAATCTCTGGATGTGATCGCATTGCCACTGTCAGCACTTGAGCCAAACCGAGGCGTGTTGGCTGCTCTTTGAACGCGATTCACTTCAGATATATGTTGAAGGGTAATAATGGATGTCCCTTAGACTGAATGTCGATGAGCTGGGAAAAAATCCCGAGAAATCAACCGCCAACGAGGTCACTTTACGCTTATAATTTGCAATTAGCTTGAGAGGCCTTAGTCGTAGCGAGCAGAAGACGAGAGCAGACAATTACAACAACACCACCAACCACCATAGTCGTTGACCGCGAAAGCCACCTTGAAACAGAGAATTTTTCTTCAGATCAGAGTCGTCGTACTCTCCCTCGCACGATTGTTTTCTCTAAATTTATCTTTTTCACTTCTATCAACCTTTATATCACCACCCCCCAAAGTACATCGTCTCAACGTCAACGGCCGTCCTTATTTCCGACGTAACGTACCTACTACTATCCGTATTACCGTGATAGTCGGTGTAGTAGTGGTAGCCGAAATCGAAAATACCTAGTAAATTCAACCCGTTTGGTGGCTTTTCGGGAAGACGCCGGCACCACTGCTGGCCTGGCATTAGACGAAGTAACATTTTATAGCTGTATCTTTAAAGGGGTTTCAGCAAAAGACTTTTCTAAGCTCCCTTTGTTTTGTTTTGTCGCCTTCTCATAAGAAAACACACTGACTTGCTGGCACACAGACGAGTTCACAACCCACCAGCCCACAATCATACAGACTGACAGTTTCTCTCTCTCGCAGTCGGATGAGTTTGCCAGCTGGTTGATGTAAGTATGTATGTCTGCCGGTATAGGTTTATGTATTAGTGGCGTTTGTAAGTAAAATGTTTTTACTTCAAAATTTTGTAAAATTAGAGCTGGTATCTTTGTATGTGTGTTTGTCTGTCTGTTTAGTCGGGTTGGTCGTCCTTGAATTTCTCCGGATGTGATGTCATGGATTTTTAATTTCCGCCGCCACAACACTAACACTACAAAGAATCCTGTTCAAGGTTTTGCTGCCGCCGTAAAGGCATCTTCATTTGCCATATACACCGACGGCTTTAATGTTGTCGTCATCGTCTTCGTCTTCGTCGACATCGCCTCTTAATTTAAGGTATTTTCCCATCCACTCCTTTAAGAATACGCAAGCTATTTACAGTTCTGACTAACAAGTGGGCGCATTGTGGGAGGTAGGGTGGCGACAAAACAGATACTACTACTACTAGTAGGTACCATCAAAAGAGGCGAGAGGGAGAAGAAAAGGGTGTGCTCTGGTAAAATCTGAATCACGAGACGACACAACGCACTTTCACTTAACAGCAGCATAATAGTATCCTGCAACATACCGCACACGGATGAAGATACACAAACAGTGTGTGTATTTATCCCGTGTGTTTGTACATGTATCTATATATTTGCATTATCATTTGTCTGTTAGTTTGTGGCATAATTACGCACGTTGTGTGCAGAGTGAATGTCCTTGAAAGTTTTTGGCATAGTTTAATTCGTATAGTCTCCCTCTCTCTATCTCTCTCTCTCTTTCTGTCTCTGATTTAGCAGTCGTCGTCGTTGATGTCGTCCTACCACACAAGCCAGCCATACAATCAGCCAACCGTCAACCGTCAACATCAACTATTAGCCGCTCAGCAGCTTAGCAGTATCAGCCAAGCGGCTTGTATAGTAAGCACATGGCATTAAACAGTTGAATGACACTTTCTTACATTTCCTGTGTGTCTGTGTGTTAGGCAGGCAACTACACAAAAAAAAAACACCAAATCGAGAAGGATTCTCCTGACGATGAGACGTATCATAGCTTGATTGTATCTGCATTTAACCGGTTGGTTTTTTCTCTCCATTTGTGCCATACTTCGCGCCTGATGAGAGCGGAAGTACAAATTGGAGTGTAGTCGTGTAATTATATTAACGGCCTCATGCCGCACGCATCGAACATCGTCTACATACAGTGCGGGGCCGTGTCTGAAGAGTGTCTCTCCGAATTCATCACTTCGGATACACATATTCAATTAAATCGACTTCCTGTCAATTAAATGATCACCAATAATCAAATTCAATTTGAATATGCTTGCTATGCGTGCGTGTGCGCTGCGCGCGATAACCATCCTCATTGAGTCACTGAATCATCACAATCATCAACAGCTGCTGCTTGATGTGGCTTGATGTTCTCCGAAGCCGCTTCCCCCGCGCGATTGGATGCGTGTGTGGGTGACTTATGACGAAACAGCAGACATATGAGCCTTGTCGTTTCGTGGATCAACAACAAAACAGATAAGTTTGTGATAAAACCCCCAAACCAAAAACGGAAATATGAATTAAAAAAGTGAACAAAATGAAAATGTATGTGATTCTGTTTTTAGGGCTTCTTTTCATCTTAAAATCGACGCGACGCGCCGATCCCTTCCTCCGCACAGACGTACGTACAACTCATTTGCATTGAAAAGGGAATGTTTTTGTCACCCATAAAGATCAATGTGTGTTCCCACTTCTTGGGGTCTCTCACGCGAAGGCGCAGACACCAAGAATAGAGGGTACCCTAGCGTTTCCTTTCGAACTTTATGCGAACACGCTTCGCTCTCAATTTCCATTCTCGTTACAATTTTTTTTGTTCTTTTTTTTTCAAAAAAGTGGGAGAGTTTAGCATCCTTTGGTGCCGGAGTTCCATCTTTCACATGTTCACGATGGATTTTCTGTGATGGGGCGAGTGGAAGCAAAAAAAGAAAAAGAATGACATGCATACACAAAAAAATGAAACGAAAGAATACCGCAGCATAAAGACGAGGGCGAAGACTCATAAATCAAAATTAAGGCGCATTAACATGCGCGCTTCATTTTTGACACTGCTACTTTTCTTGCGTGGTGTGCCTTGTTGGTTTGATTCCTCTCAGTCAGTTTGTGTGCTGCACACGCACGCACGATGAGTGTGAACGAATGCACATTTTATTATTGAAAGATGAATAATGGGCAAAAAAACGCCGTATCCAAGGGTGGAGTTCTTTTGGCAATAGATACATTTTTCCCTATTTACTCCACCAACACATTATCAATTTTAAGCTGATGAAGTAAAAGAAACTTCGCCAGTTTCCCATCAATACATAATAAAGTTCGAAGTATACTTTTTTTATCAATTTATTTTGTTATAAACGAGAGAACGTAGTTCAACCCTTAATCAAAAATTAATGCAAAAAATTTTTATGTATATAGAAAGTAGTGCACTCTACCACAACTGACACTAGTACCTACTTTCCCCAGGAGACCAAGGAAACGAGAACGAGAATGAGAACTAGAATGAGAGCATTCATCGGTTCCAGGAGCCAGCAGCTTGTTACATGTATATTTCTCATGCAACATTTGCAATACCTTCGCCCTTCTTTTCCACCAAATCGTTCGCCTTCACAACTCTGAGCTATACTTTCAATAATAAATTTTCCATTTTCTCTCTCTCGCTCGTTTTTCTTCTCGCAAATTCACATCCTTGCATCCTTGCATACTGCCACTGATACTGACACGGTACGACTGCCACTAGATCGAGCTGCTGTTACTGTAGTAGGAGCAAGTGAATTGAAATCGAAAAAGCGCGAACTATGTATTGTAAGTGAACGGATGGCAAAGGCAGACGACAGTAAAAAAGAAAGAAAAAAAAACGAATAGAGACTGTCAAGGACCCACCCACTCGAAAGTCATCGAATTCAAGATTTTTCATTTTCTTCTCATTATTTCCTTGCTGCGAACCATACACATGAGGAGATGATGTATGTTTATGTATCGCAAAAAGAAATAAATATCCCTCGCCTTCCTCTTTTCCTTTCCTGTTCTTCAACCATCCACACGCCTCCACTCGTCCCCTCTCAGGCTCTTGCACATACAGAGATTCATTACGACGGGCATGTGTATTGGACAAATTCGATGCTGATAAGGGTAAATAAATATCCTTATGCATGTACATGGCGCCTTTTTATGTATGCGGGATCCATTTTTTCTGCTTTTCTTTTTTTCCTGATCCCTCTTCGTCGTCGTCGTAGTCGTCGACGTTGTCGTTTTTTTTATGATGCTCCTTCGCTCCTTTATTGGTTTTTCGCACACAGAAGATTTTCTCTAGAGTGAGTATTTCTTTCTTCGTTTCACTTCGCTTACTCTCTACACACTCGACGTGGAGCGCATGGGATTTGACTAGGTATCGCTATATATGCTTGTATATTGGGCGCTAAGGCGACTGATTGGTGCCATCAACTCCTCCTCGTTTGGCCACCCACCCCAAGCTTTGTTGTCGGTATTGAACATCCATCGTTGAGACCAAGCTACCTACAGGCAAGGGTAGCCATCCATTTTTTTTCTTCTCTTCGACAAATCAATATGTGTGTGCCTTTGAGGGTCCACCAATTGGGAAAGAAAAAAAACTGTACAGAAGTCCCTCATCACGCCTGTCTCACAGAGAATTAACACCTCTCGAAAAGTACATGCTCACGTTCGTCCTTTATGTGCTGATGTTGTGTGAGGGGCCCAGAGAAGCTAGGAGACCAGGGAGCCAAAAGAAAATATAAGTAAACAAGTGCAGGGAATTAAATACAACAGAGTGTGATGTTCCTGAATTGGTATGTGCGCACTGACACATTATCAATATCTTTGCACATACAGGCTCCGATAGATACCGAATCAAAATGGACCAATTGGTGATATTGCGAGCATAACAGATGTATGGTAGGGACGGCACATCATCAGAATCAGGAAGGCAATGCAGAAGTGAAGGAGCTGACAGCCAGTCACTAGTTGTGTACTCTATGGCAGAGCACACACTTTTAATGGCAACATCTACTATGTTTATTATTTATGTGTGCATCACATCTCCCGCCCAAACACCACCAACCCCTGCAGGAAGGGCGGTTGTGGAAAAAATAATCCTTAAGAACATATCGAAGCGCACACCTACATTGGCCTGGCCACAACCTGAAAGCACAAGAAAAATGAAAAGCAATCGGGAAAGCAGAAAAGAAAACTCAAACAGAAAAAAGCGAAAAAAGGAGCGAAAATCAAGAGTCCCATGGCTGATGGAGTCTGGAATACACACTTGCATACTTCAGTCAGGTCACTGCCTGTCTAGAGGCGCCGCGCACATTCAAATTCAAGGATATAGGATCCTTGTAAAGTTGAATAAAAAAGAAAATGAAATATAAATGAACGACACGAAGAAGAGGTAGAAGAAGGCGAGGAAGAAAAGTTACCCATCCATCCCAAAATCTATAGCCATTTCGTTCTAAAGGACATTCCGGATGGTAGGAAAAATGCATATATCTAGATGTATTGAAAAAATGAAGTGAAAACATGAATGGCGCGAGAGGAGCTCACCGAAGAGGGACACATGCTACTTGAAAGTATCTAATCGAAAGCAAGGCACCGCCAGCATCAACACCAGGATAAAGCCTTGCCAAGAACCCATTTTATTGAGAAGAGAGAGCGAACTTCAAATAAAGAAGGCAAAAGAACGATTCTTGCAACAAAGGAAACTATTCGGTGAAGCGGTCCACTGGTGGGAGTGGTCCTTGAGTGGGTGGTGGTGGGTCGTAAAAGAATTAAGAAAATTCAAAATCTACTTTAGTTTTGAATTAACAATAAATATTCTTGCGAAAACGTACTAAACTACGGACTGTCATACAGCAGAGTGTATGTCGTAAGAGAAACTGTCGGGCAAAGAGAAACTCGACCAGAGCGGAAAAAGTCGCAGATTCGAAGAGAAGAGCACCACACTTGCAGCCACGTGTGGTGAGTTCTCCTTAAATCTTCTCAATTCAAACTGAATGGTGAACTTGTGTTATTTTTTGTTCCCCCTCCACGGTGCTCTTGATAATGCTGCTGCTGATACTGCTACTGCTGCTCAACACATTAATTTTTATTGCTGCCTTTTTTTCCTATATGCCATCAGCAGCACACTACTACCAGCACAGCGGGTAGGGAAAGTATATGTGCGGCAGGGTTTTTGTTTGCGAGTGAGAGTGAGTCCAATGAATTGAACGCGTGTGTGAAACGAAACGAACGAAAGCCGTTCGATTACCACGAGCACGAGCACGAGCACGAGCACTAGCACCACCAGCCAGCATCGGGGCAGCAACAGCAACAACAGCAGCAGCAGCACCAACAAGCCCCGAAATGCGAAAGATGGAATATAGATAGATTTTTAACAAACCTGATTGGATGGCTATTGACTGGGAATGTAGTACAGTAGGAGGGGATGATGTTGATGATTGTCGTGGAAGTTTCTTTTTCTTTTTCATTTTTTTTCTCATCTTCTTCTCGGTATGTTTCTTCTTCTTCTGATTCCGATTTGTGTAAAAGAGAGCATTGTCGGAGTTGGATACTTTGGCGTCTGGTCTCTGCGATGATACTGTACCAGCACTGTTGTTGCTATTTCTGCTACAGCTACTGCTGTGAAAGGGGGTTGTTGCGAATTGTGAAGTTGACGTTCACAATGATATTTCTGTTTGATGGAATCGTTTGCATTTTTCTAAGAACAAATGTATCAACGGGTTCATTATCCTTTCCCCTGTTTTAGGTTCAAAACAGCTGTTTCTGATTAGGGCTATCCGTTTCTCTATCACTACTGCCACTGCTGTCACCGTCGACATCATCACTGTGAATGTCGTTGTCGTCGTTATCCTATTGTGTGTCCCTATGTATGGTTCGATTAAATCTGGGCGGAGCACCCTCGGGTCGAATCGCTTAACAATCATGCATCGGAATTTCCCCACGTTCCGTTCGAGAAACATTTCCAATAAAATATAGATAGACAGATATTATTAAATCAAATACCTTGTGTTGTGTTGGAGGTGCAGCTGCTGAGGCTGACAGTAGCAGTCAATGAGCGAGCAAAGGAACCTACTCTAAGAGCAGCATATGTGTTGTACGGACGACGATGGGGAACCTACAGTCAGTCAAATTCTCTTTCTGTCGTCGGCGGGGCGCGAGTTGGGTGAGCCGTGAGTGTCACAGGACAGAATCGGGCTCAGCAGAAGCAGAAATTCTCTCTTTTGCTTTTGGGGTTATTCAACACCATAAGCAGCACCACCACCACCGCCATCACCACCAACATCATCATCACCATCATCGCGTCGTGCCAAAGGAAAAGTGTCCTTCATTCGATTGTGGTGTATAGTTTGTTCCACGACACGACCGAGCGGAGAGAAAGAGAGCACCTCCACCTGATTCTGTATTCCATTCGAACGTTATTAGATTGTGTTAGATAGATTGAGAATGGGGGTGGTTCTGCTAGCGGTCGGACGCTCCTCGGGGATGAGGTATGTAAGGATATTTCAAGCGCGCTTAGTTGTATGGATGGATTCCCAATCAAAATCGATGGGGGTGCAAGTTGGGAACAGGGAAAAAAGGAGCAGGAAAAAAAGGAAAACCCATCTAGAGAAAAGTGGAAAAGAAAAAAGCGATAAGCTTTTTATATACATATAAGCTGCAGAGTAAAGGGGATGGAGCTTATGTACGATTTTTTTTTCTTTTTTACCCGATTTGAGTGAGGGGTGATTATATTTTTTCAGTTTTTCTTTTTTTTCTCTTCGTCGTGGCAGGGTGATGGGTGGATTGGTGGTGATGGGAGCGCTTACAGCACCACCCCACAGTGCGAAAGTCGATATTCGATTGGACGAGACAGATTTACAGGACCCACTCTATGTATACGTGCGACTACATACACATGACTGCTCTAGGGGAGAGAAAATGTAATAAATAAATTACGAAATCAATATATTGTTCGGAAAAAGATGTATCTACAGCTCGAATTGGTTGTTGAAGGTATATACCTGCTGTATGTGCAACGGGATGGAGATGGACAAAAAAAAAAGAAGCAAGATATTCCATCAATTACTATTGGAAACGCCTTTATTGCGCGCGCGATGAAGCGCATCCCCTACGTACATACACACGTGTCTATACAATGGACCAATATCGATACTGTTTTTTTTTCTCTCTCGTCTTTTTTGTGTTCAATACATACTCGCTGTCGGAGTCGCTCTCGTGTATGTTGGTCGATTGGTGTATGTACATGGACAAGTAGGGGCATTGCTATGGGAATGGCGTTGCTTGTTCGGCTCTGGGGGTGTACGACCATTTACAGTGTGCACGCTCAGGTATATGTACAATCTTTTGGTTGGAAAATCAGAGGAGGATGTCGCGCACTTCATCAATAAAATAAAAATGGCGCACATTTAATAAATAATTCTCGTATTTCGTTGCTTCTCGTTAACTTAAGCCATCGCTTATCAATTCTGCTCCAATATCTTATCTCGTTTGGATACACACATTCCTCAAATTATTTCTCACTTGTGTACACTTTCTGAGGCATGTGAGACGTTCAAAATTATATATGGGGAGGCATCTACCTTCTAGAGGTACATACGATATCTTATCTGACCAAGCTGAAAAATGCTGATGAATGACTTTGTGCGCTTCGTATTTGTTCATCATCAGTTCCGCTACTTTAACGTTTGTCTCCTCATTCACTTGAGATGTGTGTACGTATTGTTCATTTCTTTGTTTCGAGAAATAGTGTGAAATTAAATCAGTATTCCGAGTGAGTATCCTTCGTTTCATACAAAGTCTGGCGACATTAACCTTCTTCCGCTGGCAGATTCAAATCATTCAGGCACTTATAAGTCGATAGAAGAACGAGATCAGGCTGATTAATTTAAATTTATCTTAAAATCACCAGAGATCAGTGATCGTCCGTGGGTGTAAACAGGCATCTGGTAAAATGAGCTCATGAGCCCTGTAAAATTTCGTTCGACGATCGATTCCTACAATCTGATCGAATAAAACCTTCGAAGTAATTTCCATACAATTGGCATTCAGTCACAAGAATAACCCGCCTCTTGCTCTGGTTGAGAGGATCTTAAGAGTGAATAACGAACCTTCTTAAACGATGCTTGTGTTAGTCGTGCATATACATACGTCAGTACTGTGTTAAACTATCCCATTCATGGCCCGGTTATTGAATGAATGGAAGGACCTTAGTTGTAAAACACTTCAAGAGCTGCCTGCTGGGCTCAGACCAAGCCCGCCCTCGCACAATATGCAAATCTCAATAACTTCTTTTCAATTAAATTCGATGATCGCTCGTCGACAGCGCTCGATCCCAGCCCGCTGATCTCAATGATTGCGTGTATTTGTGCATGTGATTGCTGCTTTCGTGCTTTGATCCATGATTGAAAAAAAATTGCTTGGATTTCTGTCTGCGGTCTCTTAGAGACTTTCGCGAGTTTCTTTTTGATTTCCTGTCTTTTATGTCTTTGCTCACATCTCGGTGTTCTTGTTTTTTTTTAATTTTTTTTGCTCGTTGACAAAAGATTCTCAATGGATTTCGGTTGCTTTTGTTGTCCTACAGAGAGACGTACTCCGACTCTTTTATTTGGATTCTAATTTCGGCTTCAATCTATAATTTCATAGATGGAACGGATATTAATTTCCGCGACAAAAATGTAGGTAACATAAATAATACCGCAACTTGTGACCAACAACATTTATGAATTTTTGAAATTTCCAATCCGCTGCACACACAGAAATCTTGAAGATATGCTTTAATTATTTCAGAAAATAGTCAATGCCTCTGTACTCATAATTTTAATGAAGTCCCCTTCCATCAAAATATATATCCCCGCTAACAAAGCTCAGGCCGATCAAATTATTCACTCAATGCAACAATTAAATAACAACACTACGCATATTATGCTGTGTAATTGTTTCCCTAAGAGGATTACACAATACATCGCGATTGCTTGTTAATTGTTTTCCACAAGCGCCCATCATCGAGCAGATTAAAAATGCACACAGGACAACACGCCGCGAAAACAGGGTTATCCCATGTATCGTTAGTGACCTTGAAATTGGGGTTCCGCGTGCCACTTCCTTTCATTACTGCTGCCACTGTTTTCGTTTTTTCCTTCCCATTTGCACCTCCCCACACGCATCGCAGGAGAGATATATGTACATATGAGGGAAAGCCTATGCTCTTGTTTTGCGTACAAACCGACAGGATGCAAGTGTATTTAGCGCGATTTTCGGCAGATGATTTGTCGCGTTTGCCCAAACGTACACAAGCACACAGCGCAGAGGGACAAATAGCAGAAACAGAAAGAGTATATCGAGATGAGTAATGGAATACGTGCAAATAACCACCTGTCATGTACAGGATAATTGGTGGTCGCATGTGCGGCAATGCCGGTCCGTAGGGTGGGGGTGGTGGTTAGCTTAACCTTTGCAACTGAATATGAAATAACGCACCACAAGTGCGATGTGCATGAGTTGTGCTCGCCACGATAGGCCAGACCTGGCCAGACGAGGCTACGGCAGGGCAGACTGGGTCGAGAGGATGGCGAATTTGATGGTAACACGTTGTAAAGGGTTGTGTTGTTGCTACTGTTTGTTTACCCCAACCGGATCAACGGATGGACAACTGGTGGCAACTGTATCATAGTCCGCGCTGCCACTCTTTTCCTGCGTATCAATTGCAGTCCATTCACTGTTTTGTCGAGCTTTTTGGTGGGTAGAGGGTGTTAAGTAGTGAAATTTTTGTTTTTTTTTTTTATCTTGCTGAGGATGTGCTATGTACCCCTTCACAAGGTCAACAGCAGCAGCCAGCATGCGTTGTGTTAATTTCAGCTCATCACACTCGAAAATATCAAAAAGTGTGGAGAGATGGCGACGGCGGCGACAGGGTTCTCAAGCAGGTTCACGTCATCTCATAATTATCATGTTTAAGCCGAACAGAAAACAGAAATAACAACAACACAAATAAGGACTACAATGAATTTCAAGATGACGATGAGGAAGAATGGGTGGATGGATGGCGAGGGGTTGGCAGTGTTTTGACGCTTGAAGAAGCACACTTTTGCACAACACTTTGGGAATGCAGTGAGAGTTGTAAGACAAGAGTATGTGTGATGATTTTCAGGTGTGCAATGTGATTGAAAAAGTGCTTTTTGACATGCACACCTACCGGGCTAGATCCACTTTCGTCACTGCAGCCAGTAATGCATGAGAAGTCCTTTCCACTTTGACAGCAGAGCTTACTCTTGTACAGGATGCACACCATCTACATAAGCACCCAGTGCAGTAGAATATGAAATAATTGTCATTATGTTGATGACATCCGTCGTCTTGTTGCTGCTCTTTAGATGTATATGTAAGCTCGTGTGTGAGGAGCTCTAAGGCCTGACAATGAGACTCCTCCAAACCAACATAAGCAGTTTTGTTCTGTTTCTGCAAGTGATGTACGCGATACAATGGGATCAGAGTGCTATGCAAAAAATGAAAGCAAAAACAAAAATACAACGACCAACAGAAAGGAAGCAATTCAAGATGGCAATGACTTCTGAGGATGATGAGACGAACTGCTCTTCACTGATGACGGCGACGTTAGTGATGGTGATGGTGATAAATCCTACCTTCGCATCTTATCTCTAATGCATAAAATACATGCATCTGCTTAACACAAATCCGTCGCATATATAATTCGCACTCGATCGCGTTCGCTAGCAGACCATGTAGCGACATCTCGCCTCGGATGCTGATTGAATAATGACTGATGATGACACGCAAACACAAGACTTCATGGCACACGATATAGAACTTTATTTCTTTTGGTGGAAATTTTTCCGAGCCAATTACAATCTTAACCCACCTTCTTCTATTAGGCAAATATCGAAAAATCAACACACATTCATTGTGCTCATTAATTTATGCTGTCACCAGTAGAATCAAATGTATCCATGTATGCATGTGTGTCTCATGAGCACATAGTGTGTACACACTATATGTATGTTATTCCATGTATATGAATATACATATATATATAAAAATACATTTTTTTCGCGCACGTAGCGCCGAGGCAAATTTTTTTCTCAACTCATTGTCTGGCTATACTGACGTTTGCTTCTTTAATGCATATTTAATTAGGACTAATTAACCCAAAGGATTACGGCTACTTAACTGGCATGGAACCGTTTGTTATATTGTAGTTCCGCACTTTGCCTATCGATACACGAAGCTAAGGAAGCGAACAACGCGATATAAGCTAATTCTACCCCATTCTTTCGCATAGAAAACCATATGCAAGCCTAATTTTGGGAGAGAAATCCTTTTTTTAATATTTAAACAAATAGCATTGGTTTTGCTTCGTTTTTGTATCCTTTTTCACTTTTGTACGGCCTCCGGCGCGGTACTATGATATACCGCATGTACAACCGCCCACACACGCACACATTCTGGCTAACATTTGGGTAATGTGTTCCTTTTTCCACCTCCATCTTCCTCTCTTGAATCGTCAAAATAAATAATCATTCACAATTAATGAATGAGTGGTGCGGTAGAGGTTATACACTTTGTCCTGCATATTTTTCTGCTGCTAGCTGCTCCCTCTGCAAAAAGACACACAACGGACGAATATCGGGCCGAGAGTGGTGGACATAATTATATTTTCTGCATGGAATGGGTTCTTTCAAATGTGTGTCCAAAAAAAAGGGATGAAATTGTTCGACAGATCTCATCCCATCCTCCTTACATTACATACCTCATCAGACCTACCCACTGTGTGTACCCTTTTTGCGGTTGACAAAAGTTTTCCCCGCATGCAGGGTATATGCGAAATAATAATAATAACTTTGGGACCAAAAACGGCTAAAATATGTGTGATGGACACGGAACACATCCCAATCACATCAAAAATTAACAATTCAGGATTTTTGGATATATATGTATGTACTCACGTTCAGCATTCTAGCAGTCAAGCACTTGGCTGAGGATATAAAGTCCGTTGCCATAGTGGAAGATTTTTTGACTAAACTGTACGCGTTTTTGTAAAATTCTTTAAAATTCTACAAGGTGGCGACCGATTGCCGATTACTGAGTGAAGTATTCATCAACCCAGGAGACGAGGATCAGCATCCTCTTACTGAGGGGGCGATGTCAATCAATTTTTCTTGCTTTCTTCCCACCCTTTTTTTCATGTAACATGTGTGTGCTCTGCCCGCCCACCCACAAAATTAATCAATAGCATTACCCAGTATCTTGTATCTCTGACTTAAAATTTCTTATCTTCAGAAAGACCTGCGGCGGGGCAAGATGAAAAAGAGGCATTTTTAACAGAAAGAGGATTCGACTGCTGTTTGTAAATTTCCTTTTCTCGCAGATGACGCGCGTCCTTCCAATGTCGATGTTTGCTTTTGATAACTAATTAGCAATTCATATATGCACAGTTCCGCGCGTGTGTGTACGTGAATATTCTACGGGTATGTGCGAGAGGTTTGTTGAATCCTTTTTTGCTGCTTTGCCACTGCCTTGCCATCATCATCATCATCATCAAAAAAGGGTGTTTTCACCGTCTTCTTGTCACCGTCTGTGCGCTTTGTGGAACGCGTGTATCCTTTATTGTCATCAACGTGCGTTTTCTGTTTCGTATTTTCGTTTCGAGTTTTTTGCACGACTGCTTGATTGGAGGACTCTTTTGTATCTGTACGTATAAGCAATTAATACAGAATGTCGTTATTCTTTCTTCAGTACCCTTTTTCGAATGGCTTCTTGTGTACACATATACACATCCACAAACGCAAACAAAATAAATAAGCAAACAAATAAATGTAAGAACAAACGATTAAAAATCATCCTTTCTCTATCTCTTTCATTCCTTTTTTTTCCTAATTATTTATTTAAATATTACACACATGTGTATTTTTGTTTGTTCGTTATTACACACCATCAAAAGCCGTCACCCATCCACTCGGAGAGAGTCAAAACCACCCCCGCCCCATCACACCCTGGAACAAAAATCATCATTTGTATGTCAGTTCGACCATTATTTCGTCTTCTCCTCCGTTTCCCTTCCTCCTGATGGACTGATCCGACCACCACCACCCCGTTAAAGCCGTCTAACTCCCTTTCCCTCGCAAAGCTACTCATCACCAGAAACAGACACAGCAGCAGGAGCAGTAGACGCAGGAGAATGAAGGTTTGCTTTGCGCATTTTTGAAAGGATAAAGTATCAGTATACGCCAAAGTCTGTCTTATTTTCTAGATATGCTCTCTCTTCACTCCTTTCTATCATTCTATCATTCCATAGGTGCTCCTGCGCTGTGTATTTGATGTGTGCGTTTGTATGCAAATTTATGACTGTGTTATTTTTCAGTTAAAAATATACATTAGCTATCTGTCATGGTGGAATTGAAAATAACGATAAAAGGGGTAAGTTTGATGCGGCATACAACCCATTCAAGGGGGTGGCACATACCCATATGACAGGATTCGATTTTTGGAAGAATAAAACAACAACGACGAGGGGCGCAGGCACAGGATAAGAAAAACTTTAAAATTATAATTTTGTATACAGAAAACAAGAAGAGCTCTTCTTCTGCACACACCCGCAATTTGATTTTTGGGATTCATTAGGCCAAATTAGGAGGCGGGAGTTTGTGCGTTTGCAGTTCAGCACACAGGTATGTGAGACATGGGAGCAAAGGATTAGTACCATCAATTGAAAATCCTTCCTTAGAGATACCGATTTAAAAGACTAGTATGGATGAAACGGCATTATACTCCCTTTAAAGTTTACTGTGTATGTAAAGGTGAGCAGTCCTAGGATGACGCTCGCTTTCCAACAAAATCAGCATTCCAAAGCGAGACCGATTCGTTTTTCTTTAAAACGATCCCATCACATTGATTAAACTGAATTAAAATTAATACACCATAGCTTAATCAAATTTCGATGATCGACAGCCACCGGTGTTGGCTGCTATCGTCTGCGATTTCGAGCGCGTCTCACCGGCGACGTCGTTGCACTTTTAAAAGTCAAAAATATTCTCATCGTGCGCCGCCTCATTACAATAAACTGCCTTCTGGTCTAGCATTTGTCATCGGCAGCAACGTCAGATCGTATTGTCACTGTGTGCGCCGCCTCTCACCCACCCGATGCAATGCATGAATTTTATTCAAAAGGAATGTATCTTATTAAGAGACAAAAAAATAATAAAACAAAAAACAACAAACGAAGAAAAACGCAAACTACACGACTATAAAGTGAATGCGTCGTCGCGCGCAAGTCTTTGCAAGGAAAAAACAATAGGTATACAGAAGTGTATGCTCTTAAATTAAATTTAGAATTTCTTCTTACGGGTTGCGTTGCGGTGTTTGTATGCGGCTTGCCGCGTCGAATTTATAATCAACCGGCCGTTCAGAGATTGCTCTTCTCTTTCCTCTTAGACATGGTTCGATCTATTTTAAATGAACATTAATTAATCTTATATTATTGCCACTAGACCGACCGGCCGACCATCAAGTGGCAGAGGTAGGGTTTTGTCGTTCCGCCGCGACAAACTGCCAAATAAACGAACGAGCGAACACAGTGAAGAGACCCTGAAGACATTAAAGACAATTATTTGAGAATTTCTGATTAATTGGCATTGTGCGGTGTTGTGTTGGTATTGTTTAACAAAGGATTTGACAACTTTACATTGGCAAATGGTTGAGGAAATTTTAAAAGTATGCCCCAGATACGGCACAGCGACAACGACATGGTCCCGATATAATTTATAAGGAGATGCGCCATTAACTAAGACTAACATATCAATCGTTCGATCGGTGGGCCGGTTGAAGATATCTATTCGCCTCCTTCTAGTTGTTCCATTCCAATTTCGAATATTTCGTTTAATTTGATTTGATTTGCGTCAACCCCAAACTCAGGCGGCAGCGCCCCTCTTTTGCTTAATACATCAGGGGATACCCTTTTTACTTGTCAAATCTGACATTTCAAATTGATGTGACATCCTTTTACATTCGATTTCTGATCGCTTTCACGACAATTAACCATGAGAAAGAATGCCACCCATCCACCCGGCCGAAGAGGGATACATTCATCGATGGAGTCTCTTTAGCAAGACGGAGCAACAGAGCTGGAAGCAAATCAGGCAAATACAAATGGTTTGGTTGGATGGGTCGGTTGTGTGGCGGTGTGCCACCACTTTGAGTGATGGATTTGAAGGAATGAGTTTACCTTGTGAGAGATGGAAAATCGAAATCACTGCTCGGGTATATACAGAGTGTGTTTAGCTAAGGAAACGCTATCTACGTTCAAGGCGGAGGCGTAATTAATTAAACCGATTTGTTTTGGTTTGACGAACGACAGATGCTGCCAGGGGAGGGTTTTAGTGATTTTTCGAATCGAATTTTGGAGAGTGACTCACAGCTTGAAAACAGGCCAGAATCGATCAGTAATTAAAGGAAAAAGGAAATAAGGAGAAAGAGAAAAATACGAAATCCGCCCTTTGCGAGGAAGCCACTTCAAGTAGTTGCTCGTGATTAATTTGAATACAAACTTCCCGAAGGGGTTGTGGCTTGAGTTTCAGCAAAACAGGGGTTAAGCACATATCCTGTGTGGGAGTAATGCCAAAGCCACTACCGTTGTCCAGGCATAAACATGCATGACAATCAGCTTCAAATCGCCGTTTAATAGGGAGAGGTAGTTGTATGGCGCATGTATCACACAAAAACTGTCACGAAATCAAAAGAAATTTACGCAAACTCTTGTATAGTCATGCACTTCCTCTCACGCCGTGGCCCTCATACCCTTGCTGAAGCAACCACAACATGGATATGACATAGAGTGACAGAATGACATTTTAGCATTGATTTTGTCCGTTTTTTTGCAAACAACACATAGAAATCTGCCGCTTTGAAAAATCGACTATTCAATGGTAACTGACTGGCTGACGCACAGCATCGGCAATATAGCCCCAAGGACTTTATTATTTCATCCGTTTCTTCTACCTCTTTACCGGCGGATTTTTCTCCGTATTTTTGTTTGTTTGTTTGAGTTTTTTCTAATTAATTTCTTTTTCCCTTTAGTTCCAATGGTTTCTGATGGGTTTTCACCACTCTGGCAGTTATTAATTAAATTTTACAGAAATGTCTTTGTTATCCTTAACACTACAACAATTAAGAACATAGAAAAGATTACTTTTCCGTGAAAGAAATAAATGTGAATCCCAGTCCGGAGAGCTTCCTGCCCCCAAGCCCTGTCCCGTGTAATGAATCCCCAGAGGTTTAACACCCAATTCTCGGGTAAACAAAGAAAATATAGAAAACTCATCCGATCTACATCCCCATCTGCCTATTTCGCCAATTATCTTTGATTGTTTTGGTTATCCTTTTTTTGTTCGTTGTTTTTTATATCTCTCCTTCCATAATTAAGAGAATATATTTGACGCACCACTGACGTCCAACATCAACCATCCACCGACGTCGTCCACGTCAATGGTGAATGATAGAACCAATAAAGATTAATAGCATCCTTTTTAAATTGCACCCTTCCGGGTTGCGGAGGGGGGTAAAAAGCAGCAGGGAATAATATTTTTCTCTAGTTATCCACCTTCATTCATATGCCAACAAAGGAGCATCATTCTCCCCCCTTCACACACCCACATCCGAGACAAGAAATTTTATTCCCCATAATCCATAGAACAGTCCAAAAAAGCCATATTTTGGGGGCAAAACACAAAAAGAAGCCAACACACTTTTTTTGAGGAGATTGCAAACGATATGAAAAGCGAGCGAACTTTGCCCGGTTCGTGGAAGCGAATGTTAACTGTAAACTTCTATTTCTACTTCACTCTTCTCATCAAAGACTACACTTCGCCCAGACCTCAGTCGCTTATTCTCTTTCGAGGACTTACTCGAGGAAGCCAATAATGATAGCGATACTTTCCATACACTCTCGTGGCTCATACCTCGCCCCGCTAAAGCGAGGGATTGATGACGAGTAAATAGTACCACCATACTGGGAAATAAGGGGAGAAAGAGAAGAAAGGAAAATATTGAAATAGCGATCATCCTGCTCATATCCTTGTGTCTGATGAATTTTTGCTTCGTCCTAGGTACATACCTTATGAAAGTGACCAGTGAAACTGTGAACGGTACAACGTTTTAAGCGTCTTTATCAGCTTGGCTCACGACGATGGCATGAAGGGTGCACACATGTAGGAGGGGCGATCTAAACTCTGACAGGGAGCCCAACCATATCACCATATGGGATCCTTTGCCAAAAAATGTATTAAAATTTTCGGGAGTTTTCTGAATAGTAGTATTTAAAAAAATAAATGGACATGACGGAGTACGTATGAAGGTTTAGGTGGCATCGCACAAAAGCTCACACCGTGAATGTTAAGGGATTTCGCATCCCAGCCAGCACTGGTCTTGGTCTTTTATGTTTGAAGTGAAACCCGCATTTTAGTTAATTAACCCTTTTCCATTTTCGTTAATTGATATCTCCATTGACGGGGAGGATTAGCAGCAGGCACACACACACCCTTGCATACAGAAATACATAAAAAACAAAAACAGAAAAAGAAGTATCTTTCAAACCACAGTTCGCATCTTCCCGCATTCGCGACTTGTGCTGGAAAATCAATTGAAATGTTTAAAGGGTTCAACCATCAGTATCAGACATCAAAAATTTAAGCCAAAATCCTCAGCTGCGCCCCATCCTCAATCAGTCTCCCGAAATTGGGAACCACGATGCCAATAGAGTTAAAGCTTAAAAATCATTAAAATCGTTGCCAAGGAGTTGGAGAAATGACGGCGGCGACGGTGGTGAAGGCGGTGTGTTGTGGGCTAAGGGCTGTGGGGAAAGATGGGTTGAAGGAACGCAGACATTTCGGCCTCGAGTTGGTGGTTGTCAGATGTAATCTGTAATTAAACATTATCGACTTTGGGAATGACAACAAAAGTTGTGGAAGTTCTTCACCATTTGCTCGTGCGCCCTCCTCCTCGTATAACTTGTCATCGCGCGTTTTCTATACACAATCAAACCGCCCTTCCCCGACAGAGGGTGAGGTGGGTTTGGAAATTTTCAATTCGCCAAAAGTTTTTCGATTGCGATAAATCTACTTCTAATAGCTATCTGCCTCAGGGGGTCGTCGATGAGATGGAGAGCAACGAAAGGGTTGTATTGAGTAGATTTATGCGGGTTTCATAACTCTCGTAGTTGAATCGATTTTTCTTCGTAAGGAGCTTAATTTTTGTATCTTGACTTCGTTCTTTCTCACTCTTCTGGGCATGTCTGAGTCTTAGCCAAAATTGTTTTTTGGTAAATATTTAATTTTCCTCGTCCATCCGTCGGCATTGATACTACCTCCCAAACATCGAGACATCGGTATGATACGACTTGTTGAAATTCAATCCTCGTGAGAATCTATGCACTTGTATCCATAAAAGCGTTGTCCGTTCGTTGCCATAGTCGTCGTTACCGTTGTCTGCTTTTGGCATCTGTATAGAGATGAAGAAAGGAAGTGAAGAATTGACAATAGAAAAAAATTCTCCTCTCCAAGGTGATGTCGGGAGAAAAGCCACGCCATCCATCCACCAGGAGTGCGGCATCAAAAATGAAGTTGCAATGTGTCCAAGGGATATTCTTGTTTATCCACAACACAGGAATGCCTGCGAACAAAGACAAAGAGTCGAGATAAATTTTCCAACGTAATTCCTCCTTAAGCTGCTCTCGATATGATTCCCTCGACATCAGAGGAACAATCTCAACCAAACCAACCATGAGTTATACTCTTCGAATCTTCGACTGACTAATTTGCCAAACTTAGGCACTTGCAAAGGGGGGTCTAGACCCAGAAATTGGCTTATCGATAAATCCACTACTTGCATCCTACTACCGTCAAGCAGCGGGCAGAGCAAAGCAGTGTAACGTATTAATTTGGGTAAATTTAGCCCGTAATGACTTTAAAAGTAAAATTAATGAGGGTGTGTCCGTCCTGCTAGCAAAAAGGGGTCCCTGCTGAGGTCTTTTTGGTCGCCTTTTCCACTTTTTTTTTGTCTTGTTTCTCCTCACACTCGTAGACAGGAACCCAAACAAGGAAAACTTTTTCAAACTATTAAAATTCGAGCCGTAAATTTACTCGTGTGGATGTATTTGAGTGGGAAGCGAGGGAGCAGTCAGAGTCAGGGCAAAAGACCAAGTCAAATTGAACGGAAATACATTTATGTTGGATTTTTGTCTGGGGCTCGAAAACCCCAAAAAGGAAACAAAGCAAAAACCAAAAATTTCGGTTGATTTTTCGGGGGTTGTCCATGGTGCCACCATTCGATTCCACCACCACTATCACCACTTTCACGTGCCGCCCGTCTTTATGAGATATTACTTCAAATGGGGGTTAATTGGGCTATAAGTTCTTACCGATATCATCGGCAGACATCAAAATGGGAATGCCTTTCTCCTTCCCAGTGCTGTCTGCAAATTTTTCAGAAATTTACAAAAATAAACACAAAATGTAAACATACATATAATGAAATCGTTGTTTGTCTTTTATTGCAGAGGGCTACATTGGCCGAGAAAGAAGTAAACACTTTAAAGGAACAATTGTCAACTGTTTCAACAGCAACAATAACCACACTAACGTCTTCGACAACAACTACCACAGCAACTTCGATACATTCGTCGCCACTGTCACCATCTTCGGTGAGGACAACGTCAACGCCTATACCAAATATTAAATTATCACCGACGATAAACAACAACAGTAGTTTCAACAATAATAACAGCAAAACAAACAAATTGAACAGTGTTGCAATAGCACAACATTTACATCAAAACGGAAATCTACTAGCAGCAACACCGTCACCTTCTCCCCCGTTATCCGAGAACAGTAGCACCCTAAACGGTTGCCTTAATCCCGCAAAATTGTTCTTCAATCATAATCAAATAATGGACACAACAACAATCGCATCCAGTACAGCGACGATGACCGATGACCGCGAAAGCAGCGTCGTCACCACAACCAGTTGTGTCGGTGGGCCAACAGTGGGTGGTAGTACAGATGCTAGTAAGCTTATCACTGCAATGACAGCCGAAATGAATCTGCACCAAGACTCCAGTAGTGATGCGGCAACGCTATCGGCAAGCAGAGATCAAATGCCAAACAGCCTTACAGCCGAGCCGGGTGGTGCTAACGCAGAGGCAACACGAAATAACAACAATAACAATAATAACAATAATAGCACTAGTAATAATAATAAGAATACAAATAGTAGTAGCGGTAATAGTTGTAATAATAATTTAGCTGATGAATTGGCTGCCAAAGAGAAAGAGGTGAGTACCACAACATTTCACATCTAGTATGAATATTCTCTTCTGTCTCACTCTTAAACAATTTAACCCTCATTATGAACCCGGGGAAGCACTTCAAGTTGATTCTTTCTGGAGTCTGTTTGCCCAATAATGCGTGAAGCATCTCTTATCCTCTGCAATTCACCCTTTTTGCGTTTTCTCTTGAGCAGAACCCGAGAAGAAAAACACAACATCAAGTTGTAAATATGACATTTACGATGTCGTATCCTATCCCAAAAACCAGGCGTTTCACTGCGGGGCAGAAAAAAAAAAGATAAAACCCCCAAAAAACGAGTGTAAACAATCTTTCAAGGCGCAAAAATGAAGATGTCAATAGTACTGAAAATGATACTGGTACTGATACTCCCCTGTCTGCGAGGGTGGGTCAGTGGGATGTTGATTCTGAGGCGAGAAACAACATCTTTAAATCGACTAAATAGGACAAACAATGAGGAAAGATACAAAGAAAAAGGAAAAAAAAACAGAAAAGAGGAAAAATCACAGCACAAGGATTCAGTGTGAAGGTGAGCTAAGCAGGATGTTCAAAGGACTTTTGCAAGACGGCGCGCCGGTTGGAGTCAGGGAGGGTGGAAATATTAAAGCGGGTTTCTGGCGAGACGAAGATTTGCTTCGCTGGCTGCCTTTTTTGGTATTTTCCTTTCCATTTTCGTTTTTGATAAAGTTTTGAGGGTTGGAAGAAGATTCTTTCGCGTGGCAATGTGGCTAACTTGGGATACGAAGAAAATCACCACCGCCACTACAGGCGCCCGCACTGCCACTTAAAGATGATCCCAGGACTAATTATCAATCAAGGGAAAGAAGAATTTTGTATGCCAGGCATGTATTAAGGAGGTCGTGAACCAGTGAATTGTATAGAACATTGAGCATTGTTTAAAGAGATATCAACGAATTTTCACAGATTTGCGAACTATTTTCTCGGTGACTTCCAAAATAAACACAATCTCAACCATACAGTGTCACACAGCGTGTAACCCCAGCATCATCAACATTCCGATTGTGCATTCTCAAAGCAGAATATGTCTTCGTATCCACCAACCGCACTAATGTATGACCTTCTGATTTGTAAAATGTCAAAAATGCCATTGATCTTGAGACGAAGGCACGGAGACTAAGGACAAAAAAAACAAACAGTCTGCGCAAACCCACAAACTATTACTATTCCAAATGCAGCACTCTTCCATACTTAATTACATGTTTGATTGCGGGGCTCTGCGGCTGGGCTGGTTCCTCGCCCTGACGAGCACACGGATCGGCCCGTCCCTGCCGGCAGACAGACGCTCGGGGATGACGTCTGCATGCAACTCATCTCAATAACGCATCAACAGTCGGACGACTTTTTGGCCCTCATTTAGTATTAAAACATTAATCCGACGAACATGTGCGCTCATTTATTATTTGCGATGCGCCCGTTTGCCCTGTTTGCCTGTGTTAGCTGCAAGTCGGCCAGCTTGCCAGCCAACTCGCTTCCCTCAGGATCTTCGGCTGTGTGGTATGTCTTGCATGGCTCATTGTATAAATATAAAGTATCTCTGCGGAGCACATGTGTTCCATATCTTATCCCAGGGATCTACGAACGATTTGTAGATCATCGGGCAGAGCCGGAGTATACATCCACGATCATAACGATCACCATCGGGTCACCGGATCCGTGGTGTGCCTGTATGCGACTGTGACAGACTAATGTCATACAACGAAGTGATTTCCCCTTAACCGTAGCGGGCGATTCGTAGTTGAATGATTCCGAGAACTACTGTCTTTTTCTGGAGGGGGGATTTTATATTAAATTTGCACGAATGCCGTTCTTGATTGGTAATTTAAAATGACAAAATTTTCCCAATGTTTCATGAGAAATTCCTTTCATTTTAGGAATATCGCGCACAGGCCGATTTTTCCGCCGTGTATTTTATATGGTTTCGTTGATGATGACGATGATGGTGGTGATGCTGGCGATACTGGCGATGAATTGGTGGACGACGGACGCAGTGTCGTTCCGATACATTGCAAACGAGACAAATATTTTCTTCATGCCAGAAAAGACATGCTCTGCAAAATTAAGTTTCGGATAGTTTTTCCCATTAGTCGCCGTCTCTTTTCTCCTGCACTGAGGGTGTAAAATGAACTTTTGTCATACCTACCTATATTTATGTATGTGGCGACGTATATAAATTGTATAGAGCATAAAATTATTGGTAACATTGTTCGAACGTTCGTTGTTGAGCGGTGCTGTGTAGCGCAATGTGACATCCGGTCTAATTTGAATGGTTTTCCGGTTTTTCATAGATACTGATACCATTTTTTTTATTTTTAATTTTCATATATGAATTGGTTCCCGTTCTCCTCTCCGCCGCAGTCCCCTTGCCATTGCGGGTGACTCGCCATAGGTTGGGGTCTTAGGCTTTATCGTTGCCTTTCCATTTGTTCCATTATTATAATTATTACTTGTATCTGCGTCGCTCTCTGTGGTTGGTTATATTTCGTTGATATTTATATCTATTGCATGTGACTGTATAGGAAGAAATTCATGGTAATTCGATAACGATGTATCGGGAACTCTTGCTACGCGATAAACTGAGTTATTATTAAGCGTACAGTAGCCGGTATTTCTGTTGTTCTCATTCGACTAATTTTGGAGCGCGGTCGTTCGGCTTTGTGGCGGTGACGGTGGTTGTTTTTTTTTTTTGTTTTTAGCAGCCCTTATCATTATTCGAAGAATTTAATTGTCAAAGACGGTCGAATGGGTTTTGCCAAAACGGATGCATCTACATGAGCATGTTTCCAAACTAGCGATAATATACCACACGCACCGCTTGTGCAATCGCTGCCACCATTACCATTACTAACGCCTTGTTATCACGCATTCAAATGGAATTCCTTAAATTCATAATAGGAATTCGAATATCTAGACATCATTGATGTGGTGGCGGGTTGCCTAAGAACTTTTCTTTTAAAAGAAAAAAAAACAACTTGGTCGATATGGCTGAGTAATCACCGCGTCTAGATGGCTCGTAATGCAGTATTATCTTGCCGAATCGCAGATGCCTGTATCGGAGGCTTCACATGTGCGCTGCACATTTGTCCCATCCAATGCAACGTGCCGCAGCACTGTAGCAACACACCGTGTCGCTTCGCGGTGTGCTCTCCTGAATATCGTTTTGTTCTCATCTTGTGCTGTTGATTAATTGATTTCTGTGTACATAATGTGTTTTATGAGGACGAGATCGCTCTTTGGTGATTCTTCGAGTGCTTCGAGTATAATTGCTGTACTGCGCCGTCCGTCAATGGGTGGATGAATGGTTGGTTGGTGGACTACTCTCGGTCCTCAGCCTCCATCTACAGGTTATTATCATAAGTGGTTCGTTGCTGTGTATCGTTGTTGTTTTGCACGCGGTTTGTATCTTCTCTGTGCCCATTGAAGTGCGCAAATGATTCGAGTACCAAATCCCCTTCTCTCAATAAATATACTCAAAAAATCACAAAAAATCAGCATTTTCCAATCTATTATCAACGTTCTTTAGGGTTGCGGCTCAATGAGTCCGATGCTCTTTGTAAATGGGGCTCGTGGAGTCTAAGGGGTGGTATGTTTTGAAATATTGTCATTTTGTTGTTTGTGCACACACCACAACCTCTGTGTGCATGCTTCTTCAACCCCTGATTGCAAATCCTGATGAGATGATGACGATGATGGGTAAGATGATGATTACACAATGCATTAGATGGGTGGTGACAGCGGCGCTGGCAGAAGACTCTTTCTCACTGTGCAAACCCACTCCATCCCTCACTCCCTAGTGGAGTTGTCAGCATCTCATTTTTTTTTTTTTTTTGATTCTCGCTTCGCTCTTTTGTCAAAACCATAATACGAAAATGGCTTCTAATGGATTTTGATGCATTGTGCCACACACGATCTTTTTTACCACCATCGCAAAGATGATGAGTTACTTATACACATAAAAGAAGGTAACCAACATCAATATATCGCTTCTCTGCCATCATCAAAGCAAATATAACATTTAGAGCCGTGAAAGACACTTTTTAAGGGAAGTGTAGAGACAGGCTTTTTAAAAGATAATCAACTTCAGGGTTATAAACTTTCAAAGGGTTAAGTGCACAGGGTTACTGCAAATTCATCAGCAGTGATCATTGAAGCCTTCGTAAATAGCGTGACAATGAAGTCAAGTGGAGTTTATTTACTTGCATTGATTTGCATTTCAGCACCCAGCGTTTAAGCCGAAATAAGAGTTTTTAATGTGTACATTATGTTTCATTTTAGCAAGATAATAAGCAATCACACACAGAAAAGGGATCCTATTTAAAGTCTGACAGTCAGCTCACGCCCAACGCCACCACCACGTCATCATCGCAGCCATTTCCATCTTGCCAACATAAAAGCCATGTTGGTCGGAGATGTTGTCTTCTCTTCGCGCCTGCATAGGAATGCAAGAGTAAGAGCCTCTTACCACTTGAATCTTGTTTGTGTTTTTTTTTTCACAAGACCATCCCCTAACACACACATACAATTTTCTTTTTTAATGTAAACGCTCTGTATTTCTTTTGAAATTTCAATTGACGTTCATAGAATATGCACTTTCGTTTTAGAAAAAATCTTCCCCCTTTGCTGCGTGTTCTTCGTTTACTGAATCAAAAGCGTTACTGCTTGCTCGTTCTCTAATAATCAAGATAACCCTTAAAATAGGTGAGGGATCTTCTTGTCTCAGCGAAAAAAGAAACGAAACGAGATAGATTACAAATTGGCTGCACTAAACCTCCGACACAAAGTTATGTATAGGAAAATCTTACGTGATCGGAAGCAATCGAGATTCGAAATCTATAATTATTGTGCCGTTGAACCCCCCCCCCCCCCCCCCCCCCCACTCTACTCGTCGTCGCTACTGACGATGAACTCTTATTTCACCCCACCACACGAGGACAGAGGAAATAAAAACAAAACAAAGAAAAAACCGAAAAAATAATCGAACTAATCGAAAAACTCTATGAACCGTGTTAAAATATTTAAAATTATCATCGCACGCTATTTCCAAATTCGTTCGAATGTAACACAAATTATACACACGTCCATCCGTTCATCGGTTCTTCGGTGCGCGTCTCTGTATCTTTTTGGTTCGATTCTAATCAGTCATTTCGGTGACTGGAATTTGTTGCTGTTTTCAAATATTGTATCTCTTTCACTCTCTTTCACGGCCTTGGCATGCATCCATCAATTCCGCCTCGAGTAATGTCTAAAACAACTTATTAGCATCAAATCGAAATGAAAACCCTTTAAGCTATTTTGTGGCAGCGGATAGATCTTAGAGAACTTGTATACGTTCGACATATGATCGACAACCTTTACACACATTCATCCACCGATCCATTATACGTATGAACGTATAATTGATAATTTCCAATCCGAAGAAAATATTTTAATATGCTCCTAACCAAGCGAGCTGATGACTGAGGCTGAGGAGATACTATTTGTGTTTTAATCTCGGTCTGGTCTTTTGGTAGCTGCCGAACATTGTCTCTGTTGCGGTCTCCCTGTGTGTGCTTATTTTAGATTCGCTTTAATTGGACTCGGCCTAGAATGAGAAACAAAGCAATCAGCTCTCTGATTGACTCTCTAGTTACAATCCTAGGAGAATGAAAGCAGAATCTATCTATCAATTTCTTATTTTTGGACTTGACCAAATCGATGATTGTTATGCGTGGAAATGTTTTATTTTTTCGATTTCAGTCATATGCCCTCGCGCACTTCGGCGCATGGCGATAATAATGAATCCCAAAACAACATATAAATAATTAAGATTAAAAAAAATCCGAAGCAATCTATCTATTGACAAACTAATGTATCGCCGCATCTTTAGTATTCGGTTAGCGTTTGTTTTGTGTTGTAGTAGCATGGAATACGAGGATCGCTATCACTTGGTAAGAGCCATTATTCCCACCTTCTGTTCCATTTCATGCTGCTCGCTCCGCTCGGAGGCGACACAATCGAATTAAATAATTCCATTCCAATCGAATTAACCAATCATTTGGTACATTTAATTCTCATCGTCTTGTCGCCAAAACATCCCTGCCGTCGCCGTCTTTCAGGCCCACTGGCAGAGAGAAACTTTTAAAACTTAATTATTGTACATTGTCGCCACCACCGCCCTCCTCTTGGGCACAGTCAGCCGTGCTTCATCATCCGCGTTGTTCGTTGCCGTTGTTAGGGAGCAGCGAACCCCTTTCATACGGAATTAGAGTGCTTCTACAAGCAATTTCGGATTTCGAAGGATTAAGACGACTAGAAGTACGGCGCTCAACATTTTCCCCATGCACTCTGCGCACTCTCTTCACCTCGTCGCCATCATTAACTAAACACAATTGATTTATCTCAATCGATTGTTTAAACTTTCAGACATGTCGCGAGAATGGGGAGAACTCTCGTTCCCACCATTGCTGCCGCCTTCATTCAGTCATAGTTTATTTGTTCTTATTGTTTTTTTCCTTGCTCCCAAATGACTGTAAAAACGACGCACACATGTGCAGCAATTCGATTCTGGTCTCGGGAGCTACTGCGGCATTTGTTTATGCAGGAGAGGAGACGATTCCCATGCATCTCTTCTGTGCGTGCAGCGGTTGTCATGCGGGAGGGCACTTGCAACATGTTCTATATAACCGAGGGGTCACAGTCTAATCATTCAACTATGACAGTCACCGTCTATTCATTATTATCTAATGACGGGTCCACAATGGCGCAAATAACTGCATCTTTGTGGTGACTTCCCCTCACTATGCTTTATTTGTGTTTTTTGCAAATTGTGTGTCAAATACTTCGATGAGTTTATCCGAAGCTATTCGTATAACACTCGACTGGTGATGTCGTCGATCAGCCCAAACTAGTATACATACACACATATGTTCATGGTGAAATTAACAAATCAACCCAAAATAAGGAAGCAATCAATTTAAAAAAATCAAACCCGAATGAAATCACAAGCTTTCGACTTATTCGCT
Organism: Eristalinus sepulchralis; assembly: GCA_944738645.1. Taxonomy (NCBI): domain Eukaryota; kingdom Metazoa; phylum Arthropoda; class Insecta; order Diptera; family Syrphidae; genus Eristalinus; species Eristalinus sepulchralis. The sequence goes on along the minus strand of OX122884.1, from coordinate 255,971 downwards.
GGCATCGCTGGCACCCCGCCCCGCGCCACTCAGCGTCGACATAACCCGCCGTGCATGCAATCATCAACAAGTATCGCATCTATCAGTGTGTGTAGATACTGACTAAATACAAAAATAAAGGAAAAATGATACAAAATTTAAACTACCAGTATATTCGATCATCGAAGTGGATGCTAGCGATGATGCTTAGGCTTACTCTCGCGCATCATGATGGTCTGTGACTTTGTCTGTGGTGCGCGGAGGCGACTTGGCGCTCAGCGGCGTAGGTAGTAGATTGATTCGCCACAAAACGACAAACAACAACTGATTTGAATTGAAATTGAAAGGAAATGGATTGTCGGTCATAAATAAGTTGAATACTTATATATTTTTTGTTGAATTGAATAATTGGCCTTTTGATTTGCGCGCGCTCTAACCACGACAAAAGGAACTCAGAGAAACCTTATCTGCTGCAGCGCAATCTACATTTCTACAATTGTATGCTGTACAGTACACTACATTACAATTCAATTAACAATAATTGATTGTGGAGTAAGGGCGGACAGCTAACAACTCACGGTGTACGTCTGATGCATGTAGCGGGTGCTGTGATGGCTGAATTAATGGGCAAACAAATCATAAATCACTCCCGTGCAAGTGCAGAATCTTATTTTTCATTTTCATTTTTTTTCTAACTTACGATGTGCTGTAAAATTTCTTAAATTTTCCCAACGTTCTAGGTTCAATTTATCGTAAATTTCCGTTCAGCCTTGTAATTGACTTCCCATTTCGTGTGTAATGATGTTCAACTTGATTAAGATTTCGTGTCTCCGCCTTGAAGTGACACGACGACGCATGGCGGTGATGATTGAATGCTCCCAACAATCCATGCAGACTGTTAACTTTGCATACCCGAGCAGATATGCAGATTTTCGAATGCCGATTCGACTAATTGGCTTATAAATTAGAAGGGAATCAATTGATAAATCAATCCTCGAGCATACATATGTCTAGAGAAGTGTGTCCCCGGAGAACTTGGCAATAATTCAATTTACTCCCAAAACTCATTCAGCCATCCTTCTAGGTACGTTACAAATTCGATTTGAGCAGTTTTCCCATCGATGTGCATTCATGTGTGTGGAATTTGCATGAGTGCCGTCGTCGCACCGTGTCATGCTTAACTCTCCTCCGCTTCGCTCTGATGCTGTGCCAATTATTTTTCAATATTTAATTTTCATCAAGTTGTACAAGTTGTCGTGTTATAGCGTGCTGCGGCGATCTGCTATACGAGACACCCGCATGAGGGTGTTCAACACACAGACTCGAAGATACTTGTCGTCGATCTTCGTTAATTTTACTACTATTTTTTTCTTCTTCAGTTTTTAGATACTACAAGCATGTATATAGCCATCGCAGTTGGTCTTTCTCTCTGTTAAGATAAGATGATGACCACTTCATATTTATTGTTTTTTAAGTAAATGTACCGGAAACAATGACTTGATGAATTTTTCCATATCTTTTCCTTTGTATTCACATTCACTGACAACTACCATGACGACGACGAGGTTGGGTTGATGGTTACTAAATTAATCTGAATGCGGGTTTCATTTGTGAAAAAAAAAGAAAAAAATATATGATGCTGATCAAACTCATTCGTGTAGCAGGCACAACTATATGACAGTCTGTCACACCACCTACTCTTAATTATATATCATATTCACGTCTGTATGCGTATCAACTCTCAGATACAGGTGATTAGAGCGAAAAGAGGGAAAAACAACAAAAGCGCCACTGTTTTGAGAAGGTAATCTGTTTTTTGGGGAAGTTTACTCTATTTTTGTAGTCAAGATTTGAATCTGAGTCAGAGGACACCACAGAGGGAGGACAGGTTTAATAAATATGACACATACGAGTAGATATCTGAAGAAAGCGACACGATAAAGCCAGCAAAGCAAGCAAAGGAGCACTCCGAACGCAATATTTAAACAAAACATTTCAAAAGAATTAACCAACTCAATAAATTTTATCAGTAATATAGCGATACAGAGGTCTATGTTTATCCTGATTGTAAATTTAGGTTATAGCTATAAATCAATGAAATCTCTTTTTTTTTCCCTGCTCTCGCGCACCCACTTCAGTGTGGCATGCTGGAAGATTTGACGTCGCCCGGTTCATCATCATTGTGAATCTGTGACTTTATTTTGTGAACAAAAACAAAGAAAAAAGAATAAGAAGACCGAAATAAAAAAATAAATATTCGTAATATTTACAGTGTGGCATGTTTATCGCCGGTGCCAACGTTCGAGAAGTCATCATCATCGTGTAATCAAGATGAATTAAGAATTATCAAATACGTTTCTAAATATGGATTATTTGATAGTCGTCCCCCGGTCCGCCTGCCTCAAGCGCCGCGTTTCCACGGCTAAACTATACAATGCGAGCAAATACTCAATTAATTTACGATGACTACGGCTTATGTGGGGTACATGGTGCAGATATAAAAAGATACTTTTATGAATTTATTGTTTTCCAACTTTACTATTGGAATCTTAGTCTTTTTTTTAATTCCGTTGCTACGAGACAGGAGGTGAGAGAGATTTTTCGGATAAAATGTTATGACTTTTTTGGTTGGTTTTGATTTGCAAGCAAATAAGATAGTAGTTAGATTACTGTCTATGATAGTCTGGATGGTCTCGAAAATTCGCTAGGCTTAATATAAATAGTATCTGAATAGCTTCTATAGGGTTTTGAAGGGAAATTTAAATCAATTCCGTGATTAAGTTTGAACACGATGGCTACATCACTGGTGAGTGGTTGTAAGGTGGAAGCTTTAAGAAATACGCTTTTGTTTTTTTTTTCACTTCAATTGTTGGGGATTTTTTCGTGCCATTAAGAGAGTCATTTGCTTCAAAATATCATCAATTCAGACTGCAGCACAGTCCCCGACAGCAACACAGGTATTCACTCATCTCGTAAATTTGTATTTATGTCCTTTTGCCCAGCACCAGTGCCAGCGCTGGGTAGTCAATGGTACCTATAGAGTCATCATCATTAGGATTATTGAAAAATCATGTATTTTTGTTTGTCTCTGCTATTATCCTCCATCTTCCTGTTTCCCAGTTTGGTCTTAACTTGTTTTTCGTTTGTTTATTTTTTCGTTTTTTTTTTTTTGCGAATATGAACTGCCCCAAACAAGACAGGCATTCACTGTGAAAGGCATCATCTCATCGTTATTCTCATCAATTCGTTGAAAAACCATTCCCCCATCACTCCTCCATTACTTGCCCCTTTACTCGTTTGTGAAGGATTTATTTGCTCTTGCTTACGTTCGTAGTTGTGTTTGGCTACTTTTTGACTAGCTCCTCCTTCCTTCTTTGCTTGTCCTTGGGAGTTGAGAAATGATGGATATCTTCAAATAAAGAATCCACTTTCAGGTTAAATATATTTTAGGTAAAGCGTAAAAAAGGTATTTTTTTAATTGCATTTTGATTTTACGTATTCACTTATGTTCGTATTTGTTTGTATCCCCATTCTGGACCTTTAATAATGGTCACAAGTGTACATACGTCTGAACGGACGGTCTGAACATCGGACGATACATATAAAATAACTGAAATATTCTTCGTAACTGTTGATAAGGAGAGTGTCCTTACAGCATAAAAATGTTTAACAGTTCAGAAAATTTTTTAACGTTCGGCTAATTCAAACAAAGAGGTGGTCCAATACAATAAACTCAATAAACTCTGTAGATTCGACTGGGGGGATGGCGAGGGATAAATAATTGAACCGTCCTCCAGACTGTCTGGTTAGTAGATTGCGTTTCCCTTTATAAATTGTGACAGCGAAAATAAAACCACCGCGCGCCCTGGAAATCATAAATTCACATTCGATTCCGGCTCCACAACCTACAAAGCCATTTGTATTTTTTTTTTCCTTGTAAAGATATGAGTATATGACGGATACTCAAAGCAAACGGATTACAATCCTTACAGCTCCTTACCTACGTGGGTTTTGTTTTTGTCTGCGGTCCAATAAATTCAGCCAATTGCTAACGAGAGAGAGACTTTGATGCCATTGTCTCTGGAGCCCATCCATCAGTAGCACCTCCGGTGTGAGCAGATAAAATACATATTTTAGACTATGTTTGTGCCTTTTTTCATTCCCCACTCTGTGCCGGGTTAAACCGAGATCACAGTCTGACCAGGGTTTTGATTCCTTGGTACTTGTGAGTATGCAAACAAAAAAGGATAGTAACGGACCAGCTTATCGCAGTACCTCTCCGAGATTATTTTCCGTCTAGACAATTATGGACAAACTAAGGGAACAAACGGAGAAAAAAAAAACGACCAAGTCTGTATCTTAATTGATTAGAATCTCTACATCAAAGTGGGATTTACAATCAATTTAAAATTATCACGAGCGCTAAGGTCCTTTAACTTAGGTCCATAGTCTGTGGCAGCCAATCGTGGGGAAGATTATGATAATTGAATTTTTTTCCTTCCCCAACGAGGCGTAATTTCTTATGCGGCGCAACTAATTAATTGGTGGAAGCATACTTATTTCGCAGCCTTGGTGTTCGTCCTGCAAACATCCCTCTTTATAGGACATCAAATTAATTTGTCATTATTGTGGATAATTCTTCGGCGTGTTTTCCAATTTCCGCTAACGCGGCACACTCGTAGAAAAAAAGTTAACCGAACCGTTTTCCCTTCGAAGTCCTCATTGTCGTCATAAGCGAGTTTGGTCTTATTATCGTTTTTAGCTTTGGTCTATTAAACTTGATAATGATTATGGCGGCGGTGGACACGCCAGAGTCGAGTGTCGTTGCATTGGATCTGTACGTCGATCAATATCTCATTTGATGGGTACGAGAGGAAAATCAACTTTATGTCGGCTTATAGAAATAAGAGAGTGGAAGGAAAAACGATTAAATTTTCTATTTCTAATTTGTCCTTTTCCTTTCCGAGTCATGGGTTTTCAAATTAATTACCAACTAGATCACTCACTTTCTCACTTTATGTTTCGATGCAAAATTTTTTACACCAAAATAGGTTATCCTCCCTGTTCGACATCTCAATTCTGGATTCGAATAAATTTGTTTTGCCCCCTGAAATTCAATACTGGCACACAATACCAATACAGCCATTAGCGTATCCTTCCTTTCATTAGCTGGATTGGCGTCATATATGACAGAATAAGTAAAAAAAATGTTTAATTTTATAAAAATTTTTGATCTGTGACAATACGATATGGGGTTGTTGTAGATGAGAATACAGGGGTTGGCGGAGCAGGAGCTCTGGATGGAGAATTAACATGAAAATGAAAAACTTTTTCCTGAACTATTTAACGTTTAGAATAACTTAGTGTTGCTTTCCTACTGCTGCTGAAGAAGAGAGTCAAAGAGGTGCTGAAGAGGGAGATAGAAAAGGCGATGTGTATGTATATTTTTGTACAACAAATATTATTGTATTGTGCAGCTCTCCTTCCGACATGCATAAATTCAGACTCTTGCTTCAGGGTAAAGCTTCTTTCATTGCTTACTCAAACAAAATTACACACAGACATATACACGCCTCTCCTATATGAGTAGGCGCACACTAGACACGGGAATAATAATGCAATTGATGTTCAAACAAAACAGCATAGATACGCCAAGCATCCTGAACTGGCACAAGCACAAACATCGGCTGTATAGAACTGGCATTAAGTGTGGTGTCATATGCAAATGCATGCAGGAAGAGAATTGATTTTTTTTACCCTTTTCGTATTTCTTGTTTTTTCCAAGATTCCACAATTGAGGAGAAAAACAATCGCAAGGCAAATAAAATAATATACGCTAGTTAAGTAGAGAGAGAGAGAGAGAGAGGACAGGAAAGAGGAGAAGAGACAGAAAGGAAAACGAAATCCAAGTACGTTATCAATGCAACAATGGGCATACCTACCGTATTATTGCTCTCAAGAGACCAAACACAGTCACTGCATACAGCCCAATGTTCGGATCCGGATACACGGAATCTCCCAAAGGTACTCTTGAAACATTCAAAGAAACAAAACAAGAGCCGGACTGGTGACAATAGAAGACAGACAGCTGAATAGCTTTTCTGTTGCCAAGCGTGATATGTAACATCAATATTGCAGGTGAAATTTAAAAAAATCTAGACGTTCACGAATTAGAGAGACATCCAAAAACAAAAAAAAATCTTCAATATACATATATACATGACGTCCCACAATTAAGGAACCAAACCATTGATGATTTATTCGAAATATCTTATGTAAAGGATTCGCTTTCATGCTGTTCCTAAATACTGAGTAAGCAAAAAACGTGCAGAGAATATTGCCGTCGAACAAAACCAAAGGATTATGAATTATTGCGCAAATTATTGTATTTGCCTTTGTGTTTGAAAAATTTGAGAATCGAAGGTTTAACTGGTATTCGCGTATGTATAAGTGTATGTAAATCAAACGCACTCGTTTTGTAATTAACAAAATTGCCAGCCGAAAACCAATACAATATAAAATTCAACCCCAAAAATATATATTTTTTTGTCTTGGATTTGAACTGTTTCACCGTCGTCATCATCATTATCATCGTCATCGTCATCATAACGATTCACATCCAAAGGGCAATGGAAGTTCTCCTTTCATATGTCTGGTCTACGCACCCAAACCATACACTCACCGAACACCCATCCAACCAACCAACCGCCCAGCCAACAATCAAACGACCGAAAGGGGTCTTCTGCTGTTCCTCCCGCTGGTTTTCGACCGTCGGAATCGTCTTCTCTCTCGCTGTATACACTAACACACAATAAGTAGTAATCAGCTAAAGGCGCATTGAAACAAATATCCTTTTCCCTACCCACCCCCTCACAATTTCAATCACCTAACCTCGTATCAACGATTTTGCCGGTCTTATACCCTGGCCTACAGTAGCTACCTCAAGCTCGTTCAACTCACAACAGCTAGCAAGTAAAAGGAATTAAAATTCATTGTAGCGAATATTTTCAAAAGTATATACAATCCAACATAGTGGCGAGAGAGTGTACGATGACTAAAACGGCACGACATGACGCGACGGTGCTGACGACAATGGTAAGAGAATGCGGCTCTGAGCGGTGCGGCGACGGTTGTTGGCAGAAGCAACAGCGGCAATGTCATTGATTTTTGATTCCATATCTGTGTATTAGCAGAAGGACATTAGCTCTAATCTAATATCCTTCTCGGTAGAACCTTTTATTCTCTCACCGCATGGTAGCTTATTCAATTCAGCAACCTTCACAACGAAGCATCCCCCTTTAGTAAACAGCAATATGAGGTTTTTACGTTTTTGGGGAGTACTCCTACCACAACGAGTTGAATTAAGGCGAAAAACTGAATATTTACTGTCAGATTCATGGAGAATAATTAATCAAAAATCCATATCAAAACACAAGAAGAAGATGAACAATGAACAGCGACAGCGGTAGTATTTATAGTAGAAGTCAAGTTCTGTCATTCATTTGACCATCAAAAGATACGCATCTTAAGGATATACACAGGGAATGTACAGGAACACCTCTGAATCTGCATCTGTTTGTGTGTGTAGAAGTTCATAATTAAAATGAAATGCAAAGGATACACACCACCACCTACATCACCATCACCATCCAGATTTTTGAAGGATTTCTTTGTAAGGCACCACCACAAGGACAATCATTTATAGCAGTAAGCCACCAAATAGTCGTAGTATCTCATCAGCAGATCGAAATGGGAGAGGGGAGGCAAGGGGAGAAATATGTACAAACAATGGAAATCAATGAATTACCTTTCAACTGAAGTCCGTGTATTTGCTCAATAATTCAAAATTCTGCGCTACATTTCTACACGATTTGCATGTGAAGCGGGCGGTATGATGAAGGGGTTGGAAAGTACCCGAATTCAGTTGTAAATGTGTGTCTTCGATTTTAATATGACAGCCACCCAGCCACACACACCATCTACCAAACAACTGAAAATGAAAGGATTCATTGCCAAGACTCGAACACAAACACATGTAAGAGTTGAATTTTTGTTTATCTGCCAATTTTAGGTAGACGATGGGGTGCTGTTAGCGGCGGTGGTGGTGGGGTGCAGGGGAGAAAAAGAAATAAGGGAAAATCTGCCATCGTTTTGAAATTTTGATTCGATTCATTAATTAATACGAGATCTCCGTCAGCGGCAACTGTAGTAGAGGCGACGGCAACGGGTGACGGAAGAGAAATTCACTCGTTCACGCTCATACTTGGCTCGAAATCGAGTTTGAAGGAAGATTCGAGTTTTTAGATTGGCCTATGGATGGGGAGTTGGTGGTGGTGGGAATTGATGGGTGGTTGGGTGATGGTGGGTTTGCCAATATTAAAGTGATAAATCAAAGCGAAATGTCTGTGCCTGGAATCGAAGCACTTTCCGACAGGATGGAAGAACCCAATATTCGTACACAGAATTAGGTTGGGCGGTGTGTTGAGTAGAAAAAAAAAATAAAAATAAAATTTATAATTGACAACGTTTTCCACATCAGTTTATCCACCTGAGGGTACGAACGTATATATACTTTCACATGATATACAAATGCACAGTGTCAGCACAGGCACACCATTGCGGTTTTGAAAATTTATTTATTGCTACAGCGATGATATAATAACACCAAACATAAGAAGACGAAGACAACGACAACACGCACACGACAACAACGACATTATATTACCCCAACGCTGGATCAACATCAAAATAACATAACATATTTTTTTTAATAAAATTACGCACCCCTATGGTGTAGTAAAGTACTTGTAGGAATGCCTCCCACCCATCGCCTGCCGCCTGCCGAACGGCGGTTTAAAGGATACGTAAACCTCAGTTATAGAAATTGTGCTGAAAGAGTAACCCCTCGCCAAAAATAGAAGAGAGAGAAATATGATAATTGGAAGATTCGTAAATTCGACAGGAATTGTTATACATGTGTGTTTGTAAAAATAGACGATGCCTCCCTTAAGAATATGCAAAAGTCAAGACAAACTTTGTCCCTCCTCTCTCCTTTCTCCTTTCTCGGGAGATAAAGTCCACGTACCTTATAACATCGTCGCAGCTCAGCCGTGCTGCGATGTATGGAGGGAGTGGCATTTGGATCGTTTCATTATTGACATTGCCTTTACGAAGTTGACTTCGAACTTCCTTAATCGCCAGGTTCTTCCTCGATGAGAGACGACCAAGGGTGAGGTAGAATGAGAGTTAGCTGGCATCGTAGACAAGTGATGTTTAAAAACATCACCTCCCACCGTCGTCGCCACCCGCCAGTTAATATTATAAACAAATTCCCCGGTCGTCGTCGTTGCGTTGTCATCCCCCCTGTCGTTGTGAATATTTTTCCGCAATCCCTCGGCTCCTGCTTCATCCACATGTGATCCGATTTAAGGAGCTTCACGAAGAGGGTGAGTCGCTGACTGGGGGGAGTGAGAATGTGTACTTTTATTTAACCATCTATAATAAAAGCGGCAACCCTTCTTCGTTATGTTACCGTCGCTTTTGTCGTTGTCGTCGAAGACAAATTCTGAAAATTTATTCAATTAATTAAAGTCGATAGAAATTCTGCACACCGTGTGGGTATGTGCATGCGTTTTCTTGTTGACTGAAGGGGTAGAGGGGAATAATTGTCTCCTACTACCCCAGTAAGAATTCGTCCTTACGTGATGCAGAGTACACATATTGAAGAATTCGGTTAAACAAAACACGAAGCCTGTGTATATACTTAGTGCGACGGCGGCGACGACAATGCTCGCCTCTAATGAAATAATGATGAATCCCTTTCATGCGACACAACTGGTTGTTTCTTGACGGGGGGATGGCTGGTGGTTGTCTCATTTATTAAGTATCTAAACAACTTTTAACGGTACCAAACTACGACGACGAGAGAGAGAGTCTATATTTTAACCGCCCCTTCCCCCACAAGTCCCCACGACAGCAGGCCGTGTTTTTTCAGATATTATTCTGATTGGAAATTATTGCCATATGTCGTTGGGCATTGAGTTATGCACACGCAGGATCGAACCATAAACATTTCCCTACGAGAGCACGCACACGCACGGGTTGATTGGTGGTGACGTGGCGAACCCCTAGGTGAATGGGGACGACGCCGCATTAGTTTTATCGTTTTGGTTGCAATAAAAATTAGCAAATATCGTGTATTTCCTATATCGATGGCGCGCTGTCATATGTTTGTCATGGTTGTCGGCGCTGCCGGGACATTCGTGTTTATCATATGTGTTTCATGCAAATCTTGATGTCATTCTTGTAATTTGTACATGATTGAACAATAAACTCATTAGTTCAACCCTGACATGACAACTCTAAATTAATAGGTTCAGGGGACTAGTGAAACAAAGATTTTTCGAATACAAATTGATTGAAATGACTTTTATATTCCAATTTCAGATTAAAGCACTTATCGACGAGGTAAACCGACTGCAAACCCTCCAAGAAACCCACATTGTACAAATACAAAGACTTGAAGATAATCTAGAAGCGAAGCGTCAACATATTCTGAGATTGGAGGCACGCCTCGAGCAGAAGCAACAGCTAAAAACTGATGTCCCACCTGCGTCAAAACCAAGTCCCGATCTGTACCAAGGGGATGAGGAGGCAACACCCTCTGCAACAGAACCTCCTCCATTGGCGACAGTCGTTCACGCAGATGAAGTACACATTAAAAAGGAAAATCAGTGAGTAAAACCATCGCTTTCACTTTCGCCAGCCGAATGTTAACACGAAATAAATTTTCGAAATTTTTGCACTCTTTCTACAATAGGACTCCTCTTGGAATTGACATTACAAGTCAGTCAGTTGCAGTTGCCGCTGCCGCTGTTGCCGCTGCGGCCAACGATCCTAAGCATTTTCAGGAAATTTTACTCGAGAGAACCAAGGCATTAGCAGCTGCCGCACATGCCACCACCGAGGCGCTGAAACCCGAAGGTGAGTCAAACCAAACCTCCATCCCCTCACAAACATCATACGCATCAACACAATAAAGCAGATCAAGAATTTACTTTTCTTTTATTGAACGTGGCGCGGCATTTTCTAAATGGCGCCTGCATTTATTGCCGGCCTCATATAAATCGGAGCCGGCAATCAACCATCGATGATGGCATATGAAAACGTCACTCTTCAAGTGCCGCGCTGGCGTTATCGCAATCTTACTACTTTACTGCTTGTTTGTTTGCAAAAATTTTCTAAATTTGAGAACAGAACGAACATTGGTGAATTAGGTTCACATAAAAAATTACTTCATTTGGAGTTTTAGAATCGGGTCATACTTGAACTTTTTCATACCCAAATTCCCCCTCTTAATATGTATGACGAAAAAAAAACAAAACAAACATTCGTACGTTTCACAGGAATTTCCAGTGACACGACGTCGGCAGATACCGATAAGGAAACTGCTGAGAACGATCCGCTTAGTTCTGAACCGAACGATTCAAGTCAGCAACAGGAGCAGCAACAGGAGCTGCGACCTCTATCAGAATCAACTGCACCTCAAATTCCCGCAGATCAAGTCACATCGTCGTCCAACTTTCAGAGCGTTGATCAGTTTGGATCTATGCTGGGCGGTGAGCTAGTCAATTCATACTGGCGTCGTGGTTTTGATTTATCAGCTGATCTTAAGTTGCCACCGCCACCACATCACCTGTCCCTCGCAGCCGCGGCTCCCCTGTCATCCGTACAACAGGGGCCACCAGCAGCAGCCGTCGTGTCGATAGCCCATCCACAGCCATCGATAATATCACCAGCAAATCCAACGCCTAAAACGCCAACATCAATCTTTCAAAATTTCCCATCAATTCTTTCGTGCCGATCACCTCCACCACTCTCAATGCCGGCCACAGGACCATCAACCGCTACCCTTTTGAGTCAACTAGTTAATTCAACCTTCTCATCAAACTCAACCCCTTCTCTTCGAACAGATACCCACTCTGCGTTGACAACGTCAACAACAACAACCACCGGCGTCCACCTGCAACCATCCTCTCAACAGCTTCATCAACAGCAGCACCACCACCACCACCAGCAACATCAGCAGCACCAGCACCAACAACAGCAACATGCCTCCGCTTTGCAACATCATCAGCAACAACAACAACACCAGCACCAAGACTACGAAAAAGCCAACAGCCATCACGACTCATCGTCCACGGCGAGCACACCCAATCTTCAAGATCAGCGCTCAAATGACGAACACTTGAATGGCGGTGGTATTAAATCCGCCAAGGAGGACAATAACAACTCTCTCGGGTCCTTAGCACATTTACCGCCGGCATTCTTGCCGGGCCTGCCATTCCAATTCCAAGATCGCGGTCACTTCCGTTTCGCCGAGGACATTCAGCTGCCACCCGGTGCATCGATGGCAGGCCGTCTCGGGGAGTCCCTCATCCCCAAGGGGGATCCCATGGAGGCAAAGCTCCAAGAAATGCTTCGCTACAATATGGACAAGTACGCCAATCAGAGTCTGGACACATTGCACATATCAAGACGTGTACGCGAGCTGCTCTCCGTCCACAACATCGGACAGAGGCTTTTCGCAAAATACATCCTCGGCCTCAGCCAGGGTACCGTTTCCGAGCTCCTGTCCAAGCCAAAGCCCTGGGATAAGTTGACTGAGAAGGGCCGTGACAGCTACCGCAAAATGCACGCCTGGGGATGTGATGATAACGCTGTGATGTTACTCAAATCGCTGATACCGAAAAAAGGTAAGTTTAACCACTTTCCAACCCCATTTTATCCACCTAGAGATCCTGTAATCCATGTGGCTTTATAAACTTTTCAATTGCATGCACTTCGGCTCGCTGGAAAAAAGCAAGCATACAATTCACTAGTCTGCTCACATACTCTCACACACACGAGAGCAGTCATTCCTCCTTTCCTATACTACTCCTCCATTAATCTCGAATGCAAAATCAAACTAGCCGACGTTAACTACACTTCTGCGAATAGTCCTCCACGGGTATAGTACAATTGTAATAATTGTTTCCAAAGTTGACAACTAATTTATGGCGATTATTCATGAAGGAACGTTCCGCTAGACTTACGAATACATTGCGACCACGGCCACGGCCACGTAGTCGACGATGACAACGAAGACATAGCAACTAAATACCGAAAAGCAACCCCTGGGTCGAAAGTGTCAAGACACCGAATAAGACGCAAGGGTCATAACACACAATGCTTCAGCGCCTCGCTCACTTAACAAATATTTATAGATTTTTTATTTTGTTTAATTGGCGCCGAAATAAATCTAATTCCTCTCCTGGCATTCCACCAAATATTGACCGGGGGGCAGCAAATTAATGATAGAGAGCAATCACATTGCACTCAGTCAACACCCCGTATTGAGGCTATATGGGGAGTGTGTTTTGGAAGCAATATGCCGCCTTAAAAACTGTCACCGCCATCCATAAGTTAAAGAAGAAGCCCGCTACCACTGCACAGATTACCTTTTGTATGCAACTAACAAGCGCCAAGCGCCACCCCATTTCTGCATAGTTCAGTACTATAATCGCATTACATATATATATATATCTATATGTATATATCTACACCCTACCCCACATCTGTTAAGCCCCACACAACGTTCCGTCCCCGTGTTTGTAATTAAACATTTTTCAAAAAAAAAAAAAAAACTACGAAAAGAAAATGCCGCACCTGCCAATTTGCAAGCAGAGATCTTTGTACAGCCTTTCATTTGTTCTTTATGTCATTGATTTGATTTGTTGCTGCTGTCTGCCTGTGGCATGCAACTCTATTATTGAAACTCTTGTTGATGCGGCACAATAAAATTAAATGAAAATTTTATTTTACAAGCCCAATCGAGCGTAGACTAAGAGGAAGACAATGCAGTCCTTTACGAATAAGAAGACGACTATAAGTAAATAAATTGATAACCACTAAGAAAAAAATCAATAGCTTACTCACCTCCACATTCAAACCGGGCGGCAATCAAATCGAAATGAAATGGCGACAATAATTAAACAAAAATTATGTTATTTATGTTGGGTTTACGCACGTCACTGTGTGGCGATTGTATTCACTTTGGCTGCGGTCCAAAAATAACGACCCCCTCTGCCCCACTGACAATGAGAGCAGTGGCAGCCCCCGTCACTTAGTCGTGTTTGACGTGTCCCTTTTCAGTTGTGATAGCACTTTCGCTTTCTACTTTGATATACTCACACGCAGTCCCTCAAAAATTGTTGTCACAAGTAATTGCTATCACAACAACAAGCTGTACTATGTACCTCCTCTGCCGCTTTCCTCACCACACTAGCAACATGCAAAGATGCAACGAAGTAGCAACTCCGACTGACCCAATACAGCCGAGGGATGTTGATGATGGCACGATGTGTGGGGGAACCTGACAGGGGGAGAATGGAAAACGAAATTTGTGTCGGAATTTCTCTTCACACGGCAAGAATCCGAAAGAATTTATTGAAATTTTTGAAAATAGATTCGCGTCCCCAGGGTCATCATCTCGACGTACCAATAAATCACCATTCATTCGCTCGGTTCCACCTCATGATTCCCTCGCCCCCCATCGCACAGAATTAATTATACGCTAGTGAGTGTATAAATAAAATAAAAGCAAAAAAAACTTGTGGAAACCACTAAAAAAACTTCGGGCCCAACCATTCCTCAAAGGATTCCATTACACAACTTTGTTCAAGAACTACACAAAACGGTCACAAAACGAAAGCGAAATATAAACAACAAATCTGAGTGAAAAAAATGCAGGACACAAATATAAAGGTAATAATTTGTTTTTCCCCTTGAAAAATTGATTTTTGTGTGGTGCGGCGCGGCGCACGCTCACATACACCACTAAACAAGGGTCTTTGTACGGCGAACTCTGCAGAAAAAAAAACACTGTGCTTACTCGCATTGATTGTTTTCACTAGTAGAAAACACACAAAAATAACAATTAACAATTTTGCCAAGTACGAAAAAAAAATCACACACATATACACTATCCCACACCACCAACTACAACAACAACAATGGAAAAGTTGCATAAAAATGGCAGAAAAAAGGGAGCCAAGAGGTACCCATGAAAGGAAGAAGGAGAGTGAGGAGGAGGGAGTCCTGTGGATCCGGGGGTACTAAAAGTCGCTTCTATATTTGAACTCTTTCGTGTATATACAATTAAAAAGTTTTCTTTTTAGTTCTCCTTCAACCCTATGTATGTGGGTTTTTTTTTCATTTTTTGTGCCTGATTCTGTGTTCTCCTCTGCAATTTTGTGTAACTGCACGGTTGGTGTAATTAATTTAATTTGCAATTTTCCATCAGGCGCAGTGTTAGAGGAGACTTTAAAACATTAGCACCAACAGGCACATGTGTCAAATTTGATTTTGGGAAAGAAAAAAGGATGATTGTGGATCAGCCTCCTCAATCCAAGTATTCTGTGCACTGCATCCACATTCCTAGCCCAGGGTCTAGGGTCGAGCCTTTTATTATTGAGCAATTAACTACACTTCTGCCGAGGGAGGTTCATTCGAAGGCAAATTATTAGTTTTAGAATGTACACGGGTGTTTATGGCTCTTTTGAAGCTGCTCACTTTCGTACCCCGTTTCTATTTTACAGTAAACTATGGTATAATCTCGAAAGGGGTGAGACAACAAAGGTTCGAAGGTCATAGTGTGGAATTGTGTCGCCCCCATACAAGAACCGCCCACATTTGCGTTGTCTCCACCCCGACTTATCTGGTTCAGAATAACCTGCTTCTTGTAATAAGAGGGCACGGTGGAGAAGCAGTGGTCAAGCAGAAGATTCGTATTGAATTCCCACAATCCTCCCTCACACGCCGACGGGAACTAAGTTTGAGGTGGGATAGTATTCTTCGTGTAGTGGATGCATGTTCAACGTTCGCAAATCGATTTATGCACATTCCCTCACTAACCAGAGCTTTAATTAAAATGCCTATCAAAAATCAAAAATTGATATTCGCTTATATCAGAGAATACATAGCGACAAGGCGACTATGCCACGCACAAGCTTACACATGTGTTTCATAGCTCAACTGGAAGACAACCAGACACATACAGCAAAGGCGCGTATTCATCA
This sequence comes from Eristalinus sepulchralis, assembly GCA_944738645.1. Taxonomy (NCBI): domain Eukaryota; kingdom Metazoa; phylum Arthropoda; class Insecta; order Diptera; family Syrphidae; genus Eristalinus; species Eristalinus sepulchralis. The sequence continues at coordinate 239,874 of OX122884.1, read as the reverse complement.
CCCCTGCTGTCACTGCTGAGCAACCACCCACCCTAGGGTTATGATTGTTATTAGCAAAGTGTCAATTTACTCGATTTATGCTAGAAGAGATCACAAACGATGCGTGCAAATTCCAAACCGGAATGCGAAACAAACGTGTATTGTGATTGTATGTGTACGCGGAATTTATGCTGTATCTTAAAACGAAGAGGCGATGCAAACGACACCAACGAATAGACTCGTGTGTAACTACGATTGGAATGGAGACGTCCCGCACGGTAAACTGCTCCTTCAACTTGTTCTTCTTCGTCTTTGTTTTTCACACTGCGTGTCAAATGTGTAGCAATTATCGCGCAAGTACACACCGATACCGTACAGCCATCCCCACATCACGGTTTTAGCGAGCACAAATCTACGACCACAGCTAAGTTTTACCACCGATGTTGCGTTTAAAGCCCAGGCAGGAGAGTATCTTTGGTTTTTTGAATCAAAATTCGATTTGTTAATTCATTTATTCAATCTTTCAAAACGCGCGCAGTGAACAAGGGACGTGGGGTGTACAAGAGAATCGTGAATAGGGAGGAAGTGAGTGGGCCTTGCGCCACAGCATGAGAGCCCTTTGCGCGAATGCAATTTTCCAATTAAGTACGTTGTGGGGATCTACTTGATAGGAGTACGTATTGTAATTCGTATTCAAACGGTGTAATTGCAAGGACTTTTGATGTTTCCAAGGACTATTTTTTCGCTTCTTCTGCTTCTTGGCGTGTTTGATTATGGGGTGCAGCAATAGGTGTGAGTGTGTGTCCCCTTCGTCTTGACTTAATTACAATCTAATTAGACGCACAAAAGAAAGGTGAATCGCAAAAGTTTTCATCACTAAAAAAAATACTTCTTGCACACATGTGCTGTGCTGAATGTGTTAGGTGATGACTGAGCCAGGGAGATGGGGGCTAATTGAAAGCCAGGCTAAGGCATGAGAACTCATCGCAACACTGTCATTATGACATCGCTATGATTAATTTCTTTTCATTAAAGGTCCCTGTCGGACAAAACGACGTAAGTTCGTATGTGCCCGTTGTTCAGCTTCGCTGTCCTCGCGTTTGCGTGTGGGGAGCAAATACAATGGGGTGCTCCGATCGGCAGACAGAACAAAAATTTTCTTTCAATAATCCGAGCTCACACAAAGGACTTTCATCCTGAAAACGATGATTGAAAATAATAAAATCTCCTTTTTAATCCCACAGTCCCCATTCTCGAAGGGTCACCATCGCCAGAGATTGTTCACAACGGCTTGCTCGATGACGATGGCGTTGACGACGACAATTGCCCAGTGTCCACCTTCGCCTTATCTCGTGTCAATGTTTCAGCCAACAATGACAATAGCAAAACAACATATAAAGACACGCATGTGGGGGCTCACCCTCCTAAGATGCGACCAGAATTAATAGAAAAAACGTAGATCTGTGCGTCCGGAAGGCGTCCTTTGGAAGCAATAACCTCGGGATTGCGATAATTATTTGGGTTAAATAAAAGATGTCCCTGCTAGCTGTACCTAGCAACCGCTCAATGGGAATTGAAACAAGTGACATGCTGATTGTGATAACAAGTATCTAGAGTGTCCTTAGTAACATACATCACGCCATTCAAACCGCAGTCAGACTTCATAGAAAGGAATTCCACAGCCGACCTGCACGTCTCCGTAAGTGTAGGCGACGTTCGTATCTGCCTCTTTAAGGGTTAAGGTAGATGATGGTGAAAAATTGCAGCACTGTTTCGCCTTTCTCGTCGCCACCTCAAGGATCAATTGAATTCGAATTTGGATTACAATCGGTTGCTTTTTTTCATTTCTTCTATACGCTGATGTTCTTTGCTTCCGTTTCCTGTGAGAATCATCGTTGTCGTTCATAAACCCTTTTGCAATCCTTCGATATTCATTCAACCGCATGTATGCAGGAGCGGGAAACGAGAACCCATTCACCAGGCATTATTGCCATTGATGATGTGAAGTGGAGGACCTTGTGCTATTGCCGCTGCCTCTCGATGACAATGACGACGACAGCAATGATGTTGATGATGAAAGAGTGTTTAGTCCTTTGGGAATCGATTATCCATGCAATTGTATAGCTATTTGCAGGAATTATTTTCCTGTTTTTCCGTTCGCTCGTGCTTTTTTATTATTCTGCTTTTGCAGCCCTGGTGCCTTTCATTCTTTTTTGTTTTTGCTGTCATTTTGCGGTCGACTGGATTTTTTATACATCCACGACGTCCACACCGTCAACCACTTGTGCGAATGCACAGCATACGACCCGGTGAGGCCGAACCAGAATACAGTGCAGCTTTAATATTAGTGCATGCTTCTTGCATTCCAAGGATCAAACAACACGTTCGTTGGTTTCTAAATTCTAGGTAAATTTGTGTACACGCGTGCTCTGTGTGTCGCCGAACAGCCTTTAGCGGGTATCAATCAATTAAATACGGAATATGGTCGGCAGAAAACATTCAAATTACAAATTAATAAAAACCCACTCAAATATGATATGTATGTAAAAATGCGTGCCAACGCAAGCAGAAAATTCAAATCGAATCACCGCTGAATTTATCCCTTTGATGTATTAATCCTTCTTTTTTCTCTATCCTCCGAATAAAAAAATTCAGCAAACAAAAAACTCCCAACAGGATATGAAAAGGAGTGGGAGGCCATTGCACGGACATACATATGTACCTAGACAGAACTTCGTTTCTGACGACGAATTCTGGCAATTATTATTCGAAATTAAATTCATCACTCTGACAGTCGGCCTGATATTTTTTGGGCAATTTTAAAGTAGCCACTGCCACATCCATTACTCCATCTTCCCCACTCGTTGTCTTTTATAGGCTTTTGCCGCCGCTGGGCTGGAAAGATTTTTTTGAAAGCAATCCTTCTGCAACCATCCTTCACGGGACTTAAGTGTATATTTATAACTTAATTTCTGAAGGACAATGGTGAGCAACGATGAGTCATTCCTATCAATAAATCCAATATTACCGATGGCATTGTTGCGTAGCGACGCATGCAGCTAATTCCTTCCACCTGACAGCGGCGGCTAGCCGAGTGTCGTAAAAGCGCTGAGCAGCAGTAAAATGCCGGCTTTAATCGGGCGCCCTTTGGTCAGTCAATTCGCGCGATCATTAAGTCCGCACGATCATCCCGTATTTTGTTTGATTGCGGTTTATTCTTTCAATGTCTTTGTTAATTCGATATTTATGATATGATATGAACTTTAACTTATTAGTTGTTTCCTTCTCTCTATTCACAGACTCGGGCATACCCCAATACGGCCGAAATGAGGACTCGATGTCTGACGATCGTATAGCGCATATCTTAAACGAAGCTTCCAGCCTTATGAAGACCCCTCAGGGACCGAGTGCACAGTTGCATCAACAAATCCAGCACGAAGCTCAGCGTCAACAACAACAGCAACAACAACACCAGCATTCTTCTTCCGTCGAGGACTCGCACAGTAACGAAGACTCCAAGTCCCCTCATGCATCGTGCACCTCTCCATTTTACAAGGACTCATCATCACAGCAGCAGCGGCAAGATGTTCATCGCCGAAGCGTAAAACCCGAAGACATGTCTCAAGATAAAGTTGCACGAATATACCAGGAGGAGTTAGCAAAGCTCATGAGTCGCACCCCTCGTGACGCATTTCCAAGGTATTTTTCGAGTTTAAAGAAGTTACATAGAACAGACATGCTAGAATTAATGTAGTTTTCTATTTCCACACTTTTTCAGTGGGGCTGGTGGCCTTCCGCCCACCAACAGCGCAATTCCGCCTGACGATAATATTCGCATCACACTGGAGGCCTACCACCGCGAAATGGCAAAATTACAACAAAATAGTAGTGGAAATATACCAAATTTTCCAACATTTTCTAGCCTAATGGCGCTTCAGCAGCAAGTCTTGAACGGAGCCCAAGATCTATCCGTCCCAAAAGAAAACGAAATGAAAGTAAATGGCCAACGGAACTCCCTGGAGCAATGCGAGAGTAATCAAACCAAAGAAACCAGCGATGAGGCGGCACTGCGCCATTCGAGCGCATTTAGTCTAGTTCGTAACAAGCCAGAATCTACGGCTGTGCCGAACTCTAATTCCAATACAAATACGAACTCTGCTGCTCCCAGTCCACTCAGTAACTCAATTCTGCCACCGGCAATGACACCCACTGACGATTTCTCCACCGCAGCCAGTCCACTGCAACGAATGGCATCAATCACAAACTCACTGATCACCCAGCCACCAGTGACACCGCATCATACTCAGCCACAGCGACCGACGAAAGCTGTCCTCCCACCCATTACTCAACAACAATTTGACATGTTTAACAATCTAAACACTGAGGAAATTGTTCGTCGCGTGAAAGAGGCCTTGTCACAGTACTCCATTAGCCAGCGATTGTTTGGTGAATCTGTTTTGGGTCTGTCACAAGGCTCCGTATCGGACCTGCTTGCCAGGCCCAAACCCTGGCACATGCTGACCCAGAAAGGCCGTGAACCATTTATTCGCATGAAAATGTTTTTGGAGGACGAGAATGCCGTTCACAAACTAGTCGCCAGCCAGTACAAGATCGCTCCGGAGAAACTTATGCGTACCGGCAGCTACAGTGGCAGCCCACAAATACCTCAAGGCCTGGCCAACAAAATGAACAGCATTCCAATGCAAAAGATGATGAACGAGTTGAAGATGCAGGAGCCACAGGCACAGCACATTATGCAGCAGATGCAGGCTGCATCTGCAATGGCAGTAGCCGCCGCCGCTGGTCACATGCAAAACGCACAGCATCAGGGTATGCTGTTAACTACACCGGGACTACCACCACAGCACACCATAAGCCTCCAGCAGGCCGCTGCTGCAGCCGCAAACGAAAAGAAACCTATGATGATGCCAATTCACTCGCCACACCAAGCCAATGCCATGCGCTCTAGCATGCACCAGCACATGTCACCAACTGTGTACGAGATGGCCGCTCTTACGCAAGACCTCGATACACAAGTCATTACTACCAAGATCAAAGAAGCTCTGCTCGCAAACAACATTGGCCAGAAAATTTTCGGAGAAGCAGTGCTCGGTTTATCGCAAGGCTCTGTCTCCGAGCTACTCTCGAAACCTAAGCCATGGCATATGCTCAGCATAAAAGGCCGGGAACCTTTTATCCGAATGCAACTTTGGCTGTCGGATGCCAATAATGTCGAGCGATTGCAGGTACTTAAGAACGAACGCCGAGAAGCAAGCAAGCGTCGTCGTTCCACCGGGCCCAATCAGCAAGACAACAGTTCCGACACCAGCAGTAACGACACCGCCGACTTTTACACCAGCAGTCCTGGGCCGGGATCAGTAGGATCTGTGGGTGCGCCACCGAACAAAAAACAGCGAGTTCTTTTCTCAGAAGAACAAAAGGAAGCCCTTCGCCTGGCATTTGCACTCGATCCGTACCCGAATGTGGGTACGATTGAATTTCTTGCTAACGAACTCGGTTTAGCCACTCGCACAATCACGAACTGGTTCCACAATCATCGTATGCGCCTCAAACAACAGGTTCCGCACGGCCAACCGACGGAGCCCGTGCCGAGCCGCGAAAATACCAACGCGACACCATTTGATCCCGTCCAGTTTCGTATACTTCTTAATCAAAGACTGATGGAATTGCAGAAAGAGCGCATGGGCCTCAGTAACGCACCTATTCCCTACCCACCCTACTTCGCCGCCAACCCGAATCTCGCGGCATTGATCGGACGCGGTCTCCTCCCCGGTGGAGGTGAACCAGATCTCCAAGCCCTTAACAACGCCTTCAAGGAACAAATGAGTGGCTTAGATCTATCGTTAAAGCGTGAGCGCGATGACGACTTTGAAGACGATGGTGAGGGTGACAGCCACCTGTCGGATAATGAATCTATCAATGGGAGCGACGAAAAATCCGAGTTAAATGAGACACCCCGTTCATCAATCTCTGGAACCGGCATCCAGTCGCGCACTTCACGTCGCAAGCCCGCCGCCCCACAGTGGGTTAATCCCGATTGGCAAGGTGATGGTAAGACGGGTCTCATGCCACCGCTCCCCGCAGGCGCTACCGACAAAGAGGTCATAATCAACGGCGTTTGTGTAATGCAACAGCAAGCGGCCGACTACAGTCGAAAGTCGTCTGTTCCCGCCGCCGAGGAAGAGGATGACGTTGCATCCGATGGCAATGAAGAGGAGCCTTCGAACCATCATCGCACCCAGTCTTCCGACTGCGATGACCCATCCGCAGATATCGATCAGCGATTCATGGAGCCCGAGGTCCGAATCAAACAAGAAGACTGTGACAGCAATGACAGCCATCAGGACGATCATGACGCCGACGTTAGAAAGCAACCCATCCACCGGGAAGACGAAGATGACACACCTGGCGTATGGAACTACTAGGCAAAGTCTCCCTTCCGACACCCATACTTGTGCAATCAATAAGAAAATAAAAAGAACATGAAATGAATCATAACAAAATATTGAGTATGAGAAAATATCAAGTAAAAATTAAAAAATAGAATACTAAGAAATGTTATAAGAAAATAATGTGATTAAGTTTTATGTTAAACATAAGAAGTATACACTTTAGTTTGTCGCTTATAGGAATGGTGTAAATAGAATTCAAAGATACCAAGTAACGTTATCTTCGTCTCAGATTTAAGGTTTATAAGACTGTCCACATAAGTTTTAATCTTAATCTTATTCCTGTATAAAGCTGTATCCCTGTTTTTACATATATATATATATATATATATATATATATATATTTATATATATATATTCTATTCTTTTTTCCTCTCTCTCACTCATCATCTGTTGTGTAAATAAATATTTAGATATTTTTATCTCATATTTAATTTATATTTTAACTTCCTTTGATCTCATCAATATGAAAGAAAACAAAAACACAAAAAATGCATATGATATAGAGAAAACATGTTTCAACCAAAAACAAAAAAAATCGAAAAATTGCGATATAGTAGAGAGTACACTTATAGACACATGAAGACGGTTAAACAGACGTTAATAAATTAAAAACATATAAGAATTTTCAAGGCATACGTACGATATAGATATCATGTCGATAACATTTCGAAGAGAAAAGGAAAAATACACAAAAAAAATGAAAGTAAATAGTATCCCCCGCATATCGATAAAGAAAACAATACATTTATACATACATTTTCTTCATTGTTATATAAGTTGTTATGTAAGGACTCGTAGTGTAAATAGAAATTGTATTTAAAAATATGAAAAAATATAAACATAGAATAAATAAATATTTAAGCATAGAAACGAGTGTAGAACCAACCAGAGATACTTCAGAAAATTATATACATAGATACATAATAGTATAGTACATTTCGCAGGGGCATTCAAATGTCAATGTTCGAGTAAATGTAAACAAAAGAATCGTATCTTTTCTCGATTTTTCGTATAAAGTATGTCTATTTTTAGTTTCCTGTTTAACTTTAATTTACCATTTTATTCAAAATATTATTTTTCATTTTCATTTATCTTAAGTTTAAGGAAACAAATTGTATTTTTTCTGTTTTTATTTGCTAATGAAAAATAAATGCACACACACACAAAGGTAATTTACCATATACACGTGACTTTTTTCTTTTAATTTTCCGTCTCCCAAATGGATTTTAATTTTTGACGTTTTCCTTCTGTGGAATCTATAAAACTTTTCTAAAATGGATAAAAAAAATAACAACATTTAAAAGGAACCGTTATCCTTGCATTATTAAATTTAAATTCATTCAAGTAAACGAATAAAAAAATTAATGAATAAGTATAGATATAAATAATATTACGTTGTAAATATGACAAGCAGACACAAGCCAACACAAAAAACACAAAACCACAACTCTGGATCAAACGAATAATATATTTACACACATAAAGTAGATATAAAAACTAATCACATTTCGTTAAGAACTTCGTCCAAAATAAAAAAAAGACACACATATATGTAATATACATACATACGATTGTTTAAGGTCAAGTACATATTTTTTTATTTTCTGTAAAGTAGCATTCATCTCATTTACTTAAGACAAACGGTGCTAAATTAAATAATCACAATTTAAGCACACAATCATCCACATACCTCCTCTATAAAACAAAACAAATAAGACATACCACAGACAGGCAGACAAACAGACAGACAGCAGAGAGAGAGGGAAGTAAGTCACTACTGAAGTTTTCATATAATTTCATAAAAAGTATTCTTTCCACTTTAAGTAAATTATATGTGTATGTATAAATACATAATTAGAGTAAGAAAGCAAATAATTAATTTTAAATTATTAATAAAATTAAAACGAAACGAAAAGAAAAACAATACGTAAATTCAATTAAGTCGAAATGTGTATGCAAAATCAAAATTTTATCAATAAAGATACATATATTTGTAAATAAGGATAGAAAGCAAGGCAAACCCAACACGAAGTTATTCAAAATATTTCCTTCCATCTCTTAAACCTTACAAAAAATACAAAAAAACGCAACCTTAACGCAAGTAAAAAGGAAACTGGCAAAAGGCAAAACATGATACAAAATAAGCAAAATCTCTTTTTATACTTCCAGACATTTTGATTAGAATTATCTATGTGAACATCAAATATATTTATCACTTCTGTTTCCAGAAATACACATAATTTTCTGATTAGTAGCTATACCGACATATACTACATCTTGGTTATTGCCTCTAATTTAGTTTACAAGGTTAAAAATGTAAACAATTATATAAAACCGTGATATATTCATACAACAAAGTGTATATATATATAGAAGATAAACAACTCTATCCATATCAGAAGAAGAAAAGAATAAAATAAAAGAAAAGTAGAATAATTTTTTATTAGAAGGTTATTTAAGCCGAGTGAAAGTAAAACAAAATAAATTGTTTGCGATAAAAATCACCACCAAGCAAAACCGAAAAAAGGAAATTTGTTATTAAAATATTTTATTTTCTTTCTCTTTTTTTTTTGTATTAATTTAAATTCACTTTTTTAACTTCTCAGAGAATCAGAACAAGTTAAAATAGAAAATAAATAGCAAAAACAGGCGAATGAAACACAAAATAAAAATATTATAAATAGATAAAAATAGTAGACGATATGATTACCAAAAAAATAACAATGTATGAACAAAATCTAGTTGAACGTGAATATATATTAAAAGATCAATAAAACTTTGATAAAAAAAAACAATTTAATTAAATTATGAGTAAAACGACGAACGTTTATGAGAACGCTTGTAACGGGCGGCTAAAGAAAGTCATTAAAGAAATTGAAAAGGATAATTTTAAAATGAAGACAAAAAAATGCAAACGTCAAAAGAAATTATATGTAAAAGTAAGTAAAATTAAATAATCATTATTATTATTATTAAATAAATAAATATTCTTCTTTAAGAATTTCTTATAATTATAAAAAAGTCTAATGAAATAAAAAAAATAAATAATGGAATAATAACTGTATTGAAATACAAATAAACGCTCTTTAATTTTGTTATGTATTGAGAAAGTTAAAGATTCCTATTTAAGGTTCTAACATTTCGTCCCCAATGATTCAGTTACACAGGTGAAATATGCAAATACTTTGCTCGGGTAGTTGTCGGTCGTGTTTGAACTTGCCTATTGACACACGTACTGCAACAAATGACCTATTTTTTTAGCTTGCATTTTAAAATTGTTTAGATCTTATCGTGTTTTCTAATATTTCAGATGATCAAGTATTATAGTTTCACATCAGTATAACCCTGCATATAAACATTTTGACTAAACTCAATCTTTTACCTTTGAATCTTAATCAAAGTGCCTCGACGCTTTAGTGGTTGGTCATAGAATCATCCTCTTAATCTAAATATTTCCCAAGCAGCACCAGCACATCTAGTGAAAAATAGAATCAACACTACAATATGAAAGTCTTTCAAGACGCGAACGGTCTTAATAACATGTATGAGCCTCTGTGTCTGAACTTACTTCCCAAATAGCAAAGACAATTTTACACTAAATCAGATGTATCATTTTCACAAACCCGGCAATCATAGGCAGTTATATACAGATGTCGCACTCTGAACGAAATACTGGTTCATGCTTGTCCTTGCCATGGCCACAGATGCCACAGCTAAAAGCTGTATTTTTATGGCGATAACAAAAACTTTTTCTCTTTATCAGCGAATCGCTTTCGGGAAGGAATTTTATACAGATGTTGCACTCCGAACAAAATACTGGTTTAAGTTTATCATTGCTGTGGCTATAGATGCCACAGAAGATATACAGATGTCTCACCGCCATAGAATCACTTACATATGAATAACAAATACCGAAAAACTTGCTCTCATTATCATTGTAGCAAGCGAATCGTTTTCAGGGAGGAAGTCTTTTTTTAAGGATCTAAATCAAATTAGAGAATTTGAATTCCCCTTAAAAGAATATGCAAAAGCAACAAGTAAAATGTGTTTTTCGACAAAACCTAAATTTACTGTATCAAGCGACAAAAGTAGCCAGCATATCCTGTGCGCAGACAGACATTTTATTTTATTATTTTTTTTTCCAAATTTTAGGAAAACGAGCTATCTCTCATACATTTGAAACTGGTCGAAAATCGGTCCTCACTTAACTTTTACAGAAAACTGACTGATTATGCCACACCAACCCCTCTTGATTTGTTTGAGAACTTCGCTTCTTTCTCCGGCAGCTGTGATCCTGTTACGAATTCATAATCATTTGCATAAATATAAATAATTCCTCCTGTGCGCCATGCAAGAGGGTGGCAACCGTTTTGTCCTGTTCCTTTAAAGGAATTTTCCAACCAGTCATTGGCTGACGGTTTCACTTTTTGGCGTAGTCATTAACAAAGCACATAGGGGCGTGTTTTCAACAGCAACTGGTCGATATCAATGAATCGCGCAGGGAAATACTTCCATCAACTGCACGAGGCATTCCGTCGGTCATAACCATTTTATAGTCACCAGAAATGCCGGCCGGCTAAAACTGCGTCGAATATGACATTCAAATTATTTAGCGGATAATAGGCGCTCAGTGTAAATGGGCGGCTATAAGTTTTGCAGGCATGTAGTAAAAAGCAGATTAACACAACTAAAATGTATGCAACAGATTAAAGCATGCCATACTTACTTAAAGTCCGATATGACTCTAAAATTAAACTTCCTTATGTTAATAACATTTACCCTCTTTAATTGAGGCAGTTACATAGCCGCCACCAAACAGTTAAAGCTATGCTCTATATACATAAAAACATATATGTATGTTTGTATCTATCTTTCATGTACAAATTTTTAAAACTCATCACACTTAATTGGAGCAATTTTTCACCTCCGTCGACGTGTAACAAAGATCTCTAAAGAATTTCAAGAATCCCACATCCACCTACCGTATTACAACACCTGAAAGGAGTACATGACAAGACAATCTCCTAAATAGTTACCACTGATGAATCAAAAGACAGCCACTACCGGGCGGGTAACCACTCTTTGCCACCAGCCAGCGTTAACCTAGAGAATTAATCATCAAAAGTGGGGTGGTAATCAAGGAGTGCCACTGTGTGTCGCTGCCGCAAGGCTGCAGTAACAAAGCAAACAAGAGGTGTGATAGTCACACAGAAAACCTCCTCATCCGTTGATGCGCGTACTCACACACTGCAATGGTGGCGTATAAAAGAAGGCGAACGAAACATAATCCTCCGGTGAGACGTTCTGCTATCGCTGCTCGCCTGGTGCAAATGATGAATTTGAGGCGTATCTAGGGCGTGGTGGATCCCGACCTTGGCTATTCTGTTGTCGCGTCGTTGTTGTTAACCCACACAATCTGTGCCGTGCGCTTCTCCTCGGCGAGTCATTAACTGACTTACTGGTTGAATCCATTTATCCAAATGGTGGATGGTGGCTGGCCGGGAAGCTGAAGGCAACGAGCACTAAGCGTTTAGAATGTTTATGTACAAAGACAACCCTTGTTATGCAACCGGAGGTTTAAATGGTATCAAAAATCGGCTTGTGGGTGGATTCTTTTTTGTTATTGACCATTTCACTGCGGGTAGGAAACAGCCACATCCTACGACTGTGTCGTAAGAAATTAGGAAGATTCTGTATACTCTTGCGGCAGTGAATCGAAATCGACACGCGAATTTCCCTCATAATATTTCTCACATCCAACCGTACAAACTCGGAATGCAAGGCCAGCGATAGATAGTCAAGACCATCTGACAGACAAACTGTCAGTTCCCAAACATTCGCACACAAATTTCTTCAATGACACTCGTAAGCGCACTAAACTCTAAACTAAACTAAATATAGTCGGATGGGATGAATCCAGTTGGAGGTCGCCGTTGAACAAATTCGTCGTCAGTCGTCTTCAAAGTGTATGCTTGGTATCAGGCGGACAGAGACAACCGACAGGCACTGAGCAAATTCCAACTCGATTGCTTTGGATTTTTTAAATTATTCCAAATTGGCAAGTTGAATGCGATAGACAAAGAGGTCAGAGCACGATGTTGTTGTTTCCTGTGTAAACTTGTCACACGATGAAAGAAAATGCTATATCGAAATGAACAAATCTTTTAATAAACTATCCTGAACAATTTGTATTTTGATTCAAAAGTCCAACCTCTAAATCGCGCGGCATGATAACTGCATTGAAAGAGCTCGGGAATACTTTAAATAAACACCGACTGAGTGATATAACTCAAATTCATTCGTCAACCGTTCCTGATGATCTCTGGTGGGCTGTCCTCCCCAACGCAGTCACGCAATCTCTCTCATTCTTTCCCCCTCTCTCTCTCTCTCTTTCTTTTTCTCTCTCTACCTCTCCCTTTCTATTTCTCTCTCTCTATTACTGATTGGTATGTGTCTGATTTTACTCGTGCTATTCAACAGCGACGTGCCATCGAATGAACTGAGTTCAAGATTACATTTGACGTCACCTGTTTCTTTTTATGAGTGCCTGTTATTGACAACCGTTTTTCATACAAGGACATATTCTGTACCTTGAGAGAGACCGAGCACCCACGACTGCTCTTTGTTCCCGCATTCTCTTTTTTCTGCACTCTTTTATCTATGAAGTAGTTCGCAAGGCCTGCTACGGGTTCAGTACTCCTGGTCGATGGCTAGCCAAAGGTAGGAACAAGAAAACGAAAGTGGTGTTGCGCTCTTTCTAAACTAGCCGCATTGACATATACATGTTGGCTGACAAGAAACATACGGCCATCCGTGCGTCGGACGAGAACGTTTGCACTTTGACTGTGGCTTACTCTATCTACATCGCTCCACCTCTTTTCCGCCCTCCAGACACCTTTCACCTTTCATTTCAGCCAACGTCAACAAGACACGAGTGAGGTTATTCCCAACAGCTGAGTTCTAGGACGGCGCATGTGCCTCACTTACATACAAGTGTTTGCTGTCGTCTTCTTTCTCTCTCTTAGTTGCTCTCCGTACATGAGGCTTGGGTTGGTAACTCAATGCCGGCAAAGGGTGGTGCGATGTGACCCGCCCGTGCGCTCGTAACTTCTGCAGCAAGTAGGCTTCGCCTAACTATGTACGAGCATTTCTGGTTGCTTGGTGACTTAGTGACTCACATGACGACTTTGGTTGCTGGTGAGGAAAGCACTCATGTTTTTCAAACTGCTGGTATATTGCTGTACGAGCTGCATGACGCAGAAACAGCCACCAAAGTAGCAGCAGTCAACTGCTCGCGCTGCTCGCCTAGTGCTTTAGTGACTCACATGACGCGACGTTACGGTAATCTACGGCTTCAACCTCCGTCGTCGTCGCCATCCGACGCTTTGGTGGGTGTTGCCCGTGGCGTAGGTGTGTCACGATTACTTCCGCATCGGTTGCGACGATGAAAGAGCAAGACACAGCTACCCAACCACCAACCACCACACAACGGCAAGCCAGTTGGCGTGACACGTCGTGGTATGTATCTCTTTCAATTGCCAACGACGAGATACATTTTGCTGCTGTTCGTTTCTGCTCTCCTGGTGTATCCGGGTGGATTTTACGCGCGAAACTTGTGTCTAAGAAACCCAATGTTGCCGCATTCGTTATACAGCACCGCCCGCTTCGCAACTTTACCACCACCGTTGTCGTCCGCATCGAGTTATTGCCAGCATCACCATCGTCAGCTGATACGGTGCTTGAGGTGTGTGTTAGATGAGTGTTTAGGTGTGTGTTTGCGTTTAATAAATAAATGGGGTTGAAAGTAAAAACTGAAAACTCAAACAACCAAAATTCTGTTGTCCTATTCAACTTGAGTCTGACTGAAACTATAGTTTTCATCGCCGCCTCTGTAAGTGCGACCGACGATGATGACGACAACGACAGTTCAACCATCTAGGAACCTGCCCTAGACAATGTACCAGGGGCCCAGAGATTGCAGCACTGTCACTTAACGATGTTTAATTCAATTTATTCGTTCTGCATCAGCGCATTCAAATTAATGGTCGTCTTAATGAGATTGCGACCGATGTAATTGCTTCCCCTCTCACTCGGCATTGCGTTCCACTCTGAATTTGCGCGTCTGCCTGCACACGCTGCTGCCCTAGTGCCTCATCATTCACAAAAGTTCGTCACGCTGCCGACAACTCGAAACCGCAAAACCCGTCGGATAAACCGCACAAATGTTTGCGCTGCGACTTACCGCTGACGGCGGCGCTGCGATTGTGCGATCTGTGTCGTACAACGTAATGCCTGAAAGCATAATTAGCCAGGCTCGCTTGACGCAAAATATTGTTAAACTTGTCGATAGGTTGTTTTGCCGTCTCTCTAATTTTTATTATTTTATCGTGCGAATAAACAAAACAAGAATGATTTTGCGGCTAGCCGGGGTGATGAGAACAACGGAAAAATATGGTTGTTGTACAATAAATGCTCTACTTTCGCCAGGCGCACATAATTCCAGACAGACTGGTGCGGCGGCAATGTTTCTGGATTGGGTTTTGTGGCGAGTCTGTAATACGTAAGCAAGGCAAGCCACACCAACGTTGTGCAGGGAGGGCCGCGGCAATAAAAAAAGATACAGTATAAAAAGAATATGGAATGAAATGCGGACAATGGATGTGTGTGTGTTTTGAAAGAGGAAGGAGGAAGAGAAGAAGCTAGAGGAATTGATGAAGCCTTAGCATTGGACAAAGGAAAAAGGTGAAATAAACATTTTATGAGGTGACGCCTTATTCACTTTGCGAGCGACATAGGCACGGTTCTTGAGGACGTCTGAATGATGGACGAAATCGACCAAAATCAAGCCATAGATAAGCATTTTACAAAAGTAAACGTAAATACAACCACAATCAATTAGTTAAAGATTTCGTAAAGTTGTAAAATGACGACTGTGAGTCGGCATACAACACTTACACCTGATTCCTGCCAACTAGCAAACAATTTTTTCGCACATTCAAACCAGTGTACCCACGATTTGGTAGTATAACTTTTATAATATGAATACGCGTGACGTAAATAGTTTAATTCTCCGTTAAAAGAACACTGCTCTAAAGTTTAAAAGGTATAAATATTTGTTGCTGCGACAATCTGTCGCTTTCCGCACACAAAGCAAATAAATTTCTATTAAGCATACTTACAGCAAGAGAGGAAAAAAATGCGATCTCATCTGGCAAGGAATGAAAATCCTCGGCGAAGTCCCCTCATGACTAAAGGCTAGTCCAAAAGTGTTCGTTTCAATTTCAACGAGAGCTTCTTTTTTTCTTTGCTTTAATGATATAACAACAATAAAATCACTTGACATGGATATGACAAGTGCCCCCTCGAGTTTGCGCTAGCCAAAGCGATATTATGCACACTGAGGCAATTCCGCCTTGCAGCATCTCGCATTCAGTTGGACGAGTGAATGAAGAAGCGATGAGTCCTTATCGAGTCCTTATCGAGTGAATCTAAGTACAGACGAAACGAATAGCAAAGAATGCAAGCCAAGAATGCATGCAAGGAGGTGACTTTTGCTTGATTCACACTAGGCTGTGATGTGGTGGTGATGATTTGAGGGCTCTTCAAGTTCACTTACGGTTCAAGGTGTGTATTGAAATTAACGTTTTAAATACGTGAGGTATATACAGCATCTATCAGAACCAGTTCGGCATGTTTTCATGTAAACGCCATGGAAAGAGGGTGTCATACGGTTGTAATATCTTAAGATCTCTTTTGAAACTTAAGATGCTCTGAAAGAGCCATGTACGCATTGTTTGTCATAGCAAATGACTATGTTGTTCTCCGAAATTAATAAAATGAGGAAATAAAAGCAGTACTTAGACGATAATACTGAACAATTTGTATAAATACCGGGGATGTATCCGTTTATGCGCTAGGGAAAATCGTCTTCTGATTCCCTTCTTACCCCAGACATCCTGATAGCTGCAAGACAAAGCAAAATTATTGATTTTCCTTCTTTTTGGCAATTGGTGGTGAAATAGAAGAATGTAGGGTGTGACAATTCGAAGTTTTGAGGAAAAAAAACCTTACTAGCATCCATTTTGAGATTAAAATTGAAACGGAAAAAGTATATTCATACGCCTTTTTCTTTTTATCCTTGGGCTAAGTAAAAGTAAGGAGGCATCGTCAAGATGTATTTTTTCATTGACGATGTTAACAATGGATAAGACAGAATAAAAAACAGCAATTACGTAGATAGGGATGGAAAATAGAAAGAACAATTTGGCAATGGGAGTACATGACAGCGTCATAAGAAATAAACACCTTGGCAGATAAACTAGCTCTAAAGTCATTCAAAATTGCGGCAGCTATTTACTTTAAAGGATTCAGAGCTCTTGTATACCAAAAGGAACTTCTGATTCACATATGTGATAATAGCGTAATCGCAGTATGAATGAAATAACGATAAACTATGCATTCACTTATCCAAATCCGGAGATCAGTAGCGGCAAAGGCTCCCTCACCTCTCAAATTAAATTCTTCACTTACATGCCACCTATTTTTATGAAACCTCTTTAAAATCCAACACCCAACATGAGGTGTAACCTATTAAAGGTCGAAGATTTATTTATTTTATACTATATACTGTACGCATTTTTTATACTATATAACTGCATTTGAGGGAAGACAGGGTGATGTTTACCACAAGCACTACTTAGGGAATCATTTCTAGTGTAAAAGTATAACCATAATCGGGGTAAGAAGAAATAAAAAAAAATAATAAAATTCAAAAGCAAAAACAAAAAAGAACAGCAACAGCAATAGCAACCATTTGAAAGTAGCTCCAATGCGGATAAATACGATTTCAAGGGGTAAGTCCCCACCATTACCAATATTACCAGGACAAAATAATGCACAAAAATTATTATCATTCCCATCATTTCTCCGCCTGATGGGTTCCATTGGACGACGGCGACGGTCGCGATTGTGCGCAGTGGTCTGTATTCCAAGCTTTCCGAGAGTCCTTGCCTCACAATTGCAGATGGATTTTCCAGTAAGTCCGTGGAAAAATAATTTCACTGCAGCAGTTTCGAAAAGAAAGCTCCCTGGAATGAAAGACCAATGGAAGACGCGACCGTCTTCCATGCGGTATCTTATTCTGCTACTGCTGCTGTTAGTGTTCGTGCTTCCATATTATAAACACTATAGGACTTTTACCCCTTATTTGGTGTATGACGATATCCTCTAAAAGAAGGTTCACGACTACGACCACGAATGCCGGTTGCGAAAATTAAGTAAAACAAAAAAAGGAAGAAGAACATGAAATACAAACACGATGATGACATAATGTCGATTTAGTAATGGATGTGATGAAACCATGAAACCAAACCAAATCAAAAGCATCCAAATAGATTATGTACATAACTAAATTATTTTCCTAGAGATTCAGACAGGTGTTCCCGAATATGTCTCGGATACTGATAGGAATATAAGTGCAGGTGCAGGTTTTAGACAGATTAATATGTCAGTATGTGCCTATACTATGACAGAATAATTGATTTGTCTGCATCAACCAACGTCTCTTGCCCACCGCTATCTTCATTGATTAAATAATTTGCTTTCTATTTTAAAGTCTAGGACGAGAATTTCCAATACATCTATATGTCTTAGTAAGGGAAACGGACATATGTAGAATGTGTACCTTGCATATGACATCTGTCATAAGATAGATTGAACATTCGAGTAAGAGCTTATTGATTTTGTCTATATTTCGCTAACCAAAGGGATACACATATCTTAACGAAAGTAGTTTTTCCCTTATCTTGTAACCGCCTTTCATGTGCTTCTTCACAATAACGTATGTAAGAAATGTATTGCTACAGTTGTCCTAATCTGTCACCCTATTAACTCAAAAAACGAGGATGAATGTCGTACGACTTTTCATAATATTTTACTTTAGGCATGCGGATCCCAAATATGATTAACGTGCAAACACACCCTATCGTTATCGCCTCCCTTCTTTCTTCTCCACCCTATATCAAATTGTCAAGCCGAAACTAGAGAGAGCACTGTATCTCCCAAGGGACACTTCAAATCACCGGAATTGATGCAATCACAGCAAGAAGCAGGTATAACCAAAGCTGTGAAATTAACGAATTAATTTCGACTGGGAATTAATAGAGCGCCATTAACTTTGAACTAATTCAGTAAATGAGACGCATTAGGTTGCCACACAAAATTACTTTCATACCCTACACCAACAACAGTAAGTTTGTCGTACTGTTGAGCAGTTGAGGAAGCCCAAAAATCTAAGGTCGTCATTATGCGGCCATCAACACGTACATAAACACACACCCATGTTGCTAAGTAAAAAATGTTCCCAAGTTACGAGTAGTTAGTCAATAAGTTGTGTGGAGAACTAAGGGATGAGCGCACATATGAACACACCTTAATGGCTACATATACGCTCTCGTGGTTGTGAGATGAAAAAGGAGGTTAGATTGAAAAAGTTATACCATGCGAGATGACCGCAGCCAAATCAAAGGTTAAATGTAAACTTAAAGTGGTCGTTTAATTTATTTTAACGGTGGGAGGGATGTTTATAAGAACCTTAAATCGGCCTTAAGATTGTTTGTTCCCACAACGTGATAAATAAATCTCTATAGAATAACGTTCATGCAAAAATGGATGTTAAAAAAACAATTGGCTATTAATTACTTAAGAAAATCAATGTATTTTTTGAACGATGACCATGAGTGTCTTAACAATGACTTTCAGGATTCTGTCTAACAGGAGGCATTCACCCTCCGAACTACCAACAACTAGCCAAGAAAAAGATTCATTATTTTTCCTCTCACAGGTGATGGTAGTGGTTGAGAACCGAAAAGTTGAAAGGTTGAAAAGGAGGACAGAATGCCATGATTTCCTTCTTAAACTTTGAGTTTTTGAATGGCGACTGTAAAGTTGCTCTGTTTCTCTCTGCCTACCTCTCTATTTCTCTGATCTATTATATTCGTAATCGTTCTCTCAATCCAGGCAAATTGCCGAGAGGCACATTTCTAAGCTTGCATCCTTATTCTCAATGAACAATGTAAAAGAACAGGAATAAGAAATAAATGTGATTATGAATGTCGCCAGAGGGCTGCTGTAGTTAAACTTTTTCAGTTTGATGTTTTTTGGTGATGGCGAAATTATCCATTTTTTGTTATGCATTAAGAGATGGGGCTGCTCAACTATTGAAAATTATTGATCGACGTCCTTGAAGCTTCCCAGGAGCTTAGTTTCCTCTGCTGTTCCAACACAATCCTATTTTGCTACAATCATAAGATAAACCCACCTGCATGGTAATGCTCTACAAAATAAACATTTACTTGCAAAAAGAACTGCCTCTACTCACACCAAAATATGCACCAAAAACCTCATAAATAGCCTTTTAGTTATAGCACAATCTTCCAAAACCATTATTTGCTTCGCCTTTCCTTCGAGAGTCATGACAGACTATGACAGAATGAGGAAAAGAAAGCAGACAAAAACGAATAGACATAAAAATAAATAAATAAATAAAATGGGTAGAAGAAATAAATAAAATTAACAATCGTTCACCCTACACCCAGCGATATGTGCGAAGGGCCAGGACAGACCATCAAATTGAAGGAAAGTAGCTGCCAAAGAAATGCTGCCATTGAGGCCATTTCATATCCTGTGTACTTTATTGTTTGCCCAAAACGTATTACCACTCTACTCGTGCATGTGCATTTGCCTCAGGCGTAAGGGAGATGGCTGAGGCTGAACACCGCACAACTGTCTTGGCACAGAGCCGTATTCCATTAGAGACATATCCACACAAATACGAAAATATGAATAAGCAAACAAGGACCATACTGCATGCAGATGTACTATGGTGCTCGGCTTCATTTGGTGGTTTCGAGTCAAAACTAAAATCGTCTACCACCTAGTAAAATGAGATGTGATGTATTTAGAACACCTCTTATGCGGCACAATACCACTGTGCACCACAGAAAATGCAAATCCACACCCACAAACTTACACGTGCTTCGACAACGACCTTCAAAATCGAAACAATAGTATCGTGAGCCCTTAAAATCCATTAAAGCTATCGAGTGGAATTCTACCTTCGCTCATATATTGAAGTAAAAATTAAGACGTAACTGCTGTGAAGCTGCATTTTGCCCCAAGTCGAATATAGGTATAAGTCCCCACTCCTCGGAAAGATTTAAAACGCTAGTCCATAAAAATAGTTCACAAATAAAATTTCAAGCGCCGGATTGTGAGTGGCGCCTCCAATCCCCGTACATAGTCTGCTGCACTCGGGTTGGGAAAAAAAATCTATGTACAAGGGACAACACCTTAAATATTACTTCCTAGCTGGCATATCTCACATAAATTAAAGCGTCGCATGGACTTACTATGTACGTACGGACACATATGATTGAAGTATATAATCAAAGGATTTCAATAAATGGGACAGTGCTATCCTCGGTGCAGTAATCCGCAAGCCCTCCTGTCGTCGGGTCGCGAAGTGGATGTCGAGCTCAGGCCTGTGACTCGTCGTATCTGAAGAAATCAATAATAGAGTGTATGTCCTGCCTTTTTTATGGTACGACACAAAAATACTGAAAAAGGGTAGGTTGTATGTTTATGTGTGGACGTCACTGAGTAATCGTCGCTATTGTCGTTGCCGCAGCCAGTGGTGTCGAAGAGCATGCCAGACACCAAGGCGGTGTACGCTGCTAAGAACATGTGCATTTGGTAAGAGTATGTGCCAACTTCTTTCTCGTAAAACGTATGTTATTATAAATATGTATGTATACATACACATTTTATTTTATTGAAACAAGCATTTCTGAAACAAAAATTGGTGCAAAAAGGAAGGGAGGAACGCAAGGTTCATAAGCGGCAATAGAATTATCAAATTACATCACCTGTGCCTCGGAGTCGCATCCGGTTCTTGGTTTCTAGGGAGGGAGACTCAGTCATTATCAAAAAAAATGTGCATTCATACACATATGTATGTACATATGTACATACAACCCTTTGTAATTGAATGGAAGCATATGTATAATAAATCAGAAATTCTAAAAGTATTAGTCACAAAAAATTGGATTTCAAAAATAAAGGAGAAAGATAGGCCAAACGCACACTCAAAATGTCAACATAAAAAATTAGGGTTCAAATGCATGCATTTTTATACATAGAGCTGTTATCCGCAAAACTTTTGTAAATTAACCACTTGCAACTCAAACACCAAAATATATTTTAACCTAATAATATCAATCTGCAAGAAACCATATCATAACTTCAATAGTAAAAACTCTTTCGCAATCGCTAACGACGATGTTTGAGAACTAGATAGGAAGTATCCCATCTGTGGTATCGCTAACTTGAGAATGGTCAAATTGGTAACAATCATTTTGTTCGACATTTCATTCATAACCCATACATTGACCATGTCAAGAAGACCGCAAACATACATATGTTAGCTTCCCATTTTATAAAAAGGAAAATATAAGTTGATTCGCAATCCATGCCAAACATATGTAATCACAATATATTCAAGCAATTCATCATTCAGGTCTGTCAAACAAACAATATTTTAATTATGGACAATTGAACACTTTCCTCGTTGGTTCAACCCCCCTAAAATCGTATATACATTTGTAAGTTTCACTAGCTTGTGTTATTTCGCAGTGAGGATATAACCCTCCCAAAGTGAAATCCCTCTAATGAAGATGAAGAAGATGAAAAAATATTAAGGACTTGTGAGATTTATGAGCACTCTTGAACTACAAAAGAGTGCTCATACCGTTCTCATGCTCAACGGAGCGGTATGTTTCTCCTGCAATTAAATTTTCGTCAAGAAGGATGGTTTGCTTTCAATCTAATAAAACAAAATATTACACTGTTATAAAAATTATATTGTGCACTGTCATTGTTCAGATATTTTCTCGGTTTTCTTAGTATGATATTCATGGCGTTAAATGTTACTGCTGGCTTGTTATGGATCAGGTCTAGCTAAGATCTTAGGAGAAGCAACTCCATTTGATCGCTGAACAAATATGTACTTGAATGAAATCAGTTTCGGTTTTGTTTTACCCCTACATTCTTATATGCGGTGGTTTTAAATAATAACTAGAACAAACTTTATGCCGAATTTACTTAGAGCCAGCCATAGAAACATAAACAAGCTATTCAAATGTCGGCTACCATCCAATTTTAATTCCTGCAAAACATAATATGGGTAAAGAGTAACCAAATGTACATAAATAAAAAAATCCCAGAAGACAAACATCTTTCCCATACCACATTGGGACTTCTTATTGCATTCAAGTTTGGTAGGAATATTCGTGTCTAACTCTTCTCTGCGGACCACTTTATTGGGTCTTCTGGAATATACCATCAGTGGAATGAGCCCTCTAACCATGTGTTCAATTCAAAAAAGACAAAAATGTGTTCCACTCAGAATGCGCATGCTTAGGAAAGGAAAATCCAATACCAATACCGCTTTACTAAAACTAAATCCTAACCTACAACTCGGTCCTAACTGTCACTGTTCCACAATATGCCAGGGGAACTGAACGGAAAACCCTCCGAACATTCGAACCGAATGGAATATGTATGTATACGACTCAGCCGTACTTGTTCGACGGACGCATGCCAAATGTTTTCGTCGTGATTTTAGACTTCAGACTATTGGAAGAGAAAATCGACATGTACTGCACCTAGTACCAACCAAACAGCTACCTATCTAAGAAGCAAAGTGAGAAGCCGGTTGACGCAACTCCATAATTTTTTGCTTGTGAAAGAATTTACAAAAAGAATATCAGAAAAAAATCACTTTATTCGACAAATAAAACATGTGAAAACTGAAATTAAACTTAAAACCAACTGAATGCATTCAAAATCCGTCTAAAGTTTATTTCGGTTTCAAAGTGGATACTGATATTGTAATCACCAACACCACCATCATCGCCCCAATCTCTTCCCACAAGTAGAACAGAAGAAAAAATATTAATGAAAGAAAAAAAAAATCCATCAAAAAATAAAAAAACTCTTATATATAAAAGAGGATATATATAATTCTTAAAAAAGCAAATATAATATTACAAAAACTTTACTAAGTGCTTAATTAAGACTGCTCATTTTCAGTGCTGATATTGTATATATACACGACAGTTAATAGATTAATTCAAAAGCTAGCCAAAAAAAAAAAATACAACAACAAAAGAGAATTGCTTTGCTTAAATGTCCATTTATTCATCTAGTTCATAAGAAGAATATTTAAAATTAAAAAAAAACAAATCCAATAGAGATACAAATAAAACAAAATTCAAGTGAATATAATTGAAGACAATTTCGACGAACACTTCTTTGACAACTAGTTAAAATATTTAAGCTCTTTTCTGTCCATTTAAGAAACAGCCTAATAACTGTGAAAAAAAGGTAAGTTAATCAAGTCAATTTATATTTTTTACTGTGTGTGTAGCCTAGTGGGAGAGGGCAGTTGTTAAAAATCGAAAAGTGCACCCCACTTTCTAAAGTCACATTGCCTTTACACACCCACTCGCACACATAAATACACACTAGAAAATTGCAGGGAGAAAATTTCATTCCAGCTCCGCTGGAGCAACAACAACTATGGCAGCAGCGCAGCTAGAACATGAAAAACAAATATGTGTGGCATCTTGGGGAGAAATACAACCAGCTGTTTTCACTTGAAAATCAATATTCTTGATCAGATGGTTCCACCGATACCGCTGCGGCGACGGTGGTCGTGTGCCCGACTACTTTCCAAATGCACGTGTGATACAGCTGAATGTCCTTTCTATGATGGTGTGTGCCTTCCACTGTGGAATACAAATCTCTTTTGCCTTTTGAACGAACTGCGCTTGTGCCAGATACCGGGTAATCTTCCTTTGCCGGTGAATGTCAAACAGGCCAGTGTATCGGTTTGTTTTAATTGCGCATTTAATGTATTTCTTATCGACTTTTCTTTAAATACGGCCTAATCAATAGGCACCTATAGCTCTTCCCCACCATTTTAGCTGGTAAAGTGGCATCGAAAGAAACACGCACTACTAAGCTCGTACCTTCAACACTGCTCGAGAGCAAAGAAAAGAAAATAGAGTAGCTAGGGCCTGATATGGATATTTTTTCCTCAAAAGATTCTCACTCAAAAGCTTTGAGTAAATCTTCTTCAAGATACTATCAAGATCTAAGCCAACTTACTCTCCGCTAAGGCTGCCCTATGTACCTTAATTTCACTCAACACTTTAATTGTATAATTCCGCTGCTATTGCACTTTGTTCAGATTTACTCAGACAAATGCAGACAAAATACGTCATCTTGAGCAACCAGTTCCAAAAGCACTTTATACTTAATACAAACCTTATTTGTTCTTTTGGTAAGTTTCCAAAAATGATCCGCACCCGATTGGGTACAAAAGGACTGGCTTTTCGACAAACACCATCAGTCCAGCCGCATCTAACATCGCGAGCTGTTGTGCCGTATTCGATTTAAGGACGAAAAGTAACGTAACGGTAATTGTGTAGTGCTCTTAAAAATGTGAAAATATCTGGACTAACATAAACCGAACAAATAAACAAGTAAAACCTAATTCAGGACATACTGCAGTCGGCTAATGTTCCGTGTTGTGTGAAAACGATTTATACGGCCGCACAGAAGAAGAGGACTGTTGTGTATTCGATGTGGTGCGGTTTATATTTGGCACAAGTCCAAGAATGTTATCATCATCACCATCACATACTGGCAAGCCTAGCACCATTCAACCGAGCAGTGGTTGAAAGCACAATCAGCTTTCCACAATCCACACACAACTCACAGAATAGATTGGTTGGGGTGGAGGGTCGTAAAGTGAGTGCTACGAATCACCCTTCCAAGAGGGGAACAAACCAAGAATCACACATACAAAACACCCTTAAAAGTTCAATATTCCAGAGCTAAAATAACCCTTGCATAAAACACAGTACTGGACAGGAATATCACTCTCGTCCAAGTGACTGCAACGACTTCGACCAGCAGTCAGTCTTCGTTGAGCTTTCACTTCGTGCAGAAGTACCTTACCCAGCTCACCTGAAGGATTAAAACGCGGCGGTAACACAACTAATAATAATCACTTAACTTTGTTACAGTGCATATATATACAAACAAGGGGTGCCAGACTTATTCGTGACAAATAAATCAATAAAACAAACCCCATCGAATAAGAAGACCTAACGACTGCTTGACTCGAAAAGGGATTTTTGTTAGTTTACATATTTTCTACTCATTCGGAGTAAATATTTTTAAAACGCGAAGCTGTAGCCACAATCCAATTTTGTACATTACCGGGTGTGGTTCAGTGCTCCGTTCATAACTGAATTTAAATTGCATTCCTTCCGTTCGGCCCGTACGTTTGTGTACTTCTCTTCTATTTTAAAATTTGAATAAAAACCTAATCAAAAGAAGAAGACTGACAAGTTCGCAAGTGAGAACGGGGTGAAGCGAAATATTTATCTCCCTAACCACTCCTATTAATATATATTTATATACATTTATATTTATATAAGAAACTGTCATCAGAGAGTTGTGCATCCACATATGTAGTTCAAGCTGGAATTTATTTTTGGATACACAGCTGGAAGAAGACGATGTGCATTTGCAAAAGGCACTGCAGTGATCAAGACACATTTTCAGTTATCCATTTTAAGCAACTACAATTTTCTTGCAGTAGATTTATCTGCTTAAAGGACTTTCCGGTGATTTATTTGTGAAACTTTTCGTTTATTTTAATGTTATAAGCCAATTAATCTTGTCTTCATTTTAAGGGCTTGATTAAAAATTATCTACAGAAAAATTATAAGTTATATCGAAAAGAAATGTATACTACTTTGCAATACATTTACAATCGAAACAACATCGAAGATATTTTTGAGACATGAGTCATGCATCCAGACAGATAGATGCTTTGTCTTACTCCTATTCAATAAAAATTAAGTACTTGTAAACTACAATCGCTAATCATTTTTTCTTTTCTTTTTCTTTCTCATTCGTTTTTAATAATTTTTTTCAAACAGCATTTCAAAATACCAAATAACATAACTCAACAAATTAAAACCAAAAGGAAACATCATAACACAACATCCCTAATATTTTATCAAATTATTAACGAATCGTGTAAAAGTCAGCAGGTAAAGCAGGCTAGTAGCTAGTAGCTGTTCCAGGAGGTGCAGCAGGGGAGAGATCAAGAGATACACAGAAACAAATTCAGTGCATAGACTATACATAAGTGTATTAAAAAACGAATAAAAAAACTCTTACCTAGACAACCCTTAGTGTGACAACAATTCGCGTTGTAAGAAATTAGTGTAAAAGCTTAGTGTGCTCTTTCGATTATCCCCGTTTAAAGCGTAGAAGAGGAAACCCTCAAAGTCAAACACAATTAATACTGATACGTATATATCGACAGCTACTTGTTTTTCTAAAGCAGAAGCTTGATTAAGAGAAGGAACAACAAGGAATATTCTGTGATGGGGGATCAAACAACAGTTGGTCCCGATGCTGGAGCAGCAGCACAAGGAACTGCTGCAGCAGGTGCTCCTTATCAAGACAGAAATGCAATAGCAGGAAATGGTGGTGATGCTGCAGGAACAACAGTAGTTCAGACTGCGAGTTTAACTGCAAGTGGTAATGGAGGCGTTCGAAATGGCGATGATGGCGGTGTATCCGAACAAGGAGGTGCGCCAAATTTGGTCGGTGGTAGTCATCCGGTTCCAGATAATTTAAATATTATCGGCAATGGAGTGACTCAGGCCAACGGCGAAGCTGGCAGAGGTGGTATAGGTGATAATGGGGAAGGTGATAATCTTGTCGGCGAGGTTGGCACCACCGATGACAATGGTGGTCGTGCTCCAATTGATACCGCATGCTCCGATGGAGGGCCGTCAAGTTTGGTTGGTATGGTTGGACCTCCAAGTCCATTGACTGGCTGTTATTTGTTGATTATTTTGGGTGAGCCGCAATCGGAAGAACATAAGGATCATATTTTGCAGAATCTTCATAAAGGTAAATTAAGTGTTTTGTAAGATATATATGACATATCAGATTTTAACGTTTTCATTTTTCGCATTTCATTAAATAGCTGCTCATCTATGCTCATCTATGTCACTTTATGTCACTTTTTTCGCATTTCATTAAATAGCTGCTCATCTATGCTCATCTATGTCACTTAACTAACTTCCAATTTAAGCATGTTACTTTTGATAACTCTTACTTCTTTGGATAGACACACAGGGCAATACTTTTACGTCTTCTTGTCCACAACTCAGACAATGTATTAATATTATTAATTATATTATTACAAATTCATTGTGGTCTAATCAAGAAATAATTAAAAAGGCATATTAATTTTTGTTAAATTGCACAAACATCTGTATTAAACAGAATTTGCCTTCCACGATTTGAAAAGGATTTAACGATTAATGGAACGACTTCTTTAATCAGTTAACTTTCATTGTTGTGTTGGGTGTACTTTCTTTTGCTGGGAGATGTGATAACTGTGTGTTGAGGATAGAGAGTAATTTAAATCATATCTATTCTCCATTTTTCCTTCTGCATAGAAAAAAATAGTTTCTTGTTAGTACCGTGAAAAATTGCAAAGTTTTTAGTTTTACCATCAAAATAATTAAATAGTCATCCATAGTTAGAATTCTGAATGCAACGAACATTTTTCAACTACTGTTATTTATTTAATTCTTTGTAGCTCAAAAAAAGACACTTCGTAATGTAAGGAAGATTACGAATTTTTGTATTCAACATTATTTCATTTACATTTTAGCAGTTTTGGCTAACTACTAAAATGGGAATGACCGCAATCAATCAAAGTTCCCTTAAAAACATTTTTCATTGTTTTTTATTAATTTGTAGATATGTACATTGTATACTGGACAGGGAGACATAATTTTTTTGTTCAACTTTGAGATTAATATCTCTGTAACGGTTAGTTAGCTTGAATAGAAACCTCAACTTCTTTGCAGAACATTTACCAATTTCTACTTTATGAATACGGCAGCCACCCGTAAGTGTCCCCCAATCCTAGCCTATCCTTACCCTTCCTTGCTAGATGGAATGCACCTATTTCCGTGAAAATTGCCTTCTAAATGTACGAGATATAATGAGCATGACAGACAGACTGGCAAATCAAAATTATAATTCACTTATCGAACGAAATTGTAACAATGAGTTTCAAAAAATCAAACTTTAAACAATTTAATGCGAAGACATTAAACTTCATACATAAATCCGGATGTCGATTTTTTCTATGGTACTATTCATTATAAAGCAATGCCAGTGTTACAGTGAAGATTCAATTTTGGGGCAATGAGCTACAAGAAATTGAGTTAGAAGTTGAATTTTCCTTCCCCCAAGACTTGTCATTAATGTGGATATATTTGATTAAATTGTTAAGATGACATTTCAGGGTTTTAACAGAATAGGAAAAGTACAAGAAAAACGAAATATAAATAGACTCAGAAGGACGAACACAAAATGAAACCCTTTGTAGAGGAAATACATTGAAAAGGGAATAGCTGTGTTCGCTTTCCGTTTCCAATGCCGAACTCGAAATTAAAATATTACCAAAAAAACCTGAGCTAGATTTAACAGAACAATCAGAAATAATGTTCGTACATATGTACAATAACCTCACAACCATCGTGTATTTTATGTTTAAACCTTATAGATTTAAATTGTAACTGTCTTGATACAGGACCAATTAATTTAATTTTAATTTGATTGAATGGGTCTTTGCAATTAACCCAAAATGTCGCGAGAAAGCTACTTTTCAACTTACGATCTCTTTACACGAACTCCGTGAACATGGAACATCAGCAGGGCAAAGTATATTCTGTTTAAATTAATTAAACAGATTACACCCAACCTGCATCATATCAAAATAATCTCAAAAAACGGCACACGCTTGTCAACATGTCATATGCTTTTTTGCCCCAGAAATTGTTGCTATAGAAGTTAGCCTTAACACTGATGACACATTTCAAGCAAAGTAACTTCCTTTCTTTATGGCGAATCAATAAGCTTCCAAACTATAGACCATATAGAAATAGAATTTTATTTTCACAAGTGTTGCCAGGAAACCGTGTATGGTGTATCCAAAATCTCCCTTAACCCTCAAAACGATTTATGCGTTTCATCCGATGTTTCAAAACAACATTTCCTACAGAATAAATGTGAAACGCAAAACGCAGCTAGTCATGGTATGTCATGGTAGTAATGATATGGAAAATCTACTTTAACGCAAACACACGCTCCCGCTCTCACACCACACTTGACCTGAATGCTAAGGAAAGAAAATTCAAAGGATTAATTGTTATTCGAGGACGATTTCTATCGCGGAAGAATATAATAGAATCATTCTTTTGAAAGTTTATAGGAAAAAACGAAAATAACGTTTTATTCATACTTTAGCACGTAAATATAAGGAAGGATTTATTGACGGTGCAATTCTTAGTTTTACTACACTTCTCGAATTGTTCCGCTATGATTCTTTTATAAATTCAAGAAAATCCATTACTAAGGTTGAGATTAGGATTTTGAGATGTTGCATGGTATATATGGTTTATTGCAAAAAAGTCATGCATCCGCAGAATATACATTGCGCCTGTCTCACGCAATGTCAAATTAAATATTCCCACTTCTTACCTATTCATACAGTTGTGTACACATTAGAGAATATTTCTATGCTACAAATATGAAAAAAGTCCGTTTTTATCCACTATAGTTCTTAATTACTAAAACTTTTTCTCTTCTCTCTTTTCTTTCTTCATTTGTATAAATGTAAAGAGAAATGTAAGAGAATGATAAGAGATATCCAACGTCCTTTATACAATATTTACCTATAATTTATTTTCATCTTTAGGTAAAGAAACTGAAATTAAATAAAAGCAGTGAAAGCATACGTATATATACTTTAGAAATATTGATTTTTGCATTGTGCATGCACATGGGACTTAGGAAGAAGAAACGACGGCTTTAGAGCATAAAAAAGTATTTTGTATTATATTCATAATTTGGCAAGTAAATTGAATCTTAATTTAAAACTGGAAACTTGAAAATAAAAGATTTTAATTAGCAATCAGAACACGTTCGCTTAAATAAACAGGTGTTTTGTTTACATATATGTTCTATGACGATAACATTGGGCAAGGTTATTGTTCGGTTTCCAGTTTCTTCATTCCATTCATTTTTAATTTTGTTTTTACTTTCGACCAACTTCGTGGTCTACGAGTCAAAAAAAGATAACAAACTGTTGAAAATTTGAAAATATCATATGTACACATATCTACATTTATATACCTATTTATTTTACAGGATTCCTCTCGTGGGATGTATCTGATTGTCACGTCGACCTAGAGGAAGAACTCAATACAATAACACAGAATGCCCCGGAGGGAGAGGAAGCTCGACATGGTAAGTGAAAAATAAAGCAACATTTTGGATTCCACATCCGCCGCACTAGACGCCGTCTCTACCCCGCACGTTCACAATCCCATGAAATACCTAAGCACAACTTTAAAATACAAGGACGAATCGTAGTGATCGCACTTTCTTAGATGATATAGCAATACCTTGCTAACAATTTCTTATTTTTTGCAATTCGCATTAGCTATGATAGCTCATGTTGTCTTTCATTTCAAGACAGTAGCCGAAGGCAAATCTAAGAGGAACATAAACTTTTGTGTGTGACATATTCTCTGATGTACACCCGGCATTGTCATAATTGTCAATGTTATTGATGTTTCCGCTAACAAACATACTGGTTTGAATCCAATCACTGAGTATTCAATGTGTGGAAACGTTATTAAGATTTTCAACATTGCATCCATGTATGTAAACATCAACATATGTAAGTTAATTTTTACTTGCTAAGGAAGGGTGCTTATAAACCTAGGTTCGCATTTAAAGCGACTGCAATTTCATTAGTGTGTTGTGCCTTTAATGTGAATACATTTTGCATAAAACTCCATATGTTAAGGCACTCAAGGGCACTGAGCGCACTTGGTCTTAATTTTAATAACAATAAGAAGAAAGTAAAAAAATAATAATGACAGGAGTTCTCTGCTTCCCTTCCGCATTATACTGTCAATAATCCTTTTCTGGGTTGGGAGGACTCTTGCAAATTATTCACACATACAGGTGAGAGTGGTTAGGATCCATGTTACTACTTACTTACTTATTTAAAAAAAAAATTAACTGCATGAATACTCCATGCAATTTGATAAATTTTGTCGTTCCTCTGCAATTGAACGAAATTGTGTCACTTATCACTAGGTAATTTCCTATGCAATAAGTCAAATAATAGCATCACTAGTGTAACCAATACAATAAATATAATGTCAGTCTATACAATAATCTATGGTCCTTAAAAGAGCTCAGGAGCCCTCTCCCATTCCTTCTCGATAAACAGCAACAGATTTAAAGTCTACTTGATAAAAATTCTATTGAAATCTATTAGCTAGTAAACATTTGCACTCAAAGTGAAGCGTGGTATTTATTTGCTTTGTAAAGCATATATCACAAGATATAAATGAACCTAGGCGCGTTTAACTTGACATATACATGTTTATATTTGTGAGCCTTGTACCCACAGGGGCGGATTTCCAATTCACACAAGTAATGCAATACACAACGGTGCAGTTTGAATACAAATCGTTCTCATTTTTTTGCGCAGCGACTTATCTTATGTTCTTGAGTGGAATGTTGGAGGATGGTACCTTTTGAATTGTGATACAATTCTCTTTTGATTAACCTCAATGGAGGAATGGGGAATGTTTTTAAAAAGTGTGACAAAAGATTAAATTGGTTTTCAAGTCGCTGCCTCCATTGAGTGAGGGATATTCAAAAAATTCTTTATTGCTTTGTGGTGGGAACACACATCACATCACAATGTATGGCTGGCAACTTTTTATTTTCTTCCCAAAATGTAGGAATTATCCAAGAATAAAACAATTTAAATAGAATTGGTATTGTATTAAATATTTATAATATATAACGTACAGAAAATCCAAACGATTCCTTCATTTTTACAGAATGATATCCAGAATTAAAATGCGAAGCCACATTTAAAAAATAAATTAATGCAGGACTAAAGTTGTTAAGAAATAATTATTAAATGCAACATAATCCTTGTTTACCCCTAATTAGACAGTTTTCACTGTGCACGCTTTTTAATTACAATAATTTGCCCCATTCTTCTGTTGCTTGTTCCTGATTCTGGCTCGTTATAACAATCTGCAAATAAATAACTGAGGGTGAAAACTACACGCGATCAAGAAGCTAACGGTTCTCGCAATGACCGACTTGCTACAACGCTACCCGGAGAAGCGAATCCTTTAATTTTTATTTCTTTCTTTATTTGCAAAAAATAAGCATTTTTAATGAGGTGCACAAATGATATCAACTAAATGAAAATTCTTAAAAAATGCATCATACAATATTTTTTTATTCCTTTTTTTGCTTGCAAGAATCATCAATGTCAATAATTAATTGCCGCGCGTCAGTGTGCTGGAACTCATTATTTTGATATTTTCCTTTACCTTCTTTATGAATTTTTTGTTATGGCTCTACAGGATGTGCGTTTGAACCAAACTTGTCTCCATTCAGTATGATTACAGGCCAACTGTGTTGAATTGAACACACCACCGCAATTTTTCATGGTCTGTTTTTATTCAATAATTCTTAGGCGAATTCAAGTTATAAAACAATCTTCTACAATCATCATTCGTGTTTCAGTTAAAAAAGGAAAATGGATACCTCTACCTCCTCCTCAGAGCGAAGAAAAAAAGCGACATAAATATTTCTTAAGATTGGCTTAACGCCGAAAACTGCGCCTAGGGTGAACTCGCGTATTCGTATATTTTTATTATTCTAATACGACCTTTTTTAAATATCCGGTAAAAGTAACGTGTATGTAGAGAATTCCAAAAAATCTTAATCATGTATAAGAGAAAATGCGTAAGTTGAATCCGCTTATGATGGGTTAAATGTTTTCCCGATTTCGGGCAGTATTAGATGAACTTTGTTTAAACTGTTTTACAAACTGACAATTTTTTTTCAGGCGAAAGACTCATTCAGTATGCTAGTGAAAACCTAGTAACTGAAGTTCTTATTCACCCTCAATACAATACTCTGATACAATGTATGAGAAATTTATTGAGCAGTTTTACAAGGCATAGGCATGTTATTCATGCCGGCTACACATTCAGTGGTAATGGTTCCTGGATACTACAGGTAATTAAAGGATGCACTCAATTGAAAACTTTTTTCATACCTTTGTATCTATTTGTTTAGGACGGAACCTTTTCAGTAGCAGATTTCTCAGAAGCGTTTCAGGAACACGATGTGCAACGGGTCTTACGAGCCTATCCTGACACAATTACAATGAACATCCATTGCGCGGACAATGGCCTTTGGAATACACTACCAGACAAAAGTTTTGCGAGGTTGTGTAAAATACGGATAAATCCAAACGATGTCCTAGACACAGGCAATGAGAGCATAAATGCATTTATTGGTATGGGAAAATGTGGCAAAACAAAAAGAAATTGAGTAAAACTCCTGAAAATGTTTCCCTAACAGATTATTTGGCTCCAATGCTTGTGCCTGCGTCTCTCAAAGAGTTACTTGAAACATCGGATGTTGTCGGAAATATTCGATTTACGCACCCAACACTCTATGTCTTCCCTGGAGGTCAAGGCGACGCAGCTCTTTTCGGTATCAATGGCTTCAACATGCTCGGTAAAGACATCAACAGGTGAAGGTAGGATGCAGGCGTTTCTCACTTGTTTTCTTTTTCTATACGTTACAGTTGATGGAGGATTTAATAGGAAAGCGTGTTTTTGGGATTTTGCCCGGCATTTAGACAGACTGGATGCCGTTCTGTTGACACGTCTTAATAATACTAACATTAATGGAATGGCAGCGGTTGTTGAACGGAAGCGAGAATCACATGTCTACCCACATATTGGACACTTCTTTTGCAATATACCTGACCACAGGGGCTTACCAAGTCCGGATGGTGATAAGGACAAAGATCCTTTATTAGTAGATCTATTCGAACGCGGTCACACCTTAGTTAATGACCTGAAGTCGTTGGACTTGAAACCACAGACTTGCTATCGCAACTCTGAACCAATTAACCTGTACCACAAGGTGGGTCACGGAACATTAGATATGTATGTGATAAGTCCCGCAAAGGACTCTAAAGAAGTGAAAGAATTTTTACAAAAATGGAACTCCGGAGATCAGAGACTTTTCGCGGCCAGAGACACAAGAGAGTTTAATTTTCCTTTACAGAATTTAGTGTCAATTTGCGCACTACTAGTCTGGCAGCCTGCAGATCCAGATGATACAATTACCAGAATTCTATTCCCCGGTAGCACGCCAGATTATAAAATTCATGAAGGATTAGAAAAACTGAAGCATTTGGAATTTATGAAATACGCAACTTGCACTGCCAAATCCATTGCTCCTGTCATACAAACTGTAACCACTCGTAGAGTATTCAAATCCGGCCCAATAGAAAAGGGAATAGCCGAACCAGTTCTTCCGTCCAAAGTCGGAAAATCATTGCAATTGGAACGAGATACCAATGTAATAGAAAGCCGTATTAAAACTACCGTCCAGCAACAGCAGGACAATAAAATTAAGGAGACAACGGTAGAAACAATCGAAAAGAGAATCGAAAAGCTAATAGATAGAGAGGACGACTTTCCCTCAGCGGAGGTCATCGCCCAAGAATCAGAACAAGAGCTAGAAAACAAAGAGGAGGAGAAACAATACGAAGAGGATAACAAGGAAGTGAGCGAAAAAAAAGTTGAAGTGATGATAGTGAAACCCCAACAGCAACAATCAGCCGAACCAGTTACTAAAGACGAGATTTCAGAAATTATCAAAGCGAAGCCCAAGTTAAAAACAGAGAAACCTCGTGCTGAAGTCAAACCAGTTATTCGCTCAAGAATCGACACAAAGCCACCAAAGTCTTTAGAAAAAAAGGGAATAAAGAAGGAGGACAGAAAGGGTTCACCAACCCCTGTCCCACGTCGACAAGAATTTCCAATGAAGACACATATGGTCAAAGAAAAGGAAATAAAATCAAAAGTTCCATCAAGAGTGGCGAAGTCAAGTCCCAGCAGTACTCCGGCTAAGAGCGCAAAAGATGCCAACAATCGCAAGGTTCTAGAGTCTAAGCAACACATTTCCAAAGTGTCAACATCGCGTCGAGAAATGTCGAGAGCAACCACAACCACTGAAAAAAAAGACACTAAGAAACCTGAACGCAAACCCATTTCTAGACGACCCCGTGGCTCTTCTCCATCAAAGAGAGCCCCTGGAAGCCCAGTCAAAATTCCAAAACCTAGAGCTGACCTAAAAAAATCTCGACTGGACAAAGGAGGAACCACAGACTCCAGTTTGGTGTCAACTCCTAGTGCGGACGACGTAACGACTACAAAGAAAATTCAAGATATGGTAATGTCACAAGAGTTTGATGCCGCTAAACAACGAGAACTAGATGATCTAAAGGAAGAACAAGAGGTGGTTCGAGAAATCGAAGCTGTGTTCAGCAGGGATGAACGAAAGCGACAAGGTGAGTTAAAAGTAGATCATAGGGAAATAGCCAAGCAGGATAGCACCACTGAAGCCGAAGAAGACGAGGAGTACTTGATTATTGAGAAGGAAGAAATCGAGCAGTACACCGAAGACTCTATTATTGAGCAGGAAAGTAGTATTACTAAGGAGGAAGAAATACAAAAGCATCAAAGAGATTCCCAGGAGTCAGAGAAGAAACGAAAAAAAAGTGCCGAAGAGGAAATTGAGGCCGAGATCGCTAAAGTTGAAGCTGAACAACGGCGCAGCAGGCAGCAGACAGGAGCCCGAGAAGAGGAGGAGGAACCTGAAGAGGATGGAGAAGAAGGAGACATGCAGCCAGATTCAATTGAA
Source organism: Eristalinus sepulchralis (assembly GCA_944738645.1). Taxonomy (NCBI): domain Eukaryota; kingdom Metazoa; phylum Arthropoda; class Insecta; order Diptera; family Syrphidae; genus Eristalinus; species Eristalinus sepulchralis. The sequence goes on along the minus strand of OX122884.1, from coordinate 203,410 downwards.
GAGAAAGCAAAACTAACAACTCCGGAAAAAACAGAACTGAAGGCCGAAGTGCAGGAAATAATTTCATCTGCCAAAGAAATTGTGAAGGCAAGGGCCGAAGAAACGACAGTAAAAACTGAAGAGCTTTCCTCACCAACACCCGAGGAGAAAATCAGCAGTGCCAAGAAAACTTCAGACACCAAAGATGAGCCTGTTGAAGATCAAGATGCAGGAAAATATATCAACCTCCAAGAAAGTCTTCCAGAGGAGAAGTTCTCCACAACTATTGAATCTGGTGCAACCACAGCCCCGACTTTACCTGAAGATGAACGCATTCCGCTCGACGAAATCAAGGAAGATCTTATTATCGAGGAGAAACACGTGAGAGAAGAGACAAAAGAAGCAGAACCTGCGCAGCCCGCTCCAAAAACTGCCGCACCTGTAGAACTAATTAAGACCCCCGCAGAAAGAGTCCTCCCACTTAAAATGGCATTTGAGACACAACAGAATCTTATGAGAGATGTTGTTAAAACACCTGATGAAGTGGCTGACCTGCCTGTACACGAAGAAGCTGATTTTACCGACTACGAAGAGAAGGAGACCCATATCTCCAAACCTCTATCACTGAAAGAAGAAATCGCTAAGGAGGAAAAAGAAGTTGAAGAGAAAAAGGATGTTCCAAAGGAAGTGAGCGAGCCTATGAAAACCTGTGAAAAGACTGAGCTCGAAAAGCCCGAGGAGAATGTATTGCAAGAACCAATCGACACTCTTACCCTAAAGACTGCCAAAGAGACTGAAAAATGCAAAGAAATGCACGTAATCTCAAAACAAGAAATTTTAACAAGGGAAATGCAACCGATACAATATGAGTCAACTTCAGTTACAGACAAAGAAATAGACATTTTACTTTCAAACGAAGCCACTACGAAAACCAAAGAGACAGAATATACTTCGGGATTGAAAGCGACCACAGAACCAGATGATCGTAAAAAAACAACTATTCAAAAGAAATCAATAACCAGCCCGGATGAAAAAGAACTTAGTGAAATGACCTCAGACGATGAACTACCCGAGCAGATGCCTGCCACCAGAGGAAAGCTAACAGAAATTAAAGACAAAGAAGACACAACGTCCCTAGAGAGCCCAGCCACAATTGAAGAGGCAATCGAAGTGGAAATTGAGAAAACTATCCGCGGCAAAAAGACATCTGAAGTGGATAAAATTAAAGAAGATATCGTCGGAAGAAGTTTGCTTGAAGAACTTCAAATCGAATCGAAAGAGTCTGAAAAGCTTAAAAAAACAGAGGAAGTCTCTACAATATTGAAAAGAATATCTGATGAAAACGAAGATAAAGAGACCCCGAGCGAAAAATTATTACCTTCAAGCAGCCACAAAAAAGAAGACCTTGTTACTTCTTTGGCATCCAAAAAAGTAACAAGATCAGAGACATTTGTAAGCGAAATCGACCACAAATCTCGCCCCGAGTCTATCGATGAGAAGGAGACGGTGGTCGATAGCAAATTATCACTTAGAGAAGAAACCACACCAGAAGCACCGAAAAAAAAGCAACAATCACCAATTGAAAGCCAGAAGGATGAAAAATCGACTCCAACATCTAAGGAGGTATCTAGACGAGAGTCAGAAATTAGCCACATTGATGAGAAGGAACACTTGGTTGACAGGAAAGATCTCGAAAGGGACTTAGAGAGTGAAAAATATTCACCTGCGGTAAGCCAGGAGCCGCCTATATCCATATCTCGACCGGATTCAGTAACTAGTCACAAAGATGAGAAGGAAGTTGACAACAAGGTTCTGGAAAAGGATTTGGAGAGCCAAAAACCATCACCGGCCAGAAGCCAGAAGGACGAAAAATCGCCTCCATCCAAAGAGGTATCTCACCCGGAGTCTGTAGCTGGCCACATTGATGAGAAGGAACACTGGGTTGACAGCAAGAATATCGGAAGGGAGTTTGAAAGTGAAAAACCATCACGAACCGCTAGCCAGGATGATGAAAAATCGCGTCCAGCAACCAAAGAGGAATCTCGACCAGAGTCAGAAGCTAGCCCTATTGATGAGAAGGATCAATTAGTTGACAGCAAGGTTCTTGGAAAGGATATAGAGAGTGTAAAACCTTCACCTGCGGCCAGCCAGAAGGATGAAAAATCACCTCCAGCATCCAAAGAAACGTCTAGGCCAGAGTCTGAAGATAGCCATACTGAAGAGAAGGAACAATCGGTTGACAGCAAGATTCTGCGAAAGGAGTTAGTTAACGAAAAACCATCTCCAGCCGATATCCAGAAGGATGAAAAATCGCATCCAGCATCCCAAGAGGTATCTAGACCAGAGTCAGTAGCTAGCCACATTGATGAGAAGGAACACTTGGTTGAGAGCAAGGTTTTTGGAAAGAAGATAGAGAGTGGAAAACCTTCACCAGCGGCCAGCCATGAGGATGAGAAATCGCCTCCAACATCGAAAGAGGTATCTCGACCGGATTCTGTAGCTAGTCATATTGATGAGAAGGAAAAGTTAGTTGACAGCAAGGTTCTTGGAAAGGAGATAGAGAGTGGAAAACCTGCACCAGCGGCCAGCCAGAAGGATGAAAAATCGCTTCCAGCATCCAAAGACGTTTCCCGACCAGAGTCCGTCGCTAGCCACATTGATGAGGAGGAACAGTTAGTTGATAGCAAGGTTCTTGGAAAGGAGAACGAGAGTCGAAAACCTTCACCAGCGGCCAGCCAGAAGGATGAAAAATCGCCTCCAGCATCCAAAGAAGTTTCCCGACCGGAGTCCGTAGCTAGCCGCATTGATGAGAAGGAACAGTTAGTTGACAGCAAGGTCGTTGGAAAGGAGATAGAGAGTGGAAAACCTTCACCAGCAGCCAGCCAGAGGGATGAAAAATCGCCTACAGCATCCAAAGAAGTTTCCCGACCGGAGTCCGTAGCTAGCCACATTGATGAGAAGGAACAATTTGTTGACAGCAAGGTTCTTGGACAGGAGATAGAGAGTGGAAAACCTTCACCAGCGGCCAGCCAGAAGGATGAAAAATCGCCTACAGCATCCAAAGATGTTTCCCGACCAGAGTCCGTAGCTAGCCACATTGATGAGAAGGAACAGTTAGTTGACAGCAAGGTTCTTGGAAAGGAGATAGAGAGTGGAAAACCTTCACCAGCGGCCAGCCAGAAGGATGAAAAATCGCTTCCAGCATCCAAAGACGTTTCCCGACCAGAGTCCGTCGCTAGCCACATTGATGAGGAGGAACAGTTAGTTGATAGCAAGGTTCATGGAAAGGAGATCGAGAGTCGAAAACCTTCACCAGCGGCCAGCCAGAAGGATGAAAAATCGCCTCCAGCATCCAAAGAAGTTTCCCGACCGGAGTCCGTAGCTAGCCGCATTGATGAGAAGGAACAGTTAGTTGACAGCAAGGTCGTTGGAAAGGAGATAGAGAGTGGAAAACCTTCACCAGCGGCCAGCCAGAAGGATGAAAAATCGCCAACAGCATCCAAAGAAGTATCTAGACCAGAGTCCGTAGCTAGCCACATTGATGAGAAGGAACAGTTAGTTGACAGCAAGGTTCTTGGAAAGGAGATCGAGAGTCGAAAACCTTCACCAGCGGCCAGCCAGAAGGATGAAAAATCGCTTCCAGCATCCAAAGACGTTTCCCGACCAGAGTCCGTCGCTAGCCACATTGATGAGAAGGAACAGTTAGTTGACAGCAAGGTTCTTGGAAAGGAGATAGAGAGTGGAAAACCTTCACCAGCGGCCAGCCAGAAGGATGAAAAATCGCCTACAGCATCCAAAGATGTTTCCCGACCAGAGTCCGTAGCTAGCCACATTGATGAGAAGGAACAGTTAGTTGACAGCAAGGTTCTTGGAAAGGAGATAGAAAGTCGAAAACCTTCACCAGCGGCCAGCCAGAAGGATGAAAAATCGCCTCCAGCATCCAAAGAAGTTTCCCGACCAGAGTCCGTAGCTAGCCACATTGATGAGAAGGAACAGTTAGTTGACAGCAAGGTTCTTGGAAAGGAGATAGAGAGTGGAAAACCTTCACCAGCGGCCAGCCAGAAGGATGAAAAATCGCCTACAGCATCCAAAGATGTTTCCCGACCAGAGTCCGTAGCTAGCCACATTGATGAGAAGGAACAGTTAGTTGACAGCAAGGTTCTTGGAAAGGAGATAGAGAGTGGAAAACCTTCACCAGCGGCCAGCCAGAAGGATGAAAAATCGCCTACAGCATCCAAAGACGTTTCCCGACCAGAGTCCGTCGCTAGCCACATTGATGAGGAGGAACAGTTAGTTGATAGCAAGGTTCTTGGAAAGGAGATCGAGAGTCGAAAACCTTCACCAGCGGCCAGCCAGAAGGATGAAAAATCGCCTCAAGCATCCAAAGAAGTTTCCCGACCAGAGTCCGTAGCTAGCCACATTGATGAGAAGGAACAGTTAGTTGACAGCAAGGTTCTTGGAAAGGAGATAGAGAGTGGAAAACCTTCACCAGCGGCCAGCCAGAAGGATGAAAAATCGCCTACAGCATCCAAAGATGTTTCCCGACCAGAGTCCGTAGCTAGCCACATTGATGAGAAGGAACAATTAGTTGACAGCAAGGTTCTTGGAAAGGAGATAGAGAGTGGAAAACCTTCACCAGCGGCCAGCCAGAAGGATGAAAAATCGCCTCCAGCATCCAAGGATGTTTCCCGACCAGAGTCCGTCGCTAGCCACATTGATGAGAAGGAACAGCTAGTTGACAGCAAGGTTCTTGGAAAAGAGATAGAGAGTGGAAAACCTTCACCAGCGGCCAGCCAGAAGGTTGAAAAATCGCCTCAAGCATCCAAAGACGTTTCCCGACCAGAGTCCGTCGCTAGCCACATTGATGAGGAGGAACAGTTAGTTGATAGCAAGGTTCTTGGAAAGGAGATCGAGAGTCGAAAACCTTCACCAGCGGCCAGCCAGAAGGATGAAAAATCGCCTCCAGCATCCAAAGAAGTTTCCCGACCGGAGTCCGTAGCTAGCCGCATTGATGAGAAGGAACAGTTAGTTGACAGCAAGGTCTTTGGAAAGGAGATAGAGAGTGGAAAACCTTCACCAGCAGCCAGCCAGAGGGATGAAAAATCGCCTACAGCATCCAAAGAAGTTTCCCGGCCGGAGTCCGTAGCTAGCCACATTGATGAGAAGGAACCGTTAGTTGACAGCAAGGTTCTTGGAAAGGAGATAGAGAGTGGAAAACCTTCACCAGCGGCCAGCCAGAAGGATGAAAAATCGCCTACAGCATCCAAAGATGTTTCCCGACCAGAGTCCGTAGCTAGCTACATTGATGAGAAGGAACAGTTAGTTGACAGCAAGGTTCTTGGAAAGGAGATAGAGAGTGGAAAACCTTCACCAGCGGCCAGCCAGAAGGATGAAAAATCGCTTCCAGCATCCAAAGACGTTTCCCGACCAGAGTCCGTCGCTAGCCACATTGATGAGAAGGAACAGTTAGTTGACAGCAAGGTTGTTGGAAAGGAGATAGAGAGTGAAAAACTTTCACCAGCAGCCAGCCAGAGGGATGAAAAATCGCCTACAGCATCCAAAGATGTTTCCCGACCGGAGTCCGTAGCTAGCCACATTGATGAGAAAGAACAATTTGTTGACGGCAAGGTTCTTGGAAAGGAGATAGAGAGTGGAAAACATTCACCAGCGGCCAGCCTGAAGGATGAAAAATCGCCTCCAGCATCCAAAGATGTTTCCCGACCAGAGTCCGTAGCTAGCCACATTGATGAGAAGGAACAGTTAGTTGATAGCAAGGTTCTTGGAAAGGAGATAGAGAGTGGCAAACCTTCACCAGCGGCCAGCCAGAAGGATGAAAAATCGCCTACAGCATCCAAAGATATTTCCCGACCAAAGTCTGTAGTTAGCCACTTTGATGGGAAGGAACAGTTAGTTGACAGCAAGGTTCTAAGAAAGGAGATAGAGAGTGGAAAACCTGCACCAGCGGCCAGCCAGAAGAATGGAAACTTGCCTCCAGCATCCAAAGATGTTTCCCGGCCAGAGTCCGTAGCTAGCCACATTGATGAGAAGGAACAATTAGATGACAGCAAAGTTCTTGGAAAGGAGATAGAAAGTGGAAAACCTTCATCAGCGGCCAGCCAGGAGGATAAAAAATCACCTCCAGCATCCAAAGAAGTTTCCCGACCGGAGTCTGTAGCTAGCCACATTGATGAGAAGCAACAGTTAGTTGCCAGCATAGAGAGTGGAAAACCTTCACCAGCGGCCAGCCAGGAGGATGAAAAATCGCCTACAGCATCCAAAGATGTTTCCCGACCGGAGTCCGTAGCTAGCCACATTGATGAGAAGGAACAATTAGTTGACAGCAAGGTCCTTGGAAAGGAGATAGAAAGTCGAAAACCTTCACCAGCGGCCAGCCAGAAGGATGAAAAATCGCCTTCAGCATCCAAAGATGGTTCCCGACCCGAGTCCGTCGCTAGCCACATTGATGAGAAGGAACAGTTAGTTGACAGCAAGGTTCTTGAAAAGGAGATAGAGAGTGGAAAACCTTCACCAGCGGCCAGTCAGAAGGATGAAAAATCGCCTCCAGCATCGAAAGATGATTCCCGACCGGAGTCCGTAGCTAGCCACATTGATGAGAAGGAACAATTAGTTGACAGCAAGGTTCTTGGAAAGGAGATAGAGAGTGGAAAACCTTCACCAGCGGCCAGTCAGAAGGATGAAAAATCGCCTCCAGCATCCAAAGATGTTTCCCGACCGGAGTCCGTAGCTAGCCACATTGATGAGAAGGAACAATTAGTTGACAGCAAGGAACAATTAGTTGACAGCAAGGTCCTTGGAAAGGAGATAGAAAGTCGAAAACCTTCACCAGCGGCCAGTCAGAAGGATGAAAAATCGCCTCCAGCATCGAAAGATGGTTCCCGACCGGAGTCCGTAGCTAGCCACATTGATGAGAAGGAACAATTAGTTGACAGCAAGGTTCCTGGAAAGGAGATAGAGAGTGGAAAACCTTCACCAGCGGCCATCCAGAAGGATGAAAAATCGCCTCCAACATCCAAAGAAGTATCTCGACCAGAGTCTGTAGCTAGCCATATTGATGAAAAGGAACAATTAATTGAATGCAAAGTTCTTGCAAAGGAAATAGAAAGTAGAAAACCTTCATCAGCGGCCAGCCAGGAGGATAAAAAATCACCTCCAGCATCCAAAGATGTCTCCCGACCGGAGTCCGTAGCTAGCCACATTGATGAGAAGGAACAGTTAGTTGACAGCAAGGTTCTTGAAAAGGAGATAGAGAGTGGAAAACCTTCACCAGCGGCCAGTCAGAAGGATGAAAAATCGCCTCCAGCATCGAAAGATGATTCCCGACCGGAGTCCGTAGCTAGCCACATTGATGAGAAAGAACAATTAGTTGACAGCAAGGTTCTTGGAAAGGAGATAGAGAGTGGAAAACCTTCACCAGCGGCCAGTCAGAAGGATGAAAAATCGCCTCCAGCATCCAAAGATGTTTCCCGACCGGAGTCCGTAGCTAGCCACATTGATGAGAAGGAACAATTAGTTGACAGCAAGGTCCTTGGAAAGGAGATAGAAAGTCGAAAACCTTCACCAGCGGCCAGCCAGAAGGATGAAAAATCGCCTACAGCATCCAAAGATGTTTCCCGACCGGAGTCCGTAGCTAGCCACTTTGATGAGAAGGAACAGTTAGTTGACAGCAAGGTTCTTGAAAAGGAGATAGAGAGTGGAAAACCTTCACCAACGACCAGCCAGAAGGATGAAAAATCGTTTCCAGCATCGAAAGATGATTCCCGACCGGAGTCCGTAGCTAGCCACATTGATGAGAAGGAACAATTAGTTGACAGCAAGTTTCCTGGAAAGGAGATAGAGAGTGGAAAACCTTCACCAGCGGCCAGCCTGAAGGATGAAAAATCGCCAACAGCATCCAAAGAAGTATCTAGACCGGAGTCCGCAGCTAGCCACATTGATGAGAAGGAACAAGTAGTTGATAGCAAGGTTCTTGGAAAGGAGATAGAAAGTGAAAAACCTTCACCAGCGGCCAGTCAGAAGGATGAAAAATCGCCTTCAGCATCCAAAGAAGTATCTCGACCAGAGTCAGTATCGAGCCACATTGATGAGAAGGAATACGTGGCTGATAGCAAGGTTCTCGATGAGGAGTTAAAGAGTGGCCAACCTTCACCAGCGGCCAGCCAGAAGGAAGAAATATCGCCTACAGCATCCAAAGATGTTTCCCAACCGGAGTCCGTAGCTAGCCACATTGATGAGAAGGAACAGTTAGTTGACAGCAACGTTCTCGGAATGGGAATAGAGAGTGGAAAACCTTTATCAGCGGCCAGCCAGAAGGATGAAAAATCGCCTCCAGCATCCAAAGATGTTTCGCGACCGGAGTCCGTAGCTAGCCACATTGATGAGAAAGAACAATTTGTTGACGGCAAGGTTCTTGGAAAGGATATAGAGAGTGGAAAACCTTTACCAGCGGCCAGCCTGAAGGATGAAAAATCGCCTACAGCATCCAAAGAGGTTTCTCCGTTGGAATCTGTAGCTAGTCACATTGAGGAGAAGGAACACTTGGCTGATGGCAAGGTTCTCGATGAAGAGTTAGAGAGTGGCAAACCTTCACCAGCGGCCAGCCAGAAGGATGAAAAATTGCCTACAGCATCCAAAGAAGTATCTCCGCCAGAGTCTGTAGCTAGTCACATTGAAGAGAAGGAACACTTGGCTGATGGCAAGGTTCTCGATGAAGAGTTAAAGAGTGGCAAACCTTCACCAGCGGCCAGCCAGAAGGATGAAAAATCGCCTACAGCATCCAAAGAAGTATCTCGACCAGAGTCAGTATCTAGCCACATTGATGAGAAGGAACACTTGGCTGACGGCAAGGTTCTCGATGAGGAGTTAAAGAGTGCCAAACCTTCACCAGCGGAAAGCCAGAAGGATGAAAAATCGCCTACAGCATCCAAAGATGTTTCCCGACCGGAGTCCGTAGCTAGCCAAATTGATGAGAAAGAACAATTAGTTGACAGCAAGGTTCTTCGAAAGGAAATAGAGACTGGAAAACCTTCACCAACGGCCAGCCAGGTGGAAGAAAAAGCGCCTCCAGTATCCAAAGATGTTTCCCGACCGGAGTCCGCAGCTAGCCACATTGATGAGAAGGAACAATTTGTTGACAGCCTGATTCTCGGAAAGGAGTCAGTTAGCGAAGAACCATCTCCAGTTGGCAGCCTGAAGGATGAAAAATCGCCTACAGCATCCAAAGAGGTTTCTCCGTTGGAATCTGTAGCTAGTCACATTGAGGAGAAGGAACACTTGGCTAAGGGCGAGATTTTCGATGCTGAGTTAGAGAGTGGAAAACCTTCACCAGCGGCCAGCCTGAAGGATGAAAAATCGCCTACAGCATCCAAAGAAGTACCTCGACCAGAGTCAGTAACTAGCCACATTGATGAGAAGGAACACTTGGCTAAGGGCAAGATTCTCGATGCTGAATTAGAGAGTGGCAAACCTTCACCAGCGGCCAGCCAGAAGGATGAGAAATCGCCTACAGCATCCAAAGAGGTATCTCGGCCAGAATCTGTAGCTAGTCACATTGAAGAGAAGAAACACTTGGCTGATGGCAAGGTTCTCGATGAAGAGTTAAAGAGTGGCAAACCTTCACCAGCGGCCAGCCAGAAGGATGAAAAATCGCCTCCAGCATCCAAAGAGGTTTCTCCGTCTGGCCCACAGCGGCCAGAATCTGTACCTAGTCACATAGAAGAGAAGGAAAACTTGGCTGATGGCAAAGTTCTCGATGAAGAGTTAAAGAGTGGCAAACCTTCACCAGCGGAAAGCCAGAAGGATGAAAAATCACCTACAGCATCCAAAGATGTTTCCCGACCGGAGTCCGTAGCTAGCCACATTGATGAGAAAGAACAATTAGTTGACAGCAATGTTCTTCGAAAGGAAATAGAGACTGGAAAACCTTCACCAGCGGCCAGCCTGAAGGATGAAAAATCGCCTACAGCATCCAAAGAAGTATCTCGACCAGAGTCAGTATCTAGCCACATTGATAAGAAGGAACACTTGGCTGACGGCAAGGTTCTCGATGAGGAGTTAAAGGGTGCCAAACCTTCACCAGCGAAAAGCCAGAAGAATGAAAAATCGCCTACAGCATCCAAAGAGGTATCTCGGCCAGAGTCAGTATCTAGCCACATTGATGAGAAGGAACACTTGGCTAAGGGCGAGATTTTCGATGCTGAGTTAGAGAGTGGAAAACCTTCACCAGCGGCCAGCCTGAAGGATGAAAAATCGCCTACAGCATCCAAAGAAGTATCTCGGCCAGAATCTGTAGCTAGTCACATTGAAGAGAAGGAACACTTGGCTGATGGCAAGGTTCTCGATGAAGAGTTAAAGAGTGGCAAACCTTCACCAGCGGCCAGCCAGAAGGATGACAAATCGCCTACAGCATCCAAAGAGGTATCTCGGCCAGAGTCAGTATCTAGCCACATTGATGAGAAGGAACACTTGGCTGACGGCAAGGTTCTCGATGAGGAGTCAAGGGGGGCCAAACCTTCACCAGCGGAAAGCCAGAAGGATGAAAAATCGCCTACAGCATTCAAAGAAGTACCTCGACCAGAGTCAGTAACTAGCCACATTGATGAGAAGGAACACTTGGCTAAGGGCAAGATTCTCGATGCTGAGTTAGAGAGTGGCAAACTTTCACCAGCGGCCAGCCAGAAGGATGAGAAATCGCCTACAGCATCCAAAGAAGTATCTCGGCCAGAATCTGTAGCTAGTCACATTGAAGAGAAGGAACACTTGACTGATGGCAAGGTTCTCGATGAAGAGTTAAAGAGTGGCAAACCTTCACCAGCGGCCAGCCAGAAGGATGAGAAATCGCCTACAGCATCCAAAGAGGTATCTCGGCCAGAGTCAGTATCTAGCCACATTGATGAGAAGGAACACTTGGCTGACGGCAAGGTTCTCGATGAGGAGTCAAAGGGTGCCAAACCTTCACCAGCGGAAAGCCAGAAGGATGAAAAATCGCCTATAGCATCCAAAGGTGTTTCTCGACCGGAGTCCGTGGCTAGTCACATTGAAGAGAAGGAACAATTGGTTGACAGCATGATTCTCGGAAAGGAGTTAGTTAGCAAAAAACCATCTCCAGTTGGCAGCCAGAAGGTTGAAGAATCGCATCCAGCATCCAAAGAGGTATCTCGACCAGAGTCAGTAACTAGCCACATTGATGAGAAGGAACACTTGGCTAAGGGCGAGATTTTCGATGCTGAGTTAGAGAGTGGAAAACCTTCACCAGCGGCCAGCCTGAAAGATGAAAAATCGCATCCAGCATCCAAAGAGGTATCTCGACCAGAGTCAGTAACTAGCCACATTGATGAGAAGGAACACTTGGCTAAGGGCGAGATTTTCGATGCTGAGTTAGAGAGTGGAAAACCTTCACCAGCGGCCAGCCTGAAGGATGAAAAATCGCCTACAGCATCCAAAGAAGTACCTCGACCAGAGTCAGTAACTAGCCACATTGATGAGAAGGAACACTTGGCTAAGGGCAAGATTCTCGATGCTGAATTAGAGAGTGGCAAACCTTCACCAGCGGCCAGCCAGAAGGATGAGAAATCGCCTACAGCATCCAAAGAAGTATCTCGGCCAGAATCTGTAGCTAGTCACATTGAAGAGAAGGAACACTTGGCTGATGGCAAGGTTCTCGATGAAGAGTTAAAGAGTGGCAAACCTTCACCAGCGGCCAGCCAGAAGGATGAAAAATCGCCTACAGCATCCAAAGAGGTATCTCGGCCAGAATCTGTAGCTAGTCACATTGAAGAGGAGGAACACTTGGCTGATGGCAAGGTTCTCGATGAAGAGTTAAAGAGTGGCAAAACTTCACCAGCGGCCAGCCAGAAGGATGAGAAATCGCCTACAGCATCCAAAGAGGTATCTCGGCCAGAGTCAGTATCTAGCCACATTGATGAGAAGGAACACTTGGCTAAGGGCGAGATTTTCGATGCTGAGTTAGAGAGTGGAAAACTTTCACCAGCGGCCAGCCTAAAGGATGAAAAATCGCCTACAGCATCCAAAGAAGTACCTCGACCAGAGTCAGTAACTAGCCACATTGATGAAAAGGAACACTTGGCTAAGGGCAAAATTCTCGATGCTGAGTTAGAGAGTGGCAAACTTTCACCAGCGGCCAGCCAGAAGGATGAGAAATCGCCTACAGCATCCAAAGAAGTATCTCGGCCAGAATCTGTAGCTAGTCACATTGAAGAGAAGGAACACTTGGCTGATGGCAAGGTTCTCGATGAAGAGTTAAAGAGTGGCAAACCTTCACCAGCGGCCAGCCAGAAGGATGAGAAATCGCCTACAGCATCCAAAGAGGTATCTCGGCCAGAGTCAGTATCTAGCCACATTGATGAGAAGGAACACTTGGCTGAGGGCAAGGTTCTCGATGAGGAGTCAAAGGGTGCCAAACCTTCACCAGCGGAAAGCCAGAAGGATGAAAAATCGCCTACAGCATCCAAAGGTGTTTCTCGACCGGAGTCCGTAACTAGCCACATTGATGAGAAGGAACAGTTAGTTGACAGCAAGGTTCTTGGAAAGGAAATAGAGAGTGGAAAACCTTCGCCAGCGGCCAGCCAGAAGGATGAAAAATCGCCTACAGCATCAATAGAGGTATCTCGACCGGATTCAGTAGCTAGCCGTATTGAAGAGAAGGAACAATTGGTTGACAGCATATTAAGCGAAAAATCTTCACCATCCGGCAGCCAGAAGGACGAGAAATCTTCTAAAGCATCGAAGGAGGTATCTCGGACAGAGTCACTGGCTAGCCACATTGATGACGTAAGCGAGGAAACGAAACCAGATGCTTTGGAGGGTTTAAAGCCATTACGAACTGACAACCAGAAATGTGAGCAACCGCTTCTGCCATCCAAGGACCTATCTCGACCCCTTGACGAGGCGCAAATGGTGTCCGACAGGAATCAACCAGCATCCATGGACGGGAAGCTCGTGGTGGATGGCACATCGCCACTGAATGACGAATCAAAAGAAGAGGGTCCAATGACTAAGGAACCAGCCTCAGAACGTAGTCAAAAAGACGAGAAATCGCCTTCAGCATCGAAAGATGTATCTCGACGGGAGTCGGTAGCTGGTCATATTGATGAGAAGGAGACTTTGGTTGAAAGAGAGGATGTCTCGAAGGACGAAATAAAACAAGATCCATTAGCGAGGGGAGAAGCATTCCCAACCGACAGCGGCAATGTCCTCATTAAAAAAGAAAAGAAAACAGAGGAATACGAGAGTGAAATGCTATTTTTAACGGGCAGCCAGAAGATAACTCACTCTGATCAAAAGAAACCCGTAATCCACAGCAAGTCCCCCACTGAAATTGGGGGCACGGGGACTGAAAAATCACAAGTTTTCGAAAAAGTTGAATGGCAAATTGGCAGTGAAAAAGTTTCTCCAAGCGAACTTCAAACCAAATCAGAAGTTGATTGGAAGGAACAAGCGCCAGACTTGGAACAGAAATCGCACGAAATCAAAACTCACGAAAAAATGATTACCACTGAAATCTTGTCTGCTACAACAAACTTGATTGACAAATTAAAGAAGGATGTAATGCATAGTGATGATTTCATTGATTCGATATTAGTCGATCACTCCAAGTTCCCAGTTATTTCAGAAACACAGTCGCAATTTTCTTCTCCTCTGCAGAAGTGCTCTACAACTGAAAAACTATCCTCTCCTGATGATACAGTTTCGTCGCCAATTGATAAGGCCCCCCCAACTCTGTCGACAATGGAATTCGAAGATATATCAAAATCAGATAAGGAAGGCTTTAAGGTTGATTTAAAGCAATTCAAAGCAGATGAATCTAATCTGGAAACTTCCTCCAGCCCAGTAGACGTGGTTTACTCTGAAGTCAGTGACTCTAGTCTACGAAAGAGCTTTGCTAACACGAAAGAAAGTATTGTTGAGGATGTTAAGGAACCTGGTGAGAAGGCTAAGGTTCAAAAGGATACTGTTTCATCGCCAATTGATGAAGTTGTGCCTTCACTCGAGACAAAACAACACCCGACAGAATGGCAAATTAGTAGCGATAAAGCAAAATCAGAAGTAGATTGGAAGGAAAATGCACCAGACTTGGAACAGGAGTCGCAAGAAATCAAAACGCACGAAAAAATGGTGACAACTGAAATCTTATCTGCGACAACAAACCTAATTGACAAACTAAAGAAGGATGTAATGCATAGGGATGATCTCACTGATTTGACATTAGCAGACAACTCCAAGTTCCCAGTTATATCAGAAACACAGTCGAAATTCCCTACTCCTTTGCAAAAGTGCGCAACAACTGAAAAAATTTCGTCTTCTGATGACACAGTTTCTTCGCCTATTGATAAGGCCCCTCCAACTCTGTCGACAATGGAAATCGAAGATAAATCAAAATCAGATAAAGAAAGCCTTAAACTTGAGCAAACAAACCCAGCTGAATCAATGATGGAAACCGACTCCAGCCCAGAAACTATGGAGATTGTTGGGGAAATAGTTCATAGTCTAAAATCGGACATACCTCAGGAGGTGGCCAAAGTCACCGAGATACCTTCATCAATTTGCGATGATCTGCAACAAATGGCCCTTAAAGTAGAAACTATCGCCGAAGACTCGGCCACAACCATCAAGGAAGAAACCCAGCCACTGTCAGAGAAAGTGCAAATCGTCAGTGAAGAAATAGAGAAAACATCTGAGACAACTGAAACAGTAAAGATCGCTTATGATATAAAAAGTTTTCATACAGAACTACGTGAAACACATATTACGACAGTCGATTCACCAGCTCGTGAGGATATAATTCTTCATGATATTAAAGAAGAGGATGAGGAGCATAGACAGTCCCCGCCTAAAGAAAGAGCTGCAGAGAAGTCACCAAGTCTAACACTAATGCAACCACAACGCCCAGTTTCGCCGCGAGAAGAAGAAGTAGCGAAAATTGTTGCAAACGTAGCTCAAGTTTTAAAATCTGAAAAAGACCTAACTGAAATCATCCCGGACTTCGACGAAAAAGAACTAGAAGAAAAACTTTGGAAGACTAAGGACGATGACTCCAGTATTGTTCAAAGGATGTTAGTCACCGCTAGCAGCGAAGATGGAGGTGAAGAAACAGAAATCTGCCCTAAGGGAAGTATTCTTTTCACCCCCAGCTTAACCCCTGATGCAGTTTCTGGAAAAGTATCACCTGATGGTTCGCTTGACATAGAGTATGAGCTGAAGTCAGCGGAGAAGCTTGATATAAAAAAAATGAAATCACCCCCAAAATCCGAAAAATCATCGCCCGAACTTAAGTCAGGTCCCATCTCTCTCGAAGAGAAAGACAAAGTTGAATTGTCTGAAAAAGCACAATGTGGAAAAGTGGTTCAAACATCCGCAGACCGAAAAGAATCGTCCAGCAGTTTGACAGAATTCCAATCCGAGCTGCGAAGGGAATCGGCTGTAAGCACATTAAGTGAGAAAGATTTAACCCGTGACGAGAGCACTTACGATGAAGGCCCTGACTCTACTACCAGTCACGACTTCGGCAGAAGTTCACCAGATCAAAGTGATCATGCCCAGGGACCTGTAAAAATATTAGAAGATAGTTGCAAAGAAGAAATAGACGAAAAAACGATGGAAGAACAAACGCGAAAAGAGGAATATATACAGCAGGAAATTACAACCAAGTCCACACGTGAATCACGCTTTGTTTCAAAACAAATTGTAACGGAATATTCGCAAAATGTAATGGATGAATATATAGATAAAGTTAAAAATGCAACATTAACTGAAATAACTTCATCAATTGGCAAGGATGAGCAGGACATAGAAAGCTTAACC
Organism: Eristalinus sepulchralis; assembly: GCA_944738645.1. Lineage (NCBI taxonomy): Eukaryota > Metazoa > Arthropoda > Insecta > Diptera > Syrphidae > Eristalinus > Eristalinus sepulchralis. The sequence goes on along the minus strand of OX122884.1, from coordinate 187,594 downwards.
AATTCGGCAGTAATCGATGCAGATAAACAGAAACGTACTGATGCACAATTTTCATCTAGCTTGAGCGAAATATTAGACTCAAAATTCGCCAAAATGTCAGGAGACAAAGAAAAAATGACAATTATTACAACAACCACCGCAGACTCATTCAGTACAAGTAAACTACTGTCCAAAACCGAGGCAGACATGCAAACCTCAACTACAGTCACAAAAACACCAAGGATTTTACCAACGGAAAAGGATGAGTACGAAATTTTAAGCTTGGCTCCCATGAAAGTTTTGGAAACAGCTGAATTCTTAAAAGAAGAGAGAAAAGCAGCAGCATATCAATCACTGGATAAAGTTGAAGAAGCTTCGAAAATTGCAAACTTCACTACGAAGAGAACCTCTTCAAGCGAATGCAAGAAGACTGCAGAAGGACTAGTAGCCTCTGAAGCGCAAGTTTCTCTAAAGGATACACAAAATATTAGTCAGGATGATTCGCCATTACACACTGAATTTGAAAGAGTACCTTCAAAATCGCCCGTTTACACAGCAGTAACTGTGACCACTAAAACAATAACAACTAGCTCAATTGGTCAGGATAGTCAAGATGTCATAGAATCACAGCAAATAACTACTAAGACGGAACTGATGGGTGATCAACTAATCGAGGACGCATCGGCGTCATTTATAAGCAAAGCGGCCCTGGAAACTAACTTGAACACACAACAGGCATCTGCCACACCTTTAGAAAAAACAGAAACCACTCACTCTTCTGATTCGTCTCAAAATCGATCAATTACAACCAAGATCATCGGAAGAGAATCTATTGCACAAGAAATTAGCACACAGAATACATCTTCTGTTTCTAGTTTCAAAGAGGATCTGTCGGAGATATCATCCTCGGAATCGAGATCATCTCACACCGAGGAAATTCTGACCGAAAAGGAGTCGAGTTTTAGTGAGAAGAAAGAAGAATGCTCTGACCATACGCAAGAATATATCTCAACAATAAAGAAAACGTTGGATCTGTCTGAGAGTTCAACCAGTTCTGAAGTAAAAGAAGATGCTATCGGTAAGACAGCACAAACAAGCGAGTCAAATCTGAGCCAAAGTAGTGAGTGTAGGCAAACGCTAAGTGACCATGAAGAAGAAGACGACAGCAATGCAGAGATTCTCAAAATCAAAGAAGCACGTTCTAAGTCAATCGCAACCATTATGATGACAAGCATTTACAAACCATCCGAGGAATGCATGGCGCTGGATGCCGTGGACGAAGAAGAAACCGCGGAAACTCAACTACACGAGCCTACGGATCAAATAGAAAAAGTAAAGCGGATAAGATCTACTCAGGAGTCCCTCATTAGAAAAGAGAAACATATTGATACACTTTATAGCAGTTGTTCCATGATGGATGAGAAATCGCCGGAAGAGCAAATTGATAGAAAAACTCCGCCTACAGCGCCAGTTAGCCCAGGAATCAAATCTACATCAACCACAGAGCAAAGAGATGGTGTTCAACACTCAAACGTGAGCACCGTACAATACAGCGAAATGTCCGGTGTTTCAGTTCCCTCATCCCCGAGAGACTTTTCCGGAAAATCAAGCCCAGGTGCCTTAACATCAGAAAGCCGTTCAATACCTACTCCAGCGGGTCGTGAGTCCCTTACAGAAACACCCGAATCTTCACCAAAACCTACATCGCCCTTCCCCAGAGTGGCAAAAGAAGACATTCAAACCACAACCACCTTCGGTGCAACTGAAGTAGCGCGCTCATCTACCCCGGAGCTCACACAAATTAGGGCACTTGAAAAAACACCTCTCAGTGCGAGCCATGAAAAGATAATTACAACCACAATCACCACAGTAACCAAGGTAATATCAAGTGACGGAAAGGAAATTGTTACTGAGGAGAAAACCATCACCACGACAGACACCAGCGAGCCAGATGGTGAGAAGGTAACAGTTACAACAACGAGAACAACGAGCGAAAGTGATAAGGTTCCCCAGCCCAAAGAGCTGGTCATGCTTCGATCGGAGTATCGAAGCTCAACACCTGCAAGCGACGACGATCGGCAATACAGTGACGACGAAATTCCGCACTCACCTCGAAGTGTGACTTCCTCTCAAGCAGCCAGTTATGATCTCCAACGTTCAAGCTCAGGCATCAGCAAACGTTCCGATTTAGACATCGATGATAGCCAAGATGACATACCACCGCAGTACGGTAGCGAAGAGCATTCGTCTGCCATGTCAATATCGATGGCTCATAAAGTACTCGATCCCATGAGCACATCGTTCTATGGCGCACTTCCAGATTCTTTCGGTCCAATAAAGACATCCACAACAATCGCCGACAAATCGGAACCTATTCCGATTAGAACTAGCCGGACAATTGTGAGTAGAACCTACACGGAATCGCCTAGCCGATCGTCCGAAAGTGAGGGTGGAAGTCAAACATGGGCAATTAGACATAGCGGTGACCACAAATTCCTAGACGAGGCAGACCTAGATTTTGAAAAGGCCCTTGAGGAACACCGTCAGGTGCGTGGAGCCGAAGTAATGTCGAGTGTTACATCCAAATACGCCTACTCGCCATCAAAATCCACAATCGAAGAAGTTAACGCAAAGTCGACTTTCCCATTAGATAATATCCAAAAAGCGAAAGGCACTGAAGGAGCATCCAGTACCCCCGCAAACGATGAGAAAAAAGACCAAGCCGATTCAAATGCAAAGGATCCCCTTAAAGAATGGGGCAAACCATTGGGTTTACCCTCACCCGCGCCTGTGACAACTGAGCATGACTTGCGCACTACTCCCAAAAAAGAACGTAGGATCGTCGCTACGAAAACTAAACTGAATAACGAGAAAAACCTTAGGAAGCGTTCGGAGTCTCCTAGCAAGGCGAAGAAATCGAGCCCAGTGTACGTAGACCTAACGTATGTACCCCACAACGGGAACTCATACTACTCACATGTGGAGTTTTTCAAACGAGTACGTGCACGTTATTATGTCTTCTCCGGGACTGAACCCAGCCGCGAAGTGTACAACGCCCTGCTCGAGGCCAAGCAAACGTGGGAAGATAAGGAATTAGGTAAGTTTTAAATCAATTGCGTAGGGAAATTGCAAAAAATGTCTTTTGGTTTGTATTTACAGAGGTAACAATCATTCCCACATACGACACAGACGTACTGGGGTACTGGGTTGCCGAAAATGAAGAACTCTTAGCTAAGTATCATATTGATCTATCGCCATCTGCATCACGTTGCACAATCAACCTGCAAGACCACGAGACATCTTGCTCAGCCTATCGCTTAGAATTCTAGGCCACGGGGATGTTCATAGCGTTCCCCCCAATGATTAACTCAGAAGAATTTATCAATTAATTGCCATAGTTGCTACAATACATGATTATACAGAAATACATACACGTAAACCAGATAAGACATCAACTCCAAGATCAATCAGTTCAAGTCCATAGGCTCCTCATAAAAAAAACTCACATCAGGAGTCTTTCCACAAAGAAGCTAGGCGCGATGCTAAGACAGATGCTCAGCTGTAGCGAGCTTTGGTGTGTTTTTCTGCTTTCTTCATAGATACACCACCGCTATTGCTGTATGCTTTCAGTAATCGCAGTCCGGATCAAACTCTAACACGACATAAAAGAAAACTATGGAAACCAGCTTGTCTTCAAAGAAATGACGAAAATCAAACAAATGTTACCTTATCTCCTAATACCTTATGATATAAACATAAATGATATAAAATTAATTATATTTTACTCTCCAGCTAAGAAAATAAGTATTACAAAAATATTTTACTAGAGATTGTTATGAAACTATACAAGGAAATTATATAAAACGTGCCTCTGAGAACCGAATGTAATAGAAAATAGAAGTTGAATAATTTTTTGCATTGCTTTCGTTTTTGCTAACAAAAAATGTATTAAATGTTAAAAAATAAACTTAAAGCTTTAACTTCAAACCTGTTTGTGAACCTTTTCACATTAATGACATATTTATTCAAGTTTCTCAAAATATTTGCGCACAAAACGAAACGTGTGGCTAGAAAAACTATTTTGAGGAAAAAAAGAATTTATGGAGAAAACAACAACAAAACCTTAAACTGATTTTTAATTTTATAATAAGGATACTTTTTAAATAATACAGATTCGCAAGTCGGTTACCCAATGTCTCCCACCATTAACAGCTTAAAGCAAATTTCAAAAGCTGGGTTCACGAATATAAAACATTTGGTTAGGGAAAAATACAAGAACAACGTATCAACAGAAACTGTCGTGGTAAGAGTGCATATTTGAAATAAAAAAATATCCCCCCACATCATCTGTTCGATTATATGATTTTATTGGACCTCCAACAGGCCTATTGAATTTTATTATACCAGAAAACACTCAAAAACCACTGTTGACACACAAACACTTACATTGCAAGCAAAAAGGGAAAACTCAAAATAATTGCGCCAAGTTTTCAGATGATCTAATGAATGGCAAACGAAATAATTCAAAAAGTCATAAAATAAATAAGGCAATAGAATTTAATGAACATTACAAATGACATCTCCTGAGATTAATCACATAACTTAAATTGTTAAAATTATATGTGCAGATGTGTATCTATATAGATGATATATACGCATATACATACAAATTAAATGAATGTTGTGCATTAGACAAAAAGACAAAAAAGAAAAGAAAATCATATTATAAAAGAAAAACTTTCTCATATTGTCTCAAATAAATGTATACTTCATACGTAGGCAGAAAAACGAAAAATAATATTTATGTGTATGTGATCTTTGTGTGTCCATGATGTTAGAAAATTAATTCCCGTCAGTTCTAGGAGTGAACGAAAGAAGGAAATGAAATATTCAATTACATGAATATTTATTTTCCGAAGCCAAGTTTAACGTGAAATAATAATGCTAGGAGAAGGCGCCAGTTATAATTTACATATTTATTAGAAAAAACTAGATCCTTATATAACGCACTTACACTAAGCAACAGGTAAACTTTTGTAAAAAAGCTCCAACCACAAATTACGAAAAACATGAATAAAGTAAATTTGTGTGTCAAATGTAATCCGTACGTAAGTAAACATTTCAAACCGTGTACGCTTTAGAACAAAATAAAATCTCGAAATATACTTTCTTTGTGTGCACCGTCCACAAATTAAATTGTTAACTAATTTCCTATGACCAGAGAACCAAGTCGCTATATTTTCACAATGAGAGTTTAATGCGAGGTGTAGGGAATACTTTTGGGGTATAAAGATTAAATACAGGAACCCGAAATGACGTCTTAACATTTTTGGTTTTCTTATTTCTAGTTGTTTGAAATGTTACAAGGTTCAGTGACTTTAATTTAAAAAAAAAAAAAACGGTATACAAAATAATGAATGTGATATGTTTCTTTCACTTAAAAATGTGTTAAGATATAGCAAAGACAGGGATACTGGTACACTGCGCTACAAAGATATTGATTTGATTGAACAATTTTTTAATTTAACCGATTTGTTTGTGATAAGATATTTTTCAATTTATGCAGATTTACACAGAGGAAATATAATCTAAAGAAGAGATTTAAGATTTTTTATTTCCTTTATTTAAAAGGAGGGATAACAACGTAGTGACAACTGTTTTATACCGAATTATTTTATATATTTTTTTTAAATAACCAAATATATATAAACAAATAAACCAAGTAAGTACAGACTTAGTAGATAGGCATTGGAAAAGAATGTACACACATAGTGATTCATGCTTTTAGGAGTAAAATACTTGAGAAAAATTAGGTGAGCATTACTCATAAATTTTGTAGGTGAAATACACAATAACTGGAATAGAAATTTAAAAACATACAAGTCAGACAAGAGCGCTTTAATTTGAAATTTCAAATTTTTCCTCAATTTAAAATAATCTTCATAGAGAAGAGAAGTTGGATTTTATAATGTTGTTGATATATTGAAAGTTTACTCAGAAGTTTGAGGTCTAAGAAAATGATAAAAAAAAGCCATTCAGATTCAACAGGATATATATCCTCAGATAAATAAATATCTCATCAAATTTTCCACTCATATTGTGGTATTACAAAGAAGAGGCAAATGTCCCCATTGAAGTTATTTATGATGAAGAAAAAACAACAAAAATGGTTATGTGAAATATATGAATAAAAGTATTTAAAGAGAAATTTAAGAAAAATGTAAGTCATTAATATATTACATTCTGAATGGATGATATATACATGGATATTTACTAATCTAATTGTTCAGGTATTTTACTTTTAAAAACTTTTTAGAAAATAGAATATTTTGATTAACAGAGATTTGCCTTTAATTACAATTCAATTGCCTAGTGCCCAAAAATACGTTTACATATTTTCGTTGCTGATTGAAATTATTTAAAAGATTTATTAATGGTACTGTTATTTTTAATTCAATTTGCAATTACTTACCATAATTATACGTTTCAATTTATGTATATTTAATATGATGATGCGAAAAATTATAAATGCAGCATCGGAAATAATACATTTTTGATTATATATTATTAAGGCAAAAGCTTGTATCCAAATAAAGGTGATGATATATACATATACTGGGAAATGATTTTTTTTATTATTACCTGACTTCGCTATCGAGAGGCACTATGAAGATCAGTAAAAACATGGTTTTTCTCAAAGAATATTTTTATTATTCTATTTATCAATATAATAAAGATGGAACAATTTTTCATTTTTTATATATCACATTAGGAAATGATGAAAATCCGTTGTGAAAAGTGAAAACAATTTCTTCCTGTGTTCATGTGCAATGAAAATGCATTATATTTGCATTTTTCGTCACTCTTTATCAAGAAGAACGAGATTGGCATTGACATATTGTAATGACACTCTATGTTCTAAGTGCGGTAAATTGATGGAATACGTCCAGAATATGTGTGTCCAAATCAGATGTGAATAGAAGTGTTTCTAACGTACTGCTGTATTTCTGTACTTGCTCATGGTGCTACAAAAAAGAATACTATAAGATAACAAAAAGTCGTCCAAAAAATTACAATTTCGCGCACCATCAAAAACACCTGTTGAAGACGCCCGATTGTCCAACGATACCAATCTGTATCGGGATCACGTCCATCTGTGTCCGAACGAACTAAGTGCTCTGACAAAATCATAATAAAGCGTTGAAAAACGATAAGAAACAATCGCTTTTGATCGACATTGGCCGCTTCAAGTTTTTCTTCCATTCGCTCAACCATCTAAAAACAAAATAAAGAATATTAAATTATGAAGGGCTTCCTAAAGAAGCGAGATTAGTATTTGCCAAAGTGTTCTTCGATTTTTTTATCAATGCATTAGATGTTATGCGATATGTGATTAATGCCGATATTGCTAAACAAACTTCAGCAATACATTTTTCTTGTACACGCAATCACAAAAAAAAATCACTCACCTCTTCTGAAGGCTTGTCGGAATTTTGTTGGGTTTTTTTACGCTTCTGCACACCGCCTTCCTCCTCCGATTCACTTGAAGATGAATCCGCCTTAGAGAGTTTCTCTTTTGCTTCCCCCAGTTCCGTGCCTAGAACATTTTTACATAACCTCTCTTCAGCAGATATTTAGTTATGAACACTCACTTAGTTTTATGACATGCTTATTCATTTTCTTAATGGTCAGATGAAGAATTTCCCAGAGATACATCTTTGTGAATTCGCCGGTCATTTCCTTTGAAAAAATCCATGTTGCTACAGCCGAACATTCAACCACCTGTGTCTTAAGAAGTTTGTCTATTATTACCACCATCATTTGCTGGTGGTTTTTCCACAGTTCGAAAACGTTGTGAAGAATGCAGATCTGTGCTTCTTCGGAGTCCGCTAGTGCCTAAAATCATACGCGTTGTCAGAATAAGAGATGAAAGCAGGATGTAAGTACCTTAAAAACCATATGAAACTTCGATATTGCAGCAAAACTGTGCGAGAACGACTTGGATCCCAGATTCAGTAAAGTTTGCACAAACACATCAATCTTAAGGGGATTAAATGAACTTTCCGACATTTCATTGTCCCCATTCTCTCCGGAATTCGGTAGCTCTTTCAACACATTGATTACCTCCTCTGGCGTGCATTTCTGACGTATAGCGACAACAAGCTGATGAGCAGTTGTGGTGCCAGGTAGTGAGGCTGAAAAACAAAAAATAAAGATAGTACGAAATGACAATAATAATTGAGCAGTCGATTTAACAAATTAACGATCACGAATGCCATACCACAACACAACACGGAACGTTGCAGTCTAGTGGAACATCTCAAGCTAAATGTTTAACGAAGCGAAAACTGCTACCTTCAAAACTGTACTTCGACTTTCTTTTCCCAACGCGGATGAGCCAGGTATTCACACTCTTTCGGAAGGATTATGTAAACATAAAACAGACAACTTATGCACTCAACAGTTTCAATAACGAGCAAGAAAAATAAGAATAGTAGCAAAAACAGAACTTAACAATCCTTACTCTTACCACCGTCAGTCGAGTGTCGAAGGTCTGAGCTTATACTGGCACAGAACTCAACGACGTTGAAACTTACAAAGTGAGTGAATGATGGTGTGTGATATTTACAAGCAAAGTGAGATAGAGTGGGAGGAGAAAATAGTTGCAAAATAATAACGTAACAATGGGAAAAACTATTCAGTTGTATTTTGTGTGTTGTTGAGGAAACTTATGCAGCAAAATGTATACATCTAAGACCCTCTTTGTTATTAGCTTTGTAAGAAAATGCGATGGCATATTAAGGAAATCCCTTTATTAACGTATATAATTTCAGTTACAATTATGCAATGGGACTTTTGAAAGCGATCTGGTACTAACTCCACAAAAGAATCTACAAGTTCATGGGAATAAAGTTTACTATCGCCTAGACAACAATGAAACAATTGGTATCATACCATGGGAACATACGCTGAAACATGTCACCTACTTGACGCTTTTTAAAAATGACGAGGACCCCGTTAAAATAAGGTACGCGTTCTTTCTAATGCTTGAAACATTTTTTAACTAAACGTATTTAATAAGGGACATTGGGCAATACAAAAGCTTCATGCAGTCGCCATACTCGAGAGTGACCAATAATTACTCTAAATTCGGTGATATCATAACACTTGCTCAGGGTTGCCTGGAGAAATCAGATGAATATCGATTTGTGGAAGGTGCTTGCGACATTCACTGCAGTGAATGTGTATTAGCACTTTGGAGAGTGCAAAAGATTCGTCACCGGGATATACATAGAGGATTTAGGTATGAAATTAAATTCAGTGTGACTCCCTTAAAGGATTTAAGTAGGAAAAGAAATGCAAACATACATGCAGAGCAGTATTTAAATGTTTTTATTCTGAAAGACGATGATTATCCCCAGAGTTTTAATGCCATCACAAGAAAGGCAGATATAGCTGAAATGGTCTCTACCGAAAAGCAAGCAAGATTTACTAACGAAAGTCCAAGCATACGAGCTCTGAACACAGGGGAGTACTTTAAAATTATTCGGAAAGCCTCCTCAAAAACTGAACACCAATTAGGAGCACAAGATGTATACCCAACGACGTACAGACCTACTTACCACAATAAGTTCCCGAAACCGAAGAAAATTGAAGAATTGACGAAGGCACCCAAAACAATTGTAAGGCACCACTTCCACCACCATTTTTTTATGAATGAACCAGGAACACATCAACTTCAACCAGCATTTTTGGAGCATCCAGATGCTATCCATATCATAGATGCGCCCAAAGTAGAGTTTCTGACGTCACATTACGCTAAATTACATTTATCTACGACAACAGGGTCTCTTCCAGCACCACCTTCCTATTTGCACAATATTCCACAACAGAAAGAAAAAACTTCTCAGCCAAAACTCACATCTTTCAAAACGAGTGAACAACTTTTTGAAAAAAATCGATATTCAGACCCAGATCCACTCTATGAGAACGAAGGTTTAGGCATAGCCCGGGTCAATTCCGAGACACGTTTTGCTGGAATCGAACAACCCCCAAATAGTACAGAGCCGCAAACAACGACATTAAAGGTACCCCTATCAGATGGGAACAATTATGAAGCATTTGTATTCGTTGAAAAACCTGATGAAATTACCACTGCCCAGCCAACACCTGGTGCAACTAAAAGATTCATAGAAATCAAGAAGCTTAACATCAAGGCAACAACAATTCCAACGGTACCTATGAGCAAGCCATCCACAAACAAAATTCGTACATTTCCTCCAAATGCAACCGAGCTACCCGTCCTGAAATGGAAATTGAAGCAGATGCCGGCAAAAAAGGAACTAGAACAGCAATCCAGCAGGAGCAGGGAGGAACGCGTCATCACAATTACACCTACCAGTGTCTACAGTAAGAACTATGAAGTTTCCACAAAGAAATCCGTTAGTAAATCAATTAGTGTGAAAGTTGGAAATTATTCCCACGATTTTCAGCTAATGTAATATTTCAAAACTAAAATAGTAATATTGTTTGTTTTTATTTACCTGCCCCTTCTGTAGAATACTTGTAGTTTGGTTGCGGAGCTACTGGAATTAGTTGCGCATAGGCCTCAGGCATCATTTCAGTGATTCTCTGGTGATACGATAATCTAAAATATAACGTCTTTGTAGATTTTTTACTGATTATCTTGCATACACATCTATACCTTAAACATTTCTGCAAGACTTCCTGTATAAATTTTGGTCTTGGGTGTTCGGGATCTAAGAGCAAACAACTGTCCCACTCATCCCAAGACCAAGTAAACTTAAAATTACTTAAATGATATGAAAACCAATTCACGAAGCGATCGAAACATGAGGTGTTCATCGAGTCGATGCGCATAAAGAGAATTTCAGTGGCCTGAGCCAAAACTTGTGGCAATGTAGCCGGTTGAAGTTTGCACAACTCAATTAAAATTGATCCATACACGATGTCCAAGTATCTGGGCGTGGGCATATGAAACAGCTCAGCAAAGATCACTTCCACAATACAATATTCAAGTGGAATCTTGTTCTTGTATGGAAAAGCAAGAAGCTGTGCTGCGCAATCCTTTCGCTCAAGACGGTGGGTCTCGATTATATGATGCAAATGCTCTTCGATGAGAAAACGTTCAATGGAATGCGCTCCTGGCAAATTTGGTCCATCCGGACAGTCTGTATAGTCAAACATGCGATAAACCACCCACGGCATAGGGTATACAAAAGACTCATGATGCTGTGGAGGTACTATCTGAGGCAAATTATGCTGCAAAGCTTCACACAAAACAGAATCAAACGCCAAATATGGTCTCGGGATATGCTTTTCAGCCCAATTATCCTGACGTAGCTTTCGAATTTGAGCCCACAAGCAATCCAGATATTCCTCTTGGGGGTGCGGGGCGTCTACGGACCATACCCGCAGAGCGTTGTGGTGCTTTTTGGTACGTTTATTGAGAAACACTTCGATTCTCAACAAAAGACTCTCCAAGGAAGATTCTTTTTTTTCATATAAGTCGCGACCCACCCAGGGAAGAGTGGAGAGCACAGCAAACACATACCAGTCTCGGCGAACTTGCGGTACGTTGTCCTCATTCGATACATCAATCATTAAATCTAGCAATTGCAGTAAACTTGACGCCGAAATTACGTGACAATTAACCAAGTCAGCCAGAAATCTTAGTGAATATCTCGCAGCGTCCCATCGACATGCTTTCAAGCTATCTTTAAAGGTCTTGACCATATGGTCAACGAACTCGCCACCGAATTTATAGTTTTTTGCATTAAGCAAGCCAACAAGAGTTGTGTATATAGTACATTTTTCTGGCATTTTTACAGCACATTCTGATAGAATGCGAAGAATTTTCAGACGAAAAGTACCCAAATCAGCCTCCAGAACTGAAACCAGCCCCTCTAAATTGGATTCAACTGAAGACGTACTCCTTTCGCCCACGCGAAGAATGAGGGATTCCAGGCGGTCTTCGATTTCCTGATTTTCTGAAACGCGGCGTCTTTTTCTGTTGCGATGATCTGAAATACAGATAGTTAAACGTTTCATTCGCAAGAGAAATTCGGGCCCAAATATTTGTAGGTTATCTTTTATTTTAATATCAAATTTAATTCTGAATACAAAACGTACCATATCCATCATCATCATCATGTGCTCGTCTTCTGTTCATTGTTTGTTTAGAAAAGTAGTTGTTTAAATATATTTTCTTCTTGATTTCTGTAAAACTTTAAATAGAATGAAATTTAATTCGACGTACAGACGCTTTGGTAAGACTTACTGTCATAAATGACAATTTGACTATTTCCACTGGAATGTTGTCAAATGTAACGAATAGGACTTGAGTAAGGCTGGTATCACAATGATGGGTTACGTTTTTAAAACTTTCCGCTCATATGTAGTAAAAATACTATAATGCACACATATGTTAGTATATATTCGTCACGAGTATTCAATAATTTTCCAATTCTGATATTTTGGCTCATAATGCTAATTTTTCGTATCAGAATTATGTGGTCGCCGTGGCGTAGTGGGTAAGTGCGTTGACTCTCACGCCAAGGTCCCAGGTTCGATTCACGTATGGTACACCTCGAATTTTTCCCGACAGTACATCTTTCATATTCGTGACAACACTCAAAGAGTACTACTTGTCTAAGAGAAGCTTCTTAAAACTCGCGGTTTGGAGTCGGAAAAACGGTAGCTCTCCTCTACTCGCTAGAGAACAGTAGAACGCACAACACGAGTAATTGTTGCAGAAGCTAGGTACTAGTTGTCTAAGAGAAGCTTCTTAAAACTCGCGATTTGGAGTCGGAAAAACGGTAGCTCTCCTCTACTCGCGAGAGAACAGTAGAACGCACAACACGAGTAATTGTTGCAGAAGCTAGGTCCTGGTCCCTTGTGGGCTGCAGTGCCGCTCAATTATTATTAATCAGCATCGTGCATTGATTTCTCAAACTCTGGAATGCTTGAAATATGACAATGAATTTTTGAAAATAATTTCATGCGATGAAACTAATTGAAATAAGTTAAGTTCCTCCTACAACAAGCAGATAATAAGATTAAAGTATTTGCCCTATTGAAAACAAACCGAGCATGCTAACAGTCCCCTCACGATAAAAGGGTTTTTTAAATAAGCCGCTTTTGCTCTAACTGAACTAACAGATTTTTCTCTACCAATACCCCGCACTCGTCATCATACATCGAACAATGAAAGTATTATGCTAATACCACCACCTACACCCTCGAAGAAGGAACAACAATATTCCTCTGCAACACAGGACCACGCTCCATCAACAACCTTCTCTCGGTGGGAAGCAACGACGCATCACAGTTTCACAGTTTGGTACATGTGTCACATAGCTGCAGAATGATGCGACAGGAAAACAATATAAACCAGATTTCACTACAATCTCTCCATCTCTTGCTATCCTTCTCTTTCGCCCAGTCTTCGAGAGATTCCATAAACTCTAGCAACAGTCAAACATGATGATATCTACAGTACGACTGAAAGAAGAAAATAAAACCATCCGAAGTTCTCTGAATTGACACTAAAAACCACCCTCTTACCTACCTTGCATTGGCGGAATTGTATGTATTCCCAATTGAATTACTATTTGTTAAGGAGCAAACGTGTACTTGAAAGTCTATTGAATCGCGGACGTGGATTGAGTGCTGATCGTATGTACATATGTATATTGCTCTCTAAACCCTACACAAATCTGAAATATAAAACAATTCAATTTTAAAACAAATTGATTTCAATTGTTTGTTTTAAAATTTCACCCACTCTTATAACAATCTCAACCCCACTATCGAAGAAATAACGAATGTGTACATATGTATGTACACTACGAAATTCTCACAATTTCACTTAAGAATTTCACACCGCCCATTTGTTGATCGGTAGCAATTTGTCGTTGCTTAGCTGATTTGGTGGTGGGTGGGGACAATGTTCTTTTCTACTCCCCCAAGCACTATTGCAAACAGTATCATTCTCAAATATCTGCATATTTAAAATCTAGAGCGACAGGAAAGTGAGAATGGTGATGAAGAAAAAAGAAGGACAAAAGCTTAAACAGGGAGAAAAAAGAGCCATTACCGAAACAGACGAGTACGAGGACTGTGAAAGTCATCCAACAGTCGTCTCCCTAGGCAACTCACAATCTCGGTGTGAACTGATGAGGATGTGCATACATTCAGGAAAAAAAATGTATTTAACAATGGTTGAAAAGCATCCGTCTCTGAAATGATTCGGGGAATGGACAAAAATGAATACACCAGGATGTGGTATTTATTACAAGCCGAAGAAAGTCCTCCACTATGCACAGGGCTGGCTTGTGCGCTCCTGGCTTTCACTTCAGGGCGAAACCATCAGCTGTATTTGGCTTGCGATGTTGCATGAATGTTTCTTCTGTACTTCTATACTCATTCTGTGAATAGATCTATAGACAGAGTTCTAAAAGTCTACAAATATCTGTGAGTGGTTCGATTGTCCGCCGCCCCAAAACCAACCCTGATTCATACAGCAAACAATTGAAAAATTAAAAAAGGATATACTATATGCATATTCAGAGTGAGTATATACCACATAACCATAGCATTACGTTATAATAGCTGCGAACAATTGCTGTCGGTTTACCAACACTTTTTTTTCTTTTCTTCATTTATATTCGTCCTTTTATCCTCCCGTTGAAGCTCCCATACCGCGCAATAAGGCATATCTGCATGATGACGTTCAACAGCGGTAAAATACACAGATTGATGCAATGTTGTCTGTTGCGTTGCCTCTGTGATTTGTATATGTTGCTTCAGATCCTTTCCGACAGTGACGATGATGGTAAGGTTGATGGTTGCACTAGCTATATGATTTACTTCCTTTTTGAAACACGCGCCTGGTACAACAAAAAGAACAAAATATGCGACCCTTCGTCATGGGGAAAGGGTGAGATTTAAAATGTGTTCTACGGTTTTAGATTTAACACTCACAACGGTTGCTTGGCGGACGGTTGACGGTCTGGATTCTGTGCGACTCACATTCATTTGATTTTAAACTACCACCGAAGAAGGTGGTGGAAGTTCCGCTCTTTCGATATAAGGACTTTTCTTCTTTGAATTATACATGGTGCTAAGTGGTTTGGCTTAATGTGATTTGTGATTTATTTGAATATAGAAGTGTTCGGATAATAAGACAACAGTTTAATTTTTTGCCGGATCCTTTTTTAATAAGAACAAGATAAATGTGTTGAGGTGCTGCGCCGTCGGGAGATTTGCATCGAGACTTAATAAAAATGTACACTATAATATCTATGCTAAATTAATTCCCAAGTCAAGTGAATTGCTTTCATCCCTCATTTTCGCCTCACCACCGAATACCCAACTTAGATTTATGTACCACTTGTGGCTGAAAAGTACTTCATTGAAATACAATCCAGTTTGATACTTTACATACAGTTCTGTAAATGAATATGATTTATAGGCCGGCCGAAAATACACACGTCAATGGATTTCACACTAAACTCATAAAATAATTGTGTTTATACTGTGTTTCAAATTGCAAGCGATTAGTACATCAACCCTTGGCGTTGGAAATTAAGACCAGGATACTGAGGTTGCATGTTTGCTTTTTAGTGTAGAAGTATGTTCTCCATTCTTAGGGCGGCCACGACTTTGGTTACACACATCTCATGTACCATACCACTTCATTAAGTGTGAATTAGAAAATTAGTGGTGGTTCAAAAGTTAAACTCCGGTTAATAGATTACTACAATTAGTTTAGGCGTATTTATCTACTCAATGGTAGTATGCAGATGCAAATTTTATGTAAGTTCGGAATAATCATATATCCGACGGCTAAGCAAAAAATCAGCATAAACCTCAAAAAATCTATTATTGATAAACAAAGAAAAATGTTAAAAACGAATCTTTCTTTACTTACTGTTAGAACTTACTTACTATTATTAAAATATTTTTATTTTTTTTATTGATGTATCATACCATATTTATTATATGACGAATCGACGAAACTTTTAGTTTTTTAACGTACTCGTACTTGCAAAATTTTGCTGCTTCCGACAATCTATGTTGTTATTGAAATCTGTTGCAGAACGTTATCTAGTCCATATCAAATAATATATAGTTCTACCGTCCTATAACCTACAGAGTAATGCGATACGATCTATTTACGACCCTGTAATTAAAACAAGCATTTCCTTATTTCGACTGTTTACATTTAATCTTTCTTAAGATTTGTTTGCTACAATTGTTTCCCTTTTTCTTGCTTCTGTTTCAACTAACTTACACGCAAATAACAAGAAAAACTATGAAAAGGAGGTTCTGCACTTAATTGCCTCTGCAGCAATGAAAATTGGAGGCAGAGGAAAATAAAACTAAGACAAACGCAGCACTTGCACAAAACTTTTACAAGAAAACTTCTGCCGCCAAGTTGAAAATATTTGTCTGTCAACAACTTAAAAAGTCGTTGAATTTCGGGATTAATCCAGCTTATTTATTTCTCATAAAGAATGCAGAAGTTTTTTATTGCTATTTCATAGAATTTCTTCGGCACCCCACCCCACCAGTGAGGTAAAAAGAAAAGGAATATTTTAATTAACAAACGCCGCCGCTGCTTAAAAATGTTATTGTTCCATAATAAATTCAATTTTAAAACTTTTCCATTACCATCGCGGCGAGTGGGTGGTCATAAATTACCTATGGATCCAGTGGTTGTACTTGGGAGATGTCTTAATTAACATAATCTAATTTGAATGAAGCTGTTTTTCCTTACTCCTGCTTATGAATTTTGGTGGAATCACTGAAGGATGGGTTGAAGTTGACAACATCGATGGCTGGTAGAGACTGTATATCAGTCATCAACTTTTCAAAGTTATAAAATGCTCCATGTATTCTGAGTGCGACATTCTCCTACTTTAAATTACCACAGATTGCTCATGTAGAAAATGAAAATACAAGAGCGTAAATGAAGGGCATTTTGTGGCTTGTATACACTGTTGGACCTCGGAATGTACCTTGCTAGTCGTCATACAATAAGAGGTTTTTTTTATTTAATTTAAATGAATTTATATTCGGATCTCATGGATCAAAATGTTGGCAGTAAGAAACATACAGATTTTTGGCTTGCTCAGTGCACAAATGTACAATAAGAATATCAAGATTTTAGAAACCAATTTAACACATTTAATTATGTAAAATACTGCAAATAATTCAGCAGTAACGAATATGTTGGGTAAATACACACTCAACCAGCCCCTTTCCGCAGTCGAGTTAACATGAGAGCAAGGAGAACAAAAGGGTTTTGTGTTTGCATTGTCTTCGTAGATCTACGCAAATATCTCTCACGCTGTTAATGGAATATCCATCTGGCCGTTGAGTTTTACAAGTATTTTCTTGAGTATAAATCGTTTGCCTTAAGAAATCAAAAACAGGTTGCAAACGTCTTAGAGAAACGATGGTCTACAGATGTGTGGTTAGGGTTTGTAATTGTGGGTGATAAAAGTGAGAGAAGGCGCTTGAAATTGTTCCTTATAAATTAATTATTCATTTTTCACCTACAACCACCAAACTCTATCTCGTATGCTTTCGAGGTTTTCCTTTCACATTTGTAATCTATTTTATTTTTATTGAGATACGATTTATCTTCAAGAAATTCGAGTTGTATGCTTTCAAGGTTTCCTATCATATTTGTTAACTGTTTTATATTTATTAAGGTAAACATTTTATCCCCAACTAGTTCGAGTCGGCAACGTACAGATGGAAATTCTATCCAGTTAAAAATAATTTTTCTGTTAGTAGCGTGCTTGGCACGCTTAGTACATATAAGCCACCTTCAACTACCAAACTAACCGCTGTGTGTAGTACTCTTGCATCTCCTTGCAAAATTTAATATATATTTGAGAAACATTGTATTTTTTTTTTTTTTTTTCAGATTATTCTTTTAGAATGGCTGATGAGCAGCAAAGGCATCAGGAAACATCATCTTCTCCACAAAGATCTCAAGCATTGCCTCCAAAAGATCAAAAGAGCATTCATGACCTTCGCAACCAAGACTATGTCAGCAGATTACTAGCGGCAACACCTCCTTACCTATACTCAGCCCCTGTCGGTCCTAATAACTTTTTCTTCAGCGATATGCTGCGATCACTGGTCCAGACTCGCAACAACGAAAATGCTCGCAATCTACAAATGCAACAAGCTGCTGTTATGGCAAGAAGACCACGGAAACGCTCCTGGAGCCAGCACCGACCCTATTATGAGCATTTGCGGGAACGCAAGCATGTTGAAGATAAGGCTCCTACCGCTGAAAAACCTTTAGAACTTACAAATAAACAATTCATATCTATGGACGCAGTAAAATACTCAAAATCCGAGACAACAGTCAAAGAATCTCAATGTCACAAATCATCGAGTGATGCAGGCTTAACAGAGAATCAAAAAGCTATACAGGAAAGCACGACAGTTGCTTCGTTGCCACCACAGGATCTAGTTCTGCCTCCTCCGCCACCAGTCTGGTACCCCCCTGTCTATCCACCCTATGGGATAGATCCACTGCATTTTTTCATCGATCTTCGTGTATCCGGGCATATCTACGATCGCAAAAAGGAGAACTTGTCTCCATTGACCAACACAGAAAATAATACATTAACTCTGTCCGAATCAGATACGTTAGGAAAATTTAGACAAGGTTCGGCGTTTACGGTCCCGGTTCCCAGGAGTGACTCTAAAGGATCTACAGCTATAAATTTATCTTCTTCTACTTCGTCATCTTTAACGGAGGCAACTAGTAAACTGGAGAGCTATGCCAAGTATTATGACTTAGGAGAGACCAAGGAAAACGACCCCAATCCAAGGAGTAACAGGAATTATGTTCTTCAGAATTTGCCAAGATTTTATAGCCAATTCTCTGGAACAAAGGATCTCGCAGACGACAACACATACGAAAACGACAGTAAATCTGATCAGGAATGTGAGGAGTCTACTGACGACAATGGGTGTGCCGTTTATAGGGAGAATTCTGCACACATCGACGTGGAAATGGTGGAGTCTGTT
Organism: Eristalinus sepulchralis; assembly: GCA_944738645.1. Classification (NCBI taxonomy): domain Eukaryota; kingdom Metazoa; phylum Arthropoda; class Insecta; order Diptera; family Syrphidae; genus Eristalinus; species Eristalinus sepulchralis. The sequence continues at coordinate 168,532 of OX122884.1, read as the reverse complement.
AAACTACACAACGACGACGGCGAAAGTAGCCGGCAGACAAGCCCCGATGAATGCAATCTTACCCAGCATAGTGATTAACTGGCTTCACTTTCTTGTTAATTTACCTGGAGTATAATAAATGCAATAATTTATCTGATGAATCGTTCTTAATTTTTTTACGGCAATTTGGAGTTATTGCTAACAATCTATTCAGTGCTGCTTCTAAAGCGATTTCACTAAAAAAACCTTGCCCTAATACACATAAAAAACACTTTGAACAGATTGAATCTCCCTGCCAACTTAAAAGTAAATTTGCCTACAGGAAATAAAAAAACACGCTTGGTTTGACTGCTTCGGCTACAATCTGTGACGGCGCTTGATGTCAGGTGTTGATGATGAACCAACCACCCCTGATTCGTCACCAACTGTGTTGGGTGGATAATTTTGTACGCTTTTTCCTTCTTGTCGGCTTTGCGCTTAATTGACGACGAAGACGCCAAAGTAATTTCATAAATCATTTACTGACATCGCCGTTCAACACTTGTAGGTTTTCAATTGGTACAATAAAAAAGAAGTAAGGAAATAATCCAAATTGAAAATGGAATGAATTTTTCCCTAGAAATTAAATCTTTTTTAACAGGATATTAATTTTCTCGTCTACTGCATAGGTACATGAATACGCAGAAAGAACGTTGTACAGTGATAGCTTCCGCATTTTTATCAATCAGTTAGTTACGACAGGCTGTGTTTGCGATTTCAGCGAAAAATTCAATTGACTGCTTTCTAGTATGGTCATGGAAAGCAATTGAAGCCACACCGAGATGCGAATAATTGTTGCCACTCGATTGAATGCAAGTAGATTTAAATACTGCTGCTTCACGAAGAGATGTGTGCTTTATCTTTTTTTTCATTTTTCGGCGCACGGTTCGGTTGATTTACACCCCGTTAAAATTAGTTTAAAAGCCAATTCTGAATTGCGATGAAAAGAGAATGAAAAATAGTAGGAGGAGTTGAAATTGAAGCGCTTACGCTTATGGAGTGGTTTAAGTGATTGCGGTGAGGGATGGGGGTTCGAACGCAATATTCGAATTTGTTCCCTTTCGTCCCTTAAAGCTAATTCATAAATCTTTCAGCTGATGGTAATAACTCATCTTCAAGAATCGCATTTTTTACTCGCTTTCCTGTGTTGCTTATTTTTACATTCCCCTCCCCCTAACTCTAAGCCGAAGGAATCAGTTTACCACAGTTATACTGTTACAAGATGCTCAAAGAAAATATATCATTTTAAGAATGGCGCTATGTACATATTTGTTGCAATTAAATTCGCTTTATGAAGATAGTCTATTCTCGTAATTTACGTAGATGGAAACTTAACAATTTAACCAAGCAACTCTATATAAGACGGGGTGGGTGCCACAATTTCTTTATAAAGAGAAGACATATAATCAAACAATTATTTATATTAATGGAAAAAACAGATAATAAGCATTTAAATCCCAAGTGTAAAAATAAGAATTGATAAAGAAAGAAAGCTCCTCCCCCATCTGCATACCTTTTGTTCCTATTTCTATATCTTTAGTATAAGAGCTTTTTTTCCTAACGAATCATTCCTCGTGCTTTGGCACCCATTGGTAGTGTGACGGTATATGGCATGGTTGGCTAATGCATTTGTATCGCACAGCAACGTTAACGCCTCCCTTCACTACTACGCCTACAGAGGAAAGTTATTTTCAACGACATAAAGACAAGCGCGTACATTCGATTGCAGCAATAATTTCATTGAAAATACCTTAGAAGTACAAATATAACCATAATCTCTAAAAACATTGAAACTAGAATCAGGAAACTATTTTAAACATCCTCCAATCCTTCATAGGTAAGGAAAGTTTGTCTCATCAAATGACAAAGTTTCTATTGCCCTGCGTATTGAAAATAAAGAAACATTTGATGTATATTAATGTCATTGCCATACGTTTTTAAATCTTAGTATACTTCAAATAAAATTTATATGACATCCCTGTGGGATGCACGTGAGACATCAAATATTATACAACCATACCTATCTTCAACTTGAACTTGTGCAAAAACATCTCGCGAGTTACCCCGAAGAATCGTTGCTGGTGAAAAGTACCTCGCTCTGCATATTATCTATTAAAAAAGATAAATTCTAAATTGATTAATTTAATCTGCAAATTTTTAACAAACAATGGCTTCCCGATTAATTCAAAAGATTGTAAGAAACGTTGTTATTTAAGTAAAAATTCATGATAAAACTCGGAATGATTCCATTCATTAGTGTGCCCGTTTGTGACAAGTTGAATACAGTTAATAATTATTTTGCGATATCTAGAAAATTATGAAATATACCCAAATTGCTTGTTCACCTTTGCTTTCTCTATTTACGTTTGTATAGTTAAGAACCTTAGGATTTAAACCCGTTGGAGGGGAGAACGTTACCCTAGGGGTGGTCAGTATTTTGTGTATTGTTTTTACATAACAGTATAAAAATACATCTTTCAATCGACTTTTGAAAATGATTAAAGCGTCATTCAAGTCACTACATATTCTATAAATATTATAATAAACTGTAGAATTGTTTCCGCGAAACAGAATTCGCAAGGAAATTCATCATAACCTCTCCTGGTCTTTTTCTATCATTATGTAATCCTTAAACAGTGTTGTGTGCAATAATTTCTTCTAAGTACTTCTTACTGAATCAACTATTTTTTGTCACATGCATTATGCTTTATTTTATCTATACCTATTAAGATTACTGCTCCAGCTACAGGAAGATCATTTTCTTCGGGACCGAAAACTGTAACTCTGATACCTGGTGACGGCATTGGACCGGAAATCTCTTCTGCAGTACAAAAGATATTTGCTGCTGCAAATGTCCCTATCGAATGGGAATCTGTTGATGTCACCCCAGTCAGGGTAATTGTGTTCTTTTCGCCTACAAGTGACTTTTATATTATATTTAACATATTTTAGGGACCAGATGGTATGTTTGGCATCCCACAGGCAGCAATTGATTCCGTTAACAAAAATAAAATCGGCCTTAAAGGACCTCTTATGACCCCTGTCGGAAAAGGACACAGGTCACTAAATTTGGCACTTCGTAAAGAATTTAATTTGTATGCGAATGTGCGCCCTTGCCGCAGTCTTGATGGCTATAAGACTCTCTACGACGACGTGGACGTTGTAACAATCCGAGAGAACACCGAGGGTGAATACTCTGGTATTGAGCACGAAATTGTTGATGGCGTCGTACAGAGTATCAAGCTTATCACCGAGGAAGCTTCTCAACGTGTTGCCGAATTTGCTTTCCAATATGCCAAGGACAATAACAGAAAAAAGGTTACAGTTGTTCATAAGGCCAACATTATGTAAGCTTCCAATTTTTGGGTTGAAGGGGAAATAATAGTAGTATCCTTTTTGGTATTTTCTTAGGCGTATGTCTGATGGTCTTTTCCTACGTTGTGTGCGCGACATGGCAAAAAAATACCCCGAAGTTAAGTTTGAAGAACGTTACTTAGATACTGTTTGTCTAAATATGGTACAGGATCCAAAGAAATTCGACGTTTTGGTAAGATCTTGCAAACGCTGTTGCCTATAAAACTAAATCGATTTTTTAAAGGTTATGCCCAATTTGTATGGTGACATCTTATCTGATATGTGTGCCGGTTTGGTAGGTGGTCTCGGATTAACACCTTCCGGTAATATTGGTCTCAATGGCGCACTTTTCGAATCGGTATGAAAATTTATTAAATTGCCGTCGAATAATTCATGATGGAAATTGCTGACTTAGGTTCATGGTACAGCTCCAGATATCGCTGGTAAGGATTTGGCTAACCCCACAGCACTTTTGTTATCGGCGGTGATGATGCTACGACACATGGGTTTGAACAATGAAGGAAACAAAATTGAAACAGCGTGCTTTGACGTAATAAAAGAAGGTAAATATTTAACTGGAGATCTTGGGGGCAAAGCTAAGTGTTCGGAGTTCACCAACGAAATCTGCGCTAGGCTTAAATAGATGCTGTATAAAACTTGCGATTCATTGTGTCATAATACCAGTTTAAAAACTTCGAATAATAAAGCAATTGCAAATAGAACATAAGTAATATCAAAGTGAGAGCATTGTATCTTTTCGTTCAGTTTTTATCGCGCACCTGAATTTCTTCTCTTTAGCACTCATTTCGGCGAGTCACGCGATGATTTATTGTGTATTTCATATGGTATTATTTCATTAATATTTAAATATTTTTTCGACTCTTATAAACATGTATCGCAACCTCCTATTTGTTATTTATTTATTTTACTCCTCATTAGTATACCACTTTTATTTAACCAAAAAATACGTTAAATATGAAATTTGCAATGTATGAATCGAAGTAATAAATTAAACAATTGAATTGTATACACTAGTACGCATTGTATTTTGTAAAATAAAATTTCTAGTTTATACAGACTAGTGACAAAAATAAATAAAAATTTAGTTTTATTTTTTATTGGGAAGTGAACACATGATAGTTGCTGTATAATTACACTTCAAAGTATTTTTTTGTTCATATGATGGTCTTAAAAATAAATTAGTTAAAGTTATTGATTGATTTATACAAGATGTAAATGTTGTTTGTACCTTTCCCGACAATGGTCACTGCAGGAGATTTCAAAAAGACTTTAGACAGGTTTACATATTTTAATTCAGAAAACAGAAAACTTACTTTTGCGCAATTTATTTATTTTTCTTATGCAATATTGATGCATTTAAATTTCTTAGTATATACACAAAAAATATATAAGTGGTTGTTTATTATTTACGAACCTAAGATTTTGTTTTAGATCCATTTTGGATGCCGAAAGGAAAACCTACTTAATAAATGTATGTTTATGTGGATTAGAAAAGTGTAATTAAGTTAGTATAAGACGCAACTAGTAAATGTTCGAATATTTTCAATTGCTTAGTTATAGTATTATAAAGTCTATTTGTTTACATACATACATACTTCCTATTGATTGTGGACTCCTCCTGTATGATTACTTTTAAATATTATCTTGCTTGCTTGTGTTAACACAACAATCTAACTTCAAATAATTAAAATTACACATTTCTGTGTTTCGATTTTACGGAGTTCTATTGAAAGGGATCGTGGCCTGATTCTTCGAAAGAAAGCGCTTTAAAGCTGTTAAGATTGACAGCACAACATTTCCTACTCGAAGAACATCAGCGGATATTATCTGCCTGGGTCATCGAAATTTCCACTGCTTGAGCCAACGGTGTATTCGTCCATATCAGTGACGATAGATTCACCGTTAACAGTGACTTTATCATCATGTGAACCGGTATTTGTTGAAAAGAATCCGTAGTGCATATCCTGCTCATTCGAACCCATAGAAGGTAGCGACGTGATATCAGGATGATGGCAAAGCCCAGTTGCAACAATCTCATTCATTGCTATTGTACCCGGAGAAGGACCTCTATTTTTCGTAACAGTTTCTGATTGAGAGAGTTCAAGTGATGTAGGCACAGATGGCGATTTGCTGGAAACTCCTAATACATTTAGACAGTCGTCAAAATTATTCGCAGACGGTTCACTTTCAAACTTTGATTTTGTGTTATCAGAATCATTATCATCATTTGCTGGTGAGGATTTATGACTTTCTTCGAGAATATTGCCATCACCTGTTTTTGCTTCAGACGGCATTGACTGAATAACGATTCCAGAGCTACCTGGGGCGGTACTAATAAGCCTTAGCCCTTCCGGGGTTTCAATCTGAAGAATACTTCCTGAATTGATGAATTGTTCGTCAGTGTATAGACGGGGATCATTTAATGCTATTCTCAAACAATCTGGTGAGGTATCACCTGTATGCAGAATGTTCTCGTTCATCATAACACGTTGCTCACAACCTTCCCCTGTAAATACCATTGCAGAAGCTTCATTCCTTGTTGAGTTACAGGAGTTCAGTAACTCTTGAAGGCCTTCCTGGGTCAATGTGAAAATATTCCCATCGGGGCTCATGCTTTCAGTATTGTTTTCACACATGTTCATAAAAGCAGTATGGTCCAGTACAAGGTGCTGCGAGCCAATATTGAGAACAACAGCGTTGGGAGATTCAACAGACTCACCCATTACAACCGTATCCGCGTCGAGCTGTTGTATGATGTTGTCATGTGTTTCATCATTTTCAATAGAATGCGTCACATGTAAAATATCCTGATTGCCTTTCATTTCGTGTTGAATAAATTGTCCCCGAACCAGTTGCTCTTGAGCAATCTGCTCTTGAACGAATTGTTCTGACACAAATTGTTCCTGAACAAACTGTTCCTGCACAAATTGCTCACGTCCGAACTGGTCTTGCACAAAATGCTCTTGAACGAATTGCTGCTCCTGCACAAGCTGCTCTTGAACAAGCTGTTCCTGTGCTAATTGCTCTTGGACCAGCTGTTCATGAACTAAATGTTCAGGAATATATTGCTTCTGAACCAGATGCTCCTGTGCAAGTTGTTCTTGTGCGATTTGTTCTTGCAAGCAAAGCAATGCTGAAGCTTCATCTTCAACTGAAAGGGAGTCATGTTTGAAAATTTCTTTTGGTTTTTGATTGTTTTCCATTCCACCATCGGCCTGCACTTTATCTTGTTCTAACATCTGCAGCCTAATACTTTTATCAATCTGGAGCGCTCCTGATCCTACTTGTATATAATCTGGATTGGGTTCTCGTTGATCTTCTCTCAACTTAAGATGTGCCTCTGTCACTAACTCATCTGGTATTTCACATAGACGAGTTCCGTCTGGAGATAAATACAACAATTTTGAATAAGCTTCCCTATACTTGTTGTCGATAAGTTCGCAAACCAAAAAAGTATGCGGAAATCCCGGAACTGGAAGGGCGGGGACAGCATAGCAGCCACCTGAAACCTGAAATTATAGTCAATTAAAATAAAATTTAGAAAAGATAGCAAAATATTTTTCCTACTCTCGACTTTTCGATTGGAATATCTGCCGTTACTTCTTGCTTATCAGGCTCTGTCTGCCCTTTTATTGGTAAACTGTGTTCAATGGGCGTGCTAATTGTGGTAACAGTATTCACAGTGTTCACAGAGCACATTGAGTGATAAGCTGTTGTTGGTATAAGCTCTGAAGGTAATGATGATGCTAAATTGTTTTTCTTTGCTGCTGAGGATCGAGTTATTCGGGGACGTGGTGATTCGCAATAACTTCCGGTGGTGCGTTTTCCATTCGCATTACTCTTAGTATTTTTAGGAGTGTTCACGACAGTTTGCAGACTTGGCGCACCAGTGGCAATTTGCTTGGCACGTCGTCCTCTAGCACTTTTTCTACCCTTAGCAGGTGTCATGTGTAAGGGTGCTAAGGAAGGCGTGAAGAACTGTGTTGTTTGCTGATCATTAACATATCTTTGCGTTTCACTCGTATATGAAACATTTGGACTATTATGGATTGTATGGGAAGAGACAGGCGAAATTTGAGGAAGTGGTGATGGTGTTAATTGCGTAACCGTAGACGCCTGATTCGGCGGCTTGATGCTTGGCATTGACTGCATGGACGTGGACTGTATTGTCTGCATGGACGTGGACTGTATCGATTGTTGCGATAATTGCCTTTTATTGGCATTGATCGTCTGCCTTTGCTTGCGTTGTGCAGCGGAATTTTTCTCTTGTTGGATATGAGGAGGTTGTTGTACATTTTGTATGCCTCCTTTTATAGTATCCGGACTGTTGTCCAATACCACTGTATTCGATGGAGCTTTAATGATGACATATTTTTTACCTCGAGCATCAACTCCCATTTGTTTCTCAGAAGTATTTAATGGTTTAGATTTCTCTACTGGCAACAACTGCTGATGAATCAGCATCTGCTGTTGTTGCTGCTGGGTGCGCTGCAGTTGTGGCCGTTGTTGGTTTTGTTGTTGTATCATTAACTGTTGTTTCTGTTGCATTAGAATACTTTGTTCTTCATGTAATTGCTGGTGAAGTTTCTGCTGTTGATGAAGCTGAAATTGGTTTTGAAATTGAGCTGGAGAATGCTGATTGTGCATCTGAATTTGTTGACTCGCTCGAAATTGCTGCTGCCGCTTATGTTGCTGCAATTGAGCAGTTTGCTGCTGCTGCGTCTGTGGTTGATGAATATTTATTTGTGAATGCGGAGTGCTAATTTGTTTAAAAATGTCTGACTGACTGTTTTCGTCTTGACTAATTTGATTTGATTTCTGTTGATCTTGTTCTTTTTGACAATTCTGCTCATGAATTTGCTGGCGCGTAGGTGTACGTTTAGTTCTTAGATTGGATTGTCTTCGACAAGTTATCCTGGAGGAGACAACATTTATCGGCGAAGGGGTAAAACTCCTGTTGTCTGGTCTTTGATTATATACTAGGTGCTGTTGACTTTGAAATTGCTTAATAATCTGTGGATTTGAGGTCGGCGTGATCACAAGATGTACCTTTTCATTCATAACATTATCGTTTGACAAAACGATAGGCATATTGTTAATATCAAAAGTGTCTTCTATTTTGTTTGACTTCGGAGTAACGGTTATAATCGGTTGGTTATTCCCCGGTCGCAAAATCTGATTATTGAGAATGAGTGGCATTGTTGACTGTGATAAATTCGTTGTTAAAGATGACTGTTCGTCTTTTGAAGATTTACGCGTTATTTCCACTTGTGGGCAAAGGTTTTGTATTTGAGCTATTGTTTCCCTGTCTGCTGCTTCAGCTTCTGCATCAGTTGTTGGAATTGGTTTTTTTATGACAAAGGAAGTTATGTCGTCTTCTAAGGTTGTCTTTCTCTTCAGTGTCACATTTTTTACTGTACTCTCAGATGAATCCATTGACCCTAAAATATTTGCTATCTGTGAAGACAGTGGATTGGAAATATCGACGGTGATGTGAACCTTTTCTGGGGTCGATTTCTCTAATAATACCGGGTCTATTTTACACACTCCTTCACCGTCTACTTTCTGCTCTGCTGTTTTATTTTCATGACTCTCATCCGTAGCCTTAGACTTAGACGATGTAGGTGCTAAATCGTGAGAGAACTTGGGAATTTTGGTTCCTAATTCCTGCACAGGATGTGTACCTGAGTAGTTAGTATCGATAATACGTTTTCGCGGGGTAACTTTAAGATGAGACCGTCCTTTCCGTCTTATAACTCCCTTTGAAGTGTTAACACTTAAGTTGGACGGAATATCCGAATTGTCCATTGGCTCGTCTTTTACGTCAATTGCTGTGACTGCAAAGCCCTTATTTTCTTCAGTGGACGATTGAAATGGAACCGTAGTACGTGTAGATAAGTCAGTTGAGTGTCCGACATTATTTGGTTGATTTGGTATTGAAAGAAGAGCTTCAGCTGCACTTAATTCTTCGCCTGCTATGTCCGATGTTTGTCCAATAGCTTGCGATGAGATTGCTTCTACTTCTGCCAAGGAATCTTTATTCATGTTCAATTTAATTACCGACTCATTGCACTGAGTAAGAGAATTCAAAACACTAGGAGATTTTTCTTGCTGGTAAACATCGTCAATCGATTTCTGTACATCGTCTTCATGTATACCACACTTTTCGTTTTTCTTGTATGAGAATTCAGCAGAACTGCTTGTTCTGAAATTTATCTCAGGATACGTCTCTACTGCACTTTCATCCTGAATTGGCTCTATCGGTGGAGAGCTTATTTCTTCTTCATCTTCCTCATCTTCCTCATAACATAAGTCTGTATCTGAGTTTGACATTGATAAGTTTTGTTCATTTTTTGACGAAACCTGAATAAATGTGCTTTCTTCTTTTTCCTTCATTTTTAATAACTCACTTTGTATCACTTTCATAATAATATTATTAACGTTTTCCTTTTTACTTCCTTTCTCATTATCCTCAATATTTGATGAACTTGACTGGACGTCATTCGATTCGCTTTCATTTATATCTGAGTGCAGGGCAATATTGTCTGCCCTGCAAAGGCGATTTACGGTCATTATTGTGTCAGTTTTCTGCACTTGAGATGTATGATAGCTCTTGGGGCAGTCAATATTGGTCGCTGAAGTTTCACTTCCTCTTCTGCTTCTTTTAAGTACACGATCTTCTTCTAACATGGAAGTAGGGGATCCAAATTCGGCTTCGGCTTCTGATATAATGGTACTATTTTCATCGCTAGACGTCTCTGTACGATCAGCTTGAGTCACTGTGGATTTCTGCTCCTGATGAATGTTCTTATCGTTGTAAGAACTTTTAGATGTGTTCTCTAAAGTAGAACAGGTATTCGATTCATCGGAGAGAATAGCGTTATCTGATTGCGCTAATTGATCCACTTCAGGAAATAGTGATACTTCTCTAACAAGTGTAGTCTTTGAATCAGCCGTTTCATTATTTTTTGTCGAAAATAGTGGTTGTTCACTTGTTGGTTTATTATTTTCTATTTTGGTTAAATCTTCTAACATATAGGACACATTTGGGACATTCTCAATTGAAACGTTTCTGCATTCAGTGGAATTTTCCTCATTACCTATTCTCTCTACTATACTCGAAACTTCAGTTGTTATCAATTCGTAATCATTGCTATTCTCATAGGCAGAATCAATTGCTTTATTACTAACATCTTCATACGATACTTCTTCCTCATAAATTGTTTCACTCTCTTCTACAACGAAGAATTCATTGAGTTGATCATGCACTTCTTGCTGTATATCATCATTGCCTTCGTGTTCTACCTGCTCATGTAACTCTTGCGCAATAACATTCATATCTTCGCGCAAAATTTGATTTTCAGCCACTTCCTCATGTATATCTCGTTGCATATCATTCATGACTTCGGCTACTATTCGATTTTTTACTGTATCCTGCGGCTCCACAAATTGAGAAATAGCTTCCAGTGGAGTTTCGTGTATGACATCATAGTAAACTGGATTTTCTGATTGAAATCCCACGTGTTCATTTGCTTTGAGATTTTCAAAAGTATTATTTTGCAAATCTTTATTAAACTGCGTTTCTTCTAAAGAGTCCTCCTTTGATCTTCCGGCACTAGCAGGAAGTGGTACATTCACAATTTCTATTCCACTCGAATTTACCTGAGTGTCTGTATTTTCCAAAACAATATTACTTTGAGGGGAGGGTGCATACACTTCTGCCGGTGAGAACACGACTCTACCTACAATTTCCTCTTCATAATTTAAAACTTTATTATTTATTGCGTTATCTTCATCAAAACTAACTTTATCCAACTCATTGCCAGTTGATTCGTTAATCTTTGCTTGCTCCGATGTCGCCCGATTTTCCTGATCTATTTTCCCCTCATTTTCGTGTAGATGAACCTTCATTGCAGGACAACTAGCTCCGTTTTCTTCTTCCTTGACAGGAGTAAAACTTTCTGTATTTTTGGTCGCGACAGCAGTAACCAAAACTGATGAGCAACTTTCAGTCTTAAAACGATTTCTTGACTTAAAGATTCGTTTTCCCCGTTCTTTTATAGGTAATCCGCGAACTTCGGCACTTGCTGACGTGTTCGCGGGCACAAGCATTTCCGTTGTCCTCAATAATGATTCAATTTCTGCCGACAACTGTTTATCCTTCAATTCCCTTTCGATATTTTGTACATCTGCGGTCTTGCATAAACATTCCTTGTTAATGTCACTATTTCTCTCTGAAGAAATATTATTTTGCTTGAACTTAGCTATGGAAGTGAGAATATCATTATCTTCCTCCTCTTCAAAATCAAAACACGAAAGAGATGTTTTGTTATTCGATTTAGATATTTGAGAATCAGAAACCTCAGTCGGGTTTAATGCTATTTTCTGCACGGGCTCTGCAACTTCTTTTAAAACAGTATATTTATTTTTACTATCTTCCTCGACATTTGCGTTTGCAATAAATTCTCCAAGAGCATCTGGTGTAATAGTTTCACCCGCTTGAAGCTCTTGATTTTCTTTAGACTTAAGAATTGTTTTCAACAAAAGTGTCGGATCATTAGGTGGCCTACTATTTGCTGGTAAGACACATGCGCAGTCATCATAAATTTCGTGCACTTCGTTTACGTTTAGAGGGAGAGTAATACTTTTGTCGTAGCATTGCGGAGAATTTTTGTTGTAGTTTGTAGTAGCTTCTCTACTGTGTATCTCGTTATCTATAATAACAGATGAGGCTCCACTCACTGAGGAATTGTATGATTCAGGTTCAATAAAATTTTTACCTGTATCTTGCTTAGCTATTGGATTTTCTTGTAGTAGTTTTTGCTGTTCATTACTAACTTTTCCCAAAGGCGATGTTTGAGTTTGTTCTATCGGATTATCAATGGTTTTAGGAATTCCTTTTTCTGTTTCTAAAAGTGTTATTTCATTTCCAGTGGACTCATTCCCACATAGTGTATATTCGCAATCTTGGTTTTTTATGTTTTCTTCCAGAGGCATGTCAACTCCCCCTGCATTCTTATTATTCAAGCGTTCATTAGGTAGCCCAGAATATACTTGCTCAAGGATATTCTCTTTCTCTAGCAACGTATAGTTATTATCAGGGTTCATATTTAATTTCTCCTGAGTAGGAGAATTTGTGAAAAGGATTGCTTTACTTCCAATTGAAATTTCTGTTGTTGTATAAATAGAATTTTTTAAGTTATTGGAGATTTCAGGAGATTTTGAAGATGAGTGCTGAACTGCATTATTAGTTAAATCAGATATAATAGGCTCACTCATTGGCTCACAATCAACATTTACTTTCGACGTAGGAAATTCTGTACTGCATTCTATCCCCATCGTTGACGTTGTTGTATTAAGGCCACAATTTTTCGACATTGACTTATTCTTAATTTGATTTTCACAGGTTCCATCTTGAGGTACAACTGCATCATTCTGTATACACATGTCTTCAATAACATTGCTATCGACAGTAGCCTTAGAATCAGATAGATTTTTTTTTGCAAACTGATTTTCTTTACCCAAGTTAGTCCCGTCTCCAGCTACACTTACAATCTGCGGGTCGTCCTGTTTGCTTGAGAATGTTGCATTTGGTAAATAGTGCGCTTGATCTACAGATGACAATTGATCATAAGTCGATAGTTCAGACTCACCAGCAGTTTTATTCCGCAAATCTATTTTCTGATCTTCCCTAAAGTCTATGAAGTTAATATTTCGTCTATCTTTCTTGGGTATGTTTCTTATTTTTGTCGAGGGTTTACTTGACTCAGATGAAGACGAAGTTTCATGGTAATTGAGATCAACTCCCTTCAACAGTTCTGGCGACGTTGGAGCTGATATTGTAAGTCCTGAATTAATTTCTTTTTCATTAGGTTCTGGTAAATGCTCGTTTGTTGCAGCACTTTTAATTTCACTTACATTCTGTTCTTCATCTTCATCGTCTTTTTCCTCATCCATCCAATCTGCCAAAAGGCTTTTTTGAATTTCGACCGATTTACATGTAGCGCTTTTATTTAATAAAAAGCTGGTGACTTCTTTTCCATTTAAAGGATGGCATAGTGTTGTAATATTTGTTTGATTTTGAATATCTGGTATGTCATTTTTTCTAGCAACTGTAGAACACTTGGTTGATTTTATTTTTAGAGAAAAATGTTTTTCTGAGCTACAAGGTTCATCGCCAGCATTTATATCAGATTCATTTGCTTGAACTGGAGTTGCAACTGTGGCCTTAAAAACTGTTGATCTCGTTGGTGACGGTAGTGTACCAAGAGGTATAGTTTGCGATGCAGACCGATTGAGATAATTTACTTCATTTGGGGATATATTAGTACTAGTCAATGAACATCTAGTTGTTACTACCGCGTTACTGTGCGATTTTCTATGCAATACCATTACATTTTGGCGACAGCTTTGAAAATCACATAAACTGCATTTGTATGTAGCTGGAGACGATGATGCCGACCGTGTTTCTGTATTCCTGTTCGGTGTTAAGTTCATTATTTTGGTTACACTATCCTGCAAGACAAAAACTTCAATGTAAGCCTTTTTCTTGATTTTATAAGATACTAACACATCGTCCATTATTTCGCATCATATCAATTTTGGCGGGCGATTGTCCGAGAATGGCTTTTACAATACTGTCTGGTCGGCTATTAAAGAATAATGTGGATCTTGTCACTGAACGTGTCAAGCGCTCGGCTGTGGAAACATCCGAAGGAAACTTTTCCATAAATTTCTTTTTTGCTTTGAAGAGTTCTGTAGAAACAAAAATATACCAATTTTTTCACCTCAATTTATGTAAAGTTACCATGTCCTCTTTTTATGAATTCATCCTTCTTACTGCAGTTAAAAGGCAATATATGCTTAGAGCTTTTAACATACTCACTGGAATTAGAATTTTATTCTTTAAACGGTAAAACTTTGTATGTATGTAAATGTCGATACTTACAAAGTTTCCTCTTGGAAAAATTTTACAACACAATAAGGCTTTCGTTTTGCCAATTGTAGAAAGCCTTCCGGTTGTCTTTGTTGGCCACATACCTCTCCAGGCCACCAGCTGTTACCCAATTTGACCCACACAATATCCGCGTCATTGTAAACACTATCTTCGGACATCTCTTCTTTCTCTTTTAGATCTGAATGAGACTTATAAAAAATCAACAAAAGAACCCTCAATTGCAGTGTATTGAATTGCTTGTTTTGTAGTTATTAAATATAAAAAGGGAAGACGTTTATCTTGGTTTGAAAATCTTATACTGGTGCTATTATAAAATTAAAAGACATACAAAACCGCAAATCATTAATATATTATCATCTAGACTCATTTCGGCTGTTTTAACCGATAAGTAAGCATTTATAATAAAAAACAGAGATAGCTAACAATAAAGTGAAAGAAAAATACTTGCTTACTTATCTTTAACAACAGCACTGACCAAATTATATTCTAACTTCAGCTGATAAGAAAAAAACTACGGGTCGAGTTTTTAATGTTTTTTGAAGGTCATAGTGATAATCGGTTAACGAATATTTATTAAATTAAATTACTGTGTACCGGCTGTAGAAAATAAGAAAAAAAACAACAGAATGTTTTAAAAGTGTACAACAAATAAGAATTTATTTTTATTTATTTCTCACACAACGTAACTTTCAATAATTCAATTTCAAAAGCGGATTCAGCAGTTTTTTGTTAAATTCAATTGATTAATTTATTAATAAAGAATTTTTAAAGAATGAATAGTTTAATTTTAAAATGCAATTAAAACATCGTAACAGCTCCGATGATAGCCGCACCGTTCAAGCGAAGAAAAGAATAAACCATAAAATTGTTGTAATTGTTGTATCCTCAAAGATTTGCAGTCTCTAATTCAGTAACTTCGCCAGCAATTTTCGGCTTTGGTCGGTGGGTATTCACTGCATCAATGGGCAATTTGATGTGTTCCACCTTGCATCCGTAAGCCACTGGGGTCAACTTTATTATTGTATGTAGTGGAACGTACAAATAGGGTAATTCGTCAGCAGATTTATCTAAAAAATATGCAAAAAGGCATCGCAGCACAGCCTGATGAGAAACAACAAGCACATTGCCCTGACGTTCTAACTCCATTATGACAGGTTCAAGACGTGCCACCAGATCCTCGTAGCTTTCACCTCTTGGATATCTGTACGCGAATTTATTTTGATCCCGTGCCTTAAACTCTTCAGGAAATTTCATTTTTATCTCTTCATAGCTCATTTCTTCGCAGTTTCCAGCATCTATCTCGTTAAGGGCTTTCCATCTCTCCTGTGGTGCTTTTACATCAGCTACTGTTTGAACTGAACGTTTCATCCACGAAGTCCAGACACGAAGTCCATCTATAGATTGTTGTTCAATATATGTTGATAGAGCATTTGCGTACAACCAACCTCGTTCACTTAAATTCGAATCGCCACCTATAAGTCCTTTTAGGTTATGTTCACTTTCCCCATGACGAGTTAAGTAGATTGTTCTTGGCGTTATATGTATGTTCATTAGATAGTACACAATACGCGACTGGACATGTCCTTCATTGTTGTATACTACCACTTTTTTACCGGTATTATAAATTTTCATGAAGGACAAATGCGATTCCCTATCTTCATCCAAAGGCTGATATCGCTCCTCATAATGTTCTATTCTTTGCAAAAAATCTCGTACTACTAGATCTGTATTCATGTTTACATAATCAGGGCTGCTGACCTTAACCTCTTTGATATTTTGCTCTATGATTTGTGGATCATCGCAAATTGACTCAACGAAGAACAGCTTAAAGTTGTTCTCCTTAACAACAATGTCGTAAATAAGTTTCCTTCGATCAAAAGTTGAGTTTGTAGCATCGAAAACAGCAACACTTCCTTCCCCTCCGTGTAGCCACAGGCAAGCATCCGCTAATGCTTGAGTAGCACACCGGTTCCGAATTGCCATCGCCTCCTCATTGTCCGGTCGAAAGAATTCATGGCTCTTGTATGCTGTGGTGGCATGCCGTCTATATTCACCTAAATTGAACACTCTAGTTCCGATACCAATCCAGTTTAAGTATCGAGCCAATTTTTTTGAAATGAACGTCTTTCCCCGAGCCGGTAATCCCACCATTGCTATGACATGAGGCGCAGAAACATCTGTAATTGCTCTTTCGCCACGAATGGGAAATGGTTTTGTCATTACAGTTTCTGAAGTCGGTGGAAGCATTTTTTTAGTATCCTCTGACATTACGCTCGGACATAAATGCAATTCATTTTCAAGAGCAACATCTGTACATTTTTTCAGCTGATTCAAAGACTTCGTACGAACTCGTAATGATGGTGAAGAATTGTAACGTGGTGGGTCCATACCATTTAAATCTAGAATATTTCGAGTTTTTTTTTTTATTTGTTTTATTTCTTAGGGATGGTAACAGTTAAAATGCAACATAGCATCACGCGTTAAATTGTAGTAACTTTTTCTCTACAATTTCTTGCAGGTTTTTTTTAACGAGTATGTGTGCTCTCCTCTTAGTGAATAGTGACGACTAGATTTGTCTAATTTTTGTTATTCGTTTTAATAACCAAATGTAGCTGATTTAGCGCTGCTTATTTTTTTATATTCGTGCACCGCTGGTCTGAAATAAAACACAAATAAAAAAGAAATGTACGTTTAAAAACAAAAGGCAACTTTTTTGTAGTAATGTAATGCACCGATATTATGTTGCTCATTTGCTCAGAGATTATTTGAGTGGTGTTTCCTTAACTTCAAGCAAACAAAACATCAATACGAACAGCAGCAGTATCAACGGCAAAGGCAGCAGCACAGTTGCGACTAATTGTTCAATTTCTTTGAGAAATTATTAAATAACAGTACTCATAATTCGCAATCAGAAAAAATGTTTAGCCTTTTTTAAGGTCACATACAAAATAATTTTTTTTTTTTTGATTAACACAAATTTGTCGTATTTTCAAGATAATGGTGTCTCAAGAGATAGAGCACGAGTGCACGAACCTCGAGTGTGAGGTATAAGATAAGCTAGAAAAATCACTCGAAACTTTTGAGCAGAAACGTTTTGTGCTTTTGATAAATTTTACAAGGAATATGTATATGCATATATGTATATACAATTCTGAGTTAGAATTCAACATGTTTGATCTGTCTTACACAAATACGTTTTGAAATGTGTTTTACAAAATATACGGCAGCGGCGGCGGTAATAGTAGAAAAGCGAAAATGTAGCAAAATATACAATTAATTTTAATTTTTTTTTTTCAATAACAAATATTCTTACTTTTAAGGAAGAATTTTTATGAAACCGGTAGGCTGCTTCCAGATACTGCTGCTTTTATTAAGAAAATAAGTATGATATGATTTTTAGATATACTTTTCAAGTTGTATCTCAATTCCAGTAGTTTAACTGAATTCAAGCTTATGAAAGGTGATAAAAAATTTCATCCCACCAGTGCATTGCAATTGTTTTTAGCCTCTTCGGCTTGAATATACTAGATTGCCTTTTATTTTTAACCTTTTTTATGTATGTTTTATAAATTTTTTTTTAATCATTTAGTGTTGCTCCTTTTGTTTTAGAATCACTTCGTTAAATTTTACTAACAATTTCCGTTTTTAATACCAAACCACACACTCGCGTTCGCGTTATTTTTATTTTTGCACGTACACATGTGTGCCCAATGTTTACAAATTATTGTTTTATAATAATTTGAATATTACAATATAAAAAGTTTATACTATGTGAGAAAAAGTAAAACAATTATGCAGAGAACATTGTTATAATGAATGAGAGAGCTATCCGATTTTCCCACACACTGCTGTTGTTTCATTTGGTTAAAATAAAACATCTGTGACGTCATTTGTTATGGTTTCTTACGAAAAAACAACTCGATAAGGTTTACGAGATACCTATAATTCGAAGCATACATACCAACTGATATTCTAAACATCGCCCTAAAATGGATCAGACTATATCAATGTTTTAAAATTAGAACCATTTTATAACAAAAAGCAGTAAGCAAAGTACGTATAGAACCAAAAATATTGCCGAAAATATAGCTGTCGAAATATTGGTAAAAATTACACACAAGAGTGTTCACAAATCGGGAATATTGGTCATATTTTTTCATCGCAATTCGTCATTATAAGGGCGCGACAGGGAATACAACTTTTATTTCAATTAACTTTCACGTAAGATTTGCCAACTATAAGCATTTGCGTGCAATTGATTACATCTGACAAATATTTTAATACGTGTTTGCAATTTGTTGAATACAATTAAGCAATGTTTATCTTACAAAGAGTCTCGAACAAGGGAAATGGCGATTTTGTCTTAAGAGCGAAGGCAGGAATAGAACGATATACATAATAGTTATGGGTACCACAGCTTACGAAAAAATATTATACTTCAAAAAATAAATAAAAATTCACCTTTAAATCTGGCCAATTTCAATTGAATTTCATTTTCACTATATTGATTAACGTTTCGCACAGCGATATATAAAATGTTTAGATCAATTATTTATAAAATTAAATGGAAATATTAAAGCCTTCTGTGTTGATGAAAATGTATCTCTTCTTCGTGCAGAAAAGCAGACATATTTTTTCTAAACCTTTCATTTCGCATATACATGCGTCTCATTTCAAAAGAGTGCTTCTTCATTACCACAAACACGTGGGAGAAAAGGCGACGAATATATGCACAAAAAGAGGAAAATGCATGTTTTTATCTAATTGAATGCGTTCAGAGCGTACCCCAATTACAATCTCCAATGCAATGTTTCTTCCCTGTTGCAAAATTTATAATTTATTGAAGCTACTATAAACACAATAGTTCTCAAATCTATTCAGTTATTGAAGAGCTAAATTGAAAATAGCAAAGATAAAGCCATTATAATACATGACACTGCCACATATGGTGATTTCCTCTCGCCTATCCGTGCCAATTTCCAAAAGACTCCCAGAAGACTAAAATATGAAATTTGTTTTTTAATATGTACTTCAAAACATTTATTGTTCTCGTAAACAATCAAATCCTACCCTGTCTTTTTTCTATCCATTAAAGTAGGAAACAATGAACGAAGATAAGCACAAGTACATATCAACAAAAGTATGACCGACAACAAACTTTGGAAGTTGAACAAAGCACTCTACAAGCAAAACAAATAAGAATCACTTATTCTTCAGAACTAAAATATTTATAAAGGTATTTATTCCATACCATTTTAATAAAAAAAATTTCAGAAACAAATTTCGCTGCCCTTTCAAATGACGTTTCCGTAAAATGTCAGATGACAGACTTTTTTCATAAACGAATAAGACCCGTCCACAATAATGCATTAAAATTGGGAATTAAATTATTTGGTATAGTTGAGTTGAATATCACTTCGTTCAATTGTTAACATGATAATATGTTTTATGAGTTTGTTAAGGTTTGACGCACGCTCCACATAAACTTCGTTAATTATCTATTTAATGAGCATTTCATACGACTACACCCAAGTAATTAATTTAGTGTAAATTTCTTCTCTTAAGATTTCATATTCTAAAAACACAAAATATTAAAAATGTTGATATTACTTCTTGTTTTATTTAATTTCTAGAAATATATCATATATCTTATAAAAATTTAAAGAACAATTGTACTAAATGAATTCCAAGAAATTGTACCAAAATGGGAAATAATGGCTCGTTCAAAATTACCACAATTCCAGGAACTCGTAGAACGGTTATGTCAAACCTCAAATGCATTTCGGTTTGACATAAGCATTCTATGAGTTCCTGGAAGAGAAGCAACAAACTGCTTAAATGTATTTTAATTTGACATAGTCCAGTTTAAGCAACACGTGCAAGCATATTTAAGTCGTCAAAAACTTAAGGAAAATAAATAAATATATATATTTTATATATTATTTAGAAATGGCGAATTTTAAACCATTGAACATAAAAAAGTTTAAAAAAATCGGAAGGGAAGTTACAACAGATATCGAGTATTGGAAAAGGCTTAGTGTATGGATATATATCTCATTGTTTATTAAAATAACTCTGTTTTTTTAGGTGCCAACGTTTTTAAAGGACTTCGGGGCAATTGATTATGTAGACTTTAGCCCCGTACAACCCCATTACTTTGCTATAACTTGTTCAGTACGCGTGCAGATTTATAACCCAATTACAAAACTCGTCGTCAAAAACTTATCAAAATTTCAAGAAAATGCCTACGGCGGAAGTTACCGGCAAGATGGTCGTCTCCTTGTAGCTGGTGATGAGCAGGGATCTGTAAGGCTTTTTGATACAACCAGCAAAAATGTGCTTCGCTTATTCAAGGATCATAAAGCCGCAACACACAGAACACTTTTCACACCTGACTTACTACATATAACAAGTTTTAGTGACGACAAAACTGTGAAACTCTGGGACATTGCATCAGAAAAAGTTGTACATACTTATCAAAATCATACAGACTACGTTCGCGCAGGATGTGTAAATCCAGTTTCCTCGAATATAATTGTATCTGGGGGATACGACAAGATAATCAATTTATTTGACACGCGTACGAACCAAGTATCGTTTAGTGTCAATCATGGAAGTCCTGTTGAATCATTACTCTTTTTACCAACAGGGGGAATCTTTATAAGTGCTGGAGGCACGGAGGTTTGCGTATGGGATGCCTTTGCTAGCGGAAGATTATTAACAAGGCTTTCGCAGCATCACAAAACTATAACTTGCTTGCGATTAGGCAGCGATGGTAAGCGCATACTGTCAGGGAGTCTTGACAGACACATTAAAATTTACGACGTGGCATCCTACCAAACTGTGCATACTCTTAACTTCCCTAATTCAATTTTAAGTCTAGCCGTTGCGCCGAAAGATGAAGTCGTTGTAGCAGGCATGGTTGACGGACTTATCTCTGTTCAAAATATGGAGGAGCCCGAAAAGAGCTCAATTGAAAAAAATAATGTAATTAAAAAAGTAAGATCAATTGATTTCGACCATGAGATTGAATATGCAAAACGAGAAAAGGATAAAGATTACGAATATCATCTGCGAAAGTATGAATACGCTAAATGCTTGGATGTTGTTACCAGAAATTTTGTTATGTTTAAGACACCGGAAGTTACAGTAAGTGTAATGCAGGAGCTAATTCACCGCAAAGGCTTGCACCGTGCTCTCTCTGGACGATCACATTCGTCTTTATCAAAAATTATAAATTTCCTCATCAAATACATTGGTGAATATCGATTCATGCGAATTTTAATAGATGTGGCATCGGTCCTTCTTGATGTATATGAAGATAAATTTCACGAGTTTACCGGCGACATTGGGAAGCAGTTCCTTCAATTAACAGATACTCTCCAGAAAGAAGTTAAACTCACCCTCGAATTATTGGAGCTCCAAGGTGCACTGGAGTTGCTGGAGGCTACGACCAGAATCGCATCCGAAAACAGCTTTGATTGTCCAATTAGTTTTCTAAAAATAGAACGCCTGTCCGATCTGAAACAGTCTGAAAAGGCAAAAGAATCTTCTGTACTTGTCATATGAAACCAAATAAATTCCTATTTTGAAATTGTAGTTATTTACATCTCCGCAAAATTATCGCTTAAAAGGAAAGCTTCGCATCTTGTTTCACTCAACATTATTCTTTTGGTTCTCATCCTCAGGGGTAATACTTTGACTGTAGTTAAAAAACTTAAAGGGAATGAGTTTTCATCTTTTTGTCAACTACAAATTGCGACTTTCTTTCAATGAAACTATGTAGCTAGCCTTTCTTTTATCCAGTTAATACTCTGGTGTCTTTTGATTACTACTTCGAAAGTTTACCGGAGTGTATGTGGATTCCACATACTCAAGCTAAAATATTTGTGTGCGTATATAAAATATATAAATTGACATCATACCTGTGTTTGATTCGTCGAATTTGAAATTCCGGACAGCACATGGCAGACAATATGGCACCAATTTTGCTTCGCTACGGCGGATTGGATGTCAGCCAAGATGATAGTTGTAGAGTGGGATTAATCAATCATCTATTCAATCGCTACTCAAAAATTATTCTATTAACTGTAAGGCCATCTAAGCATGTAACTACCATCATCATTAAATGCGTCCCATTGGTATTGAATCCACCTGACACTGTGATCATGTTAAAGGGCTAAAGCCCTCAAGTTGATTTTGTATTTTATTCTAAAGTGTATTATATTGTGCGCATCGTACATTGATAGCATATGTGATTGTTAGGAACACAAGGGTGTTTTTTCGCTGAAAAGGCAGTTTAATACATTTGTTCTGGAATCCGACGTAAGTAGACCGTACATTGGTATTTCTCGTGTACGTAACTACACGAAATGTAAAGCATATATAGTATTAAAATAATAGTGGAAAACTGTGCCAGCTTTGAGCGTAATTGATCATCCATTCAGGGCATACGGGATTGTAAGGAATGTAGGAGGTACAGAAGGACGCGGACGAGTTTATAGCTAATTGTGTTCATTGGCGTTTAAAGAGAATATTAAATATATATAGGGCTGTTAGGCATGATTGAAGACATCATATTTCATATTTAGCTTGACTATGGTGTCAGCGCATAACTTATTATTAAGGTATGCGATTGTAGGGATTAGGCAGCAGTTCCGTGAAAGGACTTCATATAAACATGATGACTACCTATTTATTTGGAGAATAGTTTATATTTTAGGTCTGTGAAAGATTGTAAAAGATATGTATCGCCAATTGTGCTCACGGATGATTATAGAGAATATAAAATATATATGAGAATGTTGGGAATGATTAAAGTGATAATTTGGGTAAATATAGAAGTTATGTACCGCTAATTGTGCTTATAGATGACTAAAGAAAATATAAAATGTATTTAAGAATAAAGATGCCATAATCCCTACACTCGCATACTACAATAATCTTCAATCATGCCTAACATTCTTATCTTATCTTCTATAATCATCCACAGACCTAAAATTAAGACTGCTCCAGATAAATAAATAGTCATAATGGTTACATGAAGTCCTTTCATGAAAGTAATACATAGTCCCTACAATCGCATACTACAACAATTAGTTATCCACTGGAACCACAGTCAAGTTCAGATATGAAATATGATCACCTTAATCATGCCTAGCATTCTTAAATATATTTCATATTGTTTTTAATCATCTATGAGCACAATTGGCGATGCATATATTCTACAATCATTCAAAGAGGTAATATATGAATTATTGTACAAATAAATAGTCATTATTTTTATATGAAGTCCTTCCAGGAAACTAATGCATAAACCCTACAATCGTTTACTACAATAATTAGTTATGCGCTGTAACCACAGTCAACTTTAATCCTCTGTGAACACAATTGGCGGTACATATCATCTACAATCATCCGCAGGCCTTAAATATAAACTATGCCATATATGAATATAGCCATCAGGTTATAAGAAGTCCCTTAATAAAACTGGTGTATAATCCCTGCAATCGCATATTACAATAATTATTTATTCTCTAATACCACAATTAAGCTAAAATATGAAATATGATCCCTTTATCATTCCTAACATTTTTATAAATATTTTATATTTTCTTTCATCATCTATGAGCACAAATAGGGATACATATCTTCTACCATCATCCACAGACCTTAAATATATAATATGCTCCAAAAAAATAGTCTTCGTGGTTATATAAAGTCCTTCCATGGAAGTAATGCCTAATCCCTACAATCGCATACTACAATAATTAGTTATCCTCTAATACCACAAACCAGCTAAAATATGAAATATGATCCCTTCAATATATATATATATATATTCTCTTAAATCCTCTATGCGTACAAATTGGCAATAAATATCTCCTTCAATCATCCGCAGACCTTAAATATATGTATACTATGCTCCAAATAAATAGTCATCATGGTTATATGAAGTCCTTCAATGAAACTGATGCAAAATCCTTACAATCGCATACTTCAAGATTTACTTATTCCCGAACACCACAATTAAGCTCAAATATGAAATATGATTCTTTCAATCGTGCCAGCCATTCTTATATATATTTTATATTCTCTTTAATCCTCTATGAGCACAATTTGGCGGTACACATGATCTGTAAACATCCACAGGCCTTCTTCTTTCTTCTTTTTAATGCATTTTATTTTTGAAACTATGGGTGAACTATAATCTTAAAACTAGATAAAATGCTTAACCTAGTGAAGTATTAACATATTTTATATCTAACTTACTGGCTCTGAGCGAGCACTCTAAGCTAAACTTAATCTTAATCTATGTCTTTCGACCTAATACATCCACAGGCCTTAAACATAAACTATGCCATATACGAGTGAAGTTATCAGGTTATACGAAGTCCTTTAATGAAACTGGTGTATAATCCCTGCAATCGCATACTACAATAATTAGTTATCCTCTAATACCACAATCAAGCTAAAATATGAAATATGATCCCTTTATCATTATCATTAGCCTTACATTCATATATATATTTTACATTCTCTTTAATCGGATCTGAGCACAATCTCATATTATATGAGATATGATCACTTTAATCATTCCTAACATTTTTATATATATTTTATATTTTCTTTAATCAGCTATGACCACAAATAGGGATACATATCTTCTACAATCATCCACAGACCTTAAATATATACTATAAGTAAGTAGTCATCATGGTTATATAAAGTCCTTTCATGGAAGTAATGCCTAATCCCTTCAATCGCATACTACAATAATTAGTTATCCTCTAATACCACAAACAAGCTAAAATATGAAATATGATCCCTTCAACGAGCTTTATATTCATATATATATATTTTATATTCTCTTAAATCCTCTATGCGTCCAATTGGCAATAAATATCTTCTTCAATCATTCGCAGGCCTTAAATATATACTATATAATAATAATTGAGTGGCACTACAGGCCTCAACGGACCAGGGTGTAGCTTCTACAACAACTACTCGTTTTGTGCATGCTACTGTTCTTCACGAGTAGAAGGGACCTACAGTTTTTTGCCGGCTCCGAACGGCGAGATTTGAGAAGCTTTCCATAGACAATTAATACTCTTTGAGTGTTGTCAGCAACTCGAAAGAGGTGGTGCCGTGAAAAAATGCTAGGTGTACCATCCGGGAATCGAACCCAGACTTTCTGCGCAGCGGTCGATGCACTTACCACTATGCCACGGCGACCACCAAAAAAATATATACTATGCTCCAAATAAATATTCATCATGGTTATATGAAGTCCTTCAATGAAACTGATGCAAAATCCTTACAATCGCTTATTTCAAGATTTACTTATCCCCGAACACCACAATTAAGCTAAAATATGAAATATGATTCCTTCAATCGTGCCTGCCATTCTTATATATATTTTATATTCTCTTTAATCATCTATGAGCACAATTCTGGATACACATCGTCTGCAATCATCCGCAAATTTAAAAGTTGCACTATGCCACAAATGAATAAAGCCTTTAGGGTTATGTGATATCCTTGCATGAAACTGATGAAAAATTCCTACCTGCTTACAGCACAGTCAAGCTCAAATATAAAATTATTGCTTTAATAAAAATTATCGCTTTAATGATGCGCAAAACTGATGCCATAATCCCTACACTCGCATACTACAATCATCTTCAATCATGCCTAACATTCTTATATATATATTCTGTATTCTCTTTGATCCTCTATGAGTACATTTAGCGATACATATCTTCTATAGTCATCCACAGACCTAAGATATAGACTATGCTCCAGATAAATAAATAGTCATCATGATTACATGAAGTCCTTTAAAAAATGTAATACACAATCCCTACAATCGCATACTACAACAATTTGTTATCCACTGACACCACAGTCAAGCTCAGATATGAAATATTCTTAAATATATTTCATACTCTTTTTAATCGTCTATGAGCACAATTGGCGATGCAAATATTCTACAATCATCCAAAAACCTAATATATAAACTATGGTACAAATAAATAGTCATAATTTTTATATGAAGTCCTTCCAGAAACTGATGCATAATCCCTACAATCGCATACCACAATAATTAGTTATACGCCTAAACCATAGTCAAGCTCAAATATGGCATATTGTCCCTTCAGTCATGCCTAACATTATTAAATATATTTTATTCTCTTTAATCATCTATGAGGACAATTCTGGATACACATCGTCTGCAATCATCCGCAAGCTTAAAAGTTGCACTATGCCACAAATGAATAAAGCCATCAGGGTTATGAAATATATTTAACTTTCGCATATATATTTAATATTCTCTTTAATCCTCTTTGAACACAATTTCCGATACACATCTTCTACAATTATCCACAGACCTAAAATATATACTATGCTCCAAATAAATAAAAAGTCATCATGATGGATAGATGCAATCATATTGTGGAAATTATAAATCAAAATGGAAAATAAGGCGGAGCCAATTATATCTTCCAATACAGCCGACAAGATGGCAGCAATATGTTATATAACCAAGATGGCGGATAACATGAGAAGCAACATGGTCGTTTATTTCGCAGACGATATTGCGAATGGAATCTCGGGCCAATGGGAGGGGCGTAAATGCTGAAGCCAGATTTTCTGGTGTGGGTCTATGCCACGGCGACCAAATTTTGATCTTAAAAATAACAACCGTCGAACAACTCTTTACATAAAGCATAGATCGTTAGTTTTGTGCTCGCATGTGGGTTATGCAGAACGCAAACATTAGACATTAAAATAACTTGAGGTGGTAAGCACTACTATGCGACTTGAGTCGACTGTTGATAAGTAAGAATGTATACCAATATGAGGATGTTATTTATGTAATATGTGCTGTCGCAGCTGTTAAAATGCAAAACCAAGAGTGATATAAAATTTGATTTGTAGAGAATGGGACGTTTCGTGCATGATTTGGGAGAAAGTCATATCGCCCTTTAATGTCACAAGGTAATGCGGGTAAGGCAAGATGAACTTAATAATGTTAGTTAATAAACTGCTAATACTATGCTTAATTATGGTGTAAATACGTTCCTTTGGAATAGTTGGTTATTCTAAGGAACGATTAAAGGAAAAATAAAGTGTATATGAGAATATTAGATTGAAAAAATCAAGTTTCGTATTTGAGCTTGATTGTGGGGTTAGCTAGTGATTGAAGTTTTTAAACTTAAGTTTCATGCATGGAGAGAGGAGAAAGTATATTATTCATTTATGTCACAAGTTATTTCGGGTAATAAAAGATGCACATGAGGATATTATTGGCTTAAAGGGTAAACTACCTCCTAATCATGCCTAGCATTCTTAAATATATTTCATATTCTTTTTAATCGTCTATGAGCACAATTGGCGATGCATATATTCTACAATCATTCAAAGAGGTAATGAAAGATGCACGTGAGGATATTATTGGCTTAAAGGGTAAACTACCAACATTGTGACTTATTGTGGTGTAAATTTGTTTTCCCTTGAGATATTGTTGTAACCGATTGTAGGGACTATGCATAAGTTATGTATATAATAATGTTGGATGTGATTGAAAGGTTTAGTAGATCTCCCGTTAGAGTCTTACGGGATGGTTATTATTACAAGGTAATTTTAATCCTTTGTGAATTTTGTAGAACACTTGTCCTATGTCATATATGATTTGAGGGACCACGTGTCACCATGAGGGCTTTATGTGTATATTAGAATGTTAGGCCTGATTAAAGGGATACTATTTCATATTTGTAAAACATTAATTGTTATAGTTTATATGTATTTCAAAGAATGCGTGATTGAAGGTACCATATTTCTTATATCAACTTGATTGTGGGGTTAGCGTAACATCACTTATTGTAGGGACTATGCATTAGTTCCATGCGTAATTTGGCATAGACGGTTTGCTTTATACAAGGAAACTTTTTTCATTTGTATATATTAGATTTGGGTCTGATTGTGGAAGGCCTGTATTACTTATTACGGTCATAGACGATTATAGGGGGCACGACATGTATATGAGAATGTTAGATGTGATTGAAGGGATAAAATTTTAAAAAATGTCAGAAGGAACTTCGGGTAATGTAAGTTGCATGTGAATATGTTATTCGTTAAATGGGCAAACTGCTAATTCTGCGATTTATTGGTGCTTCTATTTTATGTAAATAGTGATATGCTCTTCATTTAAAAAAAGCTTCTCAAATCTTGTCGTTGCGAGTCGGCAAAAAACTATAGATCCTTTCTACAGTCATCCTTCTTTTGTATAATTGGAGATTTAAGGATATGTACTATAAATAGTGATATGGATTATCGATTGTGCTCATGGACAATTAAAAGGAATACGAAATGTTAATGAGAATGCTAGGCGCGATTGAAAGAATCACTTTATTCGAGGGTGTTTCTTTGTTTAGCAAATCATTAGTTATTGTAGTGCTTCAAGGGATTATACACTAGGGTCTAGGAATTGTTAGAAATATAGAGATGTTATTTATATAAAGTGTAGATCTCTTTGTTCCGCTTGTTCCTGGAATTAGTATGGTGTGTTCATGGTAAGTTCTACAAGCTGACTTTAACCTTTTTTGGATTAAATAGATCGTCTGTTTGATGTCTTACGCGGTTTGAAAATCTGCTTGCTATCATGATATTTATTAACTATGTGGTTTCTACTAGTGTACATGAGGATGTTACTCGTATTTGCTTTTGAAATGAAATGAGAATTCGCTGCTTGATTGCTGTGTATTATCATAGGTGATTCGAGAAATCTAATATATATGTATGTATGAATATGATGTTTATTGCGCGTTTGATAATGGGGGATGTACATATATCTTGTAATAGTGACATATAATAAGATGATACTTACAAAAGTACATATCGTTTGTTTTGACCTTTTTTGTAGGTTTAGTAGATCGCCTGTTAGGGTCTTAAGTGATAAAAATTACTAGGAGCTTACCTCCATTGTATATGAGCCTGATGTATGTATGTATATATCGCTTGTTTTGTGTCAAACGCGATTAGAAGGTCTTCATGTGATCATGAAATTTTATTCACTTAAGACATTGTTTTTCAGGTCTGTGTTTTATTCTGGAAAGAGGAAATTGCCAGTTGGTTTCACAGGCGTATGAAGAGAATGCAAAATATTAGAATGAAAGGCGTTGTATAGATGATAAAACAGGCTTGAACTTGATTGTGGTTGAAATAAATCATCAATTAGTGTCATACGTGAATGTGTGAATTAAATGTTATTTTCTTACATGATCATGGGGGAATGTAGGATGTATCCTCGTGTACATCCTACATATTATTCTCTTAAAGGACAAATTGCCATTTACGCTGTAATGTAGGGAAAGCACAACGACCTTTAACATCACAGATTTTTCTATGGAATGTAGGTGCAAATTTAAATTATATTTTGATAAGGCATACTTCGTTTGGTTTTTAAGTGTAGTAAATCGTTCTTAGTGCCATAGCTAAAGGTAAAACCTTGTAGGTGTTACTAACTTTTATGTTGGCTTTAATTTTGATTATAAGATAAGCCTGCCAACAATAAAAGTAACAGTTAAAACAAAAATAGGGATTGTATGCTGTTTTTGTGCTTCACAGAGGAGTTACAAGGGATTTCAATATTTTCCGTTATAATTAAAAGTTTTTTATTTTCAAATTATGGCCAAATTGTGGAATCAAAGTTTGTTTGAGGCAATTTAATACGGATATTTAGATATGGTTCTCATAAGGAACTGATTCTATAGATTTTTATTGCACAACACCCCTATTACAACAGTCATAAAACCCATTAGCAAGATAATAAAAAATTCATCTTGTCATTAAAAAAGGTCATGGAACCGGATATGCAATCGCATTTAAATTGTGCAAAATAATAGCAACACGGCATTCTGTAGAGCGTTTTTGGAGTGTACACCGGTGTTTTGAACTTTTTTTGGCTTTGAACTGTATCTACACATAATGTCGTAGTTACTAAAAGATAATATTTCAAAAGTGCAGCGTTGTAAGCAAATTAAAATGGTTGGTGGTTTACATTGTACTTCCGAGAAACGTGCCTTAATACAATAATTGTTTTCTGCGGGTAAAACTTACAAATTTATAAGTGAAATTGTTGGGCGTTCAAATAAAATGATGGTAATGCGAAAAAATACGTTCAAAAGGAAGAAAAAGGAGGAAGAAAACCGAAACTAACGTCCAACGATGAACGACAAATTGTAAGATTAGTCAACCGTAACCCGATTATGAACGCTAAGGAAATAAAATAGGAGTTAAATTTACCCGTGGCGACATCAGCAATAAGAAGGCTGGTAAAGAAGAAAAGTACAACTAGTGTCAAAATCAAATCACTAAAACGAACCAAATTTGCACCTGAAAAGGTAACCTTCTAAATGGCGCAATATATTATGGGACAAATACAAAAGCGAAAATAAAAAAAAACAAATTAGCCAAAGAATTTTTTCAAAGCAATGTAACTTAAGTTACGCAGTGGCCACCTCAGTCTGCGGACCTGAATCCCATTGAAAACCTTTGGACAGATGTAAAGAAAGGACAGATCACCCATTGAAAACATAAGTACGGCGAAGAGATTTATGCCTTTACGCCGCACACACATGAAACTGCTGGGAATTTAAAAGATGCATCCTTTCCACATAAAAATTATAAAGCACATAAGTTTCTCTTCTTTAACCTCTATACCTGAAATTTTGGTATAGAAGTCGTTATTTTTTCTGTTCCGATCAAATTATAAAATAAATTTCAAATGTTTTTCTAACGCAAATTATATTGAGTCCTTGCTTTCCTTTTAAACAAAACATTTAACCAATATGGTTAGTTATTTGAGCACAAATCGTTGCTAAAATTCAGAGTGCGGCTAAACATTTTATTAAACACACGTGCCACATTGTAAACTATTATATTCAATAAATTTATACTTAATTGAGGCTCATAAAATACAATATTTCTGAAATCTATTCAGTTTTTGAAGGGTTAAGTCCAAAATAGCAAAGATAATGCCATAATAACACACGACACTGCAACATATGGTGATTTCCTCTCGCCTATCCGTGCCAATTTCCAAAAGACTCCCAGAAGGCTAAAATATGAAATTTTTAATTTAGTAAGCACCTTAAAACATTTAATGCTCTAGTATATAATCAAATCCTACCCTGTCTTATTTCTATCCATTATACTGGGAAACAATGAACGAAGATAGGCGCAGGTACATATCAACAATAGTATGACCGACAACAAACTTTGGAAGTTGAACAAAGCACTCTACAAGTAAAACAAATCAAAATCACTTATTCTTTAGCAGTAAAATATTAATAAAGGTATTTATTTATTCCATACCATTTTAACAAAACAATTCTTAAAAACAAGTTTCGCACTGTCGATTCAAATTACATATCGGTGAAATGTCAGATGACACATTTTTTTCAGAAACGAATGAGACCCGTTCACAATCTAATTAAATTGGGAAATCAGCTGCTCTTTTCAGCCGACCATCTCCTTCCTTATTGGTTTCTCTTTCTGACATACAAGTATAAAATTCATTTGTAGTAGATGAAATGCAAGAAATTGAACCAAAAAGGGAAATAAGGGTTAGTTCAAAATACGTTGAATTCCAGGATTTTTCAGGACCAAACTCACTTCGCATTATTCTATAGTTCGGAGAAGCCCAAATAGCAAACAATTGCTGAAACGTACTTTAATTTAACACACGCAGTCCAGTGTGCAAGCAAGCATATTCAAGTCGTCTAACACTCAAAGAAAATAAATAAATTCATATTTTTTACATTTTATTAAGAAAAGGCGAATTTTAAACCATTGAATAATAAAAAAGCTAAAAAAAAATTGGAGAAGTTACATCAGATACGGAGTATTGAAAAAGGCTTGTTGTATGTATGTATATATATCTAACTGTTTATTAAAATAACTGTTCTTTTTGGTACCAACGTTTTTTAAGGACTTCGGGGCAATTGATTGTATGTAGACTTTAGTAGTGTACAACCCTATTATTTCGCTTTAACTTGTTCAGTGCGCGTGCAGATTTACAACGCAATTACAAATCTCGTCGCCAAAAACTTATCATTTCAAGAAAATACCTACGGCGGAATTTACCGACAATATTACATCAGATACGGAGTATTGAAAAAGGCTTGTTGTATGTATGTATATATATCTAACTGTTTATTAAAATAACTGTTCTTTTTGGTACCAACGTTTTTTAAGGACTTCGGGGCAATTGATTGTATGTAGACTTTAGTAGTGTACAACCCTATTATTTCGCTTTAACTTGTTCAGTGCGCGTGCAGATTTACAACGCAATTACAAATCTCGTCGCCAAAAACTTATCATTTCAAGAAAATACCTACGGCGGAATTTACCGACAATATTACATCAGATACGGAGTATTGAAAAAGGCTTGTATGTATGTATATATATCTAACTGTTTATTAAAATAACTGTTCTTTTTGGTACCAACGTTTTTTAAGGACTTCGGGGGCAATTGATTGTATGTAGACTTTAGTAGTGTACAACCCTATTATTTCGCTTTAACTTGTTCAGTGCGCGTGCAGATTTACAACGCAATTACAAATCTCGTCGCCAAAAACTTATCATTTCAAGAAAATACCTACGGCGGAATTTACCGACAATATTACATCAGATACGGAGTATTGAAAAAAGGCTTGTATGTATGTATATATATCTAACTGTTTATTAAAATAACTGTTCTTTTTGGTACCAACGTTTTTTAAGGACTTCGGGGGCAATTGATTGTATGTAGACTTTAGTAGTGTACAACCCTATTATTTCGCTTTAACTTGTTCAGTGCGCGTGCTGATTTACAACGCAATTACAAATCTCGTCGCCAAAAACTTATCATTTCAAGAAAATACCTACGGCGGAATTTACCGACAATATGGTCGTCTCCTTGTAGCTGGTGATGAGCAGGGATCTGTAAGGCTTTTTGATACAACCAGCAAAACTGTGTTTCGGTTTTTCAAGGATCATAAAGCCGAAACACACAGAACGCTTTTCACACATGAGTTACTACATATTACAAGTTTCGGTGACGACAAAACTGTGCAACTCTGGGACATTGCATCAGAAAAAGTTGTACATACATACTTATCAAAATCATACAGACTACGTTCGCGCAGGATGTGTAAATCCAGTTTCCTCGAATATAATTGTATCTGGGGGATACGACAAGATATTCAATTTATTTGACACGCGTACGAGCCAAGTATCGTTTAGTGTCGATTATGGAAGTCATGTTGAATCATTACACTTGAATTCACGTATGTGTTAAAGGTGAGGGGCTAAATTCACTGGAATTCCCAATAAGGATCTAATAGCTTTTTACGTTTATTTATTTTTATCTTCGTACATTTTTGAAGGTTTAGATAACCCAAAGGCAGGCCCGAAGCGGTTTTACATTGGCGAGCAAGCGACTGACGTAATATTGTGAACATCATAGATGTTTATGAGAAGTACAGCGGAAACAGCTGCCCTCTAGTTGTTATGGAATGGTAGGTATAATTCTACTCTGCTTTCCCTCTTCACCACTCAGTACTTCTGACGATGTAAACAAGTTGTAATTGACTGGGGTACTGGGCCACGAGTTCAATGCTTGAATTTATTGTTTAATTTTTTCAGCATGGAAGGCGGTGAATTGTTTCAACGAATTCAAGATAATCAAGATTGAGTAATTACGGACACATCATATGGTCTGCTTCTTCATTAAATTCTATATTTTTTATCGAGGGCAGAAGCAGCACATATAATGCATGAGATATGTGTGGCTGTTCATTTCCTATACGGCAAAAATATTGCCCACAGAGACCTAAAACCTGAAAACTTGCTTAACACGTCGCCGGCTTCAAATGCAGTTCTCAAATTAATGGACTTTGGATTAACAAAAGAGACTTCTGTTTAGGATACTTTGCAAACTCCATGCTACACACAGTACTATGGTGGTAAGTAGCTCTCGCAAATCCCATCCCACGTGCCTCTATGTGATGATTTTTATCTGTTACCTTAGCTCCAGAAGTCCATGGTCCAGACAAATACGACAAGAGTTGTGATATCTGGTCCCTTGGTGTGATTATGTACATTCTCTTGTGTGAATTTCCGCCATTTTACAGCAATCACGGCGAAGCAATTTCACCGGGCATGGAGAGACGTATTCGAACTGGTCAGTATGATTTTCCTAATCCGGAATGGGAGAGTGTAAGTCAGGCGGCAAAGGATTTAATCAAGGGAATGTTGCGCGTCGATCCGAACAAGCGTCTAACTATCGAGGACGTATTGAGGAATAAGTGGATAGCTCAGTATGCACAAGTTCCACAAACACTACTTTATACCGGTCGAATGCTCAAGTAAGGGGAAGTACATGGCCAGAGGTACAAGAGGAAATGACCCGTTCTTTGGCAACAATGCGAGTTGATTATGACCAGGTATTGTGATGTCAAACTAATTGAGTGTAACTTATTAAAAACATAAGAGTGTTTCACAGATGAACATAAAGGCGCTTTGCTGCGAAAGAGGCAAAAAAAAAACAAATGCAGGAACTTTCACAGAAAGCTTAAGATATTGTAACGGAGGTAGAGTGGAGGTGGTACTACTATGATAGCGGCAGAAGAATTTACCCAAATAGTAACATTGAACTTTAAGTCAGAACCTGCACCAGAAGTAAGTACATTATGTTCATAAAAAGACAATACAAATATTATATATTGCAGTATTATTTGCGTTGGTTTGAAGCATTTATGACTTTTATAGAATTTTTTACATTATGTGATGTAATTTAGCATTGCGTCAAATGACAAATAACGCTTATCATTTTTCTATTACTTATAAAGCAATTTGATATCTTTAATATGGTTTGGTATGGACACGAATTTTCTAACAATAGCGTCTATAGTTTTTTTCCCCAACACTCGGCATCCGGTAGATGAATTTCTGAATCTGCATCCGTGTATATCTACATATGATTGCATAATCGCCACTAGCATATGAGAGAGAGTCACGAATACGCTGAATTTGTTGTTTTTCAATCTTTTCGGACACTACATTCCTTAAGATCCTTTGACTTTTTGTCTGCACATATATGTGTATTGCACTGAGGTAGATTTCAATTGATTAATGTAATGACAATTAAACGTTTTTTTAGTTTAATTTTATTGTTACGTGCGTATGCAATCATAAGTCAAAGACCAAACACGGTTGCGGTTATGAGTAACCAATCCTGCGTTCGCGCAGGATGTGTAAATCCAGTTTCTTTGAATATAATTGTGTCGGGGGGATACGACAAGATAATCAATTTATTTGACACGCTTACGAACCAAGTATCGTTTAGTGTCGATCATGGAAGTCATGTTGAATCATTACACTTGAACTCACGAAAAGTATGCGTTAAAGGTGAGGGGCTAAATTCACTGGGATTCCCGAGAAGGATCTAATAATTTTTTACGTTTATTTATTTTTATCTTCATACATTTTTGAAGGTACTTTTACATAACCCAAAGGCAGGCGCGAAGCGGTTTTACATTGGAGAGCAAGCGACTGTCGTAATATTGTGAACATCATAGATGTTTATGAGAAGTACAGCGGAAACAGCTGCCTTCCAGTTGTTATGGAATGGTAGGTATAATTCTACTCTGCTTTCTCTTCCTGCTTTCCCTCTTCCCCACTCAGTACCTCTGCCGATGTAAACAAGTTGTAATTGACTGGGGTACTGGGCCACGAGTTCAGTGCTTGAATTTATTGTTTAATTTTTTCAGCATGGAAGGCGGTGAATTATTTCAACGAATTCAAGATAATCAAGATGGAGTAATTACGGACACATCATATGGTCTGCTTCTTCACTAAATTCTATATTTTTTATCGAGGACAGAAGCAGCACATATAATTCATGAGATATGTGTGGCTGTTCATTTCCTATACGGCAAAAATATTGCCCACAGAGACCTAAAACCTGAAAACTTGCTTAACACGTTGCCGGCTTCAAATGCAGTTCTCAAATTAATGGACTTTGGATTTACAAAAGAGACTTCTGTTTAGGATACTTTGCAAACTCCATGCCACACACAGTACTCTGGTGGTAAGTAGCTCTCGCAAATCTATTATTCTACTCTGCTTTCTCCTGCTTTCCCTCTTGCCTAATCAGTACCTCTGACGATGTTAACAAGTGGTAATTGACTGGGGTACTGGGCCACGAGTTCAGTGCTTGAATTTGTTGTTGAATTTTTTCAGCATGGAAGGCGGTGAATTATTTCAACGAATTCAAGATAATCAAGATGGAGTAATTACGGACACATCATATGGTCTGCTTCTTCACTAAATTCTATATTTTTTATAGAGGACAGAAGCAGCACATATAATGCATGAGATATGTGTGGCTGTTCATTTCCTATACGGTAAAAATATTGCCCACAGAGACCTAAAACCTGAAAACTTGCTTAACACGTCGCTGGCTTCAAATGCAGTTCTCAAATTAATGGACTTTGGATTTATAAAAGAGACTTCTGTTTAGGATACTTTGCAAACTCCATGCCACACACAGTACTATTGTGGTAAGTAGCTCTCGCAAATCCCATCCCACGTGCCCCTATGTGATGATTTTTATCTGTTACCTTAGCTCCAGAAGTCCATGGTCCAGTCAAATACGACAAGATTTGTGATATCTGGTCCCTTGGTGTGATTATGTACATTCTCTTGTGTGGATTTCCGCTATTTCACAGCAATCACGGCGAGGCAATATCACCGGGCATGGTGAAACGTATTCGAACTGGTCAGTATGATTTTCCTAATCCGGAATGGGAGAGTGTAAGTCAGGCGGCAAAGGATTTAATCAAGGGAATGTTGCGCGTCGATCCGAACAAGCGTCTAACTATCGAGGACGTATTGAGGAATAAGTGGATAGCTCAGTATGCACATATTCCACAAACACTACTTTATACCGGCCGAATGTTCAAGTCAGGGGAAGTACATGGCCAGAGGTACAAGAGGAAATGACCCGTTCTTTGGCAACAATGCGAGTTGATTATGACCAGGTATTGTGATGTCAAACCAATCGAGTGTAACTTATTAAAAACATAAGAGTGTTTCACAGATGAACATAAAGGCGCTTTGCTGCGAAAGAGGCAAAAAAAAAACTAGAGGAACTTTCACAGAAAGCTTAAGATATTGTAACGGAGGTAGAGTGGAGGTGGTACTACTATGATAGCGGCAGAAGAATTTACCCAAATAGTAACATTGAACTTTAAGTCAGAACCTGCACCAGAAGTAAGTACATTATGTTCATAAAAAGACAATACAAATATTATATATTGCAGTATTATTTGCGTTGGTTTGAAGCATTTATGACTTTTATAGAATTTTTTTACATTATGTGATGTAATTTAGCATTGCGTCAAATGACAAATAACGCTTATCATTTTTCTATTACTTATAAAGCAATTTGATATCTTTAATATGGTTTGGTATGGACACGAATTTTCTAACAATAGCGTCTATAGTTTTTTTCCCCAACACTCGGCATCCGGTAGATGAATATCTGAATCTGCATCCGTGTATATCTACATATGATTGCATAATCGCCACTAGCATATGAGAGAGAGTCACGAATACGCTGAATTTGTTGTTTTTCAATCTTTTCGGACACTACATTCTTTAAGATCCTTTGACTTTTTGTCTGCACATATATGTGTATTGCACTGAGGTAGATTTCAATTGATTAATGTAATGACAATTAAACGTTTTTTTAGTTTAATTTTATTGTTACGTGCGTATGCAATCAAAGACCAAACACGGTTGCGATTATGAGTAACCAATCCTGCGTTCGCGCAGGATGTGTAAATCCAGTTTCTTTGAATATAATTGTGTCGGGGGGATACGACAAGATAATCAATTTATTTGACACGCTTACGAACCAAGTATCGTTTAGTGTCGATCATGGAAGTCATGTTGAATCATTACACTTGAACTCACGAAAAGTATGCGTTAAAGGTGAGGGGCTAAATTCACTGGGATTCCCGAGAAGGATCTAATAATTTTTTACGTTTATTTATTTTTATCTTCATACATTTTTGAAGGTACTTTTACATAACCCAAAGGCAGGCGCGAAGCGGTTTTACATTGGAGAGCAAGCGACTGTCGTAATATTGTGAACATCATAGATGTTTATGAGAAGTACAGCGGAAACAGCTGCCTTCTAGTTGTTATGGAATGGTAGGTATAATTCTACTCTGCTTTCCCTCTTCACCACTCAGTACTTCTGACGATGTAAACAAGTTGTAATTGACTGGGGTACTGGGCCACGAGTTCAGTGCTTGAATTTATTGTTTAATTTTTTCAGCATGGAAGGCGGTGAATTATTTCAACGAATTCAAGATAATCAAGATGGAGTAATTACGGACACATCATATGGTCTGTTTCTTCATTAAATTCTATATTTTTTATCGAGGATAGAAGCAGCAGCATGCATGAGATATGTGTGGCTGTTCATTTCCTATACGGCAAAAATATTGCCCACAGAGACTTCAACCTGAAAACTTGCTTAACACGTTGCCGGTTTCAAATGCAGTTCTCAAATTAATGGACTTTGGATTTACAAAAGAGACTTCTGTTTAGGATACTTTGCAAACTCCATGCCACACACAGTACTATTGTGGTAAGTAGCTCTCGCAAATCCCATCCCACGTGCCCCTATGTGATGATTTTTAATTGTTACCTTAGCTCCAGAAGTCCATGGTCCAGTCAAATACGACAAGATTTGTGATATCTGGTCCCTTGGTGTGATTATGTACATTCTCTTGTGTGAATTTCCGCCATTTTACAGCAATCACGGCGAAGCAATTTCACCGGGCATGGAGAGACGTATTCGAACTGGTCAGTATGATTTTCCTAATCCGGAATGGGAGAGTGTAAGTCAGGCGGCAAAGGATTTAATCAAGGGAATGTTGCGCGTCGATCCGAACAAGCGTCTAACTATCGAGGACGTAATGAGGAATAAGTGGATAGCTCAGTATACAAGTTCCACAAACACCACTTTATACCGGCCGAATGCTCAAGTAAGGGGAAGATACATGGCCAGGTGTACAAGAGGAAATGACCCGTTCTTTGGCAACAATGCGAGTTGATTATGATCAGGTATTGTGATGTCAAACTAATTAAGTGTAACTTATTAAAACATAAGAGTGTTTCACAGATGAACATAAAGGCGCTGGACAACTCCGACAATCCTTCGCTGCGAAAGAGGCGAAAAAAACTGGAGGAACTTAAGCAGAAAGCTTAAGATTTTGTAACGGAGGTAGAGTGGAGGTGGTACTACTGTGATAGCGGCAGAAGAATTTATCCAAATAGTAACATTGAACTTTAAGTCAGAAGCTGCACCAAAAGTAAGTAAGTTATGTTAATAAAAAGACAATACAAATATAATATATTGCAGTATTATTTGCGTTTGGTTTGAAGCATGTATGACTTTTATAGAATTTTTTAGTTACTGAACGGCAAAAGCTATCCTAACAAGTGATGTAATTTAGAATAGCGGCAGTTTTACTAAATTCTGTTGACAAATAACGCTTATCAATGTCCTATTACTTATAAGGCAATTTTATATCTTTAATATGGTATGGTATGGACACGAATTTTCCAACAATAACGTCTATAGATCTTTTCCCCAACACTCGGTATCCGGAAGAACGTGTTTTTGGTTTAATTTTATTGTTACGTGCGGATGCAATCATAATTCAAAAACCAAACATGGTTGGTATTATGAGTAACCATAAAAGAGAAGACGTTTTATAGCACAGGCCCTTGATGACCTTATATTTGCTAAGCAACTGATTACGAAACAATGTATTACGCGTTAATCGTTAAATTCTAAATACTCGAACCGATACGATGTTATAATGCTTTCCGGATCATATCAAAAAGGCATCAACACCAATTCCAGTCGAATATGAAATCATTAATCATTAAATTATATCTGCTTAGATAATTTAATAATCAAAAAATTGAATTCATCACGTCATAAATATACAAACTGTTTACCCGAGATATATGTAGGTTTTTTTTCATACCCTTTTTTACTTTAGTCCGACATCGTTATTTGTTAAAGCAACTTATTTTCTCTTTTTAATCCGATCTGAAGGAGAGAGTGAATAGTTTTCTCTATTAAAAGCATTATAATTCATACTTCTTGGTCCACTCAGGTTAGATGTACATATGTATGTTCATTTTACCACGATCTTACCGAAATAATCCATTCGCGTCTGATGGTAATCAAGGTTCTTGTGGCTCATATGTTTTCACTCAAAGCTAATGCTAAAGTATTGCTACTTAATTTCGGAATCTAGACTTTTTATTTTCAAACCATCAAACTAAAGAAAACTTCTGAACATGTCAGACATTCGAAATTTTTCCCGTATGTATTGCTTCATTGCCTCTGTCAAAATCATAATTCAAATATGTGCAAATATATGCAGATGGTTTGCAATTAAAAGAAATAATCTTACTGGTTGCATTACACTTCTTCTTCTTCTTGTGGCGCTACAGTCCGGGGTGGACCTGGGTCTCAACCAGCATGCCTCCCCAGCTAGCACGATCTTTTGGCAGCTGCTTCCAATTGCGCACTCCAAGTTGGTTGAGGTCCTTTTCCACTTGTGTGCGCCATCTCAGTCTAGGACGTACTCTGTTGCGTTGTTGCTGTGGTTCGGATTCGACGACTCTTCTGACCGGAGCAGTGTTGTCCATCCGCTCTTTATGGCCTAGCCACCTTAAACGTTGTATGCGTAGACGCTTGACTAGGCTCATGCCGCCGTACAGCCCATACAGTTCGTGGTTGAATCTTCTCCTCCAGATGCCATCTACGCAAACAGGACCATAAATCGCACGCAGAACTTTTCTCTCGAAGAGACCAAGGGCTTCCTCATCCGCTTTTTGTAGCGTCCAGGTTTCTGCGCCATAAAGCAGGACTGGGACGATCAAGATGTTGTACAAAGTCACTTTGGTCGTTCGGGAGAGAGCTTTATTACTCA
This sequence comes from Eristalinus sepulchralis, assembly GCA_944738645.1. NCBI lineage: Eukaryota > Metazoa > Arthropoda > Insecta > Diptera > Syrphidae > Eristalinus > Eristalinus sepulchralis. The sequence continues at coordinate 127,105 of OX122884.1, read as the reverse complement.
ATTGCCTCTTAAGCCCAAAGAAACGGCGATTGGCAAGAGTGATTCCGCGCTTGATTTCGGTACCGATGTTGTCACTATTCACCGCGGAGCCGAGATCGACGAAGTCCTTGACTACCCCGACACGTCTGCTGCCCATAGAGACGCTCTGTCCGAGACGTCGATGTGCTGCGTCCTTCGACGACAGCATATACTTCGTTTTGCCCTCGTTTACCACCAGTCCCACTTTAGCCACTTCCGCTTCGGTGTTAGCAAACGCCTCATTGACGGCTCGCTGTGTTCTGCCGATCACGTCAATGTCATCCGCTTAAGCTAGCAGTTGAACGGACTTGTGGAGGATCGTGCCTCTGATGTTGACGTTTGAGTTACGCATGGTCCCTTCAAGAATGATGTTAAAGAAGTCGCATGACAGCGCGTCGCCTTGTCTAAAACCTTTTTTGACATTAAAGGTCTCGGTGAGTTCGTTCCCAACCTTGACGGAGCAGCGAGAGTTCTCCATCGTCATCCTACACAATCTGACGAGTTTGGTAGGAATGTCAAAACTAGACATGGCACTGTATAGCTTGTCTCTATGCACGCTGTCATATGCGGCCATGAAATCGACGAATAGATGGTGAGTGTCGATTTGCAATTCTTGGGTCTTTTCCAGGATCTGCCGTAGTGTGAAGGTTTGGTCGATGGTGAACTTCTCTGACCTGAAACCACACTCATAAGGACCAATCAGGTTGTTGACAAACGGTTTCAGGCGTTCACACAGTACGGCAGAAAGGATCTTGAATGCGATGTTAAGGAGACTTATCCCTCGATAGTTGGCGCAGTCGAAGGGGTCTCCTCTCTTGTGGACCGGACAGACAACGCTGAGATTCCACTCATCGGGCATGCTTTCCTCCGACCATATCTTACAGATGAGCTGGTGCATGCGCCCAACCAGGTCATCCCCAGCTGCTTTAAACAGTTCTGCAGACAGTCCATCCGCTCCAGCAGCTTTATTTGACTTCAGTCTCGATATTGCTATTTTGACGTCGTCTAAGTCGGGGGGACGGAATTCTTGTCTAGCATCGTCCAAATTAAGTGGAACATTCTGCCTAGACTCGGTCGGCAAAGATTCCAGCGACCTGCTGCGATTGTAGCTTTCCGACGTCAAACCGTTTATCCGTATACCCGGGTTCTTACCTTGGCTACAACAGGGTGATGATCCGAGTCGATGTTAGCGCCTGGGAATGTTCGGACATCGAGAATGTTGGAGGAGTGTCTGACATCGATCGCAACGTGATCAATCTGGTTGACGGTTGATTGATCAGGGGATCGCCAGGTTCCTTTACAACATCCGCATACCTTAAATATATACTATGCCATATACGAGTAAAGCAATCGTGTTATACGAAGTCATTTAATTGAACTGATGCATAATCCCTACAATCGCATACGACAATAATTAGTTATCCCCTACAATACTCTCAAGCTCAAATATGAAATATGAGGCTTGGAATCATGACTTACATTCTTATATATACTTTATATTATCTTTAATCGTCTATGAACACAATTAGCAACACATATCTTCTACAATCATCCAATTGATCACTTTAATCATTCCCAACATATATTATATATGTATATATATACATTTTTTATTCTCTATAACAATCTATGAGCACAATAAGCAATATACACCTACAATCATCCAGAGACCTACAATATATACTATGCTACCAAGTAATAATCATCATGATTGTGTAAAGTCCTTTCATGCAACTTATGCCTAATACCTACAATCGCATACTACAATAATTAGTTATGCGCTGACACCACAGTCAAGCTTAAATATGTAATATGATCACTTTAATCAAGCCTTACATTCTTATATATATTTTACTGTCTCTTTAATCGTTTTTGAGTACAAGAAGTGAGACATATGTATCTTCTACAACAATCCGCAGACATAAAATATATACTATGCCATATATGAGTAAAGCAATCGTATTATACGAAGTCATTTAATTGAACTGGTGCATAATCCCTACAATCGCATACTACAATAACGCTTGCACTTAAATCAAGCTCAAAATTGAAATATGATCACTTTAATCATGCCTTACATTCTTATACACATTCTCTTTTATGTTCAATGAGAATAATGAGCGATACGTATTTTCTACAACATCCGCATACCTTAAATTTATACTATGCCATATACGAGTAAAGCAATCGTGTTATACGAAGTCATTTAATTGAACTGATGCATAATCCCTACAATCGCATACGACAATAATTAGTTATCCCCTACAATACTCTCAAGCTCAAATATGAAATATGAGGCTTGCAATCATGACTTACATTCTTATATATACTTTATATTATCTTTAATCGTCTATGAACACAATTAGCAATACATATCTTCTACAATCATCCAATTGATCACTTTAATCATTCCCAACATATATTATATATGTATATATATACATTTTTTATTCTCTATAATAATCTATGAGCACAATTAGCAATATACACCTTCTACAATCATCCAGAGACCTACAATATATACTATGCTACCAAGTAATAATCATCATGATTGTGCTACCAAGTAATAATCGTCATGATTGTGTAAAGTCCTTCCATGGAACTTATGCCTACTACCTACAATCGCATACTACAATAATTAGTTATGCGCTGACACCACAGTCAAGCTTAAATATGTAATATGATCACTTTAATCAAGCCTAACATTCTTATATATATTTTACTGTCTCTTTAATCGTTTTTGAGTACAAGAAGTGAGACATTTGTATCTTCTACAACAATCCGCAGACATAAAATATATACTATGCCATATATGAGTAAAGCAATCGTATTATACGAAGTCATTTAATTGAACTGGTGCATAATCCCTACAATCGCATACTACAATAACGCTTGCACTTAAATCAAGCTCAAAATTGAAATATGATCACTTTAATCATGCCTTACATTTTTATACACATTCTCTTTTATCGTCAATGAGAATAATGAGCGATACATATTTTCTACAACATCCGCATACCTTAAATATATACTATGCCATATATGAGTAAAACAATCGTGTTATACGAAGTCATTTAATTGAACTGATGCATAATCCCTACAATCGCATACGACAATAATTAGTTGTAGAAGATATGTATCGCTAATTGTGCTCATAGACGATTAAACGGAATATAAAGAGTAGATAAGGATGTTAGGCGTGATTGAAGGGATTAAATTTTACTTTTGTTCTTGACTGTGGTGACAGCGGATAACTTATTAAAATAATATGCGGTTATGGATGATTGTAGAATATGTGTACCGCTAATTGTGATCGTAGGTGAATAAAAAAAAAAAAAAAAATATATATATATATATAATATATAATATATATATATATATATATATATATATATATATATATATATATATCCGCATACCTTAATTATATACTATGCAATATATGAGTAAAGCAATCGTGTTATACGAAGTCTTTTAATTAAACTGATGCATAATCCCTACACTCGCATACGACAATAATTAGTTATCCCCTACAATACTCTCAAGCTCAAATATGAAATATGAGCCTTGCAATCATGACTTACATTCTTATATATATTTTATATTATCTTTAATCGTCTATGAACACAATTAGCAATACATATCTTCTACAATCATCCGCAAACATAAAATTTGTACTATGCCACAAATGAATAGTCATCAGTGTTATGTGAAATCCTTGCATGAAACTCTTTAATCATGCCTAACATTCATATACACATTCTCTTTAATCGTCAATTAGAATAATGAGCGATACATATTATCTACAACATCCGCATACCTTAAATATATACTATGCCATATATGAGTAAAGCAATCGTGTAATACGAAGTCATTTAATTGAACTGATGCATAATCCCTACAATCGCATACGACAATAATTAGTTATCCCCTACAATACTCTCATCCCCTACAATACTCTCATCCCCTACAATACTCTCTCTCCCTTCAATCGCATACTACAATAATTAGTTATGCGCTGACACCACAGTCAAGCTTAAATATATAATATGATGACTTTAATCATGCCTAACATTCTTATATATATTTAACATTCTCTTTAATCGTTTTTGAGTACAAGAAGTGAGACATATGTATCTTCTACAACAATCCGCAGACTTAAAATATATACTATGCCATATATGAGTAAAGCAATCGTATTATACGAAGTCATTTAATTGAACTGGTGCATAATCCCTACAATCGCATACGATAATAATTAGTTATCCACTAACACCGTAGTCACGCCTTAATATGAAATATAATCTCCTCAACCATGCCTACCATTATTATATATTTTATATTCCCTTTAATCGTCAATAACCACAATTAGGTTTACGCACCTTCTACCATCATCCAAGGACCTAAAATATATACTATGCAACAAGTAAATAGTCATAATTTTTACATCAATTCCTTCTAGGAAACTGATGCATGATTACTACAATCGCATACTACAATATTAAGTTAGCTTTTGACACCACAGTCAAGCTCAGGTATCAAATATGATCACTTAAATCATGATTAACATTCTTAAATATATTTTATATACTCTTTAATCGTCTATGAACACATTTACAATACATATCTTCTATAATCATCCGCATACCTAAAATATATATATATATATATATATAATATATATATGAATATATATATAATATATATATATATAATATATATATGAATATATATATAATATATATATATTAATATATATATATAATATATATACGAATAAGTCGATCAGGTTATAACAAGTCCTGTAATAAAACTGATGCATAATCCCTACAATCGCATACTACAATAATATGTTATCCACTGACACCACGGTCAAGCTCAGATATGAAATATGTTCACTTTAATCATGCCTACCATCCTACAGGAGCACAATTGGCGATACACACATTCTACAGTCATCCACACATCTAAAATGTATATTGTGCTACAAATAATCATCATCATAGTCATCATAATACAATAATCAGTTCTACAATCATCCACACACATAAAATATGCTATCAATAAAAAGTTATCAGGTTATAACAAGTCCTGTAGTAAAACTGATGCATAATCCCTACAATCGCATACTACAATAATAAGTTATCCACTGACACCACGGTCAAGCTCAGATATGAAATATGTTCACTTTAATCATGCCTACCATCCTACAGGAGCACAATTGGCGATACACACCTTCTACAGTCATCCACAGATCTAAAATGTATATTGTGCTACCAATAATCATCATCATAGTCATCATAATACAATAATCAGTTCTACAATCATCCACACACATAAAATATGCTATCAATAAAAAGTTATCAGGTTATAACAAGTCCTGTAGTAAAACTGATGCATAATCCCTACAATCGCATACTACAATAATATGTTATCCACTGACACCACGGTCAAGCTCAGATATGAAATATGTTCACTTTAATCATGCCTACCATCCTACAGGAGCACAATTGGCGATACACACCTTCTACAGTCATCCACAGATCTAAAATGTATATTGTGCTACCAATAATCATCATCATAGTCATCATAATACAATAATCAGTTCTACAATCATCCACACACATAAAATATGCTATCAATAAAAAGTTATCAGGTTATAACAAGTCCTGTAGTAAAACTGATGCATAATCCCTACAATCGCATACTACAATAATATGTTATCCACTGACACCACGGTCAAGCTCAGATATGAAATATGTTCAATTTAATCATGCCTACCATCCCACAGGAGCACAATTGGCGATACACACATTCTACAGTCATCCACAGATCTAAAATGTATATTGTGCTACAAATAATCATCATCATAGTCATTATAATACAATAATCAGTTCTACAATCATCCACACACATAAAATATGCTATCAATAAAAAGTTATCATGGTTATGTGAAGTCCTTAAATGAAACTGAAGCCTAATCCAATCGCATACTACAATAATTAGTTCTACAATCATCCACAGACCTAAAATATATACTATGCTACCAATAAATAGTCATCATGGTTGTGTGAAGTCCTTCCATGAACTTGATGCCTAATCCCTACAATCGCATACTACAATAATTAGTTATGATCCCTTCAATCACGCCTAACATTCGCATATGCATTTCGTATTCCCTTTCATCGTGTGTGAGCACAATTGGCGATACACATCTTCTCTTAAGCATCATCCCTTAAATCACGCTTTACAGTTTCATATACATTCTTTTTAATCGTCTTCTTCATCTTCCATAATCAACCACGATCTACTTAATCAACAAACAATTGAAGTCACCTTGCTGTATTTACGAGTACCATATCTACTAAACCTACAGACAAGCACAAAACAGTATATGTATATCTTACATTCGGTCGCCGTTTGTTTTTTCTCAGATCTTTATATCGCAACTCCAATCGATTAGAGCTTCTCTCTACTCATTCTCTTATTTTTTGGATTCAGTAATTTCGCTGTAAAATGTCTTTTCAGGATAAGAACATCTTTGAACGCACAAGTTCTTACATTCGGTCGCCGTTTGTTTTTTCTCAGATCTTTATATCGCAACTCCAATCGATTAGAGCTTCTCTCTACTCATTCTCTTTTCATTCAGGATAAGAACATCTTTGAACGCACAAGTTTCATTCCTACCAAAAACCTACCTTGGCTTTTTACCAAATTGTTACAAGCTTGTTGGCTGAATTGCCCAAAAAAATTGCAACAACTGTACCCGCAATCGCATCGTGGGTGAAAACCTACCTTGGCTTTTTACCAAATTGTTGCAACTTGTCGGCTGAATTGCCCAAAAAAATCGCAACACCTGTACCCGCAATCGCAGCGTGGGTGTAAAAAAAGTTGGAAAATTATGCTGGAAAGAGTACCCGACATTCCGTTTTTACGCACTTGACCTTGGTCGGACACATCCCAAAATGTCCAATATTGGCCAACCTACAATCGTAGAAATATGCCAAAAGTATAAAAAAAGTTGGAAAATTGAGCCGGAAAAAGTACCCCAGACATTCCGTTTTTACGCACTTGACCTTGGTCGGACACTTCCCAAAATGTCCAACCTACCGTCGCAGAAATATGCCAAAAGCGTTAAAAAAAGTTGGAAAATTGAGCCGGTAAAAGTACCCCAGACATTCTGTTTTTACGCACTTGACCTTGTTCGGACACTTCCCGAAATTTCCAATTTTGTCCAACAAACCATCGCAAAAATATGCCAAAAGTGTTACGAAAATGTCCAGGAAAACATAGCCTGACACTTGTAAAAATATCTTAAAAACATAGAAAAACTAATCGAAAATCCCAAAAAAATAGTCCAAACATGTCCAATTTTGTTCAACAAACAATCGCAAAAATATGCCAAAAGTGTAAAAAAATTGTTACGAAAATGTCCAGAAAACATAGCCTGACACTTGTAAAAATATCTTAAAAATAATCGAAAATCCCAAAAAAAATAGTCCAAACATGTCCAATTTTGTCCAACAAACCATCGCAAAAATATGCCAAAAGTGTAAAAAATTGTTACGAAAATGTCCAGAAAAACATAGCCTGACACTTGTAAAAATATCTTGAAAAGAGAGAAAAAATAATCGAAAATCCCCAAAAAATAGTTCAAATATTCTTGACAGCATGTGAAAAAATCGAAAGCATCGTTAAATGCAAAAAAACACCTTGGCATATGCTAGTGTAAAAAAAAGTTTGAAAATTGAGCCGGAAAAGTACCCCAGACATTCCGTTTTTACGCACTTCACCTACCTTCATGTCTACCAAAAACCTATCACGCGAACACAACGGGCTAGAGCACAAAAGTTTAAGGAGGAGCACACTTTGGCGATACGTAACTTCTACAATCATCCACAGACCTAAAATATATACTATGATCCAAATAAATAACTAGTTATCATGGTTATATGAAGTCCTTCCATGGAACTGATGCCTAATCCCTACAATAGCATACTACAATAATTAGTTATGCACTGACACCACAGTCAAGCTTAAATATGTAATATGATCACTTTAATCATGCCTAACATTCTTATATATATTTTATATTCTTTTTAATCGTCTTCGAGTACAAGAAGTGATACATATGTATCTTCTACAACAATCCGCAGACCTAAAATATATAGTATGCCATATATCAATCAGGTTATACCAAGTCTTTCAATGAAACTGATGCACAATAGCATACTACAATAACGCTTGCACTTAAATCAAGCTCAAAAATTAAATATGATCACTTTAATCATGCCTTATATTTATATATATATATACTTTGCTACATAAAAGTAGTCATCATGGTCATATGACGTCCTTGAATGAAACTGATGCAAAATCCTTACAGTACCACACTACAATATTTAGTTATCCCCGAACACCACAATAAAGCTGATATATGAAATATTTTTCTTCAATCGGGCCTAACATTCTTATATATATTTTATATTCTCTTTAATCCTCTGAGAGCACAATTTTGGATAGACATCGACAATCATCCGCAAACATAAAATTTGTATTATGCCACAAATGAATAAAGTCATCAGTGTTATGTGATCATCCAATTGATCACTTTAATCATTCCCAACATATATTATATATGTATATATATACATTTTTTATTCTCTATAACAATCTATGAGCACAATTAGCAATATACACCTACAATCATCCAGAGACCTACAATATATACTATGCTACCAAGTAATAATCATCATGATTGTGTAAAGTCCTTTCATGCAACTTATGCCTAATACCTACAATCGCATACTACAATAATTAGTTATGCGCTGACACCACAGTCAAGCTTAAATATGTAATATGATCACTTTAATTAAGCCTAACATTCTTATATATATTTTACTGTCTCTTTAATCGTTTTTGAGTACAAGAAGTGAGACATATGTATCTTCTACAACAATCCGCAGACATAAAATATATACTATGCCATATATGAGTAAAGCAATCGTATTATACGAAGTCATTTAATTGAACTGGTGCATAATCCCTACAATCGCATACTACAATAACGCTTGCACTTAAATCAAGCTCAAAATTGAAATATGATCACTTTAATCATGCCTTACATTCTTATACACATTCTCTTTTATGTTCAATGAGAATAATGAGCGATACGTATTTTCTACAACATCCGCATACCTTAAATTTATACTATGCCATATACGAGTAAAGCAATCGTGTTATACGAAGTCATTTAATTGAACTGATGCATAATCCCTACAATCGCATACGACAATAATTAGTTATCCCCTACAATACTCTCAAGCTCAAATATGAAATATGAGGCTTGCAATCATGACTTACATTCTTATATATACTTTATACTATCTTTAATCGTCTATGAACACAATTAGCAATACATATCTTCTATAATCATCCAATTGATCACTTTAATCATTCCCAACATATATTATATATGTATATATATACATTTTTTATTCTCTATAATAATCTATGAACACAATTAGCAATATACACCTTCTACAATCATCCAGAGACCTACAATATATACTATGCTACCAAGTAATAATCATCATGATTGTGCTACCAAGTAATAATCGTCATGATTGTGTAAAGTCCTTCCATGGAACTTATGCCTACTACCTACAATCGCATACTACAATAATTAGTTATGCGCTGACACCACAGTCAAGCTTAAATATGTAATATGATCACTTTAATCAAGCCTAACATTCTTATATATATTTTACTGTCTCTTTAATCGTTTTTGAGTACAAGAAGTGAGACATTTGTATCTTCTACAACAATCCGCAGACATAAAATATATACTATGCCATATATGAGTAAAGCAATCGTATTATACGAAGTCATTTAATTGAACTGGTGCATAATCCCTACAATCGCATACTACAATAACGCTTGCACTTAAATCAAGCTCAAAATTGAAATATGATCACTTTAATCATGCCTTACATTTTTATACACATTCTCTTTTATCGTCAATGAGAATAATGAGCGATACATATTTTCTACAACATCCGCATACCTTAAATATATACTATGCCATATATGAGTAAAACAATCGTGTTATACGAAGTCATTTAATTGAACTGATGCATAATCCCTACAATCGCATACGACAATAATTAGTTTTTCCCTACAATACTCTCAAGCTCAAATATGAAATATGAGCCTTGCAATCATGACTTACATTCTTATATATATTTTATATTATCTTTAATCGTCTATGAACACAATTAGCAATACATATCTTCTACAATCATCCGCAAACATAAAATTTGCACTTTACCACAAATGAATAAAGTCATCAGTGTTATGTGAAATCCTTGCATGAAACAGATGAAAAATCCCTACATCGCCCTAAATCGCGTACTAAAATATATAGTTATTTATTTGGAGCATAGTTTATATTTTAGGTCTGTGGATGATTGTAGAAGATATGTATCGCTAATTGTGCTCATAGACGATTAAACGGAATATAAAGAGTAGATAAGGATGTTAGGCGTGATTGAAGGGATTAAATTTTACTGGTCTTGACTGTGGTGACAGCGGATAACTTATTAAAATAATATGCGGTTATGGATGATTGTAGAATATGTGTACCGCTAATTGTGATCGTAGGTGAATAAAAAAAAAAAAAATATATATATATATATATATAATATATAATATATATATATATATATATATATATATATAATATAATATATATATATATATATATATATATATCCGCATACCTTAATTATATACTATGCAATATATGAGTAAAGCAATCGTGTTATACGAAGTCTTTTAATTAAACTGATGCATAATCCCTACACTCGCATACGACAATAATTAGTTATCCCCTACAATACTCTCAAGCTCAAATATGAAATATGAGCCTTGCAATCATGACTTACATTCTTATATATATTTTATATTATCTTTAATCGTCTATGAACACAATTAGCAATACATATCTTCTACAATCATCCGCAAACATAAAATTTGTACTATGCCACAAATGAATAGTCATCAGTGTTATGTGAAATCCTTGCATGAAACTCTTTAATCATGCCTAACATTCATATACACATTCTCTTTAATCGTCAATTAGAATAATGAGCGATACATATTATCTACAACATCCGCATACCTTAAATATATACTATGCCATATATGAGTAAAGCAATCGTGTTATACGAAGTCATTTAATTGAACTGATGCATAATCCCTACAATCGCATACGACAATAATTAGTTATCCCCTACAATACTCTCATCCCCTACAATACTCTCTCTCCCTTCAATCGCATACTACAATAATTAGTTATGCGCTGACACCACAGTCAAGCTTAAATATATAATATGATGACTTTAATCATGCCTAACATTCTTATATATATTTAACATTCTCTTTAATCGTTTTTGAGTACAAGAAGTGAGACATATGTATCTTCTACAACAATCCGCAGACTTAAAATATATACTATGCCATATATGAGTAAAGCAATCGTATTATACGAAGTCATTTAATTGAACTGGTGCATAATCCCTACAATCGCATACGATAATAATTAGTTATCCAGTAACACCGTAGTCACGCCTAAATATGAAATATAATCTCCTCAACCATGCCTTATTATATATTTTATATTCCCTTTAATCGTCAATAACCACAATTAGGTTTACGCACCTTCTACCATCATCCAAGGACCTAAAATATATACTATGCAACAAGTAAATAGTCATAATTTTTACATCAATTCCTTCTAGGAAACTGATGCATGATTACTACAATACTATGCCATATATGAGTAAAGCAATCGTATTATACGAAGTCATTTAATTGAACTGGTGCATAATCCCTACAATCGCATACGATAATAATTAGTTATCCACTAACACCGTAGTCACGCCTAAATATGAAATATAATCTCCTCAACCAAGCCTTATTATATATTTTATATTCCCTTTAATCGTCAATAACCACAATTAGGTTTACGCACCTTCTACCATCATCCAAGGACCTAAAATATATACTATGCAACAAGTAAATAGTCATAATTTTTACATCAATTCCTTCTAGGAAACTGATGCATGATTACTACAATCGCATACTACAATATTAAGTTAGCTTTTGACACCACAGTCAAGCTCAGGTATCAAATATGATCACTTAAATCATGATTAACATTCTTAAATATATTTTATATACTCTTTAATCGTCTATGAACACATTTACAATACATATCTTCTATAATCATCCGCATACCTAAAATATATATATATATATATATATATATATAATATATATATGAATATATATATAATATATATATATGAATATATATATATGTAATATATATACGAATAAATCGATCAGGTTATAACAAGTCCTGTAATAAAACTGATGCATAATTCCTACAATCGCATACTACAATAATAAGTTATCCACTGACACCACGGTCAAGCTCAGATATGAAATATGTTCACTTTAATCATGCCTACCATCCTACAGGAGCACAATTGGCGATACACACCTTCTACAGTCATCCACAGATCTAAAATGTATATTGTGCTACCAATAATCATCATCATAGTCATCATAATACAATAATCAGTTCTACAATCATCCACACACATAAAATATGCTATCAATAAAAAGTTATCAGGTTATAACAAGTCCTGTAGTAAAACTGATGCATAATCCCTACAATCGCATACTACAATAATATGTTATCCACTGACACCACGGTCAAGCTCAGATATGAAATATGTTCACTTTAATCATGCCTACCATCCTACAGGAGCACAATTGGCGATACACACATTCTACAGTCATCCACACATCTAAAATGTATATTGTGCTACAAATAATCATCATCATAGTCATCATAATACAATAATCAGTTCTACAATCATCCACACACATAAAATATGCTATCAATAAAAAGTTATCAGGTTATAACAAGTCCTGTAGTAAAACTGATGCATAATCCCTACAATCGCATACTACAATAATAACTTATCCACTGACACCACGGTCAAGCTCAGATATGAAATATGTTCACTTTAATCATGCCTACCATCCTACAGGAGCACAATTGGCGATACACACCTTCTACAGTCATCCACAGATCTAAAATGTATATTGTGCTACCAATAATCATCATCATAGTAATCATAATACAATAATCAGTTCTACAATCATCCACACACATAAAATATGCTATCAATAAAAAGTTATCAGGTTATAACAAGTCCTGTAGTAAAACTGATGCATAATCCCTACAATCGCATACTACAATAATATGTTATCCACTGACACCACGGTCAAGCTCAGATATGAAATATGTTCAATTTAATCATGCCTACCATCCTACAGGAGCACAATTGGCGATACACACATTCTACAGTCATCCACAGATCTAAAATGTATATTGTGCTACAAATAATCATCATCATAGTCATTATAATACAATAATCAGTTCTACAATCATCCACACACATAAAATATGCTATCAATAAAAAGTTATCATGGTTATGTGAAGTCCTTAAATGAAACTGAAGCCTAATCCAATCGCATACTACAATAATTAGTTCTACAATCATCCACAGACCTAAAATATATACTATGCTACCAATAAATAGTCATCATGGTTGTGTGAAGTCCTTCCATGAACTTGATGCCTAATCCCTACAATCGCATACTACAATAATTAGTTATGATCCCTTCAATCACGCCTAACATTCGCATATGCATTTCGTATTCCCTTTCATCGTGTGTGAGCACAATTGGCGATACACATCTTCTCTTAAGCATCATCCCTTAAATCACGCTTTACAGTTTCATATACATTCTTTTTAATCGTCTTCTTCATCTTCCATAATCAACCACGATCTACTTAATCAACAAACAATTGAAGTCACCTTGCTGTATTTACGAGTACCATATCTACTAAACCTACAGACAAGCACAAAACAGTATATGTATATCTTACATTCGGTCGCCGTTTGTTTTTTCTCAGATCTTTATATCGCAACTCCAATCGATTAGAGCTTCTCTCTACTCATTCTCTTATTTTTTGGATTCAGTAATTTCGCTGTAAAATGTCTTTTCAGGATAAGAACATCTTTGAACGCACAAGTTCTTACATTCGGTCGCCGTTTGTTTTTTCTCAGATCTTTATATCGCAACTCCAATCGATTAGAGCTTCTCTCTACTCATTCTCTTTTCATTCAGGATAAGAACATCTTTGAACGCACAAGTTTCATTCCTACCAAAAACCTACCTTGGCTTTTTACCAAATTGTTACAAGCTTGTTGGCTGAATTGCCCAAAAAAATTGCAACAACTGTACCCGCAATCGCATCGTGGGTGAAAACCTACCTTGGCTTTTTACCAAATTGTTGCAACTTGTCGGCTGAATTGCCCAAAAAAATCGCAACACCTGTACCCGCAATCGCAGCGTGGGTGTAAAAAAAGTTGGAAAATTATGCTGGAAAGAGTACCCGACATTCCGTTTTTACGCACTTGACCTTGGTCGGACACATCCCAAAATGTCCAATATTGGCCAACCTACAATCGTAGAAATATGCCAAAAGTATAAAAAAAGTTGGAAAATTGAGCCGGAAAAAGTACCCCAGACATTCCGTTTTTACGCACTTGACCTTGGTCGGACACTTCCCAAAATGTCCAACCTACCGTCGCAGAAATATGCCAAAAGCGTTAAAAAAAGTTGGAAAATTGAGCCGGTAAAAGTACCCCAGACATTCTGTTTTTACGCACTTGACCTTGTTCGGACACTTCCCGAAATTTCCAATTTTGTCCAACAAACCATCGCAAAAATATGCCAAAAGTGTTACGAAAATGTCCAGGAAAACATAGCCTGACACTTGTAAAAATATCTTAAAAACATAGAAAAACTAATCGAAAATCCCAAAAAAATAGTCCAAACATGTCCAATTTTGTTCAACAAACAATCGCAAAAATATGCCAAAAGTGTAAAAAAATTGTTACGAAAATGTCCAGAAAACATAGCCTGACACTTGTAAAAATATCTTAAAAATAATCGAAAATCCCAAAAAAAATAGTCCAAACATGTCCAATTTTGTCCAACAAACCATCGCAAAAATATGCCAAAAGTGTAAAAAATTGTTACGAAAATGTCCAGAAAAACATAGCCTGACACTTGTAAAAATATCTTGAAAAGAGAGAAAAAATAATCGAAAATCCCCAAAAAATAGTTCAAATATTCTTGACAGCATGTGAAAAAATCGAAAGCATCGTTAAATGCAAAAAAACACCTTGGCATATGCTAGTGTAAAAAAAAGTTTGAAAATTGAGCCGGAAAAGTACCCCAGACATTCCGTTTTTACGCACTTCACCTACCTTCATGTCTACCAAAAACCTATCACGCGAACACAACGGGCTAGAGCACAAAAGTTTAAGGAGGAGCACACTTTGGCGATACATAACTTCTACAATCATCCACAGACCTAAAATATATACTATGATCCAAATAAATAACTAGTTATCATGGTTATATGAAGTCCTTCCATGGAACTGATGCCTAATCCCTACAATAGCATACTACAATAATTAGTTATGCACTGACACCACAGTCAAGCTTAAATATGTAATATGATCACTTTAATCATGCCTAACATTCTTATATATATTTTATATTCTTTTTAATCGTCTTCGAGTACAAGAAGTGATACATATGTATCTTCTACAACAATCCGCAGACCTAAAATATATAGTATGCCATATAGCAATCAGGTTATACCAAGTCTTTCAATGAAACTGATGCACAATCGCATACTACAATAACGCTTGCACTTAAATCAAGCTCAAAAATTAAATATGATCACTTTAATCATGCCTTATATTTATATATATATACTTTGCTACATAAAAGTAGTCATCATGGTCATATGACGTCCTTGAATGAAACTGATGCAAAATCCTTACAGTACCACACTACAATATTTAGTTATCCCCGAACACCACAATAAGGCTGAAATATGAAATATGTTTCTTCAATCGGGCCTAACATTCTTATATATATTTTATATTCTCTTTAGTCCTCTGTGAGCACAATGTCGGATACACATCGACAATCATCCGCAAACATAAAATTTGTACTATGCCACAAATGAATAAAGTCATCATGTTATGTGAAATCCTTGCATGAAACTGATGAAAAATCCCTACAATAACGTACAAAAATATATAGTTATTTATTTGGAGCATAGTATATATTTTAGGTTTGTGGATGATTGTGGAAGATATGTTTCGCTAATTGTGCTCATAGAAGATTAAAGAGAATATAAAGTGTATATAAGGATGTTAGGCGTGATTGAAGGGATTAAATTTCACTTTTTGTTCTTGACTGTGGTGTCAACGGATAACTTATTAATGTAATATGCGGCTATGGTTTGTAGAATATGTGTATGGCTAATTGTGCTCGTAGGTGAATATAAAATATATATAAGAACGTTAGGCATGATTGAAAGGATCATATTTCATATCTGATTTTAATTGTTGTGTAAGCGGATAACTTATTATTGTGTACTGCGAACGTATTAATTATCGATCAGTTTCGTGCATTATTTAGGAGAATCCATTCTCCCAAATGATGCGCAAACCTGATGCCATAATCCCTTCAATCGCATACTACAATTATCTTCAATCACGCCTAAAATTCTTATATATATTCCATATTCTCTTTGATCCTCTATGAGCACATTTATCGATACATATCTTCTACAATCATCCGCAGACCTAGGATATAGATTATGTCCCAGATAAATAAATAGTCATCATGGTTACATAAAGTGTTTTCATGAAAATAATGCATAATCCCTACAATCGCGTACTACAACAATTAGTTATGCGATGAAACCACATTCAAGCTTAAATATGAAGTACGATCACCTTAATCATGCCTAACGTTCTTATATATATTTTATATTCTCTTTAATCGTCTATGATCACAATTCGCGTTGCATATATTCTACAATCATTCAAAGACCTATTATGATACAAAAAAAAATAGTCATCATTTTTATATGAAGTCCTTCCAGGAAACTGATGCATTATGCCTACAATCCCATACTACAATAATTAGTTATATGCTTACACCCCAGCCAAGCTCAAATATGACATATGGTCCCTTTAGTCATGCCTAACATTTTTAAATATATTTTATATTCTCTTAAATCCTCTATGAGCACAATTTGGCGGTGCACATGATCTGTAATCATCCACAGGCCTTAAACATAAACCATGCCATATATGAGTGAAGTTATCAGGTTATACGAAGTCCTTGAATGAAACTGATGCAAAATCCTTACAGTCGCATACTACAATATTTAGTTATCCCCGAACACCACAATAAAGCTCAAATATGAAATATGTTTCTTCAATCGGGCCTAACATTCTTATATATATTTTATATTCTCTTTAATCCTCTATGAGCACAATTTTGGATACACATCGACAATCATCCGCAAACATAAAATTTGTACTATGCCACAAATGAATAAAGTCGTCAGAGTTATGTGAAATCCTTGCATGAAACTGATGAAAAATCCCTACAATCGCGTATTAAAATATTTAGTTATTTATTTAGAGCATAGTAAATATTTTAGGTCTGTGGATGATTGTAGAAGATATGTATCGCTAATTGTGCTCATAAAGGGTAAAACAGAATATAAAGTGCATATAAGGATGTTAGGCGTGATTAAAGGGATTAAATTTCACTTTTGTTCTTGACTGTGGTCTTAGCGGATAACTTATTAATGTAATATGCGGTTATGGATATATATATTTTATATTCTCTTTAATCGTCTATGAGCCCAATTTTGGATACACATCTTCTACAATCATCCGCAAACACAAAATTTGTACAATGCCACAAATGAATAAAGTCATCAGTGTTATTTGAAATCCTTGCATGAAACTGATAAAAAATCCATGCAAAATATATAGCTATCCGCTCACAGTCAACCTCAAATTTAAAATATTATCGGTTTAATCAAGCCTAACTTTCGCAAATATATTTCATATTCTCTTTAATCCTCTGTGAACATAATTTCCGGTACACACCTTCTACAACCATTCACAGACCTAAAATATATACTATGCTCCAAATAAATAACTAGTTATCATGATTATATGAAGTCCTTACATGGAACTGATGCCTAATCCCTACAATAGCATACTACAATAATTAGTTATGCACTGACACCACAGTCAAGCTTAAATATGTAATATGATCACTTTAATCATGCCTAACATTCTTATATATATTTTATATTCTCTTTAATCGTCTTCGAGTACAAGAAGTGATACATATGTATGTTCTACAACAATCCGCAGACCTAAAATATATAGCATGCCATATAGCAATCAGGTTATACCAATAACGCTTGCACTTAAAACAAGCTCAAAAATTAAATATGATCACTTTAATCATGCCTTATATATATATATATATATATATATATATATATATATATATATATATACTTTGCTTCATAAAGGTAGTCATCATGGGCATATGAAGTCCTTGAATGAAACTGATGCAAAATCCTTACAGTCGCACACTACAATATTTAGTTATCCCCGAACACCACAATAAGGCTGAAATATGAAATATGTTTCTTCAATCGGGCCTAACATTCTTATATATATTTTATATTCTCTTTAGTCCTCTGTGAGCACAATGTCGGATACACATCGACAATCATCCGCAAACATAAAATTTGTACTATGCCACAAATGAATAAAGTCATCAGTGTTATGTGAAATCCTTGCATGAAACTGATGAAAAATCCCTACAATAGCGTACAAAAATATATAGTTATTTATTTGGAGCATAGTATATATTTTAGGTCTGTGGATGATTGTGGAAGATATGTATCGCTAATTGTGCTCACAGAAGATTAAAGAGAATATAAAGTGTATATAAGGATGTTAGGCGTGATTGAAGGGATTAAATTTCACTTTTGTTCTTGACTGAGGTGTCAGCGGATTACTTATTAATGTAATATGCGGCTATGGATTGTAGAATATGTGCATCGCTAATTGTGCTCGTAGGTGAATATAAAATATATATAAGAACGTTAGGCATGATTGAAAGGATCATATTTCATATCTGATTTTAATTCTTGTGTAAGCGGATAACTTATTATTGTGTATTGCGAACGTATTAATTATCGATCAGTTTCGTGCACTATTTAGGAGAATCCATTCTCCCAAATGATGCGCAAACCTGATGCCATAATCCCTTCAATCGCATACTACAATTATCTTCAATCACTCCTAACATTCTTATATATATTCCATATTCTCTTTGATCCTCTATGAGCACATTTATCGATACATATCTTCTACAATCATCCGCAGACCTAGGATATAGATTATGTCCCAGATAAATAAATAGTCATCATGGTTACATAAAGTGTTTTCATGAAAATAATGCATAATCCCTACAATCGCGTACTACAACAATTAGTTATGCGATGAAACCACAGTCAAGCTGAAATATGAAATACGATCACCTTAATCATGCCTAACGTTCTTATATATATTTTATATTCTCTTTAATCGTCTATGATCGCAATTCGCGATGCATATATTCTACAATCATTCAAAGACCTAATATATGTATTATGATACAAAAAAATAGTCATTTTTATATGAAGTCCTTCCAGGAAACTGATGCATTATGCCTACAATCCCATACTACAATAATTAGTTCTATGCTTACACCCCAGCCAAGCTCAAATATGACATATGGTCCCTTTAGTCATGCCTAACATTTTTAAATATATTTTATATTCTCTTTTATCCTCTATGAGCACAATTTGGCGGTACACATGATCTGTAATCATCCACAGGCCTTAAACATAAACTATGCCATATATGAGTGAAGTTATCAGGTTATACGAAGTCCTTGAATGAAAATGATGCAAAATCCTTACAGTCGCATACTACAATATTTCCTTATCCCCGAACACCACAATAAAGCTCAAATATGAAATATGTTTCTTCAATCGGGCCTAACATTCTTTTATATATTTTATATTCTCTTTAATCCTCTATGAGCAAAATTTTGGGCGCTTTCCTCTTAGAAGTTGAGTAGATAACGGAAGGATGATATGCTTCAATTAAGAAAGACAACATCCTGTCCGTTCGTAGTAGTCGGAAGGCCTCTCATCAAGCTTGTCAAGCCGGGGTTGAAGGGCGCTTTCCTCTTATTAGTAGAGTATACGACGGACGGATGATATGCTTCACGTTAAGAATGACAACATCCTGTCCGTTCGTAGTAGTCGGAAGGCCTCTCCTCAAGCTTGTCAAGCCGGGGTTGAAGGGCGCTTTCCTCTTATTAGTAGAGTATACGACGGACGGATGATATGCTTCACGTTAAGAATGACAACATCCTGTCCGTTCGTAGTAGTCGGAAGGCCTCTCCTCAAGCTTGTCAAGCCGGGGTTGAAGGGCGCTTTCCTCTTATTAGTAGAGTATACGACGGACGGATGATATGCTTCACGTTAAGAAAGATAATATCCTGTCCGTTCGTAGTAGTCGGAAGGCCTCTCCTCAAGCTTGTCAAGCCGGGGTTGAAGGGCGCTTTCCTCTTATTAGTAGAGTATACGACGGGCGGATGATGTGCTTCGCGTTAAGAAAGACAACATCCTGTCCGTTCGTAGTAGTCGGAAGGCCTCTCCTCAAGCTTGTCAAGCCGGGGTTGAAGGGCGCTTTCCTCTTATTAGTAGAGTATACGACGGGCGGATGATGTGCTTCGCGTTAAGAAAGACAACATCCTGTCCGTTCGTAGTAGTCGGAAGGCCTCTCCTCAAGCTTGTCAAGCCGGGGTTGAAGGGCGCTTTCCTCTTATTAGTAGAGTAGACGACGGATGGATGATATGCTTCGCGTTAAGAAAGACAACATCCTGTCCGTTCGTAGTAGTCGGAAGGCCTCTCATCAAGCTTGTCAAGCCGGGGTTGAAGGGCGCTTTCCTCTTATTAGTAGAGTAGACGACGGACGGATGATATGCTTCACATTAAGAAAGACAACATCCCGTCCGTTTGTAGTAGTCGGAAGGCCTCTCATCAAGCTTGTCAAGCCGGGGTTGAAGGGCGCTTTCCTCTTATTAGTAGAGTATACGACCGACGGATGATATGCTTCACATTAAGAAAGACAACATCCCGTCCGTTCGTAGTAGTCGGAAGGCCTCTCATCAAGCTTGTCAAGCCGGGGTTGAAGGGCGCTTTCCTCTTATTAGTAGAGTAGACGACGGACGGATGATATGCTTCACATTAAGAAAGACAACATCCCGTCCGTTTGTAGTAGTCGGAAGGCCTCTCCTCAAGCTTGTCAAGCCGGGGTTGAAGGGCGCTTTCCTCTTATTAGTAGAGTATACGACGGACGGATGATATGCTTCACGTTAAGAAAGCCAAAATTCTGTCCGTTCGTAGTAGTCGGATGGCCTCTCATCAAGCTTGTCAAGCCGGGGTTGAAGGGCGCTTTCCTCTTATTAGTAGAGTAGACGACGGACGGATGATATGCTTCACATTAAGAAAGACAACATCCCGTCCGTTTGTAGTAGTCGGAAGGCCTCTCATCAAGCTTGTCAAGCCGGGGTTGAAGGGCGCTTTCCTCTTATTAGTAGAGTAGACGACGGACGGATGATATGCTTCACATTAAGAAAGACAACATCCTGTCCGTTCGTAGTAGTCGGAAGGCCTCTCATCAAGCTTGTCAAGCCGGGGTTGAAGGGCGCTTTCCTCTTAGAAGTTGAGTAGATAACTTAAGGATGATATGCTTCAATTAAGAAAGACAACATCCTGTCCGTTCCTAGTAGTCGGAAGGCCTCACATCAAGCTTGTCAAGCCGGGGTTGAAGGGCGCTTTCCTATTATTAGTAGAGTATACCACGGCCGGATGATATGCTTCACATTGTGAAAGACAACATCCTGTCCGTTCGTAGTAGTCGGAAGGCCTCTCATCAAGCTTGTCAAGTTGTGGTTGAAGGGCGCTTTCCTCTTAGAAGTAGAGTAGACGACGGACGGATGATATGCTTCACATTAAGAAAGACAACATCCTGTCCGTTCGTAGTAGTCGGAAGTGCTTTCCTCCAAGTTTGCCAGCGCCTCCGTAATACTCGCCGAAGTTGCTCATGAAGGTGAACGAGCTGGAAACTCACAACAAAGCTCACAGCAAAGTCAACCTCAAATATAAAATATTATCGCTTTAATCAGGCCTAACTTTCGCAAATATATTTCATATTCTCTTTAATCCTCTGTGAACACAATTTCCGATACACACCTTCTACAACCATCCACAGACCTAAAATATATACTATGCTCCAAATAAATAAATCCCTACAATAGCATACTACAATAATTAGTTATGCGCTGACACCACAGTCAAGCTTAAATATGTAATATGATGACTTTAATCATGCCTAACACTCTTATATATATTTTTTATTCTCTTTAATCGTTTTTGAGTACAAGAAGTGATACATTTGTATCTTCTACAACCATCCGCAGACCTAAAATATGTACTATGCCATATAGCAATCAGGTTATACCAAGTGTTTCAATGAAACTGATGCACAATCGCATACTACAATAACGCTTGCGCTTAAATCAAGTTCAAAAACTAAATATGATCACTTTAATCATGCCTTATATGTATATATGTATACTTTGCTACATAAAAGTAGTCACCATGGTCATATGAAGTCCTTGAATGAAACTGCTGTAAAATCCTTACATTCGCATACTACAATATTTAGTTATCCCCGAACACCACAATTAAGCTCAAATATGAAATATGTTTCTTTAATCGGGCCTAATATTCTTATATATATTTTATATTCTCTTTAATCCTCTGAGAGCACAATTTTGGATACACATCGACAATCATCCGCAAACATAAAATTTGTACTATGCCACAAATGAATAAAGTCAGCAGTGTTATGTAAAATCCTTGCATGAAACTGATGAAAAATACCTGCAAAAAATGAGTAAAGCAATCGTGTTATACGAAGTTATTTAATTGATCTGGTGCATAATCCCTACAATCGCATACGACAATAATTAGTTATCCCCTACAATACTCTCAAGCTCAAATATGAAATATGAGCCTTGCAATCATGACTTACATTCTTATATATATTTTATATTATCTTTAATCGTCTATGAACAAAATAAGCAATACATATCTTCTACAATCACCCAAATGACCACTTTAATCATTCCCAACATATATTATAATATATACCTTTTTTATTCTCTATCCAGAGACCTAAAATACACAATATGCTACCAAGTTATAATCATCAACATCAACCATCTGCAGACCTTAAATATATACTTTGCTACATAAAAGTAGTCACCATGGTCATATGAAGTATATATATTTTATATTCTCTTTAATCCTCTGTGAACACAATTTCCAATACACACCTTCTACAACCATCCACAGACCAAAAACATATATACTATGCTCCAAATAAATAACTAGTTGTCATAGTAATCTGTAATCAAGCCTAACTTTCGCAAATATATTTTATATTCTCTTTAATCCTCTGTGAACACAATTTCCAATACACACCTTCTACAACCATCCACGGAAATAAAATATATACTATGCTCCAAATAAATAACTTGTTGTCATGGTTATATGAAGTCCTTCCATGGAACTGATGCATAATCCCTACAATCGCATACTACAATAACGCTTGCACTTAAATCGAGCTCAAAAATGAAATATGATCACTTTAATCATGCCTAACATTTTTATACACATTCTCTTTAATCGTCAATGAGAATAATTAGCGAGACATATTTCCTACAACATCCGCATACCTTAAATATATACTATGCCATGTATTAGTAAAGCAATCGTGTTATACGAAGTCATTTAATTGAACTGATGCATAATCCCTACAATCGCATACGACAATAATTAGTTATCCCCTACAATACTCTCATCCCCTACAATACTCTCTCTCCCTTCAATCGCATACTACAATAATTAGTTATGCGCTGACACCACAGTCAAGCTTAAATATATAATATGATGACTTTAATCATGCCTAACATTCTTATATATATTTAACATTCTCTTTAATCGTTTTTGAGTACAAGAAGTGAGACATATGTATCTTCTACAACAATCCGCAGACTTAAAATATATACTATGCCATATATGAGTAAAGCAATCGTATTATACGAAGTCATTTAATTGAACTGGTGCATAATCCCTACAATCGCATACGATAATAATTAGTTATCCAGTAACACCGTAGTCACGCCTAAATATGAAATATAATCTCCTCAACCATGCCTTATTATATATTTTATATTCCCTTTAATCGTCAATAACCACAATTAGGTTTACGCACCTTCTACCATCATCCAAGGACCTAAAATATATACTATGCAACAAGTAAATAGTCATAATTTTTACATCAATTCCTTCTAGGAAACTGATGCATGATTACTACAATACTATGCCATATATGAGTAAAGCAATCGTATTATACGAAGTCATTTAATTGAACTGGTGCATAATCCCTACAATCGCATACGATAATAATTAGTTATCCACTAACACCGTAGTCACGCCTAAATATGAAATATAATCTCCTCAACCAAGCCTTATTATATATTTTATATTCCCTTTAATCGTCAATAACCACAATTAGGTTTACGCACCTTCTACCATCATCCAAGGACCTAAAATATATACTATGCAACAAGTAAATAGTCATAATTTTTACATCAATTCCTTCTAGGAAACTGATGCATGATTACTACAATCGCATACTACAATATTAAGTTAGCTTTTGACACCACAGTCAAGCTCAGGTATCAAATATGATCACTTAAATCATGATTAACATTCTTAAATATATTTTATATACTCTTTAATCGTCTATGAACACATTTACAATACATATCTTCTATAATCATCCGCATACCTAAAATATATATATATATATATATATATAATATATATATGAATATATATATAATATATATATATGAATATATATATAATATATATATATGAATATATATATATGTAATATATATACGAATAAATCGATCAGGTTATAACAAGTCCTGTAATAAAACTGATGCATAATTCCTACAATCGCATACTACAATAATAAGTTATCCACTGACACCACGGTCAAGCTCAGATATGAAATATGTTCACTTTAATCATGCCTACCATCCTACAGGAGCACAATTGGCGATACACACCTTCTACAGTCATCCACAGATCTAAAATGTATATTGTGCTACCAATAATCATCATCATAGTCATCATAATACAATAATCAGTTCTACAATCATCCACACACATAAAATATGCTATCAATAAAAAGTTATCAGGTTATAACAAGTCCTGTAGTAAAACTGATGCATAATCCCTACAATCGCATACTACAATAATATGTTATCCACTGACACCACGGTCAAGCTCAGATATGAAATATGTTCACTTTAATCATGCCTACCATCCTACAGGAGCACAATTGGCGATACACACATTCTACAGTCATCCACACATCTAAAATGTATATTGTGCTACAAATAATCATCATCATAGTCATCATAATACAATAATCAGTTCTACAATCATCCACACACATAAAATATGCTATCAATAAAAAGTTATCAGGTTATAACAAGTCCTGTAGTAAAACTGATGCATAATCCCTACAATCGCATACTACAATAATAACTTATCCACTGACACCACGGTCAAGCTCAGATATGAAATATGTTCACTTTAATCATGCCTACCATCCTACAGGAGCACAATTGGCGATACACACCTTCTACAGTCATCCACAGATCTAAAATGTATATTGTGCTACCAATAATCATCATCATAGTAATCATAATACAATAATCAGTTCTACAATCATCCACACACATAAAATATGCTATCAATAAAAAGTTATCAGGTTATAACAAGTCCTGTAGTAAAACTGATGCATAATCCCTACAATCGCATACTACAATAATATGTTATCCACTGACACCACGGTCAAGCTCAGATATGAAATATGTTCAATTTAATCATGCCTACCATCCTACAGGAGCACAATTGGCGATACACACATTCTACAGTCATCCACAGATCTAAAATGTATATTGTGCTACAAATAATCATCATCATAGTCATTATAATACAATAATCAGTTCTACAATCATCCACACACATAAAATATGCTATCAATAAAAAGTTATCATGGTTATGTGAAGTCCTTAAATGAAACTGAAGCCTAATCCAATCGCATACTACAATAATTAGTTCTACAATCATCCACAGACCTAAAATATATACTATGCTACCAATAAATAGTCATCATGGTTGTGTGAAGTCCTTCCATGAACTTGATGCCTAATCCCTACAATCGCATACTACAATAATTAGTTATGATCCCTTCAATCACGCCTAACATTCGCATATGCATTTCGTATTCCCTTTCATCGTGTGTGAGCACAATTGGCGATACACATCTTCTCTTAAGCATCATCCCTTAAATCACGCTTTACAGTTTCATATACATTCTTTTTAATCGTCTTCTTCATCTTCCATAATCAACCACGATCTACTTAATCAACAAACAATTGAAGTCACCTTGCTGTATTTACGAGTACCATATCTACTAAACCTACAGACAAGCACAAAACAGTATATGTATATCTTACATTCGGTCGCCGTTTGTTTTTTCTCAGATCTTTATATCGCAACTCCAATCGATTAGAGCTTCTCTCTACTCATTCTCTTATTTTTTGGATTCAGTAATTTCGCTGTAAAATGTCTTTTCAGGATAAGAACATCTTTGAACGCACAAGTTCTTACATTCGGTCGCCGTTTGTTTTTTCTCAGATCTTTATATCGCAACTCCAATCGATTAGAGCTTCTCTCTACTCATTCTCTTTTCATTCAGGATAAGAACATCTTTGAACGCACAAGTTTCATTCCTACCAAAAACCTACCTTGGCTTTTTACCAAATTGTTACAAGCTTGTTGGCTGAATTGCCCAAAAAAATTGCAACAACTGTACCCGCAATCGCATCGTGGGTGAAAACCTACCTTGGCTTTTTACCAAATTGTTGCAACTTGTCGGCTGAATTGCCCAAAAAAATCGCAACACCTGTACCCGCAATCGCAGCGTGGGTGTAAAAAAAGTTGGAAAATTATGCTGGAAAGAGTACCCGACATTCCGTTTTTACGCACTTGACCTTGGTCGGACACATCCCAAAATGTCCAATATTGGCCAACCTACAATCGTAGAAATATGCCAAAAGTATAAAAAAAGTTGGAAAATTGAGCCGGAAAAAGTACCCCAGACATTCCGTTTTTACGCACTTGACCTTGGTCGGACACTTCCCAAAATGTCCAACCTACCGTCGCAGAAATATGCCAAAAGCGTTAAAAAAAGTTGGAAAATTGAGCCGGTAAAAGTACCCCAGACATTCTGTTTTTACGCACTTGACCTTGTTCGGACACTTCCCGAAATTTCCAATTTTGTCCAACAAACCATCGCAAAAATATGCCAAAAGTGTTACGAAAATGTCCAGGAAAACATAGCCTGACACTTGTAAAAATATCTTAAAAACATAGAAAAACTAATCGAAAATCCCAAAAAAATAGTCCAAACATGTCCAATTTTGTTCAACAAACAATCGCAAAAATATGCCAAAAGTGTAAAAAAATTGTTACGAAAATGTCCAGAAAACATAGCCTGACACTTGTAAAAATATCTTAAAAATAATCGAAAATCCCAAAAAAAATAGTCCAAACATGTCCAATTTTGTCCAACAAACCATCGCAAAAATATGCCAAAAGTGTAAAAAATTGTTACGAAAATGTCCAGAAAAACATAGCCTGACACTTGTAAAAATATCTTGAAAAGAGAGAAAAAATAATCGAAAATCCCCAAAAAATAGTTCAAATATTCTTGACAGCATGTGAAAAAATCGAAAGCATCGTTAAATGCAAAAAAACACCTTGGCATATGCTAGTGTAAAAAAAAGTTTGAAAATTGAGCCGGAAAAGTACCCCAGACATTCCGTTTTTACGCACTTCACCTACCTTCATGTCTACCAAAAACCTATCACGCGAACACAACGGGCTAGAGCACAAAAGTTTAAGGAGGAGCACACTTTGGCGATACGTAACTTCTACAATCATCCACAGACCTAAAATATATACTATGATCCAAATAAATAACTAGTTATCATGGTTATATGAAGTCCTTCCATGGAACTGATGCCTAATCCCTACAATAGCATACTACAATAATTAGTTATGCACTGACACCACAGTCAAGCTTAAATATGTAATATGATCACTTTAATCATGCCTAACATTCTTATATATATTTTATATTCTTTTTAATCGTCTTCGAGTACAAGAAGTGATACATATGTATCTTCTACAACAATCCGCAGACCTAAAATATATAGTATGCCATATATCAATCAGGTTATACCAAGTCTTTCAATGAAACTGATGCACAATAGCATACTACAATAACGCTTGCACTTAAATCAAGCTCAAAAATTAAATATGATCACTTTAATCATGCCTTATATTTATATATATATATACTTTGCTACATAAAAGTAGTCATCATGGTCATATGACGTCCTTGAATGAAACTGATGCAAAATCCTTACAGTACCACACTACAATATTTAGTTATCCCCGAACACCACAATAAAGCTGATATATGAAATATTTTTCTTCAATCGGGCCTAACATTCTTATATATATTTTATATTCTCTTTAATCCTCTGAGAGCACAATTTTGGATAGACATCGACAATCATCCGCAAACATAAAATTTGTATTATGCCACAAATGAATAAAGTCATCAGTGTTATGTGATCATCCAATTGATCACTTTAATCATTCCCAACATATATTATATATGTATATATATACATTTTTTATTCTCTATAACAATCTATGAGCACAATTAGCAATATACACCTACAATCATCCAGAGACCTACAATATATACTATGCTACCAAGTAATAATCATCATGATTGTGTAAAGTCCTTTCATGCAACTTATGCCTAATACCTACAATCGCATACTACAATAATTAGTTATGCGCTGACACCACAGTCAAGCTTAAATATGTAATATGATCACTTTAATTAAGCCTAACATTCTTATATATATTTTACTGTCTCTTTAATCGTTTTTGAGTACAAGAAGTGAGACATATGTATCTTCTACAACAATCCGCAGACATAAAATATATACTATGCCATATATGAGTAAAGCAATCGTATTATACGAAGTCATTTAATTGAACTGGTGCATAATCCCTACAATCGCATACTACAATAACGCTTGCACTTAAATCAAGCTCAAAATTGAAATATGATCACTTTAATCATGCCTTACATTCTTATACACATTCTCTTTTATGTTCAATGAGAATAATGAGCGATACGTATTTTCTACAACATCCGCATACCTTAAATTTATACTATGCCATATACGAGTAAAGCAATCGTGTTATACGAAGTCATTTAATTGAACTGATGCATAATCCCTACAATCGCATACGACAATAATTAGTTATCCCCTACAATACTCTCAAGCTCAAATATGAAATATGAGGCTTGCAATCATGACTTACATTCTTATATATACTTTATACTATCTTTAATCGTCTATGAACACAATTAGCAATACATATCTTCTATAATCATCCAATTGATCACTTTAATCATTCCCAACATATATTATATATGTATATATATACATTTTTTATTCTCTATAATAATCTATGAACACAATTAGCAATATACACCTTCTACAATCATCCAGAGACCTACAATATATACTATGCTACCAAGTAATAATCATCATGATTGTGCTACCAAGTAATAATCGTCATGATTGTGTAAAGTCCTTCCATGGAACTTATGCCTACTACCTACAATCGCATACTACAATAATTAGTTATGCGCTGACACCACAGTCAAGCTTAAATATGTAATATGATCACTTTAATCAAGCCTAACATTCTTATATATATTTTACTGTCTCTTTAATCGTTTTTGAGTACAAGAAGTGAGACATTTGTATCTTCTACAACAATCCGCAGACATAAAATATATACTATGCCATATATGAGTAAAGCAATCGTATTATACGAAGTCATTTAATTGAACTGGTGCATAATCCCTACAATCGCATACTACAATAACGCTTGCACTTAAATCAAGCTCAAAATTGAAATATGATCACTTTAATCATGCCTTACATTTTTATACACATTCTCTTTTATCGTCAATGAGAATAATGAGCGATACATATTTTCTACAACATCCGCATACCTTAAATATATACTATGCCATATATGAGTAAAACAATCGTGTTATACGAAGTCATTTAATTGAACTGATGCATAATCCCTACAATCGCATACGACAATAATTAGTTTTTCCCTACAATACTCTCAAGCTCAAATATGAAATATGAGCCTTGCAATCATGACTTACATTCTTATATATATTTTATATTATCTTTAATCGTCTATGAACACAATTAGCAATACATATCTTCTACAATCATCCGCAAACATAAAATTTGCACTTTACCACAAATGAATAAAGTCATCAGTGTTATGTGAAATCCTTGCATGAAACAGATGAAAAATCCCTACATCGCCCTAAATCGCGTACTAAAATATATAGTTATTTATTTGGAGCATAGTTTATATTTTAGGTCTGTGGATGATTGTAGAAGATATGTATCGCTAATTGTGCTCATAGACGATTAAACGGAATATAAAGAGTAGATAAGGATGTTAGGCGTGATTGAAGGGATTAAATTTTACTGGTCTTGACTGTGGTGACAGCGGATAACTTATTAAAATAATATGCGGTTATGGATGATTGTAGAATGTGTACCGCTAATTGTGATCGTAGGTGAATAAAAAAAAAAAATATATATATATATATATATAATATATAATATATATATATATATATATATATATATATATATATATATATATATATATATATATATATATATATATATATATATATATATATCCGCATACCTTAATTATATACTATGCAATATATGAGTAAAGCAATCGTGTTATACGAAGTCTTTTAATTAAACTGATGCATAATCCCTACACTCGCATACGACAATAATTAGTTATCCCCTACAATACTCTCAAGCTCAAATATGAAATATGAGCCTTGCAATCATGACTTACATTCTTATATATATTTTATATTATCTTTAATCGTCTATGAACACAATTAGCAATACATATCTTCTACAATCATCCGCAAACATAAAATTTGTACTATGCCACAAATGAATAGTCATCAGTGTTATGTGAAATCCTTGCATGAAACTCTTTAATCATGCCTAACATTCATATACACATTCTCTTTAATCGTCAATTAGAATAATGAGCGATACATATTATCTACAACATCCGCATACCTTAAATATATACTATGCCATATATGAGTAAAGCAATCGTGTTATACGAAGTCATTTAATTGAACTGATGCATAATCCCTACAATCGCATACGACAATAATTAGTTATCCCCTACAATACTCTCATCCCCTACAATACTCTCTCTCCCTTCAATCGCATACTACAATAATTAGTTATGCGCTGACACCACAGTCAAGCTTAAATATATAATATGATGACTTTAATCATGCCTAACATTCTTATATATATTTAACATTCTCTTTAATCGTTTTTGAGTACAAGAAGTGAGACATATGTATCTTCTACAACAATCCGCAGACTTAAAATATATACTATGCCATATATGAGTAAAGCAATCGTATTATACGAAGTCATTTAATTGAACTGGTGCATAATCCCTACAATCGCATACGATAATAATTAGTTATCCAGTAACACCGTAGTCACGCCTAAATATGAAATATAATCTCCTCAACCATGCCTTATTATATATTTTATATTCCCTTTAATCGTCAATAACCACAATTAGGTTTACGCACCTTCTACCATCATCCAAGGACCTAAAATATATACTATGCAACAAGTAAATA
This sequence comes from Eristalinus sepulchralis, assembly GCA_944738645.1. NCBI lineage: Eukaryota > Metazoa > Arthropoda > Insecta > Diptera > Syrphidae > Eristalinus > Eristalinus sepulchralis. The sequence goes on along the minus strand of OX122884.1, from coordinate 94,919 downwards.
GTCATAATTTTTACATCAATTCCTTCTAGGAAACTGATGCATGATTACTACAATACTATGCCATATATGAGTAAAGCAATCGTATTATACGAAGTCATTTAATTGAACTGGTGCATAATCCCTACAATCGCATACGATAATAATTAGTTATCCACTAACACCGTAGTCACGCCTAAATATGAAATATAATCTCCTCAACCAAGCCTTATTATATATTTTATATTCCCTTTAATCGTCAATAACCACAATTAGGTTTACGCACCTTCTACCATCATCCAAGGACCTAAAATATATACTATGCAACAAGTAAATAGTCATAATTTTTACATCAATTCCTTCTAGGAAACTGATGCATGATTACTACAATCGCATACTACAATATTAAGTTAGCTTTTGACACCACAGTCAAGCTCAGGTATCAAATATGATCACTTAAATCATGATTAACATTCTTAAATATATTTTATATACTCTTTAATCGTCTATGAACACATTTACAATACATATCTTCTATAATCATCCGCATACCTAAAATATATATATATATATATATATATATATAATATATATATGAATATATATATAATATATATATATGAATATATATATATGTAATATATATACGAATAAATCGATCAGGTTATAACAAGTCCTGTAATAAAACTGATGCATAATTCCTACAATCGCATACTACAATAATAAGTTATCCACTGACACCACGGTCAAGCTCAGATATGAAATATGTTCACTTTAATCATGCCTACCATCCTACAGGAGCACAATTGGCGATACACACATTCTACAGTCATCCACACATCTAAAATGTATATTGTGCTACAAATAATCATCATCATAGTCATCATAATACAATAATCAGTTCTACAATCATCCACACACATAAAATATGCTATCAATAAAAAGTTATCAGGTTATAACAAGTCCTGTAGTAAAACTGATGCATAATCCCTACAATCGCATACTACAATAATATGTTATCCACTGACACCACGGTCAAGCTCAGATATGAAATATGTTCACTTTAATCATGCCTACCATCCTACAGGAGCACAATTGGCGATACACACATTCTACAGTCATCCACACATCTAAAATGTATATTGTGCTACAAATAATCATCATCATAGTCATCATAATACAATAATCAGTTCTACAATCATCCACACACATAAAATATGCTATCAATAAAAAGTTATCAGGTTATAACAAGTCCTGTAGTAAAACTGATGCATAATCCCTACAATCGCATACTACAATAATAACTTATCCACTGACACCACGGTCAAGCTCAGATATGAAATATGTTCACTTTAATCATGCCTACCATCCTACAGGAGCACAATTGGCGATACACACCTTCTACAGTCATCCACAGATCTAAAATGTATATTGTGCTACCAATAATCATCATCATAGTAATCATAATACAATAATCAGTTCTACAATCATCCACACACATAAAATATGCTATCAATAAAAAGTTATCAGGTTATAACAAGTCCTGTAGTAAAACTGATGCATAATCCCTACAATCGCATACTACAATAATATGTTATCCACTGACACCACGGTCAAGCTCAGATATGAAATATGTTCAATTTAATCATGCCTACCATCCTACAGGAGCACAATTGGCGATACACACATTCTACAGTCATCCACAGATCTAAAATGTATATTGTGCTACAAATAATCATCATCATAGTCATTATAATACAATAATCAGTTCTACAATCATCCACACACATAAAATATGCTATCAATAAAAAGTTATCATGGTTATGTGAAGTCCTTAAATGAAACTGAAGCCTAATCCAATCGCATACTACAATAATTAGTTCTACAATCATCCACAGACCTAAAATATATACTATGCTACCAATAAATAGTCATCATGGTTGTGTGAAGTCCTTCCATGAACTTGATGCCTAATCCCTACAATCGCATACTACAATAATTAGTTATGATCCCTTCAATCACGCCTAACATTCGCATATGCATTTCGTATTCCCTTTCATCGTGTGTGAGCACAATTGGCGATACACATCTTCTCTTAAGCATCATCCCTTAAATCACGCTTTACAGTTTCATATACATTCTTTTTAATCGTCTTCTTCATCTTCCATAATCAACCACGATCTACTTAATCAACAAACAATTGAAGTCACCTTGCTGTATTTACGAGTACCATATCTACTAAACCTACAGACAAGCACAAAACAGTATATGTATATCTTACATTCGGTCGCCGTTTGTTTTTTCTCAGATCTTTATATCGCAACTCCAATCGATTAGAGCTTCTCTCTACTCATTCTCTTATTTTTTGGATTCAGTAATTTCGCTGTAAAATGTCTTTTCAGGATAAGAACATCTTTGAACGCACAAGTTCTTACATTCGGTCGCCGTTTGTTTTTTCTCAGATCTTTATATCGCAACTCCAATCGATTAGAGCTTCTCTCTACTCATTCTCTTTTCATTCAGGATAAGAACATCTTTGAACGCACAAGTTTCATTCCTACCAAAAACCTACCTTGGCTTTTTACCAAATTGTTACAAGCTTGTTGGCTGAATTGCCCAAAAAAATTGCAACAACTGTACCCGCAATCGCATCGTGGGTGAAAACCTACCTTGGCTTTTTACCAAATTGTTGCAACTTGTCGGCTGAATTGCCCAAAAAAATCGCAACACCTGTACCCGCAATCGCAGCGTGGGTGTAAAAAAAGTTGGAAAATTATGCTGGAAAGAGTACCCGACATTCCGTTTTTACGCACTTGACCTTGGTCGGACACATCCCAAAATGTCCAATATTGGCCAACCTACAATCGTAGAAATATGCCAAAAGTATAAAAAAAGTTGGAAAATTGAGCCGGAAAAAGTACCCCAGACATTCCGTTTTTACGCACTTGACCTTGGTCGGACACTTCCCAAAATGTCCAACCTACCGTCGCAGAAATATGCCAAAAGCGTTAAAAAAAGTTGGAAAATTGAGCCGGTAAAAGTACCCCAGACATTCTGTTTTTACGCACTTGACCTTGTTCGGACACTTCCCGAAATTTCCAATTTTGTCCAACAAACCATCGCAAAAATATGCCAAAAGTGTTACGAAAATGTCCAGGAAAACATAGCCTGACACTTGTAAAAATATCTTAAAAACATAGAAAAACTAATCGAAAATCCCAAAAAAATAGTCCAAACATGTCCAATTTTGTTCAACAAACAATCGCAAAAATATGCCAAAAGTGTAAAAAAATTGTTACGAAAATGTCCAGAAAACATAGCCTGACACTTGTAAAAATATCTTAAAAATAATCGAAAATCCCAAAAAAAATAGTCCAAACATGTCCAATTTTGTCCAACAAACCATCGCAAAAATATGCCAAAAGTGTAAAAAATTGTTACGAAAATGTCCAGAAAAACATAGCCTGACACTTGTAAAAATATCTTGAAAAGAGAGAAAAAATAATCGAAAATCCCCAAAAAATAGTTCAAATATTCTTGACAGCATGTGAAAAAATCGAAAGCATCGTTAAATGCAAAAAAACACCTTGGCATATGCTAGTGTAAAAAAAAGTTTGAAAATTGAGCCGGAAAAGTACCCCAGACATTCCGTTTTTACGCACTTCACCTACCTTCATGTCTACCAAAAACCTATCACGCGAACACAACGGGCTAGAGCACAAAAGTTTAAGGAGGAGCACACTTTGGCGATACATAACTTCTACAATCATCAATCAGTATATATTTTAGGTTTGTGGATGATTGTGGAAGATATGTTTCGCTAATTGTGCTCATAAAGGGTAAAACAGAATATAAAGTGCATATAAGGATGTTAGGCGTGATTAAAGGGATTAAATTTCACTTTTGTTCTTGACTGTGGTCTTAGCGGATAACTTATTAATGTAATATGCGGTTATGGATATATATATTTTATATTCTCTTTAATCGTCTATGAGCCCAATTTTGGATACACATCTTCTACAATCATCCGCAAACACAAAATTTGTACAATGCCACAAATGAATAAAGTCATCAGTGTTATTTGAAATCCTTGCATGAAACTGATAAAAAATCCATGCAAAATATATAGCTATCCGCTCACAGTCAACCTCAAATTTAAAATATTATCGGTTTAATCAAGCCTAACTTTCGCAAATATATTTCATATTCTCTTTAATCCTCTGTGAACATAATTTCCGGTACACACCTTCTACAACCATTCACAGACCTAAAATATATACTATGCTCCAAATAAATAACTAGTTATCATGATTATATGAAGTCCTTACATGGAACTGATGCCTAATCCCTACAATAGCATACTACAATAATTAGTTATGCACTGACACCACAGTCAAGCTTAAATATGTAATATGATCACTTTAATCATGCCTAACATTCTTATATATATTTTATATTCTCTTTAATCGTCTTCGAGTACAAGAAGTGATACATATGTATGTTCTACAACAATCCGCAGACCTAAAATATATAGCATGCCATATAGCAATCAGGTTATACCAATAACGCTTGCACTTAAAACAAGCTCAAAAATTAAATATGATCACTTTAATCATGCCTTATATATATATATATATATATATATATATATATATATATATATATATATATATATATATATATACTTTGCTACATAAAGGTAGTCATCATGGGCATATGAAGTCCTTGAATGAAACTGATGCAAAATCCTTACAGTCGCACACTACAATATTTAGTTATCCCCGAACACCACAATAAGGCTGAAATATGAAATATGTTTCTTCAATCGGGCCTAACATTCTTATATATATTTTATATTCTCTTTAGTCCTCTGTGAGCACAATGTCGGATACACATCGACAATCATCCGCAAACATAAAATTTGTACTATGCCACAAATGAATAAAGTCATCAGTGTTATGTGAAATCCTTGCATGAAACTGATGAAAAATCCCTACAATAGCGTACAAAAATATATAGTTATTTATTTGGAGCATAGTATATATTTTAGGTCTGTGGATGATTGTGGAAGATATGTATCGCTAATTGTGCTCACAGAAGATTAAAGAGAATATAAAGTGTATATAAGGATGTTAGGCGTGATTGAAGGGATTAAATTTCACTTTTGTTCTTGACTGAGGTGTCAGCGGATTACTTATTAATGTAATATGCGGCTATGGATTGTAGAATATGTGCATCGCTAATTGTGCTCGTAGGTGAATATAAAATATATATAAGAACGTTAGGCATGATTGAAAGGATCATATTTCATATCTGATTTTAATTCTTGTGTAAGCGGATAACTTATTATTGTGTATTGCGAACGTATTAATTATCGATCAGTTTCGTGCACTATTTAGGAGAATCCATTCTCCCAAATGATGCGCAAACCTGATGCCATAATCCCTTCAATCGCATACTACAATTATCTTCAATCACTCCTAACATTCTTATATATATTCCATATTCTCTTTGATCCTCTATGAGCACATTTATCGATACATATCTTCTACAATCATCCGCAGACCTAGGATATAGATTATGTCCCAGATAAATAAATAGTCATCATGGTTACATAAAGTGTTTTCATGAAAATAATGCATAATCCCTACAATCGCGTACTACAACAATTAGTTATGCGATGAAACCACAGTCAAGCTGAAATATGAAATACGATCACCTTAATCATGCCTAACGTTCTTATATATATTTTATATTCTCTTTAATCGTCTATGATCGCAATTCGCGATGCATATATTCTACAATCATTCAAAGACCTAATATATGTATTATGATACAAAAAAATAGTCATTTTTATATGAAGTCCTTCCAGGAAACTGATGCATTATGCCTACAATCCCATACTACAATAATTAGTTCTATGCTTACACCCCAGCCAAGCTCAAATATGACATATGGTCCCTTTAGTCATGCCTAACATTTTTAAATATATTTTATATTCTCTTTTATCCTCTATGAGCACAATTTGGCGGTACACATGATCTGTAATCATCCACAGGCCTTAAACATAAACTATGCCATATATGAGTGAAGTTATCAGGTTATACGAAGTCCTTGAATGAAAATGATGCAAAATCCTTACAGTCGCATACTACAATATTTCCTTATCCCCGAACACCACAATAAAGCTCAAATATGAAATATGTTTCTTCAATCGGGCCTAACATTCTTTTATATATTTTATATTCTCTTTAATCCTCTATGAGCAAAATTTTGGGCGCTTTCCTCTTAGAAGTTGAGTAGATAACGGAAGGATGATATGCTTCAATTAAGAAAGACAACATCCTGTCCGTTCGTAGTAGTCGGAAGGCCTCTCATCAAGCTTGTCAAGCCGGGGTTGAAGGGCGCTTTCCTCTTATTAGTAGAGTATACGACGGACGGATGATATGCTTCACGTTAAGAATGACAACATCCTGTCCGTTCGTAGTAGTCGGAAGGCCTCTCCTCAAGCTTGTCAAGCCGGGGTTGAAGGGCGCTTTCCTCTTATTAGTAGAGTATACGACGGGCGGATGATATGCTTCACGTTAAGAATGACAACATCCTGTCCGTTCGTAGTAGTCGGAAGGCCTCTCCTCAAGCTTGTCAAGCCGGGGTTGAAGGGCGCTTTCCTCTTATTAGTAGAGTATACGACGGGCGGATGATGTGCTTCGCGTTAAGAAAGACAACATCCTGTCCGTTCGTAGTAGTCGGAAGGCCTCTCCTCAAGCTTGTCAAGCCGGGGTTGAAGGGCGCTTTCCTCTTATTAGTAGAGTATACGACGGGCGGATGATGTGCTTCGCGTTAAGAAAGACAACATCCTGTCCGTTCGTAGTAGTCGGAAGGCCTCTCCTCAAGCTTGTCAAGCCGGGGTTGAAGGGCGCTTTCCTCTTATTAGTAGAGTAGACGACGGATGGATGATATGCTTCGCGTTAAGAAAGACAACATCCTGTCCGTTCGTAGTAGTCGGAAGGCCTCTCATCAAGCTTGTCAAGCCGGGGTTGAAGGGCGCTTTCCTCTTATTAGTAGAGTAGACGACCGACGGATGATATGCTTCACATTAAGAAAGACAACATCCCGTCCGTTTGTAGTAGTCGGAAGGCCTCTCATCAAGCTTGTCAAGCCGGGGTTGAAGGGCGCTTTCCTCTTATTAGTAGAGTATACGACCGACGGATGATATGCTTCACATTAAGAAAGACAACATCCCGTCCGTTCGTAGTAGTCGGAAGGCCTCTCATCAAGCTTGTCAAGCCGGGGTTGAAGGGCGCTTTCCTCTTATTAGTAGAGTAGACGACGGACGGATGATATGCTTCACATTAAGAAAGACAACATCCCGTCCGTTTGTAGTAGTCGGAAGGCCTCTCCTCAAGCTTGTCAAGCCGGGGTTGAAGGGCGCTTTCCTCTTATTAGTAGAGTATACGACGGACGGATGATATGCTTCACGTTAAGAAAGCCAAAATTCTGTCCGTTCGTAGTAGTCGGATGGCCTCTCATCAAGCTTGTCAAGCCGGGGTTGAAGGGCGCTTTCCTCTTATTAGTAGAGTAGACGACGGACGGATGATATGCTTCACATTAAGAAAGACAACATCCCGTCCGTTTGTAGTAGTCGGAAGGCCTCTCATCAAGCTTGTCAAGCCGGGGTTGAAGGGCGCTTTCCTCTTATTAGTAGAGTAGACGACGGACGGATGATATGCTTCACATTAAGAAAGACAACATCCTGTCCGTTCGTAGTAGTCGGAAGGCCTCTCATCAAGCTTGTCAAGCCGGGGTTGAAGGGCGCTTTCCTCTTAGAAGTTGAGTAGATAACTTAAGGATGATATGCTTCAATTAAGAAAGACAACATCCTGTCCGTTCCTAGTAGTCGGAAGGCCTCACATCAAGCTTGTCAAGCCGGGGTTGAAGGGCGCTTTCCTATTATTAGTAGAGTATACCACGGCCGGATGATATGCTTCACATTGTGAAAGACAACATCCTGTCCGTTCGTAGTAGTCGGAAGGCCTCTCATCAAGCTTGTCAAGTTGTGGTTGAAGGGCGCTTTCCTCTTAGAAGTAGAGTAGACGACGGACGGATGATATGCTTCACATTAAGAAAGACAACATCCTGTCCGTTCGTAGTAGTCGGAAGTGCTTTCCTCCAAGTTTGCCAGCGCCTCCGTAATACTCGCCGAAGTTGCTCATGAAGGTGAACGAGCTGGAAACTCACAACAAAGCTCACAGCAAAGTCAACCTCAAATATAAAATATTATCGCTTTAATCAGGCCTAACTTTCGCAAATATATTTCATATTCTCTTTAATCCTCTGTGAACACAATTTCCGATACACACCTTCTACAACCATCCACAGACCTAAAATATATACTATGCTCCAAATAAATAAATCCCTACAATAGCATACTACAATAATTAGTTATGCGCTGACACCACAGTCAAGCTTAAATATGTAATATGATGACTTTAATCATGCCTAACACTCTTATATATATTTTTTATTCTCTTTAATCGTTTTTGAGTACAAGAAGTGATACATTTGTATCTTCTACAACCATCCGCAGACCTAAAATATGTACTATGCCATATAGCAATCAGGTTATACCAAGTGTTTCAATGAAACTGATGCACAATCGCATACTACAATAACGCTTGCGCTTAAATCAAGTTCAAAAACTAAATATGATCACTTTAATCATGCCTTATATGTATATATGTATACTTTGCTACATAAAAGTAGTCACCATGGTCATATGAAGTCCTTGAATGAAACTGCTGTAAAATCCTTACATTCGCATACTACAATATTTAGTTATCCCCGAACACCACAATTAAGCTCAAATATGAAATATGTTTCTTTAATCGGGCCTAATATTCTTATATATATTTTATATTCTCTTTAATCCTCTGAGAGCACAATTTTGGATACACATCGACAATCATCCGCAAACATAAAATTTGTACTATGCCACAAATGAATAAAGTCAGCAGTGTTATGTAAAATCCTTGCATGAAACTGATGAAAAATACCTGCAAAAAATGAGTAAAGCAATCGTGTTATACGAAGTTATTTAATTGATCTGGTGCATAATCCCTACAATCGCATACGACAATAATTAGTTATCCCCTACAATACTCTCAAGCTCAAATATGAAATATGAGCCTTGCAATCATGACTTACATTCTTATATATATTTTATATTATCTTTAATCGTCTATGAACAAAATAAGCAATACATATCTTCTACAATCACCCAAATGACCACTTTAATCATTCCCAACATATATTATAATATATACCTTTTTTATTCTCTATCCAGAGACCTAAAATACACAATATGCTACCAAGTTATAATCATCAACATCAACCATCTGCAGACCTTAAATATATACTTTGCTACATAAAAGTAGTCACCATGGTCATATGAAGTATATATATTTTATATTCTCTTTAATCCTCTGTGAACACAATTTCCAATACACACCTTCTACAACCATCCACAGACCAAAAACATATATACTATGCTCCAAATAAATAACTAGTTGTCATAGTAATCTGTAATCAAGCCTAACTTTCGCAAATATATTTTATATTCTCTTTAATCCTCTGTGAACACAATTTCCAATACACACCTTCTACAACCATCCACGGAAATAAAATATATACTATGCTCCAAATAAATAACTTGTTGTCATGGTTATATGAAGTCCTTCCATGGAACTGATGCATAATCCCTACAATCGCATACTACAATAACGCTTGCACTTAAATCGAGCTCAAAAATGAAATATGATCACTTTAATCATGCCTAACATTTTTATACACATTCTCTTTAATCGTCAATGAGAATAATTAGCGAGACATATTTCCTACAACATCCGCATACCTTAAATATATACTATGCCATGTATTAGTAAAGCAATCGTGTTATACGAAGTCATTTAATTGAACTGATGCATAATCCCTACAATCGCATACGACAATAATTAGTTATCCCCTACAATACTCTCAAGCTCAAATATGAAATATGAGCCTTGCAATCATGACTTACATTCTTATATATATTTTATATTATCTTTAATCGTTTATGAACAAAATAAGCAATACATATCTTCTACAATCACCCAAATGACCACTTTAATCATTCCCAACATATATTATAATATATACCTTTTTTATTCTCTATCCAGAGACCTAAAATACACAATATGCTACCAAGTTATAATCATCAACATCAAAGCTCTGCAGACCTTAAATATATACTTTGCTACATAAAAGTAGTCACCATGGTCATATGAAGTATATATATTTTATATTCTCTTTAATCCTCTGTGAACACAATTTCCAATACACACCTTCTACAACCATCCACAGACCAAAAACATATATACTATGCTCCAAATAAATAACTAGTTGTCATAGTAATCTGTAATCAAGCCTAACTTTCGCAAATATATTTTATATTCTCTTTAATCCTCTGTGAACACAATTTCCAATACACACCTTCTACAACCATCCACGGAAATAAAATATATACTATGCTCCAAATAAATAACTTGTTGTCATGGTTATATGAAGTCCTTCCATGGAACTGATGCATAATCCCTACAATCGCATACTACAATAACGCTTGCACTTAAATCGAGCTCAAAAATGAAATATGATCACTTTAATCATGCCTAACATTTTTATACACATTCTCTTTAATCGTCAATGAGAATAATTAGCGAGACATATTTCCTACAACATCCGCATACCTTAAATATATACTATGCCATGTATTAGTAAAGCAATCGTGTTATACGAAGTCATTTAATTGAACTGATGCATAATCCCTACAATCGCATACGACAATAATTAGTTATCCCCTACAACACTCTCAAGCTTAAATATGAAATATGAGCTTTGCAATCATGACTTACATTCTTATATATATATTTTATATTATCTTTAATCCTCTATGAGCACAATTTTGGAGACACATCTTCTACAATCATCCGCAAACATAAATTTGTACTATGCCACAAAAGAATTAAGTCATCAGTGTTATGTGAAATCCTTGCACGAAACTGATGAAAAATCCCTACAATCGTGTACTAAAATATAAAGTTATTTATTTGGAGCATAGTATATATTTTTCGTGTTTCGTGCACTATTTGGGAGAATCGATTCTCCCAAATGATGCGCAAACCTGATGCCATAATCCCTTCAATCGCATACTACAATTATCTTCAATCACTCCTAACATTCTTATATATATTCCATATTCTCTTTGATCCTCTATGAGCACATTTATCGATACATATCTTCTACAATCATCCGCAGACCTAGGATATAGATTATGTCCCAGATAAATAAATAGTCATCATGGTTACATAAAGTGTTTTCATGAAAATAATGCATAATCCCTACAATCGCGTACTACAACAATTAGTTATGCGATGAAACCACAGTCAAGCTGAAATATGAAATACGATCACCTTAATCATGCCTAACGTTCTTATATATATTTTATATTCTCTTTAATCGTCTATGGTCGCAATTCGCGATGCATATATTCTACAATCATTCAAAGACCTAATATATGTATTATGATACAAAAAAATAGTCATTTTTATATGAAGTCCTTCCAGGAAACTGATGCATTTATGCCTACAATCCCATACTACAATAATTAGTTCTATGCTTACACCCCAGCCAAGCTCAAATATGACATATGGTCCCTTTAGTCATGCCTAACATTTTTAAATATATTTTATATTCTCTTTTATCCTCTATGAGCACAATTTGGCGGTACACATGATCTGTAATCATCCACAGGCCTTAAACATAAACTATGCCATATATGAGTGAAGTTATCAGGTTATACGAAGTCCTTGAATGAAAATGATGCAAAATCCTTACAGTCGCATACTACAATATTTCCTTATCCCCGAACACCACAATAAAGCTCAAATATGAAATATGTTTCTTCAATCGGGCCTAACATTCTTATATATATTTTATATTCTCTTTAATCCTCTATGAGCAAAATTTTGGGCGCTTTCCTCTTAGAAGTTGAGTAGATAACGGAAGGATGATATGCTTCAATTAAGAAAGACAACATCCTGTCCGTTCGTAGTAGTCGGAAGGCCTCTCATCAAGCTTGTCAAGCCGGGGTTGAAGGGCGCTTTCCTCTTATTAGTAGAGTATACGACGGACGGATGATATGCTTCACGTTAAGAATGACAACATCCTGTCCGTTCGTAGTAGTCGGAAGGCCTCTCCTCAAGCTTGTCAAGCCGGGGTTGAAGGGCGCTTTCCTCTTATTAGTAGAGTATACGACGGACGGATGATATGCTTCACGTTAAGAATGACAACATCCTGTCCGTTCGTAGTAGTCGGAAGGCCTCTCCTCAAGCTTGTCAAGCCGGGGTTGAAGGGCGCTTTCCTCTTATTAGTAGAGTATACGACGGACGGATGATATGCTTCACGTTAAGAAAGATAATATCCTGTCCGTTCGTAGTAGTCGGAAGGCCTCTCCTCAAGCTTGTCAAGCCGGGGTTGAAGGGCGCTTTCCTCTTATTAGTAGAGTATACGACGGGCGGATGATGTGCTTCGCGTTAAGAAAGACAACATCCTGTCCGTTCGTAGTAGTCGGAAGGCCTCTCCTCAAGCTTGTCAAGCCGGGGTTGAAGGGCGCTTTCCTCTTATTAGTAGAGTATACGACGGGCGGATGATGTGCTTCGCGTTAAGAAAGACAACATCCTGTCCGTTCGTAGTAGTCGGAAGGCCTCTCCTCAAGCTTGTCAAGCCGGGGTTGAAGGGCGCTTTCCTCTTATTAGTAGAGTAGACGACGGATGGATGATATGCTTCGCGTTAAGAAAGACAACATCCTGTCCGTTCGTAGTAGTCGGAAGGCCTCTCATCAAGCTTGTCAAGCCGGGGTTGAAGGGCGCTTTCCTCTTATTAGTAGAGTAGACGACGGACGGATGATATGCTTCACATTAAGAAAGACAACATCCCGTCCGTTTGTAGTAGTCGGAAGGCCTCTCATCAAGCTTGTCAAGCCGGGGTTGAAGGGCGCTTTCCTCTTATTAGTAGAGTATACGACCGACGGATGATATGCTTCACATTAAGAAAGACAACATCCCGTCCGTTCGTAGTAGTCGGAAGGCCTCTCATCAAGCTTGTCAAGCCGGGGTTGAAGGGCGCTTTCCTCTTATTAGTAGAGTATACGACCGACGGATGATATGCTTCACGTTAAGAAAGACAACATCCTGTCCGTTAGTAGTAGTCGGAAGGCCTCTCCTCAAGCTTGTCAAGCCGGGGTTGAAGGGCGCTTTCCTCTTATTAGTAGAGTATACGACGGACGGATGATATGCTTCACGTTAAGAAAGCCAAAATTCTGTCCGTTCGTAGTAGTCGGATGGCCTCTCATCAAGCTTGTCAAGCCGGGGTTGAAGGGCGCTTTCCTCTTATTAGTAGAGTAGACGACGGACGGATGATATGCTTCACATTAAGAAAGACAACATCCCGTCCGTTTGTAGTAGTCGGAAGGCCTCTCATCAAGCTTGTCAAGCCGGGGTTGAAGGGCGCTTTCCTCTTATTAGTAGAGTAGACGACGGACGGATGATATGCTTCACATTAAGAAAGACAACATCCTGTCCGTTCGTAGTAGTCGGAAGGCCTCTCATCAAGCTTGTCAAGCCGGGGTTGAAGGGCGCTTTCCTCTTAGAAGTTGAGTAGATAACTTAAGGATGATATGCTTCAATTAAGAAAGACAACATCCTGTCCGTTCCTAGTAGTCGGAAGGCCTCACATCAAGCTTGTCAAGCCGGGGTTGAAGGGCGCTTTCCTATTATTAGTAGAGTATACCACGGCCGGATGATATGCTTCACATTGTGAAAGACAACATCCTGTCCGTTCGTAGTAGTCGGAAGGCCTCTCATCAAGCTTGTCAAGTTGTGGTTGAAGGGCGCTTTCCTCTTAGAAGTAGAGTAGACGACGGACGGATGATATGCTTCACATTAAGAAAGACAACATCCTGTCCGTTCGTAGTAGTCGGAAGTGCTTTCCTCCAAGTTTGCCAGCGCCTCCGTAATACTCGCCGAAGTTGCTCATGAAGGTGAACGAGCTGGAAACTGATGAAAAATCCCTATAATTGCGTACTAAAATAAATAGTTATCCGCTCACAGCAAAGTCAACCTCAAATATAAAATATTATCGCTTTAATCAGGCCTAACTTTCGCAAATATATTTCATATTCTCTTTAATCCTCTGTGAACACAATTTCCGATACACACCTTCTACAACCATCCACAGACCTAAAATATATACTATGCTCCAAATAAATAAATCCCTACAATAGCATACTACAATAATTAGTTATGCGCTGACACCACAGTCAAGCTTAAATATGTAATATGATGACTTTAATCATGCCTAACACTCTTATATATATTTTTTATTCTCTTTAATCGTTTTTGAGTACAAGAAGTGATACATTTGTATCTTCTACAACCATCCGCAGACCTAAAATATGTACTATGCCATATAGCAATCAGGTTATACCAAGTGTTTCAATGAAACTGATGCACAATCGCATACTACAATAACGCTTGCGCTTAAATCAAGTTCAAAAACTAAATATGATCACTTTAATCATGCCTTATATGTATATATGTATACTTTGCTACATAAAAGTAGTCACCATGGTCATATGAAGTCCTTGAATGAAACTGCTGTAAAATCCTTACATTCGCATACTACAATATTTAGTTATCCCCGAACACCACAATTAAGCTCAAATATGAAATATGTTTCTTTAATCGGGCCTAATATTCTTATATATATTTTATATTCTCTTTAATCCTCTGAGAGCACAATTTTGGATACACATCGACAATCATCCGCAAACATAAAATTTGTACTATGCCACAAATGAATAAAGTCAGCAGTGTTATGTAAAATCCTTGCATGAAACTGATGAAAAATACCTGCAAAAAATGAGTAAAGCAATCGTGTTATACGAAGTTATTTAATTGATCTGGTGCATAATCCCTACAATCGCATACGACAATAATTAGTTATCCCCTACAATACTCTCAAGCTCAAATATGAAATATGAGCCTTGCAATCATGACTTACATTCTTATATATATTTTATATTATCTTTAATCGTCTATGAACAAAATAAGCAATACATATCTTCTACAATCACCCAAATGACCACTTTAATCATTCCCAACATATATTATAATATATACCTTTTTTATTCTCTATCCAGAGACCTAAAATACACAATATGCTACCAAGTTATAATCATCAACATCAACCATCTGCAGACCTTAAATATATACTTTGCTACATAAAAGTAGTCACCATGGTCATATGAAGTATATATATTTTATATTCTCTTTAATCCTCTGTGAACACAATTTCCAATACACACCTTCTACAACCATCCACAGACCAAAAACATATATACTATGCTCCAAATAAATAACTAGTTGTCATAGTAATCTGTAATCAAGCCTAACTTTCGCAAATATATTTTATATTCTCTTTAATCCTCTGTGAACACAATTTCCAATACACACCTTCTACAACCATCCACGGAAATAAAATATATACTATGCTCCAAATAAATAACTTGTTGTCATGGTTATATGAAGTCCTTCCATGGAACTGATGCATAATCCCTACAATCGCATACTACAATAACGCTTGCACTTAAATCGAGCTCAAAAATGAAATATGATCACTTTAATCATGCCTAACATTTTTATACACATTCTCTTTAATCGTCAATGAGAATAATTAGCGAGACATATTTCCTACAACATCCGCATACCTTAAATATATACTATGCCATGTATTAGTAAAGCAATCGTGTTATACGAAGTCATTTAATTGAACTGATGCATAATCCCTACAATCGCATACGACAATAATTAGTTATCCCCTACAACACTCTCAAGCTTAGATATGAAATATGAGCCTTGCAATCATGACTTACATTCTTATATATATTTTATATTATCTTTAATCCTCTATGAGCACAATTTTGGAGACACATCTTCTACAATCATCCGCAAACATAAATTTGTACTATGCCACAAAAGAATTAAGTCATCAGTGTTATGTGAAATCCTTGCACGAAACTGATGAAAAATCCCTACAATCGTGTACTAAAATATAAAGTTATTTATTTGGAGCATAGTATATATTTTTCGTGTTCCGTGCAGTATTTGGGAGAATCCATTCTCCCATAATCCCTTCAATGACGCCATAATCCCTTCAATGGCATACTATATATTTTTATATATATATTTTTCGTGTTTCGTGCACTATTTGGGAGAATCCATTCTCCCATATGATGCACAAAACTGACGCCATAATCCCTTCAATGGCATACTACAAATATCTTCAATCACGCCTAACATTCTTATATATATTTCATATTCTCTTTGATCTTCTGTGAGCGCATTTATCGATACATATCTTCTACAATCAATTTCAATTTTTGAGTACAAGAAGTGAGACATATGTATCTTCTACAACAATCCGCAGACCTAAAATATATACTATGCCATATATGAGAAAAGCAATCGTGTTATACGAAGTCATTTAATTGAACTGATGCATAATCCCTACAATCGCATACGACAATAATTAGTTATCCCCTACAACACTCTGAAGCTCAAATATGAAATATGAGCCTTGCAATCATGCCTTACGTTCTTATATGTATTTTATATTATCTTAAATCGTCTATGAACACAATTAGCAATACATATCTTCTACAATCATCCAATTGATCACTTTAATCATTCCCAACATATATTATATATATATACATTTTTTATTCTCTATAATAATCTATGAACACAATTAGCGATATACACCTTCTACAATCATCCAGAGACCTACAATATATACTATGCTACCAAGTTATAATCATCATGGTTGTTGAAAGTCCTTCCATGAAACTTATGCCTAATACCAATCATCCGCAGACATTAAATATATACTTTGCTACATAAAAGTAGTCATCATGGTCATCGAACACCAGAATTAAGCTCAAATATGAAATATGTACGTTTCTTCAGTCGGGCCTAACATTCTTATATATATTTTATATTCTCTTTAATCCTCTATGAGCACAATTTTGGATACACATCTTCTGAAATCATCCGCAAACATAAAATTTGTACTGAAATCCTTGCATGAAACTTATGAAAAATCCCTACAATCGCGTACTAAAATATATAGTTATCCGCTCACAGCACAGTCAAGCTCAAATATAAAATATTATCGCTTTAATCAAGCCTAACTTTCGCAAATATATTTTATATTCTCTTTAATCCTCTGTGAACACAATTTCCAATACACACCTTCTACAACCATCCACAGACCTAAAACATATATACTATGCTCCAAATAAATAACTAGTTGTCATAGTAATCTGTAATCAAGCCTAACTTTCGCAAATATATTTTATATTCTCTTTAATCCTCTGTGAACACAATTTCCAATACACACCTTCTACCAACCATCCACGGAAATAAAATATATACTATGCTCCAAATAAATAACTTGTTGTCATGGTTATATGAAGTCCTTCTATGGAACTGATGCCTAATCCCTACAATCGCATACTACAATAATTAGTTATTCGCTGACACCACAGTCAAGCTTAAATATGTAATATGATCACTTTAGTCATGCCTAACATTCTTATATATATTTTACATTCTCTTTAATCGTTTTTGAGTACAAGAAGTGAGACATATGTATCTTCTACAACAATCCGCAGACTTAAAATATATACTATGCCATATATTAGTAAAGCAATCGTGTTATACGAAGTCATTTAATTGAACTGGTGCATAATCCCTACAATCGCATACTACAATAACGCTTGCACTTAAATCGAGCTCAAAAATGAAATATGATCACTTTAATCATGCCTAACATTTTTATACACATTCTCTTTAATCGTCAATGAGAATAATGAGCGAGACATATTTTCTACAACATCCGCATACCTTAAATATATACTATGCCATGTATGAGTAAAGCAATCGTGTTATACGAAGTCATTTAATTGAACTGATGCATAATCCCTACAATCGCATACGACAATAATTAGTTATCCCCTACAACACTCTCAAGCTTAAATATGAAATATGAGCTTTGCAATCATGACTTACATTCTTATATATATATTTTATATTATCTTTAATCCTCTATGAGCACAATTTTGGAGACACATCTTCTACAATCATCCGCAAACATAAATTTGTACTATGCCACAAAAGAATTAAGTCATCAGTGTTATGTGAAATCCTTGCACGAAACTGATGAAAAATCCCTACAATCGTGTACTAAAATATAAAGTTATTTATTTGGAGCATAGTATATATTTTTCGTGTTCCGTGCACTATTTGGGAGAATCCATTCTCCCATAATCCCTTCAATGACGCCATAATCCCTTCAATGGCATACTATATATTTTTATATATATTTTTCGTGTTTCGTGCACTATTTGGGAGAATCGATTCTCCCAAATGATGCACAAAACTGACGCCATAATCCCTTCAATGGCATACTACAAATATCTTCAATCACGCCTAACATTCTTATATATATTCCAATTGCTCGCTTAAATAATTCCCAACAGATATTATATATATATACATTTTTTATTCTCTATAATAATCTATGAGCACAATTAGCGATATACACCTTCTACAATCATCCAGAGACCTACAATATATACTATGCTACCAAGTAATAATCAATATGGTTGTGTAAAGTCCTTCCATGGAACTTGTGCCTAATACCAATCATACGCAGACATTAAATATTTACTTTGCTACATAAAAGTAGTCATCATGGTCATATGGAGTCCTACATACTACAATATTTAGTTATCCCCGAACACCACAATTAAGCTCAAATATGAAATATGTATGTTTCTTTAATCGGGCCTAATATTCTTATATATATTTTATATTCTCTTTAATCCTCTGAGAGCACAATTTTGGATACACATCGACAATCATCCGCAAACATAAAATTTGTACTATGCCACAAATGAATAAAGTCAGCAGTGTTATGTAAAATCCTTGCATGAAACTGATGAAAAATACCTGCAAAAAATGAGTAAAGCAATCGTGTTATACGAAGTTATTTAATTGATCTGGTGCATAATCCCTACAATCGCATACGACAATAATTAGTTATCCCCTACAATACTCTCAAGCTCAAATATGAAATATGAGCCTTGCAATCATGACTTACATTCTTATATATATTTTATATTATCTTTAATCGTTTATGAACAAAATAAGCAATACATATCTTCTACAATCACCCAAATGACCACTTTAATCATTCCCAACATATATTATAATATATACCTTTTTTATTCTCTATCCAGAGACCTAAAATACACAATATGCTACCAAGTTATAATCATCAACATCAAAGATCTGCAGACCTTAAATATATACTTTGCTACATAAAAGTAGTCACCATGGTCATATGAAGTATATATATTTTATATTCTCTTTAATCCTCTGTGAACACAATTTCCAATACACACCTTCTACAACCATCCACAGACCAAAAACATATATACTATGCTCCAAATAAATAACTAGTTGTCATAGTAATCTGTAATCAAGCCTAACTTTCGCAAATATATTTTATATTCTCTTTAATCCTCTGTGAACACAATTTCCAATACACACCTTCTACAACCATCCACGGAAATAAAATATATACTATGCTCCAAATAAATAACTTGTTGTCATGGTTATATGAAGTCCTTCCATGGAACTGATGCATAATCCCTACAATCGCATACTACAATAACGCTTGCACTTAAATCGAGCTCAAAAATGAAATATGATCACTTTAATCATGCCTAACATTTTTATACACATTCTCTTTAATCGTCAATGAGAATAATTAGCGAGACATATTTCCTACAACATCCGCATACCTTAAATATATACTATGCCATGTATTAGTAAAGCAATCGTGTTATACGAAGTCATTTAATTGAACTGATGCATAATCCCTACAATCGCATACGACAATAATTAGTTATCCCCTACAACACTCTCAAGCTCAAATATGAAATATGAGCCTTGCAATCATGCCTTACATTCTTATATGTATTTTATATTATCTTAAATCGTCTATGCTCATAGAGGATTAAACAGAATGTAAAGTGTATACAAGGATGTTAGGCGTGATTGAAGGGATTAAGTTTCAATTTTGTTCTTGACTTGTGGTGTCAGCGGATAACTTATTAATGTAATATGCGGTTATGGATATATATATTTTATATTCTCTTTAATCCTCTATGAGCACAATTTTGAATACACATCTTCTACAATCATCCGCAAACATAAAATTTGTACTATGCCACAAATGAATAAAGTCATCAGTGTTATGTGAAATCCTTGCACGAAACTGATGAAAAATCCCTACAATAGCGTACTAAAATATATATGTAGTTATTTATTTGGAGCATAATTTATATTTTAGGTCTGTGGATGATTGTAGAAGATATGTATCGCTAATTGTGCTCATAGAGGATTAAACAGAATATAAAGTGTATACAAGGATGTTAGGCGTGATTGAAGGGATTCAATTTTACTTTTGTTCTTGACTTTGATGTCAGCGGATAACTTATTAATGTAATATGCGGTTATGGATGATTGCAGAATATGTGTATCGCTAATTGTGATCGTAGGGGAATGTAAAATATATATAGGAAGCGGATAACTTATTATTGTGGAATGCGAACGTATTGATTATCGATCAGTTTCGTGCACTATTTGGGAGAATCCATTCTCCCAAATGATGCACAAAACTGACGCCATAATCCCTTCAATGGCATACTACAAATATCTTCAATCACGCCTAACATTCTTATATATATTCCATATTCTCTTTGATCCTCTATGAGCACATTTATTGATACATATCTTCTAAAATCATCCGCAGGCCTAGGATATAGACTATGTCCCAGATGAATAAATAGTCATCATGGTTACATAAAATCCTTTCAAGAAAATAATGCATAATCCCTACAATCGCATACTACAACAATTAGTTATGCGATGAAACCACAGTCAAGCTTAAATATAAAATACGACCACTTTAATCATGCCTAACATTCTTATATATATTTTATATTCCCTTTTATCCTCTATGAGCACAATTGGCGGTACATATGATCTACAATCATCCGCATACTTTAAATATATACTATGCCATATATGAATAAAGCAATCGTGTTATACGAAGTCATTAAATTGAGCTGATGCATAATCCCTACAATCGCATACGACAATAATTAGTTATCCCCTACAATACTCTCAAGCTCAAATATGAAATATGAGCCTTGCAATCATGCCTTACATTCTTATATATATTTTATATTATCTTTAATCGTCTATGAATACAATTATCAATACATATCTTCTACAATCATCCAATTGATCACTTTAATCATTCCCAACATATATTATATATATTTCATTTTTTATTCTCTATAATAATCTATGAGCACAATTAGTGATATACACCTTCTACAATCATCCAGAGACCTAAAATATACACTATGCTACCAAGTAATAATCATCATCATCAATCATCTGCAGACCTTAAATATATACTATGCTACATTAAAGTAGTCATCATGGTCAAATGAAGTCCTTGAATGAAACTGATGCAAAATCCTTAGAGACGCATACTACAATATTTAGTTATCTACGAACACCACAATTAAGCTCAAATATGAAATATGTATGTTTCTTTAGTCGGGCCTAACATTCTTGTATATATTTTATATTCTCTTTAATCCTCTATAAGCACTATTTTGGATACACATCTTCTGCAATCATCCGCAAACATAAAATTTGTACTATGCCACAAATGAATAAAGTCATCTGTGTTATGTGAAATCCTTACATGAAACTGATAAAAAATCCCTACAATCGCGTACTAAAATATATAGTTATCCGCTCACAGCACAGTCAAGCTCAAATATAAAATATTATCGCTGTAATCAAGCCTAACTTTCGCAAATATATTTTATATTCTCTTTAATCCTCTGTGAACACAATTTCCAATACACAACTTCTACGACCATCCACGGACCTAAAATATATACTATGCTCCAAATAAATAACTTGTTGTCATGGTTATATGAAGTCCTTCCATGGAACTGATGCCTAATCCCTACAATCGCATACTACAATAATTAGTTATTCGCTGACACCACAGTCAAGCTTAAATATGTAATATGATCACTTTAGTCATGCCTAACATTCTTATATATATTTTACATTCTCTTTAATCGTTTTTGAGTACAAGAAGTGAGACATATGTATCTTCTACAACAATCCGCAGACTTAAAATATGTACTATGCCATATATTAGTAAAGCAATCGTGTTATACGAAGTCATTTAATTGAACTGGTGCATAATCCCTACAATCGCATACTACAATAACGCTTGCACTTAAATCGAGCTCAAAAATGAAATATGATCACTTTAATCATGCCTAACATTTTTATACACATTCTCTTTAATCGTCAATGAGAATAATGAGCGAGACATATTTTCTACAACATCCGCATACCTTAAATATATACTATGCCATGTATTAGTAAAGCAATCGTGTTATACGAAGTCATTTAATTGAACTGATGCATAATCCCTACAATCGCATACGACAATAATTAGTTATCCCCTACAACACTCTCAAGCTTAGATATGAAATATGAGCCTTGCAATCATGACTTACATTCTTATATATATTTTATATTATCTTTAATCCTCTATGAGCACAATTTTGGAGACACATCTTCTACAATCATCCGCAAACATAAATTTGTACTATGCCACAAAAGAATTAAGTCATCAGTGTTATGTGAAATCCTTGCACGAAACTGATGAAAAATCCCTACAATCGTGTACTACAATATAAAGTTATTTATTTGGAGCATAGTATATATTTTTCGTATTCCGTGCACTATTTGGGAGAATCCATTCTCCCATAATCCCTTCAATGACGCCATAATCCCTTCAATGGCATACTATATATTTTTATATATATATATTTTTCGTGTTTCGTGCACTATTTGGGAGAATCCATTCTCCCATATGATGCACAAAACTGACGCCATAATCCCTTCAATGGCATACTACAAATATCTTCAATCACGCCTAACATTCTTATATATATTTCATATTCTCTTTGATCCTCTGTGAGCGCATTTATCGATACATATCTTCTACAATCAATTTCAATTTTTGAGTACAAGAAGTGAGACATATGTATCTTCTACAACAATCCGCACACCTAAAATATATACTATGCCATATATGAGAAAAGCAATCGTGTTATACGAAGTCATTTAATTGTACTGGTGTATAATCCCTACAATCGCGTACTACAATAACGCTTGCACTTAAATCAAGCTCAAAAGTGAAATATGATCACTTTAATCGTGCCTAACATTTTTATACGCATTCTCTTTAATCGTCAATGAGAATAATGAGCGATACATATTTTCTACAACATCCGCATACCTTAAATATATACTATGCCATATATGAGTAAAACAATCATGTTATACGGTCATTTAATTGAACTGATGCATAATCCCTACAATCGCATACGACAATAATTAGTTATCCCCTACAACACTCTGAAGCTCAAATATGAAATATGAGCCTTGCAATCATGCCTTACGTTCTTATATGTATTTTATATTATCTTAAATCGTCTATGAACACAATTAGCAATACATATCTTCTACAATCATCCAATTGATCACTTAAATCATTCCCAACATATATTATATATATATACATTTTTTATTCTCTATAATAATCTATGAACACAATTAGCGATATACACCTTCTACAATCATCCAGAGACCTACAATATATACTATGCTACCAAGTTATAATCATCATGGTTGTTGAAAGTCCTTCCATGAAACTTATGCCTAATACCAATCATCCGCAGACATTAAATATATATTTGCTACATAAAAGTAGTCATCATGGTCATATGAAGTCCTTGAATGAAACTGATGCAAAATCCTTACAGACGCATACTACAATATTTAGTTATCCCCGAACACCACAATTAAGCTCAAATATGAAATATGTTTCTTCAATCGGGCCTAACATTCTTATATATATTTTATATTCTCTTTAATCCTCTATGAGCACAATTTTGGATACACATCTTCTGAAATCATCCGCAAACATAAAATTTGTACTGAAATCCTTGCATGAAACTTATGAAAAATCCCTACAATCGCGTACTAAAATATATAGTTATCCGCTCACAGCACAGTCAAGCTCAAATATAAAATATTATCGCTTTAATCAAGCCTAACTTTCGCAAATATATTTTATATTCTCTTTAATCCTCTGTGAACACAATTTCCAATACACACCTTCTACAACCATCCACAGACCTAAAACATATATACTATGCTCCAAATAAATAACTAGTTGTCATAGTAATCTGTAATCAAGCCTAACTTTCGCAAATATATTTTATATTCTCTTTAATCCTCTGTGAACACAATTTCCAATACACACCTTCTACAACCATCCACGGAAATAAAATATATACTATGCTCCAAATAAATAACTTGTTGTCATGGTTATATGAAGTCCTTCCATGGAACTGATGCCTAATCCCTACAATCGCATACTACAATAATTAGTTATTCGCTGACACCACAGTCAAGCTTAAATATGTAATATGATCACTTTAGTCATGCCTAACATTCTTATATATATTTTACATTCTCTTTAATCGTTTTTGAGTACAAGAAGTGAGACATATGTATCTTCTACAACAATCCGCAGACTTAAAATATATTCTATGCCATATATTAGTAAAGCAATCGTGTTATATGAAGTCATTTAATTGAACTGGTGCATAATCCCTACAATCGCATACTACAATAACGCTTGCACTTAAATCGAGCTCAAAAATGAAATATGATCACTTTAATCATGCCTAACATTTTTATACACATTCTCCTTAATCGTCAATGAGAATAATGAGCGAGACATATTTTCTACAACATCCGCATACCTTAAATATATACTATGCCATGTATGAGTAAAGCAATCGTGTTATACGAAGTCATTTAATTGAACTGATGCATAATCCCTACAATCGCATACGACAATAATTAGTTATCCCCTACAACACTCTCAAGCTTAAATATGAAATATGAGCTTTGCAATCATGACTTACATTCTTATATATATATTTTATATTATCTTTAATCCTCTATGAGCACAATTTTGGAGACACATCTTCTACAATCATCCGCAAACATAAATTTGTACTATGCCACAAAAGAATTAAGTCATCAGTGTTATGTGAAATCCTTGCACGAAACTGATGAAAAATCCCTACAATCGTGTACTAAAATATAAAGTTATTTATTTGGAGCATAGTATATATTTTTCGTGTTCCGTGCAGTATTTGGGAGAATCCATTCTCCCATAATCCCTTCAATGACGCCATAATCCCTTCAATGGCATACTACAAATATCTTCAATCACGCCTAACATTCTTATATATATTCCATATTCTCTTTGATCCTCTGTGAGCGCATTTATCGATACATATCTTCTACAATCAATTTCAATTTTTGAGTACAAGCAGTGAGACATATGTATCTTCTACAACAATCCGCAGACTTAAAATATATACTATGCCATATATGAGTAAAGCAATCGTGTTATACGAAGTCATTTAATTGAACTGGTGCATAATCCCTACAATCGCATACTACAATAACGCTTGCACTTAAATCGAGCTCAAAAATGCAATATGATCACTTTAATCATGCCTAACATTCTTATACACATTCTCTTTAATCGTCTTTGAGTACAATAAGTGAGACCTATGTATGTATCTTCTACAACAATCCGCAGACCTAAAATATATACTATGCCATATATGAGTAAAGCAATCGTGTTATACGAAGTCATTTAATTGAACTGGTGCATAATCCCTACAATCGCATACGACAATAATTAGTTATCCCCTACAACACTCTCAAGCTCAAATATGAAATATGAGCCTTGCAATCATGACTTACATTCTTATATATATTTTATATTATCTTTAATCGTCTATGAACACAATTAGCAATACATATCTTCTACAATCATCCAATTGCTCGCTTTAATAATTCCCAACAGATATTATATATATATACATTTTTTATTCTCTATGAGCACAATTAGCGATATACACCTTCTACAATCATCCAGAGACCTACAATATATACTATGCTACCAAGTAATAATCAATATGGTTGTGTAAAGTCCTTCCATGGAACTTGTGCCTAATACCAATCATACGCAGACATTAAATATTTACTTTGCTACATAAAAGTAGTCATCATGGTCATATGGAGTCCTACATACTACAATATTTAGTTATCCCCGAACACCACAATTAAGCTCAAATATGAAATATGTATGTTTCTTTAATCGGGCCTAACATTCTTATGTATATTTTATATTCTCTTTAATCCTCTATGAGCACAATTTTTGATACACATCTTCTACAATCATCCGCAAACATAAAATTTGTACTATGCCACAAATGAATAAAGTCATCAGTGTTATGTGAAATCCTTGCATGAAACTGATGAAAAATCCCTAGAATCGCGTATTAAAATATATAGTTATTTATTTGGAGCATAGTTTATATTTTAGGTCTGTGGATGATTGTAGAAGATATGTATCGCTAATTGTGCTCATAGAGGATTAAACAGAATATAAAGTGTATACAAGGATGTTAGGCGTGATTGAAGGGATTAAGTTTCAATTTTGTTCTTGACTTGTGGTGTCAGCGGATAACTTATTAATGTAATATGCGGTTATGGATATATATATTTTATATTCTCTTTAATCCTCTATGAGCACAATTTTGAATACACATCTTCTACAATCATCCGCAAACATAAAATTTGTACTATGCCACAAATGAATAAAGTCATCAGTGTTATGTGAAATCCTTGCACGAAACTGATGAAAAATCCCTACAATAGCGTACTAAAATATATATGTAGTTATTTATTTGGAGCATAATTTATATTTTAGGTCTGTGGATGATTGTAGAAGATATGTATCGCTAATTGTGCTCATAGAGGATTAAACAGAATATAAAGTGTATACAAGGATGTTAGGCGTGATTGAAGGGATTCAATTTTACTTTTGTTCTTGACTTTGATGTCAGCGGATAACTTATTAATGTAATATGCGGTTATGGATGATTGCAGAATATGTGTATCGCTAATTGTGATCGTAGGGGAATGTAATATATATATAGGAAGCGGATAGCTTATTATTGTGGAATGCGAACGTATTGATTATCGATCAGTTTCGTGCACTATTTGGGAGAATCCATTCTCCCAAATGATGCACAAAACTGACGCCATAATACCTTCAATGGCATACTACAAATATCTTCAATCACGCCTAACATTCTTATATATATTCCATATTCTCTTTGATCCTCTATGAGCACATTTATTGATACATATCTTCTAAAATCATCCGCAGGCCTAGGATATAGACTATGTCCCAGATGAATAAATAGTCATCATGGTTACATAAAATCCTTTCAAGAAAATAATGCATAATCCCTACAATCGCATACTACAACAATTAGTTATGCGATGAAACCACAGTCAAGCTTAAATATAAAATACGACCACTTTAATCATGCCTAACATTCTTATATATATTTTATATTCCCTTTTATCCTCTATGAACACAATTGGCGGTACATATGATCTACAATCATCCGCATACTTTAAATATATACTATGCCATATATGAATAAAGCAATCGTGTTATACGAAGTCATTAAATTGAGCTGATGCATAATCCCTACAATCGCATACGACAATAATTAGTTATCCCCTACAATACTCTCAAGCTCAAATATGAAATATGAGCCTTGCAATCATGCCTTACATTCTTATATATATTTTATATTATCTTTAATCGTCTATGAATACAATTATCAATACATATCTTCTACAATCATCCAATTGATCACTTTAATCATTCCCAACATATATTATATATATTTCATTTTTTATTCTCTATAATAATCTATGAGCACAATTAGTGATATACACCTTCTACAATCATCCAGAGACCTAAAATATACACTATGCTACCAAGTAATAATCATCATCATCAATCATCTGCAGACCTTAAATATATACTATGCTACATTAAAGTAGTCATCATGGTCAAATGAAGTCCTTGAATGAAACTGATGCAAAATCCTTAGAGACGCATACTACAATATTTAGTTATCTACGAACACCACAATTAAGCTCAAATATGAAATATGTATGTTTCTTTAGTCGGGCCTAACATTCTTGTATATATTTTATATTCTCTTTAATCCTCTATAAGCACTATTTTGGATACACATCTTCTGCAATCATCCGCAAACATAAAATTTGTACTATGCCACAAATGAATAAAGTCATCTGTGTTATGTGAAATCCTTACATGAAACTGATAAAAAATCCCTACAATCGCGTACTAAAAGATATAGTTATCCGCTCACAGGACAGTCAAGCTCAAATATAAAATATTATCGCTGTAATCAAGCCTAACTTTCGCAAATATATTTTATATTCTCTTTAATCCTCTGTGAACACAATTTCCAATACACAACTTCTACAACCATCCACGGACCTAAAATATATACTATGCTCCAAATAAATAACTTGTCATGGTTATATGAAGTCCTTCCATGGAACTGATGCCTAATCCCTACAATCGCATACTACAATAATTAGTTATTCGCTGACACCACAGTCAAGCTTAAATATGTAATATGATCACTTTAGTCATGCCTAACATTCTTATATATATTTTACATTCTCTTTAATCGTTTTTGAGTACAAGAAGTGAGACATATGTATCTTCTACAACAATCCGCAGACTTAAAATATATACTATGCCATATATTAGTAAAGCAATCGTGTTATACGAAGTCATTTAATTGAACTGGTGCATAATCCCTACAATCGCATACTACAATAACGCTTGCACTTAAATCGAGCTCAAAAATGAAATATGATCACTTTAATCATGCCTAACATTCTTATACACATTCTGTTTAATCGTCTTTGAATACAAGAAGTGAGACCTATGTATCTTCTACAACAATCCGCAGACCTAAAATATATACTATGCCATATATGAGTAAAGCAATCGTGTTATACGAAGTCATTTAATTGAACTGGTGCATTATCCCTACAATCGCATACGACAATAATTAGTTATCCCCTACAACACTCTCAAGCTTAAATATGAAATATGAGCTTTGCAATCATGACTTACATTCTTATATATATATTTTATATTATCTTTAATCCTCTATGAGCACAATTTTGAATACACATCTTCTACAATCATCCGCAAACATAAATTTGTACTATGCCACAAAAGAATTAAGTCATCAGTGTTATGTGAAATCCTTGCACGAAACTGATGAAAAATCCCTACAATCGTGTACTACAATATAAAGTTATTTATTTGGAGCATAGTATATATTTTTCGTATTCCGTGCACTATTTGGGAGAATCCATTCTCCCATAATCCCTTCAATGACGCCATAATCCCTTCAATGGCATCCTATATATTTTTATATATATATATTTTTCGTGTTTCGTGCACTATTTGGGAGAATCCATTCTCCCATATGATGCACAAAACTGACGCCATAATCCCTTCAATGGCATACTACAAATATCTTCAATCACGCCTAACATTCTTATATATATTTCATATTCTCTTTGATCCTCTGTGAGCGCATTTATCGATACATATCTTCTACAATCAATTTCAATTTTTGAGTACAAGAAGTGAGACATATGTATCTTCTACAACAATCCGCAGACCTAAAATATATACTATGCCATATATGAGAAAAGCAATCGTGTTATACGAAGTCATTTAATTGTACTGGTGTATAATCCCTACAATCGCGTACTACAATAACGCTTGCACTTAAATCAAGCTCAAAAGTGAAATATGATCACTTTAATCATGCCTAACATTTTTATACACATTCTATTTTATCGTCAATGAGAATAATGAGCGATACATATTTTCTACAACATCCGCATACCTTAAATATATACTATGCCATATATGAGTAAAACAATCGTGTTATACGAAGTCATTTAATTGAACTGATGCATAATCCCTACAATCGCATACGACAATAATTAGTTATCCCCTACAACACTCTCAAGCTCAAATATGAAATATGAGCCTTGCAATCATGACTTACATTCTTATATATATTTTATATTATCTTTAATCCTCTATGAACACAATTTTGGAAACACATCTTCTACAATCATCCGCAAACATAAATTTGTACTATGCCACAAAAGAATTAAGTCATCAGTGTTATGTGAAATCCTTGCACGAAACTGATGAAAAATCCCTACAATCGTGTGCTAAAATATATAGTTATTTAATTGGAGCATAGTATATATTTTAGGTCTGTGGATGATTGTAGTAGATATGTATCGCTAATTGTGCTCATAGAGGATTAAACAGAATATAAAGTGTATACAAGGATGTTAGGCTTGATTGAAGGGATTCAATTTTACTTTTGTTCTTGACTGTGATGTCAGCGGATAACTTATTAATGTAATATGCGGTTATGGATGATTGCAGAATATGTGTATCGCTAATTGTGATCGTAGGGGAATATAAAATATATATAAGAACGTTAGCCATGATTGAAAGGATCATATTTCATATCTGATTTTAATTGTTGTGTAAGCGGATAACTTATTATTGTGGAATGCGAACGTATTGAATATCAATCAGTTTCGTGCACTATTTGGGAGACTCCATTCTCCCAAATGATGCACAAAACTGACGCCATAATCCCTTCAATGGCATACTACAAATATCTTCAATCACGCCTAACATTCTTATATATATTCCATACTATCTTTGATCCTCTGTGAGCACATTTATCGATACATATCTTCTACAATCAATTTCAATTTTTGAGTACAAGAAGTGAGACATATGTATCTTCTACAACAATCCGCAGACCTAAAATATATACTATGCCATATATGAGTAAAGCAATCTTGTTATACGAAGTCATTTAATTGAACTGGTGCATAATCCCTACAATCGCATACTACAATAACGCTTGCACTTAAATCGAGCTCAAAAATGAAATATGATCACTTTAATCATGCCTAACATTCTTATACACATTCTCTTTAATCGTCTTTGAATACAAGAAGTGAGACCTATGTATCTTCTACAACAATCCGCAGACCTAAAATATATACTATGCCATATATGAGTAAAGCAATCGTGTTATACGAAGTCATTTAATTGAACTGGTGCATAATCCCTACAATCGCATACGACAATAATTAGTTATCCCCTACAACACTCTCAAGCTTAAATATGAAATATGAGCTTTGCAATCATGACTTACATTCTTATATATATATTTTATATTATCTTTAATCCTCTATGAGCACAATTTTGGAGACACATCTTCTACAATCATCCGCAAACATAAATTTGTACTATGCCACAAAAGAATTAAGTCATCAGTGTTATGTGAAATCCTTGCACGAAACTGATGAAAAATCCCTACAATCGTGTACTACAATATAAAGTTATTTATTTGGAGCATAGTATATATTTTTCGTATTCCGTGCACTATTTGGGAGAATCCATTCTCCCATAATTCCTTCAATGACGCCATAATCCCTTCAATGTCACTATATATTTTTATATATATATATTTTTCGTGTTTCGTGCACTATTTGGGAGAATCCATTCTCCCATATGATGCACAAAACTGACGCCATAATCCCTTCAATGGCATACTACAAATATCTTCAATCACGCCTAACATTCTTATATATATTTCATATTCTCTTTGATCCTCTGTGAGCGCATTTATCGATACATATCTTCTACAATCAATTTCAATTTTTGAGTACAAGAAGTGAGACATATGTATCTTCTACAACAATCCGCAGACCTAAAATATATACTATGCCATATATGAGAAAAGCAATCGTGTTATACGAAGTCATTTAATTGTACTGGTGTATAATCCCTACAATCGCGTACTACAATAACGCTTGCACTTAAATCAAGCTCAAAAGTGAAATATGATCACTTTAATCATGCCTAACATTTTTATACGCATTCTCTTTAATCGTCAATGAGAATAATGAGCGAGACATATTTTCTACAACATCCGCATACCTTAAATATATACTATGCCATATATGAGTAAAACAATCATGTTATACGAAGTCATTTAATTGAACTGATGCATAATACCTACAATCGCATACGACAATAATTAGTTATCCCCTACAACACTCTGAAGCTCAAATATGAAATATGAGCCTTGCAATCATGCCTTACGTTCTTATATGTATTTTATGTTATCTTAAATCGTCTATGAACACAATTAGCAATACATATCTTCTACAATCATCCAATTGATCACTTTAATCATTCCCAACATATATTATATATATATACATTTTTTATTCTCTATAATAATCTATGAACATAATTAGCGATATACACCTTCTACAATCATCCAGAGACCTACAATATATACTATGCTACCAAGTTATAATCATCATGGTTGTTGAAAGTCCTTCCATGAAACTTATGCCTAATACCAATCATCCGCAGACATTAAATATATACTTTGCTACATAAAAGTAGTCATCATGGTCATATGAAGTCCTTGAATGAAACTGATGCAAAATCCTTACAGTAACATACTACAATATTTAGTTATCCCCGAACACCACAATTAAGCTCAAATATGAACTATGTATGTTTCTTTAATCGGGCCTAACATTCTTGTATATATTTTATATTCTCTTTAGTCCTCTATGAGCACAATTTTGGATACACATCTTCTACAATCATCCGCAAACATAAATTTGTACTATGCCACAAATGAATAAAGTCATCAGTGTTATGTGAAATCCTTGCACGAAACTGATGAAAAATCCCTACAATCGTGTACATAAATATATAGTTATTTAATTGGAGCATAGTATATATTTTAGGTCTGTGGATGATTATAGAAGATATGTATCGCTAATTGTGCTCATAGAGGATTAAATAGAATATAAAGTGTATACAAGGATGTTAGGCGTAATTGAAGGGATTCAATTTTACTTTTGTTCTCTAGTGTGATGTCAGCGGATAACTTATTAATGTAATATGCGGTTATGGATGATTGCAGAATATATGTATCGCTAATTGTGATCGTAGGAAAGGATCGTGATTGAAAGGATCATATTTCATATATGATTTTAATTGTTGTGTAGGCGGATAACTTATTATTGTGGAATGCGAACGTATTGATTATCGATCAGTTTCGTGCACTATTTGGGAGAATCCATTGTCCCAAATGATGCACAAAACTGACGCCATAATCCCTTCAATGGCATACTACAAATATCTTCAATCTCGCCTAACATTCTTATATATATTCCATATTCTCTTTGATCCTCTGTGAGCACATTTATCGATACATATCTTCTACAATCAATTTCAATTTTTGAGTACAAGAAGTGAGACATATGTATCTTCTACAACAATCCGCAGACCGAAAATATATACTATGCCATATATGAGTAAAGCAATCGTGTTATACGAAGTCATATAATTGTACTGGTGTATAATCCCTACAATCGCATACTACAATAACGCTTGCACTTAAATCAAGCTCAAAAGTGAAATATGATCACTTTAATCATGCCTAACATTTTTATACACATTCTATTTTATCGTCAATGAGAATAATGAGCGATACATATTTTCTACAACATCCGCATACCTTAAATATATACTATGCCATATATGAGTAAAACAATCGTGTTATACGAAGTCATTTAATTGAACTGATGCATAATCCCTACAATCGCATACGACAATAATTAGTTATCCCCTACAACACTCTCAAGCTCAAATATGAAATATGAGCCTTGCAATCATGACTTACATTCTTATATATATTTTATATTATCTTTAATCCTCTATGAGCACAATTTTGGAAACACATCTTCTACAATCATCCGCAAACATAAATTTGTACTATGCCACAAAAGAATTAAGTCATCAGTGTTATGTGAAATCCTTGCACGAAACTGATGAAAAATCCCTACAATCGTGTGCTAAAATATATAGTTATTTAATTGGAGCATAGTATATATTTTAGGTCTGTGGATGATTGTAGTAGATATGTATCGCTAATTGTGCTCATAGAGGATTAAACAGAATATAAAGTGTATACAAGGATGTTAGGCTTGATTGAAGGGATTCAATTTTACTTTTGTTCTTGACTGTGATGTCAGCGGATAACTTATTAATGTAATATGCGGTTATGGATGATTGCAGAATATGTGTATCGCTAATTGTGATCGTAGGGGAATATAAAATATATATAAGAACGTTAGCCATGATTGAAAGGATCATATTTCATATCTGATTTTAATTGTTGTGTAAGCGGATAACTTATTATTGTGGAATGCGAACGTATTGAATATCAATCAGTTTCGTGCACTATTTGGGAGACTCCATTCTCCCAAATGATGCACAAAACTGACGCCATAATCCCTTCAATGGCATACTACAAATATCTTCAATCACGCCTAACATTCTTATATATATTCCATACTATCTTTGATCCTCTGTGAGCACATTTATCGATACATATCTTCTACAATCAATTTCAATTTTTGAGTACAAGAAGTGAGACATATGTATCTTCTACAACAATCCGCAGACCTAAAATATATACTATGCCATATATGAGTAAAGCAATCTTGTTATACGAAGTCATTTAATTGAACTGGTGCATAATCCCTACAATCGCATACTACAATAACGCTTGCACTTAAATCGAGCTCAAAAATGAAATATGATCACTTTAATCATGCCTAACATTCTTATACACATTCTCTTTAATCGTCTTTGAATACAAGAAGTGAGACCTATGTATCTTCTACAACAATCCGCAGACCTAAAATATATACTATGCCATATATGAGTAAAGCAATCGTGTTATACGAAGTCATTTAATTGAACTGGTGCATAATCCCTACAATCGCATACGACAATAATTAGTTATCCCCTACAACACTCTCAAGCTTAAATATGAAATATGAGCTTTGCAATCATGACTTACATTCTTATATATATATTTTATATTATCTTTAATCCTCTATGAGCACAATTTTGGAGACACATCTTCTACAATCATCCGCAAACATAAATTTGTACTATGCCACAAAAGAATTAAGTCATCAGTGTTATGTGAAATCCTTGCACGAAACTGATGAAAAATCCCTACAATCGTGTACTACAATATAAAGTTATTTATTTGGAGCATAGTATATATTTTTCGTATTCCGTGCACTATTTGGGAGAATCCATTCTCCCATAATTCCTTCAATGACGCCATAATCCCTTCAATGTCACTATATATTTTTATATATATATATTTTTCGTGTTTCGTGCACTATTTGGGAGAATCCATTCTCCCATATGATGCACAAAACTGACGCCATAATCCCTTCAATGGCATACTACAAATATCTTCAATCACGCCTAACATTCTTATATATATTTCATATTCTCTTTGATCCTCTGTGAGCGCATTTATCGATACATATCTTCTACAATCAATTTCAATTTTTGAGTACAAGAAGTGAGACATATGTATCTTCTACAACAATCCGCAGACCTAAAATATATACTATGCCATATATGAGAAAAGCAATCGTGTTATACGAAGTCATTTAATTGTACTGGTGTATAATCCCTACAATCGCGTACTACAATAACGCTTGCACTTAAATCAAGCTCAAAAGTGAAATATGATCACTTTAATCATGCCTAACATTTTTATACGCATTCTCTTTAATCGTCAATGAGAATAATGAGCGAGACATATTTTCTACAACATCCGCATACCTTAAATATATACTATGCCATATATGAGTAAAACAATCATGTTATACGAAGTCATTTAATTGAACTGATGCATAATACCTACAATCGCATACGACAATAATTAGTTATCCCCTACAACACTCTGAAGCTCAAATATGAAATATGAGCCTTGCAATCATGCCTTACGTTCTTATATGTATTTTATGTTATCTTAAATCGTCTATGAACACAATTAGCAATACATATCTTCTACAATCATCCAATTGATCACTTTAATCATTCCCAACATATATTATATATATATACATTTTTTATTCTCTATAATAATCTATGAACATAATTAGCGATATACACCTTCTACAATCATCCAGAGACCTACAATATATACTATGCTACCAAGTTATAATCATCATGGTTGTTGAAAGTCCTTCCATGAAACTTATGCCTAATACCAATCATCCGCAGACATTAAATATATACTTTGCTACATAAAAGTAGTCATCATGGTCATATGAAGTCCTTGAATGAAACTGATGCAAAATCCTTACAGTAACATACTACAATATTTAGTTATCCCCGAACACCACAATTAAGCTCAAATATGAACTATGTATGTTTCTTTAATCGGGCCTAACATTCTTGTATATATTTTATATTCTCTTTAGTCCTCTATGAGCACAATTTTGGATACACATCTTCTACAATCATCCGCAAACATAAATTTGTACTATGCCACAAATGAATAAAGTCATCAGTGTTATGTGAAATCCTTGCACGAAACTGATGAAAAATCCCTACAATCGTGTACATAAATATATAGTTATTTAATTGGAGCATAGTATATATTTTAGGTCTGTGGATGATTATAGAAGATATGTATCGCTAATTGTGCTCATAGAGGATTAAATAGAATATAAAGTGTATACAAGGATGTTAGGCGTAATTGAAGGGATTCAATTTTACTTTTGTTCTCTAGTGTGATGTCAGCGGATAACTTATTAATGTAATATGCGGTTATGGATGATTGCAGAATATATGTATCGCTAATTGTGATCGTAGGAAAGGATCGTGATTGAAAGGATCATATTTCATATATGATTTTAATTGTTGTGTAGGCGGATAACTTATTATTGTGGAATGCGAACGTATTGATTATCGATCAGTTTCGTGCACTATTTGGGAGAATCCATTGTCCCAAATGATGCACAAAACTGACGCCATAATCCCTTCAATGGCATACTACAAATATCTTCAATCTCGCCTAACATTCTTATATATATTCCATATTCTCTTTGATCCTCTGTGAGCACATTTATCGATACATATCTTCTACAATCAATTTCAATTTTTGAGTACAAGAAGTGAGACATATGTATCTTCTACAACAATCCGCAGACCGAAAATATATACTATGCCATATATGAGTAAAGCAATCGTGTTATACGAAGTCATATAATTGTACTGGTGTATAATCCCTACAATCGCATACTACAATAACGCTTGCACTTAAATCAAGCTCAAAAGTGAAATATGATCACTTTAATCATGCCTAACATTTTTATACACATTCTATTTTATCGTCAATGAGAATAATGAGCGATACATATTTTCTACAACATCCGCATACCTTAAATATATACTATGCCATATATGAGTAAAACAATCGTGTTATACGAAGTCATTTAATTGAACTGATGCATAATCCCTACAATCGCATACGACAATAATTAGTTATCCCCTACAACACTCTCAAGCTCAAATATGAAATATGAGCCTTGCAATCATGACTTACATTCTTATATATATTTTATATTATCTTTAATCCTCTATGAGCACAATTTTGGAAACACATCTTCTACAATCATCCGCAAACATAAATTTGTACTATGCCACAAAAGAATTAAGTCATCAGTGTTATGTGAAATCCTTGCACGAAACTGATGAAAAATCCCTACAATCGTGTGCTAAAATATATAGTTATTTAATTGGAGCATAGTATATATTTTAGGTCTGTGGATGATTGTAGTAGATATGTATCGCTAATTGTGCTCATAGAGGATTAAACAGAATATAAAGTGTATACAAGGATGTTAGGCTTGATTGAAGGGATTCAATTTTACTTTTGTTCTTGACTGTGATGTCAGCGGATAACTTATTAATGTAATATGCGGTTATGGATGATTGCAGAATATGTGTATCGCTAATTGTGATCGTAGGGGAATATAAAATATATATAAGAACGTTAGCCATGATTGAAAGGATCATATTTCATATCTGATTTTAATTGTTGTGTAAGCGGATAACTTATTATTGTGGAATGCGAACGTATTGAATATCAATCAGTTTCGTGCACTATTTGGGAGACTCCATTCTCCCAAATGATGCACAAAACTGACGCCATAATCCCTTCAATGGCATACTACAAATATCTTCAATCACGCCTAACATTCTTATATATATTCCATACTATCTTTGATCCTCTGTGAGCACATTTATCGATACATATCTTCTACAATCAATTTCAATTTTTGAGTACAAGAAGTGAGACATATGTATCTTCTACAACAATCCGCAGACCTAAAATATATACTATGCCATATATGAGTAAAGCAATCTTGTTATACGAAGTCATTTAATTGTACTGGTGCATAATCCCTACAATCGCATACTACAATAACGCTTGCACTTAAATCAAGCTCAAAAGTGAAATATGATCACTTTAATCATGCCTAACATTTTTATACACATTCTCTTTTATCGTCAATGAGAATAATGAGCGATACATATTTTCTACAACATTCGCATACCTTAAATATATACTATGCCATATATGAGTAAAACAATCGTGTTATACGAAGTCATTTAATTGAACTGATGCATAATCCCTACAATCGCATACGACAATAATTAGTTATCCCCTACAACACTCTCAAGCTCAAATATGAAATATGAGCCTTGTAATCATGCCTTACATTCTTATATGTATTTTATATTATCTTAAATCGTCTATGCTCATAGAGGATTAAACAGAATGTAAAGTGTATACAAGGATGTTAGGCGTGATTGAAGGGATTCAATTTTACTTTTGTTCTTGACTGTGATGTCAGCGGATAACTTATTAATGTAATATGCGGTTATGGATGATTGCAGAATATATGTATCGCTAATTGTGATCGTAACTTATTATTGTGGAATGCGAACGTATTGATTATCGATCAGTTTCGTGCACTATTTGGGAGAATCCATTCTCCCAAATGATGCACAAAACTGACGCCATAATCCCTTCAATGGCATACTACAAATATCTTCAATCACGCCTAACATTCTTATATATATTCCATATTCTCTTTGATCCTCAATGCCACAAATGAATAAAGTCATCACTGTTATGTGAAATCCTTGCATGAAACTCTTTAATCATGCCTAACATTCTTATACACATACTCTTTAATCGTCAATGAGAATAATGAGCGATACATATTTTCTACAACATCCGCATACCTTAAATATATACTATGCCATATATGAGTAAAGCAATCGTGTTATACGAAGTCATTTAATTGAACTGATGCATAATCCCTACAATCGCATACGACAATAATTAGTTATCCCCTACAACACTCTCAAGCTTAAATATGAAATATGAGCCTTGCAATCATGACTTACATTCTTATATATATTTTATATTATCTTTAATCCTCTATGAGCACAATTTTGGAAACACATCTTCTACAATCATCCGCAAACATAAATTTGTACTATGCCACAAATGAATAAAGTCATCAGTGTTATGTGAAATCCTTGCACGAAACTGATGAAAAATCCCTACAATCGTGTACATAAATATATAGTTATTTAATTGGAGCATAGTATATATTTTAGGTCTGTGGATGATTATAGAAGATATGTATCGCTAATTGTGCTCATAGAGGATTAAATAGAATATAAAGTGTATACAAGGATGTTAGGCGTAATTGAAGGGATTCAATTTTACTTTTGTTCTCGAGTGTGATGTCAGCGGATAACTTATTAATGTAATATGCGGTTATGGATGATTGCAGAATATATGTATCGCTAATTGTGATCGTAGGAAAGGATCGTGATTGAAAGGATCATATTTCATATATGATTTTAATTGTTGTGTAGGCGGATAACTTATTATTGTGGAATGCGAACGTATTGATTATCGATCAGTTTCGTGCACTATTTGGGAGAATCCATTGTCCCAAATGATGCACAAAACTGACGCCATAATCCCTTCAATGGCATACTACAAATATCTTCAATCTCGCCTAACATTCTTATATATATTCCATATTCTCTTTGATCCTCTGTGAGCACATTTATCGATACATATCTTCTACAATCAATTTCAATTTTTGAGTACAAGAAGTGAGACATATGTATCTTCTACAACAATCCGCAGACCTAAAATATATACTATGCCATATATGAGTAAAGCAATCGTGTTATACGAAGTCATATAATTGTACTGGTGTATAATCCCTACAATCGCATACTACAATAACGCTTGCACTTAAATCAAGCTCAAAAGTGAAATATGATCACTTTAATCATGCCTAACATTTTTATACACATTCTATTTTATCGTCAATGAGAATAATGAGCGATACATATTTTCTACAACATCCGCATACCTTAAATATATACTATGCCATATATGAGTAAAACAATCGTGTTATACGAAGTCATTTAATTGAACTGATGCATAATCCCTACAATCGCATACGACAATAATTAGTTATCCCCTACAACACTCTCAAGCTCAAATATGAAATATGAGCCTTGCAATCATGACTTACATTCTTATATATATTTTATATTATCTTTAATCCTCTATGAGCACAATTTTGGAAACACATCTTCTACAATCATCCGCAAACATATATTTGTACTATGCCACAAAAGAATTAAGTCATCAGTGTTATGTGAAATCCTTGCACGAAACTGATGAAAAATCCCTACAATCGTGTGCTAAAATATATAGTTATTTAATTGGAGCATAGTATATATTTTAGGTCTGTGGATGATTGTAGTAGATATGTATCGCTAATTGTGCTCATAGAGGATTAAACAGAATATAAAGTGTATACAAGGATGTTAGGCTTGATTGAAGGGATTCAATTTTACTTTTGTTCTTGACTGTGATGTCAGCGGATAACTTATTAATGTAATATGCGGTTATGGATGATTGCAGAATATGTGTATCGCTAATTGTGATCGTAGGGGAATATAAAATATATATAAGAACGTTAGCCATGATTGAAAGGATCATATTTCATATCTGATTTTAATTGTTGTGTAAGCGGATAACTTATTATTGTGGAATGCGAACGTATTGAATATCAATCAGTTTCGTGCACTATTTGGGAGACTCCATTCTCCCAAATGATGCACAAAACTGACGCCATAATCCCTTCAATGGCATACTACAAATATCTTCAATCACGCCTAACATTCTTATATATATTCCATACTATCTTTGATCCTCTGTGAGCACATTTATCGATACATATCTTCTACAATCAATTTCAATTTTTGAGTACAAGAAGTGAGACATATGTATCTTCTACAACAATCCGCAGACCTAAAATATATACTATGCCATATATGAGTAAAGCAATCTTGTTATACGAAGTCATTTAATTGTACTGGTGCATAATCCCTACAATCGCATACTACAATAACGCTTGCACTTAAATCAAGCTCAAAAGTGAAATATGATCACTTCAATCATGCCTAACATTTTTATACACATTCTCTTTTATCGTCAATGAGAATAATGAGCGATACATATTTTCTACAACATTCGCATACGTTAAATATATACTATGCCATATATAAGTAAAACAATCGTGTATACGAAGTCATTTAATTGAACTGATGCATAATCCCTACAATCGCATACGACAATAATTAGTTATCCCCTACAACACTCTCAAGCTCAAATATGAAATATGAGCCTTGTAATCATGCCTTACATTCTTATATGTATTTTATATTATCTTAAATCGTCTATGCTCATAGAGGATTAAACAGAATGTAAAGTGTATACAAGGATGTTAGGCGTGATTGAAGGGATTCAATTTTACTTTTGTTCTTGACTGTGATGTCAGCGGATAACTTATTAATGTAATATGCGGTTATGGATGATTGCAGAATATATGTATCGCTAATTGTGATCGTAACTTATTATTGTGGAATGCGAACGTATTGATTATCGATCAGTTTCGTGCACTATTTGGGAGAATCCATTCTCCCAAATGATGCACAAAACTGACGCCATAATCCCTTCAATGGCATACTACAAATATCTTCAATCACGCCTAACATTCTTATATATATTCCATATTCTCTTTGACCCTCTGTGAGCACATTTATCGATACATATCTTCTACAATCAATTTCAATTTTTGAGTACAAGAAGTGAGACATATGTATCTTCTACAACAATCCGCAGACCTAAAATATATACTATGCCATATATGAGTAAAGCAATCGTGTTATACGAAGTCATTTAATTGTACTGGTGTATAATCCCTACAATCGCATACTACAATAACGCTTGCACTTAAATCAAGCTCAAAATTGAAATATGATCACTTTAATCATGCCTAACATTTTTATACACATTCTATTTTATCGTCAATGAGAATAATGAGCGATACATATTTTCTACAACATCCGCATACCTTAAATATATACTATGCCATATATGAGTAAAACAATCGTGTTATACGAAGTCATTTAATTGAACTGATGCATAATCCCTACAATCGCATACGACAATAATTAGTTATCCCCTACAACACTCTCAAGCTCAAATATGAAATATGAGCCTTGCAATCATGCCTTACATTCTTATATGTATTTTATATTATCTTAAATCGTCTATGAACACAATTAGCAATACATATCTTCTACAATCATCCAATTGATCACTTTAATCATTCCCAACATATATTATATATGTATACATTTTTTATTCTCTATAATAATCTATGAGCACAATTAGCGATATACACCTTCTACAATCATCCATAGACCTACAATATATACTATGCAACCAAGTTATAATCATCATGGTTGTTGAAAGTCCTTCCATGGAACTTTTGCCTAATACCAATCATCCGCAGACATTAAATATATACTTTGCTACATAAAAGTAGTCATCATGGTCATCGAACACCAGAATTAAGCTCAAATATGAAATATGTATGTTTCTTCAGTCGGGCCTAACATTCTTGTATATATTTTATATTCTCTTTAATCCTCTATGAGCACAATTTTGGATACACATCTTCTACAATCATCCGCAAACATAAATTTGTACTATGCCACAAAAGAATAAAATCATCAGTTTTATGTGAAATCCTTGCACGAAACTGATGAAAAATCCCTACAATCGTGTACTAAAATATATAGTTATTTATTTGGAGCATAGTATATATTTTAGGTCTGTGGATGATTGTAGAAGATATGTATCGCTAATTGTGCTCATAGAGGATTAAACAGACTATAAAGTGTATACAAGGATGTTAGGCGTGATTGAAGGGATTCAATTTTACTTTTGTTCTTGACAGTGATGTCAGCGGATAACTTATTAATGTAATATGC
Organism: Eristalinus sepulchralis; assembly: GCA_944738645.1. Lineage (NCBI taxonomy): Eukaryota > Metazoa > Arthropoda > Insecta > Diptera > Syrphidae > Eristalinus > Eristalinus sepulchralis. The sequence goes on along the minus strand of OX122884.1, from coordinate 51,188 downwards.
GGTTATGGATGATTGCAGAATATATGTATCGCTAATTGTGATCGTAGGGGAATATAAAATATATATTAGAACGTTAGCCATGATTGAAAGGATCATATTTCATATCTGATTTTAATTGTTGTGTAAGCGGATAACTTATTATTGTGGAATGCGAACGTATTGATTATCAATCAGTTTCGTGCACTATTTGGGAGAATCCATTCTCCCAAATGATGCACAAAACTGACGCCATAATCCCTTCATGGCATACTACAAATATCTTTAATCACGCCTAACATTCTTTTATATATTCCATATTCTGTTTGATCCTCTGTGAGCACATTTATCGATACATATCTTCTACAATCATCCGCAGACCTAGGATATAGACTATGCCCCAGATAAATAAATAGTCATCATGGTTACATAAAGTCCTTTCATAAAAATAATGCATAATCCCTACAATCGCATACTACAGCAATTAGTTATGCGCTGACACCACAGTCAAGCTTAAATATGAAATACGATCACTTTAATCATGCCTAACAATTTTTTATATTTATTTTATTTTCTCTTTAATCGTCTATGATCACAATTGGCGATGCATATATTCTGCAATCATTCAATGACCTAATATATGAATTATGATACAAATAAATAGTCATCATTTTTATATGAAGTCCTTCCAGGAAACTGATGCATTATCCCTACAATCCCATACTACATCTTCGTGTATGATTTCGGGAAAGAATATCGCTCATTGATGTCAGAAGTTATTGCGGGTAATGTAAGTTGCTCGTGATGATATTATTCACTTAAATGAACTTCTAATTCTGTGATTAATTGTGGTGTGCATACAATGTCCTCTCGGATTCCTATTGGTTGTTTAATTAAATTAAAGGTAACTAGTGCGATGTCAGTCATATAAATTATAGATTGCTTGTTTTGTGCTTGTCGGTGGATATCATAGACGACTTAAATGGATATGAAATGTATGTGCGAATGTTAGATGTGATTTAAGGGATAGATTGCTTGTCTTGTGCTTGTCGGTGGATTTCGCAGATCTTCCGTTTTAGACCTACGCGATGGTTACCATTCTCCCAAATGATGCACAAAACTGACGCCATAATCCCTTCAATCGCATACTACAAATATCTTCAATCACGCCTAACATTCTTATATATATTCCATATTCTCTTTGATCCTCTGAGAGCACATTCATCCATACATATCTTCTACAATCATCCGCAGACCCAGGATATAGACTATGCCCCAGATAAATAAATAGTCATCGTGGTTACATAAAGTCCTTTCATAAAAATAATGCATAATCCCTACAATCGCTTACTACAGCAATTAGTTATGCGCTGACACCACAGTCAAGCTTAAATATGAAATACGATCACTTTAATCATGCCTAACATTTTTATATATATATTTTATTTTCTCTTTAATCGTCTATGATCACAATTGGCGATGCATATATTCTGCAATCATTCAATGACCTAATATATGAATTATGATACAAATAAATAGTCATCATTTTTATATGAAGTCCTTCCAGGAAACTGATGCATTATCCCTACAATCTCATATTACAATAATTAGTTTTATATATGGTCCCTTCAGTCATGCCTAACATTATTAAATATATTTATATTCTTTTTAATCCTCTATGAGAACAATTGGCGATGCATATGATCTACAATCATCCGCAGACCTTAAATATAAACTATGCCATATATGAATGAAGCCATCAGGTTATTCGAAGTCCTTTAATAAAACTGGTGTATAATCCCTGCATGGTTGTATGTATTTGTATGAGCTGCATGAACGAGGGAGAAAAAGAGACTGTCTTCTTATTTCTCCGCGGCAACAGCATTTACGCCCCGCCCATTCGGGCGACGTCGCATTCGCCATATTGTCTGCTAAATTGGCAATTATATTGCTCGTCATCTAAGCCGCTATCTTGTCGGCTGTATTTCGAGAAATAATTGGCTCCGCCTTATTTTCCATTTTGATTTATTTTACGTACAATATGAAGTGCATATATCGGGCAAATAAGAGTGTATTACAGAAAAAAGTTACAAATATTTTTAATGCAATCATTTGTTGATTTAGTTGATCCCCTAATTAATGTTATTCATGTTTGTAAGGATTGCATGTTACCATAATGATTTTATTCATTTAAGGCAATATGTATATTAGATTTGTGTAGGGGTATAAAAGGCTTTCTTAATATGTAGTCGTCTAAGAATGATTAAATGTTTTGGTATGAAATAAAAAATGCACCTGAGAAGCATATTAAGTAAGTTGATTAAGTAAGATGATCTTACAACAAGCAAAAAGGCCTGAGGAGCACATTTGTCTAGAATTAAAGTGTTCCCTTTTACGTATAAAAATAAAATGCAAAAAAAGGTTTATGTAGAATATTTATCATCAATTGTGCTCATAGACGACTTAAATGGATATGAAAATTTCCAATTGTGTGTGAATAAAGATAATTAAACATATGTATATAAGAGTATGCAGGATTTGATTGAAGGGATCACTTTTCATATTGGAGCTTGATTGTGGGGTAAGCAAAAATTGATTGTGCTCGTAGACGACTTAAATGGATATGAAATGTATGCGAGAATGTTTGATGTGATTAAAGGGATCACATTTAGTTTCGTGCATGATTTGGGGAAAGGATATCGCTCATTGATGTCAGAAGTTATTGCGGCTAATGTAAGTTGCTCGTGATGATATTATTCACTGAAATAAACTTCTAATTCTGTGATTAATTGTGGTGTACATACATTGTCCTTTCGGATTCCTATTGGTTGTTTAATTAAATTAAAGGTAACTAGTGCGATGTCAGTCATATAAATTATAGATTGCTTGTTTTGTGCTTGTCGGTGGATATCATAGACGACTTAAATGGATATGAAATGTATGTGCGAATGTTAGATGTGATTAAAGGGATAGATTGCTTGTTTTGTGCTTGTCGGTGGATTTCGCAGAACTTCCGTTTTAGACCTACGCGATGGTTGCCTTTCTCCCAAATGATGCACAAAACTGACGCCATAATCCCTTCAATCGCATACTACAAATATCTTCAATCACCCCTAACATTCTTATATATATTCCATATTCTCTTTGATCCTCTGTGAGCACATTTATCGATACATATCTTCTACAATCATCCGCAGACCTAGGATATAGACTATGCCCCAGATAAATAAATAGTCATCATGGTTACATAAAATCCTTTCATAAAAATAATGCATAATCCCTACAATCGCATACTACAGCAATTAGTTATGCGCTGACACCACAGTCAAGCTTAAATATAAAATACGATCACTTTAATCATACCTAACATTTATATATATATATTTTATTTTCTCTTTAATCGTCTATGATCACAATTGGCGATGCATATATTCTGCAATCATTCAATGACCTAATATATGAATTATGATACAAATAAATAGTCATCATTTTTATATGAAGTCCTTCCAGTCCTTCCAACTGATGCATTATCCCTACAATCCCATACTACATCTTCGTGCATGATTTCGGGAAAGAATATCGCTCATTGATGTCAGAAGTTATTGCGGGTAATGTAAGTTGCTCGTGATGATATTATTCACTTAAATGAACTTCTAATTCTGTGATTTATTGTGGTGTACATACATTGTCCTTTCGGATTCCTATTGGTTGTTTAATTAAATTAAAGATAACTAGTGAGATGTTATTCATATAAATTATAGATTGCCTGTTTTGTGCTTGTCGGTGGATTTCGCAGATCTTCCGTTTTAGACCTACGCGATGGTTACCATTCTCCCAAATGATGCACAAAACTGACGCCATAATCCCTTCAATGGCATACTACAAATATCTTCAATCACGCCTAACATTCTTATATATATTCCATATTCTCTTTGATCCTCTGAGAGCACATTTATCGATACATATCTTCTACAATCATCCGCAGACCTAGGATATAGACTATGCCCCAGATAAATAAATAGTCATCATGGTTACATAAAGTCCTTTCATAAAAATAATGCATAATCCCTACAATCGCATACTACAGCAATTAGTTATGCGCTGACACTACAGTCAAGCTTAAATATGAAATACGATCACTTTAATCATGCCTAACATTTATATATATATATATTTTATTTTCTCTTTAATCGTCTATGATCACAATTGGCGATGCATATATTCTGTAATCATTCAATGACCTAATATATGAATTATGATACAAATAAATAGTCATCATTTTTATATGAAGTCCTTCCAGGAAACTGATGCATTATCCCTACAATCCCATACTACATCTTCGTGCATGATTTCGGGAAAGAATATCGCTCATTGATGTCAGAAGTTATTGCGGGTAATGTAAGTTGCTCGTGATGATATTATTCACTTAAATGAACTTCTAATTCTGTGATTTATTGTGATGTACATACATTGTCCTTTCGGATTCCTATTGGTTGTTTAATTAAATTAAAGATAACTAGTGAGATGTTATTCATATAAATTATAGATTGCTTGTTTTGTACTTGTCGGTGGATATCTTAGACGACTTAAATGGATATGAAATGTATGTGCGAATGTTAGATGTGATTAAAGGGATAGATTGCTTGTTTTGTGCTTGTCGGTGGATTTCGCAGAACTTCCGTTTTAGACCTACGCGATGGTTGCCTTTCTCCCAAATGATGCACAAAACTGACGCCATAATCCCTTCAATCGCATACTACAAATATCTTCAATCACCCCTAACATTCTTATATATATTCCATATTCTCTTTGATCCTCTGTGAGCACATTTATCGATACATATCTTCTACAATCATCCGCAGACCTAGGATATAGACTATGCCCCAGATAAATAAATAGTCATCATGGTTACATAAAGTCCTTTCATAAAAATAATGCATAATCCCTACAATCGCATTCTACAGCAATTAGTTATGCGCTGACACCACAGTCAAGCTTAAATATGAAATACGATCACTTTAATCATGCCTAACATTTTTATATATATATTTTATTTTCTCTTTAATCGTCTATGATCACAATTGGCGATGCATATATTCTGCAATCATTCAATGACCTAATATATGAATTATGATACAAATAAATAGTCATCATTTTTATATGAAGTCCTTCCAGGAAACTGATGCATTATCCCTACAATCTCATACTACAATAATTAGTTTTATGCTAACAGCACAGTCAAACTCAAATATGACATATGGTCCCTTCATTCATGCCTAACATTATTAAATATATTTATATTCTTTTTAATCCTCTATGAGAAGAATTGGCGGTGCATATGATCTACAATCATCCGCAGGCCTTAAATATGCCATATATGAATGAAGCCATCAGGTTATTCGAAGTCCTTTTATGAAACTGGTGTATAATCCCTGCATGTATGTATGTATATGTATGAGCTGCACGAAGGAGGGAGAAAAAGAGGCTGTCTTCTCATTTCTCCGCGGCAACAGCATTTACGCCCCGCCCATTCGGGCGACGTCGCATTCGCCACATTGTCTGCTAAATTGGAAATTATATTGCTCGTCATGTAAGCCGCCATCTTGTCGGCTGTATTTCAAGAAATAATTGGCTCCGCCTTATTTTCCATTTTGATTTATTTTACGTACAATATGAAGTGCATATATCGAGCAAATAAGAGTGCATTACAGAAAAAAGTTACAATTATTGGTAAATACAATGGTTTGTTGATTTAGTTGATCCCCTAATTAATGTCATACATGCTTGGAGGGATTGCATGTTACCATAAAGGTGACTTTTATCATTTATGGATTTATATTGAAGTAGAATGTATGTTCTCATACTTGATTGGAGAGACTGCATGCCACCATGCGGGCTTTATTCATAAATGGCATAGCATATAAATTGGTTCTGTGGTTAAGTGTAGAAGATTTTAATCGCCAATTTTGTGTGAATAAAGATATTTAAACATATATAAGAGTATGCAAGATATGATTGAAGGGATCACATTTCATATGTGAGCTTGATTGTGATGTTAGCAAAAATTTATTGTGCTTATAGACGACTTAAATGGATATGAAATGTATGTGAGAATGTTAGATGTGATTAAAGGGATCATATTTAGTTTCGTGCATGATTTGGGGAAAGAAAATCGCTCATTGATGTCAGAAGTTATTGCGGGTAATGTAAGTTGCTCGTGATGATGTTATTCACTTAAATAAACTTCTAATTCTGTGATTTATTGTGGTGTACATACATTGTCCTCTCGGATTCCTATTGGTTGTTTAATTAAATTAAAGGTAACTAGTGGGATGTTATTCATATAAATTATAGATTGCTTGTTTTGTGCTTGTCGGTGGATTTCGCAGATCTTCCGTTTTAGACCTACGCGCTGGTTGCCATTCTCCCAAATGATGCACAAAACTGACGCCATAATCCCTTCAATGGCATACTACAAATATCTTCAATAACGCCTAACATTCTTATATATATTCCATATTCTCTTTGATCCCCTGTGAGCACATTTATCGATACATATCTTCTACAATCATCCGCAGACCTAGGATATAGACTATGCCCCAGATAAATAAATAGTCATCATGGTTACATAAAGTCCTTTCATAAAAATAATGCATAATCCCTACAATCGCATACTACAGCAATTAGTTATGCGCTGACACCACAGTCAAGCTTAAATATGAAATAGGATCACTTTAATCATGCTTAACAATCACAATTGGCGATGCATATATTCTGCAATCATTCAATGACCTAATATATGAATTATGATACAAATAAATAGTCATCATTTTTATATGAAGTCCTTCCAGGAAACTGATGCATTATCCCTACAATCCCATACTACATCTTCGTGCATGATTTCGGGAAAGAATATCGCTCATTGATGTCAGAAGTTATTGCGGGTAATGTAAGTTGCTCGTGATGATATTATTCACTTAAATGAACTTCTAATTCTGTGATTTATTGTGATGTACATACATTGTCCTTTCGGATTCCTATTGGTTGTTTAATTAAATTAAAGATAACTAGTGAGATGTTATTCATATAAATTATAGATTGCTTGTTCTGTACTTGTCGGTGGATATCTTAGACGACTTAAATGGATATGAAATGTATGTGCGAATGCTAGATGTGATTAAAGGGATAGATTGCTTGTTTTGTGCTTGTCGGTGGATTTCGCAGAACTTCCGTTCTAGACCTACGCGATGGTTGCCTTTCTCCCAAATGATGCACAAAACTGACGCCATAATCCCTACAATCGCATACTACAGCAATTAGTTATGCGCTGACACCACAGTCAAGCTTAAATATAAAATACGATCACTTTAATCATACCTAACATTTATATATATATATTTTATTTTCTCTTTAATCGTCTATGATCACAATTGGCGATGCATATATTCTGCAATCATTCAATGACCTAATATATGAATTATGATACAAATAAATAGTCATCATTTTTATATGAAGTCCTTCCAGTCCTTCCAACTGATGCATTATCCCTACAATCCCATACTACATCTTCGTGCATGATTTCGGGAAAGAATATCGCTCATTGATGTCAGAAGTTATTGCGGGTAATGTAAGTTGCTCGTGATGATATTATTCACTTAAATGAACTTCTAATTCTGTGATTTATTGTGGTGTACATACATTGTCCTTTCGGATTCCTATTGGTTGTTTAATTAAATTAAAGATAACTAGTGAGATGTTATTCATATAAATTATAGATTGCCTGTTTTGTGCTTGTCGGTGGATTTCGCAGATCTTCCGTTTTAGACCTACGCGATGGTTACCATTCTCCCAAATGATGCACAAAACTGACGCCATAATCCCTTCAATGGCATACTACAAATATCTTCAATCACGCCTAACATTCTTATATATATTCCATATTCTCTTTGATCCTCTGAGAGCACATTTATCGATACATATCTTCTACAATCATCCGCAGACCTAGGATATAGACTATGCCCCAGATAAATAAATAGTCATCATGGTTACATAAAGTCCTTTCATAAAAATAATGCATAATCCCTACAATCGCATACTACAGCAATTAGTTATGCGCTGACACCACAGTCAAGCTTAAATATGAAATACGATCACTTTAATCATGCCTAACATTTATATATATATATATTTTATTTTCTCTTTAATCGTCTATGATCACAATTGGCGATGCATATATTCTGTAATCATTCAATGACCTAATATATGAATTATGATACAAATAAATAGTCATCATTTTTATATGAAGTCCTTCCAGGAAACTGATGCATTATCCCTACAATCCCATACTACATCTTCGTGCATGATTTCGGGAAAGAATATCGCTCATTGATGTCAGAAGTTATTGCGGGTAATGTAAGTTGCTCGTGATGATATTATTCACTTAAATGAACTTCTAATTCTGTGATTTATTGTGATGTACATACATTGTCCTTTCGGATTCCTATTGGTTGTTTAATTAAATTAAAGATAACTAGTGAGATGTTATTCATATAAATTATAGATTGCTTGTTTTGTACTTGTCGGTGGATATCTTAGACGACTTAAATGGATATGAAATGTATGTGCGAATGTTAGATGTGATTAAAGGGATAGATTGCTTGTTTTGTGCTTGTCGGTGGATTTCGCAGAACTTCCGTTTTAGACCTACGCGATGGTTGCCTTTCTCCCAAATGATGCACAAAACTGACGCCATAATCCCTTCAATCGCATACTACAAATATCTTCAATCACCCCTAACATTCTTATATATATTCCATATTCTCTTTGATCCTCTGTGAGCACATTTATCGATACATATCTTCTACAATCATCCGCAGACCTAGGATATAGACTATGCCCCAGATAAATAAATAGTCATCATGGTTACATAAAGTCCTTTCATAAAAATAATGCATAATCCCTACAATCGCATTCTACAGCAATTAGTTATGCGCTGACACCACAGTCAAGCTTAAATATGAAATACGATCACTTTAATCATGCCTAACATTTTTATATATATATTTTATTTTCTCTTTAATCGTCTATGATCACAATTGGCGATGCATATATTCTGCAATCATTCAATGACCTAATATATGAATTATGATACAAATAAATAGTCATCATTTTTATATGAAGTCCTTCCAGGAAACTGATGCATTATCCCTACAATCTCATACTACAATAATTAGTTTTATGCTAACAGCACAGTCAAACTCAAATATGACATATGGTCCCTTCATTCATGCCTAACATTATTAAATATATTTATATTCTTTTTAATCCTCTATGAGAAGAATTGGCGGTGCATATGATCTACAATCATCCGCAGGCCTTAAATATGCCATATATGAATGAAGCCATCAGGTTATTCGAAGTCCTTTTATGAAACTGGTGTATAATCCCTGCATGTATGTATGTATATGTATGAGCTGCACGAAGGAGGGAGAAAAAGAGGCTGTCTTCTCATTTCTCCGCGGCAACAGCATTTACGCCCCGCCCATTCGGGCGACGTCGCATTCGCCACATTGTCTGCTAAATTGGAAATTATATTGCTCGTCATGTAAGCCGCCATCTTGTCGGCTGTATTTCAAGAAATAATTGGCTCCGCCTTATTTTCCATTTTGATTTATTTTACGTACAATATGAAGTGCATATATCGAGCAAATAAGAGTGCATTACAGAAAAAAGTTACAATTATTGGTAAATACAATGGTTTGTTGATTTAGTTGATCCCCTAATTAATGTCATACATGCTTGGAGGGATTGCATGTTACCATAAAGGTGACTTTTATCATTTATGGATTTATATTGAAGTAGAATGTATGTTCTCATACTTGATTGGAGAGACTGCATGCCACCATGCGGGCTTTATTCATAAATGGCATAGCATATAAATTGGTTCTGTGGTTAAGTGTAGAAGATTTTAATCGCCAATTTTGTGTGAATAAAGATATTTAAACATATATAAGAGTATGCAAGATATGATTGAAGGGATCACATTTCATATGTGAGCTTGATTGTGATGTTAGCAAAAATTTATTGTGCTTATAGACGACTTAAATGGATATGAAATGTATGTGAGAATGTTAGATGTGATTAAAGGGATCATATTTAGTTTCGTGCATGATTTGGGGAAAGAAAATCGCTCATTGATGTCAGAAGTTATTGCGGGTAATGTAAGTTGCTCGTGATGATGTTATTCACTTAAATAAACTTCTAATTCTGTGATTTATTGTGGTGTACATACATTGTCCTCTCGGATTCCTATTGGTTGTTTAATTAAATTAAAGGTAACTAGTGGGATGTTATTCATATAAATTATAGATTGCTTGTTTTGTGCTTGTCGGTGGATTTCGCAGATCTTCCGTTTTAGACCTACGCGCTGGTTGCCATTCTCCCAAATGATGCACAAAACTGACGCCATAATCCCTTCAATGGCATACTACAAATATCTTCAATAACGCCTAACATTCTTATATATATTCCATATTCTCTTTGATCCCCTGTGAGCACATTTATCGATACATATCTTCTACAATCATCCGCAGACCTAGGATATAGACTATGCCCCAGATAAATAAATAGTCATCATGGTTACATAAAGTCCTTTCATAAAAATAATGCATAATCCCTACAATCGCATACTACAGCAATTAGTTATGCGCTGACACCACAGTCAAGCTTAAATATGAAATAGGATCACTTTAATCATGCTTAACAATCACAATTGGCGATGCATATATTCTGCAATCATTCAATGACCTAATATATGAATTATGATACAAATAAATAGTCATCATTTTTATATGAAGTCCTTCCAGGAAACTGATGCATTATCCCTACAATCCCATACTACATCTTCGTGCATGATTTCGGGAAAGAATATCGCTCATTGATGTCAGAAGTTATTGCGGGTAATGTAAGTTGCTCGTGATGATATTATTCACTTAAATGAACTTCTAATTCTGTGATTTATTGTGATGTACATACATTGTCCTTTCGGATTCCTATTGGTTGTTTAATTAAATTAAAGATAACTAGTGAGATGTTATTCATATAAATTATAGATTGCTTGTTTTGTACTTGTCGGTGGATATCTTAGACGACTTAAATGGATATGAAATGTATGTGCGAATGTTAGATGTGATTAAAGGGATAGATTGCTTGTTTTGTGCTTGTCGGTGGATTTCGCAGAACTTCCGTTTTAGACCTACGCGATGGTTGCCTTTCTCCCAAATGATGCACAAAACTGACGCCATAATCCCTTCAATCGCATACTACAAATATCTTCAATCACCCCTAACATTCTTATATATATTCCATATTCTCTTTGATCCTCTGTGAGCACATTTATCGATACATATCTTCTACAATCATCCGCAGACCTAGGATATAGACTATGCCCCAGATAAATAAATAGTCATCATGGTTACATAAAGTCCTTTCATAAAAATAATGCATAATCCCTACAATCGCATTCTACAGCAATTAGTTATGCGCTGACACCACAGTCAAGCTTAAATATGAAATACGATCACTTTAATCATGCCTAACATTTTTATATATATATTTTATTTTCTCTTTAATCGTCTATGATCACAATTGGCGATGCATATATTCTGCAATCATTCAATGACCTAATATATGAATTATGATACAAATAAATAGTCATCATTTTTATATGAAGTCCTTCCAGGAAACTGATGCATTATCCCTACAATCTCATACTACAATAATTAGTTTTATGCTAACAGCACAGTCAAACTCAAATATGACATATGGTCCCTTCATTCATGCCTAACATTATTAAATATATTTATATTCTTTTTAATCCTCTATGAGAAGAATTGGCGGTGCATATGATCTACAATCATCCGCAGGCCTTAAATATGCCATATATGAATGAAGCCATCAGGTTATTCGAAGTCCTTTTATGAAACTGGTGTATAATCCCTGCATGTATGTATGTATATGTATGAGCTGCACGAAGGAGGGAGAAAAAGAGGCTGTCTTCTCATTTCTCCGCGGCAACAGCATTTACGCCCCGCCCATTCGGGCGACGTCGCATTCGCCACATTGTCTGCTAAATTGGAAATTATATTGCTCGTCATGTAAGCCGCCATCTTGTCGGCTGTATTTCAAGAAATAATTGGCTCCGCCTTATTTTCCATTTTGATTTATTTTACGTACAATATGAAGTGCATATATCGAGCAAATAAGAGTGCATTACAGAAAAAAGTTACAATTATTGGTAAATACAATGGTTTGTTGATTTAGTTGATCCCCTAATTAATGTCATACATGCTTGGAGGGATTGCATGTTACCATAAAGGTGACTTTTATCATTTATGGATTTATATTGAAGTAGAATGTATGTTCTCATACTTGATTGGAGAGACTGCATGCCACCATGCGGGCTTTATTCATAAATGGCATAGCATATAAATTGGTTCTGTGGTTAAGTGTAGAAGATTTTAATCGCCAATTTTGTGTGAATAAAGATATTTAAACATATATAAGAGTATGCAAGATATGATTGAAGGGATCACATTTCATATGTGAGCTTGATTGTGATGTTAGCAAAAATTTATTGTGCTTATAGACGACTTAAATGGATATGAAATGTATGTGAGAATGTTAGATGTGATTAAAGGGATCATATTTAGTTTCGTGCATGATTTGGGGAAAGAAAATCGCTCATTGATGTCAGAAGTTATTGCGGGTAATGTAAGTTGCTCGTGATGATGTTATTCACTTAAATAAACTTCTAATTCTGTGATTTATTGTGGTGTACATACATTGTCCTCTCGGATTCCTATTGGTTGTTTAATTAAATTAAAGGTAACTAGTGGGATGTTATTCATATAAATTATAGATTGCTTGTTTTGTGCTTGTCGGTGGATTTCGCAGATCTTCCGTTTTAGACCTACGCGCTGGTTGCCATTCTCCCAAATGATGCACAAAACTGACGCCATAATCCCTTCAATGGCATACTACAAATATCTTCAATAACGCCTAACATTCTTATATATATTCCATATTCTCTTTGATCCCCTGTGAGCACATTTATCGATACATATCTTCTACAATCATCCGCAGACCTAGGATATAGACTATGCCCCAGATAAATAAATAGTCATCATGGTTACATAAAGTCCTTTCATAAAAATAATGCATAATCCCTACAATCGCATACTACAGCAATTAGTTATGCGCTGACACCACAGTCAAGCTTAAATATGAAATAGGATCACTTTAATCATGCTTAACAATCACAATTGGCGATGCATATATTCTGCAATCATTCAATGACCTAATATATGAATTATGATACAAATAAATAGTCATCATTTTTATATGAAGTCCTTCCAGGAAACTGATGCATTATCCCTACAATCCCATACTACATCTTCGTGCATGATTTCGGGAAAGAATATCGCTCATTGATGTCAGAAGTTATTGCGGGTAATGTAAGTTGCTCGTGATGATATTATTCACTTAAATGAACTTCTAATTCTGTGATTTATTGTGATGTACATACATTGTCCTTTCGGATTCCTATTGGTTGTTTAATTAAATTAAAGATAACTAGTGAGATGTTATTCATATAAATTATAGATTGCTTGTTCTGTACTTGTCGGTGGATATCTTAGACGACTTAAATGGATATGAAATGTATGTGCGAATGCTAGATGTGATTAAAGGGATAGATTGCTTGTTTTGTTCTTGTCGGTGGATTTCGCAGAACTTCCGTTCTAGACCTACGCGATGGTTGCCTTTCTCCCAAATGATGCACAAAACTGACGCCATAATCCCTTCAATCGCATACTACAAATATCTTCAATCACCCCTAACATTCTTATATATATTCCATATTCTCTTTGATCCTCTGTGAGCACATTTATCGATACATATCTTCTACAATCATCCGCAGACCTAGGATATAGACTATGCCCCAGATAAATAAATAGTCATCATGGTTACATAAAGTCCTTTCATAAAATTAATGCATAATCCCTACAATCGCATTCTACAGCAATTAGTTATGCGCTGACACCACAGTCAAGCTTAAATATGAAATACGATCACTTTAATCATGCCTAACATTTTTATATATATTTTATTTTCTCTTTAATCGTCTATGATCACAATTGGCGATGCATATATTCTGCAATCATTCAATGACCTAATATATGAATTATGATACAAATAAATAGTCTAAATCATGTTAGATGTGATTAAAGGGATCATATTTAGTTTCGTGCATGATTTGGGGAAAGAAAATCGCTCATTGATGTCAGAAGTTATTGCGGGTAATGTAAGTTGCTCGTGATGATGTTATTCACTTAAATAAACTTCTAATTCTGTGATTTATTGTGGTGTACATACATTGTCCTCTCGGATTCCTATTGGTTGTTTAATTAAATTAAAGGTAACTAGTGGGATGTTATTCATAAAAATTATAGATTGCTTGTTTTGTGCTTGTCGGTGGATTTCGCAGATCTTCCGTTTTAGACCTACGCGCTGGTTGCCATTCTCCCAAATGATGCACAAAACTGACGCCATAATCCCTTCAATGGCATACTACAAATATCTTCAATAACTCCTAACATTCTTATATATATTCCATATTCTCTTTGATCCCCTGTGAGCACATTTATCGATACATATCTTCTACAATCATCCGCAGACCTAGGATATAGACTATGCCCCAGATAAATAAATAGTCATCATGGTTACATAAAGTCCTTTCATAAAAATAATGCATAATCCCTACAATCGCATACTACAGCAATTAGTTATGCGCTGACACCACAGTCAAGCTTAAATATGAAATAGGATCACTTTAATCATGCTTAACAATCACAATTGGCGATGCATATATTCTGCAATCATTCAATGACCTAATATATGAATTATGATACAAATAAATAGTCATCATTTTTATATGAAGTCCTTCCAGGAAACTGATGCATTATCCCTACAATCCCATACTACATCTTCGTGCATGATTTCGGGAAAGAATATCGCTCATTGATGTCAGAAGTTATTGCGGGTAATGTAAGTTGCTCGTGATGATATTATTCACTTAAATGAACTTCTAATTCTGTGATTTATTGTGATGTACATACATTGTCCTTTCGGATTCCTATTGGTTGTTTAATTAAATTAAAGATAACTAGTGAGATGTTATTCATATAAATTATAGATTGCTTGTTTTGTACTTGTCGGTGGATATCTTAGACGACTTAAATGGATATGAAATGTATGTGCGAATGTTAGATGTGATTAAAGGGATAGATTGCTTGTTTTGTGCTTGTCGGTGGATTTCGCAGAACTTCCGTTTTAGACCTACGCGATGGTTGCCTTTCTCCCAAATGATGCACAAAACTGACGCCATAATCCCTTCAATCGCATACTACAAATATCTTCAATCACCCCTAACATTCTTATATATATTCCATATTCTCTTTGATCCTCTGTGAGCACATTTATCGATACATATCTTCTACAATCATCCGCAGACCTAGGATATAGACTATGCCCCAGATAAATAAATAGTCATCATGGTTACATAAAGTCCTTTCATAAAATTAATGCATAATCCCTACAATCGCATTCTACAGCAATTAGTTATGCGCTGACACCACAGTCAAGCTTAAATATGAAATACGATCACTTTAATCATGCCTAACAGTTTTATATATATATTTTATTTTCTCTTTAATCGTCTATGATCACAATTGGCGATGCATATATTCTGCAATCATTCAATGACCTAATATATGAATTATGATACAAATAAATAGTCATCATTTTTATATGAAGTCCTTCCAGGAAACTGATGCATTATCCCTACAATCTCATACTACAATAATTAGTTTTATGCTAACAGCACAGTCAAACTCAAATATGACATATGGTCCCTTCATTCATGCCTAACATTATTAAATATATTTATATTCTTTTTAATCCTCTATGAGAAGAATTGGCGGTGCATATGATCTACAATCATCCGCAGGCCTTAAATATGCCATATATGAATGAAGCCATCAGGTTATTCGAAGTCCTTTTATGAAACTGGTGTATAATCCCTGCATGTATGTATGTATATGTATGAGCTGCACGAAGGAGGGAGAAAAAGAGGCTGTCTTCTCATTTCTCCGCGGCAACAGCATTTACGCCCCGCCCATTCGGGCGACGTCGCATTCACCACATTGTCTGCTAAATTGGAAATTATATTGCTCGTCATGTAAGCCGCCATCTTGTCGGCTGTATTTCAAGAAATAATTGGCTCCGCCTTATTTTCCATTTTGATTTATTTTACGTACAATATGAAGTGCATATATCGAGCAAATAAGAGTGCATTACAGAAAAAAGTTACAATTATTGGTAAATACAATGGTTTGTTGATTTAGTTGATCCCCTAATTAATGTCATACATGCTTGGAGGGATTGCATGTTACCATAAAGGTGACTTTTATCATTTATGGATTTATATTGAAGTAGAATGTATGTTCTCATACTTGATTGGAGAGACTGCATGCCACCATGCGGGCTTTATTCATAAATGGCATAGCATATAAATTGGTTCTGTGGTTAAGTGTAGAAGATTTTAATCGCCAATTTTGTGTGAATAAAGATATTTAAACATATATAAGAGTATGCAAGATATGATTGAAGGGATCACATTTCATATGTGAGCTTGATTGTGATGTTAGCAAAAATTTATTGTGCTTATAGACGACTTAAATGGATATGAAATGTATGTGAGAATGTTAGATGTGATTAAAGGGATCATATTTAGTTTCGTGCATGATTTGGGGAAAGAAAATCGCTCATTGATGTCAGAAGTTATTGCGGGTAATGTAAGTTGCTCGTGATGATGTTATTCACTTAAATAAACTTCTAATTCTGTGATTTATTGTGGTGTACATACATTGTCCTCTCGGATTCCTATTGGTTGTTTAATTAAATTAAAGGTAACTAGTGGGATGTTATTCATATAAATTATAGATTGCTTGTTTTGTGCTTGTCGGTGGATTTCGCAGATCTTCCGTTTTAGACCTACGCGCTGGTTGCCATTCTCCCAAATGATGCACAAAACTGACGCCATAATCCCTTCAATGGCATACTACAAATATCTTCAATAACGCCTAACATTCTTATATATATTCCATATTCTCTTTGATCCCCTGTGAGCACATTTATCGATACATATCTTCTACAATCATCCGCAGACCTAGGATATAGACTATGCCCCAGATAAATAAATAGTCATCATGGTTACATAAAGTCCTTTCATAAAAATAATGCATAATCCCTACAATCGCATACTACAGCAATTAGTTATGCGCTGACACCACAGTCAAGCTTAAATATGAAATAGGATCACTTTAATCATGCTTAACAATCACAATTGGCGATGCATATATTCTGCAATCATTCAATGACCTAATATATGAATTATGATACAAATAAATAGTCATCATTTTTATATGAAGTCCTTCCAGGAAACTGATGCATTATCCCTACAATCCCATACTACATCTTCGTGCATGATTTCGGGAAAGAATATCGCTCATTGATGTCAGAAGTTATTGCGGGTAATGTAAGTTGCTCGTGATGATATTATTCACTTAAATGAACTTCTAATTCTGTGATTTATTGTGATGTACATACATTGTCCTTTCGGATTCCTATTGGTTGTTTAATTAAATTAAAGATAACTAGTGAGATGTTATTCATATAAATTATAGATTGCTTGTTTTGTACTTGTCGGTGGATATCTTAGACGACTTAAATGGATATGAAATGTATGTGCGAATGTTAGATGTGATTAAAGGGATAGATTGCTTGTTTTGTGCTTGTCGGTGGATTTCGCAGAACTTCCGTTTTAGACCTACGCGATGGTTGCCTTTCTCCCAAATGATGCACAAAACTGACGCCATAATCCCTTCAATCGCATACTACAAATATCTTCAATCACCCCTAACATTCTTATATATATTCCATATTCTCTTTGATCCTCTGTGAGCACATTTATCGATACATATCTTCTACAATCATCCGCAGACCTAGGATATAGACTATGCCCCAGATAAATAAATAGTCATCATGGTTACATAAAGTCCTTTCATAAAAATAATGCATAATCCCTACAATCGCATTCTACAGCAATTAGTTATGCGCTGACACCACAGTCAAGCTTAAATATGAAATACGATCACTTTAATCATGCCTAACATTTTTATATATATATTTTATTTTCTCTTTAATCGTCTATGATCACAATTGGCGATGCATATATTCTGCAATCATTCAATGACCTAATATATGAATTATGATACAAATAAATAGTCATCATTTTTATATGAAGTCCTTCCAGGAAACTGATGCATTATCCCTACAATCTCATACTACAATAATTAGTTTTATGCTAACAGCACAGTCAAACTCAAATATGACATATGGTCCCTTCATTCATGCCTAACATTATTAAATATATTTATATTCTTTTTAATCCTCTATGAGAAGAATTGGCGGTGCATATGATCTACAATCATCCGCAGGCCTTAAATATGCCATATATGAATGAAGCCATCAGGTTATTCGAAGTCCTTTTATGAAACTGGTGTATAATCCCTGCATGTATGTATGTATATGTATGAGCTGCACGAAGGAGGGAGAAAAAGAGGCTGTCTTCTCATTTCTCCGCGGCAACAGCATTTACGCCCCGCCCATTCGGGCGACGTCGCATTCGCCACATTGTCTGCTAAATTGGAAATTATATTGCTCGTCATGTAAGCCGCCATCTTGTCGGCTGTATTTCAAGAAATAATTGGCTCCGCCTTATTTTCCATTTTGATTTATTTTACGTACAATATGAAGTGCATATATCGAGCAAATAAGAGTGCATTACAGAAAAAAGTTACAATTATTGGTAAATACAATGGTTTGTTGATTTAGTTGATCCCCTAATTAATGTCATACATGCTTGGAGGGATTGCATGTTACCATAAAGGTGACTTTTATCATTTATGGATTTATATTGAAGTAGAATGTATGTTCTCATACTTGATTGGAGAGACTGCATGCCACCATGCGGGCTTTATTCATAAATGGCATAGCATATAAATTGGTTCTGTGGTTAAGTGTAGAAGATTTTAATCGCCAATTTTGTGTGAATAAAGATATTTAAACATATATAAGAGTATGCAAGATATGATTGAAGGGATCACATTTCATATGTGAGCTTGATTGTGATGTTAGCAAAAATTTATTGTGCTTATAGACGACTTAAATGGATATGAAATGTATGTGAGAATGTTAGATGTGATTAAAGGGATCATATTTAGTTTCGTGCATGATTTGGGGAAAGAAAATCGCTCATTGATGTCAGAAGTTATTGCGGGTAATGTAAGTTGCTCGTGATGATGTTATTCACTTAAATAAACTTCTAATTCTGTGATTTATTGTGGTGTACATACATTGTCCTCTCGGATTCCTATTGGTTGTTTAATTAAATTAAAGGTAACTAGTGGGATGTTATTCATAAAAATTATAGATTGCTTGTTTTGTGCTTGTCGGTGGATTTCGCAGATCTTCCGTTTTAGACCTACGCGCTGGTTGCCATTCTCCCAAATGATGCACAAAACTGACGCCATAATCCCTTCAATGGCATACTACAAATATCTTCAATAACGCCTAACATTCTTATATATATTCCATATTCTCTTTGATCCCCTGTGAGCACATTTATCGATACATATCTTCTACAATCATCCGCAGACCTAGGATATAGACTATGCCCCAGATAAATAAATAGTCATCATGGTTACATAAAGTCCTTTCATAAAAATAATGCATAATCCCTACAATCGCATACTACAGCAATTAGTTATGCGCTGACACCACAGTCAAGCTTAAATATGAAATAGGATCACTTTAATCATGCTTAACAATCACAATTGGCGATGCATATATTCTGCAATCATTCAATGACCTAATATATGAATTATGATACAAATAAATAGTCATCATTTTTATATGAAGTCCTTCCAGGAAACTGATGCATTATCCCTACAATCCCATACTACATCTTCGTGCATGATTTCGGGAAAGAATATCGCTCATTGATGTCAGAAGTTATTGCGGGTAATGTAAGTTGCTCGTGATGATATTATTCACTTAAATGAACTTCTAATTCTGTGATTTATTGTGATGTACATACATTGTCCTTTCGGATTCCTATTGGTTGTTTAATTAAATTAAAGATAACTAGTGAGATGTTATTCATATAAATTATAGATTGCTTGTTCTGTACTTGTCGGTGGATATCTTAGACGACTTAAATGGATATGAAATGTATGTGCGAATGCTAGATGTGATTAAAGGGATAGATTGCTTGTTTTGTGCTTGTCGGTGGATTTCGCAGAACTTCCGTTCTAGACCTACGCGATGGTTGCCTTTCTCCCAAATGATGCACAAAACTGACGCCATAATCCCTTCAATCGCATACTACAAATATCTTCAATCACCCCTAACATTCTTATATATATTCCATATTCTCTTTGATCCTCTGTGAGCACATTTATCGATACATATCTTCTACAATCATCCGCAGACCTAGGATATAGACTATGCCCCAGATAAATAAATAGTCATCATGGTTACATAAAGTCCTTTCATAAAATTAATGCATAATCCCTACAATCGCATTCTACAGCAATTAGTTATGCGCTGACACCACAGTCAAGCTTAAATATGAAATACGATCACTTTAATCATGCCTAACAGTTTTATATATATATTTTATTTTCTCTTTAATCGTCTATGATCACAATTGGCGATGCATATATTCTGCAATCATTCAATGACCTAATATATGAATTATGATACAAATAAATAGTCATCATTTTTATATGAAGTCCTTCCAGGAAACTGATGCATTATCCCTACAATCTCATACTACAATAATTAGTTTTATGCTAACAGCACAGTCAAACTCAAATATGACATATGGTCCCTTCATTCATGCCTAACATTATTAAATATATTTATATTCTTTTTAATCCTCTATGAGAAGAATTGGCGGTGCATATGATCTACAATCATCCGCAGGCCTTAAATATGCCATATATGAATGAAGCCATCAGGTTATTCGAAGTCCTTTTATGAAACTGGTGTATAATCCCTGCATGTATGTATGTATATGTATGAGCTGCACGAAGGAGGGAGAAAAAGAGGCTGTCTTCTCATTTCTCCGCGGCAACAGCATTTACGCCCCGCCCATTCGGGCGACGTCGCATTCACCACATTGTCTGCTAAATTGGAAATTATATTGCTCGTCATGTAAGCCGCCATCTTGTCGGCTGTATTTCAAGAAATAATTGGCTCCGCCTTATTTTCCATTTTGATTTATTTTACGTACAATATGAAGTGCATATATCGAGCAAATAAGAGTGCATTACAGAAAAAAGTTACAATTATTGGTAAATACAATGGTTTGTTGATTTAGTTGATCCCCT
This sequence comes from Eristalinus sepulchralis, assembly GCA_944738645.1. NCBI lineage: Eukaryota > Metazoa > Arthropoda > Insecta > Diptera > Syrphidae > Eristalinus > Eristalinus sepulchralis. The sequence continues at coordinate 29,637 of OX122884.1, read as the reverse complement.
AATTAATGTCATACATGCTTGGAGGGATTGCATGTTACCATAAAGGTGACTTTTATCATTTATGGATTTATATTGAAGTAGAATGTATGTTCTCATACTTGATTGGAGAGACTGCATGCCACCATGCGGGCTTTATTCATAAATGGCATAGCATATAAATTGGTTCTGTGGTTAAGTGTAGAAGATTTTAATCGCCAATTTTGTGTGAATAAAGATATTTAAACATATATAAGAGTATGCAAGATATGATTGAAGGGATCACATTTCATATGTGAGCTTGATTGTGATGTTAGCAAAAATTTATTGTGCTTATAGACGACTTAAATGGATATGAAATGTATGTGAGAATGTTAGATGTGATTAAAGGGATCATATTTAGTTTCGTGCATGATTTGGGGAAAGAAAATCGCTCATTGATGTCAGAAGTTATTGCGGGTAATGTAAGTTGCTCGTGATGATGTTATTCACTTAAATAAACTTCTAATTCTGTGATTTATTGTGGTGTACATACATTGTCCTCTCGGATTCCTATTGGTTGTTTAATTAAATTAAAGGTAACTAGTGGGATGTTATTCATATAAATTATAGATTGCTTGTTTTGTGCTTGTCGGTGGATTTCGCAGATCTTCCGTTTTAGACCTACGCGCTGGTTGCCATTCTCCCAAATGATGCACAAAACTGACGCCATAATCCCTTCAATGGCATACTACAAATATCTTCAATAACGCCTAACATTCTTATATATATTCCATATTCTCTTTGATCCCCTGTGAGCACATTTATCGATACATATCTTCTACAATCATCCGCAGACCTAGGATATAGACTATGCCCCAGATAAATAAATAGTCATCATGGTTACATAAAGTCCTTTCATAAAAATAATGCATAATCCCTACAATCGCATACTACAGCAATTAGTTATGCGCTGACACCACAGTCAAGCTTAAATATGAAATAGGATCACTTTAATCATGCTTAACAATCACAATTGGCGATGCATATATTCTGCAATCATTCAATGACCTAATATATGAATTATGATACAAATAAATAGTCATCATTTTTATATGAAGTCCTTCCAGGAAACTGATGTATTATCCCTACAATCCCATACTACATCTTCGTGCATGATTTCGGGAAAGAATATCGCTCATTGATGTCAGAAGTTATTGCGGGTAATGTAAGTTGCTCGTGATGATATTATTCACTTAAATGAACTTCTAATTCTGTGATTTATTGTGATGTACATACATTGTCCTTTCGGATTCCTATTGGTTGTTTAATTAAATTAAAGATAACTAGTGAGATGTTATTCATATAAATTATAGATTGCTTGTTTTGTACTTGTCGGTGGATATCTTAGACGACTTAAATGGATATGAAATGTATGTGCGAATGTTAGATGTGATTAAAGGGATAGATTGCTTGTTTTGTGCTTGTCGGTGGATTTCGCAGAACTTCCGTTTTAGACCTACGCGATGGTTGCCTTTCTCCCAAATGATGCACAAAACTGACGCCATAATCCCTTCAATCGCATACTACAAATATCTTCAATCACCCCTAACATTCTTATATATATTCCATATTCTCTTTGATCCTCTGTGAGCACATTTATCGATACATATCTTCTACAATCATCCGCAGACCTAGGATATAGACTATGCCCCAGATAAATAAATAGTCATCATGGTTACATAAAGTCCTTTCATAAAAATAATGCATAATCCCTACAATCGCATTCTACAGCAATTAGTTATGCGCTGACACCACAGTCAAGCTTAAATATGAAATACGATCACTTTAATCATGCCTAACATTTTTATATATATATTTTATTTTCTCTTTAATCGTCTATGATCACAATTGGCGATGCATATATTCTGCAATCATTCAATGACCTAATATATGAATTATGATACAAATAAATAGTCATCATTTTTATATGAAGTCCTTCCAGGAAACTGATGCATTATCCCTACAATCTCATACTACAATAATTAGTTTTATGCTAACAGCACAGTCAAACTCAAATATGACATATGGTCCCTTCATTCATGCCTAACATTATTAAATATATTTATATTCTTTTTAATCCTCTATGAGAAGAATTGGCGGTGCATATGATCTACAATCATCCGCAGGCCTTAAATATGCCATATATGAATGAAGCCATCAGGTTATTCGAAGTCCTTTTATGAAACTGGTGTATAATCCCTGCATGTATGTATGTATATGTATGAGCTGCACGAAGGAGGGAGAAAAAGAGGCTGTCTTCTCATTTCTCCGCGGCAACAGCATTTACGCCCCGCCCATTCGGGCGACGTCGCATTCGCCACATTGTCTGCTAAATTGGAAATTATATTGCTCGTCATGTAAGCCGCCATCTTGTCGGCTGTATTTCAAGAAATAATTGGCTCCGCCTTATTTTCCATTTTGATTTATTTTACGTACAATATGAAGTGCATATATCGAGCAAATAAGAGTGCATTACAGAAAAAAGTTACAATTATTGGTAAATACAATGGTTTGTTGATTTAGTTGATCCCCTAATTAATGTCATACATGCTTGGAGGGATTGCATGTTACCATAAAGGTGACTTTTATCATTTATGGATTTATATTGAAGTAGAATGTATGTTCTCATACTTGATTGGAGAGACTGCATGCCACCATGCGGGCTTTATTCATAAATGGCATAGCATATAAATTGGTTCTGTGGTTAAGTGTAGAAGATTTTAATCGCCAATTTTGTGTGAATAAAGATATTTAAACATATATAAGAGTATGCAAGATATGATTGAAGGGATCACATTTCATATGTGAGCTTGATTGTGATGTTAGCAAAAATTTATTGTGCTTATAGACGACTTAAATGGATATGAAATGTATGTGAGAATGTTAGATGTGATTAAAGGGATCATATTTAGTTTCGTGCATGATTTGGGGAAAGAAAATCGCTCATTGATGTCAGAAGTTATTGCGGGTAATGTAAGTTGCTCGTGATGATGTTATTCACTTAAATAAACTTCTAATTCTGTGATTTATTGTGGTGTACATACATTGTCCTCTCGGATTCCTATTGGTTGTTTAATTAAATTAAAGGTAACTAGTGGGATGTTATTCATATAAATTATAGATTGCTTGTTTTGTGCTTGTCGGTGGATTTCGCAGATCTTCCGTTTTAGACCTACGCGCTGGTTGCCATTCTCCCAAATGATGCACAAAACTGACGCCATAATCCCTTCAATGGCATACTACAAATATCTTCAATAACGCCTAACATTCTTATATATATTCCATATTCTCTTTGATCCCCTGTGAGCACATTTATCGATACATATCTTCTACAATCATCCGCAGACCTAGGATATAGACTATGCCCCAGATAAATAAATAGTCATCATGGTTACATAAAGTCCTTTCATAAAAATAATGCATAATCCCTACAATCGCATACTACAGCAATTAGTTATGCGCTGACACCACAGTCAAGCTTAAATATGAAATAGGATCACTTTAATCATGCTTAACAATCACAATTGGCGATGCATATATTCTGCAATCATTCAATGACCTAATATATGAATTATGATACAAATAAATAGTCATCATTTTTATATGAAGTCCTTCCAGGAAACTGATGCATTATCCCTACAATCCCATACTACATCTTCGTGCATGATTTCGGGAAAGAATATCGCTCATTGATGTCAGAAGTTATTGCGGGTAATGTAAGTTGCTCGTGATGATATTATTCACTTAAATGAACTTCTAATTCTGTGATTTATTGTGATGTACATACATTGTCCTTTCGGATTCCTATTGGTTGTTTAATTAAATTAAAGATAACTAGTGAGATGTTATTCATATAAATTATAGATTGCTTGTTCTGTACTTGTCGGTGGATATCTTAGACGACTTAAATGGATATGAAATGTATGTGCGAATGCTAGATGTGATTAAAGGGATAGATTGCTTGTTTTGTGCTTGTCGGTGGATTTCGCAGAACTTCCGTTCTAGACCTACGCGATGGTTGCCTTTCTCCCAAATGATGCACAAAACTGACGCCATAATCCCTTCAATCGCATACTACAAATATCTTCAATCACCCCTAACATTCTTATATATATTCCATATTCTCTTTGATCCTCTGTGAGCACATTTATCGATACATATCTTCTACAATCATCCGCAGACCTAGGATATAGACTATGCCCCAGATAAATAAATAGTCATCATGGTTACATAAAGTCCTTTCATAAAATTAATGCATAATCCCTACAATCGCATTCTACAGCAATTAGTTATGCGCTGACACCACAGTCAAGCTTAAATATGAAATACGATCACTTTAATCATGCCTAACATTTTTATATATATTTTATTTTCTCTTTAATCGTCTATGATCACAATTGGCGATGCATATATTCTGCAATCATTCAATGACCTAATATATGAATTATGATACAAATAAATAGTCTAAATCATGTTAGATGTGATTAAAGGGATCATATTTAGTTTCGTGCATGATTTGGGGAAAGAAAATCGCTCATTGATGTCAGAAGTTATTGCGGGTAATGTAAGTTGCTCGTGATGATGTTATTCACTTAAATAAACTTCTAATTCTGTGATTTATTGTGGTGTACATACATTGTCCTCTCGGATTCCTATTGGTTGTTTAATTAAATTAAAGGTAACTAGTGGGATGTTATTCATAAAAATTATAGATTGCTTGTTTTGTGCTTGTCGGTGGATTTCGCAGATCTTCCGTTTTAGACCTACGCGCTGGTTGCCATTCTCCCAAATGATGCACAAAACTGACGCCATAATCCCTTCAATGGCATACTACAAATATCTTCAATAACTCCTAACATTCTTATATATATTCCATATTCTCTTTGATCCCCTGTGAGCACATTTATCGATACATATCTTCTACAATCATCCGCAGACCTAGGATATAGACTATGCCCCAGATAAATAAATAGTCATCATGGTTACATAAAGTCCTTTCATAAAAATAATGCATAATCCCTACAATCGCATACTACAGCAATTAGTTATGCGCTGACACCACAGTCAAGCTTAAATATGAAATAGGATCACTTTAATCATGCTTAACAATCACAATTGGCGATGCATATATTCTGCAATCATTCAATGACCTAATATATGAATTATGATACAAATAAATAGTCATCATTTTTATATGAAGTCCTTCCAGGAAACTGATGCATTATCCCTACAATCCCATACTACATCTTCGTGCATGATTTCGGGAAAGAATATCGCTCATTGATGTCAGAAGTTATTGCGGGTAATGTAAGTTGCTCGTGATGATATTATTCACTTAAATGAACTTCTAATTCTGTGATTTATTGTGATGTACATACATTGTCCTTTCGGATTCCTATTGGTTGTTTAATTAAATTAAAGATAACTAGTGAGATGTTATTCATATAAATTATAGATTGCTTGTTTTGTACTTGTCGGTGGATATCTTAGACGACTTAAATGGATATGAAATGTATGTGCGAATGTTAGATGTGATTAAAGGGATAGATTGCTTGTTTTGTGCTTGTCGGTGGATTTCGCAGAACTTCCGTTTTAGACCTACGCGATGGTTGCCTTTCTCCCAAATGATGCACAAAACTGACGCCATAATCCCTTCAATCGCATACTACAAATATCTTCAATCACCCCTAACATTCTTATATATATTCCATATTCTCTTTGATCCTCTGTGAGCACATTTATCGATACATATCTTCTACAATCATCCGCAGACCTAGGATATAGACTATGCCCCAGATAAATAAATAGTCATCATGGTTACATAAAGTCCTTTCATAAAATTAATGCATAATCCCTACAATCGCATTCTACAGCAATTAGTTATGCGCTGACACCACAGTCAAGCTTAAATATGAAATACGATCACTTTAATCATGCCTAACAGTTTTATATATATATTTTATTTTCTCTTTAATCGTCTATGATCACAATTGGCGATGCATATATTCTGCAATCATTCAATGACCTAATATATGAATTATGATACAAATAAATAGTCATCATTTTTATATGAAGTCCTTCCAGGAAACTGATGCATTATCCCTACAATCTCATACTACAATAATTAGTTTTATGCTAACAGCACAGTCAAACTCAAATATGACATATGGTCCCTTCATTCATGCCTAACATTATTAAATATATTTATATTCTTTTTAATCCTCTATGAGAAGAATTGGCGGTGCATATGATCTACAATCATCCGCAGGCCTTAAATATGCCATATATGAATGAAGCCATCAGGTTATTCGAAGTCCTTTTATGAAACTGGTGTATAATCCCTGCATGTATGTATGTATATGTATGAGCTGCACGAAGGAGGGAGAAAAAGAGGCTGTCTTCTCATTTCTCCGCGGCAACAGCATTTACGCCCCGCCCATTCGGGCGACGTCGCATTCACCACATTGTCTGCTAAATTGGAAATTATATTGCTCGTCATGTAAGCCGCCATCTTGTCGGCTGTATTTCAAGAAATAATTGGCTCCGCCTTATTTTCCATTTTGATTTATTTTACGTACAATATGAAGTGCATATATCGAGCAAATAAGAGTGCATTACAGAAAAAAGTTACAATTATTGGTAAATACAATGGTTTGTTGATTTAGTTGATCCCCTAATTAATGTCATACATGCTTGGAGGGATTGCATGTTACCATAAAGGTGACTTTTATCATTTATGGATTTATATTGAAGTAGAATGTATGTTCTCATACTTGATTGGAGAGACTGCATGCCACCATGCGGGCTTTATTCATAAATGGCATAGCATATAAATTGGTTCTGTGGTTAAGTGTAGAAGATTTTAATCGCCAATTTTGTGTGAATAAAGATATTTAAACATATATAAGAGTATGCAAGATATGATTGAAGGGATCACATTTCATATGTGAGCTTGATTGTGATGTTAGCAAAAATTTATTGTGCTTATAGACGACTTAAATGGATATGAAATGTATGTGAGAATGTTAGATGTGATTAAAGGGATCATATTTAGTTTCGTGCATGATTTGGGGAAAGAAAATCGCTCATTGATGTCAGAAGTTATTGCGGGTAATGTAAGTTGCTCGTGATGATGTTATTCACTTAAATAAACTTCTAATTCTGTGATTTATTGTGGTGTACATACATTGTCCTCTCGGATTCCTATTGGTTGTTTAATTAAATTAAAGGTAACTAGTGGGATGTTATTCATATAAATTATAGATTGCTTGTTTTGTGCTTGTCGGTGGATTTCGCAGATCTTCCGTTTTAGACCTACGCGCTGGTTGCCATTCTCCCAAATGATGCACAAAACTGACGCCATAATCCCTTCAATGGCATACTACAAATATCTTCAATAACGCCTAACATTCTTATATATATTCCATATTCTCTTTGATCCCCTGTGAGCACATTTATCGATACATATCTTCTACAATCATCCGCAGACCTAGGATATAGACTATGCCCCAGATAAATAAATAGTCATCATGGTTACATAAAGTCCTTTCATAAAAATAATGCATAATCCCTACAATCGCATACTACAGCAATTAGTTATGCGCTGACACCACAGTCAAGCTTAAATATGAAATAGGATCACTTTAATCATGCTTAACAATCACAATTGGCGATGCATATATTCTGCAATCATTCAATGACCTAATATATGAATTATGATACAAATAAATAGTCATCATTTTTATATGAAGTCCTTCCAGGAAACTGATGCATTATCCCTACAATCCCATACTACATCTTCGTGCATGATTTCGGGAAAGAATATCGCTCATTGATGTCAGAAGTTATTGCGGGTAATGTAAGTTGCTCGTGATGATATTATTCACTTAAATGAACTTCTAATTCTGTGATTTATTGTGATGTACATACATTGTCCTTTCGGATTCCTATTGGTTGTTTAATTAAATTAAAGATAACTAGTGAGATGTTATTCATATAAATTATAGATTGCTTGTTTTGTACTTGTCGGTGGATATCTTAGACGACTTAAATGGATATGAAATGTATGTGCGAATGTTAGATGTGATTAAAGGGATAGATTGCTTGTTTTGTGCTTGTCGGTGGATTTCGCAGAACTTCCGTTTTAGACCTACGCGATGGTTGCCTTTCTCCCAAATGATGCACAAAACTGACGCCATAATCCCTTCAATCGCATACTACAAATATCTTCAATCACCCCTAACATTCTTATATATATTCCATATTCTCTTTGATCCTCTGTGAGCACATTTATCGATACATATCTTCTACAATCATCCGCAGACCTAGGATATAGACTATGCCCCAGATAAATAAATAGTCATCATGGTTACATAAAGTCCTTTCATAAAATTAATGCATAATCCCTACAATCGCATTCTACAGCAATTAGTTATGCGCTGACACCACAGTCAAGCTTAAATATGAAATACGATCACTTTAATCATGCCTAACATTTTTATATATATATTTTATTTTCTCTTTAATCGTCTATGATCACAATTGGCGATGCATATATTCTGCAATCATTCAATGACCTAATATATGAATTATGATACAAATAAATAGTCATCATTTTTATATGAAGTCCTTCCAGGAAACTGATGCACTATCCCTACAATCTCATACTACAATAATTAGTTTTATGCTAACAGCACAGTCAAACTCAAATATGACATATGGTCCCTTCATTCATGCCTAACATTATTAAATATATTTATATTCTTTTTAATCCTCTATGAGAAGAATTGGCGGTGCATATGATCTACAATCATCCGCAGGCCTTAAATATGCCATATATGAATGAAGCCATCAGGTTATTCGAAGTCCTTTAATAAAACTGGTGTATAATCCCTGCATGGTTGTATGTATTTGTATGAGCTGCATGAACGAGGGAGAAAAAGAGACTGTCTTCTTATTTCTCCGCGGCAACAGCATTTACGCCCCGCCCATTCGGGCGACGTCGCATTCGCCACATTGTCTGCTAAATTGGAAATTATATTGCTCGTCATGTAAGCCGCCATCTTGTTGGCTGTATTTCAAGAAATAATTGGCTCCGCCTTATTTTCCATTTTGATTTATTTTACGTACAATATGAAGTGCATATATCGGGCAAATAAGAGTGCATTACAGAAAAAAGTTACAATTATTGGTAAATACAATGGTTTGTTGATTTAGTTGATCCCCTAATTAATGTCATACATGCTTGGAGGGATTGCATGTTACCATAAAGGTGACTTTTATCATTTATGGATTTATATTGAAGTAGAATGTATGTTCTCATACTTGATTGGAGAGACTGCATGCCACCATGCGGGCTTTATTCATAAATGGCATAGCATATAAATTGGTTCTGTGGTTAAGTGTAGAAGATTTTAATCGCTAATTTTGTGTGAATAAAGATATTTAAACATATATAAGAGTATGCAAGATATGATTGAAGGGATCACATTTCATATGTGAGCTTGATTGTGATGTTAGCAAAAATTGATTGTGCTTATAGACGACTTAAATGGATATGAAATGTATGTGAGAATGTTAGATGTGATTAAAGGGATCATATTTAGTTTCGTGCATGATTTGGAGAAAGAAAATCGCTCATTGATGTCAGAAGTTATTGCGGGTAATGTAAGTTGCAGGTGAGGATGTTATTCACTTAAATAAATTTCTAATTCTGTTATTTATTGTGGTGTACATACATTGTCCTTTCGGATTCCTATTGGTTGTTTAATTAAATTAAAGGTAACTAGTGAGATGTCATTCATATAAATTATAGATTGCTTGTTTTGTGCTTGTCGGTGGATATCATAGACGACTTAAATGGATATGAAATGTATGTGAGAATGTTAGATGTGATTAAAGGGATCATATTTAGTTTCGTGCATGATTTCGGGAAAGAATATCGCTCATTGATGTCAGAAGTTATTGCGGGTAATGTAAGTTGCTCGTGATGATATTATTCACTTAAATAAACTTCTAATTCTGTGATTAATTGTGGTGTGCATACAATGTCCTTTCTGATTCCTATTGGTTGTTTAATTAAATTAAAGACGACTAGTGAGATGTTATTCATATAAATTATAGATTGCTTGTTTTGTGCTTGTCGGTGGATATCATAGACGACTTAAATGTATATGAAATGTATGTGCGAATGTTAGATGTGATTAAAGGGATAGATTGCTTGTTTTGTGCTTGTCGGTGGATTTCGCAGTCTTCTATTTTAGACCTACGCGATGGTTACTATTCTCCCAAATGATGCACAAAACTGACGCCATAATCCCTTCAATCGCATACTACAAATATCTTCAATCACGCCTAACATTCTTATATATATTCCATATTCTCTTTGATCCTCTGAGAGCACATTTATCCATACATATCTTCTACAATCATCCGCAGACCCAGGATATAGACTATGCCCCAGATAAATAAATAGTCATCGTGGTTACATAAAGTCCTTTCGTAAAAATAATGCATAATCCCTACAATCGCATACTACAGCAATTAGTTATGCGCTGACACCACAGTCAAGCTTAAATATGAAATACGATCACTTTAATCATGCCTAACAATTTTATATATATATTTTATTTTCTCTTTAATCGTCTATGATCACAATTGGCCATGCATATATTCTGCAATCATTCAATGACCTAATATATGAATTATGATACAAATAAATAGTCATCATTTTTATATGAAGTCCTTCCAGGAAACTGATGTACTATCCCTACAATCTCATACTACAATAATTAGTTTTATGCTAACAGCACAGTCAAACTCAAATATGACATATGGTCCCTTCATTCATGCCTAACATTATTAAATATATTTATATTCTTTTTAATCCTCTATGAGAAGAATTGGCGGTGCATATGATCTACAATCATCCGCAGGCCTTAAATATGCCATATATGAATGAAGCCATCAGGTTATTCGAAGTCCTTTTATGAAACTGGTGTATAATCCCTGCATGTATGTATGTATATGTATGAGCTGCACGAAGGATGGAGAAAAAGAGGCTGTCTTCTCATTTCTCCGCGGCTACAGCATTTACGCCCCGCCCATTCGGGCGACGTCGCATTCGCCACATTGTCTGCTAAATTGGAAATTATATTGCTCGTCATGTAAGCCGCCATCTTGTCGGCTGTATTTCAAGAAATAATTGGCTCCGCCTTATTTTCCATTTTGATTTATTTTACGTACAATATGAAGTGCATATATCGGGCAAATAAGAGTGCATTACAGAAAAAAGTTACAATTATTGGTAAATACAATGGTTTGTTGATTTAGTTGATCCCCTAATTAATGTCATACATGCTTGGAGGGATTGCATGTTACCATAAAGGTGACTTTTATCATTTATGGATTTATATTGAAGTAGAATGTATGTTCTCATACTTGATTGGAGAGACTGCATGCCACCATGCGGGCTTTATTCATAAATGGCATAGCATATAAATTGGTTTTGTGGTTAAGTGTAGAAGATTTTAATCGCCAATTTTGTGTGAATAAAGATATTTAAACATATATAAGAGTATGCAAGATATGATTGAAGGGATCACATTTCATATGTGAGCTTGATTGTGATGTTAGCAAAAATTGATTGTGCGTATAGACGACTTAAATGGATATGAAATGTATGTGAGAATGTTAGATGTGATTAAAGGGATCATATTTAGTTTCGTGCATGATTTGGAGAAAGAAAATCGCTCATTGATGTCAGAAGTTATTGCGGGTAATGTAAGTTGCAGGTGAGGATGTTATTCACTTAAATAAACTTCTAATTCTGTGATTTATTGTGGTGTACATACATTGTCCTCTCGGATTCCTATTGGTTGTTTAATTAAATTAAAGGTAACTAGTGCGATGTCAGTCATATAAATTATAGATTGCTTGTTTTGTGCTTGTCGGTGGATATCATAGACGACTTAAATGGATATGAAATGTATGTGAGAATGTTAGATGTGATTAAAGGGATCATATTTAGTTTCGTGCATGATTTGGGGAAAGAATATCACTCATTGATGTCAGAAGTTATTGCGGCTAATGCAAGTTGCTCGTGATGATATTATTCACTTAAATAAACTTCTAATTCTGTGATTAATTTTGGTGTGCATACAATGTCCTTTCTGATTCCTATTGGTTGTTTAAATAAATTAAAGATAACTAGTGGGATGTTATTCATATAAATTATAGATTGCTTGTTTTGTGCTTGTCGGTGGATTTCGCAGATCTTCCGTTTTAGACCTACGCACTGGTTGCCATTCTCCCAAATGATGCACAAAATTGACGCCATAATCTCTTCAATGGCATACTACAAATATCTTCAATCACGCCTAACATTCTTATATATATTCCATATTCTCTTTGATCCTCTGTGAGCACATTTATCCATACATATCTTCTACAATCATCCGCAGACCCAGGATATAGACAAAAATAAATAGTCATCATTTTTATATGAAGTCCTTCCAGGAAACTGATGCATTATCCCTACAATCCCATACTACAATAATTAGTTTTATGCTTACAGCACAGTCAAACTCAAATATGACATATGGTCCCTTCAGTCATGCCTAACATTATTAAATATATTTATATTCTTTTTAATCCTCTATGAGAACAATTGGCGGTGCATATGATCTACAATCATCCGCAGGCCTTAAATGTAAACTATGCCATATATGAATGAAGCCATCAGGTTATTCGAAGTCCTTTTATGAAACTGGTGTATAATCCCTGCATGTATATATGTATATGTATGAGCTGAATGAACGAGGGAGAAAAAGAGGCTGTCTTCTCAATTCTCCACGGCAACAGCATTTACGCCCCGCCCATTCGAGCGACGTCGCATTCGCCACATTGTCTGCTAAATTGGCAATTATATTGCTCGTCATCTAAGCCGCTATCTTGTCGGCTGTATTTCGAGAAATAATTGGCTCCGCCTTATTTTCCATTTTGATTTATTTTACGTACAATATGAAGTGCATATATCGGGCAAATAAGAGTGCATTACAGAAAAAAGTTACAAATATTTTTAATACAATCATTTGTTGATTTAGTTGATCCCCTAATTAATGTTATTCATGTTTGTAAGGATTGCATGTTACCATAATGATTTTATTCATTTAAGGCAATATGTATATTAGATTTGTGTAGGGGTAAAAAGGGCTTTCTTAATATGTAGTCGTCTAAGAATGATTAAATGTTTTGGAATGAAATAAAAAATGCAGCTGAGAAGCATATTAAGTAAGTTGATTTAGGCAACTTTAGGCATGATTATTTAGCAAAAAGGCCTGAGGAGCACATTTGTCTAGAATTAAAGTGTTCCCTTTTACGTATAAAAATAAAATGCAAAAAAGGTTTATGTAGAATGTTTATCATCAATTCTGCTCATAGACGACTTAAATGGATATGAAAATTTCCAATTGTGTGTGAATAAAGATAATTAAACATATGTATATAAGAGTATGCAGGATTTGATTGAAGGGATCACTTTTCATATTGGAGCTTGATTGTGGGGTTAGCAAAAATTGATTGTGCTCATAGACGACTTAAATGGATATGAAATGTATGTGAGAATGTTTGATGTGATTAAAGGGATCACATTTAGTTTCGCGCATGATTTGGGGAAAGAATATCGCTCATTGATGTCAGAAGTTATTGCGGCTAATGTAAGTTGCTCGTGATGATATTATTCACTGAAATAAACTTCTAATTCTGTGATTAATTGTGGTGTGCATACATTGTCCTTTCGGATTCCTATTGGTTGTTTAAATAAATTAAAGATAACTAGTGGGATGTTATTCATATAAATTATAGATTGCTTGTTTTGTGCTTGTCGGTGGATATCATAGACGACTTAAATGGATATGAAATGTATGTGAGAATGTTAGATGTGATTAAAGGGATCATATTTAGTTTCGTGCATGATTTGGGAAAAGAAAATCGCTCATTGATGTCAGAAGTTATTGCGGCTAATGTAAGTTGCAGGTGAGGATGTTATTCACTTAAATGAACTTCTAATTCTGTGATTTATTGTGGTGTACATACATTGTTCTTTCGGATTCCTATTGGTTGTTTAATTAAATTAAAGGTAACTAGTGCGATGTCAGTCATATAAATTATAGATTGCTTGTTTTGTGCTTGTCGGTGGATATCATAGACGACTTAAATGGATATGAAATGTATGTGAGAATGTTAGATGTGATTAAAGGGATCATATTTAGTTTCGTGCATGAGTTGGGGAAAGAATATCACTCATTGATGTCAGAAGTTATTGCGGCTAATGTAAGTTGCTCGTGATGATATTATTCACTTAATTGAACTTCTAATTCTGTGATTTATTGTGGTGTACATACATTGTTCTTTCGGATTCCTATTGGTTGTTTAATTAAATTAAAGGTAACTAGTGAGATGTTATTCATATAAATTATAGATTGCTTGTTTTGTGCTTGTCGGTGGATATAATAAACGACTTAAATGAATATGAAATGTATGTGCGAATGTTAGATGTGATTAAAGGGATAGATTGCTTGTTTTGTGCTTGTTGGTGGATTTCGCAGATCTTCCGTTTTAGACCTACGCGATGGTTGCCATTCTCCCAAATGATGCACAAAACTAACGCCATAATCCCTTCAATCGCATACTACAAATATTTTCAATCACGCCTAACATTCTTATATATATTCCATATTCTCTTTGATCCTCTGAGAGCACATTTATCCATACATATCTTCTACAATCATCCGCAGACCCAGGATATAGACTATGCCCCAGATAAATAAATAGTCATCGTGGTTACATAAAGTCTTTTCATAAAAATAATGCATAATCCCTACAATCGCATACTACAGCAATTAGTTATGCGCTGACACCACAGTCAAGCTTAAATATGAAATACGATCACTTTAGTCATGCCTAACAATTTTATATATATATTTTATTTTCTCTTTAATCGTCTATGATCACAATTGGCCATGCATATATTCTGCAATCATTCAATGACCTAATATATGAATTATGATACAAATAAATAGTCATCATTTTTATATGAAGTCCTTCCAGGAAACTGATGCATTATCCCTACAATCTCATACTACAATAATTAGTTTTATGCTTACAGCACAGTCAAACTCAAATATGACATATGGTCCCTTCAGTCATGCCTAACATTATTATATATATTTATATTCTTTTTAATCCTCTATGAGAACAATTGGCGGTGCATATGATCTACAATCATCCGCAGGCCTTAAATGTAAACTATGCCATATATGAATGAAGCCATCAGGTTATTCGAAGTCCCTTTATGAAACTGGTGTATAATCCCTGCATGTATGTATGTATATGTATGAGCTGCATGAAGGAGAGAGAAAAAGAAGCTGTCTTCTCATTTCTCCACGGCAACAGCATTTACGCCCCGCCCATTCGGGCGACGTCGCATTCGCCATATTGTCTGCTAAATTGGCAATTATATTGCTCGTCATGTAAGCCGCCATCTTGTCGGCTGTATTTCGAGAAATAATTGGCTCTGCCTTATTTCCCATTTTGATTTATTTTACGTACAATACGAAGTGCATACAGCGGGCAAATAAGAGTGCATTACAGAAAAAAGTTACAATTATTGGTAAATACAATGGTTTGTTGATTTAGTTGATCCCCTAATTAATGTCATACATGCTTGGAAGGATTGCATGTTACCATAAAGGGGACTTTTATCATTTATGGATTTATATTGAAGTAGAATGTATGTTCTCATACTTGATTGGAGAGACTGCGTGCCACCATGCTGGCTTTATTCATAAATGGCATAGCATATATATTGGTTCTGTGGTTAAGTGTAGAAGATTTTAATCGCCAATTTTGTGTGAATAAAGATAATTAAACATATATAAGAGTATGCAAGATATATGTGAGCTTGATTGTGATGTTAGCAAAAATTGATTGTGCTTATAGACGACTCAAATGGATATGAAATGTATATGAGAATGGTAGATGTGATTAAAGGGATCATATTTAGTTTCGTGCATGATTTGGGGAAAGAAAATCGCTCATTGATGTCAGAAGTTATTGCGGGTAATGTTAGTTGCAGGTGAGGATGTTATTCATTTAAATAAATTTCTAATTCTGTGATTTATTGTGGTGTACATACATTGTCCTTTCGGATTCCTATTGGTTGTTTAATTAAATTAAAGGTAACTAGTCAGATGTCATTCATATAAATTATAGATTGCTTGTTTTGTGCTTGTCGGTGGATATCATAGACGACTTAAATGGATATGAAATGTATGTGAGAATGTTAGATGTGATTAAAGGGATCATATTTAGTTTCGTGCATGATTTCGGGAAAGAAAATCGCTCATTGATGTCAGAAGTTATTGCGGGTAATGTCAGTTGCTCGTGATGATATTATTCACTTAAATAAACTTCTAATTCTGTGATTAATTGTGGTGTGCATACAATGTCCTTTCTGATTCCTATTGGTTGTTTAATTAAATTAAAGATGACTAGTGAGATGTTATTCATATAAATTATAGACTGCTTGTTTTGTGCTTGTCGGTGGATATCATAGACGACTTAAATGTATATGAAATGTATGTGCGAATGTTAGATGTGATTAAAGGGATAGATTGCTTGTTTTGTGCTTGTCGGTGGATTTCGCAGTCTTCTATTTTAGACCTACGCGATGGTTACCATTCTCCCAAATGATGCACAAAACTGACGCCATAATCCCTTCAATCGCATACTACAAATATCTTCAATCACGCCTAACATTCTTATATATATTCCATATTCTCTTTGATCCTCTGAGAGCACATTTATCCATACATATCTTCTACAATCATCCGCAGACCCAGGATATAGACTATGCCCCAGATAAATAAATAGTCATCGTGGTTACATAAAGTCCTTTCGTAAAAATAATGCATAATCCCTACAATCGCATACTACAGCAATTAGTTATGCGCTGACACCACAGTCAAGCTTAAATATGAAATACGATCACTTTAATCATGCCTAACAATTTTATATATATATTTTATTTTCTCTTTAATCGTCTATGATCACAATTGGCCATGCATATATTCTGCAATCATTCAATGACCTAATATATGAATTATGATACAAATAAATAGTCATCATTTTTATATGAAGTCCTTCCAGGAAACTGATGCATTATCCCTACAATCTCATACTACAATAATTAGTTTTATGCTTACAGCACAGTCAAACTCAAATATGACATATGATCCCTTCAGTCATGCCTAACATTATTATATATATTTATATTCTTTTTAATCCTCTATGAGAACAATTGGCGGTGCATATGATCTACAATCATCCGCAGGCCTTAAATGTAAACTATGCCATATATGAATGAAGCCATCAGGTTATTCGAAGTCCCTTTATGAAACTGGTGTATAATCCCTGCATGTATGTATGTATATGTATGAGCTGCATGAACGAGGGAGAAAAGAAGCTGTCTTCTCATTTCTCCACGGCAACAGCATTTACGCCCCGCCCATTCGGGCGACGTCGCATTCGCCATATTGTCTGCTAAATTGGCAATTATATTGCTCGTCATGTAAGCCGCCATCTTGTCGGCTGTATTTCAAGAAATAATTGGCTCCGCCTTATTTTCCATTTTGATTTATTTTACGTACAATATGAAGTGCATATATCGGGCAAATAAGAGTGCATTACAGAAAAAAGTTACAATTATTGGTAAATACAATGGTTTGTTGATTTAGTTGATCCCCTAATTAATGTCATACATGCTTGGAAGGATTGCATGTTACCATAAAGGTGACCTTTATCATTTATGGATTTATATTGAAGTAGAATGTATGTTCTCATACTTGATTGGAGAGACTGCATGCCACCATGCGGGCTTTATTCATAAATGGCATAGCATATATATTGGTTCTGTGGTTAAGTGTAGAAGATTTTTATCGCCAATTTTGTGTTAATAAAGATAATTAAACATATATAAGAGTAGGCAAGATATGATTGAAGGGATCACATTTCATATGTAAGCTTGATTGTGATGTAAGCAAA
The DNA here is from genome assembly GCA_944738645.1 of Eristalinus sepulchralis. Lineage (NCBI taxonomy): Eukaryota > Metazoa > Arthropoda > Insecta > Diptera > Syrphidae > Eristalinus > Eristalinus sepulchralis. The sequence goes on along the minus strand of OX122884.1, from coordinate 11,517 downwards.
AATTGATTGTGCTTATAGACGACTTAAATGGATATGAAATGTATACGAGAATGTTAGATGTGATTAAAGGGATCATATTTAGTTTCGCGCATGATTTGGGGAAAGAATATCGCTCATTGATGTCAGAAGTTATTGCGGGTAATGTAAGTTGCAGGTGAGGATGTTATTCACTTAAATAAACTTCTAATTCTGTGTTTTATTGTGGTGTACATACATTGTTCTTTGGGATTCCTATTGGTTGTTTAATTAAATTAAAGGTAAGTAGTGCGATGCCATTCATAGAAATTATAGATTGCTTGTTTTGTGCTTGTCGGTGGATATCGCAGATCTTCCGTTAAAGACCTACGCGATGGTTGTTATTACAAGGTGAGTTTAATCATTTATGGACTAAGAAGAAATAGAATGAATGTTCCCATTCGGGCGACGTCGCATTCGCCATATTGTCTGCTAAATTGGCAATTATATTGCTTGTCATGTAAGCCGCCATCTTGTCGGCTGTATTTCAAGAAATAATTGGCTCCGCCTTATTTTCCATTTTGATTTATTTTACGTACAATATGAAGTGCATATATGGGGCAAATAAGAGTGCATTACAGAAAAAAGTTACAATTATTGGTAAATACAATGGTTTGTTGATTTAGTTGATCCCCTAATTAATGTCATACATGCTTGGAAGGATTGCATGTTACCATAAAGGTGACCTTTATCATTTATGGATTTATATTGAAGTAGAATGTATGTTCTCATACTTGATTGGAGAGACTGCATGCCACCATGCGGGCTTTATTCATAAATGGCATAGCATATATATTGGTTCTGTGGTTAAGTGTAGAAGAGTTTTATCGCCAATTTTGTGCGAATAAAGATAATTAAACATATATAGGAGAATGCAAGATATAATTGAAGGGATCGCGTTTAATATTTGAGCTTGATTGTGATGTTAGCAAAAATTGATTGTGCTCATAGACGACTTAAATGGATATGAAATGTATATGAGAATGTTAGATGTGATTCAAGGGATCACATTTAGTTTCGTGCATGATTTGGGGAAAGAATATCGCTCATTGATGTCAGAAGTTATTGCGGGTAACGTAAGTTGCAGGTGAGGATGTTATTCGCTTAAATAAACTTCTAATTCTGTGTTTTATTGTGGTGTACATAAATTGTCCTTTGGGATTCCTATTGGTTGTTTAATTAAATTAAAGGTAACTAGTGCGATGTCATTCATATAAATTATAGATTGCTTGTTTTGTGCTTGTCGGTGGATATCGCAGATCTTCTGTTAAAGACCTACGCGATGGTTGTTATTACAAGGTGAGTTTAATCATTTATGGACTAAGAAGAAATAGAATGAATGTTCCCATTCGGGCGACGTCGCATTCGCCATATTGTCTGCTAAATTGGCAATTATATTGCTCGTCATGTAAGCCGCCATCTTGTCGGCTGTATTTCAAGAAATAATTGGCTCCGCCTTATTTTCCATATTTATTTATTTTACGTACAATATGAAGTGCATATATCGGGCATATAAGAGTGCATTACAGAAAAAAGTTGCAATTATTGGTAAGTACAAAGGTTTGTTGATTTAGTTGATCCCCTAATTAATGTCATACATGCTTGGAAGGATTGCATGTTACCATAAAGGTGACCTTTATCATTTATGGATTTATATTGAAGTAGAATGTATGTTCTCATACTTGATTGGAGAGACTGCGTGCCACCATGCGGGCTTTATTCATAAATGGCTTAGCATATACATTGGTTCTGTGTTTAAGTGTAGAAGATTTTTATCGCCAATTTTGTGTGAATAAAAGGAATTGAACATCTATAAGAGAATGCAAGATATGATTGAAGGGATTACATAACATGTTTGAACTTGATTGTGGGGTTAGCAAAAATTGAGTGTTGAAGTACGTGAATTTGTGAAGAAGTTATGCATGTTTTTGCGTGTCGTACAGAGTTTAATGATGTTCATCTCACTTTGGACAGGGTAATTTTGAATTTGTCTATAGAAGTCTTTAAATTGTATATTGCGATCCATGTATAGGTTAGAGATAAGATTTTTTAAATAAAAATTATTGAAACTGGTTTTAAAAACAATCAGTATATTTATTCGTAAAAGACTTAAAATTATTTGTAAATATATTTAAACAATAAATGCAATGAATTGATTATAAACACGTGAACTGCTGTTTGTTCGTATTACAAGGCCACATTTTATTCAGTTAACATGTATGGTAAGTACAGCAAATATTTTATTAAGTCCCCTCACAAGAGTGTGAATGTAACCCCGCCGTTCACTCCAGTTGATTTAAAATATAGTGGAACAGGAATTCGAAAAGTCGAATCGTGATATAGCCACATTTTGTTCATTTATCGTGCGTGTGTAATGCAGTCTTCTCTCATAAGAGGTGATGTAACTGACGTTAATTCACCTAATCAAAGATATTTTGGAAATGGCATTGGAAAAAATTGGAATTGTCTCATAGAGTTAACTTATTCAGTTTGCATGTATGCGTGATTGGGCAAACATTGTATTCAGCAGTGTGGTAGTGTAGCTCTGACGTTAAATCACCTATATAAGTATGTTTTGGAAGTGTCATTGGAAAAGATTGGAATTGTGTCATAGAGACATGCTATTCAGTTTGCATGAGTGTGTAACTCTGCAGTCGTTTCATTCAGCTCACTCACTATAGTGTGAGTGGTGTTCTGACTTTAATGTCACTTACCATGATAATTTTGGAAAATAATTGTAGGACTTTCTGCTTTGCTTGTATATTTTCATACAGATGTTTTGGAAAATGTATGACGCTTAATATAGGTAAAATGGTGCAGAGAAAATTAAAACGCACATTTCCTTAAATGATAGCCTTTATTTTGTACATGAAATGCTCCTATTGTTTCCTAATAACGTTTTTAATCTTTGTCGAAAATATTATAAAACGACCTAACAATTCCTTATACTTGTATGTAAGGAAACCCATAATGACGTTTATGTCACTTTGTCAATGGGAATTTTAGAAATTTCTGAAAATATTCATTATTTTCTAAAATGCAGCAATTTTATAGAATGAAATTCAAATTTTTTTCTAATGAAAATTATTTTGAGTTATTCCCCTCATTTTGGAATACAAATGTAGCCAATCAGAGTTGTAATGTGAACGTACGACGTCTGCAAAGTTCAGGAAGTGGCTCAAAATTACATACATTCGCTCTTTTTTTTCTTCTTGTGTGTATTATCTGCTATCATGTGTTTATATTTTTATGCACACATACAGAAGAAGTAATGCCCGTTTTTTTGAGAGTAAATTTGGAGTTCCACATTCAATATTGTTTGTGTGGGACTTGTGCAAACTTTGAACTCCTATATGAGAGCAACACGCATGCATGTTTCAGCTTGTCGTAAGGGGTGTTATTGACATGAATGTCACTTTGGTGAGGGAAATTTTAAATTTTTTTTACAGAAGTTGTTATTTTGTATACTGCGACTTATATACAGAAAAAAATTCAATTATTTTTCAAATAAAAATTATTTCGAATTCTTGCCTTTAATTTGGGAACAATCTTAAGACAATATGATTAGTGGTACATTTACACGGCGCTGCTAAATATCAATGAGCAGCTTAAAATTGCATATCATACACCTTCATTTACATCTTGTGGCGGTTATGTACAATTGTATATGGATATTTTTATGCACATACATAGAGGAATGTATGCCCTTTATTTTGATGGTAAGTTGGAATTTCCACACACAATACATTGTGTTGCGTGAGTGTTTAAATTTTCCAGAAATGTATAAAAGTTGCTTTTGTACACGTTAGAGCGTGTTATGCGGCGTAAATGCTTTGAGATAATTTTTAACAGGTATTGGAGAAGATTGGAAGTGTGATATAGCCACATATTATTCATTTAGTGTGCATGTGATCTACTCACTATGTCGGTAAGGTAGTGTAACTCTGACGTTAATTCACCAAGTCAATTATGATTTGGAAGTGGCATTGGAACAAATTGGAATTGTGTCATAGAGTTAACTTACTCAGCTTGCATGTATGCGTGATTCGGCAAACATTGTATTCGCAAGTGTGGTAGTGTAACTTTGACGTTTAATCACCTAGGCAAGTATGTTTTGGAAGTGGAATTGGAAAGGATTGGAATTGTGTCATAGAGACATGCTATTCAGTTTGCATGAGTGTGTAACTCCGCAATCGTTTTATTCAGCTCACTCACTATTGTGTGAGTGGAATTCTGACTTAAATGTCACTTGCCCTGGTAATCTTGGAAAATAATTGGAATTGATCGCAGGACTTTATGCTTTGCTTGTACATTTTTATGTAGATGTTTAGGAAAATTTATGGCGCTTATTTTTGGGGTAGAATGGTGCGGAGAAAATTAAAATGCATGTTTCCTTAAATGATAGCGTTTATTTTGTACAGTAATTGCTCCTATAGTTTTATAATAACGTCGATAATCTTTGTCGAAAATACAATAAAAAGACATAACCATTCCTCATACTTGTATGTAAGGGAACCCATAATGACGTTTATGTCACTTTGTCAATGGGAATTTTAGAAATTTCTTAAAATATTCATTATTTTCTAAAATGCAGCAATTTTATGGAATGAAATTCAAATTTTTTTCTAATGAAAATTATTTTGAGTTATTCTTCACATTTTGGAATACAAATGTAGCCAATCAGGGTTGTAATATGAACGCACGACGTCTCCAAAGTTCCAGAAGTGGCTCAAAATTACACACCTTCGCTCTTTTTTTTCTTCTTGTGTGTATTATCTGCTATCATGTGTTTATATTTTTATGCACACATACAGAAGAAGTAATGCCCGTTTTTTTGAGAATAAATTTGGAGTTCCACATTCAATATTGATTGTGTGGGACTTGTGCAAACTTTGAGCTCCTATATAAAAGCAAAACGCATGCATGTTTCAGCTTGTCGTAAGGGGTGTTATTGACATGAATGTCACTTTGGCGAGGGAAATTTTAAATTTTCTTTACAGAAGTCCTTATTTTGTATACTGCGACTTATATACAGAAAAAAATTCAATTTTTTTTCAAATAAAAATTATTTCGAATTCTTGCCTTTAATTTGGGAACAATCTTAAGACAATATGATTAGTGGTACATTTACACGGCGCTGCTAAATATCAATGAGCAGCTTAAAATTGCATATCATACACCTTCATTTACTTCTTGTGGCGGTTATGTACAATTGTATATGGATATTTTTGTGCACATACATAGAGGAATGTATGCCCTTTATTTTGATGGTAAGTTGGAATTTCCACACACAATACATTGTGTTGCGTGAGTGTTTAAATTTTCCAGAAATGTATAAAAGTTGCTTTTGTGCACGGTAGAGCGTGTTATGCGGCGTAAATGCTTTGAGATAATTTTTAACAGGTATTGGAGAAGATTGGAAGTGTGATATAGCCGCATATTATTCATTTGGTGTGCGTGTGTGATCTACTCACTATGTCGGTAAGGTAGAGTAACTCTGACGTTAATTCACCAAGTCAATTATGATTTGGAAGTGGCACTGGAACAAATTGGAATTGTGTCATAGAGTTAACTTACTCAGCTTGCATGTATGCGTGATTCGGCAAACATTGTATTCGCAAGTGTGGTAGTGTAACTTTGACGTTTAATCACCTAGGCAAGTATGTTTTGGAAGTGGAATTGGAAAGGATTGGAATTGTGTCATAGAGACATGCTATTCAGTTTGCATGAGTGTGTAACTCCGCAATCGTTTTATTCAGCTCACTCACTATTGTGTGAGTGGAATTCTGACTTAAATGTCACTTGCCCTGGTAATCTTGGAAAATAATTGGAATTGATCGCAGGACTTTATGCTTTGCTTGTACATTTTTATGTAGATGTTTAGGAAAATTTATGGCGCTTATTTTTGGGGTAGAATGGTGCGGAGAAAATTAAAATGCATGTTTCCTTAAATGATAGCGTTTATTTTGAACACTAATTGCTCCTTTTGTTTTTTAATAACGTCGATAAACTTGGTCGATAATACAGTAAAAAGACATAACCATTCCTCATACTTGTATGTAAGGGAACCCATAATGACGTTTATGTCACTTTGTCAATGGGAATTTTAGAAATTTCTGAAAATATTCATTATTTTCTAAAATGCAGCAATTTTATAGAACGAAATTCAAATTTTTTTCTAATGAAAATTATTTTGAGTTATTCTCCACATTTTGGAATACAAATGTAGCCAATCAGGGTTGTAATATGAACGCACGACGTCTCCAAAGTTCCAGAAGTGGCTCAAAATTACACACCTTCGCTCTTTTTTTTCTTCTTGTGTGTATAATTTACTATTATGTGTTTGTATTTTTATGCACACATACAGAAGAAGGAATGCCCGTTTTTTTGAGAATAAATTTGGAGTTCCACATTCAATATTGTTTGTGTGGGACTTGTACAAACTTTAGGCGCCTATATGAAAGCAAAACGCATGCATGTTTCAGCTTGTCGTAAGGGGTGTTATTGACATGAATGTCACTTTGGCGAGGGAAATTTTAAATTTTTTTTACAGAAGTCTTTATTTTTTATAATGCGACTTATATACAGAAAAAAATTCAATTTTTTTTCAAATAAAAATTATTTCGAATTGTTGCCTTCAATTTGGGAACAATCTTAAGACAATATGATTAGTGGTTCATTTACACGGAGCTGCTAAATATCAATGAGCAGCTTAAAATTGCATATCATACACAATCATTTTCTTCTTGCGGCGGTTATGTACAATTGTATATGGACATTTTTATGCACATATATAGAGGGACGTATGGCCTAAATTTTGATGGTAAAGTGGAGTTTCTACACGCAATATTTTCTCTGTTGGGCGTGTGTGCATTTTCCAGAGCAGTACAAAAGTTACGTTCGTGCACGTTAGAGCATGTCGCACGACATAATTAGACTGCGGATGTTAGGCACATTAGTGCAGGCAGTTGCTACTTATTGTGTACTTTCACCCGGGTGCAATTTTCAAATTCTGCAACCAATCGAAAATTCTTTTGGTATATATTTAGGATTGTCGATAAAGCAGTTTGAATGAACCGCATGCATGTTTCAGCTTGTCGTAAGGGGTGTTATTGACATGAATGTCACTTTGTTGAGGGAAATTTTAAAAAAATAAATGCAGAGAAAATTAAAATGCACTTTTCCTTAAATGATAGCATTTATTTTGTACACTAATTGCTCCTTTTGTTTTTTAATAACGTCGATAAACTTGGTCGATAATACAGTAAAAAGACATAACCATTCCTCATACTTGTATGTAAGGGAACCCATAATGACGTTTATGTCACTTTGTCAATGGGAATTTTAGAAATTTCTGAAAATATTCATTATTTTCTAAAATGCAGCAATTTTATAGAACGAAATTCAAATTTTTTTCTAATGAAAATTATTTTGAGTTATTCTCCACATTTTGGAATACAAATGTAGCCAATCAGAGTTGTAATATGAACGCACGACGTCTCCAAAGTTCCAGAAGTGGCTCAAAATTACACACCTTCGCTCTTTTTTTTCTTCTTGTGTGTATTATCTGCTATCATGTGTTTATATTTTTATGCACACATAAAGAAGAAGCAATGCCCGTTTTTTTGAGAGTAAATTTGGAGTTCCACATTCAATATTGATTGTGTGGGACTTGTACAAACTTTGAGCGCCTATATGAAAGCAAAACGCATGCATGTTTCAGCTTGTCGTAAGGGGTGTTATTGACATGAATGTCACTTTGGCGAGGGAAATTTTAAATTTTTTTTACAGAAGTCTTTATTTTTTATAATGCGACTTATGTACAGAAAAAAATTCAATTTTTTTTCAAATAAAAATTATTTCGAATTGTTGCCTTCAATTTGGGAACAATCTTAAGACAATATGATTAGTGGTTCCTTTACACGGAGCTGCTAAATATCAATGAGCAGCTTAAAATTGCATATCATACACAATCATTTTCTTCTTGCGGCGGTTATGTACAATTGTATATGGACATTTTTATGCACATATATAGAGGGACGTATGGCCTAAATTTTGAGGGTAAAGTGGCGTTTCTACACGCAATATTTTCTCTGTTGGGCGCGTGTGCATTTTCCAGAGCAGTACAAAATTTACGTTCGTGCACGTTAGAGCATGTCGCACGACATAATTAGACTGCGGATGTTAGGCACATTACTGCAGGCAGTTGCTACTTATTGTGTACTTTCACCCGGGTGCAATTTTCTAATTCTGCAACCAATCGAATTTTCTGTTGGTATATATTTAGGATTGTCGATAAAGCAGTTTGAATGAACCGAAAAGTATGCGAAAATTTTTTTAACTTCTGTGGTTCAAAAGTCTTGCATACTTTTGGAGTGCTGTGAGAATGGGTTGTGTCCATGCTGGAATTTTCATTTGCGTCTCCGCTAAATCTTTTTTATTACTGCCTGGGTGTATGCAACCTTATTTTTTCTGACATGCTCGTAAAGTGTTGCATACTTTCAGATGGTTTTGAGAATGGGTTGTGTCCGTGCTAGAATTTCAATTTGTGTCTTCGCTAAATATTTTTTACTACTGCCTGGGTGCATGCAACATTATTTTTTCTGACATGCTCATAAAGTGTTGCATACTTTCAGATGGTTTTAAGAATGGGTTGTGTCTGTGCTGGAATTTCAATTTGTGTCTTCGCTAAATATTTTTTACTGCCGCCTGGGGGCATGCAACAATATATTTTCTGGTATGTTCGTAACGTGTTGCATACTTTCAGATGGTTTTGAGAGTGGGTTGTGTATTTGCTATTTTTTGATACTAGGGTCTTCGCTAAATATTTTTTGCGCCTGATGGGTGATATTTTTTCCTTCAGAAACGTTGCATACTTTTTGGAGGCTTTTAGTGTGGATTGTGTCTGTGCTATATTTTCGATGTTTTAGCATGTGCCAAGGTGTTTTTTTGCATTTAACGATGCTTTCGATTTTTTCACATGCTGTCAAGAATATTTGAACTATTTTTTGGGGATTTTCGATTATTTTTTCTCTCTTTTCAAGATATTTTTACAAGTGTCAGGCTATGTTTTTCTGGACATTTTCGTAACAATTTTTTACACTTTTGGCATATTTTTGCGATGGTTTGTTGGACAAAATTGGACATGTTTGGACTATTTTTTTTGGGATTTTCGATTATTTTTAAGATATTTTTACAAGTGTCAGGCTATGTTTTCTGGACATTTTCGTAACAATTTTTTTACACTTTTGGCATATTTTTGCGATTGTTTGTTGAACAAAATTGGACATGTTTGGACTATTTTTTTGGGATTTTCGATTAGTTTTTCTATGTTTTTAAGATATTTTTACAAGTGTCAGGCTATGTTTTCCTGGACATTTTCGTAACACTTTTGGCATATTTTTGCGATGGTTTGTTGGACAAAATTGGAAATTTCGGGAAGTGTCCGAACAAGGTCAAGTGCGTAAAAACAGAATGTCTGGGGTACTTTTACCGGCTCAATTTTCCAACTTTTTTTAACGCTTTTGGCATATTTCTGCGACGGTAGGTTGGACATTTTGGGAAGTGTCCGACCAAGGTCAAGTGCGTAAAAACGGAATGTCTGGGGTACTTTTTCCGGCTCAATTTTCCAACTTTTTTTATACTTTTGGCATATTTCTACGATTGTAGGTTGGCCAATATTGGACATTTTGGGATGTGTCCGACCAAGGTCAAGTGCGTAAAAACGGAATGTCGGGTACTCTTTCCAGCATAATTTTCCAACTTTTTTTACACCCACGCTGCGATTGCGGGTACAGGTGTTGCGATTTTTTTGGGCAATTCAGCCGACAAGTTGCAACAATTTGGTAAAAAGCCAAGGTAGGTTTTCACCCACGATGCGATTGCGGGTACAGTTGTTGCAATTTTTTTGGGCAATTCAGCCAACAAGCTTGTAACAATTTGGTAAAAAGCCAAGGTAGGTTTTTGGTAGGAATGAAACTTGTGCGTTCAAAGATGTTCTTATCCTGAATGAAAAGAGAATGAGTAGAGAGAAGCTCTAATCGATTGGAGTTGCGATATAAAGATCTGAGAAAAAACAAACGGCGACCGAATGTAAGAACTTGTGCGTTCAAAGATGTTCTTATCCTGAAAAGACATTTTACAGCGAAATTACTGAATCCAAAAAATAAGAGAATGAGTAGAGAGAAGCTCTAATCGATTGGAGTTGCGATATAAAGATCTGAGAAAAAACAAACGGCGACCGAATGTAAGATATACATATACTGTTTTGTGCTTGTCTGTAGGTTTAGTAGATATGGTACTCGTAAATACAGCAAGGTGACTTCAATTGTTTGTTGATTAAGTAGATCGTGGTTGATTATGGAAGATGAAGAAGACGATTAAAAAGAATGTATATGAAACTGTAAAGCGTGATTTAAGGGATGATGCTTAAGAGAAGATGTGTATCGCCAATTGTGCTCACACACGATGAAAGGGAATACGAAATGCATATGCGAATGTTAGGCGTGATTGAAGGGATCATAACTAATTATTGTAGTATGCGATTGTAGGGATTAGGCATCAAGTTCATGGAAGGACTTCACACAACCATGATGACTATTTATTGGTAGCATAGTATATATTTTAGGTCTGTGGATGATTGTAGAACTAATTATTGTAGTATGCGATTGGATTAGGCTTCAGTTTCATTTAAGGACTTCACATAACCATGATAACTTTTTATTGATAGCATATTTTATGTGTGTGGATGATTGTAGAACTGATTATTGTATTATAATGACTATGATGATGATTATTTGTAGCACAATATACATTTTAGATCTGTGGATGACTGTAGAATGTGTGTATCGCCAATTGTGCTCCTGTAGGATGGTAGGCATGATTAAATTGAACATATTTCATATCTGAGCTTGACCGTGGTGTCAGTGGATAACATATTATTGTAGTATGCGATTGTAGGGATTATGCATCAGTTTTACTACAGGACTTGTTATAACCTGATAACTTTTTATTGATAGCATATTTTATGTGTGTGGATGATTGTAGAACTGATTATTGTATTATGATTACTATGATGATGATTATTGGTAGCACAATATACATTTTAGATCTGTGGATGACTGTAGAAGGTGTGTATCGCCAATTGTGCTCCTGTAGGATGGTAGGCATGATTAAAGTGAACATATTTCATATCTGAGCTTGACCGTGGTGTCAGTGGATAAGTTATTATTGTAGTATGCGATTGTAGGGATTATGCATCAGTTTTACTACAGGACTTGTTATAACCTGATAACTTTTTATTGATAGCATATTTTATGTGTGTGGATGATTGTAGAACTGATTATTGTATTATGATGACTATGATGATGATTATTTGTAGCACAATATACATTTTAGATGTGTGGATGACTGTAGAATGTGTGTATCGCCAATTGTGCTCCTGTAGGATGGTAGGCATGATTAAAGTGAACATATTTCATATCTGAGCTTGACCGTGGTGTC